>OY776101.1:8518311-13518311 GCA_963675205.1 Catocala nupta
TGTCTTTGGGAAGGAACTGACTCCCAACATACATCTCACGCTAGTTCTTCACATTGTTTATACTTACCTTGCTATTGCAGATAAAGAATTTTTACTTATTTAGTTTATTATAATTAATTATTAATAATAAGAAACTTCAGATTAATTTGATGATTATTATATTAATCTGAAGTTCAATAAGTCTTAGTTTCAAAATATCGAAATTATGATGACTAGGTAAGTTGGGTATCTTGTATTTAATAATGGTATATTTGTAAGCTCTAACAGATTTTAATATCATGTACCCAATGGATTTTTTTAATCCTTATCCTGAAACCGAGACCTTTAGGTTTTTCTACAACCAAAAAGAAAATTGCTTATAGCGAACTCCAGCATGTGAACGTATAACTCGAATATGTTTTAAAACTGGAATAACACAGCTATGTCCTCACAATCATTCAAACGAGACATGCAGAAAGTTGATATACTACATTCACTAGGCAACAAATCTAGCTATCTTATTACACGTAGAGTCGATTGTATCGCCAAGTCTATAAGTTTCCAACCGTAGGCCGTAATTGGACCAAACGATGGTTTGATGAAGCCAATTTGATTTAAACAGGCCTAAGTACTTGTGATAAAGGTGAGGTAACCACTTGTTATTGATGAAAATGATAAATGCTCATTAGGATAGACAAGATAGGTATCTCGTTAGCAAAGTAGCGAGAATTAATAGTAAGGGACTAGCGGGAAGCCACAAACGAGAAAAATCCCACAACGAGACAGAGTGGACGCATACAAACATATAAAAATACTAGATTGAGCCGCGAGCAAAATCTTAAGTCAATCAAGCTTAGGTTACATTAGTAACAGTATTTTTTCTGGATGAAGGTAAACTATGTTCTTTTCTGTACCCCTGGCAACGTGTATGCAAAATTTCATGATAATCGGTCGAGTAGTTAAGGCGTGAAAGCGTAAAAAGCAAACAAATTCAAATTTGCATTTATAATATTAGTTAGGATGAGACTGATCCACTGCGAAGCGTAGGCGGGTTTTACTAGTATTTGAATAATTTTAATACATAAATGAAGGCAAATTTCTTTGATATAGTACTTAAAGGGCACGAGTGTTTATGGTAAACATTGGGTTTAGCTGAAGGTGAAAAGGGCAAAACAAGGTGCAACGTCTATAAATTGAGAAGTACTGAAAGTCTAAAGTTTGTATAAATATTTTAAAATTAATCGCCCTTTATAAACATTTTGAACAGGAAGAAAATTTTCTTTGCATTTCTTATTTGTATTATTCCAATAGTAAAGTAAAAATAACGACAGGTTTCTCATGTAGGTATATAATATACTTAAGTAATACTCAGGAAAAACGATATTCTAGCAGGGTGATCGTTGGCCTTTTCTGCGACTGTGCGTATGATTGCTTGTTTAAACGGTGAAGTAAAGCAATGTGAAGCAATCTTTATCTAAAAGATGTGCATAATGTTTTCAAAGATGAAGTTTAGTAGCCCGCAGTATGCTAGCGTGGTAGTCCCTCCCTATGCTGGGAAGAGGCCCTTGCCCAATAGTGCAACAAACTGTGTGTTTTATAAACAATATATTTCTTTTAAACTGCTTTTTAGACTCTCGTATAGTTAGCGACATAAGCCTATATGCATTTGATATATTTTGAATTGCTTTATCATACAATAATGGTAATGCCTCATATTTTACTGCAGCTAAACAAAACACAGTTAAAAGATATTTATTTTCATAACAATTCATTGCAATAATAGAATAGTAAGTATTAATAGTAAGAAATAGCATATTTTCATTAGTCAACACTTTTACAAATTTTATGTCGATTTACACGTCCAGACGTTTACATCTGTGAATTGAAAAGCAAAATCCGAATAAAGTGCGCATTATATAAAAAAGAAGCAAAACTTCCATTCAATCTTTGCAGCGATTTATTACTGAGTATGTAAATCAAAATCATCCTCCTCAGAGATACAAATGTCTACTTATACTAAGTCTCTTCTCTCATTTAACGACGTTACCCGACACTAGTGTTCGCAGTAATTCCTGGAGACGTGCCGCAGCTGGCAGACTACGCCGCAGGATAAATATAACAAAACAAACATATCGATGTTATTATTATGCCACGGAAGATTTTAGTTTTAAATAGACTTAGAGACATGGATTTTTAAGGCATTTTGTGGTTGTATTTTGAGTGTTTGTTTTGTTTAGATGGTTGAAATAGTTCAGGCACATATATTTCTTTATACCAAAGACATTTGTATATTGCTAGTTACCTTTCTATTAATTAAATCATTGATATACTTAGTAACTAATTATAAATGTTACTTAATATTGTCATAGCATTTAGCCGGCCACATGATTATCTCACCACAAACTAACACTCAATACTGATTGTTCAATCGTCATTAAGGTAAACTATCTGACGATTGATTAATGGAGGTATACATTTTTTAAACTTCCTTTACTACTATCAATATGTTCGGTAAGGCTAACATATAAATTTCTATTCCTTTAAATAAAAGAATAATCACAATTGAAGCAGCCATTTTATTAAACATGTGATTATACCAAACATGCATATTAAGTAAAGATAATATAACCTCCTTAGTTAAAAAGCACATAAAAGGTATTGAGTTTGTGTAAAAATCTAATTACGCTTGTAAAGTATCGAAATTTAATATCTCGACTTAAAAATAATCACGTCATTATTAATGGTGTGTTGTAGGAGTTAATTAAAAGATATAATCAAGAGGAGGGCGAAAGTACTGAGTACTGGTTCAATTAGTTACCAAAAGATATTACAATTATGTTTTTCTTTTACGCTGATATTTTAATGACACTGTAATTATGCCTGACATTATTATGTTGTATCCGGCGTCAGCATCATAAGACTTGAGGTAATTGGTTTAATTACAGTAACACTACTGATGTGAACCTAAAAGTTAGTGTCTAAAAAAGCTTAAAGTCATACGGAGAACTTCAGCCGTCTTTCAATCATCTAACGACATCATTTTCTTAAACACACGCAGATTTTTTAATGTACAGCGCATGTCCTTAACAAGGTCACGACCAACCCGATGGTAAGAAGTTACCGTAGCCTATGGTTACTTGCAATAAGGATATCACTCGCGCGAGTTCTGAGTCATGGAGAAGAGTTATATAATGGGAGTGAGGGGAAAGGATTGGGAAAAGTAGGTAGATGCTTCCAGAATAGTTACTTATCGGACGAATCGCTGTAACTTACGGCGATTTACTGTAAGTGGGTGGTATTTCTTAGGCGAACCGGCTCATTCGTATCGTCACCAAGTAATTAGATCTTTAAACTTATTATTATTCAAAATATTTACTAATTTGACTGCGTGGGTGGTGCATAAGCATGTCTCTTGAGTTTAGTAGTTACGACACTGCCACAATAACTCAAATCATGTAACAATGATCCAAAATAACGTAGTATGGAGTAATAAACTAGTTTATGTTAATGTTTGTATAGTGTGAAATAGAAACTATCGCTAATGTAGGTTAGTTTTATCGTAATCATTTCAGACCTACGAAGTATAAAACTTATATCCATAAATAATTAAGTACCAATTATTCCAAAATATTTAATGACCAATTAAAAAATAACCACGTTAACTGAGAATCTTTAACAGAAACCTACATGTATCTTCTGCTACGAGTACCAGGAGCGCATAAATTGTATGAGATAAACGCTGTCACGGAACAAGCCCTTGCAATTACGCGCGTACTACTCGCCATATATTTATTGTACAAATAGTCTTGGTACGCAGTTTCGCCTGTGAGTGTTCTGTACCCTTAATGCAACATTCCAGGGTACAAGTGATGTACTACGATCACATCTAATAAACTAAATAATTGAATATTGAAAAAGATAGAACTAATAGAAAGTGTATGTTTGCGACCAGTTGTGGTTCGATTTGGATTGGACAAAGAGATATTGGGAGAAAATCCCTATACCTCTCTATTAAGAAACTATCAGTAGAAGCACTAATCCAAAAAATGTGTCCGGTAGTCAGCAATGTCCCTCTATAACGTAGGAATGAAACATACAGCTGGTAATATCTGGGTTCCATGCGTCTTGGCTTACTTTATAGGAAATATACAGGAGTCCGCTTAATAGGGATGGGACTTTAGCTGTCTGCTGGGCAAATTTCCAGACTCCATGCTGCTTTTAAGACTTCTGGACAGAAAAAATCCAATGTTTACCATCCTCATGGTACTAAAAAAATCGTCACGTCGCGAGTTAGTCGTCGTTGCTCATAAATAAGCCTACCAATATATAAAACAGGATCCAACCATATGGCTTCCAAGCTTTAATACGGATGTTCTTCATTAAAGCCTTGTACGTTATCATTAATTTAATCAAGTAATTATAATTAATATTTATTAATCAATTTAACATTTTTCTAAGCAACAAGGTAATTAAATTATATCAATATAGCCTTGTAGGTTACTACTAACAAGATATGATTTTAAAAGGAATCCCATTTATATTTAATGAGTGTTCATAATTCGTATAAAATTAAACGTTAGTTAATTTTCATATTAAATCTGTTAATTGTGTTTATTTATGAATATTGAGCAGGGTTTTATTAGTTTTAATTAGCTTAAGATAAAATCCATCTGCGACGTTAGCCAAAACTGCCCAGTTTAAGTTCATAGATTAGTGTAATTTTACGTAAAAGAATTCCTGACATTAACGAGCATGGAACGTGCCCGGTTATGTTACTGTTATGAACATCTTTGCTACCACACAGGTGCGATACGAAAAGACGGATTACTCTTTACTGTCTATGGCGAGCCGATAGAATCCCAAGGGAAAACTGATTGTACCAAAACGAAGCCTTCAATAAAAATAATTAGTATCTAGACAGGTAATTACAGCCCAAAAAATATGCCTATTAGACAAAATTTCATCTTCGATGAACAACCTGTGGCAGTAAAACAGATTGTAAGAAGACAACCCTTATAATATACACAATAAGAGCCTCGAGCACTCATACTAGGCTTCGGTCTCCTACTAAAATTTTCCAAGTAGAGAAAGAAATCCAACTATGATAAACAGACGGTTCCAAGGCGTCAAACATAAGCGCTTTACGCTAACACTACGAGACTAACTACGCATTTATTATGACTGACAGTTAGATGCCAATAATAATACCATCTTGTAGAATCGCCACAGTCTAGTCCAGGGGTCACCAATTTGTAAGAACCTTAAGTAAACAGTACAATATAATTTACTTGTGTCACTTGAGCAAGTACGTAATTTAATCATTTATTATACGCCGATTCGACGTATTATTTCTACGTTGATAATGTGTCAAATAATATTTAAGTTTATTATTTCAATTTTAACAAAGTAAATACACATTATGATGTACAGACCGCGTAGATTTTGGGGCTTTAAATTATAAAGACCGCGACGTTCACAATATAGAAAAACATCGAACAACATGTGAAAATAATAGGTGACCCCTGGTCTAGTCCATTATTCAATGACCTATCAATCTGTATATCGTGCTGCAAGATGTTGCAGCCAGAATAAACTGAACCAATCTAGTTTAGGAGTGGCAGCAGAATTAGGGTCACTAGATCAACAACAAACAGAAAGGGTGCGCTTATAGGCAATAAAAAATAAATTAAAAAGCAAGCTATTGACACATTACGAGTAAAAATTAGTGAGCTCATTTGTGTATTTACCGTCAATTATGCGAATTAGACCAACTGTGGAGAGTGGAACAGACCGGCGACGTTTTAGATTTTATTTTTAGATTTTATTTTATTTTTCTTATAGTATTACGGTTAATATATATTTTAGACACTAAAACTAAACGGTTTTGTAGCTGAATATTATATTGTCGAAACATTTTATTTGATTAAAATCACAGATTTCCAGCCAGGTCAAACAGTAATCTGAAGAAGATGGGAAACGGAATGCCCGGCTGTTGTGCCACTATTTTATAAATTGTATATTTAAACAGTAAGAGCCCGGCTTCCGCAAACCCTAACGCTTATATTTTCGAAAAGGGATGGGCTTCAGTTTAGTCTTAAAGTATAATATTTCGCCATTAAACTAGAATTCTAACTAATATTATAACTGTCAATGTGATTTTGTTTGTAGCGTAACAAACGTTATCATTTCACACATTCATTAGAAAAAATATTAATGTCCCGAGCGAAGCAAAAGCTAGTCTCATATAAATTGGATGTGTGTATGACCGTTAATTCCATAAATCTTCCTGGTAATCTTTGCTTCTTGGTAGATGCACGTTATACTCGTAACATGGGCCAACGCGGGCTTAGATATCGTAACCTCACGATTGGTCGTGCGGATAGTGACGTCAGCGTATACACACGCTGACGTCATTATCCGCAGCCATTACATACATTGATACACTAGTCATCAACGACATTTTAAATTGGTTTTAAGTAGTAAAGAAGTGTCGTAGTTTAGAGCACTTAACTACATTTAACTGCAGTTACAAAGAATAATAACAGTAGTTTAATTAATAAATTAACTTAGTTGTTCTCGTCTCCTAGGGGAACTCGGATGAAATAGATAGCGACGTAATTTGCTCTTGTGACACTTACTATAGGATTGTTTTATAAAGTTCCTTTTCTTACAAGAAATGTTTACAGGGGCCCCTAACATCAATTGCAAGAAGTTCTACAATCGCATATATGAAATTTTTTTCTTAACCTTTATTTCTTCTGGGCAAATATTTTTCAAATGTTTAGATTTATTTAAAAGGTGCGTGTGAAGATATTAAAGTCTTTCGTAATTGACGCATACCAACAACAGAATATTTGCGAATGAGCATACATCTAACATACAATACACAATACAATTTGAACATTATAAATGTTTAAATATATAAAAGTAAGGCTTACATAACAAAGTATTTGCAGCTACTGGACGCGAAACTTACACTCTATCTATATTTTCTCATATTCAATTCGGGCAAGGGAATCAATCAAAAACTTTGTCAGATCGAGTCCGCAGCTCAAACTTGTTGGAGGTGATCTTTCTTCGACCTAATGAATCAAGTTGTAAGTGGGAGATCGTGTTCGCTACTTTGTCTTTGGAGTTGTATTCACTGTGACATAAGAGGGTTGATATGAGTTGCTATTTACCAAAATTCTAACTCAATGTAATGTGCAAAAGTGGACCTAAAAGTCTAGAGCCTTCTGCAGGCAAAGCTTACAGCTATATATAAGCCAATGACGCTAACTTGCAGCTGTAAATGTAACTTAATTTAACATAAGCAAAATTTGTATCGTTACACTCCTCATACAGCTTACCTGAGAAAAAAATTGATTTTTCTTTACAAAAATGTAGTACCTACCTACATATATGCTAAATTTATTAGTTAAGGTTTACCTGGTGTGTATAAAATATTACCTAATTGACAAAACTTCATTATCGTTGCTTTGTGACCAAATTTTATTCGAGACATATGTAAATCCTCAAACTGGCTATCATAGATATCATCCACGAATATAAAATCCGAAATTAGCTTGAGCTTGTTTCAAATTAAAATTAGGGAATCATTTTTGGTCGACAATGATCGAGCCTCTTAAATCAACTAGGACGAATACTGATGAGTAATCCTTATTATGCTTATTACAGCAGACTGTACCGATCAAACTGACCGTCTGAAACCAAACGATTGGACTCAGCTATCATACATTCTGTACGCCGTTTAACCAATCACTGTTTGTACAGGCGACGACGACTTTGATTATGTATTGTCTGCACTTTAATTAGTGTGGGAATGTAGTACGTTATAATTTTATTTTAGACGTTTTATTTGCATCCAACTAATATTATAAATGCGAATGTGAGTTTGGTTGTTTGTTACGCTTTTACGCCTTAACTACTCGACCGATCATCACGAAATTTTGCATACACGTAGTCAGAGGAATATAAAAGGACATAGAGTACATTCAGAAAAAAGTAATGTTACAAACTTAACCTAACCTACATATATTTACGCGCGAAGCTACGAGGAAAACCTAGTTTTATAAAAATAAAATAGTCCTGCCACTTTTTTGCTAATCAATTACCCACCCTCAAATAACATATGGCCTCACCACAGAATATCATTATCCCTTTCAGTAGCGAAGGCTAAGCGACAAATGCTCTATGGGAAATTAAAATTCGAACGAAACAATTGTTTTTATTCCAAATAAAACGGCATATATGCCAGTTACGTTACATAAAATATAAAATCAACAACGAATAAACATGTATGTATGTTCTCGTTTCACAATACTTCAGATATACTGACAATATTGTCATGTTGATGTTTCATTCACCCGCAAATATATCGCATTCAGGCCTCGCGTCTAAGAGAGCATTGAGTGCGGAAGGAATACGAGAGACGGACGATTAAGCTCATACAACCGTAGCGCATTCAGGGCCTGTAAATACGGTAAGTAGGTAAGCCTTTGGTTATGACTAACTCACCAGGATAAAGAAAGGTACATTCCTTCATACCTATAGACCTATAGACCTTGCATTCTAAGTACCTAATAATATAAATGCAAAAGTAAGTTTGTTTGTACGTTTTCGCATCTTAACTATTCGGCCGATCATCATGAAATTTCGCATATAATTTGTCAGGGGAACAATTTACATAAAGTACCTTTTATCCAGAAAATTATGTTCCCGAAAGATAGAATTTTATTGACAAAATCTACATGAACGCGAGCGAACCTGCGGGCAAATCTAGTATTGTTATAATTTTATCTTTCAGTTTTCCTATTCCTATACAGGATAGACAAGTAACTGCATTGTAGCCTTCTACTACCGGCTGCTTATTATTTATAAGCGATTCAAACTATAGTAATGTTCATAGAAGTTAATATAAAGTTAACTCCGGTTATAATGACTACGCTTTATATTCGCCGCTGCCGAAGACGCTGTCGTGTCGAATACAACTATATAAATTATAATTTTAACTAACTGACTTGTTGGCTTAATGACATTCATTAACGCTTAAATGTTCCTTTAAGTCACTATAGCTGCTACTAAAAAGATGCCGAAAGAAACGCCTACTGACACTCTATCCAAGTATCAAAATCTGGCGTTAAATATTTGTAGTTGCGCATTCGCTTCCAATAATAAAATTGTAAAGGAATTCTTCCTTTACAATTATTGGAAGCGATTATAAAGGAAGTATTCCTTTACAATTATTGGAAGCGAATGCGCAAAATCTTTGTGACTTAACTGTAGTCAATAGATAGGAAGTAAAAATTTTGCTCCTATATAAAATCTTTATTCAGTTATAGCACACATACTAGATAAAGAATGACAATGGTTAATATATGTATGTATAAAGCCCTTTCCGTTTTTCATGTTTCATACCTTTTAATACGTGTTAAAAGCAAGGCCAAGAAAATATAATGAACATATAAGCGTTAATAATCAGAATAAAAAGAACTAACATAACGAAAAAGCGGTATTGGAATAACATTTTAACACTGAAAAAAGCCATACAGCATCCAAGCATTAACAATTTTACGCCTTTTTATGGGAAAGAAAAATAAATACATTAACTAAATTACGAAAAAATCGAGATAACAGATGCTCAAATGAACGAAGAGGGCGCGATAATTACTTTAATTAACTAAATAACCACTGATGAACTAAAATAACTAATGGGGCTCTTCTTAAATAAAGAGGAGTTTTAAATTAACAAAATAAATTATACGAACACTTCTTTTAATATGATTCTGTGTACTTAAAAACTTTGTGAGAGCGGGTCTCGGTAAAGTTTGTTTTCTTTGATAATTTATTTTCTTTGAAAAGGTAATATCGCTTCAAACAGTTGGGTATGACTTCAGACTTGTGTAAGTTTTTTAATTAAATAAAGTGGATTATAAAAATACTTTTCAATGCTACCAACTCTGTTAAAAAATCATATTTTATTAAATCTGAGCTGCATTTTACTTTATAACATTTAAACGCTAATATGGCATTATGGCTGTATGTCTACGAAATCATAATGACTTTGATGCATACTTGCAATTTAGATTACTTACAGATATTGTATAGTAAATATACACATAAACTCGCGCTTTTATATATACCCCGTAACACACAGAATACACATCAGTATGGCAGAAAAGTGCATTAAAATTTGCATCCACAATTCGCCAAGTATGTTTTAATTCCATCGTAATATAAACCAAGCCTATTGACAACTATCGGGTCCATAAGCTACTACTGTAAAATTTCAACAGAAAAACCTAGTTACCAACAAAGACCAAAAAACTAATCCAGCATCTATTCGCGATCAACCACGAGATTCAACGAGGCAATTTAAAAATAACAATAAACAAACGCTTACTTTCATTGCAATTAATCGCTTGCAACTTAAAGTCGCTGGTTTACACCGACAGCCTCACCTAGGTAAACAAACTAGCACAGGTGGCACACAAGTGGGCCGCGCCCGGTGACATCATTAGTGTCGCTAACTGGAGCTCTGCCGCACATCCTCCAGTAATGGCGTAATGCTTCATCGAACATTGACCAGTGTCAATGTCAATGGTTGTTCGGAATAAAGATTTATGTGTGTGGGAATTAAACCGGTTGTATATACATTGGATAAACCTAGGCTCACTCCTATATCCCTGAAGAGATAGATAGATATACATATACACTATCATCTCGTCAACTGCTTTTGAAAACGTAGGTACAGTTGTATTACAGTGACAATTTGTCAACTATGGTTGAAGGCCTGAGTAAAACTGACGCTGGCTTTTGTTTTTTTTCACGCACTGATCCATGCTTCTACTGAGCATTTCTAGACATAAGATCCCAGTATCACTACACTCGAGAATCAAACCTGCGACTTTATGCACAGCAATCACATTCACTAGCGCTGCGCTACCTAGTCAGAGCAACTAGGTAAACTAAATTTATTGACGTTTAATTTAACAATTTGCACAATTGCATTCGAATGATGTTCCATTCGAATACGTGTCAAGGATGCAAGTACTCTTTAGTGCCGTCAATACACTCGAATATAACTCAAATACAAAATGCACATTAAATAGTTCAATTAGATTTTATTTAACGTCTACTACTCTAGTTGCTTTGATGTCGGTTGCACTTGCAAAGCACGTCAAAGGATCAGCTGTTGCACCCTTACAATGTCAAACACACCAGCTGCTATAGCGGTTCCTATAGCGACACTAAAGGGATAGTTAATGACACATAAACTATGAACACCTGTCTTATTTATGCCGCTGTTACGCCCTACCACCCCTCACGGACTCACGCGAGATAAGTAGGTACTTGCGTGTTCTAACATTAATGCTTTTGATAAAAGCTATTAAGTGATACAATCTGTTGCAAGTTTTTTTTATGAAGGCCTATAAGGGGTACATCGGTTGGGATTCTTGGCAATATATATTCTTTGTTTGGATTCTTAAACATGTATAAGGATAAGGAAATGCGATCGAGAGGTCATGTGTTCGAATCCTACCCATTGTCTGATCGATGTTAGACTACTCCTTATAAAAGCAGCATATACATATATATTTTTTTAATTATTTTATAATTTTATAGGTTTGCGTTTAACCGCGATCTCACCTGATCTTAAGTGAAGATGCAGTCGACGATGGAGCACGCTTGCCTAGAAGATACCTCACTCGCGATTTGAAGACGCCCAGATTGTACTCATCGGGAAACACAGACTTAGGTAGCGAATTCCACTCCTTAGCGATACGCATTATAAAATTGGCAGGAAAGCACTTCGTGCGTAAATGTGGCATATCCACCATGTACTTGTGTCACTGGTCTGATTGTCTGGACGTCCGATGGTAGAACGAGGAAGGAGGAATCAAATTATGCAGTTCCTCTGCACACTCTCCGAAATGTATCCGATAGAAAACCGAGAGACTGGCAATCTTACGACGATGCTCCAAGCTTTGGAGTCGTGTGTTGACCAGTTAGTCATCGCCGATAAGTCTCCTGACCTTCCGCTCAATTGACTCTAAAGCCTCCAGCTGATATTTTGCAGAGCCAGAGAGGAGCCAGAGAGCCAGAGAGCCAGAGAGCCAGAGAGCCAGAGAGCCAGAGAGGTGAGAACAGTACTCAATGCAGGATCGAACCTGTGCTTGGTACAAATTAAGCAAATGTTCTGGCATGAAATACTGCCTCACCTTACTGAAGATGCCCAGCTTTTTGGCGGCTTGTTGGGGCTTTTGCCTCAATATAGGAGCCAAAGTTAAGGGTTGGAGTCAATGACATACCCAAAAGCTCAAGGCGATTAGTTATCGGCACGGATACATCTCGGAAAGTTGGAGCCAGTTGGAATGTGCTCTTTTTTGCGGAAAACAGACACGCCTGGGTCTTAGAGGCATTGAACATAACCATGTTTGCATCACACCAATCGGAGACTGCCTTCAAGAATAAGTTCATATGCTCGATCATAGGTTCCCTGTGCAACTTTATCTGTGCTCCACTGGCTCATTTTATTTAATATTGAGCTAAGCTGGATGGGTTATAAGAATACTAGAAAATTGTATGTAACTCAAAATAACAGAGAGAGAGCAGGCAGATATGGATTTCTATTTGCTACGATCCAAAGATAACGCTCTTACCTCATTCACTCACTTCTGCCTTGGTAATTATAATTAAACTTAATAGTTTGTAATTACTAGTGAACAGTGTTCTAACCTTTAAAACCAATTAATTTTAAGTTTAGTTTAACACTTATTTCAATCTGTCGGTTTGTCTGTAACTTCGATAATACCTGCCTACAACCTTTTAAATAAGAAATATGGGTATTATAGTTTTCTAACTTCCCATCTTCTTTATTTAGCGGTGCCTCGATACATTTAAGGATCAACAATAAATCTTTCACTGATATTTTTTTATATGTCACTAGCTTTTGCCCGCGGCTTCGCTTGCGTAAATGTAGGTTAGGTTGATACCCTAATCGTCTAACGGTATTAAATATACTACCTAGCAAATATTACATAAAAAAAATTCATAAATATCGGTCGAGCCATTTCGGAGGAGTGCAACCTCAAACACCGTGACACGGCATTTCTATATACATATATTTGTAGATTACTATGTAAGGGATAATTTTTTGTGCCAAATTTTCTTTTATTATTTCTTGACGAATTTTTGCTACCCGTGTATTTGTTTGGCAACCACACAGTTTTGTTAGCTAACACACGGAGCCCGTTTGTTGTGGTCTACGGTGCACTTTTTCACCATACTCTTACTAATTAAGTCTGAATGGATTACCCAAAAATGCTTTATCCGACCCTAAACCACATCACCAAACTATAATAGGAGCATACTTATATTTCGGGGTCGACGAAGCAATCGATTCAGGAAACAGCAATCAAGCATTATTTATTTCATTCAGAAAGCTTTACACTTAAGTGTAAACACGGTAGTCATATCATTTATCGAAATCGTTTTCAACAGATCTACTGTGTTAGCAATTATAGGTAGAATATAATTATTATATAGAAATATTTAGTTAAATGTAGCGATGTAGAAGCATTATTTGAATATGTTTAATTGTATCCGTTATTTTCTGTTGGCAACACTGATTTTTCTCGACTGCCCCACTATGCTTGATAGTATAAAACTAACGCGCGGAACGATAACGGGCAGTCGTGCGTTGTGTGGCGATCGGATAAGTTTGTGAAGTAAAAGTATATTAAGTGGCGGATATTGCATTGAATTAAATCAGGTATGCATATTGTGTAACTATGTAAACTATTAATATAAAATATAATTATGTTACAATAATATTAAAGGAAATAAATACTTGAGAACTGATTCTGGAGTTTCCTTACAACTGCTGTCGCGTTGAAACGAAATATCAATGTGCAAAAGAGATAACTGCAGTTCGGACTGAGTTTAGCTCTATAATTGTCATCTCGTATTCCCCTGTTTATGTATGTAGTTTGGCTGTGTCTGTATGTCTTATATTTTTATTAGCTTAGATTCATTTGTTTTTGCTGGATGTCTGAAAAAAGCAGTAAAACCGAGCGGGTTTTGTAATTTCTGAAGGTGCCCCTATATGCTTATAATAAATAAATGACGTAAAAAAACATAGGAACATGGCAGTAGTATAGATATAAGATAACTTCTAAACTTTACTGCTGTAGTGTTATTGTTCAGAGGGAAAACAAAATAACATGTTTGACGGCGCCTCGAATATTTCTAGAGTGGCAACACTGCTACGTCACTTCCACTCTGACGCAACACCGCATGCTGGTGCAAAAATTATCGTTGGACGGCGGCCATTAAGTTGGAATCCGTCGTGATCGAAGGAGTGCGCCACGTGTTCGGTGGAGTGTCGTGTTAAATTGACTAATCGAATCATCGTGGACTTAATAGCGATTGTATTTCAATTTGGTAATGCAATAATTGTAACGAACTGAAATTATAATAAGTTGATCAAGTGGAAAGTGCATTTATTCTCTTCGCCCGATTACCCACGCCTATTGATCGTTTACCCTACTCTATGATGAAGCCTACGTGTACTGATTCAGTAGATCCTTCATCAGAAGTGGGATGCGAAGGGCCTCAACCTGAAGAGAATAGTAACGTAAACCAGGTAAGTGCATCGACATCGGCGCCAGTACCGGATTTGTTGCGTAATATGGAAGCGCTGCTATCTCGATTATTGGCTGCGTCGCAACCACAGCAAGCTAGCACGAGTGTGTCACCAAAGCAGTTTGTGCGCTTTGACCCCGATGAAGCAGATGCCGACGTAGAAGGATGGTGTAAAATTACAGAAATTATCATCAACGGGCGCAATATACAAGGTACCGAATTATTACTAGCACTTACATGTACTAAGAGGTCGCGCAGCTACCTACCTTACTAGATTGCCAGATTCCCAGCTATCATGGCCGCAGATAAAAGAAATGCTGATAGCTAAATTCGCCAAGCCTATGTTGCCACAAGATTATTTCGATGAAGTAATGCGCTTTCAAATTAGTCCCAAAGAAACAGCTAGCGAAGCGGCCGCACGACTGTGGAATCTTATAGAACGTATACCGCGCTTAGAGATGGCAGAAGACATAATAACCGGTTTTGTGACATCCGTTTTGTGCCAAAAAGACGGAGCAATACGAAGAGAACTTCATTCCCATAACGTAGCCACAAGAGCCCAGCTACTACGCATTCTCAATGGAATGTCACAGAAACGAAGACACGACAACAGCGATAGCCACGAAGCTGATAGTAAAAGGATGCGTTATAGTGATACTCGCTTCATTGGGACATGCCATCGATGTGGCACCCCAGGACATAGAGCAGTTGATTGCCGCAAACGACGCGACGATTCTGCCAGTGGAGTCAAAACGTCAGGTCAGACATCAACAGTGTCTGACAAGACTCGCATCACTTGCTACGTTTGCGGGGAGCCAGGACATCTTGCATCGACGTGTCCAGGACGCAAGGGAGGTGGAAGTGTGCCAGTGACCGTCAAGGAGGTTCATGTCTGCGAACGCAGGCCCACGAGGAGTAGTCTGACCACATCATCCGGTGAGCTCGTTTCTTTTCTCTTTGACAGTGGATCCGCTTGCTCGCTAGTAGCAAGTAGCTTTGCCGATAAGTTCCCGGGTACCTTGCGTAGTGACATAGTTTTCCTTACGGGTATTGGTAAGGAAAATGTAAAATATGTTTCACAGGTACTTAGCAGGGTTGATATTCAGAGCATCACATTACCCATATTATTTCATATAGTACCCGATGATGCCATTACTGAACCAGTGATAATCGGTAGGGATCTATTGGAAAACGATATCCACGTACAAATAGATAATGCTCACATTACTTTTTCAAGATGCAAAGAAGTAAATTTTACATAAGCCTATGATCAGTTTGACTTTAATAATATCGACACAGATTTGCAAGGTAAAGATAAGAGTGCTCTTAGAAAGATACTACAAAAGTATAGTGAATTCTTTATTGACGGTATACCGTCCCGACGTGTTACTACCGGAGTTTTACGCATAGATCCTATTGACCCCAACAAAAGCGTACAAAGGCGCCCATATAGGTTATCTCCATTGGAAAAAGAGATAGTTAAAGATAAAGTAGATTCGCTTTTGAAAGCAGGAGTCATTCGTGAAAGTTCATCACCGTTTGCCAGTCCTATCCTGCTCGTAAAAAAAGAAGGATAACACACATAGGATATGCGTAGATTACAGGGAGCTAAATTCCAACACGCGTCCAGAACATTTTCCTCTCCCCAGGATAGATGAGCAAATCGACCGTCTCAATGGTGCCCGATACTTCTCTTCACTCGATATGGCTTCTGGCTATCACCAAATTTTAGTTGATCCAAACGGTGACAGCATAGCGCGGACGGCATTCGTGACCTCTGATGGCCAGTACGAATATTTGGCCATGCCGTTTGGTCTCAGGAACGCTGCGTCCGTGTATCAGCGTTGTATTAACAAAGCCTTGGGCACCCTAAAAGACTGTGTAGCTTTGGCATATATGGATGATGTTTTGTGTTATTCGGTTAGTGTAGCCCAGGGGCTAGAGAATTTAGATTGTACCTTGAAAGCTTTGTCTGAAGCTGGGTTCTCATTGAATGTCAAAAAATGTAAATTCATGAAAACTGAAATTGACTACCTTGGTTACGTCATAAAAGCAGGACAAGTAACTGCCAATCCCAGGAAAGTGCAAGCATTGGTTAATGCCCCCGTTCCTAAAACTGCTACCCAGGTTAGACAATTTCTAGGCCTAGCATCATATTTTAGGAGATTTATACCAGGTTACACCCGCATCGTAGGACCACTTTACCCTTTGACGAAATTAAAGGGACCCATAAAATGGACTGACATACATAACGAAATTCACATGAAAATTGTGAAAATACTTACTTCGGAACCGGTTCTGACCATATTCGACCCTGACTTACCTATAGAGCTGCACACAGATGCCAGCTCGGATGGTTACGGCGCCATATTAATTCAGAGAAGGGATAGTGCACCCCATGTAGTTTCCTATTTTAGTAAAAGAACAACTGATGCGGAGTCTCGTTATCATTCCTACGAGTTAGAAACCCTAGCGGTTGTTCGGGCTGTTGAAAATTTTCGACATTACTTGTATGGCCAACATTTTACCGTATACACTGATTGCAACTCGCTTAGGGCTTCGAAATCTAAAATTGACCACACTCCAAGAGTGCACAGATGGTGGGCTTTCTTGCAAGCGTATGATTTTGATATTGTACACAAACAAGGAGCCAGCATGAAACATGCAGATTATTTGTCTAGAAATCCTTTGCCTGTGTCAGTATCCGGCTCTGACAAACCCCCACAGATACCCGATATGGCGCTAAAGAAAAAAGTTGTTCAGTTCGTAGAATTACACCAGGGTTGGCTTGCCGTAGAGCAAAGGCGGGACAATGAGATTCGGGAACTCATCAATAAACACAATAATAATGAGATGCTCGAAGCAGTAGCACACACGTACGATGTACGTAAAGGGGTCTTATATAGGAAAATTGAACGCAACAAATGTAGTCTTTGGCTTCCGATAGTACCGCGGTCCTTAACGTGGATTTTGATCAACCATATACATTCAGAAATCAAGCACCTAGGCGCGGAAAAGACTCTTGATAAAATTTATGAACAGTATTGGTTCCCCGCGATGGCTAAGCAGGTTCGCTTATTTGTTAACTCATGTATCGTATGTAAAGCGTCAAAGGGTTGTTCGGGCGCCCAACAGGTTCAACTATATCCCATATCTAGTGTCCACACCATGGCACACTATCCACATTGACATCACGGGGAAACTGAGTGGTAAAAGCAATCGGAAGGAGTATGCTTCGGTCATAATCGACGCTTTTACGAAGTACGTCCTTCTTGAGTACACAGTGTCTCTCGATGCAGCCAGTAGATATGTGCGTTAACAAAAGCTGTTTGTCTTTTCGGTGCTCCTAAACGTATAATCGCCGATCAAGGCCGGTGTTACTTGAGTGGAGACTTCAAACAATTTTGTAACGATCACGGCATAGAACTTCACTTCATTGCCACGGGTTCTAGTAGGGCCAAAGGCCAAGTAAAGCGCATCATGCAGACTCTAAAATGTCTTTTAACAATAGTGGAAAATGATCCTAACAAAACGTGGCGTGACGAACTTCCAGAGGTTCAATTAGCTTTAAATAGTACAAAATCTAGGGTCACAGGCTACACACCAACGGAATTAATGTTTGGCATTCAAGCGCAATCTTTAGCTATAGCTAGTATCACTCCGAATTCTGATCCTGAACCACGTTTAGATTTAGATAGAATTCGTGATACCGCATCTCAGAATATTATACAAGCTGCTACTTCAGAAATCAAGCGTTTTAATCGTGGTAGGGCAACTATAAAACCATTTACTGAGGGTGACTTTGTCTTTATAAAATGTAGCGAACGAAGTCAAACCAAACTAAATAGAAAATTTAAGGGTCCATATGTCGTCGTTAGTGTCTTAAATAATGACAGATACAAGTTAAAAAATATCGATGGATCTAATAGAACTTACAAATACGCGCATGAAAATCTGCGTGCAGTACCCGGGGGCTATGAAGGCTTATTAGATATAGCTACCACCTTAATTAATAACTCAGAGACGGCCGAAACGGCGACTCATGGTCAGGAGACTGGAGGCGTATCATCTGACGATGAAAGTGATACGGCGTCAGTAAGTAGTGGGCATACCATGACCGCCAGCTCTGAAACCCTCTCGGCCTCCGAGCGAGAGGATCCGTAGTTAGAGGTAAACTATTATGTAGCTTACCTAAATGTGTTGTAAGTTTGTGTGTTGAGAGTTAACTATCCAGAGGTTTTTGTGAAGCTGAAGTCAAGCATGCATTGTGTTGATCCAAGGGACTGACTTATACAGGTCGATGTTCCGGGATTAAACACTAGCTTTTCGTCATAAAATGCTAACAGCGAATAGTGAGTACTCGATCGAGAAACTGGCTTACATTGGCCGAGGTTTCAGATCAAAACACTACACCGTGGTTTTTGTGGGACCTATGAGAGGTCAGTTGAGATGTGCTGAATGGTTGTCCGGTCCATGTCATCATAGGAGATGATGGCTGGTCGAAGGGACGCCTCACTGATCGAGGAGACGCTGAAGGGTTGTCCGGTCCATGACATCGCAGGAGGCGATGGCTGGTCGAATGGACGCCTGTTTCGGTTGTCCGGTTCAGTCCGTGATATTTGAGAAAAAGGAACGGGAATCGAGCACTAAGTTGTTAAGCTGAAATGCTGTTTAAGGGCTACGAAAGTTACGTGTGAGTCAGTGATGGACGAGCGTCAATAAATTGTAATCTGCAAGTAGTATGTCTTCGTCTTTGCAGGTGGGACGGCGGGACAAGACACGCACGAGGGCGTGCGAAAGTCAGTCTGGCCGTGACGGCGCCTCGAATATTTCTAGAGTGGCAACACTGCTACGTCACTTCCACTCTGACGCAACACCGCATGCTGGTGCAAAAATTATCGTTGGACGGCGGCCATTAAGTTGGAATCCGTCGTGATCGAAGGAGTGCGCCACGTGTTCGGTGGAGTGTCGTGTTAAATTGACTAATCGAATTATCGTGGACTTAATAGCGATTGTATTTCAATTTGGTAATGCAATAATTGTAACGAACTGAAATTATAATAAGTTGATCAAGTGGAAAGTGCATTTATTCTCTTCGCCCGATTACCCACGCCTATTGATCGTTTACCCTACTCTATGATGAAGCCTACGTGTACTGATTCAGTAGATCCTTCATGTTTTTATGGGCAAAACGATGCCCGCGTTTCCTCTTAACATCACTAAAATATAAAGATAATTCTAATTAAATTATACGAGATCAAAAGTCGCTTAATTAACTTAACCTTTATCTTTATCTTTATTTTTTGCTTTGGAGGAAGAATATCTATAGTCTTTTCAAAACATACCTACCATATAAACACATAAATGGCGCATTTAAAAATAGCTGCGCATTCTAATTCTAATGTCAAGGAGACATTAATATATTAAAATCGTTTTAATGTAACATTTGGAGCAATATTTTAACATAACGATGTCAGCTCTATGGTTGTTTTTTGAGCAAGGCTAAGTGAGGACGCCATTTTGGTCAGAGATTCTCAAGTGCAAGCATAAACTAAATATCATTTGATTTTTAAATAGTTTACATAATGGATGATACTGCTAGCATCTTTACTCTTAATAAATACTTTTTAATATATCATTATCTTATTATTAAACTATGTGTAATTATTTGTTATATGATTTGTACTAGATGTAGTAAATCTATTCCTACCTAGTCTAGTAAATACAAAATTATAATAATTATAACGATAATATAGACTGAATATGAACACACACATTAAAAATCATTACCGAGCCGCTTATTGTTTTATTTACAGATTTATATACACGACCAAATTGTATAACATTGTCTGTAATCTGCATCTCCTACTAAATATATTCTGCAACTTTATTCCAGAAAAATACTTGGGACGTTCATAGATTTTCGATTATAAAAATATCAGTTTTGTATTAAACTGTCCCACTGCTGGGCTCGGGCTTCTTCTTAGTGTGAGAAGGCTTAGGCCACAGTCCACCACGCTGGCCCAGTGCGGGTTGGCAGACTTCACATATCTTCGAGAACATTATGGAGAACTCTCAGACATGCAGGTTTCCTCACGATGTTTACCTTCACCGTTAAAGCGGGCGATAATTAACAATTTAATACGCACATAACTTCGAAAGTCCAACGGTGTCCCACTGGGCTATCGTTGCTTGTCGGTTAACAATGTTGAATTGCGGTAGAGCCGTTTTCCACCGAAATTCGACACTGACTGACTGCATATTAGCTATGCTGCGTGTTTCACTGAGCTGATTGCCAACTTAGAACTGCTTGCTTAATTTATAATCATAGTGGCCGTTACCAACGCACTGGGATTAAATAATAAACAAATAAGACATGCAACTTTAGCGTATTGCGATACTTAATGAAGCTATAAAGCTCCTTTTTACTTATAAACGTTCAACTCTCACACTAGGTTTGATTCCTTTAAGCAGGCTGATTTTACAAAGATCTCTTTGATGCAGTAGGCGATACAAATATTTTGTTTTCCAAACACCAAATCAAATGTACGGCATTTATCGTTATCGAAAAGGCTTTACTTTGTCAATGTCTGAAGTAATCCTATAGGGACCTGACCCCATTTTGAGAACCACAATGTCTAGTGACGCAGACAAATAGTTCCTTACCGATTACACCGACTTTATCAAGATTAAAGCGTTTTCCTCGTATGAAAACGACACCGAATTTCAAGGATGTATTGTTTAGAATATTTATGAATGGTATTGTAATGGTTTTACGGCTTGTGTTGTGTTATTTTATTTGAGTATAAGCGGAGCTGTGTCGAATCATCTCATCTTGTGAATGTATGTACCTGTAACAAGACAATACAAGATATAATTTGCGTTAATTTCATAGAAAATTTATTTATAAAGTAGCATCAGGTAGGTACTATTAGTCTGTACAAATAATCAGTGGCTATTAACACCGGTCTTGTAAATGTAAAACATTACGCCTTTCGTATATTGAAGGTTTAGCCACTTTTCCAATTATACTTAGGTCGATAGAAGAGAGTAGAGAATAGAGTTTCAAATAGAGTTTTAGACTGCTGCTGTTAGAGATTTTCACATAAAAACGAAATAATTTCCAGGCCTAGAATTCGGAGACCGATCTCAAGATTTCATAATGGGGTATGTGCTCACCTGTCCATAACCAACTGGTTATCATGCTTACTGGCTAGGCGTTATTGCTATGGTTACCGTAGAAAACTCAAATCTATAACAGAGGCCTCAGGTATGAGTTTGGTAGTGAAAATTAACAAAATTGCGAGTCAATGTGACATCGACAAATGAATCCGTTTGAAATCTTACGTAGGCTGATCTGAGTAATTACCACGGATATCGGATAACTATGGTAGTCGTATTGCACAATAAGGCTGCATTTAAGTACCTCATGGTTTAAAGACTTTATCGCACGCTAGAGTATGACGTCACAAAGACATAATTTATGTCTCAATCATCTTTCTATGAAACTAGTAGCTCTTGGTAGTTTTCTTTTCATTACATTTATACCTACTTACAATTTAATTTGACTTGAATCGAAAAATAAAATTTATTAAATATGCGTCATTTATTTTATTATATTATTCACCAGCGACATTAAAGACATATATCCTTTTTTTTTTCATACTTTTTTTTTACCTGGGGGAATGCAATTACGCATATCGGTGCGTATGCGGTCGCGACCCCGCCGAGGTTACGGCCCGCCGTATGAAACGGCAGGCCACTACGCGAAGAGACCTGCCCAAAGGACTCACTTCTATAAATACCCTCCTGTCCCCCCCTAGAGGGGAGACGGACTCGAAACAGAGGCGCGCGTGAGAACACGCACGCCGCCTCTCGGACCTGGTGCTGAATGGATGGCGGGTAGCCCCACAAAGCCCGCCACCACCAGGTCAAACCTTAGGGTGGCTGGAGGTCATCGCGCGCCCTCCGGCGCCCGGCTCTGCGGTTAGGGAGAAGATTTAAACGCTCCCTCTCCCGCTCCACCACCTCCTTGATGGAAATTACTTCCTCGCAGAAGGAGGCGACGGCGTTCCACGACCTCTCACTCCAGACCATAGACTGAACTACGGCCGGGAGCGAGAGGGCAACCGATCCAACTGCCGCGATCAAATCACGGCGCTGCGATGCCCAGGCGGAGCAAACCGCCAAAGTGTGCAGCGCCGTGTCCTCTACAACGTCGAGCCTCTCCATCCACTCCTCAAACACGGGACTTATCGCCACAATCGTGGCGTGCCCGGCACTGGGGTGCACAAGTCGTTCCTTCCAATTTGCCACTAGGACCTGGCGGAGCTCGGACCTTGCCGCCTCGACAGCGGGAAAAACAGGTCCTTCGCCCCGAGCTAGCGCCTCCTGGCGCCAACGATAGAGCGACGCCAGGAGCGCCGCTTCCAGGTCCCATGGCATCGAACCGGCGAGGAGGCTCGCAGCCTCGAACGAGAAAAGAAATATATCCTACTTGAACTTTATTTTTTCAAAATAATAATTATGTACTTTTTGTTGCATAGAGGTAGGTATATGCAAAGTAATATATTTTTACTATTTTGGTTATAAAAGTTACGCAGAGCGTGTTGCACCAAAATACTTCGTCAAATATTTTATTTTAGATTCCAGTACAAATCATTTTTGCTACAATAGCCATATTTGCGACTAGTTATAAGATTATCGAACTCTGAAATAGACGCCAGACTACTAATTATTTCATAGATCTAATCAAAATATATTGTGATGAACTAATGTAAAATATGATGACATACCTCATATATTCGACGAAATTATTGAAAACAGATCTAATTAATTAGAATCAGATCGTGAATCGATGACTGGTGATCGTGTTTGATCTTCAGGTTGTTTTATTGGGATTTTCACTTATTATATTCCAAGTAATAGCACGGACTCTAGAAATACACGTAAGTGGAAGGTGGGTTTATATTATGTGTGAATGTAAGCATTTAGTATAGCTTCCTCTTGGATTATAATTTTAGAAAAGTAGAATGTCATATTTTACTTTCATCTATAAATTTAAAAATTTACTACTATGTACCAATTTTAGTAAAAATTAACATCATTTTGTTCTTTTTGTTGGAAAATAGGATTCACAAAAACATATTACAATTTAAAATACATGCATAGATAGTTATCATTCACAATTCTTGTCAAAAACGATCATAAATAATGACTCATTTTATTACAATCTGGCTTAGGATAGTCGGCATTCGATATAGTCGCTAGACTTCTAATTAATAAGTAGGTGTGACAGTAACAAAAATAAGATTATGATTCATCAGAAACCACTAATGTTTTGCGAAATTCTTAATACGCTACATGCGTCTAGACAATCGGTCACATACGTCATAATCTAAAATACAGATTTGGCCATTTTTAAGGATCTTATAGTGTCAAGATTATGCAAATGTATTATATATCCATGCCGTCTTACCGCAATAAACTAGATTTTGCCCGCGGCTCCGCTCGCGTAAATGTAGGTCATATCAAATATCTATAACCTGGGGAGCAGAATTTTTCTGGAAGAAAGCTACCCTATGTCCTTTTCTGTACCCCTAACAATGTGTATGCGAAAATTCATAATGATCAGTCGAGTAGTTAAGGCGTGAAAACGTAACAAACAAACCCACATTCGCATTTATATCTAATATATTAGTTAGGAACCGCAAAATCTTGAGCGCATCTGGCACTCCGATCAAAAGATTTGTTCTGCTTAATTCTTGAATTGTATTTAGTTTGATATTTCATAAACGATTTCGTAACACGGTCATTGAGTTCATGGACCATGAGGTTTTATTACCATAAAATATGTTTATTTATTCTAGTTTTTAACTGGAAGCTGCTAATTCAGTCAAGGTTATAAAGAGTATTTTATATTAATTAATAGTAAACGACGGCTGCGTCATTGGCTTAAGATGTTACATTTTTCTGTCAGGAAATTGAATTTGAATGTTATACACCTTTGCTTACAACTTTGACGATAAAGGCTTTTAGTATGTAAAGAACAATGAATTTTGTTCTTTTTCTAATCTAATAAAGGACCCACACTAGAAATAATGTATGAGTCGCTAAGGACTTTTGGACAGTTCCGAGACTCGGAGCAACTATTTGCGGAACACACAATATTTGTCCTGTATAGGGATGATGACTATACGGATGTAGTGGTTTTAGTTGTCGTCTCGCCACTGCCACCGCGCTGAGTGGTGTGGGTTCGAATCCTACACGGGACAATCATTTGTGTTCCCAAACGATTGTTCCGAGTTTCTTTGTTCTCCGTTGTTAGTAAGATCCCCGCGATACAGGAATTATTTCTAGTGCGGGTATTATCTTTTTTAAGAAAAAAGAAAAATAAAGGGTTTTTAACTATAGCGTTGGGCGCAGTAGTAGTGCAGCGACCACCACTTAAATCATTACGCGATCCATGCAGTCAATAAAATCTACAAGAACCAATTTTCTTCGTAACTGAAACCTGCACTTACTAACAAACAATAAATCAATTAAACGCGGTCAACTCACGCTGTGAACAGTTATTAACTACAGATTAAATGAAGCCCTTCGCGTCAGATTCACACTTGAAACGAACGCGTAAATCTGAACTTATGAATTAATGGAAGATTTCTGCAGAGATGCAACCAAGATATGAGCATTCTGTGTGATTTCATCTTCTTATTAGTAATAAGCTCCTGTCAGAAACTTCAGACATGTGTTCAGAAAGATAATTAACAACGTTAAATGCATCTTCCTTAGTTACTATATTTTTTACTTCTTCACACTGTGTGCTCATTTACATTCTCTTTATGTCTCCAAACTAAAGTTGCGTGTGACCGATCTTTAAAATGAGTTTTTACCGCTTAGGTCAAAACTGGTCTATTGGTGAAAGAACAGCGCCTTTGGAAGGTTGCACAAAAAAACTGCTGTCAAACCGACACTTATTAACTATTTACTACATAAGAATAAACATTGCTATTTAACATGGCAATGTTGCCAGTTGCGTTAAAAGCGGCGAAATCGTTTGACATCTATTAGGGGTTTGATTCCTTTTTCATGTCTCTCAGTAACCAGTTTTATTATAATTTAATAATGTATAAGGAATAAGTTATTTATTAAGTACCTAGATACAATAAATATAATATATATAGATATATATTGTAAATTAGTCTTGAATAAATATGTAAGTGAACAAATATGACGCATCGTGGCCATGAGTTTCTTGCCCGTTCTTTTTATGAGCTCTACACCCTTGCTTTACTGAGCGTGGCAGTAAAGGTAAATTCACAGGAAAAATTTAGTGTAACTCTGACATTCATAAGTGTTACCTTGTAACCTAACTTGAATAAATTTATTTAGATTTTGGGTACAAAATTAATTACTATGTATTAATTAGTTTATAGGGCAGTACTAAGGTACTATAAGTAACAAACGATGTCCCTACTGTCGGTAAGGTCTAAGAAAAAGTAAAATTATCTACTAAGTAACAAGGTGCTGACAATATAAACAATGAAAAGAAAAGCACACAGCTATTAGTAACTCCAATTACTCGTAAGGCCCCGTTCACATTCGAGCACGAGATTTGAGAGAGAGAGATTAATCTTAAAATTTGTTTTCGTTTAAACCTTAATTAATGCTTACAATTATCAGCATTTAGCGATTAATGGAGGACGGTTATTTTTAAATTGAAAATTGTTTTCAAATTATTCAAACTCAAAACACAGCAAGAGGTCAGTGTGAAGTCATTATTTATATCGGTTACCAAGTAAAAATTGTATCTATATGAAGGTATTATATCGTTCGGCTTTAAGAGAGAGAATAACATTGGTAAGATATTGACATAAATTATTTCCTCTATAAGATAGGCACGGCAATACAGAAGCGATTTATAGTACTTCGTGACAATCGACACTTCAAGAAATTTATGCACCCATATTTTCCGTGGGCAAAGACGTTGATGAGTAACCGAAATGGTGGGCAAGCTGTTATCAAAATTAGTGATCAACTTGGCGACAATACGGCTCCGGTACAACTGCGGAACGGATTTTATAGGCCAGACGATATTGGTTCGTATGAATTGATAACCAGTGATGTGTTTTGCGTGGCAGCGTGCGAAAACCGGCGTGCAGTCATACCTAATCGAAATATTTTAGAATGCAGTCCGCCATAAGTTATATCGCTTACGAAATTAATTAAAGTTTTATCTCATCGTCACTAAAGCTGTAAACACCATTTTATTGTTTCTTTATTGGAATTCCTATTGACGGCCTTCATGGAGTTATTGTGTTAAATACAGCTAGTATTGTGTAAGCACTACTCGCTCATATTTCAAGTTAAATTAATATAGTTAATTTTCGATGAGTATGTTACGATATGTATATGCACAATATTATGAGAAAGATGATAAAGATCGGAGGACCAATTCTCGTAATTAAAACTTTTAAAATTAGAATGCCGATCTAGTCTAAAATTAACAAACGTGCACCGAAATGCTCTTTATGTTCACATTTGATTTTAATTAAGTAGAATACCATTTGTGATATTTATGTTACTGAATCTAGATCCGAAAATTGTATTACGAAAATTTGCTCTTTGATTAGAAAGATCGAGGGTATTTATCTGTTCTTTCTCATAACATTTTGCCCTCATAAGTCAAGAAGAAGAATGTTATGAAAGAAGAAAAATATATAGATGTCACCATAACTTAGTGAAGAGAAATATCTAGTCATTGCCTAGATTTAAGTTTAAAATTATTGAAAATGGATTGCTGTAAAATACTCGTCCAAGATGAACGTAATCGTATATTATTGCGAGTCATAATCGTAACTTTAATCGCTGCGTGATAATATAATCGTTTCATCGCGTTAATAAACAAACAAGTCTTTACTAGTAACGATACAACAGAGATGTGCTCATCCGCGCAGTATGATCACTTTACGAGTATTTTCATAACTTTGTTTTTGTTATAGAGGCAACGTTAGAAGCACTTAATAAATACCAATATGGTAAAATATGACAAATAAAACTAGATACTTCTGTGGCTTTATCCGTACTTAAATTAAATAATAATTGTATTGCGTCAACACCAGCACCACTACCTTACAATTTTCTTATTAATATATTTAAGTAAGCTTATCGCTTCGGCTTTCGTAATTCATCTTGTCGTTTCGTTGTAATTTATAGAAAAGGAAACCTACACACACAACGTAAATTAATTATGAACTAGGATTATGACATGATATGAAGTCGAGGTGGTCGGTGTCTAACTCCTGCCGACAGAAGAGTATGACCGTTCCTTTATAAGTCTGTTACAAGCCATTCTGCCTGATATGCTTGATACCGTGCAGTAATGTAAGCACTATCCAACTATTTCATCTAGCAAGAGGAAATATACAGAGTGGACAAGAAGACTTCGCTGCTCATAGCATAAGACACTTTAAGAAAAATCATGGAAAACTCTGAGAGATAATCTACTATCAATTCTTGTTCGCATTTACAGCTTTCACAGTGCTAAACATACAAATGTTTGATCGCCAGCAATTTTTTTATTGCTTTTGGTCTAAACGACCTGCGGCCCACCTGATAGTAAGCAGTAACTACCGCTCATAGACTAGCCAGGTCCAGGTTACTTATAATTTCAGAAGCAATTGTAAGGAAACACAACCCAGCCGCTACCGAAAGCTATTTAGATGGCAAACGGTGTGCTAGATAATAAGCAGTTATGTAGTTTATATGAAGGGTACGGATGGAGGGATAGAAAAAGGAATATCTTCTCAATAATAACTTCAGTAGATGCGCGTTGAGGAAAAGTCATGATAGCCCCTCAATTCACGTTCGCATTAATATTTTAGTTATACACATCCCCAAGCCCATAAACTGGTTTGTAAAAAATGAGAATAAAAATGTTGCCATACTTGTCTTCGATGTATAAATAAGTCATTACAATAAAAACTGTCGCAACATCGTGTATTAAAATTTTGAATACCGCACAATAAATGTTGTGAGCGTGGGCGTAATAATCGTAAATCGTAAATTTAAGTCGAATACTTAAGAGTAGATGTCTCGACTCGACTAAAAGATGATACTAAACATATTTCTTTTATTTTTAAGTGGTTAGTGGTTGTTAGTAGCATTGCGCCTGGAACATTGCCCGATGTATATGGCTTTCGCTATATTACATTTCATAATGTTCCTGGACACCAGTTATAATCGACAAAATATTGGTGTCTGTACCGTACATACCACAAACACTTTAAAATCCGAAATATTTGTATATGTACCTATATATCTGTACAGATGTAACAATTGTCAGTCATATGTACAAGTTAACGTCATAACGTAGTTTACTCTCGACTGATTACTTTATATTCCAGAAGAGGCATATGTAACAATACCGTACAAAATAAAACAATTTAGCATCAATTCAAATTCACATAACGGTTACTTGAATTCTGAATCTGAAATTCTGAATCTTAAAATAAGTGATTGTTAAAACGTGCCAAAATTTCAAAATTCGATCAGATCGAATGACTCACCAATATGGACGGAGCCTACTGTCCGCTGTGAACTGGCGTGTTCTAGATGTCGTTCACGCGTTGAATGACATGAATGTGAATGACTATCGCAAGGAGAAACTAAATAAAATTACCACTTAGAAACAGTAACAGTTACAACGGAATCTCGGTGCCTTAGGGAAGTTTATGAAACATTCTGGGCAATGACCGGGATGGACCCTTATATCAAATATGAATTAAAGTTAAAAATGAAACTGATAGTAACATGAGCAATAAAAAGCTCTTGACACGCTATAACGAGAATTGGAACAATTCTGGTTATAGCGTGTCGCAAATCACATCACTAAGCTGAATCTCCCGTTGATCAGTTAACATTAATCATTGTTATTAGCCACTTTGTAATTACATCGTCACTACTACTGTCTGACTGCCTGCCATGCAGTATTTAAGATGACCTCTGAAATCTATACGATCACGTATCCAATTTGCTGGTTACTGTTAAAATAACAATTTTTAAAATGTGACGTCAGAAATAACAACACGTAGAAACAAAACAAAAACCCACAAGTCTTGTCCAATAAAGCAGTACTTTTTACTAGCGAGGTAATACTGAAAACCTTTGCATAATACATATGTATGTCCAGAAAGCACAGGAACCTCAAGATATATATAGTTATTTCGAGTACATATATTTATTTTGTGGCTTTACTGAAACGTATCTAAGCTCTAGGTTAAAGATAAAAATTTTCCGGATGGCGGGAGACTATTTCACGGGACATTAAACCCACCATCCATCTTTATATTTCCGCTCATTTTACTCCCTAGACCTTTAAAAGCTACCTACACTTCAGCTTTTATTATATATACACGTAATAGCCGGTACCGCTCTTATTCTTTACTAGTTTACGCACGCTGCTTCGTCCACATGAACTACGGTTCACCGTGATTCTATTTGGAAATATAATATGAATAATATACCTAACCGGTTCTTCTCAACGGAATCATATAAAATAGCTATAGGCTGAGATTTTGAGCTAAACTACGTGCTAATAAATTATAAAAACCGTACCGTTCAGTGGTTTTTGTTTTATGTGTTTACAAATAATCAGACATCAAACAGACTAATATCAGACAGACAAAAATTCTAAAAAATATCTTTGTGTTTAGTTTTCCTCTAAGTAGCAGTATTAGTAATAAATAGACACAGCTTTTTCTAATAGAAGAATACACAGTATATAGTATACATTATTACAAAAGTATGCAAAACAAATAGTTAACATGATACATATGTATATAATGGAAGTGACATAATGGGGAGTACCTTAAGCCGACGCACTTGCATGAAGAGACTTATACTAGTAAAGAAAGCTAAGTAAATATATGAAGAGTATAGCAAATAAAAATGATTAGTCTCTATAAAATATACCAATGACCTAGTTCTCTGCTTACCCCGCCGCAAAAAAGGCGTAGGTCTATGTATGTTTAATTACTTAGTTGTGAAGATATACGATAAAACTCACACACGACATTAGTAAGTTTTTCGCAAATAGAAATGTTACGGATGATGTCATACATAACGAGCATAAATGATCATAAACAGTATATTAATTAATAACAAACATGTAATCATCTAATAATAACGTATACGGCGCAGTATACTCATTAGAAATCTAGTAAACATTGATTATGATAATTATTGACATTCTATTCCGAAAACTGAGTTCTGAACCTTTCAGGCGTGAGACGCAGTTATGCCTACACCGATTGACTAAAGAAACAATATTTTATTGACGATTAGCTCGTGCCTGCGGCTTTAACTGCGTGAAACCTACGAAACGGAAAAATATCCAAAACAAATTCTAACGCACTATCAAGTGGCATCCATTATATACGCGTTACGGCTAACGCATGATTAAGTTACAAACAACCAAACATCCACAGTAATAATATTAGTAGAATAAGGATTTTTGGCGATGCCGATAACCAATTGTTGGCTGGACTGAAAGGTTTTAAAAACATTAATACATTCTGGATTGAACAATAATCTGTAAATAGACAGGCAGTACGGCGATATCACCACTTAAACCATTTGTACCGTATACGCAATAAACAAAATCTGAATAATATGAGCCCTATATAAAACTGTCACACTGCTGGACACGGGCCTCTTCCCAGTGTGACAAGGTTTAGGCCATATTCCACCACGCTGGTCCAGTGCTGGTTGGCATACTTTACATATCTTCGAGAACATTATAGAGAACTCTCAGGCCTGCAGCTTTCCTGACGATGTTTTTCTTCATCGTTAAAGCAAGCGATTTAACTATTTAATACGCACATAACTTCGAAAAGCCAGAGATGCGCGCCTAGGGATTGAACTCGAGACCTCTGAGTGCAGTCCAACGGTCTCCCACTAGGCTATCGCTGCTTAAAATATCAACACAAAGGTAATCCATTTTTTTAAACTCCTTGTAAACCTGGGTTTACACCAAACAGCTTTCAAAAACATGTTTACTGCGTTTCGCGTATCAACCACAATCAGATAAGATGACTATCAGCACCGCGTCTTTCGGCCTCACCTTTGTACAACTTGATACTGGACCACTTACGTATGTTTAGTACATCTCGTCTTACAATCTGATGTTGTAAAAGCTAACATGTTTTACGACTTCTTTATTGAGGAATGATATTTTGCCTCAGTGGTAGGGAAAGTGACTGCTACGTGGTCTCGGGTTCAACTTGCGGTTTGAGCAAAGTGTTGTTAAGTTTTTCTGTCAAGAAATTGTTGGTAAAGCGGCGTCTGGACCTGTGCTCGGTAGACCGACGTGGGATTTAATATCATAGTTTGCGAAATGGAAATTGTTCGTGAGATTATGTATGTATGTATTAAATACATAAGTTCACTTAACACGAGTAGTATTTTTACCTAAAATTGCCCAATTTCTATTTTTGCTTTTCTCAGGCTTATCCAACGGGAACAAACATCGGCATAATACTACTTATACTATGTATTAGTTCAGGAATATTCTATCGTGAACAAATATTAATATAAGGCACAAAGGAATATAAAACTATAGCTTAATAAGGAATAATATATTACACAAGTCCAAAATACTGATTAATAGAAGCTAATTCTAAAATGTTAAAGCTTTTTGTTAACATGGGGTTGACGCTACAAAGACATACCTACCTAAAATTCATCTATTTCAGCTTACAATCAATGGTTGGATTTCAAAGAGAAACCTTTGCCCAGAAAAATATAAGACACAACGAAAGCTTAATAAAACAAAATCTTATTAGTTATATCTTATGGATCGGGCCAGAAAAATACTGTGAAGAAAACCTCTACGTCAACAAGACCTATTTCATTTCAGACTAAGTAAGCTTACTCGTCTATAATATTTGTGCTACCTACGAAATCGAACAGAGAAATTTCATTTGTAGTCAAATATAATGTTGAATTTATGTTTTCACATCACATTTTCGTTTTATGACCTAGCGGTTTGAACTCAATTTGTATTTAGCTTTCATGTTAAAATGTATACTTTAAGAAAATTATAAGTTCAGTTTTATAGTAATTGTGGATTACGTATCTATTGCATCAATGATCTTAAATCATTAACTTAATCACACATAATTCCAAAACCAGCGTACTTAGCCTGCCTACCAGGATCAATTTATCTTAGAATTTTGTTCATTGAGTGGTTTTAGGAAATAGTCTGTCTTAATCAGACTATAATTATTATTTACATGTCTGGAGCGCATAAACCGTAATGACTAATGTATCGGAAGTCACAATGGCGCCTATCTAACATCAAAACTAATAGACAAGTTCCGTTGACAATGAAATGTTTTTTAAATATTCGCCTCACGGTTTCCTGGACGATTCGGCGCATGCGTATAATCCACCAATCTTGTATCGCGATCGCGGGTTAATGGCCGCCAGGGCTCAACTGACCAATGTCCGGTCACGGTCCCGTCTTGACATTGCATGTTCCTTTTATGAATTTATGAAATGTCAACCAGCGTATTTATAATCAATAATATCGAAAGCCATGTTTAAAGAGGTGTCTTTCGATTTTCAATGTTAATAAGAATTTCAAGTATATATAATATGTTTATAAAATCATATAAAATTATTAATTTTATTATCAACAAACTTACAATTTTATATCTAAACGTACATAATTATATAAAATATTAATAAAATTATTAATTAAAGATTAATATTTCAGTTTTATTACTAGTAGGAGCTCAATAATATTTATTAGAACAATCAAGATTAGACACCTTTTTTTATTATATTCATACCAGATAATATTTCCTCTCGCTGTCATACGTAAACGCGTTGCCACAACAGTTTTTGAAAGGACTACAATGTGATGCATTAGTCGGATGAAATATTATTGAACTTTTCTATCGGGTAATTTTCAGTAGCAGCATGGGATCTGATATAGTCTCCCTTATTATGTGATTTCATAACATGGCTAATTATACATGTGATAATATGGTACTATTCTGCTTAAACCTTGAAGTATACGCAGGCGTGGTATGAATTAGATGCAAATAAGCTTCGTACAATTTTAAACCAACCGAAACCCAACTTGGCTTATTCGATTTTAATTTTAATCACTTTAAGTCAAGCTTTGATCCATGTACCTAGTATATTATACACAAAATTAATATTACCACTCAAAGTAAACCTACACAACAGCCCTAGCATATAATATATCATGTTGATTTATAGGTTGCTAGCATGTTAAAAACATGTGACCTGCTTAATTACTTTAATTAACATAACGAATACATTAAAGTTAGGTATAGTATTATCACGTTTCCTGAATATAATAAGTACAATGTTTCCCGCACATGTATAATATACAACATTTGAAATTACAAGCAGGCATTGCTGTAACTTCGACCTAATTAGGTTACTGAGGCAGAATGTACCATGGTCTTTGCTTAAAGCTTAAAATAAAAACTCTCAAACGTCAATTATTGACATGGAGGTTTTTTGCCTAATCAAAGGTTTCGCTTGCGTTCTTCCAAAGAGTCTTGTCTAGTCTAAAGACTTTCAAAGATGTTGTTTTGATTTACAAAGCGCTTATTTATAAACGTATCATCCTTAACGTGGGAGTTTATTGTGATTGCTGCTAGTGATCTATTATCTGTATGGTAAGCGGTAACTGCTGCTTATGAATATTCTTAACATTAATGTAGCGATTCTACATAATTATATGATTAGCAGTTACCGTAGCCTATGGACGGGACGTAGGACAAGAAATTAGTAGACGGAACAAAACGAGTGGGTACCGAACAAAACTATAACTTACTATATACATAACATCACAAAGAGAGGAGTTATTTTATTAAAATATTAATCTATAATATGTCTCCTAGAGTCCGTATAGTGAGCCTCAATAAATACGTAAAGGATATTTTATATGCACCATATTTATCAATGGAAGTTTCATTGACGGATACTAGTTATTAATTGGATGTTACCTACGACAATTCATTGTACAATAATGCTCAGTTGTTGCCAAGTATACTTGTAAGTCGCACGTGTGAAGACTAAACCCGTGTCGATAGATGTTTGTATCATACGTATCTACATGCGCTTCTGGTTGTTTCTGTTGCGTTGCTACATAATTAATACACTCCCTCCGTAGCGCAGCGATAGTGAATGCGACTGCTGTGTTGCTTTTCTGCAAAGAAATCGCAATAGTAGCCTGTAGATGGAATATTGGCAGTGTTAGACACCTTCGTGTCTCGAAAAGAACGTAAAGACGATGGTCCTGTGACTAATCGCAATTTTATTTTCAAATTCTTCATTTAATTTAACCTGTCTACTTAATCTGTCAAGTCTTAGAATACCAGACATAATTTACAATCGATTGAGTCTGGCTGGTGTGCCGCTGAGCATAGATAAGACACTATATACCCGCTGAGACTCAACAGGTGAAAATACATATATTATTCATATTACAAAAAAATATTACGCTGATATAGTCCATTCATATTTCTTCGTATCATTGATAGATTAACTATGCACTTGAACGACTGATTATTATCCATCACGATAATAACAGGAACAAGACCTTATAAAGCGCAGTAATAAAACGCAGTAAGCTATCGGAAACTGCCACACGCGACAATCACAAATCCACGATTACGAAGATTTATAAATATCTATCACGTAATATCTGTTGTTATACTTGAAATACTAATTGAAATTTTATTATTTATTACGCTATAAAAATTACGACCTGTTAAATCACCATTATCAAACAAAAAGATGACATCATAGCTGCATATCCGGGAAAATATAGATAATCTGTATTTGTAATAATATCGTAAACGATTACATAGAATATTCCCGATTAAACCAACTTTCATGAAAAACATTCGCGTATCGGTATATGAATTTGCGAACTATAATGTCACATACAGAGAGACGAACAGAGCTTCAAAGTCAAAACGCATTCGTTTTACGTTGTAGGATAATAAAACCTACGACGTAAAATGAATGCGTTTTGACTTTGAATTATTAGCACTAGATTTATTCGGTGAAGCAGCGGCAATGAACGCTTTAATTCCCGAATCGGTCATACATACTGATATTTTGTTCTTCTGTAGAGAAATTATGAGTAACAGCACGTAGTCGAACTATAGCTGGCAGATGATAATATTACCCTTCATAAGACGGTACCTAAAACCATAAAATAAAAATAATCACCTCCGTCTACCCCTTCGAATATACAGGCGTGATTATACCACCACACATAAGATTCGTGCTCATCTGATAAACAATTGCCCATTACGATTCAATTCACTAATTGATTTATAGTCATTGTATTAGCAATTCTGCTAATCAAGCATCATTACTTTAATAAACTGTATTTCTTCTGCGCAATCACATTGACCTGCTTGAATAAATTATAATAATGATGCTATTAATTAATACTTGAACTTCTTCTTACCAGACACAGTGTGTTGTGATCAGCACATTCCATTATCTTGCATGCAAGTACGTTCATCGCTGCGATCAGTAAATATTGGTATTACAATTAATAATCATCTGAGCATATTATTATATCGTGATTATTTTGCATTGTCAAAATGATTACTATTTTCTAGGTACTTGAAAATAGTAAAATATAATTATTGCAAATGTCTGTTAATTGTATATTGCACAGGCCTATATAAATATAATCTGAATTAGGTATAGATATTATAGATACGGAATTATTTTTAAGCAAGGAGCAGGCAAATAACCCGCGTCATTTTTCAATAAATATAATAAGATCTTTACCTGTTTTAGTTATCTTTGTACAACTATAGTAATTATGTGAACTTGCCAGCGTTCCGCTAAATATAGATTTAGAATGCGCCTGCAATTTGTATTAAGATAACCAAAACGTGGCGTGTACAATAATACTACAAAAGTTATCTAATAAACACCTTATTTTATTTTACTAGAATATTCTTTAAATAATGTTACTGTTTTATTGGTCCCTTGGCATAATTTTTCGCTAATAATCGAATCGCGAAATTCCGAGGTGCTGGCCTGGATTTCCGGGTCAGCATTATTTGTTAGACTTTCTATTAGGAATTTGTCGCGGCACGGCGTCTGGCAATACGCCCAGTAAACGGCAATAGAGCCTACTGCAGTTTACCGGGCACATTGCACGTTCCCACGGATTTAAAAATATGGCTTATTCGTAACTAATATTAGAAATGCGAATGTGAGTTTGTTTGTTACCCTTTCACACCTTAACTGCTAGACAGATCTTCATGAAATTTCGCATACACGTTGTCATGGGTTACAGAAAAGGACATAGGATACCTTTTATCCAGAGAAAAGGACTGTTTCCGAGCCGCTGGCAAAATCTAGTCTGGGTATAATAATATGTCTGCCCACCCCTTCGGGGAAACAGTCTAAGTATATGAACGCAATTTAATTAAAGACACACGAACGTATGTCGTCACACACAATGATCTCACATCTTAGAAAGTGATACGCTCCACGTACTCCCCTACATTCGTGATACAGAGCTATTATTTGCAACTATGTATGTAAATAATGTATTGACAGAGTTTTAAATACCAGTTTTCACGAGCTCGTACATTGATAATGAAAGCGAAAACATCAAGATCAATGGACGCAGTCGGCTAGAAAAAATACACGTTAGAGTGTTATTAATATTTGCTGTTGGTTTTGTGTATCTTCTAAAACTAGCTCGCTTTTGCCTGCTATTTTTTCGTTTTATCAAAAGTAGCCTGCCGGTGTAAGATCTTTCTTTTAGATTGCTAAATGTAATGTTGTTTTCTAAAATAAATGAATTCGAAAAAGTGTAATTTAACTAGATAATAAATAATTAAACTAGAAATGGAAGCGTTTATACGGCCATTTGTTGTTTTCAAATATGACCGCCACGGGGTTTTGACATTATCGCCATTTCTTATAGTTTCATGGCAATCAATGTAAATTTGGAAAATCACTGAATATATCTTGATGGCTAAGATATCTTTACTAGTCAATATGATTATTATAAGATTTTGTAGTTTGACTCACTAATACAATCGTCTTTGACAAAGGTTCAGGTTAAAGGGCCTTAGCGTCCAATTAAACTAGTTATTGGTTCCTAATCTAATATTTATTATATCTCTACTCTGACCTGCGTGTCAAATCGGTAGCCAAACCAACTTCGCCTATCAAAAGGATATGAGTTTATATAAGTTTCGACACGTTTTACTGTCAGCATATCTTTGCTTTTAATTTGAAACAGCCGGTTTTCGAAAAAGCGCTTTGTAAAATGGCTGCGATCGAACGCTTTAAGGTGTGTAAACGATGCATACTCATGGTAGACTGAATTCATTGACAATAAAATAATATCCTTCACCAAAGTGAGTATTTATTATATTCCGACGATACGCAGTAGGTACAGTAATAATTTGGATGGTGCTTCATAGTGTGTATAATATGAAGGCCGACATTTTCCATAAAACTGGATCTTAAAGTAAACCGTCATGGAAAAACGCCATTTACTGAACGCACACCGCTCGTATACCATTCAATACAGGCTTAAAAGGCGAGCCGGGATGACCCACATCCAATTGATTGACAGCATTTCCCTCCTGTACCTATTGTTAGAATCAATGCATTTACTAAGGCAACACGTGAGACATAATATCTTTATATTGCCACTACGCTTGTAAAGATCACGTGCATGTCATACGAAATAATGCAATATTACTGATTGCGAGGAAATGAAAAATCACGTGAGGAGACCTGCATGTTTGAGATGTCTATATAATAGCAGCGTAAACTATTGACTAACCCTTCTCACGCTGAGAAGAAGCCCGTGCCCAGACGGGTCTCATACAGGGCTAATATTATTAAACTGATCGCGATCATCACCGTCGCTCAAATGTGCAAACATAGTCTAACGCCCGTTTTCCGGAGATGTAGGCAGGAAGTAAGGATATCCAATCGCCATGATCCAGGCATATATTTTTGCTTCATTCAGATTCATTACATTCTTTGCTCGTCGGCGTAGGGTTTTATTAACCTGATTTTCTCTATAATGACATCGTACTCTTCCTCTTGTGACGGTCCAAATCACAATCACCTTATATGCTTGGTCAGTCTATTGTCTTCCTTTCTTTTCAGATGCATATATTTACATAAGTCATATATTTTTTTTTATATTGGAAACCTACTTTTTAAACCGTTAATCCGTATTAAGATTCAACGAATATTTGCTTTAAAGATTTAATGTTCAAATTAATCCCTTCAATGTAGTACCGCTTTAAGCTTCTTGGCAACGTGGCCTAGGCTAGTTTCTAATCATTGCTATTTACTACTTAGTAGCAATTATTATCACATGGCATAATGGTTTAAAAGATCAATTCGTGGAGTAGGTATTGCGTTTTCAATTTACGCTTAATCTTACGCGACTGGATTCTCTGATGCAAATCTTTATGACAACTCAGTAGTTTAAGTACGTGAATATAAGTAAAACATCCATCAAAATGGCATTAGACTAGATCTATTGTCTGCGTTCACACGTCATATATGAACTTTTCCAAATGACGTAAACATTATGACGTCAATGAATGAGTCATATCCCTAGTAAGTACATTAGTCAAAAGAAAGCTCTCAAGCGTAAAGCTATGCCTCTAATAATACTGGCTGTTGGAAAGTCGTGACTTCCCCACGACGAATAATCAGAAAGGCATTCAAATCGATAAGGTTTTTAAATATATTATAGAATAACTATGTATTTGTACCGGCTTTTTCTTCGGTATATCAATAAAGACTTTTGGAATTCGAACACGTATTTAATTTAAATAGAATCTTCTCGAAGCTCATTGAACTGCGTGATAACCATCGACAGATCGGAAATTGCCGATGTTATATCTCTTACTTGAATTGGTTGCAAAAATAAATATAAACTCAACATTTTTCTATCGAAACATCTTTCGTTGCTAAGGAAAATATCTGACCTCCTTGTCGTTCTGTGGAATCTACCCTCCAGTCACGCTAAGATGACAATCTTCAACTTTCAATGAAAGCTGAATAGTGTGATATAAATCAATGATTGGTACAGCGTAGCCTTTTAATTGTATGACATAAATAAAAACAAATTATTCGCCGCGTCGCAAAAATAAAATTATATAAGAAAAACGAAACAACACAATTAACGTTATTTTGCGTCAGCTTATTAGGGAGTAACAAAATGATAGAAAGGTAGTCTTATGGTGCGAATTCGTCTGTTCACCCGTCTGTCAGACACAGCGTCACGTTAACTTCAGCAATTTTAATGATAGAATTTAAAATAAACCTCCTTTTCCGCCTGCGCCTTTGACACTTTATATATTTTCATGGTATATTTTTATTATCTGTTTTCCCCATCGACCTTCTAACAAATACTCCTTATATGATACTTTTTGTAATCGAATGATTTTCCGCATGTTGAAGCCATCTAAGCGGACCTTCCTCTAGGTATGTATTTTTATGGCACAACTCTCTCTTATCATGCTATTTTTTTAAATATCCTTTAATCTCGCGTTTGCTGGAACTTAGCTAAATGACAAAATCATTGTTTTGCGTACATAATGGCGACATGCTGGCTTACGAAGGTCAAAAGACAGACAATTCTTAAAAGTTGTATGCTGGACATATTAACCATTCCAAATACATGAACGTATTCTCATATATTATGTTGAGGTGAACAGTAGAAAGTGCGTCTGCGGTCACGCTTCAGTGTCCCCACGTGATAATGCACTGTTTTCTATGCATCTTATTGCTATACTTGACGTATAACTAGTTGCGTTTATGGAAATTACGATGTCTATCGAAGGACTTTCTCATATACTCAATAACATTGTGATCTTTATAAGTATTAAAACGGATTTTTACTTCCAAGGTGGCGAACAAGTATAGAGTCCGTCTGATGATTACTGGTTATTGTCATACTCCGGGTTTTGCCAGCAATCATCACACGCGCGTTACCGACTCTAGGGGATAAATTCAAAGATTGGATGCAAGCCATCGAGATAAGTAGTCTTAGAGCCTTTGACAGTCTTTGCTCATCGTTTCTTGTAAAAGAATGGTACCTGCAGTCCTTGACGATATGGCTCTTTCGTATCGTCACTAAATCGGACTACCAAAAGCAATAAAATAATTTGCGGATACCATCTATTAGAGGTGTGTGTCCAGTATTTATTTTATTAAAAAAATACTAAAGATACTAGCACCGCTCTAGGAATAATTCCTTTATCGCGAGATTTACAAACAACTGACAAAAAGAACAGCCAGACTCGGGACAACCATGTATGGATTACACAATTTTTTGTCCCGAGTGGGATTCGAACGGCTCGGCGCGATGGCAGTGGCTAATGCTAAAAACTGTCTTACAGATCAACACTGTTCTATTTGAACATAAAACCGGAGTCTTTCAAAGTTGACAGTTGATGTTGCTAATCAATTGCATCTCTTATTCAAAGTACGGTTTTTTGTTTTATGAAAGTACACTTCCGTGAAGCCTTTGAAGGTATTAAACATAGCTTAATGAGGAACCATGACTGTTGCAGTTATGAATGTAGACCGAACCCCAAGGGGAATGAGTAAGCATCTTGTTGCACGATTTATTCTATAGGCTTAGGGTTGTCATCTTACTGGCGTGATACATGATGGATGGGATCTATCTAACATTATGTATAATATTAATATATGGTTGAAAGCATGTTACAACGAATGTATGGATGGTGCGATGCTTTACATGTTGCCATTGCTAGTGCACTCAGTACTGTATTTAACAAATAAGTGTGCCGAGCCTAGGTGATATGTGGCCGTTGTTTAAGTATTTATAAAAGCTCCCACGAGGGCAGCAGCAGGGCAAAAACCCACTTGAGTAATATTTGTATAATTTTGATATTGAAAATAATATATTGTTCTTCTTAGAAGTACGACACCTGCGAATTGTGATTAAGAAATTGATTTTAACAGTTTTATCTATATTAATATTTTAATTTAATCAAACTTATACTATCTTTACAGGAAAAAAAACCTAATGCGACAGTACAGCCAACAAGAATAATATTACATATAGCTTAGTATACTCATAAATGCGATAGTAACTCTCCCCTCAACACAATACCTGCTCCCCCGTAGTGCGGGGAATGAATACATAAAATGGGCGTGTAAATGTGTTGAAATATATATAAGCCAAAGGCTAGTTATAAATAATGCCTGTATTACTTTTTATTTGAGTAGGTGTGTACAACAAAGGGTTGTCTGTTCATCACAAGTATTGTGAAAGTTCACTGGCAACCCTAAACCAGCCTGTCTGCTCGTTACCAGGGGTCGTTCGCCCTTGACCTCATAAAAGATGGGCACGTATTTGACTTATTGATTACCATGAATATCACAAATTCGTGCGTCTATCGCGGCGTAGTCAGTCTTCATAGCAATAAGCGTTATGTAAAGAAGTTATCTAGCTGATATTGAATCTTTGCTATCGTAGACAAAGTTATGACGTTACATGGAAAATTGATATATTTTATATATTTAGAAGATAAAACGTTTAAAGAAAACATCTATTGGAGTACTAAAATTTTTGGGTCTTTAGCCTTTTCGCATCGCGAGCGTTTCGCACTGCGGTATGAATAGCCTAAAAGCTCTTTTTGAATGAGTCCTTTCGCACCGCGGTTCGAATCGCCCAACAACTTTTTGACATGGGTTGACTCGGACCACAGTAGGAAACAGTTCTTTTTTTAGATGGGTGAGTTCAGACTGAGAATATATGTAGTTTTTATTACACCTTCCTTATAGTACAACCAGGCAAAAAATGAGAGAACAAACGAAATAATTTATAAGTTACATATTTTGTCATAAGTCCACTACGTGAAGTTTTGATGCCATTGCTTTGTATGGTTTTTTTTACCTAGTAAATATATTGATTAGCTAAGTAAACGTATGTTAAATAGATGCAAAAGGTGATGATATACACGCACGTACATTCCACGTTTATTATTTTTTAACATGATTATTACTTAGCATTTTATGTTTCTTTTTATCTGATAAAACAATAAACATTTTAAGTTAAATTTTCACCATTAGTGGTAGTCCTATAGTTTTTGCCCATCTGTGTGCTTATATCTACGATTTATAACTTACTAGCTGTCGCCCACAACTTTCTTCACGCTTTATTACTTCCTCATATCTCTCAGGGTTCAAATGCGCGTCATACAAAATTTCAACGTTAAGATTACACGGTTAAACCGCTTAACAGATGCTAAGCGGTTTGGCGGTTTGAAACAGCTTAACCGATGCTGAGCGGCTTGGGTTTCACGTATGATATCGTAACCAATAGTCAGAGTTACTATCGCGTTTATGACTATAATATTTGTATGGATAACATTGTAAAAGATAAAAAAACCACATAATTTACAGGCATCGTTCTCCTAAGAAATTTAAGAGGTATTGACTTTTATTTTTGTAATTAAATATATGTTTAATTTCTTAAAGACCCGCACTACACATAATTACTGAGTCACGGGCGATTTAACAAATACTTAAATTTTACGTGTGGGGGAAAGAACTGAACATGGCGCGAGTAATAATTTGATTCTTGCATTGAATAAGAATGGAATCGAAACGAATTCAGCTCAAAAACATACTAAAATTTCGCTTTTCGCGTTTAATACAACTTTTTTACTTCTACTTTTTACTTAGTCGGTTTTCAAACGTAATTTTACTCATCCGAAACTAAGCAACGTATAATGAAAAGTGAGATTAGTTATACGTTTCATATATTTTCTCCTTTTGGTAATCTAGCTGCTTACTGGAGCGTACATAGACGTGAATGTTACGTCGGAACTGTTTTGATGACGGAGAATCAGATGATGTGCTTGAAAAAAAGGTGGAGTAAAATAAATAAATAATATTCTATTACAAATACACAACACCATCTAGCCCAAACTAAGCAGAGCTTGTACTATGGGTACTAGACAATGGATAAACATACAAATATACTTTTTTTTGTAAATACATACATGTTATACATAGGAACAAGGGGTGCAGGGTAATGAGGAGGCTGATGTATTAGCCAAAACGGGCTCGGAGCAACTATTTGTGGGCCCCGAGCCATTCGTAGGTCTCTCTGAGAGTACCGTCAAGGCAGCTTTGAATGCACATGGCAATGATAAACACAGGCTAGAGTGGATGGCCCTTAAGGGTCTGAAACACTCCAAGAAATTCATTGCAAACAGAGCCACGGGCTTTACCCGGAAGATCTGCGGGTACAACAAGGCCCGAATACGCCTCCTCACAGGAGCGTTTACTGGTCATTTTGGCACCAACGACTTCCTGTGCTAGATTGAGATTGTCAAACAATTCGATCTGCAGAGCCTGTGGTGAACAGGACGAGTCCATATCACACCTACTGTGTGAATGTGACGCGTTGGCCGGACTAAGGATGGGTCTGATGGGATTGGCATATCCGGACCCTGAAGACTTCAGGCTTCTCCCTCTGAAGTGTACGCTGCGACTGATGCAGTACATTCATAGGGAGATAGCTCAGGGATAAACCTCGGGGCCGACACAAAAGATCCCACTGGGTCGAAGTGTCGCCGGTCTACAATGACTGGCCCCCGGATCAAGATAAGATAAGATAAGATACATAGGAACACCCAGACCAAGACAAACATCCATGTTCATGTACACAAATGTTTGACTTGTGCGGGAATCGAACCCGCGACCGCAGTCGTGGCAGTCGGTTACACTAACCACTAAGCCATCGAGGCTGTATTTTTCGAGTAGTATGAAGTAATTATGAATATAGACTGTTAGTTGAAGGAGAATTTAATAGATTACTAGCGGTCGCCTAGTGGTCAAAATTCGACCATAATTGATTTAAATTTTAAGTTTGGTCATTATTAAGGTTTTATTGTCCGTAACTTTACCCTTATAATCAAATTTCAATTAGATTTCACCAAGGCTATACAGGTTAATTTACCTATCTATAAATTATTATTTACTTAACTATACTCTTTCATTGACGATATTCCTAAGCTTGCTACTTTGTTTTCTTCTTTCTTTATAACATATAAATAAGGTATATGTAACCATAGTTACGAAGAATTGTACGACGGCAGACGAACTGTCAAATGCATGGTTGTGTTGTTAAATTTTCTCCTGTGTAGGAATCTCACCCTCAGCTCTCGGCACATTAGCAGTGCAGAGGTGACCACTTCTCCATCTCCAGTACACCACCAATGAATCAATCAAAGGCAATCAAATATCTTCCTAATTATGTATCTTGCGTCAAGTCAAATCTAATACTTTATAATTGGAACGCGCTGTATCATTCTCTCGTTTGTAACTGCAATGCTATTAAAACATGGTGGTAACGCTCCAATCTTGGTTGAGTAGTTATAATAGTAATGATATTGTTAGTAGTCTACCGGGCAAAATTCTAGTCACCGAGCTATTGAGGGTAGTTACAAAACAATTCGTAATAACTGCTCAACTGTGTACTTACTTAAAACTTTTCTTCTCTACGACTGGCATGAAGCCAAGTAATAATCGCTTGTGGCACAACACAGCGCCAAAGTCCCGGGCTAAAATCGAAATTGGAAGATTTACATCACAGACCTTAATTTGGTTTTCCGTCGTAATATCTTTACGAGTACCGATCCGTTTACGATACTGTCCGGCCGGTTTGTCAGAGTTAATTGCCATTTTCGCATTCTAAACTCGATATATTAGGGTTGGTCGAATATCTTTGTTCGGACGTTTTAGGCGACAAAACAATGGATGGAAATTGAAACGAATGTCAACTCTACTTTGAGTCCGGTTATATCCCGAGGGGTTTTACAAAGGGACACGATTCGATGGAGCGCACGTTATTTTGGGTAAGGCACCGGTCATTGATTTTATCACGTTTACCGCGGTGATGATCCTGACATCGTATAACCAGAGGATTCTTTCGCCGTAATTGCTACTTGAATGCTCTTTCGAAGTTGGCAAATCTGCCTAAATAGAAATCAATAACTATATACTAACTATAAGTACCGAATGTCGCCTGAGAAATAGTAATTAAGAAGATTTTCTAACTAAGTACGAAGGGTCAATCAAATGGTGATTACATAACCTATAAGATACCAATCGATTCAAGAAATACGATACCTATAATTTGTGATACGCTAAAATATTTATGATATTATCGAGACCAAAGAAAAGCCTTTTAATAACAAATTACGTTTAAATTAAGCGTTTGTTTTGCTGGCATACAAACAACTGTTTGTATGCTAGCAAAACAAACGCTTACAATATGCCGCTTCGTGCCGTCAAAAAGCAACTGCTTTTTGACGGCACGAAGCGGCATATTGTGATTCCAAGCATATTCATTCATTGCTTGGCATCACAATATGCCGCTGACTATCATGAACTCCTAAGCAATGAATATGACAGCATGCAAGTACAATCGGTAGATAGCGAACTTGTACTAGGAGTATTAAAAATCTTACATCCGTGAGATACATATGTGACAGCAACCCTAGAAGTACTACATTCAATAAATAGTTTGTTAAACGTCCGAACGCCAAGGCATGCGCGGATGGAAAGAGTGTATTCGAGGAATGTTATTGCGGCTAATTATTGTAATTGCCATCTCAGTATCAGTTGATATTAACATTCTATGCGTTTCTTCAAGAGGTTCTTCGCGAGAAAGCAGTAGGAAGCAAAAATTACAGATCGTACGAGTTTATCTAGTAATATTATTTATTACTCGTTGGTCGAGTTATGCGCAAGCGGGATTGTCGATCGTGAGAATCTAAGTAAAAATGTTAAGAGGAAACACAAGGGCCGTTTTCCCATACAAACGCAGTCCCCTGTTTCCTCCCTGGATAATGCCAGGAGAGCAATATTTTTGTTTTAAATGTATGGCCTCTATTGACATGTCTCTATGTTTTCCTTTTTTTCATAAATTAATCATTAAAAGAGACAAAGAGCCTTCAAAATCCTCAAAACTAGCCAGACTATCCTACATCCAGAAAACAAATTTGACTAGATTATATAAAAAAAAGGAAAATATAGCAACACGGCCAGTCTTTTTTTAATTTTAATGAAAAAAATAGTTAAATCGGTCAAGTTTTGGAGAAGGAATCAGGGGACTATGAAACGTTGATTTTGTGTACTTTTAGTAGGTATTTTCGGTTCAAGCTGCTGTTGTCTCTATCGCGCTCTGCGGGCTCTGCGGGCTCTTCGCGACAGCAATAGATTTTACAAATACCTATTATTCAATTCTCTCGCCCTTAGTGTTTCCTCTTAAAGATATTTGGAACAGAATTGGATGTAGCAGCTTGTGCTTGAACGTGAGATCTCGGGTTCGAATCCCGGGTCGCGCCAACAAAAGTGTTATTGGGTTTTTCTGTTAGCAGCCCACCGGGAAGTTAATGGTGTTAGACAACTTCGTGCCTCGGAAAACACGTAAAGACGTTGGTCCTGCGCCTGATCTTTCTCCGGTCGTGTCGGATTACCGTCTCATCGGATCATTAGTGTTAGGGAACAGAGGGTGCACTTGTGTTTGCGCACACACTTGTGCACTATAATATCTCCTGTGCAGATGGCAAGTCTCTGTTAAGATTGTCTGTCGTGACCGTAATTCGGTTTGGAGGACATTATTACATTATTAAACTCTAGTAAAAATATTTCTATGGTCTGTAGATAATATACTCAATTTTAGCACACGTTGTTCTGCCTAATTATGAGAGGTGGTACCAGCGTGTTGACACGTAATATGATTTATCACGTTACCAGATAATTAAATTATTTCGTCAAGGTTAATGAAACGATAGAGCCTTGTTTCCCGTCCCGCCCCACGTGTAGTTAATTAGCTTAACGTGGTAGTATAGATATTTATATATGTCGTTAATAGTAGTGAAAATAATCCGAAGTTAACAAGGTTACACCACACGCCCGATATTGTTAATTATTCTGATAAGTATATCAAACGCTGTCGAAAGATTCTTTTACTATTTTGCTTTATTTGATAAAAGATGCACACAAATTAAAATTGACGATTGAAAACAGGGGCCACGATTTACTTGACTGATACCTATTTCTCTTTTTTGAATTGTCATTTATTTTTAAATGTCCAATTAGTTCCTATTAAATCGAGTCGTGTCCGAAACACGTTGACTATTTTGTGAAAATATAGAGCTAAATCATGATAATCATAATTTCTCTTGAATCTATACTAGCTAGCCGAATGGATGTATGCTTAACTACTATGTTTACTTGTAACAATTTTGTTATGTACATAAAGTAGCCTCAATACAATAGTGAGATATTTTCCATATACACATATAGAAAAACAATACCCTTTCAGTCCACTGCCAACAAAACTCCAGTTAGGTATTTATTTACATTATTCATCAGCTGACTGGTGACGTCACAGGCGCCAGGCGTCGCGACGCCTCGTCTCCGCCGTATCTAGGACAGGCCTGCACGTATCTGTTCAATAAATTGTATCTCCGATTGGCTAGCGACCAAGCCTTCGGAGCTTATGCAAGCTGTAGCGGATTTAGTTTTAATACTCATACTTGAGTGCGGTTGCAATAACAGCTCTCAAGTTAATGTTTGAATTTTTGATAGCGACTAGATAAATGAAAATTATAAGCACCGTTTATATAATAAAGTACTCGGTACGCCTGATGATAATAGCCTTAGACTACCTGAATTATCGGAAACATTGGTGTTTCTGATCCTTATTAACGTCCTTGTGTACCTAGCAATAGGTACGCATGGACGTTAATCCTCTACTCGATCGGCTGCAACAATTTGAGCTGAGATTACGTCTGATCTTAGTTAACTTATTTTTTACAAGTAGTTTATAAAATGGCGTATTCATTATAATTATAATATAGGCCTGCTTGTGACAAACTGATCCATGACTAGGCACAGGCGTTTGGGCCATATTCCATCACGCTGGTGAGGACTGGCAGTCTTCACATATCTTAAAAAATATTAAGGAGAAATATTAGCAATATAAATTTTCTCACGATTTTGTGTGATGTTAAAGCGAGCTATAATTTACTACGCATATAAATAACTCCACAAAGTCAGAGGTGCATCCTAGGTTAGGGTTCGAATTTGAGTCCTCTAGGTTGGGGTCTAACTAGTTTCTTCACTATCGTCTATACGAGATACGATATTATTGATTATTTTACTAATGAGTAATAGACAGTATGTCTACTAATCTCCTATTTTTTATTTTCAGTTAGTTGGCTGTTGTAAACATCCGACGTGAGGTGTCTGGGGAGTCATCGATGATATCCAACATCTTTTGATAGAATGTGCCAAGAACTAGACAGGGAGAGTTGTTGACAAAGATGCACGGTTATAATAAATTTGAAGGGGTACTTATTTTAAATAGTTGCTGATACAGAAAGCGACGTCGCTAAGATAACTGCCGGCATGGTTCAAAATTACATATTTTGTTAAATAATTATAATTATAAAAATTTGGGTTAGGCTATGATGAGGCTAACATGGCACAATTCACTAAATTAAGGCCTTTTATCCTTTTAAGGAAAAGGCCTTAAAAATATGGAAATAAAATTATAGAATTCAGTATTTCGTTTCACAATATTCGCGTAAAACCTTCGTCTTGTTTGCGTATCTAAGATATATCTGTGGCAGACCTAACATATATGACGTTATTTTTTAACTGCATCTAATCAAGTAATTACACTAAAAATCGTCCGCAATACACTTTTTAATAAAAAGGCCTATAAATACCACAAATAATTTGTTACTTTTATTAATCTGTTAAAAATAAAACTTGAATATTATTGCAATATTATGCCACTTTTATTGTTCTACAATAAAACTACTAGAATAATATCGGTGGCCCCCGCTCGCGAGATTGGCAATTACATTCCCTATTAGCCGCTCTGTATAACAAATAAGTATTTAATCGCAACACTAGTGAACCTGCAGCCGACTGAAAGTATACGATACAATGGCTTATTAAAACATTAATGGAGAAAGTGAACTGAATGGATATGAGGGCATTGAACCGTTCAAGAGAGTATACAATAAATAGAGCGGAGTTGTTCCAACTTGAATGTGGACATTTCTTTTTATTGTGTAGAAACAAAGAGGTTATATGTTGGACGTTTTTCGGGTTCGAACGTAGCAGAGAACAAATGAATGAAGCTTACGGTTGCGGTAATCGTCTGAGAACTGTGGCACAAATTAATAAACACACACACACATTTTCCACAAAAATTGTGTGGTCCATATATACTTAGTTGTACTGAGTCTGTTATTGGTGTCCGTTGTTTGAGCGCAGAATTCAAACATGGAGTGGAGTGGCAGTAATATTTAAAACAATGTAATGGGACAAAAATGAACTAAGTTTACGTATGGAATAATAGTAGGTGAATTGTGGCACATATTGATAAGAAATATATGGCTGGCTCAATAAAGTGCACCGAAAACGCATGCACACACTAAAATTTACGCTTACAGCGGTCTCGGTTCATGTCGGGTTATATACATACCTACTTATATACTACCTATATGCCTGAAGAATGTCCGAATTAAGTCCGAAATCGTTCTATGCTTATGACCCTGTTGGGATTGACTCAAAATTGTTCTACGCAAGCATCTGTGTGCGTTCGTATTTTTTGGCACGTTATATTAAGTCGTTGTGTATCTATTTAATTTGTGGTTGTGAGTTTAATTCCTCACGGAACAAAACTGTCTACGTCGTCCACAGATAAATAGTCTGTCTGTGTAGTGAGTCTGAGGTTTTTATGCTCGTGGTTTGAGACTTTGCAAACACAGATAGAGAATTAACCGCAGTGCGGGAGAGGTTTTTATTGTGTTTCAAGACTTACACAGGCAAATTCATAGAATATACCCACCCGATGTCAAAGTTATAAATGCGAATATATCTTCAGTCTAACAGACTTCTCATTACTTGCACGCTGTTTTCGTGCTTCATCTCTTTTAGTCGATTCTAATTATTCTACTGATATTATGGCTGTGAAAATGTATAAAGATGTTTAGATGTTTGTTACGCAAGTACGCGTAAACTGTTCACCGAGTATGCATAGAACTTGACACACCGATAGATTATGTCTAGGATACTTTTTATCCCGGTTTGTCATCTCGTGTGATTCACGCGAGCGAAACTGCGGGCAGTATATAACACCATATAATCCAATACTGAAGTCCTCTATCGCAACACCGTTGCCACGTCTCAGTACCTTCAATCTTCCGAGGTGAGACAGCACATAATTTCTAGGTAATTACCGTCATCAGGTAAGACTGGAAGCACCAACATACTTGAGTAATGACTAAAGCGATTTAAATAATTCCGCCGTTAACTTAGCCGACGGTGTCTACGAAGATAAATTTTGATGTTTCAGCAACAATACACGGTTCATTTACATAATGTACTGTGGAGTTAGTCGTTATGAGAGCGGTTAATTAAATAATAGGAAGGCACGGAGGTAACTTCCTCAAAACTCAAAGCAGCTCAGCTGGGAAAGTATATAGCTCAAATGTCTAAGTGTTTTAAGATAAATTCTCAGCGTCTTTAGCGCACTTACAGACTTACTTATAAACTAATCTAAATCTCTGATTAATCAAAAAAAGGTTTTTAATTAACAGCCAATGTTGAGAAATGTTTATTGGTGTTTACCAATAAACATTTCTCAACATTGGCTGATAATTAAAGTAAAATTAATCATTGATTAAGGACTTGAGAGGTAGTTAAGTAATAGCTAGTGATATTTTTATGAGTTAGCTGCTACTGTTATGACTTCTATCACTCCACGAAACAAAAATTGTTATGATTTACCAAAAGTTGCCCCGATTCTGGGTGTTCTTGGTGGACTTTGTTTCAATATTTATAATTGGCTTTGCGCTACAAGATATCTTGCGTCTTTTAAAATAATTATCTACAATTCACTATATTAAAAAAAAATCACACCCAGTGGTCAGTGGAATTCCGCCTTAAATCTACTTACTTTCAGGGGGTCGTGATTCGCATCGGTGAGAACGATTCGCGCGGCTCCACCGTTTCTGGTAACGTCAAGAAACATCGTGGAGGGTTTAGGCAGTAAGACCGGGACGTCGTCATCTTTACCCAGGACATAACCTCTCAAAATAGGAACAGTTATTTACATAGCACTGTCTGTTGGAACTGTGATGTCAGCAGTGACTGTTATTTCTTTTATGCAAGATCAGTAATGCAAGCATTGCATGTTGTCATAAGCAAGCAAAGTATATATGGAATCCTTGTTATTAGAGGCGAGGCGCATGTTTCTTAGGCATCTTGGTGGTATTTAAATATGTTGTTATATAAATAGTCTTGTTAGCCAAGTGATTTAATAGTCGGCTCCCACGACAGTTGGCTATTCTTCATTGTTAATTTAATAATTGTCAATTAATAACTGTTTAAAACTGTATAAAAAGATGTTGTAAAGTAAAATAAAACAGTTTTATAAAGTAAAATAAGTATCTTAGTTTAAATTGATTAACAAATTAAAAATGCATGAATGACTGGGAATTTTAGCAGTTGTGAATGGGACTGCTGCACATGAGGTCAAGACTTCGTTCTTCGGCTCGGACATGTTTTTGAGTTTCCTGTCAAATAATTATCTGTAGCTACAGCTGTGCCTGGTAAACGGCTTTTACGATTACATAGCCTCTGTTACGTAGGACCTAAGATCTTAGCTGGTAAATATGATGAATGAAAACGTAAATTCTACACCTTTTTTTTAACATGGAGGCATGCATTTACGCGTTACTCTACGCAGGAAGAAGGGGTGCCGGGGGAATGTCGCGCTCACCCGGGGAAAGATGGAAAGTCCCGGGTTTAACCGATTACACCTACCACGGTTTGCCTACTCCTTGAATGGTGGATGGGTCGCTAGAAATGCAACTACATCAGCGACAGGTGTATAACACCTCTGAGAGACAGGCGAGAAAGTATATATAGATGTATATCAATTTTAAAGAGCACAAATCCTACGTCACTAACAAATATTCGCGCGCATTAAATCGCGGACACAGGTACTCATAACATAAAATGTGTAACACGATATTGTGCAGTACACAGTATATCAACAATATAGCTATGAATCAGATGATAATAACACAAAGGATTAGTCAGCTGGTATTATAAACTACATTATAGTAAACAAACACTAAGTGGATGGCGTGAAAGTGCTCCAAATATGCCAGATTGATTCACTATCGTAATATTGTAAACTGACAATTGCCAGACTGTGATTATTCACTGGCATACGATTGCTACTTCCCCCTATAATCTAAGGGTATCGCCCCTAGGGTCATATACAAAGGGCTAGGATGTTATTCTTTAAGATTTTCTCTCTTTACTCCATAATGTTGTTTATTTATTCCTTATATTGTTATGTTTTCCACTGGCGGATACGGCTGTCCTCTCAAAAAGATAGTGAATAAGAAGAAACTCGATAAGAAGACTACAGGGTCAAGGGTTCACATTAAAACCTTGCTTATGGAACTTAGGGATAATGTAGCTATTAATTAGTGAAAGATTTTGTAGGATAGTCACTAAGAGTAACCTTAAGGGAACTTCAAAATAAGCAACGCTGCAATATTTCCAACTATAATCCGGCTATCTCAACACGTTTGCCGTGCATTGCAAAGTATATTTGTTGGCGACGTTGTCGGCTAGGTACTATATACCAGTTAAAATAATGCACGTTCAGAAATCTTGTTACACATAAACAAAACTTTGATATTAAACTAAACTACTTTATGCTAATAAAGTCCGCATAAAGTAGTTTAATTTTAAATGTATAACATTCGCGTAAACGTAATACAATATTCTGTACAAAACTCTATAATAAAAGTATATATTTAGCTGAAGCAAACAGTATACTAGTGCCAATCTCACATAGATTGCTCACTAGCTATATACCATTGAAACAAGAAAGAACAACACGGTAAACCCAGAAAATGACGTAATAACATGGATGCCTATAAAAGGAAGTTGACCGACACAGTAACAAATAGAAAGAACTTTCCGTCCTCGTATCTTACATATACAAAGCCTGACGCCGATATTCCCGAAGGGGCAGATAGAGATGTATTAATTACACTCATATTTTGACATGTATGTTTTGGATTCTACGTAATAAAGACCGTGCCTATTGGCGTCTATAGGGCTTAGATCAAAACGTCACGCTGCCACTGAAAATGTCTTGACGGGAACACACAGGTACGCTATGCTCGCCCCGGGAATCGTCACCGTGTTCTTATGCAGAGTAGTCGCATTCACTACCACTGCGACACCACATTATCAAATATAACTGATCAAGTTTCCATATTCCTTCCAGTAGTTTAGTCCGAGTCAAAAGAAGTAATAATAAAATATTTAATTTAAATACTAACAATAGGTTAAGCTTCCACAGCATTACTAACAATTTATACAACGACAAGAACCTGAAAAAAATACTATTATTAATTAAAGAAAACGACACCTATAATTTATGGGATACACATACACTTTATGCCAATATTTTGCCATACAAGCTTGTCATTCTAGAGCTAGTCCCCTAAACTGGCTTATCTCCAGAAAGTATTCAACTCTCATTCTACAAAATAGGCAACACTGCTTTGAAATTCAAAATCCATGGCTTGCCATAAAGTCTTATAAATACAATTACTGCACAATTTTATTACACATTAAACCTTTATATGTAGCGCAAAGGTGCTGCATTGCGGATAACCAGCTAGTCCAGATTCAGATAGTTAAACGCCAGACCTTGAACTCACGACCTCTCCACTATTTGAACCTCTGATTCACGGGCTGTTTGTATTGGACACCTAATACTCCTACGCGTAATATATATAGAACAATAAAATTTATTCGTATTTTGTCTATGCAGATGTTTCTGATGTTATAATACAGTATTTTGTTTCTCTGGCTGCCTCGGTGGCGCAGTGGGTAGGAAATGCGACAGTTGTGATCGATGCCCAGGGCTATCAGTTTTATTAGATTTTTGTGATAAAGAATTGTCAGTAGCAGCACAGTGTCCAGAATATTGGTTGTAATACGTTTTTGCCACCCAAAGAGGTTTCGGGGATATATGTAGGTGTGAAAATATTAACGTATCTACTTTCTTTCTTAACATTTGAGTAATTTAATTTGCAATTGTTGCAATTTAATAGACATTTCAGGTTTAAACTCACATAGGTAAAAAAAATCTGTTTAAACTACATGTGACCAGAGATTAATCCAACAAAAACAAGAGAACTCACGAATGGCAGTAACGTATGTGCTAACGCTCAATCGACTGGGCCAATGAGACAGTCAGTCATATAATATATAAAATGTATATGTATAATAGTTATACAAACGCTTTGTAGACTGACGATTCACTTTGTATAAAAACGAAAGAACGCATAATATTTATTGGCGAAGTCAATTGAATGGCCAAATAAATAAACGCGTTAGTTATAACGATGTTGTTTTAACTCTTTTACAAATATCGCGCTGTTATAGTTTTGTTTAGACAATATATTAGTTTTATCTGTGGGCGGTGGGCAATAAACTCTTGTAAACATCGTCGGGTTTACTGCATAAGTGCTGATATAATATGCAAAAGGCGATATAAAATATACTTTCTTGTTTCTTTATAGGGAGGAGCTGGTTAGGATAGGACGAGAATTAAAGTATTATATTGCAAAGTTGTTATGATTTAGGGGTTAACCTTATGAGTATGGGTTATGGGTTTTTTATCCAAGAATACTCGTTAACGCCATGGTATCTGGAACTGTGCTAGCAGATGACAAAAGGCTCGTCCCCTGTTACGATGGACCTAAAACGTAGTTGGCTCATAATTATAATACACGTCTGCCTACCTCATCGGAGCTATCCCCGAGCCGAGCCGGGAACTATACGCGTCTACGTATGTATGTTAATCTTATTATATTTATGATTTTTCTGTTGTTTGTGTTCGTGTCCTTTATGTATTCTGGTGTATATGTATTGTATTTTCTTAGATATCATTAGTAGTATCTGAAAAGACTTCAAATAGTTGTCATAGTGGATACACTATTAACATCTCAAGTGACTTTAAGCAAACAGTTTAAGTCTTTTTCTTTATTTACACTGCCAAGGTGATTAAAATGCATAAGGCCCACCTAAGGGATACCGGTTACCACAGAACATATAAGGTTACCGTAGCCGATGATCACTTACAATATCAGCCGAGCATAGCCGATTTTAGAAAAGATATTTTAGATACAATTTAACGAAAGGAATTGGAGATGTAGATATATGAGACTCTGGAACTCATACTTCACAAGCGAAACGTATTAACCGTATAACTACTCTTATGCTGGTAACCTAAGAGAGAGGTTCTTCATCGGCCTGATTCGTTGAATTAAACAATAAAACAAGTATATTTTGTATTGTTAACAAACTGGTATTAACTGCGTAAAATAAAAGACTGGAAATTAACATCCTGATTCTAATTCGACAATAACATCCCAAAGTAATCTTTCATTTAAAAACGTGTGGGTGGAGGCCAATTTTGGACACGAAACAAAGGGCTAGGATGTTGTTCTTTAAGATTTCCTCTCTTTACTCCATCACGTTGTTTATTTATTACTTATATTGTTATGCTTTTCTCTTGCGGATACGGATGTCCTCTCAAAAAGAAAGTCGTTAAGACTATAGATAGTACATCCTAAATAATTTTATAAATGCGAACGTGAGTTTGTTTGTTTTGTACACTTTCAAGCCGAGTACTCCACCGATCATCATGAAATTTTGCATACATGTTGTAAGAGGAAAAAGATCTTTCATCCAGAAAAAAAACCACTGTCACTAACCTAACCTACATTTAAGAAGAACGAAGCAGCCGGCAAAGTTTAGTCGATAGTACAATCGATAGAATAGCTATGATGTAATAAAACTTGTAATTAAATGCATCGGAGTTTGATTGCATCGATCTTCTCCGATATTAATAGTCCCTATTTGATTCATATCGTACCATTACTGATTATGATTGTATTCATTTCAATATTGATAGCATATCATAAGGTATTAATCGATTAAATCGATGGTATGAAAAGGCTTTTATTATCCTTAGCGAGGATAATGTTATCGATTTTATATATAGATAGTATTACAGAGAATAATAAAAGCATACAGCTATTATAAACTATTTATTATTATCACTGTTGGAACTAATTTTCCTTCAATGATGCGCGTACAACGGCATTCGAATGATATTATGTATAATATTTTCTGAGTCGCGAGGGAATTTACAATCATACAAACAACGGATGCAAAGAACATCCAGACTTGGAACAAACATTTGTGTATCACACAATTTTTTGTCTCATATGGGATCGAATCCAGAACACTCGGCGCGGCATCAATGTCGAGGCGACCACTTGTACCACTACGCCATCCGTGCAGTGCAGTAATTAAGCTCAACGCGTTACGTACTTTGATGACGCAACGCGCGGTGTTATCAATATATTCGAATATCATTCGAATACTAGACTGTACGCATCGCTAATATCCTTTCGTGTTTCTGCTCCGGCGGGTTAGTAGTAGGATGATAGCGTAAGGAACTTGGAATGCCTCTTTCTTTCATAAAATATTGCAAAGAAAATTCGTTTGTTTAAATTAGAGGATCTTTCCGAAAGATGATATAACGTTTATGCTGTTACGGTCTATCTCTCGTAACATGTTGGAGAACTCAGAACAATGGAAGTATTCTCACAAATACTTACAAATAAAGTCTAAATGAAATTCCAGAAACGTACAACTACTAATTATCAGCTTACACTACTTTAAGGCAGTTGAAAGAAGCCTCAAAAAGGCTTGTAATCGCTCCGTCGCCTGTATCGATTTTTAACAGATAGTCTTGTCTGTTCGGCTTGGTTGAATATAACCTACCTCGCTTCTGCCTTATTGATCTGTGTCCCGAAATACTAGCATCGGATAACTTGGCTGGGTTGCCTGGCAACTAGTTGGTTTGACATTAGACAATGCTCGAATGTAAATGTTTATAGTAACCTATGTTTGATAAACTTAAGTATCAGTTAGATTAATATATTCGAACATTTTTAGGGCTCTATGGTGGATAGGGAATGAAGCAAACTAGGGAAGGAACGCTGATATATAACTATAACTGCTATAGTAATGTGCCATTGTGAGGCAAATTAAAATTTAAATGAGATTAATAATGATAATAATGTCCTCCAGACCGAATTTTGGTCACGGTGGCCAATCTTAACCGAGACTGGCCATCAGCGCAGGCGATATTATAGTGCACCAGCGTGTGTGCAAATACAAGTGCAATCTCTGTTCCCTCACTCTTATGATACGATGGGACGGTAATCCGACACGACCGGAGAGAGATCAGGTGCAAGACCAACAACTTAACATACTTTCTGAGTCACGGGGATGTCTAACTTTTTAACTTTTTAGTCTGCTTTTGAGATTTCTTAATAGGAAAACCCAATAACTTTTTGTTGGCCCGACCCGGGATTCGAACACGAGACCTCATACACTCAGAGGCAGAGATGGGACTCTACATCTGATGACTTCTCCATCATTTTCGAATCAACCAAATATTTTGGATAACCGGTACACAATTTGATTGATGATACGTTAAGACGTTGTGATCGATCGTACTGTTGCTCGTATTGCACCTGAGAGACGAGTATAATGAGAATATTAAAATTACCCTTTAATCTTCGGTGTATTCATACCTTCGTAAACAACACGGTAACCTTTTATTTATAGCTTTTTTGGCCATAATTTCGAGATTGTTTTTTTTTTCAATTAAACAACACCAAAATTATTATTAATGTTTTGCACAATCCTAACTAATGCGAATGTGAGTTTGATTTTTGTTTGTAATTTTGCAACGTATATGCAAAATTACCAGCGTCAGGGGGACAAAACAGGACATGGATACCATTAACATAAAAACAAAGTGCTGTTCCCGAGCGAAGTTGCAGCCAATAGCTAATATTCATTACTTCGAATCATGTGAAAATTGGCATTACTTAAATTGCAAATTAAATTGCGTCGCACATCACTTAGGGATTAGTATAGATAAAAAAAAACATTTTTTTTTAAACGTAAGAAGAGACTTTCGTTATAAAAGGATATCAAGACGATTGACCTCAAAGCATCGCCATGGAGCGTACAACTAAATGCCAATTCACAACGACGCCCGACGAGACTTCACCGTCTTAACGTTTCCTCAGAGTGCATTCAAACCTCTCACATTTCTCTTTAACAGTTCAACTATTCAACCTCCGCAAGTTTTTGTTTCACACTGCAAGCTTCAAATGAAATAAGAGGCATTTACAGGAAATATTCAAGTGTCTGAGTCAGTATGCAAAGTGCGAAACACCTGAACAATGGCCTCTGAGTTTACATATTTATTTAACAAGTATGTTCTGACATGATGAATAGTTAGTCTAACACTACACGTTCGGGTAGCTTGTGTATTTTGTAACTACTGTTATGATTTTCTTGTAAATATTACTTGTGTCATAGGCTGCATTTAGAATCTATCTAATTCTAGTAAAACGCTACCGCCTAAAGAGGTTCTGCCATAACAATTAGACGATAAATTATTAAAATTAAAATTGATTTAAATATTAGGGGTTAAAGTGTGAAATTGCTGATTTGTACTGAAAAATTGAAACCCGTTTTTTCTAAGATGTACCATATATTTATTTAATCGAAATATTTACCCTCATTATCTATACCTACATTGCTGCCGTTTAAACGGAAGTTCATTTATGCCTTTACGATAAAACTCCGGTGATCTAGAAAACAAACATAATAATTTAAAAAATCGACAGACTGTGACAGCATTCTTCACGGCTTCCTGTGAAAAAAATTTTATCACGTAGAAAATTGTCCAAACCACGAAAAAAATGGTAGTCCGTTGGAGCAAGGTCTGGCGAGTACGGAGGATGACGTATGGTTTCTAACTGCAGCTCCTGTAGAGTTACAACGGTTTCTCGTGCAGTGTGAGGTTTTGCGTTATCATGGAGCAATAATGGTGAAGATCGATTCACGAGTCGGGGCTGTTTCTCTGCCAGTTTCACTATCATTGTTCGAAGTTCAGCACAGTAAACAGCTATAGTGAATAACACCATGAAGAGACCACCAAACAGTTTTTTTGGTAAACCATTTTATTGGCAAGCTTTGCTTTAGGGCACTGTTGCGGCGTTTGGCCAGCCATTGCATTTTTCGCTTACGGTTATCGTAAAGAATCCACTTTTCGTCACATGTCACAATTCGATCCAATATTTCTTCATTTCTGTACCGATTCAACAAAGCAACACAAGTTTCAACACGTATTTTTTCTGCAGATCAGTCAAATCATGAGGCACCCATGTTTCATATTTTTTTATCTTGTTGATTTGAATCAAATGAGCCAATATTGTAGGTAGGGTAACGTTAAACCGCACAGGTTAATACCGCTGAATTGAAGGAGATGGTGGAAGCCGATCCAAATCAATTTACCCAGGAATTAGCGGCAGCTAATTCTGTGTGGGCAGTCTTCCACGTGGTTCGTTCTTTAAGTCGAAGTTTCCACTACGAAAGCGTTCAAACCAAACGCAGCGTTGATATTGCGAGCCGTTTCTGCCGCGTTAACTCCGCGTCGGAACTCGTATTCAAAAATGACTCGGATATTCGAAGTATCCATCTTTCCCGCCTAAGCTTAATAAATAACAATTGAAAGTCAAAAAGCGAATGTTACGCGGTTTTTAAAAGAAGGATCTTATAGGTATCATGTGAAAAAAGTTTCACTCGACAATCTCACACCATGAAGGTTTTATGGCAATTCAGAGTATCTATTACTATACAACGGCAACTTCATACTTTAACCCCTATTATTTGGAGAGATATAAAACCAAAGCACTGGTTTAAAATGTTTGTATCTACTTGTTAAGAGCTTTTGTGGTCTATTCTATGGTTTTTGCTGCACAATGTTGCAAATAAGTGTCATATATTAAGATTTTAAATATGGCCATTATTAATTAAGGCTTTATTTATAATGCTTTTATACACTCTATAAAGGTAGTAAATATATTAATTTAGATACCAAATAGCAGCAATAAGATATTCAATTCTGGTATGTTCAAACCTGAAATATCATAATATGGTCGAGGGTTCGGACGTTTATAAAAGTGATTTCTTAGTACAAATCTGAAGGGAATCTTAGCAGTGAGAAAACATCTACTTATGTACTACGTCACTGGGTCGAAGTCAATTGAACAGTAAAATACTAGTTTATTCACCTAGCAGAGGCGGAACGTATGCTGATACATACATATGTACTTATTAACGTATATTGCTCATGGAGTTCTAATTTGGTACAAAAACAAATATTCTACAATTGATGCTAATTTAGGAATTCGGCATTGCTAAAGTTAGGTAAGTATTTCATTTGTTTCTCGAGTTACAAGAAAAGGACGTGGGAATGACTCTTCTTTTAGTTTAGCCGAAGACAGAGAAATAAGCTATCTGACTGCACGGACGGCGCGGCGTGGTGGTTTGAGGGGTCGCTTCGCCACTGTCACCGCGCCGAGTGTTGTGGGTTCGATCACCAAACGGCACAAAAACTTTAGTAATACGCAAATAGTTGTTTCGAGTCAGGGTAATATTTTTGTCCGTTGTTTGAGTGCTTGTGAAGCTTCCGCGGAACAGAAATTATTCTTAGCAGTTTTTCTAAAGGGAAATATAAGTCTAGGTATGTTTGCAGGAGACGAAATTTTAATGTGGATAAGACCTAAACTGAAAGTTCAAGTAGTTGTTTGCTCTCATATAAGCATAGAACGCTGGTACAATATTTCAGCACGGGAAGAAAGAGTCTTTAGTTATAATATTTGCTTTGATTGTGTTCTTACGACTCGAAATGCCTTCGAAGAAAACCTTTGGACATTTTACATACGTCTGCCGTATATAACAATTGTATTTAAACGCATTGAAGATAAACGTAAACAGTAACTGCAAACAAGAATCACAGCTGTGTACATATTATTCAGTAGTAATTTAACTTAGTGGAGTGTAAGCATAAGTAATCGCATTACGTTCGGCGTTCATGGCAATGGCGACCAGATACTATTTTAATATGCAAGGACTTCAAGGCGTTGATGCACCGCCGCCAACTAGGTTTGCTCGAGTTTTTGTTATAGTGCCTATCCGTTTTTGTAATATGTGTATTTTAAACGGGATTCTACTCCCGAATGTTCATATTTAATTTATTCGAGTTTTGATGACTAATAGATACATCATAATTAAAACTCGTAAAAGAAACTCAGTCAGCTGCATCTTTCTAAGCGGTTCGCACAGAAATGTAGAACTAATCACAAATGACAGTCTGTTGATAATTTTAGAGATTATAACTAGCACTACTGAAATCATGAACAGACTGTTATTTCAAACTAGTACAACATTGCTGTGAGAACCGTTTAGAGAGATACATACCAAGAGGCTTTTTTTAAAAAATAATCTTCACCACTGATTATCCTAACTAATATTATAAATGCGAATGTGAGTTTGTTACGCTTCTACGCCTTAACTATACGACCGATCATTAGAAATTTCGCATACACGTTTTCAGGGGTACAGAAAAGGACATAGACTTTTTGTCCAGGGAAAAATGACTGTTCCCGAGAAATAGAAATTGATTGACAAAATTTACATTAACGCGAGTGATGCCGCGGCCAAAATTTAGTCACTAATAAAAACTCATCTAAATATATTCTCAAAATTTAGCGCCGAGCACATTCCCATGTCCGAATTTCGAAGTCCATGTTCTTGCAAATTGGACAGCGCTAATGAAATTTAAGTGTATTCCATCTGCATAGGTCCGTGGTATGTACCCGTGAGGTCATCGCCCTCCGAAATTAGGAGCATCCTCTTTATACGCGTTGTAAAAGTTGAGAGAGAATTCCACTCGTGACACCTTTGTTTTACGACGGCTTAAGTAGTTTTATTTATTGTTAGCAGACGGGGCAACGTCGATGAGTACGGTTTCGGCTGCGGCGAAATGATGACCGAAATGTCTGAACGTTGGACATGAGTAGAATTTTAAATAGATGTTCGCTCTGATAATGTTTCGATGGTCCAAACTACAGCTGCGAACTGCCGATTCGATATTATTCTTTAATAATAACCATTGCTTGCCTACTATTTTAACTACATAGGAGTTTATTAAGTTTGAAAGATCGGTGGCGTTGTTTGCAACTGCTGTGCATGCGATCTCAGTATATGGGCTTAGTGTTATTGGGATTTTCTATCAAGAAATTCTCAGTAGCACAGAGTCTGGTACTGATAAACGGCAACAACAAGCTCTTTTTTACGTGGTACCTAAAAACAAAGATGGCGAAATTGGGTGTGATACATTTTTATGTGTGTATGAGATGACTAGGTATGTAATAAAAGATTACCTAATGTTGTCTTACTTTTACGCGAATGTTATAGGTACATTGAAATTAAACTACTTTCTACCGATTTTATCGTGCTGTTTATTTTAAAACACTTTTATTACATAGTTAACTGCAATTTAAGCTATTTAAATTAATTAAACCTATTTTCATTCAAGTTTACACTTTTCCCCGACGTTTCGGTTGCTCTACAGCAGCCATGGTCACGGGGAGAATAAGATAGACTTCCCGTGAAAATAAACACGCGTTGTTTAAGTCAAAATCCGTATTAAGTAGTTTAATTTCAAAATGATTACCTTGTGATGCTTAAAAACTTGCCAGTACAACAAAATACCGAAAAGCTATGTGCACTACATTAAAGATTCCATCAAGAAAACCAAGTATTAAAGGATGTTCCCGCCTCGTAAAGGATCTTCCCTTCAATTACTTTTACGACGGACGAGATAACCCTTCGTTTCGTATCGCACGAGAACTCACTCATAAACAGCTGATAATCAAACATCAAAGTAAAACGTCTCAACCTCGCCATCATTAACGATAATTAATTATAACCTACTTATCTATGAACCGATGAACTTATTCGATAGTAATAGTAATGATTTATAGATCGAATCATTCAGTTATCGATAAATATAATTAGTTTCTCACGCGCAGTTACAGACACTCGTAATCCAAGGTTAGTGTGGATAAGCAGTTTTGGAGAGATCTTTTTGTTTACGTTTACGATGACGGTATTCGTAAAAAAATGAATATCATATTGAACTTTGCTTGGGACTTAAGAAATTAGGAAATTCTATAATTTTGTAACTATACTTATTTTACATTTACACTAGCTGTTCCGACAGACGTTGTCTTGTTCAGGCAAAAAAAAAACACATCTAAACCGTCTGTAGCGCCTACATTATTACACGTATTCCGATAGAGCACATCTTAAGATAAGTTAAAATGCACACGCATGCAAATGTATACACGCGCCACACTAGTATATAAGCTTTAGTTTTACTGAAATTAAATAAACTATAACAACATCTGAGTCTCGTTATACTTATTGCCAAAACATAGGCAAACCGTCCTCGAATCCACTTGAACACACACAAAAAATTAATTCAAATCGGTCCAGCCGTTTAGGAGGAGTTCACACAAGGAGGTGTCAACACACGTACAGAAGAATTAATATATAAAGAAGATATACTAACTAATATTATTTTTGCCAATATGAGTTTATTTGTTCGTTACGCTTTCACGCTTGAAATACTCGACCAATCTTCATGCAATTTCGCATACATGTTGTCAAGGGTACAGTATAGACTGCATAGCGATCCCTGCGCCCCGGCCATCAACATCATATCCTCCGGGCGAGCCCGATATAACCCCTCCGACCGCCCCCGCGAGGAGGCAACATAACTTACATTCAGAAATAAGAAATTAATTGACAAGATCTACATTTTCGTGTGCGTAGCCGAGAGCAAAAACTAGTATTAACTAAAGTGACAACGTGCGTTCGTCTAACAAGTTAAGGAAAAACTGGGAGTCGAGTCGTATCAATAGGTTAAAACGAAAGCAGAAGACAGACATAATTATGAGGCGATTACTCCACCGACAAGAGCTACGCTCTTAAATTAAAGAAGAAGGCATATAAATTACAAGCTATCGTTTTTTATACATCGCTGGCACTAAGAATAATTCCTGCGTCGCGTGGGAATACACAAACATTCATACAACGGGCACAAAGGACACCCAGACTCGGAACAACCATTTGTGGATCACATATTTTTATATATATGGTCACCGTGACCATGGCTGCTGAAAAGCAACCGAAACGTCGGGGAAAGTGTAAACCAAACATAAATAGATTTAATAGTTTAAATAATTTTATTAGCTTATAAATTAGTCAAATAAAATCAATAGTAGTAGTAGTGTAATATTTTCAAAATTTTGTAATACAGTGGTAAATAAACAACGCGATAAAATCCGTATATAGTAGTTTAATTTCAATGAATAACATTCGCGTAAACAGAAGACACATATTTTTTGTCCCGTGTGGGGATCCAACCCACAACACTCGGCGCGACGGCAATACCAAGGCGACCACTTAAGCCACTAAGCCAGTCTGTACAGACATTTTATTCACACTTGCTTAAAATAAAACTTATTTTCTTCGATGGATATAAATGTAATATTACGTTATCTATGTCTGGTTATAAAAAAATTGTTTATCAAACTAACCCTGACGCTAAAAATGTGCTAATTGGTAATAACTCTTCGTCTGTTTGTCTGAGGCATCGTAGCTCCCAAAGTGATGAACCGATTATATTGCTTTTGTTATTCGAAGCTGTTTAGAAGGCATAGTATATTTGAAGAATCAGATAGAATAAATTTTTTTGAAATGAGGATAATGCATGTGGTTTAGATAATGAATGAAAAATAATATAGAGTTTCAAATCAAATCAGTTGTCTTTTAAAATAAAAACCGTTTGTTTCGTTTGTTTGTTATTAAAAAAATATTACCCATTAATACAAGTGACTTAGGGTCAAAATAATTCGCGTTAATGTAACGTGCAATGTTCATTCGATTACAAATGGAAACTCTGCCTACCCCTTAGAGTAACAGGAATGAGCTTACAAATGTATTTAATAATAGCAAATTACAGCCTAGTCAACTTGCCCGAATTATTATATTATGTAAATAGAATTGGTTAGGATTAGTTTACTTGTGGTTAAAAGGAACTGTACCAAATAAGGTTGCTTCTGAAAATTAGTAAAGTATTTAGTTGAACGTTCTTTTATGTCAATGCCTGAACTAAATCCGTGTCTATACAAACAAGAGTATAAGCCGGCTATAACCTAAGTAGCTTCCATAAGTGGTCTCAGATGACGTTGGTAAAAGGCTTCACAAAAGAGCTATCGTTTAAACCGCTTAAGAAGCTTTTACAACGACCACTACAGTTTTATATTTTTTGAGATATCTTTAACACAAACATACACAGTTACATGCCTAGGCGGGGATATCCCCGAAGCGATAAATAAATAAATATTCTAACACATACACACAACACCATCTAGCCCAAACTAAGCAGAGCTTGTACTATGGGGTAAGTAATAGATGATATAACAACAAAATCTCTAATATTAACAACATATAACAACGGAACCTATTATTTTATTTAATATAGCGATTAGTTAATATAATAAACGATTGATATAATTTTAAAATAACTAATTTTTATAAGCATAACATACATTAAATATAACATCGTTTGACATAACATATATTAAATATAAAATCGTTTGACATACCATTCAAAAGATATAAACCTTATTTGGTCTAATATGATGAAAACGCCTATTTAAAAACTGCGCTAAGATAGGTCGACGGAGCCCCGTGTCGCGGGGCTCCTATTTCAGGATGGTTTAAAAAAAAATAACCAAGAAGGCTAAGGCGGGAGCGAAGCGGAGCGGAGCTAGCCTTCTAACCTAACCTATCCGAGTCGGGGTACTCTGAGTTGGGGTGTTAACCATAATGATGTTTTTTATATATATGAAACGTTAGACCTAATGATTTTCGATTACATAAACGTTATGTCAAACAACGTTATACTAATTAAGTTTTAGAATAAATAAATGTTATATGTAAAGAAATTATATCAACAGTTGGTATATCTCACGTTGATTATATCTTATGAACGATAATAAAATGAAATTAGACCAAATGAGTTTATACGTTATGAGACACACTCTGTACTATGGGTACTAGACAATGGATAAACATACATATATCCTTTTTTTTTGTAAATACATACATATTATACATGGAAACACCCAGACCAAGACAAACATTCATGTTCATGCACACAAATGTTTGACTTGTGCGGGAATCGAACCCGCGACCTCAGGCGTAGCAGTCGGTTACACTAATCACTACGCTATCGAGGCCGACGATAGGTAAGAGTATATTACACACTTATATTTCGTCTAAGATCTGTTATAAACGGCCAGCCAATTGTCGTTTAACGAACACAGCTCCAAATTCCGTACTGCTGCACAGAATTTCTTGATAGAAACTTAATAAGACTGTCCGATCCAGGAAACCAACCCGAGACTTAACGCCCAGTAGTCGCATTCACGCCCTTTGCACTACCGAGGCAGTCTTTAGAACATAGGATATAAAATTATATTATATTTTTGTACGGCGAAGATTGCAAAAGTCATAGAACTTGCCTTAATGCAAGCGGTTACCTTAAGACTGTAGGAGCTACAGACGTATCCAATATCAGGGAAATCATAAGCTAAAAGCTGGCTCAGATATATGTATGTGCTTAGAAGAGTCCAATATCAGAGGAACATAAGCAAATAGCAGACTCTCAAAAAAACAAGCTTTGGGGTCTTTGTGGGGACATTGACACTCGATTAAAGATCTCTGATGATAATCGCGGCAAGATTTATGACGTTTTATTTTAAATCAGACGTCTGTAATGTCATTGGCGGTATGAGATGGAGGTTCGAAGAAAAAGTCATTACCATCGGTGTCAGGAGCACATTATATTAATCTGTAGTCAGCGTTTTTATTCGCATTACTATTCTGTATTCGCCTTAGAGTTCCAACTATCTACACTTATTCCTTCGAAATCAGTTTTGCAGTGGAAAACGTTGTTACGTTTTCCACAGCAAAACTGATTTACAGTGTTACTTGAGCATCACCACATATTATAAAACAAAGTTCCCAGCCGCGTCTGTCTGTCTGTTCATGCGGTTGTTACCAATAGATAGAGTGAATTGATTGAAGTGATTCATTAGAAAAGTTTAGGCGCACTATTTGGTAAGGTTTTGTACTACCTGTGCGTACCAGATGGGGCGGGTCGTTAGTTAACAATAATAATAATATATATAATAATAATAATATAATATTATAAGTATCGATAAACAAATAAACGTAAATGTACCTATCTTCCGTAACGCAACACCAAGCGGTAGGTATTGCTGGCAATATTTACAGTGGCAGTTACCATTTAACACCTGGCTGCTAACTCGTCTGCCATTAGGAACAATAAAAAAGCTCCTTATGTTACCCGGAGATTACTCGCCACGGAAACAGAACAGAAGTTATTTGAGGGAAAACGTAGGGTTATACAAGAATCGAACCAGAATGCCGCTATGTCATTCAAAATTTAACAATTTTACATTAATTTGAAATTATTTTTACCAATATTACGAAGTACCTACGTCATAAATTCGTTTTGAATATATTTATTTAAATAAGTATGAATGTAATATCTGAAAATACTCTACTATGAATTGAAATGACTTCACGTTTTAAAATAGCCTTATTGGCCACCCTTAAGTTGTCTATACAAACAAAATCACTTGGTCTAGACAAAATAATTAAAATAGACAAGCCTAGTCTACGTGTAATGTAATGGAAGTGCACACAGCCAATGAGGGTAGTTCAGCTTCAGTGATATGTGCATTTCATTCTCGCTCGTCGTAACCCTCGTAAGAGGGAACGGGACACGGCGAGTTGCTAACAAGGATATTATTAATTCATACCTTGTCGTCTCGTACAACTATTCTCAGAGCTTATTTGAATAGCACCTGCTAAGAAAAGGGTTTTATTTTCATGGTATTTTAGTTTACATGGAATTTGACCTTTTGTACGGCCATGTACGGCATGTATCAATAACAACATTGAAGCTATTTATGAAATATGTTGGAACTTTGTACTAATGACATGTTGACACGAGCAAAGTAACACATAACGTAGACTCACCCGAAGGGGCAAGAAGGCATGCAAACATTACACCCACACGAAAATAAGACGACAGTGTGTGAGAAAGAATGCGTGCGATAATTTTCGCGTATTGTCTTTAGTCAGCCATCTATTATGATTTTATTTGTGTTTATGATTCGCATCCATAAATAAGTTCACATCCACATCCCCCATAGAGAAGACACAGGGGTTTAAGTGTATAATACACATAATTATTTTTCCAACAATAATTCTACGTTCTACGTAATAGACGCGTGTCTGTTGACGTCTTCCAGGCGCCTTGCCAGTCTGTAGTCTGCTACTACTGAGGATATTTTGACAGAGGCAAAACATTAAACAATGGAATGGAATCTAAACTAAGACCGCAAGCACAGCTATGCATTCAGTACCTTAGCGCCAACAAAGCAGTGTCTATTATTACGTGTCCTGATTTTCCACTTGGACTCACAAAGATTTACCAGCACGCAACATGATTAATGGCTACAAGACTTAGTAATTTAGACTTCACTTATTAAAGCTGGCGTCACTGCACGAATCCTTTACGTCACTAGAATGCACGACTGGATATCATACCTTACAATATTATGGAAATCCATCTGCCATTTTGTCGTAAGTTTTCCTTTGTACTTCGTTCGATCTTTAAACCTTGAGCTGATGGTCTCTCTAATGTAGCATGCGAGTAGTCTGAAAGAAACGTCTTTCTTGCAAGCGCTTGCAGCAAGGTTTCCATTAATAATGCTCTAGTGAAAAAGTCGCCTCTCGCTTTATACGATGGACTAAGCTATGAGAGAGAATGAAAAGCTAAATTCAGATGAATAAATTATTAAAAATAAAATTTTAACCGCGGCTTCGCTCGTGTAAATGTAGATTAAGTTAGTAACAGTACTTTTTCCTGGAAGAAAGTTGCTAACTCCTTTCTGTTCCCCTGACGACGTGTACGCAAAATTTTATGATGATAGGTCGAGTAGTTAAGGCGTGAAAGCGTAACAAACAAACAAATAAACTCTAATTCTCTATTATAATATTAGTTAGGATACTGATTATTCCAAAACCACGACTCGCGATTTAATATCGCATCTTTTATTTCTAGATCTGCAGTCATGCATGTATTAACGCAATTAAGTAAAAAGTAATTACAGATTATTAAAGCAACTAAAGAGCAAGACATACGGCAATATGTGCTATATTTTTGGTGTTGCCAGACTTAAACCTGTGTTGATTTATTCTTTCTGCGGTATCCGCATTGCATTTTAACCAGTAGCCTGCCATTTCTGTGCTAAAGCACTCGAAAATAATGGTTGTAGGTCAGTACGTTTATTTATTTACCTACCTAATAAACTACGGGTAAATACTGCAGAGTAATAAATTTTATTCCAAATGAAGATTTATATGATGTGCGCCAGAAAAGTGTTTCTTTTTTGACGCACTTCATATAAATCTTCAACATCATGGTGCGGCTAACGTGGCACATTGGCTTTACAATATAAAGCTAACACTCCATTGAATCTTATTTTGAATATTATAAATGTTAGTTTGTGAAAGTTTTTGGATGTTTGGCATTCAAGCACGCGTAATCCAAACGGATTTCGATAGAATTTGGCACGCAGGACAGATAGACCATGTACCTACCGGATTTACACATAGGGATTTTATCCTAGTAAAAGGTACCCATAGAGTTCACTTGGCCAAAGCCGCTTGCAGAAACTTGTAATTCTAACTAATATTATAAATGTGAATGTGAGTTTGTTTGTTTGTTTGTATGTTACGCTTTCACACCTTATCTACTTCAGCGATCATCATTAAATTTCGCATACACGTGGTCGGAGGAACAGAAAAGGACAAAGCGTACCTTTCATCCAGAAAAAAAGTACTGTTACCAATGTAACCTAACCTCACCTATATTTACGCGAGCGAAACCGCGGCCAAAATCTAGTAGATAATAAAAATTATATTAGTCCTGTTGTTTCTGGTTATTTTAGAGTTAGAAAAACTCTTATACAACAGCTTTGTCCGTCCGTCTGTCTGTTATACAACTTTCAATTCAAGAACTGTAAGAGCTAGAGACTCATCGTTAACGCTATTCGACTCAGCATAGTCGATATCAGGGGCGTGCACAAAGATTTCTGGTAGGGTTCAGGCCCTACCCGAAACCTCTGCGAGGGCACTACATTTCATTTATAAATGTTTTTGTGTGTATATATATCTGTATATTATATTGTAGTATTAAATAAATAGATTTCGATTATATAGATTTACATAAGCCAGCGGACTAGGGTATGCAGTGCTTATTTGCTTGTATGAAGCGCACGCGCCTGGTCGATATACCCCGAAATTACTATGAGCTTTGACCTATGACCTCAAGGTCACGTGGTATCACGTGACCTTTGCATATTACTTGAACCATATTTTTCGAACTCTAAGAGTTACGGCAATTAATTGTCGTTTCTCAATTGTTTTATAAACTGTTGCACTGCCAACAAAGGTAACTCATTGTGAAAATAATGAGACCGACCAAGCGCGAGTTTGAAGGGCTTCACACATCTCCAAGAATGTTAGAATTTTCAGGCATGCAGGTTTTCTCACGGTATATTTATTCACGGTTAAGCCGTGCGATAATTAACTATTTAATACGCACATAACTGTGAAAGGTGTGAGCCGTGAGTTTGAACTCGAGATCACTTTAACTTAGTAGTTCAACTGTCTCAGCATTAAGACATTTCGGGAGAAGTACAGTTGTAACTCCTTATATGTATCTTCAGCATATTTGTAGTTACGTTTACGTTCCATATATACCTATTAGGTACCAGTTTACTTTTACAAGCCCTTGACATAGAACTACGAATACAAAAAAAAATGTCTGTAAAAATATAATACTGCACGGATGGCCTAGCGGGGAAGCGGTCGCCTCGCCGATGTCGCCATGGCATGTGAAGTGTTACAACACTTAACTTCACACATCGATTCGAATCTCAATGTGATCCACCAATTATTGTTTGGAGTCTACATGCACTTTGTGTCCGCTAATTTTATGATTATAAAGTACTCTGAGATAATTATATACATAGCTTAATCGCTAACGCAAGAGTTGCCTTCAAAAATAGAACTGCCAAACCCTGCAATCGAACTCGTGACCCTAAGATAGAGTAATTCGAACTTGCATTTACGCTATTACGAGGTACTAAACTTTATAACAATGAGTCATAGCTAATAGTTTTGCATATAACAATATTTACATATTACATAGGAAAGTGAAAGCAAAATAACGAAATAAAATAAATAAAAATGATATAGGTATGTATATCTAAACTCTCTGCATTTATTCGCCTAATAAACATTAATTATGTCAAACCACACACTGCTCCATGCACGTAATATAATTAAAAGAGGGAATAAAGTATAATAAATATCTTTATGTATTTAATATCTTATATTTCGACGCGTCTAGCACGAGCTATGTAATCTCGGCTGATATCCAAGTACGTCAATCCAAATAAATATTGGATGGAATTATAAATCTAATCGTAATTATTGATTAATATTATCAATGAGATTATCTCATTTAAAATGTAATATTTGAAGGTAACTTATATGATATTATAATTGATGTTTGGGTGTATTTGAAAACACATACGTTTAATAAAGACTTAAACTATTTTTGTACTAATCTATGAAAGCGCTTATATACGGTATTATTCTAAGAAAGTGAAACGAATGAAAAGTACATCTCGAATGCCATTACGTATATATGCGACTACACGTATGTGCACATAACAGGTTTGCCAGTAACCTCATACAGAAATATATAAACAACAAAGTAAGCCATATATGGCTCAGTTAAAATTTCTGAATTTGAATTACTTATTACTCGAATATTTTATTGATATACGTATTTTTTTTTAATATAAAACATAAAAACTAAATATTCAATTAGCTAAAATGTTATTAGTTATTATTTAGTGTTTTCTTAGAAATAGGCAGCTTTTTAAATTGAGCTTCTAGGTATATAAGAAAGTTACTACATATAGCAGTTATACAAATATACAGAAACATTAAAATGAAAACTTGAGTTTGTTTGTTACGCTTTCGCCCCTTAACTACTCGACTGATCATCAGGTAATTTCGCATACTCTTTTCAGAGGTGCAGAAAAGAACATAAGGTACCTTTCATCCAGAAAAAAGAGCCCGAGAGAAATAACGAGCGAGCGAAGCCGCAGGCAAAAACGGGTAACTCATAAAAATAGATCATAGCAAAAAGGCCACCTCATAGTACACCTGCAGGAAACAACGCTAAGATATATTCACAGCCACATAACAATTTGCAATTTAAATCAACATGCCTAACTAGAGCAAAAAGCTTGAACTATTACAAACACACATAGTTGCATAATATCCACATTTGTGCGAAATTCGACCAGTTTATTTAATTAAGTAGTACATTGCTAAAGAGACACAATTTTAACCGGAATCTAAACTCGTTACTACTCATTATTTGAATGTAACGACTTTCTCACGTTTAATATGTGACGTCAGAATAAATGTATGTGTGTGCGTGTGTTTGAATGTATGTAGGTATCTGTCTATATTATTTTAAAACTGTAACAAGGCTGTATTATTCCACTGCGGGTATTTTTACTATACTTTGGGATTGTCTATACTAGTATTATAAAGAGGAAAGATTTGATTTTTTATTGTTTGTTTGTTTGTAAGGATTTAACTCAAAAACTACCGAACCGATTTTAAATATTCTTTCACCATTAGGTATATTATCACTGTGTAACATATAGGCTAATATTATCTTTAAAAAGTACTGTTACTAACATAACCTAACCTACTTTTACGCGACCGAAGCCGCGGGCAAAAGCTAGTTTATTTATAAGGGCTAAACTCAAAACGAAGAATTTCTGAATTTTTATCTGTCTGCTTATTTGTTCCGACATTACGCAAAAACTACTGAACAAGTGCCAATACAGTTTCGTAGTTTAAGGTTTAAATCTAAGTCAAGTTTAATTTAATTGCGTTTAGTAGAGTCTGGGAGTTTCTTGTTTTTCATTTGGATGTTTTTAAAGTTCCTCGCGACACGTAACTCATAACGGCCTGATTCCGTAAAAATTTAATTTATTAAACAGTTCAACAACGTTGCAACGTTGATAAATAATTATACGAAGTGCAAGTGCGAGATAACTGGAACACTTAGTTCTAATAAGCCGCTTATCTTATTAGTTTGTTAATCAGTTAATGAACGATTTAATCCGTTAGTTGATATCTGTTTCATTGAGATAACTAATAGAGTAAAATACTTATATAGATGTAAATGTAACTAGATATTGCTTAGACCTTCGAGTTTGTTTATTTGACGTCATCAGGCTTCAGGCCACATTTAGACTACCATTGTAAAAAATTCTAAATACAGAAGTCTATTTGTTAAGTTTTCAAGCCTAAACCACTAAACCGATTATGATGAAATTTGGTATGAAAATAGCGTGAAGTCTACAGAATTTTATTTCTTCTTTATAAACTAATGAAATGAAATGACTTAAACGTCCAATAACGCATGAATGGAACAGTAGTCAGTAGACATGACAGACAGACAGCACACCAAGGTTCGTTTAACCTATATATGTAGTTGTTGCGACTTTATGTGCTTTGGTGTCCTCCATGTTAGTTGATTTTTAACAGTTTAGAGTATGTAGTATTCGTCAATATGCCTAGATAACAATAACATACTTAAAGGATCAGATACAACGACAATACTAAACTAATTCTAGATATACCGATTAAAATACAAACCAATATACAAATCGATTGAACAAGCATAATCGAGTCACGATGTCGGAACTTATACCCGCTAAGCTGCAAACGAACGTAGAGCAAGCTTCGTTCGGAATCACACCGGAATTACAAAGCATAAACATTGCAAGAAATCGAAAGTATTTCACCTTAGAGCGTATCAAAAAATAGTGGCCGCTACTGTATAGCATTCACTTTGAAAAAAGAACATCAACTTTTATGAGTAATGTCCGTAATAAAACGGTTAGCGTAATCCGCTTCGTAATTCGGAAGAAAGTCTCATTTTGAAACTCGGACATGAATTCTTTTATTATTTTTGTGGTTTGATAAAGTGCACTGAAAGTAGCTTTTATTATGACATTTATGTTCAACTAAAGAAACACAATAGTCACTTAAAATCAACAACGGACAATGACTATTCTATTTAATTTTCAGTCTAGATCTACACAGAATAAATAATTGTGTAACGCTACTAGACAGGAAATACATGTAAATGAAGTTAATATGTCATAAGTCATAACGTATTTATAATGTTAATAATACAATAAATAAAGCTTAAAATATCTCAAAGGCAAGTTCTTGAAATTATGTTAAATGGGTGCTTGTTATCGCTCAGAGTATACATAATATTGCGATGTTTTCATGATTAGTTAGGTTAGCAAAAAACTCATTGGAAATTAAAATTAGACTGATTCTTAAAAGACCCACATTCCAGATGAGTAAATTGGACTTAATCGTTCTTATTAGACCTTGATACAATCGATTGTCACCATTCTAATGAAACACCGACTACAATAGTGAAAGCAAGAAGCGGATTGCCAGTTAACAAAAATAAATAATAAGAAAATATTAGAATTTCGAACACCAAGACGATGATGTAGCGAACGGTCCGATTAAAAGATTGTTTTTGTGAAAATCGATGCGTGTCAATCCGGAAATCGAGTAACATCGAATCGGTAATCAGCAATTCTAAATTTGATTTACTTAGTTAACATTATGAAACAAATAAGTACTGAAGTAGTAAGTTAATTCCATGGTTAACCGAACAGAATAACACGATTAATTCAAATTGATCTCTGAAGATGTATTTATTCTGTGAACATTTTAAATGGGATTCGAATTATAAACAGTTGAACTACAAAACTAACCAAACATATTATTATTATCTATATCCTACCATAAAATAATTAAAGTACTTGCGGCATACCAGTATGCTTAAAAGACAGGAAGAAAGAGTGTCAGTTTTTGTTATCGATGTTTTCATGCCGGTTTTAGTTTCGAGATAGCTTTGTGTAGAGGCAAAGAACGCCTGTTGTTAACGTTATCAGGTAAGGTGCTAGGCCTCGTTTGCCTTTAATTACTTAGCACAATTTCTTTCAAGTAAATCTTTGTCTGATAAGTGATAACATGTTTCGGCCTGTTGTTTTAAACATTAACGCTATTTAATACTGCAAATATGGAAAAACAATGACGTTGTGTTATGTTTTTATTGTACTTCTTTTTTGTTAAATGTCATACTGATGTCTGAGGATTTGGTAGGTAGGTTCGTTTAAGCAATATACAAACACTGACGTCATATTAATAATTACAATGCTCATTCAAAAATCGCGTCGAACATGATTACATGTGCCAAGTGCATAACAAAAGTTGAGAACAGTCTTTTGTCTATTGACCTTTAAAGTTTCGAGAATTTAAATTTAGAACACACCAGGCGCAATGCGTTCGGTAACAATGGCCAAACGATGCTTTCTAGAAAGGGAGAACACTACGTTTTTTTGGACGCTAGAACGGGATAACACACTGGTATGCGGAAAAAGTAAGTTAGGGTGTACTGTGGTTAGGGTTTGCAATTATTCTGTATACAGAAACACCTGCCCAACACGAACGGTTAAATAATTTTATTCGTTACAGGACTTATAGGTAATAAATTTAAAAAGCGAGGGCTAGGTCTGACAGGTACACACGCCGTATGCGAGTGTTAATGATGCAACGGGAAGAGCTAAAGCGGTGAAAATAGAAGGTACCTCAAAGTTAAATACCTAATTGATACTTAATGGCGTAGCTATGCATGAATTTGAGATTAATTAAAATTATTATATTATATGTATATTAAATTTTGTAATAATTACCTGAAAAGCAAAACGGAAAGGATCAAAATAATCTTAATAGACGTAACATTTTTTTTAACGTAATAGAACTGGCAGCCATCTTTCAGCCCGCCGAATGATAAGCGGTTATACGTAGCTGATGGACAATTGCAAGATCAGACTTAACAATACACGCACATTGCCGACTCGTTCAAAAAAAGAGCCGTTGTGTTGCCAATGTAAGGGACACAAAGATCACACTATTGACCGTACAACGCCTCTAAAGTAGAAAGAAGACCTCGCACACTATTTACAGCAGAAAATAATTTGTATGTAATCTTCTGTAGGCTGTAGGGTACACTTGATCGAAATCCCCGTTTTAGCAGATCTTTCGATACTCTAGGTACACCAATTAATAATGTGAGAGGAATGACATCAATGATTCCATTCGGTGATTTAATCCATATTAAAATTTGTCGCCTGGTAATCTACCCTTACAACAATCCTGTGCAAAAACGACGGATTGATACAGATGCCTATTCTTTAAAATAGGGTACGAATATAATTCATAAACAATGTATATTATTATTAAAATAACATGTTACAAATTCTCTTTGTCTATTGATTGTGATCGTGGGATTTTATTTTGTTTCATTTTACATTACGACGACTCCCTGTTTATGACTTTTGAGAAAGTACGTTTTAGGAGCAGGTAGAAGTAGATAGGTAGATACTCGTTTTAATAGTCTCACAGGAGCAGAACTAGTTTAGTGACTGTATAGTTCTTTGATACCTTTGGTACGTAGGTAACTATTAAGAAAATAATTAATATCACACAAAAATCACATAGGTATTATCATCACCTATAATCATAATATAATTTACAAATGCGATTAAATACTTCATTGACAGATCGGGTAACTGTAGGTGTAATTTCCTGACATTTTATCGTCGTTTTATTTTTTTATTAAAATTGAGAATCGCAAATCTATTTCTCCTCTGGTAAGTTTTAATTAAACGTGAAGATAGGTCAGTTTGGATATTACGTGTAATTGCCACTGAAGCAGGCACTTGATGCAATTTGAATCCCCCTCGGCATTACTACGGATGTATAGGTAGGAAACTTCGTATACATCTAATATAATTTTAATATCTAGGTACTATACCTATGCATAGACTCACTTCATTTTCGGATCAGTTACGTATGACGAATGGTATAATATTATATTATTATCTAGATCATAGATAAGTAGGCACCTATGATAGCTAACAAACGTCCTTATCATTTGATTACCCATGACAAATGACAATATAGACAAACAAAAATCATGGGAAATTCTCTACGGTGGCATAAAAATATTATCATAACTTTATTACTTCGTGCCATGGGAAAGTCGCACGATGACATTCTATACGTACCGAGCTATACATTTAACTATGGCTAACGACCGGCATGCGGTTACTTGCTTAGTACGAAGAAAAATATAATACTAACGCGAAAAACATACTACAATTGGATGAAAGTGAAAACCAAGGTATGCGAGGCCGTTCAGAGTCGTGATCACGCGAAAAAAAAACTGAGCCAGGCGCTGAAACGTAGACGCGAAAGTAAACAACTTGGTAGATAATGTAATAATAGGTAACAGAACACACATTTTATCAAGTTCATACTGCAAACATTAATCTTAACTGTCGTCATTATCGTTGTGAACGATAAAGTGACCTGATTATATGAAAAAACAAGGATTTTTAATAAGTGTAATTTACTCCTACGAACACCACCCTTATGGAGGCCTAATTCATGGACATTAACCAACCTGCTATCCTTAGAACTGCACGGTCTGCCGGGTCCAACTGCAGAATAGACAAAGGCTTGTCCTTCGCCCATTCTTTCAAGCTGAAATCGTTCTCAAATTCCATTTTTCTGTCATCCAAAACACAAAGTCTCGCTCGAACTCTCGCACATACTTGAATCGATCACAATTCACAGCACTATCGTCGAATTATGCACATTACAAACATGATATACAAAATATTACAAGTGAATAATAAGTAAACAAAACGTTACGTTCATTGTAAAATGAAAATCGATAAACGCCAGCAAGGATACAGCAGCAAGTGCGTATCCGGCGGTCAACAAATACACTGATATAATTCACTAGTATGCAACACTTAAACAATAATAACTATGCAGTTACTAAAACAAATGTAAAATCAATTATAAGGAACTCCGGTTCAGGGGACGGAGTAACAACAAACTGTTTTAGAGGTTATCAAAGCCGCCAAGCATCATACACCGGACCGGCGGGCAGACATGATGCGACTGCCTAGTTCGTCAGTTCGCCGCTTCAAGTCGCTATTATCGCTCAGCTGTTTTCACGCATGCTCACGCTAGCTATTAACCAACTAAAATTAAGCGAACTCTTTTACGTCGTCCACAGTGACATACAGGTCTTTTAGATTTAGTCGCTTAGCATTATTATTGATACGACCACTGCCATCTATTATAAAACGTAATAACTAATTATTTTAGTATGTAAAATAATCAGTAGATGGCAGCAGGCTTATTATTTTAATGTTGCCAGTTTGTTTTAGAGTCTAAAGTTAGTATATATTAGAGGAATCGTCTACGGGACAGAATCTGTTAGTTCTTTGATAAAACTTTGTCGCAATATGGTTATGCCAATCCATCGTGTACTTGCGTACCGTAATATGTTACTTATCTTTATATTTTATATATAATTCACCTGCTTATCTGTGTGTCACTGAACTCCTAAACGTCTAGATCGATTGTGATTTTTTTTGTGTTTGTGTGTAACCAAATATTGAAACTATCCAGGGATTCCTAGATGGTTGAGATTCATAATTCGGTCCAGTAAGTGGCACTGATATCGATCCGCTCGGGTAGGACAGCGTCTTTTGGATAGTGAATCCAAATTAAATATAACTAATTCAGGCATGCATTCATTATCTAATGCTGCTTACCTAACGTGTTAATAATTGTAGAATTAGACTCTCTTACATCTTTATCCAAAAAGAAGCATTACTCCTCAGCAATACACACGCTTCGACAATTAACTACACACTGCTAGTGTGTTAGAGTGTGATAGATCCTGTCTCGCGTTATTTAGCTTATGGATGAAAAGCCTATATTGACTAAGCGTAGCAAGACAGAGGCGATGTAAGGAAAGACGAGGAGGTGAGGACGCAATCCACGCTCTCGCATATACGCCGTTAAATCTCGCTTTGTAGATAATTTGAATCAGACGATTAATTAATCATGGTGCTAAGTGGCAATCTGCAAGATCAATAATGCTAAGCATTTCTTAGCGGTAGATAGGACTATGAGTTATATTCCTTGTGATAACGGTCAGAAGATGATATGAACAGAGAACCAAGGTAACCGACATCATTCATAAAATCTAACGATCACGATATGGCACTAATCCGTAAGCATTATTAGAGCTCGTCAAAAGTACCTAATTCTCGAGATAAGCACGGATTAATTCAATAGTTTTAGATTCTGTCACTCTATCTTCTTCTAATAAAGAATAAACTATGAAACATTTCTGTTTAGAATAGCCTGATTCCACATTTTGTCACCCTTTACTATATAAGCTCAGATTAGTATTTAAAACAATGTAATCGGCAATAACGGTTATAGAAATGAATTACCTCTATAACTGCGGTTGCCTTGTTCATACTTTGAGATTATCTCGGAGGAACAATCATTTCAAGGGGTACAGACATAGAAATTGAAGTAAATGGTACACCTTAAAAGTAATATTTTTTTTATGCTTGTAACCCTGGTTTCCATGGCAACTAGAATGTCAAACTGCCGGTACAGTGTTTACGTGAGAATATGAGAAGAAAAACAAATCAATCATAAAAATACATTGTAAAATCTTGATTTTAGTAGGAATTATATTATGATTAATTACATATGCATTATGTAGCACTACCTACAAACCTAATTTGTGCCGGAGCTCGTTAATATTGCCGTAGAAAAATGATTGCCAAAACTTTGATAAGTTTTATCAATAGAATATTTAGAAGGGAGAAAATTGACTTTGCTCATTTTTATATACCGCTGCTCCAGTGACCCAGTTTATGTTTGAGTCATTGTCTTTGTGTCATATTTGTTGAATATACGTAGTTATAATTATAAAACAAACCTTACTAGATACATTTGCTTCGAGAACAGCGTATATTGTTGACGTTTTACGTTTTCGCTAAGAGTTATAGTAATGGCTGAGGCGATAATATTTATGTTAAGGAGTTGACGATGGATGGGAGTAGTTATAAGGTATGTGTTATCGTGATATGGTACATTATATATATTTTGGCAATACCCCAATACTGCTGTAGTTTATCATGTCTACAACCAGATGGTGTCGTCGCAATGCAGATTCGATATTAAAATCTGCATACTATGAAAAGCCTCAAAGCAGAATTGTTCAGTGTTCCATTATTTATTGTATTTTTTGTTATGCCTTCATGTATATTAGCTGTTACTGTAATCTGTATTATTGTTGAAAATTTGTTCAAAATATTAGATATTTATTTATATCAGCTTTTTGATAATTCCAGCCATCAAGTTACGGAAGAGTCTCAAGGAAATGCTCAGCCAACTTCTCTCCTGAGAAGTTGACATTATCAGGGAATTTCACACTGAAACACAAGGAGTTTGACATCTCCACTCCGCTGAGAAGAGCCAGTATGAGACAGGATATCCTGGACATGGTAGCTAGAAGGACGGAGTCCCGGATAATTGAAGAAAAGAGCTTTGTGGATGACAATCCATTGTACGAGGATCCTAGAGATGTGATTGGTATGTGTTATTTGTGCTTTTGTATATATTTATAATTTATATTTTAAATACCAATTTTTATTTGTTGGATATTAAATTAAAAATACTGGTAACCACTCTGTCAAATAAAGAGGTATGAAACATTTATTTTATCGGAATATTATTATACTACTTAGGTTATATTTACCAATTTAGTTAATCAAATGTGGTATTATATTAGATCTTAATTGCGGCAATCTGGCAAAATTATTATTATTAAAATTATTAAATTTATGACTCATCTCATCAAAATTTTTGCTCCTATTTATATGTCTGTTGCAATACTTGGCATGCTTACAGAATGCAATCTTATAATAATTCTATTTCAGGTGAGAAACCTGCAAAGCCTCCAAGAAAACGCACCATGCAGGGTATAGCTGTTTCTTCTCCCAGAGTCACCAAGGAAGGCAAGTCTCTTCTGAAAGAACAGAAGAGAAAGCTCACCAAGAAGTATGAACAACTGATAACTTCTCTAATGGAGAGGTGTGAGGAGAATGTTGTGCAGGTGATTTTTACTTTAATTATATTTATTACATATGATCTACCTACCTGCCTCTTTGGAGACTCACAGCAGTACAGTTGCTGTCTGTTATTATGTTTATTTTACACTAGCTGACCCGCGCAACTTCATCTGCTTCACATAAGAGAATTAGCCCAGTTCTCGCAATATTTTTCATTAATTCTCTGCTCCTATTGGTCTTAGTGCGGTGTTATATAACCTTCATCGATAAATGGGCTATCCAACACTAAAATAATTTTTCAATTCGAACCAGATTAGCGCGTTCCATCAATCAAATAAACAAACTCTTCAGCTTTATAATATTAGTATAGATCTATTTAATAGCCAGCAGTAATGGGCCGGCTCGACCGGGGAAGTACTACCCTCTCACAGAAAATCGACGTGAAATAGCAGTGTCTCACTGCTGTGTTTCGTTCGGTGAATGAGAGTGCCAGAGGCCTAAGCATGAGGTGACGATTCTCGCAGCTTACGAGGGACCTGCAGAGTATCCGTAGAGTCATTGTGTGGGTGGCGCGAGTCGACCCGGCGGCCAGGGAGAGCCGTAGAAACGGTGCTCTGCTGGCCGCCCGCGGTATAGTCCAGAGGCCCAACTGAGTCTAACCAACTTGGTTGGCTGCCTCGTCATGCCGCGCATAATCTCGAGGTGGCTCGTCGTGCCGGATGGTGACCGGAGGGTGGGTCCCGGCGACCACTTTCGGGAGGGTACGGGGGTCCTTCTGTCCGTCGGATCGGCTATCGCCATACCACACAGTAATATGACGAAACTTGCTCTGCGCCTTGCCCCATTTTGTTGCGAGAATAGCCGCCTCTTTTTTTTTTCACGCTTTCCCTTCCATTCACTCTATGGCAGCACGAACAAAGCATTGTCGTTTAACAGCAGCCAATCGCCGTAACCCCACCGCTGCTTCCTCTTCCGGTGTCGTGGAGTTTATTAACATCAGAGGACTCCACGCTAACCTTAATGCTGTCCATCACCACCTGGAGACGGCTCGGCCGGCAATGCTTTTTCTAACGGAGACACAAATATGCCGTCCTGCAGATACGACCTACCTGCAATATCCCGGCTACGTGCTAGAGGAGTGTTTCCTCGCGAAAGCCGGGGTATGCTTGTTTGTTAGGGCGGATATTTGTTGTCGCCGTCCACACTGCCTAGAGGACCCTTCCTTCTCTGTCCTTTGGGTACACGTAGATCATGGCTCTTTCAGCCAAATCTACATGTGCCTCTACCGATCCCATTCAGGAGACGCTGAGACAACTCGACTCTTTGATTACCTGAGTCAGGCGGCAGACGACGCGCAGGAGCAGTTTCCGAATGCTGAGTTGGTGTTCTTGGGAGATTTCAATGCCCACCATGAGACCTGGTTGGGTTCTCCCAAAACAGACCACGCGGGACGAATTGCCCATGCATTCGCTCTCACGCATGACCTGTCTCAACTGGTACTCCAGCCCACCCGGATACCGGACATTGCAGGTCAGGCGCCCTCTCTGCTCGATCTGCTGCTGACAAGTAACCCGAACCGGTACAGTGTGTCGATTAGTGCTCCTCTGGGTACCTCAGACCACTGTCTGGTTTGTGCCACAGCTGTTATTGTTACGCCCCTACGACCCGAGGAGGCAAGACGACGACTGTGGCACTACTCGTCAGCAGACTGGGATGGAATGCGGGAGTACTTCGCATCCATCCCTTGGGCTCAACGCTGCTTTGAGAACAGGGATCCTTCAGAGAGCGCTACTGCTGTCGCTGGTGAAATCATCCTGGGTATGGAATACTATATTCCATACAGTGATGTCACGAGCGGTGGCAGGAAAAGGCCCTGGTTCGGTCGTGAATGCGCTGATGCTGTTGAACGCAAACAGACAGCGTACCGCGCTTGGACCAGGGCTCGCACTCTCCACGACTGTAACGTGGATCACCTGAAGGCAGCGTTCAACCAAGCCACAAAGGTCTGCAAAAGGGCATACTTAAGAGCGGATGCCCAGCGCGTCGCATGGTTCGGCCAGGAGCTCATGGCCCATCCTACGGGCAGTCGTAGCTATTGGCGCCTGGCCAAAGCCGTGCAGTCCAACTTCTGCCAGACCTCGCTGCCCCCTCTGAGATATCCGAATGGATCACTGGCTCATCGGCCGCAAGAGAAAGCAGATCTGCTTGCAAATCTCTTTGCGGCCAACTCCCGAATCGATGACTGCGGTTCGCAGCCGCCTAACATTGCCAACTGCGGCTACACCATGCCTGATATACGTATCAGGCAACGTGACGTTCGTGCGATACTGCAGTCTCTCGATGTTCGGAAAGCCAGTGGACCTGACGGCATCCCAGCTGTGGTCCTCAAAAAATGTGCAGCGGAGTTGTCTCCCACACTTATGCGCCTATACCGGACGTCTTACGCTGCAGGCACTGTGCCTGAGGCTTGGAAGGAGGCGAACGTTCAACCGATTCCCAAAAAGGGGGACCGTTCCGAGCCAGGCAACTATCGACCCATAGCTATCACCTCAGTGCTCTCCAAGGTGTTCGAGCGGATTATTAACACCCAAATTGTCCGCTACCTGGAGGATCACTCGTTGATCAATGATCGCCAATACGGCTTTCGGGCTAAACGATCAACGGGTGATCTTCTAGCGTTCGTCACGCACCTCTGGGGTGAGGCTATGGACAAGCACGGCGAGTCTTTGGCTGTCAGCCTAGACATAGCCAAAGCTTTCGATAGAGTCTGGCACCGGTCTCTTCTTTCCAAGCTTCCGGCCTATGGCTTGCCCCCTCAACTGTGCACCTGGATTGCAAGTTTCCTGCAGAAGCGTCGTATTCGGGTCCTTTGCGACGGTCGCGCTTCCAAATTTATGCAGGTCAATGCAGGAGTGCCTCAGGGGTCCGTCTTATCCCCTACGCTCTTTCTTCTGCATATCAATGATATGTTGAATCTCGGCAACATACATTGTTATGCAGACGACAGTACCGTGCATGGGCGATATCTCGGACATCCTGGAGCCAAACAGGCTGAGGTTGTGGGGAAAAGGCAGGATCTTGTCTTTGAACTTGACCAGACCTTGAACCGCATCTCTGAATGGGGTGCCAAGAACTTGGTCCAGGTCAACGCCAAGACGACCCAGGCATGCGCGTTCTCAACAAAAAAGTCTCCGTTCCTTCCCCTCCCTTCTCTGAAGAACACTCCACTGGTGATACGTGACAGCCTCTCCATCTTTGGTATGGATCTTTGCCGCTCCCTTAATTCCAATACCTACATCGAGAGCGTCATTAGGCAAGCTTCGCGAAAACTCAGAGTTCTGAACAGGGTGAGGCGGTTCTTCGCGCCTGGGCAGCTGTGCCTATTGTATAAGGCACAAGTACGCCCTTGCGTGGAGTACTGTTCTCATCTTTGGGATGGCTCCGCGCAGTACTTGCTAGACGCTCTTGACAGGTTACAGCGGCGGGCTGTCCGTATCATCGGAGATCCAGAGGTCACGAGTTCACTGGAACCTCTGCAACTCCGTAGGGATATTGCCTCTTTGGCATGTTTCTACAGAATATACCACGGGGAGTGCTCTGAAGAGTTATTCCACCTTATCCCGCCCTCCCCTTTCCTATCCAGAACAACGCGTGCTGGGCTCAGATGCCATCCTTACGCGGTGGAGTCGACTAGAGTGCGTACCAACAAGTTTGGGTCCTCATACCTCTGCCGAACGATCAAGGCATGGAATTCTCTGCCAAGGCACGTGTTTCCTTCTTCCTTCAATCCTGGGTCCTTTAAGCGGGGCGTGAAAAAGCACCTTCTCAGGCCGTCAAAGTAGAGACCTCAACATCGCCTCGGCTGCTATGAGGACGATGTGGAGGCCACTGCTCTTAGACCACACGACTGCTTACCATCAGGCGGAGTGTGGTCATTTTGACGAGCAAAATAAAAAATAAAAAAAAAATAAAAAATTAATTCCTGTACATATACATAATTCAATAAAATTGGTAAAGACATAAATTATTTATATTTATTTAAGTATATTATATAGTAAAGTTGTCTTGGGTAGCATAGCACGGCAGTAGTATGTGTGATACTGTGCATGGGGATCATGGAGTCTGGAATTGCACCCTGTTGATCACAATAGGCTCTCTGTCTATTTATATGGTAGCAGCGGTAGTGAATGCTGTGCATGAGGTCTCGGGTTCGAATCCCGGGTCGGGCCAACAAAAAGTTATCGGGTTTTCTTGTTAAGAAATCTCAATACGAGCCCAGAGTTAGGCAGTTTGCCGTGTTAGACACCCCCGTGCCTCGGAAAGCACGTAAAGCCGTTGGTCCGGCGCCTGATCTCTCTCCGGTCGTGTCGGATTATTCGTCCCATCGGATCATGAGAGTGCACTTGTGTTTGCGCACACACTTGTGCACTATAATATCTCCTGCGCCGATGACCAGTCTCCGTTAAGATTGGCCGCCGTGACCGAAATCCGGTCAGGAGGACATTATATGGCCCTATAACCATAACTGCGAAATTTTGGTCTCATACACTTCTGTCCACCGCTGGAGGGAGGCAGGTATGAGACAGTGTATGTTATGTATCGTATAATAGGTAGGGACAACTCAACTCATAAAAGTGTTAGTCTTTGTTGTTAGATTTTCTTAGCTACTTTGTTCACACTTTACAATAAAACTTAACATTAGAGTCATAACATAACTAAAAATGTACGGAAAATATGTTTCCTTTTCAAATTACAGTTGTCAGAAAAGGACTCACAAATATCAAAATTGAAGGATAAGCTAAAATCTGTGCTGGAATACAACAAGTTATTTGCAGAAGAGAACGACCAGCTCAAGAATCAATATGATACTCTTGTCAAGTATGCGGAAGAGTGTAAAAAGATCGTCAGAGAAGAGAGGGAGAAGAATAGAGTATTGGAGTTAAGAAGGAAAGAGTTAGAAGAGAAAATTAAGCAGTATGAGTTACCGGATAGAGGTAGGTTATATCGCCTGCGATTTTCTTTATTGCTAGTAAATAATAGTATAGTAATTAATATTAACTTTCTATTATTTATATAAACAAAAGCAATAATCATAATTTACAACTTAACTACTTATGAATAAAACAAAATGAAATGGCACAAAATGTAGGACTATCAATTTAAAAATAAAAGGCTAATATAGTAAAAAGAAGATGACTGGTTTAGGCAGCGTCGTAAAATGCCTCAGCATCTCTATCGACCTGAAAAGTGCCCTAGTAAATTAATAATTTGAATCTACACTGCTCGATTCCACCAATGAACTGTAGACTATTGTCAGCTTTCGGACTTATATTAGTTTGTTTGATAGTTGCACAATAGATTTAGTTATATTTTTGAGTTAAGCACAGAAATATTTAACGAGTAAATTTGGATGTGATCTTGGTAATTTCCAAATCAAGTTGTTACAAGTTGAACAGAAGATACAGTCATACATTCAAATGAATTCTACTTTATCACACTCATGTTTCCCAAAGGCTAGTTAGAGTTTCGCTTGCTACAATAACATACCTCTTTTAGTAAAGTAATGTATATGTTCCAGACCTCGAGCCACCAACAGCCATCCCACTAGTGGAAGTATGCATGAGCTGCAGTAGTCGACAGATCATTGTGAACCAAGCAAGGGAACATAATGCTAGGTTACAAAAAGATATGCAGGCGCTAAAGGATGTGTTATACAGGTAAATAAAATATTATATAAGTAGTATATATTTTTTTAAGATTGCCTCGATGCTGTAGCATTGAATAGTAGTTATTGTGTGTGAGGTCTTGGGGTCGATTATCTGGTCGACCAAACTTTTATTAGGTGTTTTTAATTTAACTGTCATTCAGTATCGGCGCGCAGTGCGGAACTTAGGTTTACTTTAGCTGAAACTATGGCTGGCGAAATATGGATGTAGTATACCTCTGACTATTTATTGGGGGACATATGTTTGAGATTATGTGTGCATATATTTTGCTCTCTCAAATAACCTGCTTAAGGAGATTTTAACAGTTAGAGCTTGCAGTCTGATCTATAACATGCAAAAAAAAAACAATGGGTATTCTGGGTTTGCACATAATGTTATAGTAGACAACAGATCCTAATCGCGTTCGTAAGTATTAAAAGATATGAATACTTATTTATTTCCCGACGTTTTGACTGACTTGACATATTATTATTATACCAATATTATGGCAAGAAAAATAGAGGCAAAGAGAAAGAGAGGAAGACCAAGAAGAAAGTATACAGATCAACTGAAAAAAAGAAATATAGACATATATGAAATTAAGGATTTTGCAATGGATCGAGAGTGATGGAAATTGCTACACCGACTAGTGCATAGCACTTATATTTTGGATGGTTTGGATATTTGTAAAGTCCATCGCGACACAGGATTTACTCCTAGTACCTACCAGAGACTACTTTAAAAAAAATAGTAATAAAAATAGTACTAGAAGACCAAGCTATCACTATTTTGATTAATTAACCTATTGTTATCACATTCCAGGCTAAATGTCCAACTATCCCGCTATCAAGAGAAACTGCGTAGCAACATACAAACCATGGCAGGAGATAAACCTGACCAGGCGTACAAGGTGCCGGATACCAAATGTGATGCGTTGGACTCTCTCATCACTGCCAGCTTGGGGTATAAAGGACCAGGTAAATGGTAGTTAGTAAGTTTTATTGCCAAAGAAAATGCAAAATACAGTGTTACATTGACCCCAAACTAGGCAAGCCTGTAACTTGGGAGCCAATATAACAGATTAAATCGTAACTAATATTATATATGCGAATGTAAGATTGTTTTATTTTTACGCTTGCACGCTTTAACTACTCGATCGATCATCATGGAATTTCGCATACACAGTGTCAGGGAAACAGAAAAGGATATAGGGTACCTTTCATCTAGGTAAAAGTACTGTTACTAATCTATCCTCACCTACATTTACGCGAGCGAAGCCGCGGCCAAAATCCTAGTAATTTAATAATTCTAAAATTAAAATAATTTAATATGAACTTTAACACTTAATAAAATAAAAGAAAGTAGGTAACAAACCTGTACTAAAAAGTGCAGAGATAAAAATTACAAAACAAGATGCAAATAATGACATACAATAATTATTTTACTCACGTTTTGAGAGGCTCTATTGGAGGGAGTCTGAAACTATGCTAGGTAGATCACAAGTACATGCAACCTGAAATTATACGTCAATGATTCTCAAGTAATGGAGTTCAAATCTGGTAGTAGGGGTAAATGTCAAATGATAGGGAAAAATGCATGATACAATCTGTGACGTAACTGCTATTTAAACGCTACTGTCCGAAGGAGATAGCGAGATACCCCAACTACGATCCCACTTTTTCTTATATCTAGAACAAATATTAAATACTCCATCCATCTCTAATATTAACTCTATTTTACAACCAATTTTGATATTCTCACTAAAATATATTTATTGACTGCTATTTGCTATTATGTGTAAAATAATGTACAAAATCAAACATAGACAACAAGCCTAATGAAAGTTTCTAAAAGTTTATAGATATATATATTTTATCTTAGATTTAGCATAATTTAGGATGTGTTTGATTGTGTTTTTGTTTATTTTGTTACGCTTGCCATCAAGATTTTTATAAGGGGTTACTATTGAAACCACCTACAAGAATTTTAAAAATAATGAATATGTTTTCAAACTGTTCTATGTACTAACTGTTCTAAGCTTTTAAATGTTTCAGATGCTGTGAACACCGAGGATGTTAAGCCTGATGATCCTGGACATACGAGTAGAACAGTCGATCTGTCCGGACTGTTAAGCGCTCAAGCTTTGGGTATGTATTATATCTGTGAATAAGAGAGTCGCAGCTGGTCTTGTCTAACAACATGGATTTCGGTGTAGTCTACCTTGCCATTGCAATCGCACGAGTTGGTAATTCGAGGGAGAAAAGAAATACATCTATGTATTTCGGTATTGTTAACTTTACCATTGTAGTCTTTAAAGTTGGCAATTTGAGGAAGAAGAATTATTGGTTTGAATTTGAACAGCAAAAATATTATGGGGAGTTTATTCTTACTTTATAGAAATATGTAAGACACCGACGAATTTAAAAAAAATATTCTAATATTTAGTTACATCATCCTAAGTTATATCTTCTGCGAGGATGGCTACTCTCCGTAACTGATATTCAGTCTGGAGTACATTATCTTTGACTGCTCGGATGGCGTATTTGTTCAAGTGGTGCCTGACACAACGCTCAGTTGTGGCTGTTGTGGGTGACCACCATACGGGACAAAACATTGTAAAAAACAAACGCCCAGAGCCTGAACATCAGTTTGTGGTGATCCACAAACTGATGTTCAGGCTCTGGGCGTTTGTTAAATCCGTTGTTTAAATGTTTGTAAAGTCTCCCGGGACACAGGATTTCTGCCTAGTGCGGGAATGGAGTATACAAAAAAAAAGTCTTCCATTAAATAATATCAGCCCTGTATTAAATGTCCCACTGCTGGGCACGGGCCTCTTCTCAGTGTGAGAAGGGTTGGCCCGTAGTCCATGCTGGCCTAGTGCGGGTTGGCAGACTTTACATATGTTCGGGAACATTATGGAGAACTCTCAGATATGCAGGTTTCCTCACGATGTTTTCCTTCATCGTTACAGCAAGCGATAATTAACTATTTAATACGCATATAACATCGAAAAGTCAGAGATGCGTGCCTTGGGTTCGAACTATAGATCTCTGCGTGGCAGTCCAACGGTTTCCATATTATATATTACCATATTTTCCAGCTCCACTTTTCGACGCATACCAAGAAAACCTTCAAGAAAAAGACAGTCTCATATTAGACTACGAAAAGCAATTTGAAAACATCAACAAAAAGTCCAAACAGATCGTTTCTGAAAACAAAACGTTGACAGATAGAGTCAAGTCTTTGGAAGACGAGCTGATGCAATTGAGACACAGTCATAAAAAGCTGATGGTCGAGAAAGAGACGGCTGATATAGAAAAGGCGACTTTAGTTGAAAGAGCCGAGAGAGCTGAGACGAAGTTAAAAGAGGTTTATGAATTGTATGAGGATAAAAGTAAGTGAATTGTTACTGTATTAATGCTTTGGTGAAACGACAAGTTACAGGGTGCATAGCTTAGTCACGTCCTCACTCAAATAGTGGTGAGGCTTCTGGCTCTGTATTAGAAAATAAAAAAATAAAGCGCGCGTTTTCATGTATGAATCGTGACCAACTGAGAGCAATACTTAAGGGAGGAAATAGGTGTGTGACGACGTTTTTATCGCGATTTTCATTAATTTTTTAAAACATGAAGAATTTATATTATTTATTAACATTATAAGGTCATTTTACACATACTATATTGAAGAACATATTCTGTAATTTTTTAAGATTTTCCTCCGAAAGTAACGTAGATATGAGCTATTGCGCATTATAGGTTACCATCTGACTGAGCAGTTTGCTTAATTTTTGGAGGCCGCAATTTCCATCTGAAATCAATAGGAAAATAATAGTATTTTTTTTATATAATACGTATCTTCTATGTGAAAATTTGTATTTTTTAGAGGTAGAGAGTTATTTCAAATGAAGCGTATTTATATATAGAAACTATGTATAAAATTTCAAAACGATTGGTTAAAACTTTTTAAACTAGAGATTACGCAATTTGGAAAAAAAGTAGTTTCGAGAAAAACGTGCTTAAAAAAAAGTGGCAGTAAAAGTTAATTTACAGCAGTAATGAACTAATTCAAACAACTTACCGGTTAATCAGCGATTCCAGCACCATATTGCAATCCTTCTTCAGCTTCATGCGTTTCGTTTTCAGCTTGCAACTTCTCTTTTCGAGCTTCCTTATTGTTCAAGGAGCTGCGTCGATTATGTCGGGCTACGCGTTGATTATCGATTTGTTGTGCGTGATTGAAGCTGTGGTTACCAACTATAATATTCAGCTCGTTCATAACTAATAAAATACTTGAACTTCCTTCATTGACCAAGCTAGCAGCCAAATATGCTGCGAATTCAATGATTTTTAAACCGGAATGTAAGTGTATCGTAACCAAACGCCAAATTGTTGAGTTGAAACTTTCATTCGCGTTTACAGTAAGACCGCCTAAACATCTCTCCAGTAAATAAAATCTCGATAAAATACATGCCTGGTAGAATATGAATGACTGACCCACTCGACCGCTCCGCTTTACAAGTCACGCGCTCGGACCCTGTACCGAGGGGCATTCAATTAATCGCTTATAACTTTTAAACGATATGAAAATTTGACTTCAAATTTTAAGAGTATGTTTTTGAATAGATTTAGATTTTTTTAAGCCCCTACCCCTATTTTTCCCCTTAATATATATCTAATTGGCCACTTGATAGTTTTTGGAAATCATTTTAAAGATTACGTAATTTATTTTATTCTTCTTATAAATATAATTTTCTTAAAAAAACGTTATTTAATAGTTTTATTATTGTTTTTATTCGTTAGCTACTATTTCGCGCGATAACAGCCAGTCGCGTGACATTTGCAAGGAATGACGTCATATTACAAAATAAAGTATGTAAAATTATTTCTCCTGTATAAATTTCATTCTATGTATTTGAAGACAAGGGTCTTACTTTATAGTAGTAGTGAGTTTTCTTCATTTTCACAACGCGTTATTAACGCACATACAATACGAATTTCGCGATGTGAATCAGAGACCACAATCCGTTGTAAACTGCTTTATTTTGCAAATTAGCGTTTTCGTTCTTTGAGCCCAACATAAATCCAAAAATAAATTATTGTTTTGCAGTGTCAGCAATGATGCGTGACTACGAAACCGTCCACCGCGAGTACTTCAGCGTGAAGAATGCGCTGGAAGTGTCGGAGGCGAAGTTGGCGCAACTAGACGCCATGCGCGCGCGCACCGTGCCCGCCGACATGCACGAGAGGAGACTCGACCATTGTAAAAGGTAAACACACCCAGTACTATAACGCTCGCTTTCTATATAAAAAAAACAGTAGTTTTCCCTACGGACATTTTTGACACATATTCTATGAAAAATAGGTCAAAATGTAAACTGTTCGTAGCTAAAACGACTCGTCACTTAAAATAGAAACCGCGCCTAAGTCTAGTAAAAGTCACCGTAGATTTTAGTAAGTTATTTTGCCTTATTTATGTGTTTATTAGCAATTAAGGCTTCAAATTAACAGTATTTTTGGAAACTCGTCCAACTAAGGTAAACGATTGTGTTTTGATTTCACGTCGCCAGGGAAATGGGCTAGGATTAAACCTACGATTTCTTGATAGCAAGACAAAAGCCTTAACCATTTGTCTACCACGCCGTACAACCGTTTCTTAAAAAGTATATATATATATAATATAGATATATTATATTAAGCCCTTAGCCACAGAAAGCATGTTTGTACAAACTTTGTTTTTTATTGTTTCTGGTAGGTAAATAATTAAAATCATTAAAATGACATTATTTTGTATAGATTGCTAGAAGAACTGAAACATCAATACGGCATGGATGCAGAAAGGAAAGGTGAACAGGTTACAAAGCTGCAAGAGCAGTTGCGTGCTGTAGAAGAAAAGTGTACCAAGGCTTGTCGGGAACAGGAGAATATGAAGGAGGAGTTGAACAAAGCGCTAAAGAATGTCAGGTTTGTTCATGTTTTTTGTATAAAATTATGTTTATTATCGGTGTCGCATTGTCAATGATACTAATGCCTATATTTTTTGCCGTGGCTTTGCTCGCGTGAAACCATGTTGTGAATTTGACTATATTGTCCTAGATTAACATGGATACAAAAGTATCGATATGTTAATCTAGGACAGAGGCTCCCAGACTTTTTGTCATAGACCACTATTAAAATTTAGCTGGTTCCGGTGGACCTTCTGTACAGCTAGAAATTTAATCCGCCAAGTAAATACGGCTCAAAAAGTTAAATCAGGTTTGATTAAAAAAAATTATCATGTGTGATATTTTTCACCTGATAATTTTTGTATTTTTTTTGGGCTGAACTTTTTTAAAAATAATTTCTCGGGTCTTCAGCGAGTGGTATTCCTCAAAATATCCGTCGACAGACGTTTAAACAAGTAACAGTCACTGAGCTTCTTAAAATATTATCTGCCGACATTGATAGGTGAAGTCAAGCCAACATTTTAGTTCTTCACTATCTAAAGCATATAAATTTTCGTGGACCCCCGCTTACGAATTGTGAACACCCACTTTTTTGTCACGCTAACGTAGACCCCTGTCGAGTCTCCCGTGGACCCCTGGGGGTCACATGGACCACTTTGGGAACTAAGGATCTAGGACTTGATCTATCTGTGCGTCAAATTTAATTCAAATCCGTTCAACAGTTTCATGTGATTGAGTAATAAATATAAAAATATCTTCACAAAGTTTAATATTTCTAGTATTGGTAACATGGGTGTAATAGTTATTATAACGTTGTTTACCTACATTATAGTTATTTATTTCAAAAGAGAATACCTACAGAGATAAGCGAGTTACGTTATTATTTCATGTCTAGGTAATTTATCCGTGTGTACCTATGCATTTATTACACGCAGATACAGATGAAGGCGGTGGATAAGTAATATAATATACACACAACACCGTCTAGCCCAAACTAAGCAGAGCTTGTACTATGGGTACTAGACAATGGATAAACATACTTACATACGTTATTTTTTTTCTAAGTTCATACTTATTATACATAGAAACACCCAGACCAAGACAAACATCCATGTTCATGCACACAAATGTTTGACTTGTGCGGGAATCGAACCCATTAATACATTTTTGTTTATTTTTTTAAAACAAATAATCCATACTAATATTATAAAGCTGAAGAGTTTGTTTGTTTGTTTGGTTGAACGCGCTAATCTCAGGAACTACTGGATCGAATTGAAAATTATTTTGTTGTTGGATAGATTATTTATCTTATAGTTTATATTATAGGCTATATAACATCACGTTACGACCCACGAGGGCGGTGTAGTCAATATAAACGAGGGTGAAACTGCGGTCACATCTAGTTAATTATAAAAGCATTTAGGCACTGTTTTTAAATTGCATTTTGTATCTATATTATATCGATCTATATTCTCAAACAAAAATAGATCACAACAAAGAAGGAATTGCAATACATGGAGAGGGGTCTCTGTGTATTGTCTCTAGCTACCAGTACGTAATATTTGTTTATCTATACTAATATTATACATAAAGCTAAAGAGTTTGTTTGATTGAACGCACTAATCTCAGGAACTACTGGTTCGAATTGAAAAATTGTTTTGATGTTGGGAAGCTTATTTATCTAATCTGAATGTCATCAGCTATGCTGACGACACTCTCGTCACAGCCCGAGGGGGTAACTTCGAGGAGGCAGCCCGCCTGGCCACCATAGGGGTCTCTCAGGTGGTCGGGCGTATCGAGGCGCTAGGTTTGAGGGTGTCCAAAACGAAAGCCCTACTTTTTCATGGGCCCCATCGCAGGCCATCCAGCGGCGCCTCGATAGTGGTGGGCTCGGTTCATGTACCACTCCAGGCCCATATGAGGTACTTGGGCCTGGTACTTGAAGGGCGATGGCGTTTCGACGAGCACTTCAGCCGTCTTACTCCGAAGCTCCTCGGCACTGCGTCAGCTCTTGGGCGGCTCTAGCCAAACTTGGGCGGGCCAGCGTCGGTTGTCGTCGGCTCTACATGGGGGTTGTTCGGTCGATGGCGCTTCACAGCGCACCGGTGTGGGTTGATCAGACTGCCCAGTGTAGGGTTCTTTTGCGGAGACCGCAGAGAGTCATGGCGGTCAGGGTCATACGCGAATATCGCACGTTGTCGGCTGACGCAGCCTGCGCTTTGGCCGAAATTCCCTCGCCGAAATCTTTAAAGTGATGTTGTCGGTATGGAAGGAGACTGATGTTCGTCTCCTCCCAAAGATTTTAACTGGTACAAGAAACCGAGCTCGCCAGAGCGTATTCCTAAAATGGAAGGTGCGGCTGGAGTTGCCTTTAGCGGGATTCAGAACCGTTGAGGCCCTCCAGCAGGTGTTGGAGCGGTGGGCAGGGCGGCAGCATGGGATCCTTTCCTTATCTTTTCCTGGTGAGCCCGGCATAACCTCTCCGCTCCTCCTTTCAGCGGTGAGGTATGCGTCAAAGCATTCCAGCACGATAAAAAAAAGGTTAGAATAGTACTTAAAAAAAATAAATATATATATATATATAGCCTATGTTACTCGGTGATAATAAAGCTTTCTAATATAAATCGGTTGTGTAGTTGTTGATTTAAATCTCTCATATCTCTCATATATTTAAATCTTTATAATATTAGTATACCTAGATAAAGTGAGAAAAATGGGCAAAACATTTAACCAATAGCCGTATTACATCCAGGTTGTACCGCAAGGCGGCGGTGATATTCCGGCAGCGCCTGAAGGCGGCCGCGGCGCGCGCCACGCGCGTGCGCAGCAGCGCGCGCCGCGCCGCCGCCAAGCACAACCACGAGCCGCTGCGCCAGGCGCTGCACGCGCTCGATAATATCAAGCGAGAGATTAAGGTAACACATACTTAAAAGAGAATTTCTACTTAAAATCATTCTGTTTTTAGAGTTCGAAAAAACTCTAATACAACAGCTTTGTTCGTCCGACTGTCTGTTATACAACTTTCAACTCGAGAACCATACGACCTAGAGACTCGTGGTCAACGCCATTCGACGCAGGATAGTCAATATACCTCCGAAATGACCCTTTGACCTCTGAGCTCAAGGTCACGTGGTATCACGTTTCTCACTTGTTTATCCCATAGGTAGTGAAAGCCCGCGCGTATACTTCCCTAGAAGAGTTGGAACGTCGTATAGTGGAACAAGAGAGGCGAGCTGCGTTAGCGCACGCAGAGTACAGGCGAGAGTTAGAACGCGCGTCTCTTGCGTTGGAGCACAAGGAGGCTATCATACGTAGCCTGATTGATAAAGTGGCTGATGTTGAAGAAGTTAGGTGAGCATATGAACATGTGTTTTTTAAGAGTTACTAGCTATTGCCCGCGCCTTCGCTCACGTAAAAGTAGGTTAGATTATGGTAGTATCAGTACTTTTTATGTTCCTCGGTGATAATATAGGTTTCTATAGGCGAAAGCATTTTCAGATCGGTTGGATAGATTTTGAGTTAAATCAAAATATAGAAATATTAGTATAGTCTAGCTCAGTGGTCGGCAACCCGCAGCTCACGAGCAGCATGCGGCTCTTTGACTTCTCGGCTGCGGCTAGTCCACGAAATATTAAGTGAAAGCACGGCATATTACTTATTATCTTGCCTTATAACTATGATACCAATTTTAATTTAATTTACTGTTAGTTAAACTAAGACTTTTTTGACAATGGTGCCAATTCTGTTGTCACAAAATTCTCTAATCTGAGCTAAAAATCTCTAAAATTTATTTTAGTCCTGTCACTTTTAGCGATTTCAGAATACGAAATGTCGTTTGACAGGACTAAACTAAATTTTAGAGATTTTTAGCTCAGATTAGAGAATTTTGTGACAACAGAATTGGCACCATTGTCAAGTTCGAGAGTGTACTTTTAATCCTAATTTTTCCGTAATAAGCTTAAATTAAAAAAATGGCTCTTTGAATAGATTTCACTTGTGGATTGTCTATATTTGGCTCTTTTGACGACAAGGTTGCCGACCACTGGTTTAGCTGATTAAAGAAATATTGCTTTCCGTTCTTTGAAAAGTAGTCTTATGTAATTCTCCAGTTTTGAAGCTGTATAAAATTGCGTTAACTGTTTTAAAGACAGCTCCGGCAATAAGAATATTCTATAATGCGTATGTCGCGATCCCTTAGAACACTCGAACTGTGAACAAATATTTCTGAATGTCACGATTTTTACTCTGCTGGTTCTGGTAATGCAATCACGTGAACCAAGAGCTTCTAGTTTTTGTCTCACCACTGCTGTTTAATACGTCAGCCGGGCAGTCAATGTCGGTTAAGCGGATTAGTCGTGAACATTTAAACAATCTGTAAAACAGACAGCCATTGCATAAGAAAAGTTTTCGCGTAGACGCCTGAAATGGCAATGCTTAGCGATATTTCATATAATTATTTATGATTATGTATTTTTCTAGTGACAATGTTATACGTGGTATGACTCTTGCCACTTAACAATGCATTACCGAAGAAGTCATTTAGAAGATTTAGAAAGAAGAAGAATTAGAAGTCAGATATTTAATCTACTGATAATGTCGTATAAGTATTCAGCATTACCACAATCATTGTATTTATTATTCAAAAATTTGAACACTTTATACCTTTCTTATTATCAGACTGAGTCAAACCAATACCCACCGTCTCCAAGGCATCGTGACCGATTCATCGCCTGAGAGGACTCCACCAAATCCCGAACGTAAAGAGACCAAGCCGTCCGTGAAACTGGTGCCCGGACATGGCGGTTACTTCCAGGAGAAAGAAGGTAAAGGAGGAAAGAAGAGAGACAAATAAAATAATAGTTTAATATGTATATTCATATTTAAAATATTCTGTCCAAATACTTCGACGTCAAGAAATAACAGCACATAAAAGTCTAGTCGAAAACTGTTTCAGATCCGTTAATATATTCCGTCCAGAAGGTTCGTCGTTAAGAAATAGTCAATAGTTAAAATTGTTTTAGATCCGTTAAAGAATTTTATTGTGAACAAAATAAGAAACCAGTCATTATTTTAAGGTAACATATTAACATAATTCATTTTTATAAATGAATTACAAATATCTCAGCGGAATTTTAACTTAGTAAGAGTTTAAAAATCATTAGGTTTAAGCTCTATTAAGCAGTCAACAGTCCAACATTACTAAATTAGTAATTTAATTAAACATCGAAAAAACATTTGATTCATACTAAAGCCAAATTCTACTACTGATCGCTGTTTTTGTAAAAGATTTATCAATGGGCCTTTAAAACTATGAACACTTATAAGTTCGTCAGATTTTTGTTAAACCAACGAGCATTTTTGCTTGGGTAAATTTAATTAATTTATATTTGGATATGTTGGCCAACAAAATCACAAAAATGACGACAAGTATATTAGTAAATTCTAGTCAAATTGCTAAGCAAGCTTTGCTTTTGTAAGGGTGGGTCGGGTTTGATGTTCTGCGTATGTAGTGTTTATCCATGAGAGCTTGAATGTGACTTTTAATGAATTGGAATTGCTTCTAGGTTTATGTGTACCTCCTACTAGGATTACTACTTTCCATAAGCCATACGAAGAAGAGGCTTTAATTGACCCGAGGAAATATTTGACTAATGCCTAAAAATAATTTGTTACCATCGTTAATAGAATAAATATGAAAAGCTATGACATATGGCGAATGGAGACGTCTTTCTAAAATTGTGGCGTAGCACAGAACCAGTAACTAAATTACACTATTTGCCTACTAAATAACCTCTATTAGTCATATTCTGTACAATTCTAGTGTGTTAGTGAGAACTACACGGATTATACAAACATGGCACTTTCATATATTGTCGTTCTGACAGCTGGCTGCGTTCGGCGCCGTCGGTCACTTGACATATTAATTATAATGAGTTTTGTCCTTAGTAGAAGCGCCGCGTGCAGCATTCTGTGTTTGGCTTTAAACAAGAAACCCGTAGCATAAACATCACCAAAAGAAACTAAGTGTTCTATGTTTTCATCATAGGAAAAGTACGTGATTTATTTAACCTGTTAACTTAACCATCTCAAGACATCATTATAAAAGTACAAGGTTTTAACTGCGACTTTGCTTGCGTTAATCTAAATTTTGTTAATAAATTTCTTTTTCGTTATCTCTCGGGGACAGTATATATTTTCGAAATGAAAGGACCCTATGTCCTATTCTGTGCACATGAGAACGTGTTTGCGAATTTTCATGATTATAGGTGAAGTAGTTAAGGCGTGAAAGCGTAACAAACAAACGCACATTCGCATTTGTAATGTTAGTTAGCATTGTGTCTGGACGCCAGCGTCTAAACGATAGTTAATGATACATTTATAGTATGTATGAAATACCTAGCCAGTCCTATCCAGTCTGTTGAGAACTTTAATAATAATTTAATTATGATATGAAGTAATTAATTGCTGCCCTAATCATTATTATTATCTAATAGTTTATTAAATTTGACTTTACATATTTTATACTGCCTAAATAGGCTTGAGATAGGGTGTTCCAAAATGTGTTTTGCAACAGTATACTGCCTTTTAATATATAATATTTATTTGTAGATTGTAGTAGATTCAATAATTATCATTGCTCTGTGAGGGTAGTTGAATATATAGGTACTAGTAGTATTCCATATATAAATATATGAAATGTTTTTAACCGTCGAAGGTAAAACATATTATATAAAAATGATATTATATTGTATAGAAAATTGGTTCAAATAATATAAAATGATTTTATTTAGAATTGAACATTTATGTAGAAATAAAAATGTTATACAATATTATATAACTGTGTTTTATTGAATTTTTTATTTTGTCCTATTTTAAGTGTTAAAATGACAGTGCAGCATGCGGCTGCTATGTATGAGGGTTTGATTCCAGGTTTAGGAAAAGTAATATAAGGTTTCTCAATCAAGAAATTTTTAGTTACTGCACGGATTTCGACTCGGTACCCAGGAAACGGCAATAGAGGCGCCCGCTATTACGTGTTACTTAAAACCATAGCTAAACTATAGAGGTGTGTACACCTCTGCTTATCTTTTTGAGGATAGGTATAGGCGTGAGTTGCACTGGCTGTAGTCACAAGCAGACTGACACGGCGATGTCAAGCTTCCGTTTGTGAGGTAGATGTTCCCAACTCCACCTGGACGTTTTGTTTTCTCAATATACCCTAACATACGACACCCACCGTATTTTGAGACTCAGCCGATTGCAGTTCGGATGAGGTGTTGTTGTAATAATTAGATTCCACGGCGAAGATAATTTGAAGCCTCTTCCCGAGTGATAGCTTTGCGGTTACGTATTGGTGATAAATGGAGAGAACATGCGTGCGGTGAAACTCGATCCAGTGATTAGTTCGTGCTTCAAGTAGATGCTCTGCTATTGCCGACTTATTTGTCTGACGGTTTTTCATTGCGGTCATATGACTCTTTCAGTTATGGTTCACTTAGTCTAACCTTAGAAAAGCTACTTTAATACAGTTCTACTTAAGGCGTGCGATTTCCGTGAGAGGCTATCGAGATGAGAGGCTATAGGATGCTTGAAGCAAAAGCAAACGGTGCCAGACTTAACTGAAGGTTTAGCACTGCGATCAAGACAAAAAGAGGACTCTCTATGCCTATTCATTGCCTCAATCTAAAGATGAGTGGTATACACTAGAACATTACCCGTTTATCGTATTCCAAAATCCAAAGCCATATTGATAATTGTTTAATGAGTCCTTCTTCTATGTCTGTAAAAATAACATACCACTAGTTATTTTAGTAGCGAAAGCCTAGTGTGAAACCGTTGGACTACCACGCAGAAGTCTTGAGTAACAATAACTAACATTGCGAAGTTACATATGTGCGTATTAAGTAATTAATCATCACTCGTTTTGACGGTGAAGGAAAGCATCGTGAGGAAACTTTTATTTCTGAGAGTTCATTATAAAGTTTTCGAAAATGTGCGTTGATCCTATATGTAATGCATTTCCGACAGCAGTATGTTCATGCATACATGTAATGCACCCAAAGTTAGCTGTGACGTCCATGCATTATATACATACTGTTACGGCTAGTGCCCTCTGCCGGCACTGTGGGGAAGAGTCGGCGGTTTCTAATAATAATTTATTACAGCACCATCTATTGACATCTTACGGAACTACGTATTTGTCGGTACGAGTTCAGTGGAGAGAGCGCTGGCACATTCTCGAATCATCGCGCTGTTGCGTGCCCCGGGTATGGCTTTTCTAGAAAACCCCAGAAACGCTTTACCCGCGTATAAATAGAGCGCACGCGTACCGCCCAGTCAGTTTACAATCGTAAGAGGTCAAGTGTTCATCGTAGCGAACTGAACCGGAAAATACTACGGCGTTTGAAGCAGTTACAGTGGAAAAGTCTAGTATAGTGTTTGCTGTGTTTTAAATTTAATTGTGTGAGAGAATAAAACGTTTTAGTCGGTAATATTGTTTTATATTCTTATCCGTCGAACCCAGCACGTAACAATAGGTACATTATAATACGTAATTTATGATTACTCCACTATAAACAAATCATAACCAAACAAAATATCGAAAAATAATTCCGGGCGTCTCGTGGTACGTAGTAAATTTTGCTTGGACAGTCATCGTGTTAAGTTTTCGCCACTCCTGCGTGGTGGCCAGACGCCAGTACATCCGGCTTCGTAGGAGGCGTCGCCGCCCTCCCGATTTTGACGCCAGGGAGGCGGAATTGTACGAGGCCTACAGAGCGGCCAAAACTACATTGAAGGTAGCCATCAAGCGGGCCAAAGATCTGGCCCGCCAAGAGCTGCTGGGGACTCTGGACCATAATCCCTGGGGGCGTCCATACCTATTGGTAAGGGGCAAGCTTCGCCCCTGGGCGCCCCCATTGTCCCAGAGTCTCCGGCCACAGCTGGTGGAGGAAGTGGTGGCCGCTCTGTTCCCTTCACGGGCGGAGCACACTCCTCCGTCGATGGTTCCGCCTTCCATGGTGTCCAGCGCGGACTTTGACGACGACGTGGTTCCCGAAGTGACCCAGGTAGAGTTGCGAGCGGCGGTGTCGAGACTTCGCTCGAAAAACACCGCCCCAGGGCCCGACGGCATTCCAGGTCGTGCATTGGCCCTGGTCCTCGAGGAGCTCGCGCCCCGACTGAGGGGGCTCCTCAGCGAGTGTCTGGTGCAGGGCCAGTTTCCGCGCCAGTGGAAGGTGGGGAGACTGGTCCTGATCAGGAAGGAGGGGCGCCCGGCGGACTCTCCGTCCGCCTACCGGCCCATTGTGTTGCTGGACGAGGTGGCTAAACTCTTCGAGTTTATTATCGCGGAGCGCCTCGTCCAGCGTCTGTCCACGGTGGGCCCAGATTTGGCGGAAAACCAATATGGTTTCCGCCGCGGGCGCTCCACCATTGACGCTGTCCAGCGTGTGAGGAGCCTGGTGGAGGATGCGGTGTCCCGGGGCGAGGTCGTCTTCGCGGTGTCTTTGGACATCGCGAATGCCTTTAATACCTTGCCCTGGAGTTGCATTAGGGAGGCACTCGTTTTCCATCGAGTGCCGACCTACCTCCGCCGCATAGTCGGGGCATATTTATCGGAGAGGGTAGTCGTCTACCCGGGTCACGACGGTTGGAGTCGGCGAGAGATGTCGTGCGGTGTTCCACAGGGATCGGTTCTGGGTCCGCTCCTGTGGAACATCGGCTACGACTGGGTGCTGCGAGGTGCGCTCCTCCGTGGCGTCGGCGTCATTTGTTACGCCGACGACACGCTTGTCACGGCGAGGGGTAAGTCGCACCGGGCGGCGGCCATACTGGCGACCGCTGGGGTCGCACAAGTCGTTGGTCGTATCCGGCGGTTGGGCCTCGAGGTGGCCCTGTCGAAATCCGAGGCTGTATGTTTTCATGGCCCTCGGAAGCGGCCACCTCCAGGGGCCCATATCATGGTGGGAGGGGTCCGCATCGGCGTCGAGCCAACCCTTAAGTATTTGGGTCTCCTGCTCGACAGCCGATGGGACTTTACAGCCCATTTCCGTCGTTTGGCCCCCATTCTTCGGGGCGCTGCAGGTGCGCTCGCGCGCCTGCTGCCCAACCTTGGGGGGCCAAACACCTCCTGCCGGAGGCTCTACGAGGGGGTCGTGCGGTCCATGGCCCTATATGGGGCCCCAGTTTGGGGCGACAACCTGGCGGCCCGAAACATTTCGGCGCTACGTGCACCACAGCGCGCCATGGCCGTCAGGTTGATTAGAGGATACCGCACGATCTCGTTCGAGGCTGCGAGCCTCCTCGCCGGATCGATGCCATGGGACCTGGAAGCGGCGCTCCTGGCGTCGCTTTACCGTTGGCGCCAGGAGGCGCTAGCTCGGGGCGAAGGACCGGGTCTTGCCGCAATCAAGGCGGCGAGGTCCGAGCTCCGCCAGGTCCTAGTGGCCAATTGGAAGGAACGACTTGTGCACCCCAGTGCCGGGCACGCCACGATCGTGGCGGTAAGTCCCGTTTTTGAGGAGTGGCTGGAGAGGCGGCATGGCGCCCTCACCTTCCGGCTGACACAGGTTCTAACTGGCCACGGTTGTTTTGGCCAGTTCCTGTGTCGTATACGCCGGCAAGAGACGCCCGGTTGTCACCACTGCGGCGACTGCCGCGACGTTGTTGAGGACACGGCGCTGCACACTTTGGCGGTTTGCCCTGCCTGGGCATCGCAGCGCCGTGATTTGATCGCGGCAGTCGGATCGGTTGCCCTCTCGCTCCCGGCCGTAGTTCAGTCTATGGTCCGGAGTGAGAGGTCGTGGAACGCCGTCGCCTCCTTCTGTGAGGAAGTAATTTCCATCAAGGAGGCGGCGGAGCGGGAGAGGGAGCGTTTAAACCCTCTCCCCAACCGCAGAGCCGGGCGCCGGAGGGCGCGAGACGACCTCCAGCCACCCTGAGGTTTGACCTGGGGATGGCGGGCTTTGTGGGCCTGCCCGCCATCCGTTCAGCACCAGGTCCGAGAGGCGGCGTGCGTGTTCCCACGCGCGCCTCTGTGTCGAGTCCGTCTCCCCTCTAGGGGAGACAGTAGGATTTTATGCGACGTAGTGCCTATTTTGGGTAGGTCTTTTGTGTAGTGGCCTGCCGTTTCATACGGCGGGCCGTAACCGCGGCGGGGTCGCGACCGCATGCGAAAGCGATTCGCGCGGCCCCGTCGATAGTGGTTTTGTCGAGGAACACCGTGGTAGGTTTAGTCGGTATTCCGGGAGGTACTTTACTATTATTTCCATCTTTCTTTTACCCCGGCGAGTCCGACATAATCCCTCCGCCCGCCCCCGCGGAGGGATATACGTCATAGCATTCCCCCACGTAAAAAAAAAAAAAAAAAAAAAGTATGGTAGCCTAACCCTTTTCACACTGAGAAGAGGCGTGTGCCCAGCAGTGGTATAGTTTATATCACGGTTGATATTATAGGTATTTTAAACAACACACGAATAATAAATAAATTTATTAAATAGATCTACTTAAACATAAAAACAGTACGTAAAAGATTAAGGTTATTTGTAACAAAAGTTAGCTCCAGTCTTATTGCTTATCCAGTCTAGCAACATCGTGAGTCTGGTGTTAACGCCAGGATATCCTGATGCGCAGAATTTGCCGTAGCTCACGATGCCAACGTTGAAGAGGAGACCGGTAGCAGGATCCGTGAATAGAAGAGGACCGCCAGAATCATACTACAAATGTTATGTACATAGCTTAATAATCATGTCTTTCAAAGCGAATTTTCGGTCACGGCGGGCAATATTAACGGAGACTATGGCTATGACTATGGCTATTTGACAGGAAATATTATAGTGTCTTATACCTGTGTGCGCAAATACAAGTGCACTCTCAGTTCCTTAACTCTCATATACCGATGGGACGTCAATTCGACATAAATAGAGAGAAATTAGGGGCAGGATCAGCGCCTTTATTGCTTTTTAAAACATCGGGTTATACAACACCGCCAACTTTCTAACTTCGGGTTGCTATTAAGCATATCATGGCAGGAAAACCCAATATCTTTGTTGGCTCGATCGGGGACAGCAGTGGCATTCAAAAACGCTGCGCTACCGAGGCCAGTCACCATGGTTTTATAATAAGGACCGAAAATGGTAACCCGACTGTAATGTCTGATCTAAACGCCGATTCTGTTATGTGGTCTAGTGTCTGCCAGTGTTGTGGGTTCGAACTTCACACGAGACAAAAATTTGTGTGACTCACATACAGTTGTACCGGGTCTGAGTGTTCTTTGTGACCATTGTTTGAATGTTTGTAGGCCCTAATACAGAATTTATTAAGAGAGCGAAAAGCTCAGTAAAAATAAAATATAACGTCGAATTTGTAACACAGAGTCAGCACTAAATATTTATGTCCAAATTCTGACACGTTAAATGCATACTATCCAAGATGTCCTCACCTGGCAAGCATCTTTTCCTTGAGTGTACGTACACATCTGTCTGGTAGTAAGTGAGGAATAATTCTTCTGGCACTGGATCTGACTGATCACGTCTACGTCTGCCTTTAACAAGACTTTAGAGACCGGTGCCCCGGGCTCAGTGGTGCCCCAACCTGAAAATTTTACACGATACTGTAGCACAATTATCCCAGCAAGTAATAAAGGCAATTTCTTTACAGTATCTAGAAGATACCAAAGAAAGCGGCTGTGCCATATGATCGTCAAGTTATAATTTCCTATCTAACAATTTGATATTTATTAGACTATTTGAAGTGGATGTGTTACATATGTGCCTATCCCTAAATCTGCTGATACGTATTTCCCCAACGTACTTTCACAATAGCAGCCTAGTGACGGCAACGGACACGAGGCGCCGACGCAGCACAACGTGAGGCATCGAACACCGAATATCGTGGCCCCTTGAAGACGAGTTACTTTTGATCCAACATCGATCGATTGTCGAGTTGCATCTAAATATAATTAATTGTAATTTTAAAGTAATAAATTTGTACTAAGTAAATTTTGCATTTTTTTGCATCCTCCGGCTACAGCCGTCGTAATTGATGAGCCCGCTGTTATTTATTATTTACTGACTGCAAGAATAAACCGGCTTGGCCAGGGAAGTATTAGCCTCTGACAAGAACCCGGCGTAAGGTAAGCAAGTGTTACCTAACATTCGCTTCGCTCAGCAGGTTTAATATTCTAAAAGTCCCTATATATAACTCTAAACATTCCTTTCCTTTCTTCCTATCTTCAAATTTAATTCTTTTTTACCTATCAGGCGAAGCATTTGCTTGTTTTTCACATCAACGTTCGAATACACATAAACATTCGAATGAAGTAATGATTCGATTGTATTCGAATGAAACGTCATTCGAAACATTATAAATGAGTCAATACACTTCTGCACATACAATTTTAATTTGTTCATAATACAAATTAGGTACTTACCAAGTATAGTAACTTTCTCTCCAGCGAAGTCTTTGTTCACAAACTTGAAGGGTAAACAGGCAGGTCCGACACGATCGTTGAACTCGATTGTGCCTTCCACTGTTACAATAGCTATGTCGTAGTCAAAATTGGATCTGCAGATCAAAAATTTTAACTATTAACAATAAAAGCGAGCCGAGCCGAGAGCTTTCTTATGTGTTTTCTTTCAAGAGTAATAAACATGTTTTAGAGCGAAGAAGTCGTTTTAAATGGAATTATTTAGTATGTATTTGTGTTTTTTTCACGCGTCTCGACTCATAAAGTTCTTCAATGGTATGGTAATAACATTGTTATTATTGTTAATACATTGTAACTAAACTTTGCTCGGTAAGTAAGAGTGCCGGAGGATTATATATCTCGCATATTCATTTTCCCTCATCCGATTTTTAATAACGGTTTTCTACGGTCGCGGAAAAAGTCGGTATATAGAAATAAATTTTCAAGGTCCTACTCGACGAAATGTTCAGGTCTTGTACAAAGAATACTTACTCACTATATAGAGAATGTACGATGAAGCTAGACACCTTGTATGCTTTTGTCGCCGGCGAATCACCTGTAAACGATAAATTGGGTGAGAAATGTTAATTTCAAGCTTGTTTTTTAAAAACGCTACTACGTGTGAAACGCACCAAATTTTCGTTTATCTAAAACCCGTGATGGCAAAACTGGTGTAAAGGGTTTGCTTGATTGGTGCCTCTTTTATGCGCGCGGCGTTAAGCATTTTGTACTTTGCTGTATAGTGAATCTGGTACTGAGGATAGAGGCCGTTTTTCATCCAAAGTTAAGTATACGGCAATTATTTAATGGCATCAAGGAGTTCAGGAATTAACTTGATTTACTTCTCGACTATTATGATGGGCCTTAAACAATAACTGGCAAAACGTGAGTACTCTTTAAAGAATATGTGCTAAGTTGTATGGTTGTGTTTTTGATATCCCAGTCTTGACAAAAATTTGTGATATGGGTAAATAGTATATATAAGGAGCCTACAGATCCACGAATAGCGCTGCCGAGACCGGATATTCTATGCGCAAAGTTTAAGCGATCGTAAAGTGTCCCCGCGATACAGAAATTTTTCCTAATGGATAATGAAAATATAAAGTAAAGCACAATAAAGTACTGCTGCTTACTATTTGTCACTCATGAGGTATTTTATAATCAGGCCTCTTACCGGTAGTGACGTCATGTTCACCAACGATTACAGCAGTGCTCTCCCTGTCCTCCCCCACCACGCAGTGCGCAGCCGTCAGCACATGTCGCTGAGATATGATTACCGCTCCACATCGGATCTTACCCTCCAGTACTCTCGTCAGGCCGACCATCATCGTGTATTCATTGACGCCAGTAGGTGTGCCGCCTACAATGCGGTTCTGAAAGTACATTAGATAGTACACATATGCCAAATGTAATCTATAGGAGTACCTATCCATAAAGACATAAAGACGTTGGTCTGGCGACTTTGAGATCTTATATACTATCGCTACATATTATAGAACAAACTCCCCCGCCGCGTCTGTCTGTCTGTTCGCGATAAACTCACAAAACGACTAACGGATTTTCATGCAGCTTTCACCAATAGACAGAGTGATTCATGACGACAGTTTAGGTATATAATTTGCTAAGATTTTGCACAACCCGTGCGAAGCCGGGTTGCTAATAGTATATAAGATCCCAAAGCCGCCAGACCAAGGTGAAATTAGAACGGCTGACTTAAAAAAAAATCTGTTATATATAGGTAACCAACGTATGCATATTTGTTAGCTTGAAGGTGGGGCATTTTGTTCTTAATTTGTTTCTTCTCGTTGCTGATTGATTTATTGGATCCATCTAACAATATATCTATACTAATATTATAAAGCTGAAGAGTTTGTTTGTTTGGTTGAACGCGCTAATCTCAGGAACTACTGGTTCGAATTGAAAAATCCTTTTAGCGTTGGATAGCCCAATTATCGAGGATGGCTATAGACTATTTAACATCACGCTACGACCAGTAGGAACGGTGCATCAATGAAAAATGTTGCAATAACGGGGAAAATAATCTTATGAGAAGCAGACGTACCTAGTTGCGCGGCTCAGTTAGTACCTATATAATTATTTATAAAATTCTATTTATATATTCTACTTATTAATTTGTCAGCCAGTTTCACTCGGCGTTGTAAACTGTACTCGGTAAAAGTTTTTACTCGATTTCATGTCTCTTAAATACACACAACTTCTGTCTAATGGATCTTAGTTAAAAACATTGCTTTTTAATTAATAATAACAAAAATTTTAATTTTGCAGTATTTCATATAGACAATTTATCTTTTATATGGTAAAAGCGCTGTAAGTTAAAACAAACCTGTCTTCTCTCGCCGCACCTGCATTGTGAACTCGGCGTGGCTGGCTGTGCACTTAGTCGACATGTGAATCTACCGCCAGTGGTATCTTTGTATGTTATTAGACCTGAAACATTGAAAATTGTTTTATTTAGTACGTACTAATTTCGTTCTTGTCCATCTAAAGGTCGCCTGTATGAGATAGCTGTCAGCGATATTGTATCATTTTATAATAGACTAGATTTAGCATGCAGCTTCATTCGTGTCAAATTAAATATGTGTTTGTTCGTGTTTGTGTCTGTTTGTTAGTTTGTTACGCTTCCACGCCTTTACTACTCAACCGATCATCATTAAATTTCGCATACACGTTGACTGCGGTACAAAAAACGCCACAGGATCTCAGGATACCTTTCATCCAGAAAAAGGAGTGTTCCCAAGCGAAGAGCGGGCAAAAGTTAGTAAGGAATAAAATGAAAAGAAGAATACATACCCAAGCATATCTTTTGGTTTGTGGACGTGACACTGAGAGATCCTCGTCCACAGTACGTCTCTGCTCCTATCAGCTGTTCATCTCCACTCCTCGATACAAGCAGCCGATCTAGCCCGCAGCCCGATGACTGTAAATTATACATAGATTAACACTTATGCCTCCTAGCTTGCCTCGATCCTCACACAGGACAAAAAATTAGAGGTAACATAAATAGTTGTTCCAAATCTGGACTTTCTTTGTGTCTGTTATTGAATTTGTAAAGTGACACTGAAATTATTCAAGAAGCAGGTTGGGATTCTTAGCTTTTTTAAAAAGATAAGCAATACGGTTCTTCAAGTAAAAGTATTTGTATTTTCATTTGCCTAGGTCCTCAGTCCATAAAATACGAACACAAATTTTTATATACATTTTCTGTGTGATTTGTAAAACAGATGAGAAATAAAATGGTTTTTAAGTAAATAACATATGGCATTATAAGTATAGTTTATAATTTTTATTAACATATTGATTCGCAACGGTACACCCACAGAACAAAAAAATAAGGGTACATCATCAGTGGCCAGACACATGACAAGGTTGACAGACTACTATGCGCAACCTACCTGTGGCAACGATATTTCCGGACAGTCCAGTCGACAATTATATCCAGTTGGACAGTTAGCTATCCATCGACATTGCACACCTCCAGGATAGCTGTACGGCCACCGCGGACTGGTTATGTTATAAACGCTTGTTGAAGCCACCTGAAATGTTATTTATTACATGATTACCGCATCGCAGTATCTAGTATTACCGTTTTAGGAAAGCATTATAGAACTTTAGGAACTGCAGCGGTCTGACCGGCTAGACAAAATTGATTCTAAATTTTGTCTGCCATTCCAGCTATTGATAGATTAGTATGTTACCGTGTATTTTCTGTTATTATGTTTTATATATAATGACATATGTATATATTTAAAATTAGCATTTTTGTCTGATTTCAAATATGTATAAGTAATTATCGCAAAAAATGGCGCTTATGTTAAATAGTATTTCAACCGTCGCATCGATATAAATTTTGTTAAATTATTTAATGCTTTAAATACAATTTACATATGCACATGGCGAAATGTGTCTCGTACTAAATTGTTTACGTACTACGCATGTACAAATTTTTACACAAATAAATTATATTAAAATATTGCTGGCTGAAAAGGAATAGACAAGCTGTCAGTAGCAGGGATGACGCGTAGTAGCGTGCGTCTATATATGTAAACGCATGCATCAGCCTTTCGCGTTCTCTTTCGCCGTACTGTCAACTTGTTCTCTAACTCTCATAGCCGATGGCACGGCAATCTGTTAAGACTGGAGACAGATCAGGCGCTGAATCAAAACCTTTACTAGGTTTCCGAAGCAAGGGGTGTGCTTTTTCAGAATTTCTAGGCAGAGAAATGTAATTGCTTTTATTGGTCTCGGACTTCGTACCGGGATTCGCACCTTCGAGACAGCACTGACATCAATTTATGCACCACCAATGCAGTTACTATTATGCTTAAACAGCAAGAGCATTTCTAAATAAATGTGATAACGTTCAAAAAATTTTCATCAAATAATATTTTTGAAATTGAAATTCGCATCAAGTTATATAATTTGAACGATAGTATGTTAACATAAAAGTACTTACATTTTGATAAAAGTCGCAATTGCTATCCTGAGCCACGACTGCCCTGAGAAAGCAAAGAAATACGCCCCATTTAACGCTCATCTGAAACATACGATTATTTTATTGTAAATAACTAAATAGAAAGCAGCGATAGGTAATGGAAATCGTTAGACTGCCACACAGAGGCCTAGAGTTCTACCCTAAGCCACGCACATCAAACTTTAAGAAATTTAGTGCGTCTTAATAAATAATTATCACTCATTTTACGGCGGCAAAAAGAGTTCTCCATTATAACTTATGAGATATGTGAATTCCATCTACCCGGCTTATTCCAGCGTGATGGACTATAACCCAACCCTTCACGAGAAGAGACATACGAGGCCGTGCTACGAGCACGGACTTGCTAAGGCCCTGGTCGTAGTTTATTAACGGTTGATATTATTATCTATGTATATATAAATTGCCAATACGTAAAGGCAAAAAAATTAGTACTATATAGTACTGTTTCCAACTGATTTTTTTGTTTAATAGCTGTTGACGAGTTTTAGTTTTAGTAGTACCCACAAGCAATATGCAATCGAATGTTGTCAATACTTTCGAATGGACATGCACTGCACCCTTGACCGTGCAAAGTAGGTATGTATTAGATTATAATTCGAATGTTATTTTGCGCATTAGTAATATGAATATATATAAGATATACATAGATACCGATAAGATGATTATGGCATTGGAGTTTCTTTCACTCATTGCATTGCCGATTTGAGCTTACTACTACTATAAGCCTCTTACTTAGCTAGAAGGCTTAATATAAGATACTATTATTTTATTATTATATTATTATATTATATTATATGTCTAGTGTGAATACGGTTCAATATAGCAGTTATATATTGCACCTTATTCAGTTATCAATTTCTAGTCAGCTACCACTCATTCTCATAACTAGACCGCCGACTATCTATAGTCTATACTCTATACGAACTAATCTTGATCTTAAATGACCGATGGTTCGTGCATGCAGTGAAATAATATGCTGAATGATAATATAGACCAGTTAGATATTTTTCACGACTCCCTTATGAATTTCAAGAAAAATCCTTCGCAAAAATGTATCTACTGTTGGCGTGGCTAAAATAAATAAATTAATTAAATAAAACATCAGACCGTTACTTTGTATTATTAAATCTAAATATATATTGACGGATTTACTAACGACATATGTATTAGTTAGGGCTTACCTCAAGTTAGCCTTGAATATTAGAGGGTGGTATTTTAACTTCTGACTTCGTACCAACAAAAATGTTTTACAGCTGTAACCCACTTTACTTTAGAATTAAACGCAGAACTTATACAGGGTGATTTTGAAATCGTGTAATTCCTTTTAACCACGCATTCTACTGGTGATATAGAATAACCCTGACCATATTTTTTCTTAATTAGAATAATGGTTTCGGCAAAATTAGAGTACAGATTTTTTTCATGAAATGATTTCAAATAGTCATATTTTAACCACCTGACACAATCTTAAGATTTTGCTAATTTAAAAATAATAACATAACAATAACTGATGTCGTAAATAATAGGGAGCAATAAAAAGGACCGCCCGTTATTATTTACGACATTAATAATATGTTTTTTTATTTTAATTAGTAAAAAATTAAAATTGCCTCGGTTGGTTATGACATACATACATACATACATATGACTATCTGACACCATTTCACGAAAAAAACGGAACATAAATTTTTCAAAAAAAATAATTCTAATTAAATAAAAATATGGTCAGGGTTATTCTATATCACCAGTAGAATGCGTGGTTAAAACGAATTACACGATTTAAAAATCACCCTGTATAAGTAATTAAAGCAATGATCAACGCACTACAATATTCACAATGTAAATAATACATTAAAATACTCATTTCTCATAAAGAAGTTTATTTTATTATTAAATGGCGTCCGCTCCATTATTCTGATACAATTATCACATTATTTACGACATGTTATATGTTATCAGTTAACACAGTTATGAACTAAAAAAAGATCGTAGTATTTTTTACTAGCAACCATTTAAAGAAGTAACTCCAGTATTCGTAAATAATTTTGTTAAAACTATAACCAATTGTAATCATTCGGAACCTTTAAACATAAGTTCTAGATATGTTGACACATTTCAAAAACTTCACATGTTATATTTTTGCCAGGAAAATTTTGTGTTATATGTACCTATGTTACATAAAACACCAAATTTTTCGGTTTATTCCGCATTCGACCCTCATGTTTCGTCCCGAATGTAAAAATACGCATTCGCCCCAAAAATTGTTCCTCATATGCCCCAAAATTTCGATCAATGTTCATTTCTTAACGTAATTACTATTTCGTCCCAAATTATGTTCGTTGTCTGATTTTTTTTTTGTACAGTAAATTTTGATGTACCGTCAGCCGAAAAATATTTTAAAATACCTCCTTGATCTCTCGGCGAAACTTTGGGCTTATGATTGAATGACATCACGAGCCCGACATTGAAGAATTAAATTAAAATAATTTTTAAACATGTTTTGTTTTGCTAACCATATGCTCAAAAATATAGAGCGAAAAGGGAATAAATAAAAAAGAGGGGCGAATGAGGAACAGACCAATTTTCTACTAATATGCTTGCTTATGAAAACAAAATGTGTGTGCCCACCGAAGTTTAACTTTAAAAGCTGAGGTAGTACGCTTTGACTACTTTTACACGTAATGGTAGTCAAAACATTTTCTTTGTATTAACGTATGTATAAACATGCGCCTATGTGTTTCATGTAAGGACTAACACTATGAGGACTGTCCTTATCATAAAAACTATCCATAATAATGGCAGCCAAACAAAGACGATAAGAGGTATCAACAGATAAGGAGGAAAAGAGAAAAAGAGGAGGGAGTTATCGTGATGAAAGCCGCATAAAGTATTTAAATTTTAATCTAAAACGTTCTTGGCAACGTAAGACTATATAATATTAATATAATATCAGCCCTGTTTTATAAACTGTCCCACTGTTAGTCACGGACCTCTTTTCAATATGAAATGGGTTAGGCCATAGTCTACTTCCCTGGCCTAATGTAGGTTGGCATACTTCACACATCTTCGAGAACATTTTGTAGAACTTCCAGAAATGCAGGTTCCTCGCAATATTTGCCTTCACCGTCATTTTATTTTATACTAGCTTTTGAGCGCGGCTCCGCCCGCGTAGTACCTACATCAATAAAAAGTCATAGCCTATGTCCTTCCCCAGGTTTTAAACTATATCTATACCAAATTTTATCTAAATCGGTTAAGTTGTTTAGCCGTGAAAAGGTCACAGACAGACAGACAGAGTTACTTTCGAATTTATAATATTAGTAAGGACTTTCCTTCCTACGCCTTGGTATCGAACTCGAGACCCCTGCCTGGCAGTACAACTGTTTCCCACTAGGCTATCACTGCTATGCTAACTATGCTCTGTTTTTATTATAGCAGTTTAAAACGTAATAAGATGTCGAATTCAATATCGTTCTGTTAACAAAAACAAACACACCTTTATTTTTTCACAAACTATTAAAAACACTAACGTATTCGAACAATAAAACAGACTGCCTAGAGCAGACCGTGATAATATATATCACTCTACATGCCGATAACGATACTGAAACGTACAAGAAGTATTTATGTCAGCACATTAACATAATAATTTATTTTATGCACACCTGAACAAATCATGGCGGTATTCTTCATATATTTACATGTTTACACGAGTATCCTATAGGGTAAATTTGCATTTACGTCACAATAGTGAAATGGTATTGATGAAAAGTTTTGAATACATTACGTTATATACAGTACACAGCGTCATACAAAGCCATAAAGGGCCGTCTTAGCGTAAACATAAAATTTCATGTACACCATACATGAAAATAGATGTTCACGTTCAGACTAAGACTATGATTTAATGTGGTGATAAGTGATAACGATAAGTCTTGTGTGGTGGACAACTTTTCAAGCATTCAATTAACGGACAGAAAGAATCTTAAAGACATACTGAATTTTTGTCCCAGTTGGGAAAAAGTAGGACTAGTATGGAATTACAATGCTCGGAACTAAATATATTAAGCGACAAATCACTGTTTCATATGTTAAGTAATAAATAGTACTCCCATTCAAAATATATTTTCGTCGTTGAAAAACTTTAATAGGTATTTAATTGTAAAGGTTGTCAATTTCTATACTGTAAAACATAGATTTGCTTAGATTTTTTTTAAAGACAGCTCCCGTACTAGGAATAATTCCTGTGTCGCGGGGAACCTTACAAACATTCAAACAACGGACACAAAGAACATCCAGACTCGGAACAACCATTTGTGGATCACATAAAGTTTTGTCCCGTGTAGGATTCGAACAACACTTGGCGTGTTAGTAGTGGCGAGGCGACCACCTATACTATACCACTATGCCATTCGTAGAGTCAAACATAACAGTAATGACGTTATTAATAGAATTTGAAAGTAGTTAATTTCTCTCAAGCAATATTTTATCTTATCTTATCTCTCATTAACCGTGTTTTGAAAACATGATTAACCCAAGACGAGTGAAATGTAACTTGACTAGATTTAGTGGCTACGGACCTTTAAATTGAACAACAACTATATCACTAGATACCGGCTTCGCTTGTTTATGTACAATCCCGTAGACACAGGTGCTATTATTAAGCCAATTATCGCTTGATACTTTTTCTACGCTTTTCTGAAGAAGGATACCACTCTCTGGTGCAAGCCTCCCCATACGTATGTATTATCACCAAAGAATCATTCTGGCGGATTAGCAACAGATTCTTGAACTCGATATAACCTAACTGATAAATTACGTATTGGTAAAATTACCGACAAAGCTATCACTAAATGGCCGGTTATAAACAAACAGCTGTATATAACGAAGTAAAGGAAAATATTTTCTCATGTCTAAATATACGGTCTAAGTCCTTGGTCCCACTTAATAGAGGGTATAATCCTTTTGTACCTTTTTAAAGCTATTTTAATTATAATTCCGTACTACTAATAAGAATTTCGTATAAGAAAAACACAAGCCACACTGTAGTCGCAAAATCGTGAGTGGAAAAATATATTTTGGGCAATATTTGAGTATCGATGGCTCGTAACTGTTCTGTATACAAAAGATAATTTGATAAAGAACAGTTGTTAAAACAATTAAAATGTTTAAATAAATATAAACGATGTGATTTATTAATTATTCATGTATAACTTCTTCTATATTACCTATTTAGATTTAAATTAGCTAAATGTACTGTACCATAATTATGTTTTATATTTAAATATTATTTGTGTAAAATTGCAAGCTGTAATGTAGCATCTGGCAATACAAATGTATATTTACCATTAACATCAATATATATTCGAGGATTAACAGGAAAAGGGGTTTTAGAGGTTTAACACATCAAATATGTAAAAAGGTTGTTCTTATTATTAATACTTTTTAAAGTCATCTCTTCTAATTCCTGTATAGCGAGAGAGATTACATTTATTTTACAACACTCGGCACAGTAAATAGTAAATTCTACGCTCGTAATGCTATAGTTGGCACCGGCATCTCACTCAAGGACTTGCATTTCAAAATCTCAATCCAATTCTTCAATATTACCTAAAACCGAACGTGAGCATTTGGTTTCGCGCTGTCGTTAATGTAGCAGGGTCAGTTTGATAAGAGATAGTTTACCTTGATTTATCGCTGCTGATGTCAGCCGAGCTGGCGGTGATAAGCGGTAACCGCTGCTCATGGACATGGGTGTGTTAACTTAATATCACAGAAGTCATTCCAAGGAAAGCCAATCAAACAGCTGTCTATCGTAAACCAAATGTATGGTTAACAAGCATACAGTCGGCGGATGGTACGTTAATACCGTTCCCCTGTATAAAGAAGACGAGAGCAAAAAGTAAAAGCCTCTCTCTTACTTTTTGCCGACGTCTTTTTTACACAGGGGAACGATTGGACCTGCAGCACTTTTACTCGCCAAAAGCGCAACATTAAATAGCTACTGTTACTGTACATTGATTATTAAGAGGATAATACATTTCCTATCAAGTCTACGAATACTAAAATCAGGAAGCCTCTTCTACCCAGAAGTACACCAACCCGGGTAATTTGTGATGAACTTTATTGATGTTTAGTAAAAGGAGTCCCAATTTCAGTTGAACCCCAACACTGCAGAGTAAAGCTAAGTTTTCGATAATCGACGACGTGATCTCGATGCAGTTAGATTAAATAAATATAGGTATACACACGGCTCCCCTCCGTCTTCGAAGTTATAGACAGTGGTGAATTCATATTCATTTTGCCAGCTATAATTTTAGATCCCACTTAATAGGTAGCAGGCCTATTTCCAGCTACTGGGAGAGTTCCAGACTCCGTGCTGTTATTGAGGATTACCTCGTACCTATGACCTCAATTCCAGTATTTGGTGATTTTATTTAATCACGTCTAAACCTTTTAACGGATTCGGATGAAATTTTGCACACATATGTTTTTAATTATCAGGTTTTAGATAACGCACAAACCAGAGGATTTCGGCTATTCATTTATTTTACTCTTCATTATTTTTAAAGACAACTCTTACATTAGGAATAACCTTCCTATGTCGCGGGGGATTTTGCAAACATTCAGAAACGGACATAAAGAACACCCAAACTTGGCAGAACCAATTGTGGATCACACAAATGTTTGTCTCGTGTGGGATTTGAACTCACAGCACTCGTCGCAGTAGTATAGGCGAGGCGAACACTTAAACCACTACGCCATTCATGCATTTACTTTCATTCATTGAACTGAGTTCTCTTTTTAATTCTTTTATTCTAGTTTTTATTTTTAGCTCATAATGTTTTTTATTTTCTTATTGCATATGCTGCGATTAGATTTAAACAGATGTTACATTTTTTTAAATATTTATATACTAGTATTAATAACATTGTCGTGATTGTGAAGTGTAAATAATTGTTGGTAAACCTAACTAATAAAATAAAACACAGTATGCATTCCCTAGGGATTCACACGGACAGAAACTCGTTTGTATATAAAGCTTATTATCTAGATTAGATTTATCATCTAATTTGTACATACCTTTAAGTAAAACAAACACCAATAAAAATATTTTTATAGAGTACTTAACACAGATATTAATAAAAACGTAATAAATATTAATAGTATCACTGAACTACAGATAAAAATGTCTATACAACATGTCTATACAACATGTATCTTCATGAAATATTTCAGAACAATTAACCTGTTAACGAACGTGTAGTGTTTTATGCATATGGCGAACAATCCAATCTATACATATAATAAAATTGTAACTATTGGATGTCTGTACATTTAGGAAAAAATATGTTAGGGTTTTAAGAGAAACAGAAGCCAAAACTAATAATTTTGGCTTCTATACTAAACAATAAATAAATATTATATATGAACATACAGACAAAAATACTATTTCTAGAATTTTTGTTGCTCTGTAAGTTTGTACGCGCATCACGTTAAAATCACTGCAAGGAATTGAATGAGGTTTTCAGTATTGTATTGCTGGAGGTCAAAAATTTAAAATCTGGTGTATGATCTTGATACTCCGCCTAGAAGCCGTACCAACAAGAAAAAGTTAAGGGGCAGAAAGAGAGACATTATGTATTTGTAACTTATCAAGTGTGTAGATCAGCTTCCTAGATCCAAAGAAGAAAAATCTTGATACTACTTCCACTCTGTCCGCTTACGAAATCGCAGGCAAAAGGTACCAGCAATAGTTCACATAGAAAAGATTTATATTTTTCTTTGTAATTAATAAATTCAAGGTCCGATCTGAATTATTCTTTCACCATTGGAAAGGTACTTTATCTAAAGGCAACATAGGCTACACAACATCGCGTTACAAGCCACGTGAGTTAAGCAGTAATCATAAACGTGAGTGAAACCGCAGGAGACGGCTAGTGTATGTATAATAGTAATGTCCTCCAGACCGATTTCGGTCACGGCGGTCAATCTTAATGGAGACTGGCCATCTGCGCAGTAGATGTTATAGCGCAAACACAAGTGCATTCTCTGTTCCCTAACTCTCATGATCCGATGGGATGGTAATCCGACACAACCGGAGAGAGATCAGGCGCAGGACCAACGGCATTACGTGCTTTCCGAGGTATGGGGGTGTCCAACACTGCCAACTTCATCTCTTAGCTGTCATTGAGATTTATTAACAAAAAACCCAATAACTTTTTGTTGGCCCGACCCGGAATTTAAACCCGAAATGTCATGTGACAGCATTCACTACTAATGTTATAAAGAGGCAAGATTTGATTTTTTGTTCTTGTAAGGATTTAACTCAAAAAATACAAAAGCGATTTTAAAAATCTTTCATCTATAGAAAGCTTTGTCATCACCGAGTAACAGAAATTACATTGTGTTTTTAAAAAAGTACTGTTGATAAAATAACCTCGAACCTAAGATTTATTTCTTGACAAGCTTTTGCCCGCGGCTTGACTCGGTAATAGTATGTTCTATTACCGAATCAAGCCGCGGGCAAAAGCTTGTCAAAAAATAAATCTGTGTGTGTGACACTCATTAATTGTTTAGTGTGACAAACACATTAAACTCATTGATAACGAAGGCACGAGACTGTGAAGGCTTCGTAGCTGATAACGATGTTTTCGTTTTAAAATTATCTGTAGAGGAAAACAGTGATCTACATTGGTTGACCTTTCAGAATGCTAATGTTGGTGTCAAAAAACCCGTGGATTTGATTGGCGTTGTGAAATAAGGTGAATGCATATAATAACTATAAAATCGATTGAGTTTAATAATAACAAATACAGTAGACTCCCGGTAATTCGACAAACGTTTTGTACAGCGGTGTCGTACTATCGAATGTGTCGTATTATAGAGTACCACATACCCCTATAATCTGGCAGTTTTTTAGAGTTCGGAAAATCTCTTATACAACAGCTTTGTTCGTCCGTCTGTCTGTTATACAACTTTCAACTCAAGAACTGTAAGAGCTAGAGACTCGCGGTCAACGCCAGTCGACTCAGCATAGTCGATTTACCCCCGAAATGACTACGACCTTTGACCTCAAGGTCACGTGGTATCATGTGACCTTTGCATATTACTTGAACCATTTTTTCGAACTCAAAGATTTATGGCAATTCATTGTCGTTTCTCACTTGTGATAAAGAGTACCTTGTAATCCGACAAATTACAAATCAAAATGATAAGATTATATTTAACTACAACACGTCGAGCGCAATAGTGGTGGCGCGTCGAAAATACAACCTGTTCAATTATGCATTATATAAGTAAAGATATGCCGAAATAAATTTTATATGTATTAATAAGCATGTCGGATTACAGGGAACGCCGGATTAGACAGGGGCCGGATTACCGAGGGTCCACTGTATAAGGTAAAAGAAAGATAACTATTAGTATATAGGGTGTATAATAAAAAACATGCCAATTAAAATAATAAAAAATGTCTATATCATCGTAAAACGTCTTCATAATATTTTTAAGTATACAGTATTGATCAGCATTTTTACTCTTAAATTACTGAAATTTCGCACAGTCTAGCAACACTCCACTAAACTTGACAAGGACGCGGAGCGTGGCATATTTCTGGCGGCATTTTTCTAAGGCGTAATAGTTAGGCGCGGCGTAGCTCGGCGCGGCATCGGTGAACCTTTTTGGACTTTAGTGATACCTAGGTATCATGATTAATAAGTTGTCGGTGTTGCCATGGATAATCTACTAATATATGTTAAATAAATAAAAATAAAGGGGTAAATATTTCTATCGATTTTTAAAAAAGGGTGTCTACTGATTTCTGGTCCTTACCTATTCATAATAAGCTACTGTATAACATCTTTAAGGATCGGACAGGGTTTATTATAATTACTGTTTATCACACATCAAGTGTTTTGAACAGTACATCGACCTTTTATGTTGTACGACCGTTGACAGCACGAATGGCGTAGTGGTTTAAGTGCTCGCCTTGTTGCTGTGCAGCTGTGCCGCATGCGGTGACGAACGTAGTTTTGGTAGATCTTTCTTTGCCCGTAGGTAACAAAGTATTGTTTGTCCCCGCCTGCAGCACTATAAAGTATTTAGTTTAACTAATTTGAATATACATATTTTTTTTTTATTTTGCTCGTCAAAATGACCACACTCCGCCTGATGGTAAGCAGTCGTGTATAGTACATATGTAGTTATTTCATTATTTGGTAAAGTAAGCTTACAAAACAATGCATTAGTCAGTCAAATTTTATATAGATATTGTGATACTTGTTATTCTCTTTTCAGTTCATTCTTCTTTTAAGCAGTCGGGTTTTTAGTTTTTATAATAATAATTTTATTTCAGGCTTTTTAGTTTTATTAACAGAGTTTTATTTTAATATATAACTAAGTACAGGCAATGTAATTCCTGAGTTCCTGACTTGAATAGATTCTTGCTAGAAAATGATACTTCGGGCGTCCCGACATATAATTGAACATACATGCTCGTACAATCATTCATCATCAATCGTTCATTTGATGTGCGAAAAGATTCTTTGTAACAACTCAATGTAGCACTTGTGACAATTATGTCCCATTTATTAATGATATAATCTTGAAATGCTGCTACGACAGCAGAGTTCGGAGCATTAGCAAAAATAGACAGAACTGCCTCTGGTATCAGTTCCGCCGGTAATAATGCTACTCGTGAACACAATCGTGTTATTCTTCGCCCCTCAATATCATCGCATAGGCCAATTATTTTAGTTTTTCCTATATTGCCTTTAAATGGTAATAGCAACCACTTACGATTGCGTTAGGAAATTTTCTGTATGTTTGTACGCGTTGTAACTTGGTCTACATTAAAATAAACCGACATTGACGCGGGTGGAGCCGCTAGCGAAAAACTATAATAAAATATATAATTTTAAATCTATCATTGCATTGTAATTGTACTTTTACTGTCGAAACGAAAATCTGTCGAAACAAAAATCTGAGGGAACAAAAATTTGACTAAACAAAAATTTGTAAAAACGGCAATAACCCGTCACTGCCTTCGCACCGAGCGTTGTGGATTCAAAATAAAGCACTTTTATTTTTAATTTTTATAAAAGACTACTCACGCATTAGGAATAATTTGTCGCGGGGACTTTACATATTCAATACTTTACATATACTTTTTATATTCAAACAAAAGACACAAAGAACACCCAGACTCGGTACAACCATGTGTGGATCACACAAGATTTTGCCTCGTGTGGGGATCGAACCCACAACACTCGGCTCATTAGCAGTGGCGAGGCGATCTCTTAAATTACTACACCATCCGTGCAATCATACATAGACGTACAAGGTTTTTAAAACAGCGTATCGTAGATATTAAATACTTTATTAAACTAACTTTTATTGATCAGATCGAAGACGTTTTGGATAAAGGCCAGGTTAAGAGCACCTTAAACCGGCGAGCGTGTATGAGGAATGTTATGAAAGTGAATGAAGCCATAGAAGTGTGTCAGGATCGTAGCAAATGGAAATCCGTAGTCTCTGCCTACACCTCTGGGAAACAACAAACTACTCTACTCGTAATGTTGATGGACCAAAACCGAGTTTATTTGTAGCAATAGTTGATATCTCCTGTGTTACTGATGATCCATTGAAGCAGATTCGTGACTCTGGTATTAACGCCAGGGTATCCAGATGCGCAGGACTTGCCGTGGCTCACGATACCAACGTTGAAGAGGAGACCAGTAGCAGGATCCGTGTAGAGGAGTGGACCACCAGCGTCGTGCTACAATATGTTACGAGTTAATACATAGTTTAATATTTGCCGGCAATCTTATGTGAATGCTATCTAGTGGGAGACTGTTTGACTGTCTCGAGATCAGTCCCAAGGCACGCACCTCTGACTCTTTGGAGTTATGTGCGTATTAATATAGTTATCGTTCGCTTTAACGGTGAAGGAAAACATCGTGACTACATGTCTGAAAATTCAGCATAGTGCTCTTAAAGACATGTTAGATCTGCCAATCTGAACTGGGCCGTGGTGGATTATGACCTAACCCTTCTCATATTGAGAAGGGGCCCGTGCCCAGGAATGGATCAGTTGATATTATTATTATGATGTAAGCCAACCACCTATTTATTTAGCCACGCTTAGCTTTTACTACTAACATAAGCAATTCAAAATAAAATGCAACATGGAAATTTACACTCATAATAGCCAAAAACCTAATCTAGGAAGTTGACATCCGAACAGTCTTACTTCCTACAGTATATGGTCTAACTGCTTACAAAAAGTTTTGATGTAGTTCCCTGAGTATCATATATATAAAAATCAAGACCGAGAATATAAGTAAAGGTACAATTTTTTTAGAGTTTTCATGTGTCTGTATAAGTTACCGCCGACGGACATTGTCTGGTAGTATTGATTATTCATTTTGTACAATATTTTCTAAAATATACCTAAATACATAAAAATCAGCACTGAGAATTTAAGAAAAGTGAAATTTTTTAAACTTGCTTTTAGGTAACGGACAAATGGCCGCCCGGGCCAAATAGCAGGTATGCATACACTCAAAGTACATACTAACACTATTAATCCCATACATTTAATTTCTGAGAAAATAAATAATATCTGAGTGCTCTGGAATCTTGCTCTAATATCGAATATTAATAATATCAGCCCTAAAAGTTTTTAGACTATCACGATTTGTACAAATACTTAATATAATGCTAAACAACGGGTCTTACTCGCGATAAAGTATTTAAAACGTAAAAATACCTATTGATTGCCCGACGTTTAATATAAATACTTTATCGCGAGTAAGACCCTGTATTTAAACTGTCCCTCATCTTAGTGTGAGAATGATTATGATTCCAATATATATATGCTGGCCTAATGCGGCATGGTAGTCAAGTTCACAAATCTTCGAGTACATTTTGGAGAATTATCAAGCATGGAGATTTCCGCCTGATGTTTTCACTCAGCGTTCAAGCGAGTGATAATTAATTCATTATTTGCATGTAACTTCAAAAGACGGTGAGCCTTGAGGTCGAATTTGAGAAATCTGCGTGGCAATCCAACGGTCTCCCGTTAGGCTATCTCGTAGGTTGGTACATATGTCGTATATCTTTATATATATTAATCTTCTGTGCGTGTGTTCGTAATTAAACTCCTCCTAAATAGCTGGACGGATTTTGATGAAATTTTTTGTGTGTTGAAGTGGATTCGAGAATGGTTTAGATATGGTTTTTTTATTCGTGTATACAGGACAACTTCTGTCGGGACAGCTAGTTTTTTATAATGTAGGACATTTATAGCCTTGCTCAGATTTTAAAAGGCGTAATTATAAGGTATACTGATATAACTTGTAAAATTAACAAATAATAATGTATTGTCTTACCTGGCAAGCTGCTTTTCCTTTAGCGTACGTACATATCTCTCTGTCAGTGAGTGAGGTATAATTATACATGCACTGTGTCTGGCTGATCACAGTGACGTCAGCCTGCCGAAGAACTCTGGAGTTCGGTGACTCGGGAGTCACAGCACCCCAACCTAGGGATTTAAATAATGGTGTGTGTGTATTCTTAAAGATCCTTTTAGAGATCTTGACTTTTTGACGAGAGTGGGGATCGGAAGATACAACAGTTATCAAAATTGAAACATATGAATTAATTTTAATTGTATTATCATTGTCATAAAATAATTTACCAAGTATTATTTAAATGCAAATTATAATTAAAAAAACTACACGACCAAACTTAAAAACTTGAATTGGACATATGTATTTGAATATTGAGCAACGGTTTTAAAACAAATTAATGAGTGTCTGAGTTTGGTCCAAATATTATTGGATTTTTCGTTAGAAAATTCACAATAGCAGCGAGGAGTCTAGAATGAGCTTTGTAGAGGCTCACCCTTAAACCATAGGACCTAACAAAGGTGCGAAGTTGCGAAGAGAAGAGTGATTGTACGAGCATGTATGTTCATAATATAAATAGGCAAATTACCGAGTATAGTAACTTTCTCTCCGGTAAAGTCTTTGTTCACGAACTTGAAGGGTAAGCAGACTGGTACGACTTCCTGGCTGAAGATAATTATGCCTTGCACTTTAATTAATGCTATGTCGTAGTCCAAACTGGATCTGTTGGTAAAATGTTGTTTATTATTAATTTAGATAATAGTTGAGTTTGCTATAATAATGTAAATATTTTAATTTTTTGGGTGTTTTACATTTACAGTCATATTGATTCATCATTCATCACATTAAAATTTATTATTAGATTAACTGTGTAGTAATTATACAAAGCAATACCGACTGTTTTAATTCGGTATTTCTACATTCATTTATATTACCTTGCCTTTTATAATCCTTTTTTTTAATATCTCATACCGTAGGCATAATTCCTGTGTCCTATCTAAAACAACGCCTCCTGGGCTCGAATGACATTTTTACACGATAGGGTTGATTAGAGCGCGCACCAACAAGTTTGGGTCCTCCTACCTCTGCCGAACGATCAAGGCATGGAATTCTCTGACACGTCTTTCCTTATTCCTATAATCCTGGGTCCTTTAAGCGGGGCTAAAAAAAGTACCTTCTCAGGTCGTCAAAGTAGAGACCTCAACATCGCCTCAGCTGCTATAAGGACAGTATGTGGAGGCCACTGCTCTGAGACCACATGACTGCTAACAATCAGGCGGAGTGTGGTCATTATGATGAGCAATATAAAAAAAAACTGACATTAAGAATACCCAGACTCAATGAGCCTTTTTGTAAATATATTGTGTAAGTATAAGCTTTGCCGTGACATCGTGCCTGTGGAGTTTAGAAGTTGGTACTAGGTCTATCTATATTTTTCTTTCTTCGCATGTAAGAAGGACGGGACCTAAGCACTTCAACTCAACTTCTACGCTGCGTTTCAAAATGAAACATCCACCAGATTTTAAGTTAGATCTTCAGCAATATAACTGGGAAAACCACACACAATTTCGTGTAGTAGATTTTGTGTGATGCGTGTACAAACATACAGACAGATAGAGAAATATTCTAAAATAATTGTTTTGGCTCTTATGAAGACCCCTCATATTTTTCTTGTCTGCTGTTCAGTTACAATTTTATTATATGTATAGAATTCTGCTGCTAACTGTATTTTAAAGCAGTATAAAATATACTTACATATCAAACATCGGGTGTATTTTAAAACTGTCAACTTTATAAGCTCGCGTTGCTTCCGTGTCAATACCTGTTAACCAATAATTACAGACATACCGTATTAGTATGTCAAAACGAAATAACATATAAACACTTTTAATATTTTAAAGACAGCACCTGCTTTAGTTACTAAAACAAAGAATACGCAGACTCGGATCAACTATACGTGAATTGCACATTGAATTTTAACTTACGCAATGCACCTTACCCTGTCTAAGTTTCGATTGAACCCACAATATTCAGCGTACTGGCAGTGGCGTGGTCAGTACTCAGTCTGCTGCGCCATCTGTTCATAAGTCATCTTACACAGGTCTGATAATAACCTACCTACTAAATACTCCATAATATTATTCGTGCGATGGGAATAGAAATACAATAAAACCCGCGCCACGGTGTTGTCGAAGCTTATTGGCGTTCCCGTTATTCTTATCCCATGGCGGGGCTAACCACCAAAAGTTCGATACTGTCAACATTTTTCTATTGCAATATTTGGGTTGATGCGAGCTTCGAGCTATGGTAAATCGCAGTACAATTTTGTCGCTCAAGTTAGTCATTAATCGCATTTACAAATGTCGAACTCCCGTAGTACACTCGTGGCGTTCCCTCTTTCCAATACTATGACCGATAATTTTAAGTCAATTCCCGGATTACAAGGTGGAGCGTCGATCTAGTAAGGTCGGGTAGCAGGCGGCTCAGAAATGGTTGTGTGGCAACCCTGAACGTCTTTCGGTTAAAATTATGGTGATAACTAGATTACTAACCGGTAGTGACGTCATGTTCACCAACTAGTACAATAATTGAATTCTTGTCTTCGCCAGCCAAGCAGTGTGCAGCAGTCAGCACGTTTTGGTTAGATATGATTACTGCTCCGCATTTGATCTGAGCATCCCGAATACTGGCTAAACCGGCCATCATCGTAAATTCATTGACGCCAGTCTCTTCTCCGCCCATAATACGACTCTGTAAATTAATATACACTAGATTAGAATAGACTAGAGGGGTACCACTGGACTACCACGCCTTGAGATCGGACATTTCGAAATTAGGGACTACGCACACTTATTCAGCTCCATTCGCGTTTCGCTGAACGATTTATATACTGAACCGGACTTCAACGGCTCAGCCACTGGACTGATTGTAAAAATCAACACAGAGCTTGCAATTCTGTGTATATATCGTTCGCCTTCACTTGATAACATTCATACATTTCTCTCTGCACTTGGTAATATACTTGCCACCCTATCTAGCTTCAAATCTGTCATTATCACGGGAGATATTAATATAGATATTAAGTCCACCACCACTGATGTAAGATCACATGACTATCTAAACACTATGGCTTTTCACGGCTTTTTGCCAGCATTTACTGAACCAACACGAGCCAATAACTGCTTAGACCATGTTATGTTGCGAACCAAGTCTAAAACAATAACTCTATTGTATGACACAACGCTTACTGACCACTGTTCCTCATTAGTGTCTATACAGCGAATAGGGCCAAATGTGACACCTCAGAAAATTATGAACAAGGTTAACTATGTAGCACTTGACATTGCTATGAACAATATTGATTTTGCCCCTCTTTTTTTGATATCAGACCCAAATATTGCTACGGAAAATTGTATAAACTTAGTTAAATCAGCACTTACAAAATGTACAACTACAATTAAAGTACCCGCAGCCAAAAGAATTATTAAGCCCTGGATTACCCCTGGATTACTACGCTGCATACGTAACCGAGACACCCTGCACCGAAAATCAAAACAATCACCTCAAAATCAAACACTACTTATCACATACAGACGATACAGAAACTTTTGCACAAACATATTAAAGAAAGAAAAACGCAAATATGACACTGCAGAATTAAATAAGGCAACACATAATCCCAAGAAACTGTGGGAAACCATCAAGTCTATCACAAACACAACTCAACACAAAACATCCTCATCTCAGTTATTATCGCAATCACGCTCAACCACACAATCTTGCACACTCGTCAACGACTATTTTGTAAATATTGGAAAGCTACTAGCAGATAACCTTACCAATAGCCAAAGCCAGACACTACACATCACTCATGCCCCCTCTTGCACATCATCATTTGTACTAGAAGAAACTGATATTGACGAAGTTATACGTACCATATTCTCTCTAAAACCTAATGCTGCAGTTGGCTGGGATGGTATTTCTCAGAACTTTTTGAGAAGATACGCACGAACTCTTGCACCTATTCTCAGTCATATCTTTAACCTGTGTTTTCAAACTGCCACTTTTCCCACTCCGTTTAAAAAAGCCATAATTCATCCCATACTGAAAGGTGGCGACGGTTCCATACCAAATAACTACCGTCCTATAGCTGTACTCAGCTCTCTATCAAAGATACTCGAACGCTTAATTAACACAAGACTAGTACAGTACCTTGAACACTTCCAATTACTTTCCCCAAATCAATTTGGCTTTCGCAAAAACAAGTCCACCAGCGATGCCGTACAAGGCTTAACCAGCTTTATAGTAGAGATGCTTACGACTAAGAAGAAAGTTCTTACTATATTCCTGGATCTAGCAAGGGCCTTTGACACAGTCCCTGTTCCGACCCTCTTACGTAAACTAGAAAATATCGGTGTCAGAGGTCTTCAGCTAGATCTATTTAAAAGCTACCTAACAAATCGTACTCAGTATGTTAAAATTGACAACCACAGTAGTGAAGAGCTTCCTATCCAGTATGGCGTGCCTCAGGGTAGTATCTTGGGGCCCACGCTCTTCCTTATATTCATAAACGAGCTCAGTAACCTTAATCTATCTAATGCTAAAGTTGTATCCTTCGCTGACGACACCGCTATCACCTTTTTTGCCAACTCATGGATGGAGCTGCAAGCGACTGCCCAGCTCGGCTTTGATATCACCTTGCAGTGGCTCCACACACATACACTATCGCTCAATACTACAAAAACAAATTTTATAACCTTCTCTCTAAGTTCAATATCTCAGCCAACTGCACCTATTATCCTTAAAGCACACTCTTCATTTAACGAACCCCACATCCACTGCAGCTGTCCATCGCTAACCGCATTAGATCAAACTAAATACCTGGGTATTATATTAGACAAAACGCTGACCTTTAAATCACACACAAACACTCTTGCTAACCGGTTGCGTAAATTAATATATATTTTTAAAACTCTGAGGCATGTCGCTAACCATACAGTTATTCGCAACGTTTACTTCGCTTTATGCCAGTCAATCCTTATCTACTGCATCACTTGCTGGGATGGAGCAGGTAAAACCATCTTAAAACCGGTAGAAATAGCACATAGAGCAATACTCAAAGTAGCATCTTTTAGACAAATCCTATTCCCATCCGCTACATTATACAAAGAATGGCATGTACTAAATGTAAGACAACAATATATTTTACAAACAACCTTACTTCAACACCGTAAAACACCCTTCAAACAAATAAACAAATTACTAAACGCCGAAAAGACAAGGTTTGTGTGATACCCCCTGCGCCTTTCGCTTTCATAAAAAGGTTTTCTATTTATTTAGCCCCATATCTTTATAACAAAATTAACGCAAGATGTGAAATATATGGAATGTCGTATTTTGTCTGTAAGAAGACCATACGTTCATTTTTACTGAACTTGAGCTATGATGATACTGAAGCATTTTTGGCAAAATAGTTTCACACGCACACACACACACACACACACACACACACACACACACACACACACACACACACACACACACACACACACACACACACACAAACACCCACATACACACAAACACACACACACACACAACATGTAAAAATATATTTAAAGTAAAATAGCAATAATAATAGCAGCTTATACAATCACCGCCTACTGTTTGTCACACATATACTACAAACAAATCAAGCCTACTTTCTTACAATCGAGGGATCGGGACTGTATCTCCTTAACACAGGTTATTTTGTAGCCTAGCTAGGAGAACAGCGCTCCACCCAAAAAAATTGTAGATGTACAATCATATGTAATTTATATGTGAAATTATTGTAAATCTGTCTGCAATCACTTTTCTTCAATAAACATTTATTATTATTATTATTATTATTATTATTATTTTGGTCACACTTATACAGCTTTGCTTCTATCAGCCGCGTACGGCGTCGTAAGAATGAGAATAGCCGTCATAACGTGCTATCTCCACTGAAACGCTTCTGTCTACTGCGTACGGCGCTGAATAAATCAAATCAATGCAGGAACAATACAGGTCGCAACTTGTCGACAAGGAGTTGCGAACCATCCCTGTAAAGAGCTGTTCCGCCGCGTTCGACGGTGATTGCGCCGGCAGCGCTGTACGCGGCGGAACAGCGCTGAACGCAGCGAAACAGCGCCGAACGCTCTCTATAGCATTCGCATAATAAAAACACATTTATCCTCATTTTATGCTGGTTTGCCGCGAAAGCAGAATGGACGCGGAAAGCTGAATGGACGCGTACACGTCTCCATACAAAATTGTTGTTTTCTATGGACAAAAGCTGAAAAGAGCTGAATAAATGTGCGTAGTCCCTTATGCGTAGTGGTCTCAAACCTACCGATTTTCCGGTATTTCTTCCGATTTGGCGCTTGTCCTACCGTAATACCGAAATGGTTCGATTTTCTACGATTTTGTTAATGTAAGGAATTTCTCCCGATCTTTCTACCGATTTCCAACAATCTCAGTTCGCATCTCTATTTTTCTTACTTTTACGAGGATGCCGTACTGCATAAACGTCAATCGATGGATATTTTGGAGAAAATCTTTGTGTTCAACACCTAGTGGTAGGTTCAGTCGGTAGGACACGAGAATTTCAAAAAAAAAGGTCAGCCCAAATTAACGATTTTTGGTTCGAATATACCGATTTTACTTGTAGGCCTACCGATTTCGCATTTTTGCTTTCGAGACCACCGGTAATGCGCGTATTAAATAATTTAGTAAATTATCACTCACTTTAACGATGAAGGAAAACATCGACGAAACGATCTTAAGAAAAGCTGCATGTCTGAAACCTCTAAAATGTTCTCGAAGACTTGTGAAATTTGCAGTAAGCGAGTGTGGTGGACTATGGCGTAATCCTGCTCAATTGAGACCCTGCCCAGCAGTGGGACCGTTTATATACGATAAAACCAGTGAACTTGAAATCTACTCGTACCATCGACCATGTTCAGACTAAGACACATAACAGACTTGGATTAAGGCTTTTGATATCGGTACGCGTTCTCGTGGGATTTATGCGAACAAAGTTGCATGCAAAACATATACAAGTTACCGTAGCCATTAGTCGCTTGCAATACTAGAAGTATAACTTGCGCAATGCCGATTTTGGGAAAAAGGACTCGAAAGCGGAATAAAAGGAAAGAATTAGTCAAAGTCAGATATGTTTTCGTATCAGATATCAGACAGTTAATACAAACCCGTTTTTTCAGTCCGCAACTGCATGACGTATTTGCTGCGGCTGGCTGTGCCCTTAGCTCACACATGAATTTGCCACCAGAGGTACTTCTGCTTGTCTTTAACTCTAAAAACATTAAATAGATACTTGAATTATTAATTAAACTTAACAGATGACATTTTATTCCCAAATAATAATAAGTACAGTACAGCACGCACAAGAACAAATAGGAATTAAAATAATTCCTTTTGTGAAAACAATATCCTAATTGGTTAAAAAATAAGGAAATCCTTAATATTTTTATATAAACTTAAGAAAGAGTGGGTTTTTTTGGGGTCATATCGCTATCTCTGCCGGAAAATGCATTTTAATAGCGGTTCAGTCACAGTTTGAATGCTGTATCCTTTTTCCATCATTCGACAATTACCCGTACTTCCAGATTTGAAATACTTGTATCTTATTTATATTTGGATTAAAAAAGAAATCATTGTTTGATGAGTTTGCGTAATGTAATTACGTATTTGACTTGAATAATCAAAATTTGTCAGACTCTATCCTATTTTTACCTACCTATGCTTATTTTCCGGCCTGTGGATACGGCAGAGACGGATCCTCGACCGCAATACGTGTTTGCGCCCGCTAGATCTGGGTCTCCATTCTTCGATATCAGCAGCCGGTCCAACATACAACCTGATGACTGGAAACGGAAACGCTTCATGACGAAAATCAGAAAAATATTTGGGCCTGGCTCACGAGATTTTTGACATGTAGTATGTGGATTCGGCTAACTTTGTACTGATATTTGTGTCCGTTATTAGATTCCTAGCTAATAGACCCTTGATAACCATCTTAAGAGATGATTATGAAGGGTCTTAGTTATGAGCTGCAACTTACTGAGCAACTGTTAAGCCTTTACATCTTATTGTAAAGGCTTAACAGCTGGGTAAAGGACTAAAAACAGAAAACATCAAATTTAAATTATTCCTGTTTCTGAAGTCAGGCATCGCATTTACATTTAAGTAATTTTACTTACATTTCTTTATAATTTGATAATTTGATTATAGATAGAGAAGAGGTCGTAGAAAATAGATGGTCTTACTGATGGTAATGATATATCGGGGCAGTCTAGTCGACAATTATATCCAGAAGGACATTCGGCTCTCCACCGACATTGCAACGCCCCCGCGTAGTTATCCGGATACTGCGGGCTGTATATGTAGTACATTTTTCCCGGTGTCACCTGAAAGATAATTTATTACAAGATTATAGAATTTAATCATTCTTTAATAGCTGGCCCGGCCCTCGTTGATTAATTCTTATTTTAAAATAAAAACGTCTCCCGCACTAGGAATAATTCTTGTGTCGCGGGCAACTTTACAAACTTTCAAACAACGGACACAAAAAACACCCAGACTTGAAACAATTATTTGTAGATCAGAACTAATAATAGCCTTGACGAGTTAGTACTTTTCGTAGACTTGTCCAATCAGAACCTTTACGTGTTTTGACGAAACGAAACTTAGTTATTATTTGACAAATTTAAACAAAAATAGGCGATAAAAACCGCTTGACCGGTTGAAACAATTTTCAGATTTGACCAATCATACCCTAAATCAAATTGTCCCGCGTCGAACCACCTCCTTATTTTTATGGAAAATATTTAAATTTTTAATTCTTTTTATTATTATTTATGTAATAGTGTCACATTACTCAAGTTTTATTAGGCAATATACGAAAACAATTGACCAACAATTAAACTTCGAGCTAAAAGGCATTTCTTAATGAACGTTGTTAATTAACGAATTAATGAATAAATATTTATTGTTTACAGTATAACGGCAATTAGTAAACAGGATACAAAATTACTATGATACCAAGTAGTAGTAAGTTCAAACATCAGCTTACGCTTAGTGGCTTGAAGAAGCGCTGGTTTTCAGCTTAAACCTTTGACTCCCGTTTAAAAAAATATGTATTTGTATAGTAGATGATAGGAATTTTAAGACGTGATCATACATTACAACGTACTTCAATATTAAAAGTTTACATTTTACTTTCTACATGCGTTGCTAACAACGCAAAATAAAGTAAATGTAAAAATAATCGGATCAATATACAATAGTAAGTACTTACACTTTGTTTATAATCGCAATTGCTATCTACAGCTGCGACCGCCCCAAGAAAGCAAAGAAACATTATCCATTTTATACCCATCTGAAACATACATACATTAATGTTGTAAAATATATACCAAACAATCTTTGAAATACTGTCTACCAGACCTACTAAAGGAAAAGTTGTTTCAAAGGAGTTTCGTGCATGAGATATAGTATGTATATTCTCGTTATAACTAAAACAGGATTTTTATCGGTATCAGCAATAATATTATTATGACAACCAATTAATATTAAACAAGATCAAGTGTAGTGCCTGGAAAGATGAAATAGCTAAAGCCCTGAATAAAATGAATGTGCTCGATTGGTCTGACTGGCGCGAAATAGGAATGAATGACGTATTTTAATGTCAGAGGCCAAGATCTACTTTGGGTCGCTGAGCCAGCGAAGTAAGTAAGTGTAGTGCCTGGAGTACCTTTAAGTACACGAACCATAGCAAAATTTACTGCTTTCAGACCAGCAAACAGATTATGACAGCAGTTCTTGGACAAGCTCGTAAAGTATTGCTCTTGAGCACCTGAATTGTTCTGATCAGCTATAAGTCTATAGTAGTCATCTATCGGTTGAAGAAAAGTCAGTGGTATAGCTATATACGTAATTACGTATCATGAATTAGCCGGTTCTGGTATTGTAAATTTTAGAATTGCACTAACACTGGAAATGTCAAGAGAAGTACTACATATTTCGCAGTACACGCACATCCCGCTTGCTATTATGCTAAGTCTCACGTTTAAATTACGAAGCCGGAACAGTTCCAGACTCTGTGTTACCATTAACAATTTCTTGAAAGAATAAGCATTTTAATTTTATTATTTATTTTTACATACCTTTAAGTAAAGGGAAGCTGCTAGTCAATAAAAATAATAATTCTGTTAACAAAAGTTCTCACTTAAATAACACTACAATATTTCATGTGTCTTCACGAATTATCTTAAAATAATTACCCAAGTTATGTTTATCTTTGTGTTATATATATAACGGTATATATTGTACATACAAACTTAATCTAGAGCAAGCATTTAAAAATATAAACAGGTTTTGTCTTTTTGTCGGTAGAATGTTGACATGTTATTCTTCATGATGGCTGCACCAATTTGAATATAGTTTTCACTGATGTATTGAGGCAAACCTGCTTTAACGTTTAGACATTGTTTTATTAAAATCAGTTTTAAAACAATTAAAAAAATCATTTCAAGGTACGTTCGTATATTGAAATTGATTCTTTTTCACGGATTTTATATATTGCAACTTTTAAATATTTTACTATTATTTTAAAGCTACCTTAGTCTCCCGGGACGATAACACCTGAAAAGCAGTCGAAACATCGGGGAAAGTGTAAAAACAAATAGGTAGTTTTTAAATTACAGTAAATTATTCAACAATTGAATTATTTTGTATAAATAAATCGGTGATGAGGGCCGTATATATCATTTATGATCGCGCTTATGACACCATGGACACAACCTAGTTACAAAATACATATTTATGTGTTTACATTAATTGTTTTGGTACACAACTCGGTGATAACTAAGGTACGAGGCTAAGGTGACATTGCGACTGATAACGATTGTTTAGTTTTTATTACAAACGGTAGTGAACCTTGCTTTGTAGATTTGACTCGAACATAACAACTAATAGGAATGAATAAAGAATGTAGATTAAGTAGTCGTCTCACTATTGCCGCTGTGCTCAGGGTTGTGGATTCGATTGTCACACGAAACAAAAATTTGCGTGACCCACATATAGTTGTTCTCGCGTCTTTGTGATCATTGCTTAAATGTTTGTTAAGTCCACCGCGACACAGGAATTAGTCCTAGTCCTTTAAGTCTGTTTCTCCGACCGAATGACATAATATACGCAGTATATAAAAAAAAAACAAAATAAAGTGAAAATCCGTTTTGCGAGTGTTTCACTCGACTGATCTTTTGTAAAATAATTTTTGTGGTCGTATATATTGTGTATTCTAGAATATGTATAATTATTATAAACCTAATTCCTTTCCCTAGCAGGCCAAAAGCTTTTCCTTCCTTCTTTAAATGCTCCTTATACTTTTTATGAATAGTCCATCTCGCTATCACATTATGGGCCTGCCCCGTTGTCGGTTCATACTAGTTAGGATCTGTCCTGTGGCTAATCTCGATTATAGCTAAATAATTAGCTATGAACCGGATACGTATGATAGCTAATTTTATCATATAAACACACTTAACATATTGAGTCGCAGCGACACTCCGGTGGCTAGACACTATAGACTTGACAGACTACGCAACAGTAATGTTAACAATCTATATATAAGGTACCTATTTTAAGCTCGTCTAGAATCGTAAACAACATTGTAGACTAGCTTAATATAAACAAATAAACAGCTATTACATGCGTCTGAGGTAGCCTGCTTGGTTCTATTTTAATTTGGTCGCCCCCATGTATTATGATCAGGATCCATCATGACCTCAGCCAAAAGCGTTTCCCTCAAGGTTAAACAGGGTTTGAGAAGTAAAAAGAAATCAAAGAAATATGCAAATAACTCGTATATTTTTTTTAAATACTATAACTTTCTTTTTTTACTTATTTTATTTAAGTGCTCAACTTTTACATAAACAATATTTTGTTGACAAATTTTCAGGTCGATATAAATATCTAAAGAAAACCGCTGTGCCGGCCGTCTTCCGTGCACCATTAATTAAAATGCAGGTCGTATAGTTCAAGTCCTGAAAAATATGAAGCATTTATTAATATGTATGAAGCTGTTGAAAAAGACTTAACTTAAAATTACCCTCCCTATAATTATAGTAGTTGTGTGATTCAGAACTAACAACGCACACTTATTAAAAGACCTTTGCCAATACAAGCCTCAAAGATTAATCAAACTATCAATCTCACACATACATAAAATAAGATCAACATTTAACTGATTTTCATTTCTTTCACGAGCTTTTTTAATTCGCTTAGTTCAGCTGTATATGCTTAGGTCTACCATACGCAAGTCATGTACATAAATATTCCAATGTACTTTTAAATCAATGGTAAGCCAAGAAACAATGTGGATTGTATTGCTTCGACGTTTAACGCCACCAATGTGTCTTATGTGAAGTAGAGTTTATATACCTCACTTAGTTTTATTGGCGTTCATTCGTCCTAGATTGTTACCGTAAACCTCTTTGTTACTTGAATGAGTGCACTGTTTACTCCGTGGAATTGTGACCTATTCTGATCTAGCTTAAATATTAATGGAGTTTCGTATATATACAGTGCAACATCGCAAATACGTCTTAAGTAAAATAAAATAAATATTTAATATACATTGGTAATATAAATGGATTTCAAATAGTACCCTGTGGCACCCCGAACTGTGTAGGTAAACTAAAGGAATTCGTTTCGTTTGTTTCTATACATTGACATCTTTTAATCAAATATGACTAATTATTCAATGAATTAATCGTTCTGTCTGTCTGCTTATTCCCGTTCATGCAAAAGCCACTGAGCTAATATTAATATGGTTTTTAATTTAGAAAGTAAAGTAACTAAACATTAATAAACATATAATTAAACTAGTTTTGCTTACATGCTGGCTTGTCTGAGGGTAAGCACAGCCTATGTTCGCCATCGCCCACCGCCATCGCCTCGGGGTATCATTACTTATGCCGATTTTTGAAAGAGATAGGCAAGAGATATACATTTCTGAAAAATAGCTATGATTATACAATCCTATGTCCTTACCACGCAACTGTATTACGAATTTATAACCGGCTGTGCTCTTAGCTCACACAAGAATCTGCCACCGGAGGTATTTGGGCTTGTTTCTAAAACTAAAAAAATACATACATGATATTAATAATATAATAGTTACGCAAAATGCACTTACAAATATTTCAACCTTATACATAGTTGTACTTGGTTGCACAAATAAAATATGGATTCTGAACATTCGTGAAATAGATCACCTGTCTCCTGTACTATTTAGAAACTGTATCATAGGCAGGCAAGGCCTTTAATTACAAAAATTTACACCGAAGAGTAGACTAGTCTAGTGCAGCGACAATCGCACTAAGAATCGATAGCCTAGTAGGAAGGCGTTGAACTGATACGCAGAGGTCTCGAGTTCGGTCTCCGACTTTTGGAAGTTATGTGCGTATTATTTAGTTATTATCGCTTGCTTTAACAGCAAAGGAAAACATCGTGAGGAAACTTGCATGTGTGAGATTTCTCCGCATTGCTATCGAAGATATGTGAAGAGTGCCAACCGGCCCTGGGGCAGCGCGATGGTTTATGGCTTAATCTTTCTCACACTAAGAAAAGGCCCGTCCAGCAATCTGACTGTTTCTATACAGGGCTAATATTACTGGGTGGCGCAAAAGTAATGACCGTATTTGGTTCAGCTACAACTTCGTTTCTAAATTAGAAAACTAGAATTAGTTTTTTAAATATATATATTTGTGCCATGAAATTTAATTGCATTATGATTTAAATATGATGTCTATTAAATGTTGACCTCCAGAGTTGAAGCACATTTGAGCCCTATTTATGACATTTTCCATAACTAGCCGTATTACTTCCTGCGATATGTTTCTTATTTCTTGGTGTATGTTTTCTTTTAAAGCTGCGAGAGTCTGTGGTTTGTTCACATACACCCGAGATTTCAAATAACCCCAAAGAAAGAAGTCTGGACAGGTGAGATCGGGTGATCTAGCGTGCCAAGGCAAATTGCCAAAACGAGAGATAACACGGCCTGGAAAAGCATCCCTAATTAAGTCCGTGTATGTGCAGTGGCGCCGTCTTGTTGGAACCAGGTGTACTCTAGCCCCATTTCATTCAAATTGGATATCAAGAACTCACGTAACATGGTTCTGTAGCGCTCACCAGTGACAGTTACCGCATTGCTTGCAGTGTCTTCAAAAAAATAGGGTCCGATTACTCTTTCTGCACAGACGCCACACCATACAGTAACTTTTAGTGGATGTAAAGGTGTTTGTTGAATAACGCGCGGATTTTCAGTGCTCCAGAAGCGACTATTCTGCTTATTGACATGCCCCGAGAAATGGAAATGCGCTTCGTCACACATAATCAATTTTGAAAAAAATATCCTCTTCAAGGTTGAGGTTTATGACGCGCTGGCTGTACTCTAGACGATCTCGGTGATCAGTAGGCAGCAGCTGATGAGTCATCTGAGTTTTATACGGAAACATCTTCAATTCTTTGACCAAAATACGCTGCAGAGTCCGCCTGGAGATCCCCAATTGCGAGGCACGTCGCCTCGTTGATGTTTCTGGACACTCTTTCACATTTTCGCGCACAGCCTCAATATTTTCGGCTGAACGGCCTGTTCTTGGTCTGCCAGACTTACGTCTATCCAATGTTGACACAGTTGCTTCGAGGCGTGTGGCAAAGCGTCGAATAGTGCGACCAATAGGTGCCTGACGGTGGGGAAATCCTCGAAGAAATTCACGTTGTGTTTTTATCACTGATGAATTATTCCGTAAAAACATTGACACGATTATTCCACGTTCTTAGGGCGTAAAGCGATCCATGATTATTTTTAGTGAATTTTACATTTGATTACTACAAAATTTTCAATATCAAAATGACAGGAGATGCCATAAAAAAAAATATAAGGCATTTCTATAGGGTCATTACTCTTGCGCCACCCTGTACTTATAACCGGTTTCTTATACCTCAACATCAAGTAAGATCGACACCTAACAGAATAATGTATGTACATATGTGTGTAAATGTCCGATTCTGGTATATCTATGATACTGAGAACCACAATAAAAAACACATGTTCTAACATTTGTGGGTCAATTTTAATGTATTTTAATTTAAGTCTGGTCTGCGTGCTGGCCAATTCATGGTGCGAATTCCAAGCTCTACCAAATAATGTCAACCCACGGACGAGACCTTATTATATCTTATATTATTATTATTGTAGTAGTTACTAAGAAATATAAAAACATATGGTACATACGTCTGTATTTTAAGTCAATGTTAACAGGAAGTTAATCTATTACTGTCTACTGGGCAAGGCTTCTGCTGCGACTCAATAAATTTTTGCGACCCCAACTCGGGATTCGGACGCAAGACCTCATGCACAGAAGTCCCACGCTAACGTTATTCCTACCTAAGGTTATTTGCCGGCCTTTGGACTCGGCAGAGACGGATCCTTGACCGCAGTAAGTGTCTGCTCCCGCCAGATCTGGGTCTCCATTCTTCGATATCAGCAGCCGATCCATCGTGCAACCCGATGACTGTAAACACATAGCCCATCAAAACATATATGTGATAAAAGAGCCAAGCTCGATACGAACAAACGATGGCAATGGTCGACAAAAATTTAAGATCTGAATGGGCGCCAAGTTAAATTTCACTTGTTAAGTAGTTATGAAAACGATTAGTTTCTTAGTTATAGTTTCGCGACCTTGATTTTCGTATATGCATATCTATCTATTCATATATGAACAAAAATTTTAATTGTGCAGAAGACGCGCGGCGTGGTTGTGGCTGATTATAATTGTGGATTCGATGACGGGACAAAAAATTGTGTGTTCCATAAGTAGTTGTTACGAGTTTGGATGTTCTTTGTGTTTGTTGTTTACGTGTTTGTGGAGTTCCCCGCAATACAGCCTTTATTCGTTGAGCGGGAGTTGTCTTAACAAAGAAGAAAAAATATATTGTGAAGCTTGTTTGAAGAACAGATAAGGGAGTCAACAGTAATATCAAAGGTAGCAAATAAATTATTGCAATAAATGTATCTATAAGTTCATTTTATTGACATCTTGTGGACTTATCAGATGTCGGCAATTGAATAAAACGAAAACAGCCACTTCTATTAGGTACTTTATCAAAATGGATAGAAATAAGAGTGAGATATATTTACATAATTTCTCTCGTTTCGTTGGCCTTACTCAAGCGATAGATAGAAGAGAGAAGAGAAAGTAGATAACTAAGTGATTTTCTTACCTGTGGTATCGATAATCTACAGTCAACTCGACAGTTATATATTCAGAAGGACATTCGGCTCTCCAACGACAATACAACGCACCCTGATAGTTATTCGGATATCGTGGGTTGTATATGTAGTATGTTTGTCCTGGTTTCACCTAAAAGATTATTTATCATATTTGTACATATATTTACATGTACAAATACAACAATCATTATACACACACATAACAATTTTTTTTCAAATTCGGTATATATTTATTCAAGTTAGGTTACAAGGTAACACTTATGAATGTCAAAGATACAATAATTTTTTTTCTGTGAATTTTCATTTACTGCCACGTTCAACAAAGCAAGGGTGTAGGGCTCATGAGAAGAACGGGCAAGAAACTCATGGCCACTCTTTTTAATCGCCAAGTTTACAATAATATTTCGTTTATAAATCATAATTGTAAGGTGCTGCCACCATTTCTCCATGAACTACTACTGAACATACTCTAGCATTTAATAAAATTGATGGTAGCCTCTTAAGCAGCAGTATGGTAAATAGGAGCATCCACTTACATGTACATAAATAATCAAGACAATACATGATTGTAGTCCGTAGTTTAATCAAACTGTTTAAATAAAAGTGTTGTAAGTAAATTATCGAATTCCACGAAACCAAGGTCACCACAAATAGCTCTCGTTCATGAGTACGACGCATGGGCCAGCCATCGCCCCTCTCGCCATATTGATGGGAATGGGAACGACCCGGTCTATGACGCCACCACAAGCAATGACATTTGAGTGAGCATGACGGTTCTTGGCATGCGAATTGCGAATTCCGACATGCGAAAATATTAACAATCTAACTACTTATAAGTAAAACAAAATAAAAATGTTCGGTATAAAAAATATATGATCGTAAAATGGCTGGTTTAAACAGCGTCGTAAAATTCCTTAGCAGCGCTGTCGACTGGAAAAGTGCCCAAAAGACTGGCAGCATTGCCACGTAGAATGTCAATTTTTCTCATTCATTCAATAATTCATCACTAGCTGATGATGTATGTAGTTCCAGTTCCAGCGACCTCTTTCAAGACAGCGAGGTGGGCACACCGTGGTAGGTTTAATCGGTAGCATCGCACGTGCACGTGTTGATCTGTCGTCAGTATTTAGTTGCTCATGTTGCGCCATGCCATCATGTATTGCTTCTTGTGTTAACGTCCTGTTGCTGTGCTAGCTGTTTTCGTATTAAGTTAATTTTATGTAACTAGGTTTTCTTCTTTCATTCGGGTAATCACGGACTGTATACTATGTAGTCTTAGATTTGAGACCCTGGGTATGCAAAGTGTTTATTTCACTATAATTTGATAGTAAATCCTAATCAATATTATAAATGCGAATGTGAGAATGTTTGTTTGTTCGTTTGTTATAGTTCGCTTTCATGACTTAACTTCTATTGCTTAAGTTTCATTATATTTACATTGAGGTGTTGATGTGCACAGGCCATAGAAAATAAATTAAAAATGGCTGTAAGCTTAAGGACAATATTTTCTAATTCACAGCATCATTTTAAGCTGTCATCTGTTGAAATGCCAAACATAATTGAAGCCTATTGTTTCTGGTATTGTATTGTATCGTCGGTGTGCCGCTGCAACTTAATAAAGACCTTAAGGCAGTCAGCTTATCACATTTCTAATTACGTGCTGCTACTGTAAAAGTCCTAAAAAATAACCAAGCCTCTCTCCACCAGTACATTGAATCCAAAATTGTACACAGACATAAACGCCATAGAAGTCACGAGCCAGTCATAGTGTAATTATAACTTCTAAATGGATATTTGCAGTTATATATATATATATATGTTACCGCTTAGTAATAAAGATCATCCAACTTTATTAATAAGTATTCCAAAATTTAAGTTGCTGCCATTTTTAGTGAGAAATGCAGCTGTGGCAAACATACCGACGGCGACGGACAGTCAAAGTCGTACTATAAGCCCCCGTGATAAAACCGAACAAGAATGCAAACCATATTCATTAATAAGTACTTTCTTCTTTTTTATTTCTTTATATTTAAGTGCTTTACTCTTGTCGATGAAGTTTACGCCATATAGAATATATAAAATATACATACATATATAAAATGCAGCTGTGGCAAACATACCGACGGCGACGGACAGTCAAAGTCGTACTATAAGCCCCCGTGATAAAACCGAACAAGAATGAAAACCATATTCATTAATAAGTACTTTCTTCTTTTTTATTTCTTTATATTTAAGTGCTTTACTCTTGTCGATGAAGTTTACGCCATATTTTTCGATATTCTGCCAAAACCTTTACCTCCTTGTAACATGACATGACCTTCGCCTTTTCCTTTATTTGGTCAGTAAATGACCTTCTGACTTTGCTACTTTCTTTCTTTCCTTACAATTTTCTATGATAAGTAACTACTTACACTTTGGTTAAAATCACAATCGCTATCTGCAGCTGCGACCGTCCGAAGAAAATAAATAAAAACTATCCATTTAATGTCCATCTGAAACATACGTCAATGTTTTACATTTTATTTTATTTATTTCATCAAACTTATGTAGTATAAGTTTTCATTACAAGATAAAAACCTAATGCGACAGTACGCTTTACAATTGTTTAGTACATTTATTTTATTTTATTACAATAGCAAATAACCGCTGGTGCTAGTTTTAAAGTAATCTAGCTTTTGCCCTACGTGGAATTTTAAAGTTGGTTCATATATAAATGTTTCTTTCTTTGCGTCTAAAATCTGCTTGTTCAGCATACATAATACTCGACTTGTAGGCGGTATATCAAAATGGAACATGCTCTAGATTTTAAGGTAGATCTTCAGTAATACAACTGTGAATACCGCATTTGGTTTCTTGCAGTAGTTTTTGCGTAATGCACGTTCAAATAAGACAGACGAAAATAAATAAAATATTGTTTGACTTTCATAGCTGTTATAAAGACCCATCACATATTTTGGTCATAAATATCTGTAATGTAATTGTATATTTCATACAAACCATTGCAAAATTTATTTTATGATGATATTTTGTGCAAAGCTTGACAAGGTATGGTTTAATATTAAAACACACGGCAACAGGCAAGATCCTAAAATTAGACATCAATAGATTAAAATTTAATTGATGTCAATTTTGATAAATGTCAGTAATCCATCTAATATTGTAAATGTCAAGGTTTGTACAAGTTTTTGATATTTGGATGTTTGTTATTCAATAACGCCTTAGCCACTAAACGCTATATGCTCAATTTAACGTTTTTAACCATTTTAAACGTTGCCACGGGTAGTAATATATACTAAGTATATCCGTATATACTTTTCTCGAAATTAAAATGATCATTGTACAGGAGACAGAAAATAAAAATTAAATACAATTAATAAAATAAAAACTAAAATTTTATAGAAGTAACTAAACTTATGTAGTAGTTGTGTTTATTTAAAACCACTGAACCACTCATTGGCCCAATCTGTCATGAACAGTCTACGACAGTCGATATAGGAAGATCCAACATAGTTAAAAGAAATATCTTTATATTAATACGTAAAACAAAAACTGTGTACCTACCCCTTTTTACGAAAATTGCGTGGACGGAGGAGTATGAAATTTGGCACAGTTAAAGTTTACATGGAGGAGGAGTGGAGAATCCTAATATTTTTATAAAATATGCATTAGAAATACATTAAATTAATGGAAAATTACTACACGCACACAATCATGCATTTGACACACGCAGGCGAATCGCGTTCGTAGTATTTCGGCATGCTGATGACAATTACAAGTACTCGTACAATTCTTCGTAACTTAGTTACATACTTTAAGTACCTATCCCAATTTCGCCGTATTGACCATTAAATTTTAAAATCAATTTACGTACTTATATGTAACAAAAGAGATAAAGATAACAATGAAGCAAGCTTAGAAATTTCGTCTATGAAAGAATATATAGTTAAGTAAATAATAATTTGTTTGAAAATGATAGGTAAATTAACCTGTATAGCCTTGGGGAAATCTAAATGAAATGTGATTATAAGAGCTATACTTTTATAATTACATTTCATTTTAAAGACAATAAATCTTAATAACAATCAATAAAATTTAAATCAATTATGGTCGAATTTCAACCACTTGGCGACTGCTAGTTTATATTAATGTGTCTCTCCATTCATACATATTTCAACATTTATATCAAGTAAGAAAAGAAGAGGTATATTGCACGCTCATTTTCCAATTATGTTTAGGTTCGACGTAGTAGGGAAAGAGTTATGAGCCCGTTCGCCCCTCAAGTTTCGCCCCCTAGTAGTATTTGTTAGGTTTATTCTTAAATCCACCCAAAAATAGGAGCCCCGCGAAGGCGGGCTCCGTCTTTCTATGAAAGGGGCGAAAGTTAAGGGCGTTTGGGCTCGTAACCAGGAAAGAGCCTACTGTCGTCAACCAGATTCAGACTACGTGTTAATAAGAATATTTAGACAAAGCAAACCAATAATTTTTTGCTTGTCCAACGCCGGTCTGTCTAAAACTTAATAAATATATTTTAAGAAAATTATCTTACCTTTCCGTCAAACAAAATTGTTCGTCAATAAGAATAACAAAGTCTAGAATTAATTGAACATTAATACCACTATAATATAACAAAGTGCTTTCACGAACAATTCAAACAATTAAGTTAGCTATTTGTATTTATCGTCTTAAGTATCAATAGACATGTGACGTACAAACTAATCCACGTACGTGATAATAACATGAATAGAGTTTATCCGTCTGTCTGTGTCATTTGTATATCTTTATAATGGCTGAGCCAATTTGAATATGGTTTTCATGACTGCATTAAGACAAACGCACTTTGATTGCACTCATGGCGTAGTGGATTAAGTAGTCGCCTTGGCACTGCCACTGCTCCGAATGTTCTGGGTTCGAATCTCACACAGGACAAAAATTGTACTTTGTGTCCATTCTTTGAATGTTTGTCCTCCGCGATACAGGAAACATTCCCAGTGCGAGAGTTATCTTTTAAAAAAGAAGAAACGTAGTTCAGTCGATATTTAGTGTTTGGTTTGTTAAATCAGCGAAATAAAATTAGGAACAAATGTTAAAGTATATAATATCAGCCCAGTAGGTATATAAATTGTCACACTTTTGGGCACGGGCCTCTTTTCAGTGTTACGTATATCACACACGACTATTCAAAGAAAGTATTAGCTGAAATAAAAACCAATAAAGCTAACCAAAATGAAAGAAGAAAGGGAGAAGTAACAAAAACGCCAAGCTCCAAGCCCTTTCGCGAAACTAACTACGAGGCAAAAATCAAAAAGATGGATGCATTCCAACTCATGCGAGGAAGAACAAACTCTCTGTCCGAATCATATACATGCCAAAACTAATAAAAACAAAGGGCCGGATATGAACCCAACAAAAATAAACCAACACCAGCTACATAACAAAAACCATCTCCCACCACGGCCGGTCACCGAGGGGGATCAAGACCAACACCCTCTAGCAAAACTTGAAGAATACTTGTATATTGCAACATTGAATACCAGAACACTTAAACCTCTAAAATTGAAACCCTCAAAAATATCCAGAAAACATATAAAGAATATAACAAACACTCCACATCAAGAAAATTACAAAGAAATTTCTCAATCACTGGCAAGAAATCAGATAGAGTTAACAAATGAAGACACAGTAATTGAAGTAAACTACAACATGTTAGAAAAACAACTAAAAGGTCGCACTGCAAATAAACCCAGAAAACACAATACGAATTAAGCCAGATAACACTACAGCTAATTGGAGAAAGGAACCGTCCGTTACCAGGATCCTTTAAAAAGAGTAGTAGCAAGCAAATAACAGAAATTAGTATGGACGTAAAAGAGAACATCAGGAAAGATCGAAGATATAAAAGATTACATACTCTCGAAAGGCATATAATTATAACAGGAGGAGTACGCAAAGTTTGGAAAGAATTAAGAGAAGTAAATAAGCAATGAATACCAAAGGTGAAAAGGAAAAATAACACTATGACAAAAAGAGTAGACATAATTGAAACAGTAACACAGTTTTATAGAGACTTATACGCAGACCATCGCTCCTCGCCTCATTCAGCCAGTGGAAATTTATCTCAACTCCACTTAACGGAATATGAACCCGAACGAGAAATATTACGGAGGGAGGTAGAAATAGCAATTAGTAGTCAAAAGATGGAAAAAGCACCAGATCCAGATAAAATCTCCAATGAACTGCTGAAAGGATCCGCAAAAGAACTAATCCCTATACTAACAAAATTGTTTAACAGAATTATGTTTAACCAGTACATTCCCACGCAATGGAAAACTCACATCATTCTGCTTCACAAAAAAGGGCCAAAAGAAGACATTAACTATCGGCCTATAAGCCTTATGTCCAACTTGTACAAAATATTCTCGAAAGTTATTCTTGAAAAAATAAGTCTGAAACTGGAAGACAACCAATCAATAGAACAAGCTGGCTTTAGGAGGAAATTCTCAACAATAGATCACATACACACAGTGAAACAGATAATGCAGAAGTACAATGAGTATAATAAAACACTGTACATGGCGTTTATTGTTTACAACAAAGCGTTTGATTGCATAAGTTACGAAGCTATATGGGAAAGTTTGGCTACCCAGGGTATACCTGGAATATATATTGAACTAATCAAAACTATATACTCAAACAGCAAAGCAAAAATACAGTTAGAAGAGACAGGGCCCGAGTTTAAAGTGAGGAGAGGCGTCAGACAAGGCGACCCAATGTCACCCAAATTATTCTCTGCAGTCCTGGAAAATATATTCCGGAAACTGGATTGGTCCCACCTGGGTCTCAACATCGATGGTCAGAAACTAAATCACCTCAGATTCGCAGACGACATAGTCCTATTTGAGGAAAACCCAAGTCATCTTGAACTTATGATCCAAGCCAAGGAAAGTAAGTGCTTTGGTGAGATTGTCCATGAACATAACAAAAACAAAATTGTTAATTAATTCGGGGAAAAATCAATAGAAGTAGATTCAAAATCGCTGGAGTATGTAAATGAATACACATATCAAGGCCAAATAATATCACCATTATTATTAAAAAACAAAAAACCTGACTGCTTAAAAGTAATGAACTGAAAAGAGAAAAACAAGTATAACAATATCTATATAAAATTCGACTGACTAATGCATTGTTTTGTAAGCTTACTTTATCAAATAATGAAATAGCTACATATGTATATTCAAATAAGTTAAACTAAACACTTTATGGTGCCACATGCGGTGACAAACGTAGTTTTGGTAGATCTTTCTTTGCCCGTAGGTAACAAAGTATTGTTTGGGGACAAACAATACTGCATTGCCTGCAGCCCTGACCGACTCTCTGAGGCATTCAGGATCGCAGTGTTGCCACTACTCACATTCAGCTCGCCACAAGCTGCCCTGCGGTTTGTGCGCTTTTATTTATACTGGTGATACATTTTTTGTTTATATCACAAGGCGAACGTGGTAGTTTAAAAGCTAGTGTACTGTGCCCTCCGATATCGCGTCAGTCTCATGATGGGATAACGACTGTCCCAGAGGGGTATATTATTATTATATTATATATAGTTCTTATTAAATAATTTCATAAAACAATTAATTATAATAATAATATCATCTACATAGCATCTACATAGCATCTCATAGCCCAGATTGTTTTAAAGATAGTTCGAGTTTTTATGTGTAGCAATAGACCTCCTGTCGCGGTCGAAGCCTCGATAGATTTTCTATTCCAACAATAGAGTAGAACACGATCATTCATCTTCTGAACAGGATTGGCTATACCGGTGCTGCTGCTGCAGCCGCGGATAACTTCAAACGGCGCAAATACACTACCTTAATTAGTATTTACGTTTTAAAGCTGTTTTAGGTGAATAACCTAGGTTCATGGAGTCTGGGCGCCCATGCTGTTTTCAGAGATCTGGTAAAAAAGCTAATCGGTGTTTCGCGTAACCAGAAACTTTCCATCAGAGACCAAAATCAGTATTGCCATTCAAATTCAAATTCAAATTATTTTATTTCGTTTCAACAATAAATATCCTTAAGTTTGTTTGTGGAGTCTCCTTTTAAGCATTTAATGCTTGTGTTAGGAGGCTCCACTCTTCCATACCGTAAAATTACATATTTAAAATAAAAATTATGGATAATTATTAACAATTCACAATGATATAAAATAATTAATTATGAATTAAAATAATAATATTAGACATTATTTGACAGAGCAAATAAAGTCGTTACAAAATTGATAATTTTTTTTTGTGTACTACTTTATTACTATTAATATAAATTAATGTATGCAATCTTTGTGTGATAATGCAGTGTGTGCGTGTGTGAGGGTATGTGTGTAAGTGTGAATGTGTGTGTGTGTGTGTGTGTGTGTGTGTGTGTGTGTGTGCGCGCGTGTGTGTGTGCGTGTGTGTGTGTGTATGTGAGTGTGTAAGTGTGTGTATGTGAGTGTGTGTGTATGTGAGTGTGTATGTATGTGTGCGTATGTGTGTGTGTTTACGAGAATGTGTAAGTGTTTGTTTGCGTATAGCGGACTGTAGATGGAAGTTTGTGATGTGTTCTAATGTGTTTTATTTTAAGTGTTGCAGCAGTGCTTCCGTTTCATCAAAGGTAAGTGTCGTAACCCAGCCAATTAGAGCTTTTTTAGCTACGTAATATTTTTGTATATGTATGTAAATTTCCTTATTTATTTTATTATATAGTTTAGCAGGTCGTTTTTGTATTGATTACTGGCAAATATGGTGTTTGTCTGAGGAGTCGGTATTATTACGTCCTTTCTCCTTTTGGAAGTACTATCAGAATGGTATGATGTAGTCTTATGTGTCCTTAGAATAATATGCACTATATAAAGTTTTCTAACTGAGAGTAAATTACTTATTTGGTATAATCTTTCAGTAGGGTACGTTATCTTTTTAAAATACATTAATTGAATAAGTGCACGTTGTGCTCGTTCAACGCCGATAAAATGGGTTTTAGCAGCACTTCCCCAAATGGGGATACAGTATACAATGACGGATTGAACTAGAGCGATATATATTTCATTGATAATATTTCTAGGACTGTTTTTGGTAGTGTATGCGTTTTTGGGAACAATGTGCCTCAGCGTCCTAAAAATCCAACTTAACTTTCTCACTCTATTACCAACTTGTTCAAGATGGGAATACCAGGTTAATCTCTGGTCAATTACTACACCAAAATATTTAGTTTGACTGACTTTGGTAATCGTGGCACAGTTACAATTTTCGTTTTTAGTATCTCCGCATACATGACCCTTTATGCTATAATTGTTACTTGGCTGAGTACGGTTAGTAATGCTAAAACAGATATAATTAGTTTTGCTTATATTTAAGGTAAGTAGATTTACATTTAACTATTGAGCAATTTTAGACATCCTCATCTCTTTTCTAGCCTTAACATCATCCCAAGAGTTTCCTGAAAACATAACAGCTGTGTCATCGGCGTATAAAAATATCTTTGCATTGCCGATGTCCATGTTACAAAGATCGTTGACGTACACCAGGAATAAGGTCGGTCCATGGACGCTACCCTGGGCTATTCAACGTGGCAATGCCGTTAATCTCTGGGCATGTTTCCAGTTGACAGCGATGCTGTAAACTATATCTAACTATTTTATTTATTTCAATATCTAACTATGTATTATTGTAAATAACTGTAAACATTATGCCACATTATGATTAGAATTCTCTAAGCGCTCCGAAGAGCCGGGTATTTTCGTAACCGTCGATGATAGAAAAGTACTGCACTGGCAATGTTGGAGTTGCGCCTGTTCTCGAATGAGATTGGTTTGGACACTACACTCGAATATTTCGACTCTTAGACATGGCGAACTGTAATTAACTATTTAATAGGAACTCAAGACCTCTACTTGACAGTGCATCGATCTGCCACTAAGGTATTGCTGCTTATATAATAGTTTGTTACGAAAATAACAGTTTACCACTGAATTTGCCAAATACGGTAAAGAAAAAAGATATTTGCGCCTTGCTACACACTTACAAAGGATACCGTAGTGAAAGGTGTACAAAGAAGTTTGGTCTTAGTTTTACCTATATATAACTTATTTTTCTTAAATATACGATTTGTTGATACCACGGCACATTACTGTGGTCAATACTATATACTAGGGGGGTTTTAAAAATAGCTTATTTATTTACTAGACGTCGAAGGTAGCGATATTTCACATTTTTATAAACAATTAATGAATATATTCGAATACGATATATAGTACAACATATATAGTACAATACACAATACGAAACCATCCAAAGTCGCAAGCATCATTAAACACTTTAACATGAATGAAGTCACAGGCAGTAGCTAAGCTCAAGTAGATATTATCGAAATATATGAAACAAAGAAAAATCGTACAAAGAAAAGTTTATTAAATCTACACGGCGAAACTATCCTTAAACGCATAGTCATTGAGTTGCTTTTCATTATTCCACGTGTAGGCTTATCGTTATTTTACAGATAAACATGCTACCAAACAAGCACGCATACATTTCATGAATTTCAAGGAGGATCAACTTGACCCACTTAGCCAACGTTGCGAAACGTTCAGCTGAAATGTTTACTTAAATATAATGTTTAAATGTGAATTAAGACATGATAGGAGTTAGTAATGTAAATTTATTTATAATTATGGGCGAGGTGACGCCCTTATGTTCAATTCGGTTGAAAAGTTTTTACACAAACATTGGATATAGTGAATATTTTTATGTTTTTTTATAAGACATCTTTCCCACTTGAAATAAATCCTGTATTTTTAGGGAGTTTACAGACATTCAAATAACGGATACAATGAACACCCAGCCACGGAACAACCATTTTTGGTTCACACAAAGTTTTGTCCCGTGTGGGATTCGAGCCCACAACACTTGGAACAGTGGCAGTGGCGAGGCGACCACTTAAACCACTACACCATCCGTGCAGTCATAAAAACTTTATTAATAAAATAAAAATAATAATATCAGACATGTATATTATATATAATAATATTATACATAAGCTGTCACTGCTGGTCACGGGCCTTTCAGTGTGAGAAGAAGTAGGCCATAGTCTACCACACTGGCCCTGTGCGGGTTGGCAGACATCACACATCTGCATGAAAATAATGGAGAAGGAGAACTCTTAGACATTAGGTTTTCCCATGATGTTTCTTCTCCAAGCAATAATGACCTATTGAATACGCATATATAACTTCGAAATGTCAGAGGTGCGCGCCATAGGATGCTATGTAGTCTAACGATCCATCACTAGGCTTTTGCTGCTCCTTGACTGTTAGCAGCCATTATTTAGATGTATACATGGATACACTGATATAGACGGTAGTTTGAACCATCGACAACCATTGAGAAGATGAAATCGTGAATGGCCGGCGCGACCAGGCAAACGCAGCGTGGGACGCTCTTCTCTTAGTCAAAATGTGCGTATTCCGCTTACAAGGCAGAAGGTGGCAAAAAATTCTTGATTCACCGATTTTTGCTGGCGGTGGTCACACAGTGATGTTTAGCAGCATCTTGCATGAAAAGAGATTTAAACATGGCGTCCTGTTAATTTATCATCAACATTCGTGATTGTTAACAATGAGTATTGGAAAAACTGTTAACGGTGAAGCATAACAATCACGTATATACGCGAATGTGCGTTTATTTATTTGGTTTTAACGTTTTCACGCTCTAACTACTTGACCGAGCATCATGAAATTTAATATAAATGTCAGCAGTGGAGTACAGTAAAGGACATAAGGTACCTTTCACCCAGAAAGAAATACTGCCTTCGAGAAATAGCGAGTTGATAACTATAGGCACTTACCTACAGCGTCGATATTTGTCTTTTATTAGTAGGACTAGCTTTTGCCCGCGACTACGTCCGCGTAGAAATCGAAAATGTTTTTCCTTCGGGTGCTAGAATCACCAGGCTACTCTGTGCGCTTACTCTGGAGCATGCCACATACAGCAGGCCGTGAGAGAAGCAGCTTTCTCTCAAGTCTACTCTCGCTACCTTAAGAGTTTGACCTTGAGTTTTGTTCATGGTTTTTGCGAAACAGACTTTAATGGGAAACTGCACTCTCATGAATTCGAAGGGGTAATTTGATGGTGTTAGGGGAATCTTAGGAATAAATACAGACTCTCCTCGAGAACAACCGGTCAGTTTAGTTGCCTCGATTACACTGCAATGCAATGTTTTCACTTGCAATCTGGTGCCTTGGTGGATTTATATTGCGCAGCAACATAATTGGTGCGCCAACTCTCAATTTTAATATGTGAGTTGGGAGACCGGGACTTAATACTCGAATTCAATTTTCTGGAAAGATCTCGTCGACCTCTATGACATTTGTTCGGACACACCCCACCTATCCCTAACCGTTTCGGAGATATTAGAGGTCAAAGTTTGTATGGCGGCCTTGTTTTTTGTATGGAAGCCATGTTTTTTTTTCACCTCCCTAAAAGTTCCCAGGGTTTTAGGAAGATTTTGTTCGAGAACGACTCCCGTAGATATCACCGTTTCCGAGATCCGATGGGGTACCACCACCAAGAGCTGATCTTCTGAAGGTCAGGCATTGTTCCCGAGCTTTCTAAACGATTTTCTATACGACGCTATATTTACTTTTTCCTACGACTTCTCCTTGATCTGACTTCTATTTCTCTAAGTGAGTGAGTGGTAATTTAAGTTTATATAATATGAATAAGTAAAATAATGACTAAACCTATCATTATAAATGGGCAAGTTTGTGAAGGTTTGGATTAAAATTGGTACACAGATAGATTACAAATTATATGTTATTTTCTTGGTATGCTTTCTTGTGAGTTTCCTTTAGGATATTGCTGGAATAGTTGGATTTGTCAGAAATCTTTGTATAAAATACTAAAGACAGCCATTCATTTAAATAAATTCTCACATTTTTATTACACCTTATCAAAGACGCTCTTTATCAGATTAATACCACAGAAGTTTTTTTTTTACCTGGACAGCTCTCAACCACGTCTGGCTGTATGGATTAACGTTTGCTATGCGTGTAGCTTCCAAACTGCTGGACAAAATCAGAAACATTTTACGACGCCAAAGTATTACAAATTGACATTGTAAGGTATATAGTAAATACGCACGCGATTGACCCGATTATTTCCCACGATCTAACCACTTTATGAATCAAGGAAGTGTGAAAGTCAATGGGCATAGTATTCATCTCCTTCGCCTTGTTATATGTATATTTTAGGCCCATGTTATTATCAGTTATTATGTTCGATGTTTTTATAACATCATCTACCACAGACCGAGTGTTTACATTTAATCTGATGTTTAAAAGGCTAGCACTCAATCGGATTTAATTAATGTACTAGTATTCTGATCAGTGCGAGTTTAATCTGTGCTAATTGTGACTGATTGTGACTCGGTGTAATACAAATTTTATAATATCCAACTTTGTATGTGAGCGTGTCTAGTTTTAAATTCTTGTTGTGAATATACGGAGGCTCCTCGCTGGATGCTGGGCGCACCGCGAATATCTAGGAATTTAAAATGTTTCTATGCTAATTAGTAATGCGATTCGAATATAATTCGAATACTTGTATGTCATTCGAATGATAATTATTTCTTTAATAAGGCACACAAGATAAAACATAGTGCATACAGTATAAAAATTGTAAACTACTTGCTTTTGCCCGCGGCTCCGCCCGCGTGGCACCTGCATTAATAATAGCTTATGTCCTTTCCCAGGTTTTAAACTACCTCTGTACCAAATTTCATCCAAATCGGTGGAGTGGTTAAGCCATGAATAGGCAACAGACAGACGGACAGACAGACAGATAGACAGACAGACGACAAACAGACAGACAGACAGAGTCACTTTCGAATTTATAATATTAGTAAGGAAGTAAGGATTAAACAGTATATATTCGAATGATATTAGAATACAGTCGTGTATAACGCGATACCAATTTACATGGTCAAGGACCTACTAACATGTACTGTTGTCAACATATTCGAATGCGTTTTTTCGATGTGAAATTCATTCGAATGCTAATAGAGATATAATAATATAGATGTCTGTCAATTTGGATGCATCTTGTAGTCATATATGTATGTAAATATGAATATTTTAACATAGAAACATTTTATTTCTGATTGATATCGCGTAAAACACGAAGCAATCAAAATTTCGCGTGGGGCTCTGCAAGTTAATGTTGTGCAAATATGATTATTCAGTGTCTCTAGGATTACATTAAATATTTTCATGTAATATAACTAAACAAAATAACATGTGAGTATTATTAATTTTATATTTCTATTAAAAGTAATACAGATACAGTCTAATTCATCAATATGTTGACATATTAAAATCATTAAATTACAATTTATCATCATATTAAGTGATAGAAACACACCGGCGGCGGCACAATAGGTTTTCAATTATATCTGTCTGTCTTTTAACATATTTACGAAATGGACTGTGTATAGGGAGAGCCTTACAGTAGAAGAACCTTCTTAGTTCATAATTACGCCGGCTTGTTCGTGAGGATGGTTTTAGAGTTCCTTAAAGTGTGAAACGGGACTGGCCTTTGTCCCTTATATAGTACGAAACAGCAGCACAGCCACCTTTGCTTTGCAGAATTTGCAAGCGTTCGTGGCTACGGTAACCGCCAACCATCGGCTACCGTAGGCTTGTACCTGTGCTTATTAAACTAAATAGTAACATAGGTATACCTACATATACACAATTAAATCAAAATATCTTTATTCATTTAAGTCATAAAGTAACCCTTATGAACGTTAAGGTTACACAAACTAATCTACAATAAGTTTACATTTACATTAATCTGTTATCACGTTCAGCAAAGCAAGGGCGAACAACCATTGAGAAAAATGGGCAAGAAACTCACAACCACTCTTTTTAATCGCCAATTTTACATTGTAAAATTGCTGCTGTAACTCTGCTTACTTTATAAATTACATCTGTAAGGAGCTGGCGTGTTTGAATGTTATTGTTTTACATTACAGGATGATTTATGGAGCGGCGTTACTTCTTCTTGTAGTATTTAACCAGACTCTTGCTCAGATAATTCCTCGTCCGAATTCCGAGTGTGATTTTCGGTACTCAGTAAGTACAAACATTCACTCAGTCACAGGGTTACGATATTGCCTTTATCGTTTATAATAGCGCAATCTAGACAAAATGCATAAGGAGCCCATGACCTTCCAGGCTTACCTTTTCCTTATACATAGATGTACGAGTTTAATATAAGAGTAAAAAGCGTTTAATCCATGTTTCCAAACAATATTATAGCCAAGAACAATATTATATTATAGTCGGTTTCTGGTCTAATCATAATGATATACTTTCTTACTTATTCCGATCATTCAGCTACTCAAATGATGACTTTAATTTTGAAATAGCAAACGGCAGATGGAAGCAGTGTATTTTTAAATGGGCGTACTTGTATGACTTTTGATAAAATGTAAAAAGGTTCTTATGGGCCATTATTATCTTACTGCAATGTGTCTTCAATATACCGGCCGGTAATAATAGCCATATTATTAAATCCTTGGTCATATTTTGCATATGGCTATCCAAACAATTATGTTTGAACAACATGCATTCAATTGCTGCTGTGTTGTTTGGGCTGTAGTCGAAAATATTGCAGTAAAACAAAATTCAGAAGCCCCTTTACGCATCCAAAAGTAGGACCGCTGCTATGCTGTCTCACATCACAGGCCTAGAAATATAACATAGTGATCTTTCTTTATTTCAAAAATAATTCCTACGCTAGAGAAAATCTCTGTGTCCCGAGTAACTTTAGGAACCAACATTGAAACTACGGATACATTGTACACCCAGACTTGAAAGAAAATTTAGTGGATGAGGAAAATGATTGTCTAAATATGAAAACAGCAAAATTCGCGCATGCATTTTTATTTTATATAAATAATTCTTATATTGTACTAAATATCACAGATATCTTACTTGGTTCTTACCTAGTGTGCCGTTTTCATAAACTGAAAACGGCATTTAAAACGGAAAACGGTATTTGGTCGCTAATGGTACAATTAGTAGGTAGTACCTACACTTGTTTGACATCCTTGTAGTAAATTAATCCTAGAGACTTAAAAAAGCAAGAATACTGTACCAAAAGGACTTTTTGTTTATTTACGTACACGTTTTTTTATGGCCTAATCTACAATCTTATCTACAAACTCATTTTTCTTACTTTAACAGTTGCTAAAGTGCATCTACTGTATTGAATTCAATCTTCTGTATTATATGCAATCTTCTGTCTTGTATTCAATCTTCTGTATTGTATCCAATCTTCTAAATTGTCCTAAAATCTGATCTAGTCAAAAATATTTATATTTAAATAAAAGGTTGACTTTATAGTATTTTCTTTTAAAATTATCAAAAATACAGAGGTTACAAATTTTTGGAATAAGTTTATGACTTGTAGATTTTCTGGAAAAGCTTTTGGAAGAGAGCGTGTAAGGTAAGTATTCTCGCTATTAGTTCCTTAAACAAATAAGTATGGTCAGTTTCACAATACATACTAATATTAGAAATGTATTGACTACGAAGTACTATGATGGTAAGTTTTAATTTAAAATATTATATGAAATAGGTTACATCGGGCATTTTTTATTTACTATAGTATCTATATTTAATAACATAATGTAATAATCTTAATAATAATATAATTAATAATCCTTTTGTACGTTGCATGTACATCCTTAAAATTTACCATAACTTCACCAATAAATGCGTTTTAAAAATTTCATATCAAGTTAAGAAGTGATAAAACAACAACTTTCCGGCAACAACTTAAAATAATTTTCTGTCTTACAGCACAAGATACCCGTGAAAATCGCGGTTTAAAAACGCAGCAGAACCGAGAAAAACACATAATAAAAGTACTTTTTAGTTTTACTGGATGTAACTATTTTTAATCTTATCTTAGGTGTGTTTAAATAACATCTCATGTATTGATTTGTCTAGATACGTCATGGTCAGAAGTTAGAAATTGTTAACCAGAGGTGGCCAGGTGTCTACATGCAGAATAGGATATGTCGTTGGATTGTTGACTGTCCTAAGGGCCGGGTCTGTCGCTTGAAATGCCGTTATTTAGCTCTGCCAGAGGTGAGAGCTAAACCTAATTTTATACTTGGTCTTATTATATTAAGCTTTAAGTTCAGAGGATGGGCACCGACGAAATGAGCAGACATCACTCAGTCAGTAACTGCAAACATTTTTCTTTTTGAAACACTTCTTCCACCCTAGGAATAATTTCTGTATTCCGGGTGACTTTACAAACATTCATCAACGGACACAAAGAACACCGTGACTCAGAACAACCATTTGTGGATCACACAAATTTTTCAAATCAAATGGGATCAAACCCACAACACTAGGCGCGGCGGCAGTGGCAAGACAACCACTTAAATCATTACGCCATCCGTGCAGTCAAAATAGCTACAAGTTCATATAACACAAGATCGAGCAACCTGAAGATTGACAGTAGCAAAAGCAACACACTGGGATTAATTTCCTGAATTAGAAGGATCTAATCATGATGAAATATAACCGAAGAGCAAAGCAAACTTTTTAAATTATTGTTTTCTGAAATGATGGTGTCCTGAGTGCTGATTATTTTATACATCTTTCGAAATAGAGGTGTTTGTCAGTTCGTAAAGCAAAACCATATTGCCCATATTGCCAAACTGCATAAAGTAGAATAATTATAAGATCATTTCGTGTTCAATAGCTAGTATTTAACTTCTTAGTTGAATAATAGTAAAGATACGGCGGATCCGACATCATGTACTTAGCTAACAAGTCCGTCAAAATATCGCTGACTAACAATTTGCTGTCTCACTCTCTAAAGTGAATACTATTAAAAGGCGAAAAACGTCAGAAGTAGCAAAGTATTACGAGTAGTTAGCTGTCTAATATTAATACGTGAAGCAAAAACTTTGTACCCCTTTTTACGAAAATTGCGCGGACGGTGGAATATGAAATTTGGCACAGTTAAAGTTTATATGGAGAAGGAGGGGCGAATCCTAATATTTATATAAAATATGCATTAGAAATATATTGAATCAATGAAAAAATACTACACGCACACAACCATGCATTTAACACAGGCAGTCGAAGCGCGTTACTATGGTTACATATATCAATATATAATGACATAATTATATCAGCAATATCTTACAGGCAAACTTTGGTCGAATTTCAAGCACTAGGCAATCACTAGTATATTTAAAAGTAAGACTGTTAGTGTGCCTTCAAGAATGAAAGCTTGCATTCAATTACGCGATCAGATTCACTCATACATAACAGTAAAGATTCAGCATTCACAGCCTGCGATGATTATAGTTATTAAGACTTTATAAAATATCCATCGATGCTTAATATTCCTTATTAACTTAAATAAAGTCTCTGATATTCGCCAGTCTTTATTAACCTCTGAGTCTTCTTCGAAGAGGTTAATGAAAACACTATGTGGGTCTGTGTGTCTGTCTGTTACTGACAGTTTGTTTGTGACAGGCATAGCTCCAGAACCACTGGACCAATCGATCTGTAACTTGTGTGTGCAGACAGCTTAGGGTCATCCCTCGGTTGAGTTTGAATATGGGCCCTGTGGGTCAAAAGACCCTCGAGATATAGGGGTCACAAGGTTATAAGGTCAGGGGATATCCACGAACAGAGTATTTGGAAGTCCAAGGGACAGGCTTTTGCCCAGCAGTAGGACATTACAAAAGTTGAAGAAAAAAGAAAAGTTTATATGAAGACGAAGAGATTGAATCCTGGGTTTTTACACACATCTCGTTTTAAACTAGTTTTCCGCCCGCAGCTTCGCTCGCATAAATGCAAGTTAGGTTAGTAACAGTCCTTTTTTTTTCGGATAAGTTACCGTATGTCCTCTTCTGTTCCTTGACAACGGGTATGCGAAATTTCATGATGATCGATTGAGTAGTTAAGGCGTGAAAGCGTAACAAACAAACTCACATTCGCATTTGTAATATTAGTAGGCTTAAGATGGTACTAATTTTCCGTACAATGGCGAAATGCGAATGGCGAATATCAAATATTTCTACTATCAACTAATTCGTTTCTTCTAATAATTTCTTTAATGTTTTCAGTCAGAGAATTGTTCCGAGGATAAATTTTTGGTGTCTACTATGGGAAGTAATTGGCTGGTCGGTGCGGACAAATACTGTGGTCGTACGGTCATTGACGCCGTGTCTATTAATTACAGGATCACCATGGGTAACTTGTATATTGTGTAATATATCTCCTAACTATTTTCTTCTTGACTAGAACTATCTTTTGCCTCTCTAGTAGTTAAAGCGGTTAATATATTTCTTTGTATTTAGCAATCATTACTGTGTTTTATAATTATGCAAATATTTAAATCGTAGTAAACGTAAGACTATGTCTAATATGATCACCTTCCATTGTGTTCTGACAAACAATGCCAATATGATAATAATAATAATAATAATAAATAATAATAATAATTGGTGGGGTACCATATATTTTATATTTTTAAATGTATTTTTATAGATATATGTATATTTAAAAATGAAAAATATATTGAAAATATTTAAATAAAGAGAATAATAATAATATACATAATATTGTCTTCTGTTTACGCGAATGTTATTCATTGAAATTAAACTACTATATAACACATACACACAACACCATCTAGCCCAAACTAAGCAGAGCTTGTACTATGGGTACTAGACAATGGATAAACATACATATATACATTTTTTTTGTAAATACATACATATTATACATAGAAACACCCAGACCAAGACAAACATTCATGTTCATGCACACAAAATGTTTGACTTGTGTGGGAATCGAACCCGCGACCTCAGGCGTGGCAGTCGGTTACACTAACCACTACGCCATCGAGGCCGGCATATGATATCTGATTTATGAATATGCTATTACTACATTCACTAATTTTTTGAAATTTGTAAGTTGTCGTTCGCTGTCATGTAAACGAAATGTGAGAGATCATTCTTCTAAGTGCGGACACTTTTCTTGCGATATAAGTACGGCGAAGATGATCTATGATTTAAATTTATGGTCAAATGTAAGAATTTTTCTTTATCTGAAACCCGGCTACCGATCTGAGTTCACTTACCAGTAATAATATTTGCGAATCTGTTTATCTGTTTATCTGTAGATGGTCTGATGATGAAGAAGGCAGTGGTCATAGAATTCTGTAATAAAATAATGCAATTACATACAGTTTATGCTCGTTCGATGTGAGTTAACAACTCTACTCTGATTGTACCTAGTGGCTTCAGTAAAACCCCATCGAATTTAAACTTTTAAAGTTAAAAATTAGACATCCACCTTAACATAAGATATAAATTAAATATTAGTATAGTAGAATTTAGAATTGTTACATCGTTAATTAATTTCAAGAGGAGTCAAAGTAATATTTTTGGCTACGTACCCGTTGGACCTCAAGTTTGGACCTCATTGACTAATATGATCCTTTGGACCTCTTTGTGCCGTTTGGATTAAGGATCATATAGTCGATGAGGTCCAAACTTGGAGGTCCAACGGGTACGTAGGCATATTTTTTTTTACTAATACTAATATAATAATTTATCTTTTGTGGACTTTATTTTGTGGACTAGTGAAAAGATCGCTTTGATCGCACCTTTCTTTACACCTTTTTGGTTTTATTGTCATTCCAGTTTGACGTTGATAGAAATCATTGAACAACCGACGTAAGCCCTCTGCTCAAGTTACTCGTATGATTAGCTCGCGCATGTATCCCGCGCCAACAGGCACACTTGTAATTTGGCATGAAGTTATTGTAAAGGACGCAAGTAACTACTTGCGTCCTTTACAATAACTTAATGCCAAATTATAAGACTGAGTATTTATGTTTTCTGGATTAATTAACTTAAGTGTTAATGTTTTCAGGTTTAATAGCCCACGCCAATAGTCCAGGTGGCAGATTTAGATGCATAGTGACATCGGAATCTGCGATGTAGATTTTGACTAACTAATTACTTGTCATTTTCTCAATCTATGGAACCCAGCCTTTAAGCAATTATGATCGTTAACTGACCCCCGGTTTGCAGAAGCAAAAGGAATGACAGCGTGTGTATAATGGTGCCGAATCTGTTATTATTTAGTAAACAAATTTTCTTCCGGTACTTACCCCATAATATACTAATCACGATATTTTGTCAACGATTTTATTACGTCAAGCAACAATAATAGTTTAAAATAATTGATCAGTTCAGTTTAAGATTCTGTATTTGTAAGAAAGTGATGTAAGATTTAAATTCTTCAGTTGTCTGTACCACAGATTCGGTGACACTTTTTGATTTCAATTATATAAATAAAAGTTATTATTAAATTAAGTATTTTATTAATTTCATCTTTACAATCCCCGTAGCATATTGCTATCGATACACTATACAAGTCAAATGTGTCAAAAGTGGTGCCGAGTCTGTTGTAGTTCATTAAAAAGTTAATAAGATTGACTAATTAATTTATGAAACTATCAAATTAATTGATTTTGTTATGTACAATTTAAGTAAGGCCCGGATTCTTTATTTAGAAACGAGTCGTTTTAACTACGGACATACCTATATGTGTCAAAAATGTATCGTTCCTTAGGTAAAACGCCTCATGTCTTGATATAGAAACCGAGTATAAAGTGGATTCTAAATGGGTAATAATTTCCTGAAATATGTAGCTGCAATGTTTTTAACTATAGCCCAACCAGCACAGAAACAATTGAGTGGAACGGCCATTCAAACTATTTCTTTAGATAATGGATAGAAAATACTGTCGTGTATTCTATAATATGGCTGGTATGCCGTATTGCAGACATATATTACATCGCAGTAGACATTAGTCCAATTAAAAGCCTCTTATTAGAGTTGGTGATAGAATTGATCAATGACAGATGAATTATATAAACAGCTAAAAATGGTTTCACATTTGTAGAAAATGTTGTAATAAAATAAAATGTACTTTAATTTGTAACAACAGGCTTGGCATTTAATAAGAGTTAAGATGTAGTACCAGAGGATGCAATGAATCACTAATCATCTTTATCTCTTGAAGGAGGTTTCTAGGTAGTCTCTATAAATATCATCTTAGATAACCAAACTTTGTTCTTGTACACGACGTGTTTTAAATGTGCAAAATTAGGACACTTGCACATGTAATCGACGTGATTAATTGACGCATGTAATAGTTTGCGCATGTAGCAAGCGTTAGCTTTTTGCGTAACATACAAGTACGATTACCCATTCTTAAAAATACTATATAAAAAGAAATCTTGCTAGATTTGGTATATTAGCGTATTAGTTTGCTGCCAATATTACCATAACGATGCCAACAATATTTCTATAACTTGATAACAAACAACGTGTGGAAGAGCCCACTGACCGTTGCCAATAATCCGCTGATAGTACGAATGAGCCTGTTCAAAGAAATATTAACTCTGTACAGCGGCGTATGAATAGTAATACTACTGCGTTTCTTCATTCAGAAATAGATTTTACACAACGATACAGCCTAAGCTGGTTGTACTTTCATTGCGTACAAGTGCTAAAAAAGTTTGGGAGGTTACATATATACTCGTACCTCCCTTATCATCCTAACTTTAATTCCTTTTCCCTAAAGGCTGCAACACGTGACTGATACTTTTGGTGTTGTAAGCAATCATAGACATCGCTTATGATCAGTCGGAATATAAGCTTGCCATCTGCATTGCGATATGTTTTATTTTATTATAGTTCTTTTTGCCACCGATCAATGAAAGATAAAATTATATTAATGTCGTCAAAATACATGTGCTTTTCGCGTTCCTTTCATTGTTTAGTTTTGTGTGACCATTTTGGCTAGCTGCTATTTCTACTGCTTACCTAAGGGTGTGTTCAGATCTGACGAATGAAAAACGCACGCAGCTCGCGAGCGGTTCGCGAGCGGCGCATTCTTTGCGCATTCGCGGTGCGTTCGCCGAATCTGGACGCACCCTAAGACGTAGCGATAATACTTTAAAGCACAATCCTCTTTAAACATACATAGACCAGAAGCCGGCTGCTACATGAATGGGTGAAATATATCTGGGATATACCAGAATAAAAGAATAAATATGGTAGTCGTGAGCGGATCACAAAATATAAATTTAATAGAAGCCGACTAAATACAGTTGTCCAAAAATACTATATTTAAGGATAATCATTCTTATTTTAAACTAGTTTTTAGCTCTTGGTTGCAGTCCTTTAGTTCTAAAGGTCTATTCCACGAGTGCCATGCATTTTTTTAGATACATTGGTGCACTGACATTATGTTGTATGTCAGTCTCTAGACCATAAACTATTTTTGTACCTAATAAACTGTAAAACTGATTTTATGGGTCGTAACGTGTGTAATCTTTTTCGCAGATAACAATCGGTGAAGTATACCACATTAAAAATCCGAATTGGCCATCGCCCTATGCTGCTGGTGAGAGATGTCGGTGGATGCTTTTCTGTCCTAGTGGATACATCTGCCGATTGCGATGCGAGTTTATTGCGCTACCTCGGGTATGTCTTGTCTTGTTACATATTTTCAACTGTGGACATTTCCATTTATCTTTATTGCATTTATCGTTACTGCGCCGCCCCCGTGGGTCGTAACGTGAGGTTATATAGCCTATAGCCTTCCTCGATAAATAGGCTATCCAACATTAATAATAATCTTTCAATTCTCACCAGTAGTTCCTGACATTAGCGCGTTCAATCAAACAAACAAACGCTTCAGCTTTATAATATTAGTATAGATATCTGATTAAACTGTCATATTTCGAACCTTAATATTGAAGTCAAAATAAGAAACTATGTTTAGATTCTGCATTTGTTAAATAATGTCTGGTATACTTTAACTACTTGTTATGCTCCGTTTAATAATAAAAAGAAACAATATTCAAAATCATTCGAATCAATTAAGGTCATCAATTCGACTCGAACCACTCGACGACCAAGCATATTGAAGATTCAAGACCGATGGGACCTGAAGCAAGGTGATCAGCTTCGTCCATCGATCAGAAAAAAAAGATCATCGCTGTCGACTACCATGACGACGACGTACCTCCGTGGCGCAGCGGTAGTGAATGTGACTGCTGTGCATAAGGTCTTGGGTTCGAATCCCGGGTCGGGCCAACAAAAAGTTATTGGGTTTTTCTGTTAAGAAATCTCAATACGAGCCCGGAGTTAGGAAGTTGGCGGTGTTAGACACCTCCGTGCCTCGGAAAGCACGTAAAGCCGTTGGTCCTGCGTCTGATCTCTCTCTGGTCGTGTCGGATTATTCGTCCCATCGAATCATGAGAGTTAGGGAACAGAGAGTGCACTTGTGTTTGCGCACACACTTGTGCACTATAATATCTCTTGCGCCGATGGCCAGTCTCCGTTAAGATTGGCCGCCGTGACCAAAATTCGGTCTGGAGGACATTATATTATTATACCACGACGTATTGAATTCAGTGACAACATACAATTTCTAATCCGATATTTCGTCATCATTGCATATCACTGCTGTATCTGGCAGTTACTTTCACATTATACGGTACCCTTTATATTTTCAGACACCGGGATGCTCCATAGACAGGCTGTTGGTATCGAAATCAGGTGACGCGAAATTCAGACTTGCTAAAGTCTATTGTGGTAAGACAGTTGTCAACACCAGGTCAAGCAAATCCACGCTGAGTCTCGGTAATTTATGTTTTCTAATTACTTAAGACTTTTGCCTTCTTCACATTTTCTTGTACCTCAAGCTACCACACGTATTATTAGTGAGCCCATTAACGGTATCCTAGATAAAATATCTGTTAAAGTGAACCTACGACATGGGTTTCTGGTATTGAATGATTAATTCATTTTACAATATCTTATGGTAGTAAATAACCCCAAAAGTTCTTTTTCTTTTCAAACGGACCACTCTCGCCCTAGGACTAATGCCTGTTTTTACACAGTCTTGTCAAAGGAACTTAGCAATGATTTAAAAATGGACAAGACGTAGGTACACCCAGAACTACATGTGGTACAACACAAACAATTTTTTATTGAAACTACAACATTTGGCGCAATGGCAGTGGCGAGGTGAATACCACTATCTTATTTAAACACCATCCGTGCATGGCTCTCAACTTGCCCTAGTAAAATAACCGATAAATGATACCGAAACGCTAAGATTTGTTCGATTAGCATCGTGCTCAAAATCAGCCCGTGTCGTCTGTGAATCAGTCTCTCCCATCGCCGATTGGGTCACTCATGCCAATACATCTACAAAGGGGCAGGCTGAGGTTTATGCCCACATGTCACCAGCTTTGTTTTATGTCCAATAGGCGGGGAGTCTATTGACGTCTACTGGGCATATATGCAGACAAAATGTTGCTACTGAGAATTTATTAACAGAAAACCCAATATCACTTTACTCGACCCAGGAATCACAACTGAGTCTTCACGATCGTACGAAAATAATTGCAAAGTTATGCCCCAGAACCGATTGACCATGGCAATATTGTTTATTTATAATTTGTATAGAATTTTAAGCAACTTCCAACAATGCCTGTATTCGATGTCATTCTGCTTTTAATACTTTTATAGTCGAATCATTGTGTCTAAACCCCAAATACGCCCAAGGTCCGAGCTAGGGATTGAAATCCAGCATTATTTTCAATACCGCGGGATTTTTGTTCGGATCGCGCTGGATTGCAGGATCCAACTTTGCTGTCCGAGCATTCGCCAAGAGATCAATATTATTATTTTATTTCCAGGATTAATGTCAAGCGAGGAAAGTCCAGGTGGCAGGTTTAGTTGTGCTGTAAGAACAGAACCGGCGTCTCAACTGCATTTGTTAAAAGACCTTATAAAAATAAAAACTAATACACGCCCATCTATAAGGCTGAAAGAACATAAATTGACAAAAGAAAAAAAGACTACGACGACCAGTTCTACTGAATACCAGTTTGCCGTTTCGATGGTGGATAAGCAACGATCTACCTTCCTACCTTTCCAAAAAAAGAAATTGGCTGAGGCGATTAGATAGTATTTATTTTATTCAGTCGTAATTAATCACTATAAGCTAATTTTTAAGAATCTTTTTCTCACTATATAAGTATGTTTTCCTTATTTATAATTATTATAATATTGATGTGACAATAAGTTGCGGTTATATATTAGAGTCCTAAAGTGTTATTAATAAAAATAATGAAATAGGGAGCTTAACAAAATAGATGCGCACAAATATTATACTTTAATTTTTTTTTATCCCATATAGTTACCTAATTCGAAACACATACTATTTTAGTATTGGCTTGACCGAATACTAATATGTTGTCTGTAGCAGAGATGTATCGGCGTGTTTGGGTATTGTATGCAGAGATAAATAATATGCCGAGATCACCAAAATAATTCATGTAGTTGTTTATTCTCAAGGAATTACAATGTCACAAGTGTTGATAACAATCGGTCTAAACGACTATCGGTTACGAGGTATACATGACGACTAGTTAACTTGGGGCTCCGTGCGCAATGCGACGCGACACAGTACATATAATTATGCGTCAATTTGCATGTCAATTTCAATTATTTAGCTTAATTATTTACTAAGATATGTCTAGACAAATTTGGACTTGCCATCACCCTCGAGAGTTACAAATTAGTAATCATCTTTCTAATGAGATCTTGATCTTGGGCATTACAACGAGATCATTAACCCGGCTCCAAGGTACCTAGAGTCTCCTTTCAGAGGTAGTATCGGAGTAATTCTTTTCCGGCGCGTCCAAGTCGCGAGGGGCACCTCTTGTTTCCTATGGTAGACCTGAACAAGATGGTGGCTGAGTTCGGATGGGGACCCAGTTTCTGTAGGGTATAATGTAGACCCCTTACCCAGGGTAACGCGTGAAGACTTTAACGGCTTCGTTGGCGGTGATGGAGGCCATCAGCACGGCAACTAAGGCGGAACAGGCACATCTTTTTCAGATGCAAAGAAAGAGACCTTTAATTTGGTTCTGAAAGGGACAAAAAAATACGACTTTACCGGCACAGAAGGTGAGCACTGTTGATAGGCTAGCGAATTCGGCTTCTGTGGCAGTGAGGCAAGGTACGCGGTGGAGTGCCTTAAAGGGCGCAAGTTAAGTGATTCGTTAATTTGATTTGCGGCCAAACTCCTGCATCTTCAATGGCCTATCGATCGTATCGGCTACCCGGTCCATCGGTAACAGGACTTTGAGGAGGAGAGAGTGGATCTGTACCAGCGCAATTATTTATTCACTTAAAAATATTCTCGCGTGGATGACCCTGGCTATACCTTGATTGACTATCAACTATATAAGCCCTGCGGCGATCGAGAATTGGTGGTGGGGTGGAAATCTTGGTGGATTATTGGCCTTAGCTGGGATTCGGCACGTAGGTGGTCAGTAGAGAGTAGTCGCTCCTTGCCTTGATAGAGGCGGAAGGACAGTTTCGGCAGCACGACTGACGACAAAGCAGCCCTATTTAGGATCGCTCTGCTTTCCCCATTCCGGGGAGGGGCCTAGAAAAGGTGGCCCAAACATAGTCCGTCAAATCAGCTGGCAAATCCGCCACAGTCATCTGATCACCAACCCTTTGCGGTTACCAGAAGCAAAAAATTAATATCGTAAAAAACTTTATAGACTCTAACCTGAGTCCCAAGAGGAAGACTGCAATCGTAGCACGAGAACTTTCAAGATATAATGTGGACATCGCTGCCATAAGTGAGACACATCTTAGTGATAGTGGTAGCCGATGTGAGCGATTGGGGTGTATGCCATTGGATTGGTAAACCAGCAGAAGAGCGAACATGAACTGAACTACTAAAGGCGATTAATGACCGTATCATGACTTTGCGTCTTCCTAATGCCAACAATAAATATGTCCACCTCATCAGTATCTACGCACCCACCCTAACAGCTAATGACGATGACAAAGTAAAATTCTATCAAGACCTATCCTGCGTTCTTTCTGGAATCCGACCACAAGATAAAATTTTATTGCTTGGCGACTTTAATGCTCGGGTTGATATTTACCACGAAGCATGGCGTGGTATCGTTGGCAGACATGGAGTTGGGAACTGTTATTCAAATGGCTTGGAGCTATACTAGCGTCCTTATCTTATGTGCGGAGTTTGACCAGTGCCTGACTGACACCTTTTTTCGATTACCAGAAAAATATAAAACCTCCTAGACGCACCCTCGATCCAAACATTGGCACCTTCTAGATTACGTCATCGTGCGGAGGAAAGACTTAAGCGACATATTAATAACAGGAGCTATGAGAGGTGTAGAGTGCAGGTCAGACCATCGACTTATTAGATCAAAGATGCGCTTACAATTAAAAGCCCCTCAACGTGCAGTACCTAAGAGACCTGTAAGTGCGTTGGCCCTACTTGCTACTTCCGAAAAGCTCAGACAGGATCTAGACAATCATTTCGGCACCAAGATATCCGAGGACAATAACAACATCGATGAAGCATAGCGATCATATGCAAAACACCTATTTGATAGTGTTCTAAGCACTGTACCGAAACCCAAGAAAAATGCCAAGATTGGTTTGATGATTCAGACGACGAAATTCGGGCATTACTTGAAAGCCACAAATGAGAGCTGAGATCTTTGACAAATGTGGACAGACTACGATCTATACAAAGAAAGCTGAAAACCAAAATCCATGCGTTAAAAAGTCAATGGTGGCTGGATAGCGCAAAGGAATTGCAACTCTTAGCTGACACGAATCAGACGGGCAGATTCTTTGAGGGCTTAAAAGCAATTTTCGGATCTAAATCGAGAAAAACGACACCGATTCATACTCGGGACAGGAGTTGTAGGCTTACAGATCATAATCAGATCCTAGAACGGTGGGTTGAACATTTTAGTGATGTTCTGAACCTCTGCGTGACTGCGAAACTGTGCACAAACATCTGACCTACAGTATATTGAAGACCTTGAATGCTGTCCAGTTAGGGAAGACCTCGCTGATCCACGGACCTTTGACGAGTTCTTACCAGCCAGAGGTGTGGGAAACTGAAACGGTATCTCAATACTTGAAAGATGCCTCTATTTGCAAACTTTATAAGGGTAAAGGTAAATTTTCTGAATGCAGTTCTTATAGAGGCGTCTCCCTCCTGTCTTCTACTGGGAAGGTACTGGCGCACATCATAAATCGGCGCTTAGTAAATCTTGCTGAACAGATACTTCCGGAGTCGCAGCGTGGTTTTAGATCTGGCAGAGGAACAGTTGACCGCATTTCCATAGTGAAACAAATGCAAGAAAAAAGCCTCGAACAAAACCGTCTTCTGTACATGTGCTTTGTTGACCTGGAAAAGGCAATTGAACGCGTGCCACGAACTGCTCTCTGGATAGTATTGAAAAAGGCTGGATGTCCTGTAAAATTAGTTAACATAATACATCAGTTTCACGACGATATACGGCACGTGTTCAACATGAAAACGATTTCTCATACCCTATTCAAGTGACCAGCGGTGTGAATCAGGAATGTGCCATGGCACCCACGTTATATGCACTGTATTTCTCGGCTGTGACGAGAGATCCACTAAAGCCAGGTGCTGGACAAATCAAGCTTAACGTCCGCACCGATAAAAATGTCTTTGATATTTCACGCTTCAAGGCAAAGACTAAAACGTCCAAGGTACGTCGAGTACCGAAGTACTCGATGTGCTCTATGCCGATAATGACATGTGTCTACTGGCAGATCGTATGGAAACACTTCAAGACTACATGAATGCTCTTCAGGGAACCTGCCGAAGGTTTGGTTTAGTCATTAGCGTTAAAAAGAAACAAATCCTAAAACAACCACCAAGGAGATGTGACGCTAACAGCACCACAGTAAAGCTGCATTCTGAACCTCTGAAAGAGGTAACCACCTTCAAATATCTTAGGGGCCAAATTTGTAGTAACAATAGATTGGCATCCGAAATTCCATCACGGATTGCTAAAGCTGCTGCCACATTTGGTAAGCTCAAGCAGCATGTGTGGACATCTCACGACCTGAAGCTACAAACTAAAATATATGTTTACAAGGCAGTAGTCTTACCCATACTTACGTACGCCGCAGAGACCTAGTGTCCTAGTGTAGTGTAAGACGACATAAAAAAGCTTGACACGTTCCACCTAAGATGTCTTCGGTCCATACTCAATATTCAATGGCAGGATCTCGTACCCAACACGCAAATTTTAAAGCGCATTGGAATGATGGATATGGAGCCAATCTTGATGAAAATCCAGCTGAGATCGTGTGGTCACGTACATCGCATGGATAGTAGTCGATTACCAAAACCTGTTTTCTACTCAGAGCTCACCCAAGGTAAACGGACGCAGGGTGGGCAAAACTTACGGTACAAAGACCTCTCAAACGTCACCTTTTTGCTTGTGGTTTGCCCGTTGATCGATGGCAAGTGCTAGCTCAAAACCGATGAAATTGGCGAACTTCAATATACAAATCAATCGAACGCTTTGAAACAAATCGTCTTGAAAATCTAGACAAGAAACGCCAATTACGCAAAAGCCGATCCAAGCCTTCTTATAACTACTCATACAATGATGTCGGTCAGCTCTTCTGCACACAGTGTGACCGTGTTTTCAATACCAATTTTTTCTATAGGTATTAAAAGTATAATATGATTTTCTTACTATACGTTTTTAAGTTACATAGTCTCAATTCTAAAAAAGGACTATTTTTAACCTAAATGTGATTTTCCAAATATGATATTAATAAAATTATAAAGTTTTACTTTAGCCACAGATTACTACAGACTTAAAATATGACCACACTTAACTGTACTGTTACCTTATTGTAAATAACACCTCGAAAAGGTAATTCTTATATCATTAATGGTATGCTGGCTGAAAACAGAGATTTAGCTCGCTATTCTTAAATTAAAAGATAACGTTAACTGTATTAGGTTCAAACCTTTTCTTTTTAACGTTAAGAAATGCTAATCACACGTACGGTCAGGTGGAAAAGTGGAGTAGCAATTTTACAAAGCAATAGAATCACAACAAGTTGTACTTACGACCTTTTTCCATAAAATCATTGCACACATGACATACACATAAACCCGCTTCACTTATACTGTCGCCTGTTCTAATTATGATTGTAAGTATTAATTTCAAATATTCAAGTAAGTGATGTTATAGCTACATCGGTAAACTTGAACAGAATTATGTGATGTTGTTGGTAGGTGATCTTTGTTACGAGTGTTTGTGTTATTATTATTGCAATCATTTCTTTTTATATTTTCATTGAAAGTCTACATTTAAAATACAAACTTACATAAATATTGAATCCAGGGCAAATATATGGCATAATTATGGGCCTAATATATCTTAAATTGCCGACGAAACTAGACTAAACTCTAAGGGTAAGTTATTTTTCAAATATTATATTATGGTATTGTGATTTACGATTTCGTTGTTAAGAAATCGCTATCTACAATTATGTCATAAGATTTTTGATTTTATTTCAGAGAAATACTGTAATTCATTGGGTGAAACGATTTGAAGAAGATGGGAGTTTAAAAAGTTGGGCGAGAAGTGGAAGACCTCTTCTTATTAACCAAACTCAGCAAAGATGAATGGTGAATGCTTATGAATCAAAGGGTTTCATACCGATGAGGCAGTTGCGAACTATGTGTGCTAATATTGTGACCTCTAGGCATAGGCATCTCTTGAGCTGCATTAGGAACAAAGGAGGTCACACTAAATATTAAACAAAGCTGTTTCAAATAGAGGACGTGCTGGTTGACGATGTTAGAATTGAGGTTGATTACTGAAACATTTACGGAAAATTTAATAAAAGTTCATTTTCGGCAATCATATTTTGACATTGTTTTTTATAATGACATATTATTGTAATAAATTGAATAAAATGTTATTCTTTTTTAATATATTTTAATATATATATATTTAATAAATAAATAATGCAGATCATTATTTATTTATTTATTAAAAATAAAAACAAAAAGTGATTTTTAATAATTAAATTAATTCTGATAAATAACAATTAATATAATAATTTAATTTTAGTTTAATTCCCAATAAAACACTTTTAGTGTTTTTTATCACTCGTCTCAAATCACTGCATGCCGTCTCGGAAGGGTTAGGTTATGTTAGGTTCCTTCTAAAACCTACCCAAAAATAGGAACCCCGTGGGGCTCCGTCGACTTAGTTTGATCGCATATTTTGCTGTGCAATTTGTATTTTTGGTGGAACAAAGGCAAACATTTGAGGAACAGTTAAATACTACCCTTGTTAAATATAAGGGATAGTAGTTATTATAAGCAAGAACTCGTTTTTGTCTTGCCCTGCACAGATGCGAATGACGAACTTCACCTACTATCATTACATTGAATAATATTTAATTGTTTGCTTTAAATTATCACACACACAAAGATATTCGCTCGGATCAGTATGCGAACGTTTACTTTACTATGCTACTCCACTTTTGTCTTTGACCGTACCTCTCCGCAGCAAAACGGAAGAAGAGAAGATGTGAGGCTCACTCGAAGAAAAGCTTCGAGCCCTACCTACTAGATCTACCACCGTGGCGCAGCGGTAGTGAATGCGACTGCTGTGCATGAGGTCTCGGGTTCGAATCCCGGGTCGGGCCAACATAAAGGTATTGGGTTTTTCTGTTAAGAAATCTCAATACGAGCCCGGATTTAGGAAGTTGGCGGTGTTAGACACCCCCGTGCCTCGGCAAAGCACGTAGAGCTGTTGGTCCTACGCCTGATCTCTCTCCGGTCGTGTCGAATTACCGTCCCATCGGTTCATAAGAGTGAGGGCACAGAGAGTGCATTTGAGTTTGCGCACACACCTGTGCACTATAATATCTTCTGCGCAGATGGCCAGTCTTCGTTAAGATTGGCCGCCGTGACCGAAATTCGGTCTGGAGGACATTACTAGATCTACAACGGTGCCAACATGCTGTCTTGAATGGTGTGTGGATCGCTAGAACTGAAACTACGTCAGTTATAGGCTCAACCTTTCCTAAGCTGACCATATATGTAATTTAAATATGTGAGAAACAGTCAGAGCTACTTTTGGAAGTGCGTATAAGTGGCTCAGTCTAGCTAATATTAAAATATTCAACCCTTTTAAGACTGTAATCGATCGTCAGCTTAATACATACATTAGTTTTAATGCAGGCTTGAATCGTAATCTGAGACATTCTAAGGAAACGTCAGCTTAACAGGTTAAGAGTAACTGAAACCAACGAGTGTGCATAACAAATGTAATGCGAGTGTATAAAACAAGACCAATATGCCAGAATGGTAGCAAGGAGATTTCCCCTTGCTACTATTCAGACATATCTTATTCTGGCATAACGATTTCGTTACAACTCATATCTTAAAGGCAAATTAACTTCGCGTCGTGACAAAATTACGCTCATGTCAAGCGATTTGATTGGCTGCTGCTAATTAAATCAACCAATCACAACCCTTGATATGCGTATCACCATCATTGCCTGTCGGAATCCGTGTAGATATATCCGATAGCATTTACTCTTTTGGGAAATAGGAGAGTCTTTCTATGTACGCATGAACTGTGGCATTTGTATGGATTGCATTTGACATTGCATATTCCAATATATTATAGACTGATGTTTTGATCTTCGGCTTCACTCACGAGTTTGTATGGGAAAATAACTAACAAGGACGTTGACTACATTAAATTTATATCACTTTTGACAAATTTTATACGCAAAAGGACAAACCGGCACTTAAATTTATATTATTAAGTAGGAATTGAATGTGACAGAATTATTTTATGTATTATTTTATTTATGTTATTTTAATTAATGAGGCGTGCAATTATAATACGTTAAACAATCTTCTTTGTCTTATTATTTCTAATCCATTTTCTACAAAGTACATCGCCAGCTAGACACAAGAAAACACCTTATTTTACATTTTAATTTATAGTACGATTTCCAACATTAAAATTTTTAGTCCGAATGCTTACACGTTTGCGACGTCTTTAAATGTATAATAATAACATTCTGATCAATTATAAAAGCACAAAAAAAATAAAAATCGGTATCGAATTTGTTACGAATAAAAATCGGATAACGATTGTACTCGTACTCGTAACAACTAATACATCTGTATCGAATCGATAGTGAATGTGATTGCTGTGTGTGAGGTCTCGGGTTCGATTTAAGTGTCCGACCAAAAAATGTTATATTGGTCTTTTTATCACGAAATTCTCTAAACCAGCCCAGATATGAAAGTAGCGGTGTTGCACCGCCGTGCCTCGGAAAGCAGATAAAGCCGCTGATCCTGCACGGGATCTCTCTCCAGTCGTGTCGGATTGCCGTCCCATTGAACTATGAAAGTTCGGTAATAAAAAGTGTACCTGTATTTGCGCACACGCTTGAGCACTATAATGTCTCCTACGTTAAGATCTATCACCACTATCACCGACATTCGGGCTGGCGTACATTATCTATACTCATAACAAACACTTTCGCAGAGCTTGTAACGTATCACGCTCATTGCGAAGTTGCAATAATATTTTAGGTCAGTTACAATCTTTACGAACGATAACAGCATGAAATGACTTTGCTATCATTATTAGTATTGACAGAATAGCTGATTAAGGATGACTATTTTCTCTAAAAAATATTGATGAGTTATCGCGATAATTAAGTGCGCATAATCTATTGTATCGTGAAGATCTAAATCACTGAATACTGAGGTAAACCGATAAAACTTATAATTAGTATATATTCATCTACAATTTAATTCAAAAATCAGTGTGTCAGCGTACGATATCAGGCAGGTAACTTTTGTTAATTAAATATATCAGTTGTAAAGTGATATATATTATATATAACGGGAGTCCTTGTGATTGCATTTCTGATTTCTCAATGTTATAGTATAGGTACTTAAAAATCTATGACCGCTTTTTTTGTTTTTTCTATGTGGGGGAATGCTGTGACGCATTCCTCTCCGCGGGGCGACGGAGATGTTATGTTGGGCTCACCGGAGGAAAGATACCCCTGTAATACCGACTAAACCTACCACGGTGTTCCTCGACATAACCATAGACGGCGGGGCCGTGCGAATCGCTTTCACATGCAATCGCGACCACGCCGAGGTTTCAGCCCGTCGCGGCTGTTTGAAACGGCAAGCCACTACTTAAAACACTTCCTCTACTGTCCCTTTGTGGGGGGACAAAAACACGACTCAGCGGCGCGCGTGGGCACACGCACGCTGCTGCCAATCCGCCAAAGTGTGCAGTATCCACAACATCGCGGCAGTCGCCGCAGTGATGACATCCGGGCGTCTCCTACCGGCTTATGCAACACAGGAACTGGCCAAAATAACCGTGGCTAGTCATTACCTGTATCAGCCGGAAGGTGATGGGGACATGCCGCCTCTCCAGCCACTCTTCAAAAACGGGACTTACCGCCACGATCGTGGCGTGCGATTATCGCTTACTTTAACTATATTGAAATTTATCTCAGAGCAAGAAATCAAAGCATATGTCACAAAACATACGTCTCCGAATACAACCAGCGTTTCGTTTATACATTTGGATCTGATTTTTGACGTCTAAGAAACGAAGTCTATCCATCTAGGTACATGGAGCTTATGTTTCGTGGACCTTGGATAAGCCTTTGACTGCAGAAAAACATAAATAATAAATGCTAAACTGCAGGTATAAGAGTTCATCAAATACGAAGACTCACTTGGCATTTTGATAACGTGATGAATTAATGCTTAAAATTAAAGTTTTTAAAAGAGTCCTTGTGTCCGTCAGTGAGACAAACTATTAATCATAATATAAAACTATCTACTCCAATACACCTTTGTTCATTGCTTCTAACACGAAAGTTGTCAAGGCATTCATCGTTTAACTGCATACTTAGATTTTGTTGTGATGTTTTGATTGCGACACTGTAGATAAGACATATAGTAAAACACATATAAATACTTATCAAGGGATTAGAAAAGTGGCTCGTAGGTTGATAAACTTATGAATCACATTTATGATAGCCTGTAAACCATGGGAGAAGCACTAGCGATAATGTTTTCCTCATTATGTACTATAATATATTAACGGTTCGTAAAACACCGTGTAACTAAAAACGGTGTCATTTTCACATGTGTTTAATTAATTTATTTTGCTTTGAAAGTGATTTCTTTTTTTATGCAAATGAAACCAAAATAATGACTCTTATCTTATGGAATATTTAATTTATAACGATCGTGTAGTCAAGTGGTCTTAATGGTTTTTGTTGCAGTGTTAATGTGCTTATTCTTCTTTTTTTGTTATAGAAATGTTCTTTAGTTCTGCAATACTCCTCATCGGCTTACAGCTTGTGTCAAGTCAAGATGCTAACTGTGATTACTATCAGCAGGTAAGCTACTATATACTTTACCAAGAATAATGCGGTTTTAAATATATAATGTAAATAATAATTAATGAATGGGATCAATCAAGGTATTCATATATATTTTGGCACTCATGACGTTTCCAAGTTGTATCTACAACGTGAAAACGATCCAAATAGGTCTGTCAATGGCTAACCATGATGGACTTAACCTCCGTAACGATGCAACGCGAAAGATATTGTAAGGCACGTAACCACAAACAGATCGTTCAATTCTTGTGTAGGGTCATCCACTAAGAAATATATTTTCACTGACAAAATATTCGTGGAAAGTTCCCAATTTTTTTTTTGTAGGTTTCCCTCTTTTTGGTTTTAATTTGTCTTAAATAACACAACGCGATCTAACACAAGTTCTATGTACTTTTGCTTCTCTCTTCTGAATGTCGTCTATAGTCTATGTGTACCTTTACAGATAGCAGCGGGCACGACCTACACCATCAACAGTCCTAACTGGCCTAGACTATACCGGCCTGGCGTGCAATGTCGCTGGATAGCTGACTGTCCGACGGGCTACAGATGTCGCCTGAGATGTTCAGAGATTTCTATACCAGCGGTGAGATCATCAGTTAAAGACTTTTTCATGGCTAGAGTAGACCTGTTCACTGTCTAAACCACAAAACATAGAAATATTTGTCATGCAAACTGCTACGTTCCACCAGAAAATACCTACGCCACTTAGGAGGTATGATAACATCCCACTGGCCTCTTCTCACTGTGAGAAGGGTTAGGCCGTAATCCACCACGCTGGCCTAGTGCGGGTTGGCAGACTTCACATATCATCGAGAACATTATGGAGAAATCTCAGACATGCAGGTTTCCTCACGATGTTTTCCTTCACCGTTAAAGCAAGCGATAATTAACCATTTAATACGCATATAACATCGAAAAGTCAGAGATGCGTGCCTTGGGTTCGACTGCTTGATGGGACAGCGGCACACGTGCTCTTACTCTGCAGAAGTTTGACCAACCAATGGCGTCTGGTCAATTCAGAGACAACAAAAGATTCAGTACCTAGTCTTTTATCGTTTCTGAACTAAGCAGACTGTGCAACAGCGTTCCGCTACTATTTTTCTGGGCGGAGCTGGAGGCGGTATGATCACGCAAACATACTTTGTGTCGGTAATTAATTAAAGATAAATAATAAAAATAGCGGCGTTCAGGGTTGTACAACCTTTTAATAAGGAGTGAAATGAATATATCTTTTATACTGACTTTATAATTTTTAATCTGAATCAGATGAAGACCAACACTTATAACAAAACGATCACTGGTGTCATCAATTATTTGATCTAAATTAAAGATCTTCTGCTCCTCTTTCATTATGTGACCTTCACAGCTCTTCCAGCTAGCACGGCTAGTACCCGGTTCAGGATCACTCATTTTAACAATTAAAAATAGCAACAACACAACTAACAATAAATAAAAAACAACTAACAAATATAACAATAGCTAACTAACAGAATTTACGGCAAAGAAACATAAAAACTAACGAAATTAAAGCGCACAGAAACTGTCACGAATGGCGTCTGGTTACCCGACTAAGTGTAATATTAGTCAAATATTGTCGGCCTCGATGACGTAGTGGTTAGTGTAACCGACTGCCACGTCTGAGGTCACGGGTTCGATTCCCGCAGAAGTCAAACATTTGTGTGCATAAACATGGATGTTTGTCTTGGTCTGGGTGTTTCTATGTATAATATGTATGTATTTACAAAAAATAATATATATGTATGTTTATCCATTGTCTAGTACCCATAGTACAAGCTCTGCTTAGTTTGGGCTAGACGGTGTTGTGTGTATGTGGTAGAATATTATTATTATATTATTATTATATGTTGCCGCTCTTCATCGCAGTACGACTTCTCAGTTTTGTAGAGTAAACAAAAGTCTACTACGTAAAAAATGTTTTGAATACCAGTCTTTTTAGTTTTTTCATGGTAGGCATATTACAATACTTTATGACATCATTATAAATTTTCATATAATTAAGTGTTCGCAAGCTTACGAATTAATAATTATCATAATAAAAAAAATATATTAAAGTTACGTTTTATTTTGAAATGAAAAGAACTTTTTTATGATTTGTTTAAATTTAGTTAAGTATCTAACCAAATGGAGTATAAGTACGACTAACTCACGTCCAACTAAACAAAACCACGAAAGAAATACTTATTTCAATGATCAATTTGCGACCGTGGCGTCTGTTTGCATTCGTTAGGTGCCGGTTTCGAAGTCCAGACAAAATATTATTTATTTTCAGCACTCCACCAATATGAATATGAACAATAGAACTAACTTATACCTATAATAGAAAACTCATCTAATAGGCGTCATGGAATTCCTCCATATCACAGTCGACTAGTAGTGTGCCCAGAAGACTGGCAGCATGGCCACGTTGGCAATGCTAATTTTTTCCGCGAAATAAAAACCACGATAAATGTTATTGATAATTTTCAATACCAGCCCGGACTTCGGCAATGTGCCGTATCGGGGCAATAAACTTGACCGTTATTACGTTGGACATATATGTAGGTATAACTAAACCATAATATCTAAGCCTCTACTTATCTATTCTATACAAATATTTGTAACGATTCTGGAAATGAAAAACTTTTGAAAACGTGGTAAATTCAGAATATTTTCGATGGGTACCATCAAGACAGTATGTTGTTTTATTTTACGTTTTCAGTCCGTATCTTGCTCGCTTGATCGTTTCATGGTGTCTCTTACTGGAGATGCCCAACTCAATGGCGCCCAAAGCTACTGCGGCAGCGGATCCCTTAACGTCCTATCTACCAGCACTAGGATAAGCATGGGTAAGTGACTGTGTCTTCTTTTGTGTGGTCCAGCGGCAGTGAATGCAATCGCTGTGTATAAGGTTCTAATCCCGAGACAGGCCATTAAAAAGTTATTGGGTTTTCCTGCTAAGAAATCCATCTTCAGGCAGATAGCTGTGTTAGGCACACCTGTGCCATGGAAAGCATGTAAAGACGTTGGTCCTGCGCCCGATCTCTCTCCGGTCTTGTCGGATTGCCGTCCCATCGGATCATGAGACTTAGTAAACATTTGTGTTTACGTACACATAAATAATAATATCTTCTGCGTAGGTGAGCAGTGCCCAATTTCAGCCGTTGTGACCGAAATTAGGTCTGAAGGGCAGTATTATCTATTTTTGTGGCAGACGAGGCGGTATACCTGATAGCAAGCGGGAATTGAACAGAGTACAAAATACGTTAGGTTTCCTATCAAAAGGGCTACTTTTGCAAAATCACTAATGAGATGTTGAGGCAGAAGGTCTCGGAAAAATAGTTATTGGTGTATTCTCATTTACCAATGACGCTTTCCTCTGGAACTGTGCACGATGGCGTCTATAAGCTTGCCTTTTACTACGTAGGGCTACAGCCATAGCTCACGACATGTGACAAATCGACAATTAAACCCGACCTCATGCACAGCAATCTCATTTAATACTGCTGCACCACCGAGGAAGCTGTGTACATAAACATAAGTATATTTAGAAAGGTAACCGAACCCAAGACCGTCTGTAAATCATAGCTCTGCTTAGTTTGGGCTAGATAGTGTTGTGTGTATGTGGTAGAATATTATTATTATTATTATTATACCATGATATATGCCGCCCATCAGGTGGTAATATTTATAACGGCAATAGAATTAAATAGATCTATTAGATATGATAAACACATTAAAATGATACGAGACTTAAAATCTCTTTATTTGTAGACTAAATCTAAGGAACAGCATAATAAATTATCAGCAAAATGTAGATAATGTAGATATTTGTTATCTTTACTTAGAAAAATATAATAAACAATATCAATCCGCGATAATAGTAAACATTGAGTTATGACTGATAAAACTGATATAGTAGCGCAGCGGGAGTGTGTAAGACTGCTGTGAGTGCCAAAGCCTCATGCTTTGGGTTCGATTCAAGAGATTTCACACACTTATTTCCTTAGCTATGTATAAAGATGGTACATAACAGGGTGCGAACTAGCGACTATGTGCTAATAATAAACTAAACTATAATATCAGCCCTGTATTAAACTGTCCCACTGCTGGGCACGGGCCTCTTCTCAATGTGAGAAGAGTTAGGCCATATTCCAGCACGCTAGCCCAGTGCGGGTTGGCAGACTTCACATGTCTTCGAGAACATTATGGAGAACTCTCAGACGCGCAGGTTTCCTCACGATGGTTTCCTACACCGTTAAAGCGAGTAACAATTAACTATTTAATACGTACATAACTTCGAAAAGTTAGAGGTACACGCTTTGGTATCGAACTCGAGACCAAGCAGCCAGGCCAGTCTAACGGTCTCCGACTAGGATATCGCTACTTAACTAAAACTTTAACTAAACTAAGACTTAAATTAAACCTAATAAAAATGCACGCAAACATTAATCTATTTTGAAAAAGACACCTTTCCCTTCAGGATTAATTTCTGTGTCTTCAGGCCTTTACAACCATTCAAACAATGGACACATAGAATACCCAGATTCGGCACAAATTTTCGTGGATCACACAATTTTTTGTCCAGTGTGTGGATCGAACCCAGCCCAGCGGCGATGGCGAAGCTACCACTTACACCACCCGTGCCATTACGCTTGGTAGATTAAGTTCTCTTTTCACAGCACGTGGCAGGTGACGTAAGCACGAGCCTGTTCTCAGTATGATAAGGGCTGGGTCATATTCCAACACGACCCAGTGCGGGTTGGCAGAATGTAATCGAGAACCTTATGGAGAACTCTCAGAAATGCAGTGTTCTCACAATTTTACTTTACCGTTTCTTTTTACTTGAATATTAATAACTACTATTTATTTCAGGATTAATATCTAATAGCAGAAGTACAGGCGGTAGATTTACGTGTCAATTGTTTGCTGAGCTGAATGCTACACCAACTCCTACCTGTCGTTGCGGAGACAAGCGACCAGTGAGAATCATTACAATATTATCTTACATCCCCCTTATTTTACTTTGATAGGTACCGGGTTTAATATGTTCTCATGATGAGGCTGTAGCAATTCCATGAGCATGGCGTCTTTTCTAGTTTTTCATGTTTATTGTCGTTCTTCTTAATTTTTGATATCTGCATAAAGAAAACTAAATAAGCTATAATGGTCATTAACATAATGGAGCAAATCTTAACAAAAATGTTAGTAGTCTCATGAAATCGTGATTCAGTCGTTTATCGAAAACAATGTGATAAGTGACAATGCATAAATAGACATTCGAATACGAGATTTTGCCCGCGGCGAGAACCGTACTTTTATCTGGATGAAATATACCCTATAACCTTTTCTGTACCTCTGACAACGTGTATGCAAATTTTTATGATGATCGGTTGAGTAGTTAAGGCGTGAAAGCGTAACAGACCAACAAACAAACTCACACTTGCGTTTATATTATTAGTATGGATTCTAAGGCCGTATTAGACACACATAAGGTTATTCAATATCTAACGCTGTTTTGGGGACTATTACTATAGACACACCAGAATAGAATGTGGATATAATAGTGGCATAGATAAATGATCTTTAACCTATGCTGTCCTTTTTTTTTTTTTTTTTGATACCCAGGAAAAATGCTTCATGCACTACCCGCCGGCCTAGGGGACGGCACCGGCGGGGCGTGTGGGACTCCCAGCAAGAAGACGCGCTGGTATACCCACTAAAAAACCTGGGGTGTTCCCTCTCTCACCCAATGGGGGGGGCCAGTTGGGAACTTAAAAGATTCAACCATAGCAGGCCCCCCCGTGTGGTTGCCGGCCGGGTCATTTTTTTCGGACCCGACCACCTCTCGTCCCCAGGGGAGAGCCTGACTGCTCTCCCCTTTCGACATCAGAAAGGCGCGCGGGAACACCGCGCGCGCCCTCTCGGGGCTTTTAGTTTACGGGTGGCAGGGTCCCCTGAGGCCCCGCCACCCGGAGCCCCTAGGTGGGGGGCAGGAGAGCGACATAAGCGCGTCTCCTGCGCCCCCTCCTCCGGCGGCGGACGTCCGGGGCGTAAGGATCGTCCTCACGCCCCCGCTCCGCCGCCTCCTTCTGCGAGATGACAGTCTCGCAGAAGGAACTCATTGCGCCCCAGCACCTGTCGTCGCCGACCATCTTGGATATGACGGTCGGCAACGAAAGGTCGGGGCCAATCACGGTGACCAGGGCACAGCGCTCCGCGGCCCACGCCGGGCACTCCTCCAGCGTGTGCTGCGCCGTGTCCCGGTCACACACCTCACAATGGTGACATCTGGTTGTCGGCTCCCTACCGGCTATCTTGCAGAGGTACTCTCCGAAACACCCGTGTCCGGAGAGCACCTGAGTAAGCCGGTAGGTGAGCGGTCCGCGCCGTCTGTCCGCCCATTCTCTTAGTACTGGACGGACAGCCTCGACTGTCCTCACCCCGTAGCGGGGCTGGGCCAGTCGCTCATTCCACCTGGCCTCCAGGACCAGTCGAGCCTGGGACCTTCGCGTCTCCACCGCCCTGAACCTATGCTGTCCTAGCGACATATTGGACAACAGTTTTAGTTCATAATAATTTCAGATGCGGATCGTAGGCGGGGTTGAGACAGGGATAAACGAATACCCGAGCATGGTAGGCATAGCCGATGTGAGGATGTCTCAGATCAAATGTGGGGGAGTCATCATATCGGAGTGGTATGTGCTGACTGCAGCGCACTGCGTGGCAGGCGAGTCTGCAAGCAACTACGCTGTCATCGTTGGAGAACACGACGTCACCACGGGTAAGAAGTTTTCTTCTTTTGTACTATAGAAAGTCTTCTGCTTAGCGTCTCATAGAAAGTACTGAAAGTATACAAAGTTTAGGGGCCATAACAATGTATTTTGTTTTATTTGACTGCACGAATGGCATAGTAGTTCAATAGATCGCCTCGCTACTGTCTGAATGCCTCAGAGAGTTGGTTAGAGCCTCGTCCTTGACTTGCCGTTACTGGCTGGCTGGGGTAGAACTTCAAGAGCGTCCGTAGGACTCTCAATTCTGGCTTGCCTTGGTCGGCCGGTTTCTGACCGGCTGAAGGCTGCTAGAGCTATATGCTTGGGGGTGTAAGTGTCATTTTCAAAGGAATAACTACGTGGAAACTCCGTTGTCACGAGACTCGTGATGGAGAAACCGGCGCCGCACCGCTCGAGACCCCTAGCCGCTCACACCGATGTGGCTCTCTGCTGCTGGCTTGTATGCCTATGGTGGCTACGCCATTTTTCATCCATAATTAGCAATATACCGGTCTACCAAACACCCATACCTATAGCCAATATATTAAAATCCATACGTAGCAATAGTCTTCTGAATTAAACTCTCAAAGGGAAGGAACGTTAGACCCATGTCTCTGTGTAACCCTTCCAAAAGGACCAGGTATATTTCTAATATAATATGTAAGAAAATACCTGTGATAAGAGAAAAAAATACTAACAATTATAATACTTAATATTTATGAAAATGGTCGGCCCAAAGAATCAGCCTTGTAACGTTAAATTACAATGCTGATTCTTTAGACCAAGAAAGACCAGCCTTCTGATCACGTGATGCGTTGACCAGGCGTTGTGTGACCTCTCTGTACAATACACGAGCGCTTGAACCCCATGAACTTAAGGATTCCATCCCCGTGAAAAGAAAAGTTTCCAGACTTTAGTCCTGAAACTACACGTCGCTGTAGACCGATCCAAAACCTCATGAGTAATTACAATTATCAGGTTTGATTTGGACATAGCTTACATAATAAGATGGACACATTTCTGCCTAACTCTTCAGATATATTGAGGTGTGATGCTGTATTATCCATATCATCAGTTACATATTTACTACGTATACATGAGAAAGAATTAGCTTATCTAAAGAGCGTTTGACAGATTTCCTACACAAAATCTACCAAAACTGAATTTATTCCATTGTATGTAAGGGATGGAAAAACGATCCGTACTAATTAGGATGATTAATAATTTAGGATATTCACTTACAGGTGATTCGCCAGCAACACGGGCTTACAGAATTGCCTCTTTCAATACTCACGTCTGGTTCACTGAGTAAGTAAGGCTTTTATCATTAATTCGATACCAACATATCTACATATAAATACACGCAGAAAAAATGTATCCCTTTTTAAGCATATTGGTAGCTCAAAGTAGTGGAAGATTTCGCATCTGTTAAAGTTTATTTGCAGCGTATGGCACGCGACAAAACAATTCGGGGCATGCTAGTAATTGACTAAGTAATTTGTTTTTAAAAGAGACACCTCCCGCTATAGGCATAATAATTCCTGTGTCGCGGGGGACTTTACAAACATTCAAACAACGGGACAAAAACACTCAGACTTGGAACAACCATTTGTCGATCACACAAATTTGTGACGACTCCGCACAGACGAAGAAGTTCCGCCTACATTCAACAGATGGCGATACAATCGCGCTTAACATGACGTCATACTATTCTGCATCGCACAAGTGGAGTTTACACAGCGACTAAGTATATACAGGATGTCCGGTAATTAATGGATAACCTGGAAATGTCTTATAGTGGAACTGATAGCCGTTCAGAAAAAAATATAAATAAAAATCTATCCTAACTACTACCTGAGATATGTGTTTTTTTTTTTATTACCATGTATAACTTTCTTGTATACTACGACCATAAATGAATGAAATCCATCGGTTTTTTGTTGTTTTATTATTAAACACTAATTATGCTAATAGATAGACAGTCAAAAGTATGCTATGCTAATATAGCTTGCACTTTTTAATATATATATTTTTTTTCATTTTTTCTGAACGGCCTTCAGTTCTACTATAAGACATTTCAAGGTTATCCATTAATTACCGGACACCTGTATACAAGCTCCCGACATGAACCGTCGGGCCGCGGCCCGCCAAGCACGATCAACCAGCCTGGTCGGAGGACCCTCCCTTTGTGTTGGAGGGACATCACACCCTGTTCCTTCACACATATAAATGGCACGTTAACTAATAAAGGTTCGCCATCCCTGGTATACGGGCATACATGGGCATAAAACCATACTTGCCTAAATAAAGGTGCTATACGGACAGTTAACGTTATGGCGTAGTGGTTAGTGTAACCGACTGCCACGCTGAGGTCGCGGGTACGATTCCCGCACAAGTCTAGCATTTGTGTTCATGGACATGGATGATTGTCTTGGTCTGGGTGTTTCTATGTATAATATGTATGTATTTACAAAAAATTGTATACATATATGTATTTATCCATTGTCTAGTACCCATAGAACAAGCTCTGCTTAGTTTGGGCTAGATGGTGTTGTTTAAATGTGATAGAATATTATTATTATTATACACGTCTGTCTGCTCGATTGCGGATATACAGGCATGATTCTATATACTTCTGTGTATACTCGTTCATTATATTTTATCGTACGTCTCAGAAATGACTGCAATTAGATGTTAATTTTAACAATATTTTTTGCTTACAGGTATAACTTTGATTACGACATTTCAATAGCAAGAGTGGCGAGCGCTATTTCGTTCAGCAATCGCGTGGGACCCATCTGTTTGCCCTTCAAGTTCCAAAACAGTGACTTCGCAGGAGACAAAGTTACTATGCTTGGTAAGCAGTACCCATAATTATGTATTTATCCTATTTTAGGAGAGTTATACCATTGGAGATTATTTGACAAACTAACTTTGAATGTTCTGGCTGTTTATGTTTGCATTACGTGAATTATGGTCTTTACCGTAATTCACGTCAGATCCACGTTAATGAGGTCGCGGCAGAAGTGACGAGTTAGATATGTACGTGTAAATCTTGTTGCGACAATAACGATTTGTTTATGTTATGCACTACGGCGATTTGTGTGGAAACACTGGCAGATTCCTGAAAGAAGATGGTATTTTCTAAGCGAGCCGGCTTATTCGTACCGTTACCAAACCATTGGCAATAATCTTCTTCTGAAACGGCTTACGGCGAGTTCATCTAATCCACTCGACTTGGAATCAGAGGTCGGGCCGACAAAAAGTCATTGTGTAATTCAGTCAAAGAGTGCTCAATAGCAGCCCGGAGTTAGAAAGTTGGCGGTGGGACACTCCCGTGCCTTGGAAAGCACGTAATTGGTCCTGCGTCTTACGCTACGGGTGTGTCTAATTGTCGTCTCATTCTCATAGTGAAGGAATAGAGACTGCATATGTGTTTGCGCACACACTTATATACTATAAGGTCTCCTGCGCAGATTCTCTGTTAAGATTATTACTTACTTATAATTACAGGTTGGGGCACCTTATTCCCTGGTGGTCCAAACTCCAATACGCTCCAGAAGGTCCAGGTAGACGTAATAAATCAGAACACCTGTCGTGCCCAAGTGCCGATACTTACTGATAGACAGATGTGCACTTTTACTCCCGGGAAGGATGCTTGTCAGGTAAGCTTAGTTTTACTACATACATACATACATAAATTCACGCCTGTTTCCTAGAGGGGTTGGCAGAGACTACGGATTTCCATTTGCTACGATCCTGACACACTTCTCTGGCTTCATTCACTTTCATAACATTCCTCATACACGCTCGCCGGTTTAAGGTGCTCTTAACCTGGCCTTTATCCAGAACGTCTCCGATCTGATCAAGAAACGTTCGCCTAGGTCTTCCCCTTGCGACTGTTCCATTCACACTAGCCTTATAAACTTTCTTAGTCAGTCTGTTCTCGTCCATTCTTTCTACATGCTCAAACCAACTTAACATACCTTTTTCTATTCTCGTCACTATATCCACTTTTATGCCGCATCTCTCTCTAATCACACTATTCCTTATTCTATCTTTCAGAGTCACACCACATATATTTCTCAGCGCTCTCATTTCTACAGCATTTATCCTGCTCTCATGCTACTTTTGCCATACCCAACTTTCACTTCCATGCATAAGTGTAGGCACTAATAGTCCTCTATGAACAGCCAAACGTGCCTTTTCGGATACATTTCGACTGTTCATAAAAGCGCGTAGAGCGCCATTCACTTTATTGCCAGCAATCGTTCTTCTTTCAATATCTCCCTCATGTGTACCATCCCTTGTAAACAAAGTACCCAAATATACAAACTCTTTCACTTGCTCCACTTGTTCTCCATCAATCATAATATTGCACATCGTCATGCATTCCTCCCTTTCAAATACCATTACTTTCGTCTTGCTTACATTCATTTTCATTCCTTTACTCTCAAAAGCACCATGCATATTAGTTACCATCGCCTGCAACTCTTCCGCCGATGACGCAAGTATTACTTGGTCGTCGGCATAAAGTAGACATTTGACAAGTAACTCATTCATTCTTAATCCCCATTCACAATCTTTTAAATCTTTCAAACCATTGTCCATGTATAAGGTTCCGGATTTGATTTCTGAGTTGAGCAGACTACAATTGTATTTTTCTGTTAGAAAATTCTTAGTATCTCTGGGTTTTTAATAAAGAACTTTTCCAATTAAGTTATCGATTTCGGTTATGTCCGATATAGTTGTGTTTAGCCGTGGCCGGACTGCTTCACCTTATAACATTAAATTGATATTTTCTACGAAATTAGTTAATCAATGCTTTGAACCAGCAAGTATCTAATTTATAATAAAAAGGCATTGCATTTCTTCAACACTTGCACAAACCTACAGTGACCAGGTTTATTCGCTGCATTCAGTGCAAGGTAACCGTATTATATAACACCCTCCATGCAATATTCTGTGATGCCTGTTCTTATTATCTGTGATGATATTATTTAATTTAGACTATTTGATTTGTATCCTTGTTGTATATGTGTGAACATAATCCAGACGTCTGTAATGTTATTAGAAGTACCTTTTTAATTTTAACTTTGTGAGAACTGCAAATGTTTTGTGTATTGTGTCTTTGTGTCCGTTGTTTGAATGTTTATAAAATCCTCTGCGTTACAAGATTTATTTCTAGTGCGGGTATTGTCTTTTATACAACAGCAACTAAAGTCTCCATTAATTTTGTTTACCCTATAGAACGACTCCGGTGGTCCCCTTCTTTACTTGGATCCTACCACCGGGCGGTACTTCAGTGTGGGCATCATCAGCCACGGTCGGTTGTGTGCGTCAGGCTATCCTGGCATTAACACCAGAATAAACTCGCTACTCACCTGGATCAGGCAGAATACACCTGGTGCTGACTACTGTGTTGTGCAATAAACGTTATTTAAAAAATATTGATTAAACAGCGTACCAACGATGTTTTACGTTTTATTTTTAGTATCCCAACTAATTTATAAATGTAATTAATGTGAGTTCGTTTGTAACGTTTTCACGCCTTAACTATTTGACCGGTCGTCATGAAATTTAGCATCTACGTTATAAAGGGAACAAGAAAAGAAATAGGGTACCTAGAAAAAAACTACTGTTACTAATCTTTTTTTTTTCGTGGGGGTATGCATTGACGCATACCCTTCTTCCGGGGCGGGCGGAGGGGTTATGTCGGACACACAGGGGTAAAGAAAGATGTTGAAATGATGATATTAGACCTCCCGGAATACCGACTAAATCTATCACGGTGTTCCTCGACAAAACCGCAATATAGGGGGCCGCGCGAATCACTTGCACATGCGGTCGCGACCCCGCCGAGGTTTCGGCAAGCCGTATGAAACGGCAGGCCACTACATGATAACACCTACCCTTTGGTCACTTCTCAATGAAACCCTACTGTCCCCCTCTCTAGAGGGGAGACGGACTCGACAAAGAGGCGCGCGTGAGAACATGCACGCCGCCTCTCGGACCTGGTGCTGAACGGATGGTGGACAGGCCCACAAAGCCCACCACCCCCAGATCAAACCTCAGGGTGGTTGGAGGTCGTCCCGCACCCGCCGGCGCCCGGCTCTACGGTTAGAGAGAGGGTTTATGCGCTCCCTCTCCCGCTCCACCACCTCCTTGATGGAAGTCACTTCCTCACAGAAGGAGGCGACAGCATTCCACGACCTCTCACTCCGGACCATAGACTGAACTACGGCCGAGAGGGCAACCAATCCGACTGCCGCGATCAATTCACGGCGCGGCAGTCACCGCAGTGGTGACAACCGGGCGTCTCTTGCCGGCCTATACGACACAGGAACTGACCAAAACAACCGTGGCCAGTCATTACCTGTGTCAGCCGGAAGGTGAGAGCACCATGCCGTCTCTTCAGCCACTCCTCAAACACGGGACTTACCGCCACGATCGTGGCGTGCCCGGCACTGGGGTGCACAAGTCGCTCCTTCCACTTCTCCACTAAGACCTGGCGGAGCTCGGACCTTGCCGCCTCAATAACGGGAAAAACAGGTCCTTCGCTCCGAATTAGCTCCTCCTGGCGCCAACGGTAGAGTGACGCCAGGAGCGCCGCTTGCAGGTCCCATGGCATCGATCCAGCGAAGTGGCTCTAAGCCTCCAACGAGATCGTGCGATAACCTCTTATCAACCTGACGGCCATGGCTCGCTGTGGCGCACGAAGTGCCGAAATGTTACGGGCCGCCAGGTTGTCCGCCCAAACTGGGTCCCTGTAAAGGGCCATGGACCGCACGAGCCCCTCGTAGAGCCTTCGGTAGGAGGTGTTTGGCCTCCCAAGGTTGGGCAGCAGACACGCGAGCACACCTGCAGCACCCCGAAGAATGGGGGCCAAACAACGAAAACTGTTACTAACCTAACTTAACCTACATTTACACGAGCGAAGCCACAGGCAAAATTTAGTAATTATATAATTTGATTTATTGAAGACATATGATAGAATATTTGTGTTGCGGGAAAGTTTACAAACATTCAAAAACACAGACACAATATCACTTAGATTTAGGACAACTATTGGATTAAACAATTTTTTGTCCCGAGGGAGTATCGAACTCACAACACTCGACGCAATGACAATGACGAGGCGACCATTTTAACCACACCATCCGTGCAGTGAAATCTGTTAAAGTCCGATCTTTAAAATTATACTTAGAAGACAGCATCACGGTATACTTCAAACTTTACTTTACTTTACGTTTTCCAACTTTTATTTGCTTTTCAGCAGCCTTTGTATGGGGAATCATTAGTATAAAGGCGGGAAAAGATCTTGAAAGCAATTTTAAAGGATGCCATCTCCAGTACTAGGAACGATTCCTGTGTAGCTAAAGACTATACAAATATTCAAACAGCTAACACAAATAATACAAGAGTTTGACAATCAATTGTAGATCATAAAAGTCCAAAAACTCGATAATAAATCAAGATAAGATAAGATAATTTATTTATTCGCTTAAACACATGTATACATATAATAAACAATCGCATGCAAAATATAAAGTTGGAGTAAGTTCTAGACATGTTTGCCATATACAATGGCGTGCAAATATAATTCTGATAAATTAATAAATATGAATAATTTCCCATCAGCGATTTATTTTTATCGCTTAACCTGATATCAACAGTACATTATATAAATATGTATATATTAATAAAGTAATAATAATCAGCCTATAAATTAACGTATACAATGTCAAGATATATGTATATATGTAATTATAATTAAATCTTATTATTATGAGTCATAATATTATTATGACATAATATTATTTATGACAAATCTATATAATTAGGTGCTTAATTCTATCACATCAAATTTATCATTTTAAAAGTCACTAACATTTTAAAAGGCTACCTTACAATAATAAAATAAATAGTATTTTGTAACATTGCAAAACATTTATGGCAGAGCGTTCCTAGCGAAGCACATTCAGCGTGAGCCATCAGGCGTGGCGTAAAGCATTTCCTCGAAAATTCCACAAATCCACAATGTTACTTGATGCTTAGATAAATTCAACCTAGCCATATGTAGGTACTCGGCATTTAGTATATACTAACGATCGGTTTTAATTACTAAATTAACATTTACTGAATATTTTAACAGGTTTTGTGTAGGAAATCTATAAAAATAACTACGTAGTTTAACTAACAATTATTGAAAAGTCGGTCATAAATTCCATTGCATTTCTAAAATAATGCATTTTATAAAATAAGTATTTTGAAAGTCGAGTTAAGCTGCTACTGGCAAAGTAAAAAAAACAGAGTATTTGGCTCACTCGCTATACTCTGACGTTCAGTATATGTGGATACATTAAATGGTTATCGTTAAACCCCATAGCTTCAATAAACGCGTCAAAGAAAGATTGGTTAAAAGGTAGTTCGGTAGAAGTGGGTAAGTAATATTCAGTCGGTGTGGTTTCTTTGCGTAACATAGGAGAGTGCAACTTTCTCTTTGTTGGTGATAAATGCTTGTTGTACTTATTGTGATTACGGTTTAATCCTAAAGATTTTATAAGGGAATCTAGTGGCGATACATTCGTTTTGACTACAACCTTCCTGTTCGGGATTCGTGTGTTCGTTTCTAATCCTGAAAATAATTTTTACATTTTAGAACTTAAATTCGAAATTTGTTGAACGCCTTATTGGATATTATAGTAGGCATGGTGGTGACAGGGTTCAAAATAAGTGATTATAATTTTTGCTTTTAGATTAGCAAGAAATATTCGACACCTATTTTTTATTTTAACAAAGCAATGAAAATTTACTGACTCGCGTATTTAAAAACGTTTTTAGTCATCATGCCAAGTACTGTGTCGTGGAGGCATACAAACCAGAGATGTTGTGGATGCAGATTTTTTGACATCCGCGAATGTTGATCCACATCAACATTCGCGGATGTCAAAACATCTAAATACGGATATTTAAAGGCTCACATCCGGAAATGAGGATGCAGATGCGAATGTTCAAATTAAAATGAGGATGTTAATATAAAATTGTGCATAAAGGTATCTAATATCACCTCTGCAGGTTCAAGTCTGTTTTGCAAAGGTTCATAAATATAGCTATACCATTTCCTAGTGTTTCTTGATTCTCATGTTCAGTTGAAGAATCATCACGCCATTTATCGGCCCATCCATTTTCTTTCTTGTCGCAACCTACGTTATATCTGGATCCGCATTAACATCCGCGTTGATTATTGCGGATGCGAATACAGATGTCCAAATCAATGCTAAAGCTCCGCAATTACGGATGCGGATGCGATTATTCGCAACATCCCTGATACAAACAACGGACAAAAAGAATAACCCAGACTCAGCAAAACTATTTGTGAATCACACAAATAGTTAATACAAACAATAATATGTCCCGTGTAAGGATCGAACCCACAACACTCGGCGCAGTGGCAGAGAGGTGACCACATAAATCCGTGCAGTCAAATAGATACCAGATGTGATAAGAAAACGTCTTGATGTCATTAACGATTTCAATGTTAATTATAACATACAGTCTGAAACCTATATCCCCGAAGAGAAAAGGCAGCGAAGCATTACAACCACATTACGCCATTTTGGATTTAAGTCCCACGAAATAGGCAGCGAGTCTCTTGTCTACCAGTTCAAAATTTCATGCTGCTTAAAACCCACACAGATAGAAGAACCCGAGACCTCATGCACAGTAGTCGTATTTACAATTGCTGCGCCACAAAGGCAGTCATATTTACTAATACTAGCTGACTCGCGCAACTTCGTCTACTTCACATAAGATAATTTTTTTCCGTTCTTGCAACATTTTTCATTGCTGCTCCGATCCTATTGATCTTAGCGTGATGTTATATAGCCTATAGCCTTCCTCGATAAATGGGCTAGATAACACTAAAAGAATATTTCAATTCGAACCAGTAGTTCCTGAGATTAGCGCGTTCAAGCAAACAAACAAACAAACTCTTCAGCTTTATAATATTAGTATAGATTATAAGGACGAAAGATTTCTTTGTTTGTAATCGTTAAGCTTTCTTTGCTTTTAAAAAACAACTCTCATACTAGGAATGATGCCTGTGTCCCGGATAATTTTACTGACTTTCAAACATCGGACACAAAGTGGACACAGATTCAGAAATACTATTTGATAATTCACCAAAACTATGTCCGCTTGGAGATCGGATCCACACCACTCGTGGCAGTGTCGCGATATGTGCAGTCATAACTCTGAAAATACTAAACCGATTTTAGCAATTCTTTCACCATTAGAAAGCTACTTTATCCAAAAGTAACATAGGCTATATGCCATCACTCTACGACCCACAGGAGCGGTGCAGTAATCATGAACGCAAGTGAAACCGCGGTGAACAACTAGTAAAAAGAAAAAAATACTCACCTATTGCTTGCATGATTGTTTCTATAATAGGAGGATTGTCGTATCGCTCGGTAGGCTTTCGTTCCATGAGGAAGGGAACAATATAATCCTTTTTAGTTACGCTAGCAGTACGGGTGGCAGTAGCAGTCGATAAATTTCTTATTTCGAACAGTGGGAAGTATGTTCTATTTCGGACAGAAGTGCGAGTGCTAGTCTCAAAATTCCTGGATTTGAAGGACAGGGATTTCGTTTTGTTTTGTCTTGAAGCTGGTTCCATTAAAGGCAATCGTTGTCCTCTCAGCATTTTAAGCGTTTTGTAGTCGGTTTTTACGCCTAAGGTGTTTATACATGAACGTATGCGCATCACTGTTTCAGTTTTGACTGCGCATCTGAATCGGCCGCCCGGTGATTTTTTGCTTGTTATTAATCCTAAAAGGAAAAATATATATTATGCATTCGTCTAACGATTTAGGCATGAACATTCATATAATCTTTCGCATCCATTTACAATATTATTTTATCCATAAAGATATACCTACATTGTGTGATATGTGAGCTTTAGTCAGCGTGAAAGAAGTCGAGGATGTGATCTAGTAAATAAAATAAAGAAACAAAAAAAGAGAGGAACGTTTTGCACCCTCGGATTACCCACCCCAACTACTGCAATAGAAAAATATTGACAATACCGAAATCCTCTGGTAAGAGATTAATAACCTTTTCCTATTGTAATAATTAAGGAGGGCAATGAGAGTGCGATTATTGTCTTTCCGCCAGATAACGCTTAACTCGATTCCATATACCAGTAATATAATAGAATTACTTAAACTTATCTTTGTACCAGTGGACCTGGACTTGATATAAGTCCGCCCACAGTACGCTGTGGCGTCGCGGAAGTCCGTGTTACCTCTTGTAGACACCATCAATCTATCCTTAGAGCACCTAGCTGACTAAAAACAGAATCAACACGTTACAAATTTGCGTTATTAATTGCAAGACGGTCATTAAGTACAGGAGCATAATTGATGACAGCATAACTTAAAATTATCCTTAACCTGCCAAGACTTAATGAACCACAACCAAGACATGATTAAAAACCTATTGTATCTGACCGCCGGCATGCCAATGCAACTCAAGTTAGTTTAAGAAAAATGCGAGAGCGTTTAGTACATACAAACGTATTTTCCTATTTGCTCTCTGAATATTGAGACTAGAGCACAATAGAGGTAGGATATAATTAATTTATATGTACCGCTGCCATGTTGCTATGTTTTCATTATTTAATTATTGTAGCTACTAGAGACGATCAAAAAATTTGAAAGTTCGCTCGGTTATACTGCTGTTTTTAGTCATTCAGCCAACAAAGAAAATTATACAGACAGTTAAAATCCTTGCTTATGAAAAATGTATTATAACCGGTTTAGTTTTGAAGACAGAAATAAAGGAATATAAAATTACGATTTCGGAAGTAAATCAGTTCAGTTAATCAGTACAATTATCGTTATTGTACATTGATATTTCATTTGACATTCCACAAAGGATTTGATTAAACATTTTGTAAATGTTTTGATACGTTAAAATAACTTTAAATAGAGGGAAGTCGATGCCTCCTAATTCTTCTCGAAATTACTCTCGCATTACGTCGCAGCCACGTCGCATTGTATCATGACCATAATTTCACGCCGTTAAGATAGAACTTCAAAACAACAATATAAAATATAAAAATAATTACATCCTTATTATTATACACAGTACCCCGCCGCGTCTGTTCGCGATAAACTTAAAAACTACTAAATGGATTGTCATGCGGCTTTCACCAATAGACAGAGTGATTGATTCATGAGGAAGGTTTAGGTGCATAATTTCTTAAGGTTTTGTACTACCCGTGCAAAGCCAAAGCAGGTCGCTAGTTAGTATTAATATTAAATCTACAAATAAGACTTACATAAGGCATCACAACATAGTAGCATCGTAGTTGACAAAAGTGCCCAAACGGACAATCGAACGTCCACGTACAATTCTCGCTAGCCGCGTAGGGGTTCGGCCAGTGTGGGTTATCTATATATATCAATTGGCCAACTGACATCTGCAAGAACAAGCAGTATCCTTATTTTCTATTTATTTTTAAATAAAAGTTACTAGCAATTTGGGTTTCAAATTACTAGTATTCTTGTTAACTCCTCCAGCTATGCTAGAATGCTTGTATTAGGAGTGGGTTCACGTCGGTAGTGTAATGGGTGGGATTCGAACCCGCGACCTCTCGATCGCCCGATCTATTGAGGTACCGCCATTTACACTAGCTATAAGACCAAGGGGAAGGATAATACACGAAAACAAGGTGTCTATATGAAGGTTCCTGTCGAAAATATAGTAAGAGGAGCTTTAAAATAATATATCTTGTAATAAACATCTTATCTGTAGGTTTCTGCTAGCAAGTTATTGTTTGTAAAACTGTTTGAAATGTGAAGTACTAAGATCAAAGAAACAATTTTTCTCGCTGTGTCAAATTTATATTCATAGTGCCTACCCTTCTTATGTTAGTCCATTTGTTTGGAAAAGAAATCTTCTAACGTGTAGTTCCTTATCTTTAAACATATTTTTTGTAATTTGGTTTTTTTTTGTAATACTATTTAATATTTCTTTTTGTTCTTTAATATTTTAATGACATAAAATGATCTGTAACTTTAAATAAGGGGAAGGCACTGGCTCATGCAACACAGTTTTTACTAGTGCAGGGATCAGAGAATTCTAAATTATTATAATTTAATTTGTGTCAATAAAAAATTTTTATTATGTATTTGACAGTGCGCCACGGTATAAATGAATCAGATGTTAAAGTTCGTAGGACTGTCCCTACAATCTGAGCATTAATTTGATTAACAGTATAATATAATAGTTCATTGAATGGTCTTTCCACGCCTTTCGGGATCAGCATTGATAGGAGATATCAATTACAACAACCTGTCATCTGTGATAGGGCCTTTCCTATAAGAGTCAAATAACACACACAATTTGAACACTTACCTTATACTTAAAATTGCACTTGTTAATTGGATTGTAGTACCACAGCTGAACTGACGATAGGTTGGCCACTAGAAGGAATAAGGTTGTCCTAAATACCATTCTGTAATATAAATTAAAACATAAACGATGAAAAAAACAAGGGCATAAGATATCTTAAGTCAGCCGATAGTGATCTGTAATCTGATGGATTATATAGTCCATCCTATTTTATATCTACGGCAATTTCTGGTAGCTCTTAATTTTTAATGGAAACGGCCGTACCGCCATCGCTTATAGGCAATATGTATGACCAAAAATTTAATTTGTATATTACCTGCGATGATCGCTGTGCTAAGCTAGCACATGGAAGCCCTCTGAATAAGATATTGGCTGATCCTTGTTTACCAATTAATGGGTTTTATCTTTAGACTGTGTTAAAATAATCCCACATTGCAACGCGACCAATAGTTCTGGCGACAAATATTATACACGGCACTGTAATAATTTACGGTGCCGAAATTTAAGATAAACCTTTTAATAATTTGGATACGCCGACGCTGCTATGAGACGTTGTCACCAATATATGCAAAGCAGGTTTTTTTTAAATCAGCTTTTCTTCCAATTTATACCACAACACTCGATTTTCTGCCTTACGCATCAAGTCTATCTAATCCCTTTCAGATTGTCGGTTAACACGCGAGCAGGGATGATAGTGACTGACATTAGTCAAAATAATTTATTATAATTTTGTATAAAACACGCGGTATTTTTACTATTCGTCTCGATCAACTGATTTAGGTTAGCTAAAATGTTGAATAGTGCTAACAGAGATCCTAATTAATCATCCATTGTTCATTGAATTACATTCATATTTACGAAAAAAACAGTCACTATCGAAAATGATAATAGAATGACTTCAGGTTTTTGAATACAATTGAAATTATTTGCTTGAATGTGCCAAAAATAATTATAATTACGTAAGACTGCCTCTGGTGTCGTGACATATATTTGCAGCTGATGTTTGTAGCTGATTATGAAGTCTCAGTGTTACCTGGGTTAGAATGGGTCGTGTTTCGGTTAAATAATCTCAAATGCAGCCCAAGCGTTAGAAATGTGCCCTGGCTGACCCCGTTTTAAGGCCAGGTATTCCCATTTTTACATAACTTTGATTCAATATTATACACATAAATAGTGATTGTTTAAAGCCAGAAAAAATACATATTATAGTTTACTATATGTACTTTGATAATTTGTGGTTCAAAACATGATAACGAAAATTTAACTCGATCAAAAAAAAATCCGAAGAGGAGGCTAAATCGATTATTTTTTTATGTTTTTCTTATTGTTCTTGAAGCTTATCAAAGTTTTACTTCCAAAAACCATATCTACTCAAAGTTAATAACAAATAGAACAATTATTTGTGGTTACATTTTTCAATATAGTTTAATACCTTTAATAATTAAATATTATATAATACAGCGGCTTGCGTACGTGACTTCAGACCGGCGACTCGTGCGCACGGCTCGCTTCGCGTAAAGTATGGCAGCGTTAAATACCTACTTTGCTTGGTCTACCTGGCCTTAAGTTGGAGAAATATAGCTAGCTAAATGGTAAAATCTCCATATAACACAATATAATATAATATAATACCTACACATTTTTAACTCTCCCATCCTTCCAGGGATATATAGAAATGATGAAAATATATAAAATAGGTAGGTATAATACACAAGTGTTAATTACAATGGTAAACACTGATTTGTACTTTCTTTGAATTTTTAGTTCAAAATTGTCTGCTACAAAAGATAAAACCAAATTCAATTATATTATCAGGCAACTCAAATTTTAAGTTTAAAGTACAATACATTAAAGGCTGGTGCAGACCAGATGCGTGGCGTGACGTGACGTGCGCACGCAACAGTTGTATGAAAGATGCCAGACCAGATGCGTGACGTGTGCACGCGCGTGACGTGCGCACCAAGAGCCACGTCTAACGTTATATTATATGGCACTCCCTGTTAGATACCAGACCGGGCATGCGTGCACACGCATCGGTCGGTGCTGCACGTGCGCACGCACGGAAGGTTGTATTTATTTACAAACAAAATATAGTTAACGAGTGTTTTTTTTCGCAATAGAGACAATTAAGAAGAAACTCATAGAAACTGCATTCTTCTCTTATTGATATCATGGACCCAAAGTTTCTTTGTAGCAGCAGAAGATTCTTGACATAGTAGCAACAATAATGCATCTTCATCGGAAGAACTGCTGTTGTCTAACATCTTTTCGCCAAATGCTCTCAATTCAATATGGCTGCTGAAAAGATGGCTCGCACGTACCGCACGTAAGTCCAGAAGTTACCCGCGTGACGTGATACGTTTGTGCGTGACGTATTCCTGCACCGCTCTTACCGGTGTGACAGGGCTTGTACGCGCGTGCACATGTTACGTCACGTGGCACGTCACGCCACGCATCTGGTCTGTCCCAGCCTTAAGAATTTGCTTCAGTTTAAGTAACTGAATCAAAAGATAATGTACCTAAGTCTTGTAACTTTACCAGATCTTAAATATTTTAATACATTATGAAACTTAACAATAAGTCTTAAGATCGCTCTATGATGTGCTCGTTTTCATAATTTTATTTAATTTATGCGTTGCTTAGTCCGATTATGAGCAGCCGAGAAGGCAAATTAATAACACTGTACAAATAGGAACGTAGCAGTTATCTAATTTCGCGTAGGTACCTACATTAAATTTAACATCGACAAATATCTCAAATCAGATTCTGAATCTAATAGATTACATAGAAAAATATTAGACAAAAGATTGTGCCATATTTCATTACTGCTGTAGGTAATTATGTGATGAATTCCACCTAACTTTGGATCTGCAAAACCTACTTATATAATTTTGTCTCTAAACTATTTATTATTGTTAGAACAGCATCTATCCAAATAATACAAACAGTTATTGCTTGGAAAAGATTCTGCTCTGAAAATATATCAAAGGCCAGACCAGTGTAATTATAGCAATTGAAAATATGATAAAATATTAAAGAATTTAGACTTTTATTATCTAAAAACGCTACTTAACCTGTAGTAAGTACCTACCTATTATCTAAACTGGACCGGTTCTAACTTTAAATACGTGTATTGTACATCAGTCTACGTCTCTTAGAAATTAAGAAAATGGCGTTTCATCCAGTTGCAATTCAATTTCTTTAGATTATGTTAACTTTGTTCTTAAGAATATTTTTCGCTATAAGAAAATTAATTTGCAGATTGTTTGCTTTACCAATAATAGCAATATCAAAAAAATAGTAAAGTCAACCAATACGAGTACTGAAAACTATATATTTTTGTGTCTAATAGCTTTTAATTTTATTATTCATTTACAATTGTATGTAGCATCAGAAATCTAAATCAGATCTCTCGTTAGAAAATTTGAATTGTTTTTTAATACTTGTCTAACATTTGCAAGGCTCCGTTGAGACTGTTGAGGTTGAGAATGTTTTTTAAATTTTTCCATGATTTAAGTATTTTTCTTTCAGTTTCGTTATTGTCTTAATAAGTGTGAGGTTATTTTATGTTTTCTAAATTTACATAAATTATACTATACGAGAATAAAAAAATAATTTGCATTTTGGTTAATGACTATGTTTGACTATGTTAGTAGGTAGGTTAATATTGTTTTATTAAATATCTTTAGTATATTCTGAGTTTAATTTATAGGCCCTGAAGATTAATTTTGCTACCAACATTTTTCCAAATCTGTTTAGCTTTCGTATTGCTAATTAGGTGACAATTTCTTGCAGGATTGTGCTTTTCAGTGGTACTGGTCCAAATTTTATTAGCTGAGATCAACGTTAGATAATTAGAGAGGTTCTTAAAATTCTCATGCATCGCCTACAAAGTTTAATTAGCAGCGTTTCCCTTCATTATCTCGGTTGCCGTCATTATAGTAGGTAGGTGAAACGGCGTTTAAGATCATTATTTAAAACATCGCGTGTACCCTATATAGTATAATAATATTATCTAGGATCGCGTGTACCGCTATCTACAGTTTGGATAATAAAGTCCTCTGTATCTATGTTGGGATGGGACTGCTAATTATATTGCGAGGCCTGTCATTGATGTTAGTTCGCGTTTGTATAGCTAGGTGCCGGCCTTAACGGGTGCTTATTGTTGTTTTGCCTGAGCCAATAGATGTCGCTGTGCATATGACGTCATTTTCTGAATCGCGGTGTTAAGATTCTCCGCGGCTGAATGACCTCCCCTCGAACTGTTAATGACAGTATCGCTTCTCGGCCTTTTGGCTAAGATCAAAGTGTAGTATCTGTTCTTTTCAGCTTAATATCTGAAAGTTCCCTCACTGAGGGACCAGTATATTAAACTGATTTTTGTATCCAGACGGGATGTTCGGGGCTCGCTCCACTCCCGTCACGGGTCGGCCCGGCATTGCAGTGCCGCCGGGATCGGCCCACGTAAAACCTCAATTAAAAATCTTTGCGAATTGAATAAGTAGATAGAGTACTTATTCAACTCGTATCAATGATCAGATAACAAGTCAAGAATTGTCGCTTCAGTAACGAGCCGAAAATCGCATGCACCTGTATTTAGTAAGCACTATCGAAGGCTGCTGATTTCTTTCTGATAGTCGTTTGTTTTGTGGACGTTCCTTTGCTTTGAAGAGAGACAGGTTCAATTGTTAATTGTACACAGCAAACAAAATTTGCATATTAGTTATTCAAATATTTGATAATACAAAACAATATATTAATATATCGATTTTCGGGCTTGGCGTACAGGACATGGAGCTGGCGTTATGACGTGGCGTTCAAAAGGTTAAAAAAAAAGAACGTGTGATAATTATTGAAGATTAATAAACCAAAACAATTTATTTATACATATTAGATACATAATATTGATATCAAAAGTAGATAATAATTTTAAAGAGCAACTTTTAATGTGTATCTGGAAATGACATTTCAATCGGCAACGCGCGACGTTCTGAAACCGAATATTAGTTACTTAAATATATTGTTTAATGCTGCAAATATAATAATAAAATTCATGATATGATTGCATAAATATATATTTTGTTTTATTTTTGCCTAAAATAATGGGTTAATTATATTATCATAGAAAATACAATAAAATTAAAACCGTTACTTACCGACAAATATGTATGTCATATTTTTGAACGATGCACTGTCAAGTCACAAATCGGCCAGCGACAAACTAGCCAGCATGAAGACGATCTACGATCACATATCATAATACAAAACAGAAGCAGGCAGTTATTTGAATTGCCTGGAACTTGACAGGTTTTTTGTTTGTAATAGCACAGTATATACAACCGAATATAATTCGTTGTCTATATTGTGGTAATGGGCCCCTGATTCGTAGCTGTCCCTTTTTTATGGTTACCAAGGAGTTTCCCAAGGGATATTTTGCGAAATAAACATTCTGTGACTGGACCGAATGAAACACCAATATATTTGAGTGTTCCGTCCACTTCTGTTGATCTGTTCTATTCTATTACATTACCTCATCAGGTGATAAGCTGATTTTATAAACTAGACAACGATTTAATAATAATGGACTGTAGAAAATATGGCAAAGGAGACCGACCACCTTGTATGGGACCCTGGCCTGGGCGTAGACAATTTTATATTGTAATAACAATATTAGTTTTCAGTAGCCTAAACTAAGTAAAAAACATTATTCTATGAAGTTTAGTAGGTATCAAGTTCGGTAAATAATAAAAATAATATAAAACAAAATCACGTCAAAATATCCAATATACGATCGAACAAACGCAAAGCGAATGATGGAAACAGAATTGACAGATTAAGTCAAGTGTTGCTAGAATCTGAAAATAAATTACCCAACACACTTTACAATTTTGTTATATTTTATCAAATATCATATTATTTTTACATTAATTATTGTTGTCGAATTCAAAATATAAATATAGTAAATAATAAAAAAAATATCAACGTAGTTCCAGATTTAGTTAATATTTCTAAATGTGATATTTTAAACACCTTCTTCCGGTTCTTGCTCACTATTTTTTTACTAGGCAACACAAACAAGCCAAAATGGATTGTCCATTTGAGTTCCACGTTTTAAACAAAATGAAAATATTTTAGAATCATTTTTATTATACGTCAATTTCATACCACTGGATAGTAACCAATATTTATTATATATAAAAATAAAACTTTTAATATTTTACTTTGTTTATAAGACGATTGTCCCACGTTCAAGCCGAATATGGACGGTCTCCTTTTAAGATATTAAAGGTCAATTTTTCAATCGTCAAATAACTTTTATCTGGGGAATATGTTTGACGTTTTGACAGCTTTTGTATAGAAAATAATATGTCATACCGCAAAAGTTATCTGACGATTGAAAAACCGGCCCCAAATCCCGTACTATAAAAGCGGCGTTACTGAAGCGACAATTCTTGACGAAAGATATAGATAATCTGGGGCCCTATTGCAATCTTTTATTAAACCTGTCAAGTTCCAGGCAGTTCAAATAACTGCCAAGTTTTGTTTCGTATTACACATGTGAATAAATTATACATGTGAATAGTTGATCGTCTTCATGCTGGCTAATTTGTCGCTGGCCGATTTGTGACTTGACAGTGCATCGTTCAAAAATATTACATACATGTTTGTCGGTAAATAACGGTTTTAATTTTATCGTATTATCTATAATTATACAATTAAAACTATTATTTTAGGCAAAAATAAAACAAATATATCTTTATGCTATCATATTATGAATTTTATCATTATATTAGCAGCATTAAACAAAATATTATAAGTAACTAATATTCGGTTTCAGAACGTCGCGCGTTGGCGATTGAAATGTCATTTCCAGATACACATTAAAAGTTGCTCTATATAATTATTATCTACTTTTGATATCAATATTATGTACCTAATATGTATAAATAAATTGTTTTGGTTTATTAATCTTCAATAATTATCAAACGTTCTTTTTTTTAACAATTGAACCTGTCTCACTTCAAAGCAAAGGAACGTCCGCAAATCAAACGACTATCAGAAAGAAATCAGCCATCGATAGTGCTTACTAAATACAGGTGCATGCGATTTTCGGCTCGTTACTGAAGCGACAATTCTTGACTTGTTATCTGATCATTGATACGAGTTGAATAAGTACTCTATCTACTTATTCAATTCGCAAAGATTTTTAATTGAGGTTTTACGTGGGCCGATCCCGGCGGCACTGCAATGCCGGGCCGACCCGTGACGGGAGTGGAGCGAGCCCCGAACATCCCGTCTGGATACAAAAATCAGTTTAATATACTGGTCCCTCAGTGAGGGAACTTTCAGATATTAAGCTGAAAAGAACAGATACTACACTTTGATCTTAGCCAAAAGGCCGAGAAGCGATACTGTCATTAACAGTTCGAGGGGACGTCATTCAGCCGCGGAGAATCTTAACACCGCGATTCAGAAAATGACGTCATATGCACAGCGACATCTATTGGCTCAGGCAAAACAACAATAAGCACCCGTTAAGGCCGGCACCTAGTTATACAAACGCGAACTAACATCAATGACAGGCCTCGCAATATAATTAGCAGTCCCATCCCAACATAGATACAGAGGACTTTATTATCCAAACTGTAGATAGCGGTACACGCGATCCTAGATAATATTATTATACTATATAGGGTACACGCGATGTTTTAAATAATGATCTTAAACGCCGTTTCACCTACCTACTATAATGACGGCAATCGAGATAATGAAGGGAAACGCTGCTAATTAAACTTTGTAGGCGATGTATGAGAATTTTAAGAACCTCTCTAATTATCTAACGTTGATCTCAGCTAATAAAATTTGGACCAGTACCACTGAAAAGCACAATCCTGCAAGAAATTGTCACCTAATTAGCAATACGAAAGCTAAACAGATTTGGAAAAATGTTGGTAGCAAAATTAATCTTCAGGGCCTATAAATTAAACTCAGAATATACTAAAGATATTTAATAAAACAATATTAACCTACCTACTAACATAGTCAAACATAGTCATTAACCAAAATGCAAATTATTTTTTTATTCTCGTATAGTATAATTTATGTAAATTTAGAAAACATAAAATAACCTCACACTTTTTAAGACAATAACGAAACTGAAAGAAAAATACTTAAATCATGGAAAAATTTAAAAAACATTCTCAACCTCAACAGTCTCAACGGAGCCTTGCAAATGTTGGACAAGTATTAAAAAACGATTTCAAATTTTCTAACGAGAGATCTGATTTAGATTTCTGACAATGCTACTTAGCACCGCGATTCAGAAAATGACGTCATATGCACAGCGTCATCTATTGGCTCAGGCAGAGCAACAATAAGCACCCGTTAGGGGCGTCATCTAGTTAAACAAATAGAAACTTGACTTTTGACTAGATGGCTTCTTTCACAAAACGAAATAATACAAAAAAAAAGTTGCCGCATATCTTCCAAAGTGCTCTACTAGATGTCGCGGCGGTCAATGCGGTCTGCGCGGTACTTCAAAACGGTCGACCAATGAGTTTAGTCGCGCAAATATTGATTAATTTACCGGCACCCGCCCGGGACAACTTCACTCAGTTCGCTTCTTACTCTATTCTACAACACAGCACAATTTATTATTTATAAAAAGAAACCAATATTTATTAATCAATAGAATGTAATTTACTAAAAAATATGCTGCTAATACAATTAATTCGTTTCCTAAAAATTTGATACTGTGCCTCGGTTCTAAGTGAATTAAAAATAATAGCAATGGAAGTGAATATTAGTTTTTGTTTAAAAGTAAAGAGGTAGTAATAACAATAGTCTAAAGGATGCCAAAACGCATTCCGTTTCACGTAGTTTACGCAACAAGTAAGTAATTAATTATTTAATAATTAATTATTTTAATAGTGGATAAGATCTTTGTGTGTGTATTCTTTTCATTTTACAACTGTATTGACTTGGTTCAAACAAGTTAATGTTAATTCATATTTTATCTTCATAGATTGATTAAGTAGGTGCCTACTATCACTAAAGAGAGCAGCATTCATTGAAAGGTCATGAACTTGTGAATGCAATTTCATCTCTCTCGGCTGTCTCTTTGCATTTATATTTTATCAGTCGGTTTTATACATTAAACAGAATACTTTGAGATAAATTCCTTTATAAAGATATCTTTAATTCCTACTGTAGCTTATAGCCATTGAATACATATCTACGAACTTTTATGGGTCCTTAAAATTATGTACCATATACCTAAGTATTAATAAAGATTATGACCAATATTAGTTAAACAGCCTGTTCTTCGGCACCGCTGTATTGCTAACGTCAACTTGCTGACAGAGTTGCCACATCAAATGGCAATGCGAATTCTTTGTATAAACGGCTGTGGTTCACACGGTGTGACAGTCAATAGTTTAGTTAAAAGTCCCTAAAAAGCGAGCACCCTCTCTATTATTAGATATTATTTATTACCCTAAACGATTCCAAAGCGTATCTTACCATCAAAAATATTATTGCATTCGGGCAGTCACCACAGATGCTGGAAAAATTGTATTAATTTATGGAATGTCAAATTAGGTAGATTATATTTCTGTAGATTAGTTTTTGAAATTATTTCGATAATTTCGTAAGCCAATGTAATACCTATTACTCTCAATAAAAAGTGTACTCACAGATAATAATTATAATACTATACTAGGTGTAGTATATAACTTTGGAAAGAGACATTCGAAAATGTTTTTGCCTAAAGAAATAATATTATTTTTGTATTACGTATTTGTTTTTGTTAATTTGATTGCACGGTTAACTGAGTGGTTGGACTGGTCTCTGTACTACCATTGTATGTACCTATCAATTCCAAGTTGGGACGAATATTGGCTGATAGACAAATAATTCAAGTCTAACTTTTCCTGTGTCCGTTATTTCTATGTTATACATTTCCATTCTGTTTTCTTCGCACGGTATCGTGGAATAAAATTGAATATGTATAACGATGCCTCAGTTTCAATCTATAAAATCCCTGAAATGCAATAGATAGATAGATAGATATTGAGCGAGACGTGACGATAATAAAATATAGAACAATTAATATTTATTTATTAATACATATTTTGTTATAATGTTTTTTGTTAGTTGCTTTCTTATTATCTTATGAAAAGCTGTTTAGTAGTTCCAAAAATTAAGGCGTACAAACAGAACAATAATTACTATAATATGACTCCACGGATGGCGTGGTGGCTTAAGTAATCGCCTCGCCATCGCCACTTGCCACGCGCCGAGTGTCGTGGGTTTGATCCCCATACGGGACTAAAATTTGTGTAATTCGCAATTTATAGTTGTTCCGAGTATATATGTTCTTTGTGTCCGTTGTTTAAATGTTTGTAAAGTCCCCTCCTACATAGGATATACTTAATACTTGTTCGGGCGTGTTCTTTAAAAAACGTAAGTAGTTCAGGCAGTATAAATTACCCAAATAATATAATAAAACAAGTTTTCTTTGTTATTAAAGAAACATACGTCTAGATTACTTATTTTATTACTTACATACGTGCATATATGAATACAGACTTATAGGTATTAGAAATGTATAAGTGTTTGAGGTGTTAGAATGTTTGTTACTTAAAGATGCGTAAAACATTAAACGGATTTAGATGAAACTTCGCACACAGACAGACCACATCCTGGACTAACACCCCAAGGCTCGCACCTCTGTATTGTCGAAACTATGTGCATATTACATAGGCAGTTAATTATCGCTAGATGTTAAAGGTAGCGGTAAAGGAAAACAACGTAAGGAAACCTGCATGTCTTGTTATTATGTACATACTTACGTTTCCGTACGATAAACGGAATTTCATTTCATCACTCACTAGAGGTAGTTCAAAACTCAATTATTGAGATCTTTAATAGTTGTGTTAGTATGGGCTGCAGAACCTGTGGTGAACAGGACGAGTCCATATCGCACCTACTGTGTGAATGTGACGCGTTGGCTGGATTAAGAATGGGTCTGATGGGATTGCCATATCCAAACCCCGAAGACTTCAGGCTTCTCCTTTTGAAGTGTACGCTGCGGCTGATGCAGTACATTCATAAGGAGATAGCTAATGGATATATCTTGGGGCCGACACGAAAGATCCCACTGGGTCGAAGTGTCGCCACTGACTGGCCTCCGTGTATAAGATAACATAAGATAGTAAGGGCTAGTTGACAGCCAGTTATTACACTCTAGTAATAGCAGTTTTAAAACAAATCATTAGTATGTTTATATAATAAGTCTACCCTATGTTTCGCCCGCGTTAGATATGGATTATAAGCGTCTGCTTCGATTCTTTACACGATAGCGTGATGATAAATAGCGTATAACCTTCTGCAATAATTGGATAGCTAGCTATCCACAATTATTATTTTTAGGATTCTGTAACGCAAAAGGAAAAAAGGAACCCTTGTAGGATCTTTTCGTTGTCCGTCTGTTTGTCTGTAATATCCTTTTTCTCAGAAACACGATGAAGAACCTATCAAGTTGGAAGTAGGTAATATTAAATAATCAAGACTGGAATTCCTTGAAGTCGTAAAAAATACTATTAAGTTAGCGCAATAAAAAGATACGGCCGCATATTTTAACACTCGCAAAGAAACCAAAAACCTATAGCGTCCTTCCCGTTGGCCTAGAATCATGACATTTGGCAAGAAGCATTGTTTTATAGTACAAGTAAAGGGATCAATTCTGCAACCGTAAATTTGTAGTTAAATCACAAGTTTATTCGAAACTCTTGGTGCGCGAGTCTGACTGTCGCACTGACAGTATTTTTTTTTTATATTGCAGTAGTTCGTTGTCTACGGTTACTGCTAATCATCAGGCAAATCATACGCTAATCTACAACCATTCCTGGCACAAGAAAAGTTTTTAATTTTTAGAAAGAAAACTAAAATTTTAAATATATAACTTGCGAACTAGGAATAATACCTGTATCCCGGGGGGACTTACTATCTTTGACAGCAAAAACACTTGTTACGTAATAAGGATAAGATAAAATATATTATGTTCTTATTTGACTTCTAGCTGTCGCTTATAATGGCTTCTTAGCGCCATCTTGGCTTATGAGTCTTATGACGTACTAAGGATAATCCTTACGTCACCTTGTGTGCCTTCATTCTACTAATATTATGAATATGAAATGTGTAAAGATGTTGGTATATTTGGTACTCAATTACGCGTGAACGAACTAGGACGAAAATGAACACATAGACAGATAATATCCTCGAATTATTAATCTCCCATCAATATAAAAATTATAATAATAATGACTATAGTTATCTCTGTTGTTTTTGAAGCGAAAACTTCTGTAGGCGCGTTGAGCACTTTTTGGGTAAACAAAAATCATGGAACTCGCGTCATCGTCACCGAACGCTTTCCATGAGCTATATGTATACTGTGTATATATGTGTACTTTTTGGGTGAACAAAAAGCGTGAAAGTCGCGTCATCGTCACCGCACGCTAGTTACTTAATTTTCACTTCTATCGGCAGTCAGTCAGTTTATTCTGTTTCTTGTTTAACGTGTATATCGAAGGTGTATGCCGCATCTCACCGTTAAATAATTACGTATTAACCACCTTCTTCGGTCCTGTGCGAGAATCAAATATTCAATGCTTGGCATGTTAATAGCGGTGAGACGAAAGCATGCGGACAAAACCGCGGCCGGCGGTAGTTCTTAATCACTTACTTTGGACAGTTCAAAACGCAATTAGTATCTATCAATAATTGATTCAGTAAAGACTAGTTGACAGCCAGTTATTATACTTTAATAACAGCAGTTTATAAATAAGTAATAGTACGTCTATTTGATAGGCTTGCTCCGTGTTTCATCCACGTTATATTTGGTTTATAGAAACCTGCTCAAATCCTTTGGGTCGTAGGTGCACAGTGGTATAATAAATGTGTGTTCTAGGTTTGATACCTGCGTAAGAAGACAATTTTGTTTTAAGTGTTTTGTTTTTTTACATCTACCGCACTATGAATAATTCCTGTGTCGCGGGGGACTTTACAAACATTCAAACAACGGACAAAAATAACACCCAGACTCGGAACAACCATTTGTGGATCACACAAAGTTTTGTCTCGTGTGGGGTTCGAACCCACAACACTCGGAGCAGTGGTAGCGGCGAGGCGACCACTTAAACCACTACACCATCTGTGCAATATGTCATTAATTGGTTGTTTCAACACTAGGTGTTCTGTCTGCCAGTAATTTTGTAATTTTGGTAAAGTCTGTCGCAAAGCAATGTCGCCAATGCGGGCATTGTAATTATTTAGAAGGAAAGTACTTACCTGCAAGGTTTTGCAATAATTACAGAATGCTATTTAGATAAGTAATTGTATACACGTAACCTAAACTACATAAAGAACAATAATCTATACTAAAATTATAAAGCTGAAAAGTTTGTTTGTTTGGTTGAACGCGATAATCTCAGGAACTACTGGTTCGAATTGAAAAATTATTTTAGTGTTGGATAGCCTATTTATCGAGGAAGGCTATAGGCTATATAACATCATGCTACAACCAACGGGGGCGGCGCAGTAACCATAAACGCGGGTGAAACCGCAGGCATAGCTTGTATTCTATAATTGGAAGTTATTTAAAAAGTATATTTAGAATTTTAATCGGTCTTGTCGTACATACTTTCAAATATATACATACTAATGGCCAGTTTCACCACTATCAAGTAAACGTTATCCGAAAGATAAATCGCATGCTGTCTCTCTCTTGTTAGGTTAAAGAATCTCGAGAGATGGCGAGACTCTTTAATTCTTATCGTATAGATAAATGATATTTAGAAGTGGTGGGAGAGGCCCTTAGTGAAATAAAAAAGCATTCTATTCTTACTGATATTATTAATGCGAATGTGAGTTAGTTTATTACATTTTTATTCGCGCCTTAATTAGCTTTTGCTCGCGTAAATATAAGGTTAGGTTATGTGAGTAGCAGTACCTACTTCTAAAAAACAAATAAAGCCTATATGTTACTCGCTGATAATATAGCTTACTAAAGGAAAATAATTAAAAAAATAGGTTGATTAGTTTTTGATTTAAAAATAAAATATTGTTTTTGTATTAGTATAGACTACTCGACCCGTCGACCAATCATCATGAAATTTTTCATACACGTTATCAGGGGGACATTAAAGGTCACAGCTTAAAAAGTACCTATACTCCATTTGGTTAGGTACTTACCTAACTAAAGGTAAACAATCGTGATGTGTCTTTTTATCAAAAAACACAGTTTAAAAATAAAATGTTGCTAAAGATCAATGTAAATACAACAATAACGATTACTAAATCAATTGAAACGTTAGTTTAAGCAGTAGTTTATTTGTTTAACATGTGTTTGTGTAAAAAGTCACATCAAGATTGTTTACCTTTAGTTAAGTACCTAACTAAATGGAGTATAGGCACTGCTTTCGGAGAGAAATTTATTAACAAAATTTACATTAACGCAAGCGAAGCCGCGGTATAAGCGAGTTAAAAATAATGTGAACTAGATTTTGCCTACGGCTTAGTTAATAAGTTAGGTTAGTAACAGTTTTTTTTTCTGGATGAAAGGTACCATAGCCCTATTTTGTAGACTGTACCCCTGACAACATGTATGCGACATTTCATGATGATTGGTTGAGTAGTTTAGGCGTGAAAGCGTAACAAATAAACTCATTTGCGCATTTATCATATTAGTTAGGATTGTACCGAAAGTCCTCACGCTGCCATCTCCAAATGGGTAGGCAGAGGCGTAGTATTAGTATTTCATCAACTTTGATTTTAGCTTGTAGAAGACGAGGTTATTGCCCTTTCGATACAGTTCTAGACCGTGTTGCTACTGAAAAGTGACCCAAAAATGATTTTCTCAACCCGGAAACCGACGACCTAATGTACAGTAGCCTTATTCTAACCACTGCGCCGAGGAGGCAATACCTCGAAAATAAAATTTTGCGCCGTTCACACTCTAAACCTTATAGCTAAGGAAACAGGCATATTCTGTTGTGCTCTGAGTGAATTCACAAAGGTAGCATTGTTTGTAATTTGTTATAATAATGTCCTCCTGACCGAATCATGGTGGCCAATCTTAACGGAGACTGGCCATCGGTGCAGGAGATATTATAGTGCACAAGTGTGTGCGCAAACACAAGTACACTCTCTGTTTCTAACCCTCATGATCCGATGGGACGGATAATCCGACATAACCGGAAAGAGATCAGGCGCAGGACCAACGGCTTTACGTGCTTTCCGAGGCACGGGCGTGTCTAACACCGCCAACAGGGCTAGTATTGAGATTTCTTACCAGAAAATTCCAATAACTTTTAGTTGGCCCGACTCGGGATTTGAACCCGAGATCTCATGCACAACAGTCGCATTCACTACCGCTGCGCCACGGAGTTATAGTAAGTAATTAGTAGGTATAGGTTCATTATATTATAATCGTACTTATATATAAGATAGCTACACTATTGTATTAGGCTAGTCCTGTAATGATAGTAGTATTGAGTGAATAAATAAATAAAAACTTGCAAATATTCAAGTCAGTCACCATCATAACCTTTTACCCTTGTGGATCGATCGGTCTGTCTCTTATTAATTCTTATAAGTCTTCATAGCTTTTGTGTCGTTCAGCTACTTTATTATTCCTCGGCGGTGGGCGGATTATTCCATTAAACATTAAACATGATCGATCGATTGTGGACGTATCGAATGTAGACTGTTGAACATATTTGTTCGTGTAGTAAATGTGCCGTCGATCGCGGCATAATAGACGTTTATGTGGTATTTCTACGTGCTGTTGGGATAAAGCATCAATAGTCTAGTAAGAGACCCTAGGATTCTGAAGGTCTGGAGTTCGATCCCAAGGCATGCACTGATAACTGAACAATAGTTAACAATTACTCGGTTTACCGGTGAAGGGAAACATCGTGAGGAAACCTGCATGGCTGAGAGTTCTCTATAATGTTCTCGAAGATATATGAAGTCTGCCTACCCGCACTGGGCTAGCATAGCAATCTATAGCCTAATACTTCTCCCATTGAGAATTGGCTCGTGCCCAACCATGGGCAGTTTATTTCTGATATTATAAAGGGATGATTCCTGTGTGTCAGGGCGCTTTATAAGCTTTTAACACCTCGCTTTTAGATGCTTCGCAACTGCCACTGCGCTGAATGCAGTGGCGTAGTTTACCTTAGACGGGCCCTGTATCAAAATGTGTTGCGAGGCCCAAAGGAAGGGTAAAGTTTCTATAAAAGAAACAAAAAAATCTCAAATTGAATTAAAACGACGGAATAAATTTTCTGAATTTCAGATTCTAAGTATATTTCAAAGCATTTAATTGTTCATACAGATCAACTGATGTCTTAATTGTATTTAGCAAACAGTTTACTGGCTTCCTTCTTTATTATTTCGTTTAAAAAAGATAAGAGTTTCTCTGGTTGTAATACTTCGAAGGTATATTACTCAGGTCACAGAGACTCTGAAATCTTTGTTATGGCCCAGTAGTTATTCTCAAAAATATTATTAATCTATAAGAGATTATGGATATCATTTTAGGATATTTGCTTACACACTTTTGGGGCCTCTATAGCCTGGGGGCCCCGTATCATTGATACGGTAGATATGGCGGTAGCTACGCCCCTAGCTGAATAATTAATGCCATGTCCATGAATAGTTTTGCCGTGCCTAGGTTTTATTTTTGTCTGTTATTTGAAAATATGTAAAGTCGCATGGCAATGCTTCTAGTGCGGTACAGAATTTTAAGAATGTTAAATGTAAAACAACAATTGTCTTAAAGAACAACCAGGTTTAAAATAACCATTTATGTATCCTGCAACTTTTTGTCTAGTGTGGGGCCTCACGTCACTCCATCCAGTCTTGAACTGACCACTTCAATCATTGTGCCATCCTTTCACCATATTCGCCGATTGCATTACTGACTTTTGATTTTACCAATTTGGTACGGCCGCGGCACTTCATAAATTTCGTACGTCCGTCTGCCTGTCACAGCTGCTCCATTTGTTAAAATATGAAATTTACAGCTTGAAACTTGGAATAAGGTCCGGTAAAGTGTTATAGAGTAACATGAGCCTAGTAATGTTAATATTTAGTAATCATATACCGAGAGCTAGTTTCATCGTCTGATACATATGTAATAAAAAAATAGCTGGTAATATGTGGGTGTTATACACCTCCTACTACTTCAACGGGTTTGAGCAACGGTAGTGAATGCGACTGCTGTGCATGAGGTCTTAGGTTCGCATCACGAGTCGGGCCAACTAAAAGTTATTGAAATTTTCTATTAAGAAATCTCAATACGAGCCCGGAGTTGGGAAGTTGGCGGTGTTAGACATCTTCGTGCCTCGGCAAGCACGTAAAACCGTTGGTTCTGCGCCTGATCTGTCTCCAGTCGTGTCGGAATACTGTCTCATCGGATCATGACAGTTACAAAACAGAGAGTGCACATGTGTTTGCGCACAAAGTGCACTCTCCAGCCTCCCTTAAGTTTAGTCGCCGTGACCGACATTCGGTCTGGAGGACATTATTATTAGTGAATGTGACTGCTGTGCATGAGGTCTCGGGTCCGAATCCAGAGTCGGGCCAACAAAAAAAAACGTTAATAGATTTTTCTGTTAAGAAGTCTCAATACCAACCCGTAGGTAGGAAGTTGGCGGTGATCAATTTCTTTTTCTTGGGGTTGGTATTCAGTGATTGCAAGCGGTCAATGGCTCCGACACCGCTGATAACACTTGATATACTTAGAAAAAATACTTATAGCATCACTCTACTGTACGGGTGGCGTAGAGGGCACCCTTGCCCAACCCCCTGGTAGTTTCGCCGCTGCTCCCGCGCTGAGTGTCGTTCGAACTCGAGTTCTTAAATGGGACAATTATTTATGTAGTCCACATATTGTTGTGACTTTGGGTGAATTTTGTATTGTGTTGTTATTTAATTTTAATATTACTCCTGAGTCCTCAATTAGAGATCAGTCCCTATGTCGCTAGGGACTTTACAAAAATACAATTAACGGAACATATCTGTAAAGTCCTCCGTGGCACAGAGTTTAATCCCTTATGTGAACGTTTAATTTTTCATTAGAAAATTAAATGAACCACTCCGACACACGACGTCGGTCTACTCAGAACTGAACAAGTTCAATTAATCAAAATGCTTGTCATTCCGGCGCATATTACGAACGCGGCCTCAAATATTTACTACTCAATTAGTAAATTGTATACACGTTTCTATTATATACGTGTTAGTAAATAACCATTAAGTATGTACACAATAAAATTACAGTTATTTTGACGGTATGTTTACAATTTCCATTAATTTAAGCTTGAAGCGAATTGGAGGAGTATTTTTATCAGAGTTTCTTGTATCGACATAAAGAAAAGATTACTACAACCCAGCTAGAAGATCTGTTCTAAACATACATGTATACATAGTCACAAGCCGGAACCCCCCGAAGGGGTAAGCAGAAGAGTAGGTACTATATCAACAACATTTGCTATGGTTTTAGGTTCCACGTCATACGGAGTAGCCCTATTGCCATAAACAACCACTGAGAAATTCTTAGCAGCAAATCTCAATAGGACCTTATCCGCCTCATCCTCTTTTTATTGCGATATGTAAAGGGTGTTATTTTTATCACAATTAATTACTAAAGAACAACTACATAGCAGTATATTTTTATTCATAAAAAGCAGTTATTTATTTATTTTACATTAAATAGAACTGAACAGATGATGTAGTGGCTTAATTGGTCGCCTCATCGGTACCCCTGCGCCGAGTGTTGTGGGTCCGAATCGCACACGAGTTCTTTGTTTGAGTTTCTTTCTGCGTGTTCTTTGTGTCCGATGTTTGAATGTTTCTAAAGATCCCCGCGACACAGGATTTATTCCTAGATTTGTCTTTTATTATTAACTGTCTACGGTCTAACTACCGTACATTGCTGCCTACACCAAAACCTACATAGCGCGCGCGACTGCGCATTAAGCATTTATGTGCAATACAATTTAATATAAATTTGCGATACAACAAAATACGTCGTCCAGTTGCATAACTAATTTACTCGCAAACCAAATAAGTGCATTGAGAGAAAGTACTAGTCTCACTTAACTGTAACTTTACCGAAATATACTTATTACTTACTTACTACGTTACTTTACGTTTCACTATATCAAATACTAATGTGCAGAGTTACTAACTAAAAACCCGTACAAACTGATTACACCAATTATTCACACATAATCCTACTAATATTATAAACTAGTGACCCACACCGACTTCGCACAGGTAGAAGAATGACTCTATCTATTGGTGAATACCACATGAAAATCCGTTCAGTAGTTTTTGAGTTTATCGCTAACAGACAGACGTGGCGGGCGAGTACGTTTTGTAATATGTAGTGATAGTGATGTAAAAGTTAGTGAGGTTGGATGGATGTTTGTTACTCTTTTACGTAGAAACTACTGAACGGATTTTGATGAAACCATACAGTAGTGTTGTTTCTTGTCTCTATAGGTATAAATAACTGCAACATATTATTACTACACATATCCAGAGCTCGGAGAGGCTGGTAATCTGTCATACAGGTCTCCTAGTACAGATACCAGTCTCTCACATGGTAATACTACACTCAATAATATGTTCTTCTCTTTGATCCAAATATGTATCTCTAATCTATGTAACTGTGTGAGAGAACAATAAAAACTATTATTATTATTATTGTTTATACATAAGAATAACATATAGGCTGTACTAAAAAATCTAGCAACATAAATCTACAGTAATTAATTAAGCTAGTATGGCATAAACTTAAAATAATTTTATGTTCAGCTACTTTACTTATATTATAAATTATTCGACACTAGCAAGTTTTGACAGCCTTAGTTCTATGACCGCTACACTATTAGTGGATAACTTCAAATGCTTGTGTTTTCTCCAGGCGAGGACAGTTCGTATCCAGCATGCGAGCTGAACGCGCAGGGTCCGGCGGCGCGCGGCTGGCGCAGCGAGGGTGCGCCGCCCCACGAGCTCCTGCTGCGGCTGTCCAGGGTCACCTCTGTGCACAAGCTGCAACTGCTGGCGCATCATCAGCTCATACGTCAGTAAAGCATGAACTAACGATACTAACTAGGTCTAGTTAATCTAGTTCATAGTTTTACTTAGTAAACATTACACTTAGTAATCACAATTTTCTATCTCATATTCGATTGTCGTGGAACTCTGTAATTGGCTTAGAGCTGGTCTTAAGAAAATAGGAGTGTGCGTAAAATTAGCAGCATAACCGACTTCAGTAGGGTAGCAGGTTCATGACGTAAATTACAATCTGCAACTATAGATACACTTCTCACAAGCACTTTATTTTACAGTAATTACAGACGTAGCTACACTAAATAGTTTCAGACTAGCAATATTACCACTTATTACAATTTGAGCCAAAATTTTCCAAATGATTAGTTAAATAGGTATCGCTCGCTTTAACGGTGAACAAAATCTACCTAATTGAGAGTTCTGCATAATAATAATAATATTCTACTACATACACACAACACCATCTAGCCTAAACTGAGCAGAGCTTATACTATGGGTACTAGACCATTGTCTAGTACCCATAGTACAAGCTCTGCTTAGTTAGAACTATTTAGATAAACATACATACCTATATACTTTCTTTTTGTAAATAGATACATATTATACGTAGAAACACCCAGACCAAGACAAACATCCATGTTCATGCACACAAATGTTTGACTTAACACAATAATTTTCTCGAACATATGGAAAGTCAGCTAACACGCGCTGAACCAGCGCAGTGGATTATGGACTATGCTTCTCACTTTGAAAAATCGTATTCAGCATTGATACAGTTTATATAGGGCTAATATTTACAGCCTATTTGTAAAAGAAAGTTGGAAGCTATCTAACCATCACGCATTACAGAAGCGTAGCAGATGATTGCATACGCCAAAATTAGGTAAAATGTAAGCAGTGATGAACCTGCGATCGATTAATAAACTAGCGTTGTGCGCAACCTACAAGCACGAAAGGTCAGCCGGACTTTAAAAAAAGTAGTTGAGATACAGGCAGTTAGTTATAATAGGTATAGGACTTAGATAAATTGATAACGCTGATAAAATGCTTTGTGTTGTTAACAGCGGCATGCGTGGAGGTTCTGGTGTCTGGTGGGCTAGTATCCGAGGGTGCGGCGACTCCGTGCGGCGCCACCTACACCAGCGTGGGGCGGGTCACTCTGGCCAGGCCTGCGCCCCAGGCCAGGACTAGAGAGCTAAGGTATGCTTACTAAATAATCGACACAAGCTTAAAGTAGTACTACCGATAAACTCTTCAGATAATATATAAAAGCGGTTGTCTTGTTGGCCTCTTAAGCCGTTGGCGATTATAAGATCCCGGTTTCTCTTCCTGGGGTATCCAGAGTGTTAATATCTTTTCTGTATGTGATGTCTCAGCGTTATATACACATAAGGGCGGCGCCAAGTAGGCCGTGTCCCACTCAAAGGCTTATCTAGTGCCTACCGTAGGCACCGTAACGTAACGGTAATTTAAAGTAACGATAGGTGTCAACTCAAAATTCTAAAAATATATGTAGACAATTACTGTTCATGAGATGGTCTTGTCCTAGATAATAGCCCTACATACCCAATAAGTGAAAGTAGAAACAAGGCATCTAAAATATATGTCCGGTAGTCAGCCATTATTTCACTCTCTATCGCGTGGACACTGACTTGTTCCGAAACCGCTATGCGCAGCAGCGCCTTGTAATGGTCTTCTGTAACTATGTGTTTTTGTATTCCAGATCTGCTGCCCTCCCCGAGCCGACGGTAGCACGCTTCGTCAAACTCAGGCTGTCCGGACCACATCCACCTGCTAAAGAAGATGACCAGGTACACAAGCAACAGTGTGAAATCAACTAGAAATAAAAAATAAAAAATATCAACCTCTGAATAGAATTCAACAAAATTATCGTAGAAGATATGAGAAGAAAAAAATAATTTTAGCTGATTGTACGATGTCGTAGTGGTTTAAGCGGTCGCCTCGCCGCTGCCACTGAGTCGAATATTATAGGTTCGATTACCACACGGCACCAATAATGCTTGTTTCGAGTCTAGGTGTTCTTTATGTCCGTTGTTTGAATGATCGCTTATGGGACTATTTACTCAGTGGCGTAGCGTGGGTGTCAGCCGCCCTCTTAATTAGGTATTTCAATTTATAGATTATAATATACAGTAATTCTAAAGAACTTTTCGGCAAGATCATTCATCGTTATTATGTATTGTACATCTGCCCATTGCTCTCGTTGGTCGTGAAATGTTTCAAATATTTAAAATATATTATTATTATATATTGCGAAATTTTGCCGCCCCCTAAAAGTGCCGCCCCTGCCTCCCCCACTAGGTACGCCACTTACACCCACGAAGTTGTCTTTGAAAATATATAAAATAATAGATTTTATTAGTGTATCTTATTTCTTTACCGCCAGGTAGCACTCATGGCTGTTAACGTCCTCGGTGAGGAGGCTGAGGAGACAGAGACCACACCAACTGCCAGCAAGGAACCAGTGTACTCGCCGTATGACGACCTCGCCTTCATCATGTACGTCGACAACGACATCGCTGACCTCGTCCGGAACTTGGATGAGAAGAAGAGAAGTGCTGTTCAGGGTAAGACTAAGAATAGAGACAGAAAGACTCATAAATTACAAAAAGGGTAGGCAGAATCCATCAGCAACTTTCAAGACTAACGTTGAAGTAGCGAACTGTACTGTAAGATCAATTTAAGAAGCCTGTACTAGTAACTGATCATTTTTTAAAAGACAAAATACTCTTTCATTTATCTATCCATAGAATCGAACCTTTAAAGTCGGACGATATTTTTGCGGACGCAAACATATGCCACGAAATTAACAAGGATACGTTTTTCTCTAACAGTTTTAGTATACAGTGGATTACTTATGATACTCTGTCCGAAAAAGGCAATAAGCTCGCACCTCACTATGTCAAACCTAAAGTTGGTATCTTAAATCTTAGCCTAGCTCACAAAGATATACATGTATATTTGTATCATCAAAGATTATAATTATTTCCAGAGGAACGCTTCGAATACGCCCGTCGCTTAAAATCTGCTGGCGCAGCGCTCGCGTCGGCCGGTATCCGCATCGGTCGGTGGCGGCTGCGTAAGCGCATTGCGGCGGCGCGGGATGACTTCGAACTTGCAAGGCGCATGCGCGATAGAATAGCTGATGCGCTGTGTGGGGTGAAAGAGGATCCAGCGCTTATTAGATTGTTTGAAGAGGATGGGGTAAGTGCCAACTTTCATGTGGCTGTAAATAAGTTGGCAGATAGATAACTCTTCAATTCATGTACCCTCGGAATGCCAACCCAAAGTAGGTATAGCAATAGAAACAGGTACGTTGACAAAATACTACATATTTTGTGTTCGAAGTGATAAACTGCAAGTTGAAGTACGCCCGCATCCCACAACGTGGCTATCTCTTACCAGAGGAGTTCTGTGGGTGAAAAATCCGAGGGAGTTTCAATATGACTGTGTTTTCTGTAAAAATAGTGCCAAGAAAACAACCAAGGTGCGCCATAAAGAAAGAAACAGTAAACATTCGATTCTGATTTCTAGTCGTAAATAGACCGAATAGTTTGGGACTGAATTTACTCGTTTCCCAAATTACTATATACAAGATTCTTTTCTTTATAACAAATACTAGCTGCCCTTTACGGTTTCATCCATTACTGCTGCGCCCCATTAACTCGTAGCATGATATTATACAGCATATGTTACTTCTAAATAAAGTAGCTTTTTAATGGTGAAAGAATTAATCGTATTGGTGCACTAATTTTTAAATTTATTAAATACAAACAAAAAATACTAATCTTTTCTCTCTAATATAAGTCTAGATTGATATAAAGATTAATAGTATTTTTGTTACTACTCAGCCGGACCGTCGCAATGACTCATCAATGCCACAAGAATACGACTTCTCCCACCACCTGTCTCCGTCCGTGGCGGCTGGATCCTTAAGCCTGGATATTCCATCACCAGTACCGCCGATAGAAGCTGAGCCCGAACAGGAACCTGAGTACGTGAATGGAGAAGATGAGGAGGTTCATAATATGGCTCCGGTAAGTGATAATGTACATATTCACGCACTGAAAGGGTAAGCATAGGTGTCATACGCCCACATTTTGCCAGCTATGTTTTAGCACCCAAATAAAAGACGAATTGCCTAACAAAAATAAAATATTGGCTTTTGCCGACAGCGACAAGTGAACTTCGAACTTCACGATTGCATTTAACCTTATAACACGGGACTAACGAAGTAGTCATAAAATTATTATATTTATATTGTTACCTACAAAGAGTGTTATGACGCAGAACGTAACTACTAACATGTATTATGTTAAATGCGTTTGATGGATATACCAGGTTTTCAGCAGGCGTTATAATCGCCATGAACCAAGAGTTAAGATATAATCTACTGAAAATTGGCATCTAGCCTATTAACATAAACCACTTTAGATCCTTATATAGACATACGATCTGTCCCTAATGTTATACCTAAATATTTACCATTCCAGTCACCTGAACCAACGCTGCAAGAAGAAATACCCCCGACATATCCTCATCCAGAGCCAGTTCAAGCCGTCCAAGCGCAACTTATGCAAGAGGAGAAAGAGAGAGAAAGATTGGAAGCACAGAAGAAGTTAGAGGAAGAAGAACTGAGAAAAGAGACTGATAGCCCACGAAGGAGTGTCACGCCTAATGCTGCTAACGGTGAGACAAAAGACTTTAAGAAACATTCGAGTTTAATAAGATTATGCGAATATGAGTATGATTTGCACTTTGGGAATCGTAGTCTTAGATCTTGGTTATAGGTAACTAGGATCTCATTATGATTTGAACGGCTATTAGATTCTTTGTATCCGTTGTTTAAACATTTGTAAAGTCCCCCGCGACTAAGGCAGTTGAGTCGAGTTGAGTTGGAATTTGGCTAGCAAATCAGAGATGCATAGCCCTGATCGGTTAGCCAAATACCTAGTCGGGTGAGATTAATGTTTTTTGCTGAGTTTTGAAAAAAACATATTTTGCACTAATTCCTGAGTCGCAGGAGACTTTACAAACATTCAAACAGCAGACACAAGAACACCCAGACTCAGAACGGCTAATTGTTGATCTCACAAATTCTGTCCCGTGGATCCGATGTGGGTGTGCCACATCGAATTCAAGACAATTTAAACCACTACGGCCGAAAGATTTTACTAAATTTCGTGTATTAGAATTTGATAAAGTTGCACTGGCAAATATTCCTGTGCTCTTTATCGTGTTTTCTTTGACTAGCTAGACTTCAAATGTAGGTTATGCTCCAGGTTCCGTGGTGCGTCGGCGAAATAAGAGTGCTGGACCGAGGTCTACATTCGAAGCTTACGAAGAACGGTTGCTGCCCGCTTTAAGACAGTGAGTTGGCTTTTAAGAATAATACTTGATAAATTAGTAGCTAATTTATAATATAACTTTAGAATTCTTGGTCCAGTTTGCCATCTTGTATGGCAAGCGTCCATAGACTACGTAGCTTGTGTTATACAACGATAATCACCTGCATGTTAACAATCCTTAAAAAAGGTATGACTGGTAAGAGGCGATAATATTTATTATTTATGCTGGACAAAGGAAAAATATATTCAATGTTCTAACAACACTGCGCCTTGAGTGAGAACCTTGACTAAATTGGAAACATTACTAAGCCCGGGGACAATATGGGATTGCTTAGCCGCGAACTCCTGTAGGTTGAGGGTGTGAACTAGCTTCTATTATACAGAAGGTAACTAAGCAAGCTAATGATTTTCGTCATTCTATTAACAGTTCTCACACCAACGAGTATCTTCGCGAGGGTCGAGAAGAAGAAGCCAGCGGCGGCAGTGCGGCCACGTCACACACTCGCTCCACGCAACCTCACAAACTGAACGAAAGAGAGAGAAAACACGCTGCTTTGCCTATACTTATATTTGGTTATCCACTAGTAAGTAAGCCGTATTTGTATACCTTTCAATTATCCTTTATGTATATCTCAATTTAAAACGAATAAAATAGTTTTATTTTTACTTTGGCTTAGGTGACAGCTTAAAAAAAATAAGTTTGTTTGTAAATTATCACTATCATAGAAAAACTCAACAAAAAGTAGTAGGTATTGATAAAGGCTAATTAAAGATAAAAAACTAACTAAACTAGTACAAGTTGTTACAAACGAATTCTTGTTAAAAATCAAAGTAACGTTTTTTATATTTTGTAGGTAGAAAAATTCTTCTCCAAAAATTACCTCGACAAAGAAGAAGGCTTGTCTCGCTTACGAGCTGAACTCACTTCTCCGTCCAACGGCAGTACCAAGACTTCTCCCAACAAGACTGCCAGAGCTGCCGCCATATTGCTGCAAAGGGCTTTGAGAGACAAAGTATTCTCGGTCTATGGCCAAGCTAATGAAGTGGTCAAAGTGTTATTCAAGGAGTTTGTACCAGATCGGTAAGTACAGCCATCTGCCCATCACCACATACTCTACCATGACTATGTTATGAACAAATTGGACAAGAATATTTCCTAATTGATACAAAACAACGCCCACTAGACCAGAGGTTTCTAAACTTTTAAGATGACGGAACACCTTTGGTTTTATGGAATCTCATATCAAATGATTACAAATCAAAGGCACTGTAATTTAAATAAGAACAAAACTTTAATTCTCGTCACACATTTCGTGCTATTTTAAAATAATATTATAAATAATTTTTCGGCATCCTTGTGACTTTTCTACGAAACCCCTAGATTCCGCGGAACCCAGTTTAGGAATCGCTGCACTAGACAGTTTGGTCACGTCCAACACCTTGATGTGGTATGGCCCGATTAAGGTCAGGTTCAAGAGTGGTAGCAGTATCAGTACGCTTATTGCATAAGTTGTTGATAAGTTTATTTTTTTACTGTGCCTAGTTCCTTCATAGCACGGGCATGGTGTGGTAGGGGGTCAGAGGCAGAGCTTTAAAGGTTTTAGATTTACTTATTTAAAGGCCTAACAGAATTTGCCTAGTGCGTATATACCATTAATCTTTACGCTCGTTTGCTATAAAAAGGTAATTATTCCTCAAGGCATCGGCTCATACGTACCGAATTAAAAGTACCTAACAGCTCGCTTGCACTAAGCCGTCTGAACTGCTTCGGCGAAAATTACAATCCGATCCAGTGTAAACAAACCTAGTCTTCTGACGATTCCATGCGTAGCCAAAGTCGTTAATATAGTATCAGCGAGCAATTAGGGTGGCATGCTCACCACTCAAAAATTAACAGAAGACGTGTCCATTTTTCGATGTACCCAATGAAATGAAATGAAAAGATTTTTATTTTTGCACCATCATGACAGTCATCAATTATTATTAAAATGTTGGTACTTCAAAAAGAAATTAAGTAAATAAAAATATAAAGAAACTTTAAAAACAACTAAGCTGTTGTTTATGTACAGATGCACGTCCCACCTGACGGCAATAAAAATTAATTACAGTGTGGTTTCTTGCAGGGTATGTGGGGCTGAAGTGGGTCGTTGTATAGAGAAGCTATTGCCTGAGCTGCTGCGCGCGTGTGGCGACCCTGCTCCGCGCGTGCACTCTACAGCGCAACATACCGTTCTTACAGTCGCTGACTGTCCACAAGTACGGTACGTACACATTGTTGTTAATCCTTCATCTATTTTTATTTTTTGAATATAAGCAATGAAAGCCTAGCGTTAGACCTTTGACTTTTCGAAGTAATGTTAATTAATTAGTTAATTATCACTTGCTTTAACGGTGAAGAAAAACACCGTGAATAAACCTGCATGTCTGAGGGTTCGCCATAATGTCCTCGAAGATATGTGAAGTCTGCCAACCTGCACTGGGCCAGCATGGTGGACAATGGCCTAACCCTTCTCACAATAAGAAGAGGCCCGTGCCTAGCTGTGAGACTGGGTATATTATTATCCTTAAGAAAGACTAATCTACATTATCAATTTCTCGTCTGTGATTGCAACCCAGCGACAACCATCAATGGCACACACAATACGCCATATTTGTTAACTACATAAAACAAGTAACAAAAATTAACTATGCGATATAATTTTATTTGTAGTTATTTTTCACGTAAGCGTTTTATCTATGCCGAGCATACTAAGCACAATCCTGACATCGTGACTGATAATTAATTAACAGAAATCCTAAAACAGTTCTCGACACGGTAATAAACCTTACGGTTGGCGACTTATTCAATCTTATAGCTAATATAAAATATCTTTACGTTTTACTTTTTAGGGCTCTCCACATAATTCCCCAGCAGCTGGTACGTCCGGTGGCGGCTTCCATGCACCCACGCCTTGCTCTTTCGCGTCTGCAGATGTTGGAACAGCTGATACTCAGCCATGGCATCTCCACTGACAAAAACAGGTAACTGAACATAGAAATGGTTTCTAAATTATTTATTATTAAGGATTTTTTTTACCAAGACAACACTAGCAATAATGTCTGTATCGCGGAGGATTTAACAACGTTCACACACAACCATTCGTGCATCACACAACGAAACACAACAGGTCAACAGTATTCCTACTGTTGTGTTTCGTTCGGTGAGTGAGAGTGCCGGAGGCCCAATCATCTTCTTTTATCCCTTCCCGCTCCTTGTTCTTCCAACTTCCTTTCCTAAAGGGTCGGCAACGCGCAAGTGATGCCTCTGGTGTTGACTGTTGCAGGCATCCATAGGCCACGGTGGCCACTTACCATCAGGTGGTCCGCCGTATGCTTGTTTGCCACCTTAGTTGTATTAAATGTGGCACTTAAGTCATTTCGCCATCCGTAAATATTAGGAATTTGCTGAGTTTTCCTTTAAGTTCTAGTATTTATGTGAAGTCCCACTTTGCTGACATTATTAAATTTCACGCTGATTGCATGGTAAGGTGCTTTCTTTTTTACTAAAAAGGCAAACTACGAATACTGTTTAATGCCAGCACGGAATAAAAAACATTATGGGTGTTCCAAGTGTAACATTTTTATGTAGTCTCTGTCTGTAATAGGCGGTATAAAAATAACGGAACCTTTATTAATCGTTATTAAAATTGAAATAAGCCCTGAATAATTTTTACTTCAAATATTTGCTCAAGGAAAGCATCGAACCCGCAACATTTGGCGTATTGCTTTTGGTGCAATTATCAAATAAATCACTGCACTATACGTGCAACCGAATTACGTTACCATTTCCATTCTTAGAAAGTAACATTTAATTAGGTAAATAAACATTTTTGAAATGATAGCTTTTTCGATTTAAGTCCGCTATAATCACTAGTAATTATTGCAATAAAACAATTACCTAATTAATAATAAGTAAAAATAAAAACGTAATGAGGCAAGGGGACACCCGGATTTGAACCAGGGACCTATCGATCTGCAGTCGATTGCTCTACCACTGAGCTATATCCCCAACTGATAGAACTGTTCAAATAACATATCATATTATAAACGATGACTCAATTGTTTTCAATTTGTAATTTGAATGTCATATTGCACACACACATGCAAAGGCAGCGCATTAAGTGTATGTGTAGGTAGAACTGTTGATATTGAGAAATGATGAAATAGATTTCTGTTGCAACGTCTGTGAATAAAGTGATTCAGCGCTTATAAGGTAAAATGTTTACAATACTACTTTATATTGATTATCATAATTCAAAACAAAATAAAAATGGACATGGGTTAATACAAGTCTGCCTTGTTGGCTGCTGTCGGCTTAAGGCTTCGTTTGTTTACTTGCGGTTGTGCAGTTTGGGGTACGATTCCCGGGTCACAATGAAGTGGTGTTAGGATTTTCTGTTCAAAAATTCTCAATAACTGCACGGAGGTTGAAATTGTCCCAGGAAGACAACAGCAGTAGTCTCTAATCAGATCTCCTGACAAGAATTTTCTTACTTACAAGTCCTTATACCATGGTAAGTCATTCGAGAAGCAAAACGAAGTCAAATTCTACCAGTGATTTTCTATTTAAAATGACTATGTAAACACGCTTTTTGTTTTTTTCAAATATTTAAGTACCTCGTATAATACATAATTTTGTTTATCTAATACATCCTTTAGCTTAAGTCTGTCTACTGGAAACAGTACAAGTGATAGCCGACAGGTATCACTAAAAGATCTGTAGGTACGTACTATGTATGAGCGTTTATGCTGCGTAGTGTACATATGTGTGTTATAACAATTTTATCAGTATTTACTCGGTAACTGAAATAGTAATCTAGACTCGTACTCTTTTACTAAAACATGGTATCCTAGCATAGAGGTAGCTATAACAAAGAGCATAGCTAGAGCATGACATGCGCAATGTGTGCTCGACAAACCTACGCATAACTCACAAAGTATACACAGAAGTTTTATTACACTAGAATTATATCACATATCCAATAACATCTTTCAGTGGCCTAACAGTACGCCGCCTTGCCGAATGTGGAGCGGCAGGAGCCCAGCATGCAGCAGGCTCCGTCCGTGCTGCAGCCGAACGAATCCTTCTAGCAGCATATGCCAGATCTCCAAGAGTAGTCCGCGCACAACTGCCTCCAGACGACGCCGTGACCAGAAGAAACCTGATATACAGGCATCTATTCCAGCAGTTCGACAGGATTGATATGCAGGTATTAAGAATTTCTTCTTAAGCCATAGTTTTATACGTTTTGCTAATAGGATGATGAAGTGGAATTCATCATTATGATATACATATCATTCTTTTTGTGATGGCAAAAAAGCATAAGCCAATGATAAGCATTTTATCGCACCTTGTTATACCAGGTGTATGCCAGGTGCCTCTGTGGCGCAGCGGTAGTGAATGCGACTGCTGTGCATGAGGTCTCGGGTTCGAATCCCGGGTCGGGCCAACAAAAAGTTATTGGGTTTTTCTATTAAGAGCTCTCAATACAAGCCCGGAGTTAGGAAGTTGGCGGTGTTAGACACTCCCGTGCCTCGGAAAGCACGTAAAAGTCGTTGGTCCTGCGCCTGATCTCTCTCCGGTCGTGTCGGATTATTCGTCCCATCGGATAGCGAGAGTTAGGGAATAGAAAGTGCACTTGTGTTTGCGCACATACTTGAGCACTATAATATCTCCTGCGCCGATGGCCAGTCTCCGTTAAGATTGGCCGCCGTTACCGAAATTCGGTCAGGAGGGCATTATTATTATATGCCGGGTGTATCAGTCGCGATTTGCTTTCGATCCTAAGCAAAAATAATGAAAGTAGTATGATGAAAGGAAATGACTGGGAGAGATGTAATGAGTCTCCGAAATGCTTATTTTCCTGGAAAATCGTGGTAAATATTTAGCAACGGTACAAAGGAGTAGTACCCTGCCGTCATAAGAAAATACGTAGGTATCTAATATTTCTATGAAATTGAGTTATTTGAATATTTGGAATCAGTAAAAAAAGATGCATATGCTAGTATTTCTATATTAAATATTGACAGATAGATATTTTTCTCTTATGACAGCGGTATACAATATTATTCTTTTGTGCCGTTGCCAAATATAAGACAAAAGTCAACCTTAAAGTGATGCTAATACAGTCCAATTCATTACATATTTAAACACGGTAATATTCTTTAGGATTTAGAGAGTGATATAACACGATATTTTGTGTTACTACGCCTGAACCCCGGCTACGTAGACTGTATAATCAAATTGTAGTTCTGTCCCTAATCCTGTTTCTGACAGACTAACTTCCAGTAATCCTGCACGGTCTAAAAGAGGCATGCCTTTATTTTCAATGATCCTCTCATAAAAAATTCGTTCTTAATGAGATAAACTTAATGATTAGGATAGCTATCCTATAAAATATATTAAAATAATATAATAAACTATGTATCTAAGAATAAAACTCAGTAATTGTAGATAACATGGTTGTTGTTAATAAATGTTGAATAGATAGACCGTAACGACAAACTTTGATTTAAAAAATCAAGCATACTAATAAGTATAGTTTTAATTTTTTATACGACTGCACTGGACAAAACTTTGTGATCCACAAATGGTTGTTACGAGTTTGCATGCGTTTTGTGTCTGTTGTTTGAATATTTGTTATTACCGCGTGATACAGGCATTATTCCTAGTGCGGGCGTTGTCTTTACTAAAATAATAAAAAAGTACTAGTCGTTCAATCTTTAATAAAACAGCTTAATACCTATGTGATAATTTTACCATTAAACCAGATATAGAACGAAATTCTGAACATTTAGTTTTGTTCTCAGAAAATGTTAAACCAAGCACCAACCGAAGAACAACTCCTAAACGGAACCGATCAATCAGTAGCTGATACTTCTCATGAAACAGCCAGCATTACCCAGTCTACTCGCAGTGGCACCACCGTCAGCGGTATGACGACATCTTTAGGCATGGCATCATCAATCGGCGCTACGTCATCCTACAGCCTTAAATCTATGACGTCAAACACCAGCGGAGGGACTCTAGCACCTTCGAGCGTTAGCAGCAGTTATACCACGTCGAAAACTAAAAGCAGCCTAAAGAAATCACCCACTAAACGATATACTCCGAGTAGGTCGGCGAAGGACTTCTCAAATTATCCGGGTTATAATAAACTGAGGTTGGATAGTGCTGTTAGTCCGAAACATTCACCGAGATCTACCGCTTCCGGAACTGAGAAAGTAAGTTATCTAAATATACGTACATAGATAAAATATTTAGCCAATTTCTATAAAGTTTATAATGAGAACAAAAATCTCGAATATTGGCTCAATTCAGGTATTAAGGTCTCACGGTTGACATAAATAAGCATAAATTGACGCCATGATTTGGCAACCAACGAGGCATTTGCTTAATTAAACTGTGCTCACTATTTTACCTGCTTCGATCCTAAGGGTCGCAGCGTGATTTTAAATTTAATATTACGTTTCTTTAAATAAATAGGCTATCTTATCTAAGTTAAAAATATCTTTTATATCTGAATGGTTGTTTTAGATATGAACTTTAAATGAACTTATGAAAAATAGCATATAATTTTATAAGATTTAGCATATTAGTAAAGATAAATAACAATGGCCTAAGATTTGTTTATAAAAACACTGCATGAATAACGCCTTTCTTTATAAATTGTTATTTGTCCCAAGTGTTCGTGTTCGTCTTGTCCCTTGTTGATGTTCGTCGTGTCCATTGCTTTAATGTTTGTAAGGGCCCCTTTAGTACAGTTTAATAATTGTAAGTCGTATTTATGGTCTGAAATAATATCCAGTGTTTAATTACCACCCTAATATTCTACTACAGGTGCACTTCCAAGAAGCCCAAAGCCAATCCCAAACCCAAGACCAAGTGGTATACCGCCGCACGAATCGTAACAGTGAAAACCGTCACTCCATGATCCACTACGACCATGAACCCTCGAAACCTCAACTAAAAGAACGCCCAGTCACAGTCTACGAACCTTTGCATATAGACTACCGTGACTCTCCGACTTTAGGGTCTCCGAAAACCTCAAAGAATGACCTCAGGAGTATGGACTCTTTACCCATGGACTCCCCACAGATGTCCAGGAATGATTTAAGGTGTGACTCAGACTGCAGAAGCCTGGATTCACCGAAGGTGAAGGCGGATTACTTCAGAGAAGGAGTGTTGGAGTCTCCAAAGCTGGTGGCCGGATTGAGGAATTTACATCTTGATGAGCATAGTCAGATGGATGAGAGCGGTTACTATAGTCCAGGTAAGTTAGGTAGCTTTAGTCACGTCTTGACAATACTGTAACATCTTTGTCCAGTTACTTTTCCTGTGATATTTCCTAGCGACGTAAAGCGCAATACGCGATTGCAAATCTCTTATATAACATTGAAAAAAATATTGATAGAGTGGCAACATGTAAGCTAGAAAGGTAGGTCACAACCACTCTTTGTCTCATCAAGAACGAGTTATGGATACTCAGAAGTATTCCCTCTAGTTCCTCAAATCCACAACTTTCGTAAGCAAATCGCCTCAAATCTAGACAATTGGCCAGGTTGTTAAGATGAGAAACTTTTGAGGAGCTTGAGAACAACATAATCAATCATTTCTGTCTATCATCTCATCCTATGTATTTTATTCTCTAGGAGTTTGGATTAAGTAAGTAAATGTCATTAAATTGGAAATGCGATTTCAGGTAGAAGACATCAAGTTACAGGCAGTGAAGAAAGGCATTACGAGGGTTATGACGTTGGAGGAGGGGATCCTGCTGACAACATACCGGACCCTATCAGTTTGCAGTATGTTTTAACCTGAATTACACTTCGCCGGCATTTTGAAGAAAATTCTTCTTCACCTGTTGGGTCAAATCTCATTACGTACAACGTACTCACTTGAAGTACCTATCTCTTTCTTCAATTTATAAATTACAAAATATTTCTCTCTTAATTAAGGAGTAAGCAGCGGTACTTAATGGCGTCAAATCAATCTAACTTCAATAGTTTTGTTTGAATCTAACCTACTGATTCTGTATTGTCCAGTACGACGTGTACCTGGTGTGGGCGACGGGTGCGTGCGGACGCGTTGGAGTCGCACTACTGGCGCCGCTGCGTGCTGCTGGCGCGCTGCCCGCACTGCCGCGTCGCGCTCGAGGCCAGGATGCTGCACGCGCACCTGCTGGGTACGTACCTGGCACTTATGTGATATGTGGACTCGAGTTCGAGGAATCCATAGACATGCAGGCCTCAAATGTAAAACTATGGAAGAGGTATTTCGACGAAATATTTTGTATCATTAAGGGCAACAAATACGAAGTAAAACAATTCGCAATGCTGTTGAACTCCATAGATCCGAACATCCATAGGATGTTATCCCTTTTCAAACACTTGGCGTCTACAAGGTGGATTGCAGTTGTGGTAGTTCTTATATGGGACAGACCAAACATACAATCGCTCAAAGGGTCAAAGAACATCATAGCTGTCAAGAACCGGTTAATAAACAAGTCTGCTGCAGCCGAGCATTTGCTGGCTTCTGAACCAAACCACTGGACTGAGTTACATAAACCACAGGTTTTATCCACCGGTCGTCACTATTACTCCAGGATAGTACGTGAAGCGGTTGAAATTAAGAAATATCGCAATTTCAACCGGGAGGATGAATACCGTTTGTCATCCATCATACATGGAATCCAGTCATTAGCAAATGTAAACGTCGCCGTAGTGACTTAGGCCATGTGTAAACGTCGTTAGTGTTGTGTGTCGATTGAGGGTAGTTGCCGAAACCCGCACTTCACGAAGGCGCCGCTGAGCTCACATCAGTCAAGTGTCAACCCGTGACCACGACCAATGCAAGTCGGTCGAAACGTCGGGCAATCAATAGGTAAAATTTAAATACTTTTAAATATTTAATCGCGATTAAGACCTGTTATATAGCATTATATTAAGTATGTGTACAAATCGCGATAGTCTAAATAAAACCGTGTCCTTACTAAAACTATATTAGCCAGAATTACGGGCATTGAAAATGAATTAATTCATCTACTAGGATACTGCTATTTCGTGTAGATTCAGCAGCATTGTATTAAATAAGTCTTATTATTTGTTATTACACTTGCAGAAGAATGCACGATGAGCGAGGGTAGTTGGAAGGCGTGTCATAAATGCGGCGCGGCGCTTCGAGCTGATGACTCTGATTACCACGTTAACTGCATACGTAAGTAATACCAAAAAAATAATCTTCTTTGCTGTAGTTAAACCTGGTTGTACATATATTATGAAACAGTGGCGGTACCTTAATATAAGCAGAAAAGTCTGGTTTGCCTAATATTGCACCCTTGACGAATGTGATCGGTGAACTCAGTAACCAATAGAAAAATGAATAAAGCTTCTCACACTGATTTGATTTCGTATCTAAAGCATAAATTTTATTGAGTGGAAAGGAGGGGGGGGGGGAAGGAAATCCTATAAGAGCAAGTTAGGTTTGACGGTCGCACTAAGTGTTGTAGTTTCGAATCCTGCACAGGACAAATATTTCTGGGATCTACAAATGATTTTTGGGAGGCTATTGTTATCAGTTATTTATGTGTTTGTAAAGTTCCTGCGATAGTAGATAATACGAGTAATTATCTCAAGGAAAAAGAAAGACATACAATTTTATCTTTTCTATAAAACGACAGAAGTGTTTATTTTTAAAGTTAGGTACTTATATGTAAATCTTTTGTCTTATGAATTTATACGACTAAAAAGATAATAATGGTTTTCCAGCTCTGGGCATGGATGAATGGAAGTGCCCTTATTGCTTCACGAACGTCCTCGCACGAGATCTTCCCTGGCAGCGCCACTTGATGCAGTGTCCACGAAATCCAAGAATCACCCAGTCCTCATAGTATAGAAGTGACGAGAATTTGTCCGAGGCGTTATGTTTGAGCGCCTTATTTGATTTATGTATGTGGTAATACTTTGTGAAAGTTTTACGAAGCATAGATAAAACCTTGTCAGATTTTTCCCATTTTGACAATCTAAAAAACGCAAATTTATAATGTATTATTTGACATATTTAAAGTAAAAGAACGTGCGTGGCTAAATGTATTCAACAGAAATATGATTGCTATGAATTTTAATAAGTGTATCCAAAAATAGTGTAATTGCAAAGTTTCTCTATTATTAATTAAAACTTAATAATAATTATCAAATGCAATCGCTATGTACAAAACAAGCTGCCGTCCTAATAATATCATTTATAAAAGCCTAAATAAGCAACAAATCTTTTGGGTAAAAATTAAAATCAACAAGAAATATGTTTTGCGAAAATTGCCACGTATGTCGATTTTTGTTAAAGCAACTTTGACACAGTATTACCATAAACTATCCTATTTAATAACTTCGATAAAAGAAAGTGGTTATATGGTACTGACATTAATATTCGAATTCAAATATTTCTGGAAACGATCTAGGTTTTTTACCTTAGCATGTTTTTGTCAACTTCTTGTCTGACTTGCTAATGTCGCAAAAGTGCAAAGTCACCAGTTTAATAATGCGCAAATATTGCGTGGATATTCTAGGGCTGGAAGCATGATATGAAAAAAAAAATCATTATAATTTTACTTTTACCAAATGCGATCAGCCTTACTGATAATTTGCTTGATACTTAGCAATCCCTATAAACGTTTAATGACTTTATTAAACGTTTCCAAAATCGTAAATCTAGATACGTTGAAATAAATATGTACATTAAAAGTTCAATAACTTAATATCTTAAAAATATTGCAAATTTCCAGTGTTGAATTAGAAAATAAATTCACAAATTAATTTTTAATTTGTGGAATAAAGAAATATGCACGGAGAAATTAAGTTACACGTAAAAAAGTTGCAGCATATTCATAAAATTTTATATCGCTCAAGCATAACTGATTTATTTTTTGAAGTATTTAAAACAATATTTAAAATTGGCTCAAAATCATATAAAATTAAGAAAAATAGGTAAAACTCTCATAATATTTCTAACATCTGTTGATCGTATAAGCACTTTCTTCAAATTAAAATAATCGCTTCATGACTTGAAAATCTAATAGGTATTGGAAAAAGGCAGTAGATTTATTTATAAATTTATGTAACACTGATCTCAAATATTCTTATGAATTTAAAACCATTTTTGTTAATATTAACCATCGAGTATTCAGCTACTGGCATATAGACTCTCAAAGTCCTAACCTGTACAAATAAATCAAACTAAAATCTGTTCGAAAATAATTTAGAGCACAAAGGTCCTAAATTATAGACCCTTAGCTGTGGACTTGATGCCTAACCAACTGCTTAGCAGAATGTTTCTTTTTATAAGAATCACAATACTTTTATAGATATAGTATTTTATTATTTAATCCTTATTAAATGATTATCTCTATAGTTTTCTACATAAATTACAAATTAAATTTTTAGAGTAGTACTATTTAAAGATATGATTTAATCTAATCATAGTACATACAGCATCCGTCAATTCACTGATACTTTCCACTAATATTAAGAGAGCACTGCTTCTTAGTCCGTCACTACCGTCCAGAAGTATGGATTCCGTCTTAGACTGCTCATTTATTTTAATTACACTTGGGACTATTCCACCACGTGCCGCCAACACTTACAATTTTAAAATTATGTTTAATACATTTAAGTTAGAAGGCTTGAACTTAGGTCTTTTTGGTGAGTCAATGGCATTTATACATTGCAATTTTAACTAGTCTTGATAATGCAACAGATTGGAATGGGTACCTAAGTAATCGACTTAAAATCACTGTATGTTTATTAGGTCATGTAGTAAGATATTATGCAAAAGGTGCTTTCACCATAAATACTGTAAGTATAGAAGATACGTGTCGTATTCCAGTAATTTCAATGTACCTATTCGTATTTTATTTTCATAATATGACTTTTCTCACTTTGGTTGGGCTTTTTATGTTGACAATAGACGACGCGTTTGAAGAAAGGGCTGTGCGGTACTACCATAGATATATGTGGGTACTGTTACTGTACTGTAATGTTCTGTAGGAACCTACTACCGTACCGTAACTTAATTTATTTTACCTACATGTAAAATTTCTTGTTTATGCCCGAGCCAAAAAGTAGCTTAGATGTTTTTTTAATTATTCTAGCTATCACTGTTAAAAATCACGTCGTCGTTGCTATTTTAAACATAATTAAATAACAAACAATTACATGCAGTATTTATAATAACATTGTTGGTTTGTATATAAACTAATTATGTGGTGGAATAGATCAAGAAAACAGTATGTTACTCTGTATTTTTACCAGTTCTCGATCTCGACTCACTATGTGCAATAATCATTAGATACATTCATATACTGCTTGGATAAATTATTGGAAATAAAAATAGGTATTTTGTTTTAACTACGATATTACAAAAAAATGTAAGGATAACAATTTAATGGTGGCACTTACATTTATTTTTAGTTTTGTGCACCTACTTGTGACAATGTTTTTGTGTTTTTTTTTTACATTACCAGTATTTTTATTATTTTGGTAACCTGTTAAAATGTAGGTAGCTGAAGTAGTAATTGTTAACATGAAATTAATATGTTATAGAATCTCATATATTGACATTATTTTTATTATAGTAAGAGTAATATTTAGTCAAATGGATTTAGTATTAGATTTTAGTTCGTTTTAGTACAGGTGAAATTTAGTATATTAGAATTAGTAGTAGCTTAGTAATTATTAATTACATAAGTAAGAGATTCCGTTTATTATTTTTGATGTAAATCAAATTTCTTCGTTTTGTTTGTAAAATTATTTTCTGTGAATTAATCCAGTAACTTATCAACTTATGCGCAAAGCTATCTTTACGGTGCCTTTGAAACGACTCTATAACAACTTGCAAAGATAAACTTATTAGCTTATAATACAAATACCTAATAGTTACTAACCTGAGAAAACACAACCATACTTAGTAGGTGAAAAACCTATTTACCAAAGTGTCACTAGCCACCTGTTTGTATATTCGGAGTAATTAGAAGCATTGTACACACCTACATACTATACAGAACACATATTATAATCTTACATGCGTGCTTAGACTTATCCCTGTTGCCAGAGCTGTAGGCAAAGATTACAGCTTTTCACCTCGATTCTGGCATATATCACTTGCCTAATACACTCCAGTCAATTTCTTCAAGCATGTTTACATTCTCAGTTCAGGATAGGTACCTATTCTTTCTCAAAGTCATCTCTGATTTCGTCGGAAAAAGCACGCAATCGCACTGTTTGCATACCACAGAGAAGACAATAAGCGACATGTCTAATTAGAGTTCCTAGTAAGATTACCCTCTGTTAGCAAGCCGATTCGTCAAACCGTTACGGTGTGAACGTACTGTTATTTCTGTATCTAGTTACTCTGAATATCTATATCAAAACATATTCATCCACTTCCATCCGATGGAATTTAACCCTGATTCAAATAAGTATGTGGTAAGTGGATATAGTGACGAGAATAGAAAAGGGTATGTTAAGTTGGTTTGGGCATGTAGAAAGAATGGACGAGAACAGACTGACTAAGAAAGTTTATAAGGCTAGTGTGAATGGAACAGTCGCAAGGGGAAGACCTAGGCGAACGTTTCTTGATCAGATCGGAGACGTTCTGGATAAAGGCCAGGTTAAGAGCACCTTAAACCGGCGAGCGTGTATGAGGAATGTTATGAAAGTGAATTAAGCCAGAGAAGTGTGTCGGAATCGTAGCAAATGGAAATCCGTAGTTTCTGCCTACCCCTCTGGGAAACAGGCGTGAATTTATGTATGTATTATTATGTATGTATGATTCAAATAGGTCATGACTATTATCCCGCTACAATTATTGTAAGCATTCAAAAGCCTGATGTTGCTGTTTCTGGATCACGTCGCCCGCGTGACGATTTCTGCATTTAGCCGATTCGATATCGCTGAGAAACTCGACCTGTTAAGACGACCATAAGGTTTACGTAATTTGTGTCCATACGGAGAGAATTGAAGCAGGACGTTTCATGCTTAACTATCTGATTCCAAATAGGTTAAACATTTATTTGATTTATCTACTGTCCTTCTCTTCTCTGTCTATGTTAGAATAATTAGCTTAAAACTAGCTTTAGCTTCAACAAACCACATCACCCACTGTGATAATAAAGGAAAGAGTTGCAATGATAATGGTATAACGCGTGGGTTCTCAGTTGTTGGTATAGATGTAATGTAATTTTAAGTAACCTTAGAGTGTAGCGTATCGGTCAATGTTCATACATGTTTTGCTCTAGTTTGTGTGCGTTTATTATAGACTTGTAGTCGAAGATTTTTTATTCGTTTTTGCATAATTTGCCTATTTAGCAATAGTCCTTTCTTACTAACAATGTTTTAATTCTAACTTTATGTGTAGTTTTCCTTCTATTCCGCCTTGATTGCCTTATTTAAATACTTAATCTCAACTTTTGTGATTTCAGTGTTTGATTGAGAGTCATACATTTTAGTCGCTATGTCACGTTTTTTTTTGTAATAGAATAGATCTACATTTTTTCTTCTTTACATTCACATTTTTAAATCTTTATTAATCAATATAGAAACATGCCTGTATATTGATCAGTACATCATATAACCTAATTTTAAGTATCACCTTGTTCCTTGCTGTTGTGTTTTACTTATCTCTATACATCTAAAGCTTCTCTGATATGTCTTGAAAGTTTCCTAGTGATCTATCTATACGTGAGTTCAAAAATATAATTATATCGTCCAAATATACGAATGGGTCAACTGAATTATTTACCTAAATTGTACTACGTTGCGTGTTTAGATAGACGAAAAAGACATCATAAAATAATAAAATTAAAAAGATACAAACATTATTACCGTTTAATGTTCTGTATTCATGTTTCTGTACAACATCGATTTTACTTCCACTTGGTAATATCCTTGCGTTACTTCCTATTTCTTAATCTGTCTTTCGTCTTTCATAATTCATCACACTCGGCCTTTCTAATGAATTTATACAAAGTAGTTAAATTAAAAGTGAAGCATTACCTATCATGAAAGTGACGTATGAAATATAATGAGAACAATACCTTTTGGGAGTATATATTAGCGTGTCGTATGACGGTAGGTACTAAGCTCTTGTACATTTTGGTGACAACTATTTCGAGAGTAAGTTCCTATGGACTTCTACATTATCTTATAACATTATTTTATAGTACGGGAATGCTTCGTAATATAACTAGGATAATATTTAAATTAATATCGACCGTTAATTAAGTACCTAATTTACAGTACCTAAATATATTTGAAGTACAGGGAGTAAAAAATACCTTGTTATGTTGTTCCTAACATTTTGATATTTAATAAAGATTTTTGTATATTTTTACAAATCCATTTGACTAATAATACTCTTTGTAACGATTTATATTATCTTATACATTTTCTTATGTAGAATCTGTTTAATATTGATGATGTTCAATGCACTGTTCCAAGTAACCATGATATAACTGGCTTTACCAGTTTGATTGATTGCATCAATGATGTCCTCGACGGGGAAATAATTCCTTTAGATTTAGCCAAATTGTATCAGTTAATCACTTATAACAATAACTACCTATTTATCATCACGCTAAGTAGCACCATCAACGACATCAATCAATCTTTCAATTTTCACAATATCAATGATATTATTATGTTTTTTAATAATTAAAACGTTCAAGTGTCAATAATTTTATGTAACAAAGAATTTTTGTGTTATAGTTGTATACATTAAATTTAAACTGCATTTTACGGATCTACCCTTGATAATCGGCAGTCGAAATCTTGAAGTAAGATACAAAAACTAGTCGCCAATTTAATCGCCATAAAATCCAGAAAGTGTAGTTAAATTTGAATGTGTTTTCTTTTGGATGAAGAGAAATTTTGAATAATAAGAAGATTTGTCGGAATATTGAAATGATAATGTTTGTGTTAGTACAAGAGAAGGTTGCATTTATGTTTTATTGTATTTATGTGTTGAATTTTGTTGCTAGTAGGTACTAGATAGTAGTATTTACATATTAGGTAAATATCAAAAGCTAGATCTTTTAAAATCATTTTGCGCACAAGAAATTAGAAATATTGCCAATGTTCTGGGAGAAGGTATTTAAAAAATTAAGTATTATTGTAACTAATTGGACTGATTGTAAAAATTTGCGATTTGGATCGACTTTTCTGCTAATATTTCAAATTAAAGCATGCCTAGTTTAGTCTGCGGTTAGTAACTCGAAAACTGAAAGTGGAGATCGACAGATATACAAACTTTTCAAAAACTTATTGAGATAATCAATATTTAATAACCGTTCTCCTTTGATGTATTATTGTTCTTACTACATTATGTTACCAACGTTATCTTATTATTTGTCTCTCCTATCTCTTTACTAGATTTCTTTCACTTTCATACGTCCTCCTATAACTGCTAGGTGAATTTCAATCGGTTAAATAGCTAAACAACAACCAACAAGTTTGACGACAACCTAACACAATAGAGATGACTTCCTTACATCGACAAGTAATCTATAAGCATTATACACACTTAAGAAAATAACCTTTGTGAAGACGATTTGTCATTATTGATGAACTTCTTTTTAAACTCCATTTGGATAAGTACTTAAGTAAAGGTAAACAATCTCGATGTGACTTTTTACACTAATACATATTAAACAAATAAACTAGGTACTGCTTAAACTAACGGTTTAATTCATTTAGTAATTGTTATTGTTGTATTTACATGAAGTATAGGCATATGTGATCGTATAGGTATACTCAATTTGGTTAGGTATTTAACTAAAGGTAAAAATAAAATGCTGCTAAAGATCAATGTAAATACAACAGTAACGATACTAAATCAATTGAATCGTTACTTTAAGCAGTAGTTTATTTGTTTAATATGTGTCGTGTAAAAAGTCACATTAAGATTGTTTACCTTTAGTTAAGTACCTACCTAACCAAATAGAGTAAGGTAAGGAGTTTGAAGCCAAATATAAATCTAAACTATATGAATTCTTTAGTAAGTATATCTGTCAATCTCGATCAAATTCTAAACGTTTTAAACTTTCTACTGTCTTATTTAAAGGCAGTTTTAGGTAGCTGTTGCTTCAGGAGTGTCAATTGATATGGAATTGTATGGTCTGTCGGCCCAACGTATGTCATTAGTATATTGTGTACTACAGAGCACGGTACATTGCACGTACTTCTACTAGGGGTGAAAGCAATAATAATAGTGGTATTGGGCGAAGGAAGCGCAGGCAGCAGTCATATTAGTATCAGTGTACGGAAATAAAACTGGAAGTTTCTAACCGCAAAAAATGGCACCACGGATTCTACACACTGTAGGTGGCGCTTTATAAAACTAAGCCTAATTTTAATTTTTGTTTTTAACTTCCCTACGCCTTCCCCCACCGCGTCTGTACGCGATAAACTCAAAAACAACTGAACGGATTTTCATGCGGTTTTCACGAATAGACACAGTGATTTATGAGGAAGGTTAAGTTGTATAATTTGTTAAGGTTGTACTATCCGTGCTAAGCTGGGGCGGATCGCTAGTATAGAATAAGTGGGGATGACTAGTACGAAGATAGCGTTTTGTGCTCTGTATTACATATTTTCGTGCAATACTATATATTTTAAGTTGTTATTATAAATCAGTCTTATTTTATATATTTTTCTTAAAAATGTCTATTATCATAAATATTAAAGATGTATAATTTGTTTAAGTATTATTATGTTTTGTTGAAATAAAATGTATTGACCCCAATGTGTTACACAAATGTGGTCTTTATACATATGATAATAAGGGTTGTTATCGCTGGTATTGCGAATGAAATGGAGCGAAAGAATGAATAAAGGGTTTCTTAACATTATACGTGTTTCATTTATATATTTATTTGTAGCTTTCATAATCTTACTATATCAGCTTATACTATACTATAGCAGCGATAGCTCAGTGGGGAGACCAACAAACTGCAATGCATGTCTCGGGTTCGAACCCACGTCGCGTACATCCGAGTTTCGGAAGTTATATGACTTTTCGAAATTATGTGCGTATTGATTAACAATTATCGCCTGCTCCGTGCCTCGGACAGCAAGTTAAGCCGTCGGTCCCGGCTGCCATAAACATCTATGGCAGTCGTTATTGGGAAGTCAGTGCCCTATAATATCCTGAAACTGGTCTCTAGCCTTAGGGTATTGTCAGCCTTCGGGTTGCGGAGGTCAGGTGGTAGCTACTCCATGTAAAACCTGATATCCAGTCAAAACCGGTTAGACTAGAAAAGCCGACCCCAAGTGACTTAGGAATAATAAAGCCTAGGGAGAATATAATCTTACTACGATGTGAAGTCTTCTGTTCCCCTTGGACCACGGTACCTTACGCTTTAAAACAAAGTAAGTGTAATACGTTTTCTATTTTTGACTGTCGAATGGCGTAGAGGTTTAAGTGGCCACCACGCTACTGCCGCCGCGCTGTATGTTGTAGGTTTGATTTCCAAAGGGGCAAAAATTTGTGTGATACAAAAATAGTTGTTCCAAGTCCAGACTCGGAACAACCAGGTATGGTGTGTCGTAGGTAGGTGTGTCGACAATGTTTATAATGTTTCCCGTGATATAGGAATTATTCCTAGTGCGGGAATTGTCTTAGATTTTTGACTATGTCTGGTATTTTAAGACTTGACTGATTAATGTATCTATGCTTGCATTTAAGCATGATCCTTACTAATATTATAAATTCGAAATTTACTCTGTCTGTCAGTATGTCTGTTACCTATTCCCGGCTAAACCACTAAACCGATTTGGATGAAATTTGATACAGAGGTAGTTTAGAACCTGGGAAAGGACATAGGCTACTTCTTATTGATGTAGGTACCACGCGGGCAGAGTCGCGCGCAATAGCTAGTATTATATAAATGGTATCATTATAAGAATTAATTTTAAGTGTTGCTATGCTAATCGCGAATATCTTACAACTTTATCCAATTCTTAACGTCATGACATACCAGAGTAACGAGTAAGTATTTATATTTATAGCACTTGGTTTGTCTTAACTGTCAATTATACTATATAACATTGTAATCTGTGGATAACGTCATGAGCAGTCTGTTTGTTAATTCTATCATTTTACTCCTAAAATTGTTGTAATGTATAATACACTGTTGTTTGTTGTCCCTAATAAAATAAAATAAAACCAAGTAAAATGCAATCCATAAAGCAGTCTTTGAACTTAAAACCTCGACAAATAGCGTCGCTACTTATCAGTAAAGCTATTTATGGCCTTACTTCAGAGATTGAAATTTGACTTAATATGAGCATGTTTTGAGACAAATCAAACAAAACTAAATTAGTCATAACATTTTATTACATAAAAGTATAATAATTATATCACTTACGACTAATAAATAATAATATGACTACGTGGTGGTTGCTTCTTTTATAGCGTTATCGTCTACGCCATTTTCCGCAGCGTTGGCCTCGCTAGGAGATTCCGTGACGTCATCGGCGGTGACGTCAGTAACTTCTGAAGTGTCTGCTGTCATTTCATTATTTTCGCCGTCACCTCCTGGTACGTCGGATGCTTTCTTGAACTTATTAACGTCTAAAAAATAATGTAGAAATTAGGTAAAATCTTAAAATGGTATGGTAATTACCTTAGATGGAAGTTACTAAAGTTTAATTGTTTAATTAGCTTTTGACTACAACTTCTTACGCGTGGTATTTGATTGATTTTGGGATTATCTACACAAATAATACTCGACTTCTAGGCAAGATAACATATATACCAGATTTAAATTTACACCCGCAGCATACAAGTGAGAAAACCGTATTCAATTTCGTGCAGTTCTTTCTGCGTGGTGAGCGTACAAACATACAGATAGACAAAAAATCTAAAATAATTGTTTTTGCTTAGATAGCTCATACTATTAACCCTTAGGTACACACGGCTACACATAAAGTTAGACATCCTATATACACATAACTACGCTACATACAAAATAGAGAATTGTCGGAAAGGGACAGTGTATAGTGGTGTCGATGTAATGGTAAGGATAGACCGTAACAAAAATATAACGCACACTCTCGCACGATTCGCAGCGTTCAACTTCTGGTAGTTCAAAGTCCAAACAGTTTAGATTGATGTGTCGCTGTGTGTACACTATTTTTTTTTAATAGCTTCTGTAACTTCAGGGATATTTCCCTCCGTCCAGTAGGATCCCCTGCTTCGATCCTCTGGGGGATTTATTTGGATTTTTTGTCCACATAAATCCCCTGGGGGTGTATTTGGAATTTCTATCCACATGGATCCCCTAGGGGATTTATTTGGAAGTTTTTGTCAACACTGATCTCCTTAAACATTTTTTTTAAACATATCTATATTTTTTTATTATCAATAACCCAACTGCATAAAAGACAATTTAAAGTACTTTTGAATTGTTAAGTATAGGATCTGAATTTTAAATTAATTTATCGAGTTTTTGTTTTATGTTCTTTCATAACTTAATCGTTAACTGATTTATGTGTCGTCTACTCATGCTTTTTGTTTGAATAAAGCGTCATTTATTTTATTTGAAGAAACAGTCATTTATTTGTTTGTTTTCGATGAAGCAATTGGTCGATAAAATCAAAATAAATCCCCCAGGGGATCCTAATAGATCTACCAGGGGATCACGATCACACTCGATAAAGGGATCTATGTTGACAAAACATTAAAATATCCTGCTTGACGGAGGGAGATATTTAAGACATCGACCAATTACAATTTTATAGTGCATAGAGATAAAAATAATTTATGAATGTAGATTCCAAAGTCCACTTTTTTTTGCTGACTATGACTGCATAGATTCGGTCTTAAGTGGTTGCCTAGCCACTGCAACTGCGTCAAGTGTTGTGGGTTCAATCTCCACACAGAACAAAAGAACCATGGTCAGAGACATGGTGGCGGGGAAAGAACATAACATCAAGATTATCAACATCGGAGTGCAAACCTTCGTAAGATGTGATATTTACAACATGTCATGCTCGTTTAGATGAATTATTGACGATTTGCTAATATACTCATAATTATTCTTATAATGGTATATCTCGTGTTTGGTATAATTTTGATTGTTGTGGCTTCAATCCACATGTGACATAAAATATGTAGACAACAAATAGTTGTTCTAAGTTGGGATGTTCTTTGAGTTCATTGGTTGAATGTTTTGAAGTCTTTGACGACATATAAATTAAACCTGGCATGGTAGTCTTTTAACTGAATTAAAAAAAATATTATAGTCAGGTCTTAAGTCCAGTATATACAAGTGAGAAACGGCAATGAATTGCCGTAAATCTTATAGTTCGAAAAAATGGTATCACGTGACCTTGAGGTCAGAGGTCAAAGGTCATAGTCAATTCGGGGTATATCGACTATGCTGAGTCAAATGGCGTTGACCGCAAGTCTCTAGCTCTTAAGGTTATTGAGTTGAAAGTTGTATAATAGACAGACGGACAAAACTGTTGTATAAGGTTTTTTCGAACTCAAAAGAATATAATATTGTCTTCTGGTTAAGCGAATGTTATTCATTGAAATTAAACTACTATATACGGATTTTATCGCGTTGTTTATTTATCACTGTATTACAAAATTTTGAAAATATTACACTACTACTACTATTGATTTTATTTTACTAATTTATAAGCTAATAAAATTATTTAAACTATTAAATCTATTTATTTTTGGTTTACACTTTGCCCGACGTTTCGGTTGCTTTCCAGCAGCCATGGTCACGGGGAGACTAAGATGGTAGTTGTCTCAATGTTCCAGTGTAGTTATTTCAAAGTACCCGAACATAATTTCTATTTACGCAGAATGAGCTCAAAGTGTCATGAAGTCTAGCTGTGGTTTGTTTCTTCTTGGGTTTGACTATTTGAAGTACTGGATCCCAAGCTGGTGGTACATTCCAACCATCTTCTCTATTGAAATTGGGATGTTTTTTGATTTCAATAGCCTCGCGAAGCATCCTTGGTAGGAATCGGTGTTTTTTAGCGAGAATCTGTGGTTTGTCAAATCTCAGGTAGTGGTTGGTCCCCTGTTGTATATGTTCACACACAGCAGACTTCAACGAGCGTTTGTGTTTTATTATTATTTATTTATTAGGTTAACCAACGATTGTTTACACTATACAAATCTGCTTACTTGATAGAAAACATTTACATGTGTAACAACCACTTACAGGCTAACACCGCATGCACATAAAAACGGTTATGGATTACAATTTTAAATTAAAATTAAGATTAAAATTATTGAAACAGATTTACATATTGACATTAGATAATGAGATTAATATTAATCATAAATATTATATACAATTAACAGTTAAACACAATAAAACAGATTAAAATACATAATAAATTCATAGGTATTAAATAAAAAAAATAAAAAAAACGTATTTGTAATTATGTTGTTGTACAGTACAAGAGATAGTGTATTAAATAAAAATATAATAATAAAATAATGATTAAAATATACAGGGTGATTTTGAAATCGTGTAATTCCTTTTAACCACGCATTCTACTGGTGATATAGAATAACCCTGACCATATTTTTATTTAATTAGAATTTTTTTTTTTGAAAAATTATTGTATCGTTTTTTCGTGAAATGGTGTTAGATAGTCATATGTTAACCTACAGAGGCAATTTTAATTTTTTACTAATTAAAATAAAAAAACATATTAATAATTAATGTCGTAAATAATAAGGGGCGGTCCTTTTTATTGCCCCTTATTATTTACGACATCAGTTATTGTTATGTTATTATTTTTAAATTAGTAAAATATTAAGATTGTGTCAGGTGGTTAAAATATGACTATTTGAAATCATTTCATGAAAAAAATCTGTACTCTAATTTTGCCGAAACCATTATTCTAATTAAGAAAAAATATGGTCAGGGTTATTCTATATCACCAGTAGAATGCGTGGTTAAAAGGAATTACACGATTTCAAAATCACCCTGTATAAATTAACATTGATTAAAATAGCTTTAAAAAAAAATCGAATGTATATAAATGTCTTGTATGGAAAAATTAAGTTTAGTATAACAATCCGTCAAGTGCCAATTACCTTTACAAGATGCAGGGGTCTATAAAATAGATTGTGACTGCGGACTCTCATACATTGGTCAAACCAAGAGAAGCATAGGCACCCGCATAAGAGAACACATAGCTGACGTTAAACACAAACGCTCGTTGAAGTCTGCTGTGTGTGAACATGCACAACAGGGGACCAACCACTACCTGAGATTTGACAAACCACAGATTCTCGCTAAAGAACACCGATTCCTACCAAGGATGCTTCGCGAGGCTATTGAAATCAAAAAACATCCAAATTTCAATAGAGAAGATGGTTGGAATATACCACCAGCTTGGGATCCAGTACTTCAAATAGTCAAACCCAAGAAGAAACAAACCACAGCTAGACTTCATGATACTTTGAGCTCATTCTGCGTAAATAGAAACACCCATGATTAAATTATGTTCGGGTACTTTGAAATAACTACACTGGAACATTGAGACAACTACCATCTTAGTCTCCCCGTGACCATGGCTGCTGAAAAGCAACCGAAACGTCGGGGAAAGTGTAAACCAAAAATAAATAGATTTAATAGTTTAAATAATTTTATTAGCTTATAAATTAGTAAAATAAAATCAATAGTACTTGTAGTAGTAGTGTAATATTTTCAAAATTTTGTAACACAGTGATAAATAAACAACGCGATAAAATCCGTATATAGTAGTTTAATTTCAATCAAAAGAATATAGTGTTACATACCATATTTGCTATAATCAGCTCCTAACAGCCTCAAGTAGTGTACCGTGTCTGGTGTGGCTGTATAAGCGCGTAGAGAGTTCACACCGCGCCATCCTACTAGTGTAAGTTCCAGATTCGATTCCTCGCCTTCCTCCTTGTATTCCAGAACGCAGCTACCGGTCGCTGTAAGATTAATAATAACATATTTACAAGATTAAATACATTACATATAATTATAAAATTATCATGGTCTGAAATAAAAGTTGTAAGCGGTATATCACTTTTTATATGTACTTATACAGTACAAAACTGTGATGAGGAAGGCGACATTTTCTTTTTACCTGATAGAGATTCATACAGGTTTTTTATTCTAAAGGTTGTAATTTTTTTACAGTACAATATTGTGTTGACGATTATGATAACATTTTAGATGTAAATGCGCTGCCTCGATGGCTCAGTACTACAGTACTGAATGCGATTGTTGCATGTGATCTTTCGGGGTTCTACTCCCAGGTTGGACTTGGTTTTTGTGTCAAGGATTCTCTGTTGCAGCAAGGATTTTGGAGCTCTGTTCAGTAGATGGCATTAAGCTTGTTTTCTATTCCGTGACATCTAAAACTATCATTGTCCTATTATGAACCTAATACAACTCTGCTTACACCTTCAAAGGTATACCAGTGTATCCATGAAAGAACAGGCAGAGATGCAAAGTCAAAGTGAAAAATCATTTATTCATTTAGGTCACAAAGTAACACTTATGAACGTCAAATATATAAGTTAGTAAGTTTACTAAGTTACAGTAAGTTTACAGCTACATTTAGGTTAGTTGCTAGGTTCAGGCAAAGGGTTGAGCTTATAAGAAGAAATCTGCAAGAAACTCACGGCCATTTTAAAATGGCTATGATTCGCAGTGAAGGATTTGCAGTGATACCGTAAGAGTAATAAAATAATAATGTCTGCCCTGTATTAAACTGTCTCACTTTTCGGTCTGAGAAAGGTTAGGCCATAGTCCACCACGCTGGCCAAGTGTGGGTTGGCAGACTTCACACACCTTTGAGAACATTATGGAGAACTCTCAGACATGCAGGTTTCCTCACGATGTTTTCCTTCACCGTTAAAGCGAGCGATAGTTAACTATTTAATACGCATCTCCGTCTCTGCGTGGAAGTCCAACAGCTTCCTACTAGACTAGCGCTGCTATTTGAGAATAAATAAAGAAAAAAACGTAATGTATCTTACCGAAGTCTTTGACGAGTTCTTGTGTTTGTTCTGAGAACAGTGTCACGCTAGGCGGCTTGTTAGGGTTGTCACACTGCAACACCAGTATAAGATCTTCTTTTAGAATACGGAGACGACGCTTCGCTCCTATGAACTTAGTTATACATTGCAGACCTTCTTGAGATAACCTGGAAGTGCAAGAAAATGTTTTGAAAGAGGCACCATTTGTTGTGAATGTTTAAACAAAAGTTAAAATGTTTTATTACAATAAGAATGATTTAACATTTTTTGGACACTTAGATTAAAAATTGTACTTATTATAATAAAATGAAACGGAAATAAAAATGTATTATTGATGTTAATAAACTGTAACTGTAAATCTAAGTAATTGCTCAACCGGGTTGTACAAATGACCTTTTATTCGACCTAAAGCAGAGGTACCCAAACTTTTTTTGTCATAGACCACCTTGAAAATTTTGCTGGTTCCGCAGCAAGAAATTTAATGAAAATGTTTATCCATTTTTTTTAGCTTTTCTCGGGTCTTCAGCGATTGGTATTCCTCTAAATATCCTTCGACCGACGTTTAAAAAAGTACCAGTCACTGAGCTTCTTGTAATATTATCTGCCTACATTGATAGATGAAGTCAAGCCAACATTTTATTTCTTCACTATCGAAAGCAAATGAACCCCCATTTTATGTCACGCTATCGTAGACCCCCGTTGAGTCTCCCGTGGACCCCTGGAGGTCCACCTGGACCACTTTGGAAACTAAGGACTTAAAGTTTAAGATTGATATAGAAAACTGATCTGAATCAGATTTTATTTTTTATATTCTTACGGGTACACGTAGACTTGGCACAAGTATTTGTGGATCATACAAGTTGTTGTCCCGTGTAACCGAACCCACACGCGGGACTATATTCGACCTAGCAGCACTGGCAAAGCGACAACTCTGACCACAACACCATACGTGCAGTCAAATTAAACGAAACACGAGAAACACCATTACAAGTAAATTAGTTATACCAAACATAAAAAAATATAATTATGCGTACATTAGAAAATAATCAATAACTTACCTAAACGGACAAGTCATATTCTTATTATCACACCTCACGAAGGTTTTCACTCCGGTGTTGATAATCTTGATGTTGTGTTCGTTCCTCGCCACCACGTCTCTCACGACGGGAGACACGAGATAGATGTTCTTCTTCTTGCCCACGTGACATCTGGTGAGCAGGCACTTAGGGTCGAACGACTCTTGCAGGTCGTAGAACTCCTTGATTGAAGGATATACGTCTTCTGATTCACCTGTTTAATTGATTAGTCATAAACTTAATAAGGTTTGTTATAAATATTTGTGTGTGATACTAGATCGGGATATAATAGTCCTATTTACCTGTTTAAAAAACAACTCTTGGTCTCAATACGGTTTGTTATCGCTGTTTGTATTACGTGAGACTAGTTCGGGATATACATACATACATAGATTCACGCCTGTTTCCCAGGGGGGTAGGCAGAGACTACGGATTTCCATTTGCTACGATCCTGACACATTTCTCTGGCTTCATTCACTTTCATAACATTACTCATACACACTCGCCGGTTTAAGGTGCTCTTAACCTGGTCTTTATCCAAAACGTCTCCGATCTGATCAAGAAACGTTCCAATTGCGACTGTTCCATTCACACTATTATTATATTATTTACTATTATATATGTTCGTGATATAGTTGTTATTAAGCATTCTTCACAACCGATCGACATATTAAGCTTCATACATACACAGACACAGACCTACATCTTCAAAGAGAAATTATCTATACTAATATTATAAAGCTGAAGAGTTTGTTTGTTTGGTTGAACGCGCTAATCTCAGGAATTAGTGGTTCGAATTGAAAAATTCCTGTAGGAAGTTTTTTTTGAGGAAGGCTATAGGCTATATAACATCACGCTACGACCAAGAGGAGCGGACCATCAATGTAAAATGTTGCAAAACGGGGAAAATTCTCTTATGTGAAGCAGACAAAGTTGCACGGGTTAGCTAAAATGTGTCCTCCAGACCGAATTTCGGTCACGGCGGCCAGTCTTAACGGAGACAGGCCATCTGCGCAGGAGATATTATAGTGCTCAAGTATGTGCGCAAACACAAGTGCACTCTCTGTTCCTTAACTTTCATGATCCGATGAGACGGTAATCCGACACGACCGGAGAGAGATCAGGCGCAGGAACAACGTCTTTACGTGCTTTCCGAGGCACGGGGGTGTCTAACACCGCCAACTTCCTAACTCCGGGCTGCTATTGAGATTTCTTAATAGAAATACGCAATAACTTTTTCTTCGCCCGACCCGGGATTCGAACTCGAGACCTCATTCACAGCAGTCGTATTGACTACCACTGCGCTACGGAGGTAGCCAAGGGTTTAGTAGCTAGCTAGTATTACATATACGACATAAAACCATAGCTTTGGCTTCCCATGTTCCATGTAATTGGATGCGAGACTAATGCCGTTTTACCGGGCACTGTTTGAGACTCCATGCCGCTATTAAAAATTTCTAGACAGTACCCTTAATAACTGTTTGCCTCATCTGGGAGTCAACTCAGCTCACTCATGCACAGCTATCGTATTCTTTAGCGCCACTGTCGTTCGGCTTAGATAATCTGCCCAGGAGCGGAACAGTTAATAACCTTGGTCTATAATATCAAACCTATTTATAAACGCCATACGTGCCGGAAAACAAGAGAGATACCATTTAAAGACTCAAATCGTCAGGCCGGGTTTAGTCTTAATTAGTAGCTTTGAAATTCGATCGCAGCGCCATCTATCGGGCACAATTGCAAATCTAAATCATTCAGCGACCCACAAATACACGCAATAAATTTTATCAAAACCGGTTCAGCCGTTAAGGCGGAGTTTACATAAGTACGTGTAAGAATTATATAAATAAAGAAGATTACCTGAGAAAAATACAAAAGGGTCTTCTTTATAGCCTCCCATTCTTCTTTTCTTTTTAGGCGGCTCTTTCGCTGCTTCTTTGATTATTTCGGACTCTTTAAACTTTCCCTCTGTCTCCCAAGGGACGGCTGCAGTCTTCTCGAAGACTGCTACGAAGAAACCGCCGGTGTCTTGATGGTGAGGAAGAATTCTGATACTGTTTGGAAAAGTCAGTTATTTGTAGTAGGGTGGTTCTTTAAAGTTAAGGGTAAAACGATTCCAGCCGGTTCGCCACATAATATAATAATTTATAACTAAACTAAAGTAAAATTTACTACTAATTCAACTATCCATATACAAAAGAAAATATTTAATATAATTCAATCACGAATCTGCGACATCACACGAGATGTTCCGAGCTTGTCATGGTTATTTATAATTGAACAAATATAATTGAACAAAAAAAATATTTAATATAGGTAGTAATACCTATATTAAATATTTTTTCATATTTTATATTAATTATATTTCAGTAGTGTCATTAACCAGTCAATTGTTGCAATGCCAGGCGTTATTAAAACCTTATTGTTTCTGGCTGCCGGTGTATCGCTGCGACTCAATAGGTGATTATATCTTCGGATTAAAAAGATTAGATAGCAGTCGCTTTGAAGAAGATCTGTTATTTATTTGTATTCAATGATATGTATTAGCACGGACTCAGTTCCGTATATCCTCAAAAATGTAGGTAAAGGTGCATGTGCCTGTTCTCATTGTGAAAAGAGTTAGGCCAGAAAGCACAACGTTGGCCCATTGCGATTTGGTGGACTTTAAATACCTTTGAGAATATTATGGAAAACTCTCAGCTATGCTGGTTGCCTCACGTTTTACTCATCCATCAAAGTGTACGATAATTCATTATTTAATACGCACATAACTACGAAATGTCCGAGGGCCTTGGGATCGAATTAGAAAACTCTGCATGGCAGTCCAACGGTCTCTCAGCTTTAAAGTAATTAACATGGCAGTTATTTACCATTTATCTAAGTGGTATTTGGGCACATCCTCAGGGTTAGGTGGAAACATCTGCGGACGCACTACGGTCTGCCATTTCTCAGGAACATCCTCGAATTTCTCGTACAGCACCATGTCTTTGGACGCAGGTTTCCAATAAGTCAGGCCTGGAGACAAATATCAATGTGTTGTATTATTAAAGGGAATCCATGACTGACGAACTATGACTTTCAAAAGACCATTACTCGTATTATTTCTGTTTTATGAACATTGAAACGACGGACACAAATAAAGGACTGGTTCGAGCCCACCATCGCTATGAATACCATAGTCATTTGTAACTTAAATTGCTAGTTATATTTTATAATATAATAATAATAATAATATCAGCCCTGTATATAAACTGTTCCATTGCAGGATCTGACCCGGCCGGAGAGAGATCGGACTCAAGATCAGCTAGTCAACCAAGATCAGGTCAGTCATCCAAACACGATGTCGTTAGAAATGTCATGAGGCTCAGAAGAGCCTCATGACATTTCTATCGCGTAGAAACGCAACTCATTTCTGACGCGAGAAAGAATTTACGCGTCTGCGCCATTAAGTTCCTGTCTAGCCTTACCTTTCTTAAACTTAAGTCCCGGCAGCATATTTGCGACGTCTACGAGGTTCAAAGTGCCTTGACTTTCAGCCAGTATCCTGTGCACCACTGCCTCGTTCTCCACAGGGTTGAACGAACACGTTGAGTACACCAGCCGACCGCCGACTTCGAGGAGTGCTGTACCGCGTTTTACAATTCGGAATTGGATACTGTAATATAATAATTACTGTAAACTATTATATATGATATTAAAAAAGGTGACTTTACCACGATGACTACCAATATCATCATAAAAAGTACCTTAAGTTTTAACACTCTTTAATTATTTCACTAGATTTTACCCGCGGCTGCGCTCGCGTAACTGTAGGTTAAGTTAGTAACAGTACTATTTCTGGATGAAAGGTACTCTGTCCTTTTCTGTTCCCCTGACGTGTATAGGAAATTTCATAATGATCGGTCTAGTAGTTAAGGCATTAAAGCGTAACAAACAAACTCACATTCGCATTTATATAAGTCAGGATTAAAAGTGGTGAAACTGACCACGAAATCGATATCGACTACTGGTATCAGCACAAAAAACAACTTATTTTAAAATAAAAATATCGTATACGTAGTTAATCGTAAGAGCGGGCGACTACCCGTGCTGATAATACGATAGCTCGCGATGCATTCAGTCAAGATACAATTAGGTGCGCATTTTTCTACGTCCATTTGGGATAGGGTAGTATTTAACTGTTCCTCAATTTTTTGCCTTTGTTCCACCAAAAATACTAATTGCACAGCAAAATATATTTAAAGAGATGAAACTAAGTCGACGGAGCCCCGCTTCGGGTCTCCTATTTTTGGGTGGGTTTAAGAAGGAACCAAACATAACCTAACCCTTCCGAGACGGAATGCAGTGATTTGAGGCGTTAGGTGCTCGTTATGATATATTTTAGTAAGCATATTTTGCTGTGCAATTATTATCTTTGATGGTCATTATATTTAATCCCTTTGGGATATAATTAAATTATCTCATATTTTTTTAGAGCTGCTATTTTAGGAATAACTTTCGCAGTAAAAGCTTATTTAAATGTAATAGTAGGTTTTACTGCTTATAAGTTCCGTGTTATTGTTTGGACGGCTAAACATAGCTGCTTCTGAGAATTTAATCAATAAGATTGCCCGGCCCAGGAATCGAACCTGAAATCAGATTCCACTAGAAACAAGACCTACTTACCCATGCAAGTTGTTCGCGTTGCCAGTAGACCATTTGAGCCATATGTCGGGATTCTTCCTAAGAGTACCATCTCCTGAACAAGGCACGTCGCATAGTATACGGTCAAACTTCAGTGGCTTGAGTTTATCAGGATTCTGAAAAATATTCACAAATTATATTACTGACTTCACAGATCATCTTCTAGAACATTCTAGTGCATTTCCAGACATCCTGCTCCTTCACGACGATTTTCTTTGATTCGATGCGAACGATAATTAGCTTATTTTATACACATAACTACGAAAACCGGCTCAGTAGCGCAGCAGTAATGTATGCGACTGCTGTACATGAAGTATCGGGTTCAATTTCCTGGCCTAGAGCCTACCTGTTACACTAACTGTATTACTGATTGTACTGGCAATAAAAATATTTATCTTATCCTCGTCAAAAACACCGTTATCTATATATTAATACGTGAATCAAAAACTTTGTACCCCTTTTTACGAAAACTGCGCGGACGGAGGAGTTTGAAATTTCGCACAGTTAAAGTTTATATGGAGAAGAAGTGGCGAATCCTATTATTTTTATAAAATATGCATTAGAAATACATTAAATTAATGAAAAAACACTACACACACAACCATGCATTTGACACACGCAGGCGAATCGTGTTTGTAGTATTTCGGGATTGTTCGTCTGACGTCGTAGAATTCTTCGTAACTATGGTTACATGTATCTTATTTATAATAATATGTAATAAAGAAAACAGAAAACAAAGTAGCAAGCTTAGGGATATCGTCAATGAAAGATTATAGTTAAGTAAATAATAATTTGTTTGAAAAAGATAGGTAAATAAACCTGTATAGCCTTGGTGAAATCTAAATGAAATGTGATTATAAGGGTATAGTTATAGACAATAAAACCTTAATAGTGATCAAACTTAACATTTAAATCAATTATGGTTGAATTTTGGCCAGTAGGCGACTGCTTGATTTTTATTAAAACAATATTGGATCCGACTCTAGGATTTAAACTGAGTCGCGGGGTACTTTAAAAACATTCAAACAATGGACACAAAGGACACCTAGATTCGGAACAACTATTTGTAGATCACACGTGTCCCATGTGGGGATGAAAGATACAACACTCATCTTGTGGCAATTAGCGAAGCGACCATTTAAACGACTATAACATCCGTGCAGTCGAATTGCTAGGTTATAATAAATAGTGACAACCTGTTCATCAGTGACAACCATGCCAGGCATAAGAGCGGAGTCATGGTTAGTGATCAGTATACACGGAGAGTTGAGCCTCTTAGCCTGGTGCACCAACATATAGCATCGGTTGTTGTCCACGTCGTTCGCCATCACAAAACCTGGAAAATAATATTATATTGTAGCGACTCCACACAGACCAACAAGTTTCGACAAATATTAAGAGATGGCGCTGTATAGAATTACACGTTTCGCCATACATTCTTGAATCACGCAAGCTAAGTTTACACAGCGAGTTAATATAGGACTCCGCCTAAGTAAATATCGTTATTATAAAGGAACAACGTCTTCTACCGAGAAATATAATTTTAAAGGATTTGCTAAATGATTTTGTAGGATGAAAAGTGCAACAAAACACCTGTTGTTGTAGTTTGTATTGTTATATATATTTGTCGGTCTCGATGGCGTAGTGGTTAGTGTAACTGACTGCCACGCCTGAGGTCGCGGGTTCGATTCCCGCACAAGTCAAACATTTGTGTGCATGAATATGGATGTTTGTCTTGGTCTGGGTGTTTCTATGTATAATATGTATGTATTTACAAAAAAAGAAAGTATATATGTATGTTTATCCATTGTCTAGTACCCATAGTAGCTCTGCTTAGTTTGGGCTAGATGTTGTTGTGTGTATGTAGTAGAATATTATATTATTATTATTATACCTGTAGGCATTTTGTCTTCATCTGCATGTAGAAACTCGATCAACTGGGCTGTTTTAGAACCGGGCGCTGCGCACATGTCCAATACCTGGAATTCAATGAGACCTTTTAACAAACTATTATTTGGGCATAGTGGTACTGGACTTCTCTGGAAGGAAATTCTTGGTAGCATTATAAAGTCTAGCAATGTGCCATTAGGACATCAATATACATTCCATTATTACATGGCATTTAAAACATAGATGGCATAATGTAAGCATAATACACTGTTATTCCTTACGAAATTTACATTCATCAACTTATTTATTATTTTATTTAATTCTTTACTTTTATACATATGTATGGATATAATAAATAGCATAATACGCATTGAAGGATATTAATATGTGGGGACTGTCATAAGTCATTAAAGTCGAAATGTTCATGACTCATACTGTGGAGTCAAGTAAAACGTTAATGTTGCATGTCCGTCATAGACGTTTGAGAAGTTAAACAATGCTTTAAAATTTGTGATATCAAAATGACAAGAGTTTTAAAAAATTTGTCTCCTCTTAGTTGCACAGAAGCAATTTTTCAAACACTTGTCTCTAATATATGTTCTTTCTATTTATGAATATGTTTGTTCCAATAGCACTCAGACAATTTTAGATTGACATGTCAGACATTATAAACCATTACCTTATGATGTGGCTTCACATCCAATACGACAGGCGGTATCATAGACACAGTTTCTTGACGTGACACTCCACCAGCTGCTGTCTCAGCTACTAAGAAATTGTGTAGACGGTACAGAGCTTCATTACGTCTGATGTCCGTCCGCGAGAGAAGAAGCTGCCATGCAAAACCACCAGGGTACCTAGATGGGAAATAGAAATGTTGTGATAAACATTGTCATGGATTTTAAAGTCAACTATTTGGTATGATATCATATTTGATTACAGATATTGATTACTACACAGCATATCTTCTTATTTCGTAATAAATCCTGTTTATGAAGAAATTTACAAACATTGAAACAACAGGCACCTAAACTCAGAGGGGCTATTTACAGTAAACACAAATTTTGTCCCATGTGAGCATCAAACCCACAACATTTGACACAGAGGCAATGACAAAGAGACTATGTCATGCTTGCAGTCAAAGTCCAAAAATGTCATTTGTGTGAACCTTAATGTGTGCTCGGGATGCTTAGGATAGGCCACAGTAACTGTTGCCTTTGGGCTGGCTGCATGCATACTTGCCACTTTTGTAGTATAAAAATAGAAGTTCTTAATAACAATTAACCTTTTCAACTGTTATATATACTAAATTAATTTCCTGACTGTTGCTTTGACCCTGGGATTTAGACACATTGCTTCTTCTATCATGTCTGGTTACCAGCTATTTGGTAACTTACCAAGGTAAATTAATAGGCTTGATTTCTTCCCCTTCCTCATTATCATCAGCATGTAAATGCATGTTTAATATCTCAGAGAAGTATTGGCTCTTTACAATCTTCATTAACGCAGCTGCTTCGCACTTGGACCCTGTGATACGGAAAGCAGTTGGGAGGTTTTGTTTGAGAGACTTCATGAAGGTATCCCACTCTTCTTCAGGGCATACATTTTGCAACTAAACAAACAAAATAAGAAAACATAGATATAACTTTTCTTCAAAATATGGTTTATACAACATTATTCTTACTTAGTATGAAACCTGAAAATAGTTTGTTCAGAATCAGCAATAGAATGGATTACAATAAACCTTTAAACCATGTTATATTTTATCCCAAATGTCTATCAAAATTTGTTAAAATAAGACACACTATTTAATAGCTAAGAAACGGCCGGCCGGCGGCGGCCAGTAAGCAAGCACAAACAAGCCAAAATACATAGTTAAATGCTTAGATCATTCATAATTTAGGAATTCCCCTTTCGGTGTGCATCCTGCACCGTTACCCGCACCCCTGTCTCGTCCTGCGGGACGTCCCACCCGCGCCCGCAGCCCCCGCTCTGGGCAGTGAGCGGTCATTGGCGCATTGGGTGACAATATTTCAGCGAGGAAAACAGTGCAATTATATCAGCTGATAGCTTAGTGAGGTTTTATTATTTCTGATTATTTTTTAGTTTTATTGATTGTTCTTATAATGTTTGGGTGTTTCGGCTTTTATACCAAGTAAGAATAACATTGTATATAATAAATTATTTATATTAATTTAGTAAATTTTTGATTCTAAATTAATGCAAATTCATATTATTTTCTTTATAGCCTTTTCTTATATTTTGATAATATATTTTATAATATTGTCTTATGTTTACGCGAATGTTATACATTGAGATTAAAAACGCGATAAAATCCATATAAAGTGTTTAATTTTAATATATTTTAGATTAAAAGACAAACTTATTACTTCAAATTGCTTATATAGTGAGTGAAAATTGAGTCATATTATTATATATTAAATACTAATAAACTTTGCTAAAATAGGTTCCTGTATTGCCAACGCATAACATAATAAACAGTATTCAAATATGAAAATAAAAGTACCTTATAATATTCTTCAAATAGGACATTCTCTCTTACAATATCTTCATAATGTCTCCTTACATCTTCAGCCGGCTTTTCTTGAGGATTTTTTTCCTATTAAAACATATAAACAGAAGTCCTTAATACCTAATTGTACCAAAACAGATAGGTTATAGGGTTTTGTATTATTTTACCTGTTCTTTGCGATCTCTTTTTCGCTGTGCGAACCTATTAACCTGGTGTCTTCCCATTTTAGATTTCCGCCCCATTTTTTTTAAGTAAGCACCTAACGAAACGAATCTTAATGGTGTAAAATAAGTAAGCATTCAATGATTCACAAGCAATACTGTTGACTTGTTGATTTTGCCTGACTGACGTTCACAATGTTCACATATAAAGTGAGGTTATTTTTCAAGATGCGTTCAACATTAAAACAATACAAAAAAGTTCGGTATGGGCAATTGGACTCTAACAAAAAAGACATTCTACTAATTATTATATAATTATTTAGAGCAATTGTTGCAATTGTATTGTTCTTATGATAAGATTAAAAATTGAATAAAATTTAATAACTAGTAATTTTTTTTTTTTTAACTATAGTAGTATAATTTTTATTCTCGGTATATGCTAACAAACTTACAAATATCAAATAAAATAGTTTTGTCAAAGATATTGTAGAACTATAATATATTTGAGTTTTGAAAAACTTTTTCTAAAATTTTAATTTCATGATATGTGTCACTAACAGCTGATTACAGGTGCGATTCTGCTAATCAACTGTCAACATAATAATACCAATCCAAACAATAGAAGAAGATAGCATTATCATGTTTCGTAAGTGTAAAAGAAACGAGTAAACAATGATTAGTTTTATTGGCTTTTGCGTATGTACGACGACGTTTGTTTGATAAGTTTTCCATTTGTAGAGCACAGAGTGCACAGAGTACATTTGTTTATCTCTAAAGGAAGATTGTAGAGTTTACGTGAAGACGTGCGGAATAATTAACTATAAGGACAAACTTAATTAAAAAGTAAGTTTTTATAAGGTTTATTTATAGAATATTAACGCAAGAAATACCTATGAAAATAATAGTGTATTTGTAAACAATGAAGGAATTAAAGTCTACAACAATTTATCATAACTAAGTCTAAAATCTAATGTCTAGCTTTGAATATTGTTTCCTTTTTTTATGTTTTATTAATTGAATAAATTTATTAAAATATTAGTACGACATTAATTGCATATATCCTACATGAGTTCGCAATTAGTATCTCCTGATCATTCAATTTGTTTTATTTCACATAATAATGAAATAGATAAGAGTTATGAACTCGTGTGCAAAAAATACCCAGCCTCCAAACGGGAAACTTAATTACTTCAAATAGCACCTACTTATTGTTAATAATTATTTAGTTAATTTATAATAATTGTTACATATCAAAAGTATAAATGCAAATAAATTCTTAAATTTGCTTTGATGTCCTAGATTGATTCTGTAATGAAGTTTATCAAATATTAGTTAAGAATATACTTTTGAAACATCATTTATGGAAATGATTTCTTAATACTTTGTATTTAGGTCTATATTTCAATATGTATTTGTATAAGTAAACTTATTAGTAGAACAGTATCCATTCATCTGTTATCTGTTCATTAGAGACTTTACTTTTACTTTTAGGTCTATATAGAACAAGATTGGTTAGATTGCATTTATGAAAGAGGTCATGTTTACATCTTTAATGCCTACACTGAATATTGTGGGCAGTTTTTTTTTATGGATTTTATACAGGACTATTATTTGTGTGATCCAACAAATAATTTTACTTGTACTTTGTTTCCTGTGTGTTAAGGATTTATTTCTAAATTCTGTAGACAGGGCATGAGTGTTATTTTTTAAGCTTTTATGTCTGTATTTTTCCAAATGCTTTAGTTATTACATAAGCTGAGTGTATGTCTGACATCCCAAAGGTAAAACACCAGTTTTATGTAGCCAATGTAAATGTAAACGCCAGTGTATGCCTATACAAATAAACCAATGTTATGTAATTTTAATAAAAAGTGATGATATTTATATAATATTGTTTAAGCATTAGGTACAAACTGCCTTTATTGGTTTATTGATAACATTATAGTCTCTTATAAATTAAAAATTGTTATGCAATATAAGTATATCATGTCATAATAGCTAACTAATTATTTTCTATTCATATATATAATTAAACCAAATTGCTATCTAAGTAAATTAATAAATTATTCTTATTCTTTAGTCACTTGAGGAAACAACAAGTAATTATTTTCCAATAACTGTAAGAATAAAGAGGGTCTATGGAAAGATTTATGTACCTAACAGGAAAGAGAGGAAAGCTAGATATGTATATCTAGGTAAACAATTTATTTCTGCAAAATTTTAATTGTAGTTTAGTATCAATAATTTATTTTTTACTATTTGTTCAATACAAATATAGATACACCAAATAAAACATGTCATGGCAAATGCAACATTGTTATGGGTAATACAGATATGGCAGTAGAAGCATTCTACAACAATATTATGGTATATAGTTTATTCAAATCCACACAAACATTTATAAAAAAATATATATGATGCCAGAGACTGATTGACCACCTTCTTGCTGCCAATATATGAAATAAGAAGTGTCTAATCCACAGGTAGTTTCTAAATCTGGAAGTATTTTTGAAGCCGCTTGTGATAGAGTTTAGTTATAATGCTTTAGTTTTATCTACATATATTTGATAAAAAGGAAATAAAGAAACAGGACCTAGGTTTTTTCTATCCATAGTTACATCAGTAGTCAGTAAAATACATTGATGCATTTTTCTTAATTGAAATTGTGTTTGCAAGTGCAAAATATTTAGTAAATGTACAAAAGCCAATTGATCTTTTGATGCTTAGTGATTTAGCAATGGCCTCCATTTGTGTAGTCTATTATTGTCTGTCAGCATATAATTCATAACAAGGTCACTGAAGTCAATTAAATGATCTTTAGTATAGAAAACTATAAGGAGGATGTATCTGTGCACCGGATACATTTTTGAACTACTAATAAATATTGACGGTTAAGAAGTGTTTCAACCCAGACCCTGTTAACACTTTGTCTTTAAATATAGCGCATGTTGTTCATTCTAGGCCCGGCTGTTTCTCTAGATGGATTAGCTAGACTTTCAGAAGATTACTGATGTTATGGGGCAACTTACCATTTTCAGCTAAATGGACCAACAAGATGGAAAAGCCTGGCTTATACTAGATTGGAAAGGCGCAAAATTGGCTATTTTACTTCACTGCTAGATTTGCTGATTTGCACAAAAAATTATACCAGTATTTATAATTATACCTAATTACATCTATATCTTGCAGTGAATTATCGTTTTATGCTGTTTTTTCTTATTTTGTCCGACATCGAATAGTAGATACATCAGACTTAGAATAGGTTCTATATTTTATATTATTAATTACAGTACACCATGCCACCACAAAAAGGTTTCCAGTTTGCGATAGACCGAGGCGGCACATTCACGGATGTGTACGCTCGCTGCCCTAACGGTAAGGTACGAGTAATGAAACTGCTCTCCGTTGACCCTCAGAACTATGAGGATGCTCCTAGAGAAGCTATCAGAAGGATATTACAAGAGGTACGTGCATATTGATGATCAGAAATGCTCTAATTAGGCTAAAGAACTACCATATAAAATGAGTTAATTTCAATGTGTAGCTTTCGTGTAAACCTAAAACAATAATGGCTCATGACACTATATTGTCCTCGATTTCCACTCTTTCTTTAGTTCTTATATGACTTACGTTTAAGACACTTCTAGCAAGAAATTATGATTTATTTGTGATAAATCGATCTTATGTTTTTACTCAACATGTGTGTGGCGCGAGTCTGGTATTGCTGACCATGGTTGACCCTATAAAAAGTTGTCATCATATTGCTAGGATAAGAAACTAAGATCAACTGGGTTTAGACAGCACAGCGCCTTGTTCAGGCGCCTGAAAGTTCAATTCGCCGCGGGAACACAATAGAAGTTTGTTCGTGCGTACATCCAGGTTTCATCGGCGATTCTACTGGTCCCTATGTTTCTTTAATGGCCAGTTTTAACTTTTAGCTTGATCTACCTCAGTCCCGCTATCGCAACTAGTAGCCATGTTTGTGAAACACCACTGTTTCAGTAAAGCAGTCAATAAATACAAAAATAAATATAATCATATTTATATTTTACAGGAAACTGGAGACGCCTTAGACAAAGATGGCAAGGTCAATTCGTCGCTCATAGAATCCATTCGCATGGGCACTACCGTAGCCACTAACGCGCTCTTAGAGAGAAAAGGAGCGAAGATGGCGCTGATCATCAACAAAGGGTTTAAAGATCTGCTGTACATCGGCAACCAGGCCAGGCCTAATATTTTCCAATTGGTAAGTTATATACTTAGTTGACGAATGAGTGAAAAGATTATGTGTGTACTCCAAGGTATGCAAGTAGGACCAAAATAAAGATCTCATAAGAAAACATCTACCAGATCTTATGATTTTGTAAGTACAAGCACTCCTAGTGCGCCAAATGTTATGAGTTTCATACTCTAGTTTCTGCGTCTCACACATGGTTGTTGCAAATTTGTGTTTGCTTTATATCCGATATTTTAATGTATGTAAAGTTTAACCTGAATAACCTTACGCGTAAGATTTCGACCTTAAAACATTTTTATAACAATATGCATAGATTTATTTGTGTTGGACGTTATGGGTGTACTCTAAGACATGTAAATTGGACCAAATTCTAAAACCCATACGCAAAGGTCATATCTAATGAATGTTAAGATACCTTCTTCTGTACAGGTTTATGTATGAAAATACAGTTTTATTCTAGGTATCAAAAGCTGTATATAAACATTAATTGCCAATATACATATTAACTGAAATTCGTTGACTTTCAGGATATAAAACGCCCAGGTGTTCTCTACACCGATGTGGTAGAAGTTGACTGTCGCGTCATACCAGCATTAGAAGACCGCTGTCAAATGGACAAGGGAAAGAACTGGAAAGAAGTAGTTGGCACTACAGGAGAGAAGATGTTGGTCATCAAAGACTTAGAGGAAGAACTAATAAGAGAAGATTTGAAACGATTGAAAGAGAAAGGGATTGAGAGTGTGGCAGTTGTGTTAGCTCATAGTTACACTTATCATGATCATGAAGTCAGGATTGGAAGGATTGCTGATGAAATTGGTTAGTAACTATAATAAGTCGGCTTTATTACACTTTGTTTTATCGATCTACTACAGATCACAACACCAGGCTTACAACATTTTCAAAAATTGTGTCAACGTTTGTCTTATACAATCGTAGTTATTAATGAAGGTGTCCACAATGTAATTTAAACCCTACTTGGTAGTATATAATGCTCAATATTGCTTGTACTATAATAAGATTTCATCCACATCCTCACGCTGCGAATGAGATCTTATTTGACCATAATTTTATCTAATAATTTAATTTGATCGAAGATATACAAGATTAAATCAACGATCGCAATCCTCTTTGTGATTTTTTAAAAACGGCATCTCTTGCTGTTAGTTACCCGTCCTGGGCCGCGGGAACTTTAAAATCATTCAAACGACACAAGGAACGTCCAGACTCAGTAGAATAATTGTGGATCTCACTCGTTCCGTGTGGAGTTCGACCCCACAATACTCGGCGTAGTGGCGAGTCGGACGACTCGCCAAACTCGTCCATAACTATAAATTCATATACACTTACATAGAGACACATTGTTTTCACAGGGTATAGTCAGAGACTTGGTGTCCATTTACTTTATATAGTTCTACTGTTTCAGGTTTCAAACAAGTATCTATGTCTCACGCGGTAACGTCCATGGTCCGCATGGTACCGCGAGGATTCACCGCTTCAGCTGATGCTTACCTCACTCCTCATATCCGCGAGTATGTCAGAGGTTTCGCTGGTGGATTCACTGATGGTCTAAGGGGCGGCAATGTGCTGTTTATGCAATCTGATGGTGGACTTACACCGATGAACATGTGAGTGCCTATTAACCGAACTTTCTTACTAGCGCCAGCGCCTTCGCTCCAGAATAGTACTTTTTTCTGAATGAAAGGTACACTTTGTTCTTTGGTGTATACTTGACAACGTGTATGCTAAATTTTATGATGATCGGTCGAGTAGTTAAGGCAAGAATGCGTAACACAAAAGTTACATTCGCACTCTTATAATATTAGTTAGGATATTTTACATACAAATGCATATTCAGGCCTGTTTACTAGATGCTAGGACGACGGTTTTCCAATTGCTACGATTCCGCCATATATATCCTGCATTATATTTTTTAGGGTACTTTTATCTAGGTTTGCACCAGAATATCCGATCTGGTAAAAATATATTCGTCTTGGAATTTTCCATTGGAATATCTCATAAATGTTTGACCTTGGAAGTTTTATAAATCTTCCAAGTATATCCAATATCTATAGATAATCTATGTGCATTCGCCTGACTGTTTATCTTGTTTAATGGTTGCAAAGCAATACAAATATTATTTCTAGCGCATTATCTTTTTAAAGCAATGCACCCGCAACTGTAAATCGATTTTTGTATTAAGTATCCTTTTATCATATTTCTCGGATGCCAAAACCTCAACAGCGATACTTGGTTGTAAAAGTTATATAATTGTGTTCTCTCTATCACTATGTCAGATAGAGATAGAAAGAGATAGAAAGAGATTTTATCACTCCTGCATTTTTCTGTTATTTTATGCTGTTAGGTTCAACGGGTCACGAGCGATTCTCTCAGGTCCTGCGGGAGGAGTCGTCGGATACGCAATGACGTCATACCAAAAGGAAACAGGATTGCCTGTTATAGGTATGTTCATTAAACTTTTTTTTTATAAGCTTATTTGTTCGCTATGACCTAAAAAGCGGCGCAATTACTATGTTTTAGTTAAGCGTATGGTTGCTGTGTACACAATTGCTATTGTGCTTCTGTGACCGACGCGACACTGCTCGTTTAAGTACTTATAACACCTACATTATGTCTAAAAAGATAATAGTAGACCGATGTTTCTCAGCACTTTCTTCTAAATGTTTGGAGGAACGTAGTGTGATATTCCTCTAATACAGAGGAAGGATCCTCCGACCAGGCTACGACCATGCCTATCGGGCCGTGGCCTTACATTAGATGTCGAGAATTTGCAGTGTAAACTAAACTTCGCTTGCGAAATTAAGGTTTGTATGGCAAAGAGTGTAATTGTGTATGGCGCCATCTCTTGTTGTGTATACTTCTTGGTCCGTGTGCCCGTAGAGTTTAAGAATAGATAAGTTTGTAAGATAATAAAGTTGAATTTTAACCATATTTTTTTTTATTTATTAGGGACATAAAACAATTACATGTTAAAATACTACAAGATAGTGTTTTACATTAAATTATCAAACATATAATCAACACCATTGTCCACGGATTAACAATGGAAAATAAAAGTGATTGTGAACATAATTGAATGAATTTGACAATTTATAACAAACAAAATCTAAAATGAAACGTTGTATTTAACCTAAAGTGATTTAAACAATTCAATAGCTTTTCGTTTGAATAGTTGATGAGTGAGAGAAAATATGTCCAGCTGAATAAGATACGTATTGTATGCTGCAACAAGTCTACGAAGAGGCGCACGCACTCCGGCGTTTGTTCTGCATGTGTCTGTACAGAACAGACGGGGCACACGAACTCCTCGTTGAATGACAGTTCTAGGAACTAAATATGATATGGGCCTGTATTTTTTTTTATGTTATTAATTAATGCTAATACATTTTATTGCAGGTTTCGATATGGGTGGTACCTCAACCGACGTTTCCAGATACGCTGGTTCTTTGGAGCATGTTCATGAGGCTACTACAGCTGGTGTCACTATACAAGCTCCCCAGCTAGGTATTTATCTGTAGCAATTACCAATAAATAACACATCCAATATCAAAGCATAGGTTCCGCCTCGACAGCTTATGTTGGTGAGCGGATAATTTTTGCTTATAGTCTCTTGCGATACCAGAGCAGTGTATCACTTGCATACTGACCGACCTAGGGCAAAGATACTAAAAAGAGGTCAAAGGAAGGGAAGAGGCAGGTAACTCATCATTGGTGACTTGAGGAAGTCAGCCACCCGTGTATCAGGTCTGAAACGGCGGCGCAGTGTTCCGCGCGCACCTTTCGAGAGGAATCCAGGTCATACTGGGGAGTAGAAACTTTTATAGGGGAAGTGATTGGTTAAAGCCTGCTGGAGCAGCGGTGGCTGGACCGTCCTCTGACCTACAGTCATAGGGTCAAAGAGAGACATTGTGGTGGTATAACTGGTAAAATTTTTAAACTAAGGTTGGCGTTGTAATGTATTTGGTCACCTTATCACTGCCAGTATGGCAAGTATTATGGCTTCGACTCTCTTAGGGAAATATATGTTGGATCCACAAATGGTTCTTTTAAGTCCGGGTGTTCCTTATGCAGGAATTGTCTCTAAAATAAGGCTTGAGCATGTTCATTCAAATTGTAACCAAGGAATTAGCAATAGGGCTCATACACACAATACTCCTTGCGAAGAAACCTGAATATCAGAGATCACATAATATCATATTAATTTGTATTGCAGATATAAACACGGTAGCAGCCGGAGGTGGTTCCATGCTGATGTTCAGATCAGGGTTGTTGGTCGCTGGCCCGGAGTCAGCGGGCGCGCAGCCCGGTCCCGCGTGCTATAGGAAGGGAGGCCCGTTGACAGTTACCGATGCTAACTTACTATTGGGTGAGTTTGACCTGCAGTCAAAATGTTGCCCTGAGTAGGCCATAGATGATGGAGTCTTAGTGCTACCTCCGTATTGGTGTCCTATCACTTAGTCAGTCTTGTAATACTGATAATAGTGACTTGTATTACGAAGAATTAGAATTTCGAATGATTTGAAAACTGTCCGATAACGCTTTCTAATGTCGATTTTCGCGTTATCACTGATTGTTATCTGAAGGGCGATCGAATATTTGAATCAGATTGAGGTCCGATTGATAATTTTTTAGACTTCCATTCGACTAGGAGCTTAATCGGTCACTGAATATCGATGAATATTCATTTATATACCTGGTACTATATAATATAACTCGTCTAAGGATCTGACTGGTAATGTTAACTGACCTCGAAAATCGATCAACGAATTACTTCAAAAAATTTTGTACTAGAATTTGCTCTTTGATTGTAATTTAGACTCATAATTTAAGCATCCATTTTTTTATAGGTCGTTTACTACCCGAATATTTCCCGAAGATATTCGGCCACACAGAGAAAGAGCCTTTGGACAAAGAAGCCACAGTCACTGCCTTCAAGAAGATGACAGAAGAAATCAACACTTTCCTGAGACAGGACGGCAGCAAGCAGGTCAGTAGTGGTTGTTATTCCTTCACAAATTATCTCATCATTGCTTTTCTGCATACTGTTAGGAATTAGGCCTATACTTCATTTGGTTAGGTACTTAACTAAAGGTAAACAATCTTGATGTGACTTTTTACACGACACATATTATACAAATAAACTACTGGTTAAACTAACGGTTCAATTGATTTAGTAATCGTTATTGTTGTATTTACATTGATCTTTAGCAGCGTCTTATTTTTAAACTGAGTTTTTAGATAAAAAGACACATCAAGATTGTTTATCTTTAGTTAAGGACCTAACCAAATGTAGTATAGGCTTCCTGCTTCTTACGTCACTTCTTAGTGTGTGCCAATCTCATTGCTCTTTGGATCGAGTTTAATTATACTTGAATTTTATTGACCTGTATTTACCTATTTATTATTTATGCTACTAATATTATAAGAAACGGTTGTAATTTTTTTGTATGTTTGCTACTTAATCACGCGTACACCTTTTAACCGATTTGATATGATTAACACGTAGAATACTCTTTGTCGCGGAATATGCTCCAGTGGTAGTTCATGGTAGCGTCTTGTTGAAGTTTGCGTGTGTGCGCTGTGCACACAAGCTTCTACAAAATTAATTTCTTTGATCTACTTTCTATCTTCTGGCTCGAATAATGACATGGCTATAGTAAAAATTATATTATTTTCTCTTTTAGATGACTATGGAGGAAGTAGCAATGGGTTTCCTAAATGTTGCCAATGAAGCTATGTGCAGACCAATTAGGTAAAATTTTATATTACTATAATATTTAAAAATTGTTGTTAATTTTATAAATGTTTATAAATTTTTAATATAATTTATTACCACTGTAATTTCATTGTAATTCTATTTCATTATGTATTTTTATAACCCTGAAGTGACTCATTGTTCTTGTGGCTAGTGTACCAGGCCACTCAGAAAGTATTGAAAAAAGGTTTTTATGTATGAGAGACTGGCCAGTTATAATCTATATTGAAAATATATAATAATAATATTCTACCACATACACACAACACCATCTAGCCCAAACTAAGCAGAGCTTGTACTATGGGTAATAGACAACGAATAAACCTACTTACATATATACTTACTATTTTTTTTTAAATACTTTAATATTACACATAGTAACACCCAGACCAAGACAAACATTCATGTTCATGCACACAAATGTTTGACTTGTGCGGGAATCGAACCTGCTACCTCAGCCGTGGCAGTCGGTTACACTAACCACTACGCCATCGAGGCCGACTATTATTATTTATAAGGGAAAATAGATACGTTCCAATTTCAAAATTTCCTTCCACATTTTATGCGAGCTAATTTAAATTATCGTGTCTTATTGAAAAATGGATTTGCGCCGGGAACATTTTCACGCTATGATTTTTTACGATTGCAAGTGTCGCTTGAAACCATTCATGGATGAAAGCCCTTCCAAGACAACCGTGTATTGTTGGTATAACGAATTCAAGCGCGGTCGTCTAACTTTGGGGGATTAAGAAAGAAGTGCTCGCCTGGCTGTTACAGAAGAAAACGTGCTAGCAGGGTCAAATTTAATCCAAGACAATAGGCAAATTACGTATCAGGACATTCAGCACATACTGCAGATTGGATCGGGAAGCCTTCACGAGATTCTACACGTGCATCTTCGCGTGAGGAGGATAGTTTCACGCGGGGTGCCGCACTACCTCACCGATGCTGAGAAGCAGGCCCGGGTGGAATGGTGCCGTGATATGATAACCAAATCTGAAGCAGGCTCGTTTTGGCGTGTTTACGACATCATTACAAGTGATGTGTCGTGGATTTATCAATCCAATCCAGAAACGAAGCGTCAGTCGACGGTTTGAGTGTTTCAAAACGAATCAACGCCTACCGAGGTGAAGTGAACTAGAAGCGGGCGGCAGATTAAGTTCGCGACCGTTTTCAATTTGTCTGGCTACTTGGTGTCAATTCCTTTACGAAACCAAAAAAGCATCAACGCCGAATGGTATTTTTACTTTAGAATTTAGTTTTATATGGACAGTGACATATGGCATAATGACTGCAACTCCTGGTACATAAATGAGTTGTAAAATACTGAAATTATAATTTGATGGCGATTTAAAAGAGTGGCCTTGAGTTTCTTGCTGGTATCTTCTCATACTATAATGCTGCAAAAAAGAAGAATATATCATTCTCAACTTTTTGCCTGAATCTTGCAAGTAACATAAATGTAAATTCAGTAAATGTAATAAACTCACTAACCCCTTTGACGTTCATAAGTGTTACTTTGTGACCTAAATGAATAAATTATTTTGACTTTGAGTTTGTATACTACCAAATGCTTAGCAGAAGTTGCCTCTGTTGTGAGCAACAAGCGATCAAACACGGCTCCGCGGGGTACTGCTCCACCACGACAACGCGCCCGCGCACAGCGCGCAAATAACAAAGGACTTCCTGGACAGCACGCCGGTTAAACTCCTAGGTCACCCTCTTAACAGCCCTGACCTAGCACCGTATGACTTCTTTTTATACCCTAAAATAAAAGTCAGCTCAAAGGGATACAATTATCGTCGCCGAAAGATGCGCTGTCAGCGTTCGAGCAGGTGTAAAAGAGGTAAAAAAAACTTCGAAAACGGTTCAGACGCATATTACTTTGTATAGAGGCTGATGGAAAGTACTTGGAAAAGATTTAATAAAAAATATATTAACCTGTAGAACACTTTTTTATTTTCGCATAACTTTCTGAGTGTCGCACGTATATGCCTGCAGATTATAAACGATCTGGATCGAAACCTTATAAAATTATTTTATCTGTCAAAATAATCTCAGGATTATGATGTAATTAGTAACGTTAGCTCGTTAGAACGTTGTCCTATATTGTCTTCTGATAAGTTAATTCTCAATTATAACTATAACAAACTGCATTGTATTGTGTTTATGATAACAGGGCATTGACCACAGCCCGCGGACATGACGCATCGCAGCATGCATTGGCTTGCTTCGGCGGCGCGGGCGGGCAGCACGCTTGCAGCGTCGCCCGGCAGCTGGGGATCTCCACTGTGTTCATACATAAGTACGCTGGTGAGTACCCATGACGCGTCGCAGTACGCCTGCAGCGTCGCCCGGCAGCTGGGGATCTCCACTGTGTTCATACATAAGTACGCTGGTGAGTACCCATGACGCGTCGCAGTACGCCTGCAGCGTCGCCCGGCAGCTGGGGATCTCCACTGTGTTCATACATAAGTACGCTGGTGAGTACCCATGACGCGTCGCAGTACGCCTGCAGCGTCGCCCGGCAGCTGGGGATCTCCACTGTGTTCATACATAAGTACGCTGGTGAGTACCCATGACGCGTCGCAGTACGCCTGCAGCGTCGCCCGGCAGCTGGGGATCTCCACTGTGTTCATACATAAGTACGCTGGTGAGTACCCATGACGCGTCGCAGTACGCCTGCAGCGTCGCCCGGCAGCTGGGGATCTCCACTGTGTTCATACATAAGTATGCTGGTGAGTACCCATGACGCGTACTCACCAGGATACTTATATACATAAATATACCTACAATAATACCTGGTTTCTGAAAAGCTTATCAACATAAACATTTGTTAACAGATGGATAAACACATGTCAACTGCTGTGATTGATTGACTAATTAGCAACAGCCAATCAAATCACTTGATATGATTTTAATTTCGACCTGTCGTTGTTAAACCTTTCAGAAACAGAGTACGGATAACTATTGATAACCTTAACATCTCTTGACCAGGTATACTGTCAGCATACGGCATGGCTCTCGCCCATATAGTACAGGAAACCCAGCAGCCCGCCGCGGCAGTGTACTGCAGCGACAATTTCGAACAATTGGACGAACAGCTCGATGTGCTAGCAGCAGTCTCCAGAGATAAGCTTAGGAAGCAGGTACGGTATATCTATTATAAAGAGTTATCCTTCAGGTAATCAGATATTTTCTTAGGAAGAATTAATAATCCATTTTTCGTATTTATTGCTTAGTGAAAAAAAACTTCTTTAGGAAACTCACATGTCTGGGAGCTATATATTTGTTTCTGCTTGCATTATCGTTTAAGTGAGTTTTCACCGATAGCTAGGCAAAAGAATGGATGTCACATGCTACGCACATTTGAAGTCACGCCTTATATTTAGTACTAGATGTGCTCGCGGTTTCACCCGCGTTTATAGTTACTGCGCCGCCCCCGTGGGTCGTAGCGTGATGTTATATAGCCTCTAGCCTTCCTCGATAAATAGGTTACATTATATCTAACACTAAAATATTTTTCAATTCGAACCTGGTAGTACCTGAGTTTAGCGCGTTCAACCAAACAAACTCTTCAGCTTTATAATATTAGTATAGATACGCCTTTAACAAGGCCAGTTTCACGCGCCATTTAATTAAAAGGTCGCACCGAACTGCATATCTATTAGGGTGTGTCCAGATCTGGTGAATGTGCCAGGAATGCGCCGCTCGCGAGCTGCGTGCGTGCGTCACGCGTGCAATTACCGCAATTGTTTGGTGCGCCTCTTTGGTGCAACTCGCGCAAGGCTTGCAGCGTGGGCGCGTGCACATGCAGTTACGTTCGCTTTCATACTTTATATGCAGCGGGCACGGCTCTTGCGCCGTTCACGTACGCGTAAGTGGCGCATTGTCCAGATCTGGACGTATCCTTATATATAGTAAAGCGACCCTTTTGTTAGCCTTGCAAACATACTGTAAAATTAAGGTGTTAATAAAATTTTCTTAAGCGAAAAATACAATAACATCTAGTCAACCCTAAGCATCGAACTCAATACCTTATAGACCTAGGCACAGAAGACCCATTCACTACAGCTGCGCCACCAAAGCGATAATACCTTAAATACCCGCTATGTATGACGGCTACAATACCACCTAAGAGAAATTGTATGTTTTAGGGTATTCCTGACTCTCAAATAGTGACGGAGCCGTACCTACACTTGCGGTACCAAGGTACAGACTGCGCGCTCATGGTAACCCCTCTACCGGGAGACTCGCCCACAGCTTGCAGACATGGCGACTTCTACACCGCGTTTGTTAATAGGTAGGTAATACTATGGCTCAAATTTAAATATGGAAGTTTTTCAGCCAATTATACATTTTTCTAGCTGTGAATAAAAATAAACCGTGAGCAGTCCATTTTGTTAAAAAAATAATAATGTTTTATGCTACTAAAAGCAATAATCTAATTAGTTATGGCGATTAGTTTTTAACTTTGTAATTTTCGCCTTAGGTACAAGAGTGAATTTGGATTCACGCTCTCGGAACGCGACGTCATCGTCGATGATGTACGCGTGCGCGGCGTTGGTATGAGCACGGTGCCTGAAGAAGTGGCGCCACCTAGTGGGAAAGGAACCACGCCTGTCCCTGAAAAGGTTAGTTATTTGTTTAGAAATTGGACCTAATATATTTTATTCGTACATGTCTCCACCCGTAACCTATGATGCAATTCGTTTTACTAAGGAAATAGAGAAAACTATTTCCCTAATATATTTTTTCTATTGCCCTAGGAATAAGGAATTAAATGTGAGATGACAGACAGTGCGTTTCACCCGGTACAAGAGTACCGTACCGGGCGAAACGCACTAACTGTTTTATTACGCTTACACCGTATTCCTGTAAGAGGATGGTCATTTTTCGGGCGAGCCAGGTCATTCCAACACTACCAATTTCACTCGGAAGGAGAGATTCCGAGGACTAGTTGACGCCCTCTGTCCACAATAACTAAGTAATTCTAATTCCAGACAGTGAAGGTATACTTCGAGGGCGGCTACCAAGACACGACGATATTTTTGCTCGAGAAGCTCAAGCCTGAACAGGTGGTGTCAGGACCTGCTATCATCATGGACAGCTTGTCTACCATCCTTGTGGAACCAGGTCAGTAGCATAATATACTGTGAATAAGAACTTCTCTTTGAACTTCCATTAAATAGAGTGATTATTATTTGTTAATGTCAGTTTAATAATTTATATCATGAAATTTCGCATACAATTTGTCAAGGTGTAGAAAGGAACAAAATGTACTGGTTCCGAGGGCGATGGAATTACGGAAAAAATCTACAATAACGTGAGAGACGCCGCGGGCAAAATCTAGTTTACTGATATTTTTGTTTGTCCATCTAAAAATTTCCCTCCATTTTTTCTTTTTAAACACTTCTATTTACTCTCTCTCATTTCTTGGGGTATAGCTATTTTATAAGAAGAATTATTTGCTTTCAGACTGTCGCGCCGAAATAACGACATTCGGTGATATTCGCATTGTAATCGGCTCTGGTCGACCGAAGCGAGTGACCACTGATTTGGATTCCATACAGCTGAGCATCTTCAGTCATCGCTTCATGTCTATAGCTGAACAGATGGGCAGGTCAGTACGTTTGCCAGACTTGACTTAATTTGAGTGAAATTACCTTAGAGATTGCCTAGTTTATAATTTTGCCAGTAAAGGTCTTCTGAAGATGCTTTATTATTTATATTTGCCTATATGGCGTTTTGAAAAGTTTTGCTAACGACCTATCTTCCTAATGTCAATTGTAAATTATATTTATTGCAAAAAAGCACACGGTCTGTTGCCTTATGGTGAGCAGTTACTAGTGTATATAAATATGAAAACTACGGGTTAAAAGGGGTAACGCGAAAGAATCAACAGTTGGGTAAATGGGTCTCTAGAGTGCCTAAGTTTTGCCAATGATGCTGTGATTTTAGCAAAAGATTATTAATTTCGTTTTAAAGATGCTGTTTTCAGTAAAACTCTACTGAAAACAACATCCTAAAAACGAAAAATTCTCCCTTTCTTTCATCCAGGAGAACTTCTGATTTTCCAACCTACGGCAAATCTTTGGTTTATGTTTGATATAGAAACCGCTTGCTGTAAGATGGCCGCGTTTATTTGACGTCAGTTTAAAATTACGTTTTAATATCCAATAGATTTGTAAAGCACAGATGGCTTACTATATCGGATATTTGTTGACAGAGTGCTCCAGCGCACGTCGATCTCGGTGAACATAAAGGAGCGGCTGGACTTCTCGTGCGCGCTGTTCGGCGCTGACGGTGGGCTCGTGTCCAACGCGCCGCACATCCCCGTGCACCTCGGCGCCATGCAGGAGACTGTGCAGTACCAGGTCACTATATACTCACAGACCATACTTCTTACTTCTCGTGCGCGCTGTTCGGCGCCGACGGCGGGCTCGTGTCCAACGCGCCGCACATCCCCGTGCACCTCGGCGCCATGCAGGAGACTGTGCAGTACCAGGTCACTATATACTCACAGACCATACTTCTTACTTCTCGTGCGCGCTGTTCGGCGCCGACGGCGGGCTCGTGTCCAACGCGCCGCACATCCCCGTGCACCTCGGCGCCATGCAGGAGACTGTGCAGTACCAGGTCACTATATACTCACAGACCATACTTCTTACTTCTCGTGCGCGCTGTTCGGCGCCGACGGCGGGCTCGTGTCCAACGCGCCGCACATCCCCGTGCACCTCGGCGCCATGCAGGAGACTGTGCAGTACCAGGTCACTATATACTCACAGACCATACTTCTTACTTCTCGTGCGCGCTGTTCGGCGCCGACGGCGGGCTCGTGTCCAACGCGCCGCACATCCCCGTGCACCTCGGCGCCATGCAGGAGACTGTGCAGTACCAGGTCACTATATACTCACAGACCATACTTCTTACTTCTCGTGCGCGCTGTTCGGCGCCGACGGCGGGCTCGTGTCCAACGCGCCGCACATCCCCGTGCACCTCGGCGCCATGCAGGAGACTGTGCAGTACCAGGTCACTATATACTCACAGACCATACTTCTTACTTCTCGTGCGCGCTGTTCGGCGCCGACGGCGGGCTCGTGTCCAACGCGCCGCACATCCCCGTGCACCTCGGCGCCATGCAGGAGACTGTGCAGTACCAGGTCACTATATACTCACAGACCATACTTCTTACTTCTCGTGCGCGCTGTTCGGCGCCGACGGCGGGCTCGTGTCCAACGCGCCGCACATCCCCGTGCACCTCGGCGCCATGCAGGAGACTGTGCAGTACCAGGTCACTATATACTCACAGACCATACTTCTTACTTCTCGTGCGCGCTGTTCGGCGCCGACGGCGGGCTCGTGTCCAACGCGCCGCACATCCCCGTGCACCTCGGCGCCATGCAGGAGACTGTGCAGTACCAGGTCACTATATACTCACAGACCATACTTCTTACTTCTCGTGCGCGCTGTTCGGCGCCGACGGCGGGCTCGTGTCCAACGCGCCGCACATCCCCGTGCACCTCGGCGCCATGCAGGAGACTGTGCAGTACCAGGTCACTATATACTCACAGACCATACTTCTTACTTCTCGTGCGCGCTGTTCGGCGCCGACGGCGGGCTCGTGTCCAACGCGCCGCACATCCCCATGCACCTCGGCGCCATGCAGGAGACTGTGCAGTACCAGGTCACTATATACTCACAGACCATACTTCTTACTTCTCGTGCGCGCTGTTCGGCGCCGACGGCGGGCTCGTGTCCAACGCGCCGCACATCCCCGTGCACCTCGGCGCCATGCAGGAGACTGTGCAGTACCAGGTCACTGTATACTCACAGACCATACTTCTTACTTCTCGTGCGCGCTGTTCGGCGCCGACGGCGGGCTCGTGTCCAACGCGCCGCACATCCCCGTGCACCTCGGCGCCATGCAGGAGACTGTGCAGTACCAGGTCACTATATACTCACAGACCATACTTCTTACTTCTCGTGCGCGCTGTTCGGCGCCGACGGCGGGCTCGTGTCCAACGCGCCGCACATCCCCGTGCACCTCGGCGCCATGCAGGAGACTGTGCAGTACCAGGTCACTATATACTCACAGACCATACTTCTTACTTCTCGTGCGCGCTGTTCGGCGCCGACGGCGGGCTCGTGTCCAACGCGCCGCACATCCCCGTGCACCTCGGCGCCATGCAGGAGACTGTGCAGTACCAGGTCACTATATACTCACAGACCATACTTCTTACTTCTCGTGCGCGCTGTTCGGCGCCGACGGCGGGCTCGTGTCCAACGCGCCGCACATCCCCGTGCACCTCGGCGCCATGCAGGAGACTGTGCAGTACCAGGTCACTATATACTCACAGACCATACTTCTTACTTCTCGTGCGCGCTGTTCGGCGCCGACGGCGGGCTCGTGTCCAACGCGCCGCACATCCCCGTGCACCTCGGCGCCATGCAGGAGACTGTGCAGTACCAGGTCACTGTATACTCACAGACCATACTTCTTACTTCTCGTGCGCGCTGTTCGGCGCCGACGGCGGGCTCGTGTCCAACGCGCCGCACATCCCCGTGCACCTCGGCGCCATGCAGGAGACTGTGCAGTACCAGGTCACTATATACTCACAGACCATACTTCTTACTTCTCGTGCGCGCTGTTCGGCGCCGACGGCGGGCTCGTGTCCAACGCGCCGCACATCCCCGTGCACCTCGGCGCCATGCAGGAGACTGTGCAGTACCAGGTCACTATATACTCACAGACCATACTTCTTACTTCTCGTGCGCGCTGTTCGGCGCCGACGGCGGGCTCGTGTCCAACGCGCCGCACATCCCCGTGCACCTCGGCGCCATGCAGGAGACTGTGCAGTACCAGGTCACTATATACTCACAGACCATACTTCTTACTTCTCGTGCGCGCTGTTCGGCGCCGACGGCGGGCTCGTGTCCAACGCGCCGCACATCCCCGTGCACCTCGGCGCCATGCAGGAGACTGTGCAGTACCAGGTCACTATATACTCACAGACCATACTTCTTACTTCTCGTGCGCGCTGTTCGGCGCCGACGGCGGGCTCGTGTCCAACGCGCCGCACATCCCCGTGCACCTCGGCGCCATGCAGGAGACTGTGCAGTACCAGGTCACTATATACTCACAGACCATACTTCTTACTTCTCGTGCGCGCTGTTCGGCGCCGACGGCGGGCTCGTGTCCAACGCGCCGCACATCCCCGTGCACCTCGGCGCCATGCAGGAGACTGTGCAGTACCAGGTCACTATATACTCACAGACCATACTTCTTACTTCTCGTGCGCGCTGTTCGGCGCCGACGGCGGGCTCGTGTCCAACGCGCCGCACATCCCCGTGCACCTCGGCGCCATGCAGGAGACTGTGCAGTACCAGGTCACTATATACTCACAGACCATACTTCTTACTTCTCGTGCGCGCTGTTCGGCGCCGACGGCGGGCTCGTGTCCAACGCGCCGCACATCCCCGTGCACCTCGGCGCCATGCAGGAGACTGTGCAGTACCAGGTCACTATATACTCACAGACCATACTTCTTACTTCTCGTGCGCGCTGTTCGGCGCCGACGGCGGGCTCGTGTCCAACGCGCCGCACATCCCCGTGCACCTCGGCGCCATGCAGGAGACTGTGCAGTACCAGGTCACTATATACTCACAGACCATACTTCTTACTTCTCGTGCGCGCTGTTCGGCGCCGACGGCGGGCTCGTGTCCAACGCGCCGCACATCCCCGTGCACCTCGGCGCCATGCAGGAGACTGTGCAGTACCAGGTCACTATATACTCACAGACCATACTTCTTACTTCTCGTGCGCGCTGTTCGGCGCCGACGGCGGGCTCGTGTCCAACGCGCCGCACATCCCCGTGCACCTCGGCGCCATGCAGGAGACTGTGCAGTACCAGGTCACTATATACTCACAGACCATACTTCTTACTTCTCGTGCGCGCTGTTCGGCGCCGACGGCGGGCTCGTGTCCAACGCGCCGCACATCCCCGTGCACCTCGGCGCCATGCAGGAGACTGTGCAGTACCAGGTCACTATATACTCACAGACCATACTTCTTACTTCTCGTGCGCGCTGTTCGGCGCCGACGGCGGGCTCGTGTCCAACGCGCCGCACATCCCCGTGCACCTCGGCGCCATGCAGGAGACTGTGCAGTACCAGGTCACTATATACTCACAGACCATACTTCTTACTTCTCGTGCGCGCTGTTCGGCGCCGACGGCGGGCTCGTGTCCAACGCGCCGCACATCCCCGTGCACCTCGGCGCCATGCAGGAGACTGTGCAGTACCAGGTCACTATATACTCACAGACCATACTTCTTACTTCTCGTGCGCGCTGTTCGGCGCCGACGGCGGGCTCGTGTCCAACGCGCCGCACATCCCCGTGCACCTCGGCGCCATGCAGGAGACTGTGCAGTACCAGGTCACTATATACTCACAGACCATACTTCTTACTTCTCGTGCGCGCTGTTCGGCGCCGACGGCGGGCTCGTGTCCAACGCGCCGCACATCCCCGTGCACCTCGGCGCCATGCAGGAGACTGTGCAGTACCAGGTCACTATATACTCACAGACCATACTTCTTACTTCTCGTGCGCGCTGTTCGGCGCCGACGGCGGGCTCGTGTCCAACGCGCCGCACATCCCCGTGCACCTCGGCGCCATGCAGGAGACTGTGCAGTACCAGGTCACTATATACTCACAGACCATACTTCTTACTTCTCGTGCGCGCTGTTCGGCGCCGACGGCGGGCTCGTGTCCAACGCGCCGCACATCCCCGTGCACCTCGGCGCCATGCAGGAGACTGTGCAGTACCAGGTCACTATATACTCACAGACCATACTTCTTACTTCTCGTGCGCGCTGTTCGGCGCCGACGGCGGGCTCGTGTCCAACGCGCCGCACATCCCCGTGCACCTCGGCGCCATGCAGGAGACTGTGCAGTACCAGGTCACTATATACTCACAGACCATACTTCTTACTTCTCGTGCGCGCTGTTCGGCGCCGACGGCGGGCTCGTGTCCAACGCGCCGCACATCCCCGTGCACCTCGGCGCCATGCAGGAGACTGTGCAGTACCAGGTCACTATATACTCACAGACCATACTTCTTACTTCTCGTGCGCGCTGTTCGGCGCCGACGGCGGGCTCGTGTCCAACGCGCCGCACATCCCCGTGCACCTCGGCGCCATGCAGGAGACTGTGCAGTACCAGGTCACTATATACTCACAGACCATACTTCTTACTTCTCGTGCGCGCTGTTCGGCGCCGACGGCGGGCTCGTGTCCAACGCGCCGCACATCCCCGTGCACCTCGGCGCCATGCAGGAGACTGTGCAGTACCAGGTCACTATATACTCACAGACCATACTTCTTACTTCTCGTGCGCGCTGTTCGGCGCCGACGGCGGGCTCGTGTCCAACGCGCCGCACATCCCCGTGCACCTCGGCGCCATGCAGGAGACTGTGCAGTACCAGGTCACTATATACTCACAGACCATACTTCTTACTTCTCGTGCGCGCTGTTCGGCGCCGACGGCGGGCTCGTGTCCAACGCGCCGCACATCCCCGTGCACCTCGGCGCCATGCAGGAGACTGTGCAGTACCAGGTCACTATATACTCACAGACCATACTTCTTACTTCTCGTGCGCGCTGTTCGGCGCCGACGGCGGGCTCGTGTCCAACGCGCCGCACATCCCCGTGCACCTCGGCGCCATGCAGGAGACTGTGCAGTACCAGGTCACTATATACTCACAGACCATACTTCTTACTTCTCGTGCGCGCTGTTCGGCGCCGACGGCGGGCTCGTGTCCAACGCGCCGCACATCCCCGTGCACCTCGGCGCCATGCAGGAGACTGTGCAGTACCAGGTCACTATATACTCACAGACCATACTTCTTACTTCTCGTGCGCGCTGTTCGGCGCCGACGGCGGGCTCGTGTCCAACGCGCCGCACATCCCCGTGCACCTCGGCGCCATGCAGGAGACTGTGCAGTACCAGGTCACTATATACTCACAGACCATACTTCTTACTTCTCGTGCGCGCTGTTCGGCGCCGACGGCGGGCTCGTGTCCAACGCGCCGCACATCCCCGTGCACCTCGGCGCCATGCAGGAGACTGTGCAGTACCAGGTCACTATATACTCACAGACCATACTTCTTACTTCTCGTGCGCGCTGTTCGGCGCCGACGGCGGGCTCGTGTCCAACGCGCCGCACATCCCCGTGCACCTCGGCGCCATGCAGGAGACTGTGCAGTACCAGGTCACTATATACTCACAGACCATACTTCTTACTTCTCGTGCGCGCTGTTCGGCGCCGACGGCGGGCTCGTGTCCAACGCGCCGCACATCCCCGTGCACCTCGGCGCCATGCAGGAGACTGTGCAGTACCAGGTCACTATATACTCACAGACCATACTTCTTACTTCTCGTGCGCGCTGTTCGGCGCCGACGGCGGGCTCGTGTCCAACGCGCCGCACATCCCCGTGCACCTCGGCGCCATGCAGGAGACTGTGCAGTACCAGGTCACTATATACTCACAGACCATACTTCTTACTTCTCGTGCGCGCTGTTCGGCGCCGACGGCGGGCTCGTGTCCAACGCGCCGCACATCCCCGTGCACCTCGGCGCCATGCAGGAGACTGTGCAGTACCAGGTCACTATATACTCACAGACCATACTTCTTACTTCTCGTGCGCGCTGTTCGGCGCCGACGGCGGGCTCGTGTCCAACGCGCCGCACATCCCCGTGCACCTCGGCGCCATGCAGGAGACTGTGCAGTACCAGGTCACTATATACTCACAGACCATACTTCTTACTTCTCGTGCGCGCTGTTCGGCGCCGACGGCGGGCTCGTGTCCAACGCGCCGCACATCCCCGTGCACCTCGGCGCCATGCAGGAGACTGTGCAGTACCAGGTCACTATATACTCACAGACCATACTTCTTACTTCTCGTGCGCGCTGTTCGGCGCCGACGGCGGGCTCGTGTCCAACGCGCCGCACATCCCCGTGCACCTCGGCGCCATGCAGGAGACTGTGCAGTACCAGGTCACTATATACTCACAGACCATACTTCTTACTTCTCGTGCGCGCTGTTCGGCGCCGACGGCGGGCTCGTGTCCAACGCGCCGCACATCCCCGTGCACCTCGGCGCCATGCAGGAGACTGTGCAGTACCAGGTCACTATATACTCACAGACCATACTTCTTACTTCTCGTGCGCGCTGTTCGGCGCCGACGGCGGGCTCGTGTCCAACGCGCCGCACATCCCCGTGCACCTCGGCGCCATGCAGGAGACTGTGCAGTACCAGGTCACTATATACTCACAGACCATACTTCTTACTTCTCGTGCGCGCTGTTCGGCGCCGACGGCGGGCTCGTGTCCAACGCGCCGCACATCCCCGTGCACCTCGGCGCCATGCAGGAGACTGTGCAGTACCAGGTCACTATATACTCACAGACCATACTTCTTACTTCTCGTGCGCGCTGTTCGGCGCCGACGGCGGGCTCGTGTCCAACGCGCCGCACATCCCCGTGCACCTCGGCGCCATGCAGGAGACTGTGCAGTACCAGGTCACTATATACTCACAGACCATACTTCTTACTTCTCGTGCGCGCTGTTCGGCGCCGACGGCGGGCTCGTGTCCAACGCGCCGCACATCCCCGTGCACCTCGGCGCCATGCAGGAGACTGTGCAGTACCAGGTCACTATATACTCACAGACCATACTTCTTACTTCTCGTGCGCGCTGTTCGGCGCCGACGGCGGGCTCGTGTCCAACGCGCCGCACATCCCCGTGCACCTCGGCGCCATGCAGGAGACTGTGCAGTACCAGGTCACTATATACTCACAGACCATACTTCTTACTTCTCGTGCGCGCTGTTCGGCGCCGACGGCGGGCTCGTGTCCAACGCGCCGCACATCCCCGTGCACCTCGGCGCCATGCAGGAGACTGTGCAGTACCAGGTCACTATATACTCACAGACCATACTTCTTACTTCTCGTGCGCGCTGTTCGGCGCCGACGGCGGGCTCGTGTCCAACGCGCCGCACATCCCCGTGCACCTCGGCGCCATGCAGGAGACTGTGCAGTACCAGGTCACTATATACTCACAGACCATACTTCTTACTTCTCGTGCGCGCTGTTCGGCGCCGACGGCGGGCTCGTGTCCAACGCGCCGCACATCCCCGTGCACCTCGGCGCCATGCAGGAGACTGTGCAGTACCAGGTCACTATATACTCACAGACCATACTTCTTACTTCTCGTGCGCGCTGTTCGGCGCCGACGGCGGGCTCGTGTCCAACGCGCCGCACATCCCCGTGCACCTCGGCGCCATGCAGGAGACTGTGCAGTACCAGGTCACTATATACTCACAGACCATACTTCTTACTTCTCGTGCGCGCTGTTCGGCGCCGACGGCGGGCTCGTGTCCAACGCGCCGCACATCCCCGTGCACCTCGGCGCCATGCAGGAGACTGTGCAGTACCAGGTCACTATATACTCACAGACCATACTTCTTACTTCTCGTGCGCGCTGTTCGGCGCCGACGGCGGGCTCGTGTCCAACGCGCCGCACATCCCCGTGCACCTCGGCGCCATGCAGGAGACTGTGCAGTACCAGGTCACTATATACTCACAGACCATACTTCTTACTTCTCGTGCGCGCTGTTCGGCGCCGACGGCGGGCTCGTGTCCAACGCGCCGCACATCCCCGTGCACCTCGGCGCCATGCAGGAGACTGTGCAGTACCAGGTCACTATATACTCACAGACCATACTTCTTACTTCTCGTGCGCGCTGTTCGGCGCCGACGGCGGGCTCGTGTCCAACGCGCCGCACATCCCCGTGCACCTCGGCGCCATGCAGGAGACTGTGCAGTACCAGGTCACTATATACTCACAGACCATACTTCTTACTTCTCGTGCGCGCTGTTCGGCGCCGACGGCGGGCTCGTGTCCAACGCGCCGCACATCCCCGTGCACCTCGGCGCCATGCAGGAGACTGTGCAGTACCAGGTCACTATATACTCACAGACCATACTTCTTACTTCTCGTGCGCGCTGTTCGGCGCCGACGGCGGGCTCGTGTCCAACGCGCCGCACATCCCCGTGCACCTCGGCGCCATGCAGGAGACTGTGCAGTACCAGGTCACTATATACTCACAGACCATACTTCTTACTTCTCGTGCGCGCTGTTCGGCGCCGACGGCGGGCTCGTGTCCAACGCGCCGCACATCCCCGTGCACCTCGGCGCCATGCAGGAGACTGTGCAGTACCAGGTCACTATATACTCACAGACCATACTTCTTACTTCTCGTGCGCGCTGTTCGGCGCCGACGGCGGGCTCGTGTCCAACGCGCCGCACATCCCCGTGCACCTCGGCGCCATGCAGGAGACTGTGCAGTACCAGGTCACTATATACTCACAGACCATACTTCTTACTTCTCGTGCGCGCTGTTCGGCGCCGACGGCGGGCTCGTGTCCAACGCGCCGCACATCCCCGTGCACCTCGGCGCCATGCAGGAGACTGTGCAGTACCAGGTCACTATATACTCACAGACCATACTTCTTACTTCTCGTGCGCGCTGTTCGGCGCCGACGGCGGGCTCGTGTCCAACGCGCCGCACATCCCCGTGCACCTCGGCGCCATGCAGGAGACTGTGCAGTACCAGGTCACTATATACTCACAGACCATACTTCTTACTTCTCGTGCGCGCTGTTCGGCGCCGACGGCGGGCTCGTGTCCAACGCGCCGCACATCCCCGTGCACCTCGGCGCCATGCAGGAGACTGTGCAGTACCAGGTCACTATATACTCACAGACCATACTTCTTACTTCTCGTGCGCGCTGTTCGGCGCCGACGGCGGGCTCGTGTCCAACGCGCCGCACATCCCCGTGCACCTCGGCGCCATGCAGGAGACTGTGCAGTACCAGGTCACTATATACTCACAGACCATACTTCTTACTTCTCGTGCGCGCTGTTCGGCGCCGACGGCGGGCTCGTGTCCAACGCGCCGCACATCCCCGTGCACCTCGGCGCCATGCAGGAGACTGTGCAGTACCAGGTCACTATATACTCACAGACCATACTTCTTACTTCTCGTGCGCGCTGTTCGGCGCCGACGGCGGGCTCGTGTCCAACGCGCCGCACATCCCCGTGCACCTCGGCGCCATGCAGGAGACTGTGCAGTACCAGGTCACTATATACTCACAGACCATACTTCTTACTTCTCGTGCGCGCTGTTCGGCGCCGACGGCGGGCTCGTGTCCAACGCGCCGCACATCCCCGTGCACCTCGGCGCCATGCAGGAGACTGTGCAGTACCAGGTCACTATATACTCACAGACCATACTTCTTACTTCTCGTGCGCGCTGTTCGGCGCCGACGGCGGGCTCGTGTCCAACGCGCCGCACATCCCCGTGCACCTCGGCGCCATGCAGGAGACTGTGCAGTACCAGGTCACTATATACTCACAGACCATACTTCTTACTTCTCGTGCGCGCTGTTCGGCGCCGACGGCGGGCTCGTGTCCAACGCGCCGCACATCCCCGTGCACCTCGGCGCCATGCAGGAGACTGTGCAGTACCAGGTCACTATATACTCACAGACCATACTTCTTACTTCTCGTGCGCGCTGTTCGGCGCCGACGGCGGGCTCGTGTCCAACGCGCCGCACATCCCCGTGCACCTCGGCGCCATGCAGGAGACTGTGCAGTACCAGGTCACTATATACTCACAGACCATACTTCTTACTTCTCGTGCGCGCTGTTCGGCGCCGACGGCGGGCTCGTGTCCAACGCGCCGCACATCCCCGTGCACCTCGGCGCCATGCAGGAGACTGTGCAGTACCAGGTCACTATATACTCACAGACCATACTTCTTACTTCTCGTGCGCGCTGTTCGGCGCCGACGGCGGGCTCGTGTCCAACGCGCCGCACATCCCCGTGCACCTCGGCGCCATGCAGGAGACTGTGCAGTACCAGGTCACTATATACTCACAGACCATACTTCTTACTTCTCGTGCGCGCTGTTCGGCGCCGACGGCGGGCTCGTGTCCAACGCGCCGCACATCCCCGTGCACCTCGGCGCCATGCAGGAGACTGTGCAGTACCAGGTCACTATATACTCACAGACCATACTTCTTACTTCTCGTGCGCGCTGTTCGGCGCCGACGGCGGGCTCGTGTCCAACGCGCCGCACATCCCCGTGCACCTCGGCGCCATGCAGGAGACTGTGCAGTACCAGGTCACTATATACTCACAGACCATATTCCTAACTGTCCTATCTGGTTATAGATCAGGAATGTTGTGGATGCAGATTTTTGACATCGACGGATTTGTACGCAAGGTACGGATATTTGAAGATTCACAGCCGCGGATGCAGATGCGGCTCGTAAGTATTATTTTAAGAAACTTTGTATAGGTGCAGAAAATAATGAAAATATATACAGGGTGTCTGGTAATTAATGGATAACCTGGAAATGTCTTATAGTGGAACGGATGGCCGTTCAGAAAAAAAAGAAAAGAAATCTATCCTAACTACTACCTGAGATATGTGTTTTTTTTTATTACCATGTATAAATTTCTTGTATACTACGACCATAAATTAATGAAATTCATCGGTTTTTGTTGTTTTATTATTAAACACTAATTATGCTAATAGATAGTCTTAAGTTACCAGTAAGACATATTTGTAAGACAAGTATGTGTGTAAGACGATTAAGAAGAAATGGGTATATTTGTTCATCCTTTCCTTATGTAAAATGAGATTGGGTATCTTATTCCGTCAGTCTCACACCTATGTTCCCGAAAGGTAAGGTAGAGGTTAAATGGTTTTAAGTCGTACGTGATAACGGTGAGCCTAGCCTGCTGTTTACCAGGTACAATTCTAGATATTCTACTTCTAAAGAGAATTTCTTAACAGAACAATTCTGATTTTCCGACCCGAGATTTTAAGTACAGAAGTCGCCTTAAATACCACTGCGCCTACTATTGTTTAGTAGTTTCTGTTCGCAGTTTCGTTCACATAAAACTCTGGAACTAAAAGTATCCTATGTGCTAATGTAGAACTTAGTCTGTTTGTGTGCAAAGTTTCATGCAAATTTGTTCAACGGTTTACGCGTGATTAAAAATCATCTAAGCCTTCAAACATCTTCACAACCTACCATATAGGCAGACTCGTCAATCAACATCAATTCAAAACAAAGTCAAAGAAAAACTGTTTAGTGTTATAAAACTTCGCACACAAATAGTTCTAGTTTAATACTGTATAAGATACTTGTATTCTATATAGATTAAATGGCAATTTACTAATATTTGTCACAAATAAAAGCCATATTTGAAACAAAAAGGTCTGATTTACTTAGTAATAATAGGTGGTATAGTTTGTGACTTTTACTGATGAAGCGTTCGTTCCAGATGAAAGTGCGCGGCGACTCTTTGAAGCCAGGCGACGTGCTACTGGCAAACCATCCTAAGGCAGGAGGTTCCCATCTACCAGACTTAACTGTCATCACCCCTGTTTTTCATAAGTAAGTATTGCTGTAAAGTTGATCTTACAACCAGTTATTTGACTTGACTTAGTATTATATTATTTCCCCCCTCAGTGGAAGGGAGGGCTGTACCATCTGGTCCTCCCCCAAAGAGCTGGGGTCCGCCTAGTTACGTGGCGGGCTAAGACCTGTCGGTGTCGCGGTGAATGCTAGCGAACCCCGCGGCACCGACATTAGGTACTGGAGGAACATCGTCAGGGGTTTAGTGGGTATGGGGCCGGCTTCTTTGGTTCGAGTCCCACACACCCGCGCCCTGCCCAGGCGCGGACGGTGCGTAAACGCATTGCCCTGAGGCTAAAAAATAAATATTAAAAAAAAAATTAAAACAAAAAGGTATTATATTTGGTTCCTATTTTTGCGGTACTACTATAAATATGTTATGAGCAGCATATATGTTTCCGCCTTTGAATCTTGGATTTAAAGCTGTTAGCTAGGCACAGTATCTGTGGTTATATATTATATATCGTATATCTGTGGTTTTCTTAATAATATTATATCATAATAATTTGTATGTATATAATATATGACTTATGATATATTTATATCTTTCTATATCTAGTTAGGAAAACTAACTAACTAACTGGTATTGGGAACCATCGTTAGTAATTTTACTGATACGTGGCGATCCTGCGATCGATCATAAGCTGAAGTGCAATTTTATGGCTCACAATACTGTGCTTGGCATTCATTTGTATTTTGTACTGTAAGTTATTACACTTACCACTAATTAAATGATTTAAAAATAAGGAACGAATTGGATTCTTCATCGTACTATGGCTTTCGACCTCTCCCAGCAGTGTCTACATAGTACACACGGCTACACATCAAGTTAGACACCCTATATACACGCATAACTACGCTACATATAAAATAGAGAATTGTCGGAAAGGGACAGTGCATAGTGGTGTAGACCCATCACGGTGCACTAGCGCGTGCGGCGAAGGAGGCCCGCCCGCGCGGACCGTTCAGCGGGAATGAGACAAAATAACAAAAAATTAACGTACTCTCTCGCACAATCCACAGCGTTCAACTTCTAATAGTTCAAAGACCAAACAGTCTAGGTTGATAAGTCGCTGTGTGTAGCACATTAGGAGGAGCAGTCACTAATATTTTCAGACTGACGAATCTTTAATCACAGGTCCCATAACCGTCCAATCTTCTTCGTGGCATCTCGCGGTCATCACGCAGATATTGGAGGATTAACTCCAGGCTCCATGCCCCCTCACTCTGTGAGTTTGGCGCAGGAGGGGGCCGCCTTCAAGTCAATGTTGTTGGTCGATGGAGGAAAATTCAACGAGAAGCGGCTGACTGAAGGTAAAGTCCAGTTCCATTGCTAGATTTTTGCTTGGGGTGTCAGTGAATCAAATTTTAACCAGTCGTTATCTGTACATAGGCAATATTAAAGAAAATGTAAGTAATTGGTCTTTATAAGAGCTATACAGTGTGCATAATAAACCCTGTCCGATCCTTAAAGGTGCTATACAGTCTTATTATAAGAAAGTAAGTGACACTTTTAAAAAAAATTATCAAAAAAATTATCCCAGTAAATTTAAATTATTTAAAATAATATATTACCCATGGTAACACCGACAACTTATTAATCATAATACCTAGGTATCACTAAAGTTCATAAAGGTTCACCGATGCCACCTATGCCTTAAAAAATGCCACCAAAAGTATGCCACACTTCGCGTCCTTGTCAAGTTTAGTGGAGTGTTCCTATATTGAGCGAAATTTCAGTAATTTGAGGGTAAAATGTTGATCAATACTGTACTTAAAAATATTATGAAGACGTTTTACGATGATATAGATTTTTCTTGTTATTTTTCTTAGCATGTTTGTTAAGAGAGAAACAAGCTCTTAATGGATCGGGCAGGGTTTATTATACACAATGTATAAGCCAAAACAATTATATTATTATTTTCTTGTCTATCTGTTTGTTTGTACGCGCATCACGCAAAAACTACTGCATAAAATTGAATGTGGTTTTGCGGGTTTACAGTTGTAATGCTAGAAGTCATCTTAAAATCTGGTGCAAGTTTCTTCTTAGTTTTTGATAATATGCCGCTTAAATGTCATTATTAATAAATTACCTACTTCCAAATTTCACGTGTACAATGTTGCGTGCTAAAGCTAGTTTATACATTTAAATTCCATTTTTTGTACTTAAAACTGCGCCGAGCGAAATGTGACAAAACAGGCGGTCACAGTTAAGTTGATAAAATCAACACTTTTTGTTTAATACAAATATAAAATGTACATTTACCATAACAATGAATGTGTTTATAATTACTCCATGTAGAAAACTTAAATAATTAATATTTTCGCGTAAATTTGCACGAAAAATGCAAAAATGTAAGCGTGTTACGTGATTTTTAGATTATAACAGCAGAAATCTATCCTATTTTACAGATTAAACGAAACATAAATAGTTATATTACATTTGTCCGTCCCAAATATTTAAGTTATTGGTTGACAATAAAGATACACATTTATCAAAAAAGCACTTTAGATCCTGCATACAATTTCACTATGGCGGCCGCGCGCCGATTTGAATATCGAGGTTTGTCATTCAGTCCAACCACGTCTTACGCCCGGCGCAGTCTTAATGAGTACCTTATGTTTCAGAACTTATGAAACCTGGTAAAGAGCCGGGCTGTTCCGGCACAAGAAACTTGGCTGATAACCTTTCGGATCTGAAGGCGCAAGTCGCTGCTAACCAAAGGGTGAGAATACTTTTTAATATTCAGTATAACGGTAATACCGTCAGTCAGTTATTTAATCTTTAATTTAAAAAAAACGTTGCTCAAGATTTATTGGTGTGTTCCACCAATCCCTATTAGTTGTCCCAAATAAATTAAGAATGTAAAATATGTCAGAATTGCAGCAAGTGGAAATCTATGGTCTCTGCGAAATAAGCGTGATATTTATAATATTGTTTGGCAAATCACACATAAAGCTTATGGCCTGCCTGATAATAAGCGGTTCTCTAAAGCTTGCAGGAGTATTGACCTATTGAGTCACAGCGGCACGCCGAAGGACTGACACAATATATTTTCAATCATGTCAGGCATTCCATTGGCAGGTTAAGGAATCAAAACGACATAGCAATATAATTGTATTTGTTTACAGGGCATTCAGCTAGTAGGAGAGTTGATAGACGAGTACGGGCTAAACGTGGTGCAGGCGTATATGACGCACATACAGAAGAACGCTGAGCTAGCCGTCAGAGACATGTTAAAGGTAAGAATAAGTTGACTACTGATCTGCGGTATAACTTATATGCTGCACAAATGGCGAATGAAATAAATTCGTTTTACTAATCACTACATATTTTAAAACGAAGTCCCCCGCCGCGTCTGTCAGTTTGTTCGCGATAAACTCAAAAACTACTGAAAGGATTTTCATGTGGTTTTCACCAATAGAAAGAGTGATTCATGAGGAAGGTTTAGGGAACTCCAGGGAGAGTTAGCCGTCTACGGCACCCTCAGGAGGTTCACTCATACCAAGACGGGACAATAATGGTGTCGGCAGGAAATCGTCTTGGCGGACGAACCCACCTCGTTTGGATCTAAGGCAGCATGACTGCACAAAAATACCACGAGGAGGTAACAGAGCCTGTTATTGTCCCACACAGGATACAAATGGGCCAGGAATTTCTACTCATGCCCGATAATGCTCCTTCCCATATGGCGCGGCTAGTGTCGGCCGCCCTCCGAGACCATTAGAAAGATATTCAAGTTTTGGATTGGCCTGCACAGTCGCCCGACTTAAATCCTATCGAGCATGCCTGGGACATGTTACAACGAAAAGCTTTGAGAGATTTCTCGCCAAATTTGACGACAGAACAATAACTTTACGAACACTTGCAAAGAACATGGAACCTTATACCGCAGCAAGACATTGACAATTTAATATAGTATGAACAGTCGATGTCGATGTGTAATTAATGTAAGAGGTGGCAACACTGATTATTAATAATTAGATTTCATAATATTTTTCAATTTTAATGATAATTAATAGTTATATAAAAAAAATTAAGATTTTTACCATTCTAATTTTCTACGGCGATTAAAAAGTTAATATTTTTATTTAAAACAAAAAAATCACGAAATGTTTTTATTTTTTATTAAAGACCTTAAAATAACCTATCATTTTTCTATTTACTATATCAGAAAATTCTTAATAGATTTTAAATATTTGATGAAATATAAAATATCCCTAGATTCAGTTGATGTGTGTATATTTTTGTTACGTTCAATAATCGACGTCCTTTTATATATTTTCTAAGAGCGCCTTAGCGGGCACGTGTGGGAACTAATCAAAATGCATAATATTTGTAGGAGAAAATCATAACCAAGGCATCGTTTGGCAGAAATTTCTCTTAAATTAATATATTTGAAAAACGATAATAATAACATAAAATAAATTTGTTTCAGGAAATAGCAAACAATGCCCTAGCTAAAACAGGGTCTGCAGTACTCAAAGCGACGGAGTACATGGATAACGGTACTCCTATAACCCTCACGGTTACCTTAGACAAGGAGCTGGGCAGCGCCGTATGTGATTTTACGTGAGTAACCTTATATTATCGCCCTAATTTATAATGTGCCGCTGCTGGGTACGGGTGTAAAGGAAGGATTATAATGTATTGTTACAAACCTCCTTGTAACCATACTTCATGTCAATAAATTATTCTTTCTTTCTGACGCGCATAGTCCAAAATGCTGGCCCAGTATGGTTTGAAGAACATTATGGAGAACTCTTACCCGTGCAGGTTTTATGACGAAATTATCCTTTACTGTTAAAGCGAATGATAATTATTTAATTAAAATAAATTAAGTACACAATAAAAAAACATTGTGCAGCAGTTATCACCTTCAAATTTAATCCACGCTTCGGTAAATGCAATATATATTATTATAAATAGGTATGTTATTTTCGTCGGCCTCGATGGCGTAATGGTTAGTGTAACCGACTGCCACGCCTGAGGTCGCGGGTTCGATTCCTGTACAAGTCAAACATTTGTGTGCATGAACATGGATGTTTGTCTTGGTCTGGGTGTTTCTATGTATAATACGAGTATGTATGTATTTACAAAAAAAAAGAGTATATATGTATGTTTATCCATTTTCTAGTACCCATAGTATGAGCTCTGCTTAGTTTGGGCTAGATGGTGTTGTGTGGTATGTTTTGTGTTACCACATGGTAGAATATTATTATTATTTTCTCAGGGGTACGGGTGTGGAGGTGTGGGGCAATTTGAACGCACCGCGTGCTATCACACTTTCCGCTCTCATTTACTGCCTGCGGTGTATGGTGGGACATGACGTGCCATTGAACCAGGTAATGGACACAAGTATTAAATTATTTATTAGAGACCGTGAAAGTCAAAGAAAAATAAAGTTTCAAGTTAATAGCACTAGTGCCATGAACATCTATGGCAGTCGTTATTGGGGAAGTCGACACAAAAGATCCCACTGGGTCGAAGTGTCGCCGGTCTGTACTGACTGGCCCCTCACACAAGATAAGATAAGATAAGATAATAACACTAGTACCTATGCTAAGATAAGCAGTTGTGACATATAGTCGGACAGTTTGTCAAAAGCCACACTATAAGGGTGTAGTGACTCCAGATAGATCAAGAAGTTACGACACACGACAAGAGATGACGCTGTACACAATTACACACTACTTCATAGAATTCTGAAGCTCGCGAATGAAATTTACACTACTATATACACAAGTTCACGACATCTATTGCCGGGCCACGCCAGGTATGATCACCTGGCCTGGTCGGCAGATCCTTCCTTTATGTTATAAGATCATCATACCATGTTATCCGACAAGGGTACATATAATGTTATTTTGGTACAGAGCTTTAACAAAATAATCTATTTTGCTGATCTTATTCTGTCTTATAGACTTGGGGCGACTTCATTCTTATAGACTTAACCGATTCGTTGTGGATGACACGGCAGGCGTGCCATACTTTCTTTTCCCATATGGCGGTTGACACGAGTGTCGTGTCATTTTTAAATTCCTTATAACTCGTTCGAATTCTGATTTTAAGAGGCGCTTCTTGAACTAAGCATTTATTGTTTTAAATTTATATCGTGCGTATAGTCTTTGTTTCTGGATATAATGTGAATCAGACAATTTCAGTAGTTGACAACCCTGATAAAGAAATACCTACCTACCTACGTTTAACGTGCCGGTGCGTCTATTGTTTGCGGGCCGGCTAGTAAACAATTACCACCGGGGCATCTTGTAACTGTTTTAAAACTTTTTTTGCTATTCGAAGTAATTATACGTGACGTGACGTGAACTGTTTACAACATCTGAATAAAAAACTTACCAGCCATTTTCAGTAAAACACGTAGTTAGTCACTGTAAAACTATTTTACACAACGTAAACTGCTGTTTACATCCGATATTTGATGTCAACTGAACTTAGTTAAGACAAAATAATGGAAAAAAGCCTAAAAAGGGCATTTTGTTTTGTACATGGCTGATGGCACAATAGTCGTGTCATCAACTTATATGGCGCTTGACACGACAGCCGTGTCACAAAATATTTGTTCGCCGCCACAGACAGAAGTGTTCGAAAATGGGCGCTGCAACGAAACGGTTAATTTATTTTTATTTTGCAGGGTTGTTTGAATCCAGTGCACGTGATAATCCCCCCGGGCTCCATCTTAGACCCGTCTGAAGGTGCCGCCGTGGTGGGAGGCAATGTGCTCACGTCGCAACGTATCGTTGACGTGGTGCTGAAGGCTTTCCAGGTAAATAAGTGTTGTCTACGCGTCCTAACCAGGTTTAGTAGTGTCCCATCTTGCCCAGTTAACATAAATGACATTAAGAAACTCTCTCACGCTTATAAAAGCAACATGCGTCTGTTTTTGCGCATTTCATAAAGCTGTCTGTAATTTGTGGCGTAAGTAAGACTGATTCGTTAACTCAGGAGTATAAATGTGAGTGCTTGCACAACTGCTGATCGTGACCTGGATTTTATGGCAAGGCAAGATGTGAAGAATAGTTTTGACATGTAATTTCTTACATAATCACAGTTTCTGGAAATATGAGTAGCTTGTAGTTCAGAGGATACGCAATGTTATCAGCCCATAGGTATCATAGGTCATATTCATAAGATAGAGAAGAGATTCAGTAGCTTTTAAGTAAACTCTCGATTATTCGGACTGTCAAGTCCAATTAAAGACATACTGGCATAGAATACCTGACACTAAGTTACCAACCCACAAAAAATAGTTATAATATTTTCCTCATCAAAAAAATCTACACAGGTGTGTGCTGCATCTCAAGGGTGTATGAACAACTTGACGCTGGGTGAGAAGGACTGGGGATACTATGAGACTGTCGCTGGAGGCAGCGGTGCTGTGAGTATACCGTCATACATTGTATTAAAAGAAACTTAGTGAGTCTGAGACTACTCACTGAGATTTTAGACAGTTCGCAGTAGGTAACCACGTCACGACAAAAAAATAACGACGGATCACTTTATATGAAATCAAATAGTATTTATTTTTTTAAAGTCATTTTCTATGGTTTCGAGACGAGACCAACAGATGTCGTGGCAAAACTTTAAGCTGTTTGGCGGATCCTGATGGTGATTTTCAGTTTGAGAAAGAGTTTTCTTTTAAAATAAATATTAAAGGTTAATATGTCTTATGAAGAAAATAATGTTAGAAATAAAAATAAATAAGGTTTTAATAATCAGCATATAAACAGTATCAAAATATCTAATCAAGCAGAACAAAAAAAAAAACATTCAAAGAAGAATTTTTGGATTTCTTTCATTCAAAATAACAGTACTCCGTTGTTAGGACTGGATTAGGTCAATCAAGAGGTTATGTACCTACCGATATTCTGGAAGAATTTGTGAATAATATGTTACATGTTACGAACAATCGGCTCAAAACTTCGGTATTCACATTTCATGTTGGGCCTACAGTTTTGTGTTATTTGGTACTACACAAAACTGTGTAATGAACTGTTGATATATCGCAGGGTCCCGGTTGGCACGGCTCCGGCGGCGTGCACACACACATGACGAACACTCGCATCACCGACGTGGAGATCGTGGAGCGAAGATACCCGATGCTGGTCACCAAGTTCTCGCTCAGACCTGAATCTGGTGGCAGAGGTCAGTTTACTTACAATTTCTTTAAGCTATCAATTGTTGGAATGCCAGACGTAATTAAAAGCCTCTGGACGCTGCGACTCATAAGTTAGTTTATATGTACATATGTTTATCGTCTTAAGACCGTTCAGGAATGACGTAAGCAAGATTTTAGTCATTGGTAACTCTCCCACCTTCCCTTTAGTCAGGAAAAGAAAGCATAATCACACAAAATAAGCATAATAAGACCTCCCCACTCCATTGATGCTTGCGTAATACTTTTACGACCTCCTTGGTTTTGAGTCTCTATACGTGAAAACCTTAGTCCAAGTATTATTATTAAAATATATAATATAGTTCTTTGTATTGTTGTAACACCTTTTTTACGTGGGCAATGCTACATATGCATACCCCCTCGCCACAAAGGTAGGCGAGAGTGTTATGTCGGGCTCTCCTGAGACTTCAGGCCTACCCACTAAAATCACCGCGGTGTGTCACTTCGCTGCTTTGTATGGTGGGTGAGTCGCCGGAACTAAAGGAGTCAGCCCACTACACCGTCTCATATCATGACCGTGCTAGGAATGTATCAGACACGAAAAGCAACACGATACGCCCTGCTATAGGAACTGCTGGTCGGTAACGGAACGGTCTAGTGGGCATAGTCTTATACATTTCCTTACAAAGAATATTTTTTTGCCTGACACGTTCTTAGCACGGTCATGGTTTGAGACGGGGTAGTGGGCAGACTCCTTAAAACTACATCAGCGAGTGCGTAGCACCTAGCTTGAATAGTAGTAGTAGTAGGCTTATATCCCAGATTTTGTAAGTGGTATGTGGTTGTATACTATTTGTTTACACCCTGTATACACGCGCAAAAGGTGAAACTTTTTCTTTTTATAATATTCTGCTTTGTGCGTCTCTCTCCCTCACTCTCTTAATTTATCTTACTCTTCTTCGATATATTTATGTTTTAATGCCCAGAAATATTTCACGTCAGAATATGAATGTACAAATATGTGCAGGACGGTGGAACGGTGGCGACGGAGTGTCCCGTGAGCTGGTGTTCCGCCGCAGCGTGCAGCTCTCCGTACTCACTGAACGGAGATCTTTCCAGCCTTACGGGATGAACGGTACGTACGAATATTATATAATAAAAATGTCGTGCAATCAAAGATTGCCTGCTTAGATCGCACGAAAGTGTCCACAGTGTATTATCCTTCCTAACTTTTATTTACAAACACAATATTTGAAATCGAGCTCATCAGCAAACATAACTGTAAGTCACATCGAAATCTTAGTAATTATGGAGATCAACGTCCACATACACATAAAATCTACTTCCGATGTTGATATAAGTGTACATTTAATTACAGGTGGAGAACCAGGCGAGAGGGGTTTGAACTTGTTACAGCGTGTAGACGGACGACTCATCAACCTGGGTGGAAAAGCGTCCATACATGCTAATCCAGGAGTAAGTAGACACTAATATAAAAATATAGACGCATGTCTATATCTCTCTGAAGGGGTAAGCAGAGAAGTATCATACCTACATATCGCCAGCTTAATAAAATTGTGTATCTAATTTGGGAAAACCTAGTTACTAAAGACTTATTAAGAATATTGTCGGTGTCGCTTGGGGACTTTATAAACGTAAATATGGACATAAGGTACATCCAGACTCTCAATAACTATTTGTAGATCATATTATTCTTTGTCCTGTGTGGGGATCGAACCTACAACACTCGCTGCTATGGCAGTGGCATGGCGATCACATAAACCACTACCATCTGTGTAGAATCAGCGTCATATAAGGGTTAAGACCTTCTTCTACCACGGGGAGTGCTCTGAAGAGTTATTCCACCTTATCCCGCTCTACGGCAAGTAAGCGCACCTATCACGCACAAACTGATCACATTTCCAAACTCCTGTGTTGCGACTAAGAATTTATTAACAGAATTCCGAATAAGACTTAGCCAAGAGTAAAATCCCGAAAAACGCACGACGTTGTTGCAAACATAAGGAATAAATGTGCTGCATTACATAGGCAATAGAGTTATAATTTCTAAGATTTTCTGTTTACTTTTCCAGGATAAATATATAATGAACTCTCCCAGTGGCGGTGGGTACGGCCTTCCTTCAGAGTCTACCGACGCAGACACACATACAAACAAACGCAGCGAGTTCCTGGAGAGAGGCAGTGTGTATGAGTATCGCAGCGCTCAGGAATCTGTATAAAACAACTTTATATGTAACTTACTACTCTTGCCTTCGACTTTCTTCGAGAACAATACTTTTATCTGAATGAAACGTATTTTAAGTCCTTCTCTGTATCTCTGACAACGAGTATGCGAAATTTCATGATGATCGTTGAAATAGTTAAGGTGAGAAAGCGTAACAAATAATTAATCACCTACTCGATCCTAGCGCAGAATAACAAACGAACAAACATAAGCATTTATAATATTAGTTAGTATTACTTTGCGCCACTTCTACCATTATAAGTACCTACAGCGCCATCTACCGATTCCCGATACCGATAGTAAATCATCGTCTAGACAAATTAAATAAAAAATTTAGTAAATATGATACGAGTTAAAATAAAGGGTTAACTCATTCAAAAATTATGCAATCACATTGCGAAGGAATCTATTGCATAACCATCTACCTAATCCAGTGGTGAATCTAAACTATCCAGAGACTCACTCAAAAACAAAAAAAGAATATCATAATCGGTTTAGCCGTTTAGGTATAATAATATACACACATATTTATTATAAGAAGATATCCTATTAAATATTATATTAAATGGTAATATATAGATATTTATATTATATGGTAATTCTTAGGCAATTAGATAGCAGCTGCAATGTAAGTCATGTATTTATGAATTTTAAATAGCTCCATTCATAAAGACGTCACTTTTAAGGCAGCTGAAATATCCTAAGAACATACTCGCATTTATTATTTTCTATTGTATGCAAATTGTATATTGCTGCCAATATTTCCAAACTGTCTGTGGTAGATAAAATACAGTAGGCACTTATTATTATGAATTTTGTATTGCATATAATAATACATAAAATCGATATAACATAATTAAGTAAAATAAAATAGCGATCAAAATGTGTAACGGGTAAATATATATAGGCAATTCTGTTTATACGTGGACATTTTGCATTTTATATAGTTTTACAAAGTTAAATTTTATACTTTTAGGCTTACCTACTTTCCTGTAGTAAAAAATGAGGATAGTATTTTATTATACAATAAGTTTTCTGCATCAAACATGGATGGAAAAATTTCCTAGCATATGAACTTGTTGATAGGGGAATACCAAGGGCAATCCGCACTTAAATAACGTGTGTATACATTGATATATAGAAGATACATAAATTATATTGGTTTCATATAAACTAATAGAGAGAAGCAATATACTATGTATTTATGTTTAAGTTACAAAAGTACAATTGTTAATACATAATCTCACACCTACATCTAATATAGTGCCTATGCATGATACAAAACCACTTTTTGTCATCATATATTACTGTCATTGCATTTAATAATGTTTAATGAACCAAATTGTCGATATAACTTATCCATACATAGCCGTAAAATATTTTTAATTTTATAAACCCAGTGTTAGTTATACATTAATTTTTGTTTAGTCAACTATATAAAAACGATGCATTCTTTTATTATCACCACACGCTTTTAGGTATGTTAAAATAACAGCTAAGTACAATTAGGCATAGAAATAAGTGTGGATCAAACTATAATAATTCGTAGCCCTACTGCCTATCTATTTCAAACACGTGATTTTGATGTTGGTAAAGGTAAGAGGAAATGCGGGCATCAAAGCTTTTAAAGAAAAGCTTAGCAATACTATTGCCATCCCGCTGGGTCCACAGGAAAATAGCAAAGTACGAAAGAGATAACTATCTGAAATCATCATAACGCATTCCCCTGTTTTCTCCTCCAAAACAAAATCGTTTTGTTTTTTCATTTTTACAATGAGAATGAATTATAAGATTTGTTTGCTTTATAATGGTTTTATTATGTACAATAATATCACAAAATCACTTTTTTATATTTACTTGTTATATAATATTATGGAAATATATAGTTGTTTTTATATTTATTGTAATCATGTTGTTGAAATATATGCATAATAACTGTAGATTTAGTTATTTTATTTATACCCATATGCTGAAGTAATTTTTTGTTGGTCGTAGATCTTTTAAAGGCCCTTGTAGGAGTGAGCTACATTGCTCCCGTCGCTGACAGTATGAATTTGTTTTAGTGTGTGTAGCAGTTGTAACTTAGAGATCTTGATTGGCCTATCGCATGCAGCAGCTTCACTAGCTCATGTTATGATTGGCCTAACACATGCTGTGTGTAATCTTTGTTATATTTACACAGCATTATATGGTGGAATATTTTTGGATTTGACTGCACGTATTACGTGAAAATTGATCCCCTCGCCGCTGTCGCATGTTGTGGGTTCGACTCCCACAAGGTACAAAAACTTTTGTGTGATTAACAAAGTGTTTAGCGTTTAAATGTTTGTAAAGTCTCTCGCGGTCGATGTGTTTTAAAATAAAATTAACTGCATCCGTGTTCTCTTTAGGTATCGTTGCGTAGCATATCGTATGTAAGTGTAATTCTACACAAGTATGTGCGCAAACACAAGTGCACTCTCTGTTCCCTAACTCTCATGATCCGATGGGACGGATAATCCGACACGACCGCAGAGAGATCAGGCGCAGGACCAACGGTTTTACGTGCTATCCGAGGCACGGGGGTGTCTACTACCGTCAACTTCCTAACTCCGAGCTCGTATTGAGATTTCTTAACAGAAAAACCCAATAACTTTTTGTTGGTCTGACCCGGGCTTCGAACCCGAGACCTCATGCACAACAGTCGCATTCACTACCGCTGTGCCACGGAGGCAGTTAGAGGCTAATTAACGACGTGTCAAAATTAAACTTTTGTATGTGATAGATTGTAATAAAAGTCAGCAGTTGGCTAATCTTGCTCAGTCGTAGAATGTCCAATTCATAAAATGACTACAGGTCGCAAAATGTCCCTTTCGCAATGTCCCTAATGCAAAACAATCTTGTTAACTAAAATGTCCTATAATGTAGTTTTTCTGGTACTTATGTATTTGAATAATATGTGACGATGGAACCCTCTGCACGCGAATCTGATTCCTATTTAAGTAAAAAAAGGCTAACTCTTTTTTACTGATACAAAGGAATTAGAAACAAGGGACATTTTATGAGAGGCATTCTGAAACATGGACATTTTGTGACCTGTAGACATTTTGAGAAGTGGAGGTTCTGCGTCTGAGCCGCCAATCCCTTAGTTAGACCGTCTGATAATTATTTTTGGTTCAGATCTACTTCATCTGCCTTCTACAAACCGGTTAATAATATGTTACCTAGGTACGTATTACTCAGATATATTTCAATGATATAACACAAAATTTTAAGCGATTGATATATTTATTGCAGTAGTAGGCACTTCTTAAGGCCGAATTGTAAATTATACAGGGGGACAGCGCGTGCGGAGTCCTCACTATCAAAAATATCGCGTCCGAGTCACCCACATAAGGGGCAATCACAGAGTTCAGCCCTTCCGCAGTGCAATGGAAGGGTCTCTCTCTGGGGGAACCGCCTTATTGAACATGGTGTCCCCTGTGCCAGGTAAGTATGAAACAACAGATGTCGGTCGGGGTAGTGAAAGTAATAACTAACTTTCTACTACCTTTAAGTTATGAGGAAACGGAGTCTTTGTTATAACAACAATACTAACTTATACACGCACACACAAACACACACACACACATACACACATTATGGTGAGAATGATTATAAATGTTAAGTTACTATACTGAATTATTCTGTAATTAAGTATGTTCGCAGTACTTAAGAATTAAGTTCACGTATTAAGTGCAAATTATTATTATTATTTTAATGTTTTAGTTTTTATTAGCTATGGAAGAGCGAAGTCACCTGTCACAGGCATTGTTTGCTTACTAGGTGACTTCGATCACTACACAAAAAAATGTAAATCTGTTTAATGAAAATAAAACAAATTATTATATTCACATTTATTAAGTGGTAACCAATAAAAATTACATTTTTAAATATATAATATAAATAAAAAAACACATTTAAAAATATAAAAATTATGGAGGCCCACCGGCATCGAGACAAGGTCCAAGCTGTCGGTGGTTAGGGGTCCAGAGAGAGAAACCTCCTCACTATGCGTGCCGTATCGAGGAGGACTGCCTTCTGCATCTGACCCTTGTTGACCCTATGTTGGTCGAGGCTCTTGGCTATTAGACCGTTCACCGTAACGACTATCGGTACAATGATTGTCGAGTCCACATCCTACATATCGACGACCTCGTGTGCTAAGTAATTGTTTTTCCTTCTCAGCTTTCACGAGGTTGCCATCATGTGGGATAGTGATATCGACAATTATTGCACGGCGTTCTGATCGATCTATTACCACAATATCAGGCTTGTTGGCAACAACAGTCCTGTCTGTGATAATAGATCGATCCCAGTACAGTGTGATATGGTCCTTTTCGAGAACTGGTTCTGCTACATACCTGTAGTAAGGCACCTCGACCTCTACAAGTTTGTACTTCAGAGCAAGTTGCTGATGGATAATTCTGGCTACTTGGTTATGTCTGTGCAAGTTCTCGCCGTTAGCAAGACGAGAACAACCGGAAACTATATGCCTGAGGGATTCACTGGGTTGGTGGCACGCCCGACATATGTCAATCGTACCGTCCCTCAGGATATATTTCCGGTAGCTATTCGTCTTGATAACTTCGTCCATAATTGCACAGACAAACCCTTTGGTTTCCCCAAAGAGGTCACCGAAGCGTAGCCAGTTCACGGAGGCGAGAAGGTCTACATCAGGCCCACATAGGGCCTTGTAGAACCTACCGTGAAGCAACTTGTTCTGAAATTATTATTATTATTCGTTCGTGGAAAATCATAACACCAGCGCATCATATCATCATATCGCAATCATAAGAGCAGCGATAGCTCAGTGGGGATACCAACAGACTGCAATGCAGAGGGTCTCGGGTTCGAACCCACGTCGCGCACCTCTGACTTTCGGAAGTTATATGACTTTTCGAAAATATGTGCGTATTGATTGACAATTATCGCCTGCTCCGTGCCTCGGAGAGCACGTTAAGCCGTCGGTCCCGGCTGCCATGAACATCTATGGCAGTCGTTATTGAGAAGTCAGTGCCCTATAATATCCTGACACTGGTCTAGCCTTAGGGTATCGTTAGCCTTTGGGTTGCGGAGGTCAGGTGGCAGCTGCTCCGTGTAAAAACTGATATCCAGTCAAATCCGGTTAAACTAGTAAAGCCGATCCCAAGCGAGTTTGGAATAATAAAGGCTAGGGAGAAGAGGAAAATCATAACACCGACTTCTAATTTTTAGAGTGGATCAAGTAGTGGATCAGAATTCTCTCACCACTTCAATCGAAAGCAAACATTGTGTTTGGCGGGCAGAAATTGGAAACAAAGATTCAAACTCTTTGTGGATTTCTGCAAAGAAATATGTTTTGGAGACAGTTATAGAATCACAGCCCAAGAAAATATCAGCCAAAAGGCAACACTGGATGACAGCAGAAACTTAGCAACTAGTTAAAGAGTGTACTGAACTGAATTCCATAAAATCCGCGATCCAGGCTGCATGTAGAAGAGATCGCAACAACGCTTTGGCGGAGATCTGTGAAGAACTGGAACGACATTCCGATAAATTGCAAACTAAGGACCTCCATTATAAGGTGCGACTCATAACTCGTCAGAATTTAACACATCACTTTTCATTTGCTTTGTTGATTTCTGAAAGGCATTAGACACTGTCATATGGGAGTACTTCTGGAAAGTGTTACTAGAGATGGGAGTACCACAACATCTTGTATTCCTATTGAAACGACTATACAAAGATGGTACTGCAACAGAAGAGTAGATGAGGTCCTCTCAGAAACTTTTAAGACAGAATCAGGTGTTCGCAGGGATGTATTTTGTCGCTTTTACTATTTAACATGCATATTCATTCATGCGCATCGTCTCGGATGTTTGGGACAAAAGGATATCAGTGGGTGGACGCGTGATAAATAACTTGCGATATGCTGATGATACCACACTCCTTGCAAGAACAAGAGAAGATTTGGAAGAGCTCTTAACTCGTCTAGAAATGATTAGCCTCCGATTCGGAGTCGCTCTTAATAGGGACAAAACAAAGGTCATGATAGTGAACCGGGCTGATCATAACAATACAGGAGTACTGCATATAGCTAATTGCGAAGTAGTACAGAGCTATATTTACCTCGGTTCCACTATCTCGTACGTTGGAGGATGTGAAGACGAGATCAAACGCCGATCCGCTATCACAAGGTCGGCAGTAGAATGACTGGGAAAGATATGGAAAGACAACCGAATAACGAAAGATACCAAGGCTCGTGTAATGAAGTGTCTGGTATTTCCAATCTTTCTCTATGGTGCTGAGACTTGGACATTAAGGCTACAAAACGCGAAAAATTGATGCTCTGGAGACACATCTCCAGAGCATCAATTTTTCGGCGATCTTGTATCTCGGTATTTTTAACATGCGTCTCCAACATCACAGTGTTGGAGACGCATGTTAAAAATACCGTGGACAGCGTTTCAAACCAATAATTCCATCCTCAAAGACCTTCGCATACAAGACAGGCTTTCGTCGATTGTGCAGTTACGAATACTGAAGTTCTTTGGACACATCTCCAGAAACGAGGACTCGATGGGAAGACTTGTGGTGCAGGGCCGCATTGAAGGCAAGAGATGCCGCGGTCGGTCTCTAACGCGCTGGATCGACCTAATCACCAATGATACGCAGTCAACCGCAACACAGTGTGCTCGCAATGCCAGTAGACGCCAGGGATGGAGGGACATCGCTCGACGTGCGACAATTGACGTCAGTGGGCTGCAACCCTGTCCATTAATGATAGCCACCACCACTCTGACAAGAGTGCCCGACTAAGAAGAAGAAGCCATCTAGAAAAGGGTTGAATAAAGCGGGCATGTCTCGCTTACGTCATCTAGTAACTAATATCAACTCTGGGCTGGGCGTCAAAGAAATATTACAATGTAATTATAACAATTTTCTACAAGGTTTAGGTGCTCACACTAAAAGTTGCCTTTATCAGTCGGATTACGTATAGACTGAAAGAAATACCATTAAAATACTTGTAGATACAGTAAAAAAATATAAGGTTTTAAAATTAAATACATAAATGTCAATTTAAATTATTTATTATTTTCACAGGATATCACATTTTCTTTTTCATTGGAACTTGACAATATTGCCGAAATTTAAATTGATTTATTTTATAGGCAAGATCCAGTACCTAACATTTTGCCTTATTATAAATAAATGCTTACCAACAACTTTATGTGAGCATACATGACGATTGAAACATGGTAAACATACAAGTTCAATGTTACAATGCGTCAGATGACAGCTGTCCAGAACTGAACAGTTTTAATACTATGTTCAAACAAAAAACAAATGTGGAATTAAAGTATTAAAATGTATAGTCAAGGTTTAGTTAAGTCAAAGACATTCGACTTAGGTAAAAAAATTAAACGTCACACATTGCTTACTATGCTACCCCTAACTATATTTAAGTCTCTTTTTCCTCGATCCCTGCTTTTTCCTCGTTCCCTGCCTTTTCCTCAGCAGCTGTGCTTGCCCGAGCCTTGGCCTCAATCACAGCGACCCTAAACACAGTACTGTCGTGCATATACGCCGCATATGCTATATCTATGTCTTCCTCACAACGCGTCTTTTTCCTTCTAGCTCTTTGTAATTGACGACGGGACCTAAACACCGCTGCGCGCAGTGCTTGCACGTGTGGATTCCACCAATATGGCTGGTTCCTGTTAAATTCATTCCAATTTTTTGGACGCTTCGATTTCATTTCTCCGTCACTGTCTGAACCGGAATCTGACCACATTTCGTCCTTACAGTCTTCCGCCCATGTTTCTTCCTGTTGTCCCCCTAAACCTACACCGCCTTCTTGGCTACTACTGCTAGTTTCTTTGTTTAAATGATTTTCCATATTGTTCCCACGAGTATGAGAGCATATATCAGTCCATCGGAGCAGTGGCCTCATACCCCGATAACCCTATATACACCTGGAGGTCGGGAAGTCCCCAGGGATGGCCGCTACTGACTGTTGAACCCCACAGCCGCTTGGAGTCAAGCAAACTTCAGCCGCGCATGACCCGAAAGGGTGCCTCAACTGAAGAAATTAGGGTTTTTTATAGAGGTTATCTCCTCTGGTCCGGCCGATTAAGGCAAGACCTCTGGTCCTCCGTCTAGGAAACCTTACAGACGGTTGCAGGGTTACAAGACGTTTGTCTTTTGTCTTTATAGCAATCGCTTGATAATATATTCATGGCTTATTTTATTATTACCATCTTAAGCAATGATTAAAACATTTTATATACATTTTGTATTCCTATTAATTTCCTAAGCTAATGTGGATATTATATTAATTGCCCACAGAAACTTGAAAAAGTCGTAGTTAAGACTACACACCTCAACATTCAGTTTAAAGAATATTTTCAAACTCAAACTCATTTATTGCGAAAATGGGTAATTCAGATAACATACGAATAAATTGGTCTCTCCGTAATCCGTCTGAAGGCATGCAATTTTATAGGTCTTGTTTGATTCTTTTCGTTTCGGTCTTGACTGATTGTGCGCTACTAATAATCATATAAAATTAATAAATCAATTACAATAATATCTCCAAGAAAAATAATAAATGTTAGGCAATGTTATTGTGGTACAAGTCAATTAAGAATATATATGTCAATCAATGATTAAAAATTAAAATATGTCATCTCAATAAATTAATTAATACAATAGGTTGTTTCTCATTATTAGATTGGATGTCATTTATAAATTCGTTAACAATGTAATAGGCTTTTTCTACGAGTAATTGTTTAATTTCATGTTATGTTATGCTCATACTTTTTAATATCCGTTTAGGTAGGTAATTATAAACTCGTGGCGCTATGCAGAATGCACTATTTGTCATCAATTCACTTTTGTGTTAAGGACAGTAAGTTTCAAATTGTTGCGTTAGCTTTTACAATTTTCGTACATCGTTAAGTTTGATCTGACAAATAACACCAACTCATACATGTACAGACACGGTACTGTTAATATTTTTAGTTTTCTGAAGCACGATCTACAGCTATCTATTTGATCGAGCTTGCATATTGACCTTATGCATTTTTTTGTGCGATAATTATTTGATCTTTTCCTGTACAGTTTCCCCAGAATATGATTAAACATACTTTTAATGTTGCCATAATATGCTGACAGTACTGCGGCCTGGTTAAGGTTTTTTTGTAAGCATATACAATGCATATGATTGAGTACTCAGTTTTGAGCAAAGGATCTCTGCATGTGCTTTCCAATTTAGGTTACCATCAATATTAAGTCCTAAAATTTAGTTGTATCCACCTCACTAATAGTTTCGTCATTATAGTTAATATTAGTAGTTGTCTGGGAGAATTCTACTTTTAAATGTCATTTGTTTTACTTAAATTTTTAAATTATTTAATGTCAGCCATTGCATTACATTACTAAGGGTATTTGAAATGTCAGATTCAATAAGTGATTTATTTTTGCCTGTAAATACAATTGTGCTATCGTCAGCGAACAATATAGTCGGATGTTTTGTTATTTTTGGGAGATCGTTAATATAAATATTAAATAAAAGTGGACCCAATATACTTCCTTGTGGTATCCCTAGGTTAGTTTCTCTATATTCTGACAGAAAATGTGTTTCTCTTTTGAGTTTGGGACATAAGCGTGTTTTTTGGTTAGTTGGTAGTACACTGTTTTCTTCTAGTAAGATAAGATGTAATTAGATCTAATATGAAATAAATAAAAACACTTTAATGCTTACGGAATAAGGGGTAAGGCCCTTATTCCGTAAGCATTCAATTTTTAACAATAGCTCATGGCCCACACAGTCAAACGCTTTTGTAGGATCCATGTACAGTGCACAGACAAACTTTTTTATCTACGCTGTCTATAACTACATTTAAAAAGTTATAAATTGCCATATTTATACTTTTGCTTCGTCTAAAACCCACTTGTTCTTTTGCAAATAGTTTGTGTTTTCCTATAAATTGGTATATTCTGCTGTGAATGACCTTTTGAAAATTTTTCGATATTGTGGGTATCAAAGATATTGGTCAATAACAGGTCATGCAACACCTTTTTTAAATAATGGCTTAATTATTGTCAATTTTAATTTGTCAGAAAATGTGCCACAGCAAATGCACAAGTTAAAAACGTGACTTAATACATTACATATTTTTGTCGAGACTAGTTTCATTATTAATGTAGATATGTCACCATATCCAGTATGATTGGTATTTTTAAATTTGTTATTATTGGGTGTATTTCTTTAGGTGAAGTAGGATTCACAAATATTGAATTTGAAATTTGTACTGGCATGGTATTGTTGCTGACTTGATTACATTTATGAAACTGATCAATAGAAAATTATTAAACGATTTGGCTATCATTAATGGGTCCTTAATAATGTTTGTACCGTTAATTTTAATGCTACGTATTTCCTCCTTAGGAATAGCGTACTTTGCATTATTTATGAGCGTCCAAGTGGCTTTACATGTACTGCTAGCAGTTCGTATATCATGCTCATTTTGGACTTTTTTTGTTAGCCTGATTATATGTTTTAGTCTCAAAGATGTATTAAAATTATCTCTACTTTTCTCAGTACTTTTTTCGGTATTGCCATAAGAGACGTCTTTTGCGTCGGCAGCATAACCTAACACCATTTGAGATCCATTTTTGTCGGTTTTGTACACTTATTCTGAGTTTAACTATAGGAAAGCATAAACGGTAGAACAAATGAAATGTGTCATAGAAATAATTAAATGATTTAACAGGATTGTTACTCTTAAAACATTCAACAAAAAGGTTTTTATGGAGAATTGTAATTAATTTGAGTTAGTGTCATTCCGCCTAGTATAATTACAAAGTCATCTTTACATAAATTACATATGTCTCTTCTATCTGAATGTAAAACTTCACTTAATTTAGTGCAGGTTTTCCAGAAGCAGTAGACTTTATACTCATCACCAACTAGTTTCTGAAGAGTTTGGCGAAGTTTGCGTCCTTGTTGGTCCGCTATAATTATGATCTTCTTGTTTAGCTAGGTTTGTATTCTCCTGTGATAATGGAGGCAACTTAACTAAGCATCTGTCCGGAGAAGAGGTAGTATTTTTGTGTTGATTAGTTCTGTTTACTATCCACATTTATGGCCATATCTACTGAATATGAATATTTTAATAAATTAATATTTATATATACATTTTCCGATACAATCACTTCTGATCCCTATCCCTGAGCCCAGTGCCCAGTTTAACATTTAAAGAACATAATATTTATATACATCACTATATTTAAGTAGGTACAATATCCTATAATAATTATTATTGGTAAGACTAAAGAAACAAAGAGAAACACCAATATAATTATTATTACTAACTTGGATTGTGGGCAGATATAAACAATTGCCGATAACAACTTACTAAAACTAACAAAACACCTTTATTTGCTACAGTAAGACCTACATTTATTGGTGTCTTAGTCTTAAAAATTGTTTTTATAAATGCCAGTTATTTACAGCAAGGTGTCACATAGCAAGGTGGTCACCTTGCTATGTGACACCTTGTAATTATAATTCCTATTGTTCATAGTATTTGCTTTCTTTCGCAAAACAAACAGAAATTTAAAGCCATATATTCCAGACTTTTAATACAAGTTATTTTGAAATTCTAATTCTAATTTTGTAGATCTACATTATTTAAACAATGCACAATAGAAACACATACCTTTCTGTTATCCACTTCATAAAAAACAACACATGTCTGTAATCACCATAGTACCGACCATTCAATAACACTATCTATTATCACAATTCACAACACTATAGTCATATCACAATTTGAACTTGTCTCTATTGAACTTTAACTCCTGCATTTGTCAGGCATGGTCTCCGGCTGCTGCCAACGCCTCCCTGTTCTCGTAAGCCCAGAAGCCGTGTAGTTCCAACAGTATAGACACAGCTGTATGTCCATGGCCACTTCGGATCAGGTCTTGGAGTGTGATCCTTGAGGGATGTTCTGGTCTGATCATGTCAAAGATCTCGTCTTTGACGTCGTCGAAGTTGACTGGTTCTGCACCGTGGGCTATCATTTGTTCTTGGATTGCCTGATGGAATAAAATTTTTGATGAATATTTATGACGTAATATGGTTTGATAGAATATGTAAATAGTGAGAATGATAGAGAATACACTTGCGTGCTACGCCAAGATTAAATTAAATTTTAATCGGCGTCTTCAGAATTGTACACGTCAAACCCCGGTGACGCGATAGGGCGTCGAGCACACTTGTGTATTGTTTACGTTTGCGCAAATAATCAAAGCTAACGTAAATAATACACAATCGAGTGAGCTCGACGCCCTATCGCGTCACCGCGGTTTGACAGGTACAAATCTGAAGTCGCCGATGAGAGATAGTACATAGCAGGATTACCTAAAACTGGAATTTCATTTAAAATGACTAGATGGAGAAGCAACTCCACTACAGATCAAACTACAGTCAATGTGGTACTTAAGTCAGCACCTGTGTGATATTTGTTTCCTGCATTACCTGTAGTGTCACCTGTTTTAAGAGGATACCAATATAGAGTAATTTCTTTTGTATTGCAAAGAATCTTAGGCTATGGAAAGCATTTTCATCATTCCATCAGGTTTACATGTTAGGCATTATAAAAAACAATCATACCTTGAAGAAATAGTTAAGCGTGAACGCGTCAAGGTATCCAACAGAGTTGATATCAAGCACTCTGAACAGGTATGCGAGCGCAGCCGGTTGTTTTCTGTTCTCGAGCGCAAGTACTAAGTCTAGGTATGTCTTGTAGTCCATCTCGCCGTCGTACGTGAGACATTGCTGGAAGACGCGCTGTAGAAATGCACGGGTGAGAGTGCCTGACCCGTATCTGTAAAAGGATATGCAAAGTATATTGTTTACTTCCTTGAAAGTTTTCTTTAACTTCTTGTAGTCTCACCACCTTAAATATTTGTCATCATGTGAGTTTTCTAACAAATACAAAACAAAATGGTTTATTTCGTTACAAAAAATGTGTATGTTCGTGATTGGATCTTCCTTTTAAGCAGATAATGCCTTTATTAGGAGACTCCACTCTTCCATAGCATGCTAGTTACATAGTTGGTACATGACAGGGTTCAACTTTTTTAGGAACTTAAATAATATTTTTTTTAAGTAATGTTATGAACACGATAACTTATATAATGTACACTTTCAAGTGCGTTGCATGTTCGCTATAAATAAATTACTTTTATTTATTACGATTTGCACACAATTTACTTTCATTAACGAAAATAGACCGCAAACTAGTTAATCGATTTTAGTACCAATGTCCAACGCATTCCAATAATAAATATTTTAATCTAGTATGGTAAATTGCTTGTTTGTACCTACTTCAAAGATTACTAACTAAACTAACTAACTAAGATTACTTGCGCGGTAATACTATACTTAAACAGGTTCAGTTTTTTCAAGTTATTTTCTGGAGTTGGGTCTATAGATTACAGCAAGCGATTCCCAGTAGAGAGACCGTAAGGTAGTTGCCACAATGCAATGTAAAAAACATTTTCACGTAACGATATACTGTACCCAGCCAGTTCGTTGATGCTCAGCATGCCGTTATGGTCTCTATCGAGGTTGAGGTATTGTCCGTACACGCGCAGAGCTGATGCCGCACTGAACCAGTTCTGTTCTTGCAGCTCCATTGGAAGGTCTTCTTCGCGAAGCTGTTGAATACATGATTTATAGCGATGGTTGGTAAATAGAATATAATTTCTTGTTCAATATAGGAATACTATTTTTAGTGTGAGGGAAAATGAAGAGCAATGTTGAGATTGATTGTTGATTTTGTAAGATTCGATTCGATTTTGTTACTTATAAGTAGCAGTACTACTGGCAGTGATGTAGTGTAGGCATCATTCGGTTATCACCGCTCGTTCATATGGCGTTTCCCTTGTTCCGAATCCTTCAATCAGTTTAGTCCTACGTGATTGTCCTGATGCTTCCATAATAGTAGTATGTGCTTACATATTGACGTGTCGGTGTAAAGTACTGCATGGTTTTACTATGATACTTTTATGACATATTATATAATATTAGCCGTTTATAAATTTTTAGAGGCTGCAAGCCTCCTCTTAAGTATATGAGCAAGCTTATAGTGAATGTAAGCGAGTTGGTACTTCTCACCTTTAAGAATGGTCACATGATGAACTTACAGGCATACAAGTTTATTATCATTTATCACAGACAAAGACAGTATTTACATATTTAGTACACACAAAGCTTCCAAAGATCTGCTGACTGTTTTTATTATAATAATAATTTTACAATTCAATTCAGTCTCACCTCAAGTAAATCATCAAGGAAAGAGCAGGACAACACATCTCGTATTCTAACCCGGCCCACTCGAAGAGGATCCAGGAAGAACAGGAACTTTCTTGCAGCTGTGCAAACATAGAATGAGCTGAAGGATGAGTCCAGACCGTCAAGTGCTGCCAGTGATGGCACCAGCTCTGCTATGTAGCTTTCTAAGTCCTGGAAGACGATGGCTATATGACATGTTGTTGCATTTTACTAGGTTAATAGAGAGTGAATAGGTGAATTTGTCTGGGTTGTGGGTTCCACCTCACCCATTGGTAGTAAATGTGAGAAAGGTGCAGGGTTAACAAGACTACTAGTAACCTATATCGAAAAGATACTGGTAAAATTCTCTACAGATCAAGATTCATTCATTAATTTATTTATTTACATCAAATAGAATGACTTTTCAATGCCAATTACACTATTTCATACATTAATCAAATCAGATTTATCCTTAAAAGAACGTTTATTTATTTATTTACTTGGGACTATTATTTACTGGGACACAAAACAGTTACACATTAAATGTAATGCAACAATTTTCTATATGTAAAGAAAAGAGTGTATGTGTAAGCCACATCAACGATCGCAAATTTAATTAAAAACGATAAAGAAAATTTAATCTATCTGTATAAAACAATAGGACACACAAATGATTAGTAAATATGTATTGTATGCCACCAGCTAAGATCAGGACCACATAACAGAAGCAAGCTACTAGGCTGCCTAAAAGGCACATGTGTGTTCTCTCAAATACAATATTAGGGTATGTAATCTAGGTGGTTGTATGGTAAAGTTCCTAAATGCACAGTAAAAAAATATTCTAAAAGGAAACCGCATATTTCTCTTACATGCTCAGTAAGGTATCCTTGACCTGTGACGTCATAAAGCGACAGTCCGATTCTGGTCTGCTGCAGCCAGACGCGGCGCATCACATAATTAAACAGGGAGACTGCACGCACGCGGCCCACACCTCCTTCAGCTGCTTGCAAGCGACCAAACACTTCTGCCGTGAAATAAGGTCTGCAAAGAAGATTTTTTTTTGTCGGTATTATTGTTGTCAGTACAAATTGCATACAATATGGATTATGGCAGCTGATGTCTGTCTGTTTTCAAAGGAGTACAAGAGTACACCTACTTTTTACCAGTTGTGCAGTTAGTTTTTATATGTCTCACTCACATGTTATAATTGGCTTGGGAATTGATCCTGAGAGTTCACAATTATTTGTAAGGGTACCTAATTGGCAAAGTTAGCACCATGTAGAATATTATTTTATTATAATATTGAAAATGTTTATTTATTATAAATTATATAATATTTTAAGGAATTATAATGATGATGGATGGCTCAATGGTTTAACTTCGCCACTATATTTCCAGAGTGTTATGGTTTTGATACTTACTCAAAAATAAAAATTACTTCTAAAGCAAAATTACTTTTAAATATAGGCAAAAGTTTGTAACAAACATATTATTATTATAAATACAAATTTAAGTTTGATTGTTTCACTTTCATGCCTTAACTACTCAACTAATTATTATAAAGCAATTTTGCCAACACATTGCCAGAATAGTATGGTACAGAAAACAATGTATCTAGATACTTGTATCCAGAAAAAGAGAGCAAAATCTAGTAATTAAATAAAACTTACTTATACTTAGGCCCAGCTTCCTCTCTGATCTTCTTAAACTGAAAATAGTCTATTATTAGCTCATCATTGCTGCCAACATTTGAGCTAGGATTAGTCTTTTCCAACAAACTCCACAAATGTTTCAATTCACTATTATCTAACAGTTCTTTACTCTTTTTCTGTAAGAACTGAGCTCTTGTTTCTTCCCTCAGTTTTTGTGCTAGAACATCATCAGGTCTTGGTAACTTAAAGTAAAATTTTGGAATGTTCTTATAAGACTCATCATCACCTGCTAATTTAGGCTTGTAAAGCTGTTTGAAGGTATCAATTTCTATTTTCTCACTTTCCTCTTTAGTTACACTTGTTCCAGTATCTACAAATAAAAATACCATAATTACAGTTTTCCAATGGTGGTAAAATTATTAAAATAAAAATATATAAAATAAATATTATATGTTGAAAGCTAGGAATGGTTATTATAAGCTAAGTAAATCCCTGAGTAGGACTTTGTAAACAGTAAATAAAATCATTTTATTGTTCATACTGTTAAGAGTCCATGGTAATAATTATAAACTAAAGTCTGTATTTCTAGTAATGTAAGATTTAACTAAATGCTTATAAAAACTGATATGGCCTAGTTCAATCATGTGTTCAGGTCAGCTCTATGGATTTATTGCTAAACATACAACTTCGTCAAATTGCACAGTGATCAATTTTGTTCTGATTGTGTTGAATACATGTTTAGACATAAAGTGACACACAAGATTATTATACATAAGATAAATTTAGAGATCATGAGGATAAACAGCAACAGTTATTATATGCTGTAAACAATATTACATAATTATGTTTATGCCATAATACATGGCAAGATAGAGGAGAGATATGGGATGGGAAGGATGAAGAAGATATGTTGTCTTTATAATTCATAAATACTTTATAGACCTATATGAAACAGTTAATTGTGGTATAAATGGCATACACAATAAGGGCTCCTAAAAGTATTTACAAATTGATAGTCCCAAATCCAAAACCTTCTCACTTTTGAAGCATCAATGAAATTACAATGTAAGTAGGTACGTCTGCATCTTCGTCATATAATATACAATACTGATACTTTAAATTCCATGAGAATGGCTTACCGTCTAGCTTTTTTATGTATTTTCTGAGTCGGTCTTTCAACATATTATTTACTTTTAGTTGTTTCTCGTCCATCGGCTTTGCTTCTGTTGGTGAGTTATTATTCGAAATATCTTCATTTTTAACTTCTTTCCTACTATCCGACATGGTTTATATTCTATTAATTAGTTGGTATTGATACCGATATCTAGTAAATTGCAATAAAATGTTTGTTTTTGGTGAAACTGGCACTCTGGCAGTAAGTCAATTAATGCCAGTTTCACCAAAAAAAAAAATATAAAAACAAACTATGTACGCATAAAGTATTATTTGTGTTAAATTATTTGTTCAATTTGAGTGTGAATGAATAGACTCTAAATACAATACAGTTCAAAATTATTATATTTTGTATAATATTATATATTTTAAAATACAATTATGTTAATATTCAATATCCAAATAACTATATTCCTTAAGCATTGCTAAAGAATTCTTCATATAACGAAACGTTATTCGAAAGCTGTTATAACTATTTGTTCCTAGATGGCGCTATTATTAAGTATCTGCTATGGGTTTGCTACGATTTACTAGCATTATGAAACTAACTATAAATATATGAATTAAACATTCAATAATTATTATTAAGTAACGGTAGCTTAAATTAAATCTATGATAGCCACATAGTTATAGGTTGGCTAGCTTTTCAATCTAATTTTACTTACCGCCCATCATCGTAAGAGGCGCTGTTATTAACTCGTAAACAATGCGAACCCGTTGATGTCTTTTCTTTCAGTAAACCTATCATAGATTTTGCAGTATAATTACTTCGTTTACAAGGAAATACTTATATAAAACGTTTTACTACTGGACATAAAATGAACCAATTCAATTATTTGTAACTGCAGCAATGTATTGTTAAAGATTTTATTTTTATAATAACTAAAGATAAAAAATACCTACCCATATAGAATATTGAACTTTGACATAGTTGTTAGTTCAATGGTCTTGACATAATACGGGTTCTCACACCGATAGTATAGCATCTGCTTATGGGGCTGTGAATTCCCTATTTACAAAATGAAAACGACACAAAGTGGTTGCTAAATTTTATTCCTAATGCCGGAAGGAATACATTACCTACCTAATAAATGTCTATTATCAGTGCATATCACTCACAGAGCACGGACGGCGTTACGCTATTCTATACAATCCAAGAAAGACAGTGAAACAATATACTGGCGATACAAATATGACATTTATAAAATGTAATTATAGTCTAGGTGTTGGGTGCGCTATCTGTCACTTGGCATATATATTTTTATTATTGGCAGAAGTTGGTTATTTAGCGATTGCCAACTGGACTAAAAGCTGGTTAGGTTAGACTGGATGCGGATGGTGCGAAATTGAAGGAGGCCTTTGTCCAGCAATGAATTGTTGTAGGGTTATAGATGGATGGATTGATTCTGTAGAGTGGACGTACTTAGGTACTATCCCAGTCGGGCTGTTTCGGCCTTTGGGTTGTGACGTTTCGCATAATTCTTGCGATACGACCACTAAGTCCTTCTGAGATATACAGGCAATGTATATCCTCGTAGCTCTATACAACAATATACACAGGTAGGTACATAGTTCAGGCTATATATATATTTACAGACCCCTCGGGTTCGATTCTGATACAAAATGTTAATGGGCTTTTCTAGCCCCCGTGTTTCTACTAAGAATTTCTCCGAAAGAAAAGCCTTTTAACATTTTGTATCAGTATCGAACCCGAGAGGCAATGCACAGCGATCCCTCTACGCGCCGCCGAGATATACAACATGTCGTATTAATAATCAATATTGTCACAATAACCGCAGTTTGCGGTTAATTTTCTAAATCGCAATCTAATGTTACGCCTAGTCGTGAGTTACAGTGAAACTTATAATGTTACATGAACATATAATTAAAGGAAGCGATAAACAATCATTATTAAATTACGAAACTATTATTCCGCTTATTTGTTCCGCTTATATCAATCATAAAATCATCAGTGATTTATTAGGTGTCTATCTGTTACTACCATTTCATATTATGTTATGATTGTTATACAGGGTGTCTGGTAATTAATGGATAACCTGGAAATGTCTTATAGTGGAACTGATGGCCGTTCAGAAAAAAATATGATAAAGATCTATCGTAACTAATACCTGAGATATGTTTTTTTTTAATTACCATGTATAACTTTCTTGTATACTACGACCATAAATGAATGAAATCCATTGGTTTTATTATTAAACACTAATTATGCTAATAGATAGACAGTCAAAAGTATGCTATGCTAATATAGCTTGCACTTTTTAATATGTTATTTTTTTTCTTTTTTTCAGAACGGCCTTCTGTTCATAAGACATTTCAAGGTTATCCATTAATTACCGGACACCCTGTATATTATTGTTATTTAATATCCTTGTTTTTATTAATATTGTAAATAAATGTGTGTTTGCTTGTTGTTCTAACATACAGTAGAGGATTGTTTTCTTTTTGTTAATTTATAGTTTAGCTCAATATTAGACGAGGGGTCTTATTTACGTTAATAACTTAGGTATTAAAGTATTAAAATGACATGTCGGGACATGTCATTTTAATACTTTAACATAGACAATTCAAAAAGAATAATTCCTGTGTCTCAGGGAACTTTACAACCCAGACTCGCAATGGCTATTTGTGGTCACAAAATATTTTGGCCCATGTGGGGATCAAATCCAGTACGCTCAGCGCCGTGGCAGTGGCGAGAGCGTGGCGACTATTTATTTAAAGGTAATAAATACTACTCATTTCATAAATCGTAAAGACGGTTTAACTGGCCTAGCATGATTGAATCGGTCCGAGAGGCGGCGTGCGTGTTCCCACGCGCGCCTCTGTGTTTTTGTCTTCGTCCAAGGGGACAGTAGGGATAAAATTAGTGAAAAAGGGTAGGGTTGTGTTGTGTAGTGGCCTGCCGTTTCATATGGCGTGCCGAAACCTCGGCAGGGTCGCGATTGCATGTGAGAGTGATTCGCACGGCCCCACCAACTCTGGTTATGTCGAGGTACACCGTGGTGGGTTTAGTCGGTATTACCGGGATATTCTTTCTCCCGGTGAGCCCGACATAACCCCTTTGCCCACCCCTGCGGATGGGAAGGCGTCTATGCATTCCCCCATGTAAAAAAAAAGCATGATTGAAGCGACTCAGTGGAAACGTCGGAAAATAAATAAGATTTTCAAATCGTCATTTTTATACCCAGTAACATTCTGACACTTAACATAAACGAAGTCACTTCTAGGTGACATATTCTAACTTCTTGTATCGGGGGCGCAGTACTCGGTGGCTTATGAAAACACTCTCTATCAATCACAGTTTCACCTCGTAGCGTGATATTACGATGGAGTTATATTGAAGGAAAGTAGCATCGTGTGCCCTGTTTTTGTACCACAATCTTGGTGTATCAGTGTGTCATACAGAAATTTATAAGACTGACTCAAAAACATATTATATCAATCATAGATGTACCGCATCGTACTTAGAAAGAGCCCACGTCAAAAGAGTGAGCTCACACATTTGATAGACAACGATAGATTGCAATTTTTAAAATCAGTGAGCGTGATAATACTATGTTTAGAATTCATCCATTCAATATGTTGTACGATGGTATTATGTGTCAGATGATAACTTAAAGTCCTGGATAGAGACTATTAAACATAGTAGGACGCTTCTATGATTTATATCTTTGACTAGACCGTACAATTCTGCTATATCTCACTACCAAACTCACATCCGAGTAGCTTATAATTTGAGTGTTTGTATAGAAACTATGACAATTACAGTTAGTTACTATTTTAAGGAGGAGATAATCGAGATTAAGATATTTTTTTAGCATATTGGTACGGCTGACTGTTAGGTACTTGGTTTATGTGGAGATGGAGACTAAATAATAAATAACTAACACTGTCCGTATTAGTTATTATCACTAACTCCTACAGCATACCTCAGTCTGGATGAGTCCTCCGAGTTCAAAATAGCCAGAAAACTCTTCACAATACTGAAACATCTCAGGTATACTCATTTCACCACATGTCTTTAGATGTCATGTAACCATTTCACTAAGTTCCAGAGATTCAAAGACTTCAAGATCGGCGGCGTAGCACAAATATATACCATGGCACCAAAACGGTTAAACCCTTGCCTAATAACCTTCTAATTTATGTGAATATGTTCAAGAAGAGACGTAAGTACGCATAGAGGTTACAATTACGTCAAAAAGAAGTCATTTATTGCATGTGGAGCGGTAATCTTCATGCAATCGAGTTTAGTAACCATGTCAGTTAGACACGCGACCAGGGCTGTCAACGACAAAATATCTTACGAATCATACAAAAATACTAAATGACATACATACATAGTCGCATGACACTAGCCCCAAAGGGGTCCGACAGTTGTGTATTATACCCACGTTTCGCCAAGTATGATTTTGTTTCTCTCGTAGGTATACCTTTTCAGACGCAGCGGCGCATCGGCGGCGGCGGCCAGACACAACTAATTTTTAATTATGTCTGACGTTCTAAGATCTGACAGATTAAACAGAGGCTATTGCCGTAACGGGCAGTTTCAAACCTCGTGCTGCGTGAAAACACAAGAAAACTAGCCAAGCTGGGGTGTACCCGAGACTTCATGCAAAGTAGTCACATAAACTAATTAAATATCTACATATACACACCAGTAAATCTCGGAAGGGATATGTAGGTACAAAAGATTCATTTTAAAAAGGAGAGATAGCTTTGTAAGTCTCCAGAATAGGGTAACCTTGTTTCTGGGTAAGTACAGATAAGAGGGCTGCATAGATGGCGTAACGAATTAAGTGATCTTCTTACCACTGCCACACACACAATTGTATGAGCCACAATCAGTTGTTTCGAGTTTGAGAGTTATTTGTGTTTGTTGCTGAATATTTCTAAAGTTTCTCGGGCAATACCGAGACACGGGAAATATTTCTAGTGCGTAAGTTACCTTTTGAAAAAGGAAGAGAAAGCTAAGTTTAAACTTTTACACCGGTTTGTAAGAGGCTGGTTCTACCCCAAAAGAGCCAGCTTATTAGTACCTTCACCAAGTAAATAAGCAAAGGCGCAACGTTACCATCAAAAAAGTTATAGCAATTAATTTCTTTAAACATAACATCATCAAGCCTGTTCCTTCTCGAAAGGCTAGACAGAGATATATGTAATCGTGTAAACATGTGTGGCTATCACGCGATCAGGGTTACCACCAACAAAACATTGTACCGTAAGAATTACACAAAATGGAAACATTTAAATCATAGATAGACGCCTACTAAGTTTTTATATTTCGTTAAATTGTCATTTGACAAACAATGACATCTGAATAATAAATATAGAATTATGACGCTTACTCATATTGATTTTATACGAGATACCTTCTTTTAGTTTTTCTCTCATATTCTTTAGCATACCTAGTTTGGCATATTGTCTTTGGCATACAGTTTATGTTGACATAATTATCTTAGTGACAATCCGAAAAATAGGTTCTGGTTACCGCGGGGTGATACCCGAATCGATTTTATAATTATTATGCTCAACAAAAAATGTTTAAGCTGTTCTGCGTAAATATAATTAGGACAAACAAAAGTATGACATGTTATATTATGTTTAAAAATCTTATGAAATTGATAGGGAATCATTTTATACACTATCGTTTTCTATGCTGTAATTGTAATGTGTGAGCTTATTCTTGTTAGAGTGGACACTGTTTTGTGTGATCTAAGTAAGGTGAGGACACGTAAGATCTAGACGAAATGAATCAGCGAAGTTAAACCTACTTATTTCTAGTTGTCTTTGGTATAATAGTAAATAATAATAAACAATAATTAGGTTTGGCGGTAGTTAATGCGACTTGCTGTGGTTTTGGTTTCAAATTCGATTCTCAGGCCGGCAAAGTGATATTGGGTGCGAGATAATCGAATAAACAAATAATTAGTATCTAGTAAACTTAAATTATTTAATTTGAAAATAATAATAATCTGATGTTTCACGCCTCAACTACTCGACCGATCATCATGAAATTTCGCATACACGTTATCAGGGGTACAGACAAGGACATGGGATACCTTTCATCTAGAAAAAGTACTGTTCCGGAGGGATAGAAAATTATAAAAAAACTACACGACCGATTTTTGAAATTCTTTTACCACTAGAAAGCTTTTTTTTATTTTTATACAACTAAGGTGGCAAACAAGCATACGGCCCACCTGATGGTAAGTGGTCACCGTAGCCTATAGACGCCCGCAACACCAGAGGCATCACTTGCGCGTTGCCGACCTTTTAGGAAAGGAAGTGGGAAGGAGAAGGAACGAGAAGGGGGAAAGAGGGTGATTGAGCCTCCGGCACTCTCACGCACCGAACGAAACAACAGTAGAAGTACTGCTATTTCACGTCGATATTCTGTGAGAGGGTAGTCCTTCCCCGGTCGAGCCGGCCCATTCATGCTGAAATCAGCAAGGCTCTACTACTCTATATTATCACCGAGTAACATAGGCTATATTTTATTTAAAGTAAAGTACTGTTACTACCTAAGCTACTTTTACGCAAGCGAAGCTGCGGGCAAGATAGGCAAATATTTGATAAATGAAGACTATTCTATCTATACTAACATTATAAAGCTGAAGAGTTTGTTTGTTTGGTTAAACGCGCTAATCTCAGGAACTACTGGTTCGAATTGAAAAAATATTTTATTATTGGATAGCCCATTTATCCAGGAAGGCTATAGGCTATATAACATCACGCTATGATGACCCACGGGGGTGGCGCAGTAACTATAAACGCGGATGAAACCGCGGGCACAGTTAGCCGGTAACAATTATAGTAAATACATGTCATATATCAATAAAATAATTGTTAATTATATAGGTATTTCAGAAGTAAATCAGCAGTAGAATAATATTACAAATATATTATAAATGCGAATATGAGTTTGTTTGTTTGTTACTCTTACACGCGTAAAATTTAATGATGATCTGTCGAGTAGGTACTCGACAGATCATCATTAAATTTTATTACATATTAAAAAAGTTTACCAAATGTTATCTAGTTGATAAATCTATCTCCCATGGTAAGCCTTACAAATTCATATAGACTTGCCGTAAGGAAAATACTTGTGTATAGAAAATATAGTTTATAATATTAAAATGTGTAAATTCGGCGTCAGTTGTGCCGATAGTCGTATCGGTCAATGACTGATTATTTAAGAGTGTCGACCGCAACTCAAACGAACTGGAGGTGTCATGTCAAATAGTTGGATCAAGTCTAAGATACAGTAGATTTTTATCTATGATGCCCTCATTTTCAATACCTTGGGCTAGTATAACAGTTAGTAATCTCCATGACAGTCTTACATCTCCAATTAAGGTTCCTTTTATTTTATCCTTCTTTAATTAATTTTCTAAGGCAGCGATAGCTCAGTGGGGAGACCAACAGACTGCAATGCAGAGGGTCTCGGGTTCGAACCCACGTCACGCACCTCTGACTATCGGAAGACTTTTCGAAATGATTTGCGTATTGATTGACAATTATCGCCTGCTCCGTTCCTCGGAGAGCACGTTAAGCCGTCGGTCCAGGCTGCCATGAACATCTATGGCAGTCGTTATTGGGAAGTCAGTACCCTATAATATCCTGACACTGGTTTAGCCATTAGGGTATCGTTAACCATCGGGTTGCGGAGGTCAGGTGGCAGTCGCTCCGTGTGAAAACTGATATCCTGTCAAATCCGGTTAGATTAGAAAAGCCGACCCTAAGTGACTTGGAAATAATAAAGGCTAGAAAAATTGGTTTTCTAACGAGTCATCACCTGCGCGGTGATTTCTAAAATATTCTCGAAGATATGAGAAGGGACGAACCAACTTGCACTGGGCCAGTGCGATGGACTATGGCCTAAATGTTCTCACATTGGCAGGGGTACATTATAATATACTTATTTACGTACTAGCTTTTGCGCGCGGCTCTGCCCGCGAGGTAATAATAAAAAGTCGCCTATATCATTTCCCCGGTTTTAAACTTTCTTTGTAACAAATTTCATTCTAATCGGTTGAATGGTTTAGCCGTGAAAAGGTAACAGACTGACAGACAGGGTTACTTTCGAATTTATAAGGAAGTAAGGATTTTGTAATGTGCTCCAATATTAGTACATATTTTACCTGGCAGTCGAATCTAGGGATGGTTTCTCTCACTTGTACACAGGGCGACACATGAACCTAGACTGTTTGGACTTTGAACTACCAGAAGTTGAACGCTGCGAATCGTGCGAGAGAGTGCATTATATTTTTGTTACGCTCAATCCTTACTATTACCCCGATACCACTATGCACTGTCCCTTTCCGACAATTCTCTATTTTGTATGTAGCATAGTTATGCGTATATAGGGTGTCTAACTTGATGTGTTGCCACACACAATACACACGTATTCATACTTAAACAAAAGGAATCGTACAATATGTTTATAATATAAAGTAATTAAAAGTTAGTACTTAATCAAGTGCGTTACGATAATAAAGCTGACAAAAAACAGCAAGCTTGACGCGTGATTTACTCACGAGTTTTTATAAAACTGACATAATGTGTGTAAGAGTTGTTAGCTCTTACGTCACAACACAGTAGTCTGGTTTTTCATGAATATTCCTCATAATTTTTTGTCTGTCATTATTCAACGTATATGTAACTCGTATATAACGCTTATATAATTATGTTGCACTTTGTTGTACTATTAATTAAAGACGAAGCATTTGTGGCGGGTAGTGACACTATAATATTGGATTTTTATGGATTTAAGTTTCTCAGGTGGTGTGGTCGCGTAAGGAGATAAAGAAAATGTATTTTGCAAGAGTAGTAGCAGGGTGCAGATAATCAGCAAATGGCAAAGTTTGGTGCCAAGCCGCGACGACAGACTTACTTTACAATATTCAGTAGAATGCCTTTATGCTTTCAGCCGATATAATGATTCAATACCGATATATAGTGCATTGCGTCTGTTTTAGAATATTGTATTTAATGGACGTCTGTACTCTTGTGTTTTATGACTCGTGCCTGACTATTAGAACATGGCCGTCGCATTTTAGATAGTATGCTATTACCATTGTTTATATTATTTTGGGTGTGCGTATTACATTATGACACATTTTCTAAACAGTGCTGATAATGCTACATGGATATCTTTGAGATAAAGTCAATATTTGATTATCAATACGAGTATCAAATGTGTGTCAAGTTTATCTGATGTATAGTGGGCTTTAATCTTAATACTTCGCATCAAGTTGATTCGTCTAACAATATTCTCATAGTATTTACATGCCAAATGTTGTTATTTTTTTTATACTATTAATATGGCAAACAAGCATACGGCCCACCCGATGGTAAGTGGTCACCGTAGCTTATGGACGCCTGCAACACCAGAGGCATCACTTGCGCGTTGCCGACCCTTTAAGAAAGGAAGTGGGAAGGAGAAGAAGCGGGATGAGGAAAAGGGGGTGATTGAGCCTTCGGCCACTCTCACTCACCGAACGAAACACAATAGTAGGAATACTGCTATTTCACGTCGATATTCTGTGAGAGGGTAATCCTTCCCCGGTCGAGCCGGGCCCATTCATGCTGAAAACAGCGAGGCTCTACTACTCTAAGATGTTCAATTTTATATAACCAAGGAAGCTTCCTTGGTTGATGCTAACAAGTATACGGTTAGTATCTTGTCTATGAAAGCTTATAATGCAGACATTAACTTGCGTGTCACCGATACCACAACTAAAAAAAAGGAAAGAACATCGACTTTTCGACAGTAATAACTTTTCAGTTCCACTATCTAGGCTGGCAATCTTACTAACCAGAGGAGCATGACATGAAGTTATTTGGATGTGATTTTCTGTGGGATTGTGATACATTCCTAGCGATACAGCTCCTGTTTAAATCAAATCCTAGGCTACAGCCAAGATCTCGCTGTCAGTCAACTCAAGTATAAAAAGTAAAGCCGTTTATAATGTGATAGCCTCATTTGATCTAGTAATCTTACATTCATTTTTTGTACTATCTTTTTACAGACAACATAAACATATTATACATTTTATTTCTGTGTATGTATTATTAATAACTAAATTTTACCCGCGGCCTCGCTCGTGTAAATGCAGGTTAGGTAACAATAGTTTTCTCTGGATGATAGATCCTTATGTCCTTTTCTGTTATCCTGCCAACGTATAAGCGAAATTTCATGATTATCGGTCGAGTAGTTAAGGCGTGAAAAGGTAACAAAGTAATAAACAAACAAACTCACATGCGCATTTATAATACTTATTAGTTAGGATGAGGATGATTGTACATTTTAAGTAAATTAGCTTCGGTATTAGTTGCTGATACAAGCAGATAATAGGTAGAAGGACACACAAAATTGCACTAAAAGGGACCAGTTTTATCATTTTAGTACAGTACCCTAATAAAAGATTATACTAAATTTAATGTTTTTTAAGTTGAAACAGGAATCAAACTTATGTATAACATCCAAAATGGCATTTAATTACAAGAAAATTATTTAATTATCCTCATTATTTATAATAAATGATGGTTACATTAGAGTTTAGTTACAAAACCGCGTACGTTCCGTGACGAGCCGCTGTTTCAATGAATTATATGAAATTAGAAAGCAAACTGTGTGTGTTTGTTTATATACGGTGCTTTATTGTTTAACGCTACGATTTGTTATCATTTAGCAATCTCTCCTCTTTCTTTTTATTAGCTGTCTCTTTCTGGTTACTTGAGAATTTAGTTCCTATTGTTCTTGATTATACCCAAAAGGATAGCGTTGTCGAAACATTTTTTCTGTGGATAGCTATCTTTTAGGGTCTACGTATTAGGGGGTAAGCTAGTTGTCGTAAATTTAGCGTATTTTCAGCCTCCATTTTAGTACTGTAAATTTAGAAACACTAATAATAATTATGCTCTTGTCGGGTATTGAACTCAGGTGTAAACATAAACATAAACTTGTGAAGCTTGACTAACGAGGATATTAAAGAATTTCAGTATTCTGGCTTGGTAGTTTAGAGGCAGTAAATGTGACTGCCCTTCATGAGGTGCCGAATTTTATTACTGAGTATGATAAAGTACTATTAAAAACGTCTGTTAAGAAATTTTCAATAGTCAACAGCAGTAGGTAGTTGGCAATAGACATCCTTCCTATTTACCTGAATTACACCTAACTGCCTCCGTGGCGCAGCGGTAGTGAATGCGACTGCTGTGCATGAGGTCTCGGGTTCGAATCCCGGGTCGGGCCAATAAAAGTTATTGGGTTTTTCTGTTAAGAAATCTCAATAGCAGCCTGTAGTTAGGAAGTTCGCGGTGTTAAACACCCTCGTGCCTCGGAAAGCACGTAAAGCCGTTGGTTCTGCGCCTGATCTCTCTCCGGCCGTGTCGGATTACTGTCTCATCGGATCATGAGAATTAGGCAACAGAGAGTGCACTTGTGTTGGCGCACACGCTTGTGCACTATAATATCACCTGCGCAGATGGCCAATCTTCGTTAAGATTGGCCGCCGTGAGCGAAATTACTAATAAGTCTGGAGGATATTATTATTATTATTACATCTCAGCCTACCGTTGCTATGATACAAGCATACACAGTCTCACGACTGTGTGCATTCCTATGCACAATTACATTTATCAATATTATTCTTTGCTTATGTTAAGACATATGACTGAACTACAGGATAACTGCCGGTAATCCTCAGTTACTACATAGACGCCTGTTTCCCGTAAATGCTGCCATATGGCAGTTCGAGCTATTCTCATAAGCCCGGTTGCTATATCTAAGAAACGACTAATTGTACCTAGGACAGCTTATTTTTAACACATTATATGGAATATATGTTAACATAAAACTGTCCGTAGCTAAAACAACTTGATTTTTGAAAATAAAATCCGAGGCTGGGAAATCATTTTTATCAATTGATAATATGGCTGACAATTTTGTCGATACCATAGATATCTTTGCGGAACGACAACAGACTTGAATTATTCATAAGTAATAAACCTCGATGATATTATCAGATTTGTCAAAAGAGATATAGCTAACGTTTAGAATTTAGATGTTTGTAACTCAATTACGAACGAAATGCTGAATGGTATTTGATGAAATTTAGCTCGCAGGCAGACTATGATTTAGATACTCTAGACACTTTTTAGTTTGCTTCTTAGAAATATACTATACCGTTTCGTCGTAAATTTAATACAAGGTGTGTAATGGAGGGTTCACTGTTCGCCGTGAAATAGAATAATAAACGTTTATAATGTTGTTAGATTGGTTTAAAGGGGTAACTAAACATTAATGTTTGGCATTTAGATGCTCGCGACACAATCATACCAGAATCTTTGAACGGAATTTGATGAAATTTTGCTCGCAGGTAGACCAGTGATCTAGATTTACAAAGGATACTTGTTGGTACTTTGTTTCTTTATGATATACTAGATATTCCCGCGGTTTCACTCGTGTTTATGATTACAGCGCTGCTCCCGTGGGTTATAGCGTGATGTTATATAGCCCTATAACCTTCCTCGATAAATAGGCTAGCCAACACTAAAATAATTTTTCAATTCGGACCAGTAGTTCCTGAGATTAGCGCGTTCAAGCAAACAAACAAACAAACTCTTCAGCTTTATAATATTAGTATAGATTTATGCTGTTGCCCGTGAATGTATCACTATCCGTAAGGCACCTGCTTACGGATGCTACACTTTTCAGCGTCGAAAAATCTTGATGATTGTTAAACTTTGTCAAGAGAGTTAAGCTAACGTTTTAACCTGACACCCGCGAATCGCAAAAGGAGTTAGACGAGCTATTTAATTCGTAGGTAGATTATGACCCAGATATAATTTATACCTCGCCTTAAAAATATATTCTACTATATTTCTCTGTAAATTTATTTATCACCAGGCATGCATGCCTGATGTATGTTCAGTCACTTTAGCTTAGGCTAGTTTTTGATAAAATAAAATAAATAAGGATATTTTTTTAAGTTTAAGACATAATATTGTCTTATGTTTACGCGAATGTTATACATACATTGAAATTAAACTGCTTTATACGGGTTTTATATTTTATCGCGTTATTTATTACATATTTAATACATAATTTTGATAATATTAAATACCCTACCTAAGCCTATAAAACTATTAAAATACTATACTATTAATAATATGTGTATATATATTTATTTAAAATAATAAAACTATTTAGATTCAAATTTACATTTTCCTCGACGTTTCGGTTGCAGGCAGGCAGGCATATACACGGCGAGACTAAGATAGTAGTTTTCCCAACGTTCTGAAGTGTACCTAGTTATTTCAAAGTACGCAGAATATATAAGCAGAATGAACTCAAAGTATCATGAAGTCTAGCTGTGTTTTGCTTCTTCTTGGGTTTGACTATTTGAATGAAAATTATGTAATTACAGTTTTATAAAGTAAAATAAACAACGCGAAGTTCTGTAGTGTAGTTATTTCAAAGTATCCGAAAATAATCATTGGTGTTTGTATTTACTCGGAATGAGCTCAAAGTACCTATGTTATGTGTGTGTACCATGTAGTCTAGTTGTGCTGTGCTTCTTCTTGAGTATTGCGATTATTTTAATGACTGGATCCCAAGCTGGTGGTATATATCTACGTTCCAACCATTTTCTCTATTAAAATTAGGACGTCTTTTTTGGATTTCAATAGCCTCGCCAAGCATCATGTTAGGACTTGGTGTTCTTTTGCGAGTATCTGTGGTTTATCAAATCGTAGGTAGTGGTTGGTCCCTTGTTGCACATGTTCACAAACAGCAGACTTCAGCGGGCGTTGGTGTTTTACATCAGCTTTGTGTTATTTTATGCGGGTGCCTATGCTTCTCTTGGTTTTACCAATGTATGAGAGTCCACAGTCATCTATTTTATAGACCGCTATATCTTGTAAACAACGCGATAAAATCCGTATAAAGCAGTTTAATTTCAATGACTTTAAGACATTTACTTAAATGTTATATTCACATAGTAAATTATAAATTAAAGCTTTAACATAGTTTTGAAGCCTTATGCAATTTATAATGAGTGTCGTATATTTATAGTTTTTATAAATCATTTCTTCGCTTATTCATGCGGTGAATAAGTTGTGTTATAATGAATAGTGAATAAACATATTTGTTATTATTTTGACCGACAAACAAACATAAGCGGTAATACACGGTGGAATTTCGTCTGAAACATCAACATCATACATCAAGGAAGTATCACCCACTAACCTTTTATATGGCAATCTTCAGAAGATACCCTATTAGTACCTATATTTAATATGATTAGGTACTTAACTAAAGGTAAACGATCTTGATGTGACTTTTTACATAAACACATATTAAACAAATAAACTACTGCTTAAACTAATGGTTCAATTGATTTAGTAATCGTTAATGTTGTATTTACATTGATCTTTAGCAGCATTTTATTTTAAACTGAGTTTTAGATAAAAAGGCACATCAAGATTGTTTACCTTTAGTTAAGTACCTAACCAAATGGAGTATAGTAGATGATAACAGGCTCGCTTTTTACGTGGGTTTAAAAACATAGCTGACGAAATGTCGATGTGCATACTTCTGCCCACCGAGCCGTTAAATTATATATAAAAGTGTTAGCCCTATAATAAAAATATATTAGCGTTTTTCTGTAGAAATCTAGAATGCTAGAACTGTTATTAGAAAAAAAATAAAAGGTAGAAATTATGTGAAATTACGATATCTTCTTTTTTAGCTTGCGTACACTTTGTAATGCCTGAAGCAGGGGACTTTAAATAATGGAGACAAGGAACACCCAGACCTGGAACAACTATTTATGGGTCACACTTTTTGATCCCGTGGGGGGATTGAACCTATAGTACCAGCTGGCGTGGCGGTAGTGGCGGTCACTTAAATCGCTATAGGTACCATCCATGCAGCCAACAAACAACCTTTCCAAAATACGATTAAAAGTGGGTATAATGTATGAAGTGCAATAGCAGATCGACACCACGACCTTTCAGTCGCAAGTCCACCGCCTTATAAGGCTCTATAGAGTGGGTAACCAATGCTTTATTCCATTGCTTTTAAAGATTCACCAGCCCATAATTATTTCACATATAGAAGCCATAATGTCTTATTCTTTTTGTATTGCAGTTCGAACCGAGAATTATCGTAATATGGTACAAAAATACATATAATTGTATTGCAATCCTTGAAATAACCGCTCATGTTTACGTATATGGAGTAACTCAGTCATTATAAACGTGTTCTTTAAAGGACGGCTGATGCCCTTAAAGCATAAAATTAATTGGATGGGGCAATGTTTTAACTGGTCACCCTTTTATTTGTGGGGAAATACGTCATGCTTACCCTTTCGTCATAAGGGCGAAGGCGTAAGGGGCGCCGTAAGGTCGATTTTAGCCGTATTTGTCTTTAACTGCACCGCCCTTTTGGGGTTGTATTTAAAGGACTAATGCCGGACATTTCCCAGGTGGCGCAGCGGTATTGTAAGCAACCGCTTAACATGCCATCTCGGCTTTGATGCCCGATATTGTTTGCCACCTTAGTTTAGTAGTATAAAAATATTTCACACTAGATATTGCACGCGGCTTCGCTCTCGTAAATTTAGGTTATTTATTTTGTTATTTTTGGATGAAAAGTACCTATGTCCTATTCTGTACCCCTGACAGCGTGTATGCAAATTTTCATGTTAATCGTTCGAGTTGTTAAAGCGTGAAAGCGTAACAAAGAAACTCACATTCGTATTATAATATTACTAGTAAGGATGTTACGGGAACGATCTCTGCTAGGGACAACATGTAATTTAGACATAGTTCTTGTTTAAGTGTTTTAACACACATTCGATGCAAAGGGTATAAGGTGGAATTGTATTTAAAAATACCATCTGTAAGGTATATAACTACCTCTAGTAACATCAGGATTTTAAACGGCTACGAGCCTAAGGTTTTTTCAAAGCTGTTTTCTTCATAAGTATGAAGTTGACTATGATTTTGGACCCACTGCATATCATGATCATAAGGGAAGTTTTCCTTAGTGAGCTGAACTGTTCTAGACTATGAATTAATAATAATATTCTATTACATACACACAATACTATCTAGCCCAAACTAAGCAGACCTTGTACTATGGATATTAGACAATGGACCTTTCTATTACGAAATTCACTGTGTACTTACGAAACTATTAATATATTATATATATGTGTATGTAATAAATAATATAATAATTATCGCACGTAGTGAAGAAAACCTGCATGTCTGAGAGTTCTCCATAATGTTCTCGAAGATATGTGAAGTCTATCAATCCGCACTAGCGCAGCGCGCTGGACTACGGCCTAACCTTATACACACTGAAGTCAAGGCCTAGTGTTCCCGAGGACTATAGGCCTTTAGCCCTAAATTTAAGCCTATTGTGCCTCTTGTCAGAGTATAGAGAGTATGCTAATAAAGAAGGGCTATAAAAGCCTTGTCATTTTAAAAAGCCAATGTGCCTATAATAGCCATTAAGATTTTTTGAGAATGGAGTCTTTTTCAAGTAATAGGCTTATGATAAGACTAAAGCCATTTTTGAGACTCAGCCTAAGTAAGCCGTCATATGAATTAAACAACATTTATTGAACATTGCATTTATTGTAAAAATAAGAATATTAATATTTTACTTACCTATTGCCAGAACAATTTAGCCACAAACTTCAAATACCTATAGACAGAGTTTCTGATAATTTTTTGTTACATTTAAAACTTAAACTAAAAACCTAAAAATTGGATCAATATAAAAATTATTGAAGAGCAATGGAAGGAGTATCCACTTAAAAGAAAATAATTGCGAAACATCGAGAAAGAGACATGGAACAAAGAATTAACAAATAGAATATAAGTCATACTTACTTGTCGCTATTGCCCCGAGGACTTAGAGCTTCATAGTTTTCATAGCCATTTCAGAGGGTTAAAAGCTTTACTATTGTCAGATTAACCTTAAAAAGACTTTAAGCCTTAGCTTTTGGAAAAAATAGGCCTGGCCTAAAGGACTGTATTATGTCAAGCCCCTTAATTACGAGTCTAGCCTTAAAAAAGGCTATAAGCCTATATATTCCTCGGGACACTAAGTCAAGCAGTGTGACAGTTTATATAGAGGGTTAAGATTATAATATATTACTATTACAAAACACATGATTTTCTAAATTACTTTTACTACTGTTCAAATTACGTAGGTACCACAAAAAATATGACCACACAATATTGTTACACTGTATAAAAGTCTTCCTAGAATCACTTGTCTGGGTGTAATGATAGTATTCACACCTCTATTAATATTTATTTAGCTCCTTTGTCTTTTCTCTTTTTAATGGCCTCCAATAATTCTTCTCATTGACTTATTGAGGGCACATATACACGTAATTGCGCAAGGACAGACATGCTCAACTACTCAACCCTATCGAAAACCAAGAACCGCCGCGGGATACACTTTTACTATCGAAGCACCTTGCACAATCCAAATATTTTAAATGTACAAATAAATGTTACATTTCACGCTTTCACCCGATACAAATGTAAAACACAGTAAGTCACTCATCAATGTAAATATTACATAATTTTATTTATCCGATACCAATTTATTGGTATGACAAAAGGCGAGGTAACGAAACGCAAGCGTAAACCGGACCATCCGTTGGGCGCGCGGGCCTGCGCGGGCGCAGACTCGCCGAGCAAGTTTCCGCTCTCAACTCGCCAGTTATGCGTAAGACGTCGTGGGGCGCGGACGTCTCGTCCCCCTGAACATTGCAAAATCATATCGCCGTGCGTTCGGAAACAGTGTTACACAATTGTGCCCAACGTTTTTTGGCGTGTATATATAAAAAGTTTTAATTGATAAAGCGCAGTGCCTCATGCAAATACTTGGATAAATGCGCGTTAGTCGTAACGCTGATTTTGTAAAGGTAAGCGATTGTTATACGGCCGAGTTGAGAAGGGCTCTATTACTATAAGCTATTTTAGCGGTTCAAGTTCTTTTTCGAAAGGGTTAGGCGGGTTTGGCAAGGCGGAGCACATTCTGCGACTAGGGACCATTTGTCAACAATTATTGTGCAACATGAATTTGAATTTTGATAGAATTGTGACCCTTGTTTTGTAATTCAATTATGGTTTGTATAGTCAATATCTCCGGCCTTGCGCGCTGGAATGTTGGCTACTTAACAGAAGAAAATGTGAATGTCGGATGCAGTAAGACTATTCGAACCTTGCTATTTATGTTGTTACAATTGACTTTTATTTCCACTGATCTTGTCAATCGCAGCTTTCATCGTTGTACTTGTGCAAGAGTTCTCGAACACTTGCGATTTTTAGTCGAGCCTGTGTGAATTACTTTAGGCGTGATTACTCATGGCTTGCAAGTTTGCGATTAAGCGAAACGATTATGTGAACTGCGATGTTAAGATTGTTAAAGTCAGTTATGTATTTATTATGTAAAGTTGTTTTAGTGCTCTGAGTTACCAGGTTCAAAGCAACGTCAGGATATCGTTTTGAGAAATATTCTTAACAGGACATAGCAGTGCAATGTCCGGTGTTGTTGATTTGCGTAAGAATTTTTGTTTCCCAATCTTTATGTCATTTCTCGCATAATGTTTGAATTAGTTACACACTGCGGGTCACATTAATTCAAGTTTAAGATAAAAACTAGGCTGCAGAGTAGGCACCAAAGATTAGTCTTGAATTGAAGGTAGGACTGGTATATAAACTAGTTTGTATTTCAGTATATCAAGTTTCCACGTGATTAAAATGACACAATATTAATCGTAAAATATTATTGAAACCAAAAGTTATTCTTAATATCGTTGATGAGGTAATAAAATAAATAACAGTGATAAAATTAAACTTGTCCTAAAATTATGTGTGTGCGTGATTATGTGTATCTATACTATATGATCTTTAGACACCGTGTCATTAAGAGCGTGTGACTAAAAATATTTAAATCATGACCGATACATTTAATAAATAATAACCCGGCTTAATTATTTAATGATATGGATTTAATAACCATATGATAAAATATGCATTATGTTTTCAAGTTTTCTTTCTAGTATGCATAAATGCGGATGAACTAGAACCATACGCTTAGAAATACCTGAAGACATAGAAATAGTATCTGATCCAATCGTAGAAATACCATGTACCTATGTATATCTTTGCAACGAGCCATACAAGGAATTCTTATTAACCAGCAAATCCTGTTTTTATTTTCTCAAAACCAGCCATAGTACTGTTTTTCATACAAATTAATATTGCAAAAGCTCTGGTAATTTAAGTGTCAAAATAATGTTGAGAATTAAGAAAGTCCTATATTAGACAAAAGTTTGATCCAACCAAAACAGTAACGAGGTAATAAGTACAAGATGTAGTATGTGTTACAGGAGCCAATATAATTCAGCTTCTTCGCACACAAGGTGTACCTCTAATAATATAGGAATCGAGAGAACGAACATTATGTGATAATCACGCAAAGCGTTTTGTATTGTCTAAGGCTAATTAACTAACGTTTGTACAACATTGCATGGTCGAAGAGTTATTAACACTAGGGTTACCACCAGGTGAATATAATATACAAAACACACTCGCAGTACAACTTTAGAAAAACACAAAAGAAATCCAACGTCTATGATTAAAATAAACATTTAACATCAGGAATGATTTAAACGTGGATTGCAAATATATGTAAAACAAATTTAAAATTCGTATATTCTGATAAATTTTTAATCGCACTAGATGCGTATGCTAAGTATAGACTCATTTATCTCGTTTAAAATAATTGTAGTGGAGCAAAAAGGATTGATAGTAATCCTGCTTAGGGTCTATGGTTCTGATATGCGAAGCTATATAATTGAATACCGTTTACCTATTAATTTCTGTTGGAATTAATTGCGTACACTGTAGTCGGTGAAGTAATAGCAATTATTATATCTTTTCTACTTTATTGTTTATCTAAAACCACGTGCCATGATTTCGACATCGATTTTATTAATTTTATTATATCTGTCCTATCTGTTTATTTTTTTTAAGACAGGCATTTACGCAATTTTCTTTTTATTTAATTTAATAAATTAATTTATCAATTAGTAAGAAGTAATTAAACACATATACTAACAAATATAAATAAAAGACAAGAGAATATCGCTGGTTCTGGAATCTTGCACAAATATATAAATATATGGAATTCTGTTTAAAAAAATAGACAGCTCCGAAATATTTTTGAGACTAAATACATTTAAGGATCTAGAAAATTCCATCGATATGACTGGTTATAGTTATCAAGGTGTTGTATAGGTACATACATTTCCTCAGAACTAATTAGTCACAGATCAAAGCCACACCTCGAATGCTTTAAAACGCAAGTATTTGCCATTCTTATTGTATATTTACCAAGAATTTTGTTGTCATTAATAAACATAATTCTGTACGCCCAATAAAGTTGTCTAGATCTAATTTAATCCCTTACTTTGTACAGTTTCAAACTTGATAAAATAATTTGGGTGACAGCGAAATTGGCTGTTAAGATTCGGTCATTATAATTAATTATACAGATAACACTAAGGATTTGCTTAGTTCCAATGTCTAATCTATACTAATATTATAAAGCTGAAGAGTTTGTTTGTATGTTTATATGGTTGAACGCGCTAATCTCAGGAACTACTGGTTCGAATTGAAAATTATTTTAGTGTTGCATAGACCATATATCGAGGAAGGCTACATCATGCAACGAAGCAGACAAAACCTTCATTAACACGAGCGAAACCCGGTCAAAATCTAGTTATAATAATATAATATCAGCCCTGTATTAAACTTTTTCACTGCTGAGTACGGGTCTCGTCTTAGTGTGAGAAGGGCTCGGTCATAATATAAAAGTCAATTTCTTAGCGGAGATGAATAGGATTCTAATAACTAATAAAGCTATGTGTATAATAAAGCTACTGCAGAATGCTAGACATGGAATTGGCGTAAACATTCATCACACCTGACGTGTTTTATTTTTGTTGTCTCGAATAGTCTGACTTAAGATTTGTGGAGCCTGAAATAATTATATAAATTACATACGTCTATCTCTGTTTCCTGGAGAGGTAGACTGAGACAACGGGTTTTCTGTTATTATGATTTAAACAAATCTCTTATGCTGTATTCGCTCTTATCTTCTTTATACGCGCTTGTTTTAACTTACCCTTTCTTCAGAACGTCTATTGTCTGATCAGACAATATTTATGCAAGTTTTTCGCTATCGATTGTGGCCTTTTTCATTTGCCATATGTATACTTTCGTCTTTAATCTTATTGGGAATATTTGTCTCATATAGACTGCATAGTACAGGCGTAGTAGTTTATGTGGTCCTATTGCTATTGCCACTGCGTCAAGTGTTGTGGATTCGATCGCTGGACAAAAATCGTTAATCCACATATAGTTTTTCCGAGGCTGTGTGTTCTGTGAGTCTGCTTTTAGAATGTTTGTAAAGTCCCCCGAGATACAGGATTTATTCCTAGTGTGTGCGTTGTCATTTTAGAGAAAATAATATATTCTTAGTTCTTTAGTAGGTACATCTTGCCCTTTCTATGCATAATGCAGCCGTATGTATGGATATGTTATGAAATAAGTAACAGAAGAATAATAGATGACCTTTCGCTTCTAAACTCTAGTTTATTATACTTCCTTTATTATTCCCAAATGTATTAGGGTCGTGTCCTAGTGCAACCAGATAAGGCTGAATATATTATTCCAATGCTAAGCGGCTGTGTTATGACCTTTGCAACTTTTGCTTTGAAAGGGATAACGATAATTTATTGTTGGACTAGACCTACTTTAGTTAGATCTAAACTGTATTGTGGAGGGAAGAATGGTACATGCAGATAGGTGTGTATGTTTTCGGGTGAAACTTAATTAATTGGCTAACGTTCGGATCCCAGGACCAGGATTGTGTCTGGGACACAATGCTTTTTCCATTGTGTCTGGATGCCGGCTAGTTAATGAGTTAGTGGTGATTCAAATTTGCTTAGTAATTAGAAATATTATCGCACCGATATGATCTTGAAGGATCATCAGTTACGACGTTTTTGCTAAATAAAAATATACATGAACCTTTTTCGCCAAATTTAACCGATCTTTACTAAACAAAAGAATATATATATTCATTTACTGTATGAATTCTTGTAAAGACTCGTTATCAGCGGGGTAAGAGGTCGTCACCATTTTTAAAGGAGACATTTTGAAGGCGCTTCTGGCAGAGACATCGATGTAATATATTGAAATACTTTGCGACTATCAAACGAGGCCTGGTTGAGTTTTAGGACTGTTCGGAAGACCAAATAAATAGTACCTATTATCTATCGTATAACAAGGCTTACATAATATTCTACCACCAAGATCATGATAATAAACTGTACGTTATCTTTCCTCAACATAATTATAAATTAATTATTGAACTTTTTAAGAAGTAATAAGTAAACAACAACATGTTTTTATAACAAAGATGGCAGACAAGAATACAGACAGACCTAAGCAAGTGCGAAAATGGTCTAAAATACATTTTATGAAAAATTTTGTAAATAATAATTGCATAATAGTCATAATAATTTATTTAAAAATCATGATAGAGTAGCCAGTTGAGCTTTTAACACACAACCAACGACATTTGACAACTGGGATTCGCGCCATAAATATGAACGTACACGAATCACAGTTGTCAGCATTACTCCTCTTACGCCGGTTTCCTGTAAGAAGGTAACATTACGTTTCATGATTGCATGTTTCCCTGCCACCACCCAATCATTGAAACGTGCTAAGCGCCCCGACCTCGGCGCATCCTGTCTTGTTCTAGGTTACACTTGGAAAATAAACACTTACGACGTTTTGACTTGTATATACATTTACAGCTAGCATTGTGAGTTTCCGTTGTAAATATAAGGTTAACGTGTCGAAATATGCGAGTAAATTTCGTAAATCATAATTGCTTTGGTTGTTGTCAGTAATGTTGTTGCAAACACTGGTTTTTTATGGTGCTTGCTAAAAACGAATGCTTTTTAAGACTGAAATTGTGTTAGATTTATTTTTCTTAAAATAATAATTAGAAACATTGTGGGTTGCACATTAATATGTTTTACTCATTAGTATTTTCCGAATACTTTCCTTTAGGAAATTACCCGGATCTTAAGGAAACTGATATACAATACAGATCTAACGTGCAGAGGCCTTAATATAGACTAATTAACCTGTCAAGTCTGTGAATGCCAGTCAAGTAAAAACCTATGGTGTCTGACCGCCGGTGTGCCGCTGTAATAGTTTAATATTATTGTTTACTACATTTAACCCAGCTGCTATGCTTCTGTTAGGAGTGGATTTAAATTGGTAGTCCAATGGGCAGGATTTGAAACGACGACCTCTCAATCCGTCCGAAGCCATTCCATGGCCTACAGCCACTTTTTTACATTTTTTTTATTGCCATTGGTGGCAGACGAACACTTGGCCCATCTGATGGAAAGTAGTAACCGCTGCTCATGGACATCAGCAATGTCAGGACACAGCAAAGCTGCTACGAAAGAAGACGACAAGCTAAAAGAAGACAACTACATAAGCAGTTGTAATGAAAATAGAATGATTGCAAAGAAAACGCAACTGAAGTTTTATACTAACTATGACTTAGTCTACTTATGTTCTATGTCATGAGTTTTAAATGAGTCATTAGAAAAAAATAGACTTGTCGTTGTGGACGTCTCATTATATTTTGTAGGAAAACATGTCACAAGCCTTATGTAAATAAAATTGCTAATAAACTCAGTGTTGTTATACGAAAACATATAAAATTATGCAACGTATTACATTAAGTCGAGCCATTAGTCGGGCTAGTTTCAATGTCTATGTTGTAAGTTCGGTCTGTGATAGCGATCTTAGAAACTACTCGACTGCTTGTGATAAAACGGATTTTTGAGTTGGTACCTAAATAATATTATATAGAAGTGTAAGAATATACTTAGATAATACATAGATTTGTTAGTAACTATAATTTTCAATATTAGGTTTAATGCAAAGGGATGTTGTCAGCAACATGTTACATTAAATTTTTTTGTCTTAAAACAAGTACAAAGCCGGTCTCTCTGTCTTCCATATAAATATCTATATAAATATTTACATCTATATCATATTTATATATTTATCCTATAATATTATAAATACGAATGTGAGTTTGTTACGCTTTGTCGCCCTAACTACTTGACCGATCATCATGAAATTTCGCATATAAGTCATCAGGTTAACAGAATAGCCTTTTCAACTAGAAAAGAGTACTGTTCGAAAGCGAGAGAAGCTGCGGGCAAAAGCTAGTAATAAATATGAATATTTTGTTTCGTTTCTAGGGTTCCGTACCTCAAAACGGAACCCTTATAGGATCACTTCGTTGTCCGTCCGTCCGTCTGTCAGTCTGTCAAGAAACTTTATCTCGTGAACGCGTATCGAGTTGAAATTAAAACGATATATTCAGATCTACAGTCTCTTGAAGCTGTGAAAAATCAAACAAAAAAATAGATACGGCCGTTTATGCCGCAAAAAACGTATGTTTCGACACCCTAAAGGGAATCAAAAATTATAGGGTATTTTCATTTGACCTAGAACTATGAAATTTGGCAAGTATACCGTCTTATACTACAAGTATAGGAAAAAATCTGAAACTATACATTTGTAATTAAATCATAAAAAAACAGGGTTTTTATGCAAGGACAATTTTTTTTTATAATATGTGCCTACAAATTTGTGCGGAACCCTCGGTGGGCGAGTCCGACTCGCACTTGTCCGGTTTTTATTTAGGTATCTAATAACAACGGCAGTATATACGTCTGTGCTTGCCAACTATTATATGGGATCTAAAATCGTAGCAAACGAATAGTGCAATACACTCCTGCTTAAACTTTCTGGAATGTAGACATGATTCAATGTATATATGTATATTAATAACATGTGCATTTAAACCCATAGGATTTATGAAAAACACTTTTGAATTAGGAGACAGTCCATCAAAGATGTGTCAATATTAAATCAAAATTATCTCTACGCACAAGCAATTCATCTTACTCGCTAATGCCACTATATTTATAAATAAAAAAACAACCGAGGTTGTAAAAAACATGTAAATCCACGTAACAAAACTAGTTTCGTACCACAACCAAAATAAGAATTGATACAAAGTTATTTATTTTATTTAAAAAATATCGTAATATTCCGGTTCTTTTTTCGTCGATTCGGGGTCGACGAACGCTCACGCGACAACATTGCTAGCATAATTTAAAAATCGGTAATTAGGTAAATGACAAGACAGGCTAGTATTGTTAAAACCGGTTTTACGATTTAATTGGGTTATTTAATTTTATACTATCTCCGATGTTTGTGTCTTCTTTATTGTGGGCCGCCCGAAAGCTTTTAGCTTGGCTTAATAGCCTGATGATTAAGCTACAAGCTATAAATACTTTGCGTAAATGTACAGGTGAATATGACATTGAACTTGAACTGTGATGTCACAGTTTTTTTCTTTGGAAAATTATGCCCTGGTAGTGCTCTGTTAGGTCACTTGGTTCCAAGTTACACCTAAGGTCATCTATCCTTTCAATTTTAGTTTTAGGGACAATAAGAATCACTAAAATCGACTAGAAATGAAACGCCTAAAAAGGATATCCAGATCTGGGCATCGAAACTGATATCTTTTGAACGCTCATCCTTGAAGCAACCAAACTACTAGACTGATACTACATTAACGTTCATGTTAAACTTAACTAAGGTCAAACTCAACAAAGGTTGAGTACTTAGTAGTTAGGGCCAACATACTCAGTCCACTCCCACTTTCCTATAAAGACGGATGCCCTTTTCCACGGGAATAGGGGAGCGAGAGAAAATGATATTTCCACACGTTAAAAAAAGGGTTAACTGATCTTTAGAATGTTCCAGAGATCAAGCAACGCTTACCCGTTCCCTCCGAAGCAGCTTCCCCATCCAAAAACTAACTGCAGTCAAAAATACTTAACCACGAAGGTTGATTATCAACTCTGACCTTACTTACTTGACTTCAATACGATATTATGCAATAAAAAAACCTTGAAGATAAATAAAAAACCTCGTCCATTCAAGAATCCACATTATTGTTAGAAATACTCATAGATTTATCTAACTACCTATTTTTATAACTTGTGTTTTGGTTCGTGGCATTTAGACGTGTAAATATTGAAGTTTGATATTGAAGGTATTTTGTTATAATAGATAACTCATGCAACAGGTGTCATTTCTGTGAGGTATGTAGTTTTAAACAATGGCTACAAAGAATACCAAACTACTATTTGTAGATTACTTAAAATTTTGTACCGTGTAGAAATCGAGCCCACAATGCTCGGCGCAATGGCAGTGCCGAAGCGACCATACAAACTACTATGCCATTTGTAGTAATGTATTAAACTATGTATAGCTAACAATAATTTTTCAAATAATTATGCCTATGTAAGGTGAATGTTCCAATTCTAAAATTACAAGGAAAAGCAAAAAAATAATCAAATGAGTGTGTGATTTTCTGGTAGATTACCAGAAAATCGGTCACCAGTGTCAAAAAGTATCACTAGATTTTAAAAACGATCTATTTTCATATACTGTTTAGCAGGGGCGTGCACAAAGATTTCTGGTAGGGTATGCACGCCCTACCTGAAACCTCTGCGAGGACACTACATTTCATTTATAAATGTTTTTGTGTGTATATATATCTGTATATTATATTGTAGTATTTAATAAATAGATTTCGATTGTATAGATTTACATAAGCCAGCGGACTAGGGTATGCAGTGATTATTTGCTTGTATGAAGCGCACGCGCCTGCTGTTTAGAAAAATAGGTTTAGCAAAAATGTCTTTGCCGTGGTTAAAGAATTATAGCTTGTTCACTATTGATAAAAGTTACTTTAAAGAAGGAAAGGCACGGTAGGAGTCATAATCTATTTCTTATTTTCTTTCGTCCAAAAACATAACCGCGAGATTTCAACTCGAATATGCAGCCATCACAGCAATTTTCTAGACATTTTGAAAAAGAAATAGTAGCACCTTATCCAGCTAGAATATCAGAACTATACGATTGTCATTTACTGCTTACACAACAACAAAGTACTCGTATTTGTTTCTTTTCACTGAAATACATTCAAACAAACAGATCCATTTTACATTGTTATTAGATAAGAAAAAGAATAAAATAATCAAAGGCGTTTATGTTTCCAGTCTCATACACGCGTTCTCGTCTATGGCACGCGAATTCGAAATAACCAATTAGATAATCGCGTTGTTCCACGGGTATTAGTTAAGAGTTATGTTTATTTTATGGTATTTAACTTAGACCCGTCTGCATGTGAGTCATTGTCCGAAAACAATAGTGTTATTAAACGAAGATCCGGGTACTATCGTTTTATTTTTGGTGGCCTTTTTTCTGATAGCGTCCGGTCCATAATCTCTTTATTAAACACTAGCTTTGCTCGCGTAAAATATAGCATATGATACTCGGTAATAATATATGTCCGAATGGGTAGGGTATGTGTGTATGACATCCAAATTTTGTCTCCTGTGATTTTAGGTCCATCAATATATAGGAGACAAGCTGTCTAACGGGAACAGCTATGACTTTGAGTTGCTCTTGAGAATTTTTTACAAAATCTCAATAGCACTTTGCCCGACCCGGCAATGAAACCTGAGACTCCATGCACAGCACTTGCTATCACTATCGCGTCACCAAGGTATCAATAAAAGTAGGTAAGAAAAGATTTTAAATAAATGCAGACAGTTCCAGCTTACATAACAATCAGACAAGAATCTCAAGGCCAATTTTTCAATCGTCATATGTTACAAAATTTTACATAATCAACTCTAGGTTTTACTATATTTTATTATTTAAAGCTGGTGAAAGTGCAATATTGAATGTCAAAAGTGTCTATTTCAACTAGAAACTTTTGAGTTAGTATATACTACGTACAAGGGGAAATTACTTCCCTAGATTGTTAGTAACATGTCTTAGAGTGCATGTTCTCTAAGAAATTGAAGTGCTTTTTCCAACGAAAGGTTTAAGAGCAAAATGTTAATATTCAAAATATGCTTTCATGTGTATGCTGCTAAATTAATGTTACACTCAAACGTGTCTTTGCATTAAAGCTCAAAACTAGAACACAACATTATTAATTACTATTATTAATGTACTAGATAACTGAATTAAAAAGAAAAAGAAATCTCAAGGACTCAAATCTCCAGGAGTAAAAGGGATTTTAATCTGTTAAAATCAGAGACAGGCATTGTGCATTTGCACGATACCCATATCATTATAATCATGTGCGTATGCACAATGCCTGCCTAATCCTTTGCGATACAATCCCGTAGCTATTCACCTACCTATGTATATCTATGTATATATACTAATATTGTAATGAGGAAAGATTTGATTTTTTGTTTGTATGTAACGATATGAAAACTACTCAATCGATTTTAAAAATTCTTTCTCTATTAGAAAGCTATATACCTAGTAACATAGGCTATATTTTATGTAAAAGAAGTACTGTTTCTAACAAAACCTGCGAGCGAAGCCGTCGGCAAAAGCGAGTATGAAATAAGGTCCTTAGCTGGCTAACATGAAGCTTTAGTGTTGTTATTTCCAGCTGCATGTTAGCTTCTAGTTTTTTATTTAGCATGCAGTAATAAAACAACATGCATCTCATTGATAAATGTTCGAACAGATGCGTTTTAATTCGATTTCTATGCTAATTTGCTTATGAAAAGTAGGTATATAGTTGATAATACGTTAGCAGCACCGGTTTTGCACGTTTAAACGATATGACGGATTAGTTTAATAAATGACGTTGCATAAGAAAAGTGTCTGTGGATCGATAAGTTTTTAATAGATGAGAAAATAGCAAACATCTGCTTCAAAGTCAAATTTCTATATTTCTTATAATTATATAAAAGTTTAAAAACTATAACCCGACTACGTAAAAAAGTGGTCTAAAAAGAACGAACCCGGGCCATTATTACGAATCTACTGACACCTCATTAATTAAAATCGGTTCAGTAGTTTAGGCGTTACGATGGAACATACAAACATACATACCCTGACTGCCAAAATCATTGCCCCTCCTTTTGGCTTCGCCGTAGTCTGGTAAAAAGTGTGCACGTCGATTACCAAATATATTATTTGAAAACTATAATTTTAATATAAAGGTTTAGAATTACATTGAAACCGTTTTTGAGGAATTGAGCTCTGATGAGAAGAAGCAAGCAAGAAACTCATAGCCACTCTTTTTAGTCGTCATTTGCTTACAATTCTTTTTTAGCAATACAAATCAATTTACATAATAATCTCCGATGTATATACGTTCCTACGTTGCCGTCGTGGTGGGGCTTGCGTGCCTTAATGAGCGCTAGGGCTATGCCGCGTAGAGTTACTCATACCGGACAGGTCTAGAGTGAGAGGTCAGAAAAAGCGGGATACAGCCAAAGCTTTTGGCCTATTCACAGGCTAAAAGCTATTTCCTTTCCTTCTTCATTTTCTCCCATCTTTTGCTTTATGAGTCAATTTCGCGGACGGAGGAGTATGAAATTTGGCACAGTTAAAGTTTATATGGAGAAGGAGTGGCGAATCGTAATATTTTTATAAAATATGCATTAGAAATATAAGTTGAGACCTGTAATCATTTATTTGTAAAAACATGAGAGTTCAGTTACAAAAAACAGTAAGGTAAGGTGTTGCTATTTTATGTGGTACGTTCATGTTTTGCCACTTAATTGGCGTACAAATATTATACAAGGCGTTAAATCTATGTACTATGTACTTAATAAACATTTACTAAAATTATATAAAGTAAAAGAAGATTTACAATATTATACAAAATAAAATAAAATATTTAATACAAAATAAGGTAAAGGGAACAGTTGACAGAAGCTTATATGTCATAATATTGAGTTACTGTTAGCTTTCCGTATTTATTTTTCTATATGAGAGCTGTTATGTATATGTAATAATATACATAGGTTTATTACTAGAAAGTGTTAAAATGTAATATAATACAGACTTTTATTTGATTACCCGGGAAATAATATTGTTAAAATCATCGATTTTTATTTCGAATGATATTCGGATACAGTTATGCACAATACAATAACTTATTATCTACGTCAAAGGCTCAGTGCTCGTATTTATTATATGAATAGTATTCTCAATATATTGAATTGTTTAAATATAACTGTTCACATTGCTAGTTAATAATCTTCTTGTGATTTAATTTTATCGATAATAAGCGGTGTTTGATATTTTATACGTGTGAACAGTTATCTGCGTATCCAAACGCACTTTAAAATTTTATATATGGTGCGGGGCACGGGCCTCTTCTCAGTATAAGAAGGGTTAGGTCATCACCACAACGACCCCGTGTGGGTTGGCAGACTTCACATGTCTTGGGGAACTTTATAGAGAACTCTCACATATACAGGTTTACTCACGATGTTTGTTTTGAATAGTGTCATTGGAAACCTAAGGCAAAACCCATCGTGCCAATCAGTGCGCTTACATTGACGACTTAAAGGGAGATAGGATATAAAGGTAGGGATCGAACGAATATAACTAAAAATACCAGCTAGTTTTTAGCACTGGCATCAACTTCGGGACGATACTGTATGCTCATACTTATTTTACCAGACCAACAAACTTGTATATCTTTTATAACTATTAGCAAACTGCCTTTGAATAAAAAACATGTCCTGCACCCATCTAAGATTGCAACCAGCCAGGATTGCAACGATAAGTAATTAATTCAGTCCGCGTCGTGTAGCTAGAAAGACATTATAATTTCTTTTTCCATTTATTCTGTATAGCGTTTGGTGTTAATGCAAATAGGGCTGGAGTTCTTTATTTGTGTTTTGTACACGCCAACTCAGTTGAATAGCTTTGTTCCCTACTAAAGGAACTCGTATGATTCTCGGTTTTACTAGCTACTGTCATAGTGAAAATCGTATCTGAATCGAAGCTAAAGTTATTTATTGAAATTGAACTATTTTAGACGGATTTTTTAAATTAGTAAATATTAATAGTAGTGGTAGTGTAATAGTTTCAAAATTATGTAATAAAGTGATAAATAAACAACGCGATAAAATCCGTATAAAATAGTTTAATTTCAATTAATAATATTCGCGTAAACAGAAGACATTATTACAAAAGTTATTTTTGCTGCTCCCATTGTGACTTAGCAAGACCTTCAGCTTGTGAGGCGTGGGTGCTGTGCCAACGCTTATATCGTCGTTGATGTTTAATGAAAATCCGTAATACCTGTCTTATTTAAATCATATTTAATAAAGAGAACCAAAATTCCATGTTAATGCTAATGCAAATGTAAACGCCTTAAAGCCTGAAAAATATGTAGCCTTGTTTTGACTAGTATAAATGAAATATAATACGTGAATACTTTACTAAGACTTTTGGCAATGTTGTCATTTATTAATTGCAGGTGATGACATAAAACTTCTATGAAAATATGTCTCAACCATTCTCACGAAATTCTCACTTTGCCCATAATCGAGTACTTTTCGACAACTCATAGTACCTACTACAATTTTATTTTCGTTGCAATATTAAATCGATCTTATACTATAGTTTAAAACATAATTTTATGAAAGCGCAATAAGATAATGAGAATCAACTAAAATGGCGGTTCGATTAAATTGCTTCGATATATTTTAAGTACATAATGTTGCCATCTTGATAACTTGGCTTTTATTTTTTGGAAATTATTAATAGATTTAATTTTAAACTTATATTATTTTACTTTTATACTTGGTATATTTATATTTTTTTAGAAATACTTGTTTTGGGATAAAGTAGATAGATGGGATCCTTGAGTAGAAGGCTGCGGGTGGTGGACCCATTGGGGCCGTCCACCGCCCGATCAGCGCAGGTCCGAGTAGGCTGTGTTCGTGTTCCGCGCACGCCTCTCGATGTCGTCGGGGACTAGGTACCCCAATTGTGAGTAAATTGTTATAAAAAGAAAAAATTATCAACCAATCTATATCAATATAGATTGGTAAATCTGTAGATAGGCAATTTGTATTTGTGTTTGGCTACTTGTCTTCTTTTCGATATTTTCTTATTTTACTATTGAACTGCCTTCGTGGCACAGTGATAGTGAACGCGAGAGCTATGTTTGAGGTCTCAGGTTTGAATCCCGGGTCGGGCCAACAATAAGTTATCCTGTTAAGAAACCTCAATACCAGCTGGGAATTAGAAAGTTGGCGGAACACTTCCGTGCCTCGGGAAGCACGTAAAGCCGTTGGTGCTGATAACTTTCCGGTAGTGTCGGATTGTCGTCTCTTAGGATCATGACAGTTAGGGAACAGAGAGTGCACTTGTGTTTGCACACATACATAGAAACTTGTGCACTATTATATTTCTTGCGTAGATGGCCAGTCTCCGTAGAAATTGGCCGTCGTGACCAAAAATTAGGTTTGTAGGACGATAAATCTATAATTAAAAAGTCCTTCGCGTCACGAGGAATTAACTCTATTACGATAGATTTGATAAAAAATCAATGCTGGGGTAGATCATGAGTTATTTTTAAATAAATCGATAGAATTCGCACGTAGCACCTAGTGTTATGTAAATAATATATGCACCGCGGTCGTGTTCGCCTTAAGCTTAATTCTTATCTATAATAATTAAATAGTACAAGTAATATATTTCTAATGCTGTAGCAAAATTATATGATAATTTATGATCCAGTCACTTTCATATATGATATGTATCCTTTTAATTATAGAGTCTATCTATATATGTATATGCTGCACGCTTCTTCATTGGTTATGTGTCATAAGATTACGCTTATGTGATGCGATTGTGATAGACCGGCTTCCGTTACCAGGTCGGGAAAATGTAAATTGATTTTTCTGTTAGGAATTTATTAGTAATAGCTAGCAATTGTTTTTTTGAAAACTACTTCCTGTCTTAATAATTCCTGTATCGCGGGGGACTTAACAAACTTTCAAACAACAGACACAAAGAACATCCAGACTCGAAACAACCATTTGTGGGTCAAATGATCAACAGACACAAATTCTGTCCCGTGTGGGATTCGAACCCACAACACTTGGCGCAGTGGCGAGGCGACCACTTAAACCACTACGCCATCCGTGCTGGGAATGTGCAATAATCTATTATTATAGTAGTATTTGGGTCCTAAAAGCAGCTGGCGAATATGAGTTTAATACATCTCTGTTGACAAGGGATATTAAGTTCTATAATTTTGCTACCATAATAATAATATCAGCCCTGTATTAAACTGTCCCAATGCTGGGCACGGGCCTCTTCTCAGTGTGAAAAGGGTTAGGCCATAGTCCACCCACGTTGCCCCAGTACGGGTTGACAGACTTCACATATCTTTGAGAACATTATTGAGAACTCTTAGACATGCAGGTTTCCTCACGATGTTTTCATTCACCGTTAACGCAAGCGATATATAAGTATTTAATACGCACATAACTTCGAAAAGTCAGAGATTCGCGCCTTAGGAACAAACTCGAGACCTCTGCGTTGCAGTCCAACGGTTTCCCACTAGGCTGTCGCTGGCTAATGAGCGACAGCGGTCTACTAGAAGTTATATACAATAGGCTTTCAATTATGTCTGGCATTCCAATTGACAGGTTAAGGTTCAAATATTTAAGTAAAAAGCAGTATAATTTCAATGTTAATATAGGGGTTTATTCGTGGGATACTATTAACGATCTATAAATATGTCCACACGCTTTAGTTGTACGAAGTAAGTGCTTATAAATATTTTATTACCAGTTTAAAAATATTTTATCATGGCCATCGTGCACTTAACGCAAAATTTATCGCGACTAATAACAGTTTTGAGCTCATTGACGTTTAAACTTTTACAAAACATTTAAAAAAAGTATCAAGAAAATAGGTACTTAGTGACCGTCTATTTTTCAAAACGCCCATTAACGCGCAAAATGCGTCTAGTCTGCGCCCGCGGCGGTGCGACATTCCGTTGTGCGCAGATGACGCGCATGCGTTCTGTGCGCACTTGCCAGCGCGCGCGCAACTCAGCTACTTTTTACGTACTAAATAGATAGTTTTATTTCTTGTCAATGTTTGCAGTTGTATGTGGATAGAATTGTTTAGTTGATGTCTTGTATGTTAGTTTATTTTTATTACTTTGTTGTTCTAACGTTGATCAGAATTATAATTAAGTGTCAGACAAAAACAAAACAACTCTTCCAATAGTATTGGAGGATATATTTTTATTATGGAGAATGATTAAAGTTATATCTTTTATTTTTGTCATAAATTAAAGCATGGTTGCACAACATGCCATCAACAATACCCGCGTGGTAAGTACCTACAACAATAAAAAGTAGCCTATGTCCTTCCCCAGGTTTTAACTATATTTGTACCAAATTTCATCGAAATCGGTTAAGTGGTTTAGCCAAGAAAAGGCAAAAGACAGACAGAGTTACTTTCGAATTCATAATATTAGTATGGATAAAGTAATAACATTGAGATCTTCTTTTTCAGTATAGTTTTTAAACGGTTTATAAGATATGAGCAATTTTTTTAACACGCTTTTATTAGCTTGTATGTATCTATGAATCTATGTAACGGAATCTCTGAACGTGATTTTCACCCCTTTCAAACCGACGGATTGATTTGAACACTTACTGAGGACCGATGACAATACAATCATTTTGAAAAAGATGTAGGATATAATAGTTTGAAAATAAAAATAAATAATAATTTAAAAAACACGCTTTATTAAAAAATAAGGAAATAATTTAATAATTTTAATGTAAAAAAGCGTGGGGTGGGTTTATCAAAATATCTTAGAAAGCATCCCACGCTTTTTTAATAAAGCGTGTTTTTTAAGTTTTTAAACTATTATTTATTTCTCTATTAAGGCTTCAAACAGACAACATCTCGAGCAGAGCTATTTAAAAATAGCTTACTAGCGTACTATCGTCCCGTTCGCCATGACAATATAATTCACCCTTTCAATTAAACTAAAAGTGTAATGTTGCGTGATCGCGTGAGCACTGTATACTTTATTTTGCACTGATTTGTATCGTCTCCACTCGGATCGCATTACGTGTTAATTAAGCAGCCGATTTATACTTCGCTATCGTTATAAATAGTTCTAGGAACTATTTATTGATTAACTGCTTTAGCTCTACATATGATAATCTCTTATTCGTCGAGAAGTTTGGTTTAGTGATGCGTGTATTCTAGTGATATTCGAATGATATTGCCCGCAACGTGATGTCTACTTGGTCAAGGTTGCATATTATGTTGTCTATAGATGTTAATTAATATTATAAATGCAAATGTAAATTTGTTTGTTTATTATGCTTTCATCCCTTAATTACTCAACCGATTATCATGAAATACACGTTGTCAGTGGAACAGTACAGAAAAAGAAAGGGTACTTTCCATCCGGAAAAAATACTGTTTCGGAGCGAGTGCAGCGGCGGTCAAAGGTTAGTTCGAATATAATTGTGCAAATCGGTAGTTTCATTCACGTTGTTTAGTAGCGAGGAAGAAAATGTTTGTGTGATGAATTAGACCGAGGATGCCATCCATTTTTATCGGTTACGGGTAATTTTTATGAAACAATATTTAATAATCTCCATAAAAGTTTCTATTGGGTTAAGCGGCAGTACATGATGCCTATATTACGTCTTCTTCTAAAGCCGCAACACCTCTTGTGCTGCTCAAAAGGAGTCACAATGGTTTTTTTATGAAGAGAGCTAATGTCTCTACTGACACCCTTCGTATTCCAAACGTCTATTAACCGTATACCCATCATAATAGTACAAAAATCCGGTCGTCGCCCTTTCATTAAAGATCATAAGCCACAGACCTATGAACTCTGCCCGCCGTCCCCCACTCATGGCATAAAGACAATAGAGGTTGTACCCCACACTATTATGCGTGTGCGCATAATGTTGATGGAGCGCGCATTAACCGATCGCCGAACACTTTCTCCGCGGTCGCAGCTGTCTTGTATGAGAAATGGGGCCTCATTTACATTGAGCTAATTGTCTGTTAGCGTTCGATAAACATGGCATGTCATTCGTCGTGGCTGTGAAGAAACGATGTGAGGAAATTTGCGTGCAAGTTCTGCATACATTAAGTTTAATGTGGTAGACTCTCATTCCTGGTTTATTATGATTCCCTGCTTGAGTATGAACTATGCATTACATTGCTAATGGCTTGCTTACACTGGGTCGTTTGCCGATTTCGATGTGCCGAAGGCGACTCGGTCGTTGCTTTCACAGAGGCGACTGCTGCTTTCGGCTTGCTTTGAACTTGGTCGACTTCAATAGACTTACGGCCGTTTCCAATAACCTATCTATCTGTAGTTCAAGCTACTAGAGATAAACAAATCTATCCTTTTGCCTTTACTTGCTTTTCAATAACCTACTGTCGGATAGCATTTCCTACCGAAGTTGTCTATCTATCATCCGGAGGACGGATAGGTTACTAGAGACAGGGGGTACCAATTAGAACAAAAAGTAAACAGTTCCAAAAATAGATCATAGATGGCACTATGAGTTCCAATGTTAATATTAAGATCAATCAAAACGCTTTATTGGAAGAAAATTGACCATAAAGTGATATTATAAAGAAGCATTGTACATATTTAATTAACGAGCATCAAGGTAAACGCATTTATTTTATGATTTAAAGATATCGATATATCAGTATCTTTTACATCACACATAGGTAATCTACCTATCATTTTATTTTACCTAAAGGGCTAGATGAGACGCTAGATGGCTCTTTTATATGTTTATACAAGTCTTCAAAAACATTGTGTTTTTATTTCATACCCTTCTTTTGGTTTACTTCAATATTTGTTTATTACCTACTGATACTAAGAGAATTTGATATTAAGAAATTACTTATAATATGAAAAATATGTATGCTTAACAAATGTCAATGTATTAAACAAAGCGTTTTGTTGTACTACATGGCATTATAGGTATTTAAACACCTGGTCGGTTCTCGTAACTTCTATTGTCAAATTTCATTTGCTTGTGCGGCAGTAGATATAGCGCAGTCGTCGGACTAGTCGGCATTACAATAATCATTATCTCTGTGCTACCTACTTATTTTGAATTGAATTACAAACAGCAGGGTAAGACCCGCCCACCCCCGCTACAAGGCCGAGTATGAAACGATGTTTACTATTTGTTTTGCTTCGAAAAATATAAATTATGAGCAATATTTTTAAAAATTGGTTGAGCTTTGCTTCTTCCTGTTGTCGACGTCACGTGACGATATTATGACATAACATTTTGTTTCGAATATTATCATTTACCTACTATTTTACTCACATCACTCACTCATCACATCACACTCATTATTTTTTAACTAGTTACTATTAATGTGTTCATATCTGGTTTGGTTGACATTGTAATAAATATTCGGATGTAATAGTAATATTACATGAGATAAATATTTCTTGGACGTCGTCGTCACCATATATCCTTATAATTATTATTTAGACACGAATATTTAAATAAATCATACCAAAGCATGAATAGTGTTTTAGGATTAGTAACATCGCATTTATCATGGTATATTAATGTGATCTTTACTTACATAAGTACCACAATATTCATTAATTAAGTAGGTAGGTACTTATCTATTGTTTTGTTACTTGACTTTTAACTATTATTACATATTAATTATTGATTTCCCTACAAAATCAATAATTAATATGGACATAAAAGTAAAAGAATACAATGTCAATAATTATTATGACATAGTTAAAAGATTACGAGCCATGACTACGTAAAGCATACCTACTAACTCAGTTGTTTTTTTTCTATTAATAGGTAGGTACATTGTATTTTATAGGAGGTATATCAATAATTATATTATTAGCTTTAACTTCTGTTAAAGTATTAAGCAGGTCCAGATAATTAATATTTCATAACAAAACTTCAGTTGACAATCAAACTTCGACTCTATTGAGAATCGACGCGGCAGGCAGGCGCGCTACTCGACCGCGCCGCGGCTACCGGCAGCGCTCATACACGATATTAGGTATACACGAAAATTCACGAAGCTGACCGGAATGAACCGAACGCCGCCGCCGGGCGATACTCGCGTGCGTGTGATTTGATTTCAAGTATGGCGTAGTGGTTTAATCGCTTAAACCGGGTACTTATCGACGGAGTATATATTGCGGAGTGTTATGGGTTCGATTCTTACACAGAAAATAAATTATGTTCAACAGATTTTTTTGTGTTAAGTCTGTTATACGGCAAAAGAGTAACCGTATGAGTCTTTTAAAAAAAAGTGCCGGTTATTATATTTATTTTTCGATAGTTAAATTCAATATAATCTATGTGATGTATTTTATAAATAGTCATCACTCAGTAAATTTCAACAGAGACTAAATACTAGGCATTGCACAGTTGTTTTCAAAAATCTGAGCGCAATAGTTTATGTTATTTTATATTTACAATTATAGTGAAATATAGATCACTAACTGCCAAAGTAGAATTCTATATGCCAATGAGTTATTTTCAAAGTACCCGAACATCAATCGCAATCGCATACATAATGAAATATATTGTTTAATTAATACTTTTTAAAACGCATTCATTAAAATTACATGAAAAAAATTCACGAAAATCCGACCGACTAAATGAGAATCACCAAAGTGTGATCGTACGCATTTCGGCACACAACACTATAGGTAGATAACTTTTATTTTCAAGGTTGCGCACGTTTTACATCGGCTCGTTTAAATAATATGTTCTATCCGTGGTAAACAGTCAAGTAAGTACCTATTTTACTGTCACAACGCCATCTCTTATGAGCTGTTATCAAATAGGATTCGGAACTTGTGTACTTGTTATGGGTAGATGGCAGCAGTGGCGCTAGTTTTGTGCTGCCATCTAGTGTAAAAAGATAGGTACCAAAATAGCAAGTAGAATAGCCAGAGTTAGGCGTGTCCAAGATTTTTGTATGGGATTGAGTATCTGTACTAGTATTATATTATCTGTGCTAGAGATAGGAGCGCTCATATAAATCAGTCTTACTTGCATTTCAATAAAAGTTTAATGTTACTCTCCGGTAGGCGGAGCTAACTCTAGTAACATCATTTGTTTATCCGTCAACTTGGAGCGATTACGAATGCGGGTAGCCGTTTGAAAATTAATTTTACTTATATTAAATACTCTTTGTATTAGTAATAATGGCATATTATAGTAGCGATGACAGTGATATGGAATTATTTCAAATGATAAAAGATTGTGATGAAGGCAGTGACCGTGATACTTCTGATATACCGTTAAACAAGGAATATAAGCCACGTGTGAATTATATGACAAAATTAAATGACTACGAGTTTGCATACAGATTTAGACTCAATAAAAGTACTGTGAATCAATTAAATACTTTGATACAACCAGATATAAGTGTGACATATAAAAGATAAGTTTAATTTAACATAGACTCAGTTGAATGCCTTTTGTTTTATGATAAATAAGACTCATTCATTTTATTTTTACAGAAATCATGGTATAAATTAAAAATACAAACAAAGTGTAGCGTCTAACTCTCTGAGTATAAGTGTTCTTGTAGCGTCTAAGCGTCCTATTTCCTGAACCAAATGTCAGTTCAGCTACAAAACGTTTTGTTTCGTGATAGATTTTGATTGAAAGCAAGTAATAGTTCGTGAAAACTGTTATAATGTTTTAATTCTTTGTTCTAAAGTAATATTTACACTAATAAACATTTCGAAATACACTTATTAAAAATAACTTAATTAAAATGAAATATATTGAGTGTAATAAGAATTACGTAGTAGCAAAGAACGAAACGTTTGAAAAGGGTCGGATAGATGAGAGGACAAAGCTATCTCTTGTTCGCTAGGGATAGATAGTACTTATCCTTGATTGTGAAACGTAGACTATGGATAGATAACATCTTACTGGTAACAGAGGATAGTGATTTATCTGTAAACTTAGTTTGAATATTGGAAACGGCCGTTAATCGACTTCGACAAGGTGTTTAAACAGGGGCGTTGGACGACTTCGGTTGCTCAAATTGTCCTGTTGACTTACTTAAGTAAAATAAGAGAGCCTAAAGTAGGTAGAATATTTGCTGCCTACAGTCTACTCCTATTATTAAAATCAATTTCAGCTGTAGCCACCATTGAAAGATAAATATCGATGTTTCTGGCCGATCGATTATTATGCTATTCGTACCATGAAACACATTCGTTTATGCGCACGGAACGATTTAATCGTATAATAGGTACTCTACCATGAAGCGGGAAAAACAGAAAAATGACACTTTGAAAGAAAGAAGAAACTAAAGAAATTTTATAGAAACTACATTTTAACGTTTTGTTCGTCCAAAGTGTCGAATTGAAATTTTCATTGTATACTGATTATTTCTTAATGTAGAGGCCTTTGGAAATCTTAGACTAGGTGTAATTTTACCTGAACACGTTATACTCAAACTGATTCGGGTAGTACTAATAAAAAAAATATAACTTTTAACTCGAAAGGTATACCAATTGACGTCATCAAAACGATAATCACTTTACTACAAGACAGCAAGATATTGAATATACATATAATATATAAAGCTAGAGGTGCACTATAGGCGTGTTTTGCCATGAGCAAGCGCAGCGAAGGCCGGCTAATTGTTAAACGATGCGTTTTTAATAATCACCCGTCAACCCGTTTCTTAACGTTATTTCTTTACACTTTTAGATGGTTTCAAGGACATATGAACAAATTAAAATATATTTAAATGTCTTAGGTTTTGGTTAGACTGAAACGAATGTTTAACTTATAGTTTTACCAGCATGATGAATTAATAAATAGGATAGAACCCATAATGGCTGTGACAGAATCTGATATAGCTATTCACCTATTGAGTGGCAGCGGCACACCGGCCAGATACAATGTATTTTTAACTATATCTGGTATTTCAACAATTGATAGGTTAAGAACAGCAATCATATTTTATTTTACTTCCCTTCTTCTCCCTAGCCTTTATTATTCCCAAGTCACTTGGAGTCGGCTTTTCTGGTCTAACCGGATTTGACTGGATATCAGTTTTTACACGGAGCGGCTGCCACATGACCTCCGCAACCCGGAGGCTAACGATATCCTAAGGCTAGACCAGTGTCAGGATATTATAGGGCACTGACTTCCCAATAACGACTGCCATAGATGTTCATGGCAACCGGGACCGACGGCTTAACGTGCTCTCCGGGGCACGAAGCAAGCGATAATTGTCAATCAATACGCACATAATTTGGAAAAGTCATATAACTTCTGAAAGTCAGAGGTGCGCGACGTGGGTTCGAACCCGAGACCCTCTGCATTGCAGTCTGTTGGTCTCCCCACTGAGCTATCGCTGCTTCTATCTAAACATTAAAATATTATTAGAATCTCTATCGGCAGCTGGATGTACATATGTATTAATACATTAATACTAAATTATATTGATTGCCTCAGTGGCGAAGTAGTAGTGATTGCGATTGGTGTACATAAGGTCTCAAAGTCAACAAAAGTATAATTAAGTATCTTCTCAAAAAATCTCAGTAAGTTTGAAACTGTGTTCTGTACGGTAATAAGCTCGCCCCCCTATAACTTAAAACTTAAAATAATAATAGGCAAAATGTGGGTGTAATCCGCGTAATACAACTTTGCCCTTTGGATAGAGGCGTGAGAAAGCATGTACGCAAATTAACCAAAGAAACAAATAAACACACGTATACATTTCTAATATTAATTAAGATAAAGAGGTGTCATAAAAGAATACGCATAACTGTTATGAGTTATGAGATACGTTTATGTGCAACTCATATGTCAAAGATTACTACAAGCGGCAGTTACAAATAGCTCACATTACACATAATGTTATGTATTTATAATAATTAACGTAACATAACATGCGTATATATGTATCCTTGAAGACAAAGATGAATCACACACATTTCACTTGTTAGGTTCACGTAAGAGAGGGCGAGTCTATGTATTGCCATTTGCTGGCATAGGAACGCCGAACCGCCCATTTTTGGCTAACGTGTAATTTATATATGCATGTTATGTTATATACGTATGATAAAAAAATATATCATAATTTCTAATAATTTTTCGATTTATTCCGCCTAGACCCTCATGTTTCGTCCCGAATGTAAAAAAAATACGCATTCGCCCCAAAAAATATTTCTCATAAGCTCCGAAATTTAGATAAATATTAATTTCTTAGCGTAATTCCTATTTCGTCCCCAATTATGTTTCTTTTTTGAGCCTGTTTTCTTTTGTGTATTAGATTTTGATGTACCGTCAGCCGAAAAATATTTTAAAATAACTCCTTGATCTCTCGGCGAAATTTTGGACTTATGATTGCATGACATCACGAGCCCGACATTGAAAACTTAAAATAATTTTAAACATGTTTTGTTTTGCTAACCATATGCTCAAAAATGTAGGTCTAAAAAGGAATAATTAAAAAAGAGGGGTGAATGAGGAACATTTTGGAATGTGGGACGTAATGTCGGGGCGAATGCGGAACAAACAAATTTTTCGTACTACTCATTTACCGAAAGAAGATAGCAAAATCTATATAATAAAAAAAGTATCGTAACGGAAATAAGTCTTGTTATAATCACCGGTGTTGCTATTTATTGAATAAAACTTTTAGAAGAGATAAAGAAATAGCATAGTGGTATTATTATAAGATAATAATCCACCAATAATAAAGCAAATATATTATTTTATGTTATTATTTCATCAATGATTTTTTGTTTTTAACTTGCAACACCGAAACCAACTGTCATAATAACACAAATCGGCTCCCTTGCTTACTCGGTTTGCGTGATTGTATTTCTTTCGTTGTGATTTTGTTATTTTATTTACACACAAGCTTGATAATGCTCAGTCTTTAGACAATATTTTAATTGTGTATGATAATAATGATGATGTGTGACGAGAGTGTGTGTGCAAAACATGTATATAAGAATTTTGTCATGGGTAAAAAATATTTTATCTCAATACATACAATATTTATTTAATTAAATTCCTAGATTAATCATTTAATAACATTGCATACTATAATTTAAATATGGTTTTAAGGCCGTCCGCTGCGTTAAGCGGGTGCACGGAGCGGACGCCCGCGCAGCGGAGTGTTTTCTATTGTCATCTATAGAGCAGCGTTGCGTGAGGCGGGTCGCCCGTCGCACGCGGCGCGGGCGACGGAGCCCACCCTGCGGACAACGATGTGTCCGCGCGACGGCGCACGCGAGTAGAGCTGTTGCTAGGAAATCAGTGAGCGCTGCTTCGTTACTGGCGGCGCGGCGCTGCGAGAGACGGGAGTCCGTCGCGGGCGTCCGCGAGTCCGTGACGGAGCACGGGGCGGGTCTCCGCGGTGGGCGCCCGCTCCGTGCACCCGCTTAACGCAGCGGACGGCCTAAATATGAGCACTTGTGGCCAAAGTCACAAATGGGTAATGGGCATTCCCCTTTCTTTTCTTAGAGTCTCAGTGTCAAACACTGACTGCACGGATGACGTTGGTCGTTTTGCCACTGCCGCCGCACCGAGTGTGCCGGGAGGGACAAACATTTATGTGATCCACAAACAGTTGTTCCGAGTCTAGGTGTTCTTTGTGTCGAATGATTCCTAGTGTGGGAGTAGTCTCGGTCATGTCTATGGTTAAGCAGTTAGCGTTGGATGTTTGGATGATGATGCTAGTGCAAAATTGAATACAATAAATGTTACTTATTTTAGTAGGCACATAATAATAACTTTTATTTCAGTTAAAATTCATAGCTCTCAGACATTAATTAAAGAGAAAAATAGTGAAAACATGTCAGTAGTCAAACATCTGATTAATAAAACGATACAATAAAATTATCATAAAAATACAGTGATAATAAATAAACAAAATTTAAAAATTTACGCATTCAATGTCAATGTTTTACAAGTCAAATAAATTCATAATTACTTATTTTTTAAATATTAAATATTATCATAAATTAATAAGAAATATCCTGTCAGTCTTGCCCGATAATAATAATTTCCATGCATTTGTATTGGATCGACATCCTTACTAATATTATAAACGCGAAAGTTTGTATGGATGTTTATTACTGGACTACTGGACCGATTGCGATGAAACTTGGTATGTAGATAGCTAGACATAGGCTATTTTTGTCTCGATATTTCCACGGGAACGGGACTTATGCGGGTTAAACCTCGGGAAAAAACTAGTATTATATATAAATTATTTATTGTATAAAATTTTGCACTAGCAATTTTACATTTTAGCAATTTTGCACTTTGTCTTTAGTGAAATACGATAAGCTAATACTGCACAGCTATGAAAAATTACTGCACGGATGGCGTAATGGTTGGCACAACACACGGCGCTACTGCCGCTGCGCCGTGTGTTGTTTGTAAAGTCAGTAAAGTCCCCCGCGACACAGGAATTATGCCTATAACGGAAGATGTCTTTTAAAACGAAAAAATATCCACAACATGTGAGTGAAATTGAAGAATAGGTAACTAGATGGAATTCTCTACATTTGTGGCCAGTTTAAAAATTAAAGCTATCGTATCGTATAATTCGTATGCTGTCATCCTCTTGCTAGGTTAAATTAGTGAAATAGCGAAACTTTTGTCTTATGAATAATGCTATTTAGAGGTTTTGAAACAGGCCCTTTCTGTTAAGCATCCAGCCAGCTGGCCAACGTTCAGCCCAGAGGCCAGAAACAAAGCTTTTCCCCATTTTTCTATGTTGAATCAATACGACTTTGAAAGCTTGAACGACGCTTTCCGTGACCAGAGGGCTGGTCTTTATTTTGCGTAAAAGAATGGCAATGCTGCCAGTCTTCTGGGCACACTACCAGTCGACTGTGATGCGGAGGAAATCTATGAAGCCTAGAGCCTTAGAGGATTTTGGATTTGCATTTTCTTTTTTATTGCTGTTATATAATATTATAGATAGCGACTTTTATAAAACTAATACCTTACTAAACTAGTACCCTATTTATATATGAAAAAAATGAGTAAACCTTTCGGCGCAATAAAAACTAAATATATAATCTTTTATCAGTTCAAGTCCATTGCTAGAAAAAAAACGAATCCGCACAATCTATGATCATTTTCTAAAAACATACGAGCCAATCGCTATCCGTTGAAGCTACGATTAACCATGAGCAAATTGTCAACGTACCACCATGGGGTCTCGGTAACAAAAAGACCTCAGTCATTAACTATGTCGTCAGAGACCATTAAGGGTCTATATCATGGAGATAGCCGACCTCCACCTGCGAGGTTGAGTATGACACAAAAAGAACGACTACGTAACGTAATGGCTACATAAAATGTCTAATAATAATAAATCTCTACTGTCAACAAATATCTGATTCATTTATTGCTAGCTGAGTACGTTCTTCTTCTTCGTTTGAGTCTTGTTTTAAAAGTAGCCCGTTTTCTATCAAATAATTTACACTAAATCTATAGTAATTTGCATCTATATCTCTCGGCGCTTAGGCGTAAGAAAGTAAATTAGATGCTTATTTTAAGAAACTAGGATAATATTGTACTGTTACTGCCTTTCGCTCGTGTTATCTCCTAAAAACCCCACTCATTGCAAAAATATTACTGGTAGTGATTTTCTGGCAAGCCTGTCTCATCTTAAAGAAGAATCAGTTTTCAGTGGGGATACCACTGTGCCATAATTTCTAGTCTATTAAAAGCCAGGCTCACAGCTTTAAGATCACGAAAGCTTTATATTTTACTAGCTTTTGCCCCCGGCGTCGCTCGGCAACAGCCCTTTCTTTTCGATGAAAAGTGGTCTGCGTGTCAAATCTCAACAATCTTAATCTTTCAGCGGCTTACCATGGATAAAATAACATAGAAAGTTACACATATATTAGCTTTCGCCTGCGGCTTCACTCACCCGGACATAATAATGGTTTCCTGAATGAAAGGTACCTATGTCTTTTTCTCTAGCCCTAACAAAGTGCGTGCGAAATTCCATGATGATCAGTCGAGTAGTTAAGGCGGAAAAGCGTAATAAACAAACTCACATAAGCATTTATTATATTAGTTAGGATTAAGATGGTTTGGATAATAGGACATTCACATTTCAATGGTCTTATTGTCTTAAACCAGTTCAATTTCAGTTTCCTTTGTATACCTACTTAATATATCCTTTATAGCGTCCTCACACTACACATTACTGGTCATCGCGTTCAGTTTTCTCTACATTAAGTAATAGGAGATATCGCTTGATTGATAGCTTTAGTAATCTACATCACATCTAACTGATTTACCCGGATGAAACGTCAGGTGGACGGTAATTATCGTCATACTGCCTTTCACAATCCGGATGTACGCGTCGTGTACAAAGGAGGATGTTCCATAATACCATATTTCTTAATCAGTCAGTCAGTCTTATACTTTAGGAAGGAGATTGAGTTATACGTCAAAAAGTAATTAAAAATAAGATATCGTTTATTTTAAATGATACTAGATTTTGCCCGCGGCGCGTTTGTGTTAATCTAGATTTTGGCAATATATGTCTATTCATCGTGGAAGTTTTGTAAAATACCATCTTGAAACACTGACGCAGAACCCAGCTATTGTCTGTGTAGCAATTTCTATATTTCTCGGTCCGATGCCACATCCTTCAGTGCTCGAAATGTCTCTACATTTGTTTTTTCTTTCATTTGATCTGTATACTTTCTTCTTAGTCTTCCTGTCTTTCTCTGTGTCTTTATTTTTCCTATTTTTATTTCTATTTTCCTGCAAACGATTATAGGTACGAGTCTATATTCGTTTGCAACATCTCTTGGTGTGTTTCCTGAATAGCATACGATGTTGACCTTTCTAAAATGAATAGCTGCGTTGACAGCACCTGTGACAAAGATTATTGGTATTCGGCTGACAGCACTGCGCCGCCTTAAAGGGTCTGTATGCGTTACGCACTGCAATTTATATTGACATACACATACTTTTTGCGAGACGCTTTTTTACCACTTCAGACAGGTGACGCAACTATGAACCTATTAGCATAAATTAAAATTAGCAACAATCATAGGGTTCCTTAAAAATATTGTCCTTATATATATTTACGACTAGCTTTCGACTGGTCCTAGCTAGATATCCTAGGAAGATATTCCGACTGTTATCTTTAAAATCTTTACGAATTATGCATATGACTTGGACCACACTTCGCATGATCAACCTAAGAAAGCTTACGAAGTTTCATTACATTCCACACCGAATATGAGACCATACAGATAGATAGATAACGCACGCGTGAATTACTAAACGGATTTGGACGTAATTTAGCAGAAAGAAAGACATTGCCATGGATACTTTTTACACCGTTATGCCTTTCCATTTGATTTGTGATTTAAGCCGCCAAACAAATATTTAAAATGGTTATTTACTAACACAGTATGCTAGTCACGAGCTTGTCATCTCGATATTACAGTTATACACCTTAACGATATTTATATCTAAACAGCTTAGATCGATTACTATCAAATTAGGTAATTTCGCATAGCTGCTGCGATCCAAACACCATATGCAGAAAAATAAGATCAACCATTGAATGGAAAAATACGTTACTTAATCATACAAACAGTACATACTCAGCAGGATATAATGCCCATTCCAATGAAGGAGGTTATCCTTGGTTATCTTTCATATGATATGATATAGAAGGTTTAAGCTATAATACACCACGCCAAAACGCCTAACGTAAAGATTTTTTGCTGAAAGATATCTTAGATATCGATAGTTATCGTAGATATAATCGATAAAGCCAACGTTTATAAGTTTAATATTGATACAGATAAGAAAGGTGACCAATCAGCTGATGAAACAAAAAAAGTACAGCAGTTTGGCATAAAAGTTAAAACAAACATACATACTGATTTTAATCAGGTTGCTAATCGAGCTCTCGAATTAAAATAAATGTATAAAAACCGTGTTGTAATATGGGATGTAATAAAAAAGAACATAAATTGGTCAGAAGTTCGATTTCCGTCGATCTTGTAATTGTAATTGTCGTTTATATTATGGTCGGTTTTGAAGTACCGATTGCTCTCATTTTCGACCGAAAATTCGGACGTTGTTTCGTAATTTTAACAGTTATAATTTTCGATGCGATATTGGACTGATATTTGATGGTTTTAATTTAGATTTATGCATTTCATTTTTACATAGATTGTTACTTTTTCAATCACAAGGATTAAGAAAGATTCTTATTACTTGATTAGAAACTTGTAATTAAAATTTATTTTAGTGAGCAATTATCTCATTTTGTTTCGGAATTCTACTCAATTTCTGAACTGTCTTTAATTATAATTGCATAGTTGTGTATCGATGGTGTAACTTTCAATTGATAAATAAACCTTGTCTTTGGTATGGCTAGAGCCAGAAACAATAAATTAAAAAAAAATAACAGCCAGCCTCGATAAAACTATATGTGAAACACAATTTTTCCAATCACAACCATTGTTTAGCTGGTTATTAATCACTTATACTTTGCCTGTATGTACTCGCATTTCTTCAGGTCGCCAATTTTCAAAATTTCGTTCCAGTATATTTGCCACACAAAATGGTGACCAGTATTTCTGTTGCAAGCTCTAGCCCGCGTAAAGCTATTTTTACTTAGTGACAACACAATGGCAACAAAAAAAAGATTCATCACCCATTGCAGTAACAACAAAAAATAAAAACTATTGTTGCTTTACCCATTGTTCCTTTACTTTTCTAAGCAATTTCTTGGCACGTGCTTACGGTGAACCATCTGCTGGCAACTCATTTAATGTGTTATAGTCCTTATATCAACTACTTAAAGTCCATCATCCTGTGTTATTCTGTACCAGTTAGATTCGATCAGCTGTTGCGTTTGTTGATTGGATTTTCAACTTAATGCTTATTAGAATTAGGTTAAGTTTTGATTGAGTAGTAAATATTAGGCCAGCTTCGGTATGTTACAGGGTATGTCTACATTGTGAGTCCTGCTGACATCTGCTTTGACCTTTTAAGGTACAGATGGTGTATTTTTTCAATTTTGGTGTTATGTTTACGCACGTGACGTACGAATGTGTGATCTAGATGAATGAGATTTGTTGCTTAATTTGATTATTGATTAAAATAAACATGATTTTATAGTTTTATCAAGCAGAAGTGAAAGTTGGCTAAGATCTATATTTGGTCGCTTAGTCAGCAAAGTAAAAGTAATTAAACAAAAGTTAGGTAGGAGCGTATGTTCATATTTTACCAAATTATCTTCAGGTATTACGTAATTGGGCGCAAGTCTGTTACCTTCTGCTGGCAATTAACTTGTATCTTCTTATATGTATTTTTACATCTACCGGGTATACCTTCATTTAACTAGTTGGTTTAGCCTTTATTGGACTAGTGCCTAAAAGAAACCTAGTAAATCATTTGTCTAACCCTAAAGTCTATCCTGGGACTTTTACACCATCTCTTAAAGCATTATAGTTGCATACTCCAGATCGACGTTATAGAGGGAGATAGAGTTACGGAGTGTATAACTTCGTCTCATTCTTGCACTGCACAATGTTCAAAGAGATCTAACGTCAATAGCGAGTATAGTACTATTCAGTAAGATCTCACTATTAAAATACAGTGCAAACCTTAGTGACATTTGAGATCGAGGTGAAAACTGTTACAGTATACCACAGCTGGATCGAAATCTACGACAGTACAGTTGTTCCGCACGGGCTTAATCGGCACATGACACATTAACCGACCATATAAACAGCTGTACCATCAGATCAAAGAAGACAATAAACTCCGGACACAAAACAAAGAGTGGTACTGAGTACAATGTTGTTTACGGCTTTGAAGCAACGAACGTGCGTGCGGAATAGTGAGCGGCGCTTTTGATCGTTTAATCAAATCTGTTTGAGTTCCTTTGAAAGATAATAAAACACTTGTATAAAAATAATCGTGTGGCACTTTATAGTTTTTAGTGTTTCAGTATGCATATATCCTTACTAATATTATAAACGCGAAAGTTTGTATGTATGGATGTATGGACGTTTGTTACTCTTTCACGCAAAAACTACTGGACCGATTGCGATGAAACTGGAGACCTAGATTAACACATAGGCATGTTTAACCCGATATTCCCACGGCATCGGGACTTACGCGGGTGAAATCGCGGGGCGCAGCTTTATATCCCAGACAAAGTTTGAAGAGTATTAAATTGACATATCGCCAGCTATGGTTTTTCATTCCACGTAACAGGGACGACACAGTGCTAGACACCATACTGCTTCATAGATATCAAGAACAAAATATTAAAATACGATGAAGTTTCTTCAGATTTCTTTCTTTCAAAGTGACTCCATTGTTCGAGTCGCTTCATGGTATGGTGTAGGACGATCAAAACTGTGCCTCGTATCCCTCACAGTATGAGCAATAACAAATGTCCTGTAACTTCAGCATTAACGGGTAAACGGTAGGCCGCACCACGACGACTTTTCGATTATCGAAACGTTCTTCTGTGTTTCATACTATAAATAGCACGAACAATCGGCCCGAAACTTCGCCATTTATGTTTCATGGTACTACCGATCAAGATGTATAAACAATGAATTTTTAAAAGATAGATTTCTTTCTTAAATAGCTTTTTAAGAAATTGATATACTTACTGTTGCGTCGCAATATATATTTACGAATATTATGTTTATAAAACATAATATTCACTTATATAATAAGAATAGTGATATTCACAACTTAAACTAGAAATAAGCATAGGTTAGTAGGTCCGTATCATCGTTTACATAAAGTTCACAATTCATTTGCGGGACTCAGTATGTACGCTTTTTTAATAAACTACCGATTGATATTATAAGTTTACCTTAACTCAAATTTAAAAGTGCTGTTAAAAGTCAGCTTATCCGGAAGGGCTATTATTCAAGCAATGATTACTTAAATGATAAAAACTCATGGAACTAGTTGCTTGTTTCATACAGGATTCAAACAATGTATGTATTATATAATTCAATTTAGTTATGTGAAGGTACTTTGTGTTTATTTTGTGGTGTTAAAGTATCTTTCTTTTCTTTTAAACAAAAGTTTTAAGTATTAACGTAAATTTTGTTTTAACTACATTTAGTCACGAACTACCTTTTCATGTCACAAAGTGTAAGTGTATGCGTCTTCATGCCATACTACTGTCTATTACAAATGGCTACCTACTGATAAATATTATTTCAAACCTCAAATGCTTCTTATTTCTATATAATATAAAATTACCAACTTTTCTTTATTTTTAGAATTTAGTTTTATATGGACAGTGACATATTATGGCATAATGACTGCAACACCTGGTACATAAATAAGTTGTAAAATACTGAAATTATAAGTTGATGGCGATTTAAAACAATGGCCTTGAGTTTCTTGCAGCTATCATCTCATAAGGCTCAATCTTTTGCCTGAACCTTGCAACTAACATAAATGTAAATTCAGTAAATGTAATAAACTCACTAACCCCTTTGACGTTCATAAGTGTTACTTTGTGAACTAAGTGAATAAATGATTTGTGACTTTGACTTTGACTAAATAAATCTCATACGGAACCTAAACACAATATTAACGGTAATACATAGTTATTGTAAATTGGCGCAAACATCGTTACGCTCTATTTGACGAATGGAAATTTGGAGTTGTTTGCGCTGGGCTATAGTTTACGTTTGTGCAATACCGCTGACTTTTATTTCTATGAATAAATATGATCTTCATCAACGATACCGATTGGCGAGGAATGACATAAAAAAATCAATCTAATGAGTCCCAGCGGCACACCGGCGGCCAGATACAATAAGTTTTCAATTGTCTGGTATTACAAGATTGACAGATTAAGAGCTATGTATATCCACTTAGACTTATAAAATGCTAGCTGTCTTCGGCGGTTTCACCCACGTTGATGATGACTGCTCTGCTCCCGTAGCTCGTAGCTTGATTATATAGCTTATGTTACGTCTGGACAAAGTAGCTTTCTTTTGGTGGAATAATTATAAAAATTGGTTCAGTTTCAGAGTTTATCAATGTATTTGTTTATATGTGAATAAAAGGAAAGATGTACCTATTTGTTTATTTGTATAAACAAATACATCTTTCCTTGAATATAAACAACTTTATACGGATTTTACCGCGTTGTAATTTTTTTATAAAACTATTACTACATCTTTTTTTTATGAGAACTATTTACCCTTAATTCTACACTTTTCCCCGCGTTTCGGTTGCTTATCAGCAACCATGTTCACGGGGAGTAAACGTAAGACAATATTACATCATACCTCTTTATAATTTTAGTATTGAAGTTTTCACAGATATTAATGGAACAAGAAAGAGTATTAGAATGGCTTCTGGTGTCTTTGTTACACAGAAAGACAAATATCGGCTTCAGATATTTTTTTAAAGCACGTTCATTTACCAGGGGTTCCAATAAGCATCCTTTCCGCGGAAGAGATAACCTTTATTATCTCTTTCGTGGTTCTATCTATTTGCTAATATTTGCTCAGCATTAGAGAGGCCGAGTGCTATTAGCCAACTTAGCAAAATAAGAAATAAAATATCAAATTGACCAATTTAATATTTAATAGCGACGATAGCTTCGTGAAGAAGGCGTTGGAATTGCGATCCATACAACATGCAGTAGTGAGTTCGACTCCCATTCATTGTACCATGGACTTAACCCAATCCTACTAACCATTCGAGCTTAGTTAGAGGGGTTAAAAGGGATTATTAGTTATAAGCTGCATCCCGCGTTTTCACTCACGTATGATTACTGCGATCCCATGGCTCGCCGCGAGATGTTAGCCTTACCTAGCCTAAGCTAGTTTTCAATAGAGTAGCTTTTAAATGGAGTAAAAATTATTAAAATCGGTGCAGAATTATTTTAATTGAAACAAAAATATAAAAATTACAATTCTTTCTCATAATAAAATTAGTGTAGATGTTGATTAGCAATTCAGTACAGTAACAAGTAAGAGACAGTAAGTAAGCTTTGAAGTAAGCTTTGAAGAATATCTTACGTATGCAGACATCCTGTCATATAGTCAGTTGGGTAATGTGCAGACAATTGCCTGCATCACTAAAGCTGTATTTCATCATTCCAAAAAAAGACAATACCAGCTTAAAAAGCGGAAAACCGTTGGACAATTGTGTCAAAGTCAGAGGTTCTATAAATAAATAGATTTTACGCAACGGCCGTAGATATTGAGTTATTTTTTTTTATTAAATTTTCATTGAAAGCCGCTGATCGTATAGTCACGTAGGTGAATTGTAAGGTAAATAGGGTTCAAGCTTTTTGTTTTTATGAAACCGCTGGTTGAAGGTATGATTTGCAGTAGGCAGATGGTTGGCGGCAAATTGGTATCGGTGATTGGTCGTTATATTTCTTAATAACCAATATATTGAACCCTATTTACCTTACAACTCAGGGATATAGACGTAAGTCTATTTATGTACATACATATATACCGGCAGGCCTGTCATTCATAGAAGGTGTAGACAAAGGTATATTGTCCATATCTTTTCAGCTATAGTTTTAGTTTTCTCGTAGTAAGAACTGAACTATTGCCGTGTTCCGGACACAGTGCTTTTATAGAAAACACATTGTTTCCAGTACCCATCAAAAGGCTGAAGAACATCAACTCGGAGCTCGCACGCACTGAGTGGTATTTTCTACCCCGACTTCAACGTGTTGTGTCAATTAGTACTGTACGAAATACGTGGACAGACCGCGAGCTGACATACATTGATTTAAACGTAATTATACTATTCTACCGCCCGTCCATGTCGATTCAGTAAATTTATAAACAATTCTCAGCATTTTGCAGTCCACTGCTTAAGTTCTTCCAACTTTACTTCACCCAATAAAATTACGGCTATAAATCAAGGGGCCAGTCTCAGCAAATAATCTGCTGCAAACTATTAGCCCCGTGTGAACAAGCTCTTAGCCTTATCGCTTCGGTAATAAATGCGTGAATAGCGCGATTCGTGAGTGGTCCGTGGTTTGCAAGGTTCAAGTTACAATCTTACTGTTGCGTTCATATAGACCTTAACCCTACAAAATAAAGATCATTTTCGGTTGGCAAGATTATGTTGTAAGTTCGATGAACCGAAACATAGCTAAGTAAATAAATAGGTGGCCGCACGTCTTAGATGCAAGTGTGAAAAAAAGTCTATTGCGGTACTTGTGAGTTAGGTAATTTAACAGTTAGTTTGAGGTTACATTAAGATGTGATTCGCGATGGGATTGGCAGAGCGAATTATTGGATAATAGTCTGAGTAATAGTATTGATCAAATATAGGAAAAGCAATAAAAATTATCAGCGACAGATCACGATTTTCGATGACGTATATGAATGCGATTGCTGTGAATGAAGACTCTAGTTCGATAGCCCGATCGGGCCATGTAGTATTGAGATTGCCTGCAAATAAATTAAATTGAATTGAATGAAGGCAATAGGCACTAAATTTTACGTGGGATCTAGAAAGATAGCTGGCGAAAAGAGGCTGTGGTACATCTCTGTCTACTCCTTCGATGATATAAGCGAGAGGCTGCTATGCATGTATGAGATTTGAAGGGGAATCTGTTGGACTGTCAGCCATACGATTTCGATCAGATGGGCCGTATTATTTATCTGACTACTAGCTATTGTCCATTGCTTAGCTGGCTCTGAAATAGTACTTCTCTTCTGTATGAAGGATACCCAATGTCCTTTCTTGACAAACGTGTATGTGAAATTTCGTGATATTTAGTCGCGTAGTTAAGGCGTGTAAGCATAACAAACAAACAAACAAACTTACAATCGAATTTATAATAGGATTCGAAGTAATGTGGATATAATTTTTCTCCCGCCAGAATCTCAGACATTATGATAAAAGCATTGTCTCACTTAGATCTGAATATCCTATAGATTCCAACATATGAAGCGTTAAAATATAGGGATAGTGGCGAAACGACCACTTGTCTTAAACTACTAAGTTTAAGTGGTCATTTCGCCACTACTTCTGCGCCGAGGGTTGTAGGTTTAATCCCCACGCCGAATAAAATTTATGTGACCCACAAATACATGAATACATAGTGTCATACCTAAATCACCAAAAGAGTAAGCAGGGGTTCATCACGACCACATTTCGCCAGTTCTGGTTTTAGGTCCCAGACACCATCTTAGTAGCATAGAGTCTGGGATTGGGAATTTCGTGTTAGAAAACTTAATAACACTCGGAATCGATTCCGGGACCGCAAAGTAGTCACATTCACTGCCGCTGCATCGTCACAGACAGTAACTCTCGTTAATGAGTTGTAGCATTGAAAGCTGCCTTAATGGTCCAGTGATGATAAATGCGACGCCTGCTGTATAGCAGCATGGAGGATGAAAATATGGCCGATACGACACTAAGCTTTCCCCCCTATTACATGTGCCTTAATTAAGGCTGGCAACGCATTTGTGACTCCTCTGGTGTTGCGGGTGTCCATGGGCGGCGGTAATCGCTTGCCATCGGGCGATCCATCAGCTCGTTTGCCTGAAATCCCATAATTTTTTTTTGTAATTTTTACAACTCCGCCTTCTCCTTCGGGGATCCGTATATTACGGAACCTACTGTATAAGCCATTACAACCAGCAACAGTTACTATCTCCAGCTAATCTAAAACCTACATGTTTCGGTCGAACACCCATCCCATTGAAGACCGAGAAACTTAAATTATAACGGCACTCACTGTCAATACATACGGCGATAAAAAGTTCTATACCGTAATTTTGCTCAATGATGGTTTTAAGTAGAGGTCAGTGTGTATACGACCTGGGTTTTTCCACTCTCATTATTGTACGTATTCTCTCACTTTTATACCTGAAGGAATAATCTGAGCTGTATTACATTAACATTTTGCCAGTTGTGATCTTACTGATTATGCCCGCGGCTTCGCTTGCATAAATTTAGGTTATGTCAATTTACTATCTCTCGGGAAAAATACTTTTTCTAGATGTAAGTTTAAATCTTAAAGGTATAAACCTATGTCTTTTCCTCTAACCCTGACAACGTGTATTCGTAATTTCGTGATGATCGGTCGAGTGATAAGGCGTTTGCCTATTTCTTCGGGGCAACACAGCATATACATAGATCTATGTATGTAAAGAATAATCAAGCAGCGATACTCTAGTGGGAAACCGTTGGACTGCTACGAAGAGGTCTCGAGTTCGAACCCAAGGCATCTTTGACTACGAAGTTATATGCGTATTAAATAGTTCATAATCGCTTGTTTTAACGGTGAAGGAAAACATCGTAAAGAATCCTGCATGTCTGAGAGTTCTCCATAATGTTCTCGAAGAAGGCAGACTTCACACGAAGTCTGCCTGCTCGGCCTAATGACCGGCGTGGTGGACTATGGCCTAACCCTTCTCACACTGAGAAGAGGCCCGTGCCCAGCAGTGGGACAGTTTAAAACAGGGCTGATATTATTATTATTATTTTATGTAAAATACACAAGTTGACCTTGTGATAAGGCGATCTACATTTTTAATTTAGTAGACTACCCAGTTAACGCAATGATTTAAATGGTCATCTAGCGACTACAAATTAAGCAATACAATTTTGTGTCATCCATTAATGCCTGTACCAATAAACATGCTATTTAGTAGTATCGTATTCGACACATGATGTCGTTTGTTTGGGTTATGTTAAATCTTATAAAGCTTTCCGTTTAATAGAAATATAGATATGGAGCACAATGATATACCTGTTAATAAAATAGATTATAATTATAATAATGTATTTCCCTTTAAAATTACAGATAGTACATACATTTGACATTACTACTTAAGAACTATTACCAATTCATTTTTATGTGTATACGACTCCTGTCTCCCAATTTAGGTAATAACTTATATCTTGGGAGTCAGTGTTCCTCTGCTGGATTTATGACATTAAACAGCAGTGAAATAGTTATGATTGTAAGTAAGTCTAGTTAATTTAAATAGGTACATATATGTGGATATTCAGTAACATTTTCGATATAGATATTTCGAATGCGCGAATTTCATGCGGACAAACTCGTCGTCAGAGTATATGACCGTATATGACAAAAACACACATAGTATATCACTCCTTTAGATCGAGGTATATTATACGCATATTTTGGCATCTATATTTTCAGATCCAACGTAATTTAAGGCGAGCTTACTACCGTCCACTGACCACATTTGCAGGCTACTAAAATAACTTTCATGGAAAATTCAATTAAATTTAGTTGAGCCTAGTACTGTCTACTGAGCACATTTGCAGACCACTGAGAATTACCTTACATGAAATCCAATAACCCTCTACCCGACCTGGGAAATGAACGCGGACTCCAGTTGCAAACAGACGCAGAAAACCTAATAAAACTACACCCAACCTGAAAATATACCACGAGATTTAAATGCAAACCTAGACACAAACGTAAACTCAAACGTTAACGTTCGCTGCCGTCAGTACATATTTGTATATAATATGATAGAAAATTGCCCAGAGTATGACCTAGTATCGCTGTCATTTCGCTCACCTCCAAATGCCAATGGCGTCGTAATACGATACATTATTGTTTTATGTAACCACTCAATCTGTCTGTACAATGTCTTCATATTATATTTAATAATATTTAATGTTATTTCGGTTATTTAAAATGTATAATACTATATATCGGTGGCGCAGCGGTAATGAATGCGGCTGTTGTGCATGAGGTCTCGGGCTCGATGCTTGAGTCTTGCAAAAAATTATTAGGTTGCGAGAAATTCTCGGCAGCAGCAAAGATTCTGGAGCTGTGCTCGGTTAATGTCTATAAGCACGCCATTACGTCGGATTTAAAACCATAGCTGGTAATCTTATGTTGTTGTTATTATTTAATTACATTTTATTTGATTCTACACGTATTGAATATGAATAATAGAATATACTCAACAGTCATTTTGTTCCAATATTGAAGTCTTTCCCAGACTGTTGAGTTATTGACCTCCACTTTATTCGCAATTAATTTTTGCCCGTGGTTTCGTTCACATTAATTTAGATTTTGTTATTAAATTGCCATTCCCCAGGAATAGTACTTTTCCTAGATGACAGGTATTTTTATACTTTTCTGTACCCCTGACAATGCGTATGCAAAATTTTATGATGATCGGTCGAGAAGTTAAGGCGTGAAAGCGTAACAAACAAACTCACATTTATATTTATAATATAGAGTAATAATTTGCCTATGTCTTGTCCAAGTCCTTTACATCTCTTTCAAAGTTTTATTTACCATCGATGATTTTAGTTGTCATTTATTTTGTCTAACTGCTCTAAGAATATATGAATTCGAACGCGGGAACTAGGTCCGTAAGTATTTTTAGTATCAAATAAACATGATTGTTCTTAGCTTCACACAGACGTCCGAGATATGTTTACGTTACGTAAAGCGACATTGTTGTGCGAATCGCCATTCTAATCGACTATTAAAGAAGTTCAAAGTGTGCCGATACTGTCATTATACGCCGCTAGCTGATGATTGAACACATTCTTCCCGAGATTTTAGCCAAGAATTCTTCCCAAGAATTGTTCTCGAGATAAAGTCGAGAATTCTCGAGATAAAGTCAAGAATTCTGGAGATGAAGTCGAGAATTCTTGCGTTTGAAGTCGAGAATTCTTCACGTAATTAAAGACGACAATTCTAGAGATTAAAGTCGAGAATTCTTCTCGAGAATTCTTGCGTTTGAAGTCGAGAATTCTTCACGTGCTTAAAGATGAGAATTCTCGAGATTAAAGTCGAGAATTCTTACCGAGACCGTTTTCCGAGAATCATTCCACATAAAGACGCGTACATTTAAACTTTTATGTATTGAATTAAAACTACATATTATATTATAATATTTGGGATTGGGTTTGAGACCCAAACCATTTGTCTCCTTTAAAATGTCTGCGATTTATTATTGCGGTGATTTTGTAATAGAAAAATATTATATAGTGTAATAAAGACTGAAAAATTACGTGTTACAATGTAACTTCACGGATAACACATTGTTATTAGTGGTTATTTCGCCTACATCCTTGCACGGTGACAAAATGTGTGTAATATACCAGTAATTGTTTTTTTATCTGTCCGGTGTTTCAATATTTCTAGAAAACATAGCTGAGCTCACTAATTATGTTTCTTTAAATTAAGAAAAATCTTTTAATATCCTAACTTAATATGATATAGGTAAATACGAGAGTAACTATGTTTGTTTGTTACACTTACATGCCCAAGAACTCGGTCAATCATCATGGAATTTCGCATTTCTTTATCTGGGGTACAGCAAAGGACTACATTTACACAAGTCAAACTACCCGCAAAATCTTGTAGAATAATAATAGTTAATTTTTCTTTTAATCGCCTAATGTCAGAAAATTCCGCCTAGGATTTTGTTTTTCTTAAAATAAGATCACTAGCAATTTGGATTATAAATTTACTAGTTTTTCCCTGCGGTTTCACATGCGTAAGTCCCGTTCCCTTGGGAATATCGGGATAAATAGCCTATATGTGAATCCAGGTCTCTAGCTATCTACGTACCAATTTTCATCGTAATCGGTCCAGTAGTTTTTGCGTGAAAGAGTAACAAACATCCATACATCCATACAAACATTCGCGTTTATAATATTAGTAAGGAAGTAAGGATAATATCCTATTAACCCCTTTAGCTAAATAACATGCTTGTGTTTGGAGTTGGTACACGTCGCTATGGATTCTTTGAAACCACGACCTGTTGATTGTAAATCCAAACTCTTACCCGTAGTCCTATAAATTCTTTTAGCCTTGTAGACGTCATGGTACGATGGTCCGTGGTGGATTTCTTTTTACTCAATTATAATACAATACATTACCGACAAGCAACTCCTAATTCAATTCAATATAAAAAACCGTTGATTTATAACCGTTGTTCAGGTATTACACAACTAATTTGTGGGATCAAGGAGGCATAACATTGCTTTTCGAGCTGAAACCGGGCGATGCGTAGGCGCAGACGAGGTCTCACTACAGCTAGTACCGCCAAATGACGTCACATTGCCGTATAGCGTAGGACACAAATGTTCCATAATAAGTGTCCAAGTTGGGCCGTATTTTAGCTCGGTTTATTGTCAGTGCCAAAGTTGTACCCACACCGGTAATATTTTGTAATCGGTATAAAATCGGCTTTATCTTAATACAGAACATTTTTCGCTTGGTTTACATTTGTGAGATCAGTGAGTGGGTTTTGTTTTTTAATGTGTTGAATTCCGGGAGTTGGTTCTGAAAATTGAGGCGATTTATCACGAAGTTTATTGCGTTTTGAAATGATTTGACTATCTATTATTGTTCAGGTTTTATACATGTATTGCAGCAAATATGAATTTACGTATTTTACGATTGTTGAATCAAATTTCAAATCCAAGTAGGTCATACTTGGATTTGAAATTTGATTGAATCTCCATAGTAGTTATGTGAAATATCTATTATAATAATATTTTACTGGTACTTTAAGCTCTAAGCAGACACGCCTAGTATCGGCGATGTTCTGGTTTATTTTAAAAGAAAGCTGTTCTATACCTAGGTACTTATCTTTTAGGATTTGTTTGTTTGTTTTTTTATAATCGATAGGCTCACAAATTACCAAACCGATTTTAATTATCCTTTAACCAGTAATAAGCTACTTTATTCACAAGTAATTTAATTATTCTGTATAACATCACGCTACAAGCCTCGGAAACGTAGCAATGATCAAAAATGTGTGTGAAATCGCTCGGGACAATTAATTACTTATAAGTATGTAAGTTAATTTTTACTCCAATACCAAGTTTGCGCTTATATTTGATCTAGAGGTCCTAGCTCCAATACCTAGTTAACGTGAACTGATCTTAAGTATTCCTAGTCAAAAGTATAGCATTACAGATTCTAATTTGATCTTTTTACCACCAGTCTTACAGCTTTCTTTTTTTGTTAACAATTGTCTTTAATATGTTTGTTTAATTTGATTTGTGTTGTTTCAGAATATTTAGTTTCAAGTGATTTTATTTCTTTTTAGCTGTTTGTGAAAACTTGTCATTGGTCGTAATTATGTTGTTAATTTTATATTACTTGTATCGTATAGCTGTAAGTTTTCATGTAATAATAAAATAAAATAAAAAACAACGTGTCTGGTAGATTGTCATGGTTCACGCTATATTACATAGAACTTAAACATAGCCGAGTGAAATATGTAAGTATAGGTGTAGAACCACTCTGCTTAACCCCCCAGTAATATGGAGGTCTATGAATGCTATTCCAAGTAAAACATTACGTGATAAGAAAGGATGTTACAACGAGCCAAGTACGTATATACCGAGAGATTTAGTCAACCAACAACATAATTGCCTCACCAAACAAAGACTCGAACCCACTTCAACCCATTAGCGGTCCATCTGGCTCTTGTACAGCGAGCCAGCGATGGTCTAACATAAGCTAAATCTGTTGTTATCCCGTTCCAACCTGTACTTAAACTCTATGGTTTTGGTCGTTAACATAAATCTGAGCGAGAGATCAGAGATATTGGCTACTTTATTTGGTGCCAATTTATTTTATTCTTTGGTGCCATGTTGTTTTTGTTTTCGCTAATGGCGCAGTGGTTACATTACTAGCTGTTTATGACGAAATTGATTCTCGAAATTAACAGAAAATGGTTGGTTTGTAAATATTTGTGCTGAATACATTGATTGTGAACATCTATGTCTCTATGACATAGAGATGTACGCAAGTGTATTTATAAAGAAATAAATAATTCATGTTTTAAATTATGTTATACTTACTTCATGTTTTATGTATTGTACTATAAACTAATACTTATAATTGTGCATTCCATAGTAATTTTGATCATCTTTTTTGTGTTGAATAATAATGAAAATTAGAGATCTTGTGATCAAAATTCGTCAGCACATCAATTAATTATTATTTAATTATTTAAGATTTATGCGTTTCGTCTCAGTATACATTTTAACTATACTAAATCTAATTCTACCGTGTACGCAATATGTTTAAAATGGAGTACAGTTGCCTTTTCAAGTATGTATTAAAAATAATAACCATAGAATAAGAATGAATAAAAAAATAACAATGGTTGTAAAAATACAGTTTTAATAAGTTGACAACACCAGCTTTCACTAAATTACTTTATTTAGGCATGACCATATTTATATTTTCTTTCTTTTGCAGGTAATTCATTGTGCTGTGCAGACGTCTCATTCAAAAATATGATGGTTTGTGTATAAAATTGTATCTAATACTAACAATAGAGAAACACAATAAACAATCTGTTCTAAGTTTACTTTAATAATTCTAAGTATATTTCAACGCCTGCCTAGATTATCTCTGCTTCAACTTTATTTAAAAAAAATGTTATGTTGGTTATTTTATTACTTATAGTGTATATATAGTTTATTCTTTCTTACTTGTTTTATTTAGTAAACAAATAAACTTTCGTCTATAATCAAGTTTACAAATAAAAAAGCATTTAGTTACTACTTTCAGACTATAATCATTTTGTAATAAATAGAAATGATAAATTAAAAGACAATTACATAGGTCTCTATGTATTGTCTTTAGTTACTAGTACGCGACTTTTTTTATATTACAAGACATATAAGAAAATGTATTACTATGTACACACGACTACACATCAAGTTAGACACCCAAAATATGCATAACTTCGCTATATACAAAATAGAGAATTGTCGGAAAGGGATAGTGGGATCGATGTAATTGCAAGGATAGAGCGTCCCGTCCCGTTCAGCGTGAATGAGACATAATAACAAAAATATAACGCACTCTCTCGCACGATTCGCAGCGTTCAACTTCCAATAGTTCAAAGTTCAAACAGTCTAGGTTGATGTGTCGCTGTGTGTACTATAGATCTGACAGTTTTACTACAAAACCTTGTAATCTCCACTTACCGCACACTTTAGTCACTTTTCGTCACTTTAGTCACGGTACACTTGTAAGTACTGTGTATGTTGTTAAAGTACCAGATGTATCATTTACCGAGCTACCTACCCTGCATCAATTTAGTGAACAATCAGAGTGAGTGACACCGCAAGACAACACAGTTTCCACGGCGGTTGCGCAACCACCGCGACACGAAACAGATACCACCTCTTATAGCATTTAGTTCTTAGTAGAGCTTCGGTATGTCACACTAATATATTATTGTACGAATAGCATATTGATGAACGGTCATTCCCCGAAGGGATAGATGGCACAGTAGCTTGTCTACGCTTTCAGAATAAGGCAAGGAGAAAATCAAAATAAAACATAATTAATTAGTCGTTTGCTTGCACGGATGGCGTGAAGTTTAAGTGTTCCAACTCGCCTCACCACTGCGTCGAGTGTTGTAGGTTCGAACCCCACACGGTACAAAAAATTGTGTGGTCTACAAATAGGATACCTTTTTTTTTTAGTTGTCGTAATGCTTTAACGCGTACCTCTCTGTGGGGCCACGAAGAGGTTATGTCGGGCTCACCGGGGGAAAGATACCCCGGTAATACCGACTAAAGCTACCACGGTGTTCCTCGACATAACCATAGACGGCGGGGCCGCGCGAATCGCTTTCACATGCAATCGCGACCCCGCCGTGGTTTCGGTTCGCCGTGTAAAACGGCAGGCCACTACATAACACTTCCTCTACTGTCCCCTTGTGGGGGACAAAGAACACGACTCAGAGGCGCACGTGGAACACGCACGCCACCTCTCGAACCTGGCGCTGATCGGGTGGCGAGCAGGCCCCCGCAGCCCACCACCCCAGGTCAAACCTCAGGGTGGATGGAGGTCATCTCGCGCCCTCCGGCGGCCCGTTACGTGGTTGGAGAGAGGATTTAAGCGCTCCCTCTCCCACTCCGCCGCCTCCTTGATGGACATGACTTCCTCACAGAAGGAAGCGACGGCTAAATAGTTTACCCTACAGTATCTTGCTTGAACCCGAAAGCGTACTTGGGAAATAACATGAGCAGTCGCTTCTAGTATTTAGTAAAAACAGTCTTATTTAAATAAGTACAAACTTTATTACAAATGCGATTATATTGGAGCTTTACATAGCCGTAAGTTTACGGTACTATCTATAAACATTTATAAATATTTAAACAAGCACTAATACGTTGAACAAATGTAACATCTTGAAGTGAAATGATAAAGCAAATAATGGCCAAAACTCTTGAGGTTGCTTGCTTAGCAACTTATTAACGTTAGACTTAAGTACAATTTTTATATACTAATAAACTGGTAACGAAGGATACGGCCCGCTTGATGGCGCGTGCTTTTCTAGATTAGCATATCGTATCCTGATAAGTCTTATTTTTTATTTTAGAAAAATATACTATACAGGTCAAGCAATTTTCCATATTGTTCTTATTTGTAAAATTTGTTATAGTACTCTCTGTAGCTTCAGCTGTTACCAAACTTGTTGCTCTTTTTAATGCATTACGAACAAACAAACAAAAACTTTTCACACCTGTAGAAGTTGTTATACACATATTAGGGTCGGCATAGAGGGCCGGTAAAATCGTATGTGTATTGATCAATGTTCTACAAAATGCTGTTCGGCGTCTATATATGATCGTATTCGGAACCACAATTGAATAAGGTCGAATGCATAAACCGTTAGAATCAATTCACAGAAGATACTGAAATCCGAACGGAGGCCGAATAAGCCCCTGCGTTCGGACGAAAAGAATAAGAGCTGAATATATATGTATGTAGGCGGATTATCAAATCGTCTAGTTCAAAAATTGGCAAGCCGAATGCGGACACGAACATGTATGTATTCAAAACCGATATTACGATTCTATTGTATATAAGAATCGAAACATCAATAAAAACTGTTCCAATTCTTAGAGCAATCAGGAAATATGGTTATTACGTATAGTGATGAGCGAACATGATAACTTTCGTCTTCATTGGGGGCAAAAAGCCGCTGAACAATAGGAGTTTCGTTCGTGAGAGTAAGGGCTTTTTCTCATGGACGTTTTGTAATCACGATTACGGCGAATCGGCTTTAATTACTTCGATGGATGTGCTCACAGATTTATGTACGTAATTATGCTTATTAGTGGAGTTTTAACTCAATGTTTTTATGCGAATAAGTGTAGATAGAAACTTTATCTTGGTTGCTGTCATAAATTTTTCAGAAAAGCGATATGTACAATTGTCGGGAACAGTCACTATTGTTATACATATTTATATTCGTAAAGGGTATTGGTTCTTTTTCGTAACGCTACAAGCATAGCGTTGCAATAACAACGATAAAAAATTCGAGAAAATATCTGACTATAGAGCAATTCATTCAAATTGTAATCAAATAATCGAAACTCTTTTTCATGATGATCCAGAAATCGTGGTCGCCATTCGCATTAACAATTTAAAAACAGAGTATCACTGTCGTCCGCCGTATACGACATACGGCGGACGACCGATGATAACCTGTTTTTTTAGGCTAGTTGCTAATATATTTTCTTTGCCTTTACGCCCTAGTACTAAGTGGACACTCTAGCGTATGTCTAATATACGTTCAAGAAAATCAATCAACATCATAAACGTTTTATCCGTCACTGACGGTCAAAGGCCTGTCCTTTAGATTTTCAAATCACTCTGCAATTGCTTTTAAATAGCATTTGTTTTTGAATTGGAAGCCACCCAATTGAAAGCCACCAAAATAAATGCTTTTGAGAAATGGTATTAATATTGTCCTAACTCAGAAAGCCAATAACACTTAACCCGACTTGGGTATTGAACTTGGGATCTCGTGATCTTCCGTCTTATTTTATTTTATTATTTCAGGAAAACTTACAGCTAATTATTCTTATAAGTTAAAACATATTAGCAAAAGGCCAATTACAAGTTTTCACTTATGAATAGTATAATATATGTTTTTATTTTAACGTAGACAGCGATGTTTTCATACAAAGATTATACATAGAAGAAAACTGACACCTTCACCTTCTACTATGACGTAAGCATTACATACTGATGTACTCATCCTATATTTCATAACCTTTTTCGACAAATAAGGCATAGGTCGCTCTGTTTCCAGCCTTGTCGAAAGACTTTGGTGATGTCAGCTCATTCATTTAAAAACTTTTAAGGAAGTTTTTACTCGAGAATTTTTGTTGAACTTATTTTGAAGTAATGTTTTACAACTATATTGAAAATTTAATGCTTTTTTTAAAGATTACCTTTTTGGGATGAAGGGACAATGTTATCGTTTTTCGAATGAACAGTAAATATATTTTTACGTCACGTCTTCTCGCACTATGGAGTGTGAAACCATGCGGCCTTTACAAATACTCAGACTCTAAAATACAATCCACCATTTACACAAATATTTGCTTCGTTTTATATAATAATGTCCGCTAGACCGAAATTCGGTCACGGCGGTCAGTCTTAACGGAGACATCTGCGCAGTAGATATTATAGTGTACAAGTGTGTGCGTGGAAGTGCACTCTCTATTCCCTAACTCTAATGATCTGATGAGACGGAGAAGAATTAGAATACCAGATATAATAAAAATATATTGTGTCTGGTCGCCGGTGTACCGTTACGACTCAGGTTAAAATAAAGATAATGGTTAACTTTTATAATCATCCTACTAATATTATGAATGTAAAAGTTTGTAAAGATGTTTGGATGTTTGTTACTAAATGGATATAAATGTCTCTTGACATACAGATAGACAATGTCCTTGATTAACACATAGGATCAATTTTATCCCGTCATGCGTAACAGAGGGATTCAAGCGGGCGAAGCCGCGAGCAGGCACTAGTATGTTATAATATTGAAGAACAATTATGGTTTACGAGAAAAGTAAGGTTCTGTGTAAAATTCACTACATACAGACATGTACTAAAGCATGCTTATCCGAGAGGTAAGCACAATATACAGTTCTAATCCAATCAGAGTTTGAAACTATTAAGGCTATCTTCAATAAATAAGGGATTTTCAATTCACACGTTCTTAGTGGTTGTGGAACGTGCAATCTGTGCATGCGCATCCATCTACAACATTGTAGTTTAATCCATAGTGAGGAGAGTGGCCACGATATGCCGTCAGTTTGGAGGATATGTACGCTTTATGACTGAGAGGCGGTAGTGTGTGGTACTTGAGCGCGTGCGCAGTGTGATTAAAGTTTTTATAAGATACTAGCTTATGCTTGCGGCTCCGCCCACGAGGCAGGTTTTAAACTATCTCTATATCAAATTTTACCTAAATCGGTTGATTAATTTAGCCGTGAATAGTTAACAGACAGACAGAATGACTTTCGAATGTATAATATTAGTAGGTAAAGGATTAATATAATCAGTTTTACTTTTAAATATTATTAGGCACGAGCTATCTTTCTGAAGAATAGTAATATTAATCTGTTGATGGCAGAGTGATGACACCTTCGATAGCTTTAGAGAACTCTTAGATATAGAGTTTGTATTGCGATGTCTTTATTTATCATTACGGCCATAAATAATTAATAAAACGCAGAAAGATGTGTTTTGAGTCTATCTATCAATCTCGAAATTTATAGCAGTCTGTTTTTCTAATGACAGATGCCGTTGACAATTATTTGGTGATGATGCGAATGATCCTATTCATAGTGTCTTATCTATGTCCTATTCGTCCTTATCCGGAATAGGCATCTTACAGAAAGTGGCGCGGTGAGTGAGACTGAAAGCTTATAAACCTCTACCGATCCTTTAATATCATATCCTGAAGTTCAGTAACTTGCGAGGGATACCTTTATGCAAGCAACCACAGGCCACATCAAATACGTACTATTAAGCAGGTTTATTGTCTTCTTGGAAATGTATTGCAAGCAACGATAAGCTGCGCCAACAGCTTACCATCACGCAGTCCATATATTTATATATCACCTTATAATAAGAAACAAAATAAACGATCTTTCTTTTCTATAAGAATATCAGGCACACGAACAATTGCAATAGATACATCGTAACAATCCTCTGTAATCGAAGCAAATGGCTCTCCCACCTACTCGGCAACAAGGAAGTCGTCGTAACCCGATAGGTGTAAAGATCTGGAGCGATCATTCGCCCCACATCTCCTTTATCACCATCACAATAAGGTTCTATTTTGCATAAAGCAAACACGCATAGGATTTTGTTCGGTCATATCTACCAATGTAACAAAAGCAGTCACGTTAAGATTTAAGTTCTGGAGTTTAAAGGTTATTTTTGCTTGGCTGGGTGGTGTCGTATAGTTGGTCTTATGGGCACGCGCTAAAAGTTCCTACTCGAGTCTTGATTATGTTTCTGATTCATCGAGACGATTCGCAGGGTTTCGACTGAATTTGTCCGCGTAGGGACTCTCTATTTGGCTCGTCACGCACTGATTTGTTGAGATTCTGGCAATAGGTCCATTTTAGGAGACAATTTAATCACTTGATATATATAGACTTAATTATGTCTTTTTCCAAAAGGGTAGAAAAATAATTAATCTATACATTTTACTAGCTATGTTTTCAATAAAATATGCTCGGTAGATAGGGAGTAAGAATATTCTAACACGAAAACCCAACAACGCTGTTGAAAAAACTGGACCAATAAGACTATTACAATAATATTTTGCCAACCATATTTTAAGCCAATTACAAGTTGCCGTGTTGCTACTAAAAATTGCCTGAACAAAGACCTCAATAACATTTAACCCAACCCGGCAGTCGGCACTAGAACCTCACAATCTTCTACAAACAAATGTTACACGACCTATCAAGCACTCATCAACATATCGTTTAATGTGACAGTTATCCAAACAACCGCAACAACACTATTTACATGGACATTACTCTCGCACATTTTTCTCTCAAGTTTTCTCGCCGATTGAAACGGCCGCTTACTTTTTATGACCTGGATTATAACCTGACATTGATTGATTAAGGTGCGTAAATGCGTAACACCACACGTTAGTATCGTATTGCAGCCTCGTGCCATTATGTTCACGGTTGAGCAAAGCAGCGGATTTTTGGCATGCTTACGTACCGAGGTCAAATGAAATCGCCACTTTGTGAGGTAAATTTATTCGTTGAAGATGACAATTATGTGTGTAGTATTATAGACTTATCTTGCCTTGCTGTAAGTCGAAATCGAAATCATTTATTCGTTTAAGTCACAAAGCTCTTGCGTGACCAGAGGGCTAGTATTTCCTTTGCGCAAAGAATTGGCATTGCTATTCAAAGTGCTGCCAGTCATTTTGGCATTTGCCAACTTCAGTGATGTGGAAGAATATTATGACGCTTTTTTAATTTCATTTGATTTTTTGTAAGCTTGGCCATGTAGTCCTTAATATGTTGGTATATATTATGTATGTAAGTAATTATATAAATTTTGTCACTTGAACTTCAAAGTATGGTGTCTAGTAAGTTACTGAAGTTATATTTAGGTTATTCGTATAAGTTTAAACAAATTTAGATTAAATATGTAAATACTTACAATAAAAGCACGTAACATGTTTCAATCGCCATTGAATTTTGGTATTTTATAACTGATATTTGTAAGCCGAATTAATGGATTTGTGAGTTTGTGAGAATGTTAGGAATAATCTGCGAAACCAATGCTCCTATTTACATTGTTTTCTATTTGTTAGGTACATTATTCCAGATGGAAATAGCCTGTATATTATGTTTAACCCAGGTTTAGTTTGGGCAGTCTGCTAGTATATTATAAAACTGAAAAGGTTGTTAAATTGAAAGTGCTAATCTCTAGAACTATCAGACCGATATGAAAATTAGCTTTGCTTAGTTTGACCTTTTATTGTAATAATAATATATCCTTTATCTTCCTGTATCAATAATATAGGAAGATATAGGATATATAACATCACGCTACGAGTTACGGCAGCGAAGTAGTAATCATAAACATGTGTAAAACCACGGGGGCCAGCTGGTTATCTAACAAATTCCCATAGTATGACCTCTAAAGCCTTGCTCATGAGAACGTGTCGGAAATAATCATGCTGAATATTCAATTTTCATCCTAATGAATAGGATCTGCACTCCGCACAATGAGCGGCAGAATTATTAATTACCTCTTAAATCAATCAATCAATCGAAACATGATAAATCGATAACGGAACATCGATTTGTGTCGAGTTGAATTATTACTTCAATTTCAATTAATGCGGGCATTTTCTGTGTCTTAGGATCGTGTATTAAGCTGTCCGTTCTACATTATGATTATCCGTAGCCTGGGACAGATTAATTCTGAGATGGATTAATACAGTTATCCGTCTATAATACGATCTTAACTACAGATCACACCAGGAAATAAGCTTTGCACCTCGTTTGCTTCGTTTTTAGCTGACAGTACGTTGGGGATTGTGGTCATGATACATTAGTGATCGGATAATCCACTGTAATATTGAAGTAGGTGCTCTGACTATCGGCAATGTTTTTACAAATAATCACGTCATCAACATTAGGACGACCGATGTTACCAGCTCATACCGCATCGTCATTACATGCGAGACATTGAGCAATGACAATCCTTTAAGAAATTGTGGTAAGGCGCCAGAAGATTATGGATGCTTTCAATACTAGGTGTATCACGCGTAGCGACCTTTCAAAAAGGAGTCTTACTATCAGCTGCCAGGGCCAGTAAACGCTTGTTCCCCGTAAATAGTACAACGCCTTTTAGATACTTGGCAAGCAAGGATACAGCACAAGATTTCTAGGCTGTCGTATTCTGTACGACGAAGGTACTTCTCTCAACCTCCCAGTGTGCGAAATCTCAGTTTTAAGCTAAGTTTTTCTTGGGCCTCATGGGCAATTACAATTTTATAGAGAAGGTGGTGTAGGCATATCATCTAGTTATATTGGGATTTTGCTCTTGGAATCTGAGCTTGGCATGCATTACAACGCTGTCAACTGACTGAATACACAGAACTGACTAGACATACTATCAGAGCTGGTGGAATTCGTCCACCATTGGCGACAAAAACCTAATTTATTTATGTAAATATAAAATACGCTTTTCACAACCGACTAGAACTAGGTAAACAATTGCATGCCCAACATTACACACAGAATTGTAATACGTCACGGAATTTCAGATATTTTATTACATCGGCCTATGAAGTAACTAGTTCTAGCAACCAGAAACAGCTGATCATGAAGCAATCTTCAACACACAATCCGATGTCAAAGGTACAATTTACATAACTTTGTACCAAATACTTGTAGTTCAATCGCATACCTTCTAACATCGTGGGTAAAAACACTGGTAAACAATTAAAACAAGTTGACAAAGCCAAAAGCGTTGCACCTACTATACGCAACCTTTAGATTGGAATCAGACGGTGGTAGCAAAACCTCAAGGCTTTTCAATACAATTATTATCGTGTGAACCAGCTATTACGCATAATTGTTTATTGTTCCATTTGTTAAACAATCGGACAGTTGGGAAATAGGAAACTTTGAGTGTGACCCTAAATGATGATTTTAATGAATTATTGGGAACATATGTATAATACGGATTTTAGTCAAATTGTTATTTAAGATCAGCTAATGGTCGACATGCGCATGCGCAGATGACACGCAGTTTACCAAATTTTCATCACAATCGAAATAATTGTACAACAAACAGATATTTAAACTGCCGCTACGATATGGTAAAACGGCACCCTCGTGGTGCTAGTTTGTCTGTCTGTTCGTCTGTCACAGCTGCTCAGCAACTACTTACGCCAAGATCCTGAAATTTTAACTTGTGGAGTTGCTATAAAAAAATTATAACATATATTTTGTTAAGTATTGATGGGCGGAAAGACAACAGACATAATAAGCAAAAGCTATAAAACTCATGACCCTGTACTGCAATCAGAAAGTTTACAATCAAGATAAACCCCATGTCATGAGATGTTTTGGTGTCATATACCTAGCGACAGCCTGCCGAGAGACCGTTGCTCTGCTACATAAAGGTAAAAAGTTCGATCCCAAGGCACGTACCTCTGACTTGTCGGGCTTACGTGCGTATTAATTAGTTAATTATCGCCAGCTTCAGTGCTGCAGAAAAACATCGTAACATCGCTATAATTTTCTCGAAGATATGTAAGCTCTGCTAACTCGCACTAGACTATGGCATAGCTTTTCTAAGACTGAAAAGAGGCCCGTGCCCAGAAATGGGACAGTTTTTAACCAGGCCTGATATTATTATTATAAATTGTTGCCAGCAAGAAATATTTGGGTCGTGAACTCGTCATTGCGTATCTCCAAAGTTATGGTGATGGTGAACCTTTCATAACAATGCTATAGAATTACACAGATTGCGTATTTTTGCGTAAGTTTATACTAAATGTTAGTTATTTGTCGTATTGTGTATGACAACAATAGTGAAGCACGAAGCCCTTATGACGTGCTGCCTTTTAAAGAGCCACGTAGCTTCCGTGGCCTTAATATACCTAATCTTGTTAAGGTACAAGCAGAAGCGAGCGCGAGTTGGGCTTTTAAAATAGGCTCGTATGCCTTATTAGTTATGTTTAATAATATGTTAATCATCTCTGACTACCTCTCTGGGAATATTCAGGTGTGCCGCCGAAGTCTGTGCATATTATATGCTTGGTTAACGTACGTATCAACCTCACATACCTCTATTTCCATGTAAAACTAATAAAGTATTCCATACTAGTGACACAATAGCTACATCTCATAACTTATACCGGCGACAATAATGGCGACGTGCCTGCTGACCTCCATTCACCATATCGGTGAGGATGACACTTGTGTATGAATAATAATAACATTTTATGGAGCACTTGTTCTGCCAGACATATTGACAAGAATTAAATATTATTATTTGTTTTTTTATGATTATGGTCTTTGCAGTAATAGCGATCTTTGAAAGGCTTTAAGGAGTCTGCCCACTACACCGTCTCATACCATGACCGAGCTAGGAACGTATCAGACACGAAAAGCAACACGATACGCCCTGCTATAGGCACTGCTGGTCGGTGACGGAACGGTCTAGTGGGCATAGTCTTATATATTTCCTTACAAAGAATATTTTTTTGCCTGACTCGTTCCTAGCACGGTCATGGTATGAGACGGGGTAGTGGGCAGACTCCTTTATTGCAGTTTTGGATAGGCGTTTAGAAAGTATTAAAATTAATGTGGGATAGGACAATCAATATCCGAAACGACACTATGCAATTATGACTGACTGATAATGTAATTGTGTGACATTGCTTGGGACAAGAACTTTTCACTTTTAAAATATTAATATAATATGTCCTTTTACACGATTACTAAAATTGTTTTATATTGCTAGTAAATAGTATTGTTTACCCCGCCTAGTTAAACTAAACGATTTTGTTGGCAGTAGACTTACGTCTTTATTATACTACCTACTGACTATAGTTGGAGAGTTCGAAATCACGACTTCCAAGAGTTCCAACAGATTTCTTGAGCTTTGTTTATTGTGAAGTAGTATTTGTGTCACTTACTTTATTATGCCCAGTTTTCCAAGGACTTTCTAGAAAGCCTACCAGTAGGCTGCCGCCATTTTTAATTGACATTCATCATCTATTTTCATTTAATCCACGGACCCAATAACGTCCAGATGAGAACATTAACTTCAACCCCGATGCCACTCGTTTGCTTGCCTCGCATCCAAAATGGCTCACAGACAAGAATACCCCCATTTACATATAATACAGACTAGCATTTTTCCTTGTACAGTCAGTCGGCATTTTTTGCCTCCTACACAGTTCTGAGTTTTTTGACCACCGCCAAGGTCACTCTGTCGCATTAAGAGTACCGTTAGCAAAAACAAGTCGCGATAAAATTACACTGAATAATTTTTAAAGGCAAGCTTAATGTGAAATACGTGGCTTTTGGTAATACTTGTTGCGAAATTTCTGTTAAGCAGCTAATTGTATAAGGATATTATGAAACGATCTTTGATATTTTATTTGAATTTTATTTGTAGCGAGTTAGAATTTATTTTTATTATTAATTATTTATTTAAGTTCATCCACAGTAACTGTACTACACATTAACCTAAAGTTAATTATATGGTATATATATGTCTGTTACTTATAATTGTCAGTTACGGATAGACAATTGGACATACTACATGTGGAACACATTTGAATATAAAAAAAAATATGAATTATAAGAAGAACTAAAGGAGAATGCCCACTCTTTGTTTCGCTTTTTGATGAGTATAAACACGATAAAATATGCCTAATTTATATTACAATTTAATACTTTAGTGTTCAATTTTATAAGCAGCTGTTTTTGTTGACTCTACAGAAAAAACGGATTATAATTTAAAATATATTGATGCAAATATTTTACATTTAAAGTTTGTCTCATTGATATAAACTTATATAAATAATAATATGAGCCATGTATTAAACTGTCCCACTGTTGGGCACGGGCCTCTTCTCAGTGTGAAAAGGGTTAGGCCATAGTCCACCATGCTGGCCCAGTGCTGCTTGGAAATTATATAAATATAAACTTATGCTATACTATAAATAAAATATATTATCTACCGCTGGCCTTAGGCCACGAACATGTTCCCCTTCATTATCCGATAATTATCGCAGTTTTATTATGCTGATAAAGGGCGAGAAGCTAGCTACAAGCACTTAGCATAATTATATCTAATTATAAAACATTCAGAAATTATTTATGTTTTATTTCTATAAAGAGAACGGGATTATTCGCCGTGTTGTAGGGGCCGACGAACTACAAACTCAACCAGACTCAGCCGAACTATCTATAGATCACGTCATTTGTAGCCTGCTCTAGGGACCGAATATGTAATATAAATATATAATATAATTTATTTATTTTGAATACATACCAGCGATAATAATTTACACAATATTATATAGGTACGTATATAGTGGACAGGGCACATAGCGCGCAGTACTGATGGCCGTTGCGGCAGTAAGGTTCTGGAGTATTCCCCCACAAGGTCACCGAGGGTCACGGGAAGATGTTGGATGCGGGTGGCCCAAGACCGGTCTTTGTGGAAAACCTTGGGAGAGGCCTATGTCCAGCTGTGGACGGCTTTCGGCTGAGATGATGATGATGATGTACATACAAAATAAATAACTTAGTCTAGACCTGTGTGTATTATAGGCACATATAGAATTTAACATTCGGACAATTCAACATTCGGAGTTTGAATGAATGAATTCGATATTAAATATAATAATATATAATAATAAGAACCATTTTATTTCGCGTGGCATAGACGCAAAGATAAATACCTTATGCAATAACATACATACAATTTTCGGTAATATTTATATAACTTATTAACTATGCCAGTACTCTCATACTGCTTCACTTGCACTCTGTTGTTGTGCGTTCATGTGGCACTTGTCTGCGGAAGCGACGGAATACCACACCCTTCGGCCAAAAGTCCTCCTTCATGAATACGTGCAGAAAGCAAGTTGGGACTCGCACCACGAACGCCTTGAAGTTGATGTTGCGACACGATTCCAGCAGCTGCATTCTTGGCATGTACTTGGACTTCTGGCGTACATACTCCACGATGTCCTCCGCCTTAGTGGTGTAATACAAGCGAGAGATGTACACAGGTGTGTTCGGTGCTGCAGCACGCAGGTTTGCACCAAGCTGCACAGGAGCCGTACCGCAGCAGTTCTTGTTCGTTTTCTGACGCATATATTTAGAATATCGTAGCATATTTAGAACACGCATTTAAAGTTTAAATACAATAACTAAGTCTTAACTAATATTACAAATGCGAATGTGAGTTTGTTACGCTTTTGCCTTAACTTCTCGACCGACCATCATGAAATTGGCATTAACGTCTTCATGGGGAACAGGAAAGGGCATAAGGTACCTTTAATCCAGGAAAATTACTGTTACTAATCTTTTTTTTTTTTTTTTTTTTTTACGTGGGGGAATGCAATGACGCATATCCCTCCGCGGGGGCGGGCGGAGGGATTATGTCGGACTCGCCGGGGTAAACTAAGATGTTAAAAAGATAATGTACCTCCCGGAATACCGACTAAACCTACCACGGTGTTCCTCGACAAAACCACTATCGACGGGGCCGCGCGAATCACTTTCGCATACGGTCGCGACCCCGCCGAGGTTCCGGCCCGCCGTATGAAACGGCAGGCCCCTACGCAATAAGACCTACCCAAGATAGGTACTCAAAATAAAATTCCACTGTCTCCCCCTAAAGGGGGAGACGGACACGAAACAGAGGCGCGCGTGGGAACACGCACGCCGCCTCTCGGACCTGGTGCTGAACGGATGGCGGGCAGGCCCACAAAGCCCGCCACCCCCAGGTCAAACCTCAGGGTGGCTGGAGGTCATCGCGCGCCCTCCGGCGCCCGGCTCTGCGGTTGGGGAGAGGGTTTAAACGCTCCCTCTCCCGCTCCGCCGCCTCCTTGATGGAAATTACTTCCTCACAGAAGGAGGCGACGGCGTTCCATGACCTCTCACTCCGGACCATAGACTGAACTACGGCCGGGAGCGAGAGGGCAACCGATCCGACTGCCGCGATCAAATCACGGCGCTGCGATGCCCAGGCGGGGCAAACCGCCAAAGTGTGCAGCGCCGTGTCCTCAACAACGTCACGGCAGTCGCCGCAGTGGTGACAACCGGGCGTCTCTTGCCGGCGTATACGACACAGGAACTGGCCAAAACAACCGTGGCCAGTTAGAACCTGTGTCAGCCGGAAGGTGAGGGCGCCATGCCGCCTCTCCAGCCACTCCTCAAAAACGGGACTTACCGCCACGATCGTGGCGTGCCCGACTGTTACTAATCTAACCTAACCTACATTTATGCTAGCGAAGCCGTGGGAAAATTCTAGTACATTATACATATTTATATGCGAATGTGAGTTTGTTTCCCTTTTACGCCTTAACTAATCGACCGACCATCATGAAATTTCGCATACACGTTGTTAGGGATATAGATAAATAATAGTTTAAAAAAATTAAAAATACGCTTTATTAAAAAAAAATTAAAATAATTTAATAATTTTAATGTTAAAAAAGCGTGGGGTGCTTTCTAAGATATTTTACCCCATATTTTAGTTTTTAAACTATTAACTATTTTATTTTTTTAACTATTATTTTCTAAATTATTGTATCGTCATCGGTCCTCGATAAGTGTGCAATGTTTTAAATCAATCCGTCGGTTCGAAAGGGGTGAAAATCACGTTCAAAGATTCCGTTACATAGATTCATAGACACATAAATACATACCAAGCTAATAAAAGTGTGTTAAAAAGGACATAGGTTCCCGGGAGATAGTTAGAACGATGAATGAATTCGGTATAAAACATTTTAGCATAATATTCAAAACACAAATCCAAAGCATTCTACTGGTGGTATAGAATAACCCTGACTATATTTTTTTTATTAGAATTGCTTTTTTTGGAAAAATCATTCATTTCATTTTTTTCGTGAAATGGTGTCAGATAGTCATAAATGTTAACTAATCGAGGCAATTTTAATTTTTCACTAATTAAAATAAAATAACATAAATAATTAATGTCGTAAATAATAACGGGTGGTCATTTTTATTGCCCCTTATTAATTAAGACATCAGTTATTGTTATGTATTTTTAAATTAGTAAAATATTAAGATTGTGTCGGCTGGTAAACATATGACTATCTGAAACTATTTCATGAAAAGAATCGGTACATTAATTTTGCAAAAACATAATCCTAATTAAAAAAATATATGGTCTGAGTTATTCTATATCACCAGTAGAATGCGTGGTTAAAAGGAGTTACACGATTTTAAAATCAAATGTATACAATAACGAAATAAATAATTACGTAATTTAATCTCCTCGCATTACTTGCGTAAAGACTCGAACTTGAGGTCCTGATCTAGCAGTCTTATTAGAGTTTTATGACAGCGCAGTGGATATTTCGAAGCATATAGCTATATACTCGTACCTATTACAGAACAAAGGTAATATTCCCAACCCGGAAATCGAGTCTGAGACCTCATCCATAGCCACATTCACTACAATAACGCCACCTAGCCATTCACATTAAATACGTGTAATTATACAAAAAGAGCTATAAATCAAATACGCCATTAAAGTCTAGAGCCCTCTTATGATTCTATATACCAGGATGTCCAATCTATATTTAATTAAGTGCACAAATACTTATTCAAGATCAAATACAAATAAACATCAGACATCTCATTAAAATGTCATTTAAAGCTTAGCCATTTTTGATTTTGATTAATGCTGTTATAAAAATGTCTGCCACAGAAATCCAGTCTAAGCTTAAGTTAAACTAATCTTCATATCCAATTTCCTATAATAACAAAAGCTGAAGTTTCGAACTAATTAATCATTCAAAAATGATAGGCTTCTCTAAATGTTAATTAGTACAAAATATTATTAGCATACCGACTTAAAATCTGGGTGTATTCTTTACAAAAGATATACAAAAACGTTCGTGTGAATTAAATGACAAAAAGCAAAACGCAAAAAGTTCGTACGCAAATAAGAAATAAATTTCAATGTCAATCTTAAGCAGGTTACATACTGGTCAGCCAGATGTTAATGGAGATGACTCTGCATTTAAATGTACCAATTTTACATTCACAATAGCTCTTTCTAATAATATAAAAGTAAAGGACAGAATATTTTAAAGAAGTGTCAACTTAATGAAATCCATGTGTAATAGTTTTATACCGATTTTCCATTGACAAAGTTTTTTTATTTCGTATACATTTATCTTTATCTCCGTCTCATAAGTTATCATTTTCTTAATGTTATACTTAATTAATGACTTTACCGGGTAATGGATTTTTATATTGGTATCTTAACGTCCCGTCGTGATAATGTATAAAGTAGTTTAATTTCAACGAATAACATTCGCGTAAACAGAAGACAATATTATGTAATTTTATTATAATTATTGTTTTTCTTTTCCAACAGTAATACTAATTCGATGATGTAATTGCCATTCATTTCTGAAATATATTATTTACAATGAGCATGACTTGGTGGTGATGGTTTTTAAATACTTTAAATATCGTGGTTTATTATTAAAATGTTTGTTCTTGAAAAGTCAAACTAATTCAAAACGCATTGTTGTCTGACGGTGTGTTGCTGCGGCGGAATCAAAAGATTCGCAGAATCCCTGTTTGAATTAGTACCAGAAACTATATTTTGCAATAATAACGTTATATTTGTTTCTGGTCTGAAACTACTACTACTATATCCGTCATCCATTTAAGATATCTCACACATTATAAATATTTTCTAAATTAAATTTTATTATTAAGTTAACCTCTCTCGAGTGTGTAGCGAGCCTTGTCGACTCCTGCGCAGCAAGTTCTGTGACTCACGTCGATCTTATTTATATTAAAAAAGGTTTTATTCGTTTTTGTGTGTATAAATATTCCTGCGTGTGACAAAAAAGATATGGGTACCTGTCATAATATATTAAGATTTACTTGCAATTGTTCTTGATTTTAGGTTCAAATAATAAGTTGGTGATGCGTCCTCCTTGATCATTGGGCTCCTAACTTAGTAGAAGTGAAATAGAACATTGTATGCCAAAGCCTATTAACGCTGAGCAACAGAATAAGGCCATCGCTTTCATCGTTGACGTCGATTAAAAGTTATCATTGAGATTGTGTGATAACTTTTTATTTTTATTTATTTACAACATAAATAATGCAAATTACAATTGAATTTTTGTGATGCAAACGCAAACTCGTTCGAGTTTTACCGTGCATCATGTCATCGACGGCGACATAACTACGTCAATTAATGCATACATCAACAAATTTTGGCAAAGAAAGAAATACTTGTTATGGTTCCCTTGACGAGACACTTTTGGAGGATTGAACAGCGTACTTCAGCAAAATAGTAGGTATTTTATTTAGCTCAAGCTGGCGTAGTGGATATAGACCTAATAACCTATTAAGTCGCAGCGTCACACCGGCGGCCAGGCACAAAAGGTGTTTAATAAATTCTGGCATTCCAAGAACTAACAGATTAATAGTAAAATACTGATACTTTTAAAAAAACCTCTTATCAAATCAAATAAAAAAGCAGATCAAATAACTACATAGCATGGTAGACCGATGTATATATCCTTCTCCTTATTTATTTTATTATTTATTATGCTGATAAACCTTCGTTACTAATGGAGGTATCAGCATAATAATTGAATCTTTACGGCCAGGTGTCCTCAAAGGGGTTTTGCCTTAGAATATGTAGACGAATTTAATTCCCACACGTAATAGGACGTTATTCATTACACCATTGTTTGTGGTAGGACCCTAACCATCACACGTGTTCTTTTGAATATTAGGAAGGCTTTATGACATCATCGAAAGGTCCCTGACCTCATTGTCCTATATAAAGAAATCAGCTTTTTGTTTGAATTAAAAGTGTCAATCAAACGACTTTTTGTTCGATGTACTAGGAGCGGAGTAATCAAAGGATGTGTTATTTAATAGTCGTTTTATAGAGACACGTGTTCTTAAGCGGTGTGTATTCTCTTTACGTGACTAAAAGATAACACCCGCGTGTTTTTGTTGTTGATAAAAAGTATTCGGTTCTTCGGTACTCGGTACAGAATTTGGAACTTGCACGTTACGCCGCTTCTAGAAGTGTGCGTGACTTGGCGTTGTTTTCTGTGGCAAGATTAACGCAACCGCAAATAAACCTTTGAGACTAGGATGACAAACTCAAAATTTACGAAATTCCTTTTATAGGAGATAAAAACAAAAAAAGGTCCGACAAATACCGCAAGTATGTGCTTATATGACGTCAGATTTCAAGATATGATTGAAAAGTTTATGGGCTACTTTGCTTCAATGAACTGTCACTCAACTTAGTCTTTGCTTCTTAGTACACTAAAACGAGTCTTAAAGCCGTTATGACCGTATGAGCCATGCCAGAATTCTAGTGAGTAGAAAGCCGTGGTTTCTGCCTACCCTTCCGCGCTGCAGTCGTATATATATATACATAAGTATGCATGTTATAACAATGTCTATCTTAGTGTAGGTATAACACATATACCCCTATGAATTGTGCGACATTATGTTATATAATATGAATACTATGCACAATTATATTGAGAAACAGGTTGTAGTAAATCTAAGTGAACACTCCTGGCATACCTATACTGTTAAGTTTCTCAGTTCGTTATAAATTCGTGACGTAACACTGTCGGTCGTGGCCTGAGCGAATTCTTTAAGAACCAGGGCTCCTAATTTGGGCATACTATTAATATTGAAGTTCGTTCACATAGCCCCAGTGTTTTTATTGTGAATAACTTTACCCTCGATTTAGAGTATGCTTTTATTTTTAAATATAAGTTTTCTGTATGAGAGCGTTTGTGTGTTGTTATTTTTTTATACTGTGAAGATGATTAATAAGCTTACGACCCGGCTGATGGTAAACCGTTATAGTAAATTAGAAATAGTAGACTTAAAGGAATCAAAGCGCTGGTAGCCCAATCGAAAAGGCTTTGGACTTTCAAGCGACAGGTCGTGTGATACTTAGCGCAACAGCAATGGCGAGGTGATCACTTAACACCTTAAAAGCCAAGGTGAGCGGGCAGACACTATGTGAGTGCTACGACGTTGAAGATGTCGAAAACATTACGCTTTCTGTGGAGTCTGGAACTGTCACTGGGAGTGGGTTCGATACCTGACGGGACAAAGATTTGTGCGATCAAAAAATAGTTGTTCCGAGTGAGATATTCTTCGTGTCTGTTATTTGAATGTTTCTAAAGCTCCTTGCAACACAGGAATAATTCATAGTGCAAGAGCTAAGCTTAAAAAATAACAAAGTCGGGTGCGGTCTGTTCCGATAATAAATAATAATAAAATTGAAACAAATCAATTGAAAAGAAGAAGCCATGCCTTTCCATCTAATTGTCTTTTCTGACAATAGGATATTTTATTAATAATGAGTATTAATTCTTATGTTTGCCGCTAATTGTGTAGTTAGTTAGTAGTATAGGGTTCGAGAATAATGCTAGCAGTATATAGCTTTTCTCTAAAGAAATTCTCGGGCCACATTTCTAGTATCCGTATTACTACAACTAAGTACAATTTCTGGAATGAAATACTTGCCGAAAATACCCAATAATATTTTGCTCGACGTATGGATCGAATTCGAAACCTAATACATAGTAGTCACACTCATTATCGTTGCACCGCCGAGTCAGTAGAAGCAAAAGCAATCTATATCTATACTAATATTAAAAAGAGGAAAGATTTCTTTTTTGTTTGTATGGAAAAATTCTTTTTTTTTTAACCTGGGTTGATACATTTACGCATACCTCTCCGCGGGGCGACGGAGAGGTTATGTCGGACTCACCGGGGAAAGACGGTGAGTGACATCCCGGTAATACCGACTAATGCTACCACGGTGTTCGTCGACATAACCGCAATCGGCGGGGCCCCGCGAATTGCTTTTACATGCAATCGCGACCCCGCCGAGGTTTCGGCTCGCCGACGAAACGACAGGCTACTACACAAATAGACTATCACTAATTTTATCCCTAATGTCCCCCGAAGGGGAGGAAAAGTGCATATCTTGGCTGTCAGGATTTGATCCATCGGACATCACAATCGTGTCTACAGTCTTAAGCTGCTAGGCTTTGAGAACTGAACCGAACCTACTTTAAAGCGAACTAAGCCACGGAAAAATGCTAAATAATAAACAGATAAGTCTCATCCAGTTCTTTTTATATGAATATGTTCATACATCTAATGGTACAGCATACTGTGAATAGTATAAATTGTTTCTCGAACATCCACCATCTATCAGTCTACCCAAGTGCTATGCTATAGGCAAATCTTAGTAATCTCAAATGATTTACAACTCGTTGAACATAAGATAATATATCTCTTCCGATTTATGTTTAACGCAAAAGGGAAATTTATGACTTAACGTAATACCCAAACCATTATTACGATACTAGGAATAAATTAAATCTAGGTGCACAATAGTGCGCCCAGCCAACTCCTTGCGCGCCTATTTCTAAAGTTTCTCAGTCCTGTTTTGTGATATTTTGCTATTAAGCTTAGGTTAGATAGTATTCATAGAACGGAATACTCTAGCTTCATATTAGAAAACAGCTGAAAACTCTACTCAACGCAGGACAGAACGTACGCTGGCTACTTGGTATCACATGATGACTTCTTTTAAACAATCTTAGAAGAAAAATTTAAGAGGTAAAGGAAGAGGGAGTATAAATTCCTTATCCATCAAGTGAAGGAAAAAACGAGAGTCTACTCGTACCAAGAGGCTAAAGGATAGCAGAAGATATAGATATGTGGCGATTGTTCTATCGATAAGAGTCACGCTTTTAAAGAAGAAGAAGAAGAGAACTTATATTTACGAATTACATTTTGGCCGTGGTTTCGCTCGGCTATAATAGGTCATGTAAATGTTCTATCCCACAGAACAGTACTCTTTTTGGATGAAAGATACCCTATGTATTTTTCTATAACCTGATAATGTGTATGCAAAAATTCCGTTTGTTCCGCATTCGCTCCTAACATTACGTCCCACATTCCAAAATGTTCCTCACTCGCCCCTCTTTTTAATAATTCCTTTTTCGTCCTACATTTTCGAGCATATGGTTAGCAAAACAAAACATGTTTATAAATTATTTTAAGTCTTTTCAATGTCGGGCTCGTGATGTCATGCAAATCATAAGCCCAAAGTTTCGCCGATAGATCAAGGAGGTATTTTAAAATATTTTTCGCCTGACGATACATCAAAATAAACTATACAAAAAAAATTGGTCAAGAAAGGAAAATAATTTGGGACGAAATAGGAATTACGTTAAGAAATTAATAAAAAATAAACCAAAATTTCATATTGGTTGATCGGGTAGCTAACACGTGAAATCGAAACAGATAAATAAACTCACATTCGCATTTATAATATTAGTTAGGATGTCAGGAAATATGATGAAGGTTTTATACGATGAATAAAAATAGACCAATAATAAAAGTGTTATGGATGTTCTTCTTGAGAAAATACTCATTATGAATCTGCCGTTATTATCTTTACTGGTAAATAAGAATAGACTATAAATATAATAATTTATAATTGCCCTGTAGCTTCCGGGAGAGGCTTAGAAATACTCCTTGGCTTAGTTTATTTGCGATTATTGAAGCTGCATGGTTAGTTTAATCGTTAAACTATTCAGCACTGTCTTGATGGTTTCGGGGTATGAGTTTATGTATTCGGATGATTGTGAGGTTCGATTTACGGGCCAGGCAAAGAGCTTTTGTTGATTGAGTGGGGTTCGTGTGAAAAATTTTTTAGTAGTTGCATGGAATGCGTTTATATATTGTGTTTCCATAATAGGTTGTTTGGTGATTACAATATGATTTTGTTTCTTAATATAAAATCTCGTCGGGAATTCGGATTTATTAGTGGTATTTCATCTGAGCGTCTCCGTGCTTCAGAGGACACGTAAAAAGTCGGTCCCGGTTGTTGCCAAATTGATTGCAGTCGTTAAGCCATGTCAGAGTCCTACGGGCGGCTTGAACAACTCTTGACAACAGGATGGCCACCAAAACACAAAAAAAAAGAAATATAATAAAAGAAAAAAAGAAAAGAAACAGAAGATTACGTGTTATTATTAGTATTTATTATGTTTATTTTAATTTATAGGCTATAAATTAAAATAAATCTAAAATTATTAAAAAATTTATCTTAATATTATAAAGGTGAATATTTGTAAAATGTTTCTATGTTTGTAACGCAATCACGCGTAAACCATGGAACGAATTTGGATGGCATTTAGCCCACAAATAAACCATATTCTGGCTTACCCATAGGATAATTATCCCAGTATGCATTCCTGTGGGTTCAGCGTGGGGATAACCGCAGCCAAAGCTAGTTATTTTAATAAGCTTAGATCAAATCACTATCACTACATATTATAAAACAAAGTCCCTCACCTCGTCTGTCTGTCTGTTAAATGCAATAAAGTCAAAAACTACTGAACAGATTTTCATCCGGTTTTTATCAATAGACAGAGCGAGTCATGACGAAGGTTCATGTGTAAAATTTGTTAAGATTTTATACTACCCGTGCGAAACCAGGACGGAGCGCTAGTAGAAAAAATAAATGTAACTTTTCATTGCTTTGGCTGTCTCCACTTAAAATACGCCAAGTTATTACGTGCTCCTTTTCGTCATAAACAAAGAACAAACACAGCACCTATTTAGAATTGAGGTTCATAGTTACGGTTGTTTATACATTTGACTGGACGTGACTGTACATACATATCACGTATGACGTAACGGGAATGTGTTGAAGTATATAGAAGGGGAGTGACGAAGACAATAATTACTTTGGCACATTATTAACGTAAATTTTGGCAGCGTATACTCAGTTAGGTGAAAATTAAGCCTGAAAATATAGATTCTAACTTTGATTCAAAATTATGTGCATATTGAATAGTTAATTTTCGCTTGATTTAAGAGCGATGTTAATATTGTAAGGAAACCTGCATATCTGAGAGTTCTCCATGATTCCTTGACGATACGTGAAATCTGTTAACTTAACAACTAATCATTCGCATACATAGGCACGCACCATGACAGTATCAGCCCGGTTTTTCTGATTCTTGCGCAGAACTATGTGTAAGAATCATATAATAATGTGATCTAGGAGATTGTTTAACAAACACAGTACCAGACCTCATGGCTAGAGAGCCATGAGGTCTAACACTGTGTTTGATAAATGGCGTATCCTAGATATTGCAAGATATTATAAGCTACAGTAACTACTTACCATACGGCAGGTCATATGCTTGTACGCCACTTTTATTGCGTTACTACACAATAATAGATATAATATAGAAATCTTCTACAAACTAAACTGGAAAAACAACAATACAATCATTTTTAACTGTAAATATGATTAAAAAACAAACTCCGTAATCCCTTTAATACGAGTTAGATAACTTCTAATGTTATCTGATCAGAAATTAATTACTTTTAAACTTCACAAAAACACTATTGTTACATCAGCATTTATTAAAAAAGTGGAGCAATCGGTACCAAAAAGCTGACAGTGCAAAACGACTAAAATGTTTTTGCGGCTCGTAAACCTGCTGAACTACTTATTAATTCATTATTGTAAAGGGTTATGGTCGAATACTCGATTGAAATTGAATTTGACAGGTGTATTTGTAATTTGGTTTTATTTTTAAACTTGACTTGTCATACTAGTGTGAGTGCAAGCAACACCTAACCTTAAGTTGAGCGAAGTAGAGTCTAAAATTGAATATGTATGAAGTTTTTTAATGTATAAACAGGTGCTTGGGCAGTGTTCATCGAATTTTGATTAGTGGGGACATCGACTTATTTTTTTAAGGTCCCTGCTTTAAATTGACGCTATTGATTGAGACGTGGACTGCGTTCTTTTTTAAATATTAGTAGGTGTTAGTATTTGAGTGTTGAAGCTTCATGATAGATTTCTCTGAATTTGCTCTGGTCTAGCTTTGTTTGAAATTGTAATCATTCGAGTAAAAAACAAATCGAATAGGTATCAAGAGAACGAACTCTATTTTCAACAGTGATTGTTAGTAGTCACGTTTCTTAGTAGTCAGTCAAATGAAAATCATCGTTAAAACTAAACAGGATATATTAATCTTAAATCATTAAATTATTTTCATATTCAATTTTTCAGTCAGTTTATTTGAATGATTAATTGATAATTGAGTGTCTTGGTTTCTAAATTCTACAAAAATATCAGTATTAAATTATGAATTAAAGCTAATAATAAATAGTTAGACATATGATTATATTATAAAGGCTGTAGAAATGAGAGCGTTGAGAAGCATATGTGGTGTGACTCCGAAAGATAGAATAAGGAATAGTGTGGTTAGAGAGAGATGCGGCATGAAAGTAGATATAGTGACAAGAATAGAAAAGGGTATGTTAAGCTGGTTTGAACATGTAGAAAGAATGGACGAGGAAGACTAAGAAAGTTTATAAGGCTAGTGTGAGTGGAACAGTCGCAAGAGGAAGACCTAGGCGAACGTTTCTCGATCAGATCGGAGGCGTTTTGGACAAAGGCCAGGTTAAGAGCACCTTGAACCGATGCGCGTGTATGACGAATTTGATGAAAGTGAATGAAGCCAGAGAACTGTGTCAGGATCGTCGCAAATGGAAATCCGTAGTCTCTGCCTACCCCTATGGGAAACAGGCGTGAATCTATGTATGTATGTATGTATGATAATATATTAGCAACCCGCCTCGGCTTCGCACGGGTAGTACAAAACCTTAACAAACTATACACTTAAACCTTCCTCATGAATCACTCTGTGTATTAGTGAAAACCGCATTAAAATCCGTCCAGTAGTTTATCCTGAACAGACAGACGCGGAGAGAGACCTTATTTTATAATGTGTAGTGATTTTTATAAATAGATGTTATTTGATTCCACTATTCACAAAAGTAATATTAATGTGGATATAATAAGCTAGAGGCTAAATAAGTGTGCCCAAAATATCATTATTGAAATTTAAATGTAATATAGCAATTATAACTGTTTTCAGATATAAAAGTATACAGTGTGAGTCTTCATAAAGTGCAGATATGAAAATGAGTAAAACTAGGCATCATTTTATCGGTAGGTAAAATAATAAAAAAAATCTTAAAATATTCTTCGATTTATGCCTATTTACATTTTCTTTTGTAGTTATGGACCTTGTATCAAATGAAAATTTAAATAGGTATAAATTAAAGAATATTTTATTATTTTTCCTACCGATAAAATGATGTCTAGTTTCACTCATTTTCATATGTGCACTTTATGAAGACTCGCACTGTATTAAATAAATAATTTAACGTTAGACGGCTATGCTGTATGCTGTATACCTACCTCGTCCTGTGGGACAAGATGAGGATCTTATTATCCCTCTGACAAACCTATTCGCGTCTACATGCCACTTTCTGCCGATATTCCGAGCGGCTATTAAGAATCACAGCACGATTCCTCACGATCGGCTACAAGCCATAAACTAATGTCAAATCAACTAGGTGATCTTGATAAGTAAAACTTAAAACAGAACTAAGTACTACATCAATTACGACTTACAAAAAATAACATTGCAGTATACATTGAAAATCATAGAAGCACTTTTTCTGTTGCATTGTTTCCTGTATTAGTTATCCATATATGCGTAAAAACGATCTGGGAGACCTTCAGGTCAATATATTATACCCCATTGTTTAGTTCACGTATCGTACAATCTCGACGCTATCGATGGCGCAAACTAAATACTTTTACATGTTGTGTTTAGTTCGTGAATTAATCTTGGTAATAAACCACCATATGCAAAGCCTGTGTGTATTCAAAGGGATAGAGGTTTTTCCGATCTAAAATTTTCAAACTAAGCGTGTTATGATACAAGGTTTAGTAATTGTCATAATATGTCGGTTTATTTTTAAGCTCCGTGCTATTACTTAGTATTTTTTGACAGAAAATTCTAATGATACTAAACAATAAACAACGAATAATAGAAGCGTTTTGCAGCAGTATGACGTTGCTAAAATACACGATATCGATATTGAGTACGAACAAATTGTTGAACGAAGAGTTTCGTCAAGGCGATGAGAACTTAGAGCTCGTAGTTAATTCGAGATGACAGCTTGTTTTACAAGTAATCTGTAAAAAATGTAGTGCGTAGTTATGTTTAGTGTTAAGTATTTAAAGTATACTTTTAATATACAACTTTTTGTTTTGCCATGTTCAATAAATAAATAAACTTATACAGTCGCTAAAATGTGCAATTTCAATATCGTGTACAAATTAAAGATTTAAATCATACATATACATATACCGTACATAAATCACTTAAAAAAGTGTCCATGTTCGGAAGAGTGTGTGAGTTCACACATTTGATAGAGAAAGTCAGTGACAATTTTCAATATGATTAGATGTGATAGACTTTTTGTTGCCAGAATAGTCTTTGTGTATCGACTTTGTGTATTGACATCTTAATCCATGATCCAAAAAAGTATCCATATTTAAACTTAGTAGGTTTAAATCTTTGATAATAACACTAACAGTAAAAAATTGATGTAAATGTATAGCTGATTCAAATAGCATATCTACTTTGGCTCTAACAGCCCTAACAACACAACAAATAAAAATATGAACGCTTTGAAAAGATTCACATAGTTAGTGTTGAAGATTATAGCATAGTGTGTCTATCTATTTAGCAACAATAAAAATTGTTGAAGATACAATTGTAAATGTACAATATACGACGAGTCAGGGTTTATCTAAGATATAGATTGGCGTTATAAACTTGAGTAAGAAAAGCAATGAGTGGAACTTAGCTATAAGTGCATTTAAAGAAGTAAATGAGACTGCAGTTCTTATATCCTTGGAGTGTAATGCTTTCTTTATCTGACGGTATGTGTATATTGTGTAATAGTTGATGGCAACACTCTTTCTTTTTAAATGTGTGATATAAATAAAATGCAGTATGCAGTTAGTATTAGGAGTAGTACAAAACGTTGCCAATTTATTCCTTTCTATTGAATATAAAAGCTGGAGATAAATGAAATTTCTGAGTCATCTTCTCGAAATGTACGGAGTTTAACTGATTGCCTTTATCAACTTTTGTAAACAAACAACTAAATGATTTAATAGGTCTCCACTATTAGTTTTCTTTGTCCAATTTTTATTGACAGGATTTTAGAAAGACGATAATTAAAATTTAATTGTTGGTCGGACATATAAATATAAGAGCATTTCCAAAATTTGACAACGCTATTTGTTCTATCATGAGTTGAAATAAAAAAATATTTTATCTAATTACTAGTACACATTATCCTCTTTCCTTTGCTATAGTAATTTGAAACAGATTGTAAAGACAATTCTAAAATGCCAGTAGTAATTTAAAACAGATCGTAGAGACGATTCTAAAATCTTGGCAGCTATTGCTCTCTTAGCTGTTGTTTTTACATCTTGCTGTAGCAATTCTGAAGATTTCGATGAAAATATCGACCACATTATTTCTTCATCCTTACAAACTGCAAACAATTTTGCCATCCATACAGGTGTCCGCTATCGGCGTGTGAACATCATTTATATACTTTTGTCCCTAGTTACCGATGGGAAACACCTTTATATGGAGATTTCTAAGAAAATTGTACGTTTGCCCACTACGGCGGATATTTTGCAATTAAAACTATAGGAAAATTGTTAGGTAAGAAGAAAAACTGCGGGAATATCTCGGAGTTTGTTTAACAGAGTGTTGTTGCGACTTTGTGAAATGAAAGTGGACTCCACGCTTATCATAATCAGGAGATACCAAGTGGTTATTATTATAAACGGGTTGGCAGAGGCAAGGGAAAGGTGTACACGGACAGTTGATGTGTAAGATAAACACTGCGTTGATAATAAAGTGAGCGATAAAAATTCAGAGGCTTATCCTGAGTATAACCTGTTCGGTTGCCATACTGTTGCTTTTAGATTAACTTCTGAGTGTAATCCGCTGAATAATGTTGTGTCGCAGGTAAAAATAAAAATACCAAAATTAAGGCTAGACTTGAAACAACAAATTAATACACAAATTCTTGTCCGGTGTGTGGATCTAATCCACATCATTGCTGACTGTAAAATCACTGTGTATCCAAACATACAGTCGTGCTATCTCATCACACAGCAGTGTAATATAATAAAATTATTAAAATGGTCACGGGGAGACGTCTGCCCGTGACCATTTTAATAATTTTATTAGCTTTTATATTACTAAAATCTAATAGTAATAGTAGTGTAACAGTTTAAAATTATGTAATACAGTGATTAATAAACAACGCGATAAAATCCATATATAGTAGTTTAATTTAAATTAGTAAGGATATCATGAAGTTGCATTGATTACATTTAATTCACGCAACAAATTGATTACCCATATGATTTGTTCTCATTCCACTTTAATAGTCTATGCAACGAGACTGGCATGTCCAATGACGTAAGCATACGCCATTAATACTTATGTAATAAATGCTTCGTTAGTATTGAGTTCTAAGTTCAAATATTTGTGGGTAGTTGTTAATGTTAGCGGTTCGTTAGATCCATTAGAACGTTGCGATAAGTGTGCCGGCTTCTGTGGGTTTAAGGAAAGCATTTGATAATTAAGTGGTAGTGTATGGTCACGTTATATCATGGCTGACGGATTAGATCTTAGAAAAAGTTGTTTGATTAATATTGGCTACTTACATCTGATGTTTTAATTATCGTATACGATTGCTGTAAATATTTTACTGATGTGTGTGATGGCACAATATCCTGAACGGATTGCGTAGCCTGTCACTTTTTTTAAGTTATTATTGTGGCAAACACTTCTCAATCTTTCTGATCTTTTTGGAGTATATGGAGGCCATACACGCACGTCAGCCGTGTCAAGCGATATTTATAAAAAAATATCGCTGAGAGTTTCTTATGATGTCCTATTTTCTAATGATGATAAATCAGTTAGTTTTCTAAAGCCACCTTTTTGTAAAAGCTATCTATCTTTAATGGAGATATTTTAAACAAAACTAATTGGATTTTATGTGGTTCCGTTTGTTTGTGTTGGCAAGAGCAGCGATAGTTCAGTGGGGAGACCAACAGGCTGCAATGCAGAGGGTCTCGGGTTCGAACCCACGTCGCGCACCTCGGACTTTCGGAAATTATATCACTTTTCGAAATTATATGCGTATTATTGACAATTATCGCCTGCTCCATGCCTCGGAGATCACGTTAAGCCGTCGGTCCCGGCTGCTATGAACATCTATGGTATGGTCGTTATTGGGGAAGTCTACACAAAAGATCCCACTGGGTCGAAGTGTCGCCGGTCTGTACTGACTGGCCCCCACACAAGATAAGTTAAGTTGTTTGTATTAGCAGTCCTACAACAATTTCTTATAGCAATGCTATATTATCAAGGAATTACATCTCGCCATGGAATATTTTTTTTCATATTTGCTACTGAAACATTAACACAGATTCCTTTGCAATCGCGTCTATTCCCACAATACACCTTTTATATCTTTATTACAATGCTGCAAAGGAATACATAACTGTAGTTATCTCGAGGATATTTGAAAAAATTTTAATTAACTTTAACATTTCTTTTGTTCCAGGTGGCGGGCGTAACATCAATGGCCTGACAATATGTTCAGAACGGCGTCAGTCGAGGGCTCCGGGCCGAGGACGCCGCCGGCCTACGCCCCGCATCCCCCTTACGTCCCACCCCGCTTCTTCCCTCCCCGAATCCGTCCACCGCCACCCCAGTACTGCTTCGATGCCGCAAGGTTTGCTTGCGACGCTTCCAAACCTCGCTACCTGGACGTAGAAAGGGAACGCCTAGTCACCAGATGGCTGGCAGAAGCAAACGAAGCCCTAGTTAGGCGGGATAGGCCTCCTAGATACAAGCCTAGAAGCAGTGAAAGGCGGCCAGATTTTCTGGAACGAAGACCAAACGCTCCAGAATGGGCCGACAATTTCCTTTTGGGGAGAAGGAATGGGTCTGTGGAACCCGAAGACGATTGCAGTGAAGTGATGACGTTGAAAGAGTTCGTGGAAAAGTTTTCTTTGCCTCGTGTGGTGAAGTTTGAGGGGGAGGATAGACCAGTGCTTCTATACAGAGTGCTCGAGGCGCACAGGAGAGTGGAGGCGGTGCCGTTGTCCGGAAAGAAGGGCAAGCTGGTTGGCAAGCCGCTGTATATTCCGGATTCCTATGATGGTAAGTTATATTTTTCTTCATCCAACTTTTTCTTCTTGTTGTTCTTTCGCGGTGGATTAATCCATATTTAGGAAATTATATTACAAAATAATGTAAGACGAGCTAAGAGACGAATGGAAAGCCTGCTAGGGAAACGTTCGTCGGACTGTATAATTAATTAAATAAGATACAGTAGAAATATGTTCATACCATAAGTTTAATAAAAAAATCTGTGATTCTTTAAATTCTAGCTTTTTTATAGGTACGCTTCCTTTGACTTTAAGATCTATTTGAGAAATCCTTGATTTTTTGGGTCGGCGCCAACTATCTCGTATCACGTCAAACAGTGATTCCGTTGCTTAAAGAAGGATAAAATAACGAAAGCTTTTATATTATTAGTAGGAAGCAAAACTACATATACCCCTCCGTTAAAAATTGTCAAATGCTTTGTGCATTCATACAATGGTAAACCTTTGTTTTACTCTGGTACGAGATCTTGTGATCACTTTATTTGAAACGGATAGTAGTCAGTTTTTGTTTCACGATTTCATAACACGATTCACGATGTTGTAGCAAAAACTAAGCAAGTTGACTACTTATGCCTAACTTACCTAATCGGTAATAGCATTAAATTCTATTTTAAACGTTCTACGGTAAACGCAAACCTAATAAGAGTAATAAGTTCAATGCTTAGAATTTGAATACACTTAAAATTTTGGTTTATCGTCAATGAACACAAATATGTATGAACGTTAAAATGTAAAAAAAAAAGAGATGTCACCGGAAAGTTAATACTTTTATTATTATGTTTGTGACTAATAGTAAAGTCCCGATAACGATATCTGGATCAGGGATAGGGTTATTAGAATTTCCGCCTTATAATATTTTAATGACTTTGATAACAACACTAAGTCTGGTAACACATGTGCTCGGTGGACAGTAATATACGCGCTTTATGTAGACCCTAAAACATGTGAGAAATGTGGATGAAATAATCCACCTCTACCTGCTTATGGGGTCTTAGAACAAGCGATCACTCAGTTGCTCCAATAGTTTAAACAGTCATCCGTGTGATTGATCCTCGCCTATGGCCAAAGTATGTCTGATCCACAGATAGTTGTTCTGAGACTGGCTTCATTTTGTTAGTTGTTCAAATAATCGTAAAGTGCACCATGACAAAACACCAAATAAGAAAGGCGGCTTTTAAAAAAAGATAGCAGCTGTCTTAAAAATTGCAAGCATACAGCCAACTTTGGAACAGACAGTCAGATAACAAACTGAAAAGACGAATTAAAACGATTAATAATCTAAATTAATCCCGCATTATTTAAAGGTTATCACACTTATTCAAAAGTTGGTCAATGGACCATTACACAATAATAAACAATGGTTATAATTGACAATGGCTTGTGTCCTAAGTGCTCACTTGATCGGCAAAGAGCGACATCGTATGATGTAATGGACGTAAAACTGGGAGAGTGCGCTTAATCGGAAGATTATCTAACAACTGCTTACTGATGAAGTGGGTTACACGGAGTTATGAGGGCGGTGATAAGTAGCTTAATTAATTGACTAGGTAATGTCTGCGGTTTCGTTTGTATAGACTACTGATGGGTTGCCACGTTATTTATGTTGATGACAATATGCACTATAACATCGCTCTTTGATTCTACTAAATGGAATAAAACATTTGATGAAACGTGACTTAGTCTAAAGTTGATTCTATTACAGACAGTTTTAGTTAGTAGTTATTATAGACAGTAATAACAAACTGTCTCGTAGGCGCCGCGATAGTGAATACGACTTTTCTGACTGATTCGATTCCGGGGTCGAGCAAACCGTTATTGGGATTTTCTATCGAGTTTTTCTCAGTAACAGAATGGAAACTGAAACTATGCCCAGGAAATGCCAAAACACTTATTACCTATCATGTGACCCCTAAAACCATAGTTGGGAAAATATTTGTGTATTATCTATACCTAATGTATATATTATTTTTATGTACGTAAGTCTAATAAAACGGACAGAAAAGGTAAATAATAAATCAACATGTTCAAAAAATTGAGCGCTTTATTTTCTTCATTAAGGAATTAGGTACATATTATTTATTTAATTAATATCATCGAAATCCTATCTTGAATTATGTGGCAATGAATATGTAGAGCAATAAATTGGATCATTTAAATGTAGGACCATTTAAGGTCAAATCGATCATTACATATAAACGATCGAATAATTGGATATCTTTTATATAGTATAATGTGTTATTTATGAACGTATAGATTAGAAAATCATGTAATTAATATGTTGATCAAGTTGTTAATGAAAAAATCTATCACCATAATATCGGTCGTATTTAGAATGACGCGTGGCCGGGCACTGGACATTTGAATAACCAGTCTATCGTGGTTCACAGCTAGGCATAACCTTTTGCCCATTTGCGCCACGTCAATTGGTCCTTATCTGACATGTCCAGGCTACTTATCCTAGTCATCTTATGATCGGTTCAACGTCCAAAATGCATCCTACCCTACGGTTTAGCAGTGCGCAAATGCATTGATTTATATTTGAATGTATTCCTTTTCTATTTTCTTTTGTTTTGACGAGGGTCATTATTCTGAAGAGTCTCTTTCAAAGTAACTCAAGGCTGGCTCATAACTCATAACTTAAAGCTTGCAAAGAAGCTCATGGCTTGCTGCGTCACTTGAAATCTGTTGGTGTAACATTCTTGTGATAAATGCAATATTACGCCATATTTTTTTATTCCTCTTTCATTTTGGGGTGTTAATCTGTAAAAACATATCAACTCCATCATTATTCACAAAAATAAGTAACTGTGAACTCAAAATTTATTTAAAATACCTCAATGCAGATGTCTTTTATAGTCTTTATAAGGCAATATAAATATGTTTATATGCATCAAAGTGTCTGTTTATAATTTAAATACAATAATTCAAATTAAGAATCTTTTTTGAAAGTTTTATCTTTAGCTATAAATAATTTCGTAGTGTTATAGACAACATCTTGCTCTAAAAACAAGTCACTGCTGATGTAATATTTAAATATTGTTATGTAAAAGTACAAAAGTGTCTATTTTAAATTTAAATACAATCATTAATATTAAAAATCTTTTCTTAAAGGTATAGGCTATAAATAATTCCGTAGAGTTATAGACAAAATTCTCTCATACATATGTAGTTTCACCTTCCCAAGTGGCTGTGTTTAGTCGGCACGGGAGCAACGTCCCATTACAGTACCGTACAGGGCAGGTCGCGCCCCCAGACATGTGCATACTCGCCGTATCTGATCTATCCTTATTATCTGTGGACCTACAGCTATTTTTATTCTATACCTTATGGTTCACAAGGCTGAAAGTCACAATGTCATAGGTCATATAAAAATATATTATTGATTTCATATATTTAAATATTTGACGTCAGAGGCGCTATGGTCAAAGACCTTAGTCTGCTCGTGTCAAGCGAATAAAAATAGAATTGATTTAGAGATGGTAACTTCATAAAATGCTAAATTTAAAGTCTTTGTCTTTCGCGCCAAAAAGAAAAGTATCGATTCGAAATTTAAAATGAATCCCACTCACACTCTTTAGTAAATAACTATGTACATGGAACATTGTGTTCTTACTTTAAATAAATCTATATTCCAGCTAATACTTATTATAAATGCGAATGTGAGTTTGTATGTTTGTTACGCTTTCACGCCTTAAATGCTCGACCGATCATCATGAAATTTCGCATACATGTTCTTAGAGGCACAGAATAGGACATAGGACATACATATCTTTTATCCAGAAAAATACTTTTACCAAGGGTCAATTTTAGATACATTTACGCGAGCATACCGCAGTCAAACCTGGTATACAATGAAACATAACATCCACTTTAAAAGATTTGCGGTGACTTTGCAAACTCTTAAAAACGGGCATATAGAAAACGCAGACCCTTAATAACCATTTATTTTGACAATATTGTTATGTTCAAATACATCAAAGCGTCTGTATTAAATTTAAATACAACCATATAGATTAAAATCTTTTTTTAATTTGTGGTATTTTCGTACCTTATGGGATTTGAACCGATACCCCTTAACATTGGCGAAGCGACTACATAAACTACTTCACAATCTATGCAATTAAAGTATACATGTAATTTAAAACCCCTGTAATTCCGAATTCGCGTGCTATTGATACACACGCGAGCACCCTCAAATGGCCTTAATTGCTACCGAGGCCTATTCACCGGTCAGGCCTTGGGCCTTCCGTGTGGGAGACCAGGCCTATTAACCGTAGGCCTTATTTAGAAACATACGCACAAGGTTATGGCCTTAAGATCCTCTTTGAATGCCCCGCCGCGAACCAGTGGGCTTAACTCGATGTGTTGAGAAATAAGTGGGCTTAGTTTTGTTTTGTGAAGTTGAATGTTATTGTATTATGTGATTAAATGTTTAAAGAGGTTAATTAATAAAACGAGATTGTATAGCGTTTGTTTAGTGGGTTTGTAGGAATAGTAACTTTATGAATAGTTAAAGAAATTAATTAATATTAAGTGTGAAGTATTTTTGTTTTAATTGCTAACCTATAAATCAATTTTGATAAATTTTAATTTTAGGAATTGTATATTGTTTGTGTCCTCTGTACCTAATGGGATGCATGTCCATTACCACGCTCAATACTGACCACTAAAAACTGCTGCAGTCCATTTTGCTACGGTGATTTTCTAAAAGAAAATTTCTAACGCTTGCTTATCCAGAGAGTCGAACCCAGTACCTCAAGATCGGCTCGTAACCATAATCCTACACCACTGGACTAATAAAACAAAGTACTGTTACTCCTAATGCATATACGATTCTTAGCTCCGCTAATCAAATTATCTATCCATGGTTAAGATAACCATCTAAATGACTTCACTCCGGCATTATTCATTTTGTACGGTAATACTGGACTTTGAATTTTAACTGCACATCTTGGGAACTGAACCCGCGACCCCGACGGTGCTGATCGCTAGCCAACGGTTATTTACAACCAACTTCGATATAAGTTTGTAGTTATGTTTAAAGGAGTCTGTCCACTACCCTGTCTCATACCATGATCGTGCTAGGAACGTGTCAGACAAAAAAATATTCTTTGTAAGGAAATGTATAAGACTATGCCCACTAGATCGTTCCGTCACCGACCAGCAGTGCCTATAGCAGGGCGTATCGTGTTACTTTTCGTATCTGATACGTTCCTAGCACGGTCATGGTTTGAGACGGTGTAGTGGGCAGACTCCTTTAAGTTTAAGATATTGATGCATTTGACTGCATAGATGGCGCAGGAGTTTCAGTGGTCGCCTCGGCACTGCCTCTACGCCGAGTATTGTGGGTTCGAATCCCACACGGTGTTGGACTTTTTATCCGTTGTTTGAACGTTTGTAAAATCCCTCGCGACACAGTAGGTAATGATTCCAAGTGCGGCAGTTGTCATATTCTAAAATAAAAATTGTGCTTGTATAAATTATGCAGTGTGACTGGTTAAACACTGTACATACATGATAATTTATGGTCACACGTAACGTATAAAAAATAATGATAATAATATATGTGTAACCTGAAAAGAAAACCTTTATGAAAATTTGTATGAAATATCCATAAAATGTGCGCGCGTCGCACACAGCTGTCGGAGGCTAATGACCTTTGATAAGAAAAGGACGGTTGGGGGTGCAAATTCATGGGAGTGCGGAGTGCGGTAGCGGGGTCTTCAATATGTCCAGTCTTTTATCAATCAGCATGTAGATCTATGATAGGCAAAGGTGTGTTTCACCCACATTTATCCAGATATAGTTTAGGTTATGCGTATTGGAAGGCGAGTATTTTGCCATCAACCATACCATACTTCATGCTACTATTGAAGGCCAACCCAATAACAATGCCTAATAATCGAACCTGTGATCTTAAGTACAGCAGTCGCATTTAATACCGTTGCGGCATAGAGGCTTTTTGATTGAATAAATATTTAAAAATCTACTGAAATATGGCCTAACCCTTCTTATACTAGAAGAGGCACGTGCCCAGCAGTCTTACAATTAACTACAGGACTGATATTATTATTTATATATCTTTATATATATAAATCTTCTGTGCGTGTGTTTGTAATTACACTCCTCCTAAACGGATGGACCCATTTTGATGAAATTTTTTCTGTGTGTTCAAGTGGATTCGAGAATGGTTTAGATTTGATTTTATTTTTTCGTGTGTACAGGACAATGTCTTTCGGGTTCGCTAGTGTATATATAAATACGGTGTTGGTCCCGTGACATTTAAACATGGCAGGTTTGATATCTGGGTCGTGCAAAAGATTTAAGTATTTCTATTAGGAAATTTGAAACGAAGACTGAATTATGCCTGGAAGATATCAGTAGACTTAAAATCATACTTGGTTATATCTCAAAACAATACCTTTACTTCTTCCTTCCCCTTCGGGGAGACTATATGACTGCACAGATAGCGTAGTAATTTAAGTGGTCGCCTCGCCATTGCCACTGCTCCAAGTGTTTCGGGTTCGAATCCTATACGGGACAACAATTTGTGTGATCCACAAATGGTTATTCCGAGGCTGGGTCCTTTTTGTGTCCGTTTTGGACCTTTATAAATAGCCCCGTGACATAGGATTTATTCCTAGTATGGAGATGTCTTAAAAAAAAGAAAACTATTTCAGTGTTCTTTGTCTTAAATTCATAACCTTTTAAACCGTGGCGGTACACCGGTGTCCAGATACAATAGATTATTAATTATGTCTGGTATTAGACTCGAAAGATTAACCAACAACATCAAACGTTTACATAGCAATAAGTATGCATGCATGTACATATTATAAGTAGTTTGATTAATCATACAATCGGTCGACTAAAGAATTCTAAGCATGCGTTTTGTGCGGGCGTAAGACAATTGTTCGTTAAACAATCAGAGTGCATGCGAAACAGTTCTTGTGCATGCATATGTTGTTCATAGAGGGTTCGTTCAGCTGTTTAGTAAAGTATCTGTATGCCATCTTAATGTCTTAGCATTGATTGTGTTTATACTTCCGCATTAATTGATTGGTGTAGACTGCAGTGGTTTATATGATCGGTGCTACCGCTGTGCCGATGTGGGAGGACTGTAAATTCATAGATTGCTGGTTCAAATCTGGCTCGAAGGATCAATATGTTGGTATTGTTCATAAATGTTTAAAATACTGGATGTTACAGTAAGGAATATTCGTTTATCTATACTAATATTATAAAGCTGAAGAGTTTGTTTGCTTGAACGCGCTAATCTCAGGGACTACTGGTTTGAATTGAAAATATATTTTAGTGCTGGATAGCCCATTTATCGAGGAAGGTTATAGGCTATATAACTTCACGCTACGACTAATAGGAGCGCAACATCAATTAAAAATATTGCAAAACTGGAAAAAATCTCTTATGTGAAGCAGACGAAGTTGCGTTGGTCAACTAGCTGGTATATAAAAAGTTTACACTAAAAGATTACTGTTCTATAACTGTTATAAATGTTAATGTTAAAATGTTAGGTAATATTGTGTATTCGCTCGGTCGCGTGGTCGCGACGGTTCCGAAAAGTACACTAATTGATGTTAATGAAATCGAACACACGGGATAAACATATTTGTGATAGCAAAAGGTTGTTCTAAGTCTGGGTGTCATTGTATCCGCTGTTTGAATTGTTTGTAAAGTTTTCCGTGATAAATAAATTAGTCGTAATGCGGGAGTCGTCTATAAAAATATTATTATCGTAGCCAAGCAGAAAGCAATATTACATATTTGAAATATATCAAATTAGGTGCATAAAGATAGTCTAATACAACCACACATTTAAATTCTTAAAATATGGTCATCTTTATCATACAGACGTCTGAGTTATAAAAATAGTATTATCACGCTCACTCATATTGAACATTGTACACTATCGGTCTCTATGTAATGTGTAAATTAATTCTTCTCAATGTGGACACTTTTTGGCCGATCTAAGTACGATGAAGGTATATCTATAATTTATTTAGGTATTTACACTTACGATTAAAGACTGAAACTAAGTTAAATTTGGGCAACTTGCCTAATGTCTGAAAAATTAACACAATCGTAACACTACACAAACAAGTTTAAATTATCGTATGACATATTGTATCATTGTCTTCTTACACTTGATTTGAATCGGCATTGTGGTGCGACCTTAAGTTTTTTAATAAAAACATAAAACATACACTTTAAATCTTTTGTCACTGCATACTAAGTTGATGTTTGTGATTAATATTCTGTTTGAATAAACAGCTTGCAATGAAATAAACATTACCTTTTTGAGATTTTATGGCAAGGTGCTTCATTGTTAAAAGGGCCAGGAGGTCAGGAATAAATGTAGTAGAGTCACAGATTACGTGAATACAGAAAACCGTGACACTGTAGCGAGAGAAACAGACTCATATACACATACATATACAAGTGTAAATAGCGATCTAGTGAATATTGCACACCCCTAGGCCTCGAAAAGCAGTTAAAGCTCTCGTTAAATCTTCGTGCTGCACATAATCTCTCTCCTGTCGCGTCGGATTGCCATTCGCAATCGCACTAAAAGTGTTAGGGAATAGACAGTGCAGTTATACTTGTGCACTATGATACCTCCTGTACAGATGGCTGATTCCCGTTAAAATTGGCCGCCGTGACAGAAATTTGGTCAGGAAGACCTTATCTGCTTTATTGCATTAATATAAAAGCGCTCTTTGCACATGTCTATGTGTATGTACGTTTGTTGACGCGAATTTTATTGGAATGATCCCCTGCATCTGAATAACTGATAATATGGTGTTTAATCTATTTGTAAAATGCGAAAGAGTCCATGTGGCACCCGTCAAATCCCTTCCTGAAGATAATAACCTGGAGACTTTACACTACAAACGTCCTGTATAATGTGATTATACATTTTATATGGTCTTACCAGGGTGATCTTTGATGAGTTTTTTATTATCAATTTTAAACTTTGGGAATGCTTTTGGTAGGACCAATACCTTTGTAAGCATTAAGAACAATTTCTCGATTTTAGTGGACTTAACAAACATTTTAGGAACGGACACAAAAAACACTGAGATTCAAAACTAATATTGTACCGATCACATACATTTTGGTACCATAATATTGGGTTTGCCACTGAACCAAAGGCACAGTTTATTGATAAACCGTGTTTATGACGCCACGTCACTGTCATCTGTCAAGTTAGTGACATTGTTACACAATCAGCTCTACTAATTTTGACATAACTTGACTTGACTATAAACATGCGTGAAGTTATTCACAATTCGAAGAGTACACGGTGCTCTTTCTCCAAACCCACAGCGTTTCTGGTAACGGCAGATCAAAAGTACACCGAGACATCACGGTCTGGACGATCTTTTCTCATTAAGCACGTCGCCGCCACGACGTGAGCGACTTGCTAATGTAAAACCTTCGCTTTTCTTAGAATATTAGGGTTGCCATACAAAAATGGAAGGTAATGAAGGGAAAATATATTAAATACACTGACACACAGTCTAATGCAACCACACCTTTAAATCATCATTAAAATATGATCATCTTTATTAGATGGAAATTAAAACATCTGAATTATAAATATTTTATTATCACGCTCACTCATATTGAAAATTGTACACTAACGTTCTGTATTTATCCTATGTTTTTTTTAAAAGGTTACCTGTAATTTGTGTTTCAAATTACTAGTATTCTTATTAACCCCTCCAGCCAAGCTAGAAATCTTGTGTTAGGAGTGCATTCACGTCATTAGTGCAATGGACGGGATTCAAACCCGCGACCTCTCGATCGCAAGTCCAATGTCCTTTTTTACCCTTCCTAGTATGGACACTCTTTGTGTGATCTATGTACGATGAGGGCGACATCTATTATTTAAATCCCGCTACCCTTTCAGATATGTAGGCGTGTTTCCGTATAAGTATAGATACATGTAAGAAACAACGTACTGAAAACTGAAATAGTAGATTCACACTATCATTTGAAAATAAAATTGTGTATGAAAAGCTACTGTCGTTGCCATTAATTAGTCTTGCCGCTATCCTTAATATTGCGAGAGCTCTCTTCTTAAACTATTGAGTGGCACACCGGTGGCTAGACATAATAGGTTTGCAATTATGGTATTCCAACAATTGATGGGTTAAAGCAAGGAAAGGAAAAGGATTTGTGAAGGACATGATTTGTGGCAATTAACTGGACTTGTAATATTAGGCAACCGAATACGTATAGTAAGTAGTAATGCGCAATTGCATTCGAATGTATTCCAGCGCAACGCGATATATACTAGGCATGGTTAAGAAGCGTACGTACTAGCATACTACATAACTAGCTTTTGTCCGCGGCTTTACTCGCGTTAATGCAATTTCTGCTATCCCTCTGAAACAGTGCTTTTCCTGGATGAATGTGCCAAACCCTATGTCCTTTTCTGTACCCATGACAATGTATACAAAATGTTATGATTATCGGTCAAACTAATAAACTCAAGTTCGCATTTATAAGATGAGTTAGGATTAGAATATGGGACTACCCATTAACTACACAGCAAAAAAATACTAATTGCACAGCAAAATATGCTTACCAAACACAGCAATTATATATTTAAAGAGGTCAAACTAAGTCAGTGGAGTTCCGCGAAGAATCTAACATAACCTAACCCTTCCGAGACCGAATGCAGCGATTTGAGGCGTATAGGTGCTCGTTATGCTGTGCAATTAGTATCTATTTTTGATGGCCATTATATTTAATCTCTTAGAATATTATCAATGCATGCAAAAATTATTCAAATACAATTGTTATCATTGTTTACTATCAATTAAATATAATTAAATGAATATTAAAGGTGCCACTTTTTATCCATAGGTTACATAATAATAAGTATGTGAATATTAATATGTGTTTGTTTGTAACGCATGCGTTCCTAAACCATCCATCATATTAAGATAAAACTATTATCTGTTGTTATGCGCATACAAGCATCAGTTTCTGATAGAATAAGTGCAAGACGCATAGCAACGCAAGCTGGCCAATAATAGTTACTGGTCGGCATACATACCTAATAAACACATTACATAAAAAAAACTTCATTAGCAAAAAGCAATACAAACAACCTCGTTTACAGTTAATCAGTTTAAATAATTCATCGTGGTCCCATTTATTCTTAGAATAACTAATAAATAATGGAAATATTCACAAAAAAGCTCGATAGCCCTATGAACAATGACATTCCCTTGTCTATCTCAAGACAATCTCAATCACGTGTGTAGCGACACCCTACACAACCAACTAAATATTCCACACAACTGCTAACCGATTTTGATCTCTAAGGCTATGATAATAAAGACTCCACAAACCGCACTTGTAAACTTGCCTTACGCTCAGCGTACAATTTTAGTTTTACGATTCGGTTATACTAATTTGTGTCTTATTGTCATAAAAATAAGGTTCTTTGGTACCTTTTTAGGTGTATGCTTGCCAGATAGAAGTTGTCACGTCCGTTGTCTCGCTGTCATAGGGATGTGGCTTAGTTAAATTATAAAAAAAAATAAAGCTCATGTGATGTTATGTGAAGGTTCTATTTGTAAGTAGGTAGATTGTTTAATAAGTGCGAAGTAACTTCGTATGTTTGTTTACGTTGTTAAGGCTAAACTGCAGCACCAATTTCGATAATATTTGATATTAGGAGTCGTTTACGCCCTGGGGCTATATTGTAAAATGCGAATTCTAAAAGTACAACATTTAGGATAGACGTCAGAATTTCAAGAATTTTTTATACAATGTTCTTGTGTTTAATTTTCTCATTGTATACTGTGGCTTAAAAGTGCGGTTCATTGTAAATGGTATCAGAATTTACATATACATATATCTGCTATGCCTTTTGCTAAATTATCACATAGTAGCATAATGACAGTACGTTACAAGGGTTAAAACAGAAGTATCAGAGTATCAGAGTCAAATATTTTGTATTAACTGACTTTACCGAACTTTAAACATGGCGAGAAACATGCAGACAGCTACTTAGTCTCTTCATAGGAAATTCCGATAATAACCGTTGCCCGATTCACAAATTGAACCATTCCAATTGTCGGTGCCCACAGTACTAACAAGCAAGTATTCAATTACCTACGACAAAATATTCAAAAATAATAAAAACATCGATGGCGATATGTTAAAAATATATTCTTCTCTAGCACAACTAAAAAAATTGGCGGCAAGGTATCACGTAGTCTAAAGAAATAAGACATTAACAAACCGAGCAGGTGAATGGATATCCCGATGGATGAAACAGATAGACCAGCCGAGTTACCTTATCCTCCTTTAAAAAATAAAAGAACGAAATTTAAATTTTAAAACAATTTCGCGCTGGCAACAATGTTGGTTGAATCGCGCCGTATAATCTGTGGCGCACAGATAAAAAATTCTTTTAAGTTATCCTTTGCCGCCAAGAATTCTTTTGCACATTTTAATTTTATACTTTTATTTTTATAGTTCGATGATATTTTAATAATATGTGCTGTTGTTTCGATAATTTTATAGATTAAAGAGATATTACGGTATTGCAATGTTGGCATTATGACTAATTGGCTAGAATCACATGGCTTCTTTAGTTAGTTCTTGAGATAGTGCTACAGGCCATACTACTTTGTAAGCCCTATTAGTACAAAATATACGGACTGTGCTACTAATTAGATCATCTCAATTAAATACCCGTCCATAGTAATTGCGTTCTCATGAAATGTTATGACCTTTGATGGCTTTAAATGGCTCGTTGGAACCGTAACTGTGCTTATGTGAATTTCCGGATACGATTCCCAGATTGAGTCTGTTTGGTCGGAACATTCTTAATCTAGAAATATGCCAATAGACTCGGTTAGTACTTATCTACGACTTATAACTAAACTTGCGAAATATAGGGGCAATACACATCCGGAGATTCAGCTAAAGGTAAAATGCATACATAGATATATATATATATATATATATATATATATATATATATATATATATATATATATATATATATAAAAGTAAGATGTTTTTTATTAGCAGCTAGAGGTAATGATATCTAGGTGCTAATAAAACGGAACTTACGTACAAACGATTGAAAAAAGTTACGAATGAACGTAATGTCCTCTTGGCCGAATTCGATCACGGCGGCGGCCAATCTTAACGGAGACTGGCCATCTGCCCGAAGATATTATAGTGCACTCTCTGTACCCTAACGCTCATGATCCGATGGGATGGATAATCCGACACGACCGGAGAGAGATCAGGCGCAGGTCCAACGGGTTTACATGCTTTCCGAGACACGAGGGTGTCTAACACCGTCAAATCCCTAACTCCGGGCTCGTATTGAGATTTCTTAAAAGAAAAACCCAGTACCTTTTTTGTTGGCCCGACTCGGGATTCGAACCCGAGACCCCATGCACAGCAGTCCCATTCACTGCCGCTTGCGTCACGGAGTTAGTGAAGTGAACGTACAAAAGATTTAAAAGGATATGTTAACGACCTTTTGGTAATAAGTTATTACATGTTTCAGTCAACTCCGGTAATCCCTATAATTATTGTTTACCTATGGTAAAAAGGATTTGTACGTATTACGGCTAAGGTCTTAGGATGTGAGGCACACAATGGCAGATATGAATGGAACCATGTTTCCTAGACAAACTTAACGTTTCCTACGGAATTGCCACATTTCCTGTAAATCTATGGCGTTTCTAATGGTTGTTTTAAACGCCATTATTTCGACAGGTCTGTTCAAGGTTTGTTGTTAATCTTTTCATTGATCTGTGGCTACCTAATAAATATATTATTACGAGACAACATAACCTTATTACATAATCATAATGTCCACGTACTTACAAATGCATCCCCGGAGAGTTAATTAGAGATGTATTAGACCAACATGTCGGATAAATTTTCCTAAGAAATTCTTAAAAAGCGAATCGGTATAACACAGCATGCACTTTTTAAAACTTAATCTATTTACCATCAGCAACAAATGTAACTGATTTGATTGTATTGATATAAATATCTTTATATTCTATATGCAAAAGTATACTAAAAAGTAAAAAATAATAGATAACTATAATATTGTCTTATGTTTACGCGAATGTTATACATTGAAATTAAACACTTTATACGGATTTTATCGCGTTGTTTATTTTACTTTAAACACTGTTATCAAATTGATAAAATCCGTATAAAGTGTTTAATTTCAATAGATAACTATAAGATTGAACTAGTGATGTGTATAATTTTACAATCGAATAATACAGTTGCGCACAATGCAAAACGTACTTCGTATGGTCAAGGACGCAGCGTAAACTACAAAGTTTACGTACAGTGTTGTTAACACATTCGAATGAATAATTTTCGAATGTGTACATCGCAAGACGATACTGGCACACAAATCAATGTGCACCTAACATTACGGCGCACTCATCTCTATTACCGTATTACTATCAGCGAATGACAGACATTAAGGGTCCATGATAAAGATGTCTCGGCCATTGTGCATGGTCAGTGTGGCCATAATAAGGCAAATAGCCGCGCCGGCTACAGTTACGCCCGTTATTAGGCGCCGGCATTAAGTGTGTGGCCACGACAAGCGCGATATGTTACGTGTTTATTTTACAAACCATCGTATGACGTTGTAAAATCAGTATAATTATTGTGGAATTGCATCTGAACGTGAAATACGGGGCTCGAATTATGTTTCTTAGTCTTGCAATCCACAAATCGGTTTTGCTGCAACGGCTAGCCGCTTAAACAAAATATTATAGCATGCCGTTGTCACGTATAAATGTAAACGTTTTTCGTTTTTAACAGCATAAGTTTCCTTGTGTTACAGAACACTGTATCAGTAACTCGATTTAAAAAACTGTAATGATACGAAAGCTGTGTTACATGTAACACTAATACAGAATTCGATAACCAACTTACAAAATACCCTCATTGACAGATTTTCTTCGCCTCATTCCCACATAATAATCATTCCGCTGATTATAACATTGCATAAGAGTGCGATGCGCTAATTCGCCGTTTCCAAAGCCACGCATTAAAGACACGTGTACATATAATGATTGTTATATTACTTATAGTGTACAGTAAGCCTAATAATGGAGTGATGTAACTAAACGCACGGCGCGTGAACTTTTCATTTTCAAATGATTTAGAAAAAGAAAGTTCTTGCTTTTCTTCTTTGGAACCATTAAAGTTGAGTTTGTGTGGCGTTTGTGTTTATGCTAAGTGACAATTAAGTTACGAAATGTTTACTTTCGTAGACTTTTCTTGAAATCTCGTGTTTCAGCCGTTTTCTGTACGGACTAATATAATAAGGAATAATATAATTTAAGCCTCTTAAATTATATTAGTCCGTACAGAAAACGGTTACAATTACTTTTGATGCCTATCTCAATATATAAATCTAAAATTATTGCAAGGGATAATAATAATAATGGGACAGTCGTTATCTCATCATGAGACTAATACAATATTGTGGCGAGCTGAATGTGAGTGGCGACGCTGCGGTCCTGAATGCCCCAGAGAGTCGGGCCTCGTCCTCTGCTTGCCGTTACTGGTTGGCTGGGGTGGAACTTCAAGAGCTCCTGTAGGACTCTCAACTCTGGCTTGCCTTAGTCGGCCGGTCAGAGGGGGACCCGTTAGAGTTATATGCTTGGGGGTGAAAGTGTCATTTTCAAGAGCATAAGTACAGGGAAACCCTCTCCGGGTCTCAGTTGTGACGAGACCCGTGATGGTGAAACCGGCGCCGCACCGCTCGACACCCCTAGCCGCTCGCACCGATGCAATGTTGCCGTCTGTTGCTGGCTTGTATGCTTATGGTGGCTATACAGGGGCCCCATCTAGTGAGTTGGCGAGCCACCGTCTGCCCATAGCATTGATACTATTAGAGTATTCAGGGCAGACGCCGTTTTTCATCTATAGTTACCAATATACCGGTCCACCAAAAACCCATATATTAGAATCCATACGTAGAAATAGTCCTACGCCTGCTGCGGCTAGAGCCGTGGTAAGTGTTCCATCCCACCTTTGATTAAAACTCTGGCTGGCTTTTCTCGGGATCTGTGACAGCGGCGCGGCTGTTGGAGCTTGTTGTCTTGCAGTAATTGCTTGACATGTTAAAGTTTGGCGTCCAGGTGTTTGTTGTCACAGATCCCGTGGGCTCTCTGAAACAAAGACATTACCACGGTAGCTAACTGTTTAGGATGGTGGTGAGATTCACCGTTCAAGTACCTATTTGTATGGGTCTTTTTCCTAAACACAGTGTGACTCTAAGTATGATCAGGATTCCTGATGGCAAGTGCATCTAAGAATGCTAATGAATTATTTGCCTCTAATTCCATAGTAAATTGGATGTTGTTATTAATGGAATTAAGATGTTCTAGGAATATACTAACACTGTCTGTTGGTAATATTGTAAAAGTATCATCTAAAAACTTTTATAAATCCTGGTTGTGATGGGGGCAGTCTGTAAAGCTCGAGCCTCGAAGTCCTCCATATATATGTCGGCAACAACAGGCGATACTGGGGAGCCCATTGCTACACCATCGAATTGTATGTAGAATTTATTGGCCAGCAACAACAATAACAGCTAACAATCATCGAATCGTATAGACCATAGACACACACTACTCTTTAGTTTATGTAATAAGGACATTAACATAGTCACAAATTATCATCAAGCATTGTTGTCGTGTTGCAACGGTGGGGCGCCTTGTCCCATAGACAACCATTGTCTGTGGTTTCGCAACCTTGCTGCCACCACATAATTAACTTGGTTGGTTTTGGGTTCCGTTTAACGTATGATGAAGCCGTTTCAGACTTAGATAGTTAGTGCATTCTTGGCCTATTGTCCAATATTGTTGTTTTAATTAAGGTGCAATATTTTGAAACGTTGATAGAGTAATGAATAAGCCTTTGGAATTGCGATCAAAAGATCATGGATTGAAATCCCTTTCCAGTAAATACTAACACTATTGACAACATCCTACTCAATTATATCAAGACTGCAAAGTCTCTTTCTTAGTAGCAGTTTACGAAGAATTTCTTCTTTTTCTAAGATTTTTTTTAAGCAAAATTCCATTTACGTTCAGCTTGTCTGGAATTTTACCAACACACATTGACACTTAGCTCTGCCTAGGACTGACCCTGGTATCTCTAAGGTCATCAAATATAATTGTCAATATATGCCACTAGTACAACCTGTCCGATTAAAACGACGCGAGTCACTTTTTTGGTTCTATTCATATTCTCTTATACGGAACCAAAGAGTTAAAATTCAATGCGTTGAACATACAGAAGGCTGTCACTGATTTTCATGTACATGTCAACAAATATACAAAGGAGTCTTTACTTCATCGCGTTGATTTAAAGTGGGAGAAAGTTGGCTTGTTTATGACCGCTGTCTTTTAGGCACGTGGAGATACTTACTTTGCTGGCTCAGCGGCTCAAAGTGGATCGTGGCCTTCGACACACGTGACCTTTTTTTGATAATGACCCGCAAGTTAATAGACCAATAGGCTTACTATGGAAATGTCCGTCCGAAACTTCAGGGCAAACAAAATGTTACCAATATACTATGAACTTCTTTGGTTCTTTTATAAGGCATCTCCCGTATTAATTATAATTTCTGTGGTGCAAGAGGCTTTACAAACATTTAAACAACGGACAAAAATTATAGCCAGGCTCAAAACAGATATTTATGGCTCACACAAATTGTTGTCCCGTATGAGAATCAAACTCATAACACTCAATGCAGTGACAGATACAAGCGACCGCTTACAACCATGCAAGTAAGTTTAATTATCTAGAATAAATATAAAATACGTGTAGTTGTTGACTTTTTACATGAAATTGGAATATCAAACAGTCATAAAGAAAAATCGTAGTTTTAAATTGACAAACTATTTTTTAATTCGATGTTTTAAATATCTATAATATACATATAATTTTTACTTGAAAACGATAATCCGCAAGATAATATGTTTGATATACTACTTTGTTCAAACATATAAATACTTTTCTACAATATAGAGTTCTGTTCGAATATGTCACAGTGTACAGTTATACGGAAAACAATGTCCGTTCCTTATCGATAACGCAGTGAACACGGATCATTAAAAATAATAATGAAAAACAAGGCGTTTACCTCTTTATGTGCTAAAATCGTACTTACAGTACGATTTTATATATTTATACTACGCAATTATATTATACATTTATATCATAGTAATGGACGTTTCGCGATAGGAACAACCAAGCTTTTAGATAATCTATGATCACGACCATTCGACCATTCCATTAAAATTTTCGTACGCTAGTAACATGTCTGCCTCTTTTCCATATATAATATCATCAATACTGCTAAGGATTTAATACATAGAAATATGTACTTTCCTACGTCTAAATTAAGTCACCATTCTGGACGTTAAGTTGACTGCACACAATACATCTGAAATGTGTATACTTATATTGTACTATCACGCTCACTCATACGGAAAATGTTCCTCTATCATTCTCTATTAATGTAAGCTAAGCTCTTCTTAGCATTTTTTTTGTGCAATCTTAATACAATAAACACATTCTGACAATAAACAGTAGAAACATATTGCTTAAATCACTTATAGTTAAGATGCAACTCGGTTTTAAATAAAGGTACTGTTTCTAAGAGTTCATTGCACTATATCAGGTTAACAAGCTTTAATTTCAGGAACAAAAAACTTGGCTACGAAAAATGCAGACAGCACCGTGGGAAATTGTCAGTCACGCATATTGTATACCTACATTATTGGGATCTTCCAGTTACATCTTAAAAGCTTTTATTTAAAACACGCCTTGAAAGACTATAGCAAATTATAAATTACTAGCTGTCCCGAGAGACGTTGTCCTGTACAGGCGAAAAAAAAAATCTATACCATCCTCGAATCCACTTGAACACACACAAAAAAAATCATTCAAATCGGTCCAGCCATTTAGGAGGAGTTCACTGTCAACACACGTACAGAAGAATTATATATATAAAGATATATTATGGATGTAATATATGCTTACTTTATTGTCTCTTGTCATGGATTCGGATTCCGTCCATTGATTGAAGTGTTCTTCGTCCTTTACTATGCGTCGAAAGGTACGGATGCCATCCCTGTAGGAGACCACGCCCGCAGTAGGAGTAATGACTGTGTCGCAGGAAACTTTACATACATTCTAACAACGGACACAAAGAAAATCCAGATTCGGAACAACTATTCATGTATCACATAATTTTTTGTTCCGTTTGAGCATCGAACCGACAATACTTGGCATAGTAGCAGTGGCGACGACGCGACGACATAAACCATTACGATATCCGTGCACTCGTATCACTAATCTAACTACTGAATCAGTTATAAATATTTATTATTGTTTTAGATTGGTTGTTGGCGATAGCTCAGTGGGGAGACCAACTGACTGCAATGCAGAGGGTCTCGGGTTCGAACCCTCTGACTTTCGGAACTTATATGACTTTTCGAAATTATGTGCGTATTGATTGACAATTATCGCCTGCTCCGTGCCTCGGAGAGCACGTTAAGCCGTCGGCCCCGGCTACCATGAACATCTATGGCAGTCGTTATTGGGAAGTCAGTGCCCTGTAATATCCTGACACTGGTCTAGCCTTAGGGTATCGTTAGCCTTTGGGTTGCGGAGGTCAGGTGGCAGCCGCTCCGTGTAAAAACTGATATCCAGTCAAATCCGGTTAGACTAGAAAACCCAACCCAAATGACTTGGGAATAATAAAGGCTAGGGATATGATTAATTGTGATTCATGTTAAATTTTCCAATGTCATTTGTTTAAACCGACTGCCTTGCATTCGAATTTTGAGTAGTAATAAAACTATAGCTGGCCTAATAAATATTGATATCTCTGCCGAGGTACGTGAAAGCACGCCGATATACACAGAGGTTATAGGCGTGAGATTGTGTATGTTTTAACTACCATCTGTGTACATCTTAATATGTTCAGTATTAATATACTATATCTTTTATTTAAGAGTTTGATAATCACATGGTTGTAATATTTTCTCTTCATTCAAACGTTGTTAACTTTTTTACAGATACCACTTGTGGCTTTTTATAGGTACTTAAAATTCGGAGTTATCTAAATATCAAGTATGGTTTACATTCTAAATGGTGAATTGATTCTAACAAGGAAGTTTAGTTTTCTTAAATTTGGGATGTAATATCAATTAACCTAATGCAGTGTAAGCATAGACTTATTCCAATTTGCTATACAAGACTTGGTTTGTAGCCATCAACATCCAATTACTACCAGATATAATCTTCTTTCTATTTATGCAAACCAAATTAGATGTTTGCGATCCATTCATACCTTATACATAGGTGGTATTGGTGCGACAGTATAGAGTATCCCTATTAGGTATGGGTTTTTGAAGTTGTTATAAATACATTCGCCTGTTTTACTATAACTCTTACTTAAAAAGGGGCCGAGTATATTGCCGAACACTGAATACATTCCCCGGGCTCACACTACAGTTAAAAATTTACATACTGCGATTTATGCTCTAACAAAAAATGACAGTTTCCGTATTCATGTTTCCAACTACCATTTCTGGTTCCCTAAACTACAAGTTAATATTCTAGCAAGTGTAGGAACACACGAAGGTTGCTTAGAACAACACATTAACTTGTAAACGTGTAAACGGTGTTCAAGTGTCCGTGACGACCTCACTGCGATTTCACTCGGCCTCATTGGATCATTATCTTTGCCTAATTAATGTTGAGTGGTCAATCTAATGCCGAAATACTTGTGAATATTTACAACTGTATTCTTTAACGGTGAAGGAAAACATCGTGAGGAAATCTGTATATCTGAGGGTTCTTTATAATGTTTTCGAAGACATGTGAAGTCTGCCAATCCGCATATTAACGTGGTAGACTAATGCCTAACCATTTTTTAACTGAGAAGAGGCCTGTGCCCATCATTAAGACAGTCTAGATACAGGATTGATAATTTATTGTTATACATATATTCTTTACCGATTTATTGTGAGCCTATTTACAGTCCCAAGTATTCGGATTGTCTGATAGTAAATGGTTATTTTTTAAAGTTTAATATTGCTACCTCAGTCCGGATTGCTCCAGGATTTAACGGGAATTTATATCTTAAATTCCTATATTCACTAGCTAATAAAAACCAGTTGTCCCACGCGGTTTCATCCACGTTCACAGCGCGATGTTATATAGCATAGCCTATAACATAACCTTCCTTAAGAATTAGGCTAACAAAAGCAATACGAATTTTAAATCCGCATGTGAGTTCCTGAGATTAGACCGTTCGAACAAAAAACTAAACTATACAGCTTTATTATATTAATATAGATACAGTTATCTGGCGTATCTCTATAATGTATAGAATTATAGGCAAGTGCAGTTCTCGTGGATCACCTATTGAGACTCTCCAAAGTCGCACAAGCTACTAAGCTTGATTTGCTTTCACGACGCAAACAATCAGCCTACAAACAACAGCTTTCATTCCAAAAACATTTTACGCAACAGTTCACTCGTTTTAACATTAGGTGGATATACATACAGACAAACGGACACATTGACAAAGGCTTGAAACTAGAGCACAACATAACACCTAAATTTTCCGCTGGCCATTAATTACGTAAAAATAATTATTGCAGCCCCACACAGAATAACAAGACACTTGACATAATCTTTCACGCCTCTTCACAAAACAATAAGCAAGTAATTAGAGCTCATTAACTCAATGCGTATGCAATAGCGAAGCAGATGATTATAGGGAACACTTTCCATTTTGCGATGCGCAAGCGCAGTCGACCGTGCGCCACCGAGCGTTTACCGTGATTAGTTGGTAGTAATTACTTTTAATTTATTTCGTTTTGTTTACTATTTGAAGGGTCATTTCAATTACAATAATAATTAAACGTTTATTATATATAGTATATTTATAATTGATAAGAACAGGAACTAAATAAATAAAAATAATTTTAGTTGTATATCACGATTCTATAAATAAATGTTTAAAGGGTAAAGATGATGGTTTCAAGTACACATAATTCATAGCTACGAGATTATGAAGTTTTAAAGAGGCCTCGGTTTACTGGGAATAATAATAATCATTATTTATTCTCCTAGGTAATCCCGGCTACGCTTCGCTATGGCTCGGTCTGATATTAATGACCAGGGAAGTAAATTAAAGTATTCTAGGAATATTATCCGTTACCGTGGGAACTTGGATAAAATATATAAAATCACTATTATAGAAATGCTATGATGTAAAATTTTCAAATCTATATATTGTCTACTTTTGGAGTTTAGCGAACACGAAAATAAGGAAGGTGATTATTTAAATATATGAATGTTTTTTTATACTGCTACTTAACCTAGCAGAGATTAAATAATTTAGTACAAGCTTAGGAATGTTAAATTTTCGAATGTCATTTGTTTAAACCGACTGCCTAGCATTCAAATTTTGAGTAGTAGTAAAACTATAGCTGGCGTAACAAATATTGACATCTCTGCCGAGGTACGTGTACGTAAAGCGTGTGGTATCTGAATTTGTACATTGTAGACCCAATAAGCACCGTAGTACATGATACTAGACTAGACTTGTGTTCTTAATTATTAATTATAATTTCATATAAAAATGTTAATAATTTTAGTATAAAATATGTAATTTAAGACGTAATGTGGTCTGTAGTGCGGTATCATAGTACTATTTACTTTTTTATAGACGTTTAAATGACCGGATTGATACTAATTCATGCCAATGTTCTCTAACGAAGCCAACATACTGGCGAAAAGCTCGATTAAGATTTAGAGTACTCTATAACAATATTGAAAATATATAGTTATCAGAATCCCAGTAAGAAAAGAGCGTAGTTCGTGTCTACATACACAAACCCATGGCTTTATCCCGCCAGAGGTACGAAAAGGTGTATTATATTAAGTAGTGTTCAGTCTTTCGTAATAGGGGTCCAGACTCCTTGCTGCTATAAACAATTACTAGAACACCTAATAAAACTTCGCGGATTCCAGTTATCGAACTCGAGACTTCATGCACAGCATGTGTCTGTTAGTTCTTAAGTTCAGTATCAGTGAAGTGTTAGAACAGACTTAGTACAGACTTATTATGTAAGTAATAGTACACCATAATATTGTCTTAAGTTTACGCGAATGTTATACATTGAAAATAAACACTTTATACGGATTTTGTCGCGTTGTTTATTTTACTTTAAACACTTTTATTACATAATTTTGAAAACTCTAACACTACTATTATTGAACTTTAATATGCTATTTAATTTATTTAAAACTATTTTTATTTAAGTTTACACTGCTCCGAACGTTTCGGTTGCTTTACAGCAGCCATGTTCATGGGGAGACTGAGATGGTAGTTATTTGTGGTTGGAATGTACCACCAGCTTGGGATCCAGTAATTGAAATAGTCAAATCCAAGAAGAAGTAAAACATAGCTAGACTTCATGATACTTTGAGCTCATTCTGCGTGAATAGAAACACCAAAGATTAAATTATGTTCGGGTACTTTGAAATAACTAGCTACACTTCAGAACATTGGGATAACTACCATCTTAGTCTCCCCGTGAACATGGCTGCTGTAAAGCAACCGAAACGTCGGGGCAAAGTGTAAACTTAAATATAAAGTTTTAATTAAATTAAATAGCATAGTAAAATTCAATAATAGTAGTGTTAGAGTTTTCAAATTATGTAATAAAAGTTTTTAAAGTAAAATAAACAACGCGACAAAATCCGTATAAAGTGTTTAATTTCAACAAAATAGTACACCATCTTATATTTCAAATTAAGATTCTTGTATGTAAGACATAATATTCTAACTAATGCAAATACGACTAAACAAACAGCACACACACACAAACAAATAGATCCCGTATCACAGAAGATATACTAATGTATTACCTAAATATGCACTCTACGGTGCGTTGTCAGTATTGCCGAGACGACCGTTTTCCTAATTCACTAATCATGCAGTTATCCATTACGGTAAATGAGTAGCATTATAACAAATTGTACGTTTAAAGTACGCATTGGAATGCAATACAAAGTAACATCGATATAGTCGTATTAAGAACTGGTATGTGGTTAAGGCACAACGTATTCCTGGGAATTCTTGAACGGTTACAAGTGGGAATTCCCTGGAAGAGATATTATGAAGAACTTTCCTGCTTTAAGGTCAAAATAAATTTTAGTAGATAATTATAGTGGACTATTAGGTTATAAAAACCTCTAATCTTCGAGCGTTAGGAATATTTCGATAGACTGATTTCTATTTGACCTATGTTCAATAGGATAGATTAGAGAGCATTTGCCCATAATATAAAGAAAGGCCAGATGGGCCTTGCTCACTCTAGAATTGTCTGGTGCTCATTACAGGACGTTAAGTTTGAAGTCACAATATCAGAATTTCATCTGGGCCATCGCTGCCACGTCCAGGGCTCATAGATGGACTTCTCCATAGGATATACAGACGTGACTGTTAACATGTAGCATAGTATTGTATCTATAATTTAAATTAACATCAGTAGTCTTTCTTGCTTTTTGTGTGGTTAGTGGCCAACCTGTTGTCAAGAATTGTTCAAGCCGCCCGTAGGCCTCTGACATGGCTTTACGACTGCTGTCAATATGGCAACAACCGAGACCGACTTTTTACGTGCCCTCCGAAGCATGGAGACACTCAGATGAAATACTACTAAGCGGTCACCCATCTATAGACTGACCGCACCCAACGTTGCTTATCCTCGCTAATCGTTTACTGATCAGTGAGTGCAACAGCTCTATCAATACATTATTTTTTTGACACCTGACATTTTCTTACAAAAAGGTAAACAACATAAATCTACTATTAAACCTCTTGTTTTCGCAAACATGTATTTTTGACCAACAATCTGTGCTCACAGCGACACAAAGTGAGTCAATCGCGGGTTAACTTGAAGTTCGATGGGCAAACAGGTCCGTAGGTCAACGAAGGGTTTTGTCACTATTGCAGCATCGCTTTGTGAAATGATCTGGGCCGTAACACTGGATTAAATGATCTTTGTTTAATGTTACTACAATCTTTTGAAAGATAATCTTGTTACGTGCGTATTATTGCGATCTTTTTGGAAACGAAAAGTGTACATCTACTTTTTTTTTACTGAAGAGATATTACATTGTGTCCGATCCAAGTCAAATTCATAAATCATTTATTTATTTAAGTCACAAAGTAACACTTATGATCGTCTAAATATATAGGTTACCGGGCTTATTAAGTAAGATACAATTAGGTTAGTTGCTAGGTTCAGGAAAAGACAAAGGCTTTGTTCAAGTTCATTCTAAAAATGATCCCTTATAGAAATTTTAAGCAAAGCTTGTCCTGTAGTTCTAAACTATGATAGAGAGCTTTATTTACATTTACATTGTTTTTATACAAACATAGTTTCACGCGTATATTCCTTCACGCCCCGAAAATTTAGATAGAGGTGTTTTACACCTATTTCACCAGCTATGCCTTTTAAGTTCTCCTATTGCCGGCAACTGCAGTTTCAGATATCGTACTAGGTAAATTGTTTGATTGGATAACCTATGCCCGACTCGGGATTCGAACCGACTTCATATACAGTCGCACTCACTACCGCTACGTTACTGAGGCTGTTCATTGATTCATATTCTATATCTAGTCTAACTGGATGTCTATTGGAAGGCTTAGATGCTAATGAGATTCTAAAATAGCATCAACATGGTCTAGTTTATCTTGTCTCGTGGTATTAGAGCAAGTCATTTAAAATTAATAATAAGTGTTCTTGACAACCCGTGAGAAAACTAGAGGTATTGAGTATTATATATTTATACTAACATCTGGATATTGCTGAAGGAGGACGCAAGGATTGATTCAGTTACGGATGACGTAGTGGGTTATGTGGTCAGTTAGTCGCTGCCACTGCGCCATGTCTTATGGATCCCTGCACGGGGCACAAAATTGTGTAATCCATAAATATTTGTTCCATATCCGGGTCCTTATAAGCGGCGTTGAAAGTTTGTGAACTCCCCCGACACAAAAAGTAGTCATAGAGCGAAGGTGGTCGTTTAAAAAAATACAATGATGAATTTTTCTATTAATAGCTCTCAAGTTTTGATATAAGCGTGGCTGTTTTTCTGCACTTCCAAAGTAACAATAATGCTTAAGACTTGTATGATGATAAGCTGTTACGATAACCTATTATTGTTTGCAATATCAAGAGTATGGCGTGGTTATGATCCTAGAGAAAAGCAATTACAAATGGGTTGAAAAGAATAGAATGAGCGAGGTAATATCTATACCTTCATATTTGCTTCCAGATCTGTTACTCACCGGGTGAACACAATACCAGTGTTACTAATTTTGCACCGATTTCCTTTAAGACGGTGTTACCTCTCTACGTCAGCGGGCTCAATGGTACCCGTCCACAAATAATTGACATTTGCAAGCGCCTCTAATGAGATCTTTCAAACTACTGAATCGATATAGAAATTTATTTCATCAATAGAGAACCACACTATTCTATAAATGTCATGCATATATGTATGTATACTCTCTTATTTAAAGAAATATACAGCCAATTTTAGAGATTTTAGCGCAACAAATAAAGGAAACAGATTGTGTCTACATTGAAATAAAATTCCTTTTACGTATTATAAAATACCTTGTTCCTTTAAAATACTTTGAAATGACGTCACATAACTGTCCATAATAGAGACTACACCGTGAAGATTTCTTGATAACCACATTCAAAAATAAAACCAGTTAAACCGTGGATTTAATCGCAAAAAAACCGTAAGACTAGGTTTATTTTTTCAAGAAACTATGGGAATGAAACTGCTTGTATATGCAATCTTTATATTTTGCCGCGTTCTTGTGAAGTTTTTTGAACTGCTCTGAAACTTTATGAATACTTGCTTATACTTTATGAATATAGCTCATTTTTTATTTATAACAGCTGTCTCATCTGTCGTGAGGTCTTAGGTTAGGCAAAGTTAGTTCTTGAACAAAGTATTAAGAGGAAACACAAGGGCCGTTTTTCCATACAAAAGTAGTCCCCTTTTTCCTCCCTGGATAATGCCAGTAGAACAATAATACTTTTTCAAAAAATGTATAGCCTCTATTGGCATGTCCCTATGTTTTCCTTTTTTTCATTAATTAATTATTAAAAGAGATATGGCCTTCAAAAATCTCAAAAATTGGTCAGATTTTCCGCTGTGTTCAAACATCCAGAAAACAAATTTGAGTAGATTATATAAAAAAAGAAAAACATAGAAACACGGCCAAAGCCTTTCTCCAATTTTTAATAAAATAAGTAGGTAATTAAATCGGTCAAGTGTTGGAGAAGGAATCAGGGGACTACAAAACGTGATTTTGTGTACTTTTATAGGTATTTTCGGTCCAAGCTGCAGTTGTCTCTATCACGCTCTGCGGGCACTGCGCGACAGCAATAGATTTTACAAATACCAATTTTTCAATTCTCTCGCCCGTTGTGTTTCCTCTTAATGGGATCGTCTGTTAGGCAACTCTCGGCAGCCGAAAGAAGTCTGCTTCGTTAGATGTCAATAAACTTACACTCTATTATGGGCATATTAAAAGTTGGTTTCAAAATATTATTGAAATACACCTCTTCCCAACACTTCAACAGCGTAACATTAAGAGTTTTTTTGGAAACCCAATTAATGTTTAAAAATGCAATGTCATAAAAATGTATTCCTTGACACCAGACTATCTGCGTATCAACGTTTATTAAAATGCATTTAGCGGTTCGGGCGTAATTAAGTGACAAATATCCAAACATAATCAAAGTGTTACGACTATAATACTAATATAATGATTATTACAGCTTTTTAAACCGTAAATACATAACATTGTCATATGTCTACGCGTAGGTTATACATTAAAATTCAACTGCTTTATATAGAGCGAGAGTGTAGTTATTTCAAAGTAACCGAACTACACTTTAAAACATAGAGACAACCACCATCTTTATCTCCCCGTGAACATGGCTGCTGAAAAGCAACCGAAATGTCGGGTAAAGAGTAATATTAAATCTTAACAGGTTTTATTATTTAAATAGCTTAAATAGAAGTAAATAGTAACTAGTAAAAGCGTTTTACAATAATAGTTTAAAGTTTCAAAATTATGTAATAATAAATAAATAAGATTATTTTACCAAAATAAAGGATTGTAGTACACACAACGACGCATCAACCTAGACTGTTTGGACTTTGAACTATTAGAAGTAGAACGCTGCGAATCGTGCGAGAGAGTGCGTTATACTTTTGTTACGCTCTATCGTTGCCATTACATCGGCACCACTATGCACTGTCCCTTTCCAACAATTCTCTATTTTATATGTACCGTAGTTATGCGTATATAGGGTGTCTAACTTGATGTGTAGCCGTGTGTACAAGTTTTGTCTTATTTTCTAGTTAGTATAGGTACTAAATTAATCTACAATCAAATGAGTGAACTGTACTGTTCTTCTAGCTAGATTATTAAATAATAATAATAATAATAATATTCTACCACATACACACAACACCATCTAGCCCAAACTAAGCAGAGCTTGTACTATGGTTACTAGACAATGGATAAACATACATATATACTTTTTTTTTTTGTAAATACATACATATTATACATAGAAACACCCAGACCAAGACAAACATCCATGTTCATGCACACAAATATTTGTCTTGTGCGGGAATCGAACCCGCGACCTCAGGCGTGGCAGTCGGTTACACTAACCACTACGCCATCGAGGCCGACAATAACTGTCCTCTTCCCTTCTGTAATAAAGGTGATTTGTTTAGTATACAATCAATATCTTGCTCTTTAACATTTCATTAAATCAAATATCGTGCTACAACATCTAAATACCTTAAAACTTAATATCTTAATCTAGTTGACTAAGCTAGTACGTGTGAGGAAGTTTACATGTGCGAGGGTGTATGTGCGTCTGCGTCTGTGTGCGTCTGCGTGTGTATGCGTCTGCGTGTGTGTGAATCTGCGTGTGTGTGCGTCTGCGTGTGTGTGCGTCTGCGTGTGTGTGTCTGTGCGCGATAAAATCCGTATAAACTTGTTTAATTTCAATGTATAACATTCGCGTAATAATAAGACAATATTATGCTTTATATAGATTTTACCGTATAAAGTAGTTTAATTTTATGTCAAGTACAAATCAAATATAATGAAATTTATACTTACCTTTGAAAACAGTTCTGTTAATCATGCCTGCTAATTAGAACTAGAGCTATAAAATCTACGTATTTTACTGTTCCTAGTTCGCAGTTGCAGTAAATAATTTCAAATGGTATATATTTTATAATTAACATGAAATAAATGGTTCACCAATAGATTATAATTAAACATTATCTAATAAATCTAGTGTATTTATAGATCGTGATATTATGTTTAGATTTTGTAGTAGAACATATAATTTATTTATATAGTATTAAAGAGCAGCGATAGCTCAGTGGGGAGACCAACAGACTGCAATGCAGAGGGTCTCAGGTTCGAACCCACGTCGCGCACCTCTGACTTTCGGAAGTTATATGACTTTTTGAAATTATGTGCGTATTGATTGACAATTATCGCCTGCTCCGTGCCTCGGAGAGCACGTTAAGCCGTCAGTCCCGGCTGCCATGAACATCTATGGCAATCAGTATTGGGAAAGTCGACACAAAAGATCCCACTGGGTCGAAGTGTCACCGGTCTGTACTGACTGGCCCCCACACAAGATAAGATAAGATATATAGTATTAAAGTTAGGAAATGTCAGCCTTGGTGGTATTGTGGCTACGGATCATGGGATCCTGGGTTAAATTTCTGGATCGGGCCAATAAAATATTATTGTCTATTTTTTATTGAGAAACTGTGTATAGCAAGGATGCAAAATGGATCCAAGCCCCAGAACACTTTTTTTATTTATTATTTACTTCTTTTATTTAGTATAAGTGATTAAAATATAGACATCAAATTTATTGAAATCAAATAACAGTCTTGCTATTTGTATAGGTAAGTATATGTTAAATTTACTGAAACTTCAATTTTCTCAAAAGTAAGTTTTGTTGCTGGATTCATTTTGCATAACTATGTCCAATTACGAGTAGTAGCACGGAGTCTGAAACTATCTCCTGCATAAGGCAATAGTTTCACCCTCCTTTATGTGGGACTTAACACAGTTGGCAAGATGTAGGTATAATATCCCCACATGTCTATACTAATAATATAAAGCTGAAGAGTTTGTTTGTTTCAACGCGCTAATCTCAGGAACTACTGGTCAGAATTGAAAAATATTTTATTGTTGTATAGCCCATTTATCGAGGAAGGCTATAGGCTATGTAACATCACACTACGACTAATAGAAGCAGAGCATCAATGAAAAATGTTGCAAAAACGGGGCAAATCGTCTTATGTGAAGCAGATGAAGTTGCGCGGTTCAGCTAGTCTATGATATGGGGAGCTATATGTACAGTATCTTGTCGCTATAAGTGCCTTCAAAAGTGTACAATGCATATATTAACCTGAACGTGCTTAAATGTCAGTTTTTATGTTTGCCTTTTCATAAATCAAACACACTCGATGATTGCGTAAGACGTCAGTTCACCGACATTCCAGTGCATTTCCATAAAAAATAGTAGCTACACTGATTATATAGAGTTAGAAAAGAAAGCAAGATGTAGATTTGTATGCATGCATAATATTTTCTTCATCTATGATCGTCTAGTCTTTATGCTATTTTGTTTTATTTCCTTATAAACGATATATATATATATATATATAGATTGGTATATATACCTATATATACACGTATAATAATCCTCCAGACCGAATTTCAGTCACGGCGCGGGCGGCGGCCAATATTAACCCAGACTGGCCATCTGCCTAGGAGATATTATAGTGCACAAGTATGTGCGCAAACACATGTGCACTCTCTGTTCCTGGAGTTTCACGGAGGTAAAAAATACATCCAGACGTGGCAAAAATCCTTCTCATAATTATCGTTTATGAAAACATATTAAAATTGGTTTAGAACGAGAGGAGGTAACGGGGAAAAATGAGATCCTTGTTTTGTCTATTTTGTATAATCAGTCCGAGTATTTAGGTGCTACATATATTCATATTTCGTTTCGGCCCTGCCTAGCAAAAGATATGTTTTGGTGGCGGCATTTTCTCATTGTGGCACCAAGGCAGACAAAATACACTATGATTTTATTATTAAGACATTCTATACAATCAAGTAACGATGATACGCGAACATTGGACGCGAGACCTACATTTTTAAACTATAGATATGTTTGCATGAATACAATTGCTGAGGCGAACGGTTGAGTCTATATAATGTTCTGAGCTATTGAAGAGTTTGATCTGCAGGTTATCCTTGTTCCAGTCTCTGATCGAGGTCGTCTGATTATTGTTTTGTCATCGGTGTATACTAATGCCAATTCTAATAGCTGTATTGTACATGCACAGACTTACATATACGTATATATCTGCAAAGTATACATCAGTATGTAAAGTACTAGATTTGCACGCAGCTTTGTTCGCATAAAAATAGGTTATGTTAGTAAGAGTAATTTTCTATTAAATAAAATATAGCCTATGATACTCGGGAATAGTATAGCTTTCTAATACTGAAAGAACTTTTAAAATCGGCTACACACAAACCCAAAAGAATAAATCATTCCTCTTCATAATATTAAATATAGATGTATCACAGACTTACATATTAACAGATATGTTTTAAGTTCCACTTAATAAAGGGAGCCACCTATCGAAGACATTGCCAGATTCCACCATGCTCCTGAAATGACTACAGATAAAGCCTATATACGCACTGTGGTGGAATGAAAAACCGAAACTGGGCATAGGTTGTAAAAAAACTTAAATTTCAAACAGTTTTAAATAATATTAAGAATAAAAATAACTTTAAACCGAAAGTATCATATGCCTAATGGTTTTTATACACGTCCCTGGTAACTTGCGCAATTTAATGACTTAAGCCGGTCAACCGCGCATGTAACTCGTATGATTGCATGTAACCCGCGCGAGTAAATAACGCATGTACAGCATGCATTTAACTTTGTATATGTAGCCCTCACTACTTGCATCGCATACAAGCATCATTAATATCATTACATATAACAGCTACTTTCCCAAACAACAGTAAATCGCTAACTCTGAATCACAAACAGATCAACTTATCCAGATAATATGTTACCCTAATTCGGCGCAGGCGCAAGTCAACATCTAATGTAGGTATATTTCAAGTTAATTTATTGGCCAGTGTTACCGCGGTAGCCCAGTTGTGTTATCACATCGAGTCGGTTAAGCAACGGGACCGTTATTCGAAACTCGCAAAGATGTGGGACAACCGCGAGCTAGGAAGCGATGGATAGGGCAAATGGTTTATTTTAGATTTAAACCTGCAATCGTATTTTATTGGTCGGACGGAGGCTGGCGTTACGTAACAATGCTTTGATTGTTAAGTATCGATATACTTAGGCGGACAGCTTAAGAAAAAAAGGAATATTTGCCGTCGTCGTATAGTATGTAGGGCAAATGTAAATAAAAAGAAATGAAGTTAAAGTTAAATAATAACACATTAGTATTCTAATACCCTGCCTTTGAAAGAATGATGTGTCAAAGGCAAATCATGTCACGTGATTTGATTAGCTATTGTTAAATTAGTCAGCCAATCAAAACAGTTTATATGTGTTAGACCGTCTGTTATCAAATTTTTGTGTTGATCCACCTTTTGTGTGTTAATCGAACGACTGTCTTAGTGGTGAAGCGGTAGTGAATGCAACTGCTGTGTAAAAGGCTTTGGTTTGATTTCCAGTTCGAGTTAAATATTATAAAACATCTAGCAGAAGAGTCTGGAACTATATCCAGTAGGCGACAAAAGCATCTCCTTTTTGATGAAGGTCCTGAAACTATAGCCACAGCATAACGTGATTCTAATACACCTCTGACTACCCCTTTGGAATGGAGGGAGATAGTCAATGAGAAAGTGATTCAGCGGGGGAGTCACGACCCTCAGTAATGAGGAATACGACGCGAGGAGGAGGACCTCTTTGGAGATATAAGCATGATATTATGTATGTATGTGCCGAGTTGGATATTCTTTGTGTTTGTTTCTCAGTGTTTGTAAAGCAACCGATCCATCGTTATGATGATTATCGTGAATTCTTCAATTGTGTTTACAAAAGCGAGCTGCCTTCGACCTGTTCACATGTGACTTACTTGATTATCATTTACCAAATGAGTTATTAAATCATTATGATTTTGTAAATTAAATTTCTTTGTGTTTATTTAAGACTAGATTTTGACCGCGGTTTCTCTTGCGTTAATTTAGATTTTATCAATAAACTTCTATCCTTCGGAAACAGTACTTTATTCTAGATGAAAGGTACCCTATGTTTTTTTCTGTAAACTGACAACATGTTTATGAAATTTCATAATGATCGATTGAGTAGTTAAGGCGTGAAAGCGTAATAAACAAACAAACTCATATCCGCATTTTTAATATTAGTTAGGATTCTTGTGTGTAATCTAATAAATTAGGACTGCCAAATTTCAATATTTTGTCTAAGTAATCATTTATTGGTAATTAATATATTACCTCAAAATGATTACCTATTTAAATAGAATACCGCATCCACGGCAGCACAGAAAGCTTGTAAAATCTCGGTCCGATCTCACCTCAGGCCCAGATCCTAAACGGGTTTCCCCGATGCCACTCCATTATTTGATTATAACTTACGCAACTGAAAACTAGCCAATACCGAATTACGCTTACGTTCAGAATAACAAGAAATATACTCACGCCCATTACTAAATAGAAGTCTACTCTTAACTGAAGCTTGGGAATTAATAATCGATTCTTGAGTATACCGCGACGGTTCCGAATTAGAATACTGTCGTGGTATTCTGTAAAAGTGTTCATTTCGAATTTCGAACTTACATGTCAGTTTGAAAATATCTTGTTATGACTATGGAACTTCGTTTATCTAGTGGTAAGTGCATGGACTAGAGGCCACGAGGTCCCGAATTCGTAAGGATAGGCTAACAATAAAATTATTTATTTCTTGCCAATACATTCTTACTAACAGACCAGACTTAGAGGCTTGGTTAAATTTTATCCTCGTGTCCTCTAGGAAATCACTCAAGAGACAAAAACCGAATACCTAAACCTTTCGTTAGCCTGTAGTATTAGTTTAGAATTTCAGTCACAGCCCAGGTTTACGGTTTTGGTAAAGTTGTATTCTCGGGTCTAAGAAGGCGCATAAAGTCGTGTTGGATTGCCGTTCTATCAGACTACGAAAGCTAGGGAATAGAGAGTACTTGTGTACAACAAGTATCTTCCCCTCTTTCTGTATTTAAAGTTTTTACGGTCACATACATATATGCAACGGTATACGGAATGCCACCATTATTATAAATGACTCAGGGCTTGTCCTACCATCTCCAGATAGCATTAATCTATAAGATAAAAGTCTCGCCATCTCTCTTCTTTAACCTAACATGAGTGAGACAGCATGTGATTTATCTTTCGGATAACTTTTACTTGTTAGTTGTAGGATTGGCCATAAGTTATATTACAGTTATTATACCCAATTATCCATCTCTCGTCTGACGACACTAATCATCACCCGCGGCGTCGTTAGGGTGATAGGTCAAAAATTACTGGAACTTTACCGTCACACAGCCACGGAACACGCTAGCCTGCTACTAGAGATGCTTCGGTCGTCATATTAAGTCCGAAAGTGTTATTTAAAAGCTTGTCCTCCAAGTTACCCAGAAATTGTTAGTATTGCGAGAAATGACATTTAAAGAAAAACCGAATAATTACGACTACAAATATGACATGTTTATTTCTTACTGTTGGTACTGACTGCGTTCAGCAGCGCTTATCACCCACCACGAATATTATTATTAGATTCACCTCTTGTAGAAGATTCCTTTCTCTGTGTACAAAATACTATTTCAATATATGCATTTTCGGATTTCGGACAACCACACATAGGATGTTTTTTATTGATGTTTGTTGGTGTGGTTCACGTGACATAAGTATGCAGCTGAGGTGACAGTGAGGTAAAGGTCCGATGCGCTGATGTTCATAAATTTTCTGTGAGAAAATTCTTAGTAGTAACACGTAGTCTGCAAGTGTACGCGAGAGATTGCTATAGGGTCGCGCGCTATTACATGGGATTTTATTTATATCCGTCGTATCGTCGTTGTAGGCGAAATGCGGATATAATACACCTCTAACCTCAGGGATATATTTATATATACTACTTCTTCTTTTCGTGTGGTTAGTGGCCAACCTGTTGTCAAGGCAAGAGTTGTTCAAGCCGCCCGTAGGCCTCTGACATGGCTTAACGTCTGCTGTCAATATGGCACAACCGGGACCGACTTTTTACGTGCCCTCAGAAGCACGGAGACGCTCAGATGAAATACCACTAAGCGGTCACCCATCTATAGACTGAGCGCACCCAACGTTGCTTAACCTCGCTAATCGTTTACCGATCAGTGAGTGCAACTGGCTATGAACGCCTCACATATGTACATACATATGTTTATAAACTTCGACTTCTTTAAAAATTTTTTTGTTTCTGCACATGTAGATACACGAGAATAATTGATGAAATAGATGTTAATGCGAATTCTCAAAGGATGTTTTCAATATACAACAAGCTTTTGACGACAAGGTATGTTTTGGATTCCGTCGACGTGACACTGACTTCTGTACGCTACGGCTTGTTCTTTCATTGTACAATAATCCTAAAAGCAGTTAGCAAAATATTGTGCATACCAATCCCTAATTCAGCCCATAGAGCAACGCTTGACGTGTAAGCCACATTCAATTATGAAACAACAACATTGCTAGAAAGCGACTGTCACTATTCTATGCTAATGAATAATTGTAGCCGACTGACTTATTACTTACGACTATTTGTCGAGAATTTGTCGTCTCGCTACCATTTGATAGCGATTTACTATGCTATGTGAACTGTTATGTAATTGGAGACTTTATGGTAGAACTATAATAGGAAACGAGTTATACAATGTACATTATTTAAATATCCCAGCATCAAAAATTTTGTTTTAATAATAATAATGTCCTTTAGAACGAAGACTAACCATCTGCGCAGAAGATATTATAGTGCACAAATGTGTGTGCATTCTCTGTTCCCTAATTCTCTAGATCCGATGGAACGGCAATCTGACACGATCGGAGAGAGATTAGGCTCAGGACCAACGGCTTAACGTGCTTTCCGAGGGACAGGGGTGTCTAACTTCCTAACTCCGAGCTGGTATTGAAAATTTCTTAACTGAAAAACCAAATAACTTTTCGTTGGCCCGATCCGGGATACGATCCTGAGACAGTCGCATTCGCTACCGTTGTGCCACCGAGTCGAGTTTCTACACATACTTATGTATTACTTATACAAGAAGCCGTTTCCAACATAACAACGTACACATAAGCTCGCATAATCATATAACTTATGCACAAAGTCCCATAAGCCACAGATCCGTGTGTTGTACACGATAACTGCGTAACGAATCAACGCAGCCTTGGATTCGCCACAGCATATTTACATGTTATGCCTGTTACATGGTTCTTTGTTACAGCAAACGTGTTTAGCGATGTTGAATGATTTTTTGGAATTATAAAACGCAAGGGAACTATGCTATTTAAGAAATGGAGAAATTTTAAACGATCGTTACGTCGGTTTTGTTACCGTAACCGTAGACAGTCGTAAAATGTGTCTTTTTTAAATAGAATTTGGCAAATAAACATATATCATGCCTGGTAGTACATGGTTATTCTAGCCTTTAAACATGTTAAGGGTATTGAAATTAAACAATTTATACGGCTAATTTCAATGTATAACATTCGCGTAGACATAAGACAATATTATGATAAAGGTACTCCCGCCCTACCGACTTTTCTCAGAAGAGTCGCTCTGCTGCTTTTGCTAGGCACCAATATTACTGCTCTTTTGCAGAGAGCACAGTGCTTGCTTATGGATCATGAAAACCCTACTCATTATACGAACATAAAAGAGGCAAGTAGGTTTTAGGCTGCGGTCATCTATAGGTTGAAAATACTTTCTTAGCCAGCTTGAACGAAATGCTCGATAAAAACATCGCTCAAATCGCAAAAGCAAAGTGGAATCCATAAGTTTAATTATAACATTAATGACATACATATGTTTTACATAAGCTCATTACAAAACCTTTTTATTGCTCAAAATTATAATAAATTGGTTCTAGTACAAAATAAAAATAAAATTGCAATTTCTTTAGGTTACGGTTCATTAGTTATAAATGATGTCTGAATCCTAACACTTTTAAATTCTATATAAGGGTGTTTGTAGATGTAACATGCCGGTTATAATCTACTAACATCACATGGTATATGATATAACTAGATTATGCCCGCGCCTTCGTCCGCCTAGACCGCCATTTCGTGTGGAATGTCATTTACGCGGATATCACCATCAGTCACTATGCACCATAAATCCAGTCCGTCCGGAGTCCAGTATGAAATTAGATGAACTTAGACTTTAAGTTCAAGTCGCATCAAAGACAAGGCAAGCAGTAATTGCGTGAACCCCGAACATACTTCAAAAACAAACAAACTCGTAGAATAAGAAAATCGTTGAGATTTAGAAATCCTTAATCAGTTAATCTGAATTAGCTTTTTAAATATCTTTAAGGCCGAAATAGCTTTTTTTTAGTTTTATAACAGTATAAACACGAGGAAAACGTTTTGGTAAATACTTGCAATATTTGTGAATGATATTAAATGTTTTGTGAAGTGACAATTACCTGTCGGCTATTTGACATTAGCAATGAGATGCTAGCGCGACTCATGGTGACACACAGATTAAACCTATCCATCACCATGATTGACAGCTAATGACTAATCGATTACCCTAGTTTGTCATACATATGGACAAGAACCTGGCGAATTCTCTATTACCTGCCACTTGCCAATAAAAAAGTCAATTTCAACTACTTTCAAGGTACTAAAAAGTTTACCATTACTAATGCGTTGAGTGTTGTAGGTTTTGTTTTGTCACGGGGTGCTTTACAAATATTTAAACAATGGACACAAAGAACACTCAGACACAGAACAACTAAAACAAAAATAAAAAGAAATATCACGTGTGGGGATTGAACCCATGACTTTAGGGTATGCCATTCAATTCACAACAATAAGGAGTGTGGTGGTTTGAACCCAGGGCATACCCAATGTCGTGCGTCGTCGCCAATATGCACCTAAAAAACAATGCCCACCCTTCATAATGCCACCGGCCTAGAAGTGGACAGTCAAAAATTGTACTAGTTGTTATTATATATATACTGCAATTATATATATCCTTTCACCCCAATGACTGCCATGGATCTGTAAATAAAATGAATATAGATTTAGATAAAATATCAGACTGGGCTAGGAAAAATTCACTGGTACTTAACCCTACTAAATCCAAATTTTTAATACTAGGCTCAAAGGAATGCATTAAAAAGATACAAGACCTAAATCCTTTAGTAATGGTTGATAGCTGTCCCATTGAGCAAGTTCGTGAGGCTCGAAATCTAGGTTTGGTCATGGATGGTGAACTGCATTTTGAGACGCATGTACTTGAAGCTGTGAAAAACTGTTTTTACCGTCTCAAGTTGCTATACCTAATTCGCCAACACCTGAGTACTGAAATGCGTATATTGCTCTGTGAGACCCTAATATTTTCAAAATTAAACTATGTGGATACTGTGTTTGGTCCATGCATATTGAAAAGAACGGAGAAAGTAATCCAGCGAGTACAGAACGCATGTGCTCGATTTTGTTATAACATCCCACCTCGTACACATGTCACCCCATTCCTGAACAGTGGAAACCTGATGAAGATGTCTACTCGCAGGCACCTTCATCTGGCAATTTTACTTTTTGGCATTGTTCTATACAAAAAACCGGAGTACCTGTACAAAAAATTAACGTGGTCTCGTAATGTCAATCAGTACAGTACACGGGCGGCATCACATCTTTTGGTCACATCGAGTCACAGAACCACGGCTTTCAGGGGTAGTTTCAGATACGCCGCAAGAACGCACATTGCTGGAATGACCTTCCGCCGCCTATGCGAAATCTGAAAACATTACATACATTCCGTAATAAGTTTAAGATGTTTTTAATAAACAAACAAAAATCATTGTTATAATTTTACGTACTTACCTTTATAACAGATATGTATAGCAACTTTACTTACACGTATAGTATCCATCATTACGAAACATATTGTATAAATAAATCTAATAATGATTGTGGTAATATAGTGTATATTTTGTTAATTTGCGCGTACGCAGCGGTAATGTATGTTTTATCATTGTATTCGACTCTGGTAGACGCTTTTTTGACATTCGTGACAGATGTGACTAGTTTAATTGGCGTTCGAAAACTCATTAATATTATATTGTTCCTTTGTTTTTCTCGTTATTGCTTTTGTTTATTTTTATTTTTTAATTTTTTTTGTGTATCACATGCTGTATTTTGTAGTATAACATAATTTTATATATTACGCTAATGAATATAGACTATTTACGTTTATATATATACATATATCTACATATATTACATAATATATGAAGATAATATAAATATATTGTTATGAGGTTATATTTATTATATTATTCAATTTTTTGTATGTTTATTTTATTATGTATTGGTTTATAATAAATTATTATTTAGTAGGCCTGCGAGAATACCAGCGTTGTAGTCTATACTGCAACAATAGCTGACGCAGTGCCTAATTTGATCTCCATGTACCGTCGTTAAATTGTATGTAATATTGTTTTCTTTTAAATTATGTGTGTATGGAGGTTCAAATAAAACATTTTTCTTTCTTTCTTTCTTTCTTCTTTCTTATTGAATTAGATAAATGAGTGCTTAACTAATAATCTGAGTTTGGTTAGAGGTCTGCCATGTTCATAATTTTATTGAAAAGTACATTTATAATCTCAAAAAAAAGCCCTTGTAATGTGTCTAATGGCCAAGTAAGCTTTTGCTAGTTACGAATCAAATCATTATAAGTAGAGAAAATATTAAATCGATTAACAATATATGATTATAATAATATTGTTAATTATAATCATATATTCTTATTATAATATCATAATTTCTTCTTTTCTTTCTTCTTTCTTTCATTTATTATCATTTTTTTTTTACTGGCAACTTCTTATCTATTACACTTTGACTAGTTAGACGTTGAAACATCTTTTTAGATAGAAATTATGAATAAGTTTCTTGGCACACCTTTAGTAATATCTATAAATTATATTAAATTATACACTAATTATTCTACAACTAATTTAAACCCTATTGTGCTGTTCATGAGTTCCAAAACTAGGCCAGTAATAGGCATTGTTTTTGTGTGATTTTTTTTTTTCTTGCGTGCTTTCTGTGGCCTTTGTTTTAATGTTTGTAAAGTTCGGATACAGATATAATTTGTTCTTCATAGCAATACGCAAGCTATCAAACAGATTTTAAAATGATTTTCACACAGTAACTTCGAGTCCAACTTAAAGTTGAAGTGTGGAAGCACAAAGTGTTGCACGAGCAACACTTACGTTACATTGAATTTTTATCCTCAATCTGTAGTTCTAGCAGACGTAATTGCAGTCTAAAGTTAGTTTTCAATAAAGCACATTTATTTTTAGACAGTAATACCTGTGGTAATACTCTCTCATGGTCATATAAATATAGGAAATAACTAAATATTCCAACCAAAAAACAATGGCCAATGCAAATAAACGCCAGCCTTCTGAAAACATACAACAACCTACCGTTTCTATGTAACGATTTCCATATAAAAGCATGTATTCTAACTACGCATGAATGTCTGGACTAAAGCCCACTTCCCATTACTGGACAATGAGTCTTGTAAATTCATGGTGAAGCCTTTCAACGGTGCAACATTTGGTATTGTTGGTCTGTTGTACCGTACGCGGACATTGTGCGGTTTATTCATTAAACTAGTCAGTCGAGCTCCGTGATACCTCTGGACTCCTGAAAGAAGTGCTATTTATTAATTTATCTTTTTTCAGTTGCTTGTTGTGATATCTGAGTTAATTGACCGCACTCATAGGCTTAAGTACTCGATTTGCTATTGCCACTACGCCAAGGGTTGTGTGTTCGATCCCTACATGGGATATTTTTTTTTTCACATATAGTTGTTTCGAGTCTGGGTGTTGGTCTTCGTTGTTTGAATGTTTTTAAATTCCCATGCGACACAGGATTATATAACTAGCTTTTGCCCTCACTATCGTGTAAATCGCTTTGGTGAAACTTCATCAAATGTCGTTTTGTGTAACAACAGACGGTCAGACAAAAATTATAAATATCTTTGAATCTAATTCCTCTTAAGCCGACACAATTATTTTTCAAAGCTATTTCGTATGTACACACAGCGACACATCAACCTAGACTGTTTGGACTTTGAACTATTACAAGTTGAACGCTGTGAATCTCGCGAGAGAGTACGTTATATTTTTGTTATTTTGTCATATTCACGTTGAACGGGCCGCGGGCGTCGCCACACGCGCTAGTGCACCGTGATGGGTACACCACTATGCATTGTCTTTTTCCGACAATTCTCTATTTTGTATGTAACGTAGTTATGCGTGTATAAGGTGTCTAACTTGATGTGTAGCCGTGTGTACAGACAGTCTTGTTAATAAAATATTTATTACGTATAAATATTTTATTAACAACTACTAAACTTGGTAAGAGAATTAAATTACTTACGTTCGGTTGCCTTAAAATATAATTCACTCACAGCAGACTTTTGTGCCTATTAATTAGTTAGTTATAGCTGCGAGAAGGAAAACATCTTGAGGAAACCTGCATGTCTGAAAGTTCTTCATAATGTTCTGAAGTCTGCCAACTTGCATTAGGGCGGGCTTCTTTGTGACCTAAACATTCAGACACTGAGAAGAGCAGTAGGACGGCTTATATACAGCAAGCCATATACTCAGTATATGTAAAAATATAAATACATTTTCGAATTCGTTGTAGTAATTCAGCTGGCGGCGTAATAAAACTGTAGTATCTGAAGCCACTAGCCAATAGTTCCGCCGCTTACATAATAATGTTTAAATAAAATATGTAACTAATAATTATATTATTTTCGTTCCAGGTACGTAAACAAACTAACAACAGTCACGATATAACAGTCGTACAGCGCATGTGTGAGTTCAACCTGCATATGTGAGTGTGAAATGATGTATCTATGTATAACTTTGAATATATTAACCTAAATAATCATAAAGCTGATCTCCTTTCCGTCTGTGCAGTCATTCATATTGGGCAAGTACACGTCAAGACAGACTGTTTAATTCCGTATATTTTAAATTTATTATTTACCGTCGTTTGATAAGCAGTTGAGGTAAAACTCTCAGTTTTAACGTTGTATTAAATAAAGAGAGGTCAGCCATTTATTATATTTAAACCAATGATATTATATACAGAAAAGAAGCAGATATATTATTAAAGCACGCAAAAAGAAGCTTAAAAATCGTCGCATCTCTGAAAACAACATCGGTTTACCGTAGCATTTAAAGCGAAATTGTTCGAATTATAGCTATCTCTTTCACGTAAGCTCTTGCTATATTTATCGATTCCACTGCTTATTAATTTAAATTATTAACACAAGTTATTAATTTTATTGTAAAATAGTCTAGGCACCAGATTTTCGACGTCCATTATTATGTACTGTTTTATTATTGTACACAACTAAAATATCGAATCCAAACTTTTTGCCCCAATATTTTCATAGTATAAGGACTACAAATCCATCTATAACGTTTTACTTTGGTCTTTAAAGAGTATTAAAAAAAATAGAACATCAATTTCAAATAGATTAAATAAATTTTAAACCTATGTTTAGAGTCTTTAGTAACCTAATGTACATAAACGTACCTTCACTATATTGGCGATATATTAAAAATTTTATAGAAATATTAGTTAAACTAGGGAATATGCGTGTACACAGTAAAAAAATATTAAACAGCAATCAACATTATAATTACATTTACGTTGTAATTTAGGTAATTAATGTAATTATTAATTAGTAAGATCATTAGCCTATAAGCTACATTGAAAATTAACGTTTTAATTATGTGAAATCTTGTAATGGGTTCTTTTAGAGTTTATGTATATTTTTGTAAGCTGGTAAGATTTTAATCATTATAGTTATTGTTGCTTATCGATAAGGTCATCCATTATACATTTACTTTAAAAATAGGGTATGTACTGCACATAACATATGCAATATATTAGCTGTGCCCGCGGTTTCACCCGCTTTCATGATTATTGCGCCCCTCCCGTGGATCGTACCGTGATGTTATACAGTCCAGTAGTCCCTGAGATTAGCGCGTTCAACTAAACAAACAAACAAACTCTTTAGTTTTATAATATTAGTATAGATTATATCCACCTTAGAAATAAATTAAGGCATGTATTTATCATCCTTATAATATTAAGTTAATATGTGCTACACACTAGAGGAGACATCTCAACTATATTATTTGTTAACACGTGTGAGTGCAAAATATTTATATTTTAAACTTGTATATTTTAATCACACTACTGCTTAATTAACATTGTATTTAAACGTGTCTCTCCAGCTATAGCCTGGCTAAGACTAATTGAGTTAGAGAGCGTAAACTCTAAATCATGTTACAAACAATTTAGTTAAGATGTCTCCTCAATAGCGTAATATTTTATGTCTCCTTAATTAGTAATTAATATTTAAATAATGAATATTAGTGTTATATGATTCACAATTAATAATAATCTACAAATAATTACTTATTTGATAAAATTATGACAGGGAACTAAAAATATAGTCAGAGAATTAAATGCATTTACAGAACCCCAAAGCATTTTTCACGATTTGGAAATCAGGAAACCAAGGAGGTTCTAATAGCATTATTATCTACACATCTATTTCCTTCACTTAATAATGATTGCTACGTAACAAACTTATCTTTACTGTGTGCCATACAAAATACAACCATAAAACAATTGAGATAAAGACCAAACAATTACGTTCCAAACACAAAGCCATATTTTAGTTACGCTATTAGAAATCATACCTACTATGTTTCGCCCACATTATAATTATGACCCGTCATACAATTTTGAACTCTATTACATAGCATTACGGCATATGATGACAACTAACATGAAATGTTACGTAGGTAGGCATGAAATTATCGATTAATTTCTTGCCAATTCATGTGCTCCTAGTACTTTATATACTTTTTGCCTACTGACAACAAAACGTAGATCTATGATGCAAAGTTACTTTTTTATGTAGTAAATGACAGTAATAAGTATACCTATTCCATTAGTTTAATTTGCATATGTATTAATGATTTACATAAAATATTACATTGCGGCAATTTGTAATACATTGCTTATATTATAAAAACGTCGATGTAATGAGTAATAGTAAGTAATCATAGGTGCAAATATTTTGATTGATAATGTTTAAATATAGATAGCGGCATTTACATGTAACTTAACTTGTATCATTTACGTATCTTAACGTGTAATAACAAATACTTTGTTTGCCGACTAATATAAATTAAAATCATTAACTGATAAATCGATATAAATTCATCACTGAAAATTGGTTCGCTCATCAGAATTGGGTATATTTTGTCTGTAAACTAGTTCACAAGTGCAACTAAAGTATAGCTATTTTAGAGATGAGCGCGCACAAACGCGCAAAAGAACTGCTTACGATTTTATTTCCTAAATATAATTTTAGTAATTTAGATAAACTCACTAACCACTAATAGTCAGAATCCAGTTGTGCTAAAATGACGTAGATCCTAGGCTTCTCTTAAATATATAAATAAACTTTTAGGTTCACGTGTTTCCTTGTGACCTAAATGAATAAAAGAAAAATTGGTTTTGACTATTATAATAAACATAGAGTACGAAGCAAAACTCGTATCTTAAATAAATTATTGGAGACACAACATTCTAACTTAATTTTATATTGTGAATGTGAGTATGTTTGTTACGCTTTCGCGCCTTAACTATTCGACCAATCATCATGAAATTTCGCATACACGTTGTCAAGGGAACAGAAAATAAATTAGAGTACCTTTCATCCAGGAAAAAGTACTGTTTCTAATTTAACCTAACCTACATATACAAAATGTAGTAATTAATATAGTGCATATTTAGAATTAATAAAACAAATAATAATTAATTAATAATTATTGAATCAAGAAATCATTTGCTTATGCTTTTGGAGGGTAACTAAGCTTGTTGTCCTTCTTTCACTAAACTATTAATTCTACGTAGTTATGAGGTTGTTAAGTCATACCTCAATAGTGCCGTCTCTCTGTAATTGTAAATATTAAAATAGTTACAACTTCCTTATTTCGCTACTCGACCTAGTTTTACATTATTTTATAAAGATGTCATAAAAATGTTACGTTAATTTTCTACACGCCCTTCTTAACGAAGATTTTACTCACACTCTATACAGAATATATTATTTATAGTAAAATAATTAATTATACCTCTGTCAACCCCTTCGGTAATATAGACGCGAAAATATTTATATGTGTAATAATTAATACCTGACTCGCGCAACTTCGTCTGCTTCACATAAGATAATTATTTCCTTTTTGCAACATTTTTCATTGCTGCTCCGCTCTTATTGGTCGTAGCATGATGTTATCTAGCCTATAGCCTTCTTCAATAAATGGGCTTTCCAACACTAAAGGAACTTTTCAATTCGAACCAGTAGTTCCTGAGATAAGCGCGTTCAACCAAACAAACAAACTCTTCAGCTTTATGATATTAGTATAGATAAGAACACCTATTACGGCCTCACTGGCTCAGCAGTGCTGAATGTGATTGTTGTGGTTAAAATCTCAGGTTATCCGGTCCGGCAAACTGTTTATGAATTTTCTGTCAAGAAATAGTTAACAGTATGGAGTTGTGTCCGGTTGTCGTCAATAGGTCACCTATCAATCTGCACAATCTAGTTATCTACTCTCTTAAGTTTCTAGCACACACGGCTGCACATCAAGTTAGACACCCTATATACGCATAACTACGCTACATACAAAATAGAGAATTGTCGGAAAGGGACAGTGCATAGTGGTATTGATTTAATGGTAAAGATAGAGCGTCGCGTCCCGTTCAGCGTAAGTGAGACAAAATAACAAAAATATAAAGCACTGTCTCGCACGATTCGCAGCGTTCAACTTCTAATAGTTCAAAGTCCAAACAGTCTAGGTTGATGTGTCGCTGTGTGTACATATTAACTAAATGCTTACCACTGACTTATTACAAACCCATTTGCAAAATTAATAACTTTAGAATTATTAGACCTATAACAATTTAAAGTATAATCAAGATAACAAACAAATCCCATAAAATTTTGACTGAACGGATAGTGGTTGAAATGGTCGTCTAGCGGACTGTTGTGGGTTCAATTACTACACGGGACAACATTTGTGAGATCTACAAATACATATTTGTTCCGAGTCTGGGTCGAGTCGTGGTGTCCATTTTTCGAAAGTTTCTAATTTTCCCCACGTCACAAGAATTATACCAGAGGCGGGAGAGGAGTAGTTCTTAAAAAAGAACATTAAATTACAACACTCCATTTAATCCAATCATTAATAAAAATTATATGCTCTAACTAGCATCAACTCACACCGATCACGAGGCTGCGTCGATGGCGATATTTTTCAAAACACGACGTCACTGGGCAGATTGTACCGTGACCGTCGCGCTCTGGTTACAACGACTTTGAGACTAAGTCACTGCCTTGGTACTTACATGCATCGGAAGGTTGCTAGAGATATAGATTACTAGATACTTTTAGAATACCTCTTTGGCTGGTCAGGATCGCGCAGGTCGATCGATCTGTGGGGATAACCGATGTTAGCCAATGCCAATATATGTATATAAAACTGTGAAATACTAACTAGTTTTATAAATGTGAATGTGAGCTTGTTTGTTTGTTTGTTACGCTTTCACGCCTTAACTACTTTACCGATCATCATGAAAATTTGCATACATATTTTCAGAGGCATAGGAAAAGACATAGGGGAGGGAGGGGAAACCTTTCATTACAAAAAAGTATTGTTCCTGAGGGATAGAAAATTGACATAATCTACATGTAGTACAAGTACACAGTATAAGTATAAAGAATAGACGATAGAAAAAATTACGCCGAGGCTATACAAACAAGGGCCCTTGTAACATATGCTACAACTACGAGTGTTGCCGCGTTGGTTTTAAGATAAGTCCCGGGCAACATCGGTTATGTATGACAGTTCATATCTATAGATGACTGATAATTTACGAAATGTTACTGGTCACAAACGACTTTATTTACTCTTGGCAAGAGAGTAAAATCAAATGTTACTCCGTACCCGAGAGAATACGTGAACTTCTATAGGTTTTAATCGCTAGCGGATAATAAATTACCTACAGTAATAAATTAGTTTATTTTGTTTAGGTAGTTAATAAAGTAAATGTTTATTTATGTCATAAAATCTCAATAAGACATTGCAGCTTATTATTCACATTATAAATATGTAGAAAATATAGATGATATGTTAGTGATATGTATACACAAAATAAAATGCGTGTATATCGTTTTTGTTGTTTATTTGCAGTAAATTTTAATGTATTTAGCAGCGTAAAATGCAAGTCAAGAACATAAAGACAATATCCAGTAATTATTTAGCAGTGATAGCTCAGTGGGGAGACCAACAGACTGCAATGCAGAGGGTCTCGGGTTCGAACCCACGTCACGCACTTCTGACTTTCGGAAGTTATATGAGTTTTCGAAATTATGTGCGTATTGATTGACAATTATCGCCTGCTACGTACCTCGGAGAGCACGTTAATGTCGGTCCCGGCTGCCATGAACATCTATGGCAGTCGTTATTGGGGAAGTCGACACAAAAGAACCCACTGGGTCGAAGTATCGCCGGTCTGTACTGACTGGCCCCCACAATTTAAGTAAGTGTACTTTTATTTGGTCTCGTCAAAATTATCGCTATTGTTATAGACAAACGGTTAATACTAATTAAAAATAAATTATTTGTTCAGAAAATAAGTTCATTACAACTACGCTAGATGGAATGGTATTATTCAGATTTATCTTTACGCTTGGTTAACTTTAATGTACAAGCAAACTTATGTTTCCGATTGTTTAAAGTTATAGTTACAAATGAATATTACACATATTTAATAAACTTAACAGTAATCGTAAAATTAAGTAAAAGTCATAAATTAATTTTAAGATTTCCATCGGTTAAATCAAAGTTATCAAAAAATAATATAATCATTAGTAATCACGCAAACTACTTGAGCGAATGTTCAACTCAAAAGAAAATATTGATACACATTCACAAGATATCAATTGTCTCTATCTTTCAAAATTATATATTTATGGCGAAAATAGTAGAGGAAAATTTGTTCAAAAAATTAAATTAAATTAAATTGTTAAAAGTTCAGTTACTTAAATAGCTGGCTGTCCTATCGTTAAATCGTAACAGTCAGTCATACAATTAGTTAACACTAGTTCCTATAATTGCTATTCAGCCAATGAGTTGTAGCATCCGCTGTATTTACTGCATACATACTTAATACCTTTCCAAATACAGATCCCATCTCTAACGGCATCAACAACATTGGGAACAACTAAAGATCTCACAAAAAATAATCACTCGATCAAGTTTATTGACTTTACAATTAACAACAGAAAAGTTAAAAAAAGTACTATCCAGTATTAAAGATTGTTGATAGATCTGGGCGTCGAACCCGCACCGCTACATCTCCATCGAGATAGTGAAGACAATTGAATCCACCGAGAGATTCGTATCTGATGTTCTCTGTACGTGGAAATGCTCTAGTTGTTTATGGGCTCCTGGTACAGACAGATGTTTGTTTCTCGATTTGTTGGAGGTTGTTTGGGTGTATCGACAATAATTGTCTATGTTTGTTCGTAAATAACTCCTATTTTCATTGGCTGAGGTGTTGGCAGACGTATACAGAAAGATAGCTAGTATAATGTTATATAATATCTACAGAACAGAGAAAATTATCTATCTTTTTTATTATAATAATATTGTCCCGTTTGAACTAACCGATCGCAGCATCCTCTACCGGATCCAATTGTGAATCTAAACCATCTAGGGCTAAAAACACACACAAAATAATTAATTAAAATCAGTCTGGCTGTTTAGAAGGAATTCAGTGATATACACAACAACAAAAGATATGTCATCTTATTTCTTATATAATTTCTATATTGTATAGAGAGCTCGCAAAATATCCGATCGACGGATCTCGTGATAAGAAAAGTCTTGGCGCTGACGAACAAAGCATAAACCAGTTCTTGTTACCTTGTTATTATTACTATTACTATATTTTATTTAATACATACGTATATAATAATTTGTGTAATTTCCATCCCGCCAAAGATGTGGCACTATGTTAAAACAATCATGTTTAGTTAACGGTCCCTAATAGCGATACATTTGTACCGGTTACGTCGGTAATAAGCCGTTTCCTACAGCACGTTTTGTTGTCAACATTCAACAGAAACACGTACACAAAACATTATTTGAAGTACTTGCTGTTCTTTGATATAAATATATCATCTAGAAAAATATTATTGTAATTTACATTATGTTTTAGATATTTAATATTATGAACACCTTATAATATTAGAAGGGGTGTGAGAATGACTTTTTAAATTTAGTACCTTTAAAATCTATGTGTTATTGGGTCGTAAGGAAAATTTCATTAGTGCAGCTTCTCAATATTCCATAGACGGGCTCGGCTCTTATTAGGGGCTGAAAACATTGCTCGTGAGAAGTCGGTTAATACAACATTCCCTACCACTTTTAATATAGGCCTATGTAAGTATTAATCGCAATTTAGAGGTAATCTCTGTTTATAAGGGCTTTTTCATCATCATTATAAGTTGTTGATTATTGCACGTAAGCTCAATACTAAGCCCAATCTTCAACTTAGCATCTGCATGATAAATTAACTACGTAATTAATACAGTCTACCAATAGTCATTTAAAACATTCATCCATCATGTTTGCGGGGACATGACGGGTTATGTAACTACCGATTAACGGCTTGATTAGCTGGTACTCTCAGTCAGATGTCCACAACGTTGACAGTCGTTAACAGACTGGATGGATTTGCTTGACAGCTTATAGTAATTTAGTCGAAAATTACACTTTTGATAATATTGTCTTCTGTTTACGCGAATGTTATTCATTGAAATTAAACTTATTCACATCACACATCACGCCATGGTCACGGGGTGACCCCGTGACCATGGCTGCTGAAAAGCAACCGAAACGTCGGGGAAAGTGTAAACCTAAATATAAATAGTTTTAATAGATTTAATAATTTTATTAGCTTAAAAATTAGTAAAGTTCAATAGTAGAAGTAGTGTAATAGTTTCTAAATTATGTAATACAGTTTTAAATAAAAAACGCGATAAAATCCGTATTAATGAGTTTAATTACATTTTTGAGCTGTCTGGGGTGGTATTTTGTACGGAGTGATCGCAAGACGCCTGATTGACACTTCGCGTGATCAGAAGGCTAGTCTTTTTTGGCCCAAAGAATCAGCATTGCCATTCAACGTGGCATTACTAGTTGACAGCGATGCTGACGAATTCTACGACGCCGAAACCATTTTTGTAAACATTTAGTATTAAAATTATTAGTATTTTTATAATTATGTTATCTTTTCCCTGCCCTTCTTGGGCAAAAAAAGGCCGGCAACGCACTTGTGACTCTTCTGGTGTTGCGGGTGTCCATGGGCGGCGGTAATCACTTACCATCAGGCGATACGTCTGCTCGTTTGCCACATATACTATAAAAATACGTTTGTAAATATATTAAATTAATTAGTTTTAAAATGAAGAATGTAAATATAATAGATTAACTGATTTCCAAAAATATATTAAAAAATAGTGTAAAATTAGAAAACGCATTTTTACACTCCTACTACATATAATGCTAACATTAAACCTAATTTTTATTTTATTAGCTTATAACCTCGAAGGGAGGAGTGCACTCAGATATCATCAACTATATTAATAGGTCTGACGGAGCCGAGCCTATTGTTGTTGAAATTATACAATGCCAGACTACTTCAAAATGCCCAATAAAATGTTTGCCTGTCTCAGGAATCAAACCTCGTGCAACCTCGTGTACAGAAGAAAAAGTCACCACTTTTAAGACAAACAAAAGAAAAAATCAAAACGTAATTAAGAGACACAAATCTATACTAACATTAAAGAGGAAATATTTGATTTCTTGTTCGTAAGAGTTTAACTCAAAAATTACTTAACCGATTATAAAAATTCTATCACCATTAGAAAACCATATTATCAGCGAGTAACAGAGGCTATATTTTATTTTAAAAATTAACCTAGCCTAATTTTACGCAAGCGAAGCCGCGAGCAAAAGGTAGTTAGTTTTGTTTATATGTTTTTGTTGAAGGTTGATGAAGAAACAAATGTTACATTGACGGTTTAACTGTCGCATACTTAATATACTATGCCCTTAGACCGGTTCACTTAGTATTAGTACGGATGACAGAGCGATTTCTTTTGAAAACCGTTAAATCTAACGTGGTTTATCCACGGAAACAGTCCGGTTTTGTCGGTGTTTTATATTTCCATGGGATCTGGGAGCATGTTCGAGAACTATAAAGGCAAAATAAGGCCTTTTGCCTATATGACAGACAGTTTGTCGCATATGCTTTGTTAATTAATTTCTAGTAAATAACTTCTTCTTTTTAAATACTATTCCTGCACTAGAACGGACACAAAGACATTTTTTTTTACCCGTGTTCTTCTAACCCGCTATACTCGGCGCATTGGCAGCAGCTAGGCCAACTCTTAAGCCATCCGTCTAGTCTTATTGTTTTAATCAAATCTATTATACAGACTAACATACACACAACAATAAGTAACAAATTCCTGTGTGTCTTGGTTAGATGTGAATCAAAGAAGTCAGCAAGATTAGACAGATTTTGAGTAAATAATTGTCGTCTTTTCATTTTTATACCAATTAAACAAATTAGATAAACTTTTCATTTCGTTCGGCTGTTGGCCGTGAAAAAGAATCCGCATAGTTATGTTAATTGTATACATATAATGTCAAAAGTAACTTTATATTTACAAAATTATTTAAACTATTAAACAATGACATAATTAAGATAATATATACACAAATTATTTACAAGAAAAATATAAACTAAAGACAAAAATAAAACTGCAAAATCAAAAAGCGTCATAATATTCCTCCGCATCGTCGTCAATTGGCAACGTGCCCAGAAGACTGGCAGCATTGCCACGTTGAATGGCAATACTTATTCTTTGTGCAAAGAAAATACCAGCTCTCTGGTCACGCGAAGCGTCGATGAGCCGCTTAGCTAGGTCTTTATAAACAGACCTAGCACTTGGACCCCATGGCCCCAGCGTTTTGACACCAAACGGCTCAAATATGTACTCACCAATAAGGTTTTGATATTTACGCCGTTTGAGCGTCTCCGCTGATGCAGCAGCAGCACCAGCGTAACCCGCTGTGCTAGAAAGATGTGATGGCGCAAGGGTGTCGACACAAGTTGCGTCCCACACCAAAGGCCTACCCATTTAATAGTTTGCTACATACTGTTTGCTATGGTAGACCATAATGCATATGGTTTGCTATGGAAGACCATAACCTTTAGAAATGCAGTTTAAATGCAGCAACGTTGCGTAATAGAAATGTATTTATTAAGGAAACAGACATGGGACATTATGAAAATTATCTTCGTTTAACTCAAATTAATTTAGTTTATGTGCCAGGTGTAAACATTTCTGAGATGCCATTTACATTTTTAGTTCCGGATGCGTAATCGACGTTAGAAAAATAACCTAAATTGTTGTCAACATTCTTATCAGAACGTTAAAAGTCATTTCGTTCAACTTATCTGTCTATTGAAAGTGGAACGAAACAAAGCCGAGGTACCAGGGTAGCAGAGGCGCGAACTAGTTAGATAAAACACTATCGCGGCACATCCGGGTGTTTTCACCTACGGGGAACTGAGGTAACAATTACCTATCACGTGTGAACGTCCCACTGCCTGCACTTATATGCTTTCCTGGTAACAGTGAACACTTTCTATGGTGGGTGCTGACTTTCCCCGTTAATGACGTCACGATTAATTGATAATGGGGTGGAAATGGGGAAATGAAATAGAAAATGGACTTATTTATTGAATTACGTATTTCCTACAATTATGGACAAAAAGAACTTTATAATTTGATTAGATTGTGTCAACAAAATAATGATGTGTTGCACATCATTTTAATAATATTTCTGGACTCCTCTGACTTTATCTTAGAAACTGAACGAGGATAAGGCTCCATGAGATTATTCAGATGAGCAAATAATCGAATGTCAATCATAGAAGTCAATGAGCATGTTCTATTTAGGGGCCCGTAGGTACAATAAGCTTAGGCAATAGCACCTTTACGAATCAATATTGCTTATTTTATTAATACAATTTATCACTTGTATGATTAAACTAAAATGTTTATCAAAGTTTACTAAGTTTATAGGAATAGTTAATTCTGTAGGAATTCAAACTTTCCTTCTTCATGTTTTACAAACTTGGTACCTATTATCCTACTATATACTATTCCTATATGTATATTTATATATTTACTTGTCCTTTATGTAACTGAAACTTTCTACCCACCATGAATCTTAAAAGTTATTATGAAGTAAGTCTTACGTTAGGAGTTAAAAGCAAATATATTTGCAATACTGTGGGCATACCAATAGTTGTATGCCCACAGATATATGTAGATCTTAAAACAGTAAAATAATATTATTGTAATCTTATATATAAGAAAATTACACAGAGTTACATATATTTATATCAACATCACCATTTCCTCTTAAATTAAGATTACAATAACAGATGGAAAGGAGGTGACGGAACCTTCTATAGTTAAGTATGTTTTGTATTCTCTCCTCTCTCATATCCAATAATCATGACATGTAATTACGTTTCAATCTTCTGTCTTACTTACGCATAGTATTTTAACTTACCAAACTACTATTATTATACCATTAAAATTATTATCGTAACAGTAGCTACGTAATAAGTAGTAATAGCTACATATACTAATACAAACAAAATGGTGCAGTGGATAATATACAAACTACAGCTATCTGCGAACTTCAACAGCCCAGACGCAAAGACAGTGGCGCCTACCTTACTAAATGAGTTATGTTGATATATCTACAGTGGGACAAACTACCTGTGCGGTGGACAAAAGTGGTACTACATACGACAATTTGGGAGTATTGACAGTACAACCGCATAGATAGTAGCGCTGTCGTAACTAAACAAATATCTTGGTAGCAAACTTCGATCATTCACATGTCACAAAATGACATACTAATAATATTATGACATGTGGATCGGATATAATCTAAAAACTCGTTAATGTAGGCTAGGTAGAAATATATTATGAAGCTGGCACAACCCAGTGGCGGCCCAAATCTGCCGGGGCTGCAGGATGAATGTGAGAGTCGTCCCTGCGCCCTGGCCAGAGATTTTGAGAAGAAACACCGTGGTAGGTTTAGTCGGTATTACCGGGATGTCACCATCTTTTCCCGGATGAGTCCGACATAACCCCTCCGCCCACCTCCACGAAGAAGTATACGTCAATGCATTCCCCCACGTTAAAAAAAAGGTAGAAATGTATTACGTCTACATTTTGATAGATATGTTCTGATGCCGTGTATACAGGTGGATGAGGGACGATTGTAATGGCTGACAAAAGCAAAAACGATATGCAACTATTAGCCAATGCTGGTAGCAGCATAGTAAAAATAACGCAACAAACACTGGACTGTTTATAGGTAATAATAATATCAGTTGTATTTATAAATTGTGCCACTGTTAGGCACTGACCACTTCTCAGTATGAGAAGGTTTAGCTTATCGGCTACCACACTGCTCTAGTGCAGGTTGGCAGACTTCACACATTTTCGAGAACATTAGGTAGAACTCCCAGATATGTAGGTTTTCACAATATTTTACCTCACTGTTAAAACGAGCAGTAATTAACTACTTAATATACACATAACTTCGAAAAGTGTAGGGTGCGTATCATCATGAAATTTCGCATACACTTCGTCAGGGGCAAAGAAAAAGAAATAGGTTACCTTTCAGCTAGAAAAATACGAGTGAAGTCGTAGGCAAAAGTTTTCGGAATATATTCATTATCTAATAAAGAGTGATGATAAAAACAAGAAAGACTACAAAGAAATGGGTATTTATGTATTGTCTTTAGCTAAAAATATACCATATTTGTTTACTAAATAAGATAAATAAGAAAAATAGTCTATAGATAGATCTAAATTTGTTTTTATTTCTGTCAATTTTATTCATTGTCTAATAAACCTCTCTTCTCATTGTATATGATTTAAAAATAACACGTGAAATAAAGTAATTAGTGATCTAAGACCATTCCTCCACTTTCCTTAAAAAACTACGGTGTTACTGACTTGTGACGTAATATGTCAGTAGCTGTCTTTGTTTTATGATTAATAATAAAACGGTTGAATATTGCATAAGAAATGTTATTTACGTTTTCACTTTTCGACATAGTTTTATAAGCTATTAGCTGTTGTTTGAGTTTCTATTAAAAGCTTTTATATACCAAATTTAATCAAAAGCGATTTAGAGATTATAGGGCGCGCAACATACCCCAGAAAAGAAATAAAAGTTTTATATGTAGTTTACATTTTTAAGATTTCTAGCAATTTGAGCAATTTCAAATCCATTTAGCTAAACTAGAATGCTTGTGTTAAATTTGAGCCCGCCACGCGTCAATCGCTAATCTGACGCTGCATCAATTGGACTACCGCCTCTTTTTCCCACGTATCGAATAAAACCAATAGATTTCCATACAATCTATATACCTGCTTCTAAAATTCTATTTACCTACAATGTTATCATTGTAACTAGAACAATATCCAGATAAAGCATCAGAGTAAGTCGTGAAAGTTTATTCAAAACACGCAGATGTATACGTCGCGACGTTTTATCTCGCCTACATAATAGGCATAGGATGAAAGTAAACTGATTTCGTATATGGAAAACGGTTCATAGAGAAAACAACGGCTGCTGACTGATAGCAGTGTTGGTGGTCCAGTTTCTGTGTCGCAACTGATGATATAGATGTAATAAGTACGCTACTACTTGGTCTAACCAGCTTAGACCATAATTATTAATTCCAAAGTGCAACGGTAGTGAATAAGTGCTGTGCATAAGGGTTTGCATCCAGGTCCAGCAAAGTGTTATTAGACTTTTCTGTCAAGTAATACCATAATGTTCTCAAATATTTGTGAAGTCTGTCAGCGTGCACTGGACTAACGTAGTAGACTATGGTCTTATTCTTCTAATTCTGAGAAGAGGCCCGTGCGTTATATAATTGGTAATTGCAGCAGGGCTTCTATAACTGTGCCCGGTACACGACGATATGTTCGCCTCAGACCTAATGTCATGTTGGGTGGAATGTGGGTGTAGTACTCTATCTTTCTCGTCGGGAACATGTGTATGAAAATTTTACATACATACATACATAAATTCACGCCTGTTTCCCAGAGGGGTAGGCAGAGACTACGGATTTCCATTTGCTACGATTCTGACACGCTTCTCTGGCTTCATTTACTTTCATAACATTCCTCATACACGCTCGGCGGTTTAAGGTGCTCTTAACCTGGCCTTTATCCAGAACGTCTCCGATCTGATCAAGAAACGTTCGCCTAGGTCTTCTCCTTGCGACTGTTCCATTCACACTAGCCTTATAAACTTTCTTAGTCAGTCTGCTCTCGTCCATTCTTTCTACATGCCCAAACCAACTTAACATACCCTTTTCTATTCTCGTCACTATATCCACTTTATGCCGCATCTCTCTCTAATCACACTATTCCTTATTCTATCTTTCAGAGTCACACCACATATATTTCTCAGCGCTCTCATTTCTACAGCATTTATTCTGCTCTCATGCTTCTTTTGCCATACCCAACTTTCACTACCATGCATAAGTGTAGGTACTAATAGTCCTCTATGAACAGCCAAACGTACCTTTTTGGATACATTTCGACTGTTCATAAAAGCGCGCAAAGCTCCATTCACTTTATTGCCAGCAATCGTTCTTCTTTCAATATCTCCCTCATGTGTAAAGTCTCTCAAATTTCTCTTTCCGCTGTCAATGGGCAATATGCACAGAAGACTGACAGCATTGCCACGTTCTACGCTAAATCTTTAAACCAGAAAAATATCAGCGCCCATAAAGATTATAATCACGTGAGGCGTCGAGTTAAGTAAATATAAATAAGACTAAAACGAAAAAGAAAACTAGAGGAACTAAAAATACTCTCATACGGGTACTTAAACCTAAAATGGCTGTACTGGCCATCCGGTGTGGTTGCGTAAACTCGTGTATCGGGCGACGTGTGGTCACTATGTGGTCATAATATGTTTTTTTGTCCATTATTTGGATCAATAAGGTGTCTCGTTAGCATGTAACAAGCTGAACTGTTGTCAGGACAAAAATAGATTGAAATATGCGCGTTTCTCTTGTCCATAGCATATGTTTTATGCACGTAAAGTGCATTACATTTGTTGTAAAATCTTTTATCTTGATACTACGAACTACGTAGTTGGTTAAGTAGAGTAAGATCGTGATTAGTCATGGGCTCATCATCAAACGCCGGGTTCGCATCGTAGTTCAAGCAGTGTTGGGCATTTCTGTTAGGATTGATATACATATGTATGTATGTACAATCAGCTGTGAAACCTTAGTTCACAGTGTTGGATCCCTTCGTGCCAGGATATATCTCAAGTAATTTATTTAGTTTCATCACCAATAATTTACTAAAATGTTTATGAACACAATTCGTACAGGTAAGTTTCATTCTTATGATTATTAAATTGATTGTAAATGTAGCTTGGCTACTCCCTTACTCAGATTCTAAGATTTACGTACTACTACTCATGGACTAGGCAATGACAAATGAGAAGAAAAATCATTTATCATTCACCTACTCGGTTTGTCAACCCTACTGATTCCAATAAGAGATAATTTTTAGTAAACATATTTGGTGGGTCTTGTATGTGAGACATTTCTGGCTCATTCGTAGGAGTCATCATTTCTTATTGCAATTGTTGGGGTTGACAAACCGGAGGCGAGTGTTAGAAATCTATTGTCAATGTGAGAAACGGAATGTTTTGTAAGATAATTAATGAGATGTTCAACAGATTTCCATAAAGAGTTTTTTATCACTATGGCGATCGCTACATGGTGACGACGTAAGACTCGGATAGGATTAAGGCATGGGTTCTTTCCCATGTATTTGCCACAGAAAAGTGAGGAGTGTGTAGTGGGTATAGGGTGCCTTTACATGTCATGTGCATGCCATAAAGCTAGTCACGTGACCACCTTTGTAAACTTTGTATTACATGTGTGTAGTATAAAAATCTATTAGAAACGTAAGTATAATTTATAATAAATAATTTATTAATATCTAGTAGCAGTTGACAGTTCTTTACATGATAACAAAAAATAATTTACAGACATAGTTGAAAAATAGTTTATCTGGCTTTACAAAAAGGCTACATAGTCACTAGGCTTAGCTTGGCCACTTAAAATTCAATAACTTTACGCAACCTGAGAATCGAAATCAGGACGTCCAGAGTTAAAATATAAAGAATTACTATATTTGTGGTGGTTTGTGACGTCACAATCCACCACAAATATAACCACAAACTTACAATACAAGGCCAAAGAGGCAGTCGACTTACTTAAGATTAAACTAAACTTGCCTTACATTCAACATTATTAAAATATCCAATTCGAATTTAGCCGAACTATAGTCTAATACTAAAAAGTGAAGGGAGCCCTGTAGGCTTTAAGAACAAACACTAACTCACCCATTATGAATGCCAACATCATCTTATTTAGAAAGTAACTACATGTTTGGTAATACGTATTATAATAAGTAATAAATAATACAAGTGTATCATTTTAATTATAAAACTCAGCACCCTGCTTATGAAAGAATAAGCGATCAATCAAAATGAATAATCTGGGTGTATAAGCTTAGGCAAGGAGCTGTCGGTGCAGTTTATTGTTGCATCAATACTTGTGCTATGCATTGCGAAAAATGGTCTTTTGTACTATATAGAGACAAAGTATGGCCGCCTGCTTGTATATGTTGGCGTTGCCGACTTTAGGAAAACGAAATTAAAGATGAGAATCGAATTAGAACTAGAAAGGAGTATGTGTATGTGGGCCTATAGGTCCTGTTGAAAACGCCAGCGCCTTATCTGTGTATCAAATGCTGAACTGGGTACTTTTTAAAAAGACAAATTTTCTTTTAATATAAATCAATTCTTTTATAGTCAATTATTATATTTTTAGTTAGTTGATAAGCAGTATTTTTTTATAATTTTTGTTTTATTTGTTCTAGTGTGACACTGTCTATCGTAGCATAAAATATTACAGTACTCCTACGCCGGTTTTTAGAAAGCACCAAATATTAGGGCCACAGGGAACTGCCACAACAAACAGCACAAAGGATTTTTTATTTAGGCCGGTTAGTTTCTGACGTTAGCGTGTTCAAACATACGAACTCTGCATCTTTGTATTATAACTATATATTCAATATAGAAGTTGGAGAATTGCCCCCGTCTCCTAAACTATAACAGTTGCCCAGTGAACCACGAGCCATTAGATATTCAAAACACACAGTGAAAGGCAGTCGGTTCAAGGCAGATAAGTCAAGTTTGAACTGTCCCGTGCATACGGATTAACTGTTCGTTCACCATAACTATTATATAGGCGACTGAGTATTCGTGTAGATGTCGAATTCTTCCGGAATTTGGTAGCTAAATGTTTCGATTGTTCAGTTGTCTCATACGATGGTAGTTATGAATGTTATGATACATTATTTATTGCTCAGTAATTGTATATAATATTGTTTTATTGTACCAGTGTCATATTGAAAAGCTTGAGCAATAAATTTTTTTGTAGTTCAAACATCGTGACGCAAAATTCACGAAAAGTTGTTTCTATTCTGGATGTTCTTGGCGTCCTTTGTTCTAATGTTTATAAGAAATGCTGTGTTAAACATTGCCTTTCCCAGTGAATGAGTGTTTAAAAAAGTATTATGATTTCGTATTATTAGGTATTGACAAGCAATTTATATTTGTATATAGAGTCGTATCAAGTAAACGACCATAAGCCATCAAGTTGATTGGAGTTACAAGGTCATCATATATTTAATTAACTTAATATTTAAATATATGATATTTACATTTTAAGTTAGGCAATTGTCAAATAATAGAATCGAATCTGAAAATGTGCCAAGTAAAAATACTTGTCGTGTACCGGGCACATTTTCAGATGGTGTGTTTGCGATTATGTGGGATCTGAAAAATAGCTGGTATAATATAATGTGCTACATCTTCAGAGGAAAAGCAGGTCTGCATCTACGCATAAACTGGAATAATAAACTACTGATCTGCATAAATTTGCACATTTAACGGCCTTGTATAATTAAACAATAAAATCATCAAATCCCGTTCGCATTAATATATACGTATTAATTTGCGATGTAGGTTTAACACAACATCATAGTTATCCGTTAAGTGCTACTTACTGTACTGGCTGTGGATGTTTATTGCTCGGTCAGTAGCACAACCTGTTGGCTGTATTGTTGGATGATAAGTTTATGTGCTACTAAATGATCACCATATAAATAATAATTAATGATAACTACCCGGGCTAGCATGCGGTACATAGACTAACGCCTGTTACTGTGGAAGGTAGAGTCTGTTTTTAATTACAAATTTAGTGAATCATCAGTTTCACGTGTAACATGCCTTTTCATTAATATGAAACAAATGGAAACAAATTCCATCCATTTTAGTTAAGTACTTTTTTAAGACTGTAGGTACTGTCAAGCAGAAAACTATGTCTTGAGCTGGCAGCACAGCGTTTGTTAAAAACTTGGCAACATGCAACGAAAAACTCAGTGTTGCAAGCGTTCATAGACTGCAAGTATTATCAGGTGGATTCTAAATTTGTCTAATAACTAATTTAAAAAAAACATTTTTGGACAGTATTATCACTATAATAATAGAATATAATAAATAAAATCACCCTTATGTTGTAATCGCTGCAAGAATATGAATTGGACGGATTCGTTAAGACAGACAAAATGAGCTCACACTCAATGGGTTTACTAGTAACCATTGAAGAGTGCCATTATCTACTTCCGAAATCCACTATCAGCTCGATGACTTCATAGTATGTTTTGACGTAGCATCACAATTACATGTATACAAAGGCATGTAGCATGTTGTGCATGAGATTAATAAGCACTTATTCTTATTATGATATTAATTAATTTTACTGTTCAGCTGTAATAAAAGGGTATTAAAAGAGTCTGCTTTTATAGTTGACATAAGGTAAAAAAGGAAAAATAAATAAAAAAAACACCATTGCAGAATCCTGTAAAAACCTACTGACATTCCAACACATACGTTACACGAACACCAGGCAAGCATAAACACTTAGAATGTCGAGTTACACCATTTTGCAATTAGTTGGAGATTGTCTCAAGAGCTGGGAGCCTAGTACACTAACCTCGCTAATTACCAGGGTGGCAGAGGTCACTAGGAGAATGTGTGTTATGCAGAAAGCGCGCGCAAATTACTTTCCTTACGTTAATTGGAGCTCGATTGGTAAATGTATGTGTATATTGACTTGATTAGTAACTAATTAGTCAGTAATTTTGCTGGCAGGGTGGTGACTGTAATATATTTACTAAAGGTACTTGCTAACTTTACGGAAGTATGAATCTACTAGCTAACAACACTTGGAAAAAAAAGTATAATAGTATTTCTACGGTCTAAAAATAAGCCTAATGTGAACCTCAAAATACACAAAAGAAGTTAACTCTCCTGAATAAAAATATTGGTGAGCTACCAATATTTTTATGTGTAAAAAATATGCTTGGCATTATTCCTTGTTTCTTGCGCATATAGTTAGAGCTAGTTGTTAAGACCCAGGTTCAATTCAAGCAAAGTATTATGAGGTACTTCTGCCAGCAGTGCGGAGACTGGCAATATGTCTAGTAGACGGGTCATCCGTTACAAAGGACTTAAACCATAGCTAGACAATTATAACATACCTAGTTGAAATGTGGGTGTAATATACCCATACCTACCTCTTCAGAAATTATAGGAGTGAGTCTATGTTTGTATCCCTAAAGCAATCATTACGTGAGAGACCGAGGACTTCTACATATATAAATTAGACAATTAAAACATCGTTATGGACATTAATGTTTTTGTGGGTATGTTAACTATAGTGAGAGATAATTCATTAATATAATATATCAAAATCTTGAATTTTCTTATAAATAAGTACACAGTCTGGTCTCTTTGTCCTTGAACATATGGGAAGATGTGTATTACACACATTTTTCGCATTGCACAATTCTACCACGCCATCGAGGTAGATTTTACGTCCTTCAGGAAAAGAAATGGATTCTTTTGAACATAATCCCCCGTGACCATAGCTGCTGAAAAGCAATCAAAACGTCGGGGATATTAAAATTTTATATAGTTTAATAATTAAAGTAGTTTAATATTTAAATCCTAACTAATGTTGTAAAAACGAATGTAAGTTTGTTGGTTGGTAACGCTTTAACATCTCAACTACTCAGCCGATCATCATGAAATTTTTCATACAAGTTATTTGTCAGTGGTAAGTATAGAAAAGGGCATAGAGTACCTTTTATCCAGAAAAACTGTTTCCAAGCGAGCAAAGCCGTGGGTAAAAGCCTTTAGTACTTTAATAATTTAGGTAGCTTAATCATTTTAAAATAATAATATTGGTGCCAATTCGGCTGTAATTTTTATTAAACTATGGCGTAGTGGTTAGTGTAACCGACTGCCACGCCTGAGGTCGCGTGTTCGATTACCGCACAAGTCAAACATTTGTGTGCATGAACATGGATATTTGTCTTGGTCTGGGTGTTTCTATTTATAATATGTATGTATTTACAAAAATAAAGTATATAAGTATGTTTATCCATTTTCTAGTACCCATAGTACAAGCTCTGCTTAGTTTGGGCAAGATGGTGTTGTGTGTATGTGGTAGAATATTATTATATTATTAGTTTAGAGATTTCGTGTAGTGCATTCTGCTGTTCCATCGAACTAAATTTAGATTTCGTTTAGACAGCACCAAATTCGATTATGACAATCCTAAATTGAGCTGAGGCAGTGATACCTGTACTAAAAATACTTAATACTACAGAATGAATGTCAAAGATGGGAATGGGATTATATTTGTCTTTTGGATATTTGTCTTTAATACAAAACTAAAGTTTTGTATTAAAGACAAATAATAAATGCAGAAATTGCAGCATTTCAAAAATTGAAGCCATCAGATACTAAATATTTCGAAATCTTATTGTTTATCAATGTGCATATTTATTCATCATATTAACATCTTGCCATAATAAAGATATCTTGTATAAAAAAGATCTATATTTTTCTAGCTCTGGGAACAAAGTGATACCTTTATTACTATTTTTATCACAGTTATGTACTTGAAAGTAAATATAAAGTAATTATATATAAAGCGACAGCTCAGTGGGGAGACCAACAGACTGCAATGCAGAGGGTCGCGTCGCGCACCTCTGACTTTCGGAAGTTATATGACTTTTCGAAATTATGTGCGTATTGATTGACAATTATCGCCTGCTCCGTGCCTCGGAGAGCACGTTAAGCCGTCGGTCCCGGCACTCCCGGCTGCTATGAACATCTATGGCAGTCGTTATTGGGGAAGTCGACACAAAAGATCCCACTGGGTCGAAGTGTCGCCGGTCTGTACTGACTGGCCCCCACACAAGATAAGATATGGACTTGAAATATTTATTTATAACATACTTGTTTGTTGCATTATTATAATATCATGTTCTAAGCAGATCTTAGAAATGTATGTAGTTCTGTTAGTAGTACCAGAAACTGAAGCATTTTATTGGTACTAATTATTATATAAATATACAAGTTTCAGTAGGTACTTTTTATTTTTGTTTGACTCATACTTAGCTTACATTCAATATATTATTATTGTATTGATTTGTTACTTGTACCTGAGAAGCTTAACTTGTTGGAAACATCGATTTGAGCCTAATATCAAAATTTATTTTAACCAACCATGAAATAGAAGATCGTTTTATATCATGAATCACACAATAGGTTCTTTAAACCTATTATACAAAGAAATGTAAATAAAATGTATAGTGGCATGCCACTATACAATTAAATTAAATACATGTATATATAGAAGTTTAATATAATATAAAATTAAATTATACATATACATGTATAATTTTCAGCACATTGAGGTATATTCATACAAATAAGACTTAAATAATGTTTTATTAAATTGTGTAATAATGCAAGAAATAAATAAAACTATGGGGTACTCCTTATAAAATACTATATTTTATGTATTTAATTAGAATTAATATGTATATGATTGACACAGAAGGTTTAGGAAACATATTTTATTTATATAACAGAATTTTAAATAAGAATAAAATATTGTCGGAGGCGCTCGTCAATTTCTGCCGCGTGTTGCGGCATCCATAAACAAAAAACACAAATTAGTTCCATCCGTGAATCTCCACCTGATCATGTTCTCCTTGCTCCGGCATACCTGAGTCTGACATATAGTTTATAGACTTCCAGATCACCCCTGGTGATCCATAATCAGGTGTTTCAGGTGACACAGGTATATTCCTTCCTTTCAAAGGTGCGCCTCACAATTGACAGAACTTTTGCGGTTCTTCATATATTTAAAAATTCCACTGTTTAAGCCTCAACAACCAAATCTCTAGGAAAACTAAACTTCGTATCATGTTTTCAGATGTCATCTAATATTAGCTTTATCTTTCTAATTTTAGATCGTTTTTGACGTCTAAATCATACAGCAGAATGCAGAAAGGACTAAATTGAGTATCTAAACCAATTTTAATCCTGTCAAACTAAAATAAGTTTATACCTGTCAATTTTAACGATTTCAAAATACGAAATGTCGTGTGACAGGACTACTCTAAATATAAGTGATTTTTATTTTTGTTTAGAGAATTTTGTGACTACAGAATCGGCAGCATTGTGTTTTCAAACAATACAACAGTATAAAGTAGTTTAATTTCAATAATAACATGCGCGTATATTACTCACCCATCTATCTCCAAATCAAACAAATAGCCACCACCCAAACTAAGAACTACCTCAAAAGATTCGAATCCTACACCAACTTTCACGCTCACAAACATCTGTGTACGTAGTAGATATTGATCTTTGGAACAATGGTCCGATGCGTAGGCGCGTTGCAATACCTACCTTGTTATATTAATATTTCGATGTTATATAAACAGGATGTTACATCGATTTAGGTGTTAGATAGTACATAATGTTCTACATCTGTTTGTTTATCGTGTAAATTTAGTTTTAAATTAGCTATTGTGATGTTTAAGAGGTGTGTAAACATGTATTGAAAGTTGTCGTTAAGTTTTTGGACGCCAATCGCTCGCGTCGAAATTTGATCGTGCTTTGAGAGTCGCAGCAGGCAATAATAGCGGTGGCAGTGTGGAATTGGTTTATGCATGAAGTTTCGGATTCGATTCTCAGGTTGAACAAAGTGTTAATGAGATTTTCTGTCAAGCACTTCTAGGTACAGAGTCTGGAACTGTGACAGTGAAAGACTACTCCTGTACTAAGAATGGGTCCTGTCTCGCAAGAACCTTTACAAATTTAAACAAACAGATCCGGACTCGACACAACTATTCGTGGATGACACAATTTTTTGTCCCGTGTGGGAACAGAGCTCACAATACTCTGCACAGTACCCGTGGCGAAGCAATCATCTAAACCACCACGCTCTCCAAGCAGTCAAAATGGCAATAGCCTCGCAATATTACGTGAATCCTTATATATAGTTAACGAAATGAGAGAGTATGACAACTCTACCTACTCCTCACGAGGATATAGCTACGTCGTAATAGGCGATTCACGGGTCAAGCAAAGGGGATCCCTTCTTTTCGCATAATGTTCTTTGTCCTAATATACTTCGGCATAACGATTTTGGCACAATTTGTTTTGGCATAATAATACTTCGGCATAATTTTTTTAGGCATACATTTTATGTTGGCATAATCATCTTAAAGACTAATTTGTTTTGGCATAAATTTGATTCGCATAAATAACCGATATTCGCACAAAAGTTAGTGACAGAACCGAATTGCTGCAAAACCGACTCTACGTAGTCTTGTTTGTCCTACCCCTAGAGTGTAATTTAAAATCGTGTAGAAGCGTAGGGGCGAGGCGGCCCGCAGCGCCGGAGCCGTGACAGAAACTCTGCCTGCTGCATGCTTGCTTGTTTGCTGCATGAATATTATGCTTAATCATTATTATGGTTAGAGAAATTATGCTTAAAAATTATGCGTAAGCTGTTATGCGTAATTATATTATGCGAAAATATAATTATGCCAAACAAAATTATGCTAAGTTATATTAGGTCTTAAAATTTTATGCTAATGGATAGGGATCCCAAGCAAAGCACTACTAGGTATTACTTTTAAAACTTCACATAACGGAGTCTGCAACTTTGCCCGTTAGACGCCAGTAGGCTTGCGATATGTCGATAATAATAATAATGTCCTCCTGACCGAATTTCGGTAACGGCGGCCAATCTTAACGTAGACTGACCATCGGTGCAAGAGATATTATGAGACACAAGTGTGTGCGCAAACACAAGTGCACTTTCTGTTCCCCAATGATCCGATTGGACGGATAATCCGACACGGCTGGAGAGAGATCAGGCGCAGGACCAACGGGTTTACGTGCTTTCCAGGGCACGGGGTGTCTAACACCACCAATTTCCTAATTCCGGACTCGTATTGAGATTTCTTAACAGAAAATTAATTTTCAATTCATTCCTATAACATTTTATTGGCCCGACCCCGGATTCAAACCGAAGACCTCATGCACAGCAGTCGCATTCACTATCGCTGCGCCACGGAGGCAGTGTATATGTAATAAAGAACTGGCAGCATATATGCCATGCCACAAATAAGATAACATACTAGCATTCAAACATAAGTCATATTAAATCCGCTCTCAAACAAAACCAACAACAGCAAACTTAAAACATAAACAACAATTTCATACGTCTAAATCGTCGAGACAATTCTCGTAGTGAATGTACAACAATCACATGGTGCGCAAGCGCACCGCCAGCGCGCAATATTTCGCAATCAGCGCGCACGCGCTCGTATCATCGGGCGATTCGACGCGCGTACTCGAATGACAGGTACAACTCGGTTGGTTGTTAGCTTAATAAGTACAATAGTACTGTTTTGTTTGAACTCTAAAAGTATAGAAAAGTTCAAAATAAAATATATTTAATAAAACTAGTTTTTGCCAACGGTTTCGCTCGCATTAATCTAGATATTGTAAATTTTCTATACAAACAGTATTTTTTTCTGGATAAAAGTATGTGCCCTATGTCTTTTTTTTGAAGACTCTCTGTGATTATGGCTGCTTAAAAGATATGTTTTTTAGTTTAAAAAAAGACAGTAGTTTAATTTAATTGTGTAACATTCGCGTAAACTCAAGTAATCTATACTAATATTATAAAGCTGAAGAGTTTGTTTGCTTGTTTGAACGCGCTAATCTCAGGAATTACTGGTTCAAATGGAAAAATTATTTCAGTGTTGGATAGCTCATTTATCGAGGAAGGCTATAGGGTATATAACATCTCGCTACGACTAAAAGGAGAAGAGCATATATGAAAAATGTTGCAAAAACCGGGTAAATTCTCTTATGTGAAGCAGGCAAAGTTGCGCGAGTCAGCTAGTATAATGATAAAGGCGACCGTATTTTCAGAAACTAAGCACTTTTACCCAACTCCACGCTGCTATTCAAAATTTGCTCTCCTTAAAACGTAATCCGGTAATCGGCCCAGGGAACTCATACTCGACTGCGATCATATATCGTGTAAGCTAAGCCACTGCGTCTATACTCAGAGACAGTTATTACATAACTACATAATACTATTCTCTCTTGCGTAAAGTAATACAAATACTAAGTTTTTATGCCCACGATGTAAACTTGAACCAATATTGATTCAACAACTTATCGACGATTGAATAAACACTTACCTATACATATATTACGGTGATAATCTCGCCAAGAAACTGCAAATAAAAATACTGAATATTTGCTTAAGTTTATGTACATGTTGATAAAAAGTGACAGTCAGATGGAAGTTATTTTATAAATATTAATATTATCCACAGATAGCTAATATAATATTTAACTTTACTTCTGTGAACTATTAAAATATACTAGCGGTCGACTAGTGGTCAAAATTCGACCAAAATTCCAAAGCTTGCTACTTTGTTTTCTGTTTTTCTCTATTACATATAAATAAGATATAGGTAACCATAGTTACGAAGAATTGTACGACGTCAGACGAACACAGTCGAAATACTACGAACGCGATTCGACTGCATGTGTCAAATGCATGGTTGTGTGCGTGTAGTGTTTTTTCATTAATTTAATGTATTTCTTAACTGGGCCAAATTTCATACTCCTCCGTCCGCGCAATTTTCGTAAAAAGGGGTACAAAGTTTTTGCTTCACGTATTAATATATAGGTAGATTACTATCTATACATTTTAAAAATAGTTACTCTTTTTTATTAAAAAGACAACTCCACCACTAGGAATAATTTCTGTGTTGCGGGGCCTTTACAGACATTCAAATAACGGACACAAAGGACACTCAGACTGGGAACAATCATTTGTGGATTACATGTAGGAAATCCTAATTCTAACTAATATTATAAAAGCAAATATAAGTTTGTTTGGTACACTTTCATGCCTTAACTTCTCGACCGATCAGCATGAAATCTTGCATACACGTTGTCAGAGGGGCAGGAAAGGACATACGGTACTTTTCACCTTGTAAAAAATACTCATACTAACCTAACCTTATCATTTAGGCGAGCGAAGCCGAGGGCAATATCTAGTATTTAATCAAAGTAAATATGAGGGATAAAAGATATAATAAGGGATATGGGGGATAAGAGAGATAAGAGCTATGGAAACCAAAATATTTATTTAGAGAATCATTCTCTGTTTGTCTGTCTGTATGATTGTACGCGCATCACGCAAAAACTACAGCACAAAATTGAATGCGGTTTTCACATTTTTATTGCTGTCTACTTTAAAATCTGGTTTGTTGTATTATTTTGATACGCAGCTTGAGAGTATTGTGCGTTTAGACCAGCTTCTTCTTATATGCAAAGATATGAAAATACCTATACATACTTCTTGCTAGTGCTTTTACTTCTAAATGTCATATACATGTACGATGTCGCGAGCAAAAGATAGTAGATGATAAATATAAGTACTGCGCATAAAGTCACTGGTTAGATTCCGAGTTTGGGCAGTGTCATAGTATTCTCAGTAGGAGCGCGAAGTTTGAAACTATGCACCTATATGGCAATGAACGCCTCCCATTTACATAGGCCTAAAAACTATACTTTGCGAAAAGTGGGTATAATATAGCCATGCCTACATAGATATAGGCGTGAGGAGATACTATGTACGTATATACATAATAATATCAGACCTATATATAAACTCTCTCAATGCTGGACATGGGCCTCTTCTCAAAGTGAGAAGGGTTAGGCCATAGTCCACCTACATACCAATATACAGGGTGATTTTGAAATCGTGTAATTCCTTTTAACCACGCATTCTACTGGTGATATAGAATAACCCTGACCATATTTTTATTTAATTAGATTTATTTTTTTTGAAAAGTTATTATTCCGTTTTTTTCGTGAAATGGTGTCAGATAGTCATATGTTAACCAACCGAGGCAATTTTAATTTTTTACTAATTAAAATAAAAAAACATATTAATAATTAATGTCGTAAATAATAACGGGCGGTCCTTTTTATTGCCCCTTATTATTTACGACATCAGTTATTGTTATGTTATTATTTTTAAATTAGTAAAATATTAAGATTGTGTCAGGTGGTTAAAATATGACTATTTGAAATCATTTCATGAAAAAAATCTGTACTCTAATTTTGCCGAAACCATTATTCTAATTAAGAAAAAATATGGTCTATATCACCAGTAGAATGCGTGGTTAAAAGGAATGACACGATTTCAAAATCACCCTGTATATGAGGTATGTATAATACAGTAATTTAATATAACTTTGCCGAACCGCTTGTCTAGTCATTAATCAGTATAATCTGACAAATCATATTTACATAGTAAATATGTTGAACATTTGTCAACTGACTCATGTACACCTACTTACGTGCATACACACACACACTCACCCACAAACTTGTGCATGTATTTGTTTCAATAAACACAAATAAAATGCAATATTGATACTAATATTAAGCCCAAAGAGCAACAAACAAAGAAAAATTGCACACACGACCACAATCACGATCTCAAATAGAATATGGTTGTATACTGCCATATTTAAGAAACAGTGGACGTAAATGAAACATGGAAACAGTACTTTTATACTAACCACAGTTTATTATTGACACAGCTAGTTACTCAACTCTACTACTCAAAAATAGCTGTTACTGTTAAGACTGCGCCGAGCGAAATGTGCCAAAACAGACGGTCACAGTTAAGTTGATAAAATCAACACTTTTTGTGTAATACAAATATAAAATATACATTTACCATAACAATGAATGTGTTTACAATAATTACTCCGTGTAAAAAACTTAAAATAACTAATATTTTCGTCTACAAAATTACGTGAATTTGCACGAAAAATGCAAAAACGTAAGCTCATGTTACGTGATTTTTAGATTATAACAGTAGAAATCTATCCTATTTTACAGCTTAAACGAAACATAAATAGTTATATTACAATTTGTCCGTCCCAATTATTTAAGTTATTGGTTGACAATAAAGATACATATTTATCAAAAAAGCACTTCAAATCCTACATACAATTTCACTAATGGCGGCCGCGCGCCGATTTAAATATCGAGCTCTATCATTCAGTCCAACCGCGTCTTACGCTCGGCGCAGTCTTAATGGGGCAAGATAGCTATTAGCTGTTCTGTTTTTCTGTTTATCACTTGCTGTCAATGTCAAAGGCTAAAACTCATTTATATATTATACGTTACTATACCGACACCACGTGTAGCGATTAGCCTAAGTTGTAGTGGAAGCCTGTTGGACTGCCATGCAGAGGTCTCGAGTTGGATCTCAAGGCATGCATCTCTGACGTTTCGAAGTTATTTGCGTATTAAATATTTCATTATCGCTCGCTTTAACGGTGATGGAAACTATCGTGAGGAAACCTACATGTCTGAATGTTCTCCATAATTTTCTCGATGATATGTGAAGTCTGCCAAACCGCACTAAGCCAGCGTGGTGGACTACGGCTTAACCCTTCTCACGCTGAGAAGAGGCCCGTGCCCAGTAGTGGGACAGTTTAATACAGGGCTGATATTATAATTATAGTGACACCGCTTAATTTTGTTAAATCCTGCCTACTTTGTGTAGACTCCGTAGTCCTATTTTTTAGCAGTGAGAATACTCCCATATTTTAGTTCAGAGGTAAGCAGTCGTACTACGCAAACATCTTTATTTTTTACTATGTCTTATTTTTATTTCCGCCCAAGCGTATACGGGCGAATAAGCGATCAGCCCTGTATATTAACTGTACCATTGCTGAGCACGGGCCTTTTCTCAGTATGAGAAGATTTAGGCCATAATCCAACACACTAATATCGTTCGTTTTAACGGTAAAGGAAAACATCGTGAGGCAACCTGCATGCCTGGGAGATCTTCATAATGTTCTTGAAGGTATGTGAAGTCTGCCAACCGGCCTATGCCATATGGCCTAAACCTTCTCACGCAGAGAAGAGACCTGTGCCCAGCAGTGGGACAGTTTAATACAGGGCTGATATTATTATATAAAATTTGTTTATTATGTTAAAAATTGTGATATTTATGCTTGTGTTATATAAAAGATGTGGTCGAGTGTGTGATGAGATGAGATGATATTATTGGTTCTCAGTTTTGATTATACTTCGCTTTCATTTCATATTATTTAAATATAAACAATTTTGTTGTGAAGCATTTTCGTGTATTGGTGAATGGTGATGTAGTTAATTAGGAATGAGGAAGCCTGCCCTACCGTGAAACAGTATTTACATGTACGGGGTGACAGAGTGAAATCTTTTTAACCACAAAACTAATTGTGTATCAAACTAAACACTAAACTGTAAGCTATGTTTTGAAAAGTTGTTAACTTTTAAATCACCCTGAAAGACTTTACATACTAATTTCGGTTACTAATTACAAGTTTCCTGTGAGAACCCTTCAGCTCAGCTAGAATGCTTGTGTTAGGGACTGGGCAGTAACGCCAGTAGTCATCTCGGTAGTACAATGTATAGGATTCGAATCTACAACCTACGATCACAATTCCAATGTTTCCTTAATATTATAGAGGACAGATTTGATTTTTATTTGTTTGTAAGGGTTTAACCCAAAAGCTACCGCACCGATTTTGACAATTCTTTCGTCTTTGGAAAGCTATTATCTTTATCACCGAGTAACAAAGGCTATAAAAGCTAGTTCTTTCATAAATTAAGTAACAACAACAGTCATATAAATAACAATTTACACAATAATAATAACATGACAAACGACCAAACAATCGCGCGACTATTTGTCTTATTACCGATTCGTCGCAGTCGTGTTTTAATCATGTAATATCCAATCACAACTATTGCACAACTGTTGCAGAATAATCGCTCTAACAAACAACCAGTTGCGGATCGTCATAAAAACGACACTTGATTGACCGAATTAGTTTAATACCTATTTTCTTGCGAACGATTTTTCTTTCTTTTATTAATAAAATTATTTGATGAAATGTATAGGTAGTCGGTCAAAATTGTGGTCAACCACGGTTGAGGTTCATTTGAACGTTATGGAACATAAAGGTCGATTTCCCCTTGTAATAATATAATGACAGTGACCATTGCTTTCTTTCTCATGTACTAGCTGTGCACGTGGTTTCTCCCGCGTTTATGGTTATTGCGCCGCCCCCGTGGGTCGTAGCGTGATGTTATATAGCCCATAGCCTTCCTCGACAAATAGGCTAGCCAACACTAAAATATTTTTTTATATCGAACCAGTAGTTTCTGTGATTAGCGCGTTTGACAAAACAAACAAACACTTCAGCTTTATAATATTAGCATAGATTATATTTACGTCATGACATGTATCAAGTTTAAATTATCACAGCTAAAAAAACTCACTTCCTTGTCTAAGATCTCTTACACTCCGTTAGAAAAGTCAACCTTACCAATAATTAAGATCTCACAGAATCTTTTGCCAAAACTGATAGACCACATTCTTGGCCGACTGTACCGTATTTAACACAGTAAGTACAAAGATAGTTTATTTTTTGTTGGCATTTACAAATGCCATGAGTCTATGTATGTCAGACACATGTTGGCATATATTCAAACTGGTGTAGGTAAGTAATAAACAGTATTTGGTCTGCTGACTAAAGAGCGATGTCGTGTCTGTTTTTTAACACATCCCATTAATTGGAAGTAAAGAATTACTGAACGCATAAAACCGAAAATGGTTGCAAACGTTCGTAATCACGACAAATTATTATTGTAGTAGTAGTAAAGAAGACCCACGTGGGACTTAAAACCATAGATGTAAAATGTTACTGTGATACATCACTCTTTCGGAAATATAGGCGGGAGACCGTGTATGTAAGGTGCTGCAAGCAGCAATCATTGTCGCTCGCACTGGCAACGATAGCCATGCGGAAATCCGTTGGACTGCCACGCAGAGGTTTTGAGTTCGATCCCAAGGCGCGCATCTCTGACTTTTCAAAGTCATGTGCGTATTAAATAGCTTATTATCGCTTGGTTTAACGGTGGAAAAAAAGGGTGCGAGGAAACCTGCATGTCTAAGAGTTCTCCATAATGTTTTAGCAGACTTGTGAAGCCATGTGTGCAAACCCGAACTAGGCTAGCATCATGGACTATGGCCTAACCCTTCTCACACTGAAAAGAGGCCCGTGCCCAGCAGTGAGATACAAAAATTTAATACAGGGCTAATATTATTATACTGGCAACACAACGTTTCCTTTTTTGAAAAGACAACGTGCGTGTTATGGCGCTAGTGTAGCGTGAGTCCATAGATTACGATAACCGTTTACAATCAGGAGGACCCATGCTTTTTTCGAAAGTATACCTACTAGTCTGATTGATAGATTTGTGTCAAAATATACTATAGTCAAACAGTTCATATTATTAAAACACTATTATTTTTATAAACCGTGTCGTCACCTAAATAGTCAAAGCTTTAGAATAACAACCGTTAAAGGCTTTTATTTCATTAATAGGTAGTTTTACTCTCAATTATTATACGTAATTGGAAGTCTACTTACCTTTGATACATTTTTTTATGAATCACATCAGATTAATGTCAACAACGCAAAAAAGCAATCTATTTTTAACTTTACAAAAGAGCGTTCTATTTTTTGTTTAATTGAAATCTTTTTGTATCTTTTAGAAAAAAGATTTGAAAATAGGGCTTATAATTTTCTTTAATGAATCTAGGTCTTAAACATTTTAAGAATATAAAAATAAAGCAATTTTTAAATGATATACGCAAAGACATTGAAAGAGATTTTCAGCAATATTTTAGCCTAATCCAATGCTTTTTCATGAATGTTAATTTATCTTTTATGTGCGAAATAATTAACAATTAAATACGCGAATATCTTCGAATACCCAGAAGTGCGTGCCGTGAGATTGTACTTAAGATCTCTTGGTGGCAGGTCCTCTAGGATAACGCCGCTCACTGACTGGCTGTATACAAACTCTGTCTAATATGGCATCATGATTTTTTTTTGTTAAAACCATGTAGCAGTTATTAACAATACTGATTCGGTGATGCAATGGGAATGTATGCGACTATATTATACTGAGCATAAGTTCAAGGTCTCCAGTGGCTAAGGTTTCCAAGGCCTTTAACTTTTCTAAGATATGTGGTGCGTATTAAAAAGTTAGTAATTTCTTGATGTAACAGTGCAGGATAACATTATTAGGAAATCTGCTTATCTGAGACTTCTCCATAATGTTCTCGGAGAATATATTTGATCTACGAGGTAACCACCTTAAAAATGCACCCGCTACTTAAATAATAATCACCACAAATCGGGTTGCAAGAGTGTGGAACAAACTGCTAGCAGATATAGTCTCAGCTCAAAATACAAACATATTAAAAAATAAACTCGACCATTTCCTTCAACGACAAAAGACTACTTGTTGGCAATTCAACAGGATACAGGCACAAATCAGTTGCTTCAACTGCCTACCTGTTTATTAATAATAATAATATTTGAAATTCTTCTTTTCTTCTTTTTGTGTGGTTAGTGGTCTACCTGTTGTCAAGAGTTGTTCAAGCCGCCCGTAGGTCTCTGACATGACTTAACGACTGCTGTCAATTTTACAACAACCGGGACCGACTTTTTACGTGCCCTCCGAAGCACGGAGACGCTCAGATGAAATACCACTGAGCGGTCACCCATCTATAGACTGACCGCACCCAACGTTGCTTAACCTCGCTAATCGTTTACCAATCAGTGAGTGCAAATGGCAAAGAGAAAAAAAAAAAAGAATATTTGAAATCTGCCAACCTGCACTGCCAGCGTGGTGGACTATGGCGTAACTCTTCTCACATTAAGAAGAGACCCGTTCCCAGCAGTGGGACAGTATACATATACGAGGCTGATATTATTTTCTCAAGTCCCGAATTTCAAGGAGCACGAAAATCATGTATGCATATCTCATACTGTTTGACTGCCAGTAAAAGCGTAAAATAAACATCCTAATTTGTTGGAAAGTGAACGTTTGAATACAGTTTTAAATCCGTTCGCTTGCGGTCGCAGAATACTAATAGTACGGCGGGAAAGCGGCGAGACAGTTACTAACTTAGTCCAAGTTTACCGAAAGCGGCGGTAAATTCGTACAAATTTATGTCTTGTATGTGAAGACTGACTCGGTAGCGCAGCGATAGTGTATGCGACTGCTGTGTGTGAGGTCTTGGATTTAATTCCTAGGTCGGACAAGATATTATTGGTAGTATCATCACGGAGTGTAGAACTATGCTCGGCACGGCAATAAGGTTGCTATCGAAATATACCTATATCCATCTATCAGGGAATATATGCGTGAGATGATATTGGTTGTAGAATCAAATCAATAAATCTATATGGTCTGAATTGCCTATTTTTTGTTATATTTAGTAGAGGGACCACGAAACGTGACTCTCCAGGCTAACGTGCTCAGTGTAAATAAGCCTCATTGGAAGCGGCCATTCTGACCTTGTCGATGCTTTCAATACCTGGGGTATCTTCCCTTACCCGTACAAACCTTAACCCGCATCCTTTAACGCCCTATTTAAAGATCTACCAAAAGCACAACAGTACTTTGAAATGATCGATTGGCCTTCAATGACTACCATTTTAATAATTTGACATGCAAATCGGCTTGATCATTCTTGAAGTAAACACAACAAAGAGATAATGTTCGCTGTCGATAAACATGAATGATGTAAGACAATAAGACGCGCCCATCGATGCCGAGCACGTTGTCAGATGTAAACAATAGGTTCACGCATCGCTGCTCCACGTATCATGATCAAAGAACATGTATATATGTAGACTCGACTACCGTTCATATTGTGCCTACGTTTATATTTACAATGAGCCATGTAAAATAATAATAATAATGTCCTCCAGACCGAATTTCGGTCACGGCGGCCAATCATAATGGAGACTGGCCATCTGCGCAGCAGATATTATATTACACCATAATGAGTGCAAACACAAGTTCACTTTCTGTTCCCTAACTCTCACGATCCGATGGGACAGTAATCCGACACGACCGGAGAGAGATCAAGCGTAGGATCAACGGCTTTACGTGCTTTCCGAGACATTACAAATCTGTTGCCTCCTATACATTGCCAAATACTTTGGTTGTCAATAATCATATCATTTCACAGACTATGTATGCATGTAGATTCGACTACCGTTAATATTGTGCCTACGCTTGTACTTACAATGAGACTTTAAAAACAATAACGGAATTACAAGCCTTTTGCTTGAGAATGTAAAACTAGGAGATAACTTAGGATATTATAATCATGAATGATGAACTGTATTAAGACGCGCCCATTGATACTAAGCACATTGTAAAATGTAAACAATCGGTTCACGCTTCGCTGCCTCGCGTATTATGACCAAAGATTATTTGTACGTAGACACGACTTTCGATTATACTGTGCCTATTTCTTTATAATTACAATAAGTATTGTAAACTTTTAAGCATCAAACGGCTTATGCATTATCGATGCATAAAAGCAGCAACGTGCATTGAATGTCGATAATCGTGTATGTTATAAGATAATAAGACGGGCCCACCAATGTAAAGCAAGTTGTTAGACATAACAACATGTTTATGCATGGTCCGTGTATCATGAACAATTACTATATATGTATGTATGTAATTACACGACAACCATTCATCCTGTACCTATATTTGTACTTAAAATGAGTCGTGTAAAACAGTAGCAGAAGTATAAACCGCTTGTATATTCTTAACAACTACTATTCTATATAACTAGCACATAATTTTAGATATTAACTATGATTAATGATGTAAGTCACTAATAGTTGCCCAGCAATGTTGAGCATGATGTCTGTTGTTAACAATAGGTTCATGTATTGCTTCGCCGGGTATCATTTCCAAAGATTATGTATGTAGACTTGACAACCATTCATATTGTACCTACATTTATATAAACAATAAGTATTATATAACAATAAGAGAAACTACTAATTGCAATAAGTGTGTATTTACATCAGTGTTACATGAATTACACCAATTCCGATAATAATTATTTATACCGATAACAAATCGCTTTAGTTTGCATAAGAACTACATACAAATGCGTTCTAATGTAGCTGTCATGCCTTTTTCCAGAATTTTGTAGCGGTATGCGTACCTGTACAAAATTCTGGAATACATACACTTTTCATACTGGTAACCTAAATTTGAAACGTACATACACGTTACCAGGAATCATCATTCATCCAGAAAAAGTTACTGTTTCTGAGGGTTAAAAATTATTGACAAAATCTACATTAACGTGAGCTAAATCGCGGGCAAAAGCTAGTTTAGCGTATGTCAATGTAAGTCATTATTATATTTGCTAATCTCAGTCGGCACTAATCCTTGCCGCTACATTACACAGAGTGACCATTCTTTAAACTTAATCTATGACCATGAGCAGTACGGATCAATACGTTTTGATAAATGATCTGTGTACATATCGCAACATTATAACATAGACTGAGTATATGGTTTATGACACACTGTGTTGCGCATGAGCATTGTCTTTAACGATACGCTACTGTTCGTTTTATATTACATATACTCATAAATGTTCTTAAATGTATGCAGGTTTTGGTAAATCAGATATAGTCTATACCTACGTATAATTTATAGGTGGGGTAGTTGTTTAAGCGTCGCCATTACCACGATGGTGAGTGTTGTGAATTGAAATTCCTGAGACGACACAAATTGTATAAGTCATAAAATTTTTAGATCGCACTTTTCAAAACTTATCTTCACTTATTTTTCATATTAAATGTCACAATAGAGTTCGAAATAATTAATTTTAAAGAATAGCATGAATAGTAGCATTCGATTTTTACAATACGATATAATCGTATTGTAAAAATCAACTTCTGCCCGCGGCTTCGCAAGCATGAATTCCAATTGAACGCATATCGGTATAAACATTTGTCCTTGTATTTACAATGTGTAAGTCCAGGACATAGCTTGTTCATGTGATAATTCTAAAGAACTAGAAACATGTTAACGGTTTACGTTAGAATTCCAAAGAAAACAGCGCCAGGAAACTAATTTGTGAAACCATATGAGTGTGAACACACTTTATAAACAGGTGCACCCACACAAGTAAATTAGTCTAAACATAATTTGCATATGTGTGTGTTGACATACAATATTGCATATGTTTATTGACGTGTGTCATAGTTTCATTACATAGTAGGTGTGAGTCAGATTACGAATACTAAATATTGTACCTAGAAGTACCTAAACTCCATTTGGTTAGCTACTTAACTAAAGGTAAACAATCTTGATGTGTCTTTTTATCTAAAAACTCAGTTTAAAAATAAAACGCTGCTAAAGATCAATGTAAATACAACAATAACGATTAATAAATCAATTGAACCGTTAGTTTAAGCAGTAGTTTATTTGTTTAATATGTGTTTGCTTAAAAAGTCACATCAAGGTTGTTTACCTTTAGTTAAGTATGGAGTATAGGTATTTTACACCTACATTTCCTCAACTTTGGTTGTAGGTCTCCCGCAATGCCTATTGCCGTTTACCGGACTTAGTTTCAGACTCGTGTTAAGAATTTCATAGTAGAAAAAGCCAATAACACTTTGCTCGACCCACGACCCGAACCCGGAACCTCACACACAGCTATCGCATACACTACAGCTGCACCACTGAGGCAGTCAGCAACAGCAGGCAGCGTTTACAAATATTCTTAACTAGATTTTGACCGCAGCTTTGCTTGCCTAAGAGTAGGTTAGATTACAGTACTTTTTCTGGATAAAAGGTCCCATGTCCTTTTCTGTTCCCCTGACAATATATGTGCAAAATTGAATGATAATCGGTCGAGTATATAAGGCGTGAAAGTGTAACAAACTAACAAACTCACATTCGTATTTATAATAGTAGTTGTAATTCCTAATATGCTAATCCGTTTATTAACTGAACTTTTACCTAACAAGTCTATACAAAACAAGGCAAAGGATTCCCATTATTCAACTCTTTGTAGTTCAGTTATATCATCAAAAAGGGTAGCCTAGTATCGCAAGCGGAGATATAACTCGTCCAGCGCATAATCGACTGCATTTCGTTCTGTATTGTGAGAATTATGTGCACAAATATTCTATACTCGCTCACACAACATTCAACCTTAAAACTAACTATAATAGAGGTGGATTTTCTGTGAGGTAGTCGGAGATATGTAGGGAGAAAGCCTTGATGTACTCTCAGTACATTGATAAGTAAGCTTCCCGGTTCGGGCCAATGCAAATTATTATCACCAGGTTGACCCGGTGTGGTCGCAGTGTTGCTGCCTGACTGTGGGTGTACTGTTTCGTAATACTATATTTATTGTCGTCATATTTGCGTCGAGATTATAAATTCTAGGTGCTTTGGAACAGTACCAGTCGAGGATTTAGACAGCACGATGTTGGGTAATATGCTGTTGAATAGTGTAGCAGGTAATAAAAATGTTTATGTTTATTATTATGCTCGAATTTATTGAGAAAATTATATATTTAACTACTTTTGGTACTAAATATATGCCGCTTTATGTAATTGTATATTTTCCTTAACAAAAATTTGTTAATTAGGTACTTTCCGGGTCATAAAGTGTAATTATGCGAAAGAACGTCTATCCATTGCTGGGTAAAAGAGGTCAAACCAACAAACATACCAACGCATTTAAAATAAAATATATTAATACCTAAAAAGTCACAAGCTATCGAATTTATAAAGCACGAATTAAAGAATGAGATTGTGTTTAAATTAAGTCTACAGAAACACTGAATTTGGAGTAGGTTAGTGAATTTGGGTACTTAGTAAATTCTTATTAGCAACACAGAGTCCGGCTGCGTGTCTAAAAGACGGCAATAGAGTTACTCCTTATAACTTAATATCTTAAACAAACTTAACTAAATATAGGTATATATCCAGTAAAAGTATTAGGTGTATTTCATCCATGAGCGGGGCTTAACTAAAATTATAATTGCGAGTGTGGGTCTGTTTGTTTGTTTATTTGTTAAGCTTTCACTCCTTAACTACTGGACCGATCATCATCAAACTTGGCATACACTTTATCAGGGTTACAAAAAACGACATAAAATCATCCAGGCAAAAGTTCTGTTCCCGAGTGAAAGCAGTCGTGGAAAAAAACCTAGTACCCAATACAGGCATGACTCTATATCTGAATATATGTATATCACATTTGCTACTAAAAGTAAGGTTGAAAATCGACACAAGAACGTAAATGATATATGATGTTCTACTAACAGCAAAGGTATTACTTCGCAGTAGCACCGACAGTCGACACCAGAAGCAATGCACTTTTATGTCAATAAACTCACTGTTTATCAAGTGTACGTCTCTGACAGCTAAACGTACAGACGCACCGTGAATTTCTTCATACATATTTGCTCTCAAAACATACGGGAAATGATTGCTGGCAGTCACGCACACTTTTATTTGTACTGGTAATATAATACCAGCGTTAGTTTAAATATTTATATTCCTGAAGTACTTACAAATTCCATAACTAGATTAACTAGATTTTGCCTGTGACGACGCTCGCGTAAATGTAGGTTAGGTTAAGTTAGTAACTAGTTTTTCTGGATAAAAGGTACCCTATGTCCTTTTCTGTACCCTTGACAACGCGTATGCGAAATTTCATGATGATCGGTCGAGTAGTTAAGGCGTGAAAGTGTAACAAACAAACAAACTCACATTCCAATTTATAATATTACTAGAGTAGCAGCATACTCTCATAGCTTCGCTCGCGTAATTGTAAGTTAGGTTAGGTCAGTAACAGTGCTTTTTTGTGGATAAAAGGTACTCTAGGTCCTTTTCTGTACTCTTGACAACGTTGATGTGTAATTTCATGATGATCGGTTGAGTAGGTAGAGCGTGACAGCATAACAAACAAACAAATATTATATGTATTTATAAAATACTAGCCTATGTGTGAATCCAGGTCTCCAGCTATGTACATACCAAGTTTTATCGCAATCGGTCCTGTAGTTTTTGCGTGAAAGAGTAACAAACATCCATACATCCATACAAACTCTCGCGTTTATAATATTAGTAAGGAAGTTAGGAACTAAAATATAAGTTAGGATTAGGATTTAGGAATTGATGAATTTAGGAATATAAGAAATTATTGTAAAGAGAGAATAAATGATTTTATTATTATTACGACTGCAGAGATAGCTTTGTAGTTTAAGTAAGGCACTGCCTCATCGCAGTGAGTGTCATGGCTCTTCTAAACAAGAAAACATTATTAGGTTCCACATATACTCGTCGTTGTCCCGAGTGTGATTGTTATTTGTGCTTCTGGTCAATACGGTTGCTTGCAACATGTATGTGTGGGTTTTAAGAATGTAATAGCTTGTGGAGATGACTGACACCCAGTTTTCTAAAGGCTAATCAACGACTCGTCAAAACCAAATGCTTGTCAACTGTTGTGATTCGCTATCTGAATTAGAAATAGCCAATTAAATCACTTGACATGAGTTTAAATTTGACGTCATTGACTAGCCTTTCAGGAACCTATCATGGTAAGCAGTGGCTTCAGCTTACCGTTGGCATTGTTCTGTAGAGTGTCACCACTTACCATTAGCTAGTACGCACTATGGGGAGTGCTCCGAGGAATTGTTCAGACTGATTCCTGCCGCCTCTATTCGCCATCGTCCTACGCGACAGAATTTCCATTCCCATCATTTAGATGGTTGGCAGTCCACAACTGTTCGCTTTTCCAGAAATTTTCTGTCTCACACAACTAAACTGTGGAATGAACTGTCGCCTGCGGTATTTCCGGACCAATACGACCTACAAACCTTCAAGAAAAGAGCGTACTCCTTTTTAAAAGGCGGGCAACGCATTTGTAACTCCTCTGGTGTTGCGGGTGTCCATGGGCGGCGGTAATCGTTTACCATCAGGCGATACGTGTGCTCGTTTGCCAGCTATATCATAAAAAAAAAAAAAAGACTAGACCGCTGGCTCTTTCGCCATTAATTTGTTTATTGTAGGTATATGCCAGCCTGCGAGATACCACGTCAAAAAATAATTCTCATCCTTAATTTAGACAAATGACTATGGTAATTAGTATCCTTGCAAATGGAAACTCGGTTTCTTCGAGTATCCTTAAATAAGTATGTTTGTATGTATTATGGATGCTTTAAGGTGGAGTTTCCTTCAATTGATTCGATTGTTCGTGTAATTGGTATAATTTGGATGTTAGTTAATCTCTGTTACGGATACAGGCTATCAGTACTTGTTTTGCAGTTTAATATGTTATTACAGACTTAGTATTCGAACTACGTACAAAACGAATATGTTCGTATCGATTTCATTATTTCTTTTTATGTTGGGCAATCAGTATTCTAGAGTAGGTTATCAGTAGGTTATTCACTCTTAGACAGCTCGTAGAATATTATCAACATAACTTTGTATTACTGCCTAGCATTTTATATTTCATACATAATTCCTTCGTTTTAATTAGCTAATTTATATCATTAAATAAAAAAAAATTACGAATTTAGTAGGGTAGTCGTATGTATATTAAAAGTCTATTCATTATGGGTTCTTATATGTGCAATTTTTCTGATATACAAAAGGTAAGAGTTGTCACCATTAAAAGTATCGTTAAACGTAGGCACGCTTATCTATACTTAATATTATAAAGTTGAAGAATTTGTTTGTTTGTTTGGTTGAACGCGCTAATCTCAAGAACTACTGATTCGAATTGAAAATTCTTTTAGTGTTGGATAGCCCATTTATCGTGGAAGGCTGTAGGCTATATAACATCACGCTACGACCCACGGGAGCGGCGCAGTAACTATAAACGCGGGTGAAACCGCAGGCACATCTAGTATACCAATTATAAGGTTGGTTATAGAATTAACAATAATAATTAATATTCTATGTAGTTGCAAACAATAGTTCCTTCTGTCAAATAGCCAATGCCGAAAACAGAGTAAAAGAGGCGTTATACTACTAGTGAATCAGAAACTTACACTACATTACTAATAACCAAATTAAATTACATTAATACATCCATACAAATAATTGTCCCGTATGGGACTCAAACCCGAATACTGGCAGCAACTGGACGACGTTTATCCGCTGCGGCATTATGCAGTCGTTTTGTAAGCTATGTAGGACAATAGCACTCAATACTTTGTAACGACGCGATAAGATATCTAAAGTATTTGTGTTATTTGTAACTACAGGTTCAACTACAGAGATTACCGTGTTCATAACGACAAATGACTCAATATCTGGATATTCAATTACAACTTACAACGCTTTTAAGAATAACTTAATAATTGTATAGATTTAAGGAAAAATATCTGCCTTGTTAACTGTGATTTCGATGCCCTGGCCAAATACTTATTGTGGATTTTTTGCCAAAAAATCTTATTCTACACTCGCTGACCAACGCAACTTCGTCTACTTCACTTAAGACACATTTCCCCGTTTTTGCAACATTTTCCATTAATGCTTCGCTTCTGTTGGTCGTAGCGTGATGTTATATAGCCTTCCTCGATAAATAGGCTATCCAACACTAATATAATTTTCAATTCGAACCTTAGTTCCTGAGATTAGCGCGTTTAACCAAACAAACAAACGAATTTTTCAGCTTTATAATATTAGTATAGATAGCAACACAGATTTTGCTGCCTAACAATAAGTCCAACTCGTCCCCTGTAACGTGAAACTTAAATTCATAGTTCTGCTTATCCCTTCAGGCATATAGTCGTAATAAGACCATAAATACATATGTTCTTATGTATTTATTATGCGACTTTGTTAGCAAAATTGACATCTGTCATTAATGTCAAAGTTAGTTCTATTTTTGCCCAATGTGTCGCTAGTGTCGTTGCTTCAAAGATGGCGTCACAATAGTACTTACCATAACCAAACAACGCGACGATTACGCTCACATTATAGTCCCGTATGCCGTCAAATGCTCTTATGTCAATAAAAACACAATATTACTCAATCTGCGCCATGTTGGTCAAACTATTTAATATCTAAGCGGTGTGGGCGTCGAAGCGGTACAAAGAGTTTCTATATTCGACAGCTTTCCTTTAAATACTTTAAAATTATGACCTCGAAGGCAGTTTTAATGTAAATTTTAGGCGTGCAACTATGGTTTATATTCTCATATTGCCACGCCAAGAGCTATGTCTGATGGCCTATAAGGCAATTTTAAGAAATACAAATAATATTGAAAACATGGCTGCTAAAAAGCAACCGAAACGTCGGGGAAAGTGTAAATTTAAATATCAACAGTTTTAATAATTTTATATAGCTAAAATAGTATTATAGTTTCAGTAGTAAAGTAACATTTTCAAAATTATGTGATAAAAGTGTAAATAAACAACGCGATATATCCGTACAAAGCAGTTTAATTTCAATTTGCACAAATCTGGCTATCCTTTCCACCCGTCGTTTTAGTATTTGCAACTAAGGAGCTGTTATATAAGCAAATTCACAATAATAACATATATTATGTAACCATACTAATTGATAATGATATTAAACAGAGCCTACGGCTTAAGAAAACTGAACCTATCCTAAAAAGTATTTAAGTTATAGAAATATATTTATACTACCTCTGCTTTAGCTAGTCTGCTTTAGTTAGGAATAAGCTAGACTACCCTTTGAGCAACATAATCCGTTTTAAAGACATATTACGCGAGGGAAGCCGCGATCTGACACTAGTATACGTCTAATAAAACTACTGAATTTGGCGCCAGTCGACGGGCATTACATTAAACAATAAGCCTGTTAAACAATAAGTTATCACTGCGCTTGCGCACTGGACGCTGGACCTTCAAGGCAATCGACTAGCTATTACGTAACAAGCACTGAATAATGCTATTCAGGTGCTATTCATATTTTCACGCAGTTCTATATATTATTTGTCTGTTATGCCCTCGAAAGACTATTATTGTCACAACTGTCATCCAATGCATATCGAATGATTCGATTTATTATTGACTAGATTTAGACCGCCGGTTTGCTTGCATAAATGTAGGTTAGGTTAATAATAGTTATTCAGGATGAAAGGTAACCTATGTCCTTAACTATTCCCCTAACAATGTGTATGCGAAACTTCATGATGATCGGTGCAGGAGTTAAAGCGTAAAAACGTAACAAACTAACTCACATTCGTACTTATAATATTAGTTACGATTTGTTTCGAATAACCACTGAATATTCAAACCAAATGTATAGACACTAATAGTGTACCAGGTTTTCATTCAATCTTAGGACATACATGACTTTAAGTATTACAAATACATAAGCTTAAAATTAAATGCTTGCGCATTTAAATTTTAATTTTTAAATTATTCGATATGTATTTAAAAGAAAGTCGGATTGCATTGCATAAATAATGTCTTTGATATTTGCACATCACTATTAACTGAATCTAATAACTTATCTGCCAAGCAAAGTTCCAGCGACCATACTGAAAAATATCTAAATAGGAAATCCCAACGATCTCTGACTCGTAAATGAAATACCTGACTAGGATTGGTTAGTTGCCTAAGCGATCACTTATCAATTGGCCAATAGAGCACCCATATAATTGGTCGTCCGTACTAGAAAAGTCTGGAACCCATTACCTAGCACATATACTTATGCCTGCAGTCCTGGTACCTTTAAGTTGACCATGAAGCGTCTTTAAGGTGTTTACAGTCGAAACTGCCATCTTTTTTTCGAAATAACGTAAATTAGTTTCATGCCCATTAGACTTTACTAACTGCTCGCCGTTAGGTTGAAGGGAATCATTATGACAAACAAAGTGTATTTAGCGATGTTATGCTAAGTAACAACAATGAAATCTCACCTTTGTACAGGAATGCACAAACAAATACCGCTACGTGTATCTGCACGCCTAGTACTTTTTATATCAAATTACAAAGCATTCATAAACAGAATCTTTTCCCTGACTGGAAAGGACCTTAGAGAGATGGCAAATCCTGATAGCATCGACCATTATAGTTAATTAAGACAATCTTTTGGCGGCTAGTTTTTGAGTCAATTACGCTCATAGCATCTAGATCTCAATTCGACAAATTAATACGTAAAGTTAAATAACTAACCAAAATAAAAAATATACTAAATATGTAATGTAATGTTCACCAATGCGAGCTAAGTTTAAAATTGAATTGAAATGTTTAAATATATAAATATATAAAAATTGTGAGCGGTAAGTACATAAAAACACAAATTTTTACATCGAATATATAGGACACAGGTAAAACCGACACAGAAATGTTGTTACATTAGGCCGATTGCAGCGCTTAAAAGATTCGTAAAACAAGAAAAGCTCTTTTAACATGCAAATACTATTACGACAGTCTATTATTCTATTATGTCTAAGAAATAACTTATTTTCACTGTAGATACTTCAACTTAGAATTTAGTTTGATAGTGAGATTTCAGAATTTCAAACCTGCATTGAAACTCAATTTCCAAACATACATACAATGAACACCGCTACGGCTGTCTGCGCTCCTAGTACCTCTTATATCAAATACAAAATTTGCATAAACATAAACCACCCTTATCAGTGTGCATTCTTGAAATAGCTCAGTCCGGTCGGGTTGAACGACCTCGTTTGGTACAGTGATCATAGATAGCGCGATATCGGCGCGCGCGCATATCTAGCGACATGACGGCGAGAATTCAGCTGATTCAAGCTTTTGATAACTAGCCGCTTGAGTTTATTGGAGTGGGTAAATTGTCTTTCATGACTTGGGAGTAAATTGGTATTACTTGTTTATTATTAACGTATAAAGCTGCTGGGTATATACCACAGATAATATTATTTCTCTTCTTTTATACTTTTGTTGTATTGAGGTGAATAAAACCTTGACGTCAATGGAATGAATATAATAAAATTCTATCTGAAGGGTATCAAGTTTTGGTGTGATACGTACACAAATATAATGGCATATTTACGAAAAGCTAAATGATACACGGAATTCGCGTGTTTCAAGTAGCCTCCGTTGCATGATGTATTTATACCGAATTACACCAAAAGTGGTCAAATTAAATCGTAAAAACCGACAGAGTTATTTGCATTTATGCATGTAACAAAATATTCTGATCAGCATTCTTGATTTGACTGCACGAATGATGTAGATGTTTAAGTGATCGCAATTATAACGGCGCCGAGTTTTGAGAGAGACAAACAATTGTGTGATCCATAAATATTTGTTCCGAGTCTAGATGTTATTTTTGTCCGTTGTTGTAAAGACTGTCGCCAGTCAGTATGTATTTCTTGTTCGGGAGTTGTCTTTAGAAAACAAAAATAAGCGTTGTTACAACTACCTTTTCTCTTAGCCCGGGAACAGTATATACGTAATTTCATGATGTTCGATCGAATACTTAAGCGTAAAGCCTCGGTAGCGTAGTGGTTAGTGTAACCGATTGCCACGCCTAAGGTCGCGGGTTTGATTCCCGTACAAGTCAAATATTTGTGTGCATGATGTATGTATGGATGTTTGTCTTGGTCTGGGTGTTTCTTTGTATAATACGTATGTATTTACAAAAAAAAAAGTATATTTGTATGTTTATCCATTGTCTATAACTACCCATAGTACAAGCTCTGCTTAGTTTGGGCTAGATGGTGTTATATGTGGTAGAACATTATTATTATTATATTATATAAGTTAGAAGAACAAATAACCATTTTGATTGACCTGAAAACTAAGATGCTCACGTTCAGCCCCAGCTGTCTGTATCCACGCCTACTGGATCAACACAACCTATCATTCACTTCTCACACATTTGTTTCAACTGCATTGATAATAGCACATATTGCAATAATCGCGATTGCATCTCTCATCACTGTTGTGCAATAGAGAATGCCAGATCAACTGTTAAAGAAATACAAATTACACAGTTATAATAATATCTATACTAATATTATAAAGAGGAAAGTTTCGATTTTTTGTTTGTTTGTTTACAAGGACATAACTCAAAAACAACTCTACCGATTTAAAAAAATATTTCACCATTAGAAAGGTATATTATCATTGAGTAACATAGGCTATAATATATTTAAAATTGTTATGTTATGAACATAACCTAACCTACTTTTACGCGAGTGAAGTCGCGAGCAAAAGCTAGTATTTTATTCTTTACGTGTTCTCTCAATGAACGGCCATCTTGCTCGATATTTTGTAAGCTTCTAATATATTTAATTGTTAATCTTTTGCTCACGTATAGAGTTAATTATAACATACAGAAATATGTGTTGTGATTATAGCTTGTTGTTTTTATGTATATATTTACGCATGTTCCACTGTAGCGTCTAAACTACTAAGCCGATTTTGATGAAAGAGATGTCAAACGATTTAAAGATTTAAAATTACGACACAATGCCAAACTGAGAAAAGGAAATATGCTATGCGAATTTTAGACATATATTTTTACAGTACTGGGTCTAGCCTAAAATATTTAAATTTAATCGTGTAATGTATATTTGTTTAATTGCGCCTATTACAAAACCAAATTGAAATAGTCCATTAATTTTACTGTACCACCTTAATTATGCTATTTTGCCTTTAAAAACCTGTTCAATTATGAATATTTATGAAGTACAGCTTTTTAATAGAGCAAGCCGACCACGAAAGGACAACCCTGAGCTGTTAGATTTTTTTTAATAACACACTCACACTTAGAAACTCGATACGCCAAGCAAAGACAATGCATTTCTCCATTTCACGTAATTCCAACTAACTAAAGGGCTTGGCGACCAGTCGTCCTTGGCAGAAGGACGCCTCGCCTGTGCCTCGTCTTTTACTTTTTTTAACCCATAAAAATCAGCCATAATATGGCGGCCGATCGCATCGTACACAGAGCAGTAAGCCTCAGAAACAGCAACCATTATATATTTTATTTTATGAACTGTAAATTATGTTGTAAAAATAATGGCGTAATAATTTTCAAAATTATTTATGTTATTTCTTGTTTCGAAATGAAAGATCAGTTTTACGGTTACGGCGTTTTTATTGGTTTTGTTTGTTGATTAGGTTAGGAATTAGAATATCCATTAATACAAGTTTTGATTGAGATATTGGTATCAGACTATTTAATTGCACCGTTTCACAGCCGTTTAATTGCACTAAATTTGCATCTAGGTAAGGAGAGACTTAGAAGATTTGTGGGATAGTTAATTTGTTTTTACATTATGTGCAGTACTTTCCATGATATGGTATTTACGTCGTACTAAGTTTACTACAATGACTAACTTATTTTTTATGTGTTATTTTTACTTTTTCAATCAAAGCCATGGAAATTACGTATGCAAGTTAAATCGTCGCTTCAATCACGCACTGTAGTTAGATATTGATGGATATTTTAAAACTAAAAAGTTTAATGAGGGAAACGGAAAGCCTTATAATGCTCTAACACACCTACAGACCTAGCCCGCCTTAGATCTGCAATTTTATAAAATCTCATCATCTAACTTACCGATATATACGTTATACAAATTTTAAATTTCAATATAATGTAAACTGATAAAATAGTATTCAGTTTATTTTCTTTTACTTTTATTTTACTCTCAACTCTTTATTTTTAGTTTCGACATTAAGTTTGCGATAAAGACGTAGGTATACTTCTACATAATAGCACGAAGAAGCCCACGAACGACAGATGTATTATCAATGACGCATAATCCAGAATCTTAACGCAGTCTGATACAATTTTGACTCTTAATCTCTCATTACTCTGCACAAGTGAGAGTGGTTCTGATGTGAGACGTTTTTTGCGTCGTCGGCTAACAACCGCTTTATATGCGTATGCGCATCAACGTGCTGTCGCGTTCCGAGGCAGACGAAGAGACAAATTGGCCCCTCGCACCCCTCTGGCTAACTGTCACTGAGCGCTGAAACAACCGTTGAGCATTTACATTTGAGCCAAAGGTAATGAAAGGCAATTGTAAATGGTCTTTGTTATTGAAATAATTAATTAATAAATACCATTGCCTTTCATTACCTATGGCTGAAAATGCAATGCAATTTCGAAAATAAAAAAATTTTATTGTTAGAGTCAAGAATATATCCATACTAGCTGCGCCCCGCGGTTTCACCCGCGTATGTCTCGATGCCAGGAGAATATCTGAATAAAAAGTAGCCTATGTGTTAATCCAGGTCTCCAGCTACCTACATACCAAGTTTCATCATAACCAGCTCAGTAGTTTTTGCGTGAAAGTGTAACAAACATCAATCCCTCCATACAAACTTGCACGTTTATAATAGTAGTAGGATTTTACTGCTTTGCTGACGTGAGCAAAGTGAATCCGACTGCTGTGTATAAGGTCAAGCTGCCATTTTTAGGCCGAGCAACGTTATTGGATTTACCCGTTAAGAATATCCTATTTTTATTATAGAATCCTATTCTTATCGTAATTTTCAATTTTCTAATTCTATGCTTTTGTAATTTATTTGTCGACAATTCTTATTGAATTTAATTATTGTAAGTTTTATAATATGTTTTCTATTAATTGATGTATACTTGTAATTATTCTAATTAACATAGTTGTATTCTTGTTATATACCTATGTTATTTATATTGCATGCTGTGATGTCCTGTTATTGAGGAAACAAATGTCCTATTTTAGTGTAAATCTGCCTAGTAATAAATATGTTTTCTTGTTGGAACCCTTTGTGCCCGCTGACAACAAATATTTATAATTTTACCGCAATTAAAATATTTAACCTTCAACCCTAGTACCTAAACACCTCCATTACTCTACGACAAAAAGTTTTAAACACAAGACTGAATGACCATGACTCCTTCGGCTTCTGTCGGTTTAAAAAAAAGTGAAGTATGCGCAAATGTCATGTGAAGTCATTAACGAGTAACCCTTGTAATGTTGACGTAATTAAAGGTCGTCTGGCGAGCTGTTAACCCTTCGCGTGCTGATCTTTATAGCCTGGAAGTTATTTAATAGGCTCAGAATGGATGTCTCGTTATGTGGTGTAGAGGAGGAGCATACGTATTTTTTTTTAAATGTCCTAGGACAGCGAGAGTTCACTAAAAAAATAAAAGAAGCTTATAGAAAATGTAAAATTTATAATGATATACTACTATTGTAAATTATTTGGTGATGGTGTGAATAAGGCGACTGATTCAAAAAATACTAACCTCTTACAGGATTGGTATCCCGCAAAGTGGTACCAGTTTTGAAACACAACTCCCGCCTTTTAAACAACAGACACTAAAAATATCCAGACTCGGAACCATTTAAGGATCACGCAAATTTCTGTTCTGTTTGAGGATAAGAATACTCGGCAGTGGCGAGCGAGTATTGTTTAGGCGGCTTAAACAGCGTGTTTCTTTAACATCCCATAATTATTATTTCAGTTTCCTTAAGGTGAGCACTTACGGTAACTTCTTATCAGGCAGACCGTATGCTTTTAATAGTAGCCACGTTGTTAAATATAAATAATACATGATTAGCTTTTAAGCTCGGCAGTTAATAGAACGGTCACCGTTCAAATAAACTTTAGATTACCAGGATAACATAACTATACAAGAGCTAACGTAGTATGTACTTGTTTCAGGTTGGTTCTCAGCATGCGGCTGCAGAGGCGGAGCGCTGGCGCAGGCGCGAGGCTCCATCGCGGCTCTGCTACGAGCGCGGGCCTTCGCCCTCGTGTCACCGCGTGCTATTTCTGCGTATAGAGCGCGGCCTGCTTCTGGTGAGTACTATGCAATTACTTTAATGAAAAGACGGGGCAATGGTTATGTTATAAAATATCAGTAGTGTTTCATAATTGAGATTTGAAAGAAGTGAAGAAAACATTTTTGTCGTCATACATTCAGATTTTGAAGAATTGATTAGACTACATTGCATGCAGTTATTTGACTACTAGTGTATTTTCAACACTACAAAGAGCGCATTTCTTTATGGAACCTATAAACTCTATTTCCTTAGAAACAGAACACAGTATTGTTCGTCATCAATTTTATACACGATTAAGTTACTAACTTAGCAGGGTTAACCCAGCTTGGATGTCATTCCTGAAACAGCTCCTTTTTAAATCGAATTAAAGCCTGTTACATAATCTAAATCTATCTTAAGCTGTTAATAAGGTTCAATACTGTATAACGTCCCGTATTTCAGCAGAAAGCGGGCGCGTCGGTGCGCAGTACGAGCGCGCGGCGGCCCGGCCCGGCACGCCGCTTCGTCTCGCCGGAGTGTTCGCCGACGGCAGCAAAGCGAAAGCGCCAAAATACGCACAGCTTATAGATCCGCAGGGGAACGTGAGTACAACTTTATATACCTACGTCATAAGGCTTATATGCTAAGCACGGATTTTTCTGTTGCCACGGTCGTTACGCAGTATTTGTAACAGACTAGGTAAACCCGCTTCACTGTGCCTCTGTCTGACATTATAACCACCTGTTTTATCAGAAACTTGGGAATAAAAAGTATATTATTAACTCTAGTATATACCTAGTACTCTTATGTAGAAATATAACGTTCTGTAAAAACTTCATATCAATCTATTGACTACTTTTTGAGTTCCGGACACAAACATACGAAAGCTGATTTTTATTTATTCTATCAGCCTAATAGCTATATATATATTAGAACTATACCAAACAAATAAAAATTACGTTCCCCACAGCAATGTTTAAGTTTTATAGAGGGAGACGCCATATTAAGACAGATCAAGACTATTAAAATTGGAATACCTAGTTGTATAAAGTCTATAATTAAGATCTTCACGCGAAATCGAATTAAACTACAACGGATTAGCCGTCACCATAAAAAAACAACCAATAACCGCCATTGCAAATACTTGAACTTCCATAAAAGATCTTAATCACCAACCTCCTTTTAGGAATACAAACGAGACAACTTTAAACAACGCCATCTATCGGCATCAAAACACAATACAACATTAATCCGATCTTAAAATCAATTGTGCAGTAGTTTACGATTCTAAAGTCACATATTTATGACGATTTATACCCCAATTGAATTTGTGACAAAATATAATTAGCACACAATAGGCAATAGGTAACTGGAGGGATCTAAAGCTGCCTTTTAGTGCAGACGGACGGACAGCGGCGGCGGTTTATAGTCCAGCGACGTAATGAATCGGTTGGGCTAGGAGATAAGCGACGGCAGGGATGTCAGCGGGGCGGGTAGCGAGTATTGAAGTCCAGAAAATTCTGTTAACTATGGTTTAATGCACCATACTATTCTCGTCCCTACCTCGGCGGTTAAGATCGATTGATTCGGCAGATTTTGCATAATTTAAAGAAGACCATGAATAACTTTTCAGAATTCTCTGATATTTATTACATCAAAATTAAATGTGGTTCCATAATTTTAAAATGACATAATAAGTCACTGAAAAGCAACGTCTATTTATGTTAATATAGTGTCCTACCTAACTCCTATGATGTAAACTCTTCTTACTGAACTAGCTTTATATATTTCTCTGCGTTTTTTATTTTTGAACATTAATTTTGTATCAAAACTAACAAACATTTTAACAACCGGGAATAAAAATATTTATCATTTGACCGCATAATCTCTTGAATTTTTAAGGGTAGTGATACGTGATAGCAACTTTAGAGTGCCAAATGTCGTAATAAAATACGTTCAAAACAGAGTGTCGATTTAGTCTAATAAATGTTGAATGTGAATTGAAATGCAATTTATGTTTACGTTTGACGTTTATTTTAATTTAGTCCAATATCATTAGTGATGTTAATAACAGTGAGCCTAAATCAAAAATTGGCTCCCTGAAGCCTTTATTTTTTTTATGACTCGCACGTAGTTGCCGTTTCTTGCCCTGAACCATGCTGTTTTTGATCTCTACCGTCTTAAAACTTGCACCAAACACTTTCTCGATACATAGCGACTTCTTTATAACAGTACTTATATCGATTAATCAAGTCGATCACTGAGGGCACGTCCCTACACAATGCAAAAAGAAAAGTTAAGGCTTTGAAGGCTCGACTACTTTACGATTAATACCAGCAGATTGACTAGAGCCTGATTTTATTATAATTAGTACTGCTTTTATTTTTATTCGTTAGAACTTATTTTGCTGACTCTACATCACACGCACACATACGTTCGTATGTAATTACGTGTATGTAGTGTATTACTAAGGTGTGTAGTGTAGTACTAGAGAGTGTATTGTCTATATAAATACGTCAGTGACGAAGTAGTTGTGAATGCGACTGCTGTGCATAAAGTCTTAGTTTCAATATCCGGATAATAAAATTTTATTTAATAGCTTTGCTGTTAAAAAATTTAGTAGCAACACGGAGTCTGAAACTGTTACTTATAGACGACAATAGGTTTGCCTCCTAGCATAGCTGGCGCAATGTGAATGCTTCACTTCTTATCCTTTAGGGGATATAAGTGCACAGCTACATAGGCAAATTCGTATAGCATGTATTTTAAATTTCACGTAGTAAAAAATAACCATTTACTATCGTCTATCGGACACATAGTGTCTGGTTATGAGTCTGCTGCTACTCAGAACAGCATACAGAAACCTTATTAACTCTTTACCCGACCCGAAAATCGGACCAGGCACCTCACCATCCATCACAAACATTCGAATAGCGTTCAGTGTACTAATGATTCGAGCATTTAATCGATTAAAGCACATCGCTACTATGTAGAGTCAGTAAAGAAAATCTTGGCGATCCTTACATAATTCTAGTAACTGTTTATTAAAATTTAGAGCTAAAGATGCTTCATAGCTTCCTCATAGCAATTTGATGTTCAAGATCAACATTAAATATTATTAAGCCAGTCTCTATTACAGTTCCATAGCCATCATAGAATGATACCTTTATAATTTCATCCTGTCTGTCCGCATGTTACAACTATTTTACTTGATAACTCTATTGGTGTTACTTAAGTGAAATATGAAAGATATTTAATGGTTTTTATAAACCGCAGAATCAGAACCATTTATTTGCTGTTAATATTTTAATTTTCAGTATTAGTAAAATTGGGGATTAAGTGCGTAACCCAAGCCATCTCTCACACGCGCCTCTAATCAAATAGCGGGCACGTCACATAATAGTATCTGCGTCCTTTTTCTATCATTAGAGAAAATCCAATTCAACCATTTTTAAAAGACTTATCATATACATATGTATATTCTCAAAAGGATTTAAATAAACTTTTTTAGATTTTGGGTAACTGTCTGATCAAAGTAAAAAAAACTACCCTATTATTTATGAAACAATTTCTTTTTGTCCCGTGGCTCGTCGAACTGACTCGGCGCACTAGCAGTAGCGAGGTGACGACTTAAGCCACTATGCAGTCAATATCATTAAATATAAGCCTGTTCGTATTATAATTAGGTCTAGCTTATTTTTAGCCGATGGGGCTTTAAATTGACTCTACAATGTAGGGTCAGTAAAACAAGGCTAAATACGATGGTTTTATTATTTTATTGAGTCTTTACGGCGTGTAACCGTAAATTGTGGTCGTATTACCAGTCATTACGACTGTTAAATACGACCACAGTTATTTGTAACACAAGATGGATATGCGGATACGATATAGTTTATTATTATCTAGGTAGGAAAGAGTAAGCATACAAGTAAGTTATAGAGATATTATTTTATACTAAGACAGAATGTATAAAATATTAGTCGAAATATACAGATATTTTACTAATTCTAGCTGTTCCCTGTGTTTTCACCTAAGTTTATAACAACTGCTCTGTTCGTAGCGTGATGTTATACAGCCTATAACCTACTTCAAGAAGTGAGTTATTAAATGCAAAACGAATAATATAATATAATAAAACAACATTTTTTATTTTATGTTTAAACGAAATAATGAAATAACGATTTTTATTACGTTGTTGCTTAAGGTTAGAATTATGTATATTATATGAGATACAATTCCGTCAGGGTTCGATTCCTGGAGCCAGGTTATTTTATATTTCTGTAACGAACATTTCAGTAGTATCACATAAGTAGTATATCTTTTATGAAACTGCCTTTCCGAAACTTCAGATCAAACGAAAAATCTTACAATAAAGTTACTTCAGATTTTTCCCTTCAAATGAAATTTCTTCGGACTGCCTCATGAAAGGTTTTAGGACACTCAAGAGGTTTCGTACCCAAATTCGGAATAAATATGTTTTACCGTACGAACAGTTGCTACATAACTTTCATTTCGAGGTAGGCCTGCTGCCACAGTATTGAGTTAGTAGCATCATGAAATCTGGAATCATACCGATAGACGGTATTTTCACTCACAACCTATTACGTAGAACCTCGTTGGTGAAATGTGCGTGTTTTACGCCCCTGCCTTTCCCCTCGGGGTTTTGCAAGCGTGATGTTATGTCATGTTTTATGCAAATAATGAGATAGAATGCTATTCGTGTCTTGAAGTACATTCTTTATCGACGCTCGCGGATAGAACCGCGGGCGACGGCGACCAATACTATATATTTTATTTGACCTTTCTAAGGGCCTTTACGGCTATGAGGGCCGTCATAATTCTGTATGTTAATTTATTAACTGTCTTATTGGCACGGTGTTAGTGAATGCGACGGGTGTGTGAGATCTTAGGTTCGATAATCGGGTTAAATGTAATTACATTACAATTCATTTTACGTGTAAAAGAATTTTAATGGCAGCCTGAAGTTGGCGGTGTAGCATACGCTTATGCCTTATAAATTACCTAAAACTGCTGGTTCTGCGCCTGACTTCTTGCTGGTTATGAGGGTTTGCCGTTCCATCAGACAATGCGAGTGAAGGAATAGAGTGCGCACTTGTATTGGCCAACACTGTTGTGCAGTATTAAATTTGCAGCACAGATGACTCAACCTGGGCTTAGGCTCCGTCAAGATCTGAATTCGTTTTAGAGGTTATTAGATTTATATATGTCATTTATTATTTAACTAATAATAATAACCGCCGTGCTGAACGAATGACATCATTTAGCAGGGGATCTAGTACTCTTAGGTTTACCGTGCCTCCATAAAGCTTCATTTCGCTGTTGTGTTTGCAGGGGATCAAGCTGCCTCGGGTTTGATATCGTGATTTGAATTGCCTGTTTTTTCATTATTTGCAATAGTGTTGTTTCCTTGCCAGCAATCGTATCATGGAACATTTTAGACTTAGCATATTGAAAAGTTGACTTCACCTTCAGGTATTATAAATCTCAGTTCACTGAGCATCAATTATGATAAGATGCGCACTAAAAAATAAATTCAAATGTTTCTATTGAAACCTATACTGTCTTTGGATAAGTTTTTATCAACTAAGGAATTATTCCTGCAGTGCAGAGGATTTACAAGGCACAAACTACAGACACAAATATACAGAATATAAAACTTTCTGAAGATTTCAATAATATATGCGAAGCTAATGCAAAAAAGAATGTAAGGCAAGGCGCTGGTAATATACAAGGCTTATACGACTTTCTATCATTGCCACCATCCATGGTCATTGTAGTACAGAAAAATGCTACTTATTACCCTTCTGAATACATTCACATTTTCAGCCGGGACATGTGTAATAAAGTTTTACTTTTGAAACTAAAAGTATATGATATTAATTTTAATTACACAAAATATTGTTGCCAGCATTATTACGAAAATTACATACACCTGCTAAAATTACTAATTCCCGTGTATCCAACGTAAAATTATATTCTGATCGCGAACACTATACGATTATACATTAAAAAAAAGTAATAAAAAAAGAAAACCCTTCTTTACACTCGAAAGAACATTAAATTCTTTGTCTATTTTTGTTCGACAACCCATAGTAACACGCCACAGGATCTTGACAGTAAAGATCTGACATTAACTGGACATTCGCAAGCTAAAAGCAACTTTACTTCTCTTACATAAGACAGAAATTAACTTTAGAACTTCTAAATGGAATGCATAGACCTGAACAATTTTGTTCAAGTAGTTTTTCAAAGGAAAATGGTTCTTAGATGAATGTGTTAACGTGTATTAAAAGTGCAGAGTTAGCTTGGTAAAGTTGTTCGTCGCGGGGCAGTGTCCTCCATGAACCGTGTTGCTAGGACGCCGGCAAGGGCTGTCACGACTTCGAAATGAAACTTTTGTTGTTTAGTTTTTATTGGGGAACTAGAATTATTGTTTGACGTCCACTACAGGGGCCCTCGGTTCAGATATTATGTGAAATATAGACTTGTGTGACACCAGGCTGAGTTTATAGACGACCGTGGCTGCTGAATTAAGATTGAACTTAAATATAATTACGTCATGTGCTTTATATTGCACCTGTGTCTGCTTAAAAGGATAAGTTAATGTCAGAAAAGAAATGACTAAATGAGGTTTACAAGTTTAGGTCCATGTATATGATTAGTAAGCATTTTCTAAGAAATCAAACGCACATAAAAATAAAATCATTCCTGAAATTACCAACAAACTTAGATTATCTTATCTTATCTTGTGTGGGGGCCAGTCAGTACAGACCGGCGATACTTCAACCCAGTGGGATTTCAAGTTACTTAATTGTATTTTATCAATAAATATTAGAATGATTTTTCACTAGCCTAATATGAAATGTGACTAAAATATGATTATATCTCACAGTAAGACAAAGCAGATTAGCCTGTCGTATACCAGTACTGAACGTAGCTCTCTTACAATATGCATCACAGCAGAGGGTTCACCTTAGGATGATGTAGACTATAGCCCTAAGCAGAAGTGCAGTGCAGTGTTGTATTTTTTTATACTATTAAAGTGGCAAACAATCATAGGCCCACCTGATCTTAAGTGTTTACCGTAGCCTCTGGACGTCTGCAACACCAGAGGCATGGCTTACGCGTTGCCGACCCTTTTTTTTGTATGGATTAGGTATCTAAATTAGTTCCATCTTTTACGTCATCGGTTATTTGAACCAGGGACATCCTGTCATAGGTAATCAATTTAATATTCATTTATATTTTTAATAGATATCTATATAATTCCTATATCTGAGAGGATATAACAAACACTCAAACAACGGACACAAACACTCAGTCTCGGAACGACCATTTGTGGACCTCACAAATTTTTGTTCCGTATAGAATCCGAACCCACAACACTCAGAGTAGGGGCAGACGCGAGACGATCATTTAAACCTAAGCCATTTTAAAATTAGTTTGCCTAAACTACAGCGTTATAAGATTGGTTTACTTTAGCGGCCATTAGACCTTTTTTTGTGATCCCTTAATGGGTATAAACATCCTTCCGAGAACAGTACCAAAATACATACTATAATATATACAGGGTGTCTTGTAATTAATGGATAACCTGGAAATGTCTTATAGTGGAACTGATGGCCGTTCAGAAAAAAAAATGAAAAAAATCTATCCTAACTAATACCTGAGAAATGTGTTTTTTTTTAATTACCATGTATAACTTTCTTGTATACTACGACCATAAATGAATGAAATCCATCGGTTTTTTGTTGTTTTATTATTAAACACTAATTATGCTAATAGATAGACAGTCAAAAGTATGCTATGCTAATATAAATTGCCCTTTGTCTTGTTTTTTTTTTTCATTTTTTATTATTTTTTATTTTCATTTTTTCTGAACGGCATTCAGTTCTACTATAAGACATTTCAAGGTTATCCATTAATTACCGGATACCCTGTATTATAGGTTCGATTTTTGCTAGGAATAAATACTTTTAGTTTCTAAAAAGTAGCATGTTACAAAAGTTGTACAAATAAATCATAGGCCTAAAAAAATGTAACTGTAACTGGGAATATCGAATATATTTATTTTAGAACCGTAGCAAGGGGAAAAGCGTTGGTCGCAACTGGAAACCGACTATCCGTAGTCCCCTTCAGGAAACGTGCGTGAGTTCATGTATATCATTATATAATACTAGCTTTTGGTTGCGGCTTTGCTCGCTCGGTAACAGTGCTTTTTGTTGGATTATAGGTAACCTATGTCCTTATACATATGTATCACTGACAACGTGTATGAAAAATGTCATGATGATCGATCGAGTAGTTAAGGCACAAAAGTGCAACAAACAAACAAATTCACATTCGCATTTATAATATTAGATAGGATACTACAATCTGCTAGATGGCAGTGTATATCTATTATGTGACATTGTCGATATATAAGAGCCGGTAACAAGGCACCAACTAGCTAACTCTATTTTTATCTTCTAAATTATATTACAAGGGCTTTTACAAAACATTAATGTGAACAAAGAACGAAAATACAGATCTGAGTAACCAATAGAACTATTCGACCCTAGATTAAAACTAGCACTTTGACCTTGCATTGTCTCATGTCTATATTCCCGAAAGTGTAGATAGAGAACAACACACGTCATTGAACCAGTTATGTGTAAGCATCCACTTAATACGCTTCGAGCTTAACACCCGGTTTCTGTATTAAGAAAAGTAGCAAATCACATCTGATTACACTTATATTTTTTTTACGGGGTCAAATTTCATCAAACTTGTATCAACTAAGCATTTACTTAAGTATATGATGTTTCAATTCCTACTCGAATATTACTACAGTTTAAGAAAATTTGATACATAAACAAACAAGATAAAAATTCATGATACTTTGAGCTCATTCTGCGTAAATAGAAACACCAATAAATAAATTATGTTCGGGTACTTTGAAATAACTACACTGGAACATTGAGACAACTACCATCATAGTCTCCCCGTGACCATGGCTGCTGAAAAGCAACCAAAACGTCGGGGAAAGTGTACACTTAAAAACAAATAGATTTGATAGTTTTAATAATTTAATTAGCTTAAAATTAGTAAAGTTTAATAGTATAGTATAGTAGTGTAACAGTTTCTAAATTATGTAATAGAGTGTTAAATAAACAACGCGATAAAATCCGTATATAGTAGTTTAATTTCAATGAATAACTTTCGCGTAAACAGAAGACAATATTAGTTAATTATAGTTCGCTTTAACGGTACTGGAAAACATTGTGAAGAAACCTGCATGTCTAAGAGTTCTCCATAATGTGCAGTCTGCCAACTTGCAGTATGCCAGCGTGGTGGATAATAACCAAGCCCTTCTCATACTGAAGAGAGACCCTTACCAATAGAACAGTTTAATACAATTTTATTATAAGTAGAGTTTGAGTCATTTTCAAACCGGGTGTAGGTAGGCTACTACCTAGTGCATTACCAACATCACTTCGTACAGCTACTGTTCTTCTTCTTTTCTTCTTTTTTTGTTGCACTCACTAATCGGTAAACGATTAGCGAGGTTAAGCAACGTTGGGTGCGGTCAGTCTATAGATGGGTGACTGCTTAGTGGTATTTCATCTGAGCATCTCCGTGCTTCGGAGGGCACGTAAAAAGTCGGTCCCGGTTGTTGCCATATTGACAGCAGTCGTTAAGCCATGTCAGAGGCCTACGGGCGGCCACTAACCATACGAAAAGAAAGTAGAAGACCAACATCACTTCGTACTGCTACTGTTAATATCCTAACACATAACCGAATCACACACATGACCAATTAAACCATACCAAACCAAGCAATCAATTTCTATCTCCAAGAGCGCCAACCCTAGTGGCTCTTACGCGAAAAATGACGCTTACGCCTCTTTTGTTCATGTGTGTAATGAGAAGTTTAATTATGTAAGGGACCGAGCAGTCGTGAGCCGTATTTATAGATAGCAAGTGAGGCCGCACCGGCTATAAAGTAGAGTCGAGTTTGATCCGTAACATATACTCACGACTGCATATCACAAAATAGGTAGGCAGTGTTATTACATCCATATCTCCTCGGCTTTTTTTTGTTTCCATATGAGAGAGTGAGTTTGTTGCCGTTAACGGACATATTGCTGGAGTTCGGGTTGATTTTTTTAACAGCAAACTCTAAATATACTTATGGATTTAAATTTATAAAAATGAGCTTTAGTTACTGGCAATTAAATATGAGCAATTTTTCCATTCTTTTTTTTAGTGTCAAAATGTAACTGTCGGTAGGTAAAACAATTCCTTTTTTGGATATAGAAACTAGCTATTAATCCGATCCGATCATCAAACCTCATGGTACGCAATATAATATAAAGAGAAGTAATATTTGCCTTTGCCCTGATTCCTTTTTTAAGGGTTGTCAACGCACGAGTGACATCCTTGGTCAATACCAATAGCTGGTCAATAGCCTCGCATTGGCGACCAGAACATGTGTGCCCATAGGTAACCGCTTACCAGGCTGGTTGCATGCTGATTTGCTTTCGTAATAGCATAAATTTTTTTTAGAATTAGACCGGTCGATATATCGGGCAAATTTACAAACTATTTTATGCTTGCCAATTCCAGACTATTACTCAATAGATGATATTATTCTAGATGCCGAATTGTAGGATCCTCCCTACTATTTACTAATAATGATATAAACTACATGCCAAAATATTCGATGTAAGTATACGCATTAATTTCCAACAATTTATCGTCATAAATGTAGCTATATATTAGACATCAACGCGCGAAGTTGTTTTTAGTACTCTAAGAATTTTGTCTGGTATAAACGACTTTGCATCTTACAAAAACATATATATCGTCTCTATATATGTAATATTAAATTGAGTAGAAATTTGTGTATTTTTTAATAATCATAGGAAAGAAAATGAATAATTGCCTAATTAACCATGTTTTGCTTACTAACTAAGGTGACAACAGTATACCATCCTCCTATTGGTAAGTGGTTAACGTGGTTATTCTAGATTATTTTTACTATAACGTGGCGGTAGCCGAATGAATAAGACACCGGACTTGCCACCTCGAGTTCACGGGTTTGAATATATCGACTTACCGACCCACTCCTAACAAAAGCATAATAGCTTCGCTGGTCGTATTAACAAGAATACCAGTCACTTATGACACAATTTTCTAGCAGGTAATCTTTAAACAATAAAATTAAAACTCTACCTCCGTTTACGTACAACTTAATTAATTTAAACAAAAAACCTCTTAACTACTTACAATTCTAGACCAGACGGACACAGTAATTTCGGCATTTAGACGTTAAAGACATACATACAGCGTCTGAAATATACTGAGAAAGATAGTCATCAGTGCCTAACGGGTCTCCTCGAATCTTCGTCTGTATCGCGTGTAATGTATTACGTAACCTCACAGATAAATTCTACTTAGGTGCTTGAAGAATAATCTATGTTTTGATTGCGCGGATGGTTCAGCGGTGTAGGTGGTCACATTGCCACTACGTCCAGTTTTGTTGGTTTGATTTCTAAAAGGGACTACAATTTGGGTGATCGGTGGATGTTGATTCTAGACTGAGTGTTCTTTACGTTCTTTGTTTTTAATATTTGTAAAGACCGTTGTGGTACACGGTTTAGTAAAAATAAAAGGAATTAGAAATAAACATTATACAAAATAAATTTAATTGGCAGGCGGTTGCCTAATAACACTTTGTGGGATCGTTCGATACGAAACTCGAACCCGACACCTCATGCACAGCGATCGCATTCACTACACTAAGTATTGTTTTAGGGCACCCCTACCTTTACGATGTAACCTAAGCCTTGGTCCATTTGTACCAATTTAAGTTGAATATATGATTATTATTTTTCTCTTATCACAGGTACTTTCTAACATATTATATTAGAAAATACCTGGCCCTTTGGGAGGCTTACACGGAGACATGGGTCCAACGTGAAGAGGCCCTTCGAGAGTTTTAATCAAAGGTGTTATGGAACACCTACAGCGGCACTAGCCGCAGCAGGCGTAGGACTATTGCTACGTATGGATTCTAATATATGGGCTATAGGTATGGGTGTTTGGTGGACCGGTATATTGCTAACTATGGATGAAAAACGACGTCTGCCCTGAATACTCTAATAGCATCAATGCAATGGGCAGACGGTGACTCGCCAACTCACTAGATGGGCCCCCTGATAAGCCACTATAGGCATACAAGCCAGCAGCAGAGGGTAACACCGGTGCAAGTGTCGAGCGGTGCGGCGCCGGTTTCACCATCACGGGTCTCGTGACAACGGAGACCCAAAGCGGGTTTCCCCGTAGTTATGCCCTTGAAAATGACACTTCCACCCCCAAGCATATAGCTCTAGCGGCCTCCCTCTGGCCGGCCGACCAAGGCAAGACAGAGGTGAGAGTCCTGCGGGCGCTCTTGAAGTGCCACCCCGGCCAACCAGTAACGGCAAGCCGGGAACGAGGCCCTAACCAACTCTCTGAGGCATTCAGGACCGCAGTGTCGCCATTCACATTCAGCCCGCCACAAGCTGCCCTGCGGTTTGTGCGCTTTAATTTAACCTGGTGATACATTTTTTGTTTATATCACAAGGCGAAGGTGATAGTTTTAAAGCTAGTATACTGTGCCCTCCGATATCGCGTTAGTCTCATGATGAGATAACGACTGTCCCAGAGGGTTTGATTATTATTATTATTACCTATCACTACCGCTATGCAAGACTTGATCTAGAAATTAAATTACTCTACTATCACTAAGCACAAGGCGTGGGGTATACATTCAAACTACACACAGAATTTCCTTAAAAAAACCACAAATGCAATTCCCTATTTTAAAACCGAACCCTAGATAAAAGTTACACACACGCTCATTTACCCTCTAGACTATCGAACAAACTAGAATCTCATTAAAATTCACTTCACCACTAATAATTAATATTCCACAAATATTAATTAAACCGCGGCCATTAGAGTCGCACGCGCATCATTTATCTTCACCCCCTAGAGGGCGCTGCAAGCCAATCACTGTTCAAAGTGCCTCTCTGAAACATACAAATACCGTTATTGTTATTGACTGGAGAATGCACGGATAGCGTAATGGTTAACATGGTCTTCTCACCTCGCGGTTCGATCGCCACACAAGACAAATATTGCTGTGAGCCACAAATTGTAGTTTTGATTCCGAATGTTCTTTGTGTCCGTTGCTTGAAGCAGTTGTAACTAAGTGAGTGTGTGAGAGTCTTTATACAAAACAAAGAGAAACAATGCTAGATGTTCCTCCGGTTTCACTCACGTTTATGATGACTGCTCCGCTACGAGTACGGCATATACCTATAAGCTTCCTCAAGAAAAGGCAATCAAATGTAAAAGTTACTTTTTAAATCCAACTGGTGCTTCAGAGATAGGCGCGTTCAGAAATAAAAACAAAAATGAACTGCTTTATTTTATTACTAATTAATATTTAAATGGTCAATTAGGGCTTAATCATCAAAACGTAAAATAATTTTATCGGCGAAGATATCAATTTTTTTTTAATACATCCGGTATTAAATTCCTAATAGTGACAACAACAATAATATACAGTACCATAAATCACGTATCAACACAAAGTGAATAATACTTCCCATGGGAAAGAGGTTATGTGCAATAAGTTACCGAGAACGACGCCTGCGCCTGCGCAGGCGCGACGGAGCTCTGAACATATTAGCATTCGTACTTGCGCACTGAATATACGAGAGGAAACACTGTGACAGTAAGCCTTGCACGATCAAAATAGTTTTATAGTCCTTACTAATAATATAATTAATTATTTTTAAAGTAAACAGATAATTAGATTAAATTCTTGTATCGCGGGTAACTTTACAAACATGCGAATCGCATATTTCAAAGACCCGTAATAACTATTGCAATATTTTCTTTTTGTGTCTGTGTGTGTGTGTTTCGGTTCAATCCCAAACCCACAACACTTGACCGTTTAAACTATAAGGCTGACTGTATTATTTTTTTAACCAAACATTTAAATAAGTTTGTCTCTATTATAAGTTGTAGAAAAATACTTGGGTGATAATCGAACCTAAGATCTCCTATGCCTTATTGATTGGACTACCGCTTCCCTTTTCCATATTAGTAGTTTGTTGACCTGGGACTCCACGATACAGGCTTGCCTAGTGTGGGGACCACGTTAAATGTTTACCTAATAAGATCTGCTACACTAATTTTATTTAGCACTTTTATAACTTTCTTTGTGTTACTAAATAAACCTTTTTTTTTTCATTGTTAGCAACCGAAACGCCGCCATTTCTATCATGACAACCGTGATCTCAAATCTTTTCACACACCAACATTATCCCAAAATACACAAACTACCACCTACTTTTCTATAAAACGTAGACCTTAACTAGTACAAATTGTGTATGAAACTGCAAATATAAGCAATTTACAGCTTTCCCATACTTTTGACACAATACCGTACTTTCGTTTGCAATCACGATTTTTCTCAGCAAATAACATCTTTGGTGTGTCAGTAATCGTTTTGAAATTTAAGAATATTGTTTTAGCTGTGGTGTGCGGTTTCTTTTGTAAAGTTTCGATAAGTATTCCTTACCTATTTCTGTGTTACCTGATAAGTACTGTCTTGGACCAAAGTCGACCACATTGTCATTTAAAATTAAGCAAGAACATCAATTCCCTTTATTTTTCTTCTTAGATCGTTGAGGAATGCTTTTATGCATCCATTTCCGCAGAAAAATGGTAGCGGAGAGGGTATGTTGGGTTCGCCCGGGAAAAGATGGTAAGTCCCGAGTCGTACCGATTAAGCCTACCACGGTGTGCCCGCCTTGAATGGTGGGTGGGTCGTTGGAACTGAAACTACATCAGCGACCTACCCAGCAGTGTCCAACGCAGGCAAAAATGTTTGCGGGTGACGTATCCTGGGCGCCACACAAATCCTCTGACATATGTCTGCTAATATACTTTGATCTGTCATTAGGACATAGATTCGATATCCATGTCGGACAGTCGTATTAAAATTGTTGAATAAGAAATTCTCTTTAATCTAACAAATCTTAGAATACCAGACATCATTAAAATCTGTTTCATCTGGCCATCAGTGTGTTACTGCGACTCAATACTCAATAGGTTAACAGCAGAAATCCAATTCAACTTAGTATTAGTAACAGTGAAGCATCTGGATATGCCTGGCAATAGATGATAAGGAGATGTAACGTAGGATTTAAAACTCCGCTTCGATCGATGTAGTTGATATCAAGGCTACTATGATTGGCTAGCAGACTACGTAGAAGGGCAGGGCAGGGTTAGCTTTTAAGCCTAAAATAAACGAGCAAGCACCCCTCGAGCTTCGGCTCATATACAGCGCTCCGCCAATAGACAGAATTTTAATTAACAGAGAAGTTTTTGCATCACTAATTTGTAGTTGGTGCATTGTGCGTCCACACTTCCATTTGTGACCAGCAGCTTCGTTCGTAATCGGTTCAGCTCGCATAGCGTAAGACCAACATTCACAACTCAGCCTAGCCCTTATGGAGTACACAGTTATGTAAAGAGTAATGACTTTAATAGCATAATAATATTATATCAGTATTTAGACGCTAAATAGTAAAACCCTCCAGCGGCAATTCGCAATAATTACAAATGCAAATGCATAATTTTTTATCTTTAATCAAGAATTTTCATCAAAAATAACCTATAATTTATGTAATATGCAAAAATAATTTTATCCATAGACAATCTCGTGAGGGATAAAAGCACTAATAAAAAAGTACTCTATTATTAAAGCTGGTATTAACTGTTCGAGAGATGAAACGAGATGTTTAGGCACGTAATCATCACCTGTCTATGACTTTTCTACAAGGTATTATCAACTTTATGATGTCTAAATTAAAGTTGATATTACAATGGATAGTTCTTTTAATTCATTGGTATTCCATCACAGTTTTTATAGTCACGTCAGATTACAGCGCGTCGACTCGCATTGGCATAGTTTATTTTGTATTCCGAATGCATCGAACGAACCAACTGTACCCATTAAAATTTGCAATCTTGAATCGCAAAATCAATCAAATTTGAATCTTATTACGATGATATAAGATTTAAAGGAAATTTCTTTGACCGCAAATTAATCTGCACGTTCGAATCCTGTTCAACATAATTATTGTTGCAGTTTATTCAACAATGGTCAAGTGATTTAGAACTCATTGTCAGGGGAATAAGGATTGTTTATTATTTTCACTAATGTATAATTAATTTGGTTTCTAGCCAATGCCATTGTGTCGCTCAACTTTGAACCGTAAAAGGAAGACAGACACATACGTAAGACCTGTGTCACATTGTACACCCGTTATAAAGGAAACTATAAAATGTTCGCATAAATATTTGAGAATAAACCTTATTTACGTCATAATTAAATTCATTTTGGTATGAGCTAGTAAAAATGTTTGCACTATTAACCCAGTTTCCGTTTAGGATTATATTATTTCATTTCCTATTAATGTGGGAAGTAAATAAAACTTACTATTCATATAATACACACACGATTAAAGATGATTACATACAGAGCCGATATATATCTAAGAATATAATATAATAAACTAAAGAAACTACCAACGTAACTTGGCATTAATTTAAATATTTTTTGTCTTTATCATTGCGATCACAATTATACAGACCTTTCAGCCAACTTGAATGCATGAAATTACTGTGAAAATGAGCTGTTCTAAAGTGATATAGGTTCTTGTAATGTTACAATAGACTTTTATGTTTGTTACTATAGATTAGGTACTATTACGTATCTACCATAATTTTGGAACGTTTATTCCATGTCAATCGGAATTGTTGATTTTTATAGCTCACAAAACTGTTCTATTTAATTATACAGACATTTGCTTAAATTTAATGACGGGTATCTATTAAATTATCAAGAACTCTCGCTGTACTCCAGTTTATCGATTTAGAAGATGCAATGAAACTCCAACCAACAAAAACCTTTATAGATCTGTCACATTAAAAAAAATAATTACTGTCAAACAAAATAGTAAACATCAGAATAAAAAGATAAATTACAATATTTCGCAAAAAAAATGTCGAATATATCGAAGGCAAAATGTCACTCGCCAAAACCGCAACCTAAAGAGAAAATACTGCACACATTAAAAGTATTCCCGTTGTACTTTCCACCATACAACTGGTTGGAAGTCGCCAAGATCTACAACAAAAACTTTGACGAGATAACTTATGATTGGCTGAAATATAACGCTGATACTGTTGTAGCCGTATTCACAGTCAAAGGCGCTGATTACAAAGGCTTACTTACCAAATTCTATGAGATTTACGAGAACTCTAAGTTGGTGAACATACCCATTGAAGTTATCAACATCCCCGTGGATGACAATGAAGAAGACATGTTGGAGTCTTTTGAGGAACAAGCCAATTGGTTCACGCTAAAATTTGGAGATGATTTGATTCAGATACTCACGTATATGTACGGCATATCATCTGTGCCACATTTTATGGTTTTCACACTCGATGGAGCAGTCACCAGTGCGTATGCTCTACAAGATTTGGAAGAGTACGGAAAAAATGTGTTGATAAGTTGGCTGTCGCCAGCTTCGAGTGCTAAATGTACTAGGAGATCAAGTAAAGAGAATATGTATGGACCAACGTGGCGCTATTTGACTAGCGGTGTGGAGAAAAACCCTGAATATCAGAAGAAGTTTGATATACCGGAGGAACACTCACCGTCTCGAAGTTCCTTATTGAAATCGTCTCAGCCCTGAAGACGTAGAAGCTTATGTAGAAAGTTTACTTATTGTTTATTCTGATCCTGCTAGATTTGTTATTTCCTACATACTTCTGGGCGCCTGGTACTTCGGAGCTCATGTAGAAAGCTAAGGTTGTGTTGGTGTTAATTTGTTTTAACTATTATGTTCTATTTAGCAATAAATGTTACTTCGTAATACATGATATATACCTACTTTAGAACAGCACGTATATAAAATGATACTCGTATGCTTAGCATACTAGAGGACAATGTTTATAAACCATAAAATACATAAACTGCATACTACACATGTATTTTATAACGCTTTGTCATTAGTCATTACATAATAATATGTGCACATCACAAAACAAATGATGATTTAAATAATAGAATTTTGAGATCGACTTCCAAGGCACTTATAACCCAAGCAAGGTGGCGAGCATTTTATTATTTACCGGGTGAACTTTCAGACTTCTTGCTGCATGCTAGTAATTCTCAACGGTCATTGTAGTCTTCACTTTGCTCGTCTCAATCCAACCCTGAACCTCACGACCGCACCCAAATTTATGACACTATAACTAAGGCAATATCTAAGATTACATAAGCATAACTTTTCAAAAAGGCCGCATATCACTTAACTAAATAGAATCACGTCATGAGCGATTAGGTCCCATTGTCAGTCCGGTATGAGCACAGGTGGTCACAAACAGACGTGTCGACGTATTCCTAACGTGTACCTCTGAATGGTAGGAATATTAATTAGTTAAATGTGATTGTTCATTATCGGTAATAGTCTTCAATAGGGTCACGCGTACTCGCGGCTCGGAATAATAAATTGTGTGAACAGATTGTAGATTTGCAAGAAGCCAACATGTTGGCTGGTGAATGATTAGATGACAATTATTATTTTACTAGTTTTAGCTCGCGGCTTCGCTCGCGTAAATGTAGGTTAGGTTAGGTAAGTAACAGTACTTTTTGCTGGATGAAAGGTAATTAAGTATGTCTTTTTCCGTTCCCCTGACAACGCGTATGCGAAATTTCATGATGATCGGTCGAGTAGTTAGGGCGTGAAAGCGTAACAAACAAACTTACATTCACATTTATAATATTAAGTACCTAAGGATAACTAAAAGTAAATTTACTTTATTTAACAGAAAATGTAATAGATTACCCTTGACAACATCGACAACTTTTTAATCATAATACCTAGGTATCAATAAACTTAATAAAGGTTCACCGATGCCGCGCCGCGCTACGCCGCGCCTACCTACCTACGCCTTAGAAAAATGCCGGTAAAAGTATGCCACGCTCCTCGTTCTTATCAAGTTTAGTGGAGTGTTGCTAGATTGTGCAAAATTTTTATAATTTAAGGGTAAAAATGCTGACCACTACTGTACATATAATATTATGGAGACGTTTTACGATGATATAGATATTTTTTATTATTTTGCTCAGCATGTTTGTTAAGAAAGAAACAAGACCTTAATGGATCGGACAGGGTTTATCATACACACTGTAGGTATATATCCAGCTATATATTATATAGTAGGTATGTATACCTATACCTACCTACACTATATTCCTACATGAAATTATGAATTTTTGGATATGACCTTCGACGATATTACTTTTTGACAACCCTTAAGTGGAAGATAAAAGACCGAATATAATTATGTGTATGTGTATTAAGTGGTGTTCAACCATTTGGCATCTGATTAAAAAATGCGGTTAATAGTGCCTTAACCGTTTTGTGTGTTCCATCCTTGTCAAGGGGAGTGCTAACCGTCTCTCCTTTCAATAGACACAATCGTTAAACAAAAATCTTAGCTTATATATTTACTTTGAACGAACACTTTAATACCGCGATACAGAACTTTTTAATATAACTATAATACCTTTGAGAATAATATTAAAAATCTATCATCAGTATATACAGTAATTTAATGCAAACTATTTTGTAAGATATTTCATTCAATTATCCCCCAAAAACGACCCATTGTGAAAATTTTCGTTGTCACATTCGGTGATATTATAACAGCGCCATCTATTATCAGTCAATGGAAACTTAGGTATGCATTGCGCCTTTAAATTAGTCTAAAGGGCTGGATATTTTTAAACAATGCGATTAATATCCAGCACAATGGTATCTTGAAAGTTTGAGTGACCTTTTTAAGTTATATGAAATGGATACCTTTGACGGCACTGATAGTGTAGTGGCTTAAGTGGTCGCCTTGTCACTGGCGTCGCGCTGAGTGTTGTGGGTTCGATCCCCACACAGGACAAAAATTTGTGTAATCCACAAATAGTTGTTCCGAGTCTGGGCGTTCTTTGTGTCCGTTGTTTGAATGTTTATAAAGTCCACCGTGGTACTACTTGTCTATAAAGAAATATATAATTAATTAATTATTTTGCGAGTAATTTAACAATGATGCATGACAGATAAGTATCTATACCGAAAAATTTATAGTTCTATGAATACGTAGACTAGGAGGCCGAGCCCAATGTCATGATTTCCATTTTCGTTTTCTTTTTTCGCATTAGTGGTAGGTATATTCTCTGTATCATGAGGTACTTGACAACATTTTATACATTGCTGATAAAAAATACACGTCTGCTTAGCACTTCAGGGATATACTAACAATCGTAAATATTATTTGTGCTGACTGCTATAGGGCCTTGAACGCTATAGGTTTTTATAAGTTCATTAATACAATGTTTTATGCTATAATAATGAAATTATCATTATGTTAATGTGTACCCTCGTGTGACGCTGAGTTATTTAAGATTTTAAAGTAGAAATTACATAAAAGTACCTTCGTCCTTAATTCATAATAGCCTATTTGTAATGTGTCTAGGCATACAAGTTATAAAGGTGGAACTCAATTATCAATTAAATCTTTGTTACAGTACAATTTAATCATAAATTATCCATACAATTACACCACGAAATACAAAAAAAGAAGAATCAGACACGGTCGTTAGTAACAAGTTACAGATTAAAAATACAAGGTGTCGTTGTCTATGACAAAACTAGTGACAGATAGGAACAAAAAGAGCACAGATTAACATAACACGTTATAATTTAGGGTTCTGTGTCCCTCACAGACAATTTAGAGTAGTTAACGGTACATTTTAAGTTTCTTATTTTACACACTCTAAATATTGTAACATACTGCCTCATTGCCAGCTGTATGGAGTCTGCCGTGTCTGATTAAAACATTGGCGATGAAAATACGTCTGCTTACTCCTACAGATATATTTATAGGCGTGAATATTGTTTGTGCTTTCCCCTATATAGTCTTAAATTATATTTTGAAGTTGTATTGATAAACTAATCAATATTTCAATATATAGGTACCCTCGTATGATGGAAAGCTATTTAAGATTTTATGATATAAAATAAATAAAATCACCTTCGTCCTTAATTCGTAATACCTAGCATGTTTAAATGTACCGGGTAGACTTATTTAAAAATGTTGGGTATCATAATAAAATATAGGCCGGACCCTAGGTCTTCCGACGCCACACGAAACAGTTTACACAAACTAGCAAGCGCTCTTCGGTCAGATGCACTAATACCCTAAAAAGGGTGGGTCGGATGCGGCAATCAGAAGACTTAATGTCGTGGCGCAATTAGGGAGATGTATGGCTGCATAAGATTTCTCTAATAGCAACAACCTGTCCTTCTGCCTTGACAAGTTATCGCTATTAGAGAAATTAATTTTTGTCAACTCATTATGTACTTTTGGGAACCAGGACGATAAAAATCACAATTAAACAAAAAATCGAATCGACATTATTGATAAGTAAAGAGTAATCATTTATATAATAATAACAGCCCTGTATATAAACTGTCAGAGTGCTGGGCACGGGCCTCTTCTCAATGTGAAAAGGATTAGGCCACAGTCAATGACGCTGGCCCAGTGCAGATTGGCAGACTTCACAAATCTTCGAGAACATTATGTAGATATGTCGGTTTCCTCACAATGTTTTCTTTCACCGTTAAACCAAAAAAGAACATTCACGGAACCCTCATCTAAGTTGCATAGACAAACTTCTAACATTTTTCTGCAAACACAATGGGTGACGCCCGCACCTCACATTCAGCCAAGATCGATTAGGTAATAAACCTGTATTTAAATCTAGATAGACGTAAAATTGCACCATTGTTTGATGAAGCCTAGTTTTTATTTAGGTTATTATTAAACTGGTTGTAATAAAACGTATTCTTATGCCATCTACACGTATTAATCAGGTGTTCTCTTTGACGCAATGCTCTAAGTATGGGTATGAAGACATAATCATCATAAACACGTATACCTAACATTTCAGTGCTGTGTTTCATTGTCTTACAATTTACCACGACTTTTATTAGGATGGTACTAGTAACGCCATCTAGCGTTCAATAGGCACACTGCTTTAACTTTTTTGAATGAGTAGATATAAAATATTAAGTAATTCGAGATTTAAGTCGTCTGAGATACGAGCATATTCAGTGTTTATAAATTACACTCCCGATAAACCAAAAAATCTACCTATCAGACGATTCCTTGTGACAGAGATAGTGAGTTAGGTGCTGTATTATTTTGTTGCCTACAAAATTATGATGCTCATTATTTTATGAGTACATAGTTTATCGAGGATATAATGTTGGAAGTTGTATTAACTAACCTTTGCAGTGCAACGAACTTATCAATACAGCCATCAAGAAAGTTGTAAATGCCGACTAAGCATCGACACAAGAGTTGGCGCCTTCCCTAAGACAACAAAAATAATATTGATATCGTCTAGACACCATTTTAAAAATATTAGAATAAGGTTAAGACTGAATCCCTCCAGTGACGCATTCAGTTGGCCTTTTAACTGATACGATATAATATTTAATAATGAGCGCATCAATATCCAATAGTGCTAATTAATTATGTCATTCGCGTAGAAATGTCGCAAATTATCAAAAACAAGCAGGCGTCGTATTTATAATTGCAGATATGGCTGAGGCTAGCCGCAAGCTCGGTATGTGGAAAAGCATAAACAATAAAGTTTTGCGTGACACTGAATACATTAAAATGAATGGCGAAGAATAAAAGGGCATTTAAAGGTGGTCGGTTTACACCGAAAGATGTTGCTAGACTAAAATAATGTTGCATTGTTGTTTGTATTGGTTTTGTATCCGAATGTTTGCAGGTGTAGCGTTGCTAGTATATAATTAAAATGGTCGGTTATTATTATATTGGTTTTTTGTATTGAAATAAATATTAATAGCTAGGTAAATTGATTGACGTTGAAATTGAGAGCGGTATAGTGGGCACATCCAGTATACTGCCCTCAATTATATTAAAAAAGAAATAGTAGCTAATATTTCTTTTTTAATATAATTCAAGCATGTGTGATACTCATGCTTGAATTTTATTATTTATATGCATGAGCTTTCTTAATGTTTAAAAGTAAGCGTTAATATGTATTCTTATTTTCATTTAAATAACATTCAATTATTATTTTATGTGTACCTAATGTTATTGGCAGGATCTATTATATTTTATAGCAGCGCTTGTCTTTTGTGACAGTCGCAATATAATTAACTACCTTTTGTGTAAGTTGATATGTTTTGCTAATATTATGCAGGCTATATCCTCTTACCGTTAAATAAACATAATTCTCACTTCGCCGTCGTGTCGCTTCCTTGTCGGCTCTTATAAACGACTCGAGAGACAGTGTAGAATATTAATGATGGATCTTTACTGACAATAATACGTTCCGTGGTTAAGACACCTCACGATGCGCTATTCACTTTCTTTGTGAATGCCATGAAAGCAGTGAATCTATTTAAAGATAACGTCTTTGTCGGCTCAGAGGTCTGTGACGTAGACTTGCACGCGTAGATGCATGCTGGAGATATTATTGCATTCAAGTTTATTCAACCGGTATGATAAATTGATTATGAAATTACACTACAGGCGGTTTTATTCGATGTTAATTCCTCTTACTTTGTTATCAGTTAATAAAGAGTCGCTCAGCTAACAGTTCAGGCAAGGTTCCTATTCACTCCGTCATCTTTTATTAAAAAGTATGTACTAATAAAAGCAGATAATTCTGAACGACTGTAAAAATTTGAAAATTAATCTATTTTCGGAATCGCCCGGGTCGAGACTACATAAATTTATTGAGTTTCTCTGTCAAGAAATGTTCAATACTTTTATTCGGTGATACGAAATTAGCAGTGTTTAAGACCCCCATTCCTCACATAGGACGCAAATGTGTCATGTCGGATGGCCTCCTCAATGAACTTTGAGAGTGAGGAAATTTCGAGTTCACTTGTCTTTGCACCCCGCATCCCCTTCTCAAATGGTTAGTTTTAGCAATATTCACCATCGTGTTTGTTATATCCAGAACATACATAGATATGACATAATAATATCGAGCTATATATAATTTACATTATACTCCGTACTGCAACAAAGTTATGTTACCCAGTCTTCTATACCAGGTGCTAATAATATTACAGGAGCTCTTCGTGCCTATCAACACTAAAGGAGAACTGTACGAGGTATGCCCGGAGGAGCTGTCGCCAGCGGAGTGGGAGTCGGCGGGGGAGGGTCGTGGAGGGACGCCGCCGCCAGAGGTTGCTGCTCGCGCGCATCGACTGCCACATCTGCTCAGTATATGGCGGCTGCCGACACGCGTGAGGCTGCTCGCCGGAACAGTGCCAATTGAAATGGCACATGATGTTGGAGGTAATTACTGTTGCATCTTGTTTACTGTCTATTTAGTAGGTTACACACTATTAGCTCTTACACGGACACTGACTTAGCTCTTACACGGCGTGCAGTATTCGGTAATTTGTGCTGCATGCATTTTACCATGCCAAACAACATACCATAATTATTCCTCATGGTAGTTATCCCCATATCGACTGCTTAAGCAATTATGGATATTTCATTAATTTGTTATAATTTAATTAATTATTTAATCAAATATAGTTTCTTTTTATTTAGAATTTATTATTCTAAATTCCAGATGACCTCCTGCTGCGGGCAGCAGTGACAGAACCTGTGCTCGTGATGTGTACGCTGCCGGAGTATGGCTCCATGCCGTCCAGCCCCAGCAAGCAAGTGGACCCTCGCTACCATGCCAAGGAGACGTTGCAGCTCCTCCCACTCAACAGTACCATCAAAGTGCGTCGCACACAGCTAGGCTTCGAAAACGAGAAGCGAATGTTCCTTTCCGCACGCCTCCAAAAAGCTCTAACTTTCTGTCAACTCAATGTTGACAACTGGATCAGGCAGATCTCCTACGCCAACGCAACTGTGCAACGGAAAGCAAAAACCGCCGAAGATCTCATCAAAGAAGACCATGAACCAGTCAAGTTTGAAAAAGAACGTAAATTTACTTTGCAAGGTCTGAAGATTGATACATCAAGATTATTTGGCAAAAGTGAAAAGGTTCTTAAAGATATACCGGATGAAACCGAAGGGTCTATCATATTTTTAAGCAAAAACGAACTTGAGCACATGAACTATGATGTATACAGTGACGATGAGAGTAAGGAAGAGAAACCAGATGAGAAAATAGAACAAGAACAATATTCTAGTGATAAGATGCACGTATTCAGAGAAGACTCAGGGCAGAAAAAGAATAAATGGTTCAAAAACTTGAAGCTATTAAAGAGTACCGAAAAACTTACGGACGAAAAGGTTACAGCTATTGAAAATGGTGAGAAACTTAGAGATTTTAAAGATCCATTTGATCCTCAAGGAGAGAAGCATAGTTCAATAGAAAGATACCAAGATATGGCTAAGTTAATTGAAGATAGATTCGGTGGATCCAGAAAAAATGATGGAACAGCTGAAAAGAGTCATTCTTACAAAAGTCTGACAACATCTTCATCTGACATGGGTACAAGCCAGTGTAGCTCTAGCCACAAGAAACCAGTACTCACAAAATCAGTTTCAGTTCAGACAGGAATGCCCGATAACTCTTATACGGAAGACGAAAGTGGCATCAATATGAAGCATGGCCGTAAGAATCTAAGTGTCGATCAAATCAATTACTGCGGGTCTATGGAAAGTGACACCAGTTCTGGAAGAAAACTAAAGAGCCTGGACGAAAATATGCTAAAGAAATCTTCGGCTACTAAATCATCAACTAACCTTGAAAGAAGGCAGAGAATACAGCCTGACTTAATACCAGAAAAAGCTATGGTTAAGTCGGAATCGTACAACCAGATACAGAGCTGTGAAGATATAAATATGTTTGGCGTCGGATCTCTATATAATGACAGTGATTTCGAAATTAACTACAAGCAGCACTCTTTTATAACAGAAAAGCTTTGTTCAGAATTCCACGTGAAAACTAAAAGAGTACTGAGCAAATCTACTTCTAATTTACTGCATCCTAAAAAGCCTAGTGACAAAAAAGAAGGAAGTAATAGTAACAGCATGCCTACCAAAACAGAAAGGACTGCCGATAGTGAAAAAATAGTAAACTTTAGAAAAAAGATTGACAAGCCAAGGGCTCCTACGCCAAAATCTGAAATAGAAGACGATATCACACCTATTGACATTTCTGTAGAAGAACCTCTAAGGCAAGTAAAAATACGAAGATCAATTTCATCTATACAAAAAAGAAAATTACCAGTTATTGAAGATTTACCTTATGGCCAAGTAGCAGATGCCGTCCATGTAGAAGAAGAGAAAGTAGAATCAGATGCAAGCTCTGATAATATATACGCGGAGATTTGCACACCCAACGGCAATAAAATCTGCGATGAAGAAAGTTACGATAATAACATCGACGTGCTCGCTAACGACCCAGTAATCTGTAATGTGAAAAAAGAAGTAATCATAAGGAATGATGAGAGAGCAAGACAGATGATAGAAAATCAAGAAAACCCATTCAGACATATAGAAGTTGTCGTCATTGAAAAAACTACAGACTTCGACTTAGATAACTCAAGTATCACATCCAGTGAAGATGAAATGGGAAGTAAGAATGACGTTTCCATTATAGACTCTTGGGAACGAGACAAAGATAAATCAGACAAAAATATTCACGCAATTAGACTAGAAATAACTAGTAACATTGACGAATACCCGAACGAAAACGATAATAATGTAGACAAAACTAAAATTTGTTTAAGTAAAGATAATTCGTTAAGTTTTAGTAACAGCATACAATTGAATGGTACATATCCCAACGAAGCCATCTATGATACTTTAAAATAGTTTTTAGTTTAGTATATTTGCACTGGCGGCCACAAATAGTGTCTCGTAGTCATATTTTTGATGTACCAATAAAAATATAGCCTACAGTACCCGCTTGGTTTAATCACTTGTTGTGATGTCGATTTATAGTTTAGTATGCTTCAGTGTATAAATGCTTTACAATATTCATACATAAGTCACTTAAAATAATAAATCAATATTAAGTTTGTGATGATAACCAGTGAAAATGTGGCATATTTCATCTGGCATAAAACGTAGCGAATGAATGAAGCGCAGATAGTATTAAATATTTCAATAAATGACAACTATCGGCTTGAAACACCGATAGTTGTCTACTACCTTTTTTTAAAAAATAATATTAGTTGTGCCAGAATTATGTAATTTAGATAGGATTACCTTTAACAATCCTGGTATTGATCTGTGTTTAAAAATGCAATCCAAATAGTAGTCCGGACCATGTTAAGAATAATAATAACTGTTTTTAGAAGGTGACGCTGTGACTGGTAACTATAATTATTTAAACTGTTAAATTGCTCTCTTTACAATGTTCAATAAATGTAAAATTATTCTTGTACACGATTTTGGGTGATAAAAGATGTAAAAATAGTTGTAATTATATTTTAATTATGGTGTATACTTATTATTGACACGAAGTGTACCAGATAATGTAAAGCACATATTTACGCAATTCTTTAAGGCACCTACTAATTAGTCACTATATTTTTTAAAGTAAAATTAGTATTTATAACTTTGATACGATAGAATTTTTGGATACTACTTACTAGATAATTACATTGCTCTGTGCCTGTGTGTTTGTCAATATAATGCTGTGACTATACCAATATTATTACAAAAATAGGTACCTACAGCTTTATAACCAATGTTAGACTACAATAATTGGTGTAATTACTAAAATGGTACATTTTTTTTATCTGTCTATACTAATCTAGAGCGACAAAGAGGTACGAAAATAAGAAAATTGGTATAAATTGGCGCGTTTCTGTAATCTACACCTGCAGTATTTTAACGTGTTATGTAGGTAATTTATTGTAACGTCCACATATAAATGATATAATTGTATATCTTCACTATCTTTCAGTCTACGTCGCAGGTAGATTTTATCGTAGTACACGTAATACACATGTGGCAGGATTTGTCAATTCTTTTATATAAAATCTATACAATTTCCTGTATTTTGTTTGCTTATCTTACGATTATATTAGTTATCATATTTAAAATAAATGTGCGTTTTCTCTAAGGTAAGTACATAAATACATTAGTGCTTTAAATTGCCTATTGAGCTTTTTGAATTTTGTACTAAGCTCTTTTAAATCGTTCAGGAATTAAATTAAAAACTTTCAGCTTGCTATTCTATTTCTATTAGAGAATATAGCTTGTAAGTATGTAATAAAAGATTCTATCGTATTTAATATAAAAATCACAATAAATAGACTGTTTCCACACGAAATCAATCACAATTGGTGCTATGTAGGGTGCTCAAGCAAGTAGACTAGATTCGTAGCCAATTCGCCACTGACAGAATTAATATGACCTCACTTTTTGACTGATTGTGAACTGTCAACAGTACTTCGGCCGAGACTGCTTTAATTATAATCCTTGGGGGCTGTAGCTACTGTCATGTTATAAGATTGTTGCCACGTAATCGCCGATGCGTAGCTGACGCGTCGCAGTCGTCGTACCAATGCGTCCTCGGCCTTAGCATTGCGATGTGATGAGTGATGCGCAAAAATAATTGCATTATAGGATGATCTTTTGCTAATTTACAGCGCGATACATACTATTATTGTATTACTAAAATCGCCCCTAGCGGAATTATCGGTAAACTAATTAAAACATACGGAAAGCATGTTGGGTAAACTCTTCGTCCCGAGTCAGTCATTTGAAGTTTTGCAGTCGATGTCTGGTTTTGATATAAAAATAAATAATAATATTGCTTATTGTTTAAATTCAAAGTACTTATTTTTATTGGATGTACAAAATAACTACAAATGGCTAGGAATCTAGGATATAGGGTATTAAAAATAATATTATGAAAAGCTATGGGTAATTGTTCTGGCAGTGGCGAAATGGCTCAAGTATGGTATAAGTACCACATACATGACATAAGTGTAAAAAGTGTTTGTATTATATAGTTTTAACATTGTATTATATACGAATGTGCTCTCGGCGGAAAAAGTGTAAAATTGATCTTTTTTTCGGAATTATACAAATTATTGAAATAAACCTGAGTTTTTCTTTCTAATTATTCAGCGTTCAAAATATTTCTACGAGCAGATTCAAGACTTTCCAGATATCTGATATAAAGAAATTGCATTAAGGAAAATGAAAAATCTTCATAATATGACAAATATACTGTATTCAATCAAATAAATTACATTTAAAATTAAAAATAGTACCGACAAGTAATTTCGTTAGTGTGGCGCGGATTATAAAACAAATTCATTTTCATTTTATTACATTTATTTAAAATTCAACTAAATTCGATAAAATCAAAAACCACCGCGACCTGGTAGCACAGGGTGGCGTAATTGTGCGTTAAACACTTGGTTTCAAATAAAATGTATAGGAATGAATTTTCAACAATATCTTCTAAATGCTTTCGATTTTCCTCTTCACCTTAACATTAAATTCAATATTTTATAATATACAAGAATATACGTACAATCATGTTTATCTTTCACGATGAGATTATATGTTTTTACCTGCGCTTAAAATTACTAAACACAAAAAGATGCAACTTCGAAAGCTACATAGAGAGATAGGCGCAGTTTGTGTGCACAGTAGAAGCTTTTGAATAAAAGCTTCTACTCTGAACATTATTATAAAAATTGTTTTCTACAGTTCTCGTGGCTTGCAATGTTTCAATGGAAGGAAGAGTTCTTATTTATTTAAATAATAGATACAGTTTCGTCTACCGAAATATTGATATAGCTATTATATAAATATCATAACACTATACAATTCTATGTATTATTTAAATACTCGCAACAAAAGTACCAGGCGAGCAGAGCCGATATGGAGGTGTTATTACAATCAGCTCAATTCTTAAGAATATCTAAACAATTACAGAGTAAGAAGGAAACAATACAAGCCACAATAAGGTTCAGTCAGGGTGGGGATCACAGGGAATGCCTAAGCCAGTCTTATAGACTGTATGATTTGGAAAATTGCTGAGCCACACACTACGAAGATGAAGAGAGCGAGCAACCATGGCGCTACAGGGTACTGGTCGTCCTTTTCCTGTAACAAGAAATGAGTAGGTATTAATTATGAATCATGTCTGAGCTTGGCTAAAACATCGCATATATTGACTTAGTCAATAGGTCTGTTTAGTACTATTTATGAAGTAGTGTCATTGGCGACAAGGCTTCTATTGGCCAGACTATACAGAGTACCTAAGTACGATATGTATAAGATGACGGGCGGCAAATTTTCGCGAGCTTTATATTCGTTCACCTTTAGTCAATTCCTCTCCGTCCATATTTCCATACATCTAAACCGAACTAAAATAAATTGGGACAAGATCCAAAACATCCCGAAGGAGTCAGTCCCGCAGGACCTTAATTATAACTAAATCGTAACAAATATTTATTTCGCCTAAACTATTTATAAACGTACGCAGCTACTATAAATATTTCCTGTTACCGTTACCAATAAATTTTTCAAGCATGTTATAACCGTATACGGAGCAGAATGCACAATTTACATTTAATAGAATTGTTTATATAACATATGCCATTACTGAATTATAGTTTAAAGCACAATGCATTCCAAAACGATCACTTCGCTTAATGCAATCAGTAGGGTAGGGATAAGCGATCAGTAAGCGTCCCATAATATAAACAGTTGATCGCATTGGCAACCATAGCTGTAGTTATTCGTTGGTTTACAACAATTGATTGACGTAATTGATCGCCACCGCGAACGCTAACGCTGAACATTGGGATGAAATTGTTCTCATTTTAGTCAGAATATCATTTACCTATAAAAAACACGTTGACATTATTTTACATTTTGACTATCGAGTGAACCTAATGTGTTAAAAAAATAGTCATGCGTTAAGTATCGATTGAACATATGGGTTAACAAGACACACGCTGCTATTAGCATTGGAATTTTGGCAACAAACAACAGGTTAAACAGTACCGTTCATATTACAATGAGTTAACGGAAACTAGTGTATTTAGTCCACCATAGATACCGTTATAAAAATGTATGAATAGTTTACTATACATAATAATGTTTAAAAGCAGCTTAGATACATATCATATGAGAATGAGTCTCAGATTTGCAGAAAGCAAAAAAATATCAAAAAGTCAATATAATATGAACGAATTTGCTGGGCGACCATCAGTTGATGGTTGATCAGACTGTAATTGAATATTTACTTCGCTTTAATTGCAAAACAGGTTTTAAATAGAAACTGTAATGACTGTCGCTTTCACATATTTCTATCTTAAACAATTTTTGTACCTAGTCAAAAGCCCGATTGTAAATCGCCATTTTATAAATATAAATTATGAATACTACCAGATAAAAAGTAGGTATAGTTGAGGTATAAAAACTAAATGATCAAGTTAAATAACTGAATGCGCAAATAGCTCTCCGGGGCGATAAAAAGCAACGTGGTGTGACGTCAGAATAACTTTCACTTTTCACAAGATGCAACAAAATACGTCAAGTATAAAACTTTGTATAAATTGTAGCAATCTTTGTAAGCGCAAGTGACACGTGGTTCGGTCAACATTTATCTTAAAGTTGATATTTAAAAAGTGGTGATATTATGTTTATCAAGTTTAGAACACTGCGTAGTAAATTAAATTGAAAAATATTTATCTTGTAATTTTATGCTCTAGTACCTACGCATTTATATTAGGTATTTGTTTTCTAGTCTGAAATTTTAATACATATATTTATTTATATAATGTATTATCGAAGACCAGACATTAATAAAAAGATGTAGGCCCCGCTACCGACATCACACATAGACGATAAAGACTTATTTATTTCTAGTGATCAATGTTGGAAGATCACTATTCTTAATAGGATACTAACGAGTCTTTGTGACCTTGAGATACCGTTTTAGTTGAAAATAGTAATAAACAATATTCATCTATGAATAATATAAAAAACATTAATTTTTAACCAGTTTCCAAGTATATTACATGTGTAGATTTGTAGAATAGATTTGCTCATAGTCTTATCAATATGACTTAATTATTGAAAATTGAACATTTATTGGTACAAAAAAATCTCTTACAAGTGAATTAAAACCAATAATACGAGATTTCTGATTGTGTAATTAAATTAAAGGTTTTTGTCCCCATAACACAAAATATGGTGATAAGAAATTTTTATGATATCATTGTACTCGCAGATAAGTTATGTTGACAGATAATGCACAAGATAACACAGTGTTACATCTATGTGAAATCAGATAGCAATATTGATATTATGCTTGGCTTAATTTGTCCTAAGATGAATATTGCAGCACCAGATCGTAGGATAACCTTGGACAAGTTTACTGTCAGTAAATATATGATGAGAGTGAACATAAAACAAAAGAAAAAGTACCTCAGTTACCTAATGGCAATGAGAAAACTTTAGATATTTTACTAATATTTAAAATTTGTGATTTTACTACGATTTCAGTTACTTTTTTCAATTTAAAAGGATTACATGATAATAAACACTTATCACTAGCTTATTAAGTCCTAAAATCGTATTCAATATTGCAAGATTTATTTTCTATTTGCATGTTATCTATATATTACGTAAGCGTGCATTCCGCGCGGCATGCCGTAACGCACGTGGCAAATTGTATACCTAACTGATAACTGACTAGGGCAACAAGTACCTACTGTTAATGTTTATATTTTTTATATAATTAATGTTCATAATATGTTACATTATAGTGTTTTATAATTAAAAAACTTATCCATTTTATAACTATATGCCTCAGGGTCAAAAAGAGCTCAATGTTATCGATCCAATTTCTTCACCTATGTTTAGTTAGAATAAAAGATCCTAAAATAAACTGAATATCTCTGTAGTTGCTGCTGATGACACCATTTTTAAATTGTGTTGAAAATATATTTAATTGCATAAGTGATTGTCGACTATCACATTACACATTATTTTTATAATACCTTGTGCAATTTGAATGTTATAAAAACTGTTTATTACTCAATCAGTATTGCTTCAGTAATTGATTGCGTTAGAGTTTCTGAATACCTATTTGTACTTTTTGATCAATTATTTTGTATCTAACACAGAATGAATCATTATTCTTTTAATTTAGGCTGAAATTTTTGAATAGGTAACAGGTAAAATAATTAATCTAGTTTGTGTAACATACAGAAAGCTTTAGCTAGCCTACCCACGAAATTTCAAGAGATTTGGATTCGGAATCAACAGACAACATAGAAGTAGCTTTACTAGGGCACATACATAAGTGGAACGGGTTTTCAATAATGTGCCAAACTATTTGTCACGTTAGCGAGAATTGTTATTTGTGTAACTCTATAAATGACCACAATAATGTGACTCACAGTAACAAAACTAGATTGCTAACATTTTATAATTAATATCAATTTATAAATGCAAAAACTGCCATTAGCATTAGTTTCAGAGTTATTAGTAGACATGGTCTGATCATTCTTTTAATTATAAACAATTGTTCTAGAGTCTACTCTCGTCCCAAGACATCATCATTCTTCAACATATATCATGTTTCAAACTATCCATTAATTTTGTCATAGGTCAATCTACATTCTTCTAGTTGTTGTCCATATTCAATAATGCATCTATATTCTCCATATAAATCTAGAATGTACTACATTATTCTTACCTGCCATATTTGCTAAAAAAAATAATCACTATACAACCCTATTTACATTAAATTGAACGGCTTGCGCCAATTACACTATTTAATCACATAATATGGCATAAACGTAACATATAGCATTCACACATTCTCTTCACAATACCTCATACATTCTAATAGTAATAATACCTTCCATTTATATGCAAAACTATCAACTTCTGGTCTCTTCAAAGACCGAGTCCATACTCTAATAAAAAGATGACAAAGATAGAAATACAATACATATTATTTGTTTACTAAGTAAGATAAGTGACAAAATGGACTATGGTGAATGGTGTTCTTACCTTAGTGGATTTGGGCACATTGCCTCTCATTGTGATGTTTTTGCTGGCAATCTCGTTGGCGATACGCATCCTCTGTTTGGGAGCCATTTTAATAGATTAGCAGGTATATTTGTCCTGAAAAACAAGAGAGAACTATGTAAAGTATAAAATAAACATAACATGGATGTTTGTAAACTTGTCGTGTGGCACATTCTTGGCTTAGGTCTGTAAACAATCTGTGTGTTTATAAGTTTCCTACACTGCTAATTGAATAGGCATTAAAAATATTATTCATTTTCCAGCACAATTTGTAATAGTCTTCAATGCACATGCTATATCTAAGACTAAGAGTATCCAGACCTTATTCTTTTTTAATAGTATTACAAAAAATGAGCCACCGCTACATATACAGCTTCAGACGGGCTGGCATAGTGTTAACGTTTACCATATTGTATGGGTACTCACAATACATTTAGCAGCCTGGTTTGCTTTACTTAAATTTCTTAATACAGAATATATATGTAAAAGTTTATGAATTTTTCTGTTGAAGATCTTTATGGGGTTGACCACCATAAAGAGGCATACAGGCTGAGGCTGATATATGAGACTACTGATATTTTTTGTTTCAAATATAAAGATGATTGGTCACTAGCCATTATATCAGACAATCATGTAGTACTTGTTTAAACAATTTCATTTTTTATTTCACACAAGTTTAACTTTAGCACAGAAAAAACTTTATACAAAGTTTGTATATCATTTCACATGATATATTATATAAAGAGTAATGACAATAACCAAAATAATTTACTTGCATTACTGGTGAATTGAGGCCCCAATTCAAATTTAATAAAAAGAGGACCTTTTACTTAACATATGGAATGTCTCTATTCATTACAAATGTGTAAATTATTATAGGTTGGATTTATTTATTTTAAACTGTACCTATTTGTCTAATTGAATAAAACTAGCACATGGCTATATTGAGTAGCAAAGCAAATAAGAAGTAACAGTAAATTTAAACAAGGTTACAGCAAAAGTGGTACTAACTATAGAAGATTTTGATTTACAAAACAATTTAATCTCACTATCTATTAGGTAATAAAGAACAACTTTCTAACGATGAACACTTACTTGACAACAGGTTTTCTTATAATATTTCGCAGTCAGAATACGTCACCGAAATACAGCTATGCACACATTACATTACAGTTAACTTTAAAAATATGTTAGCTTAAATTTAAAGACGCATGTATGTCGCCACTTATCAAACTGGACTGAGAAACAAGAGTTTTATCAACTTTCCACGTTGAGTACGTGTCACGAAATTTTGTTATCTACCAATAACAATACCCAATCACTAACATAATGATAATTACCCAATTATAACAAAAACGTGAAGGACATTAGATAAATCCGCACTAATCTACGAGTTTCACCTCTTAATTACGCTGTAAGCAAGGCAGATCTTCTCGAATGCGGTGGAAAATAGGTAAAAACAAAGTATAATGTTGACACAGATGGACAGAAAATAATGCGACAACAAACCTGTTTTAGTACGGCAGTATGGTACCGAAATGCGCAATTTATAAAGTAATGAGCTCTATTCACGGTATTTATGTGAATTTTACACTAAATCGACCGTTGTTATCGGAAAAAATGTTATTACATACACACGTAATGAAAGTACACCGTAAACAGGCCGACCGGACTTACAATTTGTAATGTGATTTTTATATGAGAAAATTATAAATTAACAATGCACAACAATATCACAGATAGATACAATAACAATAATAACTAATATAAAATTTTACTCACAATTATATCCTAAAATTAAGGGCTGCTAAAGCCAAACGCGCAAGTTTGCTTGACACGTATGTAAAAAGTGAGATGACAGAAATGTCAAACGCGTCATTTGAAAGCTGTTGTGTTGCGCATGTACCAGACACGCGTCGTTAATGTTACAATAATAGAAAAACAGCTTGCGAAATAATTTTTAAAAGTAATATGAAATCTTTAAATTATAATGATTTGTATTTATCTAAGTTTTACCGTAATCATGTGTAATAAATAATTATTAGAAATACGTCTGAATGTATATAATTAACACAATAATTATGCAATGACGTCTATCGGAGAATAACTATACTGCGGCATTTCATAGTTACCTAGTAGCTTATACTTTTACACGCTAGATAGCGCTGTTACAAGTTCCTTATTTTAATCAATAGATGTCGCTTAACAGTAATTACTCTAAAAAAACCCGCTAGATGGCAGTTATAAACTAAGAAAATAAAATAAATAGCAATAAACAAAGTCGTCGACAAAGATACATATAAAATCATCATCCAATTAAATGATTTACATATAGATATTACATGATTTATTTATTATAAAGATAAACATGGGTCATAATAATATAGGTAACTGAAGTACTTACCTACCAACTACATACAATAGGATAAGAATTTAATTATCTAAATAAATGACATCTCTTCCTTCACAAGTTGTCGATCGAAGTCGTCGACAAGAAGCTGATTAAAAAAATAAATGTAACTAAATTAAAATATCGGAATCGATGATCAAAACCTTTTTATTTTCAAAGCATAATCTTGTGTAATATTTTTAATAATTCCTTGTGTAAACTAATCATAATATCATTTTATGATTATATCATCATTTAATTTTTTAATCTATTTCCCTACGCTTATCAAAATATTTATTCGATGTAACTAATAAAAAGAGATCGCAAGCTAGAGCAACGATACGCATAAAACCACTAGAAAGAGATAACCAACCGAAGGATCCTCAGGACATCACTATCAGGTGTCAAAGAGATAACCAATCACATTCAACTATTATCCTTGAAGGGTGATCCTTGCGCTCTGATTGGTCGATTGAGACAACGCCTTCGAAAGCGACGCCTACAGATAGAATCCATTTGAATTTGAATGTCGAAGGGAGAACGTCAATAAATTGTAGTAAACGTTTTTTGTGGTGTTCCTTTTTTGAAGTAAACGAGGAAAATTATAGTTGTTACAAATTAAGCGCCTATTTCGTTAATTATGATCATTTTTATTTTAGTCACCGTGTCTCTAATGAATACCTGGTCTAGATAGAATATAAATGTAAAATAATTATAGAATTAGGTACCTACCTACCTACAACTTTTGAAGTAGGTAGGTTCATCAATTTTAAATACCGAAATATTTAATTGATTGCGTTTAGCTACTTGCATATTAGTTGGCAGTTATGTAGCTATTGTCCTTTTTTCACATCAGATATCATGACCCAGGCACGTTAAGAGAGGTGGAGAGATACCTAAGTGATATTCTCGCGTATACTTGCATTACCTTGACTAGGTTACAGATCTATAATCTTGTAGGTAGGTACCAATTTTGTTTCTACGGATAGGCCTTAAAACCTCCGTTAGTTTGACAGTGCAGGGATATCGTGTTGTTTAGGTAGAAGTATCTACCTATAAAGCCGGAAAAAAATATGCACATAATTACTTATCTTTGATAGAGTTAGGTATCTATATAGAGCTATCTGGATATATATCTACTTATAGGTAGGTAGGTATAGTTAGGTGCCTATCTTGTGATCGATAGATAGGTACCTACCCTACCTATATTGATTGGTACCTACTAGGTAGGTAAGTACATTGACTCACCTTTATGTGGGTATAGGTGTCGGCCTCGATGGCGTAGTGGTTAGTGTAACCGTCTGCCACGCCTGAGGTCGCGGGTTCGATTTCCGCACAAGTTAAACATTTGTGTGCATGAACGTGGATGTTTGTCTTGGTCTGGATGTTTCTATGTAGGTATAATACGTAGGTATGTATTTACAAACAATAATATAGGTAGGTATGTAGGTATGTTTATCCATTGTCTAGTAGGTAGGTACCCATAGTATAAGCTCTGCTTAGTTTGGGCTAGATGGTGTTGTATGTGATAGAATATTGTTATATTATTATAGGTAGGTACGTACTTATCCTAAAATATAGACAGAGGTTTTATTAGGTAGGTAGGTACCTATAACACCCATATTTACTTATAGCCAATAGGTAGGTAGGTATAGCTATTGGCGATAGCCAATAATAGGTAGGCAATAGAAAAGTAGGTAGATAGTTATTTTGTAGGTAGGTACCTATCTAAAACCTTAAATCAGCTTCATGATATCGGAGAGATGCGTACTTCCTGAGATTAACGTGTACAAACATAGGTACGTAGGTACCTATATAAATGCTGTGTTGTATTGGTTCCTAAGGTAATCAGATAAAACTATCTATACCTACACCATTTGGTTAGGTATTTAACTAAAGGTAAAAAATCTTGATGTGTCTTTTTATCTAAAAACTCAGTTTAAAATAAAAAGCTGCTAAAGATCTATGTAAATACAACAATAACGATTACTAAATCAATTGAACCGTTAGTTTAAGCACTAGTTTATAAACCATTAGTTTAAGCACTACCTAGTTTATTAGTTTAATATGTCATTTTGACTTTTTACATACCTACCTAAAGGCATGTAAAAAGTCACATCAAGATTGTTTACCTTTAGTTAAATAACTAAACAAATGGAGTATAGATATAAAATAGTCGCAGACATTTTCTATCACATAGATATGGCACGATAGATCATGGTAGGCATGTGGCACCTTATTCACATCAAAGGTAATAGGTACATTGAAGAAGTACCTACCTACCTACCTACCTACTTACCTAGAATTAGTTTACACTGTCTCACGCCTACCTATATCCTCGAATTGGTAGGATAAAGTAGAGATGTATAACACTCTTATTTTGCTACTTTTATTGAACTAGGTACCTACACAATTTTATTTCATAGTTTTATGTCCTGTGGGATCTAAGGCCTATTATGGAATTTTGCTGCATTCGAGAATCTCTTGACAAAAATCACTAGGCATCTACCTACATAGGTATACCTATCTAAATTTAATAGGTATGATTTAAGAATCAAGTCCGAGAATGTAGGTATGCATCAGTGACGTCAAAAATCGCTGCGCTACAGAGGCACTCATGAGATTTTACGACAAGGGCTTTGGTATACCTAGGTAGTCCGCCGCGCTGGTCCAGTGTGGGAAACCTGGTTTTGACATATCTTAGATAACGTTACGGAGGCCTCTTAGACGTGCAGGTTTCCTTTCGATTTTTATTCAATTGCGTGTTGTATCCAAATATTATCATCACAAATATTCAAATCTATAAGTAACTAGCTGTCCAGACAGAAGTTGTCCTGTACAGGCGTAAAAAAAAAAACAAATCTAAACCATCCTCGAATCCACTTGAACACACACAAAAAAATTCATTCAAATCGGTCCAGCCGTTTAGGAGGAGTTCACTGTCAACACACGTACAGAAGAATTATATAAGTATATAAAGATAGGATATACATAGGTAGTGTTGTTTGCAATAATATTTTACTAACTGCAGTCTTAGGCGCCACGCTCTACTGGTGTGAGCTAAAGCTACCCAGTAACATTTTGGTAGACCAGGGAAACGAAACCGAAACCTCATGTATGGCAGTCGCATTCTTTACCGCTGCGGCACCGAGGCATAGGTGCACGGTGCATAATATGGTAACCTACCCATTATGACGATACACCTACCTAGGTATATCATACTTCGAACATAAAATCAAAAAACCTCAGATACGAGGGATCGTTCTCGAGACCTCTTCATATAATTCCAAGTCCTAGGACTATCACTACCTATAATTATATTTTAGGCTATAATTCATCCTAAATCATACCCTAACCGCCTCCCTAGGCAGTTACACTAATAGTGCGCTACTAATTAGACTGTCACGAGACACCGGCGTGTTATAATTAATAAGCTCTGCCTACCCACCTCATTACGGCCTTAATGATACGTGTGCCGATGGGTTTGTGATACTGGGTGCGGCCATGTAGGTACCTTCCTATTGCACCCACTGAGAATATAATAGATGGTCTTATTGATAAAACTTACAAAATGCATAGGTAGGTAGGTATACCAACGGCTTCGTTATAAAAAACATTTTCAAAGTATATTTAATAATATATAATATAATATTCTACCACATACACACAACACCATCTAGCCCAAACTAAGCAGAGCTTGTACTATGGGTACTAGACAATGGATAAACATACATAAATGCTTTTTTTTGTAAATACATACATATTATACATAGAAACACCAAGACAAACATCCATATTCATGCACACAAATGTTTGACTTGTGCGGGAATCAAACTCGCGACCTCAGGCGTGGCAGTCGGTTACACTAACCACTACGCCATCAAGGCCGAAGATTATATTATTTATATTATTCTTATTCCTACCTATCTAAATGCTAATTTGCCTAGGTAATAACGATGATGTAGACTATTGAAAAAGCTTCAGGCTTTTTTATGAAAAAATAAAGCAAGTCGTTTATTGTCTCAAATAACTTTACAATATTGTATTTACATTACTCATCGGCCCTACACGAGGCAAGCCTGTCCTGTTGCTTAAACATTAAAATATAGAGTATCAATTAGGTATCATAATAAAAAAAAATAGGTTAATTATTATTTAAGCGAAAGTAACTTATATAATAATTAGGTAACTAGGACAGAAGTATTTATTAGGTATCTTAAAAAGTATTAGGTAGACATATCGCTGGCTTTTTATGTGTAATTACTTACTACTATATACTACTAGATGTGCCCGCGGTTTCACCCGCGTTTATAACTACTGCGCCGCCCCCGTGGGTCGTAGCGTGATGTTATGCAGCCTATAACCTTCCACGGTAAATAGGCTATCCAACACTAAAATAATTTTTTCAAGTAAACAAACAAACATACTCTTTAGCTTTATAATATTAGTATAGATTAATGTTTAAGTAAAGTTCGTGTAGTTGTTTGGGTGTTTGTTACTCAGTTCTTTAAACAGATTCCAATGAAAGTTGTCACCAAGATAGAGACCATCCTAAATGAAAACAGAATACTTTTTATCCAAAGACGAATGCGTTTCCATCGGATTCACGCAGGCGAATTAGAAAAATAGAAACGTATAATTATTGTAGGTAATCACCTGTTAGCAAATTATAGATACCTTTTGTACTTTACTAAATATGTATCATTAGGTACTAATTAGGTAATTTACCTAATAAGTAAATGCGAGGGTAAGACTGCTTGTTTGTTATGCTTTAATTGCTGACCTCCTGAACATTTCCTCATTTATTTCATTTCCGTCTGGGATAAGTACTACAAAATACGAGTGTAGTCACTTGTAACAGCTTGTAGGTATAATCGAATACTTTAATATGTAAGCAAAAGTTACAACATTCTGTCTAACATCATGGTTAGGTACCTATTTGAACTAATCTATTAAATAATGCCAGTCTAGTTTGTACCTACTTTATAAAATGGTATTTTATCGCATCATGTAGGTATTGTGACAAAGGATTTACTATAACGTGAGTTAGAAAGAAAGAAAACAGCTTATACAATCATACATCTGAAGCATTGCTCTTTATGGTTGCGAAACATGCACAATGATCCAACAAGACCGGGAAAGACAGGAAGCTTTCGAAATGTGGTGCTGGAAGCGTATGGAACGAATCAGCTGGACAGAAAAGAAAAGCACGTTGCTTTTCTTTTCTGTCCAGCTGATTCTTTAGGAAATGCTGAGCCTTGTCCAAGAAGGACGCATCGTTTTGACGACAATTGACAATAGAAAAGGAAAGATGTTTGACCACCTTATCAGACACGACGACTTTATAAATAACATAATAAAAAATAAAGTGGCAAGAAAGAGAGGAAGGTGCAGACCCAGACGGGAAATGGCGAAGGTCATGTCTTATAAGGAGGTCAAGGTATTGGCCGAAAATCGAGAAATATGGCATCCTATACTCCACCGACAAGAGCAAAGCTCTTAAGTATAAAGAAAGGAGAATTAGTATAAAAAGATAGGTACATTTCGTAGAATAACCGAACATATCGAATCATTGCGAATATCCTGGTATTATTGCAAAGAACTGACGTTTTAGTATCTAAGACTACTATACAAGTCATCTTTCCCTTTCGTAATAGGATATGAGTATACACTACCTCTTCTGTACATAACCAAACTGCAGCTGCTACCGATTATGCCAATAAAACTGCCAAGGAATCGAACCTACAACCTCACAAGTGATCCCAACCTTATCCTACTGAACTAACAAGGTTGTCCTAGTTGGCAAGTTAACAATAATTACAAGAGAAAGAAACTTTCTCTCTCCATGTTGTTTTAGGACGAACAGTGAAAAAATATTTGCTCTGTCTGGCGCCGAACCCACTCGCCAATGCTAAGCCTACCAGTCGCCATGTCTGTGCAAAAACAATGGAATTTATAATTCTCATTTACTTTGTTACTTACCGTTAGCAATGTCTTGTGTACTACAAGACATTAGGTTTACACTTTCCCCGACGTTTCGGTTGCTTTTCAGCAGCCAAAAACCAAAAATAAATATATTTAATAGTTTAAATAATTTTATTAGCTTATAAATTAGTAAAATAAAATCAATATTAGTAGTAGTGTAATATTTTCAAAATTTTGTAATACAGTGCTAAATAAACAACGCGATAAAATCCGTATACCTATAGTAGTTTAATTTCAATGAATAACATTCGCGTAAACAGAAGACAATATTATAAAAATAATAGGTAATATAATAATAATATAATAATAATATCAGCCCTGTATTAAACTGTCCCACTGCTGGGCACGGGCCTCTTCGCACTGTGAGAAGGGTTAGGCCATAGTCCACCACGCTGGCCTAGTGCGGGTTGGCAGACTTCACATATCTTCGAGAACATTATGGAGAACTCTCAGATATGCAGGTTGTCCTCACGAAGTTTTCCTTCACCGTTAAAGCAAGCGATAATTAACTATTTAATACCCATATAACTTCGAAAAGTCAGAGATGCGCGCCTTGGGTTCGAACTCTGCACTAGTTAAACCTAACCATGCTTTGCTGTGTCTCATTATGCTACGAATTATTTTTAAGAAAATAAATAAAAGTATGCTAGAATTATTATCCGCTACCGTGGGAACTTCGGGATAAAAAGCATATAAACAATACTGTGATTTGGTTAGGCAACGTTGTGTAAAACAGTCTAGTCAATACATCAACTATGTTTCTAGTTATGCGGACACAAATCTACGGAAGCAGAAATTTTATATATTTCGTAATACCTTATTATGTCCTATAAGGCCGTCACAGACGTAGCTATAATATATATTAATATGAATCATAGCAAGGCATATTACGACATATATTCCATATAAATTTTCGAGTAACCGCACACGCAGCTATAATATATATTTCTATGACGTCACCAAAATATGTCAAAATATATATCTCGGTATATTTTGGCATATTAATATATATTTCAGTATATTAATATATATTTTGATATATTTTGAGGATAGGGGTGTTCCATTTGAACGCCTGCTCGACGTCCGTGCTCGATGCGCACGAGCTTAAATGACGTACTTTATTTAATTAAAATACAAGTGTTGCAATTATAATACATGATTGAAATATGATTTGTTTTTACTTCTTTCCTCAAGCATACTTCTTACAGACGTTCTTCAGAACTAATGCTTTTGCACATAACCGTATCGCATTTTATTAAATCATTTTTTATCAATTCATGAAGCTCGATAAATGTCGATCGTGAACTTTTAAAATACTGTGCAAATTTATTCGATGATAAATTTTAATCATGATACAAATTAAATTCGCCACGAGTTCTCTTTTGTTTTATATGCGACTCAACCCAGATGGTTCTATTTTTCGTTCCTGACAAGGCAACATGCATATCAAATTCAGTATCGGAATCATCCTCGGAGGTATTTTCAATTAGATCTAAAAGAAGTGCTCTTGTCGAATTCATTTAGGTACCTAGATTGATTACAGTATTATTTCAATATTTGAACATCATGTATAGAAATTAAGCTTTAAAATCGTGCGCTTGCAAGGACGACCGCAGACCGAGTGAGGGCAAAATATATATTATAGTATAGCTCCCGTGTGTGATAGCTTGCTATACTATAATATATGTCTCGATATATTAATATATATTATAGCTATGTCTGTGACGGGTTATACCCAAAAAAATTCATTCGTAGCTGATAAACAATCAGATTTAAGCGTTAAGGTTAGTGGAATAAGGTTTAAAGTGGCACACATGGTAGGTACAAATGTAGCGGCTCGCATGCGAGCCTCTGGCAAAGGGCAGGTTTGTATATAGACTCAAGCCTGTACATAGATGTAAGAAGAGGTGTATTAAACTCACATTTCCCTAGCTATGTTTTATGTTACACTATTGACAACCACCGAACATAATCCAGACTTTATGCTGTTACTGAGATTTTCGTAGCAGAAATTTAATAACACTACCGGTCACGGGCAGAAACTTAATAACACTGTCTGAGCCCGGTATCGAATCTAAGACCTCTCTATTAAACAAACTTATACCATAGACCGATACTGTCATTTTTTTCTAGTGTAGGTAGTATTTTCTTTTCAATAGACAATAACGTGAGCGTTAAAAAAGGCGGCACGTCTAAACTCTATGGTCTGTTTTAAGCAGATTTTTCGCGACACTGCCTAAATCTCTATGGTACGCAACAAACAATATGGCATATAAAAGAACAATCACAATTTAACATAAGGCTTCGTGTGACAATGGCTACTGGGCTTTTATACACCCCCCAGCTTAATCACGAATACAATGTACTTATTGTCAACAAATCTTAGATGCAGATAAGATTAAATATTTCTATGTTTAAATGATACGGCTCTTTAGTAGGTAAGTGTTTGAGGTATTATAGTTTCCGTGTGTGGATAGAGTATGTTGCTTTGTGGATTTTGAGTGAAGTTAGTAGATTACGGCTTGTAATGGCAATTAGAAATAGTTTAATTATAAATTAGAGTTTGATCATGGTCAACGCTTGGACCCTGGTACTCGGAAACATATTGCCTAATTGTTGGGTACTTGATGAGTAAAACCGTTTGTTAACAGTGTGGTTATTAAGAACCTGTTACATTGCAACCGTATATGATAAAATATGTGTGATACATCTGTGGTTTTCGGGTATAAGAATAAGGCTATCTAAGCATAATAAAATTTTTATCAGTGCTTAAACTTATACTAATGTTTTCCGCTCTTTATTGCTTAATTTTACTTGGACATGGAGACGCTCACCAAAGTGTAGGTACCTACCGATTGCATGTTAATGTAAGATAGAATAAGTACCTATAATAAACTATTATATGTTTTTGATAGACTATTTTAGTAAGGCAACTTGGGCTTTTGGTCTTGTATGAAGGCCGCCACTGATAATGATATATAAGAACTTACATAGATAATGTAGATTTATATGAGAGTATTAGTTTACTCCAATTGCCGCTGAACTGACGCTGGCGGTGGGATCTCATAGCCGTCGCTACAGACAGCCTTCGATACCTATTTATATTTATCTTTATAACTGTAGATATATTCGTACTTCTTGTCCCTAGCCTTTATTATTCCCAAGTCACTTGGGGTCGGCTTTTCTAGTCTAACCGGATTTGACTGGATATCAGTTTTTACACGGAGCGGCTGCCACCTGACCTCCGCAATCCGAAGGCTAACGATATCCTAAGACTAGACCAGTGTCAGGATATTATAAGGCACTGACTTCCCTATAATGACCGCCATAGATGTTCATGGCAGCCGGGACCGACAGCTTAACGTGCTCTCCGAGGCACGGAACAGGCGGTAATGTCAATCAATACGCACATAATTTCGAAAAGGCATATATCTTCCGAAAGTCAGAGGTGCGCGACGTGGTTCGAACCCGAAACCCTCTGCATTGCAGTCTGTTGCTCTTCCACTGAGCTATCGCTGATAGATGATAGATATATACCTACATAAAACAATTTAGTTTTAAGATTGATAACGGTGTAATAGTTTTTCATTTTTCTCTAGAAATAGGACTCCCGCACTAATTCCCGTGATGTGGGCTCTTTATAAACATTCAAACAATGGACAAAAAGAGCACCTAATGTATAATATTTCATAATGCTTTTATAGTTTTCATATTCAAATTGCTGGAATAACCATCTTCTATATTATGAAGATATAATGTCGGTAGTCTACCCTTACAGTAGAAAATCATTAGGACATTTAATTGTGAAAATAGTTCTGATAGCAGTAGGTAGGTATCCATGTTAGTTAGTTGACAACTTGTTATCTTATTGCATACGTTGTAAGTTGATTCTATCCGACAAAACTCATTTATGGGGCACATTGCAATTATTACTAACACTAGTTTGTAAGCTTGCAATTCTACTAACAAATATGGATGTATTCAAAATGTAAATCCGGAATAAATGATTATTATTATTATATTATTAAATCTATCGTAATGCGGGTAATGCCTAAACACAGTATAGTATCTACAAGGCTCATCACATCATCCTTCATTTTATAGATATTCTTACTTGTTGGACATTCAAGGTGATAAAGAATCGGTCACAATATTTTTTACTCGGGAAAGCTGCTCTTTATGTCTTACTCGGATATAGAATTAAATATAAATAATATATACATTATATTATCTGTATTTAATTATCTAACAGATTAGAAAGCACAGATTAAACATCTGATTATAATCAACACAAATAGAACACCCATCTGCGCGTCAAAATTGCGTAAATAATAACAAAAAATATCCATATTTATTCCATTACACATGGGTTATTCACAAAGGGCTCCATAAAATTGGATTTTGGTTAATATACGATAACCGTGAGGTTGTGTGGTCGCCGGTGTTGCCAGCTCCTTGCATTACGTCAAACCTCGTCACGGGCCAAATCAGGCGGAATGCGCGTTGCCGTCGCCCGATAAAAAAATAAAATTAAAAAGTGAATAAGGGTTTGCAACTTTGTGTTCCAATTTTGAAATTTGTTATAGTTCTTTGTTATTTTACTGTTTATTCCAAAAACAAATAAATTTATCGTAAGGTCTAAGGTTTGATCTTCGGTTCGGCCAAAGCGTTTTCAAGTTGATTTGTAATATAATGATTAATATTACGAATTTTGGAATAAGTACGTCTCGTAAATCAAACGTCACCCTTGTTACGTCTATTATAATTGTCGTCTACTGATAAATTTTCCAGACTCCGTGCAACTAGCCTAAAACCAATTTCTAACGGAAAATCTCAATTCATGAAACAACAACAGAAAAACTTCAGTAAACTCTACTTTAACGTTCACGAGTGTTACTTTGTCATCTAAATAAATTAATTCTTTTATTCCTTGACTTTAACAATAACCCTGCTCATACTGGGAGTCGAATCTATGTAGATCTTTACGATCGTATGCGAACAGACCAACGTGGCAGACATTACAATTGAAATCGTCCAAAACAAAATTTACCCGACGGAAATCCAACTCGGAACATCGCGCCCAGTAAAAAGCAAAAGACCAAATCTTTATCCTACTGGTCCAACAAGGCAAGCTTATTATTCCACAGACAAGAAAAAAAAACATTGCACATTTTGGCGCCGCGCCCTTTCTCGTGAGTACACAAATAGGATTACATACTTAAAATAAAAACGTACTATTTGTTCAAGTATTCAGTTAAATAGTTATTGTGGTACAATATTTGATGCCGTGATGGTGTATGATCAGTAACAGGTAAACATTGGTTAGACGGCGCCATAACCAAATTATTGTTTTTGGCAACGTAGAAGTTGTTACAATACCGATGCTGTGTGGAAACAACATTTACCTAAGTATAAACAAATATTATAAATGTTTTTGGGTTGGCTTGTATAATTTGTATGATATCTATAATGTATGTTTTTATCTGTGATTTCTTTTTCATTAATTGCTTTTAATTTTAAATCCATCCCGATATAGTGTTTTACGTATCCCTAGTGCGTAGTGCGTAAATTATTCTAGCGACATTATTTTCAATTTTCTTCAATGTAGGTAAGAAGTGGTTTTGATTAATTCATTTATTAAATTAATTAAAAGCAGTAACATAGCTAAATAGAAATTAGGAAAGACTCACTACGAATGCTTCGATTGCCCATGTCAAATATATCAACAGAAAAAGGTTAACAATACCAAATAATAATTCAGCCACGTCATAAGAACCGGGCGTATTTGCAGTAGGTATTTCTATAGACACAAAATATGCTTTGACACATCGCATGCTTAATAAAATAGCGACTTAACTCGAAATTTGGGAGTATGGTAATTCGAACTCTAATCTTGTGACTATAAATTCTAATAATATATTCGTGTTATATTGTTGCAACAGAGTTCAAATTAGTTTGATCCAAAATACTCAGATAGGTCTCTGTTTTATTAAGAATGCGACATATTACGCCTCAACACAAGGCATAGTTTGACATTACAACTTTATGTAGGATACTCCGAGATTGCCAAATATTGTTGTTTTAGTAATTAGGTAAATCGACGAGATCAACGAATGGCATTGTAGCGATCGTGGGCTAAACGTGAATGAGATTGATACATTACCGTGGCTCAAAGAAAGAGAGGCAGGCATAGGTTATAGTAAGAGGCAAAGTCACGTTGTCGATAAAGATGATGACTGAGTAAATTCTAAGCCGCTTTTTACTTTCGCCGGGCCTTCAAGAGTATTAATATTAAAGTCGATGTTTTCATGGTATCCATTGCTAAACCAGTTTATAAGTTACAATTTCGATAAAAGAACTAATGCTTATAGCTAAATTAAACTTAACGTATACATATAGGTATTTTAATGTGTTTGTTATGAGGCTGGCTTGTATTTTAGGCAGCTGAGTTAGAGTCAGATTATTCCTTCGTATCGATTTAACTTAATATATTTTTTTGATACTAGGCAAACATGGCACAATAGGAATCCCGCTTAAACGGGGTCACATTTTTAGGGAGAAGGCCGTAAGCCTAGTTTCTTATTACCTTTTCAGGCTTTTACTACATAATTATTATCAAGTGCACGGAACTTAAGTATGACCACACAACATTGTTACATTGCAGATAGCTTAGGAAATATTTGTCAAAGTAAATCTTCAATCCAACAAGCATAACCGGCATCAGCAACTAAATTGATCGTACTAAACTCATCTAAACTGGTACGGACAACCAGGAGAGCATGGCTAGGTAGGAAGTCGTCGTAACTCGATACTGACGCCCCCTCCCCCCGCGGCCCGCGCGCCCGCCGCACACCCCCGCACCCCCGCACGAACGTATGCCGCCACTCGCTCGATACAGGATAGATACTGGATGGTGGTATAGAATAAATAGCAAAGAATTTGGATCTGAAATGCTGTATTTAAAATTGCTTTATACATATTTTTCAGGTATATATTCATTTTAGATTCCTAAAGGCAACCGCTTTAAGGTCGTTGCAACGCTAAAGTTTTCGCTAGCGAGGCAGGCCATGCGAATATTTGATAGTTTTTAGCTTTGTCTGATGTGCAGTCACTTTAATAAACGTAAAACGTAGCAAAGATACCTACTCAAATAGTTTAAAATTCCGTCGTTGGTTTTGATAAGTAATACTGATGACGGCAGTGGCTGTAGGTAGGTACTAAGTTCGTTTTTGAAGTGAAAACTTCTTTAGGCGCGTTGAGCACTTTTTGGGTGAACAAATATCATGGAACTCACGTCATCGTCACCGAACGCTTTCCATGAGCTATATGTATAGGTACTATGTATTATGTGTACTTTTTGGGTGAACAAAAAGCGTGAAACTCGCGTCATCGTCACCGCATCTATAGGCAGTCCCCAAAGACTGGACAGTCTCGCATGTTTTTTTTAATTAATACCTCATATACTTAAGCAGATATTAATAGTAGTAATAATACTTCCGGACATGGTCATGTATTAATGTTGGATTGCGGATATCAATATAATCTAAATTCAATTCTCAAAGCGAAGTACATTTTCCATCATTTCAAAAAAGGAACTTTAATCCTATATCACGAAATTCAAAAAAAGAACATCAATGTCTCCCTCCGACATAACCCTGCGAAAGGTGCAGATCCCGTCGGGCCTAACAATCACTTACGCAATTGTTTAAACAAAGCCCAGTAATAAAATATCACATTACACCCGAATTGTACTCGCATCGCTCTAACTCAGGCAATATGGTGAATACTATTATATCATAGGGGCGCATTGTACCCCCATGTTGTTTTTATGATGCGCTTTTCCCGTAATGACATTGGAGGGTTGGGATAGTCGATTATTTTAAATTATGAATATTTATGAAGTGATGATTTGGTTTTTTAATTGTTATAATGTACATGACAGTGTAACTTTATGTATAACGTTCTTATAAGCACTAATTACTTTTACAAAGTATTGAAAAGTTATTTATAAACGAAACATTTAATTTAAAATATCGCGATGTTTAAACTGTGAATACTTTCAACCGCAGAACAACACAAAAATAAATCAAACACACTTGCATACTTAGGAAATCATACATAATACGAGCGAGCCCATCCGCCGCCGTCGGCCGTCGCTGTCGTAGAGCCGTCTACCGGCGCCGGTACTGACATTTCTGAACAAAAACCTAATAGGTAACAATTTGTCCGATCCAGGTATCGTACTCGGAACGCCCAATCGGCCGCAAACAGCTTATGTTTGCCGATTGCGCATGCCGACTTTCATTCCCAACCCGTCACGGTCAAAAAGAAAATATATATTTCGTTATCAGAATATGTAGGTACATTTTCCGTTTATTTAAACTAAGAGTCCAAGACATGCAATTTTAAAACACTGCGGAATATGTGTTTTGAAAACCATCTCTTATTGGTTCAGCTGCCCTGCCATGAAAACGTGAAAAGCAACACAGATATACTCTCGTGATTAAAAAATATTAGTGGATATATGGATAATTCTCTATGCATAAGTTTCCTTCGTTCCAATTTTAAAACGATTTCACTTAAAAAAGTTATAAAAGATTAGAAGAAAAGCTAATCCTATGCGAATAGGAAAGATGACGTTAAAGCTTTTAAGCTTTAAGATTTTTATTTACTCTAACAAATAAAAAGCAAATGCGTAGGTATGCCGTAAAACTTACAATTTCTATAGTTTATTTGTCGCATGCCGAACACAAAAGAGTATAAAAGTGAAAATAAAGAAAACGAAAATGGCATTTAAAATAAACATTTCACAAAATTAATGTTGCATAAACTAGAAAAAAGTCTTTTCCAAAGCACACAAGCGAAAAGATGACGCAAAGTTTTGGCGCCAACGACAATGCGATGCACCATATTGAAATACGTTTAGTGATGTACTTGAGTGCAATTATTGTGTATTCTGGCTGAATGGTTCTTTGCCTGTGCCTGTATCGGGTGTCGCTTAAAAGTACTTGAGTTACACTTTCCTTCTTAGAGACCGGAACAAAAAATGCATTGTCAGGAAATTATCTGGATGTAATGTGGAATAACTATTATTATTATAATTGTAATCGCATGTTAGAACTGTCACTTGTAGTTATTGTCTTGTATAAAATGTATGTAGCAATGTACGTATAATCTACGTATGATATGTAATTTAACCGACTTTTATTATAAATGTGAAAGTTTGTGAAGGTGCTAGGATCTTTGTTACTAATTCATATATAAGGCAGTGAGAGGATTTGGATAAAACTCGGCACAAAAATAAACCAGGCACATAGTCCGTAAGTATATACAAAGAGAATATTTTATTCCGGTTATGCGTTACGTGGAATTGACGCGGGCGAATCCTTGAGCAGAAACTAGTACAATAGGTATTAATATTATTATAAAGAGCTTATATATAAATTTGTACAAAGGACTCTGGAACATTTAGTTGAACTCAGTCAGTGATAGAAATAGTGTATATTATGTACAAATGATTATGTAATGTAATCGCATACTACGTAAGTCATACCGCGGGTGAAGTTTAAATAAAACTGTAAATATCTATTAAATAACTTTGTTTAATAAAAATCGACTTATCGTAATACGAGTATCTATTACGAGTATGATCGGTCGATTTTTCTTCGTTAAGTCGGCCATAATTAATACCTAATCCATCTTCAATCCTAGACTAAATCTGATCGTAGATTCCATATTTTTGTTTCTTTTCTGTTTACATATTTCCCGCACTAGGAGTAATTCCTGTATCGCGAGGGACTTTTCAAACATCCAAACAACGGACACAGAAGACATCCAGACTCTGAACAACCTTTTGTGGATCACACTAATTATTGTCCCGTGTGGGATTCGAACCCACAACTCTTGGCTCAGTAGCAGTGGCGAGGCGACCTCTTAAAACGCTACGCCTGCGCAGCCAGCCATCCGTGCAGTCTTGCCGCATATGGATCGATTGTCGCCTATCTGCGTGTCAATAACTCAACTCGACTATTAATGAATTTAAATCGACTTTCAACTGCTAACTGTAACTTCTGTGTCAGACTTGTCTGTGTAGGTACATAATTCAGCTGTTATTTATGGTAGAAGGATAGTAGCGATTCTGAGTCTGCAGCTGTGTCCGACGGAGGGCAGTATACTGGTTGCATGTGATTCTCTATTATTCAAATTCAAATTATTTATTTTTGCAGGCAACACTGTTACAATGTTGTTTTAAATGTTCATATTTCAAGTGATTACTAGCGTAAGGTTATCTACGTAGGATTTGAAAATAACCAAATAGCTTTCTTATAAAGTAAAACTGTGACGGTATCGTAGGCTTACAATGCTTACATCATACGCGCGTTACCGATCTTTTGAAAAACGAATTGATGTGTTGCCAACGCAAAGGACTACGATCACACTGGTCTTCTGAAAACTTACGAAGTCTAGAAACCTTACTTACCGTAAACGCAGGCTGTATCTACCTATTGCAGATTATGCAGATAGTTACTTGATTACTGCACAGCTCCAGGCAGGGGACCTAAGTGATTTATTCGCATGAATCGGACGACCATCTTTAAGTAGTTACCTCCTCTTTACTTGAATACACCTACTGGCCAACTTTAAAAGTAAAAGGTGCGTTAAGAAATACCTCTTTACCACGCCGAACTAGTCCGACTGTTGAAGTAACATCACGCTGCGAAAGATGTTAATAGTAGATGGTATTAGTAGTAGAAGCCCTGCAGGCTCCTTATTTATAGAGGTGTGCCATCAGTAAGAAAGACAATCTTTAGTGCGCAACGCAGCGTTCGTCGCTTGTCTGCAAGGTGCGCGCTAGCTGCTGTATTATTATCAGCCTGCCTAATAATACTGAAGCTATCGAATAAAGAACCAAGGGCACAGGACTAAGAGAATGGTCAATGTTCTTTGTGCTGGTTGGCCAATTATTCATTTATTGCAGAAACGATAACGCAAAAGGCTGGTTGTGAGCATTCGTAAGCTATGATGACCGTTTCAACTACGCAGGTCCGTTGCTTGTTTACCATATTTATACGATAAGAATTAGTAAGTACTTAGTTAGTCATATTCTATGTTGATTTTAAAATTTGATAGACCAATCGAAAAATCATTCAGTGGTACCTATTGGCTTTGTTTTAATGACATAACGTAAACAAACAAAAGAGCGACAGCTGTCTTTAATAAAAAAGAAAGAAATACAAAAACTGCGATACAAATGTTCGAAAGATTCAAGTTCATTTGATTGGTTTCCTTAAAATAATAAATAAAGAAAACTTATCTATTATTTTTTTAAGTTTAAAAACTTACCGATGTTTACGAAAAATAAAGGGCGGGCACTTGTGCGGCTTCCCAACCCTTTCGTAGGGGCCGGTAGAACAGGGGAGGAAAGTTATAAACAAACTGAAAATGTACACCAACACGGAAACCTTTAAAGAAGCACCTCCCCTCGTGGGTTAAAATAAAAAGCTTAAAAAATGTCTATGTTTGTTTTGTTTTAAACTTTATTGTTGGCAGTTGGTCGGCCGCCGCCGCGCCGGTGATGAGTAAACGGAAATTGGTAAATATTCCTCATCGTATCTTTTTATTGTAGGTAGTTTAGAGTTGAAGAACCAAATTCACTGACATAGCGGAGAATAAGTAAGCTACGGTGGTAATTTGCTGGCTGGCTGAAGGATCGATAGTCGCTGGAGCAACCGTGTTCTAGAATCGAGATACGAGCACCTGATAGAGGGACCTTACTGGTCTTTTTGGATGCGGATGGCGGATGACGGGGTGTTATGGTGTGAGTAAAACGGTTATGTCCAGCAGCATCTGTGTTAACCACAATTTAGTAAATAAACGATTTGTATTTGTAAACTAGACAAAGCTTGTAAAATGACAGAACATGTAAAAGTTAGCTCCAAAGCCATTTTTAAAAGTTTCCAGGAAAAGTTGGTAGCATTTGGAGCCGACAGCTTTATCCTAGGATTTGCTCGAAATAACAGCTGTTTTTCAAAAGGTACACAAATTGCTTCGTCAGACATATGGTTTGTAGGATCTACGGATTCCAGGCACGTGCCCGGTAGAAAAGAAAAGTTTACCCTCTATTACATGGGAACTAAAGGCAAAATAAGAAACTAAGTGACTTTCTGAAAATATATATGTAAGTGATACCCGCGTTATGTGCAGCCGTAAAGTCTTATCATTAGGCCAGCTGCATGCCTGCCTATTCGAATGCTTTAGAGTTTAGACATATCCTTTGCATCATGCATGCCTGGTACTCGTATGGATATTAAGAAGTCGTAGCACGTGAAGTTGTCTATTAAGTTCTAATAAACCTTTACACATATATAAACAAGGATGGGTCACTACCACTCGAGCCGGCGGCGCGTTTGTACAAACACGTCCGTTTGGACACAGCCAAACAAAACATACAGTACACGCACTTCACATGAATATTGGGCTTTTAGAGGTCATAAAATTGCGCTTTAACACGAGATTATAACCTAGCGTTATGTAAAGATGGCTGCCATTAACGAATCGATCTTTAGTTTGTTGTACTAGGAAAAAACTTTAGTCCACTGCAAAAACAATAAAAGGAATGGCCGCTGCTATGGTAAAAAATACGTAACAATATATCATTATATTGCTCCAAAAATAATATGATATCTAAGTATGTACAGTATGTCTGTCGCACAATAAAGTCAAAAAATAGCCTTTGGCAAAAAATTGGCATTTGAGGGCTGAAAAATATACTATTCCCGTAGGCTCTACCAATCTACTCATCCCATCTTTAATTCTACTTTCCTAGGCTCATATTCTATTCTAAGATCATATTCTACGGTAAACGCTTCTCATCAGAATGACAGTATGTTTGCAAACCACATTTTTTTATCAAAAATAAAACGATAGATACATACGAGTCCACGTATTCCTCATAATTTTTACCGCAAGCGCCATTTTAAGTGCCCAAAAACCGGTAACACTCAGCCGAAAGACACAGAGCTAAGTCGCTCGCTATAATATTGACCGAGCCCGGAGTCGAACGGCGACCGCAAATACAAGAGCAAACAGATTAACGATAGAACAATGCCCGCGATGCGACTTACACACTTTTAGGAAATAAAATAATATTGGATCTTGGAAGTATTCGGACTTAACCGAAACTACCTGTGACTTGTTTGAGATTATTGTGTGAGCGTAAGAGACAGGTGAGGGTAGATTGAAAACTATTGTTTATGTAATGTCTGGTGCCTTCATGATCTTTTTTTTGACGTAGTATTGATATTGCAAGATGTCAATGACTAGGTCGAGTAAATTTATTCTGTTAAAACATTCACTGTAGCTAAACCATGGTGACAATCAAGTATAGCAAGCGAAATGTGGCGGTGACACACTTCAGACTATTCCTATATTCAGACGTGAGTCTATGTAGTTAGTTTCTTATAGTGTCTAAGGTGACAAATAAGTATAAGGTCAGCATAATAATGTTATGATTGGCAATATTAGCGGTATAGCTTGCACGTTTATGTCCCTACAGAAAGAGCAATGAAGATGGGAGGAAAAAGAAAGATGAATGTGGTTGGTACGTGAGTCTATTCCTATTTTCTACTTACCGGGCGAAATGCAACAACAGTGTACCCGTGGAACCCCACGTACTGCTATTACGCCGGGTTCCTGTAAGAAGGTACATTTTATTTATTTACCTTCATATTAGGAATAAATTCGGAGGGCCGTTTTCCCATACAAACGTAATCCTCTGTTTTCTCCCTGGATAATGAAAGTAGAGCAATAATTTTTCAATTAAATGTATGGCCTCTATTGGCATGTCCCTATGTTTTCCTTTCTTTCATTAATTAATTATCAAAAGAGAAATGAGCCTTCAAAAATCTCAAAAATTGGCCAGATTTTCCGCTGTGTTCAAACATCCAGAAAACAAATTTGACTAGCTTATATAAAAAAAGGAAAACATAGAAACACAGCTAAAGCCTTTCTTTAATTTTTTAATGGAAAAGTTGTAATATCAGTCAAGTTTTGGAAAAGGAATCGGGGGCAACGAAACGTTGATTTTGTGTAGTTTTAATAGGTGTTATCGGTCCAAACTGCAGTTGTCTCTATCGCGCTCTGTGGGCACTACGCGACAGCAATAGATTTTACAAATACCTATTTATCAATTCTCTCGCCCTTAGTATTTCCTCTTAAGACAACAGTCACAAAAACACCTAAAATCGAAACTACTATTTGTAGATCACACAATTTTGTATTCCGAATCGAACGTACAACAGTCGGCGTAGTGGCAATAGCTTGGCAACCATTTAATCCACTACATCATGCATATAGTCATATGGTATTTCTACCTGTGTCTTATTAGTATCGTCACTAAATGATTAGCAATGGCAGACTCTTTCACACATATGATACTAGCGACCCGCTCCGGCTTTACGAACAGTTAGTACCTTAACAAATTATACATCTAAACCTTCCTCATGAATCACTCTGTCTATTGGTAAAAACCGCTTGAAAATCCGTTCAGTAGTTTTTCAGTTTATCGCGAACAGACAGAGTCGCGGTGGGGGACTTTGTTTTATAATATGTATTGATGATATAAGTATTTAGAAGATCATAGAATGAGTTCTTATGATGAAAAGTATTCGACATGAGTTGATAGCTTAACTTAACTTAACTTAAAGCGCTTATCTCCAAGTCGACACGAAATACATAGGTAGGTACATATATCAAGTTACTAAGTAATACGATATTCAGTACTTATTACATGTCATTTCATTGTAATCCTGTGGTATATAGGTACATATACCCACATATATAACCCTAAGGTGGTTGGCAGAGATGTATTATAACATTATTTGGTTACCTATGTTTTAGGTTCCACGAAATAGGTTAGTCTATTGGCATTTACACATCTACACGCTCCGCTCACTTAAGTGTAGGTTATGTCAATTATCTGTCACTCGGGAACAGTACTTTTTGCCCGATGAGAGGTACCCTATGTCCTTTTCTGTACCCCTGACAACGTGTAAGCGAAATTTGGCACATGTTTAGGTTAGGTTACTCGTTAATAGGTAAGCTTATTGGCATATACCTAGGTACTAGACCCATTCCTAGCAAAGGAGTATTTTACCTAAATTACACTAGCTATGTTTTAGGTCCTCAATATCAGACGAGACTATTGCGATTCACAGACAAATTTCAAAATCCAATTTTTGGAAATGTGTCTCACTGAAACTCAATTACTAAATTGGCAGTAACAGTATAGATACTGTTATTGCCAATTAAATAATTAAGTTTTATTTAAATTAAATGTTTTAACTGAGAAACCCTAAAAGTGGAGAAACCTTTTACCTGGGGACCTCAAAACCTTATAATTAGCCGCATATCCTCAAGCTTATGCTAAAGAAATTATCATATACGTACATCATCATGTATGAATGTATGAAGCTCAAATATTAGTCAATTCACCGGGTAATTGGCGATGCGCAAGCGCAAGTGATACCTACCGATATTGACCGACACTCAATATTTGTACGAGCTTCGGAAAAATGTATGTACAGACGTTTTACTCGGTAATGAGTTATTTTAAAACTATATTATTTAAACCTGATATGGGTATCACCAGGGTGGGATACTCAGCTGTTGCCCCTCCCTAGCCTCCTCCATTTTACCTCTTAGATCATGTATTATATGCCCAATGGTATTCGATATTCAAACGAAATTTAATATTATTAAATAATATTTAATATTATTTAATACTATTTAAATAGCTTTAATAGAAGTAAACAGTAACTAGTAAAAGTGTTTAACAAAAGTAGATAAAAGTTTTCAAAATTAGGTAACAATAGTGTTATATTAAATAATGAACAATGTGATAAAAGCCGTTTAAATTGTTTAATTTCGAAGAAAATCTTGTTTATTAAGTGACTATCAAATCTATGATTCATCTGGTGGTAAGCGATTACCCTCGTATATGCCACCTGATAGTAAGCGGTTACTCTTGATTATTTCTACCCGTAAGTAAGACAGAATAATAAAACGATGCCCTCCGAAATTGAAATTCCCCTTAGTAATGTTTACAAAGTTAAGGAGATAATATTTTTGCTGTAATTACTAGCTTTTGCCGTATAATGGTTGAAGTCACGTGGCACTCCACACATCCCCATTATAGTCAACAACAAACGACCACTTCATTTTTACCCTTAAAGATACTATCACTACCAAAATCCACCTTATATGCTTGACATAAAGTTTATTATATAAATTGTCGATGTCTAACAACTAGACGTCACGCTGTCTTTCGCGCCAAATCACCTGTCAAGGATTTAATGAAGGGGTCACGTGACTAAACCTGTGGGAATATGCCGCGGATAAAAGTTTACCTCTTTATAATTCCTGTTGTCCGGGTAGCTGTGCTTAGATATTCTAATTTGTGTTTTAGAAACCAGGAAAAAATAGAGTGTGTTGATTTTTTTGAAATTAAACTACTATATACGGATTTTATCGCGTTGTTTATTTAACACTCTATTACATAATTTAGAAACTGTTACACTACTGTCGGGGAAAGTGTAAACTTAAAAACAAATAGATTTGATAGTTTTAATAATTTAATTAACTTAAAATTAGTAAAGTTTAATAGTATAGTATAGTAGTGTAACAGTTTCTAAATTATGTAATAGAGTGTTAAATAAACAACGCGATAAAATCCGTATATAGTAGTTTAATTTCAATGAATAACATTCGCGTAAACAGAAGACAATATTGTTGATTTTTTATTAAATTGGTTGGTTTAGGATTAGTGTAATTTAAGCGTATCACAACGTGAAGAACTTATGGCATTTTCTAATCCATGTAGGCTACATAATTTATCCAAGAAATATATAAATAATTTTTCCTTTAGGTTGCTTTATTATTTGATGGTAAGTTTACAATAGAAGTCTCGGGACTAAGTCTATTCTTAGTGAGGCCTAATAATACCGGTAATATTAGGCTCCATCAAGCATGCATCAACGAACTGATTTAGCACCTTGCAAAATTGATGGGTAACTAACCCATCACATATTGCTTCTTCTGAAAATTGCTTAACCACTTGCATCTGTAAGCCAGCCAGCACTTAAAAAAACATGCATAGTCCTTTTTCTTACTTGGCTTATAGCCATATAAGCAAATATGGCGTACGTATTGGTAGCTAGAGACATTAAATAGATTTTATGTTAATTACCTTTTATGTCGGCTCTATTCAATTTTATTAGACACCAAATAGCCTGAAAGCATCAACTGAGTGATTTTTATGATGAGCTAGGGGTCTGCTACGGTTTCAATCTCGTTTGAGGAGTTTTCCCACTACCCCGTCTCATACCATGACCGTGCTAGGAACGTGTCAAGCAAAAAAATATACTTTATAAGGAAATGTATAAGAAGGTGCTGGTCGGTGACGGAACGGTCTAGTGGGCATAGTCTTATACATTTCCTTACAAAGAATATTTTTTGCCTGACACGTTCCTAGCACGGTCCTGGTAGGAGACGGGGTTAGTGGGCAGACTTCTTTATGATTACTGCTCCGCTTCTGTGGCTCGTAGCGTCATGTTATGTAGCTAATCTTACTTCTGAAGAAAGTAGCTTTCTAACAGAGAAATACCTTTATAGGTAAATAATTCCATTCGTTTTTCAGTTTATTCATTACCCACAAAAAAACTCAATTTTTAATTTTGCCTGTCTATATAATACTAGCTATCCCTCGGAAACAGTATTTTTTTCTAGTTAAAGGTAATAAATACGTCTTTTTGCAGAAAACATGTATGCGAAATTTTATAATAATCGGTCGAGTAGTTAAGGCTTGAAAGCGAAATAAACAAATTTACATTGGCATGTATATTATTAAGTTAGGATTAGTATAGATTGATTGTTTACCTAATAAAATAATAAAACTTCCTTTTGAAATGGACTATACATAATTATCCTAAATCCAGACGTAAAATTCTTAGTTATTTTTATTAAAGAAACAATTTCTTAGCCGTCAATTCTGAGGGCATAACCATAAACAAGGTGTTAAGTAAACGCGTATAACAATGTTGTCGGAATAAACGTAAAGTTTATGTTATGGCTCACCCACGCGATTGAGACGTCTACGTGGCTACAATGTATGCACTTTTATGTACTAAACTATTAAACTATAAATATTTTGGTAATAGATTAGTTCGTAACTGTCACTGGTCAGATTTTACTGGCGAAATAATAAATAGTATGTGTATGAAAAATGTTTACACAGCCGCGTTGGTACACTAGCTTGGTGTCGCAATGATCGTGAATGTGATTGCTATGCATTAGGTTACGGGTTCAATTGGGTTTTTCTGACAAGAGTTTGGTCAATTCGGTACTGGCTCACTCTAAATTACGTAAAGCATGTGTAGTATCTTAGTAGCTCTTGCTACCTCTCCAGATGATATAGGCGTGAAGCTAAGCTCATTCTATGGTATTGTATTGGTTTCAACGTCAAAAACCCTGCGTAAAAAGAATGTGGCGCAGTTTATTTCTGGATTCCATATCAATATGTACCAGGGACTGTATAAGCACATACACCGCCATGCAGGTTTTGGGTGTCATATCAATAGATTCCAGGTACTCAGTTACTTAAGCATTCGCGTCGATCTGTTCGTCCAACATCCACAGCATCAACGCGCCTTTGCATAGTAATGTAAGTACTTGCTACGCAATATGCCTAATAAAAGCACGATCGTAAATGGTTTAAAAAGTTTCGTTGAAACATAAAACCGAACTGGAAAAACTTCTTTAAACTCGGCAACCACCGATTAGAACAAGCTCGATTAGAACAAGTTGATGTGGATTCCTCGCACGGCGGTGCCGATAATTGTCGTTACCCAAATACACTTAAGTATCCGAGTCAGCATTACCGAAAAGTCATATTGAGCGGTATTTCTGGCGAAGCTACACATATTAGTTTATACCACCCAGATATCCGTCGACTCTGAACATGGAAAGTAGCTTTAGATAACTAATATAAAATAGGAAGACCTAATTTCAAAAGGCTTGTCGAATAGGTAAATTGTATTTAAAAATACAAGCATATGATCAACAATGGTAGCAACATATTAAAATATTTATCAAAAAGCATACATAGGTGCACATGTAATATTTTTTTATCAAGCGTATCAACACATCAATGATATAAAAAACAATGTATTTATTTTATCAGATACTGAAAGTAATGTACCAGGCGTTCATAAACCCGAACGTATACCGAATACAATTTCCTTTCATTTCGTGCTTTTTCGCTAGACAGCCAGATGTACGGTAACTTGATATACAGAGTGTTTTTTATTCGTCGGTAGAAGCTTTTCGCTCCCGGCCCGGGGATGAAAGAGGCTTTTGAAAGGTTGGTACGCTTGCAAGGTTTTTTTGTTGACACAGGCAATCACTTTAGTCCATTTGTTTTAAAAGACACAGGATGGTCGTATAGTTAGTACACTATGTACTTAAATTGTAAACCATATGGATGAGAATGAGTTGTTTTAATTGTAGACTATATTTTACATACATACATACACTCAAAGAAGGGATAGGCAGATGTCTGTTAATTATTACCTACTAGTGTTCGCCCAGTACCTTTTTTATTACTTTCTGCCTAATCAGTACTCACCTTCCATATAAACTTTAACTGTTACAGTACCATACTCACCTGTGCGCGCAATATGTTTAAAAAGGTGTTCATTGTTTTCTTTTCACGAGATATACCTACTCATTTCCCTACGTATAGTTTTATGTCCCACTTCGTCGTAATAGAATTTTCAGAGGCCCGGTACTGAGAAATGGCAATCAAAAACCAGCAATAATATGTTGCCTAACAACGAGGTCGTCTGCTGCCGATTTTGAATGGTCTGGTGATAGACTGCTGGTTTAATTTACTATATAGACTATATAGTAAATTAAACCAGCTATGGATTATTAATTCTAATTAGTGTAAAATTGTAAACACACTATAAAAATACGCTAAGTAGTTACCTGACGATACATTAAACAAATTATTTCTACATTTAACACTTCACACGATTTATGATTGATACTATAATAGTTTATTTTAAAGTGGTTTTATAGCCGTGATGTTATTTTAACCGAGTCGTAGACGAGAGAAAGTATCGATAACACTGTTTAATAGCCTGTAATATGTAATTATATGCGACAGTTAAACACTGTAATTGATTACCCGGTGAACTCAAACCGGCTGTAGAGTAGGCAAGTAATAACAATGAGATATTAATGTCAATAGCTGTTAGATTTCCATTAGGGTTATGCTTTCCTGGTACGTGTCATTAAAGTTTTCTTTACATGTCATCTATACTAATATTATAAAGCTGAAGAGTTTGTTTGGTTGAACGCGCTAATCTCTTTTTATATTGGATAGCCTATTTATCGAGGAAGGCTATAGGCTATATAGCATCACGCTACGACCAATAGTAGCGGAGCTTCTTATGTGAAACAGATGAAGTTGCCCGGATCAGCTAGTTATTCTATAATTTTAAGCTTCAAACGGCGCGGCGGTAACCCAAAAGATATGGCTCAGCCTTGCGATCGAGAGGTCTTGAATACGAATCCCACTTATTGCCCTTTACGACATAAACCCTCTCCTAACAGAAGCACATTTACCTTAGCTTATTTGGGTTTCAACTTAAACTCTAAGAAAAGTAGTGTAATATAATTCTAAAGCACCCAGACGAAGATGCAGGCAAGGGCTTATTATTACAATACACCTTTGGCAGCTTAACGTAATTATCATCTACGTAATGGTTGTCTGTCTCCGTGCTGTCTATTTTATTTTTTGCGTAATTTTTTCCGTCTAATTAATCGTCTAGTCTATCATCGGAACATTCAAAATCGGCAGCAGACGACCTCATTGTTAAGCAACATATTATTGCTGGTTTTTTATTGCCATTTCTCTTTCTTTCTGGGCCTCTGAAAATTCTATTACGAAGAAGTGTGACATAAAACTATACGTAGGGTAATGAGTAGTTATATCTCGTGAAAAGAAAATAATGAACACCTTTTTACACATATTGCGCGCACAGGTGAGTTTGGCACTGTTAAAGTTTATATGGAAGGTGAGTACTGAGTAGGCAGAAAGTAATAAAAAAGGTACTGGGCGAACACTAGTAGGTAATAATTAACAGACATCTGCCTTCCCCTTCTTTGAGTGTATGTATGTATATAAAATATATTTGTTGGTTGTCTGTCTACGTGCTGTCTATTTTTTTTATGCGTAATTTTTGTTCGGTCTAATGAATCGCTATAAGAAGCATTCTGTAAATGTTTCTTAGAGCACATAGTAAAGCGTCTTGCGCTTTATACTGACGCCAGTATATTTTTGAGGACTAGACAAATAACAAAAAATATTTAATGCTTATTACGTATACGTCATAATCACAGCTCGTGATTTTCTACTTGCAAATACGGCTCTTCTATGCATCCTACTAATATAAAACTCTGTTGTGTCTGTTAGATATACCTAATAAATTCTTATCATCTTAACTAGAAAATCTTTATAAATGCGAATGTGAGTTTGTTACGCTTTCGCGCCCTAACTACTAGACCGATTATCATGAAATCTCGCATACACGTACATAAAGGGACATACGCTACCTTTCATCCAGAAAAATATCCTGCCTGTTATGCCGCAGGCAAAAGCTAGTGTTCTATAATTGACAATGGATTAATGAGCACAAACAAGCAAATAACCGATAGCCTGTTTTCGATTCAATAGTTTTCGATTAATCTCATACATTTGTATGAGAATTTGACACGGTATGGTTCCCAGATGCACGGCTGCCGCGCAAGAAGGGCAGAGTACCTATAGCTTGAAGGTAGGTAGGTAGGCAGGACGTGTGCACCACCCATGACCGCCCGTTAGCCTGAGTGTCATGCTCTAACTACGTGCTAACTTCATGGTGAGATGGGCCGAGAAAATGTTCGCCAAGTTTTCTACAGCTCAGTCTCTATAAGTATATTTATAAAATAAAATGAATAAAATTACGTATAATATAAAGTGTTCATGAAGGCAGGTTTTGACATATTCTGTATATAGGGTAAAACCAGGAGAGATGGACCACATTTTGTATAAATTTGACAACTCTTTTATTTCTTAACAACTAATATACATTCTGATGTTAAACTAACTAGTTATTAATACTGAACGTTTATTATTGTCATATGGCACAATCATAGCTTCTTTAGATAAACAATTAAAATATTTAAAAAAACTACCCTCGGTCCGTCTCTCCCATACTATATGGGTGAGATGGACCAGTAAGCAAGGAGAGATGGACCTAACAAAATATAATAATTTAAATGTCTTGAACAATCAAATAAACATTTAAAATAACAAAAAAAAACTTAGATAAACAAGAAAATTTTTTTTTTTTTTCAATTTGTCACCGTATCGTCGCATCTTTCGCACATATTGGAATATGTGGTGCAACTTTCATGGGACCAGCGTTCACAAATGGTGCATTGCAGCCATTCATCTTGACTCAGAGTATCCTCATAATTTTCACCACAGCCTGCACATTCATTGTCATCCCATTCTGTGATTTCAGGACTATCACGCAGACTTATAATCTCTTCCTCACTATCGTCATCAGAACTCTCTTTGTACCTTGGTTTTTTCTGTCTCTTTTGTTTATTTTCTTTTGATGTACATAAATTTCTTTTAGTTCCCTTCTTATTAAGCGTTTCTTTTGATTTAGTTTCACTAGTAAATTCCTTTTTAGTTACCATTTTCTTTGTATCCAATTTTTTTGATTGAGTCACCTTCAATGACCGAATATTTAAAAAAAAATGTCCTATCAAGTGGTTGGAGATAATGCGTTGTATGACTAGGCAAGCAAACTAAAATAATTCCATTTTCTTCAGCGTACTCCAACATTTCCACATTGCTGCAATGTGAAGAATGTCCATCAAGGATCAATACGCACTTACCTTGAGGTTTGCGGGGCAAGAAGTGATTTTTCAGCCAGTCAAAGAATATTTCTGAATTTACGTAAGCAGATTTCTGTGACATAGCCACCACAGAACCTGGTGGCATACCGTCCTCAAACTCAAGCTTTTTATTTTTCCCTTAAATATGCAATAAGGTGGAAGAAAATGCTCTTCTCCGCTGCAGCACGCGATTACAGAAATGGTTTCACCCTTTTCCCCAGCAGTTATGTTAGGGACACTTTTGAAACCCTTTACGGCAACTACTTTGCCCGGCTTATTATTTAATTGCAGTCCTGTTTCATCCATGTTAAAAATAGAGCCGGGTTTGTCGAAAAGGTTATTCTCGTTCAAAATGTCTTCTAAAAGGTTGAAATACTTATCAACGTATTCTTTATTCATCCCCTTAGCCCTGGCCACAGAGACACCTTCTGACTGTCGAATTGAAAGTTCCGTGTTTCGGCGAAGAAAACTTTGTAACCAACCATTTCCAGCCATATTCTTATCGTGATTAAAGTTATGTTTAATTTGAAGTTTTTCTGCTAAATTATATGCCATTTTACGCACTGCTTGCCTCGAAGGTGTAAATCCACTTTTTTGTAACTTATTAATGTGCATCACAATCTTTTTCTCGTTTTCCGGCAGCAGTATACCACATGGACCGAGAACATCATTTTTTGTCAAGTTTTTGTTAGCAAGTCTTCGCTTAAGAGTTGTTTTGGGAATACCAAATGTTTTGGCGGATTCATTAACACCCATTCCATTGGAAACAGCTTCAAACGCATCATTCAATGCCTTTTTAGACCATTCACCTCGACATACACCACTTTTGCGTTTGTAAGTAAGAGGCATGTTACCTAGAAAAAAAGTAACTTGGTTAAATTACAATTTTAAAAAGAAAAACGTAACTATAAAAACTAACAAAACGGTTTACTGTAGGTCCATCTAACCCATACATAACGTGGTCCATCTCTCCTAAATCGTGAGGAGAGACGGACCGCTTCGATATAATATAATCACAAAAAATAAACAAAATATTTTGAGGTTAGTTTATCATTTTATGAATATAGTAACCACAAAACATCGATTCCAATTGTACAAACACAATATCTTATACGTACCTTGGTTTTAAAAACACATGCACAAAAAAAATGACGCTTCCGATACCTTTCAACCCGTATTATATTAGTTTTACAAACAAAAACATCACAGACTCGCTTTCATCATGGAGCAAACTGGTTGACAGTACGCCCTAGTGTTGCCAGCAAAAAATTAATTTAATAGTTTGGTAGAAATTGCGATGGTCCGTCTCACCCGCTGGTCCATCTCTCCTGGTTTTACCCTATTATAAATAATTATGTATTCTGTTTTATGTGATCCTATTGGTGACCTTTAAGATCGGCTGGAATCTGGATGCTAAGGTCTGAATCAATATTGTAGGCCTGAATATCTAAGAAACCATTAGTAATTGAAAGAAGCCTTTTTCAAACGTGGCCCGGCAAGCTTGTTAACCAAATACACACCAACACATTCGAAATTATTAACACAAAGTAGTGTACAATCCGTAAGTTTTGAAAGAACTAGATGATGTTTTTGTAGTTCCTTTGCAAGATAGATATAAAGTAGTTATTTTAACTGAATTTTTTGTTCATTAAAGGCAGTTGTTTAATTAACAAGGTAATTGACATGATTCGAAAAACGTAAATAAAATATTATAACAAAATTGGAAGTCAAAGTACCAGGGATGCATAGGAAGGGCGGAGCGTAAAACAAAACAAAAAGGAACATTTTCCTTGGTCACAGCACAGTGGTGCGCAGTGAGCGTGTGACGGCGCGCTGCGGTTTCCGCGAGACAACGCCTTTGCGGTCGCTCGGTCGACCGCGCGGCCATACTGAAACTTAGAACTTATTTACTGTAGATGTGTGTAAATTATAGTAACACTATATTTATGTTCTATAAGATTACATTGTAATTAGTTAATACATATATTGTATTGAACTGTAACTCGCAGGACGGTAACGATACTATTTAGCCAGTGATGCAGCGCATACCATTTTTACAATAGCAAAAATTATTTCCATTATTTAATAATTACGTGGTATGAAAGAAAACCATTTTAATTCTTAAGAAACTGTTATTTTAACTGTTGGGATGAAGATATCTTATCTTATCTTGTGTGAGGGCCAGTCATTACAGACCGGCGACACTTCGACCCAGTGGGATCTTTTGTGTAGACTTTTCCAATAACGACTGCCATAGATGTTCTTCTTCTAGTAAATACTTTTTACAGATATATATTTTCGCGAAGCTCCTCTACATGATATTTGGTGAAAACGAATATTATAGATTAAAAATTGTATACTTATTTGTTAAACTTTACATTGTCTCAAAATGTCCAAGTAATTTCACTGTAAACCATGTCTTTATTCAAGATCTGTTTATCTGAAATATTTCAGATTTGTGTTAATATGTTCGCATTATATGAGAAAATTACGCACTATTAATTACTACTAATAATACTGCTACTACTAATGTATGTGGCAAATTCTCAAGCAAAATGGCCAAATATTATCCACTGTTATCATTTATCACGTACAAAATAAGCACCTTATATCTCATTTATAGGATTACAAAATAGATGTACCAAAAATCACAGCATAATATCATAAATGCATGGAGCGTGCCACTAATAATGCGTTCCGTAATTACGCGCCACCGCCATCTACCGCCACGCGTCGGTAAATGGAATTAATTATTCCAATTTTAAATCCCCCTATACGTTAACAACATAATTTGAAAAGCTTTTTCTATTTCTGCTAGCCTGGTATTCTATTGTTGTGGTTTGTTAGTTATTTTATGATGTCACATCACAGATAATGTTTTGACTGTGTTATAAGTACAGTGGCGAGAACACAAATTTGACCATCACTGGTACTGTGTCTCAGATTCGATTCGGTTAAATGAAGTTTTAAAAGGTTTTATGTATTACAGAGTATGTATGTGTGTTTGGAAGATAAGCGTAGAGCAAAAACACAAGGTAACTGCCACGAGTGATAAAATGAGAATTAAACATGTATTATGTTAATTTATATGATATAATTTACCTTGTTTGCCTATGATGACGTAAAGAAAAAACATCGACGACAAAATATTAATAAAATGAGATGATTTCGCAAAAATATATTAATTTCACGTGTGCGTTAATTTCATCGACATTGCCAAAAACAAATTATGCGTTACATACTTTCGTATCTCAACGAAATGAATCACAAATCGTATCAATTACAAACAACAAGTTTATAAAAGGCGAATAATCAAAATACTTTATGCCTAACTACAATCATGGCTCCATTTAGTGGTTCGAGCCACATCCCACCCTCAAGTGATGACCAAACAGAGGGCATCTTCCAAATTTGTTTGTTTCCACTGCCCCTTTTAATAGAACAAACATTTTAATGGACCAGCCGACGCCATTTTAGTGCTGATCGATAACAAAATATTGGCCATTAATTATTCCATTTTTGGACAGATATTTCATGGTTAATCAAACAAGAGTAATTCAAGCAAATAAAATACCTATTGGCCTACTATGAAATGTTGGGTTGTTCCGTATTCATCCTATGACGTCTCATCCTATTTCTTTACTCATCTTAAACTAGTAGGTATGCCTAACTGATCCGATTACATTATTTTAATAAAGTTTCTTTATTCAACTGAAATGCGTTCCTTACTCTACCCGTGGCAAATATTACCGAAAAAAGTATGGATAGCAAAACAACCCTTGTCTTTGTAAAAGTAGGTTAGATTAATAACAGTGCTTTAAAAAAAATATGTAGACTATGTTAGGTACTCAGTGATAATAAAGATTTCAAATGATAAAAAAATTTAAAATCGGTTGAGCAAATCTTTCCTCTTTATAATATTAGTATAGGCATAGATTACGAAAACAGTAATTTTTGTTCAGACCGTCACCCAAACCTCAAAGCTTTTGGGTAATTTCGTAATCGGTTGAGCTAGGAATACTTACAGTATGAATAAAGAATTAAAAATGAAATAATTGCTGTCCGTTGAGTAAGGAACGTAAATAGGTTGAGTTAGGAAAAAAACAAAGTAGGATAAAACGTCATCGATTGACGCCGGAACAACCCGAAATGTTTTCTCGTGGCCCTTTTTTCTGTACATGGTTACATTGCGCTCGATTAGAAAAGCTTTGCAACGTTCTTGAAGTAAATTCATCGTTTCGTTTTTATAAGCCGTTATGATATCGATTTGTCCTATATGAAACATATATTATGGATAAATTATTTCATGCCTATACTATGTCTTCGATTATACGGCGAACCCTATATATCATTTCTTCGGTTCTACTGAGAAATTGTGATGTAAACTGATCTCAGAGGAATTTTAAATTGGACTCTACACAAAACAAACTAAGAACTATTGTTTCTTGTTACACACAAACCGTGTTATACGGTTTTTATCAGCACAGTATAAGTATAGGAAATAATTAAGATAAAAATATTACTTATGTAAAAATATGTATGAAGCATCAGTTTTTGCAACACACCCCTTGCAAAATGTTTGCAGAAACGTCCCTAAGTACCAGGCTGACATATCTCGGTGGCGATGTGCAAACAATAGGCGCCAGGGAGGCGCGCAACCACCTGCCTGCACCCTTCGATACGCTTTGTGTACCTACTCATCTAATACATCTTGTGATTTATTTAGATGCCTGTTGAGCTCAAAACCCTATTAAACAGAATTAGCAACTTTACACAATAATTATAATTTGGCATTATAAAGTAAATTATCGCTTGCTTTAACGTTGAAGGAAAAACATCGTGAGGAAACCTGCATGTCTGAGAATTCTTCATAATGTTCTCGAAGATATGTGTAAGTCTGCCAACCCGCATTAGGCCAGCGTGGTGGACTATGGCCTAACCCTTCTCACATTGAGAAGAGGCCCGTGCCCAGCAGTGGGACAGTTTAATACAGGGCTGATATTATTATTATTATTTATTATAAAGTAAATGAAGACACTTTCTTGGAATTATATAGATAATAATAAAAAAAAAATATAATAAGAGAAAATCTTTACTATTACATAATTAATTATTATATTTTATCGATCAGTACCACAAAAGCTCTTAATGACAACTATAAATTCTTTTAAGCAAGACCCGAGAAGTTAGTAAAAAATGAATATGCAAATGTCTTGCAAACTACCAAGACATCATAGCAGCTGAGAGTAACTCAGTCCTTACCTCTACGGCGCATGTGCAGAAATTTCCTACTTATTTGTTACTGATTTGTACAATGTACTGAGTCCACCCTTTTAATATCTTTCTATTCGTAGTAGCTAAACCAATTGGCGATATACCTAAGGTATTGTAGGTATATCTTCATTAAACCACATTTTTCTGTATCCTGCAGTAGCTTTTTATTGCTGAAACAATAGAAAAGCGAAAGTGGTAGTTAGTGTCTGTCAATACTTGTACAAAGAAGAGAAAGAAAAATGCGAAAATTCTGCGAACTACCAGGAGTCCAGTGCTGCGAAGAGTTGTTTGCGAAACACTCGAATGTGTGTGCACAGTGGAGCGCTCCCGTCCTGTGTGTTCGTTCGAAGGGTCCAGGGCTAGCTGCCAAAACATATCTTTTTTATTAACCCTAACAGCAAAATATAGATAAATTTATTATATTCACAATTTTGCAGATAAAATCAATTTATTAATGTCATAGTAGCTCAGTAAAATTATACTAGTATCAACCAATAAATTTTAAGTTTTGAGTTTGATAGTAGTATACTTAAATATGAGTAGAGTTATTTTTATAACAATAAATAATATTTAGGATTTATATAGCATGTAATAAAATCAAATATATCGTGTAGAATTCATTTATTTTTATGGAGACTTTTCTTTACACTTTTCAAAAAACATTCTTACGGAAAGGGTTAAGAAATTAAACCATTTTTACGAAATCTTATAAAACCGCGTGAGAAATTCTTAAAAAACACAATACAACATAATTGTTTTATAAATTAACACCCTATCGCTTATTTCCGTGCAAAAAAATGCCATTGCTCTTGTGAATACAAAAAAGGGTTAACAAAGATATTTTTACACAATTGTGACCTTTTTAGAAATTAATGCGTGAACTTTGACTTTTTGAGAACAAAATTTTAACGTTAAGAATCAGCAATCTATTGTTGTATAGCTTAGTGATGTCGACCTTTGCCTCCAGTTAAGATTTTACTATAATAAAGTAATATACATTACTCTATTATAGTAAAAATATATTATATTTAAAAATTATTACATTTATTTGGATTTACGGGTAAGGGTTAAAATATTGTTTTGTGATTTGTTATTTTAACTGTATAATTCCCATGTATGGTACTTAAATAAATGTGAGAAAATTATATTTTAACAAGCTAAGGTTTTACGAGTGTATGAGCAGGTGTCAAATGAATAATCCAACTATCCTGGCTTAGTTGTTGCTACCACGACTGCTAAAGGTTCAATTCCTAAATATGACAAGGCGTTATTTTATTATCCTTGTAGTCTTATTTCCTGCGTCTTAGGTATATTGGGTCGATATTACCAAAAATATAAATTAACTGCTTTTTATTTCAAAGAGTGTTAGATTTTCTGTTACATATCAGATATATCATATCAAATATATACCATAAAATTGTTAACCTTCTTAAGATTTAAATAGAATAACCGGGAGTTTGTGCTAGTTGTATTTTCCTAATATTCCCTTGTTACTTCCATCTAAACACAAGATTTGAATACATTTCGTCTTTTATCTTACACAGACGAAATGTATTCAAATCTTATGTTTTTTAAACCACTTATATAAAAATTTGTTGAGAAATGTAATTGAAAAATGAAATGAAATTGTAATTTGCATGGCAGCAAATTGCCTCACTGCTAATAATTAAATATTAAATAAATATAGTACACAGCTAATTGTGATAAATCATGTACGTATAATATGCACTAGAGCTTTTCCCGCGGCTTTGCTCGCGTTTTAATATTTTTATCCCTCGGCAATAGTACTTTTTTCTATATGAAAGGTATCCCATATCGTTTTTTGTACCTTTGAAAACATTTATGAAAAATTTAATGATAATCGGTCATGTAGTTAAGGCATGAAAGCGTGACAAACAAACTCAGATTCGCATCTATAATAATAAATAGTAAGTAACGATTTTTAAAGATATCTCCCGCACAAGGATTTTATCTCGTGTGAAAATTAAAATACCTGCGTTACTTAAAGCTACATTCCAATATTAATCAAGTCTAGATTTAGATTGGCAGGTGTCCAACGGTGGTCTTAAAATTGTTGTTAATGTATAATACCTAACCTACTGTCAGCTCACTGCAACGCTTGGTGTTCTAAGAAATATTATATTAGATTTTTATTGAAAACCAAATGATATTCGTGAGATAACAACCGTGTGGTTGCCGCAGTACCGCACTAAAAATATTATTTTATTAGCCCCAACGCGTTGACTTGCGGTCGGTCTGGTCTCGTGACATTACAAACTTGATACTGTCAATGTTTTCGATGATTTACTGTCACAGTTTTATTATTCATGTACTAGGGCATCATAAATTCAGTAGAGATGTCACGTGAAAGTGTAAATGATACAAAACTTGCGTCATCGAAGCGAACTGGGCGGTATTTCTGACTGATTTGGAGAAAAGTGATTTTTGTGATTTACAATGACGTTTTATTAAAATAATTTTTTTATGATAATAGGTCTTGTTATCGTTGACTAATAGCGATCTACATCTATAGGACTATAGAGGAGGCTTGCGCATGGCCTAGTTTTCGTTAGGATAAAGTAAATGTTCTAGATCAAAGTGTACTTAAAACAAAAGCGTACGTATATTTATAGAATCGAATTGAGGATTCGAATGGGCAACAATTCGCTCGATTTGCCCAAAGTTATGTTGTAAATCGATAGGTACTTACCATAAATTGACGTATTTATAATACATATTAATTAATCTCAAAATTGTCAGTCAGTGCGCATCAGATTTTTGTAATATATGTATGTATATTGAGAAATAACATTTAATTAAACAAACATTATCAATGGAATGCAATGTAAAAATAAAATACATTATCTTTTTAGGTAAATTCTTAGAAAATGGTTTGACATTTCTTAAAATATAATTAATAACCCGTTGACAGGCACCGCTCACCTCACATTTTTGACAACACAATTAACAAGTTACAATCATTCAAAAACATTCATCGCATTCTTACAACATTTTAAATCTGACAGACGTACAGGAAAACATTTTTCAGTGTTAAAATAGCAAGACGAATCTTAGTACATTACGTTTGGCAGTACCAGGAGAGTATAGGAAGGCGGGACGTCGTTGACAGGTGATTGACATCTCACTCGCGTTGGCTCGCCATGTTTATCTCATTGCTTTCTACAAACTTATGTTATCCTAGTCGTAAAAAACTGGGTATGCTCTATTTGAAAGATAATAAGAATGGGTTTGCAATGAGGATTATCTTTAAGCACATGAATTTAGTAAGCGTGTAAAACATTACTAATGTAATGAATGACTAACGAGACAGGACCAAACTAAATAGTGGCTAGAAACGGGCCAGCTGTGTCCGGTGACGGATTGCTTTAGTTTTAATTCTAAATGGGTACTAATTGAAAACTGTCCACAGCCGTGAAGATGCAAGGTGTCGTCATCTTGTTAAATTTTTAAATATAAAGACATCATGAACTGAATAAACTGAAATAAAGCTTCATTACACTAAGCAAGCTTCGAATCACTTTCTATTTGTTTCTCAGATTTGTTCAGAGAAGATTTATATTGGTTAGTAAATTTTCTAATATTTAATGTTGTATTGATTGGTTTTTAACATATAAATAAGTACGTAAGTATATAAAAGTTGATAAACATAAAATTTATTGGCTCCATGGAATAAAATGACAAAATAAGTCGAATTTTAATATAAATTAGTAAAATTTAGAGCCACTTGATGAAGCCATTAGAAAATAATAATTATTAAATGCATCCAACAATATCATTTCAACTTAACCTATGTATGTATCACAATATTTATTTTCATTATTATAATAACAAATGTCTAAACTAAAAATGGGCATAATATATACACAAATTATTTACAAGAAAAATATAAACTAAACACAAATAATATAATATTTAATTGAAATATTACGTCATGGATCTCCCGTGACGTAATATAGAAGGTATAAGGTTTATTTACGCACTGCACAGTTCATCATTAAAGTTTTGATTAACTTACTATTTACAAAAGCCTTGGTTAGGAATAACGATGTTGATTCTGATTATTAGGCATAAACAAATAACTAATGACGAAAATTAGAACTTATAATCTGAAAACATTTATAAGCCTAGAATATCGCTTATCACAACTATTTGATGTCTATAACTGTGTTCCAGAAGGTCACGTAGCTATTGACACATGAAAATTTGGTTAGATGGAATCTGAGCCTCATTAAACTTTCTGATCTAAGATATCTTTTTTGAATCAAATTTTGCTAACCTAAACGTTTTTTAATTTAAAAATAGCTTGGCACAATGTTAATAATTGTAACAGAATTACTTTAAATCTCTTAGCTGTTTACTTTAAATTGGCACACAAACTTTTATGTTACAAAAGAAAAGGTCAATACAACAATCATAAAAATTACCGACTGCAAATTCCCAAAGGGTCAATCATTGCAAGGGTTAACAAAAGCGTTTAATTTCTGACGTTTGTCAAATAAAACCGTTGACCCTTTCTGCAATCGGTTGTCCATATTTCAAGTGAAAAGTTGACAGGTAATAAAATATAATACGCACTTTTTGCCATTCCCGCGTAATTTAAAACCACAATGCACATGCACGGACGATTTGTAAGAAAATAACAAAAAAACTGTTTTTTTTTTAACAATATTCCCTGATTTCATGCGAAAATATCGTATTTCGTCTATTTCTGGGGTACGGTTTGTTAATTTTCGATGTTTTCGGTCGCCGATTTCGATTTTGGACATATGCGTCTGACGGAGGTGCCTACATACATGCCGAATGAATTATTTTGGGAAAACAAAAGGAAACGTCAATCTTGTTATATTTTTAAGCGTAGCGGATATTTGGAGGATGATTTTTTGTGTAAGAGATGCAGCTGAGTGCGCTTAGAGAGAGTAGAAGTGCGGTAAATGGACTCCGATGACGAGTTCCAGTAAAATAGATACATACAATAATTATAATAATTATAGATAAATATCATCGCAAAGTTCTTTATTTCAATTGTTATTAATTTATTGTAAAAATGAAAGTATTATTTGCATTAAATAAAGAGAATAAAAACACAATTAAGCTGAATCTAAAATTATTGATATTTAATTTACTGAGTGCCATCATATTACTTATACAATTTTTAACAATAGTGAATCAAATATCCGCAAAAATAGAAATCACTAGAATTCCCTTTAAATAACTATGTATAATTAAAGGCTTGCCTTCAAAGATTATCAAGAATACATGACTATTCAGTGATTAAACACTCAACCTGTCAATTGTAGCAATGCAAGATATAATTGGAAACCTGTTGTGTCTGTCTGCCGGTGTGCCGCTGCTACCAAATAGATTAACATGATATGTTCCTGGTGAAGGGTTACCAGACTTCTTTATACGCCATATAGGCAGTGTGATCTCTGGTCCCTTGGGATGATATCTACCATTAGGCTCTATTAGTATTTATGTTGTGTTCCTGTAGGAACTTCTTTAAAAGACTGATGACACTTTGTTATAAGCGATCATAACAAACGGACACCACTTTGCATGAGGTATGCCTTGTAAATACAAGGACACGGAAAACTTTACTATCTTTTACATGGATTGGCTCTTTTTCTCTTACTAGAGAGTAAGAGGAAGAGAAGAGAAAGAATTAATAGGTTCACTCATAATAACACTAAAAGAAAAGTATTTTAGTGTTATGAGTGAGCCTATTAATTATATCAACTAAAAACATATCTAGCTACCCGCATTACTTTTTACCTATTCTTGCAGACACTTTTGAGGGCACGGATATTGCAATAGTTTAAGTGGCCTCTTCGCCATTGGCTGTGTGTTCGGTGGTGAGGGTTCGATTGCCACAATAGCCAAAAAAAAAAAGAACAAATTGTTGTTGTCTGATTCTGTAGGTACCTATAAACGTAGTTGGCAAAATGTAGGTGAGCACTTCTATTTACGTTAAGCTTAAAACTATGTAACTACGTATGTACAAAATATTGTATTATACTAACTTTTGCCCGCGCCTTCGCTCTTGTAAGTCCTTTGTTCTCATATTATTACATTCGCAAAATATTATATTCGCAAAATATTATATTCTTGAATTATTATATTCTCAAAATATTAGAAGTACAATCAAACACAGTGAAAAATAAAAATTAATTTATTTAAATCAAAATCTCTTTATTCCAATACCTAGGCATCATGGAAACGCTTTCGAACGTAATACAATATTAAAATAAAAATTAATTGCAGTATCATACAGTATTGCAAAATTATTTGCATTTATCATTAATAAAATATAATTATTAATAACTGAAACTAAACAAATCCCGAGTGATCAAGTGCATACAAGTTTTCACAAGTGGCATCTGTTTCCAAGCACGACGATTGGTACAGCCGCTCAACAATAAAAATTGTAAAAGTATATACATCATGGAAAATTTATGGGAGCTTATTCAACGCCGCTAACATGGTTAAGCATTCTACTGATTGAATTTTGTTGGATAAACAGTCTGTGATAATGCAATTAATTTTTCTATCATTTTCAATGTATTTTAAAGATCTTTTTTTATCAGGGCAGTGGAAAGCACTTTTTAGCAATCTTTTATTTTGAATTTGAGCTTCTACTTTTAATGCTACTAAAAATTGGAAAATGGTTGGTCGAGATGGAATTCGAGAGTTAATTCTTCTGTGCCATCCTTCCACTGCATTCGTAGTGCGGTTCTTTTCACCATAACAGCTAAAAATATCTTTGGTAATGGTTTGTATCCACTGGTTATTAAAATAGTCTAGAAATTTCTGTGAAACTTCCGTCTCTGGTGCGATTTCATTTATAGCAAGATATGCTTCTGGAATTAGATTGGGTGGTAACAGAGCCAAACTTGTGCACAACTGTGTGATTTTGCGACCTAAGTGAGTTTCGTTGAAATTCAATTTTTTACTCATTCGAAACACAGCATTTATAAAATGGTAATAACAGCCTTTTAGTTTTATTTCTGGATATACCTCACGTATAGCATTAATTGCAGCAATTTCGTAATCGCATTTGTATGAACTAATATTCATACGAAATTGATTTCTAAGTACAGAAAAGAACCTTTTGTATGTATTTGTGTTCTTATTTGGTGTGTTTTGGTCTCGTGCGATATCAATATGTAAGGTGTACAATTGGTAAAAAGGCGACGGTGTCACCTTGAATGTACCATCTCCGTATACAATATCAATTGTCTGGAATAATTCTTGTAGCTTTTGAGCAGGTAACATCGAAAATATTATAATTCTATCATCCGTTTCACCATCATAATCATCAAATAAAAAAAAGTCTTGCACAATGTGGTGTGGCAATCTCACATTACTTGTAGTCTTTGATGCACCAACATTCAAAAAATTATTTCGTTTCCTGTACAGCGTATCCTTTTTGGACGTAAATGATGGGATCAGATACTCTTTATTTTGAAAAACTTGGTTTCCCAAGAAGTGCTTTTCAAATATTTTTGGAATGGGTTCAAAATTTTTGCACACTTCTTTTTTGCACTCCTCCATTGCCATATCAATTATATTTCTTTCAAAATCAACGCTGCAATTATGTTTGGGCTGTCTAACGACTTTCTTATCCAAACTTAATGTAATCGAAGTCTTGCACTCCCTTTGGTTGCAACATCTCCAGTTGGTTGTACCATTTTTATTTTTCATGAAGAAGTTGTATTTGTAACCGTTATATAAAAAAACAGACTTGCCTTTTTGACTCGTTATAAACTTGGCTTCACTATCTTCAGACATTTTTATTTTAATATTTATTTATTTATTTATTTATTTATCAGAATGCAATTATCAGAATGCAAAATTTATTCCCAATAACAATTTTTCACAATGTCACATTATACATCAAAAACAATTGATAAATAAAAACTGACACTAGTACAAACATAGGTTTTTCATTGTAATCTGACAGGAACTACTAGCAAAGAGTTTATCTATTAAAACTTCAATATAAATGCACATAATATTATATTAATGCATATCTTCAGGATTACCTACTACTGGGTGATATAAAATCATTAGTTAGATTTATTTTACAAAAGGTAGATAAACCTTAAACCAGAGGTTCCTAAACTTTTAAAATAACGGAACCCTCACCAAATATCTTTTATTTTATGGAACCTCATATCAAATGATTACAAATTAAAGACACTGTAATTTAAATAAGAACAAAAACTTAACTTCGCCTCACATATTTTGCGCTATTTCAAAATAATATTTGGTATCATTTAACTGCCAAAAATAAATGATTTCGTGGAACCCTGGTGACTTTCCAAAGAAATCCCTAGGTTCCGCGGAACCCACTTTAGGAATCGCTGCCTTAAACAAAGGGGTTGTAGATTTGATTCCCATCCGAGACAAATATATGTGATGAATAACCTATGTGATGATGTCAAATATTTATTATTGTTTCCCTCAAATTAAAAACATTTTTCGCAGTGATTGTTCTTTGTGTAATATTTTGAGAATATAATAATTCGAGAATATAATATTTTGCGAATATAATATTTTGCGAATGTAATAATATGAGAACAAAGGTCCTCTGACAACATGTATGCAAAATCTCATGATGATCGGTCGAGTAGTTAGGCGCGAAAGCGTAACAAACAAACTAACTCACATTCGCGTTTATAATATTAATTAGGATTGGCAGAATCACCATAAAAGTTAATTGTACCATTTTCGAACAAACAAATGATTTAATTTGACAAATCTTGTTTCCACTAATATTCCACATTGACATTTAACCCGTTCGTAACGAACTTAGTTGCCATGTGCCACTCGGTGTAGGGTTTCCAAAAATATTGGTGCTGTCACTTGAAGGGTTATGCGTGCTTTCTTCAAGTGATAGACAGATAAACAAATGTTATGAGTTTGTTCGTATGCATTATGAACATGTATCAGTAAACTGTCCCGGTAGTTTAGTGGAATTAAAGCCAGTGCTGTGCATGATGTTGGGTTTAACTCCCAGATGGGGTAAAAAGTTACTAAGTTTTCCTGTCAAGGTACGTATGCATTATATACATGTATCAGTAGACTGGTACGGGGGTTCAGTAGAGCTAAATACGAATGATAAATAGTGTATAACGTCTTATTTTTTATTTTTTGCAGACATGCGTGCGGCCTACCTGATGGTAAGTGGTCACCGTAGCCTATGGACGCCTGCTACACCATAGGCATCACTTGCACGTTGCCGACCCTTTAGGAAAGAAAGTGGAAAGGAGTAGGAGTGGGAAGGGGGAAAGAGAGTGATTGGACCTCAGGCACTCTCACTCACCGAACGAAACACAACAGTAGGAATACTGGTATTTAACGTCGATATTCTGTGAGAGGGTAGTCCTTCCCCGGCCTACTTATGCTGAAATCAGCGAGGCTCTACTACACGAAACGAGTAATCGGGCAAAGAGTTACTAGGTTTGCCTGTCAACGTACGTATGCATTATAAACATGTATCAGTAGACTGTCTTGTGGTTCAGTGGAGCTGAATACGAATAATAGTGTATGAGTTTTAGCGTTCAATTCTCGGGTCGATAAAATGATACTAGAAGTGAAAATATTTTAGTAGTAGTAGGTACGGACTTTAAATCTGTGCCTGGTGAACGACAATAGGTGCAGTTATTTGGGACCTGAAGAAGACGTATCGAAATGTGGGTGGGAAACACCTTTGCCTATCTCTTCGATCTTTATTGCCACAAAATTGAAACATACAATAGAAAAAAACTCCAAAAGAATGTACAAGATAAAGATTAGTACTATAACTTTCTGCTGGTACTTAAATTAGGACTAGCGGTCGCCGAGTGGTCCAAAATCGACCATAATTGATTTAAATTTTAAGATTGATCGTTATTAAGATTTTATTGTCTACAATTTTACATTTATAATCACATTTAATTTAGATTACGCCAAGACTATTAATAACGCAGGTTAATTTATCTATCTTTTTCAAACAAATTATTATTTACTTAACTATACCTACGCTTTCATTGACGATATTCCTAAGCTTGCTACTTTGTTTTCTTTTTTCTTTATTACATAGGTACAAATAAGGTTTGGGTAACCATAGTTACCAGGAATTGTACGACGTCAGACGAACAGTGCCGAAATACTACGAACGCGATTCGACTGCGTGTGTCAAATGCATGGTTGTGTGCGTGTAGTGTTTTTTCATAAATTTAATGTATTTCTAATGGATATTTTATAAAAATATTATGATTCGCCACTCCTTCTCCATAAAAACTTTAAGTGTGATAAATTTCATACTCCTCCGACCGCGCAATTTTCGTTAAAAGGGTACAAAGTTTTGCTTCACGTATTAATATATAGATAACTTGTCCTACAATAGACGTGAGGTATCCTAATTAAAAGCCGATTGCTATTTACCTACATACGTTACATTAAAATTAATTTAAAGAGAAAAGTAATATCATGTATGGCCATGACGAGTTTGCACCTGTTCCTTTGTATCTGGTAATGGTAAATGCGCATAGCACACATGTTATGAGATTCAGAAAATATTCTAACTTCACAGATTTAGAATAATTATTCGTTTATTTTGGAAGAAAGCATCCATTGTTCCTGAATAAATAATAATAATATGGTGATCTTATACTTCCGCCTTTATTCAAACATTGGCGCGGTTGCTTGCCACAACAGTGAGCAGTTATTACAAGCGTTATCAACTAAGTTGCCAGTCACCTAACCCATCACAAATGTATAACAGATTCCTCACACGCCCATACGGTCACCCATCTTTATCTAAACCTCGGAACAGTTGCTTACCACAACAGCTAATAGCTATCAACAAACAAGCGTTATCTATTATTCGTCGACTATCATCTATCTTATCACTAATGTAGAGTAGGTAGGTAGGTACCTACCTAACACGGTCATCCATCCTTATGCAAGCCTCGGCCCGGTTGCTTGCCGAAACATCTAATACCTATCAATAAACATTGGCAGTCACCTATCCCATCACACATGTAAGAAAAAGTGCCTCACACGGTCACCCATCTTTATCCAAGCCTCGGCCCGGTTGCTTGCCGCAACAGTGAGCAGTTATCAACTAACAAGCGTTATCGTTCAATCGTTCGCTGGCCGTCACCCGCCGGATCACACACGTTACAAAAAGTGCCTCTTGAAAATAAAATACCACGTGTCCTTGCTACAGACATGATGGAAGATGGCGTATGTGATAATTTACTAGTCATTTTACTTAAAGCTGTCCCGGTGGCGCAGCGGTATTGTATGTGACTGCTGTGTATGAGGTCTCGCGTTCGATTGCTAAGTCGGGTAAAGTGTTATTGGTTGTTTTTGGCAAGAAATTTACATTAGCTGTACGAGGTCTGGAATTGTGCCCAGTAGAGGGCAATAGATGACGAGTTCGTCCTCTGTAATGTAGGACCTAGAACCATAGCTGGTGAAATATGCTTGTAAAATAGCTATGCGAACTCCTTCGGTTCGTGAGAATATGTATGTTTTATATGAAATTATGAGAGTATGCCTGGTGTTCTGCGAGAAAAAGTATGCGAGAGAATCCACGGTACCGTATTAGTTATTCATTGTTTATATAAAATATTATAATTAGCAATGTTTTTGTATTTTATCTATGTAATTATCGTTAGCAGTTTGTAATCTATGTTAATTATTGTAGTTGGTTTCTTTAACCGTTGTAATTAACAATAAATAAATAAATCACAATAATTAATGCGTCACTAGTATATATAGCGATATATAGACACCGTTGGATAGCTACGCAAAGGTTTTAGGCTGGATCCCACGAAAATCACCAGGAAAAGGAGAGCTCAAAATCTGACTCAGCGACGTAAGTCGTCTGCAGGTTTGTCCTCCCAAAGGAATACATGCAGGAATGCCACGCGTATGATCGTCGATTAGGCCTTTCTAGACTCAAATATATTCTGGCAAGTAAAACATGTCACGAAACATATAAACTCGCAAATAGAAGTATGCATACAATAATTTCGGATGAAATTTGATGGAACAATTTAAATTCGGCCGATTTGACAAAATGTAGTCTTTTTGCAGACTTCGTAATGCGTTATTATACTTTCTCATTGTGATGGGCATCGTCGGTAGGAGTATGAAATCTGAAATGTCCGGTAGATAGCAATAGGCCCCATCTCCTATTTCGTAGGCTTATAAACGTAGCTTGCAAAAGGCACATGTCTCTCTTGCCTGCCTCTGGCAATAAACAAGATGAAAATTAGTTTGAAGCTTGAAGGCTTAACATTCATTAACGCACTTATGCAACGACACCGTTACCTTAACGCCGTAGATAAAATAAAAAAGAAAAATTAAAAAGTAAACTTAAGGCCGCGCCATACTGTCTGCTATCCGGTTTCCCCGATATTAAGTTACGTTCGAGCGATGGGCTTTATAAAAAATATATAATTTTCTTTATTGAAATATCTCGTTAGTGGCCGCGGTTAATGGTTTGTTTCACTATAAAAATATCATTTAATATTTATGGTATTTTCGGTGTAAAATTCCTAACGAATACCTACTATACTTTTAATATTAAATGTTACTTTGTATTGATTTTGACTTTAAGATTTGTAGTTTGTCTTCAGTTTAAAGTTGTTGTCGTGAGGCACAGGGTAGTATATATGTTCTTAGGTAGGTACACGTACACCCGTATTTGGTCAGCTATGGTTTTTAGGTTCAATCGTGGGCGACTATTGGCCGTCTACACAGTTTTGTTCCAGACTCTGACTCCAGAGAATAATATTATTATTTTAAAAAGCCATTAAAAATACTTCCTTAGCAACTACATTTTACAGGTAATGAAAGACTTCACGATAGAGCAAATTATTGTGTTGAGACAAGTAATAAAAAGACAAGTAATTAATGCAAACAAATCAATCCTATTGTTTTCTTTTTTTATGTATCCACCGCGATTCGCCAAAGTACCAAGCGAGCATAAGTTATTAGAAGTATTTCCTCTAATCTGAGTCAGCGCGCGTTGTTGTGTCGACGCGAGTGGCGCCTACCCGCCGCCGTATCAGCTAACACCTCATATTTATTACGCCCTGGTACCATATTGTCCCTTTCAATTATTTAATAATTATTTAACATGAATTTGAATAATAATGTTGAATGGTTAATTCATTTACTATTATTTATGTTGTATTTCCTGTAATGTAAAGTTATTGTATTAATAATTTACAAACGGTGAACGTTTAAATACGCATTTATATATTACATAACCGATTTGTTACGTTCATATAATATAAAGCTTTACGACGCTATATACATATCAAACAATATTGGAAATTTCATTTCTGACATTGATAGATAATATTTGTTAAGACTTATCTATATTTTAAATAATATTTTAAACAGCACCTAACAGTATTTGTATAAAATTTAAAGAGCACCGTGAACTATTTATAATTCCTGGCCTTGTTCTAGATACCTGAAGGCAATAGACGGCACGCAATAAATTAGATATGCAAGAAAAGGTATATTAGGAACGAAGATGCAAGATGGTTAAGACTTTTTAACCTGCGTGGTACGATGCCATCTAATGTATTGCTACTACTGACATAAACTCTTAGGAATAGCAAGAGAGCGTAAGAGATGTATCCAGTGTGATTAAGTATTTTTGTCACAGATACCATTCATTGTGTGAAATAAAAAGTAAGCCTCGCGTCACCAAGAGCTCTTCATTTTTGGTTTCATATATTAACGAAATAAAAAACCATACGTTCCACTTGATAGTTAGCCGTTATCGTATTCCTTAGGATGGCCTGCCTGCTACTAGCCTAGGTAAGTATTGATTGCTGCTTCGTCAATACAAGTTACAAATACCATGGTTCCAGTTCGAGTATGAGACATCTTAAATAGGCCAGGACCGGCAGATCTAGCTGCAATGCCAAAGTTCTCTTAGACTGCGCTCAAAACTGGTAACTATGTCGATTTCTGTCTGCCATTTTAGTCGGGCTCCTCCTTGATTAGAGATTGATGATGAGCCACACTTTTACTGTGATCAATCATAGCATGAGCACTTTTCTGTATAGCGGATTACAACTTAAATAACGTTCTACTTATATAAACTATTTTAAGGATGTATGCAGAATACCTCGTTAGTTTTGCAGCATAAGCTTGTACCTATCTATATGGTCGTGTTAGGATAGTTGCTATTCTTTAAGATTGTTTTAAGTATCAGCACGAAGTGTCAAAATGTGTCGGTTAGACAGTAATAAGCTTGCTTATTACGTGGGACTATCTTAACTTATCTTAATCGGGGGCCAGTCAGTGTAGACCGGCGACACTTCGACCCAGTGGGATCTTTTGTGTCGGGCCCGAGATCTATCCCTAAGCTATCTCCCTATGAATGTACTGCATCAGTCGCAGCGTACACTTTAGAGGGAGAAGCCTGAAGTCTTCAGGGTTCGGATATGCCAATCCCATCAGACCTAATCTTAGTCCAGGATTACGTGGGACTAAAACATAGCTGGTGATGTTTAGGCGTGAAACATCTCTGCCTATCCATTCGCAGATATATAAGCGTGAGCCTATATTATGTAAAATATATACACGACTACATATAACCCTGTTACAAGTATAAAAACTACATCATGCATTTTTATGTTTAACATTCCTTTCAATATGTCATTCAACACTTGCGTTATTTCCTAGAAATCACGTTATTTATCAAGTCATATGCTTTAATGTACCGCCTTATAACCTAGTTTTGCAATAGTTTACATAGGTACAATAATCATTATTATGGTGCATTTGTAATGCTTAACCTTGGCAGTGGCCGGCTTCTGACGCAAATTGTCTGATAGAATACAGAGGCACAGAATCGACGGTTGATATTTTCAGTGATGCTAGTGTTTGTATTGTACCTATGATTGTAAACAAGCACTCTGCTAGCATGTTCTACTATTGTTCGAAATCAAACTGCGTTATTAAAAAATATATGGGCTTATTTAGAAGTTTTTAGGATCGTTCCATATAAACGATAACCAGTATAACTGGTCCGCTTTTTTATAGATACCTCTATACCTGGAATAAATAAATATACATACCTATATTATGCCGCATTAATATTCGTGAGGTAACAACTGAATTCAATACCTTTCTGTGTTGACAGAGTAAAATATTATACACCCCCTTTTTACTTTATTTCTCAGTACCACATGTAATTACTACTTATGTTTGTCGTATCCTAACTTCAATATTACATCTTCTAGCTTTATTTTATCTAATCATATACAACTAAATACCAGTTTTGCACAAAATATTTGCCTTTATAATTCTAAAATATAGAATGATAATGTTAGCCGTATGCACTCAGTTCAAGACAGTCGAGGTCGACGAAAATACTTACTTGCTGAGAAACAGTCATATTTGTTTCTTATAAATGCGATTAAACGCATCCATCAATGTAGGTAAAACTAAGCAAGGAGCTGTAGGCATAAAACTACACAATCCAGATTACGAGATATCTGCAGTTACATAATCTTTGACACAAAACCGCTTACCAGTACAAGGGTAAGGAACGTATCGTCAGCAGAAGCGTGGGAACGATGCGCTGTTATCGTACCTTCTACCGAGTAGCTACTATTTATATACATACATATATTATAATTATATGTATATAACAGGTATATATGTATGTTTAGATTTCTCAGGGTTATCGTGGATGACTTCGGTCCCATGGAATAGGTTTGCGCTTACGTTTGCAGCTGATCGTGAAGTCGCTATGAATCTGGTTGACGGATATACCTGCTCACTGTTATGTGTGCCTGGTAGATAAGAATTGCGTCCCATAATAGATGGGACTCTAAAATGGCGAAATGTAGGTTAAACAATAAAGCCTGACTTTCTTACTACGACTGGAATAGTTTCTTAATATTAAGGACAATAAATATAATCCTCAGTTGATATTTTGAAGTCTGGGTGTTTTTACTCGCCTTTGTTTTAATGTTTATAATATCTTCGCGACACAGAGATTATATAAAGCAGGAGGTTCACTTACAAATTACCGATGCTTTAAAAAAACGACATGTTACGGTGCAATTGATTAATAATATTTCATAAGTAGGTACCTTTAATTTAAATACATAGATTAATACCTCTACATCACGTTTAATTAGCCATGTAATACTAAGCGGGCCTAATGCTACTGCATTTGCCGACTCTGTACTGCCACCAAAAATTTCTAAATCTCAAAATCCAACAATACGACTTTGCGTATGAACCCTCGCAAGCTGTCAAAATATTAACGGTATTATCATGGGACTAACAAGACATTCTTCTTAATAAATCTTTATATATATAATTCTTCTGTACGTGTGTTGAACTCCTAAACGGCTGGACCGAACTGAATGAATTTTTTTGTGCTTGTTCAAGTGGTTTCGAGGATGGTTTAGATTTGGTTTTTGTTTTGTCTGTTCAGTACAACCGTCTGTCGGGACAGCTAGTATCTTTATATAATACGAAAAAATCTTTATTCTCTTTTTAATTATAATATAATTAAAAAGAGAAACAAAGTTTTTTGATATTATCATGTGTGTAGTTTATATGGAGAAGGAGTGCAGAAACCTAAAATAGATAAATATAATTTTTATTTTTATTTTATGAGTTACGGTCTTTCTACCCATGCGCGACCACTGGTACTTTATTTCTTAGTTAAACTATAGGATACGCTTATATAAGGGCACGGATGCAGTGAGCGTCGGATCGCGTCAAACCGCAATGGCTCAAGTGCTCAGTGTGCGGAAGACCTTAGCAGGGCTTCCCAAACAGGATGGGCAGCTTCTACCATGGCACGCTACTATTCAAGATAGAGGATATTGACTTATGCTTTGTTATATATTCACTATAGATTTGCCTGTGGCTTCACTTGCGTGAATGTAGATTAGGTTAGTTAACTAACAGTACTTATTAACCTCTGAGTCTTCTTCGAAGAGGTTAATGAAAACACTGTGGGTCTGTGTGTCTGTCTGTTAGTGACAGTTTGTTAGTGATAGGCATAACTCCGGAACCACTGGACCGATTGACTTGTAACTTGGTGTACAGACACCTTGGGGATGACCCCAAGGTGTCTGTACACAGACACCTTGGGGATGACCCCAAGGTGTCTGTACACCAAGTTACAAGTCAATCGGTCCAGTAATGGATGACCCTCGGTCGAGTTTAAAAAAGGGCCCTGTGGGTCAAAAGACCCCAAGATATAGGGGTCACAAGGTCATAAGGATATCCACCTATCCGGATATCCCCTGGAGAGTGTCCACCAACAGAGTGATTTGGAAGTGCCCAGCAGCGTCAAATAACAAAAAGTTGGTGAAAAAAACAAAAAGGGTCACATAAAGACGAAGAGAGGACAAGAGACGACGAGATGGGTGTAAAAACCCAGGATTCAACCTGGGTTTCTACACCCATCTCGTTCTGGATGAAAGGTACCCTATGTCCTATTCTGCAACCTCGGCAATATTATGTATGCGAAATTTCATGATGATCGGTTTAGCTGTTAAGGCGTGAAAGTGTAAAAAAACAAACTCACATTCGCATTTATAACATTAGTGAGGACTAGTAAGCATGATTGTATTAAAAACCCTTTCCAGTACTACAAAATTGCTTTATGAAAAATGAGGTAAGGAGAAAGAGAGGAAGTCCAAGAAGAAAGTATACCGATCAAATGAAAGAAAAGCAAATGTAGAAACATATAGAGAACTGAAGTATTTGGCATCGGACCGAGAAATACGGAAATTGCTACACCGACAAGTGGATAGCACTTAAATATTGCATGGATGAAAGGTTTTAAAAAATATTGTTTAAGTTAAAAACTTTTTAATAAAGCGTGTTTTTTAGTTTTTTAAACCATTATATATTTTGATTTTTTTAAACCATTATTTTCAAATATTTTCCTAATTTATTGTATTGTCATCGGTCCTTGATAAATGTGCAAAATTTCAAATCAATAAGTCGGTTTGAAAGAGGTGAAAATCACGTTTAAAGATTCCGTACATAGATTCATCGATACATAGATTCATAGATATGTACATAGATACATAGATATGTACATAGATACATAGATACATACCAAACTAATCAAAGCGTGTTAAAAAAGAAGCAAATCTTTATATTTATAAAAGAACTAGCTATCCCTTGGAAACAGTGTTTTTTCCTGGATACAAAATACCCTATGTCTATTTCTTTTATATTAAAATGCCAACGTGATTTTATTTGTTTGTTACTCTTCCACGCCTTAACTAATCGACCGATCATAATGAAACTTCGCATACACGTTTTCAGAGGTACTTACAAAAAACGACAACGGTTCACGACCGAAGCCGTGGGAAAACCTAGTTATTCAATAAATTGACCTCGTTATTTATTAATGAGTATCTAAATAAAAACGATTCTACTTTGTAATCGTTCTATAAATTTATTTCCCTTTTTCTTTTAGACCTTTAGTAGATATAGGTATGCTTAGCCCTAAAAATATCACCTGTATATTTGTTTTAAGACTTTAAGCAGAAAGTTGTGTAAGTTATAACATTTAATAGTACTACAGCATTGCTGTTATTGTATAGATATCCCCCCCACCCCTCCTTTACAGTTTTAAAGTGTAGTACTTTCTAAAGATTCGATGCGGTGCACAATTTGGCAATGTCTCATATACCTTCGATAGCTCAGTTGGTAGAGCGGTGGACTGTAGTTGAGTTATAATTGATATCCATAGGTCGCTGGTTCAAATCCGGCTCGAAGGAGTATTTTTTTAAATCTTATATATTACTTTTAGGTAGGTATGGAACATTACTTGGAAATATAGTTTCGTTTGCTTAGCTTTAAGCGTTTAAAATCATTATTTAAGATATAATTTTATTTTTTAAATTTTGTTTTATCATCATCGGATTTACAAGTTTTTTTGTCAGTCTTCATGTTTTATGAAAGTTTTATTAATCTCATAGGATAAGGAGGACCTATTTCATATAAAGCAGCGTATTGAAACACGATGATATCTCCAACATCATCTTTTATTATTGAAATTGGTAATATTGGCAATTAGGTACAATAATAAAGATTACGCGGGATTGGCAATGTTATTATTGTATTGTAATTGTATTACGGCCTTTATCATAAAAGTAAAATAAATAAATATGTACATATTAATAAATTTTCGGCCTCGATGTAACCGACTGCTACACCTAAGGTCGCGGGTTCGATTCCCGCACAAGTCAAACATTTGTGTGCATGAACATGGATGTTTGTCTTGGTCTGGGTGTTTCTATGTATAATATGTATGTATTTACAAAAAAAAAAGTATATAAGTATGTTTATCTATTGTCTAGTACCCATAGTACAAGCTCTGCTTAGTTTGGGCTAGATGGTGTTGTGTGTATGTGATAGAATATTATTATTAATTTATTTGTAGCTACAATACATTCGATATTTCGTACAAATATCTAGATTTAATGTTTGGATAAGATTTTAGTTTGAGATTCCCATAGACAACAAAAGCAATGATATAGCAATTTTTTTTGTATTAAGTCGATATTATACTCGCTCCTTAGAAAGTGGAGTCGTATAATTGTAATAATTAATGAGTAATTACACATAATTATAATTAGTAATCTATACTAATATAAACTGAAGAGTTTGTTTGTTTGTTTGGTTGAACGCGGTAATCTCAGGAACTACTGGTTCGAATTGAAAAATTCATTTTTTGTTAGATAGCTTATATATCGAGGAAGGCTATAGGCTATATAACATCACGCTACGACCCACGGGGGCTGTGCAGTAATCATAAGCGCGGGTGAAGCCGCGGGCACATCTAGTTACACATGACTGCACGGATGGCGTAATGATTTAAGTGTTCGCTTCGCCACTGTCACCGCGCCAAGTATTATTTACGGGTTTATTTATTTATTTTAGACACGCCAACAGTATATATACATATATACAACATTACATACAATACACATAAAACTAGTTCTTATACATACACTAATATAGGCATGTGCATTATGCACCAAGTTGCTGACTAAACATTTACGTTAGAAGCTAAAGTTGTGCACATCATATACACTAAACAAAACGAAATTAAAATTTAAAGAAAAATTAAAAAAAAAAAAATTTTTAATAAAAATAAATATTAATAAGATTTAAGTGTTATTAATCGTGAAAAATATCCAACTGGTATATATTATCATTCAGCGTATTATATTCACTGCATGCCGAACCATTGGTAAATTAAGACCAAGATTAGTTCGTATAGATGGTTGGCAGAAGGATCTAGTTATGGGATGGCGAGGTGGCTTACTAGGAATTGATAACTGAATATTCAATATATCACTGCTATCGATGTCATTATTAAGCACTTTATGCAAAAAGAGCACATCGTGTAGATCGATTCCCACACGGGACAAAAAATTGTGTGATCCACAAATGGTTGTGCCGAGTCTGGGTGCTCTTTTTGTTCCTTGTATAAATGTTGGTAAAGTCCCTTGCGATACACGAACTAGTCCTAGCGGGGTTAAGTAATTGTCTTTTTTAAATAAGAAATATAAATAAATAAAAATGCTTAACATATTATGTTATATTTATATTTTAGTTATATATATTTTTTAAATTTTAATGTACTATATTGTAATATAAGATACCTATATACTTTTATACTAGTATTATAAAGAAGAAATATATGTATCTCTGATAGTAACGAATAAAATAAAAAACGACTGCACCTATCGAAAAATCTATCACCATTACACATATAACATAGGCATATAGCATCATGCTACGAAACACGAAAGCGTCACAGTAATTATAAACGAAACCGCGCGATACAGCTAGTTATTAAAAAGTAAATATAATAAAAGTAATTACACAGATATATTCGATAAGTTGTTATAATAAAATGTTTGATGTTCAACATATTAAATATTTTGTTACACGTTGATGACGTTTCAATGCACGGGTTATAATGAAGCAGATAAAGTAATGACCTATTTATCAAAATAGAATTTGTGTTGATAGTAGATTATACTCAAGTAGCAATTTATATAGGTACATGGTTAAAAGAAAAATACTAATATATTTTCACCCGTGTTTTCTTTACATCATACTTAACAACATTTGTTCAACCACTTTTTACAAAACTTAATATTTTCCAAAATTATACATACATATAAATAACTTAAGTAAGGTATAAATACGTCACGACCAAAAGATTATTATGTGTAGGTATATAGAAGAGTATTTTTTTAAACTATAGACATTAAAATATTATTTATAATCAATCAACTGGCAAATTGAAAATTAAAACAGATCGGGTGCTTAGTAACTTATTTACCCACAACATATTTTTATTAAGTAATATTTTTAAGGTAGGTACTAATAATTTGGGTTACAAATTAGTAAGTAATTTTTTATTAGTAACTAAAATTTCTTATTAACTGCTCCAGCTAAGGTAATACGCTTATATTCAGAATAAGTTCACTTCGATAGTATTACACACGACCACGACAGCAGTATTGCGTGAGATTCGAATCCAAGACCTATCATTGATCACGAGCCAGATGGACTTTATGAATTACTTTTTAAAGAACCTGGAAAAGAAATAGCTTATTCCTGTATGTAAAAAACAGGATTATTTTGGCAAGAATCACCAGCTAAAAAACCCTTTTCACTGCGAAAAGGAGTTCTTGGGTCATTCTTTAGTTATCAACTCCTCGCGCGATTAATGCTCATGATGCAAGCGTCCTTAGCCTATATAAACCTGTTACTATGCAATCTGTATGCTTGCTTATAAAAAAGAACAGTGATATTTAAGTAATGCGAACTTTGGACTTTATTGATATATGGAATTCAAACAATATACCTAAAGCTACTTGTTTGCACTTGGTGTTCTATAGGCAATATTTTTTTATTAAATCTTTTCAATGTACTCTCCATAAGCCTTTATACAAAGTTTCATGCGGCTGGACCAGTTTTCGAAACACTTTCCAGTCCACCGCAGACACCTCGTATGCAGCCTGCTCGAACGCCGACAGCGCATCTCCCGCGACGAAAATTGTGTCTTTGAGCAGATTTTTTATTTTCGGAGGAATAGAAAGTCACACTTTGGTAGGTAGGTCAGGGCTGTAAGGTAGGTAACTCAGGAGTTTGACCGGCGTGCTGTCCTGGTGGAGCATTCGCCCGCAGAGCCCTGTGTTTGGTCGCTTGTTGCTCACAACAGAGAAAACTTCTGCCAAGCATTTGGTAGTAAACCATTTGGCGTTGATGCTTCTTTGGTTCCGTAAAGATATTGACACCAAGTAGCCAGTCAAAGTCTCGCGATCAGAAAAAGCTCGCGATCAAAATCTTCCTCCCGCTTCTAGATCTCTTCCCGTTGGTAGGCATTGATTCGTTTTGAAACAACCAAACCATCGACCTGTAATGATGTCGTAAACACGCCGACACGAGCCAGCTTCAAATTTGTTTATCATACCAAGGCACCATTCCACCCGGGCGCAGGCTTCTGAGCATCGGTTGTGTTGTTTATTGGTAGTGAGGTTGTGCTGGGTGCCCAGCGTGAAACCATACTCCTCACGCAAAGATGCACGTATAAAATCTCATGAAGGCTTCCCGATTCAATCTGCAGTATGTGCTGAATCTCCTCATACGTAACTCGTCTATTATATTGAATTCAATTTTTAACTGCTAGCACGTTTTCTTCCGTAACAGCCATCAAAAGGTGACTTCTTTTTTCATCCCCCAAAGTTAGTCGACCACGCTTGAATTCGTTATACCAACGATATACAGTTGCTTTGGAAGGGCCTTCATCCATAAATGCCATTTGAAGTTTATCGTATGATTCGTCCTGTTTCAGCGACACTTGAAATCGTAAAAATCATAGCGCGAAAACTTTCGCGGCTCAGATCGATTTTTCATTGAGACACGATATTTTAAAGTAGCTCTCAAGAAATGTGGAAGGAAATTTTGAAATTGGAATGTACCTATTTTTACTTATAAATAAAATTTTCAAAATAGGTTATAACTGGCCAGTCTCTTATACATAACACCTTTTTTTTAGCAATACTTTCTGAGTGGCCTGGTTCATTTATAATACTTGTAGTACCTATTGTAAAACAACAAATTATTATAAAATACATGGTAGTTCTGTCCATATTCTTGTGCCATTAACTGGCGTACAAATGTTTTTTGGACAGTTAAGTAATTTTTCTGATACAGTCTTAGGTAATTTCTGTAGGCATTACCTATTATTTTAAAGAATTAATTTCGATATATTTTATTGGTATTATTAATTTAACAAATTAGTCTAATAATTAAATATAGAAAATGTTTAATTTACAATATCAAATAAGAATAGCAAAATGTCAATTAAACCATTAAGTTAAGATATAACATACATAATCTTTAAGCTGAAGAGTTTGTTTGGTTGCTTGAACGCGCTAATCTCAACAACTACTGGTTCGAATTAAAAATTATTTTAGTGTTGGATAGCCCATTAATCGAGGAAGGCTATATAATATCACGCTACGACCAATAGGAGCGGAATATCAATGAAAAATGTTGCAATAACGGTGAAAATTTTCTTATGTGAAGCAGATGAAGTTGCGCTTGTCAGCTTGTAGCGAAATATAACAATAATGTCAATGGAATAAAGAATGGCACACAATGAATAGCAAAATATAAAATGTCAACCAAATCATCATGATTGGATACTTTTTATCGCTCGTCCCGAAGCATTCTTGCAGGCGACGCTGCGGGCGGACACTAGTATTTAATATGCATCGGCCATTTCATACACGTTATCGCTAGGCCATGTGTTTGTGTGAGTTATTGATGACATGTTTTATGCAGCATGGCGGATCATATTTCTCCATTTTGTAGAATTAATAATTACATTTCAACGTTATCTGAACAGGAAAAGTTTAGGGATTAGGTTTAACAATCATTATCGTTTTATCTTAGTGTTGACCAGAAACCATTAAACAATTTGTAATAGATTTACTTGTTATAAGGTATACCTATAGGTGCGTCCATGGCGCAGAGATAGTAAATCTGGGGTCGTGCCAACAAATTCAAATTTAAAAGGCTACGCATTTGTGACTCCTCTGAGGTTGCGGGAGTCCATGGGCGGCGGTAATCGCTTACCATTAGGCGATCCGTCTGCTCGTTTGCCTCCTATAATATTAAAAAAAAAGAAAAGTACTAATGCTAAGCGAAGCCGTGGTCAAAAGATAGTAAGTTATAAATTAGTTGTAGGTACACTTAAAAAGCCCACCTTACAAGTTGATCGCGTACATAAAGGCGCGTCCAGTTATCGCGGTCTCGGCGCCACCAACAACGCGCGTCGATAAACCGCGCGGCTAATTTATGCGCATATCGCGCGGTGTGCGGTTACACGCAGTATAAACGATGTTAGCGCTGACTAATCGTCGCAGGCGCACTCACGACGCTTAATGTGGCGGTTCTGCGAATGTGTGTAAGGAACCCTACGATTAATAAAAAAAAGAAATATTTTGGGTTGGTTTTGTGGCGTTAGATTTCGCTTGTGTTTTATTATTGATCGTGGGTGCGAATTTAAAGGCAACGTGTCTTGAAGACTCAATAACACTTTGCCCAAAAGGAATTTATAATGGGCATATATTATGTAGCGCAAATCCTGATCACTATTTGTATCTATTTATGTATACATTTTTGGTGTCATATGGATATCGAAAACACTGGGAAGGTACATTGGCAGTAGCTTTAAACAATTACACCGTGCTATTAAAATATTAATTTTAATATTACATCTATGGCTGCACGCGCTTTAAGCCATGGTCAAAGAGCCTCGCCGCTGTGTTGTAGGTTTGAATCCAATTATTTCTGTGAGCTACAAAATATATTTGTTCTTAAGTCGTGATGTCCTTTGTGTCAATTGATTGCGTGTAAAGTCACCCACCAGACGACTAAAGCGAAAGCTGTCTAAAAAAACATACATCAACCATTTTTTTAGTAAAAGGATTTGCTGTATCAAGTGTGTAGATCTCATTATTCGTTCACCATAACACCATAAGGTGGATCCGCTAATTAATTCCCATATCGCATGGTGTGCGGTTACAATAGTCGCTCCTATAAAATTATTGAGGGCTGACAAATCGCGGACACCCTTGGGAGTACTCCCCAAGTCGCACTGTGTTACAGTACAACTTGGTAACGGAGAGTTTAAAATAAAACTTGCTGGTATAACAGATGCCATCGAAAATAATTGGTGTACCTAAAGCTTTTCACATTACATTTATACATTGATACATTCATTCACAACACAAATTAAACTATTTAAATTTACAATTTCTTTTTGTTTTCAGAAGCTATAATTACGGGTTGATGAAGCTATGATTACGGGCTACGGGATCTTGGTCGCTTCAGTATCTTTAAGTGTAGTTATTTCAAAGTCATCATCATGGCGTCGTTTTGGTTATCCAGTCTTGGATGTAGGCCTCTTTTCAATCTGCAGTATGTGCTGAATCTCCTCATACGTAACTCGTCTATTATATTGAATTGAAAACCCTCTTCTTCCACTCCTGTCGATCTTGTGCCCGACTCATCCAGTCTCGACCTCCGTGCCGTCGGATGTAGTCCACCCAACGCTGTGGTCGTCTACCGCGCCCTCGGGTGTCCGTTCTGGGTCTCTATTCTAGGACTCGTCTTGTCCAGCGGCTCTTATCCATTCTCGCAATGTGCCCCGCCCATGTCCATTTTCTTTGCGCTATTACGACCATAATGTCTCTAACTTTGGTCTTACTTCGAATCCAATCATTCCGTTTTCGGTCTCGTAGAATGATCCCGAGCATAGCCCTTTCCATGCCCCTCTGCGCGACTCGGAACTTCTCGGCGGACAGTGTAAGCGTTATGGTTTCCGTACCAAAAGCTAATACTATATCAAAGTACTTTGAAATTACTATTACTTTCTACAATAAACTGCGATAATCATATAAACCCTAAATAGTTTAATTTTAATGTATATTATTCGCTTTAACGTAAGACAATTTTACATAACTATAGACTTTTTAAAAAGCGTTCGTATCAAAACAGTAGTACTTAATTATTCTAATACAATTTGCCAGTTACCCTGTTCTCCAACCATCTTGTTGGTGAGTGCGAGGGCGTCACTTGACAGATAACATCAGAAGGGGTGATGGAACACGGTGATATGCCAGATATGGTCGTCAGCACTGAATATGTTATGGCGAGCCGATGAAATCGAGTAATTGTGTGTCTAATTAACTTAACACCCTCACGAAACTGCGGTGATATTGGTTAAATTTATTTATGATGATTATAGTTGGCAATTAGGTTATGCGGTATAGTAAAACTAGCTTATGAAATAATATTATAAATTCGAAAGTAATTCTGTCTGTCTGTTTTCAAGGCTAAACCACTGAACCGATTTGAATGAAATTTGGCCCAAAGATAGTTTAAAACCAGGGGAAGGTCATACAGGCTTTTTATTGATGTAGGTGCCACGCGGGCGGAGCCGCGCACAAAAGCTTGTATACGACAAATAAAAATAAAATAGATTTTTTTACCTATGGGTTTTCAACTTTCTTTAATCGTTTTAGTTGTTCTATTTTTTATCATTTTATATAAGTAATGTAATATGTTCTATTATATTGTATTTCACATTTTTTTATTTAATTTTAATTTAAGTTTACGTACGTCTAAATTTACAAGACAAATGTAATCTTAAATTTGCTCAATACATGAGTTAAATTTTCATTCACAAAATCGTCAGTACCATTTAAATGGACATGCTAAACAAATAATGAAAATTCCGCCCCTTCCCTCGAGGCTCTAGGGGCGAGTGCAGGAGTCTCGTTAACACGAGCGGTTCGTACTCGAGGGGCTATCACGTCGACGATTCTTGAAGGGGCGATACAGACTATCGTGTATATTGGATTACGGATAGTGTTTATTAATTTAGACTTATCCGCGTTTATTTGTTTCCTCTATTGCTTTGGGGACGATAAGATTAAGTTTTATGGGTGAATAATTAATTAATAATGCTTATATTTGATGTTTTCACTTTTATTCTATACCAACTAGATTTTATCCACGGCTTCGTTAGCGCGAATGTAGGTGATGTCTATTTTCTATTCCTCGGGAATAAACCTTTCTCTGGAGGAAAGGTACCCTATGTTCTTTTCTGTCCCATGATAACATATATGCGAAATTTGATGATGATCGGTGAGACGTGAGAGCGAAACAAACAAACAAACTCACATTCACATCTATACTATATACTATACTAGCTGACCCGCACAACTTCGTCTGCTACACATAAGTGATAGAATATTATATTATATAGCCTATAGCCTTCCTCGATAAATGGGCTGTCAAACACTAAATAAAATATTCAATTCGAACCAGTAGTTCCTGAGATTAGCGCGTTCAACCAAAAAAACAAACAAATAAACTCTTCAGCTTTATAATATTAGTATAGAAGTATAGATATACTATATATACTATAATATTATCAAGCTGAAGAGTTTTTTTGTTTGGTTGAACGCGCTAATCTCAGGAACTACAAGTACGATTTGAAAAATCTTTTAGTATTGCATATCCCATTTACCGAGGAAGGTTATAGGCTACATAACATCACGCTACGACCCACGGGAGCGGCGCAATAATCATAAAAGTGGGGGCAACCGCGGACATATCTAGTTTATAATATTAGTAAGAATGAGTGCCTCGTTGGTATAAGCTTGCGCTTATGACGAAGTCCTTGAATTGAATACCGGGTTAAGCAAAGCGTTGTTGGGTTTTCGGTACGCCAATTCTCAGTGATGACACGGAGACTGGATACGTTGGACACGTGATCAATAGACTGAAGTATTGCCCTCTATTACCTGATACCTAAAGCATGTGTGACCGAAGTGTACACTTAAATGCTGAAATGTAAGTGTACACTTCGGTCTACACCTAACAGAAAACCCAAACACACTTTACCCGACCCATGCATCAAACATCATTGTCGAAAACATATTCCACGAAACTATCGAGACAGTAAATGTATACATGGAAGAGAAATTTAGTAATATTAATTAAGGTGGTGCAATCAATCACATATTACTAGCATACATGCTCCTATTTCTTTGGAAACCTTACTTATTTTTAATTCAAATCTGCTCGACATACCCACGTAGTTTCTAAGCAGTATTTATTAAACAATGCAACATTATAAACTAAACGCGGCCATAAAAAAGAAAACATTAAAATTCGCTCGTTAAGTGAATCAACAGAAAGATTTAAACGTAAACTAATAACAATCGCCATTAACAGGGCTGTCACACATAATCACTGTAAATAATTGAATAAAATAAAGTTTAAGAGGTAAGTCCAAAGAAAATCGCAGACCGGTAGAAGAATACCACGAAGAGGTCTGGAATTAGATAGTACGGGATACTTTAATAATTTTGAAGTTAATATCGCTCGCTTAAGAAAAACGTCGAGAGGTAAACTGCATACCTAAGAATGCTCCATAATGTTCTTAAAGTGTGATGTCTGCACCAATGAGCCCGTCTGGTGGACTATGGCCTATTCCTTTTTATATCGGGAGCAGTCCTGTATCTAGGAGTGGTGCGTATTAAACGAAGTAAAGATTACTATCCAAAAGAAAGTGCAGCATTGTCGCAGACGTCTCAACGACGCAGTGATCTCAAGTTCTACAACACCACACGCAATTCAGATTTTTTATATTTATGTGCATATTATATAGTTTATTATTGTTTGCTAAAGGAAAACATGCATTTCTGAGAATGCTCCAAAATATTCATGAAGTGTGATGTCTGTCACACTGAGCCAGCCTGGTGGACTATGGCCTAATCCTTTTTATATTAAGAGCAGAGAGTACCCGTGTGCAGCAGTAGAGCAGTTTATTAAACAGTACTGATAATATTTTATATAAAGAGTTTTATGGATGGAAATTGTTGTTATTATAAAAATCATTATTGTTAGCGAGATCTCTGAAAAATAAATACATATAACCGTAAATAAAAAGGCTTGGTTGTTAGGATTGATGACAAGCAGGCTTCGCTTCAATTACTGATGATTAATGAAATACTTTTTAATTTTCCAATTACTTTTCTCTTTCGACGCTGACGTTAACAGATTAAAAAGCAAGCAATGGCGAACATAGTAGCGAGAGTGAAGACGATTTTGAAAACGAGCTTACTGTACCTCAATGGGGTCTGAGATCCACTCTTTTAAAAATGAACATATATAGAGGACTTTTCCTTTTTTAAATTACACATTTAATTATTTTAGCTTTGACATACCTACTCAGTTCGTAATTATGAGGCTGTTTGACCGCAACAAACAAAATAATATTAAAACCTAAATACTAGCGTTCCATTTTCAAATATGTAACTAACATATTTGAAAAAGGAACACTAGCACCTAGGGCTGTCAACGTCCAAACATAGAACGAGTAATATTAACAGTGACTTGTCCGGTCGCCGCGCGAATTGGACGGAAGCGCTAATAACATTAATTTAACGCTACTCGCCTTCCGATTCACTGACACCCAAGATGAGCTAATGTCACGTTAAAATAGGAAAATAATTAATGTCCTTTCTGGTCATTGCAATATAATTGATTATATACTTTTTGTCTGTCAAGAGACTTCTTCAGAACGCTACACCACAGCGATTGAATGTGTAGCGTTCTGTTCATATAAACAGTGGCGAAGTGACAACAATTTTGATTGCACGGATGGCATCGTGGTTTAAGTTGTCCCCTCGTCACTGCTACTAGCACTGCACGCCGAGGGTGGGTTCGACACGAATCAAAAATTTGTATGGTCTACAAATAGTTCTGCGCAATTTGAATGTTCTTTGTATCTGTTGTTTGAATGTTTGTATAGTTCCCGCTATACAGGAATTACTCCTAGGAGAGAGGTCATAGTTAAAAATAAATAACTGTATGTGTAATAAATTCACGGTAATTTAGTCATACGTAGCAGTGCTTCTCTCAATTCTTCGGTATGTTTGCCTAAGTCTCCACAACAACTAATCACAGTAAAATGTTATCGCAATCGGATTTATAGGTAGTAGTAGTAAGATGATATATTATAATGTCTTGTTTTGCCCTAATAAATCTTATTCTTCACTAGTTTCTGCCCGTACCTTTGCCCTCGTAAGTTCTACAAGATCACATTATCGGGATAAAAAGTGTCCTTTGTGCTAATGCAAATCATATTTAGGCTATCAATGTATCAGGTTTCTTTCAAAGCCGTTTAGTGGTTTAGGCTTAATTGGGTAACAAATATCCACAAACATCTTCCAATATATTTCAAATATAACATGAAATATTTTACGCTATTGGTTATAACTTATATGTCTGAAATTAATTAAACATTATAAATATTCAGCATTAAATCGTAATTATAATATTCATAATACAGCCGCCAATATCACTTACAAAATGAAACGTAAAAATAAATTTATCCGAGAACATGATTCAAACATTCTAAATTCGAATGTCCGCTACGAATGACAGCTGTCAAAGCGGTGTCATGGCGGCGCAAGATGGCGTCCGGTTACCGTCGATCTGCCGCGCAAACCGTGACCGCGCCGGACATACGCAAAATAACTATTAAATCATTTCCGATATTTCTAATAGATCGTAAATAGAATTTGTCTTTTAGTTTTCAAGTTATGTAAGCTTATTTTTTATAAACCTTCATTTTAAAATCAGAATGTCTATCATGCTGTAGGTATTGATACTTTATACCCTGCCAGACCCACATAGGTTTAATTCCTTACCACTTTCTACTATACATTGAGAGCTGGCGAAGACCTGGTTAACATCACAATTTCTGCTTCAGGTGTCATGTAGATTTCTTTTAAGGCTTAAATAATAATTCCTTGATATTGCTTTAGCTACCCCTAGCCACTGGTTAACATCACAATTTCTGCTTCAGGTGTCATGTAGATTTCTTTTAAGGCTTAAATAATAATTCCTTGATATTGCTTTAGCTACCCCTAGTCATGTTCATAAGAAGTAATAGTAAAGGGTATACCGGTAGGTACGTTTATGGATAGTCTACTAACAATAATAAAATAATAAAAAGAAATTTGATTATAGAATGATGAATAATTCTTAGCCGAAATTATTTTAAGCTGGATAGAAACAAATAATTAATTATAACTACCTACATATCTCCTTTAAAAATTAATAAATGTTAAAATTCATATGTCGCACAAATTGTTGACGTAACTTCAATCAGCTGTTTGATGATTAAAACACTTATCTACTCGTTTATGTGACTTTTACGTAAAACCACGAAATCGATTTTAATGCTTGAAGGCTGGAAGACTGACTACTTTTCGATGAAACACAAACGAAGTTTATGAGTAAATCACATCCAAACGAATGATACAATTTGGACTTAAATCTTAAATAATTAGTTTGGACATGAGTCAAACACCTAATCTATTTCAATTTAAGCGACTATTACATCTAAAATAAGCGTACAAAGCATAATTGTTGCGAAATAGACAAGTAACTCTATACTGTAAAGTTTTTAGAAACCAACAGACGAAATCAAAGGATTCGAAGCGTGACTGTAACTGACACCGGGCACAGACAACACGCCGTACAGCCTGCGAACGTTGGCTTTGACGAGTTGTCAACTAGTTTTGTAAAGTTTAGAATAATTATCTTATAACTTAAATCATAAATTCGTACTAAAACTTATTACATTGAGATGATAAGTTTGAGATGACTAGGCAACAGATATTAATCTAAATGAATTAATCTATAAATATCTATCTTCTTTGTGGTATTTGGGGTTAGTAAATCTTATCATATATATGATACATTTATATATACGGTAAAAGCAGTAAAAGTGCAAAGGCGTTCCAGAAGTTTAATATAATAAGTTTTTGACTAGATTTTGTGTACCCACGAGAACATATTTTTTTCTGGATGACATATATCCTATTCTTTTCTGTATCTCTGTACAAAGACAGTAAAGTAGAGTAAAGTAAAATGTATATGCGAATTTCATAATTATCGGTCGAGTAATTAAGGTGTAACAAACAAATAAACTCGCATACCTACGTATTTTTCGCATAGGATATTGTATACCTAAATAAATACATAGACTGATGCCTGTAAGTCCTTGACATAATAAGAAGAGATGTATTACAATCACAATTCATCAGGTGTTTTAATGTCCATGTATCATGTAACAGGGAAGAGCCTATTGCTACATTTCTAGACTCCGTTTTTGTATTAAGAAAGTCTTAATAGTAAAAGGCATACATCACTTTATCTGACCTGGAAATCGGATCCATACGATCGACGGCAAACATAATTATACAAGACTCTAATGAGATAACTTGAATCAACCAATTAATCGTTTCAAAACTTTGGACAGTTTGAAGAAAGATTATTCAAAAGATGAAAATCGGTGTAGTGTCCTTCTCTTATTAAATCATGATATTAAGATATTATGGCATAAATGGTGAAATTAGTACAAGGCATGTTAATGTAGGTACCTACCTATACCTTAAGAATTTATCGTTAGATATTCTTCTGGGTTGTAGGTCAGATGGCATGATTTGGCTAAAATAGATATTTAGCCAGACCTGGCTGAACTAGAAAGCCGACAGGGCCTTGAGCCGCTTGGCTAATAATAAGGCTAGGAAAAAAGAAAGTAACAACTTTATACCTATGTTATAGAAATGTACAAACTTATTTGCAGTAAATTAGTCAAATGAAAAAAAAGATTACTAGGTATTTGGATTATAAATTAATAGTTCCTATTCTTGTTAATTGCTTTAGCTAATAATATTTATGATTTTGTTAGGAGTAGGTTAATCTCGGTAGTGCATTGGGTGAGATTCGAACCATTAGGAAATTCAATGGGACTGCTTTACTTACTACCCAAAAATGGAAAAAAAAAATGTAAGTAAATGTATGTTTATATCCTAAAACATGGGTACAAATATAGATGTTAATGTTACTCAATCTTAATTCTCTCAACTGCCAACCGTTTGCGGTCTGCAATTATTGAATATTCAAATGTAATTAGGTATGTACCTAATACTAATTATACTGCCTGCCTCAAGGTCACACACGTTAATGATTACTGCTCCGTTCCTCTTGCTCGTAGCGTAATATTATTTAGCCTACAGCCTTCCTCAAGAATTAGGCTTTAAATCGCACGAAGTTTTTTTCTGCAGGTGTAGATTAGCGCTTTCACAAGCAAGCTCTTTAGCTTTATTAGGTAAGTAATAATAATAATATAATTATAATACTCTGGAACAGTCGTTATCTCACGCCCCTCTGGAATAGTCGTTATCTCATCGTGAAATTAACGTGATACCGGAGAGGGCACAGTAACTAGCTTTTAAAATTTTATTTTTATTGTCGTATAAACAAAAAATGTATCATCAGGTTAAATAAAAGCGCACAAACCGCAGGGTAGCTTGTGGCGAACTGAATGTGAGTGGCGACACTGCGGTCCTGAATGCCTCAGAGATTCGGTTAGAGCCTCGTCCCCGGCTTGCTGTTACTGGTTCGCTGGGGTGGAACTTCAAGAGCGCCCGTAGGACTCTCAACTCTGGCTTGCCTTGGTTGGCCGGTCAGAGGAAGGCCGCTAGAGCTATATGCTTTGGGGTGGAAGTGTCATTTCCAAGGGCATAACTACAGGGAAACTCGCTCCGGGTCTCCGTTGTCACGAGACCCGTGATGGTGAAAACGGCGCCGCACCGCTCGACATCTCTAGCCACTCGCACCGCGGTGTTGCCCTCTGCTGCTGGCTTGTATGCCTAGAGTGGCTATTCAGGGGGCCCATCTAGTGAGTTGGCGAGTCACCGTCTGCCCATTGCATTGATGCTATTAGAGTATTCAGGGCAGACGCCGTTTTTCATCCATAGTTAGCAATATACCGGTCCACCAAACACCCATACCTATAGCCCATATATTAGAATCCATACGTAGCAATAGTCCTACGCCTGCTGCGGCTAGTGCCGCTGTAGGTGTTCCATCCCACTTTGATTAAAACTCTCGAAGGGCCTCTTCACGTTGGACCCATGTCTCCGTGTAAGCCTCCCAAAGGGCCAGGTATTTTCTAATATAATATGTTAGAAAATACCCGTGACAAGAGAAACAAGACCATCTAGCCCAAACTAAGCAGAGCTTGTACTATGGGTACTAGACAATGAATAAACATACATAGATACTTTTTTTTGTAAATACATACATATTATACATAGAAACACCCAGACCAAGACAAACATCCATGTCTATGCACACAAATGTTTGACTTGCGCGGGAATCGAACCCGCAACCTCAGGCGTGACAGTCGGATACAGTAACCACTACGCCATCAAGGGCGCCAAAGTATATTAGTATAGATTATAAATATATTAATTAAATTCATATTTATGGCAAGCAGCGCAGCCGCCTAACATTGTCAACTGCGGCTACACCATGCCTGAAATACATATCAGGCAACGTGACGTTCGTGCGATACTGCAGACTCTCGATATTCGGAAAGCCAGTGGACCTGACGGTATCCCAGCTGTGGTCCTCAAAAAATGTGCAGCAGTCTCCCACACTTACACGCCTATACTAGACGTCTTACGCCGCAGGCACTGTGCCTGAGGCTTGGAAGGAGGCGAACGTTCAACCGATTCCCAAAAAGGGGGACCGTTCCGAGTCAGGCAACTATCGAGCCATCATAGCTCACCATAGATCACCTCGGTGCTCTCCAAGGTGTTCGAGCGGATTATAAACACCCACATTGTCCGCTACCTGAAGGATCACTCGTTAATCAATGATCGCCAATACGGCTTTCGGGCTCAACGATCAACGGGTGATCTTCTAGCGTTCGTCACACACCTCTGGGGTGAGGCTATGGACAAGCACGGTGAGTCTTTGGCTGTCAGCCTAGACATAGCCAAAGCTTTCGATAGAGACTGGCACCGATCTCTTCTTTCCAAGCTTCCGGCCTATGGCTTGCCCCCTCAACTGTGCACCTGGATTGCAAGTTTCCTGCAGAAGCGTCGTATACGGGTTCTTTGCGACGGTCGCGCTTCCAAATTAATGCAGGTCAATGCAGGAGTGCCTCAGGAGTCCGTCTTATCCCCTACGCTCTTTCTTCTGCATATAAATGATATGTTGAATCTCGGCAACATACATTGTTATGCGGATGACAGTACCGTGCATGGGTGATATCTCGGACGTCCTGGGACCAAACAGGCTGAGGTTGACGGGAAAAGGCAGAATCTTGTTGTTGCACTTGACAAGACCTTGGACCGCATCTCTGAATGGGGTGCCAAGAACTTGGTTCCAACCAGTTCAACGCCAAGAAGACCCAGGCATGCGCGTTCTCAACAAAAAAGTCTTCGTACCTTCCCCTCCCTTCTCTGAAGAACACTCCACTGGTGATACGTGACAGCCTCTCCATCTTAGGTATGGAACTTTGCCGCTCCCTTAATCCCAAAACCTACATCGAGAGCGTCATTAAGCAAGCTTCGCGAAAACTCGGAGTTCTGAACAGGGTGAGGCGATTCTTCACGCCTGGGCAGCTGTGCCTATTGTATAAGGCACAAGTGCGCCCTTGCGTGGAGTACTGTTCTCATGTTTGTCATGGCTCCGCGCAGTACTTGCTAGACGCTCTTGACAGGTAACAGCGGCGGGCTGTCCGTATCATCGGAGATCCAGAGGTCACGAGTTCACTAGAACCTCAGCAACTCCGTAGGGACATTGCGTCATTGGCATGTTTCTACAGAATATACCACGGAGAGTGCTCTGAAGAGTTATTCCACCTAATCCCGCCCTCCCTTTTCCTATCCAGAACAACGCCTGCTGGGCTCAGATGCCATCCTTACACGGTGGAGTCGACTAGAGTGTGTACCAACAAGTTTGGGTCCTCATACCTCTGCCGAACGATCAAGGCATGGAATTCTCTACAAAGGCACGTGTTTTCTTCTTCCTTCAATCCTGGGTCCTTTGATTGGGGCGTGAAAAAGCACCTTCTCAGGCCGTCAAAGTAGAGACCTCAACATCACCTCGGCTGCTATGAGGACTATGTGGAGGCCACGGCTCATAAAAAAAGCATACTTGCAATATTTTAGGAATACTTACGTAACTCTACATTTAAGTGAGAATAATATATAACTACATAAAAGCAAGCATAATACAGAACCCTAAAAAACTTCCACATATAAACATTAATTATACAATTAAAACAATCATGTGTTTGGTAAGAACTCGCCACGCCTTCTATTAAAGAATATAAACATCTGACACATCAACATTCCGATGTAAGATTAAACAGTTTGTTTTTATTGGTATTACAAGCTCATGTATAAATTAACATCATTAAGTAATTGTGATAAGGAGGGTTATTAGGCCCCATTAGGGTCTAACACACCTTTACAAAATAGGTGCTTACTTGCTTTAATCCTAACTAATATTATAAATTCGAATGTAATTTGTTTGTTTGTTACGCTTTCACGCCTTAACTACTCGACTGAGTCTTCGACCATTTCTGTTCTCCTAAAAATAATATTTCGATCATCATTAAATGATCATATGATGATCGAAATATTATTTTTAGGAGAACAGAAATGGACATAGGATACCTTTCATCGAGAAAACGTACTGTTACAAACATTTTTTGTTTTCGTGGGGGAATGCATTGACGCGTACCCCTACGCGGGGGCGGGCGGAGAGGTTATGTCGGACTCACCAGGGTAAAGAAAGATATTGAAATGATGATATTAGACCTCCCAGAATACTGACTAAACATACCACGGTGTTCCTCGACAGAACCGCAACCGGCGGGGCCGCGCGAATCACTTGCACATGCGGTCGCGACCCCGCCGCGCCGTATGAAACGGCAGGCCACTACACGATAAGACCTACCCTTTGGTCACTTCTCAATAAAAACCTTCTGTCTCTCCCCCTAGAGGGGAGACGGATTCGATAAAGACGCGCGCGTGGGAACACGCACGCCGCCTCTCGGACCTGGTGCTGAACGAATGATGGGCAGGCCCACAAAGCCCACCACCCCCAGGTCAAACCTCAGGGTGACCTAATCTACATTTACGCGAAGACACGGGCAGAATCTAGTAGGTTATAAATATAAATTAATATTATAACCTACTACCTATACTGTGTATCAATATTTTTCCTTTCTTAAGAAAGAATATTAATAATAGATAGGTAGTAGTAGTAGAATACTACTATATTTTGGGTTACAAGTTACTTATATTTTTGTTAACAGATATGATAACCAACCGGTGTATAAAAAAGAAAATGCTGACATTGTTTCATGCTTTTATTCCTGTAGGTAGGCAAAAGTGGATAACATTCACATTTCGCCAACTTTGGTTTTAAGACCTGCAGGTGAGCTTATTGCCGAACCACATATTAGAGACATTTCCAAACTTCGTGAAGGTACTTTTTGTCAGCTACTGGTATGAGTAATCACAATCGTATTGGTATTAAGTAACTTCTCTAACCCTGTAGTATAACTGTTACTATGTGACCTAAATTAATAAATATAATTTTTCATTGCCTCTGATTATCGGTAGAGACTTATTAATTCAAAAAATTACAGACAGCCCTATATTTAATTAAAACGCGTAGCACATTGTAAGCGTGGCATGCGTTTATTAAGTGAGCAGGCGTGCAACTAAAAATTATACCATTTACAAACATACGCATTTAGAAGCCGATCGGCTTCCGCTTATAGCCGCGCCCAAAACGACCGCAGCGACGGCTAATTTGTTCATTTCGCGAATAATTGCACCACAATGTTAAAACAATAATAGGGTTGGCAAATTTTAATAATTTACTTCTATGAACATTTTCAAATTGAACTTCTATTAACGTTTCGACGTAGTTTAGTATTAGAATGTAAAACATTTTTGTCATTTTATATAATAGTCATTTTATAGAATATATCGTGATAAAAGTTGTGTTGGGTAGTTTAATTTCAATGTGTTTATTAGCGTAAACATAAGACAATATTGAATATTGTCTTACAACGATTAATTATTATAAATAAACGTATTTGCAAAGTTGTAAGCTCTGTATTATATACACATATTCACGGCTGTAAATCCTCGAAGTTGACAGTAGCTTTTTTATTTTTAACTCCCGCACAAGGAGTAATTCCTGTGTCGCGGGTGACTTTACAAACATTCAAAAAACGGACACAAAGGACTCCCAGACCCGGAACAACCATTTGCGGATAACACAATTTGATTGTTTTATTGTCTATAACTATAATCACACTTCATTTCTAGTCACCTACTCCACATATGTATGTATATAACTATGTTACGAAGCATTCTATCAAATCAACCGAACAATGCCGAAATACTACGAACGCGATTCGACTGCTTGTATCAAATGCATGGTTGTGTGCGTGTAGTGTTTTCCATTAATTTAATATATTTCTAATGCATATTTTATAAAAATGTCAGGATTCGCCCCTCCTTCTCCATATAAACTTTACTAAATCTACTACCATCTGCGCAATTTTCGTAAAAAGGGTTACAAAGTTTTAGACAAGACGTAAGACAATATTATATCAGAGACAACTGAAAAGGCGATACAAATATGAAACATGCATATATTGTCAAACTGAAGATGCTGGCTGCGTTGGGTGCTTACTGTGACACAGTATACACATATACGAGAATATACATACATAGTCTATCTCAAGGGGATAACCTAGTGGGAGACCGTAGGACTGTCATACAGAGGTCTAGAGTTAGATCCTAAGGCCTCTGACAATTTAAAGTTATGTGCGTATTAAATAGTTAATTATATCTCGCTTAAACGGTAGACGCAAACATCATGCGACAACCTGCATGTCTGTAAGTTATATATAATGTTCCCGAAGATATACCTATATTGAAGTCTGTCAAACCGCACTGGGCCATTGTAGACTATGGTCTAACCCTTCTCACATTGAGAAGAGGCCCATACCCATCAGTGGGACAGTATATACATAATATGAATACTCTGGAGGGGCCCTCTTCATGTTTCCGTGTAAGCCTCTCACAAAGGGCCGGTAAATATTTTAAATAACTTAGGTATGTCTTTCTGTCCCCTTGACAACGTGTACCTATGCGAAATTTCATGATGATTGGTCAAGTAGTTAGGCCGTGAAATCGTAACAAACAAACCCACATTGCATTCATAATATTAGTTCGGATATACCAGGGACCCATCTAGCCTTAGGGCATCGTTAAGCCTTCGGGTTGCGGAGGTCAGATGGCAGCCGCTCCGTGTAAAAACTGATATCCAGTCAAATCCGGTTAGACTAGAAAAGCCGACTAGAAAAGCCGACCCAAGTGACTTAGGCACAATAAAGGCTAGGGAGAAGGATATACCAGGGTCCCATAAAATCGTGACACAAATGCGATACTACTTTCGTCTCTAGTAAAAGCGAGTCACAGTATTTCGTGATCTGCATAAGACCAACGAAGCAACCGTTTCTTTAATCATTATGCATATCTTTCTCAAAATTAATTAACAAATTTTTGTGGGCACACCTAGAAGGTGCGTCGGCCATAATTTATAGTTATTATAAATATATTAACATGTACATGGCAACCCTGACCTCTAAGTCTAAATGTTATGTGTTTATCGTTATTCGTGGTACTTAGACACAATAACACTACATGCCAGCTGGTAAACAGTGCTGTTATTTTCTTTACGGTCTTAATTAGACGCCCGCAATGGTCCTATGTGTACATAGGTTAGTGGACGATCGCGAGGTCTCCGGTTCGAAATCCGGATGGATGATTCGGTTGATTTTGATGATTAATTGTTCTACTTAGGCATCAATTTCGTTGTGCAATAATATTAGGTATCTCATTTAGTAAAATCTCATAGTTTAGTTAACGATAAAAGGTTTTTCACTCATTAAGATCCCAAAAACTTAGCTATCGAAATGTGGATGTGTGTGTATTTTTAACTATTACTAGCAATGTAAGTTATAAATTACGATTTTTCTTGTTATTAAGTAAACCTTTCCAGCTAAGCTAGAATGCTTGTTGTAAAACTGTATTCACATCGTTAGTGCGATTCAAATCAGCGATCGCTAAGTCTCGCATTTGCTCTCGTGACGGCATTATCCGTCCCATCGAGAGAGAAAGCCTATGCGCGGCAGTGCGACATTTTATAATAATAGAAGGCAAATCTAATTCTATCTAGTGACTATTTCAGAGAAGAGACTGCTTCGAGGAAATCCCTAATTAAAAAAACCCTATCACAGTTTGTCTGTGTTGTATAAACTTCAATATAGAATTACCAATCAGTCAGCAGTAATAAGAAGATTTAAAATTAAAGTAGAACATTTCTTTTGTATTCATAATTCGATCGTATTTGAATACCAACTAATTGAGACGGAGCAGTCTGCACAGCGCGCGGTCGGTTAGTTAACATTTTAAATTAATCAGAGCCATTGTTTAATTGTCTCGAAATAGCTTTGGATTGAATAATCAAAGAATCGTTGAGACAACTGATTAAAAAGAATATAGACGTGACCTGGACAAATATAGATTTATACTGAAAATATCACTTTATTGATGGCCTCTATGTCATGTATGTGTTTTTTTTACTACGCCGTATGTTGTGGCTTCGATCGCCAAACCGGGCAAAAATTTATTTAATCGACAGATAGTTTGTGTCCGTTGTTTGAATTTTTGTACATGAAAAACGTATGCAACGCAGGAATTATGCCGAGTGCAGCAATTAATTGATAATTAACATGTTGCAACATTGGTTTCAACTACTGTGGTTTCAACTGTTTCAATTTATCTGTCATGTTATTTGAATTTTAAATAATTCTATGGACTGGCCTGCATATGTGTAAGTCTGCCAACCCACACGTGGCCAGGTGGACTACGGCATAACCCTTGTCACACTGAGTAGAGGCCCGTGCCCAGACAACGGCACAATTTATATACTGGGCTGATATATTATACATATATTCTTCATGATGCTGCTGAAACAAAGATTTCAACGGACAGAACGATAAATCTATACTAATACTTAATAGGTACCTATAGTAAAGCTGAAGAGTTTGTTTGTTTTTATTTAGGCCCGCTAATCTCTGAAACTACAAGTCGTATTTGAAAAATCTTTTTGTATTTGATAGCACAATTCTTAAGAAAGCAAAGGGCCGCTCCCTTTCGTCTAGTCTAGTCGTCATAAACGAGGATGAAACTGCAAGGCACAGCACAGCTAGTATTCTATAAACTTAGGTTAGTAAGTCTGTATGTATAACTTCGATAAATTAAACGAGCTTACCCGGAACTTGAGACCTGACAAATACTAATATTATGTAACATACTTACCTCCTAATATTATAAAGCAAAAATAAATGTATTCTTGTTTGTAATAAGTTACCTCAAAAAGTACTAGACCGATTTAAACTTTATCCAGAAATAACGTAGGCTGCGTGAAACCGCGGGATAAACTAGTGTAGCATATTTCTGCAGATATCTAATGAGTGTGAATAGCCAATAGCTGTGGCTACGATGACAGCATCAGCGCATCGTTTAACAACAATTATGGCGCGAGGACGACTGCAGCTAAAATTAATTTATTGCGAGCTGTCGCCGACACCAGATGATTTGCATGTCAGCTGTCAACATTATATTGTGATCAACTGACAAAATAATACGTTTATTATACGCACGCTTCTAATCGCAATGTGGTAGGCATAGGTGTGCATGATAACATTACAAGTAGTTTAACCTGTTTATCAAAGTAAAAAATAATTTATTCGTTTAGGTCACAAAATAACACTTATTTATGCTAATACTATACAGGGTGATTTTGAAATCGTGTAATTCCTTTTAACCACGCATTCTACCGGTGATATAGAATAACCCTGACAATATTTTTTCTTAATTAGAATAATGGTTTCGGCAAAATAAGAGTACAGATTTTTTTCATGAAATGATTTCAAATAGTCATATTTAACCACCTGACACAATCTTAATATTTTACTAATTTAAAAATAATAACATAACAATAACTGATGTCGTAAATAATAAGGGGCAATAAAAAGGACCGCCCGTTATTATTTACGACATTAATTATTAATATGTTTTTTTATTTTAATTAGAAAAAAAATAAAATTGCCTCGGTTGGTTAACATATGACTATCTGACACCATTTCACGAAAAAATGGAACAATAATTTTTCAAAAACAATAATTCTTATTAAATAAAGATAAGGTCAGGGTTCTATATCACCAGTAGAATGCGTGGTTAAAAGGAATTACACGATTTCAAAATCACCCTGTATATCTTTAGTAGTAATCTAAGTAAATTTAAAGGCATAATCAGAGGCTACATATGTTACAACGGCTTCAGCTCTGTGTAGAAAAGCATTCATTTACTACGTATTATTATACAACAAGTTTGGGTCCTCATACCTCTGCCGAACGATTAAGGCATGGAATTCTCTGCCAAGGCACATGTTTCCTTCTTCCTTCAAACCTGGCTCCTGTAAGCGGGACGTGAATACATCGCCTCAGCTGCTATGAGGACAGTGTGGAGGCCACTGCTCTTAGACCGTGTGGTCTAAGAGCAGTGGCCTCCACACTCCACACCGACTGCTTACCATCAGGCAAAGTGTGGTCATTTTGAAGAGCAAAAAAAATTTGTACTATGTCTGACATTATAATCTTGACAATAGCCTAGCTATTGTATTGTGTACTTAAAAACCAAAAATCATTGGTTCAGTAGACAATCGGTTGGCAAATAGAGTAGGAAAAGTTACCGACCTGTTTTGTCTATGCCTATTTCTATATAGATTATAAAGTAAGTCATAAAAGTCCTCTTCCCTAGTGAGGACCAAACTAGCTAGAGATAAGTTATGTTTTAATTAGTGTCAATTAACTATTTCTTGGTCAACACCTTACTATACTGGCGTTAGCGTACATAATTATTATATTCTTTCCAATTGCCTGTTTCAACCGCTTACGCTTGTATTTTACCTACATTTTTTTTGCTTTTTCAGACCTTTTTAAACATAGATAAAATAAACACGTATTTTAACAATTATAACATCATACTGAATAAAACAATCTGTAAATTTTTCACGTAGTTTAATAGTTACAGTGGACATTCATGACGCATTTTAATTAATTGACACATTGTGCCCGTAGCGATTACAATTCTCGGTAATTCTGTGTGCAAACTGATTAAAAGAGTGAATGTTCTGAGATTAGATTGCTGTACAAAACCTATGAACGAAGTAACATTTAATTACTTAGACTTATTTTCATTCTGTACTAACTTCCTAACTAATATTATAAATGCGAATGTGAGTTTGTTTGTTGGGCTTTCACGCCTTAACTGCTTGACCGATCATCATGAAATCTTGCATATACGTTTTGTCATTTGTTAAGTGTACAGAAAAGGATAAAGGGTAATTATGCAAGTAAAAATACCTACATATGTATATAGGAAATTGGCACAGGTATGGTACCTATATCCACAATTCAAAAATTATTGTCCCATGTAATGGCGACAAGCCTGAGCAGCTAATGAGAACTTTTTAATATAATACCCAAATACCTAACATTTTGCCTGACCACACGCAACAAACTTTTACCAAAGGACCAATAAAACAGTTTTCGTTATTATAAGTAATTAATAATAGTGATAGTAACGATGTATAAAATTGAAATCAACTCAATCACCGGGATGACAATCTTCACGATAAACCACAAAAATAAACTTTTGACAAATGTAGCATTATTTTATATCGATGTTCGTTTAAAATACGTACGATTGTTTTAAACTACGACGGATTTATACCATAAAATTAAAACGTATGTAGAGTGGGCGGCGTTTGACTGGTTACCAAAAATGTTGTTTACAATTAATTATTTATACAAAAATCGAATGATGAGAATTCTTGATTGAGAATTTGTCTTAAGTGAAAATTTTATTGGTATAGAAAATCTCATACTATATGGGAATACAGGCCTTAGGCGACAGGCTGACAGATTCAAACTGTCTAGCGTGCATAAGAGGGACCAATTAAAATAATGTTCTGGCTCTATTGACAGCCATGTGTGAAGGTAAATAATTGAATTCCGTGTTTATAACAAATAGCAGCCTATATCCAGTCATGGATTGTGTAAGCCTGACGATTGATTGTATATAAATAAACAAAGAGTATAACTACGAAGGCGCGATGCTGTTTTAGGCAAATTCTGAACAAATTTTGTTTTTCCTTCGAATGTGGTCTTTAATCATCAGACCTTCGTAGTAGGTGAATCATCTCAGTCACGTCAATGATCCACCCAAATATATATATGTAAATATATGTATATATGTATATATATATATATATATATATATATATATATATATATATATATATACGATCGTTACGTTTATTTAATTCTAAATTGAAATTAAAACTAAATGTTTTGTCTTTTTTTCTACCAACAATTCCAATCTTTGTCTATCCAACTACGGAAGCACTCTTTCTTTAAGAATTTTCATTGTCACCGCGATGGTCACAACCATTACAAAGTATCGCATATAGATATGTTTGGGTACTAGGAGCGCAGCGCATAAGAGGAAGCTGTGTAAATAGGTGTGAGACTGAGACCATCCGGCCCGACGCGCTAATGGCTGGGACGTGGCGCAAAATATGAGAAAAAGAGATTGAAATAAGGGCAATTGATTAATAGACATTTATGATGACTATGATAGTCATCATGCGAACGTTTACTGAAGAAATAAATTCATGAAGAATATTATGAGATCATATTGTATGTGAGTGTTGCGTTAATAGACGAGGATCGTTACGTTTATTTAATTCTAAATTGAAATTAAAACTAAATGTTTTGTCTTTTTTTCTACCAACAATTCCAATCTTTGTCTATCCAACTACGGAAGCACTTTCTTTAAGAATTTTCAAAGTAAGTAGATTATTAGCAAAGAGTTCCTCTACAGAAACAGAACCTTTTTGTATTATCAATGTTATTTTCTTAAATTTTTGAACATCTTATACATCTAATGGTCTCCAAGCTCCTGAGCCCTTTACAAACGCCACCGCTCATCCATCAAACCAGCTTATTCCCCAAATTAATCGCTCAGTCCAGCTTGATGAGGCGACTAGACGCAGCCACAGACGATCACGTGCAATGCAAATGAAAACGGCCTTTACCGTTTTAATTTAAACTAATGTTTAGCTAGTTTAGTTGAATTTACAGAGCGTGTGTTGAATGCGTTTAGTACTGCGCTGTATGTGCATTTATTTTATTGTGTAGTTCTGGCGCCGGAAGCCGTGTTTAGAATTTATTTGACGTGTTAAGAAATTTGTTAGCGATTTAACCGTTCAAAATATGGACTCACTGACTGCAATACTTTATCAATCAATCAGTCAGCCCGTTGCTGTCCACTACTGGACATTAATGCTTTGTATTTCGTTGTAATTAAAAAGAGTTATCTTTGAAATTACTCGTCTAAAAATTCTCAATCAGTCAATCAAATGTTTTATTGACACATTATATCCAATCTAAAAGTTCTGCTTTATTATATTACTTTTTGGTTTACGAAGGTCAAATGCAAAAAGTCAATTTATGAAGCTACTTTTACAGAAACGAAATATTTTTCATAGCGGTTGGTTAAACAGACTAGATGAAATAGATACTTAATACTCCACAGTCGGTTTAATTAATTAAACTTGATTCAAATGAGTGAAGTCTTAGATAATAGTCATAAATACAATATTTAAATTGGTGAAATAATACAAGCACATTTATTTTTATTAATTAAATTTCCATTTCATGTGCAAATAAAATAAAGTAAAATCGAACAAGCAATACATTTTCTCAAAACTACCAGGCATTCAGACTCGGCGGGAGATCGATACGACACCTGTGCGTTGCCATGACGACGCGAGGGCGCCATCCGACACCGGCGCGTAATTTGAAATTCGAACCGCGCCATAATGTCTGCGTTGGGAGGCGCGTGCCCACTATTTTCGACAAAATTACTCGTAATTTCGAATAGGGATGGGTGTCTTCGAAATAATTAAGGGTGTATCCTGTCTGAGTTGATTTTGAAATAAACTGGCTGTAAAACGAGTCGCGGAATGATATAAAACATATCACCAATGGCTGACATTAGTTTTGGAACGTACATTTTAACTGGGCTTGTGAATTATAGTCACTAACAGACGTAATTATTACTTCGTATTGTTTCATTATAACATAAAATAAGAGAGTTACATGTACATGACCTCTGTAAAATATACAAGTAAATCATGTAGGTACTATTGATAAGTATTGCGATCATTGTGTAAATTAATATTTCTTTGCGTAGCCGTGATTAAGGTACGTTGTAAACTCTATAAAGCTATATAAGCTGAAAGCGTGCCGAAACAATTTACAATTCAAATTTTAGAAAAATCAATACTATTTCAAAATTTACGATTTCTTTTCCTTTTGACGAAGTGGAATGGCGATTAGAAAGAGTGGCCGTGGGTTTCATGCAGGTTTCTTCTCTTGAGCTCAACCTTTTGCCTAAACCTAGCAACTAATTTAAATGTTATTTCAGTTACTTCACTACTAACTCGTTAATTTTGACGTTCATAGATGTTACTGACGTAAATGAATAAATGATTTTTGACATTGACTTTGACGTCAGGTAAAAAGTCCCTTTTATATTATAAGTACTGGCAATTATCATTTCACTTCATATGGAAACACAGATTTGAAAATAACTTTAAAAGAAAAAATACTGTAGGTATACCTAATATTTAATACCTACTTAGTGTTATATAAAATATATTATTAGATTGCATATTTATTATTTTATTAATTGTATGTATAGTGCTAACTTTATAGTGATACCTACTTCCTTAATAATTAGTTACATACGTATTTTTCTAAATTGTCTTTATTTTGCTTTATCAACTTTATAAAACTTTTGCATGCTTTAGTGTGCTTGCCTATAAAAAAGGCTATTATGCTACGTAAAAAATAAGTGTATTAGAGTAAGTAGTTGTTAGTAAACCTTAATAAATAAATAAAATAGGTTATATTGTCATTTACAATAAGTACAATTTGAGTGAACGTGTTGACTAAGAGCCAGACGTGGTAATTTGGTATTAATGAGTAGGACAAGACAATCCGTCTGGAGTCGTATTCGGCTAAGTGGCAGTTGCACTAATAACCTAGCTACACTAACTGGGCGAATTGAGACAATGTGCATTAGTGATGCGCGTTATTGCATTCGAATGTATTCGAATACAATAACACGCAAATCTCTTTTTGGTATGTAAAGATTTTTATAGGCGGATTTGTTCTATTACATCACCATTTCAGACGACACTGTAATAATATTTTTTATTATTACAATGTTTGATTTTGTTTTCTGTTAAGTAATATTATCGTTCTCTGTTAGGAACTTTTAACACTGTAAAGAAGACAAGATTGAATCGATCGCTGTACCTACTACAGCAATCGATTCTGAGCTGTATGCAACAAAAACTTCCTCGCCGCTTTGACCAAGCTACGGGATACTTGTTGGTAAGGGTCATCTTCCTACGAACTGTTATTTTTTGACACATATTATATGGAAAATATGACAAAATTTAGCCGTCCGTAACTTAAACGACTCGTTTCTTGATACAGGAACCGGGTCTTAGTCTACAGATGTTTGTTAAACCAGAGTAGGTAATATATGTTGCAAACCGAGCAATTTGTTTTATAGTATTGTCAAGGCATTTCCTCCCATCGAAGCTTATTTTAAACGTTTCTACAAAGAGTTCGTTCTATAATAAACAGCAATTGAAGAAAATTTCTTTAGAATTGTTTAGTACGTGACCAGTTTGATCCTGGTCATGTATCTACCTAATTGCAGACGTCTAACGCTGCGTTTTCCGGCCCGGGATCGCCAGTCAAGAGCTAAAATTACAATCAAGTAAATTACGTATTGGATGTTATAATTGCTGGGAGCGACCAGGACATCATAAATAACGAGCAATTAACACTTATGCAGTCATAACTCATTATACAGTTCGACAAATGAACTGGTATTTCGACGTGCCGCATTGTAAAGCTTAGTTTGACCGAAAGCGGAGATGAGTTGTGAGATCTCAACGAATATAATATATGTAAAATGTAATGTAATGAATCAGATTGTGGTTGCGGGTACAGATGACAGTATTTCGTTCTATGTATAATATAAATATTCTTAGTATAGGTATGTCTGTCTATACACAAATGACTTCATAACCTTATGAATTTTTATCCAAAGTGCTCGGGAGTTTATGTACTTTCTATATTGCAATTGCTTTGTTTTTCGGGCTAAGGTCACTTTAATGGAAACTACTTGGTTATGTATTCTGTTTATTTAAATTCAGCAATTGATTTGCACATGGAGTTATAATCCAAACCAAAAAAATCTGTAACCTGTTACTAGCGTTAATTCTGACCTTTGCTTGACTTTTAGTTTGTGGTTTATAAATATATAGCATTGAAAGAAGCCAGTATTTACCTATGCATAAAACTTTTGAAATAGTCATTCTTCTCATGAGAACTCTTACCTTCCAAGATATTTTGTTTACAATAACTCATCTCCAAAATTGTTCAGGCATGCGAACACTTGAAAATCCGTCTCTGATAACATAATACATCTCATCTTCGCTCATCTCCGTTTCCGCATATAGGTACCTAGCCTCGTTATAGGCGAGAATTAATGCAGCTTCCAGTCCAATGCATCAATTAACTCGGCATCAAACGAGTGGGTCAATTTTTATTAACGGACGACTTGTCTGCGCGCTAAATGGCAGACGTGCTAAGGGTCTTCACACGTCGCTATGACGTCACCGCCTGCGGTTAAAAAAACAACTACGCTACCATAGAGCTGACCTATGAAGCACCTTGAGAACAAAATTAAATCAAATGATACAAAAATATTTATTTGACACAAAAGAAAATATATTCACAGTGGGTATTTTAAAGAGTATATTTTAGGTTTAATCAAACATTAAATATTTTGACCTATATGTAGATCATTCGATAGTGTTGCAAAAATGTAAGTAGGTATTGATAAAATACTACTGAGCCTCCAGCTTTGCACTACAACTACTTAGCTGCCAGTGGTAAAACCAAAAGCATTACAAGGTAATGTCTTTCGGTAAAATGTTATGTTATTATGTTTATTATTATTAAAACTATCTAGAATAACTACAGAAAAAGAGATCAGAGTGCCTGGTGCGAGTTAGTTTTACGTTAACGCGATCGACACGTTTATGAGGTGCAGCGCTCCGATTGGCCTGCACCTAGCTCTTAATCAATCAGAGAGCCAAACGCGGTAAACGTTTCAATCGCGTGAACGTGAAAACAACTCACACTAGCCATCCAGATGAATGCACAGATGGCATAGTGGTTTAAGTGGTCGCCTCGCCACTGCCACTGCACCATGTGCTGTAGGTTCGATCCCCACACAGGACAAAACTTTGTGTGGTCCACAAATGGTTGTTTCGAGTCTGGGTGTTCTTCGTGTTCGTTGTTTGAATGTTTGTAAAGTCCCCCGCGACACAGGATATATTCCTAGTGCGGGAGTGGTGCGCAGGAGTTGTCTTTTAAACAAGAACATCCCCTCTCCTACGACTAGTCCAGTTTATGACATAGCGTTTCCCTACACCAACCGTCAGGTTACAATATGTGGAGCCGCTGCACCTTCCAGTGCCCGAGAGCACCTTCCGGGACCAGTTATGGACAGGTTTTGTCCCTTAATATTGATTTCTCCATCCTAACCTCTGACGTTTAAACAAAAAGAAGTAAAGAAGATGAAATTTTTAGCGCTCTAGTCTAAAACCGTTGCAATTTTATATCTTTAATATTTTTATTCAAGACCTTTGTGGCCGACGAGCCAGCGTTCAGCACACTGCTGCACGTGGTAAAGAATATCTATATTTCGTCTTTGCATCAGCTAAGCACACAACACAGCTGGTTGTCTGTATCTTAAGCTAAGAGGCAGAAGAGCGACTATCCTGTCTGTTATTTAGGACGTAAATCTACATGGCTTCTGAAATTAAGCTTGCATGGTAAAACCAAAACGCTCGGGCCCAGTAATAAGTAAACATTTCGAAATATTAGTCTTCACCTTTGGATTTTGATGTAAATTAATAAAAGTATTAGCCCCTGTCCTTATGCGTCCATTATTCGGACTTAAATTATTACCCTAATGCTGCAGCAAAATCTGTCCGTCGTCGTTTTAACTGCAAACAATAAATGGACGCAACGATTATATATTATTTAGTATTATATATTACAGCGATAGTCTAGTGAGAGACCGTTGGGCTACCATGCAGAGGTCTTGATCGAGAGGTTCGATCCCAAGGCGCGCATCTCTGAATTTTAGAAGTTTTATCTATATATTAATACGTGAAGCAAAAACCTTGTACCTCTTTTTACGAAAATTGCGCGGATGGAGGAGTATGAAATTTGGCACAGTTAAAGTTTATATGGAGAAGGAGGGGCGAATCTTAATATTTTTATAAAATATGCTTTAGAAATACATTAAATTAATGAAAAAACACTACACGCACACAACCATGCATTTTACACAAGCAGTCAAAGCGCGTTCGTAGTATTTCGGCATTGTTCGGGTGACTTCGTAGAATGCTTCGTAAATAAGGTTACATATACTCGTATATGTTGAGTAGGTGACTAAATGAAATATAATAAGGGTGTAGTTATAGACAATAAAACCTTAATAACGCTCAAATTTAAAATTTAAATTAATTATGTGCGAACTTCGACCACTTGGCGAGCGATAATGATCTATTTAATACGCACTAGGCGTATTAAATAGATCATTATCGCTTGCTTTAACGGTGAAGGAAAATATCGTAAGAAAACCTGCATATCTGACAATTCACCACAATGTTCCCGAAGATATATGAAGTCTGGTAACCCGCACTGGGCCAGCGTGATGGACTATAGTCTAACCCTTCTCACACTGAGAAGAGGCCCGTGCCCATCATTGGGACAGTCATAGGATCAGTACTCTTTTTCTGCATGACAGGTAGGTACGCTATGCCCTTTTCTGTTACCCTGACAACATGTATGCGAAATTTTATGATAATCAGTCGAGTAGTTAAGGCGTGAAAGCGTAACAAACCAACAATACACACATTCGTATTTATAATATTAGTTAGGATGACTTGCAGCTCAAAAATGTAACACATTCAGCAGATTAAAATACAATTCAATATAATTAGGTCAAGTCAAATTATCCGTCATATAATAATGTAGTGTGTTTTATAGATAAATAGTTATTATCAATATCAGACGCGTTATCGCGTACACACATGAACCGATGTCCCACACATTACGTGATAACGATTCGTACATAATATATAGATACTAATAGAAAAATTTAACAGATGTGCATTATCTCTGATAATTATAAAAAAGGTATTTAGCTCTTTTGATAATGTTTACAAAGAATTTTTGAAACAGAAAAATGAATTAAATAAACGTTAAATCGAGTAATAGGGATAACTGCTGTGATTTACGTGCTATTAAAATGCAGACGTGCGATAAAGATAGCGAGATACTGTCACTATACCCTTTTCTTTTCCTCATATAAAAAAGTAGCTCTTTCATTATGCTTCGAAATTTCCTTCAATTTGAATGACATTCTATGAAGATATGAATAGGCCGCAATAGCGGAATCCGGCATATTCCTAAAGCCACGTCATCATTCCGGACGGCAGGTTCACAAGAAACTTATTACATACATTACTTCTAAATTAAGTATTTTATTTTATTGGAGCCTTTTAATAGTAGTTACTTATATTAACCATTAGTACCATGAAAATATAGAGAATTTATATTAATATTTATTTGACTGCTTCTAAGAAATCAGCAATCTATGTCTCTTCTGTGTCATATCTAATCTTTGACCCACCTTCATTGATTAAAGAATACCAATCCACTTACACGTATCAGTCACCTACATTACATAGAGGAATTTATCAGTATTTGTAACATTAAGTAAGGAAACCAACGTTTTGTATAAGAATACGATAATTCAGTTAAATAAATAACTATTCTTTAAAATAAACATTTTCGTGTACGGTAGTGCGGCAAGCCAAGTTAGTAATGTGCACCTAATTTATGTGAAAATCCTGTTAATTCATGTACTATCATGACCCGTTGACTGTTAGTCGTAAAATGAAGCATGGTATTAAAGTGATCGGTTTAAAGCATTTGCAAATAAAAAAAAACTATATCTTTAAATAAATTCAACCACTTTTATTACTTCTACTTGTTTTAAATGAAGCAGTCAATGTATAGTTGATGTCGATTGTTTTAAATAAACTGTGCTGTTGTATATGAGTGTGGATATGTGAGATTAGGATGCCGAGTGTGAATTGTTTTTACGTTAACGCGATCGAAACGTTTACGTTAGCGTTTGGCTGTCTAATTGGTTTAGAGCATCGAGCGGGCCAATCGGAGCGCCGAACCTCATAAACGTGTCGATCGCGTTAACGTCAAAACGACTCGCACTCGGCACCTAGATAATAGTGTATACCATTGAGTTTATACATATGTACTAGAGAATACATCTCAGCAAAAAATTGGAACACGTAAAGTGATGAACACGGATGGCGTAAAAGTTTAAGTGGTCGTCTCGCCACTGCCACCACGCCGAGTGTTATGGGTTCAATCCCCACACAGGACAAAACTTTGTGTAGTCCACAAATGGTTGTTACAAGTCTGGATGTTCTTTGTGTCCGTCGTTTGAATGTTTGTAAAGTCCCACAGGATTTATAACAAGAGCGAGAGTTGCCTATTTAAAAAAAATATATATTTTCTCTGAATCACTTAGCCGATTATTGTAACAACACGTTTGAGTGTAAAATGCTAATATTTAAAACATTTTATCATCGACGTTACTACTTAATTAATATTGCACTCAAACGTGTCGCTTCAAATAGCGTGACTCAGATTGAGTGCGTTAAAGACCATGCACTTTAACTTGTGTAACACACTTTAACACAAAATTTACTTGTGATGTCTCCTCTGGTACGTAGTACATAATAAGTACTGTTGTAGACACGACATAATTATGATTACATTATATTGTCTAGAAATACTTATGAATATATAACATGCATATTAAAAAGGTCACATTTAAAATGTATTTATTCATTGTTGTTGTAAAACAAACTATACCGGCATGGATTTATTTACGAATAGGTGCCAAGCGACGGTTTATTTGCCTGGACCAAGCAACTAACCTGAATGTATCTTCAGTAACAGAAAACTCACTAACTATTGACAGATTTTGACGTTCATAAGTATTGCTTTGTGACTTAAATTGATAAATTAATGTTGATTATTATATTATATAAGTTAAATAGTATATAAGTTCATTTTAATTTGTTGCTCGGTTCACGCGCAAGCAACACATAATAATAAAAAATGCAATTAAAAGCATTTTGGTAAATAGCTGTATTTCTTGTATCACTGACCTTTGAATAATCTTTAGTGTAATTCTTCGAATAATTTTCATTTTCGCAGTAGCAAGTGCTTTGTGCTGTCGTTCAAAATGTTTAATTACAAGTATTTAAGCAAGGAACATCTAAGAGGATTAAATAAATATAAGGTGAGTTATATTTTTGGATTTGGACTTTAATTAGGTTATGATAGCAACAAATAAAAAAAAATGTCAGTAGTAGTAGTAATGTAACAGTTTCAAAATTATGTAATACAGCAATAAATAAACAACACGTTAAGATCCGTATAAATGAGTTTAATTTCAATAACAGAATTTAGCTTATAATTTTATCGGCAATACATTATTAACGTTAGATATCTTGACTAGTTGTAAATTGCTAATATTTATCGATGATTTATTTTTTATTGAGAATGGCCTTCGAATTTGTAATGACTTGTCAAAATGAATTTTATGAATATGTGGTAATTTACAAATAAGATGAAGATGAGGAGCCAAAGTATATGAATCCTTAAAAGTAATTATTAAAGAATTGTATTTTGGTACGATTGCAAAAACAACAAGCAGCAGTTTGTGAGCAACTCACTGTTAATATGAGGAGTTGCGCGGGTACGATGCCCAAATCTGTTTTGATGTTTAACTTCTGTGTTTATTTGTGCACGGTAAGTGAGATTATAATAATAATAATAATAATCATTTATTTGCACAGAAAGTAGGTAAATGCAATATTGATGATGAAATTTTGTTGTTCCTTGTACATTCTGCCTTAGGTACGTTAGGCATGCAAACATTAAGGAGGAAAATTAAAATGAATGATAAACAAAAAAAAAGAACAATAAAAACATATTAAGGAATAATACAATTTGAATAAATGATAACAAGAATTAATAAAAATAAAATTAAGTATACATACATAAAAAAGTTTATAAATAATGTCGTAAAAAAATATTATCATCAATGTCAATTAAAAATTATCATTTAAAAAATCATCAATAGAGTAATAGCATTTTGTAATTAATAGTCCTGTTAGTTTTTTTTTTGAATAATTGGATTGTTTAATTTTTAATAGTATCAGGAATTTTATTATATAGGTATAACTGGGCCTACGCCAAACACATTTTTCCTAAGAAGTGCAGTATTATAGCCACCTGTATGCAACATATTTTTGTATTGATTTCTGATAGAGCCTTTTCTAGTTTAAGATATTGATACGAAGTAATGTTTACTAAGCTTCACAAAATTGACATTTCTAATATATACATACATACATTGATGGAAACGTTAACAATTTTAGAGACGTAAACATAGGTACACAACTATCGATCATTTTTAGACCGTACATTGACATTATACATCGCTTTTATGCCATAAATACGTGTTCTCTTAAACTACAATTACCTCAAAAAAACAATACCAAATCGTAAATTTTATGCTAATAAACCGTGGTAGGCTGTTAATATTGTGGCTGTGTTACATTTTTTTGATAGGTTGATGAGGACATACGCGGCTGTGCTCAGTTTTTCTCAGCGTAGTAGTTGTTATTAATAAAAACTATCAATCGTGAGAGGAACTAATGACGTTCAGCGATCAGCTAGACTACTTGGATCAGAAAAATTTTGATGTATTTTAATGTCTTTGACTTGGATCGTGATTTCGGTAACTCCTCGCCACTTTCATTATATAAAGTATTCTGGGTTCGATATCTACACGAGATAAAAAATGTGATTAACTCGTGCCGTGACTGTGTATTTTTTGTATACATTGTTTATAAAGTTCGTCACAATACAAGAATTAGTTCTAATGTAGGAGTAGTAATTTTTATAAACATGCAGGCTGCATATGATGTAGTAAAGACACACATTATTTTTTATTTACAGTACAGTGCCATAGACACAAGTCCAGTCAGTCAGTATGTGATGCACCCAACATGGAACACCATAGTCAAAGTAAGTAATACCACAGAATAAATATAGTACTAACGTAGTAATACTTCTTTAACTTTAAATAATATTAATGGACTCCAGCTGTACGTTTGTTAACATTTTACATATCCGTATTTAAAAAGCGGGTTACACCTTAAAACAAATTATGATAAGGTGTTTATACAAGTAAGGCTTTTTAGTAACAGTAACAAATTTGTAATTTGCTATATGACACAGTTAAAGCTAACAATCAAGTTCAGTCTTCTAACCAGAATTAATATTGTGTTATGTTGTTGATCATTGCAATCAAGGGTGAGAAACATCCCACAATAGTGCTAGTTTTAGTTTCTGGTTAGAAAAAAGCCTTTATGTTTCTGTTATGTTATGTAATTGCCACGCGGAAACCGCCATACTTGAGAGTTGTACAAAAAGAACGATGGCCTTTAGCTCGCATAGTATTGTTATTAGCAAGGTCATAGAATAACATTTCGTATTAATTAGCATATTATTAAAATATTTTGAGATATTGAGTTAAAACTACACGATAAAATATGTATTCGATTTATTTTGTTGTAAAATGATAAAAAGGTAACCCGGTGACTATGTCACAAAGTCGACCGGGTTACCTTTTTATAATTTTAACTGCACTGATGGCGTCGCAATTTATTTAAGTGATTGGCTAGCTCGACTGTAGTGGGTTTGTATCCCACACAGGACAAAACATTTTGTGATCCACAAATTGTTATTCCTGCGAGACAGTCTTTATTCCTAGTGCGGCACTTGTCATAAAAATAACATTATTCGTTTTTATTATAATGTCTCTTTTACTTTTCTAAAGATATTACTTTTGTTTTCGCTAGTTATACCTAGATTTTATCTTGACGTAATAGGCTATCTGTCGGCCTACCTTCCCCTTTCCGTTCTTTAAATCCTATCTTGAATTCCTTTTCTTTAAGGTTGTCAACGTCTAAATGATACATTTAGTATTGCAATAAATTATTTGCAATGGTAGCCTCACCAAGTATTTGTGTTTGTAGAAGTATTATATAAAATAATATAAATAATTTGTATGTATCGACACCGTGATTTAAGTTTGTAAACCGAGATTGATACTCAAATCTTGCCAGCTCTGAAGTGCCATCGGGTTTAATCTGTTAGTTTCACTTAGTGGTTCTCTTAAGCAGGATAACAATATGCCCAGTAGACGGCGATTAAATGTTTACTCTTTTATTTCGTGGGACTTAAAACATAGATGCACCATTATTTGCCTCTTTTGGCATAAATATACATATTTAAAGCGTGAGAAGGGTCTCACGCAACAATTCTCTCAACTATATAAACACATAGGCATAGGCGCTGGCTTGTCATGTGTGTATAAGTATAGTTAAGAGGATTGCTCTGGCTTCCTCAACTTTTAGACAAACAGGGTATAAACAGGCGACATACTCTAATTGATAGGCCAAGTAGTAAAACTACTAAAAATTTTAAATTATTAAAATATTACGAACAAATTTATAAAAAGAACTTGGCTCTTTTATTACCTTAATATTTTCTCCAATCGAACTATGACCCAAACCATTACAATAATAACATTTTAATATATACCATAGTCAAATTTAATATTGGACTACAGTAATTATATGGCCACCCATCCAAAAACGAAACTGTCATAGCGTTGCTTAACCGTACAGATCGATTGCTCTATCTAGTCGCTAGTACGCAATGGAGCACTTTGTAGTAATGACAAAATTTAACACGAATTTATTTTACAGGTAATACCGAAGTCTATAGCACCGAATCTGATCACGTTCGCCGGTTTCCTATGCATGGTGCTAGCAGTAGCGTTGCTCTCAGTATATGATTACGACTTCTACGCAGCAGGGGGGCGACCAGGACTCAAAGACTACGCCAGTGAAATACCGAACTGGCTGTACGTGTTATGTGGAGTCCTCATCTTCTTGGCGTATAACTTAGGTTTGTGAGTTGTATTCAAGGCAAATAATATAGATCTATATAATAATCCATAATTGTCGGCCTCGATGGCGTAGTGGTTAGTGCAACCGACTGCCACGACTGAGATCGCGGGTTCGATACCCGCACAAGTCAAACATTTGTGTGCATAAATATAGATGTTTGTCTTGGTCTGGGTGTTTTTATGTATAATATGTATGTATTTACAAAAAAAGGTTTATAAAGTAGTGTATGTTTATCCATTGTCTATTACCCATAGTACAAGCTCTGCTTAGTTTGGGCTAGATGGTGTTGTGTGTATGTGGTAGAATATTGTTATTATAATATTGCCGTGTTTATAAATTGAGTATCTAAGTATGAGTATATATTAACCATTCTGTCCGTTAAGATGTTTGGTCCAATTACATCACGGCGAATTTATATCTATACTACTTAGGGCCGGTTTTTCAATGTCAGGTAACTTTTATCTGAAGAGTAAATATGGCGGTATGACATATTTTCTATACAAAAGCTGTCAAAACGTCAAATATATTCCCCAGATAAAAGTTATCTGACGATTGAAAATCGGCTCTTAATATTATAAAGCTGAAGAGTTTGTTTGTTTGTTTGGTTGAACGCGCTAATCTCAGGAACTATTGGTTCGAAATGAATTTTTTTTGTGTTGAGTTTTTTGAATTTAGCGTAATCACGCTACGACCCACGGGGCGGCGCAGTAACGATAAACGCGGGTGAAACCGCAGGCACATTTAGTCAATAATATAATAATTGCAGCCATGTTTGTAAGCGACACTGTAGCTTCCTAATATGAGAAGGTTGCGCCATAGTCCACGCTGGCTCAGTGCTGACGAACAGACGTCACACATCTTCGAGAATTCGAATGAATACGGGAAGAAAAATCATTTACCAATTTTGCGGAAATCAGAGTGACTTAAGAGGGTCCAAATTTTATAGACCCCATGCTTTTATCTTAAATAGGCCAGAAACTTACAAAAACTTCAAGTAGACAAAAGAAATATCAACACTTTTAATTAGAAGGAAAATCTTTTAGCAGTTTATAAATTGAATGAATGAATTAATTATTTATTTGCAGAACATGGGTACATAAAGTTCTTAGTTACATATATTGTCCAGTTACAAGCGGTTTTTAAAAGTTCTATTTGGGTTTGTTTGCTTTCCGCATTACGCAAAAACCGCTGAACAGATATTGTTGAGATGTAAATTATGACGTGCGCGTATTGTACTTCAAGCAAACGAAATGGCGACGAAAGCTAAAAAATAAATTAATCAATCTTAATATACAGGGTATCCGGTAATTAATGGATAATCTGGAAATGTCTTATAGTGGAACTGATGGCCGTTCAGGAAAAATATGAAAAAAATCTATCCTAACTACTACCTGAGATATGTGCTTTTTTTTAAATTACCCTGTATAACTTTCTTGTATACGTCGACCATAAATGAATGAAATCCATCGGTTTTTTGTTGTTTTATTATTAAACACTAATTATGCTAATAGATAGACAGTCAAAAGTATTCTATGTTAATATAGCTTGCACTTTTTAATATATATATATATATATTTTTTTTTTTGATTTTCACTTTTTCTGAACGGCCTTCCTTTCTACTATAAGACATTTCAAGGTTATCCAATAATTACCGGACAGCCTGTATATAAATCTTCTGTGCGTGTGTTTGTAATTAAACTCCTCCTAAGCGGCTGGACCGATATTGATGAAATTTTTTGTGTATGTTTTTGAAACATTTTTGTATTTGGATTCAAAAATGATTTAGATTTAGGTGTTTTTTCCTTTGTTCTGGGCAACGTCTGTCGGGGCCGCTAGTTAAAGTATAATTATAAAAACACTGCATTTTGCCCGCGGCTTCGCTCGCTTAAATGTTGGATACGTTAGGTCTGTAACAGAATTTTTTTTTAGTACATTGTCTAGTACCCATAGTATGTACAAGCTGTACTTATTTTGGGCTGGATGGTGTTGTGTGTATGTAAAATTATTTTTTTTTGGATTTAAGGCCCTTTTCTGATCACCTGACAACATGTACCTATGCCCAATTTCATTATGATGACAGTTAAGGCGTGAAAGCGTAACAAAGAAACAAACTGACATTTGCATTTATAATATTACATTTAGAATAAGAAATAAAACATTATTATAATGTAAAACGCGTTCTAAGACATAAAAAATATATGTATATAATTTAAATTAATGTAAAAAAACATGGCGTGCTAATTACAAATGCGTCGCAATAAAAAAAATAAACAATATAATTAATAAGGCACGGTAGATCTATTTTTGTAATTAATTATTTATATAAAGTTATATTTAAATATTGTAATTACGTTAAGTAAAATGTGTTTTTTAAACTAGGCGCTATTTTTATTCAAATACTATCTCCAACTCGCGGCTTTGCCCACGTTAATCTATAGGGAATGCAGACAGAGATTTAAAACATCCTATATTGATTACATAGGATGTTTTAAAACTTCAAGACATGGTCTATGTGTGTTACAAGTTTCATCTAAATCTGTTTACGCGTGATTGTGTAACAAATATATCAACTTCTTAAAAGTAATAATGGAGTATTATGCACGGCAAGACGGCCTTGCCCTCACTTTCGTAGAACTCAAACTGTAGCTGGTGAAATGTGGGTGTTAGACAACTTTGCCAGCATATTTCTTATAGGTATCTATTACAATCAAAAACATTAATCGAATATATGGAGAAGGAGGGGCGAATCGTAATATTTTATGAAATATGCATTAGAAATACATTAAATTAATGGAAAAACTTTACACGCACACAACCGTGCATTTGACACACGCAGTCGAATCGCGTTCGTAGTATTTCGACATTGTTCGTCTAAAGTCGTACAATTCTTTGTAGCTATGGTTACCTATACCTTATTTATATGTAATAGAGAGAAACAGAAAACAAAGTACCGAGCTTTGGAATTTTGGTCGAATTTTGTCCGATAGGCGACCGCTAGTACAATTAATTTTGTATAATTAAATATACATACATACATAGATTCACGCCTGTTTCCCAAAGCGGCAGGCAGTGACTACGGATTTCCATTTACATTCACACATTCCTCATACACGCTCGCCAGTTTAAGGTGCTCTTAACCTGGCCTTTGTCCAAAACGTCTCCGATCTGAGCAAGAAACGTTCGCCTAGTTCTGCCTCTTGCGACTGTTTCATTCACACTAGCCTTATAAACTTTCTTAGTCAGTCTTTTCTCGTCCATTCTTTCTACATGCCCAAACCAATATAATGTTCCCAAAATATGGCGGGACTTTTGTAAAGTACAGTCAGCGACATAAGTAGCTTACTTATAATAATTGTTCTTTACTAATAAAATGTGGTTAGAATAAATTATAATTTGTACATCTACAGGTAGGTCCGGTAATTAATGAATAACCTGGAAATGTCTTATAGTGGAACTGATGGCCGTTCTGAAAAAAAGATGGAAAAAAATCTATCCTAACTACTACCTGAGATATGTGTTTTTTTTTAATTACCATGTATAACTTTCTTGTATACTACGACCATAACTAAATGAAATCCATCGGTATTTTGTTGTTTTATTATTAAACACTAATTATGCTAATAGATAGACAGTCAAAGTATGCTATGCTAATATAGCTTGCACTTTTTAATATATATATACTTTTTAATAATTGTTTTCTTTTTTATTAACGGCCTTCAGTTCTACTATAAGACATTTCAAGGTTATCCATTAATTACCGGATTACTTTAATATTATGAAACTTAAGAGTTTGTTTGGTTTAACGCGCTAAACCAAGGCACCACTAGTTCGAATATTTTTTTTTTAATTTTGGATTGCCCATTTATTAAGGCAGGCTATAAGCTATATAACATCACGCTACGACCGCTAGGAGCGGAGCATCAATGGAAAATGTTCCAAAAACAGGGCAAATTCTCTTATGTGACGCAGACAAAATGCGTGGGTCAGCTGGTACACAATAGTTAGTGTATGATAGAGCTTTTCAAAATCTTAGTAATGTTTATCGCCTTATGCTACTATCTATACGTGCTTAGTTTCCTTGCCCATGCAACGTAAGTATCGCGTTATGCACAATTGTATTCGAATGAATTATACAAATCAACAAATCAATTTTAGAGCATTTTTATGCTCTATGGAGTTTAGCGTGACTATTTGATGTTTATTTTCATGAGTGTTCAGTGATCTGTTGGTGTGTTGTGAATCATTATTATGTGTGCTTAACCTTGGCTTCCAATTGTCCTATATACCATATCCCACGTGTGCTAACTATTTACATGATGATTCACTTTATAAAATGAGTGTTGTTTTATTCCCGGTTTCATAGGGTCCATGCACATTTACTGACATTTAGAAATGCACATAAAGTTGTGAAGGTATGTGTGTGACACAAATCCCAGGTAAAAATAACTTAGTCTCCTTCTATAACTTAGTATACTTCATCTGCGGCATTTCTTTTTCTTGAGGTTTGTGTCAAAGGAGCTAAAACCGTCCTAGGGTAGTTTATTGTTGATTACTTCTCCAGTTTCGAATCGACTCTGGCATCTTTAGGGTCAGAGTACTTACATCATAACATCATGGGCGATTTTAACCTTGCGTTCCCGTAAACTCCTCCAAATCATACAATCCGCCAGTCAGTACACGTTTTACCTTTAAATGCAACCCACCACAACTTTGATGGGATGGTACCTGGCTGAATCTTATTCTCACCTCTGTTCCTACCTTACTCCGCCGTCATGGCTCAACATCTGACTCCTGGATTCAGCATTTTACCATCATGACTTCATATGCCTTTCCTATAACCTGAAATCACCCGAACCCTATCCTAAAATTCTGCACAGGCGTTGTTTTGGGTTGTTTTGGCGGATGGACATGGAGAAGCTACGTAAGGATGCTTCTGCTCTTAATTGGGAACTTTTAGACACATCTTCCACGGTGGACTAAAAGGTTGGTATTTTTAATAATGTCGTCGTGAACCTTCTTAACGTCCACGCTCCTGTCCGTAGAATTAAGATTAAGCGCCCTTCCGCTCCTGCGATGCGGCGCATAGATCGGGCATTTCGCACTTTTAAATAGGATCGCTCTGATGACAACTGGGCTCTTTTTAAGGGTGCAAGGAATTGGTGTAATCAGATGATACGTAATGCCAAACGCCGTCATATTCTCTATAGTATAACATTCTCAACTTCTGCTGATATCTTGCGGTTTCTTGGAACCCTAGACATTGGCAAAAACCAAAAACGTGATCCACGTACGTCGATTGATTTGGATGATATCAACCAACATTTCACCTCTTCTATTTTGCTGGATCAACAAATCAAGCGTCGTACTGTGGATTACTTAGCGAACCTACCCAGACCCCATATTGATCCTTTTCTGGTCCTTTTTCGGTAGAACCAGGTGAGATCAGAAAGATAATCCTGTCGATTAAGTCTAATGCTGTGGGCTGTGATGGTATTCGTCGCCCTTCCTTGTCGATCCTTTCCGTCATATTCCATATTGTCAATGTTTCTCTTGACAAGGGGATTTTTCTTCCTTGTGGAGTAATGCCTTTGTCATCCCTCTTCCTAAGTCCTTTCCTTCCAAACCACTACCGACCCATATCCATTCTTCCTTTCCTGTCTATAGTGCTTGAGGCCTGTGTACACAAACAACTTGCACAGTTTATTAACCTGAACAACCTATTGAGTCCTCTCCAATCTGGCTTCAGGCTCGGGCAAAGCACTATTTCCGCACTCCTCAAAGTAACTGGCGATATCAGGGTGGGAATGGAGGATACCAAAGTCACTGTGTTGGCCTTGATTGACTTCTCGAACACCTTCAATACTGTCAGCCACGACATCTTACTAGCTATCCTAACCCATCTTAATATCTCACCGAGTGTACTTAAATGGTTCTCGACACATCTTCAGAGGCGCCAGCAGTCAGTACGCATCGATGATGCGTCATCGTCTTGGCGTGACCTCAACTCTGGTGTTCCTCAAGGTGGCATTCTATCTCCGTTACTATTTTCTCTATTTATTAATTTCATAACTCAGAATCTTCAGTACACTCATCATCATCTTTATGCCGATGACTTGCAGCTATATGCTCAAGACACTGCAGATAATCCATCTGAAGCCATTTCTAAAGTAAATGCTGATCTTGAAGCAATTAGAAGCTAGTCTTGCAGATTTGGATTGTCTGTTAATCCGACTAAGTGTCAGTCATTTTAGTTGGACGGTACTTTCTTATCTTATCTTGTGTGGGGGCCAGTCAGTACAGACCGGCCTCACTTCGATCCAGTGGGATCTTTCGTGTCGACTTCCCCAATAACGACTGCCATAGATGTTCATGGCAGTCGGGACCGACGGCTTAACGTGCTCTCCGAGGCACGGAGCAGGCGATAATTGTCAATCAATACGCACATAATTTCGAAAATTCATATAACTTCCGAAAGTCAGAGATGCGCGACGTGGGTTCGAACCCGAGACCCTCTGCATTGCAGTCTGTTGGTCTCCCCACTGAGCTATCGCTGCTCTCTGGACAGTACTTTACCGCCTGTTGTGTATGATGGGACTCCTATACCGTTCAGTCCTACTGTAAAGGATTTGGGTTTGCTTACTGACTCCAAATTACATTGGCAAGCTCAGGTTACTAGTGTCAGTCAGAGAGTAGCCGGAACACTACGCGCCTTGTATCGCCTAAAGAATTTTCTCCCATCTAAGACGAAAATAACACTTGTGCAGACTTTGATCTTGCCCTTAATTGACTATGGTGATGTATGTTGCTATGACCTGAATGCAGATCTACTCAATAAATATGACCAACTTCTAATAACTGCCTTCGATTCATTTATAATCTTCGTAAATATGACCATATTTCACCTTATAGATCCTCTTTAAAATGGTTACCCATTCGTCAACGCCCTAGTTTGCGTGCCCTTACAATATTATTTTCTATTCTAACCTCACCAAATGCCCTTACTTATTTAACCATGTATTTAAATATGTATGTTTATCCATTATCTAGTACCTATAGTACAAGCTCTGCTTAGTTTAATCTAGATAGTGTTGTGTGTATATGATAGAATATTACGCATATTATAAAGCTGAACAGATTGTTTGATTTTCTTAAAGCACTAATCTCTGAATCAATCTTTTTCTAAATATATTTTATGTTATGGCATGTTTATTAAGGATAGTTATGTGTGTATATGGCTATCAAGGCAAAAATATTTTTCAAATAGGTTAGGTTTTGCATGTTTATAGAGGATAATTATGTGTCCATAGCCTATCTAACATCATGCTACGACCCTTGCCAACGTAGCCGCAACGTATAATTAGTTAACCCCTCTAGTTAGAAAGAGTGCGTTCATAACAGCAGTGTAAGGTTTGGAGATCAAACACAAGATCTCCCTATCACCACCTTAGCCATTAAACTACCACCAAACCTAGCAGCAGTTAACCCAACCACACACGGACTACGATCATCCATGCTTTAATCCTTGTTGTATTATTCCCAGATGGTCTGGATGGCAAGCAAGCCCGTCGGCTCGGCGTGTCGGGCCCACTGGGAGAGCTGTTCGACCACGGCCTGGACTCCTACATAGTGTTCCTCATACCCTACACCATCATATCTATCTTCGGAAGAGACCAGGAGTTCTCTGTGTCCTGTTTTAGGTAACTACTATTAAATATAATAGGACTGCCCCGGTATAGTGACGTAAGCCAAACTGCCTGTGCAATGTCTAATTATATGTTCATGTGATACCTCGATGTTTTACCTTTGTTGGTTTATAGCTAGTAGCATTAAAACTATCTTGATAGACGGAAATAGGCTTTACGTGGGGTCTGAACGTTACTGGCCAACTGTGACCCGAAATGTTGACTTTTATTTAGAAGAAAAATTACTTTTCATTCAACCTGGCAATGCTACCAGTCTTCTAAGTATTCTACCAGCCAACAAGAATATGAAATATAGTTATTGTTTCAGGGGAGCTATTTTATCAATTTAAATGTCGAAATAAATTCATAATTCAAGTATTTATTTTTGCCATTCTTTATATTACGTTTAAGCTTATTATAATCTATACTAATATTATAAAGCTGAAGAGTTTGTTTGTTTGTTTGCTTGAACGCGCTAATCTCACGAACTACTGGGTCAAATTGAAAAATTCTTTTAGTGTTGGGTTGCCTATTTATCGAGGAAGGTTATAGGCTATATAACATCACGCTATAACCCACGGGAGCGGCGCAGTAATCATAAACGCGAGTGACACCGCGGGCACATCTAGTGTACTTATATTTGTAATGATTTTAATTATTAATATTGTTAGTACATGCGAAAAGTAGCAGAGTATTACTGCTACTTTTTGTATGAACTACTTTACTTTTCCTAATTTACTAACTTAGCCTAAGCCTTACCGGGAGACACAGAAACGCCTGTGTACTTTTAACAATAATTTAATGAAGTTGTGTATCAATATTAAAACAAACTAAAAGAAAGTCTTCGTAAATATAACTTGGACTAAAGTTAATGGCCCATGAAATTGAATCTGCTCAGCGATGGGTCTCACTGAGCTTCACTCTATTATTACGACTTAACATATTTAACGTGATGATTTCTAATAAAAATAAGCTCTGTGACTTAAAACCAGTGCTTTAAACTAAATAAATTATGCAAATAAAAAATCTTAAGGATATTTAGGGCCGGTTTTTCAATCGTCAGATAACTTTTATCTGAAAAATAAATATGGTAGTATGACATACTTTCTATACAAAAGCTGTCAAAACGTCAAACATATTCCCCAGATAAAAGGTATCTGACGATTGAAAAATCGACCCAAAGGCGAATAAATCAACAGCATTAATTTAACTATTATATTTTTATACATTTCACTGCAATTGATTTTATAACTGATTCTGAACGAGCTGAGTGCATTCAGGTTTATTGTTCAATAAAAATACTAGTCTCATCTGCCTTATGTAACTAAACAGATAATATATTTTTATTAAAGCCTGCCCTTTGGCTGAGCACGATCTCACCCTTTGTTAGGTGACGATGCTTGCTATTTTCATTACCATGAGCGTTGTCTGTTGCACCTATTTTTATATCCAGTCTACGCCAACTAGACCTATGTTTACTAGCCAAGCCAAATAATAATAGTTATCACTAAATAAAGAAGTGACAATCACTCATGCAGCAGTACGACTAGCAGTACCGCAGTGCCGGCGTCATTCGGATGTCACCGCTCGCACGCGTACAAGAAGTTATTATATGTACGTTGCTTACTTATAGCGTCGTCCTTGTCTCGCTTAATAAAGCTTAACCCTACAACAATCAGCCCGGTATTCTGTAATGAAGTGTTGAGGGTCTGCTGAACCTATATTGATAGCTTGATCACGTCTGCTAGAACGTATGCCTGGCTTATTTATATACTAAGTAATATTGGATATGTTTTTGTTACAGAGGATTTCTAGTAGTAGTGAGTGTGGTGTGCAACTTTTACATTAGTCATTGGGAGAAGTACAGCACCGGCACTTTGTATTTGCCGTGGGGATATGATGTCAGTATGTGGGTGAGTAGCACTTTTGTGTAAAATATTTCACAGTCAATTAAATTATGGCACTGCCTGTCTGCTTGTTGACTGGCTTGACTTTTGTTGTCTTGAAATTTAGAGACGGTATTTCGTAAAAGAAAATTCCTTGAAATTAAACTACTATATACGGATTTTATCGCGTTGTTTATTTATCACTGTATTATAAAATTTTGAAAATATTACACTACTACTACTATTTAAATTAAATTTCTGTATCGCGAGGCACTTTACAAACATTTAAACAATAAATACAAAAGACTCTTCACAACTATTTGTGAATCACACAAATGTTTATCCCGTGTGGGAATAGTATTATTATCCAAAAAACTCGGCGCAGTAGTACCTACTGGTAAAACGATCACTTAAACATCAGTTAAGTCTGATCAACTAATGACTGAACTGAATTGATTAATTTTATCCGAATTCTTTTGCCCAAAGCACCAACAAATAAAAATATGAAAGACGTAAAAAACAAATCAACATCAAATAGAGTAGTGACTCCAAATATTCAATTGGTATATGCATTTTGATTAGTTTCAATTACTTTATTGTAGTATGCTATGAATTATAAACTTTCGTGAATTAAATTATTAACTTTTGAAATTTAAATAAGATATTCATATAATCACTTTTTAGTTTATTATTAAATATACATATATAACTCATTATTAATATTTTTGTGAACGGTAGGTTATTGTTCATTTTTTCCATGGTATAAGATTACGCTTATTTTTGCTACCGAGCATAAGGTCTCGGGTTGTAATCTCGGGTCAGTGTTATTGCGATTATCCGTGGGGAAAATTTTAGTGTCAGAAAAGATTACGGTGCCTTGTAGACGATAATAGGCGGAACTATAAAATGAAGCCTACTAAATGCGTATATTCGAATATTGACTGCACGACGGACGATATAGTGGTTTAAATGGTCGCCTCGCCGAGTGTTGTGGGTTCGATGATCACACCAGACAAAAAATTATGTGATCCACCAATTGTTCTTTGTCAATTGTTTTTGAAGTCCCCCGTGAGACTATCATAGCGCAGGAGTTGTCTTTATTAAAAACTAGCTCTTGCTCGCGGCCTCACTTGCATAAACGTAGGTTAGATTATGTTCGTAACAGCATTTTTTTTAAAATAATGTATTGCCTATGTTACTCGGTGATAACATAACTTTCTAATAGTGAAAGAATTTGTAAAATCGGTTAAGGCATTTCTGAGTTAAATCCTTACAAACAAACAAAAAATCAAATCTTTCCTCTTTATAATATTAGTATAGATAAAAATGTACTCTGCTTACCCGACTATAGAGATATGAACCAATACATAATATAGGTATATATATATATATAATTATTATAAAACTATTTTGTTATTTGTGTAGGTGTGTACGATGATGTTCATATTAGAAGGTGTGTACGGGCCGGGCTATTACAAGACTTACATATTGGGTGGGTACCCATTCGTCAAGATATTTGAGGTCGTCATCCATCTCGTGGGTTTGCTGACTACGTTGCCAGTCGCCATTCATAATGTTTATCTGTAAGTAAATACTAGTTATGATATTTATTTCATGTACCTATATTTTAAGGAGTTGCCTCTGTTGTGCAGCGTGCGGTGCGACTGCTATGCCTGTGGTCCCGGGTTCGATTACCGGTCAAAGAGTTACTAGGTTTTTTTGACAACGAAATGTCAGTAGCAGTACCTACGGTGTTTGGAATTATACGTGGTAGACGATTATAGGCTCACCCGTTTTTCGTTGGACCTAAAACCATTGCTACCCAAAAGTGAGTGCGGTACACCTCTACTTACCCCTTCAGTAGCCTGTGACTATGTATATAAATTATTTTAACGTCTGTAAGTCCCTATAATGGGAATGGAATATATGTACGGACTATAAGTTACGAATGGAGTCTGGATACGCAGATCATTGGTGTTTTATGCCATCAAATAAGCAATAGTATTATTTAGTTTTTTTTCTGCATGAAAGTTCCCGTCTCTGTGCCTCACAAAATGTGAAGGTATGCGAAATTGCATGATGATCCGTCGAGTAGTTAGGATGTGACAGCGTAAGAAATAAACACACACTTGCATTTATAATATGAGTTAGGACTATGTATATACCTACACATGCATGTACAAACAATAACTTATATAGGTAGGTCATTTTGATTCTACTACGAACAACATTAAACTCAATACATTTTCAGATCCTTGATGTAACCTTTATTATTGAATAGTGGGGGATATCCTACCACAGGTATCATTTAATACTCAAAAGAAATACCTCCATCAAAACATACATATACCTAAGTAAGTACCTACTCATGTATGAGATGACGAAATAAAACATTTATATTTTATTTTAGATCGTACAAAAACCGGTCTGGTAGGATGTACAGTATACCAGAAGCTCTGAAGCCTCTTGCCTCCCTGACGGTCGTGACTGTCGCCATGGTCCTATGGGGAATATATTCAAAGAATGACATCACGACTCTGCATCCAAGAGCTTTCATATTTTTATATGGAACATTATTTAGCAATATTGCGGTGAGTATAACATAATATTGTTATTATTATGTCACTGTCAAAAAAGACAGTTAACACAATCGGTCACAATAAATTAAAAAGGTTTAATATCAAATCGTAATTCGAATCTAGTAGCAACGCAAGATAAATATTCGAATGCGCAACGGTCGGAAATTTTTGAATTAAGTTTTCGATTCTTTAGTGTTCCGTTTCGATAGGGTCTCTTACGTCAGCTGTTTAAAGTGTTCTCTATTTCTATTGAAACCGCACTAGAAAACCGTTTCTAATCATCATATACCTGTAATTATGACGGATATCCAAGTACACATAACAAAAAAAAAATACAAAAATATATTCAATAGTTTTCTTCGTTCTATTGTAAAAATATTAAAACATACAGGCGTCAAACTGGATTTAAACGTTTTGTTAACTTTAAAGTGATATACCAAACATTAAAAGCATATGGTACGAAATCATCGGTAACCGACGAATTAACTAGTGTATGCTTCGACGGGTTAAAATTTTATTCGAATACAATCGGCCATAGTTTTCTTATCAGATTAAATATATTCCGGAAGATGGTTAAGGTGTTAATTGGCTACACTGCAGTAAATCATAGTTAAATATATACGTAATTAAATACTATTCTTTATTTCTTGACGCGTCGGCCTCAGGTTGTGATCATATGACTGTCCGTGAGTCACTGAAACCGGAGGCCAAAGTAATGCCAATGTCAAAATAAATAATTTGGCAGATTTACAACAATAGACAGTGAAACTAACGCTATTTTCTGTAGCTTTATCTATAGCCTACTCAGTTTACACACGAAATGATATAGTGAAAAATATTCTGTGAATACTTGTTTTACTACTCGAAAAGCTGGCTAATGTACAAGGGCCGTAATAGGCTATTAAAAAAGTTATTTATAATAATAGTAGCCCTTCCCAACGGTTTCACCTACGCTTATAATTTTATTGTTCGCTCCTGTGGCTCGTAGCGAAATGTCACGGTTTTTTTAGATTTAGATAGATTAGGTACAATAATCACATTAATCACTTACAGAGAAAAATACATTAGTAAACAAAAATATCATAACCAAATAGCGTAGTTAATAAGGTAGTTGTAATTAAAGTTTAAAATGTATCAGGTAATAATGTTGTAACTTAAAATTGCTTGAGCAGAAAGAAAGGTAAATTAATATAGCCTAAAACCTTTCTTAAGATAAATGATGGGGTATTTTATATCTAACTAGTATTACCAGAGACTAACGCGTTCCAACAAAAAAAGATCAACTAAGCTCTATAGCTTTCTTATATGAATATAGCTTAGTCTTGCTTATAACATATATATATATATATATATATATATATATATATATATATCCTATAACTTATTGTACGTCCACTATGGCCATTTTTGCATCTAATGTGGCGTCCACCTGCTTACGACGTCCATATATGGACGTCAAATAGGAGACTAGGCGCAATGTTCGCGAAATGACACACTGATACTAGAAAAGTCAAAATATGAAAAACAAATTGGACGTCACTTTTCTTCCAATCTTGCTATACTGCATATTTACGTAGTTCCGTTGATTTTCATTGCAAAACGAATGGCGCTGTTGTCAATTTGTGAATACTTTCATTGATAGCCGTGTTTGACTTCCGCACAAACTTTGGAGATGCGACGTTGCCCTACCGTGCGCTTCGTTTATGTTTTAGATAAATCATAGTATTTCGCTATATCATGTCGTATACGGGTTTCGCGCGAATTCATTTGATAAGATATGTGACCTCCGCCTCTTTTGGCAAAATTACCAGTGAAAATCGTCGAAGTGCAAGGGTATTAAAATTTATACGAGGAAATAAAGGTAAGTTTACAGTATTTAGAATTATAATTGACCGAGCGAGTGAAGCGTCTTTGCATCAACTGGCTAAATTTTCTTTCGTCTGTCAGTTAAGTTGTTTGTTTGTATGATGTTTCTCGCGTACAGGTCGTTATTTTGAACCAATCTTGATGAAACTTGGTAGGTATATAGGTTCTATGCATTAGGTATTTGATTTTTTGTCTTCGGCGATTTTTGGTAGAAGGAGTGGTTCTCATAAAAAGCGGAGAAGTTTGTTGCGGCGCTAATTACCAACCGATTTTGATGAAATTCGGTAGGTAGATATATAAAAAACACCATCCTTACAAGTTGTGGTAAAAATTATCAGAATTGGTCAAGTGATTATTGAGATATGACAACCAACTTGAGATTGCGTGTAAATCTGTGAATGAACTCGCACCAACAGTTAGGGTGCGAGGTCACGTTTGATGTTTTGATGCATTTTTAGAGCTGAATAGTTTCTTTAGGGTTTCGGAGTAATCGAGGAACCCTTATAAATTCACCATGTCCGTCTGTCCATCCTTCCGTCTATATGTCACAGACGATTTTCTCCGAAACTATCAGTACTATATAAACGTTTAACACAAATGTGTCTTCTGTTAACGGCTAGGTTCTTAAATAAAATTTTGAAAAGAGTAAAAATTACGGGTGGCTCTCTATACCTACAAGTAAAGAGAGGATAATTTTTTTTCAACCCCTCTCGAGTAGGATTTCGTTGAATAGGAATTTAAAAATAAAATAAATATTTCTTACATAAATTTTTGTCTTAGGCGTGTCAACTGCGAGATACAATAGCCGACTAAAGTTGAGAAAATTGTGAGAAATAAGTTCTCTCGCGAGGTCGTTCGTAGAACTACTTGTATTAGGTACTTTAGTTTGAACTTTCACAGTTATATCTATTTGGCATCAAATCGCAACATATATACGTAATTTGGGAGCACCTTTATTCTGTGCGGAATAAGGTGGTTTTATGTTTGTAATGCATTGAATATTTTTTAATAGGGCTGTTTTTTCGACGTCCTCCCATTTTAACCGACTTCAAAAAAGGAAAAGGTTCTTCTCCTCATAGACGGAATATAAATCACTCGTTGCTATTATTTATGTTATTTTCGAGTAAAGTGGGTAGGTATGCACTATCGGAACCAAAAATGGTCAATAATCAAAAAGGATGGGAATCCAGCGTAGAATTTTAGATCGTCAATTAATCAAATTGTTATCAAATAAAGCAGAATATTAAAGTGGAATGAACAATGAAATAAGTTAGGTTCTACAATTCTGCATGAGTTGATAACTAGGTATCCACTTTTGATTCAAATAAGTAGTTCAAATGGTGAAATACGTGTGATTTGGCACGGTAACAAAGTTAGAAGAAAATAAAATCAATGCATTAATGCCTACCTACAATTATCTATAAAACATTAGTTGATTGTTTGTTGACAAGAGTCTTTAATATGAACTTACATTTGGTAGGTATTTTTATTTCGGGCAAATAATCCCTTTGTAGGTAAGTCAATTAGTCGGTTCGTATAGGTGATACACCAGCCGCCGGCGCCGTCGTGGGGTATCTACTTAGGTAGTACTTATATTTTGACTTTTTGATAATACTGATATCTAATTAAAGTGTAGACGCTATACCGAGACAAAACGGCCGCGCCGAGCATTCTATAGGATTAAGTACTCTATACATTGTCTAGTATAGTATTAAACTTTGTGAAGTTTCATTTGTTTTGAACTTTGTTGAAATATAATTATTCTTTTTGTTTTAAATATGGACGCCATATTACTAAAAAATATGTATGATGTGCGTTATTTGGCGCCCGTATATTAAGAACTTTTCGCGCTTCTGTTTGATTATATTTAACATTTTTAAATTAAATTTTATAACTTACGTACTTAAATAAAACTGTTGAAGTTGATTAATGTACACGAGAAGGATTTTGAACGGAGGTATTCTTACGTCTGTTGGGCATTTACGATATACGGACGCCAGATTATCCTAAAATATTAATACTTAGTATTATTTGACGTCCATATCTTCGATACCTATCTGATAACGAAGATATGGACGTCAAATAATAGTTAGTGTGAATATTTCTGGGTAATCTGGCGTCCGTATTATGAAAAAACAGAGACACCTGTTTTCATAATACGGACGCCAGATTATTGTAATATTTGATTATATTTTATTGTAATTTATGCCATTGTGTGCAACTAGAGTTTAGCTTTAAATTACTACCTATGTCATTTCAAATACCAAATTATGTTAATTATGTTTCTTAAAATCTTATTACATAATTATAAATATCTACCTCACTGAATAAAGGATTGATAGTTCGCTGTTAAACATTCTGCTGACTTTACATCCGGATGGCTACCGCGTATCTGTTGGCGCCCCACTTGGTTTCTCAGATCACTGCCTTGTCCGGAGTACAGTGCCTCTCACGTGCCCACCGCAATCGCGTGTCGCACGCAGTCACCGTGTGTGGCACTACAAGTCAGCAGATTGGGATGGGATGCGGTCGTTCTTTGCGTCCTACCCTTGGGGACAAGTATGCTTCTCGCCGGATGATCCCAATGCCGTTGCTGACTCTATTGCTTATGTGGTGCTACAGGGTATGGAACTTTTTATTCCGCCCTCTGTGGTCCGCATTGGTGGCAAATTTCGGTCTTGGTTTGGTCCATCTTCCAATAAAGCTTATCGTAGGAAGCAGGAAGCTTACCAAGTCTGGGCTGATGCGGTGACGGCATGTGATGTTAATACCAACGCATTAAAAAAAGAATATAACTTTGCTTCCAGGTCCTTCAAAAGAGACATTGCAAGGGCGAAGTCGGAGCACATCGGTAGAATTGGCGAGAGGCTTGAGCATCTTCCTTCGGGAACTGCTGCATTCTGGTCTCTCGCCAAAGCTATCGAAGGAAATTTCTGCAAGCCATCCTTTCCACCCTTGCACATGGGAAATGTCTCGTTGGCCCACGACGCAAAAGAGACAGCTGATCTTCTGGGCAAACTCTTTGCGTCCAAATCGACTTTGGATGACGGGGGATAAAAACCGCCTATTATACCGAGGTGTGACGGATGTATGCCGGATATCTGGTTCTACCAACGTTCAGTAGCGTTGAGCCTTGTTTTTTGCACATCCCCATAACTGCCTCAGCCTATATTGGAATACTTGGTGTCGACATATCGAGTAAAGTCCAGTTCCGCGACTATTTAGGGGGTAAGGCTAAATTAGCTTTGAAAAAGCTTGGCGTGCTCAACAGATTGAGACAGTATTTCACGCTGGCCCACTGCCTACTACTTTACAAGGCGCTAGTTCGGTCTCACATGGAATACTGTTCTCATCTTTGGGCAGGGGCACCCCAGTATCAGCTTTTCCCTCTGGACCGCATTCAACGGAAAGCGACTCGAATCGTCGACTGCCAGGTTGTTTCAAATCGGCTAGACCCCTTGGCGCTGCATAGAGATGTGGCCTCGCTATGCAACTTCTATCGCTTTTAATATGGGGAGTGCTCCGAGGAAATGTTCGGACTGATCCCTGTCGCCACTTTTCGCTATTGTCCTACGCGATAAAATTTCCATCCCCATAATTTAGATGGTTGGCAGTCCACAACTGTGCGTTTTTCCGAAATGTTCTGCCTCGCATAACTAAAATGTGGAATGAACTGTCGCCTGCGGTATTTCCGGACCAATACGACCTACAAACCTTCAAGAAAAGAGCGTACTCTTTTGAAAAGGCCGGCAACACATTTCTAACTCCTCTGGTGTTGCGGGTGTCCATGGGCGGCGGTAATCGCTTACCATCAGGCGATCAGTCTGTTCGTTTGACTCCGATATAATAAAAAGAAAAATGTGGTTTCATTTGTTTTGAACTTTGTTGAAATTATTTTTGTTTTAAATATGGACGCTATATTACTAAAAATATGTATAACGTGCGTTATTTGGCGTCCGTATATTAAGAACTTTTCACGCTTATGTTCGATTGTATTTAGCTTTTCTAAGTAATTTTTTTTAGCTAAGGTATTTAAATAAACCTGTTAAAGTAGATTAATGTACATGAGAAGGATTTTGAACGGAAGTATTCTTATGTCCGTTGGACATTTACCCTTATACGGACCCCAGATTGCCCTAAAATATTAACACTTAGTATTATTTGACGTCCATATCTTCGATACTTATCTGATACCGGAAATATATGGACGTCAAATAATAGTTAGTGTGAATATTTTTGGGTAATCTAGCGTCCGTATTATGAAAACACAGAGACACCTGTTTTCATAATACGGACGCCAGATTATTGTTCTTTAAATTACTACCTGTCATTTCAAATACCAAATTGTGTTAATTATGTTTCTTAAAATCTTTATTACATAATTCTAAATATCAACCTTACTGAATGAAGAATTGATAAAAGATGTATGTTTAATAAACGTTTAATTTGATCTCAATAGTTGTTTCATTTACATCAATATTTTTTAATATTTTTTTATTATAAACAATCTATAGTATAGCACGGCTGGGCAATCCATGACCTCCAAGTGGAGGGGTCGAGTAGAATGAATTAAAAATCATATATATCATAGGAGTTCTGATGAGTGGTAATATGGATCGGAGTCCTTATTGGTTTCCCTCCGTCTGGCAATATACGAATATTTGTATATCAACATATCGTAAATATTTAAGAAAATAAGATATACATGATTTTTGAAATTATTTAATGGACCAATATTCGCTGTCATAGTTTATAAAAATGAACTAAAAGTAGTGGACGTTACAATAATGCGAAATGAAAGGACGTAAGATCAGTATTGTGATGTAATATATATATATATATATATATATATATATATATATATATATATATATCTACATAGTTTAACGCCTATATAAGCGTAGTAGTAGTATTGATCTCGTAGGCGGCGTATCAAGATCTAACATGCACCAGATTTTAAGTTAGATCTCTAGCAATACAACCGTTCATACCACATTCATTTTCGTGTAATAGTTTTAGCGTGAGACGTGTACAAACATACAGACAGACAGTTAAAAATTAAAAAATTGATTGTTTTGACTTCTAGAGTTCCTTGGCATTATATTTTCTTAATTATCTCCTATGCACAAATAGCGACCAGTTACAATTTTGTTATCTTGAGCTCGCATACATAGAGCTATGGTTTTATGTCGTACTCTATTACGTAGAAATAAGAGAGCTAACCTATTGCCGTCTACCGGGTTCAGTTTCAGACTCTGTGTTGCTACTAAGAATATCTTAACAGAAACTTGAGGGCTTTTGAGATTTTGTGTGTTAGTAAAATACTCCGCCACAAAGGGAAAGTTTGTCCTAGTATTCCACTGGGACTACTAGGAAGGTTATGCATAGCAGCATTTCCACACGTAAAATAGGTACTAGTAGAGGTGTTGTCTTTTAAAAAAAGAAATAAGTAAGGGAGATGCCGATGCAAATCTCGAATTGAACAAGTCATTCTTTACACTCTTATTTATAAATATAAATGCTCCTGATTCTCGCGAATTTGAACTTACAAAGACATCCGATCGCATAGGTATTGTTTTATAATGTCACACGATACTTATACATAATAGGCGTTAGGGGAATTTTTAATAATAAAGTATGCATGTATAATGCAAATGGATATGTATTTCTTGAATGAGTCTTCTATCAAAAACTGAACGAGAGATAAGACACAGCGGAGTTACCACTTTAACGTGATGAAGCCCGATTGTGAAAGTACCTACTAAAACACCTTACAAAAATCGCACTCAAATAATCTTGATTTGTACATATTGCACTCATAATAAAACAGAGACATATTTTTTAATTCTTTGTTTAATGTACGTTTTCAATTATATAATTATGCCGCTCGATTGGGCGTACTTTTACACTATACTTCACAGCAAAAACTTAAAAAATATGTTACTAATCTCTAATCACTGTACACGTCGTAGTAAGCCAACTTGTACAGTACGATACAATTACATAATATGTAATACATCCTCTATTACTCCGCACACAAAACAATATGTTGATGGCACTATTTTCATTACAAAAGCAAATTTATTAGGCGGAATATGTCCGAATCGAAGTCTAATGGCTGTTATCAACGTATCTCTGTTTGCAGTGAAATGTTCAAATCACGGATACTTCAAAAGTTCATTTTGCAATGTCCTATACCATATTCCTTTATCACTGGATGTTTCACAGAAATGACCTTTCCACATTTCAAAACAATATTCTTTAACTACGTAAAAGCAGTTTGAGAAGTATGGGGAAACATTAATAGACACGCCATCACAAGAAGCTTCTTTTGCTAATACATCCACTTTCTCATTCCCTAAACCAAGATGCGAAGGAATCCACTGAAGGATGATTTCTTTCAAGTGTTCCTTTAGTTCAAATATTGTTTTAATATATCTATAGGCCATCGGCCAACAATTTGTAATGGTTTGGATATTGATCGAGATTTAAGGAACAAGTGTTTCTAAGGTCGGTTGTATTATATCCTCTTTTAGCTTGATCAATGCCCTCAATTTGATGTTTAATTATGTTTCTAATGTCGTACCAATTTATCCAATAGTCTAAAGTGTACATATCCAGTTAATCGGTTGTGTTGACCTTGATACTTTTACATTTTAAATATATTTGAATTAGTAAAGGAATCTCTTTATGCCTCCAATATCTACGTGTACTAAGTGAATATAATTCTTTAAAAACTTTAACTGTAACATTATCAGCTGATGACATTGATCTAAGCCAAAATTTTCTAGTAAACGATAAATGACGGGTTCGTAGCGGTTCTAAAAACAATTCACTTTTCATCACGTGAATGGAGAGTACTTTTAACGAAACCACCTATAGTACTCATGGCCTGATTCTGCAGTTTGTCTAACTTAAATAAATTAGTATGACAGCTATTACCAAACAGAAAACTACCATAGTCCAATCGACTTCTGATAGTTGAAATGTAAAGTCGCCTTAAATGCTTAGGGTGTAAGCTCCAGCCAGATCCCGCCAGCACTTTGAACATATTCAAGAAGTTATGTATTTTCCATACATTTCGTTAATGTGTTTTGTCCATCTCAATGAGCGATCGAACCACATGCCTAAATATTTCACGTTGACTACTTCTTGTAATGGCGTGTTATCTATAGATATGCAAATGTTATTTCTGTTAGTAGGTACCCTTTTTTAAAATACATCATTTACTTTTCGTAGAAGATACACTTAGGCCTAATTTGTCTAATAATTGCACTAAAATGTCTAATGAATCTTAGATCAATCTACGGGCACCTTCTACATTCTTACGCTGATGACTTCGCGTTATATGTATCAATACATACAATGCGAAGTCATCAGCGTACTGAGAAATGTATACATTATTTATTTATTAAATTACATTACACTGGTGTTGCCCTCTGCTGCTGGCTTGTATGCCTATAGTGGCTATTCAGGGGGCCCATCTAGTGAGTTAGCGAGTCACCGTCTGCCCATTGCATTGATGCTATTAGAGTATTCAGGGCAGACGCCGTTTTTCATCCATAGTTAGCAATATACCGGTCCATCAAACACCCATACCTATAGCCCATATATTAGAATCCATACGTAGCAATATTCCTATGCCTGCTGCGGCTAGTGCCGCTGCAAATGTTCCATCACACCTTTGATTAAAACTCCCGTGTAAGCCTCCCAAAGAGCCAGGTATTTTCTAATATAATATGTTAGAAAGTACCTGTGATAAGAGAAACATAATAAATAATAATATTCTACCACATACACACAAGTACTAAGTATTTAGTACCGATGTACCTATATGTTGTTCCGAAATGAATGATGCTCATCCATCAACATTCAGAATGAATAGTTCAAAACTGTGTCAGTGTTGATAACAGGCTCGCCCTCTGTTAATGTGATGTATTGTGGGCGTTATATGCCTTTCGCCCCTCGTACTATACGGTTTAACACTGACTTCGAACATATCACTACTTTACAAAACGATGTGTTTTAAATTATATAGCTCTTATCTTATACATACATATTTAAACTAAGGATGCACACAATTTCATTCGAAAGATGTTCGAATACGGACAAAACCTAGTTCGAATAGTCAATGACGCGGTCAACGTATCATTTTAAGGCTATCAACACATTGTTAAAATAATCTTACGCCCTGTAGAACGTGAGGAGGTTGTTATTAAGTTGCGTTATATACACATCTCAGCTATATTTCAAGTTTACCGGGCCTATTTTTATGTAGTTATTCATTTTCTTCCATCAATTGAGTGACATTACCAAGCTAAGATAGCATTATGCACAATTGTATTCCAATAATAAGCGAATGTATTGAAATTGCTATACATAAATAAGTGCGTACGCTGCGTTTTTATGCATGCGTTATCCAATCAGAACTAGGTATCGCGTAGTGCACATCTGTATTCGAATAATATTCGAATGCAATTACACACTTCACTAGGCTATATTACTTTCTGTATCTATAATGAAATTAGATAACGCGAAAATTGAAAGAACGACGTAGGTACACAAATTTTATATACGGTATCTATTCACACGCCTCTATATTTTAGAAGTTTATAGTTAGAAGAAGTATATGGAGAGGTTTACCCTATAATTAACCAGCTGAGTTTTACAGACTCAGTTATAGTATAATAGTAATCATACAGAGTCATTTGATAGTTGCCTAGAAGGATTTGCACGGATAGCATAGCGGTTGTCTCGCCAGTGCGCTAAGTATTACGGGTTTGAGAGATACATGATTTTATAAATTAAAATTCAAAACTGCGTGATTGAGATGTTGTCTATTGTTTGAAAGTTTATAAAGTAGTCACAGAAATTATTCGTTTCAAAACGATAACAGGACGTTACCGTTTTAAATAAAGCGTATATAATGGGAAGCGGCCGACGATGGTTTAACAGTCTTTAAAAATTACCTAAAAGTGTCTCGCAGGTGACATTAATATTATAATGTAGAATTACTTTTATACAAAGACAATTACTTAAGCGTAAAAAAAACCATAATCTTCTATGTTTGTGGTTCTACAGAGTCGTCTGATCATCGCGGAGATGTGCCACAGTCGATGCGAGCTCCTCAACTGGCTGTTCTGGCCGCTGGTGGCTGGAATCACTTCCTCACTGAACCAGCCACTCATGGAGTCCACCATACTGCACGTACTCGTCACGTTAGCTGTCTGCGCTCATCTACATTATGGAGTCTGTGTGGTAAGTAGCTTGTTCCTGTTGCATTTAAGTATATTGTAATATATTTGATTGCATGGATGGCAAAGTGAATTAAGCAGTCTTGTACCATCTTACAAATGCTGCGAGTTCGATGCCCAAACGGGATAAAAATATTTGCTAGTACGTTGAAACTGAGCAATTAGTACTATAATTGCATTGTTTTAATGTTTGTTATGTTTTAAGGATTTTGGAAAGATTAAATCTCTTTTTTTTCTGATGCATGCCAGTATTCTATCTAATGAATGAAATATATCAGCGACAATATTAAAATCATTGTACGCATGAAAAGGTGATATCAAATATGGCTGTGTCTGAGAAAAGGTTTAGAATAAGGTGTACCTATGTAGCCAGTTAGATATAAATAACAATATTGTAAAATACGAGCGATAAATATTTGATTTATTTTCTCATTGATTATTGTTTTTGACATGATGATATACAGATATATTAAATCTGTTGTTGCATCTGTAATCTTCATCGTAGGGATATGGAACTAATATGCAAGAGCTCGTCCGTTCTCTATTCCATTTTTACACGAAGGAAAGACAAAGTGACGAATATATTATACTTTCACTTTGGTAATAAAAGATAGGGTACGAAATGCGAAAGGTTTAGTTCATACAAAAGCCGTGTCGGAAATTAAATGATTTATCACTTATATCCTAGTCAATGTGCCTACCTACATAACAAGTGAAAAAAGTGTTGATTGTATTGTCATAATAGATGAAAAATGTAAAAAGCATTAGAAATATGGTGGCTATTGCTTTACCGAGAACAAAATTGATACAACTATAAAAGGTCTAATATCAGCAAACACTAGGATTTTGATGTCTGCAAATAGTTTACTATGCTAATGCTTTTAAAATTAGACATTTGTTAGTCAAATATAGTTATATACAAATGTTTTAACAACCTGAACGTTTTGTTTCTCGTATAATACAAACGAAAAACAATAATGTCCTTAATGTCTATTTATATTATTTTAATATCTTTATTTTGACGGTGAAATATGATTTATTTTATGTCGCTTTACAATTCAATGCAGGTTTTAATTTATAATTATATGTTTTCACAGGTCCGGCAGATCTGTAATCATCTCAAGATCAAATGTTTTACAGTACCGAAGGATAAAAGAAAATAAATTAGATTAAGTAATGTCTACACCAAATTGTATTTTAAGGTTATATAATTTTAATGTTTTTAATAAATGTATTATTTTTGTTATATATTTTTTAACTGATATGGAAAGATTAAACCAACCTGCTTTCTTATCCGTCCTTAAAGAGCGCCAGGTAGAGAGCAAAATTTGACACCACGACACAATCTAATTCACAAAATAATACGTAATTCAATACTGGATAGCGAAAAAAATGAGCAATCCGACGATGTTGTGCGAAAAGCTGCGCAGCCTTCTCCGTGAGTGCGAGCGAGACCACTATACGAGCTCAGTAAGCGCGTAGCTACGTCTTTAAATTATACGTTCTCATAGCCTTGTAGCGCGCTGGGAGTTTCGGCGAATGTCTGATGTAGCGTTACGTGCTGCGGCAAATTGATCTCTATATTTGAATGAGTAAGGTTGGTTCTACATTCATGTAGTTCTTGAGTTGCGACCATTCTAATCCGATGCGAAATTTAGTAATGGGGGGTGCGCGACATGGACACCGAAGTCAGGGTTTAGAATTTCAGTATAGCTTCGGATAGCCGCGAAGCGCTGCTTTGTTAGATCTCCAATTGTTTACAGAACCGATTTTTTTTTTAATATCCTCCGCGTCTATTATCGTATATATGAAATATAGGAACCGGATTTAAAGAAACGAGATTCTCGTATAGTTTGTAAAGCGCACCAAAAGATACAACAGTATTAAATTACAAAAACAAATATCTAAAAACTTGTGACTTGTGAACTTTCGTGAATTAAAAAGTGTGTGAAATTAATTAAAAAATAAACCTAATAGTGTTGCTACGAAGAATTTTAATTAATAATTAGGTAAGTGCTGTGTTTGGTAAAGAATGGCGATTAACAGATTTTAATAAAATCTTTGTGGTGGTGTGGCATAAACAAGGCATGTTTTTTCTTAATAAAAATACAACAAAAACGCATGCTGGATGATGTTATGTACCGAGGAGATAGATTTTGTACGAAAATAACGTTTTGTCGACGGAGACATGTTGCATATCGATGAGGTAAATATTTTCTAGTAACTTTTAGCAAAATCTTGTTCCTGTAGTTAACTGCAACTTTCTTAATAGGTATATAATTAGAATATATAAATTAAAATACATAAGTATTTATACAATTAATTATAAAAAGAGATTTCTTATATAAGTGAATTATAATCTTATATGGTAGGTAGTTTCAACGGCGGAATATTTCTTCATTCAGGTGTTATTCATGCTAACAATGCATTTTATTTTAAACCAGTTCTTTAAGTTTTAGTGTATGTTCTCTACATTACTAAAAAGATTGAACACTTACATGAAATATATACCTAAATACGCGTAAAAATATGCTAATAAAATAAAAGATATTAATTATTTTAATTAATCTTTGATAGAAAAGGATGATGATATTAATGGAGGCCATAAAGTTATAATTAATTTAATTTATTAGATATATGATTATTATAATATTCTTATTTATAAAGAGGCAGCATTCTAGCTACATTTTTGTTTGAAATAGGATGTTGTTATGTGGTTTAGCCACATGAAAAATAAATGCGCCACATAATCAAGAGAAAACCAATCTTAATTCCTTTTAAAATATATAAACGATATATGTTTTGTGAACAACAAAGAACTAATTTTTAGAAATAGTTACATGGGCCATATAAAGAACAAAAACAAATAATAGATCTTTTATATCATAATATTAGTTGTTTGCTAATAATAATACTAAAAAGATGTGTATTATAGTTGAAATGAATAATTGATATTCACGGTTCTTTAAAAGAAAATCTAATATCTATATGATACCCAGTATTTTTGTATAATGTTACCAAACTAGACAACATTTTAATGAGACATAGTATTATCTTATTAGATTAACTGCATAGGTCATATTGTTATTCTTTTTCCTACGTCAAAAAGCAGTCGCTTCATGAAAGAACAGATTTTTACGATAATCTGGTTAGGCTATTAAGTAGATCTCTAACCATTGAGAAGAAAATAGACTATAATCATGATTGTCTATTAAGCAGAGCACGGGCTTACTATAAAAATTATAAATATCATCTCCTCAAGAATCATAAAAATATTGCAGCTATGAAAAAAATTACTTCTACGTGATACTCTATAACCTTTTTAAATAATTATAACTGAAAATTATTATCGTGCTCTTGTGTATAAGTATGTCTCTATTAATTTTATTATATATTTTTACTTGGCCTAATATAACATGTAAGATAAATAAGAAATATAATTAATAGCTTTGTTTATGTGTAAGTGTCGATTCTTATTTACTTTGGGTAGCTACATAATCTTTTAATAAAACAATCTCGAGAACTTTACACTTGGCCAAACCGCGAATAAAGAGTTATAATAGATTACACTAACAAAACCAGGTATTTTCTTTTATACCTTTGACAGAATAATATATAAGGAAATATTTGCAATTTGTTGTTAACAAAAATATTAGCGAGACGATGTTTCTGAGTTTTAGAATCATATCTTTTTATTATACATGTATGTAGGTAACCGTTTCTTCATTACATGTTTGGTACTGTACATGTATAGTAAAAAAGAGATTTTATGGAAATATAATTAAATCAAAATGTATAATTATTTATAATCATTAACCATTTAATAATTGTCTTAATTTGAAATATCTTCAGACAAACAATATTAAATATTATCTAACTTCATCGCAATTAATAATTTTCTTTTATTAAAATACAAAAATTGTCCTGCTTCTTAATTAAAAATGGCAGGACGTTATTTTGATATTTTATATTTTGCATCTGTATCGTCGACAAAATCAAAATCTTATAAGATATAATTTGTTAAGCAGCATCTTATCTGTAATCTTTGGCTTTACTGCATCCGAATTTTATCTTACCGAGGTCATTATTTTATCTAACTGAAATCTGGATTAAGAAATATTACTTTAACCCGTTGAAAGCTTTCCTGTTATATTAACAAATATTTTTTGACGACATGCGTAATAATATTTGTACACCACTTATCATAGCCATTGATTTGTGTTAAACTTTCTATAGCGATATAATTTTTTTTATAAAGTAGATGCATATCATCAGAGCTTTCGAAAAATATTTATATCTTTCTAAAATGGGCAGTTAATATAAAACATTTCGCTAAAACCTGTAATGACTAGGCAACTATATACATATATAAAATAATTGAAGAGATTTAAAGATGTAAATACGTTGGACTCCTTGACGTTTCAATAGTTATGTAACGACTAATAAAGGTTTAGGACTATTTAGGTTCAAGGATTCATTTACTTGTTGACTATTTAGTGCCAGTGTTTACAATAATTAAGTACTCTAATATAAAAATAAGTAATGACTGATTATTATATTCAAATAAAGATAATTTATCAAAGTAACCGTCAAAAGTGTTTGCTTTCCCAATTATTAATTTTCCTAATCTTAAATGGGACCTTTAATAGAGTAACTAGTTCATAGTCTTTTAGTAAATATTTTAACGCCAGTTTCCCTAAGTACTTAAAGAATAAACAAATTAAAATATAAAAGTATTATAAAATACCAGTTCTATTTTGTTGTTAGTGATAGCCACGGTTTCTCATGCCAGTCTTTTTTATGTATGATTACTTAAGGCCAAAATTAAACATTAATACCGCAGCAATAATGAGTGCAACTGCAGTGTACGAGTTCTCATGTTCCATTCCCTTGTCAAACAAAGTATTATTGGGTGTAGCTGTAAAACGCTCCTCTCCAATACATGGGGGATAATTTACCTGTCTACTCCTTTCATAATATACATACACTATACGAGTACTGTATCTTTAAAGTGATTTACTAGAAATACAATGACAGACAGCTTAAATATATATATCTCGGAAGGGCCAAACGATTCATGGATGCTCGATTAATGTGCCTACCAACTTCATCCATAGCTCAGTCACAAAGTTCATTACACAAGATAGTCCTCTATAAAATTCTTCAACAATAATTTCTGTGGAACTTAATCTACAAGACTTCGGAACCTTCACACCTATCACCAAACAGATTATAAGCAAACTAGCTATCTATTCAATACTTTAATAATACCATTACTTTAAACAGCCCACTTATCCATGAAAGCGAACGAAAACACTTAATAATTTAGTTAACGTGGTGTAATATAATAAACATGAGACAGCGACGACTCTTTATTACTCATTTCCTTCGTGAACTGCACACAACACATGATTTATGTTTTGATTAAGTATTTAGGGTTGTACCCGTAAACAAACAACACTTACGTACCGAATTATAACAAACTAAGAGACTTAGTAAGCGGCAACGTGGTAAACCAAAACGTCGATGGCAGGACGAATTAACTAGGTAAAGGAGAGACTGGTGAAAACTAGCGCATAATAGGGATATGTGGAAAAGCGAGAGAGAGGCAATTGCCCTGCAGTAGGACAATACAAGCTGAAAATAAAAATTATAAATGACTTGGAAAAAGACAACATTACAATATGTGATAGTTCAAATTAATGCATTAGAATAAATTACGGAGCAATCGCAAGTCATTCTCTCTAAAACGTCTCTGATCTAGCCAGAGAACATTCCTATAGATCTAGGTATTCTAGGCGAATTTTCTCTGGCTAGACCAGAGACGTTTTAAAGATAGAATAGCCAGGTACCTAATACTAACGAGATAAGCTTGCAGAAAGAGTGTGATAAGAAATAATGCACTAAGACATATATGCTGAATCGTAGCAAGTCGAAATTGGCAGCTTCAGCACGCTGGGGTATCATACGCTTAAAGATGTCGTATATAAGTATGTACGACATCTTTAAGCGTATGATACCAATACAATTTGAGAAGTGATATATGTAAGTACATATATCACTTCTCAAATTGCTCGTGAACGCAACAACACGATTGGATTGTCTCTTAAGATTTGATCCTTTCGGGAAATAGACATTGGTGAATGTATACATACAAAAAATATGGATAAAATAACTTGGTAGACGTGTATGAAGTATTTTATAAGGAAGGTTGGTAATTGCCAATCATTTACATAAGACGGCTTCTTATGAACAAGAATTACCTTCTACAAGAAACAGAATAAGGATAGACTGGTCAATCTACCTATCCAGCCGTTTTTATTTTTAAGCAAAGACCTTTTGTGTCAACAATTATGATTAAACTCAATTTTTATCCAAACTTCACAAGAATAACGATATTCTAATATTAAATTGTATATCATAACATTATTGACTAAACACGCCATTCTTTGTTCAAAAGTATGAGCCGAAAAATTGTGTTGTTCTACTATACATAATTTTCATTCTGTACAAAGCTGTGATATTTCCTACTTTATAAATCTTCCCTGCGATTACATCAGGTGATTAAAGATTATCATGAACCCCAAAGGCATTTAAAAATAAATACTTGGAATACAATTTGTCATCCTAGGGATCCTCCAGTCTCCTGTATGTGTCTTATTACCTGTTATTTGAAGTCAGCACATTGTTCTCGCAGTCATTTCTAATAGCTCTTGCTCTAAAGGTCTCCATATACATATAGGTAACTATATTTATTTATGGTTTGTTTACGTCCATCCTAATTAATACCTAATATAAATGCAAATGTAAGTCTGTTTGTTTGTTTGTTACGCTTTGACGACTTAACTACTCATCATGAAATTTCGCATATTCGTTGTCAGAGGAACAGAAAACGACACAGGGTACCTTTCATATAAAAAAGTACTGTAATGTCCCATTTTGTAATGGCACACCAAGTTACAAGTCAATCAGTCCAATGGTTCCGAAGCTATGCCTGTCACTAACAGTCAGAGACACAGACCCACATAGTGTTTTCATTAACCTCTTCGAAGAAGACTCAGAGGTTAATAAGTACTTCTACTAATCTAACCGAACCTGCATTTACGTGAGCGAAGCCGTGGGCAATATGTAGTAGCTATATAATCATACATAGGACTAATAAATCCAGTGAACAATCGCTATGGCCATTTACTGCCATATTATTCGTAATACTTCGAATAAAACACTTCTTAACTCTGCTTCTTCAACCTGATAGACATATCAGTTTCGTATCTTTGTGACAACCATATCCGTAGCTCACAGAGAAACTGTTTACTAAAACAATGTTATAAACTGTTTCTTTTTGAACCTGTTATCGGAATATTTGAGCATTGCTTACTATATCGAGTGTTATATATTTTATTCATAGCCGTATGTGTTTAAACTATTTCTGTCTGCGGGTTCTCTCGCCTGAATCCCATGAGAACGCATACCGGGACAAAACATCCTATATGTTTCATCATTCAGAACATGTTTTTCTTGTGTGCCAAGTTCCATATCCCCATGACTCCAAACGTCTTTATCAACTTTCTTTACATTAATAGAATACATCATATGTTTAATTGATTATATGTAACCCTTACCCCGCATTTGCTCCCCGGTAACAGGGTACAAAATAATCTATAAATCTGTGGTTTACCAACTATAAGAATTTGACATAATTTCTATCTCTAGTACTGCCTAATGCCACAGATGCATCGGTTATAAACCGCCATAAGTAACCATCACGGTATTTTTTGGTTTCTACACGTAAAGTTCACAAAGTAATTATAACTGAATAATGAACCTGAATAACAGCGGACATAGTGTAATTTCTCTTAAAAATTTAACGTGTGATGTTTATCAAATAAAAACGCTTGTATTTTGGAACTCGAACGTAGTTAGTGTAAAAACTAAAGCAATTCCAATTCATAAACACAGCGGTACCGTAATTGTAAATTAATTCAACGTGGGTAAAGCGATATTATTAGGTAAGCGATTGTGTTAAACGAGTTCACTCTTTGGTATACTTGTATGTAATTTTCGAGAAATTGTACTGTTTAATATGGTTAAAGAGGGGATACCGCTGAATTGTGCCTCATACACAGTGATTTTAACTTAATAATATCAAATATCCCACTGCTGGGCAGGGGCCTCATCCCAGTGGGAGAAGGGGTAGGACATAGTCCGCCACTTTAGCCTAGTGCGGTTTGGCAGACTTCACATATCTTCTCTCTCAGACATGCTGGTTTCCTTACTATGTTTTCCTTCACCGTTTAGGAACTTAATATCAACATCAAATCCTAGTTGTTGTAGTTCCTACGTTGAATAAGGTTTTTAAACCATTCTGTCAACAGAGGCATCAAGTGCTATCTGCGACACTCATTGGCTGCGCTAATACTCTTGCATTAGAACGTCAGCAAGTCGTGAATTATTTTTGTGGCGTAGCAAACATTCATAATCATGTACTACCAAGTAAACCATATATTTGACTTCTACACTTAATTAAGTAATCTTTAGATATTACTTATTTTTATATAGTTGTGTTTATGCTAATACATTCGATTCCTAAAACTAGTTTGCAATCAGAATAGGTATAACCTCTATTTGTTTGACATTTCTATTAAGATTTATTACAAGATGACAGATTATTGTAATTCCTTTTGTTACCCTATGCGGTACTGCAGTAATCTTGAATTAGGTAAAACCAAAAAACTCGAAGTCACTATTAAAAAAAGTTACCGATTTAATTCATACATAGCATAAACTTCACATTTCTGTCCTTATTATATAAGTGAAGAATCAATGTATACGATGTTACAAATAACTCTCTCACTCGTCCTGCCACTAATTCCCGACAAATTATCTTCTCCCTGTTCCCTAAACTTTATGATCGTGACATGATGGTTAGATAATTAATCTACTTACATCAATTACTATTCATGATTGCCCTCAGCTTGTAAAAGAATTTGGTAAAGGGCGTCTGTAGGAATTGATACGTTCTTCGACATACCATAACAGATACACCACATCTATTCCTAACACGATTTTAGAAACGTTAAAGTCTATTTCAATAAACAAAATCGTTGAAATATACTACATGAACATCTCTTGAGTTTAAGTAAAACAAAATAATAGAAGTATTTCTAAAGTATTTCTATGTTATCATTTGAGTAAAACAAAGTCAAGTAAAAGTTATCCGAAAGATAAATCGCATGCTGTCTCACTCATGTTAGGTTAAAGAAGAGAGATGGCGACTTTTATCTTATAGATAAATGCTATCAGGAGGTGAAATAACAAGTCCTTATACCTACTCCTAAAGACCGCTATGTTAATGTCACTCCAGTGCCCTATAGACTTATTCTGCGACCATAGATGCTGCAAGGAATGCAAAACATAACTTTTAACATCTTACAACTATAAAATCCACCGTAAAAGTAGTATAATTTTATACTATACATTTAGATATACATATACATATAGCTTAGTGGGGAGACCAACAGACTGCAATGCAGAGGGTCGCGAGTTCGAACACACGTCGCGCACCTCTGACTTTCGGAAGTTATATGACTTTTCGAAATTATGTGCGTATTAATTGACAATTATCGCCTGCTCCGTGCCTCGGAGAGCACGTTAAGCCGTCGGTCCCGGCTGCCATGAACATCTATGGCAGTCGTTATTGAGAAGTCAGTACCCTATAATATCCTGACACTGGTCTAGCCTTAGGGTATGGTTAGCCTCCGGGATGCGGAGGTCAGGTGACAGCCGCTCCGTGTAAAAACTGAAACTCAGTCAATTCCGGTTAGACTAGAAAGCCGACCCCAAGTGACTTGAGAATAATAAAAGCTAGGGAGAAGATATGCCTGAAAACGCTTTTATAAAATCAGCCTTATTAATAAATTGTTTCACTGCTGGTCACGGGCGTCTTCTCAGTGAGAGAAAAGTTAGGCCAAAGCCACTACCATAGTATAGAAGTTTTTAACTTTGTATACAGCCTGTGTGGCATAATCCCGTTCGATATAAAAGTATATATGATTGAACAATTAATATAAAATATAAAAACAAAGGGTTGGTAAGTGGTTCGGAGCCGGTGGCGGGTTCTGCGAATCTCTTATAGCTTTAGTTCGCCAAGTCGGGATTATTTAGCTTAGTCAAGCGTGCTACCAAGCCTAGGGATGGGAGGATGCTATATCGTGATACTTATCGATAAATGTTCTTTGTAGGGTTAAGCTATCGACACTACTTAGACCCACTATTTTCTTTAATCTGCATTACCAAAAGCACCGCTATATCTAATAGATGTATTCTGATTTATAATTCTTATTTTATCGCTGTCGTAAGGTTAACGTTTACAGGCTAATAAAGGATTGAGAAGAGGAAAGGTTAATTTTAAATGTGTTATATGCAATTTTAACTATTACCATACTATTATTACATTATTAGGTATTACATGAAAGTAAATATTTCTGTTGAAGTGGAAAGATTAAATTTCCTAATTTGTAGGTTGTCGTAGACGTTATGACATTGTCCAGGAGTTTGAGACCATAAACACTCATTAGATTCGGCTATTTTTAAGATCACGTCATAGGCTAAACATTTAAAGCGCTCCAAGGAAATAAAAACTTAAAATAATTTATTACATTTTATTTCGGCGTATCTTTATAGTTTATAATACCTATTTGACACTAAAAATATAACAATTTTTTTTATACGTCCACACATATTTATCATAACTTGTAGACGTGTCTTTTATGACAAGATACCCTTAAATAATAAATCAAATTTTAATGTAAGACATTTTAGCGGAAATATAAGTATAAACTGCGGTATTTAGTAACGCTTAGTTTAAAATACGTATTTATTTCTTTATGTTTTACGATGACCGGACGACATCAAAATTAAAATGAGTAAAATCAAATCTCATATTCATTTTAATATCTTTCAACAAATAAACATCTTTATTGCAATACTAAAATATTATACTTTAATATTCTCGGAAAGAAAATCATTGGATAATTTATCGACAGTTTCGCACAATCACGTGCGTAGTTTATCGACTGATTTTATCGATATTCGGTTGATAGCTTCGATGTCGCATCACTAGTGACTCGTGCCGTAAAAAGAGGACAATGCACACTTCATTAATAAAAGGTTAAATATGTTGAGGACGTCATTTTGGCGTGCATCGCAGGGTAGGGTGTTCGGTTACATGGTGGTGCACTACACGGATAAGAGTTAACGAGTATTGCTGAAACACTCTTTGGTTAACTACGTGAGATGCTACAAGTGGGTGACATAGGCTGAAGGATATCTTTTGCAAAACACTATTTGATATAGCGTCTCTAAGACGTCGATAGAGGAATGTCATATTGAAATATAAAGCAAGAAACTAATCATGATAGTAGAAAGTGGAAATCCGTATTTTCTACGTACCCTTTCAAAAGACGCGCTTAAGTACCTGCAAGTAGGTACTAGATTTTGATTGCGGCTTCACTCGCGTAAATGTATGTTAGGTTAGTAAAAGTAGTTTTTCTAGATAAAAGATACCCTATGTCCTTTTCTATTCCCTTAAAATTGTGTATGCAAAATTTCATGATGATCGGTCGAGTAGTTAAGGTGTGAAAGTGTCACTAATAAATAAACAAAGATTAGGATTATATTTACACATTTAAAGAGTAGAAGTTCGCCGTTGCCATTTATTAGGTGACAGTGAATAAGCTTGCTCACACTTTGAAGTACAACCTCCTTAAAGGAAACCAGCGTAAGAACTCTGTAACACTGTAACTACATTTTGGCCAGTGAGTAAGAACGCCGGAGGTTTACATAGGTACATCTTCTATTCATTTCCTTTTATATTCTGTCCAATATTTAATTTATTTTTGAGTTGGCAAAGCGATACTACGTGAGTACTACTTGACAAAGAGTTGTTGGATTAACTTTTGTCCGACAAAACTGTTTTGCGATTCATGGTAAGATAAAATAACTACTTACCATCAAGAGACCTGTATCCTTATTTGACTCCTTGCTAGTATACAAAACTGTAGTATTTTAATAAGGAAAATCTCAGTAGCGACATAAATACTGCAATACTGCCGTCATAAGGGAAAAAACCTATCTAATATTTTTTTCGAAATTGAGTTTTCTACGTATATTTATATAAAATAAAAATACTTGGCAGATACGTCTTTGTTCTTTATGACGGCAGAATAGTATGCGAAGATTGTAATAGGCTTGTCACTGATCTTATCTTGTCTTATCTTGTGTGGGGGCCAGTCAGTACAGACCGGCGACACTTCGACCCAGTGGGATCTTTTGTGTCGACTTCCCCAATAACGACTGCCATAGATGTTCATGGCAGCCGGGACCGACGGCTTAACGTGCTCTCCGAGGCACGGAGCAGGCGATAATTGTCAATCAATACGCACATAATTTCCAAAAGTCATATAACTTGCGCGACGTGGGTTCGAACCCGAGACCCCACTAATACTCGTATATAAGATCTTTATTTTTTACATAGCTTGCGAAATGTATATGTGATGCGTCTCGCTATAGTTCTCTAGAGATACATTGATGGCGGAGTGGTTAAAGTGGCTGCCTCGCCACTACGCCTAGTGTTCTGGGTTCCAATTCCACATTGGACATAGAATTATTTGTGTGATCCACAAATGATTGTTCTGAGACCAGGCTTTGTCCCTATTTATGTTTGTAATAATGATTCCTAATGTGACCTATTAAATTAGAATAAAAAAGCAAGGGAGCATATCTGCTTACATATGTAAGCACTTACGTTTTGCAACCTATGTTTTGGGATTCACGATATAAGGGCCATTGCCGTTTACCGACATATTTCTAGACTTCGTGCTGCTACTAAAATTTACCTAATATAAAAACTTAAAAACACCTTTCTCGACCTTGCAACCGAACGTAAGTACATCACGATTGTAGAAAACATAAGGGAATGCAAAACATAGAACAGAATATCAACAAGGCGGTCAACATAGAAATTAAACGGATCTGTGATGGTATAGAATATAGCCTTCCAAAACGCTGTATAACTAATAGAATGATCAAAATTGTCGCCGCCATTCCGAGCATTAGAGGAATTAACCGAAAAGGTTTTAGCAAACGGCCGCGCGCGTTCATTCCTTCGCCTTTTTTTAAATTCGGAATTCGTGCACACAACACCCGCATTGTAAGCGCGTACGCTGGCCCCGCCACTTCCAAGAATGATTTCGTTGAGTAACCGAGACGGCTATACCAAATCCACACACGAAGGAGAAGGACGCGGAACATTAATTTTATTTTTCTTTTGGTTAATCTCCAGGCCACATGTGGCGATTGTTCTTGGACCTTATGGTCATTCTTTCTGATGGGCTCGCTCTTTTATTTTGTTGGTTCAAAGGATATGGTTACTGAACTTTCTGGGGTGTTGTTTTAATTAATATGTTGTACCGATCTTGTTTATGTTGGATGCGATGTGTCTCCGAATATTCTGATCGAAGATATGGGATGGTTTATGAGCGACATTCGCGGGTATGGCATGTGCGACAATTAGAGGCGTGGGGCTTGATGTGTGATGAGGATTTTCGGCAAGTTTCAACTTGATATATTAATCATTCACGAGAATTATCTTACAGAAACAAATAATTAAACCATAGATGTGCTCTCACATCGCTCCAAAAGGTGCCCACACTAAGAAGAGTGAGATCACACATTTCATTTACATGATGGTGAACGGTAGAGCACAATTTTCAATATGAGTGAATGTGGTTGGTTATACAATATATTTTATAACTTGCTGACCTTCGCAGTTTAATCCATGTTTATAATGACTGCTAAACCCCCATGACTTATGGCGTGATGTTCAATAGAATTTGTTACTTCTAGATAAAGTAGCTTTCTAATGGTAAAAGATTTTTTTAATCGGTCCTTCAGATTCTGACTTTTTCACGACAAATAAAAACACAAAACTATTATCTTTATAATAATAGAATCGATTCAAACGTCATGTTAGCATTGTTGCCTGTTGGATGACAACTTAACGCCTATATTAAGCCATATTAGGATGCATCTATTTTTAAATCTTTGTACAGAAGAACGTAAAGGAAAGCATAAGATAGACATTTGTATGTGGCGATTGCTCCACCGACAAGACCGACGCTCTTAAATTAACGAAGAGGAAGAAGACAGAAAAACCTAATAACAATGCTTTTAAACTAAAGCATGTTAAACCCATGGTATGCGCGATGCCACCTTCTGCCACCGAACATTAACTGTTAACATTTGACTATGAAATTATTATTCGTTTAAACTGAGCGGATGTTATTCAGAACGGCATTTAACAACTCCATTATTTACGTGAGTAATCGTTATTATTAATTTATTTATTATTACTCAGTTCCGTTCCCGATTGCTTTAGACAAAAGAGTTTTGACGACAAAGGCTAAATGTACAAAACTTAAATGATATTGCTATTTAGTACACAGACGCATAATGTAGAATTAGGCTGTTCTATTTTCAAACTACACATACATACACTAGAGGTATTTAACACATAAATATGGCAGCTATGGTGTTGGGACCCACGTAATAAGGAGCAAGCCTTTTGCCGTTTTCCAGGTATACTGTGACTGAAAAACAGCAATTGACAGCAAAATCACTAACACTGCCCAATCAGGGACTATCGATTCCTGGGACCTCTTGCACAGTAGTTGCACTCTATGGCTGCAACACCGAGGTAGTTTAGATTATACTTAGGTATATCTAAATTTGATTAGCTATTTATATTTGAGTCTGGCAACCCACGTTGGGCCATCGTAATGGGCCTATCAATTTTAGTAGGTAGAAGAGGCCTGTGCCTAGCTGTGTGATAATTTATAAACAGAACTTATGCTAAATAAATATTTTTGGATTGTATAAATACATTTTAAGAATTAAGTCCTTTAGTCCTGTGGCGTTAATTTGCCGCTATGCTTACGGGTGCTGAATACGGTCTTGGATTTGATACCCGATTCGGGCAGAATTTTAATGGAGCTTGTTCTCATAAAGTTCTCAGTAGCGGCAGGGAGCTTGAAACTACGTCAGATACATAGCAATCGTTTCTGCCCTAATTACTTAAGATATACAATATCTTGCCATATTGGACGTAAACATTCGAATGGAACTTTGTTCCGTGTACTTCTTAATAAAAGGGACATATTGAATGTTCATAATATAATTGGCGAAATATAAATGTAATACACCTCTTCAACTTTCACTTCGGGGGTAAACCCATAAACATGTCGAAAGAAATCGGTATTTGAGAATACTCTTCTTAATTCTTACAACTTGTAGATACTGTTGGTATATTATAATTTAGTTTGACGCTTCTTTTACCGCTACACTCGTAAGCTTTTAAGTACTATATTAGTTCATTACATGTATGTTTTAATTGCAAGTTAATCTCATATAAAACTCATAACCGCATTTTGGAAATTATCATATTATCTCTATGATAAATTATTCGTTGTTACGCAGAGCAAAAGTTAACTTAATATCAATTTTAGTGATGACTTGAAGAGTAAGTTTAATTTCCGCATAGTTGCGAGGTCTCTCAAACTCAATTAATATCTATAGTTAATCGATTTTGTTTACCGATAATACTGTTAACTCCTAACTGGGTACTACATATTAGGGAATTAGCCTCGGATTTGTCATACGCAGAAATAAATTGAATGTATGTATCTATATCCGAGCCGAGTGTTGCCATTTCGATCTCGCGCGATACTCAAAATTTGTGTGATCGATAGAATAAACTAACCAGTCTTCTTTGTATTTTTCTCTTTTGATTACGATATAGGAGGAATATATATAGTGTGGAAACCGTTATTTATAAACTGACATAGATTACTTACTCTATCTATATACTCATAATAAAAATAAATGCTTTACAACGTACATAATTTATATCAATAATTTAGAAAACAAAGTCTTCCTCCAATATAACTTAATTTAAAATTTATGATACCTTCACATACACATACAAAACCCATGCTTCATTTTTTTTACTCCCATACATTTGTCCTAAATTCAAATTATAAATTCATACGATGTACTAGGCTTCCAGAACCGTGTAAGAGGTCGACGATTCAACGCTGATAACAATCTGGGTCCCTTTCAACATGCCTAGTTATCGTACATCTGATTCATAGCAGTGGTTTTTTTGACATGCCTTTTATATCTTGATCTATTTTATATGTTCGGATAAGAATTAGATTAGTGTTGAATTAGCTTGATATTTCAAGTATCTTGTTCGATATCTATTTATCCATAATAAATATAAATAAACACGGGCAGATGTTTGATTCTTCTTTAGGCTTAAGTGCTACGTAAGAGATATTTTTTTTAATTTGGCTTCTCTGTTGAGGTTAAGCGTGTACTTTTGGAAGAATTGTTTAGCAAAATTAGCGAATGGAAAGCGGTAATTTTACTAAACATATTCAAAATCACACATTTAGGCAAAATACTGTAAGAACTCAAAATTATCAAAAATAACTAGCGTAATGCGAAATAAAGTACATTACCGTTATTTGCTGCAGCCTTAGTACCTTTCTTTGATCCATAGTAGCAGACATGCCCTGGGTCCGATGACTGCGGAAGGACTCTGCTGTCTAACGAAATAGTTGTGCGCTCTATAGGTCTCTTCTACTTAAAAGTACAAAAGTAACATATAACTACTACTTAGTTCTTGTGAATCACCATGACAAGTAGGTAATGCCTACTTGTCATGGTGATTCACAAGAACTAGTAGTTAAGGCAACTTACAGTAATCGTTCGTTGCCTTCGGAGACAAGAACTATGTATGTACTTATTTCGTATCGATGCACCCACCCGCTCTTAAAGCCTTCTTTCTTCTCATGTTTTATCAGCCTTTGTTGTGTCAGAACTAAAAAGGCTAGCTATCGACAAAATAGGTTTTGGTCACAGAGTGACACATATGAAGGTCAAAATTAATATTTCGCGAGTTTATATTCATATTAGTTATTAGGTTCAGGCAAGGGGTGAAATACATTCACCATTGTAAGAATAAAACTGTTCGAAAGTCAGCTACGCCGGCTGTTCAGTACACATTAACATAAGTTGATAGCTATAAAATATGTTCTATACGGTGATAAATTGTGTTTGATTTAGTACAATTGCATTTCAAGCTAACGTAACGTGTAGGAGGGCTGAAAGTCATTCAATAAGTCTTGTACGTTTCTGTTTTCAAGGCTGAGTTTCCCAATCTGTGTAAATAAATGCGCAATTATTCATAATAACTATACGTAATTGTTATTCTATTGTAATGTACAATATGTTATAGTAAAGGGCACAATGTCTTGTATGTCCTATGACTTGCTAATGCCATCTATGCTGCGGTAAGGAGGACGGAATGGATTAATAGGAAAAACCTTTACTGTATTTCTGTGAAAATACCCACTCAAATTAAATCTTTCTTTTATGGATCACTGGACCGTCAAGCTACCGCGTTCTAGACGAAGATGGACCAGCCTGATTCTAGAAAAACCATCAACTTTTAGCACGTTTACCCTCCTGTGTTATTTGAACGTAAATGTATATAATTCGTATTAGTATAATAAAAATATAACGTAATAAGTCCTTCTTAAACGTACTGAATTATTAGGCACAGCTGTCATGAGAAAACCAGAATCAATAATCTGTTGACGTATAGTTGGCGAAAAATTTGCATTCTTTTAACGTTTAGAAACATAATATTTTATGTTTATGATAGTTTTATATTATGACGTTTAGTCTGTTAATGTTTAATTCAACACTTGCCATAACAGAATCGGCATCATGTATCATAGAAGCCGCCTATATGATTCAAACGCAAAGTCATACAAATTTAGTAGGTATTTAATTGTTGCAAAATAGTGACATCATCGTACCACGACCACCAGGGTAGCAGAAAACGTAAGCGTTATGTGTCTTGCTCGATATGGGCTCGGTAATGTAAACATGTCGTGCAACGGTGCAGCTCCTAGCAGGTTATGATGTCCTAGTGTTTCGTATACGCTTGGATAATATTATGCATACGCAATACTCACATATTCCATAAAGAGAAAAAAGATACATCGTCATAAATACAAGTTTATAGGAAGAAAATATAACAGTTATTTGAAAAGCTTCAGCAAGTCAATACTGCTAAAATAGTTTAAATCTATTGGCATGCTTGTCTTACAGTAAGGAACAGAAAGGAAGACGTAAGAAGTAAATATGTAGGAAATCGCTATGTCAAATTGATTTTAAACTCTTTTAAACATAGATTAGAAAAAAGCAAATAGTCATATGTATTATAAATACAACCGACGTACCAGCTAGATTACATTTAAGACTTGTCCATGACCAAAACCTAATAAATATATAAATATTTTGCGACATTTCAGTAAAAACACAATGAAAATAACAACAATTTATGTTTACATGAAAGACCAACAACCAACAATCTAGTAGTAAATGAAACTATTAAAATACCGTACAGTGTCATAGTACTTACTATAAACAAACAATAACAATATCCATTACATACCTACTCGTGTTATTAATGCTATAAAAAGTAACAGCAATCTTTACAAAATAACCACTGGTTGTGGTGATGTGATGTTTTTTATATCAAAAAGTTTGCAAACAGGAATAACAATATTACACATTACACGGTGCCATATGCAACACCAAACATATAATTTAGACATTGTTTGCTAACTCTTAAAATGAATTCGCTTATGACCCAGTGGTGGCTGCTGCCAGAACGCAGCGGAAGAGGTAATGAGCATACTGATCTACTGACAGCACAACACCTCCTTACCACACTGTAAACCTAGTTAATAGGTTTTCCAGCAACACGCCACACACTTGTTTTTCTGATATCTCATGCACCGCGTATGTAATTTCCTAATCCAGCGGCTCTATTATAGGAAAATACTAGATACAAAATACTAAATTATTATACTATATTTACTAGATACTAAATAAAACTTTGATGAAGTCATCAAACTGTACAGAAAGACTCCGTTGAAGAAGAGGTGTTTTTAACCTAATCGATATGTATTTATGAAGCACGTACTAAGAACAGTTTTAATTCTCTTTATTTTAATACATATTTTAATTAATCTTATATTTAATTAATCTATAAAACCTTAAGGTGTTTCCTAGTAGTGTTTCCTTACAGATGTGATCTATAAAATAAGAAGTATGGTTAGCTTAGCGATTAAAAAGACTACCCGTGAGTTTCTTACTAGATTAGATTTTTGATTAGATCTACCTACCTTTAATTTGCAAACGTCAACAGGTAAAAAAATTAATTCACAGTACAGTTTAGTAATCATAACTTTCAATTTAAATAAACATTTGTAGAGAACATAACACTGAGTCTATAATAACAACAATAACGTAAAAACCGCATCTATAGGTATTATTATTCTTCTTCTTACTTCGGCAATTTCACAACAAAATACGACGGGAGTACATAGAACGGAACTTGGCCGTCATATCGCAACATTGTAGCCACATAATGAGTGTCGATACAAACAGAAACATTTAAGATGCCTGTTTTATTTCAATATCAAGCGGTTGTAGACTCCTCACTGCGGCTGCGGAATGATCAGCGTTGTTATAATGTTGTCTTATTTACATATACAGATCTGCCATATCTTTGAGGGATAAAGTTGGTGTGTACATGTAAAAAGTCAGTTCAGTCGAATCTATTGTCGTCTGTAGACCACAGTTTCACATTGAACGCAGCTATTAAGATTTTCATTATGATAAAATAGTAGAGTTTGCTCGCGACTTTATTCGATTAAGCGCAATACTTTTTTTCTAGATAAAAGGTACGCTATGACAGTTTCCGTATCCCTAAGAATGTGTATGCAAAATTTCATAATGGTCGGCTATAACAAACAAACTGAGCATGACATGAGCTAGAGGCTTATCTATTAAACTGTGATCCACATCTAAATCCATTTAGTAGTTTATACGTAAAACTAGACAATGTAAATATAATTGACAGGCGGCAAAATACAATTATGGATTGAGACATAGCTAATTGAGTATTGATAAAACAAATATTTTTATATTGTTGTTAATGACGGACGACCTAGCGGCTTGAAGGTAAGCAGTTACTGGCTTACAGACATGGCTACGTTTTCTTGATATCACAGAAGGAAACACAGCCAAGTCGCTACCTACCGTAAACCATAGGGAGTATGTAGTTACCGTAGCATATGTGAAGTGGATGGAGGCTATGTTATTAGTGAAGGAATAGTAGGAAGGATATGAGAGGGTAATATTTCCTCCAGTGCATAGGAATTGCTAAATCAGAGCTAATACGCTCCGTAGCGCAACACTTTTACCAGTAACACAGAACCTACCATCTAATGTATTTATTATGTGTTTGACATCACTTCTCTACGTACATGCCGTATTCCCGATTAATTCGAACACCGGCGTAAAGATAAGCTTTCTTTTTCTTCGTTGGAAAGTATGCTTTTAATTTTAATTTGTATAACTAAATTCAAAATGACATACAACTTAACTAATATTAACAAACCTAACCTATAAGTAAAACAAAATAAAAGGAATAGCACAACATATATGACAGTAAATAAATACATTTTCTGTAGAGGTTAACAAGAATTACTAGTGACTTGTACCTAACCCAAAGTCCTCGTAATGTTTTTAAGAAAATATAAGAAAATGGTTAATTTTACCTTTACAATCACTACGGTATGCGAGCAACCATAACATGTTAATAAATAATACGAATATCTTCCACATTTGTACGCAAATCGATATTACACCAATATCGATAACCAAACTCCATATTTGACGCGACTATTGTTATTGAATAAATATAATACACGAACTACCCACGGAATAGAACAGCCCAATGGACGTGACTTAACTATATAAGTACTAGACTCATTGTCATAAAATACATATTCGCTGTATAAATAATATAATAATGACATCCGTACTTATAAGCTGTCCCCTAGCACAGGCCTCTTATAAAAATGAGAACGTTTAGCCCATAGTCCACTACGCTGGTTCCCACAATGCTGTGGCAGACTTCACATAAATTTAAAAATATTGTGGGAAAGTCTCATTCATGTAGGTATTCTCAAAATATTTCCTTCAATGTTTTAATAATTAACTTTTTAAGCCAAATTTCGCTATAAGCAAATAGCTTAACAAAATGTCGGAGGCGCGTGCCGTGACTTCCAACTCCCCATCGGCATGGCAGTCCAACGGTCACCTTCTATGGTGTATCGCTGCCAATTAATAAGCTAATTTATAATTATTTTTATTCGTATTGTTTGCGATATTAATCATATGTATTTATTTTACTTATATTTATATATTCATCTTTCTAGAATCAAGACAGGCTGGTTGGCAGCTGTATGTAATTCCTTTGTCTTCCTTATTCCGTAGAGTTACTGCAGCCAGAAACGTCAATCACTCTTGTTTACTCAGTCAATATTGCCTCAGCTCTATAGCAAACGGAATTGGATATTATAGAATCTTAGTATAAATATGTATTGGAATCAAGATTTAGGCTCTAATTTTGATTAAAATTTGGTATATGTTTGTGGAGTCTGTAAATATGTATATGGTTGGTGAAAACAGCGTGATTAAATAATAGCTTAAAGACTAGACATTTATTTAAGTAGGTATTAGTTTTTTCTTTCGGCAACATCAAACAAAATCCCACAGACACACATATCGGGATAAACAGCATTTTATATTACATCCAGGACGCATTCTATCTTTGTGCGTACTTTTGTTAAATTGTATTCAAATCTATTCAACGGTTTATATTTCAATAATAACGATAGTGCCTAAATACACGCCAACGGCAACTATCTATTAGTAAACCTATTAACAAGTTAAACAAATAATTAATTATTGCAACAGAACAGATATAAGAAAAGAAATGTAATAATCACAAATTCACCAAAACGCAAACTTTTACCCTCCATAACAGACATATAATTTGCATTGCAACGATTGGATGTAATACAAATTGTATTTCACGAACTCCAAAACAGATTAGGGTTCATAATAAACTATACATTGGTGTATATTGTATGCAAGGCTGTCTATAGATATCTCTGTAAACGCGGTCGTACTATTGTCGAAATTCGGCCGGTGCGGATGGGGCGTGCTATGGGCGGGGCGAGAGACAGAGATGCACAGCTGTAGAACTCTACAAACGATGTTTCTGAATGATAGAGATAGAATAATGGAGGGTTATTATAATTTTTGTATGGGGGTTTACGTTTATAATTGGGGTTTAGTGATTTAAGTTGCGATTGCAATGGTTTGGATATATGTTTTGAACTACTTTTAACGATTACGCATTTTTTGCGCTTGTGAAATTATTGGCATTTTTATTTATGCTATTTTTGATAGTAGTAAAATCTTAATAGTAAATTATATCATTAGTGTTTATTTAGATACTAATATTGGTCATAAATATAAGGACCTTATTTAATTTATCTGTAAATTAAAAACAATAACACTGCGCAACCAGGTATGTCTTATTAATAGATAGGTACCAAAGTTTCATCCATAAGAAAAATAAAGGTAAAAGAGAATCTTTTAATAAGAAATGAACAACTCCACTTGTAAACGTCATGTAACAATTCGTTTTTATACTAAAAACGATACTAAACCATTTTATTAGCGATCCAAGACGCAAGCGTCGCATACTTGTGACTGCATTCTACCTTTCGTGCCATAAGTCCACGTGACCATAGACAATAAAAAAGTAATAAACTGCTTTTATTACAGTTTTATTAGGTGCACAGATAATTAATTATATGTATATGATTAAAGCATATAGTCACGGTATCTAGCTATCGTATCAGAATCTCTTGTGTTTTACGTAAATTAGAAATCTATGAAATGAATATGTTCATGAATTTATTTCTTTTTCACGATCTTTGTTAATTAATTAAACATACATAATAATTATATAATTTAACTAATAAGTTGTAAAATTTTAATGCATTCTAGAAACAGTTTTAAAGTTAAACAACATTAATATTTTCACAATATTTACTTTTAAAAAGGCTACAACTGTATTAGGAAATCATGTATCGCAGGGGATAGTAAAAGAACGGACACTAGAAATATCCAGAATTTTCTTCTCTAACATTCTCATAGTTTTTAGTATAAATACTAGTTTTTGAGCTAGCTGTTATGTCGGCATAGTCAAAGAATGATCACTTAAGGAGTGATAAGGAATTCAGAAACACGCAAGTCTGATAAGCTCTCTATAATCTTTTCGAGAGTTTGTACTTATAGTCTACCAAGCTGTACTAGATCATAGATTAAATTGATTTTATACATTTATCTAGAATAAATGTAAACTGTGACTGATGGTGCCGTGCCGTTACTAGTAACGGCACCATCAGTCACAGTTATCGAATTGTTTAAATGTAATTATTTCATTTAACATTGGGACAGACAATTGAGATGTTAGTAAAACAATTTTATACATGAATAGTCCCACGTCGATGTCCCTGAAAACTGAGGTATATTGCACCTTTAATTTGCCAGCTATTATAATAGGTTTTGGCCCATGTAATAGCAGGGAGCTTATTGTCGTTTATCAGGTACAGTTCCAGACTCCGTGCTGCTAAAAACATTTTCTAGATAAGGCAGCCCTTTAATCAATAACAATAACAATCCAAGTGTCGAACTCATGCCCAGCATTTGCATACACTACCACGACTCCAACAAGGCAGATAGGGTAAAAATAGATGATTTTAATAAACGAAAGACTTCCAATGTCAAATGATAGCTCTCTAAACTTCATGATACTTTGAGCTCATTTTGCGTAAATAGAAACACCAAAGATTAAATTATGTTCGGGTACTTTGATATAACTAGGTACACTTCAGAACATTGAGACAACTACCATCTTACTCTCCCCGTGAACATGGCTGCTGTAAAGCAACCGATACGTAGAGGCAAAATGTAAACTTAAATATAAATAGTTTTATTTAATTTAAATAGCTTAAATTCAGTAAAGTTTAATAATAGTAGTGTTAGAGTTTTACAATAATGTAATAAAAGTGTTTTGAAAATAAAAAACGCGACTAAATCTGAATAAAGTAGATTAATTTCAATGTATAACATTCGCGTAAACTTAAGACAATATTAAGCTCTCTTTTTCAACAATAATCATGTATATTGAAACAATTTTTAAGAAAATTCTGCTATTTATCCTGTTAGGCTTTTCGCCTAAAAGCCTAATAGGATAAATAGCAAAAGCCTACTAGAAAAATCCAATCCTATCTAAAAATAAAGCGTTATAATATTCTCTCTTGCGTTCTTACCGTGTTTATGTAGCAGATAAACCATTTGTAACCAAACGTTTTTCAAATGAAATAAAAAAACATTCTGTATGCTTATGCGATCCTAGTACTTGACATTGACATTTATACATCAGTAGCCGATCGAATCGATCAATTTGATCGGAAAATTGACCACAGATGACCACAATTGACCATATCTTGACCGTATGTTTTGACCACAATTTAAATATTTGGACCATTCACACGGGGTATCGGTTACAAATGCATCATTGAGCAATTTTTTGCTCGGATTCTATAAGTGGGAGTCAGTCTGTCTTAAAGTTCTCACTAGTCTGTCAGGCGCCTAGCAAATAATAAGGTAGTTGAGTAACTAATCAATATTTGAATTTATTATACACATGAGTGAGTCGTACATAGGAAGATGTCCATACACATTTTGTCATACTAGAGAGCCCCGCGGTGTCACGCGTGTTAATAGATGTTTATGTTCTTACTGCTTTTTACTGCTTTCGGGATTTCATTCAAATTTAAGCCTAATCGCGCTCCAATTATCTTCTGCTGTATTCCTGTGGTCAGCTTCTAGTCTCCTTGAGAAGACGGTGAGATGGCTTAATGTCTAACGTTTTTAGCCGGCGCGTCAGGTATCCTATTTGACGTGCAAGTTATACCCCGCAGACTGCTTTTGCAATCTAGGATACTGGATATGGTAATAATTTATCATCAAGCGGGCTATAAGCTCGTTTGCCACACTTTTATTTGTTTTTTATTAGCCTATGATATGTCCTACTGCCAAGCAAAGGCCAGATCCTCTGTATTTCGTACCTAATCGCCCTATTGTTAGCTATCTCTTACAAGATTCTTTGAAAAGCATCCAATCATCCCGCCAGTTTTGTTTAAGATTAACTATATACGTTAAATTCCTTTGTATTACAAACGAAGTTACACTCGCTATTGCCACTGCGTCTATTATGTGATCTAGAATTAATTGGCACATGTCGGCCTCGGTGGCGTAGTGGTTAGTGTAACCGACTGCGACGCCTGAGATCGCGGGTTCGATTCCCGCTCAAGACAAACATTTGTGTGCATGAACATGGATGTTTGTCTTGGTCTGGGTGGTTATATGTATAATATGTATGTATTTACAAAAAAAATATATATATGTATATTTATCCATCGTCTAGTATCCATAGTACCTACAAGCTCTGCTTAGTTTGGGCTAGATGCTGTTGTGTGTATGTAGTAGAATATTATTATTATTATTATTATTGTGCCGAGATTAGGTGTTCTTTATGTCTTTATTTCTTGTTCTGAAAATTCGTGACGTCCACCGCAACAAAGACCGCACTCATTCCAAGTGAGAAAGTAGTCCAATTGAAAAACAATGAAAATAACTTTGTTGTAGACCATTTGTATATCTCCCTCGTTTTATAAAACAAAATCATCCATACCTTTGATTTTATTAATTGTTATTTAAATAACCTTATCTCCTAACTGTTTTTAACAAGCAAATAGTGCAGCCCAAGCTTCACGAAACACATACGATGCGAAATGTTTAGTCTACGTACAGGCGTCGTTGAGGATAAGTAGTGTGCGATTCATCAATTTGAAACCGTTGTCGATTGGCGTCTGACTTCTCTCGACGCTCTCTAGACTAAATACGCGCCGTTGCGTCGTCCGGTGTTTGCTATCGACAGTATTATATCGCTAATTCACATCACTATTGCTTAAGTCTATATACGGTTAAAGCCTGATTCCTATATCAAGAATTGAGACATATTCTATGAAAAATATGACAAAAGTTTATTCTCTGTAAGTAAAAGGACTCGTTATAGAATACTAGCTTTTGCGCGCGGTTTTGCCTGCGTGGTACCTACATCAATAAAAATGCCTAGCTAATGTCCGTTCTCAGGTTTTATACTATATCTGTACCAAATTGCATCTAAATCGGTTGAGTGGTTTAGTCGTGAAAAGGTAACAGAAAACAAAGTTACTTTCGAATATAATATTAGTTTTCATACTAGGATGGATAGGAACAGGACCTTAGTTGTATATACGAATTGTTTGTATTTGACACGTATGACTGTAGGGGGTAGAAGTCACTTTGCCAATACTGTTATTAATATAAAATTTTCCGTGTTTCGGGACCCATACGTAATTAAACCGATTAGCAATCGTTAGTTAACAGACCTAAAGCTAAAATTATATTTTGATTGTTTGTTAAAATTTTTCACAAAACCTTCATAAATGTTATGTCAAATATCTATTACGTGGATAGTAATAGTAATTCTTTGATGATCTTTAGTTAGATCATGTCAATATTAGGCGGCGCGGCTTCGTTCGCGTTTTTCTATATAAAATGTACCAACCCTATGTTCTTTTCTGTACCCCTAACAACGTGTACCTATACGAAATTGAATGGTTATCGGTCGAGTAATTAAGGTGCGAACACGTAAAAAACAAACTCACATTCGCATTTTAAATATTAGTTATGATTCTAAACTAAATAAGTTCCATAAAGGTGGGAACTGAGCTTAATAATAAGCTGTTACCGTAGTCTATAGTCACGTGTAATACAAGAAGTATAGGTCGCTCCTGGCCGACTTAGGTATAAGGCATTAAAGATAAAATAGAAAATGAAAAGGGAGAGCCAGCCATCAAAACTGTTAATTACCAGGCAAAACGTAGAACTACTACTGTTACACCAAGTTCCTCTAAGGGGGTGAAATTGCCCTGGGCAAGCTGGCTCTCATTATTATCGTCTACGTCACCATCAAATTGGCAAAGGCAGACTACTCTACTTTTATATTTATATTATTTGCCGGCCTCGATGGCGTAGTGGTTAGTGTAACCTGCTACGCCTGAGGTCGCGGGTTCGATTCCCGCAGAAGTCAATCATTTGTGTGCATGATCATGGATGTTTGGCTTGGTCTGGGTGTTTCTATGTATAAAATATATGTATTTACAAAAAATATATGTATATTTGTATATTTATTCATTGTCTAGTACCCATTGTACAAGCTCTGCTTAGTTTGGGCTAGGTGGTGTTGTGTATATGTGTAGAATATTATTAATTATATTATTATTATTATTAATTTCCTAAGAACTAAACATTTTAGTTTCTATCTCCTTTCAATAATTACCAAATCTATAAATCTTTGTTTCTTTACTTCATAACATTAGGTTTGAAATAATTGTTTGGAATGCAAGGTCCCAGCTTTAAATAAAAAATAACAAGGTACGACGTACAAACATAATTGTAAATTTTACCAAAATATCAGAAGATTATGCAAATTTAGTTTGTCATTTTTTGTGAAAGCCCTCTGATAACCAATAATCATATTCTTTTTAAAATGATGATAATTGGCAACACTGGCTGAATAACGGTTGATGTTCGGTCTAATTAAAAGGTTGGTTAATAAAATTTGTCATTCCTGGTTACAATTAGGTAAGTATGACGTGACGCAATAGCACCCGAGCAGTATGATCTTTGCGAGGTTTAGCAACGTGGCCGCTATCATGTAGGTAAATAAATAAGTTTTAAATTCATACTTATGTAGTTTCAGGAATACTTATATCATATACTGGGTAAATTATATTCCTCAATCTATTGATTACTGGTCTTAACCTACCAATGAGATTATCATTACCGTTAACTCAAATATATTTATTCCATAGAAATATTCAAGAAAGGCTTATGATGGGTAGGCTCTTTAGAAATACGTAGGACGATCACTGGCAGTCATATTCATAGCAAAGAGAGGAAAGTATTGCTACCATCCCGCTTACCATCAGCTAGAATGAACTAAAGTAGATTTGTTTACAAATATAAAAAAGAAAAAAAATTCATGCGTATTATACCAACACAATTGTATAAACATAATTATTCTCAATTGGTAATCGATTATAATCGAATAATTTATGTCTAACATCGAGTAATTGATGTTATCGAGAGATGTGACCGGTTACTGACCTGTCTTCAGACCGCTGTTAGACGCGCATGGTCGACATCTCATATTTATGTTAACATGCGTCGAATGACAATAAAAATGCAGATAGTCTATTAAACATGTTTTATAAACTTACCTTGCTGGTTAAATGACGTAAGAGTGCGCTTGCGCAACTGTTTTGGCAGTTCCAAGATCGAAATTACAGTAGAGGCTGAGAATATAAAGTTTTGTGCGGTATCCGATCACACTTGTCACATATTTTAAGATACCGAAATAGTGCTGGCAATATGTGAATGTAGTACGCCCAGCTACCTAAAATCCCTTGTACGTATACAAATAAAGGCTTGATGCTTGAACTATGGCTAAAAGAACCGAGAAGGGCAGAGATCTCGGTGCTTACAGCATAGCGCCAAACCCTCACTGAATAAATACAACGATGCGATCTTCTAATGCTTGTAGAGTTTCTACAGTCTGACCGAACTCCCAGGGCGAAGTGGAGTCCCGCTGGGCCTTAATTGTGCATGTCTAATCACAAATTCACACTCCATCCTGCTATTAAGAGTTTAGTGTCAGACAAATGCAAAAACCAGTATTTAAATCCAGGAAGTAGGAATGTTTTTACTGTATACAAACCTACTATACAAAAATGGCGTACATACACATTAAATGGCGTAATTACATCGTTTGATTTTGACGTGGGGCAGCCAAACTCAATTATTATTTTAAAATTAAGAAGAAGATATCTTTGTCATAAACAAACAATATTTCAAATTTCCATTCTCAAGAATTCGAAGATATTATCAAACAATACTTACTCGATTAGAGCAAATCGATTCTAATCTCAGTAAATCTGGCTAAAAGGGCCTTTATTCCATGCTTGCGATACAAGCAATTGATTTTAATTCGATCGTAAACACTGTCAAATAATCGTTTCGAGAGGTACTTGTGACGGGGCACCGATCTCTCGCTCGCGATCGTTCTTACTCGTATAATGAATATTCATAAACATTTAAATTTCGAATAGGTTAAGTATTTGTGTGTTGGTCACTTATTATGGCAATTGTCGCCATTATATGTTCCTAATTTAAAATGTTCGTCAGAAAAACTGTTATTGTTAAGTTCATAAGAAATCAACTTTCATCAATCATCATAGTTTCACTCACATCATTGGTTTTTAAAGTTAAATCAAAAATGTGTCAGTATTAAAAATATGAAGTGTATATTTTCTTTTTACTGCGTTGTAATGTAACAAAGGCCTATCTTTCTTTCATATACTTCTTCCTGTTTATCAACTGACGAAGGGTTGACTAGTGATGACGCGAAATTTATTAACAGATGATATTGTATTTGTCACCTTATACCCAAACTTACTGCTAACGTTTTCTACATTCGATGAGTACGATATCACATAAGACTTGATAGTAAATGACGATTCATTTACATATTTGTTTCTATAAATATTTAGCGTCAGATTTCCTATATCCTGTAGGTAAATGTTTAGCAACTATCTTCCTTGTTTAAATTTGTAATGGCTGTTGAGAAGCCTTCTTCAATAAGTTCTGTAACTTATTATCTCTATCAAACTTTAAGATCTATTGTACCTAGCTATCATCTTCTCAAGCTTGACATCGCTCTAATTAGCTATTCACCTTAAAGTGAGTTCCACAGGGATTGTGTCTCTTTAATATTATTTTTCGGGCGGACACATTAATTTTTAATTTATGTTTCTGGCTACTGGTATCATTACCCCACGCAGGCTCGGCGCGAGGGAATTGTCTCACATTCTCGTTAACCTCTGCTAGGTCATAATGTCAATAATAAAAACTATTTTAATCGTCTATAAAATTCTACGGTCTCTTCCATATTTAAATCCTTTAGTAATTGAGAAAAACAAACTTATTTTCGGCTGGTTGGTAACAATCTATTCTAAATTCAACTTTATTTCAACTAGAATATGGAAAAAGCAAATATGTTTTGGCAGTGATAAGGTATACTTCCAACGAAATAGACTTGCAGTTGTGACATTAAATTTCGAACTTTATGTGGTTGTAATATGAGTTATTTGGATGTCGATTGTAGGTTGGTAAAAGAAGTAAAAGTAGTTTGACGTTTCCGTAGAAGCGTTTACCCCCTGTTGCGAAGGAGGCAAAGGCCACGGGAGTGGGTTGGCAACGCTGTGCATTAAATTTAGGATATAACGTGTCGTTTTGGTTATTATACTTTATTTTATAATCAATTAAATACATCAATACCATTTCGAATCGAATATATTCAAACTTTATTGTCATTTAGTGCGATTGGAATTTGTGAAATTGGCTACTTCTTTATATTGTAAACGTGTGTCAATATTCTAAATGTCTTGCTGCTGTACGCTAGAGTCAGTCAAAATATAATAATAAGCTAGTGTTTGAAAGTGAGCTCTACGGTAGCGTTACTTATATTCGGTACCTAAGCATAAAACTACCCACATACATGATTTTTATTACACATTTATGTAACGAAAGCGGTAACGACATTCTATAATCTACATTGTTAATGAGCTGGCCATGGTGCCGCACCCAAACTCTGTATATGTTTATCAAAAACTTAATGGAAATTAATTTGGATTCATTTTCGAACTCTGACCTATAAGTATAACACAAGACAGAAAGACAACAGTTTTAGTTAGTCATATTTTGTTAATATGAAGCTAAAATAAATAAAACGTCATTAAGATACTTTTTATGTTAATATCTACTATATGCAAACTATAAAAAATACTAAAGGGTAAGAAAACTAGATCATGAAAAAAGGCGGCAACCAATTTAAAATGTGCCACATACAATATTTAGTCTACATTTTATTATTACGTTGGCCACCCTGGCGTTCCGTTTCACGCAGCGAGGCTATGCTACTGTTCAACCCCCTGTTGATACGAACACACTTGTTTTATAATATTTTATTTTTACGCTAATGACCGCCCGCGACTTTGTCCGTATTTAATCGTTTTATGTTAAGTATTTATTAATACTGATAGACATCAAATCGTTCATTTAAAAATGATAGGATGTAGATGGATTTATTGTATGTAAATTTAAGAATAATATTATTACGACGAGCTATAAATTGGAATTTAATTTGAGTTGACGATGAGGAGTGGTATTTGATTCAAAGTAATTACATGATCACAAAATGTTAGGAAATAGATTAAATATAATCGTCTGTTATAATGCAAGGTAACATTCCTTGTGCTTATCTCTTTAGTAATTTTACCGCATCGAAAGTCGAACGCCATTTGTTTAATATCGTCCCTGTCCGATGCAATCATTTTTGTATCTTTAGGCGGCTTCACATTTTAATTGAATTGACAGTAACTGAAATATAAAGATTAATATTTAGTGTTAAAAAACATCTTATTACATTTTACATCTTTGTATGAATAAAAATAAATTTATTTCGAAGTAGATAGTAATGTTTTATTAGTGACTGAAAAAAACTCATACCATAACTCGCCTAATAAGCGGTTATGAAAACTTGCAATATCTATGATATTACTTGCATGTTGCTAACTCTACAATTTACAAAGGAGACTTGCTGCTAGCACAAGGGACAAAGGTCAAACTACTCTTCACCAGACCTTATACCGTCTTCGCACACAGACTGGAAACCCTATTTAGCGTAGAAACACAGCACAAGCTTGCTTATGATCTTGTGCTAGCCATGTTATCCCACTTTGACCAAAATCACAGGTTAAATGGATATTACGCTGAGGATCCACTTATTAGTAAAAACCAAGTCTTTACTGTTTAGTTAGACAGAATATCGTATCTTAAACCGTTAATAATTGAATAAATGTGACTACTTATACACATACCTACTTATTTGTACCTGCTCAAATGATATCTAATAATAAACAAAAAGGTCAGTACCATACCGAATCTATTCACTTGAACAGAAGCCACAGATTATCAACGAATACAGATGAGGTTCTACAAAAAAGTATCGTTCACAATTATGTCAAACTCAATTTGACAACTTGATGAACATGACCGTTCGGCGTTTGACGTAACTTCATGGGTGGTCCGACCGGCAGGCGTGCATTTTTTTATTATTATTTTAATTTTTATTTTTAAATATTATTTTTATTTCGACCACCGTAGGGCGATGACTAAGTGCCTCTCAATAACTAGCCACCGGCGAAGCGTTATAACCGTTCTTGACTTTTTGGCGTACCGACACACGTTTGTAAATGATGCGAGTTAACAATGTCGTTAGGGATAACATAGCTCTGTTTTAAACAATAACGTTACGGTAATGTTAACTTCAACAGATTTCATATGTATTATTTCCTTAGAGGTACCTACTTATTTAGTTTAAGTATACCTACATAGGAAAGATCAATTGCTTTTATAAAACTATTTTCACTCCTAGGTTAACCAAACTATGGATAATGGAAAACTAAACAAAAACATACACCAAACCAAAGACACTGTGTGCCGTTCAAAAACGAAACGATAAGCGCAAAATGACAGCACAAAAACTTTTTCCCGCCAAAAGAACTGTCAAAGTGACGTTGTGTGTGACATTACCGCGAGGGTAAAGGATGGTGACCCTGATGCCGTGTAGCTACCTCGGCGGGGGCGCCTCCCCGCGCTGCAGCTTGGACCACGCCGAGCCAAAGGTCAGATGCATTCTGATAGTCTCAAACGTACGAGCTGTGAGAATTTCCATTTTCGAATAATAGATGGCGCTACTATGACCCGAGGGCTAGATAATAGTCAAAGGCTTTAAAAATAACGCCTATTACTAATGTTAATTTTCGTCTTAGTAGCGCATGGAAATTCTCACGATAATTGCACTAAGAGCTCAGTTTTGAGTTTCACTACTTCGCTCTTACGGTTTGAAAACGTTGATCACGAATTGCACTCTATCTACCACTCGCACACAAATGCACCAATTTTTATGTTTATTTTTTATTTCTTTGTACGCTTATGTTTTATTGCACGGTATGGCCTAATACAATAATGCTTGCATGCCCTTCAAACCTTATTGAATGCAGCACTTTTTAAGCACCTTTATAGGTTTTCAGATATTCTATTATTTTGAAATTGTGAATAAGTATGTTTTATTTTTACATCTTTATATTATGTTATTTAAAGGAATTCGGTAAGTACCGCTTTGTGATGTGTCCAATTTTATTACGAAATATTCTTTTTTAAGAAAGTTAAATTACCAACAGTCAGAAACACATGTGACAAGATGAACTTTATGGAACGCACCGCCATGATTAATTAACACCGAGCGTTATCTGTCCATCGTAACTAAAACCAAATTTTATTGTTCTCATTGTACAAAACTGTTTATGTTTTCCAAGTGGTAAGGCATGGTGAGGCGTCAGATCTCATGTTACCCATTCATGGTGACCATTAAAAACTCGTAATACATTGGCTCGTACCTACGGGACAGTGCGTCGTTAGCCACTTGATACCAGGGTATCATAACTTCGAGCCGGTGTTCGCTTACATGATGGTTGATCGTTTAATTTTGGAATGCAGAAGATTAGCGTGTAACAATGCCTAATTGCGCGACTGATTAGGTTGTAAAGCGAAATCATTTTGTCGTACTGTCGTTAAGACCCGAGTTGTTTTATGCGTTATCTAAATGTGAATCGGTACGGTACCTAGTTTCGATTTATTTGTATATTATTCTAGATGAAAAGAATAATGTAATCAACTAAAGAAAAACACTTAATAAAAGTGTAGAAAATAATTAACCTTTGCCTTCAGAAAGATTTAAATGCAAATATAAAACACATCCATAACTCACATCCACGACAGTTCGTTGAACCATAATTTATGCATGAATAAATTATTATAAATATCACAAAAATAATAGAGATATTAATTTAAATCAATGGTCAATTTTTAACCTATCTCACGCACCGCACATAAAATACTATAACAAAGAAACAAATAGAAGGCACAGACAACCAAACATAAAGCCACCCAGAGATAACAGCAATAAAAACAAATTTGTCCAACTTGATAGCTGAACACGGTGCGATTTATCGACCGAGATGTCTTTCTCGATACAACTTGTAAGTTCCCGCGTTAAATCGATTGGGCTTAACTCCATTTTGTTTATGTAATCGAAAACAGTCTTTGTCCTTTGACACCGTTCAGGATTGAGGACGTACCAGAAATATGTCGAATGTTTCGGAGCAAAGAAAAGAAAAAATTGTTTGATTAAAATTTTATCGTTTAGCTGATATCTTTACATTCTAAACATTTTAATCATTATTACATATAATTTTACAAATTAATTACTGCTCCATTTACTGTAAAATCAAACCTGAGACCTTTAATAGTATAATTTTTACTCAGAAATAAAGGTATGCACGCTAGGAGAGACGAAAGTAAAAAACTCCATCTCGCCTGGCTGGGACGCACAAATTTTTTTCTGTACTTCATTAATAATGATAAATATGCGAAAGTGTGTTTGTCGGTTTGTTCTTTTCTCATTGCAACAGATCGATGTGATTTGCATAGAGATTATTTATGGTCTGCAAAGAGACAATGACAATTTTTTTCCTGAGGCTACAATTCCTGTGGGTAAGTAATTTATCATAGAACCACGGTAGCGAATGTATAAAATAAAAATAACATAATCTTGATTGCTGCCGTAAATATTGAAAATTATGATTTTAAATACACATTGGCCTAAATTACTCCTAATTATAATTCGAGTTTTAAAACGAACAGCATAATCTTACTTTCGTTCTAAACACAAATGAGTTATGTCTTCTAAAACCAATTAATAACATGCCTGTCGAAAACATTATAAATTCAAACGCACGCGGCACGCTCTAAACAAATGACTGTATAGAACAATAAAAGAATAACCACAAATCGTTCCATAAATAAATCACTATTAAAATTGACATTTCACGCGACAAGTTTAAAATGTTTTTTAACTTATTAATAATCAGCAATATCACATGTTATTATCGGAGATAAAACATAAAATTGGTGGACAATAAATTTGATGTTTTATACGTTACGATGCGGGAGCGAGCCGGGGTCCCGATCGTAAATATGCACTGAGATAAAACAATAAACGAATTACGTTTAAATAAAGAAGCGTTTTGTTCTGATGCTTGTTTAGGACATAGGGTGTTACTTTGTTACAAAGGACATTTTAATAATTTATTGACAAATTGGGGTAGGCTTGTCGCTTTTATCATGAAATCTTATAATATTACAAACTGCACAACAAAGAATATTTATGATGGAATGATGATCATAATTTTATTATACCTACATAAGGTAGAGTTTAAGGTACCTATCAGACTATGTAAACTTAAAGATGGTTAAAGTGAGACAGAAAATTAAGTAATATGAAAGACGACATTAAAACAATAATAATTAATACAGTTAATAAAGCTACCAACAAACTATTTTATTATTAATAAAACACAATTATGTAACAGTTTTAAATATACATAAAAGTAAGACTAAGAAAAAACCACACTGGACATTACGCTGTAAATATGGAACAAAAAGTGTTCGAACTCCTTAAATCAAATGAGTGAACGAATAAAACAGCCTGTACACTAACGAGGGCCGGGCCGGGCGCGTTGTCGCCGCGTAAAACGTATAAATTAGGTGCGCTATCGCGAGATCGGGCGGCCTCACACCTCGAGTGGAATGCGCCCGCTGATTTACGCCCTTTCTCACACGATACCTCCTCCGGGCCCATGCTTTCCTGGTGGCTGTGATGTTAATGAATGTTGCTTTCGATCATTTGACAAAAAGATTAAAATTTAAAAATCTGTTGTTTTAATGATGAATTGATTGAAATTTAACTATTTTCACGGTTTTCATTTTAACTTGTTTTGTTAACAAGTTTATATTTACACGTACCCTGACGTTTTGTTAGCCATTGTCACGTGGAACTGAAATATTAAATTGAAATTATGACCAAATTAACTTTTCAGCAAACCATTGTAAAAATAATACGGATTAAGAGGATCAGCACAATACACACGCATATTAACTAAACTAGGCTTCGACTAACTGCTATCTTGAATCTCACAAAATTTAAGTAGGGCATCCAACAATAACTGTATCTTTTGTCATCTGACATATTTCGCGATTGATCAACTCATTCAGTCGCTGCACTAGGAATTATTCCTGTGCCGCAGGAGACTAAAGAAACATTGAAACGACGGACACAAACAACATTCAAGGCATTAGCAACCTTTTATATTGTAAACTGAACTCTTGCACTGTTAAATCGGACAAATATAGGTATACATTTTTTCTAATCAGATTAATAGTTTCTGAAATTAGAGTGTTGAAACGTGCGAACGCTTTAGCTTTATAGTATTAAAAATTATTTCTTATATTCGATATATCTGTATCGAAAGTATATCATTTCTCAAAGAAAAGTTAAAAGGGACTCAGCACTTCATAATTAGTTGCGTAATTAATCACTGGGTTTTTAAAACAGAGCCTTATAATAATTTAATTGAGTAAGTAAGCAGTTATAAAAATAGTAATACGTCTGGGTTAAACAAAGTTGGGATCTCAGAGGTGTAGACAGAAGGCTAATAAACAGGCTTCGGGCACGCCACGATTGTGGCGGTAAGACCCGTGTTTGAGGAGTGGCTGGAGAGGCGGCATGGCGCCCTCACCTTCCGGCTGACACAGGTTCTAACTGGCCACGGTTGTTTTGGCCAGTTCCTGTGTCGTATACGCCGGCAAGAGACGCCTGGTTGTCACCACTGCGGCGACTGCCGCGACGTTGTAGAGGACACGGCGCTGCACACTTTGGCGGTTTGCCCCGCCTGGGCATCGCAGCGCCGTGAGTTGATCGCGGCAGTCGGATCGGTTGCCCTCTCGCTCCCGGCCGTAGTTCAGTCTATGGTCCGGAGTGAGAGGTCGTGGAGCGCCGTCGCCTCCTTCTGCGAGGAAGTAATCTCCACCAAGGAGGCGGCGGAGTGGGAGAGGGAGCGTTTGAACCCTCTCCCCAACCGCAGAGCCGGGCGCCGGAGGGCGCGCGATGACCTCCAGCCACCCTGAGGTTTGACCTGGGGGTGGCGGGCTTTGTGGGCCTGCCCGCCATCCGTTCAGCACCAGGTCCGAGAGGCGGCGTGCGTGTTCCCACGCGCGCCTCTGTGTCGTGTCCGTCTCCCCTTTAGGGGGAGACAGTAGGGCTTTTATATTGTGTAGTGCCTATCTTGGGTAGGTCTTGTTGCGTAGTGGCCTGCCGTTTCATACGGCGGGCCGTAACCTCGGCGGGGTCGCGACCGCATGCGAAAGCGATTCGCGCGGCCCCGTCGATAGTGGTTTTGTCGAGGAACACCGTGGTAGGTTTAGTCGGTATTCCGGGAGGTACATTGTCTTTTAACATCTTTCTTTTACCCCGGCGAGTCCGACATAATCCCTCCGCCCGCCCCCGCGGAGGGATATGCGTCATAGCATTCCCCCACGTAAAAAAAAAAAAAAAAAAAAAAAGGCTAATAAACAGGCTTATGTAGACAATGCATCGTCATAAATCATCATAATACCTAATAAATAATTTACAATAAACATTTATTTTTCTGTCAATAATTCGAGTAGGAATGTCCTAAGCGTGTAAAAAATAGAGCTTGCATTTTCCAGTATAACTCGTAAGCTGCTTAGCTCAGATGGCAACATTGTAAACACTTAAGATAGATATATTAAGTGGTAATACGTGATAAGCGCTATAACCACTGTATCTATTTATTTCCTTAAGATGCTAAAAAACAAGGATTCTAGCTTGCAGTACCTATACAAACGATTATTTACAGCAAAATAAAAACTGTAAATAATTTTACACTTGTAAAAGTAATACAACATACCTACTACATACTTATTTTAACTATCCATAGTTATCACTTTTGAATATAAAATAACTTGGAACTACACTTAATTATGTAGTAAGTACACAAGTAGAAAAATGAAATGCCAAAAAAATATATTATGTAGATATCAAAAACTATTTTTTTCTGTAATATGTTACTGAAGTACCAAGGCACCATAACATTGGAGGAGCAACGTGAAGGCATTTCAATTGTCACCATCTATCGAGCAACAAAATGTCCGTATATCATATAGACGAGATGGCGCCCGCTTGGAAACGGGTAAGGTGACGCTACCAATTACGGACCTCCCGAGTCATAATATGATTCCACTTTTATCTTTAATATTATAGGTAGACGGAAAAAATATTGCGTATGTAGGACGTTTCGTTGATAGATCTTTTTGGTATTATGGTAGGCTACTATTATATTGTGTTTAGGGTCGTAGGCCTCATTTAAAATTCCTTCATTTTTACTTCGGTTGCTGTAAGACAGAGATCTTTCACACAGCGTTTGAAGTGTAAAATCGGCCAACAGTAATTGAATATGCTATAACTAGCATTTACTACATAATCCAAATTAGCTAAACCGAATTTAGAACCTTTAAATTCATCTTAACCACAGCACTAGTATAGTATTATATGTATTATCTGTGTACACATATAATATTAAAAATTATCTGAATACTGCTTACTAGCTATTCATATGTTAGACAAACATCATTAATCAACTGTAAGGATAAGGCGAAAGTTAAAATTGTCATCAATACGGCATGGTGTCGCATGTTGCAGTAACCATCTTCGCATGTCACAAAAAATATTGGTTCTGTGATATTTTTTCTGTGTCAGTTGTTTCAATGGTTCAAAGTTACACAGAAATAAACATAGAAATTACTTTTAGCGTTATCTTTAAAACAATTTGTGTAAGCCCAGTGGTCCGATTGGTAAGATATGAGTTTTGGAATCAATAAATAGATTAAAATGTCACTTATTGCATACTGGATTATTAATACTAGCAAACGCTTATACAGAGGGGTAACATGACCACTAAACTAAAACGCAATTCTCAGCTCTTGTTTTTTAATAAAAGCTTCACAACGGACGATTATTGTCACAGTCACCCAACATTTCGGTTCAGATTTTATTAATGTTGTTAAGTTAATCTTGATCTACCGAGGCGACGTTTAGGAGTTTTATTATTTATAACCTGTAGCTTATCTCTGATCTCCTGGTACCCTTCCACCGTTATACAAATACTATTTGATTGCTAGTTATTTTGTGATATATGGACAATGCGTGCAGCTTATTAGTTAGGACATTTGGAGCAAGGGTTTCTAGACTCTGATGATGATCACGACAAGAGGTAAACATGGTTGGCCAATGGTTTAAGTGGTTGCAAGTTCGATCACCGCATGAGACAAATATGTGCTGCCAAATTGGTTTTGTGACCATTGCATTTATTTTTTTATAGCACCAGGCGATCATGATTTTTTTATTGATGATAGAAGGAGAAACTAGATAGGTGAGTTTTTAGGCTGGCGAGTGACTAAGGTATTGTCTATTTCTGAAAATACACGGTTTCTACATTTTAAAGCCCAGGAAGCAAAACGGATGATCATAACTAGCGAGTTAGTAAAAAACCATGTAGAGCAAATTGGTAGAATGAAAAACAATTTCTAACTGTGAAAATTACTAGAAGACTAGAATGGTTAACGGAAAATAGAGAGAAAAATCAATAAAATGTTGTTATACCTGATACGCAATAGAGTTTCATTGAATATATAATGGACGCATGGACGATAACTACATATATTATTACATCGAGCTACGAACTAAAGAAACCGACCGCGAAAAATAAACGTCATTTTAACTCTACGCTTACACCACCGTGCACCGGTCGAACATGTCTGTCTCAAATTCTCAACGTTATAACGTTCTACGATAATTAAATGCACTTTTGTGACATTACCATGTAAATTAACCACGGTGGTCGCATCTAAACAATGTCGTTAAGACAGAACAAGTCCAACGTATCTAATTGCCCCAATCTCTCACCGGTGGTTTACAGATTCGGAGATTTCAAAGTGATTTGACGTAAGAAAATTGGCAATTTAAATTGTTTTGGACAATAAATATTTTATAATAGCGACGATTAACGTTATCATATAAATTATCGATTCTATTGAGATGGTATCGATAAGGCAATCGTACATAATCGATTTAAAAACTGGTTGGTTTGAATTTCTAATTGGGTGCGGTAATTTGAACCGTCGTTTTGTTTAATAGTTACATATGCAGGTGTGTATTCCAGAGGGGTAGACAGAGACTATTTCCACTTGCTACGAGCCTAACATCTCTTGTTTCTCACTTGCTTTGCATTTTACCTGCACTACACTGACTACGTAGATAACTCAATATTTACTAAAACTCATTACTCAATGAGTTCTAGTTTGATCATCATACGGGACGAAAATTTACAAAACCATATGTTGTTGTTCCTAGTCTGGATGTTCAAAGTCAAACACGGAGAAGTATCTTTTTTATGGGTCTGTTTTTTTACTAATAAAAAGAATTGGCACCTTCGTCAGCTTAAGGTATTCTCATTCTAATCTATCTAAACATGTTTCCGATCTGGTCAACTTATAGGTCTTCACCTTCCGACCGTCCAATTCAGATTTACATCATTCACTTTCCTTGGCAATATTTTATCAATAATTCTTTCCACGATGCCAAACTATCGTAGTCTACCTTTCACAATTATTTTCACCATAACTTCTTTAACTCGTGCTCTCCTTTTCATGATACTATACTTTAAATATATATCACACATTCTCAATGATCTTATAAACACAAGTGTACACTTTTTACTTGTTGAAGTATTATTTTGCTTTATTGATGGACAGATTAATTGTTAGACTGACTGCCACGCAAAGGTCTCGAGTTCTATTCCAAAGCATGCATCGCATGTCTTTCTAAGTTTAATGCGTATTAAATAGATAATAATGGCTCTCTTTAATCCCTCCGTAAAGGAAAACATCGACAGAAAACCTGCATGTTTAGGAGTTCTACATGTTTTTAAAGATGTGTTAAGTCTACCAATTCGCTCTGAGCCCAGCGCGGTAAGCGCTGGGCTCAGAGGGGAATTGGTAGACTATGATTTTACCCTTATAACACTGTCCCGAGACCCTTGCCTTTGTGAAATAGTTTGCAAAGAAGACTGATGTTATAAGGAGAAGGATGTTGGTTGGCTCTGAAATATTTTAATCTATAGTCATCCATGGTGACATAGTGCAGTGCCTTATATCCTACATCCGTACCCGTATGTACACTGACGGACTCATAAACTGCATCAATGTTCGAGACGCCTTTGAAATAAACGTTTTCACCAATTATTCAAATTTTTTATACAAATTTAAATTGAATCCTATAGTTTGATTCGTTAACTTCATAACAGCGTAGTATCATATGCTTAAGTGTAGTTTGTATACTGGAAAGGACCATTCAATTTTTTTGAACAAAAACAATAAGTGTAACAATAATTGGTTTTGGTGGGTTTATTGAAAATTGGTGTTTATAATAAAAAAAGAAGTTGAAGCACAGGTCTTTTTCTTTTAATAAGGTGTATTGCCTCCACGTGCCCTTATTACAGATTCTAATCGGTTCCGCATAGATCTGATTAGGGTTATTAAACGGTCTTGCGGAATATTGTTCCATTCCTGTGATATCGCTTTTCTTAGTGCACTGTTGTGGGCACAAGATTTCTCGCATATACAACTTTTATTAAACTGTCCCAAACATGCTCAATGGAATTAAGATCCGGGCTGCGCGCTGGCCAATTCATGGTACGTATCTCAACCTCTTCGCAATATTGTCGAACTTGTGCAGCTGCGTGGGGACGGGCATTATCTTGCATTAGAGTAAAATTTTCGCCTATTAATCCCATGTAAGGTACCACGTGAGTTTCTAAAACCTCTGTTATATAGCGTTGTGCCGTCAAACCACCTCTTCTACGGTTTTGACGAACCATTTCGATGAACACAAGTTCCGTTCGCCCGATCATCGAAATGCCACCCCACACCATACACGAACCGCCTTCAAAAGGAACACGCTCCTCAATGTTATTTTGAGCATATCTCTCCCCACGTCGACGATAGACTCTTCTGCGACCATCTGCACCATTTAAACATGTCCTACAGTCATCGGTGAACAATATGGAGGCCCATTGCTCTTCAGTCCAATTAAGATGTTCACGCGCAAATCTTAAACGAGCTTGTCTGTGAGCTGCAGACAGCTTGGGACCATTAGCTGGTCTAAAAGGGGTGATTGCCGCTTCCTTAAGTCTCCTTCTTATTGTTCGTGCACTCATGTTTACTCCACGCACTTCATTCGGCTCTGTTTTGATGTTTACTGACGTAAGGAAACAATTTCGTAGGGAAGTTGAAACAATAAATCGGTTGTCACGACGCGTGGTTGCTCGAGTTCTGCCGGTACCGGGTCTCCTTTTGTAACCTATCTCTACAAACCTTTGGTATACTCTAGAAACCGTAGACTGGTTTAAATTTAAATTTCTAGCAATCGTTCGTTGATCCAAGCCTTCCCGCACCAATGCCCCAATTTGAGCGGCTTGTTAGGACGGACTATCCATATTTATGGTTACGAAACTTTTGTTGAGTTTAAAAGACTAATAATCAATACTATTGGTAACAATCATTTAAATCGCAAATGAAAAAAAGAAACAAAACGAATTAATTTCAAACTTTACTCTAATAATAACACATGAATTTGCAACTAAGCATAAATTTTATTTTCCCGGCTATAATTTTATCTTAGTCTCCCCGTGAACATGGCTGCTGTAAAGCAACCGAAACGTCGGGGCAAAGTGTAAACTCAAATATAAATTGTTTTAATTAGAAAATATATAGCTTAACTAGTAGTAAAATTTCAATAATAGTAGTGTTAGAGTTTTCAAAATTATGTAATACCAGTGTTTAAAGTAAAATAAACAACGCGATAAAATCCGTATAAAGTGTTTAATTTCAATTATTATACTGAAGTTCTATTTTTAAATGTTGTTTTTTTTATGATAATGGTATGTTATTTTTATGATTAATGTAAGTCTTGACATTTTCATTTAGTTTAATCTAAAAAGTTTGCATACTTACCAAAAATATTAATTCGAAAGTAATCATGAACTATGATGCAGTTTATGAGTACGTCAGTGTGCATGAATAAGTAAAGAGAAAAAGGATTTGAAGAGAGTGATTGAAAATGAAATAATAGTTTAATCTGTACCTAGAACTTATATTTGATTATGTATACAAATTGTATATTATTTCATTGGCCTTTGTTATTGTAGAGGGCCATTAAAAAAGTGACAATCTATTATTATTTACAGAAAATAAAATAAAATAGGTAGCATATTGCAAATTATTTGTGATATAAAAGTAAAATAAAGATTAGTCGTTTTCAACAATGTCTAGTTCTATCGATTGCACTGTAACATGGACAATAACAGCCACCATTCTTCAACTACACAATGAATGGGTTCCGAGAAGGGCACAAGATGTTTGTGAAAAATGTCGCTAAGTACGACAACTCGATAGAAAAGCCTAACTGATAGAGATTATATCGATGCTTTATATCGATTAACTTTACTTACTTGTATCATCAATGTATATATAAACTAGTTTTTTCTAGCGGCTTCGCTCATGTAGAAGTAGGTCAGGTTATCTTAGCAACAGTTCTATTATTTTTTAAATAAAATGTGTATGCCTATGATACTCGGCGATAATTTAGCGTAGTAACGGTAAATACAAAAAAATAGAATCGGTTGAATTGTTTTTGGTTTAAACTCTTTCAAACAAATAAACAAACAAAACATTAAATCTTTCCTTTTTATAATATTAGTATAGATCATTTATATATAAATAGGTTACAGTTTTTATATTTAGTTACTTAACCTAAATATAAAAACTGTAACGAGTCTGTGTTCAGATATATGTAGGTACCTACATATTTTTGCAAAGCTTTTTGGGCTTTCAAACAAAAGCAATGGTCAGAATATTTCGACCACTTTAACCACTACGCGCTCATAGCCAGTTGCACTCACTGATCGGTAAACGATTAGCGAGGTTAAGCAACGATGGGTGCGGTCAGTCTATAGATGGGTGACCGCTTAATGGTATTTCATCTGAGTGTCTCCGTGCTTCGGACAGCACGTAAAAAGTCGATTCCCGGTTGTTGCCAAATTGACAGCAGTCGTTAAGCCATGTCAAACGCGCCCGTAGGCCTACTACTCTTGAACAACTCTTGACAACAGGTTGGCCACTAACCACATGATAAGAAAAAGTAAGAAAGAAGACCACTACGCCATTCGTACAATCAATAATTGATAGAATAGGACTAAACTTATATTTCTTTAACTATATCTCATCACATACTTTTTTAATTTATTTAATTTAACCATCACGATACGTTGCCCTAAATCTAAAATATAAGAAAATTTTAAAGTACCCCCTGAATTAAACTGGATGTAAATTTTGCCAGTATGGGTAATTATTAAATGATAGAATAAGGAAGCACGACCAACGGTGTCATGTACTTATATAAGCGTAGGCGTGCGAGGGGAATAGGACGATACCGTCACTGCACCCCTACATTTTCTCATACCCATTTATAATATCAATAGCTCCTCCATTTTGGAAACAATTTCGAAATCGTTTTTAGAAATTTTGTTTCCATGCTATTTTCTTCGTATAAGGTGCAAAATCAAACATAGGCAGTCCTATCCTATTGTTAATGTCAGTTTGTGATCCATTATGTTCTCGAAGATATGAAATCTGCCAACGCGCACCGGGCCAGTGTGGTGGACTATGGCCTAACCCTCCTCACACTGAGACGAGGCCCGTGCCCAGCAAGGACAGTTTAATACAGGTCTTCTATTATTACCAACCATATAACCAACTTAAAATCGGAGCTACGTTTTATCTAGTCCATTCGATGGAACCGGCGAAACAGTGCACATTATGATCTCTGTAAATGAGCTCGCGGGCTAAAACTACTATTATATAAACAAATAGTCTGGTATTATATTGCACTTATATTTTGACTCCATAAACTCTATTGGTTTAATTGCCGAGTCAGTGTTAGTAAGGTTTTCCAGTAGCAGGGTCTGGAAATGTGCAGATAGCAATGGCCCCTATTCGGTGAAAACTAAAACAAGGCTGGCAAAATGTGGATGTAATAGACCTCAACTTACCTCTTCGGTAATATATAAGTATAAATCTATATATGTACCTATAATGTATATTAACAGAAAATAGATTAACATATATATGATATAAAAAGGTTAAAGATTCTTATGAATTTAAAATGTTCACTGAAGATTTTATTCAGCTTAAAATAGAAACGCATTATTATTATTTGCACTTATCCTATGTAGACAAAAATTCCATCAGCTTTAATCCCTATATACTCAGTATATTAAGGTAAGTATGTAACAGAAAACGGGTAATAACGCAATCGTACTATGGTATTTATATCCCCTTTTACAACGCTTGATGATTTGACAAGATTGCACTAGTCATCACCATGGCCAATACAATTTTGCCTTAACGTCTTTATCTCTATATACCTAATCATCTAACGATCATGAATGAATCAATGATCATGAAATATCGAGAATGATAATATCCGTTTTTTTGTTCGAATCATGCAACGTTAAAGTATAAAAATAATAAAGGTAAGTAGTAAAGTATTCAGATATTTGCTTTTTGCATGGTGCATGGGTGCTGGAACATGTTCGTGCGTCTGACTGTATGCTCATTTGGTTCTGTTTTGTTACAGGCAAAACGGCCCAGACCTGACACAGGCACCGATGTATCGGACCGGTAAGTCATTACTCCACATACATATATTATGTTTTAGTGCTAGATATTATAAATATAGAGAGGTCGAAGGTTCGATTCCTAGCCTACTCAATATCAGACGACTTCTAACATAAGTATTTAGCCTAGCCGGCAGAGTAAATAGTCGTTTGAGAGTTTAAATTGAAGCCAAAACTATATAGATATCATTATTATAAAATAAATAATGCGTGCTAAAATAATGCCGTAAATGTGCTACATTCTGGTGCTCATTATGATTAGAGATACTAGCATAGCCTAGTTAATACTAATCTTACATTAGATAACTAATATTTGTATTATTCTGTAGTCCAAAGAGGCTGTGCGAACGACTGTCAACCATCATTGAGGGTTAGTCATTGACAGGTGACGGTAGTCCAGCATTTAATCTGTGCCATACACGTAATGCAACGATTTCAGTGCTAAACGTTAACATTATTAATATACCTTCTTTTGTATTGGTTATCGCCACAAGATAAAGGAAATGAATAGAATGAGATATATACCTACTCCTAAGTCGTCCTTAAATCCTCCTACTTATCGGCGAAACGTAGTTATCATGTTAGTAACTACTCTAATAATAATTGCAAAATAAATTGACTAAAACATAAAAATATATTTGTAAAGCTACGACGACGTAGAGACATGAGAAGTTCATGTATGTTAAATGATTTGAAGTCACTCAGAATGTTAATCAAAATTTGACATGTATTTGAAATATAATATTCGATTTCAGTTTATAAAATAGATTAATATCTATCATTATTAGTTCAAGTCGTTAATCAACACGAAAAACGTTAAATAAATTAAAATATAGTAGCGTTGTCTCGTTATTGATTGTTGCTGTAGAAAATTGACAATAAAAGTATAGAGTTTGGGAATGTGCCCGGTATAGCTATACACTCGCTCTTCATAACGTAGGATTTAAAATATACATAGCCAGAGGGTGTTATATATCCCTGCCTACTCTATTTATAGTCAAACAGGCATGAGTTTATATATTTAATTAAATCAAACACAAAAGTGGAATTATTCCGCTTACAGGCATTCAAATGAAAGTTTAGATCAAAACGTTACACACCCGTCTATGGTGCTTCAGAACACAAAGCAAAGGGTCCTTTAATCCCGTATAATCCGCCATTTTGTGTACACAATTGCCGTGAAAAGAGCTACTTAATAAAACTACCGACACGCCCCTGCTCCACATTATCACGCGATGATCAAAGGAAGTGGATAGTACAATAGGTTTTATGTTACATGACAATTTTGGGTCTAGAGGGCCTGAACAGGATGTTTTTTGCAAGTATCTGGTGGATTTTTTAATGCTGGAGATTTTTTGCCTCCATGTTGACATGCGTTGCTTAGAGAAAATCATACTTTAGTTTTTTTTTGTAAAGCTTTTCCCTCCGTCATAAATCCTAGTCTTCGACAATTTGACCGCAGACTAGATATATCGCTTGATTAGCCGGATTAGTGACACTTGTCAACGATCGTTTTTGTGAAACATCGCTCGCCGTTATAAATCCTAGTCTTCGACAATTTGACCGTAGTCTAGATATATTATATCGCTTGATTAGCCGGATTAGTGTCCCTTATCAACGATCGTTCACAATAGTTTACAAGCTGTATAAATTAGCAAACTGCGCTTTAATAGTATTTGAGCCTTTTAACGTCTTCATATCACACATCTTCCTCAATAATGTCGAACATTACTCGTGAGATAAATAGTAGTAGGTACTTCTTGAAGTTTAAAGTTGATCTGATAAACCAAGGTACTACATTAATTAAACTGCCTCGTCGATCCCGTAGCGTAATTGTGCGCTTATGTTTGCGAACGATAGATCAAAAGTCCAAAGTCAAACGAAGAGCACCTACTTGGGATTTTCCTGGTAGAAGCTTTCAGTAGCAGTACAACAGTGCCCAATGGCCATGGTTTCCTCCTATTACGTCGTGCCTAAAACATAACTAGTGAAATGTGGGAATAATACCCCTCCGACCACCCCTCCAAGGATATACAATTGTGAATACATGTGCGTTAGGAAACCAAAAGTTCAAGTAAATTATATAATAGCAATAATAGGTATTATTGCTGCCAATGAAAACTACGTTTTAAGGCGACATCACTATTTGGATGGTTCCGGCGTCATCCGATGACGTTTCATCCTACACTGTTTTTTTTCCTAACTCAACCTATTTACGTTCTTTACTCAAATGACAGCAATTATTTCATTTTCAATTCTTTAATTATCCTATAAGCATTCCTTTTTTTTTTTTTACTTGGTGGAATGCTATGACGCATATCCCTCCGCGGGGGCGGGCGGAGGGATTATGTCGGACTCGCCGGGGTATAGAAAGATGTTGAAAATATAATGTACCTCCCGGGATACCGACTAAACCTACCACGGTGTTCCTCGACACAACCACTATCGACGGGGCCGCGCAAATCGCTTTCGCATGCGGTCGCGACCCCGCCAAGGTTACGGCCCGCCGTATGAAACGGCAGGCCACTACACGAAAGACCTACCCAAAATAGGCACTACGTCATATAAAACCCTACTGTCTCCCCTAGAGGGGAGACGGACTCGACACAGAGGCGCGCGTGGGAACACGCACGCCGCCTCTCGGACCTGGTGCTGAACGGATGGCGGGCAGGCTCACAAAGCCCGCCACCCCCAGGTCAAACCTCAGGGTGGCTGGAGGTCATCGCGCGCCCTCCGGCGCCCGGCTCTGCGGTTGGGGAGAGGGTTTAAACGCTCCCTCTCCCGCTCCGCCGCCTCCTTGATGTAAATTACTTCCTCACAAAAGGAGGCGACGGCGTTCCACGACCTCTCACTCCGGACCATAGACTGAACTACGGCCGGGAGCGAGAGGGCAACCGATCCGACTGCCGCGATCAAATCACGGCGCTGCGATGCCCAGGCGGGGCAAACCGCCAAAGTGTGCAGCGCCGTGTCCTCAACAACGTCGCGGCAGTCGCCGCAGTGGTGACAACCGGGCGTCTCTTGCCGGCGTATACGACACAGGAACTGGCCAAAACAACCATGGCCAGTCAGAACCTGTGTCAGCCGGAAGGTGAGGGCGCCATGCCGCCTCTCCAGCCACTCCTCAAATACGGGCCTTACCGCCACAATCGTGGCGTGCCCGGCACTGGGGTGCACAAGTCGTTCCTTCCAATTCGCCACTAGGACCTGGCGGAGCTCGGACCTTGCCGCCTCGACTGCGGGAAAAATAGGTCCTTCGCCCCGAGCTAGCGCTTCCTGGCGCCAACGATAGAGCGACGCCAGGAGCGCCGCTTCCAGGTCCCATGGCATCGATCCGGCGAGGAGGCTCGCAGCCTCGAACGAGATCGTGCGGTACCCTCTCATCAACCTGACGGCCATGGCGCGCTGTGGAGCACGAAGCGCCGAGATGTTACGGGCCGCCAGGTTGTCGCCCCAAACTGGAGCCCCATATAGGGCCATGGACCGCACGACCCCCTCGTAGAGATCCTATAAGTATTCTTTTTTTTTTTTTTTTTTTTTACCTGGGGGAATGCTATGACGCATATCCCTCCGTGGGGGCGGGCGAAGGGATTATGTCGGACTCGCCGGGGTAAAATAAAGATGTTAAAAAAAAAGATAATGTACCTCCCGGAATACCGACTAAACCTACCACGGTGTTCCTCGACACAACCACTATCGACGGGGCCGCGCGAATCGCTTTCGCATGCGGTCGCGACCCCGCCAAGGTTACGGCCCGCCGTATGAAACGGCAGGCCACTACACAAAAGACCTACCCAAAGGTACTTACTTCATGAAAACCCTACTGTCTCCCCCCTAGGGGGAAGACGGACTCGACACAGAGGCGCGCGTGGGAACACGCACGCCGCCTCTCGGACCTGGTGCTGAACGGATGGCGGGCAGGCCCACAAAGCCCGCCACCCCCAGGTCAAACCTCAGGGTGGCTGGAGGTCATCTCGCGCCCTCCGGCGCCCGGCTCTGCGGTTGGGGAGAGGATTTAAACGCTCCCTCTCCCGCTCCGCCGCCTCCTTGATGGCAATCACTTCCTCGCAAAAGGAGGCGACGGCGTTCCACGACCTCTCACTCCGGACCATAGACTGAACTACGGCTGGGAGCGAGAGGGCAACCGATCCGACTGCCGCGATCAAATCACGACGCTGCGATGCCCAGGCGGGGCAAACCGCCAAAGTGTGCAGCGCCGTGTCCTCAATAACGTCGCGGCAGTCGCCGCAGTGGTGACAACCGGGCGTCTCTTGCCGGCGTATACGACACAGGAACCGGCCAAAACAACCGTGGCCAGTCAGAACCTGTGTCAGCCGGAAGGTGAGGGCGCCATGCCGCCTCTCCAGCCACTCCTCAAACATGGGACTTACCGCCACGATCGTGGCGTGCCCGATCCTATAAGTATTCCTAGCTCAACCGACTACGAAATTACCCAAAAGAAGAAATTACCCCCCCTCTAACGTTGTGTTGACGGTCTGAACAAAAAACTGTTTTAGTAATTTATATCGATACTACGAAAGATTTGCTCAAACAGATTTAGAAATTTTTACCGTTAGTAAGCTATATTATCACCGAGTACCTAACATAGGCTATATATTTTTTTAAAATAGGTACTGTTACTTATCTAACCTAACCTACTTTTACGAAGCCTAAGATTGTTTTGCTATCCAAACCTTTTTCGGTTATATTTGCCACGGGTAGAGTAATGAACGCATTTCGGTTGCATAAAGAAACTTTATTAGAATAATGTAATCAGACCAGTTAGGCATTCTAGTTTAGGATGAGTTAAGAAATAGGATGAGACGTCATAAGATGAATACGGAACAACCCCACTTCTATTTGAATAGAAATCTAAATTACAACCCACATTTTTGTATATTTTAGATCGCAGTCTTATCTCTTGATTCAATGCTGTCTACATTTAATTTTACTCATTCTTCGTTTGTTACCTATAACTTTTTATTCACGCATCATTTTGAATAATATACGTGTCGCGAACATTTGAAGAAAAATAGTAACCGCGTTCGGTATTCGACTGGCCACATTCCGTTTGAGGCAGCATATTAGTTAAGTTAATTAGTGGTTAACATGACATTCCTTAACTTTTTAAATGTTGTCGAACTTTTCTGAACTAAAATAATGAATGGCTCAACTTTAAACTATGTTTTGAACAGTATAAATCAATTTTTTGACACAATTCCGTTCCGTTATACGGTGTATTTTTTAAGTATGACAAGCAGGATCTGAAGTATCGTATGTCTCGACTGCGAGTCTGTTGATATTTTGTTGTTGTTTTTTATTTATATCCTGTGGTAAATATAGGTTAAAGACGAACGGTAGTTCGAGCACTTTTTTGTTAGTTTTAAATGAATACACACTTTGTATAATTCTGGTACATACTTAATTGATTTTACGTTTTACAAATCTGTTAGATTGATATTTGTTTGTTATAATATTTCTATTCAGTAGGATGCAACACAAACATATATTTACATACATAAATCTGTTAATCAGCAGAGCAGCAGAGGTATGGCTAACCACTAACTATGATACTAACATTCACACACGCAAGGTCCGTTTAAAAGAGTACCTTACACGTGGTTAGGATACTTGTAAACCGATCGTTCTTTCGAAACTTTCTAATTGAAACCTTTGCCGAAAAGGAAGCCCTTTATCCAGAAGATAATATCTAGGCCATGATCTACAATCCCACAAATAAAAATGTTTTGAAAACGATCGTATAACCACGGCAATTATTTTCTAGACAAGCTTTCTAACAATATTCAATTTCAAAGAAACAACATTAAAAAGTACATCTATTGATATAACATACTAATAAATACGATCACTTAATCTACGCTGAACTCATTTTTAGACGAGTAATAAATTAAAAAGTTATTTTTAACCCTTGCATTACTCATTCGTCAGCCATCTGTTTATTTTTTACCGTGTAAAAATTTGGCAGCTGAAAAAAAAACAGCAATTAATAGAATTTTGACGTTTAACTTGACACGTGGTAACCAAATGGTGAGAAGGGTCTACTGGTTTTGGGGTCCTTATATTATTATGATGAATCGTCTCTACTCGCATTACGTACTTAGTTTAATTGTGAATGCAAGTTTGCAATTATGTAATACCTTATCTTTTAATTTGTTAGTTATATACGTGCCACGAATGACACTCTTTAGTAGTACAATATAAGTAATTATATTGATATCTTTTGCATTTTTAAATAACCTGTGTCCTTTTATACAAATTTTTTACACTTTCGCACTGAAAACTTTACAAACTCTGTCAATAGCAAAGCAGGCTATTAATTGAACATAAGAGAAACGCATTTGTAACATCAATATCAATATGTCTTAAAAAGATTTCAAGCATACTTATTGCCTATAAGAAAAAATAAATTTTTATTGCTAATAATTAACTACAAGGCACAATCCAACAATTATTATTTCTCAGCAAAACAAACATTCACTTACAACTTGTCATAATCTCACTACGGAACCCTGACGGGCGAACAAAGAGGTCTGTTTCGTCCAGAGTGTGCCGCGCATTGTGTCGTTGTCAAAAGGGCACAGACTCGTTATTGTTCTGTTCATAAACTTCAAGTATATGAGATTAGGAGGCGATAAACGTCCTGCTGTAATAAGGCGGGAATTTGTATCTGCATGACTGTTTTGAGTTATGGATTTGGTCAAATATGAAGCAGATTTATTTTAAATGCAATTTCTACTTAACGGTTTTCCCGTATTGCGACTGCTTCACGAACAATATTATACAACAGACACAGAAATCATCTCGACTCCTGTAAAATGATTTGTGGAAGAGATCGAATTCCCGATACTCAGCGCATTGGCAGTAATGATATGACCGCGTTAATCATAGTGCCATCTTTGATTTCAAACTGGTACACTTGTCGGTATAGTGACATTGACATAAGCGTAAGTTCGATTTTTAAATTAAGTATTACTACAACCTGCAATCAACACACTGTTGGGATGATATAATATGTAGATCTAATTATCCCCATAATTATAAAAACATTGGTTATGGCAAACATCATCTTCTGTTTGGAAGATGCGTCAGTTACTCTCGAATCCCAAATCTGCAACATTCCATTTCAAAAACTTAATAGTATAGGTTCTTAAACGGTCATAAGAATATAATATACCTTAACTGAGAAATAAATGTAGCATGGCACTTGTTGATCAATCACAATTATTTTTCGAATTACTGTATGTTTTCCGATAATTATAAACTTCTTCGACACGATTTTTGTCGTTACAAAACTTATTCTCAAAACGACTTAACAAAGAACTGGCCTTTTATTTAATCATCAAATTTTCATATCATTAAATAAGCTGATGTTCAATAAGTTACCGTTTAAAAACTAATCAGTCGCAGGACTAAATTGGCAGATGACCTCAACATAATTACTTAACTAAAGATGAAGATGATGACTGACAGGGCACCAAATCACCGCCTTATTTAAACCGATTTGGTTCCTAGCAATATGTATCAGATTTCTCTTACAATCATCGCAATCCAAACAGCTGAAACACGTTCCCTTTCATTCAAAACAGCATAGAAACAATAAATTTTATCAACTGAGAATCTCTTAATCAAGCCTGCCACATATTTCAAACATCAATTCGTCCGGAACATTAAACTAAAAATGTGACAACTATCACTGCGCCATATGGAATGTTAAGAAGGCCCAACTATTAAAGCGTTTGAAGTCTTTTGTTAGACAAAATTAACGACTTTTTACGATGACTACCGCGAGTAAAAATAATCACAACGAAAAGCCGAAAACATTAAAAAAAAGCTTTCAATTAAAAAGATAGTGACAATGCCAACATTAAAACTGTAAAAATTCCGTCGTTTGATATATGATAGTGTTGTTCCGAACCTCGAAATTCGAAAGTGACACTTGAAAAAGGCGCGAACTAATATAAACAAGGGCTTTTTTCTAGACAAAGGCACCGGTGTTCGGCCTCTTGACTTTATAAATGCTGTATTATTTACGTTTGCTTTTATTTATGTTGCGATCACATTAATTTGTTTGTTAAGACTTTGATGTAACCGAATCTTTATTATAAATAGATCGAGCTATTATTTTACGATATAAACTAACCGCGAAATAATCTAAATAAACGACTTCTAGGAACACATTCTTAAAATAAACTAAATTGGATTCATTGGCATTGTAATTGAATTAAACCATAAATAAATAATGTCAGCATGGAGCCAACATGTATTTTAAAATAACAAATGTAACTTTTATCTGATCTGGTAGGTACTAGATTATTCTTTTAGATAAAAACTACGTTTAGGTATTCTAGCTTCCTTTATACTTTTTTATTATAGCTCATATCTGGAAATTGTAATCATACAAACTTCACATAAATATCAAGAAGTATAACATTAAGTTTCATAAATGTCCACAGTATTCTTCCAACACCTCCATAAACGGACAATTAAACCCGACGCTCAATTAAAAACATAACTAATTTCACACATTACTATTAATACTGAAAGACTAACATACGATGCTCACAATTATACCAATTAAAAAGCAACTGTTTATTAAAATAAGGAAGGAAAAGATAAAATGTTTGACGTTCATGCCAAAGGACTCGGACCGCCCGTCGACAGTCAACAGGTTATAGGCAAAATTTTATTTTTTAAATGTTGTTCCCGCCAAATGAATATTACAAGACAATTAATCATAGACATAATTTGACTTAAATATGCAAATATTCATATAGAAATTAAACAGGTGTTATGCTAAAATGCGCTATTAACATAGATTTGACTATATTATGGGTGCTTATAACGATTTTAATGCGCAAAACATTGTAAATGTTAGTTGGGTGTGGCCACGTATACGCTTTGTTTTATGATTTGTTAATAAATTGTTGGTAATTATCGTTTTATATGAGTTCTAGTCATTATAAACGATAATTTTAATGGCCAGTATCTATGCAAGATCACTTATAAGATCTGATAGATAACTATTTTTGCTTCTCTAATATCTAAATTTAGAATAACTACCTGCAAAGATATTGTATGTTGACATTGACCTGTAAAATTTGTCAATTATTTTCTATAAAAGCTAAAAAGCTTTTTCATTAAGTGATGTAACTGCCGAAAATTAAAGTTAATTTGTTTTTATGTGGCTTTTAATTTGCTGTTACCGATTTTACTTTTAAGGTATCTAAGCTTAAATATGATTACTGCTTAATTAACTTTTACTTAATTGAGTAATAATTATGTTTGACTACCAAATAATTAAATATCATTAAATTAAGTTAACAACTTAATTATTCTTTAAATGATGTGTCCATAATGTTTTCGTCTTTTGCAATTATTAGGGACCAATTTCATCGACAGTAAAAAAGTGGCATAACAACACACTATGAGTTTTTACGAGATTTTATTTTAGTATTGTTATTTTTTATTATTAAAGCTAACTGATTTATTTTCTCAACTAGTAATAAATTAAATTAATAAAACCTATAACAGATATACCTTGTCTCGTAAGCTAACAGTAAATAATTAAGTATGTATACCTACGTCTTTTTTGATGACAACTTCTTTTATTATAATAAAGATTTATATTGGTAACATTTAATTATTATAATGATATGTTAATAATTTAATTATTCATTTTTTTAATAAGTGCCCCATAAAATAAACAAACTTTTACAACAGTCAAAACGATTTAATTTTATTAATATTTATTGCATACTTAGCTATTTTAACAGTATTTCAATTTCAAATGAACCCGTCCCGCTTTTACCGGTTAAAATAAAAATAATAGATGACGTCATCGTGTCATTAGCTGTCACAGTGACAGCGCGGGAATTGATTTAATAATGGCGGATGGTATAAATGCGTTCACAAGTTGATAAGGGACTTAATTAATCGGAACACGTGTAAACATTTTGTTTGATAAATCCGTCCCCCGAGAGATAGGGGCCTACAAATTGTGGCATCTGTTATACGATTCTGGTGATTTGTTTTAATGATACTAATTTAGTATAAACAGCGTGTGATTGCGTTTGTATAACATCCTTTTAATTGGGGCAATATTATGTTGTATGTTATGGATGTGTCATGTTGTAATTATTTTGACGTTGTCGTACGATGATTTCTGATTAGTTAATTATTATGAAATCAACTATTATCTATAGTAACTATAGCAACAAAAAATATGACTGGTGATGGTAAAAGTTGAGCCGCTTGCGCTCGTGAGACCATAGATTTAATTCCAGGATCGTGCAAATGTTGTTGAATGTGTAAAGTACCTACCGAATTTCTGTTAAAGAAAATCTTAGCCCTGTGCCTACTATTACAAAGGGTAGTATTTAACTGTTCCTCAATTTTTGGTGTTTGTTCCACCAAAAATACTAATTGCACAGCAAAATATTATGCTTACCTAAAATACTAATTGCACAGCAAAATATATTTAAAGAGATCAAACTAAGTCAACGGAGCCCCGCTTCGCGAGGCTCTTATTTTTGAGTGGGTTTAAGAAGGAACCTGACATAACCTAACCCTTCCGAGACGGAATGCAGGGATTTGAAGCGTATAGGTGCTTGTTATGATATATTTTTGTAAGTATATTTTTCTGTGCAATTAGTACTTTTGATGGTCATATATTTAATCCCTATTACAAATAAATCCACCATAACGAAAACTTTGTAAATTTGTCTACACTACTATTCATAAATATTAAATACGAGATCATAGATTATATAAAGTCGCTCTATGGTACGAGTAGGTGCCACATTATAATGTTCGTTTAATCAAACATCTAAAAAATTCAAGGATTAACCAAAAATCTGAATAGTTTATAAAAAAATCTATTGATGTTCTAAATACTCACACAATAAAATGTGAATCAAAGTACACGATACGATGAAGTAGTAGAACCGCAGTAAAGCGTTGTATGTAACTGATATGTTTTCTTGATGTTCACATAGGAATGCGCTTCAACACGAATCATCATACGCCATTAGAATCAGAAAAAAAGTTTATTTTCATCGAACTGTTTTCTTCTTGTTATTTAATTTAACATACCTAACACGATATAACGCTGAAAAAGTATTATTAACTGATCTAACTGACACTAAGTTTGATATTGAATAAATATATTGTCTTACGCCTCTATTCCCAAAGGGGTAAGTGAGGTATAATATTACACCTGAGTACCTACATTTCGCCAATGTAATTTAAGTTTGCAATAGGGGTTAGCTTAGTGCCTTCTACCGTAGCTCGGGGCGAAGGACCTGTACTTCCCGCTGTCGAGGCGTTAAGGTCCGAGCTCCGCCAGGTCCTAGTGGCGAATTGGAAGGAACGACTTGTGCACCCCAGTGCCGGGCACGCCACGATCGTGGCGGTAAGTCCCGTGTTTGAGGAGTGGCTGGAGAGGCGGCATGGCGCCCTCAACTTCCGGCTGACACAGGTACTGACTGGCCACGGTTGTTTTGGCCAGTTCCTGTGTCGTATACGCCGGCAAGAGACGCCCGGTTGTCACCACTGCGGCGACTGCCGCGACGTTGTAGAGGACACGGCGCTGCACACTTTGGCGGTTTGCCCCGCTTGGGCATCGCAGCGCCGCGCCGTGAGTTGATCGCGGCAGTCGGATCGGTTGCCCTCTCGCTCCCAGCCGTAGTTCAGTCTATGGTCCGGAGTGAGAGTTCGTGGAACGCCGTCGTCTCCTTTTGCGAGGAAGTGATTTCCATCAAGGAGGCGGCGGAGCGGGAGAGGGAGCGCCTAAACCCTCTCCCCAACCGCAGAGCCGGGCGCCGGAGGGCGCGAGATGACCTCCAGCCACCCTGAGGTTTGACCTGGGGGTGGCGGGCTTTGTGGGCCTGTCCGCCATCCGTTCAGCACCAGGTCCGAGAGGCGGCGTGCGTGTTCCCACGCGCGCCTCTGTTTCGAGTCCGTCTCCCCTCTAGGAGGGAGACAGTAGGGTTTTATACTGTACTAAGAAGTGCCTATTTTGGGTAGGTCTTGTTGTGTAGTGGTCTGCCGTTTCATGCGGCGGGCCGAAACCTCGGCGGGGTCGCGACCGCATACGAAACTGATTCGCGCGGCCCCGTCGATAGTGGTTTTGTCGAGGAACACCGTGGTAGGTTTAGTCGGTATTCCGGGAGGGACATTATTCTTATTTCATCTTTCTTTTACCCAGGCGAGTCCGACATAATCCCTCTGCCCGCCCCCGCGGAGGGGTGCGTCAATGCATACCACCACGCAAAAAAAAAAAAAAAAGTGCCTTCTACCGGCCACAGTTCCAGATTCCGTACTGTTACTGAGTTTGATATAGCAAACTTCAATAAAATACTGTAACTATGTCTGAGCATCAAAATTATTCTAAAACATATCTCAGATCTATTAAATTCTATAAAGATAATAGATAAATTAGTTAAGGGCTTGTTAATTTGAAACTGTTTTTCTTGTCATATCAGTTTATTTCTACAAGTTCCACTCATAAACCACTGGGCGGATTTTGACGATGCTTTTACAATTAGGTACAAATCTTAGCTACGTTTTATCTAATTTTGTTCAATAAAACCGGCGTTATGACGCCTAGTGTGACCAGCGTAAAAATTGTTGCAGGTGGACTATAGTCCACGCGAACTGTCTTAGTTAATAATCTTATTAAATAACTATAAATTAAATAGCTGTCGACTTTAATAACAAACTAGTTTTATCATTCGTAGCTATTTCTGTTAACACTTATATTTGATCCGACTGTTGAGGTAGAATATTAAAGAAATGATTTTAAAAATAGTATCGTGTGAAATTTCTAATATTTTTATATGGCACAAGTTTATATGGCAAATAAACTTGTGGCTCGCCTGGTAATAATAGTTTAGTCTATGTACCTATTAAGTTAATATGTAGATATAGGTGACTACCACATTCTAGAGGAGAGAGTGAGACTAGGTTTTGCCGTAAAGTATTTTTATTTTATTTATGCTCTCTTACTCATTTCGCCGATTATTACAACGACACGTTTAAGAAGAGAGAAAGTTGCTATTAAGCTGTTATACGTTAGGTAGATAATGATTAATTAATATTACACTCCTACTCGTCGTGCCAGTCAAACACGTCAAAGTAGAGACCTCAGCATCGCCTCGGCTGCTATGAGGGCAATGTGGAGGCCACTGCTTACCATCAGGCGGAGTGTGGTCTTTTCGACGAGCAAAAAAAGAAATGAGTTATACTAGATTTTGCGTGCGGCTTCGCTCGCGTAAATGTAGGTTAGGTTACATTTTTAACAGTAATTTTTCCTTGATGAAAGGTACCCTATGTCCTTTTCTGTATTTCTCATGGCAATGTGTATCAAAATTTCATGATGGTCGATCGAGAAGGTAGTTAAGGCGTGAAAGCGTAATAAACAAACAATCAAACAAACAAATTCCCCTTTGCATTTATAATATTAGTTAGGATTAGGGGTTTGTCCCGTATTTGCCCCTACATTACGTCCCACAAACAAAAATGTTCGCCCATCTTTTTAAATTAGGTGTTCCTTTTTCGCCCTACATTTTTGTACATATGGTTAACAAAACAAAATATGGTTTAAAATTATTTTCAATATTTCGCTATCAGGCTCGTGATGTCATGCAATCATAAGCCCAAAGTTTTACTGAGAGATCAACGAGGTATTTTAAAATATTTTTGGCTGAAGGTACAACAGAAATTCCAAACAAAAGAAACCGGGACAAAATAGGAACTAAACTAAAAATCTGGGACGAAAGAGGAATTACATTAAGAAATTAATATTTCAATTTAGAAAGACATACAACATAAGAAACTTTTTTTGGGACGTATGCGTATTTCTACGCTTGGGACGAAACATGAAGGACGAATGTGGAACAAGCCGGATTAGGATAGGATAATACATAATTATATTGCTTTAATATTTATTAGAATATCGATAGATTCATTTCCACCTATAGGATAGACTCAACAGATGGCGTAGGTAGTAGCTTTAGTGGTCGCCTCGTTAGTAAGTTGTTAGCGGGGAACACGGGACAAAAATGTATGATACACAGTCCCTCGCGACGCAGGATACATCCTAAGATATGGCTGTCTCATCAAAATAATAAGGAATTTAGTCGTATAGTTGAATCAACCACGACTTGATGCAATCACTCAAATCTTTTAATTTCATTTTATACTGTTCTGTTTGTATACGTGCCCGTCGAGAACTTGATGACCATCCAAGTATGTTTCACCTTATTTCTCTAGGATACGATTTGATATACCTACGATTCAATAACAAGCGATACAATACGAAATACTCGTATAACTTGACTACTGGAATGATTCAAATTATACATGCGATAATCACACAAACCTCTCAGCATCACTATAGGAAGTCCCAATTCAGAAGCAGAACCTAAAGTTTCCATAAAAGCCAGAACAGTAGTCATCAAAATTAATCACTTTTTAATTAATCGCTCTCAAATTAAGACATTTCAATCTATTTAAAAATACGCAACCCGCGACGAAGCAACGGAAGGCACATTTACGATTATTTCACCCTTTGTTATGATAACCGTCGGCAGTATTGTTAGGCCAGCTTAAAAAGCTGTTATTTCGTAAACAACTGCGTTTTAATTGTCCACTTTAGCCTTTAATTGACGTAAACAAACCAACGGCAGAGCGCGACTTTTTTATTTACATTTCAAGTACCGTAGCCATTGTTTTCCAATTTACGACTTTTCTTTTTTTACAGATTGTCAGGCGAAGTCAACACAAGTCCGTGCGAATCGGAATCAACTTCGAACTCCCCGCCTTCGCTGCTTCAGGATGCAACGTTGCCAGCTCTCTTAGTATCTGGAGCGTCAACACTTTTCCAGAACACGACGTCTACTACGAACACAGCCCTGAGTTTGTCAGCTGTTGATAGTTTATGTTTGCCTAGTACTTCGGACGTGGAAAGCTGTAGTTTGGCGAACGGATGCTCGACGGGTACTTCTTTAGGAGGCTTGGCTCTGCCGTTGACGTCGACAGGAGGATTGTGTTCCACCTCCTCGTCAGCTGCGGTCGCCTGGTTGATGAATGAGGATAGCGCGGGTAAGTTAATTAAAAAGCACTTTTATCTATCAAAGCTTTGTCTCCTAGGTACTGTACCTATAATAAATAACAAAGTTACCTACTTTCTAAGGTGATTTCTCATTCTCGTACATGAAACGAAAATGCTTTTAGGGATAGTGATAAAGCCCAAGGGGTCACACATAATTAAAACTGCAAGATTTGCCTTCTAAGAACAAAAACACTCCTATTATACCACTGTTGGCTCTCAAACCTGGACAAGCTTAGAAGTAAAAGAGGTAATACGACCTAGAGCAAAAATGCATCAACATCTTAGCTCATCTTAGGTCGTGTATGTACGTAGCAAACAATACTGCTACCCATGTCCCTTAGGTTTTCTAATAGCTACTAACTGTAGGAATACAACTTCTAAGAGTCTATTAAGATTTTTCATAGCTCTCATCGCACCTCGATTCGTTTAAATATACCCATTTTTTTTACAAGAATCAACAATCAAACGAATAAACTACAAAACTCAGAATACACCATCGCCGGTAAAGTAAAACATTTCTCTCATTTAGCTGCGGTTTCAGTTTGAGAGCTCGAGAGAATACTAAAAATTATCATGGCATTAAATGCAATTATTTTAACTAAAGACATTTCTTCTATCAAAAACGTCGATCAAACTAATAAACTATGAAATCCAGGATACACCATCTGTAAAATGAAACATGTCCCTATATTAGCTGCTCCTAGTGGGAGCTCGCATCTTTATCTCTTGTCCTCTCATAATGTTAGACTAAGAAGCTTTTTGTTGTCAGGTGGTGGAGTGAAGAGTGAGGTCCGGAGCCCGGGCCTGTGCGAAGCGGACGTGGCGCTGTACGGCGAGACGCTGCCGTATGACCAGTCCGCGCTGCCCTACCAGTATTATAACAGGTACCTACTGCCTTTGACCACATTACATCACGCTCATTCTTGCAGGTGGGCCAGGAAGGCATATATCACTTATGATAAGAGGCGGTAGCAATGAATAAGGCTAGACTTGCGATCGAGAGGTCCCGGGTCGAATACCACCTATTGCACTACTGACGTGAACCCACTCTTAACACAAGCATTCTAGCTTAGTTGGAGGGGTTAACAAGAATACTAGTAAATTAAAACCCAAATTGCTAGTAATACTTTAAAAATAATAACATCAGTCCTGTATTAAATTGTCCCATTGCTGGGCATGGGCCTCTTCTCATTGCGAGAAGGGTCTGGCCATAGTCCATCACGCTGGCCCAGTGCGGCTTGGCAGACTTCTCATATTTACGGGAAAATTATGGAGATATCCCAGATATGCAGGTTTCCTCACGATGTTATACTAAACGGTTAAAGCGAGCGAAAATATAATATTTCACTTACCTACTATAGTGGAAAGAGTCATTTAGTAAAAAGCGAAAACTAGTGCTGCTGCTAAAAATGTTCTACTAGAAATAATTAACTACACAGTCTAGCTAATGCGATCATTGACTAATAAAGTAGGTATCGAATAATCAAAAGGTTAGCAGCTACTTTCTCCAGCTCACTTGCCCCAAAATCACCCCCGATCGATTGTTAGCGAACTGAGACCCAATCTAATTCAGCTTTGTCTGTGACCATACTAAAGAGTCATCAATCAAAATTAAACACAACCACCTCCAGAGTAATTTATACACAACTAGCAACTCGCCTCGGCTTCGCACGGGTTGTACAAAACATTAACAAATCATACTCCTAAACCTTCCTCATGAATCACTTTGTCTGTTGGTAAAAAATCGCATGCAATTCCGTTCAGTAGTTTTTGAGTCTATCACGAACAGACAGACAAACAGACGCGGTGGGGGACTTTGATTTATTATATTATGTAGTCTTAGTGATGATAGTGATAGTGATAACAAGGCAGAACATCCAGTGGCCTGACATCAATTAGTCTAGATAACTCTAGACTAATCCATGTTACCTACATGCAATAAGTGAATTTGCAGAGTAGGTACTTACTAACACAGAAGCTTAGCATAAATAAAAACAACTCATTGAATACAAATGTCTCAACGTAATTAATTTGTTCACGTATTCTGTAATCCACAAGACAACAACATAGGTACCTACTACGTTTAACTGGAAGCTAACTCCTTACTACGTCAAACATACTAAACATTGAACTGCCGGCCGTTGAACTCAGGAATCCTTACAAGCATCTAAAATTCATAAAACTGACTTATGTAAAGCTTACGCTACTACCCACGGCCATCCCTAATCTCATTTAAGATTAATTAATAAAATAACTACGATATTTTCAAGCTTCGACTATTCAAAATATTTTAACCGTTTTATATGTGAATTTATCTTATAGTTGTATCTTGTTGTAACTAGGCATGGAGTGCCTTATCGTCTCAACAACTTAAATACTGTTAAATGTTTTAAAATTATAGTGACGTTTACAACTTTTGTAATGGCGGTAAAGCGCGCGCTTAATTTTAATGAACAATTTTATAACAAGCATGTTTCATAGATGCCTACTTAATATACATATTACCTACTGGCTTCCTCCTGATTCTTTGCTTGAGATAAATCATTGGAAGATGGGCTTATATTACTCAATAATACAGTAGCTTTCTAGTAGTGAAGGCATTTTTATAATTGGTTAAGTAGTTCTGGACGCAAACCACTAATGCACGGATAGCAAAGTAATTTAAGTGGTCACCTAGTCACTGCCAAGTAATGTGGGTGCGAATCCTACACAGGACAAAAAACTGAGAGATATACTAATAATAATAATAATGTGATCATTGTACCGATAGCCTTTTCGGTAAACGGGTTAATTGCCAAGAGCCTCGACCACCATCTTAAGAGGCTTGCGTTGAATGGCTGGGTCAAATCCTCGATGTAGAAGGCAGTGTTGCTCGACACGGCACGCATAGTGCGGAGGTTCCTTTCTCTAGAGCCTTAACCACCGATAGCTTGATCCCTGTACCCGATACCGATGGGTTTCGGTGGTCCTATTTTATATTTTTTTATATATAATGTAAAATATAATTGCAAGAAAATATTAGAATAAATGGAATAATAATAATAAATATTAATAATCTGATGGTTATTAAGAGTCTGGGTGTGCTTAGTGTTCGTTGTCTTAATGGTTGTAAAGTCCTTACCTGCGCAGTACATAAATAATTTGTAGAGCGGACTTTACCTTAGGTATGTATTATAGAAAATAAATAATTTGTCTCATTCATAAACTTTAGATTACCAAATGCTTAGGTGCAATTACGATAATGTTTTTTCTTTTTTTTGTTTTTTATTTTGCTCGTCGGAATGACCACACTCCGCCTGGTGGTAAGCAGTAGTGTGGTCTAAGAGCAGTGGCCTCCACATCGTCCTCATAGCAATGTTTATGAGATCGCAGCAAATTTACTTATTTATTGTTGTTATTTCTTAATGTAAGAGTGAACTTGCTGAGAATTTTTCCTGACAGTATGGTTAAACTTAATTCCATATTATTATTAAGTTATTATTGTTATTATCCTTCGTTTTTTATAGTCAGTAGTATATGGTATAATGGCTGCAACACCTTCTTGTTATGAGTTGTAAAATACTGAAATTATATTTAATTAGCGATCTAAAAGAGTGGCCGTCAGTTTATTGCAGGTTTCTTCTTATAGGCTGAACCTAATAACTAACCTAATGTAGCTTCAGTAACTTAGTCAACTCACTAACCTATATATTTTGACGTTCATAAGTGTTACTTTGTGACCTAAATGAGTATATGATTTTTTACTTTGACTCTGACTTTGACTTTAATGCTATGATGTATTTGTGCAGCATGCAGCAGTATGGTAGCGGCAGCGCAGCCTCGTCGTACGTCAGCTCCACGCTGTACAACCAGCCATACGGCGCGTACCCCCCACCGCACAACACCAACAACAGGTACTTAACACCTTACATACTCGTATCTACAAGTATTAATGATGACATGATGGCAAGGTAAGTATTATGAGTGGACTGCACGGATGGCGTATGAGTTTAAGTGATCGCCTCGCCATTTCTGCTACGCCGAGTATTGTGGGTTCGATTCCCTCACGGGACAACAACTTGTGTGATCCACAAATGGTTGTTCCGAGTCTGGGTGTTCTTTGTGTCCGTTGTTTGAATGTTTGTAAAGTCTCCCGCGGCACAGGAATTATGCAGAATGCGGCAGATAACTTTAAAAAAAAGGGAATAAAGTGAAGCATAAGGCGAAACAGCCACAATCGACATATCGTGGGTTTGAGTCCCACATATTGTATTACCAACGCGACGTGCCAAGCTTATTACCTTAGTTGGAAGAATTAACAAGAGTAGGTACTAGTAATTTGTAAACCAAATAACTAGTAGTATTTTCAGTTTAGTATGTCGCAGCGGTAAGAAGGATAAGAATTGCCCTTACGGATGATCGTGGGTTGAAATCTCACCCATTGAACTATCAGCGTTAATCTTCTCCTACGCATTTAGCTTGGCTGGATAGGTTCAATAGTAATTTGTATACCCTAAATAAAAATACTGGTCATATTTTTTTAAAACAGTCTCTGTGTTTGCTGATGCCAGATGACGCACGAACAGAAACAATTTTCTATCTCTGATGTAGGGATATGAATAGCTTACCTAGTAAAGCGACGATATGGTTTATCGAATAACTTTAGATATATAAGTATTAACGTGTACCTACAACGATTTGTTGTCCGTTTATAATAATTATAAATAAATAAATTAAGGTCGACAAGACCTTTATCATAAATTGTTGTATTCTCGATTATAACTTACAAAAGGGAAGGCAGCACTCTCTGTGGTGCATTGCTATTTATTATTAGTTAGGCCGCTAGTTAGAAAAATACACTAGGCACTTTTTATAGGCACTAGCGGAATTACCTACTTAGAATTATAATTATCCTAGTGACAGAGGAATGACTCGATGGCGTAGTGGTTAGTGTAACCGACTGCCACACCTGAGGTCGCGGGTTCGATTCCCGCACAAGACAAATATTTGTGTGCATGAACATAAATTTTTGTCTTGGTCTGGGTGTTTGTATGTATAATATGTAGATATGTATTTACAAAAAAAAGTATATATGTATGCTTATCCATTGTCTAGTACCCATTGTACAAGCTCTGCTTAGTTTGGGCTAGATACCTAGTGTTGTGTGTATGTGGTAGAATATTATATTATTACTAATGATTCGGATACCTACAGACAGAGGAGTCTCTCTCAAGAGAGACTCTCCGTATCCAACTACCTGACAATATGAAGCATACATCTAATAGTAAAAATGTTGTGTACTAGGTCGTCATGTAAAGCGACGCCCACCTACCTGAGCGCGTACGGCGTGAGCGGCGTCGGCGCAGTGCCCAGCACCGGCTTCGGCGCACAACCCTCACCCTACGCGTACTCCTCCTACAATGGAGGACTCACACAGTCGTTTCCTACTGCACAACAAGTAAGTAGCCTAGTAGTAAACAAGGCTTTGAAGATTAACTACAGTCTCTACAAGTAGATACCTAATCCATCACCTGTAGTCACAAAAGACTCGTTTATTAGTACTTATACTTAGCGTTTGAAAGACTGCTGAGGTAGAGTACTGACTGTATGTATCTGAGACTATTTTATTTTTCTTTCCGTTTGCTGAATAAATAAGTAAAAACTATTAGCTCTCCTTATTAGAATCGCCCACGTTTGTTATTAGGTGATTACTGATCAGCACCTGTGGCTCGGAGCGTATATTATTCCCTATAAGAAAGAAAACTGATTGGTATAGTTCCAGAGATTAGTGTGTTTAATAGTAGGTACTCTGCGTAAAACAACAACTAATATTAATCACATTTAAAGAGCATTTAGCCGTAAGTTACGGGTAACCAACAAACTCTCCTTGATCTAGTGACATTAGCGATTGCGTAAGTTCCGGTATGTCCCGGTTTCGATACTTAGGTTTCGATTCTAGGTTTGTTGAAAGGTAGGTATTGCGTCAATAATGTTAACGTTTAATATCTATTTATTGTAGGACTACAGTAGCTACGCAGCAGGCTACGCGGACCACAATGTGGCACAATACAGCGGGTATTACGCTACGCCGAGCTATTCGCCCTACGTCAGCTCACCAAGCAGCAGTGGCAGTGCCGGCCATACATCATATCATTTAGGAGGGGCTTTATCAGGTATCTATTTTAAAGCACGTAATAAATAATGAATAAGGAATAAAATAAGTTATACATTTTATGCTAATATTTTGATAACCGCTACTGCCATCTGTATGTGAACTACAAAAACTGATAAACAAAAAGTTAGGTAACAGAGCACTATGTCAAATGGCGTCGGCAAGGGTCGTCTTATTTTCATGAATAATATTTTCTTGCGTTTACTGTTAGTTAATGTTTTTATTATTATTAATTTATTACACTACAGTCTTGACCGTTAAATAATTATTTATTCTTTACTTATAATAATGAATGTATTTTATTTTTGGTCACCCGTAATCTCGTTGTCATTGTCACTGTCCTACAGCTGTCACACAAACTTGACAACTCATAAATTTTACAGTTTTACTTGTTGCCGAAGTTGATAAATGTTTACAAAGTAGTGTTTTAATAACAAGTGCCTTATATTATAACAAACTACAGAGTACAAATTAATGTGTTCATTATAAACCGTCACTGAAAAGACTGATTTTCATTCCTTACAAACTCAACTGTATTTATAGAAAGTGATAAAAAATGAATAAAGAAAACGAGAGTTTTCACAACAATAAGCGGCGGAAGATGGATGAAAGTACCTCAGAAAATCGTTTTGATGATTCCGATTACTGGCCAGATACAGATAGTGACGATGGTAGGAGCATTCCGCATTTAAAATGTTTTGGTTACTAGTTTGAACTTCGTGAATAGGCAAAGTTTGTGTTACCGCTGCCTTGACATTGAACAAATTTACTCTGATGTTTAGCTAAGGTCACCGACTGATAAATAACTTCCAATCAATCTAAATCAGTTTGTACATTAATGAAGCTTCAATCAAGATGGTTCTGCAACTATGTTTTTATAAATGTTTGTATTGAACTAACTTCTAAAGTATAAAACTTAATATAATAAATCGCCAATTATATAAATAAATGATCAAAATATTTAGTAAATGTCAAATACAATGTAACAAGATGTTTCTACATACTTATTAAACTTTTATAAATGTAGAAATAAGTTCTATTTTAAAACATATATATTTATTAATAATAATAAATTGTTTATAGAATCTCCATCATCAATGTTGCCATCAATAAACGACACAAGTCCACTGTCTCCTATCAAAACTGAAGTCCATGCAGCCAGTCGGAGATGTCGAGAGAACTCAGGGTAAGAAACTTTTGCTACCTCATTTAATTTAAATTAACCATCTAGTTCTTTAAAGATTTTATTGTTTTAGTCACTTGAGTACTGTTTCAATGTGATTAATTACATAAAAGTAATGAAATAAATGACATTTTAAAATTGAAACTAATTTGAAGTTTTTATCTATTGTATGAATATATTTTGTTTTAACTTATAATGCTTATTTCTGCCCATGGCTTCAATTGCATTTAAACCACTGTGCTAATAGCTAAATTAATTTATATATTTTGATTACCAGTGAAAGCACAGCATCTCGTTCACGTGGCCGAGGAAGACGCAACACATCATCATCACCAGCACAGCATGTACCGGAGCCAGCAACAGACCGTGTGTTCATATGGGACCTGGATGAAACAATTATCATATTCCACTCATTACTCACTGGGACATACGCTACAAAGTACAATAAGGTAAAAATTGGCCTATAGTAATTTATTTCAAGAATACTGATTGCTGATACTGATACTGATTTGCGACATATATTGCTAGTCTTCAATCCATATTTATTTTAATTATGGCAATTTATTTATTTATTTATAACCTTTTACATGCATAAGTACACATAATTTTTTATATATATAGGTTTGTTTTTATTCTGTGTGCCCTTTGGCAAAGGGCTCCAACACTTTCCAATCTTCTCTCTCCCGCGCCAGTCTAGTCCAGAATTTGCCAGCTGTTTTAACCACATCATCTTCATGTCACACACATCATTCTACATGGCCAGCCCATTTCCACTTTAGTGTTCTTAATTTGAACACCACATCTTGGGTCTTTGTAGCTTTCCTAATTTTGCTGTGGTAGATTTTATCTATTTTCTTTTCCCCATCATGCTTCGCTCCATGCATCGCTGGCAAGTTTGAAGTTTGGCTTGTTGAGATTTAGTAAGTGCCCAAGTCTGGCATCCATATGTTAGGATTAAAGTATGCAAGTGTTAAATAGCTTTCCTTTAGCTGAGATGTGTAATGTTTTGTCTTTCATTATTTCTCTGTGTGCCCAGTATTTCTTCCATGCATGTCCTTTGCGTGTTTCAATCTCAAATATGTATACTCATCCACAAAATCAATAGGAATGTTGTTTACTATGATTGTTTCTTTCTCTCTGTTAGTCATTGCCTTACTTTTTGATGTATTCATGTTTAAGCTCACTGCTTTGCTATGCGTGTCTAGATCTGTCAGCTTATTTTGAAGCTCATGAGAGGACTTTGCGAACAGAATAATGTCATCAGCAAATCTTATGTTTGTTAGATAATCGCCATTGATTCTTAGGCAACAACTCTCCCAGTTGAATTGTCTGAAGACTTCCTCAAGTGGTTCTCCTTGTCGTACACCCTTTTTTAGATTGATAACCTCTCCTCTTTCTAGCTTAACTCTTGCTGTACCACCAGTGTAGATGTTCTTTATTATCCCAATATATTTTTCTTCCACCAGTTTCTTCAAGGCATCCCAAATTTTATTGTGGTCCAAGAAATCAAAGGCTTTGCAGTAGTCGATAAAGCAACAGTCGACTGGTAGTATTCTTTATATTTTTCAAATATTTGTTTCACCATGTGGACATGGTGAACTACTGAGTACTTGCTTCGGAATCCCGCCTATTCTCGTGGTTGGTTCTCGTCAAGTACTTTAGTTATGCGGCTCAGGATTTTGTTTTTGTAAACACCTTATAAATATTCGACGTTAAACTAATTGGCCGATAGTTTCCAACATCATTTCTGTCCCCCTTTTAGTGTAGTAAAATTATAGTAGACTTGGTTCATTGGTGCGGTATGATTTCCGTTTCTAATACATGATTAAAAATTGAAGTTAGAGCTGGTGTTATGTTATGTTGCTGTAATGCTAACAAGATTTCATTTGTTATGTTGTCAGAACCAGGTTGTCTCTTTTTTGTGTTTTTATATAGCTTGTTCAACTTCTCGTTCTAATATTGGTGGGACATCAGTTCGGTTATCGAGCCGTACATTGTCTGTTGATAATGACTTTGAGTACAAATCCTGGAAAACTCTGTTGCTCTTCTTATCATATCTGGTCTCTTTGTTTTAACTATACCCATTACATTTTTAATGCAATAATTATGGCAATCTTTATACTAAACAGGAAGAAAAAGAAAGAAGACTATCTCATTAGTCATAATCATAATTATTATAACAAGAGTTTTTGTTCTGGATTTGATTTCCCAGTTTGCACATGTTGGGTTTTCTTTAATCCTAGTAATAGCACTCTACATTAATATGTGTCCAGTAAATGACAATAGGCTGTTACATTGAAAATCTAGCAGGCAAAATGAGAGAAAGAGTCACCCACACCTTTATCTACACTTTTCGGAAATAGTGGCAAAGTAAATGATAAAAATGATAAGCTAATTATTGTTCTATAATTTCCAGGATACGCAGCAAATAGTTCAATTGGGTTTTAGGATGGAGGAAATGATATTCAGCCTGGCCGATACACATTTCTTCTTTAATGATGTTGAGGTATGAACACCTATTTTTTCTGTTGTAAGTAGTGAAGGCATTAGATTTGTTGATTTTCGTTCTACAAGAAATTAATGAATAATTGATAGTTAATTTTTAGTCAGTCAGATAATACAGTTAGCAAGTAAAAGCAGTACAGTTAGCAATTCAGAAAGGTTGTTTACGATTTTATTATAGTGATGTACCTACATAATATGATGTATATGATATGTACATGGTTGTATAATAATGTCCTCCAGACCAAATTTCGGTCACGGCGGCCAATCTTAACGGAGACTGGCCATCTGTGCATGAGATATTATAGTGCATAAGCGTGTGCGCAAACACAAGTGCACTCTCTGTTCCCTAACCCTCATGATCCGATGCAACGGTAATCCGACACGACCGGAGAGAGATCAGGCGCAGGACCAACGCCTTTACGTGCTTTCCGAGGCACGGCGGTGTCTAACACCGCCAACTTTCCAGCTCCGAGTTGCTATTGAGATTTCTTAACAGGAAAACCCATAACTTTTTGTTGGCCCGACCTGGGATTCGAACCCGAACACAATCACTACCGCTGCGCCACGGTTGTATATGAGCAATGTGTCGTGCGCGTAGGACTGCGACCAGGAGCACATAGACGCGGTGGCGGCGGACGACAACGGCCAGGACCTGTCGGCGTACAACTTCGCGGCGGACGGGTTCCACGCCGGCGCCGCGCCCGCCGCCGGCCTGTGCGCGCCCGGCGTGCGCGGCGGCGTCGACTGGATGCGCAAGCTCGCCTTCCGCTACCGGAAGATCAAGGACACCTACAACAACTATAGGAATAGGTACGTCTTGTAACTCGCCTTCCAAAATTCGAGCAAACTTTATGTAGTCATTTTCAAGGAAGTCATGATAAAGTGCTACTTCCTGAATCTGATATTATCTTAGGCTTACGCGAATGTTTTACATTGAAGTTAAACTACTTTATACTAATTTTAAAATACAATTTTAAAACTATTCAAATTTACACATTCCTCGGTATTTCAGTGATGGTTGTCTTAAAGTAAATTTATTAAAAAGTACCTGAGAACACATAACATTTGTGATATGTTCATTGATTGAGATAGAATTTTAAGACAAGACAATGAGACAATGTACTGGACCTTAGTATCCGCGTGACAAATTAAATAGTTCCGAAACATTATAATCACAACAAAACACGAATAAAATAATATAATTTAAATTTCAATATGTATCTGAAACCTTCTAGATATTTACTTGAGCGTATCATTGCCACACTTAGCGTCATAATTAGACCATCATACTTGTGTAACCAACATTATGATAATTAGTTACTTATACCTCAACCATGTTGAAAGCATCAGTTTATTTAGTAACTTTTATTAAAATACTTTTCTACTTCTGTAGTACTATTGTACATGTGCTTTCTTTAAATAAAATCAAAAAAGAAACTTATGTTTTAGTTTTTAAGTCAGAGTATCAGATACTTAACCTTTCAGCTTAACCTTATACATGCATTATGATATAAGCATTGTGTCTGAAAGATATTGACAGCCTTTATTGCATAACTTTAGACGGTCTACTTCGGTACTTTCAGTCCATTTCGACACCTTATTGTTTTAAAAAAAGATATAAATATAATAAATAAATTACTGTGAATGTAATCATATATTCATAACCAATATACTTGTTATTACAGTGTGGGAGGTCTACTAGGTCCGGCAAAGAGAGAACAATGGCTACAACTGAGAGCAGAGCTAGAACAGGCCACGGACAACTGGCTCACACTCGCCTGCAAATGCCTCAATATGATTAATTCTAGGTATGTAATGCTAACATACTCATCATAATATTATTTCTCTATGATATAACTGTGACTCGCATGAATATGATAGGAATTAGTCATAATTTGTATGTAGCTTAAGTCCAATTCCAATTCAAGTCCAAATATTTTTTTTTATTTCTAGTACTGTAAAAGGAGGTTATTTTGATTTATTTTAAAATTCAATTGATCGTTACTTTGTCAGCATATGTTTGAAAATTAAAAAAAAAATTCTGCATTGACGACTTGAGATCTGCTATCGTATTAAGCAATAAAAAATATATAGCGCTAGTAGTTTCGGTGCAAAAAATCACTAAGTGTCAATTCAACTTTATACTTGCAATGGGGTATTTTGATAGGCCACGATTTTATAAAGGAATATCATAGTAACCCATAACAGGAGATAAAAGCAAAAACAAAACAAAATATTGATTACCTACTTAGATTTCAAATTAGAGCAATTTAAAAATCGGTGGGGTGTCTTTGATTGCAGGGGTTACATTGATAACAGATTGTTGTGTTTATTAGGTCGTAAAATAAAACAATATTTTTAGGATAATTAAATATATGGCACAAAAAAAATCAAAGTGTAATAATAATAACCTTTATTAAGTACCCAATTACTTAATAAAGGTTCAAAATCTTCAATAAACTTAAAACTTCTTAAATTTACTTTTAAGAAGTTTTATCAAAAATAAGTTTCAAAACTAAATTATTACTTACAATAATCAGCCTTTATATTTATTACTAGACAAAATTAACGACATTAATAGTTATAACATTATATTAATAGTGCAACTCTTCGAATGGTTGATAACCTTCTCAGGATATTTTACGCCGCGCCTGTAGATGCATTTCTTCGTACCGGGGTCGTCTGATAAATTTGACTCGTCATCATTTAAAATATTAGAAGGCGGTACTTCGACTATTACTTTTTCGAGATTATCAAAATAGTTACTGACCGGTTCTCGACCTACTGCTGCTCAAGCTGTTTTGATATTGGTGGCAACTCTTTGACTACAAGCACTTTTGTGGCGTTTCAGAACGCTCAACGCCCAATCTATACCAGGTATATTATTTGTAAATTTAGGAACAATTCTTCCACATCGCTCTAAATAAGATTTTGCAAACATTCTTAAGTCAAAAGTAGTGAGAAGAAAACCCCTAGTCAGAACAAGTCGCAGCGGCTTTTAAGATTGCATTTTCTTCGTGAAATGAAAACACAGGAGGCGCTTTAGGTTTTGATCCGTGCATGTCCTTAAATCTGTTATACAGAGTACCGAATGGTATGTGATAGCTTACTGAGGCTGCATTAATACTCATATCCCCGTCGGTGACTTTTTGCAATGCTTCTTCAAGGATTTCTTCAGTATAATTCCTGTAATTCCGATTTTCAGGCGTTTTTTATAGTTCCGCACCATTTTAACTGTAAAAAAGAGGGTAACTTTGATAACCTGTACTTATTGCATCGAGGTTTGTTTAAATGAACCTTGGGGTTACTTTGATTGTTATCAATGTTGCCTTGTACCATCTATCAAAGTAAACCCAGGGACCAATACTCAAAATAAAATAAAAAATGGCCACCGTCCATCAAAGGCAATTAATTAATTTAACTCGGACGATACCATTTAATCATTTTAGATAACTAAATAAATGATAACAATAACACCTACCTTTGTAGCACTGAAGTTATCCCGCACACTATTTCATTGGTTTGCACATACACGAAATAAATATTTTTTTTAACGAGGCATGTTATTAACGTCGGTGCTCACGCATTAAAAAAAGATAGCTGAACTGTCAACGCTGGCAACAAAAAAAATTAAACAGGTGCGTTCCATAGAAAGCGAGATTTTATTAAAAAAGCATCTATCAAAAGTAATCATCAAAGTTACCCCGCTATTTGAAAGTAACGGTTAAGTTTTACGGTATAGGAAACTAATTGCCGTAAATTAATTCTGTTGGTCCCAACTGAGCCAAGTATGTTATGTTAGGGTTCGATTTGGTCACAGTTACATTTGTCATAGATTTATTGAAGTTTGCGATAGATAATTCACAGCAACAGTATGAAGTTTAGAAACGTGTTAAGTAGACGATAAAGGACTTGTCCCCTTATTTTGTTATGATATTTATTATTTCCTTCGACAATTTTTATTCAAATTTTCTTTAGAGATTAATAAAAATGTTTTTATGAGCATATTTCGCTTAACACTTTTTGGCCAATCTTTAATAGCGAACGAACTAGTATTAAATATAAGCCTAGAAGCTCAGCTTGCCTTATTTTTATCTAACTGGCTACCCCCACGGTTTCGCCTAGGTTTTAATTACTGCTCTGTTCCCGTAGCTTGTAGCATGCTACAGTCTATGTACATCTGGACAAAGTAGCTTGATGACAACTTTTTCAAAGTCCATGTACAAATTTTCTATCTGAATAATATTAGTTTAGATATAGATCAATCGTTACATTCAATATAGCAATAGCACAGCGTAAAAAAGGGACAGTGGGCCATCGCGTTTGAAGACACGCGAAATGCCGCTTTTGTGTAGGCATTCGTCATTGCCGCAGGGTTGTCACAATTTATATATATATATTTTTTTATATAATCTGTTCTACATTTGTGTATTCTTAGTATGTGTATGTAGAGTACCAGGAATAAAATGAGAAATATAGAAGTATATATTACGAGTTTTATTAAAACAAATACAAATTAGCTAGGTTAGTACAACTAATACCTAACAAAATTATTATTGTAGATGACCTTTTAATAATAAGCCCAGGATACCAAAATAAAAAAATACTGAGATACTGATTCTTTTAAAATCTACATATGCGAAACTGAAAGGTATTTTCGACATTTTCATTTACTAGTTTTCAGATTGCGATTGTTGAATTTGACGATGTAGTAAATTCTCATACGTAGAAACAATTTTAATAAAAATTTAGACTGGAAGCAGGCGCATGGTTTTGTATTCAAATTAATGTTCTTTAACTGCTGATATAATTGACTTCCAATATTATTTCCAACAAACGATGCAAAAGTTGCCTGTAAAGTGTCTTCTAATTTTTGGCAGTACTCTATGAAATCTGTCTGGAGGAACTTGTAGCCTACCGAACAGATCATTTTTTGTGCCATATGCTTTTCGACGTATGTATAAATATTTGGATGTGGATTGGATATCGTATCAAGAAGCGTACTTTATAATTTCAATACATTTGTGCGATTCCACATATCTTCTCAAAACGTATCGACATATGTACAAAAATGCGTTTTCCTCAGGCAAATCGTAATAACGACGCACATTCCGAAGTATGTCGTGGGACACGACAGTTGTTGAAGTTGCGAATACAGAGTTATTTTAAAAAAATAATGATATTTAATTAAAATACTATCAAAATCTTCAGTACAATTTGTTTCATTAGATAGTTTCATTAGTTCCCATAAAAATGTTTTACGAAAGGCTCTTATAAATTGTATGCAAGTAGGCTCGCGGCAATTGCCACCTGCTTGCCTTATAATGCCGAAAAAGTTTTCAAGGCAATCATTATTGAGTCTTCTTGTAAGAAGGTACTCAAATTTTTCGCATTTCATGTCTACTAGTAAATGGCTAATTGAATTCAATGTCACTAGGAATGCAACCAAAAATTTCATTTTTTTCGTGACTTCGCGACCATACTTCGAACACATTTAATTAAATGAGGAACATCAAAGATATAGTACAGCTTCTTATCATCAATTTGAAAGCTACATATTTCTTTAGTAATTCCCAATGATTATGAGAAATGTAAAAAATCAGAGCTTAGGTCAGATACGAAAGCCCGCACATTAAATCCCAAACTAAACAGCTTCTTCACTGTATTAACAATCCAATTGTGTAATTGTTCTTCGATTTTACTGGATGATAGGAAGGCAAAACCAATAGGTTGCTTCCAGTTTGAAATTATGCCCCGTAACATTATAGTGAAAGCATATCCGGCAGCATAGGGACGTTGTTCATTATTTATTTCATGCAAACCTACAATTTTATCCTGTTTGCTATCATAAAACAATGAACATTTAAGACTCATTTCGTCCATACAAATAATACAATGTCTAACAGCGGGCGACATTCCTTTCACAGACGCAGTTAAAACTTTCCACATTTGGTCGTTAATTTCGGTAGTCATAGGTATATATATATACATGTTAGCCAGAGTAGATTTTGAAGGCATACAAATAGTTTTTGATAAAAATCTGTACGAAATCGGGCTTGTATAATATAAATTTAAACAAAATATTTTGAACTCTCTGGTGTATCTATTATTTTTACAATGTGGTTTTAAATGCAATTGAGCCTTTACTATAGCGCCTAACTGAGGAGATAAAAATTTATCACATCCTGTCAAAAATCATATAATTTTAATTTCTTACTAGCTTTAAAAAGTCTTCTTACTAGCTTTAAAAAGTCCTTTTCGTCAGTTTTCTTTTTCGGGGAGTGTGGTCAGTTAATTTGTCATTAGTCTGAGAACTATCATCTATATTTTTTTTTGTTTCGATCTCTCTTAATATTTTTGATGGATTGACTGCATTGTCTTTCGAATGTTTTATTCGTTTTGGTGTACGTTTATGAGTAAAATCCAGAACTACATCATTTAAAATACTAATTGGTGTCCGTTTGTGTATAAATTGAACGTGTGCCTTTGATGGGCAAAAGTAGTACTGGGATCGCTGTTTTCTTCAGTGACTTCTTGCCATACATATGTTCTTCATAATGCAAACTGCAAATGTGTGTGTTCTTCAGGCTATCAGAAGATTTTCCAACTAAATCGAGTCTCCCACATGCTTAGATCCAAATCTTACATCTGAAATATATTTATGTAATGTTAAAATACTAATAATAGTTTGTTTGTAGTTGAATCAGGTCGTGCAGATATATCCCTACTCCATATTAATAATCGGCACTCCCGAAAACCTTGAAAACGATACCCATATTGATTTTATTTAAAAATTCGCGTCCGCCATCTTGAATCTCAAAATATATTATGTCATATTCGTAATCGGCACCCCCGAAAACCATGGAAACGATACCCATATTGATTTTATTTAAAAATTCGCATCCGCCATCTTGAATTTTGAAATAAGTATATTATGTCATATTCGTAATCGGCACCCCCCAAAAACCATGGAAACGATACCCATATTGATTTTATTTAAAATTCGCGTCCGCCATCTTGAATTTTGAAATATGTTATGTCATATTCGTAATCGGCACCCCTGAAAACCATGGAAACGATACCCATATTGATATTATATAAAAATTCGCGTCCGCTATCTTGAATTTTGAAATATAAACGAAAACCATTCTACAAAAATCTAGTAAACAATATGCATAATTAACCTAATATCGCTGTGCTAATACAGGGTGATTTTGAAATCGTGTAATTCCTTTTAACCACGCATTCTACTGGTGATATAGAATAACCCTGACCATATTTTTTCTTAATTAGAATAATGGTTTCGGCAAAATTAGAGTACAGATTTTTTTCATTAAATGATTTCAAATAGTCATATTTTAACCACCTGGCACAATCTTAATATTTTACTAATTTAAAAATAATAACATAACAATAACTGATGTCGTAAATAATAAGGGGCAATAAAAAGGACCGCCCGTTATTATTTACGACATTAATTATTAATATGATTTTTTATTTTAATTAGTAAAAAATTAAAATTGCCTCGGTTGGTTAACATATGACTATCTGACACCATTTCACGAAAAAAACGGAATAATAATTTTTCAAAAAAAATAAATCTAATTAAATAAAAATATGGTCAGGGTTATTCTATATCACCAGTAGAATGCGTGGTTAAAAGGAATTACACGATTTCAAAATCACCCTGTATAATTGATTTTTTCGAGATGGGTAATGATTTCATTTACAGTCATGTCATTACCACACAACTGTCCGCCATTTTACTTATAATAGATTCCACCAAAAACATTCAAACACAATCTAGCAACGTAACAAAATAATAATGGACTTACCTTTCTTCAGTGTGTGGAAACTGATGAAATTTCAAGTTCTTATTTATACGAGAAGACGACATGCAGTCTCTTACAGCACATGTAGTATGAACCATTATAAATTAGTACAACTCAAGCGAAACACTTAAAACAATCACATTAAAAAGCGTCAATCCCGGCTGACGTGTCCCAATGGTAACTACGAACAAATGTACGGGTACGTTTTTCGACAAGAGCGCCTCTATTAGCAGTATCATGAATTAATTGTGTTAAGGCGGAAACATACTTACGTGTCGTGGCGTGTCGTGACGCGCCAGAAGCATATCGGTTTCATACATTTAATATGGTTAGAGGCATATTTGCATGTCGTGTTGTGTCGCGACGCGTTCTGTCGTGGCGTCGACTGCTCGCCACCGATTGCGCCAGAGTGGTGGTGGGGGTTATGACGCGACACGACACTACAGGCAAATGTGTTTCTATACCGCGCGTGACTCGTGGCGCTAACATCTAGCGGACACTTTTTATCTTATTATATTTGCAGCATATTTCTGAAAAATGACTGACGAGTGACGAGCTTATCGAACTTGTACGTCATCGAAAAGTTTTATGTGACACAAAGTGTCTCCTTCAATCAGCGAATGGACTTCCTCATATTGTGCTTTGTTCATTCTAAAGTACTGATGAAATTTCTATTCATCACTCTCTAATTCTTTAACAAGACGATGAAATTCACCTTTATTTTTATTCTATCTCCCTCTGTTTATAGGGTCAACAGTACCTTCTTTTCTTTTTTTTTGCCCTCTAAATAAAAGATTAATTGCTAACAAAAATTCAAGTTCTTCATCAAAATCAATATCCGAAACAGAAGAAAACATTATGTACGTTTAAACGCTGCGAAGGTTCGATAAGTACTATTCAGAAATAACGCCAGAGCACGCCACGACACGACACATTAGTGTGCACACTCACCGACACGACAGTAAGCAACACGACACGTCACGACACGTAAGTATGTTTGTGCCTTTATAATTGTGTTACTATATAGTTTTCAATAGATGGCGATATTACAAAATTTTGCTGCGGTAGCCATAGATTACAATACGGTAGCGTCTACTTTAGTGTTTCAAAGTAAAAATTCAGTGGGATATTTTGTTTTAGTCTATAACAACTTAAATCAATGAAGATAATAATTTGTATAAATAATATCTAAAGTCTCAGCAATAATGCCATATAAAAGTACAATAGAGCTAAACAGGTAATATCAATGCAGATTAAAATACTTAACTGAGATTTAGTAGAAATATTGAGTTCTTCTAGCAACACTATTTTTGACACGTCATGGTCGACGATTTCTAACAAGAAAAGCTCAAAGTTAATTTCTTGTTTTTCTGTGTATTTGTGGTTTTCTACAACCTAGTACGTTGAGATAAACTTAGTTCCTCCGGCCAGGCATCGAGAGTACCTAAAAATGCTAAAGACTTCTATTTTGTGGTGAATTTGATAAATTTTGTCATCATGACTTAAAGATCATGTTGTGTAACAGGATGTTTGGTGAAGCTTGGAGACGGTAAACGGACTGTGATGATGCTGTTAAAGTCGCAGCGCATAATTATTATATGACCCACAAGAGAAAATAAAAAACATACACATTATTTTTTGTTTATTTTTCATGTTTCCCATATAATCCCATTTTGTAACTTAATTAATATGCTGCCTATTCTTGTATGTATACAAATATAGGCAGCATATAAAAATTTTAAAGGAATAATGCTGGTGTCTATATACGTATATATACGTATGTAGGTATGTATAGTTTGCTTTGACGACTTCAGTTTAGTTCATGATACTGCTACTTGGCGGCAGCACTTATGCAGACCTCTAGCGAGGCTCGAGTTGCCTATTTATACAGTATTGTAATCTATGGTCCCAAGCGAGTGTACGGCAGCTTGGGATCGCTAACGCCCCTCTCTCACCCCGCAAACCCCGCATGATTGCTCTGTCTAGACGAGTCCGTTGGCCGACTGTAAGTTCATAGGCTGTGGCGATAGTATGTCTCCAGTACCTGTAGCCGAAATCATCCACGACATGCAAATGAAATTATTAAAGACCGAATAAGGACCAAGATGGATTTCATTTCATTTATTGTTTAATAGATGACTAAAATTCACACACAGTGTATAGGTTTCAGATTATTATAAGGAAACCTACTGTGTAACTTATCTCGTAAGGTTGTATACTCATAATCTAAATAGCATATTGTATGTATTGTCCAGAGAGAACTGTGTGAACGTGCTGGTGACGACGACACAACTAGTCCCCGCGCTCGCCAAAGTATTGCTGTTCGGGCTGGGCGGCGTCTTCCCCATAGAAAACATTTACTCTGCCACCAAAACAGGTCAGTTACATATAGTTTATCTAAAGCTGGTGGCACAGCGGTAATGGATGCGACTGCTGTGCATGAAGTGTCGAGTTCTATTCGCGTATCGGGCAAAATGTTATTGGCCCCAGAAATTCTTAATACGTCAATAGGGTCACGCCTATTATGTGTGACCTTAAAGTGAAGGAAAACACGAGGCAATCTGTATGTTTGAGAGTTCCCAGTAATATACAGGCGTCCGGGGTGAACGCGGTGTGGGGCGATAGAATTGCGCTGAGTATAGCAACTTCAATTCAAACTAGAAGTCTGGCGTAAGGTATACCACTGTTTAAAATATAGCCTTGATATATTTCTTAACATCTTTACAGGCAAAGAAACATGCTTCGAAAAAATAAAGCAGCGCTTCGGCGAACGTTGCACGTACGTCGTCATCGGCGACGGACAGGATGAGGAGGCGGCCGCCAAGGCCAAGAACTATCCCTTCTGGCGTATCTCCAGCCATTCCGACATCGCCGCGCTATACAACGCGCTCGACATGGGCTTCTTATGATCTGCTGCTAGCCTGGTACCTGCCGCGGCGTGCGGCCCAGCGGCTACTACCGACGTGGCCACTCCGCCATCGCCGCGTTATACAACGTGCTCGACATGGGCTTCTTATGATCTGCTGCTAGCCTGGTACCTGCCGCGGCGTGCGGCCCAGCGGCTACTACCGACGTGGCCACTCCGCCATCGCCGCGTTATACAACGTGCTCGACATGGGCTTCTTATGATCTGCTGCTAGCCTGGTACCTGCCGCGGCGTGCGGCCCAGCGGCTACTACCGACGTGGCCACTCCGCCATCGCCGCGTTATACAACGTGCTCGACATGGGCTTCTTATGATCTGCTGCTAGCCTGGTACCTGCCGCGGCGTGCGGCCCAGCGGCTACTACCGACGTGGCCACTCCGCCATCGCCGCGTTATACAACGTGCTCGACATGGGCTTCTTATGATCTGCTGCTAGCCTGGTACCTGCCGCGGCGTGCGGCCCAGCGGCTACTACCGACGTGGCCACTCCGACATCGCCGCGCTATACAACGCGCTCGACATGGGCTTCTTATGATCTGCTGCTAGCCTGGTACCTGCCGCGGCGTGCGGCCCAGCGGCTACTACCGACGTGGCCACTCCGACATCGCCGCGCTATACAACGCGCTCGACATGGGCTTCTTATGATCTGCTGCTAGCCTGGTACCTGCCGCGGCGGCTACAGCCAACATGGCGACGGACGGCTAGATACTATCGAGCGGTCAGAAAATATATAGCGTACACTATTGTCGTAAGAACAAATTAGATGTGAAGCGGGCATTATGGATATGGCCAGATTCGATACATCAGCCTATAGGTGGCGCCTGCATCTATGTAGAAGCCTAGAAGTGAAACTTTAGAAAAAGATATATATTTATCATATTTCATGTCTGAAAGAGAAGGTATCACATTTCATTATGGTACAAACAGTCAAAGTAAGATTACAATAATATTGCTATAAAATGCGAGTAGTCCCGCAGTTACAAATTAATGAGACAATTTTTATTATACAACGCAATATATCTGACAAGATAAACGTATATTTATCATTATGGCGCGTAAATGATGTATAATTATGGCGCCTTATGATGTATAAACTTGCGGCGCCTTACGATAGATTGCTCTAGCATCTTGTAGCTTCAGTGACTTCAGTATACCAGAATCGGTGGACTTCATCAATCCAGTATTGTAAAGAGTTTTTGATAGGAAATCCTAAGGAATTTGTACGTTTTCGATGTTCAAAGAATATCAATGTTCATGTTTCAATAGTTAGATGAATTAACGTAGCTTATTACAACACGAACAAACATATTTTTATTTATTATACAGATTTGATAATGTTATTTTTTTAGCACAGTACGGGAACTTGCTATGGACTCGAATATTGAGGTAGTAAATTCATAAACAATTCTTTAATTAGCGATGAGGACGTTTGCATTCTTATGTAGGACAGCATTAGTAGGAGCGTTGAGTTTTGTCTATGCGACGAATAAATCGCGTTGTGCACGAATATTCGAATATCATTCGAATAAATTACGAACTCAAACAATAAATTTAAGAGTTTTACATTAAAATTAAATTAATTTTATTATCTTCATGTTCGAGTTCAAGGCTTGAAGCTTAGAATATTGGTGAGATACAATATAAGATTAGCTTTGACTAAGTAATGCGATGTTACATATCAAAACTACATTAACTGCTTGAATTGGTGGCCACACACAATTGTTTTTTCAATTATATCAGGCTTTGTAGCAATTGACAAGTTAATATCTAATGGATGTGGACATGAGAAAGTTCCATAGAAACTTTAAGTAAAAACACAGGAACGAAATAAGTGAATATCTAGGTATAGGCATTAGTCATGTCTGTTACTAAGAAAATATATAAATATTCGATCGAAATTGTTTATCAATGTAATCCAAATTCTTTAGGTTGACGATAAAATGTTCTACCGACATCAAAACAATATTTTATTCTTAAGTTAGAGATTTGGGATTCATTTAAATAATAATATCATCCAAAAAGGAGAGTAAAAATATGTCAGTATTTTCATACAGAAGAAGAAATGATACAATCTCTCCTGTGAATCGGTTGTCGCCTTTATAGAGCTTTGACTGCAATAAGTATGGCTAACCCTCCAGTTTGATTGATATGTTTTGACGCCTTAATAGATACAGCTACTTCAAAGCTTGCTTGTATCGTACCTTTATTCAGCTCATAAATTAAATTCGCCAAGGCTCCTTAAAAGTACATTTTTCTACCGCTAGATGGAGCCAACAGCTATTTAAATATTAATTATTATTTTAGTTTATAAAAGCTCAAAGTCAGCTCAAAATCTTACGAAACTAAAATGATTCTTTTTGTAAATATTTACTGAAAATAGTAGACAAATAGTTGTTTTATAAGTCCATTCCTATTATATAAGTTTTATATCTTCTATACAATGTACAGTACTAAAGTAATGTTTAGAGCAATGTATAGCAAATAAAAAATATTATAATATTATTTTTTTATTAAATTTCTGTTCGAGACTGCCTGAGCACGATCACGGCTTATATGTAATTTCTCTTTGCTTTAAATTTAATATTAATGTCGAAGCAATATTACTTTTAATTTGTCCTATATTATTTGTGATATCTGTAGCACTAAACCATGATAAAATTTATAAGATGTTCAGAGTAATTATAGACTGGCATAATCGTTAAAACCTTAAACATATGCAACTGCTTTTAGCATAGATTCACATTTAATCTATTAAAAATGGCTATATGCGATATAATATTAAGATTGAATGGATACCTATTTTAATAGCTACTATTAAAAATAAAGTGCGAAGCGATGCCAACAGATGTAAATTCATCCTGGTCTATATTTACTCTGAACGCAAACTTTTTGTGGTTGTCTTTTCTGGTAAACAATGATAGCGTAACTAGAGACAATACACATCTATCTTTATGTACGGTCTTAATTTTTTGTTATCTCTCTTTATAAGAGAACTGAACGATACATATAGTCTGAATAGTTTGTTTGCCAATTTAGATAGATAAAAAATATCAGTTACTATTTAATTGCCACCTCTACTACGGAATTTTAATTTATTTATCGACGACATTTTTGTTTAATAACTAACTCTGCGATAATAAAACGATAATTCAATGCCTATCATGATTATTCAGAATGCCAACGCATTCATTAATTCTAAAATGGATACCAGATTTTTTTTCTGTCGTGATTTAAAAAGACGTCCCCTTCAAATTAGAACGATAATTTTCCTGTTAGGTACTATGTATAAGCACAACTATTTAAACATGTATTTACTTCGTATGTATCGGAGTGTAGTTACAGTTAATAAATAGTCTATAAACGACCGTTCACAGATGCGGTAATAAATATTATATTGAAAATATGTCCTAGGAGAAACGAAAATTTTGCTCTTAACCAATTTCTAGATTCTAGATTGTCGCAAAGATTTGTTTTCTCGGTTATCCTACATCATTACCGGCTAATCAAGCAGCTAGCCGGTACCTAGGTACTTACCTCGCCTGTCACGCACGATTACTTTTATTCCCTTCGTTTGCAGACTATGTATTAACTTTAGCTACACTGTGAACACAACATACTAAAACTGCCTATCTTGTATATACCCAAAATTGATTATTATTTACCTGCTTAGATCAAATTCGATATCTAATTTTTGTATACAAATTGCTGTCAAATTAAAAGCAAACACATAATACATTGTTGAAAAGAGTTATTTTCGCATATTATTTTATTATGTACAATTAAATTAAATGAGTCAATTAGCCGAGGTCATTTCAGGCGCTTTATATACTTAGTCACAAAGCTTTTGGTACGCCCTTGCCTTTTCTTATAAATTGTTTATTAACTTGTCAGCTATTTGCTTACAAAGATTCTACGTTGAACTTGACCTATAATGTTGATTTAAAGGGCTTTTAAACAAGCTAAATTTTACTACAATATGTGGCTGCAATATTTTTAACTAAAGTCCGACCATCTTAACAACATTAATCGACCATACCAAACAGTATAACTATATAGCCGAGCCATACGCAAAACATTGCCGTCGATTGCACATTATGTATGTTATTGTCGCCTGTTGCTCGTTTTATAAGTCTCTTTATGAAAAGCGGTAACACAAATATTCATGAGATAAGATGGCGATACTCCTATAATATATAATATACATATTTGTTTGTAAATGTTCATCTTTTTACTATTATACTTACTGTCAGTTGAACTCGAAGACTATTTCATTTTACGAAGCGTAGCAATATTTTAAATATAATTAAAAATAGACAAAATTGTAAATACAGAACTAAATTCTAGATTAGACATAGCTTATTAATCTAGTTCGAAAGCTATCATTATTCGATTTGTAAATAAAATTATATTATTTGACAATTTATTTGTTGTTTTATTAATATGTGTGCAGCCTGCTTTCATTGATGTAAAAATAGGAGCTGGTAGTTTGTACCGACCACCGCAGGATGTAAGCTTTTAACTTGAAATTCTAGCGCGGTAGGCCATGGCCGTTTAGGGGCAAGAAACCCTCCTGGAAAATGACACTAGGTACTCTAATGCCTGCCCCATGTAAACGATCATCGTGGCACGCTTGCAACACAAGATATCCTTTGTGCTTTGCAATCAGAAGCTGAGAATATCATATTTGCCGCGTCAACAGCACAAGTTCTAGTTAACCTTAATTAAAAAGTTTCTACTTTATCAGTAGAGTTAACTAACTAATTAGGCTGTGCCCGGTGGATGGAAAAAGAGTACATAAGCAGTAGTAAGTGTCTATGAATAAGATAGATAAACCCTGAATCCATTAACGATAATTTGGAAAATGATTTTAGGAAGATAAAAGATTGCACGGTAATGCCATATAACTTAAAACCTCGCCTGTAATGATAAGTAGAAACTTATCAATTAACCTTCCTTTAATTGGTAGGTCATACTGGGTCGCAGGATTAAATAGTAGGTAACCGGGGTACATTGGAAAATATCAAGACTTAAAAGATTCGCAATGTTTTTTATCACAGATAACGAAAGGACGTTACGAGAGACACTCACACTAGCTATAATTTTTAACGGTTTTCATATTTTTATTCTTGCTGTTACCTACTTTACTTTAAAAAATATTATTTCTGTAATAAACACTAATACCTAGTTAACAGAACCGGAAGATCACTTAGTATACACGGCTACACATCAAGTTAGACACCCTATATACGTATAACTACGCTACATAAAAAATAGAGAATTGATGGAAAGGGACAGTGCATAATGGTGACGATGTAATGGTAAGGATAGAGCGTAACAAAAATACAACGCACTCTCTCGCACGATTCGCAGCGTTGAACTTCTAATAGTTCAAAGTCCAAACAGTCTAAGTTGATCCGTCGTTGCGTGTATAAGAAATAATATATATCTACCTAAGCTCTAAGGTCTCATTCGATCGTATCTTTTATCAGTTAAGTGCATAAAAATACCTATCCAATATCACAGAAGTATAAGTTCACACAATCAGCATAATAATTGTGTTAGACAATAAATATGTGACCTCAAAATTAGTTATTAAGTTAAGTAAAAAAAAGTGTATTTTTTAATAAGTAGGTACCATAAACATAACATAACATTTTTAAGTCTATGGTCGTATGTTACCTCGCTCGCTCGCAACACGTAAGTTTATACTCTGTTGCTAGGCAACAGTCAATACAAATAAAGAAAACAAACAAAGAATAAAATTACGCATAAGCTTGTTTATATTCTCTAGTGTAACAATAATATAACAAAATGAAGTCTGTGGACACGGTGTTGTTTGACGTATCGAAGAATGAGTTGTTCAAGATCACGGAGAACTACAAGATGTTGCACAGGAAACTGAAGACTACGTGGAAAGTTATGATGTGAGTACGATGACCTATATACGGTACTGTTGGTACGGTCTAGCTAAAGCAAAATCATAATGACCGCATAAAAATAATCTATCGTCGAAAGACGAGCGAACTAAGTAGCTATCAACTTGCTTGATAAGCCTGTGGGGTACCTATGTCATGCACTTCCTCTAACCGGCCTGTTTACGGAGGCAGGCTAGACCATTCTTCTGTGGTTTTTGGATTGTACCTACTTTGCTACAGTTAAACTCAAAAACCCACCACCAACCAACCAAGTGCTGGTATACTGGCCAAAGATTAAATACTGGCCAACATTGCCAAAGACGACAAGTACAAGCAGTTAGGTAACTAATAATAAAACTTATAAATAACAACATTTAAATAGGTATGCACATACCATTTATTTATTTTTCTCGTCTTAAACTTCTTTTTTGTCTTAAGTACCTATTTCTTTTTATTGGGTGTCGTGCATTCTATCTCTTATTACAAAACTTAAATAAGTAGATAGGTATTCTGCTGATTATAGTGTATGTAATATGCGGGTAGTTATTGTTCTTTATGCTCTCTAAATATTTTGCTGATGACAGAAACCTTTGCTGATGACAGAAACCGTGAAGAGTTGTCATCCCATATCCTGGAAGATGTGAGGATCCTCGTGATACCAGGACCACAGAACGCGTTCACAGATGACGAGCTGTCGTGCCTGAAGAACATGGTGGAACGGGGAGACTCCGTGCTGGTAGCGATGTCCGATGGAGGAGAAGAACGGACGAACACTAACATTAACTTCTTTTTGGAGGAGTTTGGAATTGTGGTTAACAATGGTAAGTGCCTTCTTTAATAATTTTAAAGACGGAAGAACATAGTGGCCTAATCTCTTAAACTTGAATATTGTGAGTTTTTTTTAAGGAACGGTAATGCGCGAGTCCTATATCTGGGTTCGAATGCATGTTAAAGCTACAATTGCCGCTTACCATCGTAGTAGGCGTATGCTTATTTGCGAAGTCAAATACAGCCGGATCCGATAGCGTCAATATTGATTCAAGAGTCTTGGAAAGCGCAAACAGGACTATCTAACTCAAATTTACGGGCCAAAATGACCGTAAAGAAATGGGCGTTTTTGTGTTTTTAAATAGTTTTCCGCAATTGAGACAGTCATCATTCAAATAGGCCACGAAACGAAACGAACAGAAAAATACCTGAAAATTTAAAGCGCCGAACACATTGCCCCGGCGGTCTGCGTTCTGCGGTCGAGTTCCTCTCAGTTTCTCTTTGACCGCCGCGGTCTGACTGCTTTTGTGTGTGTACGATTCAAAGACGCATACATCACAGTGAACGCGGTACCTACGCAGAACTTAGAACTCAGACCACTGACCGCCCGCAGTATGGCCAGCGCCTAATGGTTTCACACTAACATTTGTGCAGCGCTGAGGCCAACATTAAGCGTTGATGACCCCACTTAAACCACTGCACCGTGCAGTCAAAGGTTAGGTAGGTAATGAGTTATAGTGGTTTTATTTCCGAGGAATAACTTCTTCTTCTTCTCGAGTTGATGATACAATTATTTTGAATATGTCCTGATGTCCTGCCCAATGTGTAGCCAAGGAATATCTGTTCCTCGTAGATAAAACTTAAAAATTATACGATAAAACCAGCGCAACCAGATTCAAAATTAAACGTTATTTTTTTAATATCGCTAAACTTCGTGCTACAATTGATAATTTTCCAATACCACTGCGCGTATTTAGAATCGCATCCGAGAACAGATTTGTCAACTGCCAGAGTTAAGGGTCTTCTTTACGTCTTTATCATCATGATTGCAGATTGCGTGGTTCGTGCGAAGTACCACAAGTTCTACCATCCAAAAGAGTGCCACATATCTAACGGCATTCTAAACCGTGCCATCACTAAGTATCTCATGAAGATGCCGAATTATACCAGCGAGTCTGACGACTTCCTGTAAGTTATAGCTGAATATACTTACATATACAGTGTGTATAATAAACCCTGTCCGATCCTTAAAGGTGTTATATAGTAGCTTATTATGAGTACCTACGTAAGTGACATGCATTTACAAAAATCGATTAAAAAAATTACCCCATAAAATTTAATTTATTTAAAATAATATGTTAATAGATTACCCATGGCAACACTGGCAACGTATAAATCATAATACCTCCGAATACCTAGTGATTTTGTAGGTATCACTAAAGTTCATAAAGGTTCACCGTTGCTGCGCTGTGCTACACCGCGCCTACCTACCTACGCCTAGAAAAATGTATGCCATGCTCCGCGTCCTGTAGGCTAATTCACGTAATTTCTTGACACGCCGATCAAGTTGCGGTGCAGTTGCAATTAAGTTTACGTCTTAATGCAAAATGGTATTCTTGTAATTGTTTAGCTGCGCGTGAGCTGCACGTAAACTATGGGTAAACTGCGCGTGTGCTGCGCGTCAACTATACGTCAGTCGTATGTACTATGTAATACTTTTGGCATGGCTTTCAGGCTTTTAGGCCATTACATCAGTTAAATTTACCCACGGTGTGGCCACATGAGGGAAATTAATTTACTCACCAAGTAATTGCATGGGATCGATTACGTTTAACGTTTCACATTGAGCGGACTAAACTGTCATTTGAGACGTCAAATGAATAGGTGAATACCGAGCAACTGTACTGCATCTGAACTTATTTAATTACGTGAATTAATTACTTATCAAGATTAGTGGAGTGTTGCTAGATTATGCGAAATTTCAGTAATTTAGGGGTAAAATGCTGATCAATACTTTACTTAAAAATATTATGAAGATGTTTAACGATGACATAGATTTTTTTTGTTATTTTTCTAAGCATGTTTGTAAAGAGAGAAACAAGCCCTTAATGGATCGCACAGGGTTTATTATATACACTGTATAAAATTATACATTAATAACATAATTATCATCGAATCACGCTGATTGAACTGTCGCACGATTTTTGCTAGATATGCAATTTAATTTCGACTGTGGTCTATTTCATCAAAACTTATATATAGCCTTATTTCGCGACAGAATGGAGCAAACAATCAATATATTTTTTGCATAAAGTTTGTTTTTGGACCAAGGGAATTGGCTAAACATTTTGTTTGGCTTTAATTGCTTACTTCATTCTTTTAACTTAATCACCCGTTTATAATTAGGGCGGCAGATTATATTACCTATATTAGTTAAATTAATTCATTTGATTTAATATTTATATCTCGCCCTAGAACCCCAACAATCCATAAATATTTTTAAACATCGGTTTCTCCGCAGGTCACGGTTAGTTTTGTGATTAAATGACTAGCTTCTGCCCGTGACCTTGCCCCCGTTATTTCTACGACAACGATTCGTTAACAATCCGTTAAACACTTTACGTGTATTTGAATACTCTAAATATCTACTATATATCGCTATCGTTATTTTCACTCACATTATCTATAAATTATTCAAATAATAAATTCATTTAAATAATGGGTTTATAGCGAGGAGCCAGCGACGCCGAACTTCGTGTACCCATATGGCGCGACACTGACGGTGAAGAGACCGGCGGCGGCCGCGCTGTCCAGCAGCGACGTGTGCTACCCGGTCAAGAGACCTGTCGCTGCCATGTATACCTCCGACAAGAGCGGAGGTAACGAAGAGTATTCTTCTCCTAGTCTCACTGTACCCGGCTCTAGCTGGCTACTGGATACGGCTTTTTAGTCTAATCAGAAGATTCAGATAATTAATCGTACGTTACGAAATCATTATTTTTCTCGTATTGCTCTATAAACTGTATCTATTTTTTTACATAATAAATGCAACAAGTTGTCATTCGGTATAATTTTCTGGATTTAAAATATTATACACCGTATGTCATTTAGTCGAACCTCAAAATATGTTATCGTTTAATTCTGATTTGTTCTTTAAATTCGGCTAAATATCCGTTTTTCAATAAGCAACTACCATATCTTGGAAAAATATTTATATTCCAAGGTTAAATACAAAATATTTGAAGGTTTTTACTGTTTACATTGACTGTTATATTTAAAGAGTGGATGTAACCTTATTTTGAAATAGTAACCCATCCATGAACGAGACGACAATAACGTAACTTTATCTCATTGATCAAAAAATATGCGCTTTTGCCTCTATGTCAGGGATGTGACGAATAATTTAAAATTAATGTTTAGACATTCAAAGCTTGAGCAAGAAATTAATTGCTTAAGTCTAAAATATCTTAAAATTTTGCGCATCTTTTAATAATACATATTTGTTACCCAAAAACTTCTTTTCCTTTTTCTTACTTGTTTCTAAAAGATTAAATATGTTTGCAATTAACTGTGGAACGTATATATTATCTTTATATATACAGGGTGATTTTGAAATCGTGTAATTCCTTTTAACCACGCATTCTACTGGTGATATAGAATAACCCTGACCATATTTTTATTTAATTAGATTTATTTTTTTTGAAAAAATATTATTCCGTTTTTTTTCGTGAAATGGTGTCAGATAGTCATATGTTAACCAACCGAGGCAATTTTAATTTTTTACTAATTAAAATAAAAAATCATATTAATAATTAATGTCGTAAATAATAACGGGCGGTCCTTTTTATTGCCCCTTATTATTTACGACATCAGTTATTGTTATGTTATTATTTTTAAATTAGTAAAATATTAAGATTGTGTCAGTTGGTTAAAATATGACTATTTGAAATCATTTCATGAAAAAAATCTGTACTCTAATTTTGCCGAAACCATTATTCTAATTAAGAAAAAATATGGTCAGGGTAATTCTATATCACCAGTAGAATGCGTGGTTAAAAGGAATTACACGATTTCAAAATCACCCTGTATAATTCTTCTGTACGTGTGTTGACTCGTGAGTGAACTCCTCCTAAACGGCTGGACCGATTCGAATGAATTTTTTTGTGTGTGTTCAAGTGGATTCGAGGATGGTTTAGATTTGGTTAATTTTTTTTTTCGTCTGTACAGGACAACCTCTGACAGGACAGCTAGTTAGGTATATAAATTTATACGACTTTTATAATAATATAACATTAGTGCAATTAATAAACTGATCTCATCTCAGTATGTCGAGGGCGAGGCTCTACAGTCTACCAGCTAGGCTAGTCTAGTCTAGTAATATTGTAGGATGGGCAGAATTTCTACGTTTTCGAGTACCTATGTACATGACAGAGAATTCTGAGGCAAGTTTTATTAAAATCTTATCTGTCACCCCTAAAATGAGCATAGCCTTATCATCAATTTTATACGCATTATTACGGAGCTAGATGCCGTGGAGTCGAACTCGAGACCTCTATGTGGCTGTTGAACGGTCTCCAAACTCAGTTTATCAGTTATCGTTGTTCAACTTTTGTTGCCAATAAATGCTTATTTTAGAAAAAGGTTACGATTTTCATAAGTTTGTTTTCTCGCAGGTAAGCTGTTCGTGATAGGCTCGGGGCACTTCTTCTCGGACCAGTACCTGGAGTGCGAGTGCAACGACCTCATCAGAGAGATGGTGTTCAGCTACCTCGGCGGCGGCAGCGACCTGCACCTCAACCCGGTCGACGTCGAGGACCCTGACGTAACACTCTTACTATCTTCTCGTTAATTACTGCAAGTATGGCGTAGTGGTTTAAGTGGTCGCCTTGCCACTGCCACTGCGCTGAGTGTTGTGGGTTCGATCCCCACACGGGACAAAACTTTGTGTGATCCAGAAATGGTTGTTCTGAGTCTGGGTGTTCTTCGTGTCCGTTGTTTAAATGTTTGTAAAGTCCCCCGCGACATTTATTCCTAATACATGTTATACTTTTTAATAAAAAAAAACAATATCGTCGATATTCTGGAACAGTAGCATAATTAGAACTAATGCATATTGCAAATTATACAATAGCAACGATTGCCTCCAGCTTCAAACCGTAATTTTTTCTGGATGATTTCTGGATGTCCTTTTCTATACCCCTGACAATGTGTATGCGATATTTCACAATGATCGGTCGAGTAGTTAAGGCGTGAAAGCGTAACAAACAAACAAATTCACTTAGCATTTATAATATTAGTTAGGATGCGATACCTCGCATCATACCTGATAAGAATACGGTAAATTCGATATTTAATTAAGGTGATTTAAAAGATTGGATGTAAATTTTTGAATAAGTTCTGGTTATTCACTTAGCTTAATTACCTACTTGTTTTCTCTAAATTTGCCTATTTATGCCTATGTGCATTTATAAGTGTTACCTATTGAAATGAATTGAAATGTTACATGATTTAAATGTGTATAAAAGTCTTTTAAATGCTGCACACACACATACTCAGTTTGGCGTTAGGAAGTTGACAAATGCGCAATAAAGTCATTAGTTCTGTACTCTATTCGGTTGATTGCGATTACCGTCTCATCAGTTATGATAATGAGGGAATATAGAGGCTGCCTTATGCACTATCATATCTCCTGCACTTCCAGTATTAAGAGTAGGCGTTGGCCGATTTTGTTGATGGATCTTATACCCAAAGATATTTATGTTTATAGATCAACGAGTACCGCACTCTGGGTGACATGATGTGGCTGAGCACCCTGCCTCTACCAGAACCGGCTACGGCGCCACCACCGCGGCTAGCGCCCCTGCACCCACACGCACTGTTCACTTGGAGACTGTTCTCCTTAAACCTGGCTCAGTGTAAGTACCCTGTAACTTACTTTTATATCACTCAGTTGGCAGAGAAACGTTTTTCCTACCTTATGGTGAATTGTTGCCGTATTGTTACATTGTTCCTTCAATTTCAAAGGCCCTGCCTATTCTAAATGGAGGCTTACACTATTACAAATATTATATTTGATCCGATGACTAGGGTCGTAATTCTTTGAACGAATTTGGAGAGTAGGTCATACGTCATTGAACCAATTCACGGAAGGTCAACGAAAAATTTAAAAAGAATAGCTTTCTTAAACAATAATTTGGATACGCGCTTTCAAATAAGGATCAAATAGTTCGAGGAAACTGAACATCCTCTATAGATAAAAAAATTTGGGCGTATCACCTAATAATGCAGTAGGTGATCAGATTTGTCACCACGCATTATCTTAGTACTACACGGATTTTCATGCGGTATTCACTAATAGACAGAGTGATTCGTGAGATTTTGTAATACCCGTTACTGGGGCGAGTCACTAGTAGGTAAATTATAAGAAAAATAAACAACCACTGTAAAGACCGTGATTGTATGTACGTATTATGTACAGTATTAACGAGATGGGTGTAAAAACCCAGGATTCAACCTCTTTGTCTTCATGTGATCTTTTTTTTCTATCAGCTTTTCGTAATGTCCTACTGCTGGGCAAAAGCCTCTCCCTTGGACTTAAAAATCACTCTGTTGGTGGATATCCCCTGACCTTATGACCTTGTGACCTTGTGACCCCTATATCTCGGGGATCTTTTGCACCACAGGACTATATTCAAACTCGACCGAGGGATGACCCCAAGGTGTATGTACACCAAGTTACAAGTCAATCGGTCCAGTGGTTCCGGAGCTATGCCTGTCACTTTTCACCTCTCAAATACCGCTAACGCCGATCGGGTCTACAGCTTTGTACACGTCAAACCCCGGTGACGCGATATGGCGTCGAGCACACTCGATAGTGTATTGTTTACGTTTGCATTACTTATTTGCGCTAACGTAAACATTACACAATCGAGTGTGCTCGACGCCATATCGCGTCACCGGGGTTTGACGTGTACAAATCTGAAGACCGATTTGACGCCCATGGGCGTCAACGGGGTTTGAGTGGTTCATTAACCTATTCGAAGAAGACTCAGATGTTAATGAAATTTTTCAGTGCCAGAAGTACTAGGACTGTATGAAGCGCTAGGAGTTAAACATGAACCATTGCGGCTGATCGCGCCTCAGTTTGAAACACCGTTCCCGCCTCTACAATTAGCAGTAAGTGACGGAAAAGTTATTGGATAACTTATAAACCTTACTTATGGGCACCACCTCCTATTTTCTTATTAAAAAACATATCAGTATATAAATAAATAATAATTTACTTGCTAAAATTCGAAATTGCTGTCGTATACATTTTGTAAAAGCATAGCACATTTTTAAATATAGAATATTTTAGTTATCTTAAACAGTGTTCCTTTTTTGTTTTTTTTGTTTTGTATGTTAGTTGTTGGCCTCAGATGGCCTTGACAACTGTATGCAGACTATGGGTGAGCGCAGAAGGGTCCCAACCCGTAAACAGTGTCTCGACCGTCGACTACTGTGCATAAAGTCTCGGGTTTAATTCCCGCGTCGATTAAAGTGTTATTTAATAGTTTCACTCAAGAAATTCTCAGAAGCTGCATTGTTTTGGCTTATGGGATCTAAAAGCATAGCTAATGAGATGTGGTTGTTTTACACTCTTTCCTACTATTTTGGGGATATAGATATCAAGCTATATATGCATTTTTACGGCCTTCTTAGCATCAGCACCAGAATCAATGATAGCAAGAAAGTAGATGAATACCGTCTATGTAAAAATCGGTAACCTCGGCTGAAGGCACTGTGATCTCAACTGACGGATTAAAGGCAGAGTCACCGTAAACATGTTAAGCGACAAACCGTTCAATGCTAAGATTAGTTACGATGTTTTGCAGAACGCAGAAAATTCTTGAAGAAAATTCTGCTCGTAATTTTAGTACATGAATATGCAACAAAATTGTTAACCCACTATTTGCTTCTATCTTCACAGGTATTTCCCCCAACGTTTAGAGAACCACCTCCTCCGCCACTAGAACTGTTCGACCTGGACGAAGCGTTCAGCTCAGAGAAGTCGCAGCTCGCCAGACTAGCCAACAAGTGTCTACAACCGCCTGCATCGCGGTTAGGTCAAGGTAAGCCGTATTCTATGTAATGTTATGAAAAAACGCTCCTATCTTACTAATCAGTGGCAGCTCAAGGTAATGCTGGCCCTAGCGAACGGAACAGAACAATTAATTAGAAGCAAACTACAAGGCCTTTATAATTGGATATCGCTCTATCCTATCTTCGAGCCGGCACTGGGTCCAGGATTTCAGTTTGGAAAAGGCTGAGAAGCTTGATCGGTAGTGTAGTACTCCGAAATTAGGAATTTAAATTTGTCAGGGCTGGACATAGAAGCTTTTAGTGACGAGTTGAGCTCCTCAGTTGTCGCCCTACATTCGCTACTGTTTCTGATCGTAAAAGATGATAAATAGTTACAATAGGATTTATATAACATGCACAAATAGCGCAATGGCATATAACAACCACAGTTAATGCGCTGTAGACTCGAACACCACGCGGCATAAAAATTGTTTGATGTACAAAAAGTATTTATTTACTTTTATTTCACTAAAATTTTGTGTTATTTATGTCCGTTGTCATAGCAGGGTACTTTAACATTCAAATAATAATCAATTTCTTAATGTACATACAGTATAAGCATAGGAGCAATCTTATAAAAAAGAGAACAGATAGAAGAGTTCGGATTTGAAAACGATCTTTTTAACCTAACTCTAGATAGAGATAGATCAGCAATTGAGACAGTCACGGCTAAAAGTAGAACTAAAATGCAGAGTAACATTCTAGAAATTTGTAATTTCTCACCCATTTTTATATACCTAGTTCAGCAAAAGCTTAGCTATTACGAGTAAATAAGTACACGTGTCCAACTCACAAATAAGGCAATTAAAATTCTTATCTTTAAAGATGTTATTGCTTTTACCAGGCGATGGACGTCAACTAGAAAACGAGTTGGAGTACTTCGTCCGTGAATGTGGCAGAGTGGTGCGGCTTACAAGGGCACTACCACCAGATGAGGGCCCAGCGGGCAAAGCCATTCTACACCAACTCGCCGTCCAACTAGCCACCTACAAGAAAATAGCGCCTAAGGACTAGAATAGGAAATAAATACATAAAGACAGCTATTGTTTTATTTAAATATGATTTACGCATCAAATTATTTTATAGTTTGTCCTAGAGTAAAACTCAATTTACTACCTCATGATAACTCTTTAATTCAAAATCCACTATTCGATAAAACAATAAAACTACAATCTAAAACTTATCGGACAATAAAACAAATCCATCTAAAAAAACATTAAAATCTACCGTAAAATTTAAATTAAAATATTTACTTCGCGTCGAGAACGACAGCGATGAAGGTGACGCTGCTAATATTCGTTATTTATATCAACTACGTCTTTTGCGCTAGCGACAAGTATGCAGTCAAAAGTTACCCAAAGAAAGTTAAGCCTTACGGAACTGGAAAGATTCTGATCCACTCCGGCAAATATGTGGTCAAGCCAAACAAGCAGAAAACAACTTCGAAGGGGAATGCAAAGAACGGCAAGTATACCGTGTTCCAAGTTGTCGGCAACTCGAAAGCTGTCCAAGGAGTCCCTGACAGCCCATACTTCCCAGTCGACCAGACTATTGACCAAAAACCGAGGGTAAAGAAAGTTCTGCCTGATTATGTTTGGTCTTCGTTAGGCACAAGACACAAAAGATCTGCTACTGAAGAGAGTAAGACAGAAAATACACCCGAACTAAAGACAGAAAATAAAACAGAAATCAAATCAACTTCAGAAACGACAACTGTTAAACTAAACGCAGATGCAAAATCGGAAAATTCTGAAACAAAAAATGAAAAGGCACAATTTAGATCAAGCGACAACAACAGCAGCAGTACGCTTACAAGTGATAAAAAGGAAGATACAAAGGAAGAAAAAAAGGAAGAAATAAATTCAGAAACAAAGGCGGTAACTGACGCTGTAAAAGTTAGTAAATCAGATACAAAATCTACAGGCACTACGAAAAAAGGAGCAGGTGGAAGAAAAGCAAAGAATAAGACATTAAGTAGGGATAATTCCAAAAAGTCTAAGGCTAAAAAAGGGGCTCGAGCAAAAACTAGATTGAGAGGAAAAGGAACAGAGAAAAACGGCACAGCCGCGAAAAAATCAAAAGGCAAGAGACAGGGAAGATCGAAGACCAAATCAAAGCAAAACAAGAAAAATCAACCATTGAGGCATCAGAAGTCGACTCAGAAGTCGAATCAGACGCAGAAAAGGTCTAAGTCTTCGAAATCGCCGAAAAAAGACGCTTCAAGGAAGGGGAACTCTACGAACATTAAAATTCCAAAAGGTAAAGAGATCAGTAAAGCTAAGAAAGTTTAAATAAAATATTGAATAGATGTTTATTTTTATTTGACTCCTTTCCCGTTGTCTTAGAGACGAGAAGGCTTACAACTGCCCAAGAAGCGCTGATCGAAGACTATCCTTACGTAGTGTCCATACAAAAGGATTCGGAGCACTGGTGCACGGGCGCTCTGCTCAACCCCAGGCTCGTCATTACAACAGCCAACTGTCTTTGGAAGTGAGTATAGCACGTCTGTGTATTACCGTAAATATATCTAGTCAACAAATATAGCAGAATATAAATAAAATTACGAATAAAAGACTGATAGTTATCAAAGTTTTATTTAATATCACACGACGATTTCTGTCTCCTCAGCAGATCATATCCAAAGTTAAAACACTATCTGTAGAATTCAAATTAAAAATAATGCTTAATACGAATACTCTTTCTTCTTCGTTCCTGAAGAAAACTAGACGAATTCCTTATAAATGTTCCTTTTAGTAGCATCCCATACTCATAAACTATTTATTGACAATTTTGCTTACCATTCAAAATCAAAGAGTCTACATTCAGAAAGGCAACAAATATAAATTCTGATGCGTGAGACAAATCGGATTCGATAGATAACCGTTGATCAGTCTTTAACCGTTGGTCAGTCTTGCTGCGCTAAAACAAATAATTGGATCAAAATATTACATTTATTGGCTACTCTTACTTCAGGACCGACACCACCACTTGAATAGGTACTGAAAATGAAACGATTTATTACTTAAAATTCAATTAAAAAGATTAAATGCTTCAGTGACTACAAATAATTAGATAATTTAATTTAGGCATTAAGTTACGGCACATTTGCTTTTGCTAATTCAACCTTGCTGGCAAGCAAGCGTATAGTTCGCCCTGTGTGGTCAACGATTACCGCGACCTCTAGACGATTGTACAACTAAGGTTGTCACTCTCGTGATGCAGACTGTTCTAAAAGGAAAAGCTGTGCTACCAGCGAGAGCAAGAGGCAAAGACAATATTATTTGGCTACGATTTTCTAAAGTGTAGATGTACTTATCCATAATGTGCCCGAATCTCATGTTACATCGAAGAGATATCGATTTTACCCAAAATCATCCTATCAATTCGATCAAACTACTATTGATACCTGCGCAGGCTATAATATTATAAAATCACGCTACAAGCCACAAAAACGGAGCAGTAATTATAGACGTGGGTGAAAACGCGGGTACAGCTAGTATAATAGTAAATACAAACGACGTTTGAAGGAGTAGTCGCTGCTCAGGCAAGCCAAGAGCACGCGCGCGCTTCGCCAGCCTAGCGGGCACAAGTTAACTAAACAAAGTCGTTACAAAAATGGTTAGCAATATCTTAACAGGCACCGTGTTGAGCTTGACAGGATACGTTCCCAGTATAGTCGTAGTAGATAGAGGGAGAACTATTTCTCTAAGTCATACATATATCAAGCCATTTAGGCTACGGAGCGTGCCTGGTTTCTGAAAGGCTAGATAGTTTGACATTCGGCTGACATTCTTGTGACAAAATTTTATGTTGACCCTTTCAGAAACCAGATAATAGGTACATACTTTTATACACCTGTAACATAAAACTCTACTAATTTAAAATAACTATAATAAATGATTTTGCGATTGCATTTTATAATGATGATACATTTAATAAGATATTTTATGTCACTCGTCAAATTTGAACAAAACGTTTTCCAGATCGAATCACATGAGTCGCATGAAAGTCCGCGCGGGGTCCTCGTATACGGACCACGGCGGTCAGGTGGCCAACATACAAGAGGTGATCAAGCACCCAAAGTGGGGGCTGCGGAAGAACCCCGATAATGACCTCGCTCTTATGTTGCTAGATAGAAACATTAGGTGAGTTAATGTAGTACAATTTATTACGGCGATACAGTTCTGTTAGTCTATCGGCCTAATATATTTTATTCTAGTTTAGCATATGTATATGTTTATATAATTTTCCCCTTATATGCCGCTTGCGATCTGGTAGCATCTGTAAAATAGCTGTTGAGTATGCCTTGCCACCGATTCTTGATTTGGCGGTAGTTGGCAGTTGACACGTGCACCTGTGCGATTTAAAAGTGGAGCGATAGGAAAGTAATAGGATGACTAGATGTAGGCCTAGTTGAAATCCAGACTCAGAGATACGTCTGACACATGCTGAATTCGCTTATATTTTGATCACGTAAAACTAGCATATGTTTTATTTTCTTGTTTCCCAATCTAATGTGTTCATCGTGTATTTTTGTGTGTTTTTCGATGTGAACCAATGTATGTTTTTTCTTTCTTTCTTTATGTGTACTGGGCGAAACGCAGTAACAGTTTTACTATGTATACGATGGATTCTTGAAATATATTAGCGCTTTTCTACGTCTACCGGCCCATTAGTATAAATTGAGCTAGCTTCGGTAGCGCTGTATTATATTTCAGCTATCAGCTATAACGCTTAAAAAGTCGTAGATAGCTGGTTGGTTTATCATAAAACGAAAATTGTATACACAACTCGTCTCTATGTTAAGAAAACCTATCCTTCCACAGATTCTCTCACTCAGTTCACGGAGTGGATCTACCTAACCGTGTGATGAGGCCGGCTTTTGAGGACGCCTGGATCGCCAGCTGGGGCGCCGAAAGAGTGAGTATTGATCATCCCGCCGCGTGATCACGGGATGACATTCCTCCCTTGACATTTTGATTTCATATTCATTCAAAACGTTGTGTTGTGTCTAAAATGTATGAGCTTATTTGCCCGTTTAAACTATACAATGTTCACAATGTCATACACAAATACACAAATGCCGAATTGCTGAATTTAGCGTTTCACTAGATTCAGTTATACGCCAAATGCTAAAATCTAAAAAAGTCTGGGTCGCTATCGACCCAAAGCTAACTTTAATAGGTATCCGGGGTTTGCTGAATGCGACTTGCAAAGCTAAACTTGGTTTTAAATCACTATGTACAGAGACATGACCGGTATCGTAATGAAACCCTAAGGCAGAGGTGCCTAAACTTTTAAGATAACGGAACCCTCACCAAATATCTTTTATTTTATGGAACCTCATAACAAATGATTACAAATCAAAGATACTGTAATTTAAATAAGAACAAAAACTTCATATTTTGCGCTATTTCAAAATAATATTTGGCATTATTTATCTGCCAAAAATAAAGGATTTCGTGGAACCCTGGTGACTTTCCAAAGGAACCCCTAGGTTCCGCGGAACCCACTTTACGAATTGCTGCTCTAAGGTACAAAAAACTGCCAGCAGTCGGCCATCATACCTAGAATATATGTATAAGTGAATGATCACCGTAGTACTAATATTATGAATCGATTTTAGGTACCCGGGGATCGGCTAGTTAACTTCTGTTCTGAACCGAGGTCACCATCTAGGACTTCAAGAAGCCAGGATTGAATAAAACTTTAGACTATTATTGTTTGTTATGCAGCGCGACGGCATATTTGAGGCCCAGGAGAACGCACTGCAAGTGTACCACACCTACACGATGAGCAATGAGTTGTGCAACAACATCACTAGGCGATTCGGCATCTCCGTCTCCGAAAACTTCATATGTTTCACTCAATCCGGCAAGACAGCGCCTTGCACTGTTAGTATCCTGGTACTTTTAATGAAATCTTCCATAACCTCCGAGGTTTAGCCATGGGTGCACGATACTAACATTTCGCTAGATATATTTAGATCCTACATAACGTGTTATGGGCCACTGCCACACTTCGAGACCCGACTGCTACTGAAATTAAGTACCTATTACTACTGAAGTCAACTATATATAACTTTGACGTCGAACTTATATGTAAGTTCGATGTTACAGTTGTGAAATCTAGCTACATGGCTAGACTAAACCTCCAAGTGTTTCTTATCTTCCTAAATTACCATTAAAGAAATAATTTTTGAAGCAAACGGTGTCTTGATTTTTAGTGTCATCATTTTCCCAGATTTAGGTATGATCCTGGAATTAACAGATTCATGTATAAAATGGATCCAATATTTTGATCATTAGTATTAATGTTTATGAATATATCTTTTGTGATATTTTTGTAATAAATAATATAAATATTTCTAGCGTGATACAGGGGCGCCAGCAGTCAGCGATGGTGTATTATGGGGCCTCGCTTCATGGGGCATTAGGAAACTGTAAGTAAATCACTTATTTACTCTCGTCTTGCACCACTACATATTATAAAACAAAGTTCCCCGCCGCGTCTTGTACGCGATAAACTTAAAAACTATTCAACTGATTTTCATGCGGTTTTCACCAATAGACAGAGTGATTCCTAAAGAAGGTTTAGGTGTATAATTTGTTTAGGCTTTGTAACACCCGTGCAAAGCCGGGGCCGCTCAATAGTTATTTATATAACTGTAAACTAGTATCAACGTGACGTGTTTTTGGGGCTGAGTCACCCGCGTCCGTAGGAGAATACTCCGACATCCGTATTCCTACACGTGGCCGCTAGGTGGTGCTAATCAGGTGAAAACACCGGTAGTAGGCTGTAGCCGAGGCTGGTAACCACCCACCAGTTTAAGTCGTGGCGCCAAGTGACCTAGCCATATTCCGACACTTGAGGCTGGTGTAGTTATTTGGGGGGAAGGGTCGTAAAAGTTGTCTACCGCCAGCTGACCGGTCTGACATGGATTGTTTTTGCTGCATCGGAACATTAGTCTCGGAGGGTAGCTGGAGCCGTGGCACGCTGTACCGCTTTGGCCGAGCGCAGGTAATAGGGAGCCCAAGTAACAAGCAAGCCACTTGTGAAAGGCTGCCCCGCCAACTGTCGAAAAATCCCGGTCGGAGGGGGGGAGGGGGAGGAACAGATTGACCCAGCGGTCTAATATGCCAACGTTGTGGCGGAGATAACACATGGTGCGGCGGGCCTCATTTCACTACCCTCCTCTTACCTATTCTTCCAAATACTATTATGGCAAGAAAGAATAATAGACGCGTTAAACGGCGGTTGCACTCCCTCTCACTCAAAGTGCACCTCGCCAACATCCGAGGTCTGCACTCAAATCTCGTTGCAGTCTACCACCATCTGGAGCCTGAAAGACCAGCTCTCTAATTCCTCTCGGAGACGCAGATAGCAAGTCCGTCGGACGTTGCGTACCTGTACCATACCATACCCAGAATTCTCTCTGGAGCACAAATTTAAGCCCCGCGTGGGCGTATGCGTGTACGTACGTGATGACATATCGGCGTCTCCGATGCCTTGAAGACCCCAATTTGCCACCTTATGGGTACTTGTGGACACAGGACTAGAGAAGATTCTCTACGCCTGTGTCTACAGGTCGCACAGCAGAGATTGGGAGAGACAGCCAGGCTCACAGAGTACCTAAGTTAGGCGGCGGATACCGCTCAACAAAGGTACCCGACTGCCCAACTAGTGCTGCTGAGGTAACGATGGTTCCAGATGTTAACGGTTAAAGAGCCAACTCCTTGGACCTTTTGCTGACAATTGACCCAGACCTTTAATCCGTGTCGGTGACTGCACCTTTAGGTAGTGCCGACCACTGTTTGGTGAAATATGTATCAGTCTACTTCCCGCCTGTTTACGGCTCCAGTAGCTCCCAACGGGTTTGGCGATACAGGTCGGCAGACTGGGATGAGATGCGGTCGTTATTTCCGTCTTATCCTTGGCAGCCTACTTGCTTCTCTTCGGGTGATCCAACAACCTGCGCCGATGCTATCACCGATGTGTTGCGTCAGGGAATGGAATGTTTTATTCCTTTCTCTGACTTGAACACATCAAGCAAGGCTCAGTCCTGGTTTGATGCTGAATGTGGACGCGCTAAAGCGCTGAAGCACAAAGCTTACCTTACTTGGGTTGACGCTCAAAATAGTAAGGCGAAGGATTTACCAGATAAGAAGAGAACCTTTAAAGTGGCTGCCAAGTCCTGCAAGAGAACTCTACGGAAAGCTCGAATTGACCACATACGCCGGATAAGGAACAAACTATCTTCTTACCCTGCGGGAAGCAAGGCGTTTTGGTCCTTGGCAATGTCGGTCGAATCGAATTTTTGACGCCCCTCACTGACACCACTGCTGAAACCTGATGGAATTTTGGCTCACACTGCTGAGGATAAGGTGAATTTACTATGCTCTATCTTCGCAAAATCTTCGCGTCTAGAAACTGCAAACGAATATCAACGTGACGTGTTTTTGGGGCTGAGTCACCCGCGTCCGTAGGAGAATACTCCGACATCCGTATCCCTACACGTGACCGCTAGGTGGTGTTACCAACTTGCAAGACCTACATGTCGAATATACGCATTCGTCAGACCGAGGTCCGTAAAACGCTGCACAATCTTGACGTGAACAAGGCCAGTAGTCCAGATGGTATCCCAGATGTCACCCGTGCTGACACGCCTGTATCGCCTCTTCCTGGCAACAGGACAAGTGGCGAACTTTTGGAAGCTTGCTAATGTGCAGCTCGTGCCAAAAAAAGGCAGTCGAGCCGACCCTGCGAACTACAGACCCATTTTAGTTACCTCCATACTCTGTAAGAGTACGTATACTGAAAAACAGACTCCTGTCATACCTAGAAATAAATAGTCTACTCAGTGATCGGCAACATGGGTTATGCCGGAACCGGTCCACTGGGGACCTTCTAGTGTAAGCAACGCATTTATGGAGCGAGGCCATCGAGAAACACGGCGAAGCATTGGCTGTTTCGCTTGATGTCTGCAATGATAGCCTTATCAGCAAGCTTCCGTCCTTTGGCCTACCCACTGGCCTCTGCATCTGATGGCAGATTTCCTGGGGGACCGCTCGATTCAAGTAGTGCAATGATAGCCTTATCAGCAAGCTTCCGTCCTTTGGCCTACCCACTGGCCTCTGCATCTGATGGCAGATTTCCTGAGGGGCCGCTCAATTCAAGTAGTCATTGATGGGTACTCGTCCGAACAAAAGGCAATTAATGCCGAGGTCCCACAGGGATCAATACTCTCTGCCACTCTCTTTTTGCTGCATACTAACGATCTGCTATTACCCGGTACATTTGGGTATGTAGACGACAGCACGCTTGTAGAGAGTTATGTCTCAGCGCCAGGACCAGTGAAGCACAAATACAGTTGCTCAGGGAAGCTATGATCGAGCGTACGAACTTATCCTTGAAGGCAGTCTCCGATTGGGGTGATGCCAACATGGTTAAGTTCATTGCCTCTAAGACTCAGACGTATCTGTTCGCCGCAAAAAAGAACCCATTCCAACTGGCTCCAACTTTCCGAGATGTATCCGTGCCGATAACTGATCGTCTTGAGCTTCTGGGTATGTCATTGACTCCAACCCTTAACTTTGGCTTTGATAGATTTGATAATTGAGACAAAAGCCCAACTAGCCGCCAAAAAGCTAGGCATCCACAGTAAGGTGAGGCAGTATTTCATGCCTGAACACTGCTTAATTTGTACCAAGCACAGGTTCGATCCTGCATGGAGTACTGTTCTCACCTATAGGATGGGTCCGCAAAATATCAGCTGGAAGCTTTGGAGTCAATTGAGCGAAAGGCCAGGAGACTTATCGGCGATGACCAACTGGTCAACACACGTCTCCAAAGCTTGGAGCATCGTCGTAAGATCTTTCGGTTTTCTATCGGATACATTTCGGAGAGTGTGGAGAGGAACCGCATAATTTGATTCTTTCTTCCCCTTTTTACCATCGGACGACCAGACAAACAGACCAGTGGCATAGGTACATGGTGGATATAACACATTTACGCACGAAGCGCTTTGCTTCCACTTTTAATAATAATAATAATAATAATATCCTCCAGACCGAATTTCGGTAACAGCGGCCAGTCTTAACGGAGACTGGCCGACTACGCAGGAGATATTATAGTGCACAAGCGTGTGCGCAAACACAAGTGCATTCTCTGTTCCCTAACTCTCATGATTCGATGGGACGGTAATCCGACACGACCCGAGAGAGATCAGGCGCAGGACCAACGGCTTTACGTGCTTTCCGAGGCCCGGGGGTGTCTTACACCGCCAACTTCCTAACTCAGGGCTGCTATTGAGATTTCTTAACTGAAAAACCCAATAACTTTTTGTTGGCCCGACCTGGGATTCGAACCCGAACCTCATGCACAGAAGTCACATTCACTACGGCTGCGCCACAGAGGCCACTTTTATAATGCGTATCGCAAAGGAGTGGTACTTACTACCTAAGTCTGTGTATCCCGATGAGTACCTACAATCTGGGTGTCTTCAATTCACGAGTGAATAGGTATCTTCTAGGCAAGTGTGCTTCATGGTCGACTGCATCTTTACTTAAGATCAGGTGAGATCGCGGTCGTTTGACCGCGACTGCAAGCCTATTAAATTATTAAAAAAAATACATGCTTATCAGTCTGCTTATGACAACGGCTAGTGCAGCCTGGCTGAAACGTAAATATCGAGCATGATCGCATTAATACCCGTTTTCAGTTATATTTTTGCTACTCGCAAAATAATAAGGCCTCCAGAGCGAATTTCGGTCACGGAGGCCAATAATAACGAAAACTGGCCATCTACGCAGGAGACAACATTATAGCGTACAAGTATGTGCGCAAACACAAGTGCACTCTCTGTTCCCTAACTTCTCATAATCCGATTGGACGGCAATCCAACACGACCGCCGAGAGACCAGGCGCAGGACCAACGGCTTAAAGTGCTTTCTGAGGCACAGGGGTGTATTACACCGCCAACTTCTTAAAGCCGGGCTGTTATTAATATTTCTTGGCAGAAAAAGCTAATAAATTTTTATAGCCCGACCCGGAGACCCGAGACCTCATGCATAGCAGCCGCATTCACTACCGCTGCGCCTCGGAGGCAGTTGTAGTAAATGCGGCACAAATACCCGCTAGGTTTCTAATATCAGATCCACCAGTCTTCTATTTGTCGTCCATCAAAGATGAACTCCAAGAAAATATCGTCTTACAGCCAATGGCAAGTTGCAAGAAACTGCCTAAGACAAGCAAGTTATCGAAGCATGATAACATCCATAGAAAAATTGAGAAAAGACGACCACTTAAACAAAACTTGAAAAATGACTGCTTGCATGATGTAGTGATTTACGTAGTCGCATTGGCACTGCCACTGCGCAGAGTGTTGTGGGTTCGAATCCCACACGGGACAAAAAATTGTGTGATCCACAAATGGTTGTTCCAAGTCTGGGTGTTCTTTGTGTCCGTTGTTTGTAAAGTCTCCCGCGACACAGAAATTATACTAAGTGCGGAAGTTGCCTTAAAAAAACACTATATCATTCCAGCAGTCAAGTCATAAAACTGTCTTCATTTCAGATGCGGTACCGAGCGTTTCCCGGCGATGTTCTCATTCACTGCATCTCACTCTAACATGGACTTCATCGCCAACGCTACCACGTACATGATGTCGGACGAACGCTTCTATCCGTTCATAGACCGGCCTCCTGTAGCCAGGGTTGTCAAACCATCATCTGCCGGCGACTAGGCGTTGCCGTTTGTGTCAATAAATTGTTTAGTTCGAGACCTCTTGTTTTACTACCTTTACAGTAGTAAAAGTGGCAATTTTCGTTGTCTGAATGTTTGTAAAGTCCCCCGCGACGCAGGAATTATTCCAAGTGCGGGATTTGTCTTTAAATAAAATTAAAAATATGTATACGGCTGGAGATATTAAGGGGTTATTATAACCAACTGTCTTCTAGGAGCCACGTCGTAGACACATTGTAATATTATCTGAGCGTGCTATATTCGCATTTTTATTGCCATTACATTGATGATTATGACAACCGATACACGATAAAGACACAGTTAGTACATACGGCACAAAATAAAACAAACTAATCAGTATATGAGCATATTTAATATTTTCTTTTTCAAAATTGTAAAACTCACATTTTGAAATTGCAAAATTATAACTAAATTCTCATATCGTTAATAGTAACAATCGCCATTTGTAATTTTTTTCATCATTTTGTATTTCTCTCGAACTAATAATAATAATTGTAAACCATTTATACATCTCTAATAATAATATATTTTAATGTCTAACAAATTCATTTCCTCAACGTTTTACCACCATTTTCGTTTTTAATCGTTATCCCAACATCAACTTTCTCGTATTCTAATCAACTTTTTTTATAATTCTAAACATACTTTTTACATTTTCCATATACAATGACTATAGCGTGTCTGTCTTCGCACCGATAGTGTCCATTTTAGAAAAATATTGGAATGACTTTTTCGAAAACAAAACCTAAATCTAAATTATACTTAATCGAAATTAATGTAATTATAATAAGTAACTTAATCAGCAATTCCACGTACATACATAATTCAATTACGAAATATCAATTCGTTTCTTTGGCAATTTTAGTATTCAAAAGTGAATTTACAATTTTATTTAAAACTGGCGTTAAGCGTTTAACACTATTGAGAAAAACTGGCAAAGTTGAGAAACTATTATACATTTATTTGCAGAGTTCAAACAATTTTACCATTGTAGAACAACCACGATTACTGACTGGTGTAAATACTGACTACTCTTATTATATCTCGATCGCTATTGGACGAACAACCCAACAAAGTTTGTTCTACAATGGTGCAACATTTGAAATTATGAAATCAGTAGCAACATAATAAGCGTTTATTTGACTTTAATTATTCTATTGTATTCTGTTTTAGCCTTATCAACGAAATTACAATATAGATTACAAAAATCGACTAAAACTGGCCAAAATGTAAAACTAAATTATAAATGAACAACAGAAATAACATTACGAGGTATACCTAAATCCACTTTCTGCTCAACAAAATTATTTTAGGCCAAAAATGAGAAACTTCAATTAAAATAGGTTTGATTCGAAATCGTTCTTTTAGAGTGGAATCTTATTTTGTACACCATAAGCAAGTAACTTATTTTACACCTTACCTACAGTACTTGGCCATAAATCTATGGTAACAAATAGATATAGTCGAACATCGATCCATTGTACTGAGCAAAGCGATTAATTATTAAGAATAACTAAAACTAGAAAAATAAACTAACGAATAGATTTTGGATGGAGCCGATCGTGATATATAAAGAGCTATAGATTCTTTTTAAATAATGAATTGTTTAAATTATAAATATATTACTCATTGTACAGCTAGAGCGCTATTTTACAAAACAACAAATAAATTCGTGCCTCTTATTACTAGAATGCCACTTTAAACCTAAATATTAGAGCTCTGGGTTGGCTTCGAAATGATGACGCGACGAACACAAAAGTGACTCTACTTAAAGTACCACTTGCAACATACAGAGTCATGTTACCATAACATACGAGACTATTCGTTGTAGTTCCAACATAAGTCGCCTTCGTTTCGAATCCAACAGATTTAAGTAAAGGTGTATCTCGTCTCCAAATTTTTAGCCGCCTTTTTAAGCAATTTTCGATGAAATAATTAATATTCTATTCTATAAAACGCACCAGGCAAGAAATCGATTTTTTAAATAACCTAAATCTAAAGACTCCCTGATTTTTTTCTCTTATAATCTAAATATACACAAAAATAATTTTGTACTCTCCCAACGAGTTTCAAATGGCAACATTTAGATTTTATACAATAATTATGGCAGCTTTGTACGATCGCCGAAATAGATTTCTAGATTATATTTTAACTTCGTCAACATTGACAAAATAAAACGACTTTTCGATGTACTTTTAAAAAAATCTTATTTTGTGAAAGTCGATGAAGTGATCTAAGAACCCGCACGCAGTTACCGACACACTCCTAAGTCGTGTGTGAACGCAACCTAAACTGGATAAATAAACACCGCGATTGTCGTCCACAGTCGCTAAGTGTGCGCGTATTCTTAGACGAATGTAAGACCAGTGGATAAAATTGTAACACTACTTTAATATTCTGGACAAATCAGTTATGATGGCAGCTCTACAAACAGGTGTAACTAGCACCGTGCTAGGCTCGAGGCCTACTGCTGAATAAGTAGCAAGTGTACTGTGTCAAGTGTTTTATTTCTGTCCCATCTGCAAGATAGTACACAAACTTCTTGTTCTGATTCTGTTAATTTTGAACTACAGATATCAGCAATGTGCTCTGAGCCTTTTGCGGTCACTGGTGCTGCCAACATACAAAAAAACTTGTAAAAAAAAATATGTTTTGTGTATTCCTACTTATTTCGGGTAAGTATATGTAAGCGATGTGTGAAATATCTATTGAAAATTTGAGTTAATCTATTGTGGGGTGACAAAACCGATCAATGGCGGTCATATTTGTAAACATGTGTCATTAATCGGTTGTGTCACCTTATTGTTACTATTTTGACAAAAAAATTGGATATCTATTATTTATTAATAACCTGTAGAAACAATATTAAAAACGTTGTAGGTAAAATTGGCATAATTCAGTCACAAATCGTTTAAACTTTTGACATTTGCAATTCAGCAAATCCTTTTTCGAGTCCGTATAATTCAGAATTTTTAGTCTGTGCTATCATAATTTGACATAACATTTAGGGTCTGTGCACACTGGCGACTTTTTGCTAGCCGGCTTTTGCGAATTATGTATTAGAGACATAAGTATCTAAAGCAGGGCATCGACAAAATGTGGCTGGAATGCGCAGACCGAACACACAAAACGAAACCACTCATCTACACTTTCACTGGAGTTTCTCGCACAGATGTTTTAGAAATATCCAAATTTGAATCCGAAGACATCGGTGAGAGGTTTCATCGAATCCTAGGGTTGGTTCAGCAAGAGTGCCTCGAGTTCGTCGGCGGAGCGCAGCAGGAAGGCGGCGGACTCGCGGTAGCCCGTAATGAGCTGGCGCACGGCGCCTACCTCTGCGCCCGACAGCTTGTGGGACAGCAGTGGCTTGGCCTGGCTCGACGCTGTGGAGCCGGCCAGGCTAGACGCCGTCGACGTCACGTGGAGGGAAGTGGGTGTAGTGTTCTTCAGTGACAAGTCAGTTGGAGCTGAAATTAGAAGTGCAATGACATCTCTGCAGCATAGCTGTGGACCTAGTATTTACAATATACATGTTTTGTATCTAAGTAATGTTTTTTGAATAGTTGTGTACTTACCGCTGAGGTTAGTAGGGAAAGTATGTGTGTGGGCAGCCATTGCTGACAGTAGAGCGCTCTGGTACGCCGCCATCGCAGCGTTCACACCCACGCCTAGATATAAAGAATCATGTTAAATTTATTAACTGGTAATATTCCAAAATATAAAGATTTAAATCATAGATGTGCTCTCATCGTACTAAGATCGCACGAAAAACTGTCCACTCTAAGAACAGTGAGGTCACACATTGTGTACAATTTTAATCAAAATCAGAGTGACACGTTGTAATACTAAAGATAATTAGATAGATATCATGTTGGCAATTTAACGTCTGGAAATTAATATTTTATTTTAACTTAGCAGTCTATTAATGACTTATATCTTTTACAAAATTTATTAAATCCAAGCGTAAAAAACAGAGCTAGCTGTATTCATTGAAAAGTAAAGACCTGTTAGTCGTACAGTTTTGTCAAACGATCCAAAAGATGGCGTTAGCAGCACCGTTTATAAAAATATAGGTTGGTAATGTCATGCCATAGTACGACGATTCAATATCTACTTCATGCTTGTTGTCTTTTATTTTATTATATCCATTAGCATAACATATTGTTCGCTTCATAAGTATCAGTAAATTTTAAAATAAACTATACGTCCGCGAGTTTAAGTTTAATTTATTATTTTAATAGCTTACCGGTAGGTGGCAGGGCCGTCAGAGTCGACAAGAGAGCGCTGCTCGACAGCGCTGATGCAGCGGAATTCGTGCTGCTGCTGGAAAAGAACAATAGCTGTCAGATTATGTTGCCCTAGTACAAAAGGAGTCAAAACTAGCTTAAAAACAAAACACAGAAAAAAGGACACTTGTTTTGCCAAAGGTTGTTTTTGACTATTTAGTAAGAAGACGTCAGTCACTTTGCAAGCATGGCGGCTACAAAATATAAAATGCGCCAGCACACTTACTTAATTGCGTCTATTTAAGTAAATATACAATTGACTTAGGGTCAATTTTTCAATCGTCAGATAACTTTTATCTGAGGAATATATTTGACGTTTTGACAGCTTTTGTATAGAAAACATGTCATACCGCCATATTTATTCATCAGATAAAAGTGATCTGACGATTGAAAAACCGGCCCTTAGTCTAATTAAATTAAATATAAAAAAATTAAATAAAGTACATTTATATAATATATATGGATGAGGATAAAATTATACATCAAATAAGACATTGTGTGTTAATAATGTTTCTCACCTTTGTCGTCCGAACGTCTGCGGAGTCCCAAATGTGTTTGGGAACGAGGGTCTGAACAACGGTGCAGGCGATGAAGCTGGGCTGCAATTGAAACATTAAACATTTTTACATCCGACAGTATAATCTAACACATCAAGTATCTTGTTTATTTTTACTACGCCTTCAAATGTAACCGAACGGGAAGTATAAGGTTAAGTACTAGGAGCGCAAAACTCACCTAGCAGTCTTACTGCCAGCGTTTCCATTAGCGTTATCCAGCTTCAGATTATTATTGTTCAGCAGCGGATTATCCATTGTTGGGCTAGCTGATGGCCTGGTAGTGTCAGCAGCGGCCTTGCTGTGCCCAGCTGTGGGCAGCGATGTGGTGGACGTAGTTGTGGCTGGAGTAGATGCTGGGCTACTGATAGCTCCACTGTAAAGGCCCAAGAATGAGGACGCAACAGCTGAAGTTGCTGTGGTGTCGATGGCCTAGAAAGAAAAAAAGAGAAACTGTTATAGATATAAAATATATTATATACTATTTTCCTTAATACATAAATGTTTAAGGCCGAAGAGGATAAAAGTGATATCCACTATTATCTTACTCTAAACATGTGCATTTGTTGTACGTTTACAAGCATATGAAAGAGATGCAGTGAGAATAATTAGGTTTGTTAGGGGTTAGGCATGCAAAATCGGACAAGGATTAAAGCAAAATATTGATAAAATAATACTTGAAATTTTGAGAAACGAGAAACGTGTTGAAAGTTTGTCAACCGAGTCTAGAAATACCTTGGCGAAATCAGAAAAGTAACTGAAGTAATCATAGCGTATGTTACGCTAACTACCCATATTTTATAAGGGTTCAATTTTAGATTGTTGATATAGGATTTTAAGATAGCTATACCTATTGACCTATGTTTATGCGGCTACAGAAGCCATAGGATACATTATTATTGACAGAATACGCACCATGGGTGTCGGTACGGTCGGCATGGGCTGACTGACGGGGTCGAGGCCGAGGCGCATGCGCTTTGCATTCAGGCTCTCGTTTTCACACGCCTGCGCGAGAATATGCTCCGCTTGGACTGAAGTCAAGTGTGCTGGAGTCGGCCGAACCTGAAGTAAATGATTAGCAGCTTTAATTTATGCACATGCCTCGCAATGTTACGACTTTTTGTACAAAGAACTGGTAAAAATAATAAAGAGCAAGCCTCAGTTTTAAAATATTGCTGATTTTATAAACAAGTAGTGAGAAAGTCCTAGTAAAAGTTAGTTGATTATTGTTTAACTCAAACTACCATCCTAAACACTTACGTATTTTGTATAATTACGTGTTTAAAAATTGATTATTATAAGCTCATGGTTCTTTCTGCCAATCCTATTACTGGTAGATAGGGAAGAAAAAATTAATGGGCTACGTAAATAAAATCATAAGCTTCTCAAGTTTGAATCCATTTTACGTGCCACACTAAATATAAAGGTAACATAAATGATGCGGAGATCAGACCCTCACCGCGGTATCCCAGGCATTGCCGGTACCAGGAGTGCTGCCACCGTTGCCAGTGGTCGGCCCTTCACCTCGTACTTTCTTATTCCGCCTGCAGCTCTTTAAGTATGTCCTGATCCGTTTTCGGGCGCGCTCGGCAAACTCCGGAAACTGTCGGGTGCAAGAGTCGATGATGGCTTGGATCTTCTCTTTGGGCTGCTTGGATATAGGAACTATCCTGTCTAAGTTTTCGTCGACGAATAAACGGACGAACATCTGCAACAGGTTATAAAAGTATAATATTTCAGTTCAATCTATTATCTATATTTGAATTTGAAGTAATAGTATACTTTACAAATTTAAATTGGCGTTCATGGACACTAATTTCAACTTGGTGTCGATGTTAAACACCTATTAAATTATAAGGCGCACGATTTGATTTCGGTTTTAATCTTAAGCCAACGGTAGATAATATTGGGTTTGTCCTAAAATTTATGTGACTGTATATATTAGGACCTACGCCTATCATGAGCAATTATAACGGCGCAACAGGCCAAAGCATAATCAAGAAATTAAAGACTAGAAATCAACACCAAAGTGTCGGAAAATGTTTTAGAATCTGAACGCCGTGCCTAAATGGCGCTTATATCTTAACTTGTATGTCTAACAACAGAAAAGAAGAAATATATATACATATATTTACTTCTATATACCCTGAAAACAATGAAAAATATTATACACACATTTCACTAGCTAAGTTTTCAAATCGATCCGACCCAATTGCCGTCAACTGGGCACGTCTTCAAATCTAAAACTGCTATCGAGAATTTCTCTCTCCCAATAACACATTTGTAGAAATTGGGTACTTACGTTAAAAGCTTTAAGCCTCTCAGGATCATGATGTTGCGGGTCCACCCGATCATCAGAGTCATCATCCGACGCTCCGCCGTCATCGTCATCCTTAGTCCGATCAGATGATGAAGTCTCATCGTGTGTAGATACCGGTTCGACGCCAGGGGTTACTGAACCAACGTGGATCGGACTCTGTTTCAAAAATGAGTAGGATGATATTAAAATTACGTCGTAAATTAGAGAATATTGAGACCGGTGTAATATGTAAGTCCTAGCTGACATCATAACCATTAAACAACATAATGCAAAAAGAAAAATGAACGAACAAGTGTCTTCTTTCTCTTCTCAAGAAATAGTCTACTTTCTTCAACTGCTTGATTATATAGCTCGACATGCTTTATGCATCCTTTTATTTTATGCATGAAATGGAATATGTGACAACATTAAAGAATATTTCTATAATATTTAGTTGTGGTGTTGTTGAATAAGAAGAATTAAGAATTACTATATGTTAAGTGTCCAAAATAAGATAAATGTTTGCAGCAGATAAGAAGTACTAGGGCAATATGATTCGCTAGAAGCCGAATTCTCATTTTATCATATCACCACGAATACAGCAGTATCAAGTATGTAATTTACCGTTTTAAGGTTTTTATTTATATCTGCTGATATTTTAACTCACATCAAATAAAAAGACAGAAATATTTTATAATAAGAATCCATCGACACAGAACAATAAGTTTACGTTGGGGTACTCGTAGGTACTTTGTTAGATAGAAATCTGCATATAAAATAGGTGGCAATTTTTATAGATAAACAAAAAAATGCAATTTACTATTTTCTGTTCGTACATACCAGCAGAATATGAGACTCCGAGTTTAAATATAAACTAGTAAATATGAAACGCTGCTCAACCTTAAAACTCACCGAGTGGCCAGTGGCCAGGGGTGTGGGTGGTTTCGGAGGTTTGCTGCCAAGGCCGAGCGCGCTGTGATATGAAGCCCAGAGGTCTGCCATGCTGTCTCCACCGGACTCAGTTATATCACCGTTACGGCCTGCAAGTACCAGGAACATAGACTTTAGTAAGAGATAAAAGTAATTAAGCAAAACAGTTCTAGAAACAAGATTTAGTGCATAGAAATTATTGCAAGTAAAATATTTTATGACTTAGGTAAGTAATTTTCTGCCATAATTCATAATAAGTTCCAAGTGCATTTCATTTGAAAGACATACTTCGTGTTAACAAGTATACATTTGTAGCCTCGTTTTAACAGGGTACAAACCAGTTAATAGTGTTGGGCTTAAACGTTACTTGAGTTAATAAGACTGCTACTCGAGTAATATTTTAAACAAAATCGACAATCCTTCAGTAAGAAATATAGTTGTCAGCAAAATATTATGATATGCAAGTGACACGAAATAACCAAGTGAACCAGATTTACAAATATTTATAAGTAAATCCTTTATTAATCTACAAACTGTAAGTGGTAAAGTTAGAATACTTCAATAAAATATTGGAGCCGATTTTACATAACAGTTGTAGTACATAGCTTCGAGAGATTACAAATAACTGCGAAGCTATTTAAAACCTCACTATAACTGGAAAGTGAATAAATTAAGATGACTTTATAGTTTTTAGTAGCACAATATTTATCTACAATCTCCGCCATTTACCATTTTACTTTAAATAAATATTTTAAGAGTATTCTCGCCTTGAATGAAATATATTCACATATAAAAGCTCAGTATTAGTTGATTCTTTTTCAGTTCCTAAAATATATTTATATCTTTTAGACAGCAATATATGTATCTATGTTTTTAAAATAAAAACATTTATCAAGACATAACTAGGACCACATAAGGTATCAGCTGTTTATAATTAAATTATCTTCGTGCTCAAGTCGTAAAACTAGTCAGAGAGCTTGTTACTGTATATAATTCAATGGCAGCTAGCCACAACTTTATGTTAACTAACACATATTGACACATAATATATACTGTATACATAGAACTAAACTGAAAAGCGCAGATTTTAATGTCTTTATTACGGAAACGCAGGATATCAGACATATCTTAAAAATACCTCCATCCTAAAATATGTTTCGTACACATGATATGTATGTATTCAATTTTTTATAATATTATGTACAAAAACGTATGTGTGGAACATACGTTTTCAGCTATTATAAAAAGTCTATTTTCCATACAAAAGCGATCGGTTTAATAGAACAGGCTTATATGGAAAGTTGATAGTAATTACGATGTTTTCTTTTTTGTTAAACTTGTTAAACAAAAATTGTCGTATCATGAGCAATTTAACATCGTTCTTGTTAGTGACCCTTCTTTAGACATAACTTATGCCATTTTTAAAGAAGTTTTTTATATAGCAAACTATATAACCCAGTAGTAATAATACTATCAAACATTTTTACTCAATACAAAGAACAGGCACAATAAACACCAAGACTTGAAACAACTATTTGTAGATCCATAATTTCTGTTTCCTGTGCGGATCTAACCCACAAGACTCACTAAAATTAGGCAACGAGTATTTAATATTAGGAACATTAAGTAAGTGTACGAATCGCGAAGGTCTAAAACCTTTTACTCAAGTAAGAACACTTGCTCATCTCAATCTAAGTCACATTTACTCATCCCTAGTACGCAGTTATAAACCCATGTATTTATGAACAATTTCAGTACCTACAACTCATTTCCCAGCTCATTAAAACTATGTGAAGAGGCATTACAACGGACAATTTATGGTATCCTAAATGTTTGTACGCTTTGGGTCTGGGAAGCAGGGTAAAGGTACCGTAAATCATTTTCTTGCCCAGTCTGTGAACATTAAAGAACGCACGCTGTCAAACATGTCAATATATCAATCAGTTTCGTTCACAATTGCTTTCGTTCTTAAGCCAAAGCTTTATTTAGTGGATAGCAACAGAAATTGTAAGTATTCATGAAATGCGCAGATGATTTTGCACGTAATGCACCTACTCGAAATGTTATTAGTCTTCATAACTAAGCATACAAAATAATAAATTGCAGAAAATATATTATTGCATAAAATAATAATTTCAGATTATTGTATATTGCATATATGTACAATTATCTATGCTATATATATAAATGTTAAAACACAATTATTAACGTAATTTATCTTGTAGGCAGGTACTAGATACTTTTTTAAACGCTACTTAATAAGGTACAATATACGATTGCAGTTCCTTAAATTACGAACCGACCGACGGCGCCGGCGACTTAAATGCAAATCTGATAACGAGCGATCGCATGACATGCACTATACTAGCTAAATGCTTATAGTTTTTGTCAAAACAAAAACAATAAACAGATATTAAATTAATAATATCATATTTATAAACATGATGACATTAAGTTACAGCTGCCGCCACCCGTAAAGAAGAAATAATAGTTAATACGCTCATAAAGCAAAACACCTCGTTAAGGTTTTTCTTTGAGAATAATAAATTATTTCATTACTTGTATAAAATGTACAGAATAAAATTACAGTACCTAACCATTTTAAAAAACTTGCATTAGTCGTGAAACTACGGTTCAAGATATTTTTTGCAGCAAATAATTCGCATAAATACATCCCTCCCTAGGCTTTTATACATACATACAAACAGATAATTTTGCAATATTATTTAGTGTTCGCACAGTTAGTTACCAAGGCGGCAGAAATTAATGAGGGCCTACAGAACGCAAGGGACCGGTGCATCTGCCTCTAAATGTCAACTCGAACAAGCCCCCTTGGTTATAAATAATTTGAGAAGGTGCTTGCGTCGTCTATGCCCCTGGTACTCTCGATATGGCTTCTGTAATAAAAATAGCCGACGCGTTCCACTCGACGTGAAAATTATGCAGTCGATAAACTGTTCGGTTGACAAGAAAAGTGGGTTTGAGGGCTAGATGAAACGCACCTAAAGGTTCTGTGTCAAACTGACCAACAGTAGTTTGTATTTAGATGCGACTGGCAAAAAACATTACAATTGATAATGTTGACAACGTGTTTGTTTGTAAAGACAATAAAAAGACCAAGTCTTCTTTGCGAAGCCTTTTATTGAAATGCTTTTATTACTAGTAGCTCGACCAATAATGTCGTACGCAAGCAAACCTAAGATATTGAATTTCATCTACTACTAGTGGTCGTATCGATTTGATACTTCGTAAATATAAATACTGGTGACTGATCAATTTCGGGATTAAAACTATATGTTTCTTAAAATATGCGGGCATCAAAATATACAAAAATATGTAAATATCTGTTATGTATATGTTTGTACTGTCGTTTTTCTTTAATGTATTTTTTCGCAATTCGGCACGGATCCATCCACAGCGATTGAACACACAATAACAATGATATACAATGCTGCCAGCCGTAAAGGAAAGGATGAAATGCTGGTTGAGAATTCGCACTATTTAAGTTTAAAACTAAAGCGAAGTTTTTATCAAAACCACCCCGCGATTCAAAGTAACCAAGTCACTTTTACCCTAAGAAAAGGCGACTTTCCACCAATCACACTGAACGGCGACCAAATTCCACATGACATTACCGCAAAATACCTGGGCATGCATCACGATAGAAGATTGACCTGGCAAAAACATATCTGGAGCAAGAGAAAAGCCTCAAAAGGCTCAAAACTTACATCCATGTATTAGCTGGTTGGTAAAAAGTCTCAGTTAACCAAAGAAAGCAAAATGGCAATCTACAAAACTATATTGAAGCCGATCTGGATATACGGAATAGAGCTCTGGAGAACAGCAAGTAACAGTAATATAGAAATTCTAGAAAGGTTTAAGACCAAGGCTATTAGATCCATGCTCAACATCCCAAAATGCATTCAGAACAAATAATTATATACTGCGCGATCTGAGGCTCAATACCGTGAAACGGGAAATCGCTGTTCGCAGTCTAAACTACCAACAAAAATTTACAATATATGTATGTTAATGCTCTAGCTGCCAAATTAACCGGTTCTGGAAGTACACATCACACAAGACTAAGGAGGACCAGCGTTCCGAATCTTATTAACCGATTCTCCAAAGAATAGCGAGAGGGGTCATTGAACAATTCCTCACTGCTGCAAAGAAACATAACACAGACATAGTCAGACAAAGTAGCAGCCAAATGTCTATGACAGACTGCTGAGCGATGCAGGATTTAAAAAAAAAAAATCAACATCGGTCTCGATTATCTCACGGAGCTTGTTAAGCGCCGCGCGATATGGGCGCCCCCAGGGGTCAAGGTCTAGACCTTCCAGCATCTCACTTTTTGCCCGTTTCTTGGCGCGGCAGATGGCCGACTGCAGAGACGCTTTCGCTTCGCGGTGGCGACGGCCTCGGCTGCGTGTGTATAACCTCCGGGCACGAATGCAGGCCGCACGGAGGTCCGACAGCTCCTGGGACAACCAGTAGATCCCCTTCGGGGTCCAGTGTAGCACTCGGGGCATGGCCGCGTCGCAAACAGCTTGGATGCTGTCGCGAAAGCGGACAGCCCCAGTGTCTACCTCCCCAGACGGGGGTGCAGGAAACAGCCAAGCTTGAACTATGGCTGCCACTTCCAGTAGATCCCGGTTCAGCTTCTTCACAGCCCACCGCGAAAAGCGAGGAGTTCTGCCCGCCGACAAGCGATGACCCCTACACTAGGATCCCGGAGCAGGAAGACATCCAGACGGATATAGCGATGGTCCGAAAGAGTCTCTCCCCACGCGGCCGCAACGTATCCAGCTCCCCGCTCCTTAACTGAGAGGGAGGGTGAACGAGGCGCCGTAGAGGCGACGACTGCCACGGATCTGTCCCGGTCGCCTGCCCAATTGGGGCTGGGAGGAGCGTAATATGCTCCGCAGCTACGGCTACACCGATCGACCACTCCGCCATAGACTGCAGGAAAAGGTCCTGCGCTCGGGCGGAGTGGTTGAGATTCGCTTGGAGGAGGAGATAGTCTCGGGTGCCCAACTCCCCCACACCTAAAACATCTCAAGCGCCGAGCTGCCAGGATGTGGACCCTGGCCGAACTCCAGCCCACGAGCAGATGCCCGACTTCAGCCAGCAGCTTGGCCGCTGCGACAGGGCATTGCACCCACACGGCACCGACCCCTCCAGGTATGGCGTCCGCAGCGCATCGAGTTCCACCAGACCAGAGACTTCCTCTGCGGACACCGAATCATTGAGGCCGGTGATGCGCATCTATGCATACTTTACCGGCCTCGTAATCTTCACACCATCCGTCTCAGGAAACAGACTCCTGAGCTTAGCGGCAATGTTATTTGCCGCTTCGCCTCCGTCAGCTCCGGAGAACTCCAGAATGCGGCCTCCTGTATGAGCTTGGCGGACCCTGGCTCCGAGTTGCGTTATGTCCTCGGTATTCCACCTCGCTGTGGAGAACACGGCCTTAAGAAGGAACCTTACATAACCTAAGCCTTCCGAGACGGAATGCAGTGATTTGAGGCTTTACTTTGAGCTCTTTCTACGTAAATAGAAACACCAATGACTAAATTATGTTCGGGTACTTTGAAATAACTACACTGGAACATTGAGACAACTACCATCTTAGTCTCCCCGTGACCACGGCTGCTGAAAAGCAACCGAAACGTCGGGGAAAGTGTAAACCTAAATATAAATATTAATTTTATTAGCTTTTATATTAGTAAACTTCAATAGTAATAGTAGTGTAACAGTGTTGTAAGAGTGATTAATAAACAACGTGATAAAATCCGTATATAGTAGTTTAATTTCAATAAGAATATACATTTTTGTTATTTGAAAACGCTAAAAATAGATACTGTTTCTCCATCACAATTTAAAACGTATTGATCAGGATAAAAGTAAAATAGAATTGCGCTTGAAGCAACATTTAGTTTAAGTTATTTAATTGCAATCAGTTCGTTCAGTCAAATTATATGGAAATTCAAACTTTTCTCAGGGGTAGAATCTTGTTGTAAATAATATACTCGCTGGAGTTGTCAAGAGACCTATTATTTAAAAAAGGAAGGTAGCAAGATTTGACGTGAGAATCTTCATCACAGATTCACGGGCAAGATATGTTCATATAGGTATATCGATTTTGTAATATTGCAAAATCGATATACCTACCTATACTAGTAATACCTATAAAGAGAAAATATTCGTTGTTTGTAATGAATGAACTCTGAAAATACTGAACTGATTTTAATAATTCTTTTACCATTAGAAAGCCACGGGAGCGGTGCAGTTGTAATAATCATGGGGACCCAGGAAGTATGTTATATAATAATTTGGATATTTAATACTCTATGAATATAGACATACCTGCAATCTTAGGAAAGGCCGAATGAAATCCCGAATATAAGCAAGCAAGCACAGTATACCTATAATTTAACTTTGCTAATTAAAAGGTTATTTGTACTTTTAGGGCCAATATTAAACTACTACTATAAAAAAAATTAGTATCTATGTATGTTTATCCATTGTCTAGTACCCATAGTACAAGCTCTGCTTAGTTTGGGCTAGATGGTGTTGTGTGTATGTATTATAAAATTTTATAATATTTAAATCTAGGTTATGGTATTTATCTATGGGCCTATGCAGCCCGAAATAAAAATAAATAAATGATACTACTAACTAAATTAAAAGGATATGAATTATAAAAACAAAAAAACATTTAATTGCCAACATATCATATTATGTATTATGCTTGTAACTAAAAAATGTAAGATGAAATGGCTTGGGCATATGCAGGAAATAGACAACAAAAGTCAGAGTGTCATATAAAAAGCTAAGTATGTATATTTCTAATACCATAGAGATGGCAAGGAAACATATAACACGTCTGATGGAAAGCAGTTCGAGTAGGCTAAATATTGGTTACAACAAGCAAGGGGGCATCGGACTTTATCGACCTATCTAGGTGTAAGAAATTAACTATAGCTTGTAATTTAAAACGCACAACTTTTACACGGCATACTACTGCTATTCCAAACGTTTGACCTCTAAGACAATTGGATGTTCCGGCGCTAAGCTCCACCCTACCTACATCAAACAATGGTTGAATACTCTAAGATAATCAATAAGGTACGCACTTAGTCACCTATCTAAGTGTATACCACTTAATACAACTAATATAGGTAACACGCGTCTGATCTGTCACTATTAATCAAGTGTCATACTATATATAGATATGTATGTAAACCAAACACATTAGTACGTGCTTAATTTGAAAGTATATATATATATATGTGTGTAAATACTACTACATATGCCTCACGCGTATATGTCACTGAAGCGTTAGAGGTACACACGGCACAGTTAGAGCAATTCGATGGAAGCGGGTTTGGATGTCATCTCACGGTATATACGCGATGAAGGCAGCAAAACCATACATCTTTTTATGGCTACATCCCCAAAAGGTAAGGCAGAGGTGAAATATACAACATTTCGTCAGCTATGGATTAAGACTTACCACAAATCGAAACAGAGGAAGTCGCTTTCTTCCTACTATTGTGCTGCGAATTTCATACATACATACATACATAGATTCACGCCTGTTTCCCAGTGGGGTAGGCAGAGACTACGGATTTCCATTTGCTATGATCCTGGCACACTTCTCTGGCTTCATTCAATTTCAATGTCGCTAAAATAGTATTTAATATAATAGGTACAGTTAGTAAACAAGCATGATAAGCGGTTAGTGCAGTTAATGATTGCTTGCAATATCACTAACGTATCACCTGTGAGGGAAAGGAATTAAAGACGCGTTGAAAAGAAAGAAATGGTAAGAATATGGAGCCTTCAGAACTCTTACTCACCGGGCGAAATGCATTAACAGTATTCCTACTTTATGCTGTTTTCCTGATAAAGCCGGCTTATTTATATCGTCACTAAATTATTATTCTGGTCAAAATACACCAGAAAATGACAATGCTTTTTATAGACGTGGAAACTATATTTCATAATATTATTTAAATCGGAACTTTACCTACGGAAAAGTGAGGCACTGTTCTGTAGATAAAGGCCCACATTTCTCCAACTATATATAAGTCTTGCATAACAAACCATTTTTATCTGCTGGTATCCTTATTAAGTGCAAGAAATGTTTGCTTATAACTGGATATTGAAGTTTCTCTTAAATACTATTGTGCTTACGAGTGCATTTATTATTGTTACATTTGGTAGGAAACCAAAATGAATAAACAAGATGCGAGCCTATTATAGTTGTCTACTAGTAAAGTTCCTTACGTTGTGATGCTATTTAGAGCTACCGTACTGACAACTTCCTACTACATAAGTGTAATCTGAGAACTGAACATAGAATATAATAGAACATGGATAGCGTGCTGGTTTCAGTGGTATATCATATACCAGCGTTGCAGTTTCAACTGCAACAATAGCTGACGCAGGTACTCCATACTATGTACTATTCTGTATATATTTTATTGTATTGTGAAAAGGAGACACAAATAAAAATATTATTATTTCTTTTTTCTCTTCCATATCCACTACTTCAAGCGTTGTGGTTTCAAATCCCACACGGTACAACAGTGTGTAGGATCTACAAACAGTCATAGTACAAGTCATAACACATAGTACAAGTCTGAGTGCCCCTTGTGTAAGTTCTTTGAATGTTTTTAAAGTCCCCTGGGACACAGGATTTACTCATAGAGCGGGTGTAGTCTTTAAAAAACGAAGATTATCCATAAATATGTGGCACTTACTTACAATAACTGCTTAACTGTAAGCGCGCGCGTAATCTCATATAAATGCAGGCTTCTCAATGCAATAAAGACGTTATATACAAAACGAAACTTATTATATGTAAGTTCTAGAATCAAAGCATGCCAGTCAATAAAAATAAATGCAATGCAAAGATCTACCTTCATATCTCAATAGTATATTGTCATATTTGTCTGGATGTCACATCGCCAGTTAGCAAAGATAATATAAAAATACCGGCGACAAACGTTTTTTCGAATAACATTCTCATCGAAGGCTCTTTGATGTCGAGATTTCGTTATGGAAAGCGGAGGTAATATTAGCTCGTGTGCTTGCAGGCTAAAGCTTTGCAAGCACCTGAAATTTTTCTTTGCATATTTTAGAGGGAGAGGGGCTTAAATGAATTGTAGAAAAACTATATGAGCTACACCATTTCTCTAGAATTCTTCTAATAAATCATATCATCAGTTATAATCTCTTTACGTTATGCTTCTCGATATACCTACTTTATTAATAATTTAATTAATTTACACTCTATTGGGTATCTATTAGCTTAATAGAGCAGCAAACAATGAGTTTATAAAAATGTTAACAAGTGCTTTATTTTATTTTTTAATTAGTTCGTTTATTAGGTAACTAAGAATAAATTAGCGATTCACACAATCGTATGATATGCAAATACTAGTATATTGATAACACTAATTACATAGGTATACCCACTGTGACCGCAAATATTACTCGAATTAAATTCATATATTATTCGAATACAATTGCGCATATCGCTCGAGTATCACCACCACGAAATAGATCAGCGTTGAAAGTACGCGAGAGCTACTAATACAAAGTTAACGGTAGATAAGTTATTGAGACCGGCCGTGAGGCATCTTTTACGACATGCGAGCAAACAGCTGGTGTCTTAAAACGACAAGAAGAGTCCAAATTGAAAGGATCACGTCGCGTGTTGCGGTGACATCTGCAGTGACGATCAGATACGCGCGTCTTATCCGCAGGCGCACCAAAGGAATGATACCCTTTGACAACGTTATTTATTCACATTAACGCTATTTCAAGTTTTTATGATGACAAGGTAACTGGCTGACTAAATGTTTACTAGATACTTTTTACATAATATATTTATGTCCAGAGTAGGGCTGAAATGTTTGTGTATTGTTACATATTGCAAATGTAAACCGTTACAGCATAGTTTTGGTCTTACTACATCGAATGGTGGAGTAATTAGTAGTGTCCGACCGAAACAGAATTTGCAACCGAAACCGAAATCGAATCTTCGGCGTTGGTCTCATTTTCGACCGAAACCGAAACCGAAAATTCGGTCAGTCACTACTAATTAGTGACCCTTCATAAGACCCCAATACTTACTTAATACGGTGATTACTGCTACAGCATAATATTTAATTTGGTTTCTGTTCGAAATTAATATTCCAACGACTTACTTTGAAAAATTAATGGTCCTTTTCATTTTGTATTATTAACTAAACTTTGTAGCAATCCTGCCAATATCAGACACGTAATCAGAAACTTTTAACTTATCTTTTTTAATATTAGGAAAATAATTGAAGAAGATTAGAAATGTTGCATAAACCACGATGTAAAAAGGTTGAGTAGATAGAATATGAATTTCGAGCATTGTGTTTTAAATGATTTTGCAATAAACTAAACAAATGCTTTACCTTGAGGCTGACTGTGGTAATTCCATGCAAGCAACATCATTTTCAACTTCTCCGCATCTTTCGCGAGTCCCTGACCTGCATCAGATCACATTCGCCCATCAATCCAAAATTTTGTTCGTTTACACATTTTTCCAATAAAAATAGCCAATTCGGGAGTCATTTATGCTTGTTGTTAGAACTTGAATCGCATAAATACTCTTTAATTTTAGTTGATTTGATGCAAGTGGTTATAGGTGTATTAATATGTAATATAAGTATTTAAAATGTTTTTATTTATGTGGAACTTACTAGAGAAATTGTCATCGTCATTCATGTCTGCCGGTTCAGGTGTTAAGTTATCCTGTAACAAAAAAGAATACAGATGTCAATTACAGTAGCCTATAGGTATAGATGGAGTTATTATTTATTTTATATTTGGAGGAAATATATACTAGAGTAATATCGATAAAATAAAATAGTAAATTAATAACTGTCAGTCCTTCATAATATATTTATTGAGATTGTCCAAATACTGACGTAAAATAAAATCAGAATATGTTGCAGTTTAAAACTTCTCGATGCATTATATATTAAAGTCGAATAAAAACGACCAAAGCGAATAAAGTAGAGGCATTTTCCCAGTTTTTGCGAAGCGAAGCAGGAATACGCATGCCCCGCTACCAGGACATCATATGCGTTCGTAAGTTTAAATAATTAATAAATTAGCGAAACGGCCGGCGAGCCGTACTGGGCGGGTCAACGCTCCGACCCGCGGACACAAATCGATAGTGCTTCAAATGGACAAGCCACTAAATATAGCTGGATGTATCCAGCATGTGTGCTGGCCCCCTGGTACCTTGACTATGCGGGCAGGTTGCTTCCAAAACAGGCATCCATCCCGACTAGAAGCCGTGGCCGGACCGGACAACTTTAGAATTGTTCTAAACATTTAAACGTATGGCTTGCGTTTATAAATTTTTATTATTTTTGATTAAATGACTACCTACGATTACAATAAACAGACATATTTAACTCCCAGGCTTGAACCAATTGTATGTGGATCACACAATTGTTGCCATGAGTAGGGCATCTAAATTTGCTTTCAGCGCATTAATAGTGACGGTACCTAATTAAACCAATGCGTTGTCCGTGTCATTCCACACAAGGCGTAATTCACTTTTTCACAAACTACATAGTTTGGCAACAAAGAAAACCACAACGATTTGATAATACAGACATTATATTTTTTCTATAGCACATAGTTAAAAATATATCGTAAATACATACATACGTTTCTTACGTTAATCCTACTAGGCATTCAACAGTCATGTACAGGTGGCAAAGTTAATTATAGGTTTCCTCCATTCATTTATAAACGGCAGTGGTTAAAAAAAATAACCTTACGGAGGACTTGTATATATTAACATAGTTTTCCTATTAACATTATCCAAATAAGCTAAATACGTCCGCAATAAGAATCCTCATTACATTACTGCGTAGCGGAACCGAACCTACGAGATAGGTCATTAGGCACAATAGGAAACCTAACGGAATAACTGTTAATTTTTACTTTATCACAAATTAATTACTGCATTGCAATCAACAATTTTTAAGATTGTACTAGGATCATAATAGATTAGGATGTTGAATAATAAAATGTAAAAGTAATTCTGACGGGCAGTATGAATAAAGGGCGATTGAGAATTCTAACGTTTGTATAACGAATCACGACACGCGCACACACTCATACACATGTTTGAACATGGGCGCTAAAATGTTGCTTAGATTAGTATTTGAAGTATTTATACCGATAGAAGTTTTTCAAAAGAGTTTAATAGAGTCCTGATATAATTCATATTCAATTTCAATAATACTTAGACAAAAGCATATCATTTCTTTAAATTTTAAAGAAAATACCAAGTAGTAAGCAAGTCGCGGGCGTCTGTCTCCAAATATTTCTACAATTGGTTAACAAGAAAACTCTGCAATAAAACTCATTGTATTAAGTAAAGCAGACGCCACTCAACAACAAACAACCGAAGCAATTCGTTTAAAATCGAGACTGAAAATTGGCAAAACACTTCACGAAAATCGCAGCGGCATTTTCCGCTTTTGATCAGCTGACGTCGGCGTAGACTTACGAAAACATACGAAGATTTTCATTCAACAAGTGGCCGCTATCCCATGCAAAGCGTCATCAATCCACCACTACACTTACACTAAGTTTCGGAACACGGAAAAGAGGAGAAATATTGAACTTTATTTGAACTTCGCGCGTGACTTATTCCATTTTTTAATGTAGATCGTTTTCACTGAGTGTTCTTTATGACAATGTAGTATTGATATAATTGTAAAAGTTAATTTAAATATGACTTGATTTGAATACAAGTTTAGAAAAGTACTGATTGCGTGCAGTTTGTGACTCGTAATCTCTAGTGTCTAGGACTTTAATAGCTACTTGATCATTTAAACAAGATTGGTATAATAACATAAGCTATAATTATAACAACTCATTAAAATAGAGATATAATATGTATAAAATGATCATTACTTAGATTTGAAAGTGTAGTTTCTTTTTGAAATTGCTATATAGGTAGATTTCCAACTACAGTTGTTTTAATTAATTAAGATTCATTTTAGTATTAAAGATTTTATGTTTGCTATGTGATGTGCTGCGTAAGAAGTTATTTTGATTTGACTAAGCTAAATACAAGTTCTGCTTATTCCTCGTTTTAGGTATGTTTATTGTATGTAAACTACAAATATTAAACATTTAAAATATGCTCTTAGCATTATTGCAAGTTAAGTGCTGAGTGAACAATTCAACTTTAATGTTATTCAATGTTATTTGTCCAGTCCACAAACTCTTGACCCGCATACTTTGATTTTATAATTTAATGTGGACACCTAAGAATAATTTCGCATAATTGTATCTTGAACCAATTAACGTTTTTCAAGGTGCGAATTATTATTCAAACCGAAATGTAGAGCGCTCCAACTAGTACTTGAGCCGTCTAAGTACCAGGTGTACATAGCCAGTTAGGAGTTAGGTGGGGTGACAAGCTAGATATCGACCGTCTTCAGGGCGGTGGCCAAGGACCGCATCTGCTATGCGGACACTAAATATCCGTTGACCCTTCGTCGGTCATGTGCGCCTAGTATAGCTAGGTTGATACCATTGCAATTTAGTTGGTAATTAATTACAACTCAATGACAGATAAGGTGCGTGTATACATACGTAAGTAATCTATCTACCGGTATAAACAGTTAGTGCAAACGTATAATTCAACTAAAGGTTAACTGTCTAGCTAAATCGTTTAACGAACATTCTACTAATTCATAATCATCTTTTTGCAACTACGTTGCTCATATATAACTAACATAATAGGTGCAATTTATGTATCAATCAAAATATATGTATAAGTATAGGTACATAGTATAAGTACATAGACTTCAACAATTATGGTAATGTTTTATTCATAGAAAACTTACACAGAAAACACGCCATCAAGAAACTACCAAGGAACCTCTTCTTTAAAATTCAGCAAATTTTAAATCTTTGTCTTTCAGACATTTATTTTAATGGCGCAACCAGCTGACTGGCCGTGCTATATAGCATCAAATAAACTGCGTTGAAACGACATCGCCCGCCCGGTCATCTGCCGATAGACGAATAAATCGCGGAATAACCTAGTTTTCCATACAAAATAACTGCAAAATTTCGGGAATCCACCAGCGGTTATGTGCTGAGGGCCTGGTATGTACTGATACATGGCCTATGTACTGCGGTGTGCCCCCCTCGCCCCGCACCCGGGCCCCCGCGCCAGCACACTCCGCGTGTTACCCGTGTAGTGCTTGCCACCCCGCGAGTGATCGCGATGCGACACTGCCGTGACGCGATCCCGTTTATCGATAGTCGACAAAAATAAAGGTAGGGTGAATTGTTCTGTAACAGTTTTAGCAAACACTTTAAAAGCTATTAAAACGCTAAGTCATCAGGTAAGCATGCCATATATTTAAAGTTTACCACAAAATAACAAAAAATCAAACATTTTAATATAATTTTTCTGTAAGGTTATGATCGGCTTCTATGATCTGTGTGATAAAATTAGGGCTTACGTATATGGCCAACCAAAACATATTTTATGAACAGACCAATGTCAGGTACTTAAATAAGGTTATAACATAAGTCTAGCATTGATTAGGTTTAGCAAAAAAGCAACAAGTATTAAAAAACAATCCACTTCATTGTATATCAACACACACAGCTTATCTTATCCGCTCCGAACATCAAAAATAAAACGAAAATCTCCGTCCCATATCAATCAATTCATCGATAACAAGTAATCATCGATAGCGCGTCGGAGTACCAGCAATCAGGTGGCAGTCAGCGTATAATCATTAAATACCCACGCGAAGGGGTGCGATGACGCCCGCGGCGCCACCCAGCGCCCCTGCCCACCCGCGCCCAATTATGAAAATACGAACAAAATACAAATTTGGAACGCTTTTCGAACGTCAAAGGACGTTAAACACGATGTCGCCGTGATTATCGATAATGAGCGCGGGAGCGACCACATCCTTGCTTTGGTCGCTTTCTTACATATTTATATAAACCGAGATGTGACGTGTATTGATTGACTTTTCGGGTAAAGGCAGTCATTGATGTTAGTGACCATGTGAAGCTTTACTAACCTCTCAGAAGTGTATAAGAAGTTGACCAAGCTTCTCGTTGTACGAAAAACAATGCTGAAATAATGTATCTAAAATGTCTTACTTCCTAAATGGAAACGATTATCATTATTTATCACGAAGTACGCAAACGTTTATCATTCTCGGCGATTGTTAACTTAAACTTAAGATTTAAAACTTTTATGCGGCAGGCACTCCTTTAAAACTGCCGGTTTCATGAGCCAAAAACATTTTTGCAAGCGCGCAGCTAATAGCTACAACGGGTCCGCGTTTTTTTATTCGCCATTTTACAACTTTTTACCCGTCTCAACCAGGAGCGTAGAGGCGAGTTGAAAGTCTTCGGTCTTTCAAAATAAACGGCTTCCTTTAGCATTCTGCTTGCTCGGTAGTTTCGCCCGCCGCTTGCGCCCCAGTATTTTTAAAGCGGACAGCGCCCCCCTGCGGCACTCGCGGGGCCCGCGCTCCCCCTCGTGCCCCACACACCCCCCCTCGCCCACACACAGTAATACCATAACGGGTGCGAGCTATGACGAGATTATCTACGTACACGCGTATCCACTATACCAATACATACGACGGCTATGTACTAGGAATACATAGGCACATAAGCGATGACTGTTGTACATAACAGGCATTGATTTACCGGGCCGGACGCTACCTGTCATCGGACACAATGACGATTACATGGGCGTTGGCAAAAATTGACTCGAACAACGGATTCACTAGACTGACTACTCAGAACAATCATGGACTACGGAGGTTTTTATAGACTTCCCTTCGTCGAGGCTGCGTGCCGATTGAGTTCACGACAAAAAACAACGGCTTGAGCGAGCACATCAGACTTACTAGTTTCTTACACAACATTATCATAAACCAGAGTTTCTTTATTCTAATGAAATACCAATTAACATGACTTTATCTGGCATTAACTTAATAAAGATAGGTTTTATTTTTCTTCACATCAACATAGATAAAATGCGATCGGTTTACGGCCAAGTTTAAAAGAGAGCATTGGAAAGTGCACTGTCACGAACGTAACTGTCACAGAATGCATTTAAAACCGATCTGGTTAAGGAATTATTTAGGCAGTATAACGCCAAATACTGCTATTGTTACTACATTTAATAGTTTCGTATAACACTCACGATGAAGAGGGTGAAACCAGAGACCTACGAAACAATTCGACGCCAAAGCGAACTGCAAGCTGAAACGTTCGCGACGCATGTTGCGCATCTGCGGTGGAGATCAGCGTTCTATTGTATGTTCTTAAGAAGAAATAAATACAGCGTTTCTTATGGAATACACACGTATTCCCTAGTTTACTATCTGAATAATATGTATAATTATAACAAAAACAAATTTAAATTTAATCAATATCTACCACTGCCATGTTCCAATGTTCCTATAATTTTTCATAATCCTTCTTAGTATTATAAATGCGAACGTGAGTTTACTTGTTTGTTACTCTTTCAGGCCTTAACTACTCGACCAATTATCATGATCAAATTTTGCATACACGTTGTCAAAGGTACCGAATAGACGCAATCTATCATCCAGGCATATATATAAATATTATATCATCCAGTGATCAGTCACTAATACGACGCTTCATGTTCACCTCTTGTATCACTATTGTACCATGATCGTTTCGGTTTGGGTTAACTTAACCCTTTAAATGCTACTGCAGTCTCCGGTGACCGCAAGCAACAGATTTTCTATTGCATGTGTGTCACGGCAGTCGATTCCTTTCACCTATTGTTACCAAATTAAACGGTTTTCAAAATTCTGAAATAAATGTGAATGGGACAATCAAAAAGGGAAGAACAACCTAGGGGAGAACCTTGGCGAATATTTCCTGAACCGGCCGGATGAGATACTTTCAAAAAATGAATTCCACAATACTATAGAATATTACCTTTCTCGTATTTGTTCCTTTTCCCACAATTAAGCATAAAAATCCGAAACGACATTTTATTAATAAAAAACTCAAACGATATCAGATTGAATAAATATTGTAAAGACTGGCGCTATCCATATATTTGTATTAAAACCTACTACATAATAGTGGCTCGCTGACGCAATGGCGTAAACTGACAATAGTATCTACGTATACACTTATACATATATACTCTACTAGATTTTTCCCGCGGCATCGCTCGCGTAAATATAGGTTAGGCTGGTAACAGTATTTTGTCCGGATGGAAAGGTACTCTATGTCCTTTTCTGTTCCCCTGACAACGTGTATGCGAAATTTCATGATAATCAGTTGAGCAGTTAAGTCGTGAAAGCGTAACGAACAAATACACAAACAAACTAAAAAAAAGGCTTATGCGAGACAAAGACGAGAAAGTTATAACTAACGAAATGTGCCCCGACAGACGACGTCCAGTACAGACGAAAAAATAAACAAATCTAAACCTTCTCGAATCCACTTGAACACACACAAAAAATTTCATCAAAATCGGTCCAGCCGTTTAGGAGGTGTTTAATTACAAACACACGCACAGAAGATTTAAATATATACAGATATTATAGTCTATTACTCTCAATTTAAACAAAAGATTACAGGTGGCCCAAGACCGGTCTGTGTGGAAAACCTTGGAGGAGGCCTATGTCCAACAGTGGACGTCTTTCGGCTGAGATGATGACGAAAACAAACCATACGACACCTCATCAATTCCATCACGCTGTTTGGTCTATAGAAGTTGGCGGAACACTCTATCACTTCGTAAATACACCGCCGAGAAGTCTACAGCGTGAAACAGAAAGGTGTGTTCATAATTAAGTTTCACATAATACAAAGGAAAACCGCTACAAACAAATGCTTATACATTATTTTTGCTAAAATACAGCATTTTCTTTTTATCGGTTTATCAATATCACATATTGTAGTCGATTCTTGAACAACACAAACAGCTGACTCGGCTGATCACTGTGAATCCAAAAATGACCAGGTTCTATTTGGATAGTGATATAATGCGTTTGTTTCGATGTTTTAATAAAAAATAAATAAAATGTAGAAAATTTTAATAAAATTTAAAATTGTAATTTTGATCTAGAAATATAGAATTAGATCCAGATATACGTCACGGCCATAAAATATGACCACACCTTACTGTTACACGCTATATGTATTATGGCTATTTCTATTACCATTACTCCTCGAACTAAGCTAAGTAGTATTAATACGGTTGTATTAATAGATCAATGTCGCCTTTGACATCTATCTTGATAACATTACATTGATATAAATAGATTACTAGATCAGCATCGATAGTGCATATTCAAGCCCGTCGCTACCACCTGCCTGCCTTCCAAACACTGGTCCATTTAAAAGTATACCGCGGTTTTGGATTTTATTCAGAGTCAAAAGTAAACAAAAGATATTGCCGTAGAATGTGTAAATACTTCCTGAACACGTCGATTAACTAATATATTAATAATACATTATCAATTCTTACTGATATTATAAATTCGAAAGTAACTCTGTCTGTTACCTTTTCACGGCTAAACCATGATGTCACTTAATGAAATTTATGTAAAACACTTACATGCAATTTAGTACAGATATAGTTTAAAACCTGGGGAAGGACATAGGCTACTTTTTATTGATGTAGATACCACGCGGGCGGAGCCGCGCTCACAAGCTAGTATTCAGTAAAAAGAAAATAGAAAATGTAGCATTAAAATGCCTGTTCAAGGAGTAGAGGTATCTTCTCAACTTTCCTGCTTTTACTTACATGAGCTGTTGTGTGTATAGTTTTCAAGAAGATTTTCAAGAAGTATCTTTTTCTAAAACGTTTGATACAAAGAACACTTAGACTGGGTACAACTACAGGTGTATCTCATATTTTCCTCTGAATGGGGATCGAACACACAAGTCAGTACTGTACTGCAAGTGGCGAGAGTACTTCAACAACTGCGCCAGCCGTTTCAAATAGACGTTAGAACATCATACATTGATCTCAGGCCACTTTTCTATCTTCCCTGCCTGTTTCTAGAGTTGCCTGAATTCCTTTAATATGCTGTAGAGAAATTAGAAGCATCTGTTATATGCGTAAGCAAAACAGAGACGCATCTATCGCGGACAAACAACCGCAAGTCTATGTATAAAATAAATTGTTGAGCTGACAAAAAGAGTTATGCTTGATATTCCGAAACAGAGCATGGGCCATCTAATATAAAATAGTCGTAGTGCAGTCGGCACAACCATTTTATGGACTCCACATTTTTTTTCTAAGTAGGTATCCTAATCTACATAATTATACTAATATTGTAAAGCTGAAGAGTTTGTTTGTTTGTTTGGTTGAATGCGCTAATCTCAGGAACTACTGGTTCGAATTGAAAAATTATTTTAATGTTGGATAGCCTATTTATCGAGGAAGGCTATAGGCTATATAACATCACGCTACGACCCACGGGAGCGGCGCAGTAACGATAAACGCGGGTGAAACCGCGGGCACATCTAGTTAATATTATAAATGCGAATATGTGTTTGTTTGTTAAACTTTCACGCCTTAAATACTCAACTAATAACCATGGAAGTTCGCATACACGTTGGCACGGGAACAGAAAAGGATATAGGGTACCTGTTATCCAGAAAAAAAATCTGTTACTAACCTAACCTAATCTACATTCACGCGAACGAAGCCGAGGCAAAATCTAGTAATATTATATATGCGAATGTGAGTTGGTTTGTTATGCTTTCATGCCTTAACTACTCAACCGATCATCATGAAATTTCGATAACACGTTGCCACTCAAAAAAGAACATTTTCATTCAGAACATTTCATCCAGAAAAAGTAGTAAGAGGTGCATGGCCAACAAAGAGATATAGTTAATAAATAGAGCTGATTATTATATTTATCTGGTTATATTATAAATGCGAATATGGTAAGTTCAATTATAAACAGGAAAATTTGTTGGTATACATTTATAGGTTTATCTCTGGAACTGTAGAGCCGATTGTAGCCACACTGTCCCTGAATATACCTATAAGCTACTAGGTTTTGCCCGCGGCTTCGCTCGCCTAAATGTAGGTTAGGCCAATTTTCTATCCCTCGGGACCAGAACTTTTTGGATGAAAGGTGCCTTATGTCCTTCTCTGTTTTCATGACAACATATATGTAAAATTTCATGATGATCGGTCGAGTAGTTTAGGCGTGAAACCGTAACAAACAAACTCAAATGCGCATTTATAATATTAGTTAGAATGTTTTAATGATATACCATACAGGCAAAGTCGTGGTGGTAAAATTCGATGTTGTGAGATTCAATTTAGTTATGTTTGAATGTATAGAGCTAATGGTAGTCGGACAGTCAATCACTGGACGGATGCCGCAGCGGTTTAAGTGGTCAGCAAGCCACTAACAATGCGGCGAGTGTTGCGGGTTAGATCCCGCACGGTACAAAATTAGTTCGACACATCATATACATATGTATAGGACATGCCACCTACAACTACTTTTACCTTTAGTTTATTATAAAAGTTATTATAATGTAATTTTATATATACTGATAAAAGTATGTAAGCAGTTTGTCGCTCGAAACACAGGTTTAACCTAGTTCGGGCAAATATCTATAAGTGCACTTTATGTTATTGTTAAGATGCAATTGTAAAACTAAGAATTTATACTAAAATAAATAAATTAAATTATAAATTAATAACTGTTCTTTATACGATTCACTTTTCCTTTATAGATATTGTTGAGATATTTCATAGGAAAGGAGTCCAGATATGTGCCCGATAAACGACAATATTCTTAACCTCTATTATTTATTTATTTAAAACTTCATCAATTCAAACTATACATGTGCGGACTTAATGCCAAGGGCATTCTCTACCAGTCAACCGTAGGGTGATGCAGTGATAAAATATTACGTGGAAGATAGAAACCTGGTTGGTCAATTCTATGGGTTTATAAAGTGGCTCTATGTGTATATTCGTCATATTTGACACAAACATGACGTCTGTTCGCGATAAACTCAAAACCCACTGAACGGATTTTCATTCGATTTTCTCTAGAAAACAGAGTGATGCATGTAGAAGGTTTAGGTGTATCATTTGTTTAGGTTTTGTACTACCCGTTCGAAGCGGATTACTAGTGGAATAATAAAATGTTAACTTTAGATAAGATAGTACCCTATGTAGTGACGCAATCACCCTTCGTTACATGTTTAAAAAGTTAAGTACTCAATAAACTTTTTTTCAGTCAGTTTTAAACTTATGCGACATGAAAAACATTTTATATGCTTTATATTCTTATTTAACATTTTGTTGTGCAATGAAATATGTTAATACTGTGTCAATGTTTTTGATAAGATTCGTTATTGATATTTTCAAAATGCCATTATCTTTTTTTTACAGAAATGTGCAAGTCCTGTCCTGAAGTAGGCATGGATTATATAGTACTATTGTAATAATACATATATTGCCTGAATATATAGGTGAATGTTGATTAAAATATTTCGAATTCCGAAATAAATAAAGTTTGTTGATAATAAATTATGCTTCGTAGCGCGTGTCAAGCAACAGTCGGTGAATCATTTCGTCATCAAGTAATAATTCTGAAGGCACCGCAGAACGCAGTAAATAATAAGTGTAGGTAGTGTGACACCATTGTTGTTCACTAATGCGATTAAAACTAAAACATGGGGAACACGTAGCAAAAAATCCTTCGACGGATTGAATAAATAATTAAACACCCACATTTACTCCGAGTTTAGTGAGAAACTAGGTGCAGAAACCGCGTTGTTACCGCGTATTAAGTACCAAGGTAGTAGAACCGACGCAGAGGTAGATATTCGCATTATGTAAGGGGGAAGCGGGCCGACCTCGAAAAACCGAATGGGGGTCGCGTCTACGTCGAAAAGCATCGCGAATTTCACAAAGCGGCTTCCTAGTTACAGGGGTATCGCTGGGGAGACGCGGTTACAAGTCGGCGCTTACTCGTGCGCTTTGAAGTGTGATAAACTGAGCGAGCGGAGCCACTAAATATGGATAGGTACGTAGGAGTGCGTGCCGCGTCTCGCCTGGAGACTCCTGCCTCCGCCTGCTCCCCTAGTCACCGAGATTTATAAACGCGGTTAAATTTACTGTTATATCTCGCTGTAATGTAAATAGCGGTGCTTGTTACGTCAGAACGCATGTTCCGATAACTTTACACTGTCGATAATATATACACAGTTTTATTCACCGCAAACACACGTACGTTACGTACCTGCCGTTCTTATGCAAAGCAATCAAAATCAGATAAGATTCAATATCAAAGAAAGATTACACTAATATGTACCTAAATATTATGAACTTAAAGTTGTAATTAATTTACTTCCATTGGTATTTACCTGGAAATCAATTAATTAATACTTGTGGCAAGTGTGTCTTGCAGAAGTTTGTTCCAATTTTTATCCATAGTCACTTAACTATGCCAAAAGAAGAATGCTTAAAATAGTCGTCTTTGACATCAAGGCTAAGTGATAGAAGTAGGTTGGCACCTACCTGAAATTAATAAGACTACGAATGATTTTGGTACATCTAACTTTTAAAATAGCGGACACAAAAATCATCTTATATTCCCTAAGCGCTATATGCCTAATCTGTATGTGATTACATTTATAGACGCACACAATCTCCTTATATAACTTACACACAAGATGAAATTCAGTTACACATAAGCAAAATTGTGAAAATTCTTTCTTGTGCCTGTGACAAACATGAAGCCTATATATTATTGACTGAACTTATGACAAAGAGACAACAATATTCTTTTTCTCAGATATAAAATATTTTAAGGTACTGCCTACCTGTAGTTATTGCCGTGGCGTTCAAGATTTGATTTCGTGGTCACCGAAGCATTAAAGTGCTTCTGTACATGGTCAACCATCTACGCATGTGGCTTTGTTAACGTTGGGTAAATTCACGTGGTCGCTGCTGCGACAGGAGCCTTCTCTTTTTTTATCTACGCTGAAAGGTCCTCGACACATTATAACAGTAAAATTATAAGTATTTTTAAGATATCGATCATTAGGCTCTGCAGCCAGACTGCTAGTGCAGACACTTATTTTTGGACCAACACCAATCTGAATATCGACTTTCCCGCTAGCACGGCAGCATGCGCACATTATGATATCGCAAAAATAGTCGCCCGCCGTTGGAATTGCAAGTCACGTGACTCCATCCGTCCAATAGCAATACGCCTTATCTCACGTAAGAGAAAATTGATCAAGTAAAAGAGAAGTTGAGAAGATATAAGAGCTTATTGTCTTGAAGAATACATAGGTGCAGAAACGAAACACGTGTCCAAGAATAGATATTTTTTGTTAAAAACGGAATACTGCAAGTTGAAGTTTGCCCGGATCCTGTGACATTAGTCTGTTGTCTACATTCGCGGTATGGTCACAATCTCTTTCTATAGCTAAGTTAGTTAAGTTAAGTTGTGGCCAATCCGTGGGAGCATGATTGGTTCACTCCTTCCATTTATTATTTTAATAATTACCATTTCCTGCTAAGTAACACGTAATTCAATATCAGAAATATTGTATGTTATTTATGACATCTGTATTAATTATTTATTGAAGTCTAACTTGTATTATCGAATCACATGGCGCGCTATTTAGATTAAAAGGAATAGAATAGTAGACTTTGTCCATTATACATCTTTAGAAACATTAAGAAATCCTCTCTTTGGTTACACAACACAACAGTTACACACACCAGTCCTCAGAATATGATCGTTTATCGTTAAAGTAATGCAATCAGCTAGCTCATCTGGGAATTCGTTCGCTTTTGTTGAGATATTCTGCGGCTACGATATGAAAAATCCATATAAAATTTCATCCAAAACGGTCCCGTATATATAACCGTAAAAACTTAATAGAGTTATTTTCAGATTTATAAATAAAACGTAGTCTATGACACACCCCAAACAATCTCCCATCAAACAAACAACTTTTTGTGAAGTAATTTTATTGTCATATTTTTTGCATTAAACTTGCAAAGAATCACGACAAACCAACAAACATATATTTGCATTTATAAAATTAGTAAGAATATTAAATATTTACAACTTGATTTTTATATTTTTACTATTAATAAAATCTATAAGGTATTAGACCCATACTTACGAAAATTCAGAAGTGTTTTTGATTCAAATACTCTGGACATAGCACTAAGATATCCCAGTTATAGTTTGTCTTGTCTACGAGTGTTTACGATCCTATCTGTGTCAGTTAAGTCACTACGATATTAGACCTAGCACGGGCTAATTGACAACGCAAGAAACATGGCGTATTGCCAAAATACTACAAGATAAGATACGTCTGTTCGTCCAATGGTAACGAGGTGGCGACCACTTGTACGTGTTGAGCACACTGTTGCGAAATCGAAACGACATTAGAGGATAGCGATCCATGACTAGATATCCTTAGAAAGGGTAAGCAGAGATAGGCTAGATAGGCTACTTCATACACATTTCGCTTATTATGGTTTAGGTAATATAATGAGGAGCGAGCGAAGTCCGCCTATAGAAAAGCTCTTAATAAACATTTCCTACGAAAATATCAATCTAGCAATTGAACTAGGGACAATACGATCTATTGTAAGAGGCCACCTTGGGTCATCGGACCATAACGACATATACTGTGTTGTAATAAGGACATCTGTGATATAGGTCTGACACAAAGGGAAGATCCTGAGGCAAACTTTGATGATGTTAACTAACACGTCGCGGCATGATGGTCATTTATATTATTCTCGCCCGCGGCATGATGGTCATTTAAACACCCGAAGGCCACGAAACACACGCTTCAAGTGAATCTATGGTAAGGATTAGCGTCATGCATCAACACAACGCTTTGCGCGTTGACGCTAGAAACGTTTATTTTTCGTGGCCTCCCAGTGCCTGTCATTAATGTCAGTTTTAGTTCTGTTATTGCTCGTTTTGTCGCTAGCGTCTTCGTAGTTGCACTAACTTTTTTTGTTTGCAGTCAGTGACACTAAAATGAAATAGCTGAGACTTTATTGTCAGTTCAATATACCTTCAGTAGAAGTGCTACTTTCTTTACGGTTTAAATTCCTGGCTGTGACTTTGTAATTGTAACATTCGGAACTTCTTTATAGTCTTTGGTGGTACTCAATGCCAATGGTAAACTATAAATGACAAAGACAACAACATATGCAACAGGGGACCAACCACTACCTACGATTTGACAAACCACATATACTCGCAAAAGAACACCGATTCCTACCAAGGATGCTTCGCGAGGCTATTGAAATTAAAAAACATCCTAATTTCAATAGAGAGGATGGTTGGAATGTACCACCAGCTTGGGATCCAGTCATTCAAATAGTCAAACCCAAGAAGAAGCAAAACACAGCTAGACTTCATGATACTTTGAGCTCATTCTGCGTAAATAGGAACAACAAAGATTAAATTATGTTCGGGTACTTTAAAATAACTAGCTACACTTCAGAACGTTGGGACAACTACCATCTTAGTCTCCCCGTGAACATGGCTGCTGTAAAGCAACCGAAACGTCGGGGCAAAGTGTAAACTTAAATACAAATAGTTTTAATTAGAAATAACATATAGCTTAAATAGTAGTAAAATTCAATAATAGTAGTGTTAGAGTTTTCAAAATTGTGTAATAACAGTGTTTAAAGTAAAATAAATAACGCGATAAAATCCGTATAAAGTGTTTAATTTCAAAGACAATGCTGTTTTTTCGAAACACATTTTTGTGACTAATAAACTAGGCAGCATCTCGGTATCAACTCATTCCAGGCAAACAATATGTTAAGAAACTGAATTCTTACAAAACTCTGTCTGTCACCAATACTTCTAACACTTTGTGTTAAATTCACAGATTCGCAGAATACGAGCGTACTCAGTAAATTCATGTAAAAACGGGCTTGTGACCCAATGTGACGCCAGAAATCAGATTTTCTCTATACTCCGTCGTCGTATTTAGCTTAGTTCTCATTGTATTTCACCACAGTAACTGCTGGGTAACTAAAATCAGCGGCACCATTAATTTCTTGTCCGTAGCTTGTAGACTTGGTTGTCGCGATTTATATAGTACTAGAAGCTTATGAATTAGCATAGGTCATGTCAAGGAAATGGCTGGCGCGCGTTGACGGCATACAAACGCTGAATTAACGAACGATCTACATCTTAGCCTAGTCGTTTCGACTCGCAACCGCAAGGTAACCTCGAGTATTTACTTCAAGAAATCAAGGATACGTTGGCATCATTTTATGTATATGTTTATTCTTTAAAACAGTTAAGACAATCATACATTAAAATTAATATAGTCTCAGGTTAATAGCATACGATCGCGGACGATCGAGAGATTGATTAGTTAGATTCCCGGGTCCGTCAGTGTTATTACTATTTTTGATTGAGACTTTTACAGGTTACAAGGCTATTAATTGCGCACTACAAACGATTACAGACAAAACACGATAATGAATAATAATTAAGAATAAAAAGTGTAGTCATTGCTATTCAAAATTGGCATATCTAATGCAAAGACAAGCAAAACAAAACAAAGACTAACATGAAGTCAAATAAATACTAATAACATAATTTCTTTATAGACTATACTATCTGTCTGAACCAGCACTTAAACAAGACACACAAAAATAATCTTCTTGTAGAAATCCTAAATGAAAAACATTCTCCACACATTTTATAGAGCACTGAGTATTCTTTACATGAAGTTCGCACATAGTTTAGCGGCTAACTAAATAAACCGATATATGTAAAAGGAAAAAACCGTGGCACAAAGATCCCCTACTCAGCCGTACGCCGTACACACAGCGGATTAAGAAAAATTCTCTAGCGTCACAAAAAGCGAAGGCTGCTTGCGGGCAAACCTCCGTTAGTAATTTCAACCCCCACGGAGCGTCTCGCAGCGTCTGGCTGCTCAAGTAATTACGCCCCCTTGTCCCCTCCAGGGGGCGTAATACCCCCACCCAGCGGGGATAAGTAAAAACAATATTTTTACGCGCAACGTCCACGACACCGAAAGTGACAGATATAAATTGGGGGTGAAAATGGAATTAGTGACGGCATCCCTGATATCTGTAGTGACTCGTCGCAGTGACATCTGCACTGTGTTAGCTCCTTCAGCACCTTATGATTAAGCTTCTAACTAATTTATATCTAATAATAATTAGCTTTAAGTAAAGCAACAATAGTGTTTATATAATATTGTGTCTAATCGTTTCTGCTTACATCGTCTTTTTACCAGTAACAATTTATAACGAAACATCTTTATTTTTAAATATTGCTATTGTATTTAAAACGTATTATTTCTGATTTTTCAATAACAAATTACGTTAGAGTAATGCATACGCGCAACCTACTGACAACAAAGACAAAAATCATGATTTGACATTTTATAAAATATCGAAAGCAATATTTAGTTCAGTACCTAAAGAAACTAAGTAGGTTCTAAATCAGCAATATAGAATTGGATAAAGCGGACAAAGAGATATTATTCACATTACAACGGACCGGCGACAATCCGGCTACTGCTCGGCACCATTATGTGACGTAATTACGTTCTAAACCGTATTTAATATAGGTACCTACGGCTACGTAGCGATTTGCACTCACACCAGCCCGGCTTCTGTCCGGCCCGTCGTGATGAGAATACTCTCTAAAAGTTACTTCGAGTATACATGCAATTTTGCATACATTGACGGTATTTGCGATGTCACTTTTGATTTATCGCAAATTAAATTTACTTAATTTGTTCTTACAGTGCAATATCACCTCTACCGATTATTCAAAACTATAGTAGTAAACTGTGTGTGTTAAAAATGTTGGACTATCCGCTTCGCTTAATGAAATTAAGATGTTTACACTGAGCCGTTTAACATTATGTTTGGCTGATATATTTTTCGAGCACTAGAGCAAGACAAACGACATTTTTATCGAGAAAGTTTAATTCTATAAAATTGAAGTTAAATCTACTTTGACGTCAACATGGCCAGAGTAGGTCATTGTTTAAAGCTAAGACTAACAATCCGAGGTCTGCTATATACATGTATATATAGCTAGGTTTTGTGTTTGATGCATTTATGATAAACACATGCATACAATGAACGTTTTTGTACAGCTATTTGCTTACTGTATAGGCTTTAAACAATTACTTATATAGCTGAGTACGCTAACATTATACTCAAGCGAATGTAGCGTTCTTCTTATAGTTGCAATAGATATCACGATTAAATTATGCACCATTATAGGTGCTACAGGTAGTATAGAGTGCTGTGTCCGGTTATTCTTGAATTCATGTGCAAAGTTTAGGCAGCAAGTCTTGCATGGATATCAGGTGGACATGCAAACAATGCGGGTAGGTATACGGAATGCAGGCGAGCACGGGAGTGCGCGCGTTGAATAATGTACGCGCCGTCTCAGCGGATACCGCCTCGGTGTTATAATACCCTGGTACTCGAAGAGGTTTTAAGGAGTTTAAAATATTAAGGAGCCACATTTTAATTGGTTTTGTGGCGCTCCTATAAAATAAGAACCCGTGAATTTTATAACAGTAAAAGTTTGGTCTTAAATTTACAAATTACCTTGTTCCGCAAACCGATTTTGTAAAAAGAGGTAAGACTTCCATTTACTTTCAAATAGTGCAAGCAGGAAATTCACTTTCAAACAACACGATGGACACATCACCGCTACTTTATATCGGTTACATGTGCGACGCCTGGGACATGAGCAGAGTTAAACACGTACGTTTATCTTTTTTTATTCGAACCGTTCACAACGAATGTACAGATATTAACATACATACATAGATTCACGCCTGTATATCCCCAAAGGTCCGTAGATTATATCACACGGACGACGTTTACTAATTTCGCCAGCTGTATTTTAAAGTCTCACTCAATAGGGAGCGAGTTTAATATTGACTACTGGACACATTGTCAGATAGTGTGCTGCTAATCAGAATATAAATGACAAGCAGAAAAACCCAGCAGGACTTAACACGGCCCGGATTGCTCATGCGCCGTCAGAAATATCAGCACAAACTTGTGCACTGGGTCGTCGTAGGTTTCTATACCTTATTGAATGTAAAAACTTCATTTGATTAAATACGTCTGACATATGTACCAATAGTATAGTCTTTTTATCTTTTTGAAATACCGAATACTGTTATTTATACTTCCTATTTATGTTTGTTTGATCAGATTTCACGGCACTAACATTTAATGGATTTTAATGCTATTTAACAGATTAGTAGTTTGGAGTTTCAACTTATAATCTCAGCCACTTTTCATCTTATTTTGTTTAGAAGATCTAGAGATGCGTGTATGTGTTTGCGTAAATGACGAACTGTATTTAACAGTCTATATACAATAATATTGTGTTTACATGTTTTGATGCTTTGTACTATTTTCTGTGCATATTTGTATGTTTAGTAAACATCACACTCATATTAAATAAAATGCAATTACAAAAAAATTATAAATTTCTTGTTTTTGAGTAATAACTTTTGCCATACTCAAATTTATAGTACCTAAGTTGATTTAATTCAGGTTGATGATTGCCGTACTCAAATTTATAGAACCTAAGTTTATTTAATTCAGATACATGATATTCTTTATAAAAATAATAAGTAACACAAATATCTTAAACCTAACAAAACTGACTATATCCAACACCACTTACAGCATTGTACATATTGCTAGTAAGCAAACACGTCCTACGGTAACAGTGATATCGTCTGTGAAACATCTTGACAGCTAATAGTCTAATCCTTGCCCGATATCTTGGCTGCCTCTGGCTGCCTGGTAGCTCGTCCCTGAGGACTTGCCAAGTCCTATTGATTTTCTACCATTTAAGAAGATTGGTGGACTATGTTCATGTCGTAGAATTAATAAGTGCTTAGTTACTGTTGTTCGTAAGCACTCATTAATTCCATGGTAAGGTAAAATGAAAAATTAAGCTGCATATTTATAATCAATAGAATTTCAAACCATCTTTTTAGGGTAGAACTCAAAAGTAAAAACAGAACCCTTCGTGTGTCCGTCTGTCCGAACGTCATAACTAATCATGCATAAACTCTTTCTATCTATTACGTTTTCATGAAATTTGTTAGATGAAGGACATACACTTAAAGAAACATCAAATCGCGGACAGCGGCTAGTATCTATTTTAATTAGAATTCAGAAAATAATTTATTATGACCAGTACTTAATACCTAACAGGTTATTATTTATGGTATATAATGTTTTCTAAACTTCCCACACGAAGAAATCAAAGTTATTGCTAGTAATCCGTAGAAAACCCGTATAAAATACGAAGGATCAAATTATACAGTATTGTTTTTAAAAAGTCTTGAGCGAACATGCTATGATTTTGTGCACTTTACACTTTATAATTACGTATTTCTATTCTTGATTATGTAACATCGAACTAAACGTCTCAACATACATCCTTTAGTAACCATCGAGCGAGAGAATAATTCCAGCTTAATGAAATAAAAAATGAAAACAAACCTCATCCGAAAAATAGCTCATCACACGAGACTGTGTTATTAGTTACATTAGGTAGGTAGGTTGTGGCCACTAGCTATGTTTAGATGTAGGGTGGGCTTGGGCAGTAGATACGGCCAGCATGCAAGGTCGACCGGCGCCTCATTGCTCGCGCGCGGTCTTAGAGTGGACCTGTCTAACGCGTACTAACTTATAAACGACTAGATTTTGCCTGCAGGTTCGCTCGCGTTATTGTATATTTTGTCAATAAATTTCTATACCTCGGGAACAGTACCATTTTCCTGGATTGTTTCCTATGTCATTTTCTATACTTCTGCCAAAGTGTATGCGAAATTTTATAATGATCAGTCTAGAAGTTAAGGCGTGAAAGCGAACAAACAAAGAAATTTACATTCGCATTTATAAGTATTAGTTAGGATATTGTTGTAACAAAAATATTATTTTTTATACCAAGATGGCATAAGAGCTTACAGTTTGCCTGGTGGTAAGAGTAAGCCTATAATCGCTTATAATACCAGTGAATTTAATGATGCTTCGGATAGTATCACTTGCGTATCGCTGGTCCTATGAAAAAGGAATCGCTGTGCTAGTACCCTCGCTGATAAACAGCGCCTACAAAAGAAGCCTGGTAACCAACCCACTACAAAACACAACAAAAGATTGACGTTAGAAGAGGCAAAGTGGAATAGTTATGGCAAGCTTTTCTCCATTTTCATACTACCTACCTTACTATTTCCAAGTGTGTTGGGGTCATCTTTCTAGTGTATTGGGTTTGGCTAAATATCAGTTTCCACGAAGCGACTGCTATCAGATCTCCAATGCCCGAATTAATAACAATATTCTAAGGTTAGCCCAAATTGCAGATCGTTTTAGAGTACTGACTCTAGCCACTAGCAAGGATGTTCGTAATAGTCGAAACCGACGGCTTTACATGTTCCCCATGGTATATAGTGTTGATTTTTCGAAAATGTTTACTCACTTACAAGCATGATGTTTAGCTTGTAATGATGGATGATTAGTGATGACTTATTAGTAAAGCCAGCCATAATTTGGTGACGGTTTTGATGATGATGGATCCAATTATTTGGTGAACCATCACCATATAATTAGCAACGGCGAGCTTTCCCGTGTGCTGTATGAGAGCTCGGCTCGTCCGAAATTACCAACCTCTAACAGGTAACCGGCGTATAAGCAGTGATACTGTTAGGGTGCTTTGCTTGGTAAATAAGAGTACCACGTACCTAACTCTCATATCCCTTTCGAAAACGACTACGATACACCTGGTACTGCAAGCGACTATAGTCTGTAATAAATGGTTCACATCAGGCAGGCTGTATGCTTGTTAGCCACCTTTATATTTTAAAACAAAATATTGAGATGACGTCAAATCTAGACGTAAGGTTTTCTTGGTGTTTTCAAAGTTCGTGAAGCTACGCGGTAGGTTGTTAAAGCCTTGAACTCGCTGTTAATATCGCTAATGACACGGCATCTGAGAAAACCAGTATGCGTGGGGTTTGAATGGTTAGGAAAACGAATGCAATAAAGAAAAATTTCATTTCCATGTCATGGACAATTAATGTAAATATAAACATTGGTTAGTAACAGGCATGTCCATTCTAACGTAGTTAACGCTAGCCGCGTGTCACTTGAGACTCCGCCATTTTGCAAGGCGAACCGCCCGCGGCGGGAAAACTGACTTTGGCGCCAATTTCGATGCGGCCATACTATCCAACCGCATCCGGATGATCAGAACTACTTATACATGAGCCCTTAGTTACAAACACCGCAATTTAGCCGGCTAACATCGCCACGGGTGTCATTATAAATTCCTTTAATTATACCATTTTTACTGCGCTTTATAGTAGCTTGCAAACTCATGGCGGGAACTCGCAGTTTATAAGTGCCATCGCGATGTTCTCAGCCTTGGCATGTTTATCTTGACCGTTTGAAATGCGCTACGTTCCTTTTACATACATTATATTACACTAGGATGAATCTTTAACTGGGGCACTTAATGAAAATAATTAAAAAGTTACCTTTGGCAGGACATGTTGGAGGAGTGCGCCAGCTTTCCTTTTGGCGGCCATCTTGGATTTTTTGGCGGTTCACACACAGCACTTTTGTCTTTGGTTTCGTTAAATTAATTCTTCAGTAGTATTCAGTTCATGGACCCCATCTCAGAGTGACTAGAAACAAAATTTGATGATGCTTCGAATACGTTCCTTATGTTTTCCATTTAACTAAGATAAACATTGCAATATTTCTATTTTATTTTAATTAAGAAGTCTTTTAGTTTTTAACGTAACGTCAGCTGCGTGACAAAAGTATTTTTTAGCACAGATGATGAAAAATTCTAAGGTCTCTATAATTAAAGTTGCAATTACCGTCAGGTGCCGCGTACTCGACTAAAGGATAACAGTTCGCATCGTTAAAATCGATAATTTATAATGGTTTCATGTTGCCTATGAAATCGATAAGCACTAAGTGAATAAATTATAAAAATAATCGATTATAATCATCAATATAAAATAATATAATAACACCTTGTATGAAAATTGCTGCGATTATAATTTGTTTTTATTTTTTAACCGAGAGTACTATGATAAATAGCTTTCTGTTCATCTTTTTATTTCGCAACCGTTTATGAGGAAAACTTATTCGACACATCATATACTTATTAAAGTTATTCACTAAGAACTATCAAAATATGATTTCCAATCACACCATAATTAATCTATATATTAATCGCCGAGGAAGATAGGCACAGTGTAAGGCTTTCTTCAGAGAATATTAAATTCTTATATGAATAATGCCGAATTTAGTACCTAGTTAATAATTGATTATATACCTATAATCTATAAATCAAAACGTAATACAGTTTTGCTTTAAAGAGATGCTATGTAAGATGAAAAGATATACATATTTATTTTTAAATTAAGAATTATGCTCATTATTAACAAAACTTTTTAAATAGCAGTACACGAAGGACTAAAGGCGTTTACACAGTGCGTTGAGTAAGGTCAGTACGAGCACAGAATGCATTTGAAACAGCTATTTTCGAAAAGAGGCTACTTTTTACGGCGCATAGCGCACTCCCCTATTTGCACAATACTTTTCAATGAACTCAGCCCATTGTTTGCAACTCTTGGCTGTCAGTATTTTGTTGGAATAGAAATAGGGTGAATACGCGCAAATTACGGCTTTAGAAATGACCATTACTGTTGTAAAACCAGTTTGTTTGCTACCCTATTGCTCTGTAGAAACAAGTGATATCCCCTAGATAGTAATGGAATTGGACATTTTTGATTTAATATCAAAATAGAACACATTTTTATCTATTTGTTCAAACACGTTCTACTGGTTCGAGTTATGATAGCTTTTAATAAATATAAGCATCTATTTAACGTAAATGGACTTCCCGGAGGCAATTTTTTTTTACTTATTGCTGGTGAAACGTCCGTTTGTTTAGACAGAAGAGAGATAGGGATTCAGACTCTAAGATTATTGACATATATTATATGTCGGAAGAATTGGAAAAGGAATTCATATGAATTCGTTGAAAAAACAATATTTTATATATGACGGTATTTATCACCAAGTTGATAAAATAATTGACTGCTTGCATTATGTAGTGATTTACGTAGTCGCATAGCCACTGACACTGCGCCGAGTGTTGTGGATTCGATCCCCACACGGGACAGAGAAAATTTGTGTGACCTACAAATAATTGTTTCGACTCTGAGTGTTCTTTGTGTCCATTGTTTGAAAGTCCTCCGCGACAAAGACGGTTGACCAAGCTCGGTGACCATTTACCATCAGGTGGGACGTGAGCTTGTTTGCCACTTTAGTAGTATAAAAAAAAAATGCCTAGATATTATTCAACAATTAATTAAAATAAAATTTCTAAATGTTAGATATTCACAGATTTGATAAAATTTTGTGCCAGCAGCCTCAAGTCTAATCAGAGCCTACGGCTAAACATCAAATTTATCACAAAGCGACTGCCGTGAAATCACCAAAGACATTATAGGGTTTAGACTACACTGTCTTATTTTTTTATCTATCTCTGTAACTCTTATAAATGCATATGCATGCATGCAGTCACAACTAGAAAGAAAACAAGCCAAAAAGTTATATTGTTCCTGGACAAGAGACTACAAAAAGATTTTAAAATGCCCGGAATGTCGCAGAAACGCCGCGATTAATTAGTTAATTTAGGATTATTTTCCGACGATAGTCTTTGAATAAAGCACGAAATAGACAACAAACAGATTTTCTATTTAATAAACTTGACATCAGCCTATTATACAAGATAGCACCTGGGAAGCTAATGACAACTTGCCTAGGCCTAACAAGTACCTAATGTGTAATCTATCATCATCTTTTCATGGAAGCCAGATAATAGGTGTGGCAAGACCTACAGTTTTCATACAGCCCCAGGACATTTCATTTTATTGTTACTCATTTTCTAAAAGGCAATCATGGTTGCGGCGGCTTTGTCAGTCTTTAAACTTCATAACTCGCATAAAAAATACCACGAAAAACAAGTATTGCTAGCGTTGCTAGTTTTCTGTGCTTCTCAGTAAGTAGTACCATTAGTACATCAAGAACACGAAAAGGTACAAAGCCTTTTTTAATAAAATTTAACAACATTCCATTATTTCTTAATCCATTGACTTCCAGGCCTGCAGAAACGGCAAGAGATCGCGCTTGCTTCTACTAAACCAATAGAATATTTATTTATAAGTAAAACCCCGGCAAACTTAAACGGATCACCCATTTACACCATTGCTTCTTTTCTAGCGTCTTTATTGAGATGTTTATTTAAAAAATCTAGAAACACTTTTAATTGCAGTGGACATTTACAAGATGTTGGTAGAACAAATTGTAGTGAAAAAGTAATACGAACAATTTCATCTTTTGAGGAATGTGATGTCTACAACTTTGTTTCTTTATAAACAATGTCTGCGTAGTATCTATAATATTCACGATTAAGTTAAGCATTATAAGCTACTATGACTTTATGTTTTAACGTGTACGTCCTTGTTTTTCTTTCAAATTTTAGTTCAAGTTCATCAAGTTACTAAAGCGAAGAATTTTACACAAACTTAAATGTGTTACTCATTTACATCCATAATTTCTCTATTTTATAACCATGACATTTAATGATTTTTATAACATAGTAAATAAGCGGCATTTCTATATGTACGTTGATTTCTGAAGAAACAAAGTATACGGCAATAAATATATAATTTTATATTAAACACCTACGTACAGAAGAAATTACTTAAAATTCCATTGCGTTTTATCCAATAAACTACAAAATCTATGTGTGAAATGGAGCCCGACTAGCTAAGGTTTTAATAGGATCTGAATTAACAACGGACAAAGATTGGACTGCGCTCCGAGCTATTTCCAAGAATTATATCTGATATACCTTCACTTATATAAGTGAGATACGCTCGTATACTTTTAAAGAGTTGTAGGTACACAGGAGAATATGGTGAAGATTAATAACATACATGAAGTAGCTTCGATATAATATAAAAAGATAATATGTAAGAAAATTAGTTATTGAACAAACTTTAAGGTTACAAAAATCTGATTTAAATAAAAAAAGAACAAGTAGTCAGAGGTATACGAGTAAACGAATATTCAGCTAAAAAAATACTAGGAGTGCAAAGTTACGATGAAGCTTTGAGCAGATTAAATCGCAAAGGCTCTCTCATTCTCATGCTGCGCGCGATAACAGTATAGGCCATTTTCCATCTGCAGGCACCGGGCTTACGTGCCTTATGCGATCTGTATCTCAGAGTGAAATTCTTCAAGTTGATGTCTGCTATTCTTATGATGCTTTAGTAACTATATTATATTTTGTTTAAGCTTGATTCCTAAAATAATTATTATAAACAAATTTTTATGCATATACAATTTTATTGTAACTTAATTTTAAGATGTGTAGTATCATTTGAAAGCCTAGTTTACCGATCCGAAACAATGGACGATTACTAAAGAAAATACTAAATTATCTGCTATTTGTATAACTCCATATAAAACCGGTCAATATAACAAGAGAAGCAATCTTCTACAAATAAGTGCTGCCCACGTTCAGTTATATTATTATGTTGCTATATCGATTTTTAAACTGCAAGTCACAATGAGTTTATTTCGGCCGGTGTAACGATATTTTGGATAGATTTGGATTCATCCTCTTATAAGCGTTCCCAGTATTCTATCTATTTGGTGTTATAGGAAAAGAAAGGAACAACCTATTTAAATCCTATAGGATTATTCTACGCTGTCTTCTTTTGTCATTTGCTGTTTAACCTATTGAGTCACAGCGGCACACCGGCGGCTTGCCAAAATAGGTTTTCTATTTCTGGCATATGCAATATCTGGCATCTCGATTGAGAGGTTAATTGAATCAACAACAAACAGCTATTGTATAGAATTCGAAATTTACAGATATTATGTAAAATAACAAATATATAACAACTAGCTAGTTACATCTTCAGTGCATTTGCGTAATCCGACAATAATTATGTAAATAAAACTAAAGGCAAAATTACTGAAATTACACCGTCACGCATCATTAAGTTAATTGCCCAATCTATATCAAAGAATAAATGCATATTGGCTAAATGCAAAATAGATTTGAAAACATTATGTCAATAATGTCGTTATTTCATTAAAACTATTAATAATTACATAAATTATTTATAAAAAGACAGAACCGAAGTGCCTTAATAAGAGGTAATAGGGGGATACCTACGCTCAACAGACACATGAATATAATGTGATTAGAAAGATAACAATTGATCTACAGATATCGCAGTACAAGTAAGCAATTGACAAAGTAAAAGAGCATGCTACTTAATAACCATAAATTATGCCATCGCTAAATGCGACCATTACACTATAATAACCACGCCACAAAAATCAATAACTATCGCAAATACTTTTTGTTTGGACGCGTTAGACATTTCTCTAACATAAATCTTCTTTAATTTCATTGTTATATAGTTCTATCCCACATTAATATAAAATGGATAAAAGGCTTTAAGTTTGACATGCTTATGATTCCATCTGTCGTGTCACTTGGCTCGTCTTGCGCTTGTGTTGTAAGTATATGCAGTGACACGGTGCGACACAAAACCGTAGATGGAAACCACTCAGTAGCTCGGTCACTGTACTGCTAGCTATTTTCTTTTTAGCGATAACAACAAGGCCACTTTAATAGCTTTGGGTACGGTGGTCCGTAACGTTTTTTTATTAACTGCCTAGTTTGCGAATTAGCTTTCACCTTCACAATGCTGCGTAACTAAGTCGAAGTATAACTACTTATACATATTTAAAACATGATACGCTTTAAAAACATTAGTTATGTTGCTAATATATCTGCTTTAACAGATATTTTATTTGTTTAAACTTTCAGAAATCATTATTTTTATCGTTTGAAACGCATTTTATACCAGAAAATTGGCTTACTGCGTACAATAATACTTTACTAATTAGTCGACAACCATATGCTATTTTATAGAGATGATCGATTGTTTGGTAGGCACAACTTCACAATTTGACTATTGCAATGAATATATATTTAACAAAGACATGTGTATTAAAACTTGTAATACACTTGCAGTCTTTTGAAGCAACTATTAATTGCCTTAAAACATGTTATTAATCAACGATGGACAATCAATATTTAAAGGCCATTTGCTACGCGTTGGTGTGAGCGTCCGCCAACCGGCCCTTGCACGTTATTCCCGGCTAGTCGAATGTGAGGGGCTCATTACCCGAGTAACGGTCCTCCACTCTTATTGTCCCCACCCGTACTCAGTGGTTTGTTCCTTTTTTCATGAATATACTAATTAAACCTACGGAGATGGCTGCGATAAAGGTTATCAATGCAAAAAGTGGTATGGGAATCCGTATACCAACTAGGGTTAATTTCTGAAATGGAAGAACTCATGCATTTCGACGAGCTAATAAAAGAAAGTATATAAAGTAAGCAGTTCGATAAAATAACAATAATTAACCCTGATAACAACGGGTTTTCATGAAATTCAATTCTTCTCTCTAAACGTATAAAAATATGTACGAAAAGGTAATAAAAAAGTTGAATAGTTACTAGAGCAACATAACAGTGTGGGTAGTGTTATCAGCGAAGTAAGGACCGTGAACGATTTGATTAGTTCGACGCGCGCTTGCACTCCAAAATTACTTTCAAACTTCGCTGCGTTCTAACATTGGAACTTCTATACTTGTCTGTGAGCCTGGTATCGTTAGGTAAAATCATATGAGATCAGATAGCCCTAGTAATCTGGTAACTTGTTAACGTTTATTATCTTGTCTGTATGTAAAATTTAATTATACATTTAAAAATCAAAAATTATCAATATTAGTCAAAACAAGTAGAGGTTAATGCATCAGTAAAAAAACTATAATATGTATGTTATAAGTTGACAAGCATCATAAAATCCTAGTATGGAAACTCGTGATAAAAACGAATTGCGTGGAGTCAAGAAAATACCTTAGTAGGAAATTACTTAGAACAATCTAAGATTGCATCGGTACATAAGTGTCAGTTAGGCTAATAAATTCACTAAAACAATGCCCTGTCTTACTCAAACTGGCGTGACAAAGGAAACTTAGCGACACGAACCAGCGATGGACTAATTGCATTTTTTGCAGTCACCATGTACTAATGCCAAGGCTTACTTACTCATCGAGTTCCTATGTCCATTCCTGACGGTCTATGCAAACCTGCATTCGTGCAAAAACTAGTATGTCAAGATGATAAAACTTCGCGCGTAGACGTCTAATTGCAACTTTTTTTAAGGAAAATAGAAACATAATCGAAGCACAATGTGAAACCAACCTATTTCGGACACAAAAGTTAATATTCGGTGTTTAAAATTTATAATGTTCTGTCTCAAATCGTTCGTGTTTCGCGAGGAAGTTGTGGATGGGCGCGACGCGCGTGTTCGCCCCTCAGAGTTTCAACGCACACTGGCATGGAGCCGTGGTCGAGGTGCGTTCGGTTCGCTCTGTCCGGCCGCCTGCCCCCATCGCCCCCTGTCCCCATACCGAAATGCATCAATGACACTCGAAACACACGCACATTCTGAACAGTGGGGACAATCGATAGGTAAAAAATGTTTGTCAATTCATTAGGTGCCCTAAGGCGTGCTTGCCTGTCGACGATAGCTCCCGCACAAGTTTGATCATAAAACTCATCTGACTCATCTGTTTTTAAAGTACTTTGTCCTTCCATAAGAACTCAAGTTATTTTAAAGCATTCATTTAAGCGTCAAAAGTTCTTCATATGAATGACATAAATTCTATAATGTAATATAATGTAGATTAATTTAGTAGTAAGTAATCTGTGTCAATATTGAGAAGCCTGAGGTAAATCTACGCCTAATGATTATTCAAGAGAGCCTTTGATATAGCAAAAACCATAATAAACCGAAACAAGTGCATTATGTAGAAGGAGATAAGGTTTAAATTGACGCTGTCTCATCATGACTCTATCTTACTTGACTCTGGCCTCTAGATGCCAAGCTTCATCTTAATTAGGAAAATCAATTTAACCAATGTTGCATGACTATAAACTGATAATGATGATGTAATTATACAATCAATACGCACACACGAACAGATACAATACATATATAAACCCTTTATTGATTACATACATACATGGAAATAAAGGTTGTATGTTTGTGTTAATACGTGCATATATACGGGAGCGAGGTACCAGGCTTTCATGCAATACGAAGCGGTGGCTGTAGGTATGCGGGTATTTATGTATATGGCGGAAAAATTGCAGGATAGTTTTGACCCACCACTGTGTTGAATAAATAAGCATTATAATTTTATTGTGCTATTTGAAATCGCTGACCTATAGGTGCTACAACAAACCTACTAGACAATTACGAGGATAATTTTTTCTATTATTGTTACAAAAACGCTGATAACCGTTGATTTTAAATCGGAGCACCTTAGTGGATAAGACGTTGTTCACGACGACGGACATAGTTTCCATATTCAGCTCTGTTTGTATAAACCTATAACGCATATGCGAATGCAGCAACATCTTGAGCACATTTGTTGCAATCTAGCAATAAAATATTGTGTTGCTGTAGTATCTAAGTCATACAATTTTTTGTTTTTTAGGTAAGCTCCACTTGAAAATCTGGATGTATTCCAAAAACATTGGCCATACAAAGATACATGGACGACTAGTCTAATTCAATTTCGACAGCAAGTAGGTTTTTTTAACCATAGTAAACAAATTATATAAAAAAGATTTTTATGCAATCGCGGGTAGTTTTCACTTCAGCTATTGTTATGAGAACTTCGAGTGGAATCTCACAGACCATTTTTAAAATGGCTTCTTCACGGTATCTCGGCAATATATAACATTATAACTATACGATGCGATACTAGGAAGAAAATTTGTATATTTTATTTGCTATTTTTCCAAGTATTGTACTAGTTCTATCTGCGTTTGTAATAAAACATGTTTCTTATTTGTACGTTAACGTTGTGCGAATATCAATTAAGCATTTCATATCCGAATATTCGAGAGTACAATAATGCGTTATAAAATTATAATTTGAATAGTCAATCGTTATTAAAATAGAAATTATTATATTACACTATTCGTTATTGCTTAAATCATTTAAACTAGGTAGTGTGAGATACTAAAAACTATGTACTTCAGTTTAAAAACGTTTTGCAAAACTAGTAGGTAAGTTATATCGATCGATAAATGACCTATCAAGGAGCTTTCTTGTATTATACAAGAAAGCTCCTTAATGTAACAATTAGAACAATACACAATATTGGTAACTTTCAAGCGATTCAAGAATTGTGTTTTTTTGTTATTGTCTATTCCGCAGATTTTTTAGCAATTCTTGCAATCTGGATACGTGAATGTTACTTTTGTGTAGCCAGCAATTAAATAAGCTCTAAGTTCAAATATTAAAATAATACCTTTCTGTCTATTTCCTTGCAACATGTTAATAACCTCTCGATCAGTTACCAGGAAAACATAACAACATAAGAATTTAGCTCAAACTATTCAACACTCGATTCTGCTTACCTATTCTTGTAATATCGCGATAGCATGACCCGGGCAAGACGTGTGTCGGGTAAGACGCCGCATCTCTCACGTGTGTGTATGTATACGTAGATGTATTTTGCACAGCTGTACTATGTCGCAGGACGTAGAAGTAATTGAGGCAATTTCAGAAATGCCTAATCTGTTCATTAGTGATAGGTATTTTAGATAGGTATATTATCTTGACGTACTAAGTACGTTTGCATTTATACATATATAGTAATTAAGCACTCAGCAAATAAATATAATAGTATTATCTAAATACTCAATGTATACACATAGAATCGCGCCTATTTTCTGGAAGGGTAGGTAGAGACCACGGATTTCTACTTGGCATATCTTACTGATTCTATTTAATTTCAACATGTTGCTATTGATAGTTGTATCAGTACTTAGTACTTTTATAAGTCTATTTTGTCTTTTGAAATGATGAGCAATGACGATGATGGAATGACCAAGTATGTTAAAAATGTAAGCCACTTAATTATTCTATTTATACGGCAAATCTATAAACACCACCTTATATGATGTTCCATGCTACTAATCACCGCCTACGGATATTCAACTCAAGACGAAATAGTTTCCAAAGGGTTTTTTAATAGATAAATAGCATTTAGTACGGCCGGAATAGGTTATGTGATTTTCTTTGTTTTAGATAGCTGATGGTTATATAGATTTGAGGTAATAGGTGGTGGCAACATAAGCTTATCCTATATGGCTTCTGTCTTCTTTATTCTGATCTAGATATGCCCGCGGATTCACCCACGTTTATGATTACTGCGCCTCTCCCGTGGGTCGTAGCGTGATGTTATATAGCCTATAGCCTTCCTCGATAAATAGGCTACCCAACACTAAAATATTTTTTCAATTCGAACCCGTAGTTCCTGAGATTAGCGCGTTCATCCAAACAAACTCTTCAGTATAGATAAACATAACTATTTTATAATCATTACCACTTATTGACTTGACTACCATAACCCTACTTTAAAGCTAAATTAATTTATAATTGTCACTTGTGGACATTAGTGGATGAGCTGCAGTCAAACGTATATTGGTATGCTCGCCACCTCTAAACTCAGACTATTAAATATGATCTAGACTTTAATTAACGGAAGTAAAATTAAAATTGGATAAAAGAAACAAAACAATTACCAAAGCACCGGTAAGCGATCGGTCACAGTTAAGCGAAAAGCATAGGTACTATATAAAATCGTGATTCGAATATTCATAATCAATGACATTACTAAAATCGACATTCGAATGTAGGCTCGTACAATTATCAAACCATTTGATATCTTTTCATCCTTGCGGCCATAATAGCGGTCATCAAAACTGGAAACAGCATTTTCGTTATGGAACAAAGTTTAAACACACATTCCACCATATTTACGTCCAAACAAAGTATTTTAATACTTGCTAAAACCTATAATTCATTCATAGCCTTGGAGGTCGTAAAACTTGGGGTCTGCTACCCTCCCTATCCAAATACACTAAATATAAAGGGGATCATCCACTCCACACATATTCGCTTTTGAAATAATGCCTTGCATTGGCGACTGATGGTTAAGAGGAGATATGCCGTCAGTACTGAATGATTTGGGTTTCTGTTATACTTGTCATACCGATGTCTGAAGCGAATTGAGTAATTTAGAATTGTTAGATTATTGTTATAAATCTAGTCTTCATATATCCACAGTGCCGACACAGTTGTACAGAAGGAGATGCTATCGGTGCTAAATTCCAAGTTAAAAATTGTTATCGAATGATTTAAGTATTGCGCGATTCTTTATTCGAATTTCGTTTCATACGTTATCATTGATTAGTACCCGAATAACAATCGAATAGTCGAATCGTTGATAAGATATTCGTTTTGTTAGTACACATCATATAGGTACCTTTGTCTTTACCTTTAGAATTAATATGCGTAAAAAATATGTCATAATTCGATACATTCTCATTTTTTGTTGGTAAGATGTTCTGGAAACTTATCCTTATATGTCAATATCTGCCACAAATTTCGGTAACGCACCCTGCAACACAGGCTCCGACCTTAATACAGGTATTATATATATAGGCACACGTATAACCTAGATCTAGTACTCGATCTATAGTAATATAACACGTCACACGTCTTCAGTTGGAATGTAGACATCACTTTGTGGTGACAACTATGAGACTGCGCCAACTGTCTGAGCTGATCGGATAGCGCAGTCGTTTAGGTAGACATATATGTACGTCAGTACGCTGAATAGTGTAGGTTCGATTGGTCCACGTGAAAAAAAAATATTGTACATAAATAGTTGTTTTATATTTAATTATTCGTTATGTCTTTTATAAAAAATATAGTCAAGTCAAATAAATTCAAATCAAACTTTCTCATGATATTGTAATTACCGCTTTAGGAAGTGCATTAAATAAAAACATTAAAGATTACCATGGATTCAAATCTGATAAAAGTATATATACGCGCTGGGCAGCACACCTTTTTATCATCATACAACCATATAAATGAAAGCAAATTCTCGATTGCCCAAGTGGAGATTCAGTCATATTGATTAAAACAAGTATAGCTATCATTCTCACTACGCCAATAGGAAATAATGGACTTCTAAAATCACAACCATATCTGCAGTTACATCGAGATCAATTCAGCACATATAGCGCATTGACTTTTAGTAAAATATCACTTACTCAATCCACCGTAATGGCTCTTAAAGTCAGCATCAACTTACATTTAAAACTAAGTTGCACTAACAGCATCCTATTCACAAACTACCCTAATTTGCAGTTTGCTCACAACACAAACAACAAACCGATCATAATAATTAACTACTAAACAGGTACATATAAGAAACGAGCTATTATCCCATTATATACCTTATACAGAAGAAAACAAGGTCTAATATGTAATGACGATCGTTTATTATAATGTCGGAGTGACGATTAGGCAGTAGCGTAGTGGGTCGAAGACATGCCAATGTGCGAAGGTCTCAAGTCGTTTACCGAACTTGCGTTCACGGTCTTATTACTGATCATAGAACATTATCATTAAATTGGCTCTTACCCTACCATATATGAGGTAAGCTTGTCGATATTTGTACGTAGTTGTACCACGCGAGTTGTTCGCGGATGTGTAAAGTATATAACGACGAGTTAAAGTAGATATGGAACTCTAATACCTGACGACGATGCCAAACGCAACCAAATGCTTTGCGTTTTGTGAACTATGTTTTCATGTTTTTTATACAAAGATGTACGATGGTGTAAATAGATGAATAAAAGTATACTAAGACAACCTTTCGCAATAAAAGAACCTACATTACTAACGCGATAGTACAAGTTATTAATTAATCTTAGTACAATATCTGTAGAAAACGGTTTAGTGGTATTAGTTATAGAATTACCATACATATACCATACAAACAGTTGTTAGTATAAACAAGTAACAAAAACACTACATTTAGGCAAAAATATAAAAAGATGACTCCACGTAAGTACTAATTATCAAGCTAATTAAGTAATTCATATCGGATGCCTTTACATTTTTGTTTAAGCTTGTTCATAATTATAGGTTTGTTATAATGCCCTTTCGACTTAACCCCTTTCTGATTAATTTTGTGAGTACCGATTATACAAGTAATAGTGAAGTATACACACAGTCATGGTTTTATTTGATTGTACCTAATTATAAAACAAGCCCTTTGATTATAGTATTTATTTTCATTATATTATTAAGTGAACAGTTGGGTAAGTACATTTCGTGCAGCAGATATAAAATAAATTATTACGTATACATATGGATTTGTGGTGTACGGCAATAATTGCTTTTTGAGATATTTTTCATAAGTTTTACAAGAGATTTTCCGAACGGCCTAGCTTTTCGGAAAATCTCTTTAAGATTCAAGACAAATCATTAATTAAGCGAATGAGCAATCATCATAGTCATAACGTTTCTTTAATGTACCTATGTAATGTAAAATTATTTATTTAATGTAGTTTCCTAAAAACCTTAGCTAAAGGGTAACGGTATATCTAAGATGTAGGGAAAGCAGGAAAACGCGAGTATCAGTTGAAGATCTGTTTCGAAATATCCACTTTAATAATACAGAAAAATAAGAATCAACCCTATTTTGTATAGAAACTTTACCTCCCATAATTTTTATTATTTATCTAGTCACTTTATTTGAAAAGGTCAAGCTGTCAACCTCCAGACAAAAAAATGTACACCGCCCTATAAACAGGGGTACCAGGGTGACATAACCGCGTGGCAGTTAATTAGTACCGGAGGGCGCGGCGAGACAGGCGCGGGCGCGGGCGCGGCGCGCGTTTAGAGGAAATTGTCGTTTTTATACGGTTTCCACCCTGTCCCCGCCACCCGAACCCTCCGACATTCGAATAATGAAACAACATAGTTACCTTCATCTTATAACTCCTATACGCACATGTCGCCCTTGTAATAAAGAGAAATTAATATCTTGAGGTTACAATCGCCTTCCCGTAAGCACCGTAAGCGCCCGTAAGCGAAGGCCGGACACAAAGGTTTGCTTGGCTACGACTGCTGTCTGTATACGTCAAAATTTTGACAACATAAAGGAATAAACCTTCTTTGGAGTATAAAGCTTTAAACGATGGAAAAATCAACTATGTTAAATTCCTAGTTACTTATTAAGAGCAAATAATAATGACGAATCTTTCTAAACATATATAGAATATTCCATTATCCCAAGTATTATAAAAAGTTACAAAATTACAGACCTACATAATAGAAATGCACAACTGACAGTGTTAACACTAAAATCTATTCATACATGTTGGTAATTATATTACTACTATTTAGTAGATACTGATTTTAATAATGTATATTCACTTCATCAGATCTAAGTGTATACGTACACAGAATTAATTATCAAGTACTACGAATGATGTAAATCCTGTTCTCGACGTTTTATTTCAATGTACAAAAGAATAACTCCTAATGCTTTCCCTGCAGCGCGCTCGGTACAGGATGATAGCAAATTCGTTCACCATTTTTCCTTCCGAAATAATTTCTAACAAAAAATACCATATGTAAAATGTTTACGTTACGCTAAGAAAACTTTCTTATAAGCTAAAGGTTCCATTAGACATAACAGAACACATTTTTTATAACCTTTGATATAAATAAGGGAACAAAAGTTATAAACACTTGCAAAAAAGAACTAGGACATTGCGTACCGCATTTTTCTCGGCTAATTTCCGTTTATTACCGAGCCTTCAAACATTTTATTGACCGTTTGAAACGCCAGACTAATAAATGAGCGAAGCCATCGTCTAAACATTGTATATAAGTACCAGGGCACCATAGCCACATCAGATATAGTCTCGTTCCGTCGGCATAATGCGACCGCCGCCGCCGGCCCCGATCGTAACACTCTAGCACAGCTAAAACCGGGCGATTCGGTTTTATACACACCCCCTATAAAAGCAAAAGGACCGGGTATGGTCCCGGGATAAGTGGGGGCCTGTATCTTTATATCTGCCCCCACTGCGGCCCCCACTAGGGCATTATGACCGGGGGGTTCTTTGGACAGCTAAAAGAAATATCCGGTTGCCTTACCCGGCCAGTGGCGAGCAGCCGGTAATTCTTCTTCCAGTATTACTTTGCTTATTTACGAAGTAGTTAATCGCACCTCCCGCGGGTCGCTACTGCCCTAGTAGCACGGACGTATGACGGTGTTCTCATCTTAATTAAATGAAAATAATGTCAATAAATTGTACATCTTTTGTTTTAATTTGATAAATGCACCTTGTAGTAGGCGTAAAACTGATTAAATTATGATGTTAAATAATTATTTGAGTTGCATTCGTCAATACAGACAAAGTTTTATTCGATAATATAAGCAAAGTTCTTAAGTAAACATTATTATTCTATTGTTTTAAAGCCGAAAACGATTATTACCAAATGTACATTAAGGGTACCTAACCCAATCTTAACTTGGGCGATCGTAAACTCGAGATAGCTTTGCTTTCTCTCACCCCAGGCTGTAGGCATTTCGAAAATAATAAAAACCCTTTTCCCTTTTAGCCGCAGTTTATATTCTATCATAAAACTCATTTAATATCTTATTATAATTTATGAAAAGTAGTAACTAACTCTCTGCTGAATGTCGAGGCATAATGCACTATAATAGACTTGGTAGAATTATATTATTATTATCATAAATGAAATAAAACTATGTATTCGTTGTCAATATTGTAAAGAGTATTATTATTTACTAAGTTACACCGGCGGTTTCGCCCACGTGTGTCTCACGGAAAAGCATAAGATAAAATTATCCTATGTTTCCGGACATGATCTAATTTCCGTGCCAAGTTGTTTGCCAATAGTTACAAACCATCATTATATTATAAATAAAATTACTATAAAACAGCTGGTGAAAAGTCAGTATAATGAAATTAGTGTATATGCCGAAACCTTTCACGACATTCAGGTATCATAGATAAGTTACTAATAATATAAAATAATGTTATACTTTGTGAAGGTGTTCGGATGTTTGTTTTCAATCACGTGTAAACCATTGAACGTATTGCGATAAGACTTGACTCACAGATAAATTAAATTTGCGATATTATTTTTATCCCGGTAATGTGTTCCCGTGGGATAATATTTCATTATCGTCACTCAATGTGCGTGAAGCCGCGGGGCACAGCTAGTAATATAATGTTGTATTGTTCCAGTTTTACATCTTTTACCTACTTTGAAATCAAATTGTTGTCTTTTAATTAACCAAATTATTTACTATCTCTTATCAGTGTATCACCTAATTTCACGTAACTTCTCAAAGTCATACATAATTAACACGAAAAAGTGATTACTTAAAGAACCCTTAAAAATATAACATATTTTCACTCCACACCTACTGAAATCACGCCCGCAGTCCCGAAATAAACATTACGCCTAGTACTGTACGATCACGCAACGCTATCCTTGTTTATATCTCCTACGGCTCTTGCTACCCTGGTGTTATCGTCGCCCTTAACGCCTGGTCATTTCTGCGGATTCCTACTATAATTTCGGTTTATATGACCTCCTTTCGGATCTGCGCTGTTGATACCGAACAATTTGGAATTACTTAGTGGCAATGCAACAACTAGGTGCAGTATTTCTATTTCGGTCGCACCGCATTGCTTTTAAACAAATGAAAAGGAAAAATATGCTATTTTATTATGTTATAAATAGTATCGCGATGTTTTTATCAGTAAATAAATTTCTTATACGTATTTTCTATAACAAGAAATACTTATTTAATGAGAAATCTTCATTATAGTATTGAGATTGTAGGTATGTACATATATTTATATTTGTTAACTTAACAAATCAATATAAAATATAACATTATACAATACATTAATATAGAATAATAAACTACGGAAAAATTGCAGTCATAACTTATTTTTGGATGATTGACTACGGCAAATCAAAATAATTTATAACAAGGAAGAGGCATTTATTTACACTAGTTAGTTACATCATTTTGTAACGAATTAACAACAAAAATATACAATGATATAAGTAGTGCGTGTAACTTAGTGCCTTATTCAAGCATTACAATTTCGAGGGCAAACACAACGCCTAATTAGGACCTATCAAAGCTTTATACTATATGAAAAATACTTAGGTACTAAGTACATATAACAATGAAAACGCAACTGCACTGGAAACAAACAGTAAAATCGTATTATTTTGTATTTATTATAAGTACAACGTTACTTTAAAACAAAATAAAAGTAAAGTGAGAATTTTAAATAATCTTATAAGTCGCACGTTGATGTCTTTTATTTGACACTGCTCTTGAGAAAAGTCTTCTTAGTTATTTGTAAGGAGCTCTGTGCTTAGAGGTCGGCACATTATTCACTTTTGTGAAATTTGTTCACTATTTTTCGTTACGATAAACTTTGTAGAATATAGCAATTTTATTAACTGTATTCTTATAAAGTTGCAATAAACTTATTTGTGAATTGATTTGTTTCAGACTGCGTCCTTTTTTATTAAATTTTAAGTTATTACAAATTCATTAGTTATGTGAAATCTCTAATAGTAATTGTGACTATTGCAAATTCTATAGATGTTTTATAGAAAATATTGACAATTTAATACACAATATTTTGTAAGTTTCTTACAAAATCTTACTTACATTACTTGCCGTGTGAAATACGTTAGATAAATAAAGTACACACTTAACGTAATCACACTACATATCAGAAAAATAGTTAAAGAACCTCGCCCGCGCTACCAAGAGACCAGAAAATTTCAAAGATATCGCCAACTCGTAATCGGGGACGTAGGCCAACTTGAATTTTGGGGTTTTCCCCGCTAAAGTTGGGCTCAAAGACGTCCTCAAAGCCCCGCAGTGGGTGGGCCGGGTACCAGGGGGGCATGACGCGGGTGGAGGTTTTGGGGTATCAAAGTTTACCCCCGTGGCGCGCGGAGGCTATACTTCGTGTAGGAGGGTACAGCCTCTGCTACTTTGTTCGCCTTTTGGCTCGTGACAGTGGCACTTAAGGGAGGTACACACAGTCGCAGCGCTATATTAAAGTAGTATAATCCTTAGTAAGTTGGCGGGCGCTTACGACTGACTTGGCAAAGTTCGTTTGTAATCTCACAGTCGAAATGTCAAATATACGATAATATCTTGTGGACAGAGTGAATTAAAGTGTTGCCAAGCTCGACACACACCATGTTATTTTCCCTAAAATGCGGCTATATAAGTTGGAAAGTGATTTCTTAAGTTAGGCCAGTTGTCCTAACTAGTCCTAACTTATATTGCAGATGCGAAAGTGTGTTTGTTTATTGTTCGTACTTTCTTGTCGGAAAGGTAAGGTTTAACGACGTGCGTTTTATGCTGTATTAGTTGTGAACACGCTTAGAAACATAACTATCCGCCGTAATTCATATAGGAAAATTAGTTAAGAATAAAACTTATCATCTATTTCTTGTTTCTTTCAGCATCAACTTCTTTACACTAAACCGAAATGACTTCGCTTAATTCTAGAACCGAAACAAAATCAGCAGTCGTGCTAAGACTTTTTAATACGGGACTGCTTATGCCTACATGACACCGCTAGCAACTTTATGCTACCCTAATACCAATAAATATATAAAATATAAAATGTTTATATAAAATGTATAAAATTTATCATACAAACGCGATGAGCAAGAGCAGCAGTAAAACTAATTTATCTTGGCATCGGTGCATCTTAAAGAATATACATACATATATAGAGTAATAGTAGTCGTTTTTTAGACTCTAGCAGGCATCGAACCTGCCGTACCGAGCGCTAGTGGTGTGCTAGGCTTCAGAATAAAGTAAATGAAAGAGCAATATATCTTACACGTTGTTTATTTTTTTAATTCAATTGATTACACGCATTAGCTCACTAAAGTACACTCGAGCACACAAAAGCATAACAGTTTCTTCTATATTTTATTTTTAACAACAAATTAGTTATAATGCCTAAGTCACGAGGGGCTTTACAAACATAAACACACATTTGTGAATCACACAAATTTTCTTCACTTCTATCGAACCCACAACAGTCGGCTCAGTGACAGTGGCGAAGCGACCAATTAAACCTCTACGCCAATCGTGCAGTCACACATTGATATCTATAAGTTATTTTAGTCAAGGTTGGGTTTTGGATCTAATTAAGGTTCTTTGGGGGTGGCCTATGTCCAGCAGTGGCGTCTTTCGGCTGAGATGATAATGAAAAGTTCTGACCACATAGGTGGCTATTTTAATAGAAACGCCATTTGTTACGGTAGGTACTGTATAGTTTATACAACAAATATATTCATATAAAAATATTATATTGCCAGAATATACATAATACTTTATTATTTTCACTAGCGATAGCCTAGTGGAAGACGGGTCGACTGCTACGCAGAGACCTCGAGTTCGATTTCACGGCACGCATATATGACTTTTCAACGTTATGTGCGTATTAAATAGTTCACTATCGCTCACTTTAATGTATCGAACCTCATACCCAGCGGCAATTGCCAATGTATCACCGAGGCAGTAATTACCGTCAAAAAGTATATATTGTAAATACAATTTAATTTTATTATTTTTAGCGTAAGGCAAATGCCTCACGCTAAAAATAATAAACATATTTGATTAACAATAAGCCATGTTTATTTACGTGTTTAATCGATAATTTTGAAACATACTACGATCATTCATATCGATTACAGAAAATGAAAACGATCCATCGATACAAGAATAGCACTCTGGAGTAATCACAGCGCGGAGATAATTACGATAATATATTTTAAATATTAATAAATAAACAAGGGTGATAATATAAAATATACTGATGAAACAGCCAGGGATATAACTCGATAAGCATTTGTGAGATTTTGAATTGCTTTATCATACACAATAATCATAATACATATACATATACTAATATTATATAGCTGAAGAGTTTGTTTGTTTGGTTGAACGCGCTAATCTCAGAAACTACTGGTTTGAATTAAAAATTCTTTGTTCTAATTAGTGTTGGACAGTCCATTTATGAGCAAATCGGAGCGGAGCATTAATAAAAAATGTTGCAAATACGGGGCAAATACTCTTATGTGAAGCAGACGAAGTTTCGCGTGTCAGCTAGTTCCTAATATTTTACAAAAGTAATAGTTAAAGGATTGTTATTTTAATCACAATGTAGTATTATGGAACGATAATAATTAGACTTTTTTCCTTTATATAATTCTGTTATAAATATATTAAATAAATAGCTATTTATGTCATTGACTGTACCGGGATAGCATTATATATTTTTTTAATTTTACACTATATGTATTTGTGTATTCCATTTATACTTATATTTATACTATAAACGTCAAATATCGCCTCGGTTACGCAGTGGTAGTGAATCCGACTGTTATGAGGTCTCGGGTTCGATTCTCGGGTGGCAAAGTGGTCTTAAGTTTTTCTGTCAAGAAATTATCAGTAAGAACGCGGTGTCTAAGCCTATGTGGGACAAACGAAGAGAGACTTAGAACTAGGTATAGCAAGTGAAATGTCTGCTGCAATAACAATTCTTTCTGCTTACACCTGCTATTCTCTCAAGAAGTTTTAATTTTTGTTATTGTATATAGCGTAAACTGCTGAATGGATTTGGATGCATCTCGGCGTACAGATAGACCACGTTTGGGGTTAGCACGTAGGATACTTTTTATCCCGGCATGTGTTTCCGTACAATTCATGTAGGCGAAACCGCAGGCAGAAGTTAGTCCAACAAATATAGGTACCTCGTTGATTAAATTACGCGTATGTTCAAAGCCGATTGTGAAGTTTTAGATTCTATTAAATATTGATGATATAAGTGTGAAAACCACGTTGCCGATTTTCTTTATACAAAGCAGCATCTTCATATTTAAAGACTTATTACGTAGACTGTCTAGTCTATATATTATGTATATACAAGACTATTCTATAGTCAAAGTAGGAAATAGAAATAGATTCACATTTTCCTACCGTCCGCGTCCGCGTCATGTACGTCGGACGACGGACGGTTCAGAAGCGAGTAGGACGAACTGCCGGTAAATCTGACACTGGCCTGACACCTACTGCTGGCACGAGGAGTCTGTCACGAACTTACGTTAGACGCTAACACTCACAATGAACTATTGACGAACAGACCGACAGTCAAATACTTCATTAAGATTCGTTAATGAAGAGTTTAAATGTCGCTTATTTTAAATTATCCCGCGGTTTTGACGTAGAATTTTTATTGAAATTAAACTAATTTATACGGATTTTATATTTTTATAAAAACATTATATAAAACGCGATAAACTCCGTATAAAGTATATATATTATATATACTTTATACGGAATTATCTATATTTAGATAATTTTAAAACTATTAAAATATATATGTGGAAACTACTATTATATAATACTATTTAAACTGACACTTTTTAATATTTTAGATTTAAAATAATATATGGTATGCACTTTGTTCATATGAGTTGTAAAATATTAAAATTATATTTAATTGCCAGTTTAAAAAAGGCTTTTGCCTGAAACTAGCAGCTAACCTAAACGTAGCTTCAGAATCTTAATAAACTTGCTAACCAATAGATTATCACGTTCATAAGTGTTTTATAACTTTAATGAATAAATAACTTTTACTTCGACACCGTTCTGCTTAAGAATTTCTTGACAGATCAACCAAATACCATTTTGCCCGGGTACCAAAGCTGAGACCACGTGCACAATAGTCGCATAGACAACCGCTGCGCCACCGACGCTCTAACCAGAATGTTGTCGATCTATATATGACTCATTCGTCATATCACAGCCTAAACGTACGACGCAATTATGACAATACGACAATATTATATATCACACAGGCCAAAACATATACGAAATAAATAGCTATGGTACTCTCCTGCTTACTCTTGTGGGACATACAAGCTTTAAAGTAATGTGATGCAATTATATGATAGAATTATGTGTTCCGATGACGATATTTTCATTTATTTTAGGATTGTTACGCGAATTGATGACGTAGATACATTTTTATATGATTACGTAGTCAACATGGGATCGGTGTAGGATATTACTGTACAAATGTGTCGACAGAATAATATAGATAATGTTTTTGTGTTTTATGAAAGTGATAATAGATGTTATAATTAAACAGACGTAAAGGATGTGTTTAATCTAAAACTTGATTTAATGGGCGAAAAGAATTTTGATTTGAAAATCTTTGGCCGGAACCGTTGCGCCACTGAGAAATCATAATAAAAAAGTGACAGTAATAACTACTAATATTACATCTCTTTGTTTTTCTTTATTGTTAAATAGTACAAAACTACAAGTTTCATAGCTCAACTATTTTCTAAGAGGATTTCTAATGAAATATTTGAGCCACTAATTTAATAAGTGATTTAATAAATTAAAACAAAAAAATCAAACATAGTTTATACAAACAAAATATAGTTCAAACAATGAAACATCTAAGAACCGGTTCCTATACCCAGAAACGCGTCGTTTTACCTACAGACAGTTAAATTTTGACATAGTTTTCATTGAATATGTGTCAAAATTTAACTGCCCTCAGCTAAAACTACTCGTTTTTCGATATAGTAATCAGGACTTAGTGTACAAACTAGTCACCAATAAAACACAACGAACATAATTTTTTAAACAATTATTCGGCATTGGGCTTACAAATAATAATTAAACTGGAGTGGTTAGCAGAAATAGTAGTAGTATTCTTGCTGACTTCTCAGCTTAATTACAAGCTTGTGTTACGCATACGTTCAATTCGCTAGAGCACAGTACAAGGTATCAGATACACGATGTCTTGATAGCAAAACGAAATTGTCGAAATTCTGATAAAACAGATACTCTCCATCATTTTCTTTACAGCTTATAATTGCCTGGTATTAACCATTTTTAGACATAATCAAAGCATAATTATATTTAACATATTAATGTGTCATCACTTTCTAAATAATATTTTTCCAAAAGACATCATAACAATGTTTGTTTAAATAAAAGTCTGCGCTAAATCTTGTTCTTGACTATCAAGATTTAGCAATAAAACATTCAACACATATCTATGCCAATGGAGTGAGAACCTCCGGCTGTACCTTCTCGAAGTATTGTCGTTGCGATTACAAAACAGTGACCGATACATCTCCTTGCCGCGCTTTTCTCCTGGTAGGTAAAGGTGAAAAGTTTCGTTTAATGATACGGCACCGTTATAATTAATTTAATTTATTTTAATATAATTCGACTAAAGAAACAATATGCATCTCACGTTATGTTTATATTATTTAGTATGAGTTGGAATATATTTAAGAGTCACACACACAGATTGTATTAAATAAAGAAATAAGTACCTAATGGAATACTAATTACAAAAGTTGTTATTAAAAATAATAATAAGATGTCAGAGATCTTACTTCCTCAACAACAAAGTCGACTAGGGTCACAGTCTTGACCATATTAAACTATTTATTATAGTTAAAAAACAAGGTACACCAATAACAATGTGATTGTTGGTTTAACTAACCGCCCAAATGACTCATTCTTACTCATATTAGATTATAAGTAAATACATATAAACGTACCAGTATTCTTATTAATTGAATTATTCCTCCCCTCGGCGTTGAATATGCACGGCTATGACGCTGGATTTCATTCACAAAATGATCATCTTCCTTATGTTATTATGTTTTTAAATACTTAATTCTGGTTATATTTCATAGTATGTAATATAATAGAATTTGCCAGGAACTTAGTCAGCTGCTTTATTGTAGAAGTTAATACAAAATATCTATAGGTGAATATTTTTACCCAATAACTATTTATTCTTCGTATATAGTACAAAAGAAAAATACTTGACTATTACGTATAAAATAAATATACATACTTAGTATTGATCATGGGCCTTAGAAGTAACTGAGCATACAATACAATAATTATTACAAGAATGTTCTCTTGTGTCAGGTCCTGTAGTTTAGCCGCTTATTGAAATTGTTAAAACTATATTACAATGTAACTGGGTTAAGTTGTGAGATCAATAAATTATTGTTAATATTATATTACAGTCGTTTATCTAAGAATTTCAACAAGTTACTCCACAATATTTAAATCTATTAATTTAAGTAGAAAAGGTTGGTAGTTGTGATGTATGGTATGACCATTACAATTGTAGTTTTGAAAATATGTCTTATAAACATGGAGATTCCAACTTTTGGGTCGAAGGAAAGTACGATGTAGGTAGATGCCGATAATGAATATGAACTTCAGAATATGCTGCAAGGGTGTGAAAGTTTATATATTTTTATACGAACTAACAAACTTAATTAAACCATAGCTGCGATAGTAAATAGCAAAAATTCTCACGGCGACGCGACCGTGTCAACAACGTCCCTTACTAAGAGAAATCTGAAACTTTTATATAATATAACGACGAAACAACGCGGCCTAAACCTACAAAGGTCAAAAAGGGCCTGAAAAGGGAATATGTAGGTCCCTAACTCAAGAGAAAGGCCTCAAAGGGTCTGACCGACCCTAAAAAAGTATATAACCCAAGCGGTAGGTACCAGGGTTTCATATAAGCGAGGCGTCTTCCTTCTGTGCCTCCGAGCCAGGGAAATGTTAAGAAGGGTCCGGGAGGGACAGGAAGCCCCCTTCCCATCCGGTGGGGTGTGGGGTGTTGGGGAAAAAATTCAGTCGAGAGGACCGTGTACCCTTGGCTCGACCCGGCGCCGCCGTCTGCGCCCGTAATTAGTGATGCGGCCTGGGGCGGGCTGCTGCTCTGTCGACAATATAACACTCGATATTTGTGCTCATTTTGTGTGAAATGTATACAATTTTATAAACCAAATTGTAGAATATTTTGTCGCGAAAATAAAAACAGATAGCAGTTTTATTTCGCCACATTTTAAATGTTGTTATTCAAGGTTAAATTGTTGTGTTAGTAATCGGTAATTTTCGCGTCAGCTAAAGTTTTAAACAACGCAACGTGAAATTTATTTCGTCAAATGCACTGATTTAATAAATTACTTGGTCAGCAAAATATACGAATAACAAGTAATGTCATACTCGCCAGATTTAACTTTCTTTTCTAGCTGATTAATTAAAAGAATATATTTTGGCGAATCACTTAACTGCTGATGTTTTAAAGCATGGCACGTAAAACAAGTAGTTTAGAGAATTATTATAAATAATTACGAAATATAAACTTATAAATGTTTATATTGGATTTCAAACGGTTTAACTTTTTGTACATTGAGTGACCTAACTTTTTACTTTTATTTAAGAAATTTAAAATAATTCGACCAAGAGTCCAATCATCAAAAAGGACTAACCTATCTAACCAAATAAAAACTACAAGCTCAAATTATTTTCTAAAAAACTATATCGATACACCAAAAAACTATCGACATCGTAGCACACCACTAAAAGATTATGACAAGATACAGAGCACAGGGCTGCTAACGACGACCGGCGAGCTGTCAAAAGAACCTACATTAATGTTATTATAACTTTTTCCCCGACACCCCTATATGTACTTTTAGCACATCCTGTATTCGCTGTGGAGAGCTTTGAAGTACTAGTCAGAATTCGTACCTAAAATGTGCACCTTTATACAAGAAAAATATTTGAAGTACATTTTCGAGCGCATCTTAATTTCCTAAAGTGTTTGGTAAATGTATGTTTTACGGGCAGAATGATAATTGAATTTGTTGTTTTTGAACCAGAATTTTGTTCAACGTTCTTAATTATTTTTATTAATTATGGTGCTGTGATCAGCATTCACGTTATATTATCGTATGCTATCGATAAAAATTATACGCAGTTCTAAAATAATTGTGCCAATTCTTGTAGCTTAATGAATCATTAATTTAAGTTATAAGAGGTAACATTTTGCAGATCGGGATAAATGAAGGAATACTGTTTCTTATTGTATAGGTCATAAACAATCGTGGTTTTATAATTTATTTGTTAAAGAAACAAGCTAGGAGGGACACGCGGCCTCCTTGTAATACGACAAACAAATATTTAAGCAAAAAGAGCAAAAGAAAACCATTATTTGCGGTCGTTTCTAATATTTATTCCATCACAAATAATTTCACAAAAACTCTAGTAGAAACATAACGTAGAACTATTTCAAGAGTTTCTTTGAAAACGGTTTTTGTTTATAACTTTTTATCAAGCATCACTATTAAAGTTGAAGTCAGTCAAAATTATTTTCCATATAAATGTTTAAATAAGAGCTAAGTATATAATTATTAAAATAACTATTTCGTAAAGTTGTGTTCCGACGAAATTGGCGATAATCCTGGTCATAGTCTACTTGTGACATTTCATACAAATCCTTTGATAAATTTCGATTGAGTAACAAACATGCTACAACGGCTAAACATACAGCACGATATACACATCGCTAGATAAAAATTATGCTATTTTTCAAGTAATGGTCTTTTCCAAGTTCATCGTGATTAAGTAACAACCATCAAACTTTTAACATTATGCAGAAGGATTCATATACGACTCATTTTTACCTCATCACAAGAAATTAGTATAATAGATGGATTCTAAAAAAGGGTACGCACGTGTTCAATACTAGAATCATCAGTATACAACTTCAGTCTTTATGTTTGGTGGCAATCGGCGACCCCTATTGTCACTTAGCTAACAGTCTGAAGTTAAGTTTTGGAATTCTTTATTAGTTTTTCAAGAAAGCTCCCGACTTGTTATTATTTTTAGTTGATAATATTTCTTTAGATTAGACGTATATGAGATAAATTTGTTTATATAATAATACTAGCGAACCCGACAGACGTCCTGTAAACACGAAAAATAAAAACGTGGTTAAAAACCCTAATCTAAACCATTCTCGAATCCACTTGAGCACACAGAAAAAAATTCAAAATCCAGCCGTTTAGGAGGAGTTTAATTACAAACACACGCACAGAAGATTTATAATATATAAAGATAATAAATTTGATTACAATGTATGAAACGTCGGGGCAAAGTGTAAACTTAGATATAAATAGTTTAAATTAATTTGAATAGCTTAAATTGTAGTAAAGTTCAATAATAGTAATGTTACAGTTCCAAAATTATGTAGTAAAAGTGTATTAAAGTAAAATAAACAACGCGACAAAATCCGTATAAAGTGTTTAATTTCAATACAATGTACATGGTTCAACTATCAATTGGGAAATATCTATAATCTATACTAATATTATAAAGCTGAAGAGTTTGTTTGTTTGTTTGCTTGAACGCGCTAATCTCAGAAACTACTGGTCCGAATTGAAAAATTATTTTCGTGTTGGCTAGCCTATTTATCGAGGAAGGTTATAGGCTACATAACATCACACTATAACCCACGGGAGCGGCACAGTAATCATAAACGCGAGTGAAACCGCGGGCACATCTAGTCTTCTAATAAATGTATCAAGTCGGGATATTTTTATTACTGTTGTCTTAGAGTTTTAAATGTCGTGTGTTAACGGTGATATATGCACATATCAAAAGCTAAAGTTACATTCGTTCTTATAGACATACAAAATCTTGAAGAGGTAAGCAAGCATATATTACACCAATATTTCAGCAGTTTCAGTTTTATATCCAACGTAGTTAGCGCCGATGAGCCTATTGCCATGTGCCAGGCACAGTTTCAAACTCCGTGTGCTACTGAGACTTTCTTCATTGAAAAATCCAGCAAAATATTTTCCAGCAGCACAGCAGTCGCTTTAATAGCTGCATCATCACGAAGGCTTTGTTATAGTTTTATTCTGGTCTAGCATATTTTAAAATATTATTTTAAGAAATTATTGGTTTATGGACTCCTATAAATTTAAACTATGCATAATCCAAGATTCCCCCGTGCACGGAATATGTTTAAAAAGGGGCACAAAGTTCTCTTCATGTCCCAATTTCTAGGTTACTTTTAAAATAACTTACTTTAGTACAAATATAAAATATTATAATAGTGTAACATTACACCGTGGTTCTTGTCGTTATTTTATTATATTAATCTAAATATAGTTAACCCTCTCACAGAGTTAATTGTAAAATCATGTTACGGCACAGGTTGTGAGGGTTAATTGTTATATAATTAAAAATATAAGGCATACGCCGAGTTAGTACTTTCGCATATTCAATTATTATTCTAACTAGCAACTATATGTACAAATTTTATATCGCGCAACTTCGTCTGCTTCACATAAGAGAATTTTCCCCGTTTTTGCAACATTTGTCATTGATATTCCGCTGCTATAACGCCGCTGCTTACAGCATATAGTCTTCCTCGATGAATGGGCTATCCAACACTAACTAGTATTGTTAAAACTAATATTACTACTGCACAGTTGAAGTAGTGATTGAAGTGGCCGCCTTGCCGTCAGTATGTTGTGGTTCGATACCCAAACGGGAAATATATTTGCGTAAAATTGTTGTACCGAGCTGTGTTCTTTGTTTGAATGTTTGTACACATGAATTTTTCCTAATGCGAAATGACAAGAAATATATAATAAAATAATTAATGCGGCACTGTGTTTTTTGTTTCTCTTACACGCAGCCACGGAGCTATGAATCAACATGTTTTTTTGCATAGACATAGTTTATATTAATAGATATGTACATAGTTGGTACGGAGAGTGACATATCCCGTATAATACCCGGATTTTGTAAGATCTGTAGGACCAAGCGAGAGAAGCCGCGGATAAAAGCTAGTACAGAATATACAGATACCGCGTGTATAAGAAAGGTATGGTCATGTTTTAGATCTATAAAGTATTAGTGATAAATAGCATCCTGGCCTTTGACCATATCCCAAAGGTAAACCTCTGGGGATATCGTACGCTAACATATGTACTATATAACTCTGTCTATAGAGTATGGTCAGAGGTACAACATTACACATACATTTCGCAAGCTATGTCCTACAAAATAGGAAGCGTATTCTCTTCTACCAAGTACATTCTCAGACTTTAAAGTAGAACATTCTCAGAAGTAGAACATTCTCAGAAAGAGTGATTATTGAGAATATTAACGCTTAACGATAACGCTTTGCACGAGCATTGAACTAGGAAGACCTCACAAGGCAGTCTATAAGGACATGACAGTTCTAGCATTTCGGCTAATCCGTGTGCCGTATTCGTGTACCTATAAGCTTTGAATCAAAGGACATACATATATATCTCCTAGACACACACAATATTGATAAATGCGGTGTTGCTGTACAATGTACCAACTTTAATAATAACCCATATATGTGAGTTAATAAATGGTTTAAATAATGATTACCTTATACATGTTCTTCTGATAAAATGAGTTATGATGTCTTACCTGAAAAAGAAAACGTTTCGTTAAATTACAAGATACTTATATACCAAATGATGGATGAAACTTATGGCTGTATTTATCTCACTATTAGCAAAACGCATTCATTTTATATTTGTTCTAAATCTATACAAACGTCATAAAGACTTCTAGGGTAAAAATGGAGTGTCGATCTAGCCTTATCTATTAATTAATATTTGTCATTAAAAGATTACTATACATTAGCTTAGCAATTAATTAGAATTCTTGTTAACCTCTCAATCCAAGCTTATTTTTAGACATATTAACAAAAATATCACAACAAGGTAGGCTCCTAGGTTCAAATAAATGGCTGTTGTGAACTAAAATTGCATAGATCGGCATACCATTTTAAAGAAATATATTACGCGAGTTAAGTAAAAATATGACAAATCACACCAGGGTATCAGCGGCCAGCAGCTAGTGTGTAACACAGTCTGCTTCGTGGCCCCGTGGCATAGAGTGCCACTAATTTGAAGCGAGTAGAATTCTTGGCTGTGTTACTGTGTTTTTCTGTTAGAACATTCTCAGACGGCCAATTGTCAATATTGAGACTTAATGAGAATAGTTTTATTAAAAACCATTAAAAATAGTAATCCAGTCTAGTCTAAATGACACAAATATTACATATGGTACAAATTCTAACATAAATTTAATTTCTTTCAGTTTACAATTGATGTTTATTAGACTAAATTAAAACTTTATTTTTAACATTATTGGTTACGAGAATTGGCTTTCTGATTTTGAGCAAAAATGTCGTCGACTCCAAATAACGCTTGCATAAAAGGTACCACTAGCGAATTTGGTTGTTCGCTAACTTAAATGTATAAAAAAAATCTACATATTATAGTCTAAAGAAAGACCGAGGCTAAGTGTGTTCAGCACTAAAAATGTCGTTCAAGCACACCACCGTGTGCTAGATATGCAAGTCATGTATTTATTTAGGTATAGAGAGGGTTTGGTGAGGTGGCAGGTCTTATTCGAAAAGTTATAAATTGCTTAAAAAGATTACAGCCTTTGAATTTGTCCACATAAATTACCTATAAGTGATACTAAGTTCTGCCTGCAGCCTTGTCCGTAGGCTTCCCACGAGGTATGATATGAAGATATGAGAACCTTAATAAGCAACTGATCAAGCTTTGTACGAAGTTTCTTCACAATCCGTTTAACGGTTAACACGTGATTAAGTAACAAATATTTTAACCTCCAAACATCTTAACAATCTTTCACATTTGTAATATTCCATGAAACGAATATCTATGAAACGATTACACCTAATCAGCAAAAGTTATTAATTTATAAACAACTGGGCAACATTTCATCAAATAAAACTTAGAGCCATTCCAAAAAACCGCATTGAAAGAACAGAACAATAATTTGGAAGCTACGTCAGGACAGACAAACACACAGACATAACGACGTGCATTTAAAACTTCTAACAACTCTCGTTTTTCGACATCGGGGTAAAAAAGGTTTAAGTCTAGCAGCTCAGTTTAACGCAACGTAACCTTTACTTACAATAGGCCAGTTTACACACACAGAAGATAGAGAGTCTTTCTGAGAAAAAGGCTGGCAAAGAATCCACTACTACACATTTTACAAACCAACCAGTATGTTACATTTTTTATTTTCTTTGTTAGAAGATGTTTAAGAATGAAAGTAATGTAATTTATTAATTTGTCGCTGCACAAATGAAGATATCGCTTAAATTACGCTTACGCCAAGCCAAGAGATGTGGTGTTCTAACCATAAAGGAGACAAAAGTATGAGTAATCTACAAAACATATAAAATGAAATTGTTTTCGGTTCTGAAAATCTGGTATTGGTTTATATATCATTGGAAAAATAACATGTAGCTGCCGTAAAGCGAATCTGCCCTAAAACAAACAAGCTCATGCAATGTCTGTTAATCACACAAAAAATGTGAAGACAAAGGAAATTGCATATAACGCCATATGTTAAACACTTATCATAAAGGTCGTCGAAGTGCCTGTTAATTTCGAATTATGTGCAAATAATATAGGTAACTCTCAGGAAAATTATAGTTTAATTTGAAATATAGGCATAGGCAGAATAAGCTGAATAAAAATATACATAAAATAAAAAAAGCACTGTATATTTTCACTACTCTACACATAGACGAAAACGTTATATATAAGATTATTTAGTTTTTTTTATTGTACACGTAGTAGTTACAGTAATAAAAATACATATGAACAAATTGCATATTCGTGATTTTAACTTAAAATCGTTTAATGTGACATGACTATTCCGCAGTTAACCATATTTAGAACTTGTCATATTTAGAATTTATTTTACATTACATTATCGAACTTTAAGGCGTTTTGTCATCATAATTACCAATTTTGGATGTTGATTGTTGTGAGTTATATCATTAAACTAACTCATACTAATACGAAAGAGATGACGGTTAAACCTTCATTCGCTCAAACTTAAATCATAAACAAAAAAAACTGTCGCTTCTTTTATTAATACCTGGTAAATAACAACTAAATGGTTAACGAAATATATGTTTAAACGAATTTGTTATCTCCTTTTTATAGTTATTATTAGAAGGAGACATTAATGGAATTAGATTTTGTTTGGCCTGCAGCGTCAGAATTGGCACCATTGTATAAGTAAAGCAAGTAGCGAGCGTGGTCGCTGTGATTGCGGTCGCAACTGACAACCACTTACATAATAGACCATTGGTTAGGCAACAAACTTGTATGTTTACGTTCACAGCTAGCTACCTCGGACGGACCCCCGAGGGTCCGCAGGGCGGGCCCATATTGGACATTTTGTATAAGTGTAGGGCCCAATGCCCCGATCCCAAGGCAAATCCCTTTCGGTGGACCCTTTTCCGAAAGGTCTAGCGACCGTGCCGGAGCCCCGAATTTGCGGATTTTTAAGGTAAAATTTATATAGGGGTGGGCTGTATGAAATGTTGCGGATCGTAGCATTATATTTTTAAGTTTAAGCGGACGCCCGATCAGTGTGCTATCTACTTGATTTTTATTAAGGCTGGATCAGTTACGTGGCTTGTATTGTGCTATAACAACGATAAATAATATTACTATACGAGAAGACCAATTCACGTAATGAAACATTTAATAGTCGGATCTATATTTTGAGCAGTATTTATGCAAGAATTGGTCTTCAGATCTTTTCATTACACGAAAGCATACATAGGCTACTAATTCACCAAGACATGGTCGAAACCCTGAGTCTTTGTTAATAATATAAACTAATGATAATAAGTTACCTACTGATGCATCTCTATACCCAATATTAGTATTTATAATTAAAATGAGTTCGTCAACCAATAACTCAACTTAAAAACGTAAATATTTTATTTTCACTATACTTTTCTTTGTGTATCATAAGGCCGCTGTTTGAAAATGCACGAGTACAATAAATGAATACTATATATAATATGTTTATCACCCATACATTTCAAACTAGGTAACGATTGATAAAAATGACACCTAATACATGACAACTAACTTGCAGTTAACAAAGTCAAACATCTGACATAGTCTATGACTATGTCATTTTAACATAGCTGCAGTTTTAGGCATATCTCTATGCTATGTATAATAAGTCTCGCTATAGATTAGAATTATTTATATCGAAGTTCATATGACTTTACTGACAGATACGTCGGTGGTCTGCACAAAATTATCATAATTTTCTACCTTTAGTAATTAGCCGCGAGTGCGCTTTATTGAAGGACAATAACGGATATAACCTGAAATAGGCAACAAAGGAAAATATTAATTAAAGAGAAAAATACATGAAAAAAAATACTTTTACCAGGATCATATAAGCTCTAATTGGTTTCAGCGTGCGCGAACACAATCCCTCACTGGCATTGCGTAGCGCGAGCGTTTATAAATAGTCTTGGCGGGTGTGGGGCAGGCATCACGCGAGCCTCCTACCTACCTATGCGGTCCTGGTACTTAGTCCGGACCCTTCGGACCCTCGTCGACCCGGGCTAACTAGATAACGACGATATCGGGTGAAACGAAACTAAAGGAAAAGTATTTGTAGCTCTGCTAGTGTGGAAACTGTACGGAATTAGGATGGGGGAATTGGGTCGCGTGGTAAATTAACATGTTTGCGCGCTGACTCGGCCCTTTCAAACTTATAGTGAGCTTTATAAGCATTTTAGTTCAGCGGTTTGTTTGATAATCACGAAATTGACGACATACTCTCGGAATGTTTTCAGTAAGTGCTTGAACATTTTTGTATCGTTATATACCAACTTAAAAATAATATGGATGATTGTGGTAAGCTAAAATAATTAAATTTATTCGTATGTTACTTTGCTATTCAGGTTCTTTATCTTTGTTTCTTTATTTTGTGCACAAACAAACAACTTTTCTAGGATCACATGTATATGAAAAAGGTTCAGTTTTACGATAAATTCAAATACCATTAACATTAAAATGCCTACGAGGAACCCTTTGGATAGTCCCTTAATATATTTTTGATTCATCAACTTTCTTAATCAAATCGGAATACGATTTCATTTTGTAGCACTAAGTATTTGACGTTAATATATTAGGGAGGCATTTATCTGCGTATAAATTATTAATAAACAAAAAACAAAGAGAAAAATAACACAAGTCATTTGAAGTTACTAAACGTCGGACAAAGCTTTTTTCTTAATTAATTAAGTCGCAAATTGATTACTTTCGACGGGCAGGAAGGTATAAAAAGCGGGTGTAGGCACCAGGAGCACAGCGGGCGGTGGGGGTGTACCGTACCCCGCCTTACGTTGCGAGTGGGAAATGTGAAAGCAGACACACGAACCCCGCTGCTGCCCCGGTACCGACAGCATAGAAATTACCTAGTTATTTTTATAATTGTAGGTTATTTTACTTGAAATTAAATATCGAACGATCCGTTGCTGCTTCGCTCATACCCACTAACTAGTACTAATAAGCAGTAGTTTTATTTCGTACCAGTACTAAGTTCATAGTAATTCAACTAATATACTTTTTAAAAGTTGATTTATCTAGTTGCTTAACCTCTAATTTGTCATTTGTACTTATATCATAGAAAAAATATTTCCTGCTGTTTGGTTTAGTTTGCATATTTAACAGCCGTTTTTGGATACGCAGAATGTGTCCACTAAGCTTGCAAACTAACCTATGCGAAATCGGTGCTAAACTAACAGCCAACAGTTTAACAGATGTAGAATATTATGGAAAACAAATGAAAATGTGACCTTTCAACTAAAACGAAAAATATTAAAATCGAGTAATCCTTACTTGAGTAGTCGTTAAACAAAAATAAATAACATACGCGTCAAATATAGAACCTCCTCCTCTTTTGAAGTCAGTTAAGATGCTGGTTGTATAAAATATCACTATGATCATCAATTAAATTTTATTAATAAAACATTAGTGTTTAAACAAAATTATGTCAATTACGAGTGCACTTTGTTATTTTACTTAACTTTATCTGATATTTTTACAGATACGGTCTGAAATATACGAATATTATCATATCATTAGTTCTTTACCGAGAGAATATTAGAACGAGCAAATAACCTAAAAATATTAAATAGTGCGTAGAAGATTTGTTATGCAGTGAGTACATTAGACGGCCGTGCCCGGCGTACTACTAGTTATTATTTACCGGCTTTATCATTTCGAAAATTTCATATTCCCCGCACTTGGACGCTTGAGGTTTAAAAGCGTGAGCGGGGTGGTGGGGGGAGTAGAGGGTAACTCTACTTTTTGCCTACAAACAGTCCGCTTAGTACTTAGCACGACTAGGGGGACATGGGGTGCAAGAGCTAAGAAATAATAACTGTGGAGCATGCAAGAGGTAGGGGCGACTGGACATACTTTTTGTGAGTGATGGAATCCTAATGACTGGTCGCCGGGTAGCTTTATTTTAGATTGGTTTCATATTTAGGTTGGCGTGTAAATAAATAATTTCATTTATTTTTCGAATGACAAAAATGTATTGAAGTAAATTAGGTTAATATGAATATGTAAGTAGTAAAAAAGGTATTGTGCTATACTGTTTACTGTCTAATGAAATAAAGTGAGAATAAAAAAATATTCTCACTACATTTTTCAATCAACAGCAAAAAAGTAGAATCGTTTCTCTAATTATAAACAATAACTATGTCATGAAGTTATAATAAGCTTGATAATAGTGAATGACATCATACGTTAATTTCATACGTAATTTATTACGCCGACTCGTAGACCTTACTGCGTAGCGCACCCTCCTTACAAATACGTAGAACTTGCTACGCGCGCCGTAGCAATAATCAACCAATCATCTGACTCGTGGCAACACAAAAGAAAGTTAGAAAACGCACAAACATAGTTTACAGTCATGCGATTCTTAATACAAGTCTCCCCTGCCAACTACTAAGAAATAACTCTGCAAATCTGTGTGTTGTACGCATGTTTTAACATTATAAGTCCGGTTATTAGTATGTTCTTTATCTTCGTACGAAATCTTCCGCAATCCACAAAACAAAGGGGAAGATTCCGGAATTCATTTTAGCGTAACGTGTTCACCGTAAAACCGCAGACGGCGCCCTGGAGCGGCACTAGTCTGCAAAGCTGCCAGCTAACCCATCAGGGTCCCAGTATTTTTAATGAAAGCTGCGGCGTCGGGCGGTCGTACTGTACCGTATTAATCTTGGCGGACGGTAACCTCCTACGCGCCCCTGCTTTCCAAGTAGGTGGTGCCCAAGGAACCCCGTCGAGGGGGCGAAATTTTCCCCGATTTTTCTCTATTTTCCCTACTTTTTCGCTGCATGCATTATGCAGGGTGGTACCCGGGTACGAAAATTTATCGATGCCAAAATAAAAGTAATGTGCTTGCGTCCGCATACGAGGCTCGCTGAGAATTTCCTTCGGCATTCAATATATGCCGTAAAACTGTCCACAGAATTAAAGGTAATTAAACAAGCTTAAACTAACGGATAGCAGCAACATATTTCTTCTTTAATTACGTTGCAATAAAATTAAAGTCTGTGTTAGATTTTGATAAGTACAAAGTAACTCAAAATGCCAAAAATAAAAATTAGTTTTCTATACTTATAAATACGTAAAACCTAATACTTTCTTAACTCCTAACATGGTGGTACTCCTAACATGTACTTTCATAATTCAATATCTTGCCGACCTAATAGTACATGGTGGTAGCATAGACGAGAGAAAAGTAGGTAGTATTTTAATCCCTAATAACCTCTGCGTAATCTTTACTACAAAGAAATTGTAAATTGGAGTGAAAGCATCAAATAGTCAGCGACAAAGGTCAAGGGCATCGATTTTTCATAAAAGTATAAGTCGAGTGCAGCGCACAAATGAATTAATAAAATTATCTATATACGAGGTATGTGTTACCAAATTCAAGCTATAGAAATGATCTAATAACTATTTTTATAAAATAAAATAATATTGTTTTTATTCATCCATAGGTATTTATTTTCATTTCTAATTACCTAAAGTGGTAAGTGGATTTATGCGTGTCATCATTGCTTAACTAACAACTCCCAAAATTTGCTATGGTCAATTATTTTTTATTCAATTACTTTAACTAGATCGTTTTAATAAATCTTTACTTTTATGATGATGATCGTGACACCTCGAGTTGTCTGTCATACATATCTCCTTTATGTTATGGCATCCGAATCATCCGGCAACAAGCCGATCTCAAAAAAATCATACGTCAATAGAAAAAAATCTGAACGTTTATTTTTCATTTCGGGGGGAAACGAGGAAATTACAGGCGAGTAAAAAATACGTCTCGATCTTCGGTGGCGAGAAAAAAATCCGCCGAAAAGGAAGCAAGCGACCATTAGGGTATTATCGGGCAAAAAGGGTGGGGGGAAAATCAGAAAAAAATTGCTAGAACCACCCTTTCCTTTTCGTGAGCGTCGCTTGCCACCCCTGGCCTTACATTAGACACCCCGCGGCCAGGGGGCGCATGTATGGGGTGAATTACATAAACGCCAGGTGAATTTGGAAAATTAAAGTTGCCATTACGAAGGTAGTTGGTGGACCGAGGCTCGGCTTAATTGTGGATGCGACACGACAACTACTTATGAATAAAATTTAGATATGGCCAAAGTTATCGCGAGCGCGGCAGGTTGAAATAAAAATAAGGCAAATTAATTTTAGAAAATAACCACAATTTGTTACATTTATGTGTGTATGTTGCCATGATTTCAAAAATCATAATTTTTATTTATAGTGAACTTAATAACATTGAAACAAAGACATTATCATACAATATTCTAAAAACAACTTTTATTTATATACATAATACTTATAAATATAGGCAATATTCTGCAATCTGTAAGAGTGTACCTTGAGCCCGATTGGCAGTTCATAACAAAAGATGAAAATTCTAACAAAATAAACATCAATTATAGACTTGTTAATATTATAAGTTATCCTTATTTCATTATCATATAATTAACCTACTATTTTTTGGACCTTAGTCATCGTGGTTTATTTTTAATTTAAGAAACGTTTTAGCAGCGTCTTGTAAGTATCAATAAAGTAGAAAAATAATTTTATTGAATTAAATAGTTTTCTGCTAGAGCAACTCTAACTCTGGGTGATTTTTATTCCGGGGTACAAAAAAAACATGAGAAACTTGAAAACAAACAACGGATAGATAGCATTTTCTCTCATTTAAAAAATGTTTATTTTCTCAGGATAAAGAGAATCCTAAAACAAAAATCACTAACGAAACGACATGCTTCCACCGGAATGCCAGGAGAGCATAGCATTCGTAGAGCTTTGAAAAGAAACCCAAAGGGACGCTAACGAGAGGAGGTCGAGACGCGCGTCAATATCAAAATAATTCATATGTGACAATAATTAAGAGGTTTCGTCCCTCCCACGCGCCCCCTGGGGCAAGAGAGGGGGCAAAGGCGAGGGGGACGAAACCCCGTATGACTCGATAGGTACCCGACCCTACCCGGCAACTGAAGTAGGTGGATTGGATTCCGTATTTAAGATTATTTTTAGTAAAATCTCACTTAAAGTGTTCTTGTTTATTAATAACAATCGATTTTCAAATGAAATTGATTAGCTCGATTTGATTCTCATTCTCGAAAGTCATATCCCTCAAAATTTGTTTCACTAAATCTATAACTCCGACGTTGTTTTACCCTATGGACAAAAGGCGCAATGGTTTGTGAGATCATCTGCAGTGAATTCAACCCACATGGGATACAAAGTGTGATCAACAAATTTATTATTACAAGTCTGCCTTTTCTTTGTTTCAGTTGTTTCAATGTTTTGAAAAGAAACTCTCGTTTTTATTTCATACCTTTTGATAAAAATGTATATATTTGTTTTGGGTCGAAAAACATATGAATTATCAGTTTATTGTTATCATGTTTGTTATGTTTTCTTTTTCTTAAATATTATCATAAATTTATCTTATTGGTTGGCAACATCGTTTAACAGTTAAAGAACTGAAAGTTGCGTTAGTTTAATAATTATTAAGTGTTAAGTTAACACACAGAAGTGCGGTCTACCAAGTCTGAGGCGAAGTGTTATTGGGTATTGTCTGTCATAAAATTCTTACTAGTATATGAAGTAGTTATAGGCAAAATGGCGGTACATGGATATAGACCCACACGCTCTCTTACGGAATTAAAACCATAGTTGACAAAATTCGAGGGTAAGTTACACTTATATCTGCTCTTATGTATGTATTTCCATATTTCTATCCATGCTAAGAAATGAAAATCGCAGTAGCGGATTCGTTGGTAAATCGTAGAATAAGGTTACATTAATTATGATGAAATTATTAAAACAGACAAAGTTGTAATCATCGGGTAATATTTTAAAACTGTTACATCCCAGCACTAGGTTCTCATAAAACACGAGGAGTACTAATTCGCACAGCTAATAGTTGCGGCGCACCTACAACGTTACCGAAATGATTATTTAATAGAAAGCCTCCCCACAGCCCGTTGGGTACGAGACCCTAGAAAAAGTTTTCCTGCCACGTCTATCAAACTAAGGGACTGGACAGAGAACACTGTGGAGCCGAGTCATATGCAAAATTCTCACAAAGTATTATAAAACTTGATGAATAATAATTTATCTTCTTTTCATTGTCACTTTATCTTACTAATTCTTGGCCATGACTTTGGTTAGTATAAAAATATAAAGTCGATGTGATTAATTTAAATTATAAAAATCTATCTAATCTTAGATTAGCTGAAATATTCTTGTTCCTATTGCTCTAGTCCAATTTAGAAGTGTAGTTAGAAAAGACATAAAAAATATTGGGAACTGCCGAAAAATTTTTCATTAAACATAAGTTGTTCGTCTTCTTATTACCGACTTCAATGTGGTTTATTAAACCACATTAAAATCGGTTCATCAAATGCGACATTATAGTACCACGAAATTACAATACCACATACATCTGCGTCTTTTACAAAATAAATCTCGTAATACTAATAATCGAACATTTATTAACTCCAACTGACAACAGGAGTCAGTTGGAGTTAATAAATGTTCGATTATGTGCGTCAATAAAATTCTCGCACAGCCCATATTAAAAAAACCCGTTAAACCCAATTAAACTGTCTTTCAATTTAAAAACCGCACTGAAATCGATCCATCCGTTTGGTAGCTACAAAGCAACAGACAGAATTGACATAGGCGTCAACTCACAACGGCCCTCGTTGTCGTCGAAGGTTAATACATTTTATTTTTCCGTACGCAATTCCTACATTGTCACGTGGGTACTATTGTCGTGCTAAGTGAAAAATTTCGAAACGTCGACTCATTTCCTGTCGCTGTCCGACAAATTCTATGAGCTCAAAACGAATTCGAGTCGTATGCGGTTTATAATAACAAGTTAGAACAAACGATTATTATGTGAAATTCAGGTGAGCACTATAACTACGCGGTCTACGTCGCAGTTAGGTTGCGTAACAACGAAAATACCAGGACTACATAACAGTTTGGGTTAAGATTGTTAAGAAGTGATCTTGGAGGGTTTCGTTTGACCCGTGGTCTAAGAATTTTAGCGAGAAGAACGCACGGATAGGAACGGAATTTCAAAAGGACGGATAGTATACATAAATGTGTTAAATTATATTCTTTTTATTATTTCTAAAAGACTCTATATACTTTTAACAAAAGTATATCGAACTCCTTCAAACACGCTGTCTGATTATGTTAATTTTTATAAGATTTGCACATCATTATGTGGCAACTTGTAAAAGCATTTTCTTATTCGTTCTATTTAAGAAATAAATACCTGATGCATATTATGGACAATGTCTCGTGGGGATGTTTTGCATAATTGAACCTCACAAAGATCACTCACACAAAGTTTTGTTTGTTTGCAACACATTACTTAACTTACTGAAGCGGCAACACTCGGCGCCTAAGATGATGGCGAAAATAATTTATTTGTTCAAGACAAAAACGTTTTCGTACTATCTCCATCGGAAAAAGGTATGGTTGTGGTACATACATATAAACCTATTATATATATTTAGGTTCTCTTTGATAGCCATATGTAACACTTTAACAATATCGTTATTAAAATACCCGGGAATCGTGACATATATGAAGATAATGCGTACATAACGGAGGGTTCGGCTGTCAGTGCAGATTATATAGGGTTGTGCGTCGCAAGGACTCCCGCGGGTGATACCCTGGACTCGACGCGCCTTACTCCTAGGATGTCATAAATTACATACATGTTATTATGCTACTAATTTTATATTCAGGTATTTCTTAAAGGGCAATATCCTGCAATGATCCTATAACTTTCTTCATACACATAATATGGAAAAATACCTGACTAGCTTTATCATCGTTACCAAAATAACTTTTATTTGTTTTTCTTGAATGGAATGAAGGTACACTAAGTTGGCAAATAGGTTTTAAAAGCGAGTACTATTTTTGTTAGGATCAAAATGATTGGCTTGGAACGCACCTAATCACAAACTTTTGACGGCACGACTTACATTACAGTTTCAAATAACAAACACTGCTTTTATCAACTAATTTAAAACAAACCAGTCATCATCTATTTTGTATAGTTTTTTCTTACAGCGAGAAAATAATATATTTTAGTTCTCTCATAACTAAAAATATGCCACCGCACCCATTATTTCATCCCTCTCAGACCCGTCCTTTGCCCATTCCGGGGTAGCGGGTTCAGTAATGATTTACGCACCCTTAAAACATTTATTGGGACCTCCAGATAACTTATGCAAGGCTGTTTTTTAGTCTACCCGCTCCGTAAATATATAAAATGGATCGACTACCCGCGATACCACTGCATTGATTTTGAGAATTATTTAAATTAGGTACCGTTTTTGCCAAGCCTTTACGGAGTCAGCAATCGACATTTTACTATGAGCCATGACTTTAATACGTATCAATATAATTTATAAATTCGTTAAATAGACTAATAGCGATTCTATTTGGACATACCCCGCTCGTCAATCGTATGAACAATTTCCGAACAGTTTGACGTACGTGTATTCTGAGTCTGTTTGAAATTGAAAAGCACCTCAAATCTATTTAGCGTTTTTCATTTGTCTTGTAGTAGGTCCTATATATGTTTATTCTATGAGAGTGCTGGCTTATCAAATAGTTCAAAGTTATCAAAAAGTAGGGAGGTTTTTAGGTTTTAATACTAATGTATTAAAACCTAAAAACCTCCCTACTTAGTACTAAATATGAGTAATGGCTGGTGATGAATAAATAATATCGGTATGTAACAGCGCCGATATTTATTTAATATTCTCAATATAATTACGAAAAAAGGCTTCTAAATTATTAAAATCCATCAGACTACAGAGCGTGCCGTCACCCTGCGTCAGAAAACATTACCAATCTTCTTCTGGCACAGTTGGGCAAAGAAAACTATTTCATTTTTCTTATTTTTAATTATGTATTTTCATTCCTAGTTTAAAGTTTAGTATTAGGCGCTCATGTGCTCTAAAGAGACTTCACTATAAAAATACAAACAGTGCACCAAGTAAACAGCACCATGACTACGTTGTGGCGTTACTTTACTTACTAGATAGATACAATGTTATAATAACAGAATAACTTCGCCGCGCTTCTGTGTTCCTTGTACCTACATGTTATTACAAAAGTATACACGTGCCGCTTACAGTAAAGTTACTTACAGTAAAGTTAATGTTTCTTCTATTATAAAGAAATTTAAACTATCACTAAGAAGAAATATTATAATATATGTAGGTACCTATTTACTTACACAAAAATTATTATTATTTCATTTTCATCTCATCAGACTTTCACTACAACACGTTACTAGAAAGAAATGAGTGCTTCGTTGATTCCATAACCCGCCATAAATCCGTCTAAAGTAGGCAGTTTTATATCAAAACAATGGTTATTTTTAATATTTTGCCTCTTGTGCCTTTTTCGCATTCACTTTGACAAATAAATCCTTTATTAACTATGTCGTTACGAATGTTTCCCTTGTGTGTGTGTGTGACAGTGGCACGGCGACGACTTAAACCAATAGGCCATCCGTTCAGTCTCATCGTTCATATCATAGTTATCTAATGCGACATCCCGTGGTCTTCAAACCGACTTCATAGTCTACAGTCAACACGAAGACACGGAACATTATATTCTATTATATAAAGTTACTAGCGGACAAGAAAGACGTTGTCCTGTACACACGAAAAAAAAAAAATCTAAACCATTCTCGAATCCACTTGAACACCCACAAAAAATTTCATCAGAATCGGTCCAGCCGTTTAGGAGAGGAGTTTAATTACAAACACACGCAATATATATACATAAAGATTCGACACAAATATCCTCATAAGTAGACGCCGAATATTATAACGGCAAAGAGTTAGCAAGAGACTAGCAACTGAACTTCATAAGTATCAATCTCTGCCTCGCTGTGTTGTGGTACGTAATAAACGTAGTTAAAAATATTTTTTCCTTCAGTTAATATTGTTTTTGCGGCATTGCGTGTAGACACCTCGTGCACGAGTTACTAGGCGTTAAAACTAGGCGTGGAGGTGGGTGGCAGGCGCTCCTACCCTTCGCCTTACGTTTCTAGGTACATGTGTGAATTTACTACGGCGCCCTGCAGGCGCCGAGCAGCCTCGCGACTAATTCCGTTAAAATTCTCTGCTGTTATGCTTCCCTGGTAGCGACGGCGACGGTAAGTAGGGTAAATGACAACGGGGGTGGTTGCCAGTTGGCTGGCACCCGCCCCCGTGGCGCAAGGGCTTTAAGCTCGCGTTTATTTGCGACTAGCTCTTCAACCCGACTTGGCACGGCGCGTGGGGTAAATTCAACTTGGTTGATTTAAACGTGCCGCCAGAATAACACTTAAATCCCGCTTTTTGCGTACCTACTTTTAGCACACTGCGCAGTATCTCTAAGTGAAAACGCATACTAGTAAAATCTCCACACTTTACCTTACCATTTACTTTTATACTTTGTTCATAGTATCAGTAATATGTAATACAATTGACATCGACAACTGACCTACTAAGATACACGTCATCGTAACCGACTAAAGTCAAAACACGTGTACAAAACATTCTGTTTCAATTACAAAACTTCTAACAGATACTAAAGCTCAATAAAATATGAACTACATTTCTATGAAAATAGATATTAAAATCATTTGCACTCGTTCGGGTTATACGTCACTTGTCCTTTGTGAAGTACAACCCTATAGATGCACGCGTGTATCTCGCGGACCCTCATGGTAATGAAACGCAGAATCGATCGCTGGGGGATCAAACTTAATTATGTCACCGCTCAAGGTCGCGATGCACACGCATTCGTTTCGCACATAAATTCACTTTTAGACGAATTGCTTTTCAATAACTTTGTAATTGCTGTCTCGAGTAGTTCAACAGAGTGGCAGTAATAGGTAATATTTATGAGTAATTTGTTTAGGTTGGTCGTGTTGTTTTCAACATAGTTGTTTTGTATGATCTTAAAATATACAAAAGCTAGTATTTTAGTTATCATAGAATCATATAAAAACTAATTTAATTGTGAAAGTTCAGATATAATTAACATATGCTTCGTCTTTTACATGTAACAGAAAAAACCAAATAATTCGATTTAGTAAGCAATACCAACCAATTATACCTGATAAGCAACTTTAAGTTTTAACTCATCAAATGTAGAATAATGTCGGAGTGCAGAAAAACGCTAACACGTCAAGATGATATGTGTAACAAATGTTTTATGTCATTTAATGAGTCCAATACAACGACACTTACAAGAATTGAATTACATGAGGATTCTTACAGTGTTTTTTACCTTTATTAGTTTTAACTTTGTATTTAATATAGGATGTCATTAGTGCAGGACCCTAACGTCGTCGTGTGGTCTAGTCCAACTCTCGAGTCAAAAAACTGTTTTAATTTAAGTTGTCAAGATATTTTCAGTAACCGTACGGTATTTTGAACTGTGGTCTGTAGACACACCTTGCATCTCAGTACATAGTACTTAAAAACAAATAGATTTGATAGTTTTAATAATTTAATTAGCTTAAAATTAGTAAAGTTTAATAGTATAGTATAGTAGTGTAACAGTTTCTAAATTATGTAATAGAGTGTTAAATAAACAACGCGATAAAATCCGTATATAGTAGTTTTATATGTCAGAGTTGAACCGATAGGATGATTCGTTTTGAGTTTCGTCTAAAGCTATGTATTTCATAAGAACTCTTTACGTACTAAAAATATCACTACCAAATTATACATTTATTATTATTAATCTTAGCAAGTATGCCTAAGGTCCTACAAGAGATTCAACAAGCTTGTATCAAAGTGTAACTAGAGTGAAGTAAATTGTTATGCCACAGAAGCTAAAGTAAATTAACAATTTGGACGCAAACATTGGCCCCGGGCGATCTATAGACGTAAATACAACTTGATACAACAACTTCACGGCCATACTTGACTATAAAAAGCTTTGCAGGCTAATTTAATGAAAGTGATTTTGGTAAAGACGGTCGGGTCGGGTAATAAACTGTTTAAAAAGCATTGCATTTTTGTAAATAATTTTATTGAGCTCGTATTTTCTTATATTTAAATTTTATTTCAATATCTTGTAATTATAATTACTATAACGTAGACAATTTCTGCAAAAACGGCCGTGGAAAAAGAATGCTATGCTATGCTATATAAAGAATGGAATGTAAGACAAAAACAAATAAATTAATTAGCAATTTCAATTCAATCAACAAATTATAATTAATGTCAACATGTAAGCTAAGTATTATATCTATCCTTTAACTCTTTCATTATATTTTTTCATTATACTCTTTCATTACTTCTTAGCAGATATACTGTTCAAATATTGCATTTACAAAACACTCATGGTAAAAAATCAGTATTCACCCTTCCATGTGGTTATTTTAAAAGAAATCTACACATAGGAATTAGTTAACTGTGTCGGTCGATTACCAAAAGTCTTAACCTAAATGGAACATCACTCTTGACACTATGTATGTTACTCAGCTTTGTTTGATATTCAAACCGCGCGCTACATATGAAACATACAGATTTGGTACAACAACACGGTATAACTAAACCGACTTCTAATCTCTGACATCAAAGCTCGCACACGGCCCGCAAGTGGCGGTCCACGAATAAAATAGCCTGTTGTGTTATTAACAGCGCCCGACGAGAAAAAAGGGGGTGGCACTATAGAGCCGGCACTAGATGTGACATGCTGTGTCACTTTACTGGATTATTATGAGGGTTGTGACAATATCAGCCGACGTTAATCGAGTAATTGTCAAGTATTCAAACAATCTTAATGTGTCTCTTGAATATTATCACGAGTAAAAATATATATACAGATAATATTGTCTTATGTTTACGCGAATGTTATACATTGAAATTAAACACTTTATACGGATTTTATCGCGTTGTTTATTTTACTTTAAACACTGTTATTACATAATTTTGAAAACTGTAACACTACTATTATTGAACTTTACTACTATTAAATTTAAGCACCTGGACGCCGAGCTGCAACATGTCAAGCAAGTACTGCAAGACAACAAGCTCCAACAGCCGCGCCGCCGTCACAGATCCCGAGAAAAGCCAGCCACAGTCGAGCGCCAGCCTGCCATACTACCATGTGTAAGGGGTGTCACTGACAAGATTGGCTACATCTTGAAGCGAGCTTCAATCAACACATACTTCAAGCCGCCAACGAAGATAAGTCAATTTTTACCATCCGTCAAGTGCCCATTACCTTTACAAGATGCAGGTCTATAAAATAGATTGTGACTGTGGACTCTCATATATTGGGCAAACCAAGAGAAGCTTAGGCACCCGCTTAAAAGAACATATAGCTGATGTTAAACACCAACGCTCGTTGAAGTCTACTGTGTGTGAACATGTGCAACAGGGGACCAACCACTACCTACGATTTGACAAACCACATATACTCGCAAAAGAACACCGATTCCTACCAAGGATGCTTCGCGAGGCTATTGAAATTAAAAAACATCCTAATTTCAATAGAGAGGATGGTTGGAATGTACCACCAGCTTGGGATCCAGTTATTCAAATAGTCAAACCCAAGAAGAAGCAAAACACAGCTAGACTTCATGATAGTTTGAGCTCATTCTGCGTAAATAGGAACACCAAGGATTAAATTATGTTCGGGTACTTTGAAATAACTAGCTACACTTCAGAACGTTGGGACAACTACCATCTTAGTCTCCCCGTGAACATGGCTGCTGTAAAGCAACCGAAACGTCGGGGCAAAGTGTAAACTTAAATATAAATAGTTTTAATTAGAAAATATATAGCTTAAATTTAATAGTAGTAAAGTTCAATAATAGTAGTGTTAGAGTTTTCAAAATTATGTAATAACAGTGTTTAAAGTAAAATAAACAACACGATAAAATCCGTATAAAGTGTTTAATTTCAATGTATATATACAGATATTATTTTTGCAGTCAGTCATGGCAGGCAGAGATTGGAGATGGGAATAAGGTAGCATTACCAAAATAACAGGCAAACGTCACGAAGTAATCAGACCAGACAAACAAAACCCATTGTTTGGAATCATCTAACGTATGAACTTTAAAATGTTTAATATATTTATTAAGGTACCTATTATCTTTTATATATTTACAATAATAAAAGAAAATAATTAACATCAGAACATATTTTACAAGCCCTGGCAAGCCTTGTATTTTAAAATATGTAAATTAATTACTTATGTAAAGGTGCGTAATTTTTTTAGTCAATAAACTTAAGTCAATTGTTTATTAGACAATTCTTAAAGACTTTTGTTTCACTAGTAGTAGTCGTACTATATTAGTCTATACGTTTTCATTTTATTTTAAATGCTGTCAGTCTGATGGGCTGACATTCTAATTTAGGGGAATCTAATAAAATGTAGATAATAAATTTTATTACATTGAGAACATGACTGTGTTAGCTCATCTTAACCCTTGGTTAATACTCATGGGTCAATATGACCCTGTGAAATTTAGATAAAACATTTTCGTACAATAACTCTTAGACAACCCTGTTCCCCCGCTCGTGTATTCTCAGCATTGCGCCCGCGCTTGCACGTGGTCGGTGAGTCCAGGTGCTTGGTGCATTTTGCTTCATTATAATTTATAACAGTGATAGGGTCACGTTGACCCTTGAATAACAACGATGTCTATAAGTAAAAACTATTGATTTAATATGAAAACATTTTATATATATATGTTCAAACACCGATGCCTGAAAGATCAGTCCCAGTTGTATCTTATATGGCATCTAAAAGAAAGTGTTGCAACATTTGCCCAAATGAAAAAGATAGCTTATCGAATAGCATTTGTTATCATTGTAAAATTCCGATTCGATGTTCAATAATTGTTTGCCCAAATTGTTTAGATAAGAATTTCTTGTAACACATTTTGTAACTAAATACATCTTTTATCATATAACATAAACATAAACATATTATAAACAATATTTTTAAGAGAGGGTCAGATTGACCCTTGAATAGTGAACATGTAAAAAATATTTTGAGTATTAACCAAGGGTTAAAAATGTATTATACTTTAAAAATAAATCCTGGAGTTCGCAAGCACTTAATAGTACATTATGTGTACAATAGATGGCACTGTAGTTAATAATACTACAATCCCATACAAATGTATAGATGTCTGAATCGCGCTATTAAAGTGTTCATAGCTACTAAGTATATATACAACATTTTCGACAGTTCAAATGTACTTGCTTCGGCAGTACATATACTAAAATTGGAACGATACAGAGAAGATTAGCATGGCCCCTGCGCAAGGATGACACGCAAAATCGTGAAGCGTTCCACATTTTTTAGTGAAACTAGTTTTGCTTCAAAAATGCTTTAACGGCCTAGAAAGTCTAATAAATTTTTTATGGTCGCTTCCTATACTTTTTTATTATAAATATGTTGTAATTATTATTTCAGGAATCAACATATTATATAAGTGAATAATATTAGTGTGTAACCAGTTTAACTTAAATTTTAAGCAATACTTACATTGTTATTATATATTTATAAAATACCAATATCTATCAACATCGTTATTGTTTATATATTTGTATAACGCAGCAATATAAATAAATGATGCAATTGTAACCCTTAAAATATAAAGAAATTCAATGTTCCAAAAAAAAAAAGAATAATTGTATCAAGAAACCCTATCGGCCGTGTAAAATAAAACCGTTCCATCTAATCTATATCTCGGTAGCAAGTACCCGAGAAAAAAGGGGGGAGGGTCGAATATCCCGCAAGGGTGGTCGGCAATGGACTGAAGGAGCCCCAATCAATCTTACAAGTCGCAGTGCGATGCGGGGGCCGAGGGGGGGATAAGGCACTTTTGGGAGGTCGAAGGGACGATACCCTCTTATGGACGGGCCCGACTGACCCTTCGGGAGGCTCCACACGAAAAAGGTCAAACATAAACTTTTTGTTAGTAGGATATTTTGTGCGTTAGGTCGCATCATAATATGAGCTTTATGTGGTTATAGCAATTAATGGGGCCTCTATTAAAGCCCAAAATACTTTTAGCTTAATGTACGAAAAAAATATTATTTGGGTGGCAAAATGTAAAGCTAAGCTTAAATTTTAGGATCTGACCGACCATAGCGGGTACACAGAAGTCATATTTTCCAAATAAATTATAAAAATTTAATGTAACGTCTGTTTCATACGATACACTCCGAAATATCTTGGTTTACCCTATAAACAAACTTATACGAACAATTTTATTTCAATATACATTCTAGGTCGACGCCAAAATATTCCATACGAAACTCCCAGGCGTGTGTAACATAATTTAACACTGAAAAACCTATTATATAGGAGATATAGCAAATATAACCGTCATCAGAAAACTTACTTGCCCACTTCTCCGTCGGGCATCGTTTTTGTGTCTTGTCTAATACCGTGACGCCCCCTCAGACTGATGAAACCTTCCACCCACCACCCTCGCCCGTTCGCCCCAAGCGAGAAAAATGAGTTAGAAAAGATGCGGCGCCCGATTATGGCGTGACGCCCTGTAGTCCTTTGTAAGGGACATTCGTCTGAATCAATCGGGTCGAGCGGGACACCGCGAGCATTGCACGGTTATGTGTCAGGTACGCGCTAACGCCTATCAATTCTGAGAGCCTGGTGCTTTCTTGTTATATCTACTAAAGTTTTGTGCGAATAAATCGTTCTTCAATATTATTTATAAATAAGTGTTATTGATCTCTCGTCGTGCTTTTTAGATATAGTATTTTACATAGCACAAAACTTAATTAGTAATTGAATTGAGTAATTTTACTTTTACAAAATGTTAAGTCCTTATATTATGTTCCTTTTCATTTTATTTTAGTTCTAAGTAGTTAGGTTAGTTAATATTAGTTAAGTAGTCAATTGTGATCGTTGTTTTTATTTAAGTGAATAATTAAATTCAATAAATAAATTTAAAAAATGTAAATGAATACTAAAATTAGTACTTAGAACAAATTAGTCTAAATGGCATTCTTGAATGCCTAATAACTAAACATATAATGAACTCGCAAAGTACAACTGCTAGTGCTGTCTACCCATCCTTATAAATGATGTGTTAAACTTACTACAACAATGAATGGCCGACAACTCAAGTTAATAAACATCCTATTGAATCCAACAATGTCGTCCTTATGATCACCGAGACCCTCAAACATAATACCGATCTCCAATCATTTTTACGTTAACATCGCGAGTCTTCAAAATCATAACAGGGTGGTGTATAAAGGACCGGTACAAAGGCGCGCTTGGGGTCGAACCGACCGCCGCAGCTTTCTGCCAGTTTGTTGCCAAAAGTTTAAGCTAGGGTTAAGCGGTCCGCTTCGCAAAATCGTATGTTTATTTTACGTTGTAAATTTATTTAGACAAAAATAATTTCATTAGGTCGGTGCGGTTTGATACTCCAACCTATATTGTGGAATTTACAACAGTTTTGTATTGGATTCCGCGAAAATATTTTCTGTAAATAGAGCTTTATGAGGAATTTCGAAGAAATCTTCCCGGGTACAATTGTATTTATTATTTTTATTGTCTGTCTTACAAACAATAAATAAACTTAAAGTTCACCTGAAGAAGTGCGTCGTAAGTATTTTCTTGAAACTTGAAACTAGAGCATAAAATGCATGTTGAACGAATGCACGTTAAAATAATATACCTACCTTACTAGCGGACCCGAAAGACGTTGTCCTGTACACACGAAAAAACAAACAAATCTAAACCATTCTCGAATCCACTTGAACACACACAAAAAATTTCATCAAAATCGGTCCAGCAGTTCAGGAGGAGTTTAATTACAAACACACGCACAGAAGATTTATATATATAAAGATTAAGACTGACCTTATTCTCGGTATCCATGCGTTCCTGGTACGTCATACTCCTCATATGCTTCAAATACGCTGTTGTGATAGGAACGCTGTAGTCCATCTCATCTCCGCCGTAGAATACTCCATCTGGTCGCCAAGGTTTAGGAAACCTTCCTCCAAAGCTAGTACTGTAATCTGAAGCCGAAGGCAATAGCTTTTTTCTCGGAGGCGACCTCGACTTGGGCGGATCTTTTGAGGTTAAATTAGCTACATCAAGCGGATTGTACTTTTTCTTAGGTTCAGACTTGTCTTTGGCTCCTCCATTATCTGCCAGCCTAGGACTTTCACCTTCAGATTTTGTCTCTTCATCCTTCAGTGATGAAAGAACAGGTTCAGGATTGACATCTTCTACATCTATGAGACTGTTGTCATCTTTATCTATCTCCGGGTCTGTTTTGACGGGCTCCTCCTCCCTGAAGGGCGGTTCGACAGGCGAACTCCTACTTAAAAGCGGCGTTGCATCGAACCCGTTAATTTTCTTTGAGGTAAGTTCAATGTAAGTCGGTTCTTGGTCTTCAGAATCCGTAGGCTTTGGACTTTCGACTTTCTTTAGAGGTTGAAGATCTGTAAAGTCAAACTTCGGTTCGTAATAGTTGGAATGTGCGGCGTCTATCTCAGATTCCCAGTTTCGCGTGTAATCAGGCACGTTGTGGGGTATGAAGGGGAGGTAGGTGGGGTGTCTGGTTGGTGAAGGGGAGGGCGTGGGTAAGGGTGGAGGGGAGGCACTGCGCGGGCGCCGCGCGCACTCGGCACATCCGGTGAGGAAGCGCGTGACTGCCTCCCGCGGCAGGAACGCGTACGTCTCCGTGATCTGTTGGCGAAAACATCCGTGATTAAGGGAAAGCGTATTTCTTTTGTTGTGTTTGTAAAGTTAAGCTTGGATAATGCTTTCAAATTGATAGTGGATTGTATGAAACACATTATTGCATCTAAATCGGCATAAAGGTTATTTATTTTACTTAGGTAAAGTTCCATAACATTACTGAATTAATTATTATCTATATTACATACAGAATAAAGTAATGTAAATTGATGTTCCTAATCTGAAATCTATAAATATAAGATCTGTAATTGAATAATCGTGTATTCTTTAACTAGTTTAAAAAGGAATTGCTCTTATTATTGTATGACTACGTTTTATTTTACGACGACCTCGATGGCGTAGTGGTTAGTGTAACCGACTGCCACGCCTGAGGTCGCGGGTTCGATTCCCGCACAAGTCAAACATTGTGTGCATGAACATGGATGTTTGTCATAGTCTGGGTGTTTCTATACATAATGTGTAAGTATTTACAAAAAATAAATATATGTATGTTTATCCATTGTCTAGTACCCATAGTACAAGCTCTGCTTAGTTTGGGCTAGATGGTGTTGTGTGTATGTGGTAGAATATTATTATTATTATTATTTTAAAATATTGCAAGCCTTGATTTGTGCCTATATCTTTTATTGTGAATGAGTTTTCTAATATTAACGTGAAACTAATTATTTCTGTACATGGTTAGTTTTATAAGCTGTTTTTAAATAATGAATGACGCTCCTTAACACCACCGTGCAAGATATTCTAAGAATTAAAATGTAAAAATAAAAACGCAGTTCAAAGCAACAATAAAACAATCCTCATCTCTCTCTGTTGCAATAGTGCAGTCAACAAGGATTCATAAAAACTAGGTATGCAGGAAAGATATGTTACTGAATAAAACATGCAGTGAATAATCATGAGAATCATTGCGAGGTATTTTACCTATAAACCTATAATGCAACACAAGTGCCTAGAACCGAAATGTAAAATGGTGTGATGCGCCATCTGTTAACAAATAGGTGGAGGTATTTAGATGCAAAGTCTTGGAGAGATTCAATGCAAACTGTTTTGACATACTGTTACTAGATGGCGTTTTCCGAAAAGTAAATAAGAGCGCTCGAAAATTTCAAAGTATTAAGTTATCTTTAAAATATATTTAAAATAATATTGATGTGGTGTTCTAGCTTATTTAAATATATACCCTATTTAATAATGACATTGAATTAACTAACCGTTCGGTAAGTACGCTTCTGCCCAGCATGTTTACCCGGTCTGCCTTCTAATTCCACGTGAACCGTGTAGATGATATCGAAGAAATTTTCTACTATTGCCACCTTCCTGTAGACCGGCTCCTGGTTTGGTGCATTCTGTAATCAAAGAAACAAATATTAAATTGTCTCTGCTTACGTTTCAAACGTGTGAATGAGACATCTAGTGGTAAATGATGTAAACTCTTGTTATCCTTGTTCCACTAAAATCCAGTAGATGGCGGCACGCATTTTAACTAACATAGTTATACAAAAGTTTCAGTTCGCGCTCACTGTCGCTACTGTCGGCAAACATGCGTAACTTACAAAAAGCTGTACTATATATTATATACTATAGCTAGAGGGCACTGTACATTTGCCGCCAAAATTACGAATTGTATGCAGATGAGTACTTAAAACTACTGCACGGCAGCTGCAAGAATTAAAATATTATTATTTTAATTCTTGCAACAGCGCAAATAATACGTCATTGAGATGAGTCTTCTTATTTCAAAATCAGATGACAAGGGCAGTGCAGTGGATGACCAAAGTGAATCATGTAATTTGTTTCATAAATTACCCGCGGTGGGCAATTAGGCTCACGATCGCGGATCGACCGTAATTAGGCCGTCCCGGGAGTCCGGGACCGCTGTAATTAGCTGGACGCCGGTCCCGGGACCGCGGTAATTACGGGATCTGTTGCGAAGCGCCGCTCTACACATTACGGAATTCAAAGTACCTACGTACGCAAATAAATTATGTGCGACGCACAAATTGCAGTAACTTGCAGCTTGCATCAAAGGCATAATGGTGTAGGCTTAATATAAAAAGTATTAAGTTAATATTTTTATTATAGGCCCGCGTAGCAATAGTTGAGGTAGTATGTAGAGTAACGATTTGCGGTTTTGATAAACCGTAAATTGTAATTCGAATATAATTCAAACTATACATCGAACTTTAAAAATTCATTAAATTTTGGAATCTAAAGATTTCAGAAAATATGTTTTTTTCGTAACAATCGCAGTTCGGTATTAAACCACAAGTTCTCATAGCTCTCGACTCACCGCAACTCGTTTGATCATCGGCATTTCATTGCAAACATTTCTCATGGTTACCCCTCTGAGAATATCGTTATCTCTTTGAGTTGTCGAGATTAGATGACAGTGTCGGTCGCTCTGAGGCAAAACTAATATACAGTTATATCATTACATAAAGAGTCGACCTAGATATGTTTGTAATAATCAAGATGTCACGTAGGTAACCAGGACGTCCCTCGGCATAAGAAACCGGTGGTGGTTCCCTTGCCGGGCGATGCTACTAAGGGTTTTTGTTAGAAAATTCTCAATAGCTTTTTCAGCTGAAAGCTAGTAGCTACCTACATAGTTAGAGACATATGTAGTTAGTAAAACGTGTAGGTACTTTATTTTTTTAAATCAAGCTTGATTCTTTTCGTGGTGGACTTTACGAACACTCAACGGCCACAATTCTTTGTGTCCGTTATTTTAGTGTTCCATAAAGTGTGCGTAAACATCTAGACTCGGCACAACTGTTTTTGGATCACACATATTTTTGTTGACTCAAACACCAATACATTTCTGCAGTCCGTTTCGGTGATATCCAAAATTATGGCTCGTAACACCAAGCAAGGGACAAAGATTAATGGTCCTCTGACAACCTCCTTAAAGAGGTGCAAACAGCACAACGCCTTCTATTATGAAGTACCTCAAGTAAGTAACACAACACAGACTACAGGAGATTCCGGACTAGGGTACCGTGTGCTCTAACAGTATCCTCACTAACACATATTTGTGTGGTTCCTTCTATAAGGTGGAGGTAGGTATTTCTATAGCTAGGCTACAGGGCTTTAAGCGCATTCCCAGATCAAGCGAAGATGTGACCTCTAAAAAACCCTCAACAAAAATTAACACAAGAAAATTTCAAAGACCCTTCGTTAGCCATTTTTATTTACCGAAACAACCGCTTGGAATTTATTTTCCGGTACGATATATATTATATAAGTAGTATGTTAGTCGGGTGGCGTGGTCGTGGGCGCGGCGACGAAACAGCGGTATCATCAGAGATCCTTATCCCCGCGGTCTGAAAGTGGCCCGGGGCAGGACTAATGGCCCCGGCAATTACATGGGCGAAGCGCGCCATCCGCACACACTAGTGATGCGCACCGACCTGCCTCGACAACGAGTAGATATTTTTGTTTTAAAACCATAATTTGTATCATTGCATATAGATGCAAAAAATATTTTTCTCTTTCTTTAGTATATTTCGAACAAGGAAAAAAAATTTTGTTTGTAATGAAATAACTCTAAAACTACTCAAACGATTTTAACATTTCTTTCACTTTTGAAAGCTACTTTATTCAGAAATAATTTAGTAAAAGTAGTATGTAGCTATAGTCCACTACGCCGACGCAGTGCGGCTTGACACTTGGCTGACTTCAGACATGTTCGAGAACATTATGGAGAACTCTGACATGCAGTCATGGTTTCCTCATGATGTTTTCCTTCATTGTTGAAGCGAGTAGAGCCTCGCTGACCAGAGTGGTAGAGCCTCGCTGATTTCAACATGAATGGGCCGGCTCAACCGGGGAAGGACTAACCTCTCACAGAATATCGACGTGAAATAGCAGTATTCTGTAGTTATTATACTGTTGTTTTTCGTTCGGTGAGAGAGAGTGCCGGAGGCCCAATCACCTTCTTGCCCCCTTCTCGCTTCTTCCCATTTCCTTCCTAAAGGTTCGGCAACGCGCAAGTGATGCCTCTGGTGTTGCAGGCGTCCATAGGCTACGGTGACCACATACCGAATCAAATTTAAAATTAAATAACCTCACTCTCGCTGTCTTGGGATCGACTCGTGTGGCAGTCCAACTTATATTGTATTATTATATATCTTCTCCCTAGCCTTTATTATTCCCAAGTCACTTGGGGTCGGCTTTTCTGGTCTAACCGGATTTGACTGGATATCAGTTTTTATACGGAGCGGCTGCCACCTGACCTCTGCAACCCGAAGGCTAACGATACCCTAAGGTTAGACCAGTGTCAGGAGATTATAGGACACTGACTTCCCAAAAATGACTGCCATAGATCAGCCGGCACCGACGGCTTAACGTGCTCTCCGAGGCACGGAGCAGGTGATAATTGTTTATCAATACGCACATAATTTCGAAAAGTCATATAACTTCCGAAAGTAAGAGGTACGCGACATGGGTTCAAACCCGAGACCCTCTGCAATTCAGTCTGTTGGTCTCCCCACTGAGCTTATAATTATAATAAAATAAAATTAATATAAGTTTTACTACACGATAACATTATTGCCTATAATGCCTATAGTTACCGGAATTACTGCTAGTGCCTATTTTGTACATTATCTGGCGCCGAGTATTATGCTGATATTATATAAATGGCATCAACGGATAAGTGATGCTGATTTTGTAATGTTCTCTTGGTTTTGAGAATGTAATTCTTTTTTAACTTGCTCTTATTCATTATTTGGTAAACTGTTGTAGTTGACGGAAAAATAATAACAGCAATTACAATTACGTAACAAGAGAGAGACTTGATGGTTTCTTTTTATAATGCAACCACCGCGGTTTGCCCTATCCGGTACCACGATCAGGACTGGCAAGCAAAAAAGCCATAAATTAAGTCGCGCCCCCTCTACGGTCAAAACTCAACTCGAACTTTAGCATTAATATATAATGAGCTTCAATCAAAGCGGATACTAGTTCTGATGTCCGCAACTACCCTAAAGATACTAGCATCGCTATATACTCGCCCATACCGTGGAGGTCTAGACAAACATTTTAACCATCTTATACAGTTAATTTATTTTTATTTATACGATTTTCTATAAATATCTTTTAGGTTACGTTAGTTAACTATGTAATGAATATATTGTTGTAATTATTTGTAAAGCTTAAGTACACGCTTATTTTGCAATTATTATAGTCGATGCTATAAGTGTACTAACAAACTATATAATTTTATCTATAATTTCATAATATTTTGTCTATAAAACCACTTATTAGTCCTTTTGATATTACAGCAGTCTCACTCTTTACTGCCTTATACAAAGCAAGCCTTTTGATTCGAATACCAAAGTACTCAATAGAACAAATATTCGCAAGCAACACTCGGCGCCTCGACTAAGTATTTCACATTTCAACCTCAACGACTCAACGAGTCGAGTATTTCACATCCCTATTGTGCCAGGCGCGCCAATTAGCAGCGAGCCCGCCCGCGCCATTCGCGCGCCGAGACAATTCCCGCGCCAAATAAAAATAAATTGTACGAAATATCGGCGAACGCCTCGCGCCTCCTGCCACCCTGGTGGCTGCTGTACCGCACCGGCTTTATAATGCAACCACTTTGATGAAATTGTATCGTGAGCCTCCTCTACATTATTTAAGTTTCGCGAATAAAAAAAGATATAGTACTAAAGAATCTTATTTAACACATACATTGCAAAATTCTATAAAGAAATTGCCTATTCGTTGTTTGTTCGTTATCATCAATATTTTAGGCGTAGTAGGAGGAAGCTCGTGGCATATAAAAAACTTCACGTGAGGACAAGTAACGTCTGATAGTTTAAATTCAACATAAATATATCGAGAAAAAGTGAAAATCGACCATATACATATCAGTCTAAAAGGAACTAACTAACTAACTTTCTGATAAGTCTGTAGCAACGAATCCATTTTTTAAAGAATCATTTCTCATTCTGCTATGTTCTTCCAATATTCACATATAATTTAGAAAGATTCGTGCTACAAAACTAACTACATACGTGTACATAGGCTTAAGATTAGTAGTCATAAACTGATCAACGTTTGACATAATTATCTCAAAAAGGCAAGTGTTACATTCATACATCTTAATTAGACACAATTCGTTAGCAACTTGTTTACCGGAGTCGACATAAATCTCGTTTCACACGATTTATTTAGTCTCCTCATTATGTTAATGTGCTAACGGAGGACTTAGTTCGGCTTGCAGGTAGAATATTATTAGTAAAATCCCCTTTGTAGTTTGGAATATTAATGTGTGTCTGATGCGTTTATAATATGTGTACCTACTTGATTAAGATTCACGACGAGACTCGCTTAGTAAGTATATTTAGTATCGAGCATTTTTTATTCGAATTGTAGGCAAAAAAGTTGAGGGTGTTTACGTCAGTCGCCTATGTCTATAAGTTTCAAATTCCTAACTAATTGACTTTTGGAACAACATAATTTAAAAAAAGAAGCTGTCACTAATAAAAGAATAGCGAGCGATTTTGTTCATTAGACCTGCAAACCTTAGTTTGTAGATTCATAATTGCCAATATTTAGTTGAGTAAATCCTATCAGAGATCACAAGTTTTACAAGGAAGTCGATTTCACAATCCGAATCCAATTGGAACCTATCCCGTTCTTGAATTTGCAATGAATACAGCGGGATAATAAATCAAACATGACGATGTCCCGATCACAAAGTTTCCGTCTTTAAATCTGTTCTCTCTCCAATAAGAAAAAGGAGCAAAATAAAATGACTTTAAAAGGAGTACATGTTGAGATAAACATCGGGAGTACCGGGCCAGCAGCAACAGGTGGAGATGTGAATTGTGAGCAATGCTTCATTCGCTCACACCTGCGCACGTTCGATACCATTAGATCGCGATTCGTGACTTTCTTACGAAACGATTTGATACTTTTGACTGCAACTTTTGAAAATATGGTTTATATGAATATTTATTTGGGTAATCCTGTTTCGTCATACGGGAAATAACCGTGATACAAGTAAATGCAGCGATAAATGATCAGAATGGTTTGGTTAGCTTGAAATTAATTTCCGTCACGTTACTTTAATTAGTTAACATGTTTTACTAATCCTTGTCCGCGTCTTACACTACGTAAAATATGCTTAATTGTTAATGTGTTTTCATCTCAACATACACAAACACTTTTATTTTATTATAAGTATGTACACGGATAGCTTAAGTCGTTTTGGAAGCAATGTGCTATGTAATAAAATATAATAGACTCATAATCTTTATCTTCTTCAGGCCCATCCTTTAATGGTCGTCTGCCAACTACGTATCCTCGACATTATCTGATATTTTGTGTCCATGGAGATCAGTCTAAACGAAAACTCTTCTACCATTTCTCACATCTCCCATAATTAATGGAATATGTAGTTAATATTCTTTCGAGAATGCTTTCTTAAGCCCTAATTTCAGCACAAAATACTTTTATATATATACCACAGTACCATACCATATTTATTTGTAAGTACTTATATTATGGATGTGAAGGTTTGTTTGTCCTTTTTCACGTAGCAACAGAGCAATGGACCGATGTGATTTTTTGCAAGTAGCCATCAAGATATTGCCGTATAAGTACACGACCCCTGTAGGATAAATATTTTTCCTTACGCCAACAATATATGAGAAAATAGTAGTATTACTACAATTAATTATGCTTTTCATAAAAACAATCTTCAAAGAAAGATTTACATTTTTTGTGCGTTTAAAATTATTTTAATCAATAATATATCAAATATTACCTACCAAACAAATTCACAAACCGGTGCTTAAACCTGAAAATAGAACGCTTGGAAATAATTCCGAACAATTTAAAACAAGAGAAGTTCTCACCTCCCTCAACGATATGCTATCCTGGTACTTGTGGGGGTGAACGGGAGCCGGATGTGGGAAGAAGCAGACAGTGGAGAATATCCGGTCGGTCTTGTATACACCGATAAGCGGATATGACGGCGACAACATTATTATACAGACATACTGGCTTGCTTGGATGTTGGATCTTATAATATCGCAGTGTATTTCCCATCTCCTCAGCGTTAATAAAATGGCTGTGTTGTTTGGCAATAAATTAATTCTAATTTTAGTAGATTTGTGTTCATATTGTTACCACTTAGGGCAACGAGATTGTGAAACGTTTGGTATGCGCGGCGAGCCAATGAGAAAAAAGACCGTTTAGTATATATGTATAATCAATAGTGAAGCAAAACTTTTACTTTACCTTGTCAATGCGCATTTACGCAATCAAAATTTACTTCAAAAGCCGAAATCTAGATACAAAGATACCAGCTTATCTAAATTCTAAACCAATTCGGGTTAACTAAAACGATTTTAGTATTTTTAACTAAAGTTATCCATTGTCTTTTCTGTTGCCAAGTGGCAAGCGAGCCAATAGCATCATGGTCTCTTCTTCATGGACATGGCTGAATATCGTTAATATTGCCGAAAAAACCCAGAAAACATCCAACCTACCTACTAAATCATCAACGTTTATTTTAGTCGTGATAAAGTTTGACGACTAAAATAAACAAAATGCTGATTACGGTCCGGCTTGACAACGACACAATTTCTTTTTTTATAAGCCTTACACTTAATCCTGTAATTTAAAATGTCAATAATATAGATAATTTTAATAATTAAATACTAATTTAACTTATACAGAATACGCTAAGAGTATCTTAATCACATAACGCGATAAACCGCAAAACAATCAAAGCACATTTAACCTTAAATGCCAGTGTGGGATATTTAGGGGACGCGCGGACAGGGGAGATCCTACGGACATTATTGTGCAACGAGTAACGAGTACACGTGACCGACAGCCGAACGTATCATTAGCGTGCTATGTTTGTTACATGATCATCATATCTAATAATTCATTATAATATTTTGTACAAGGACTAGCCGCGGATTAGTAAATCAATATATCTTTGTCATAACTTAGGAATACAAGCTGTAATTGTGTTTAATAATAACGCATACCAGGACCGTCTCGGTGGTCCCGTGGCTTATGTTTGCATCCAATAGTGAAACTTCAGGTTCGAGATCTAGGATTAAGACAGAGTAATTCGGTTTTCCTGTTGTTTTGTGTGCAGCAAAGAGTTTGCTCAAGCTCCGTGCTACGCCGCGTGCTGTGCCCCATAGATGTTAATAGGTTTTCCAATAGATTTACCGGTTGTTACGTGTAACTTTAAAAATCGCTAATGAAATTACGATTTAATTAAAAATGGATGTAATCTACTTACGCATACTTCTTTGGAGATGTACTGGCATGAGTCAATGTATGAATGGCAATGTGAACGTTATAAGTCATCGTTCACTTTTATGAAAGTTGTTGGTAAGTTATCCTTTATAGAAGCATGCAATACCAAAGATATCACTCTCGTGTTTCCAAAAACAAGTCACTGTGCGGCTAGCGTAAGGTTCTGAAAACGACTAGACCGTTGGATACCTTACTTGACACACGTACCTCACTATAACGCTTAGCTGGATATAAGCGGATTACAATGGACTTTGATTAAAGTCTAAAGAGCTAAAAGCGGTTAGGAGACCACAACTCTTAGGGTAGGTATGTTGCGTTGTGTTCAATCAAGGGTTCTATACGTAGTTATTCTAGGACAAAATGTATAATCAATCAATATGATTAAGAAGCGATCAGTGGGGCCCGGCCGCGTTGGATGTGCGCTCGTTAGACGCGCCCGCCCGGCCCCTAACATTCGTTGCACGAAACGCGGCGGATGTAGGGTTGGCTAGCTGTGAATGCTCATTTAAGTATTATTATTATTCAGTATTTTAGTTCTAAGGTTGGTGTTCAATTACGAAGATAATAGAGAAATGTGTGTATGATTAAATGTAAGATGGACGACGCCTATTCGCAAAAGGTTGGAATCTAAATTTGGATATTTTAAGCCTGAGTGCGATTGTTTGATATAAACAGTTATATGTTGGCAAAAAGAAATGTTAATGTGGTGTTCTATGAATACACATTTATCTGAACTAATATTATAAATGTGACACAGTAATTATTTCTAGTGTGGGAGGTGTCCTTATTTGAAAAAAGAAATGCTAATGTGAGTTTGTTTATTTGTTACCCTTTGACGCCCTAAATAATCGACCGATCATCATAAAATTTCAAATACATATTCTTAGGAGTACAGAAAAGAACGCAGGACACCTTTTATTCATAAAAAATATTTTACCGTTCAAGGCGAGCCGCGGGCAATAGCAAAAAAATATATATCATACCGTGGTATCATTTTCCATAAGGAATTAAAGACGACATCAAAGAAAGAAACGGGAGAGCGATCCGATTATGAGCGAACAGTAAGAGTCGGTCAGTAAGACCGAGCGAATACCAACACCAAATCATTCATAAAATCACCAAATAATTGACTAGTTGCTCTTCTAGTACAAATATATTTAAAATATTATATAATACCATTATTGTTTTTCGTCGCCAACCCTAGCGATCCCTATCCCCGCTTCCCTGCGACACTTGATCCGCGATCCCTCGCGACAGCGCCAAGTCCCGCCATTATACCTGCACGTGTGTGTGTGAGGCGTCAGTGGCGGTGTACGTGTGCGCTTGTGTGGGTAGATTGATCGCTCAAACTCTAAACTTGTTGATATTTTACTTTGTTAACATTTTGTGTAATCTTTTAATCAGGCGAAGGTGTTAGTTAAACTGTCTAGCTGTGATAGTAGCGAAGACATTCGATATACATACTTGTTTAAATACTGCCTAGGTATAATATTGCCTGTTACTTGAAGGGTTAGGCAGTGACGTATTTCCAGTTGCTGCATTCGTTACGATGATTTTATTCTGTGGCCTTTAGCATAATATATACCTTAGTAGAAGCTATGCGGACCGCAGGATATTAGATTTAAACTCCAAATATTGGCCGTTGCTGTTTAGGGCACGGCGCACCTAGGAAATAAGCCTAGACCCGCTAATATCTGTGGAGTCTGTTATAATACTTATAATACTGTACTAGGAGTAATAGGAACTTTTTGTTTCTAAAACTCAACTTGGGGACAAGCCTTATTCAGCACTATTATTGAATCGTGTGTCGCAGAGTATTTCAAAATTATTTAAATAACGGACTTAAAGCAACTATTAGTCGATTACGTAATTTTTAAATTTTCATTTAAATTTTCTATCGTATCTTATGTAAAATTTCAATCGATCGATTGCCAGGTCATTCTAAGAGTTCCTGATTTACCAATTGTTAGTACTAGCACTTGTAGTGAAATATCTATAGAAATATTTTTTTTAAAGCTGTCGTTCTTCCTAACGTACAAATTATATTATATGCCAGCCACTATAGACTACAACAATGACAGATAGCCCTCACGTACTTAAATTGGTGTCCACAAGAGTTAGACAAACAACAATAGTGTAATTTTTTTAATATGAATGGTCTTGATAATGCTATATTTATAATTCAGTTATGTGCATTGTGTGTCAAGAAATATTTGACTCAACGCATCTATGATTTAAAAGTTTGGACCTAAACCAGTATTAAGGTAGTATTAGATTGTACTGATCCGTCGCACACGAATACCATCGTGCCAACTGCATACGAGAAAGTTCTTTGAGCGATACATTTTCACAGAAGAGTGACTTATCCCTTTGAGACGCAAGATACGACGAATGGTATTTTTATCTCTTGCTAGTCCTATACGTAAAAGATTTTAATATTCCTATTTTATTTTTATCGCTACGTGCAGCAGGTGTATACACCTACTATGCATGAAGACTCAGGTTGAAATCCCAGATCGGAACCAATGGATGGGTTTGATATATGACCTAAAGCCGCATATTTCCTGTATCTTTATTCTTTAATAGCTGTTATCCACAACTCCGCCCGCGTGGAGTTTTATTTTGCGGATCCTTAAGTTTTCTAAAATAATAGTAGCCTAAGTTACTCCTTGTAACACCAGCTATCTGCCGTTCTGTCAAAATCGATCCAGCTGTTTGAGAGATTAGCCGGAACAAACAGACAAACAAACAAAAAATTTAAAATAGATTTTTTTATATTGATACCTACCGTATATAATTTCATGTGCATTTATTAAAATCTGTTATTTTGTAATTACAAACAGACACTTAAATGTTATTTATTTGTATAGATAACATTATAGGCTCACGGCCAAAGCTCTAAAGTCAAAATACACAAAAACCATGGCTGTACATTATTTCGGAATTAAATTTATGTTACTCACCGCCCGGCGCCCCCTAAACTGTCACCCTGCTAAAAATCTTGTTGTTATATAAAGGGAGGATAAACCACACACTTTCGCATTTATAATATTGAGTATTTGTGCATCAAACATCTTCGATTCATATTATTACTAAAATAAAAGAAACATGTTATCTGGCTATCTAGCTAGATAACGTATGTATATATGCCCGCCGGCGGCCAGGCAGTTGTGTTTTAACTATGTCTGGCATTTCATCAATTGACAGATTAGTATATAAAAAAACAACCTAATGTATTTTGGAACCTTGCACATAATATACATTTGGTTATAATAGCTTAGGGTAAAGTAATTCTACAGAACAAGCACTATTTTAGCATCATATCAGACGGCTATTTTGTGATTCCTAGCAGAGGCTTCTGCCCAGCAGAGGTACACATAAAAAAAAAACCAGCAGAACGCAAAAGTTACGGCAAAAGTATGTAGTCTACGTATTCGGAACTGCGTCACAGGTCACAGCTAATATAGACTAAACTATACTAGTCAAAACAAAATAAGGGCCACCCTATGTTTTTAACATTTTGTCTAAATTAAAGGCTTTTGGGGTTGGCGCGGAGTTACAAAAGCTAGAACGATATGTTTTTAATTAAATACTATTACTTTTTAATTTCCACATTTGAAAATAAACAAATTTTCATTATTTTAAAGAAAATCAGATTTTGACAAAAATACGCTTAAGCATAAAAGAGTTAAAAAAAATCTAAAGCAATCGTAACTGCCTTTATAGAGCTTTCGCAATACCGGGTATGTCTTTTCCCTTTTTTGCACACATTCTTGAAGATTAGAGAGCATGCTTTTAATCAAGTGGCGAACAGTTTCTTGCGGTATTTGTTCCCAGCTTGCTTTCAGCACGTTTAGGAGCTGTCTTTTCTTGTGAATAGGTTGGTTTGTGTCTTAGACACTTCTTTTCAATAGCTGTCACATGCGTTCAATGGGATTCAGGTCCGGACTGTTCGCAGGCCACGACAGAACTTCTATACAGGCTGCCACGAAAGCCTGTCTGGTGGCACTGTTTGCACAAGCATTGTCGTTAACTTTAATCCTTTACCCATTCGCTGTGCAAATGGCACCATATGGGGTCTAATGACTTCCCCGATGTATCGTTGAGTTGTTATTATCTATACTTCATTTAGGATTGCTATCTCTGTGCTACGCGTTGGACTTATGCCACTCCATACCATAATATTGTGCAACACCATATGTATCGGTCTTCCGGTGCTGAAGTTCCTCACACCCTGCCTGATCCCTGTCTTCTAGTACTTCTCCCAGTGCCTTGGAACCGATTTTAAGCATTCGGGATGGCTCTTCGCAAAAAACACAGTTGCAGAACAACTGAACGCTGTGAATGGCCTTCTTGAATTAAGGTTATGGCCCTAGTCGTAGTAACCAAATCCATAATATGAAACATTCGTCATTGTTGTTTTAGAAATGCTAATGCACACTGTAATTACCAAAAATAAACTGTTCGCCGCAGAACGCATATGTTAAAATGAGTTTAAAGTTCACGTTAAAATAAAGTAAAATAAAGTGGTTACAAGAAAAGGAATAACTACCCACATACCCACTAATGCAGACAAATATGAAAATAAATTGTTCTCAAACCCTTGAACTAACATATTATCACTACAGATTTCACCACTTGCGTAAAGTAAATTATCAATAAATTAATCCTGATTTAAAAATATGCTAGTGGCCCTTATTTTCTTTTGACTATATATATTATAGAGTATAGATATATTGAACTCTTAATAAAACAGTGACATTTGGAATTAAGGCAATGTGAGCTCTGATTGCGTGATTTTAAACTTTAATATTCTATATGTGTTAAGTAAATGCAACAGAGTTTAAATTTGTTTGATCTGAAATACTATATAAACTGCCTTATCCCAGCAAGAGCGTATCTTCAGCCACACTGGCCGACCGCGACCGCCCGTATGTTTCCCCAAAGAGGTCTAAAAGGGTCCTTAACTGTTAGCGACCCGCAGCTCCCGATTGTCGCCACGGCGCCGCCGGCCGGTTTGTTTGCGCACCGACAGTTTCATCTACTTGCCAAGAGACATCTGTGTGACCATCATATTGTCAACAGCAGGATTCAGATACTGCACGAGTGGTGTAATGGTTTATGTAGCTGACTTATCGTTGCCACTGCACTATGTGTTTTGATTTCGATCACCATACGAGTAAAAATATTGTGTGTTCCACAAAGTTCCAAGTCTGTGTATTCCTTGTGTCTGTTGTTGTTGCCTTAGTGCGTATGAGGAATATAATAAGAGTCAGTGCAAAAGAACTGTCCCGTTTACAGATAGTTCGGCTCATTGCTCATTGTTTTACTACTAGTCTTGAAATAAACGACATTGCCTGTGGAAACAAACAGCCGATATAACTGTTTGTATTAGAAAGTGAAATTTATGGTAAGATTATAAAAGTAAGGTTCTAGCTATCTCCATACCAAATTATGTCAAAATCAGTCCCACGATTTAGAAAACAAAACAAATAAAAAAAATCGCTTATATAAGCACAGAACATGGAAACTGACCACCCAAACTCTTAAAGTTAGAAACATAAATACATGATGAAAAATAATATTTTAATCGGATCAAAAGAAAATCACAATCAACCGAACTGTAATCGATATAAAATAATCGGCAAAAGCTAACGATTTAACGTCCAAACTTACAACTATCCCGATTATTCGTGTCCGCTGGTCATCCTCAACGATGCTCGTCAATGGCGCTTTTTACTTGGTCTAATACCGAGCGTTTTGTGGTACCGCCAACGCTACCGCCACCGCCACACACCGATCAAACGACTTTGTGGCGACTGTCGACGCTGGCCGACGATCTGATTCTACAATTAGTTTACACGGAGCAAACACCGACTGGTTGGAAACAGTGGATTGTTCTAGGTGTACCTAGTTGCTGGAATACATTTAATTGGAATAGCGGTTTTTTGTCAAAGTGAGAAACAAGCGAGTAAGCGGTTAATCATAATACATTCAGGATCTTTTAAAAAAGGAATCGAGATAATGGCAAGTGCACGTACTAATAGCACAGCGTCTTAGTCAGATACCTGGTGCTCTGCTTATAGTCGAGCGTCTGCTTATGAAAACACAACACAAGATTATCTGACTACAATCTTATCTGGGCTGGAGTTTCTTCACCAACTGTGTTGCTATCTAAGTGAAACCCGATAGTAAGGCGCCTGCCTTAACCTCCGCTTAGCCTTTTCCCTCTTCAAACACATTAGTGTTTTACTTTGACACTCTAATGAGAGTCTAAGAGAAATCTTTTTAAAATTAAATTCATTTAGGTAAACAGTTACTAGCGGCAATCAATAGGCGGTTATGGAAAAAAACTTTATGCTACTTTAATTATTATACATAATTATAATAGTTATTTTGATAAAACCAAAAAAGTAGTAATAATATAAAAGACGAATGCCCATAAAACGTTACCGCAACATTACTGGGAATAATTGACTATTAAACATAATATTAAGACCGTCAGCGGTCTACAAAAACGTCCGCTTCTGGAAATGTCAAGTTCTATTTATAAAAAATTCAAAATAAAGTCACGTTCAAAATCTCGGCGTGCACCAAAATCACCCAGAAAGCACTCATAAGTAACCCTCATAAAGAATCGGGTCCCTTCTATTGTTGAAAGACGATTTTTACCTGTCAAGTGTCACTGTGACCCGGATTAGCGGTGGAGGGTTGAATAAGTACGACCCACCCTGAATTGAGCTCCAAAACTTGAAATCTAGGTACGTTTAATTTATAAATCTCTATAGGTATGAGAAACTCAACAAAGCGAAATCTTCTTTAACAGAATTAACAGTAGATAGTGAAATAAATATTGTTTAAGATAATTACTATTTATATTATCCGCTTAAGTATTAGTATCCACATACAAGTATTTAGAAAATTATTAAGATCAACTTAATCAATTATTTTTTATCAAAAATGTTCACGATATTTATTAATCAATTTATTATTATGATGCATAATGCAATACAACGTGTCTATGATGATGTAGCACACGCTTGCATTTTCGCAAGAGTGTGTTAGTCAGGATTGTTAGGCGTATAATTTTATAACATAATAATTATGTACTATGATTTACAAGTAATCCAAGATTCTACTAAATAACGGTCGAACAGGAGACATACGAATAATTTTGTTAATAGCATTATAGATATGCATAGTTATTTATTATACTTGCGGAGGTAGAGTAAATATTATGTACCAAAATGATTACAGTTCTAAAGATTGAACTGTGTATTCAGATAAATATTATAAATCTGAAGAGTTTGTTTGTTTGTTTGGCTGAACGCGCTAATCTCAGAAACTGCTGGTCCGAATGGAAAAATATTTTAGTGTTGGATAGCTCATTTATCGAAGAAGGTTATAGAATATATGTATATAACATCACGCTACGACCCACGGGGGCGGCGCAGTAATCATAAACGCGGGTAAAACCGCGGGCACATCTGGTATTCAGATAAATTTGAACTTCATGCCATTAGCTGAATGTAACAAAAATTCATCAAACAGTGTCGTTTTTCAGATCCCCTAATAAATACTGTCGGAAATACCAGGCATAATAAATATGATGCAGTTGTTTAGCTTACTCTAGTTTCATTTATAAATCTCACCTTTCCCCTAATAATTATAAACGTGGGTACTAGGCGCCCAGACAAAGGCAGTAGATGTTTGTGTTTAGGATACACACGCCCGGCTCCCGAGTCCCGCATCACGGTAACCACATGCCGGAGGCAACGGTCCACAGCCGTAAAAATATAACCGACATATTGTGGGATATATTGCGGTTGCGTTTATTCTTTTTATGGTGGCCTGGTGATTCTGTATATCGTGCTTATGGTTTTGTGGTGTAAAGAAATATATTTATTTATATGCCATTTGAAAGTAATGGTATGGTATAAACTATGTTTTTGTGACACAATAAACACTGCAACTCTTTTAACATACTTAAATAGATTGTTAAAAGAACGGGCTTATGTTAGGCGCAAATTCACAGTTAAAATTGTAATAGATAAACTCTCAGCTCACGGGCAAACAATAAATATCTGGTCAAAATGTGCAGTAAATACGGGAAATATATTAATGACACAGTCCGACATCATTTCCGGTGTTGCAAAGGTAAAACAACAGCTTTATCAGTTTCAACACTATAGCTAAAGCATCGACTATTTGTGACAAACGAACAATAACCGGAGGGTTATACAGCTTTGACTGGGCCCGGAATTAGGTTCAGTATTTACAATTAGGTACTTGTTTATTTAAACTTCAAGTTTATATCGATAATTAGGTATTTTATGAGAGCAGAAACAAGGGTATCGCAATTGGTGAATCAATCAATCATATAATTTCTTTATCCAAATAAATAGTGATACATTCGCCGCATTTTATCTTATTTAGTCTGCAAAATGAGACCCTCCATTGTTTTCGTTCGTTAAATATGGAAACGTCTTTTTGACGGACACAAAATATGAGTCTATAGCATATTTTACCGAACATTTCGTGAAGGATTCCGACTCGTGAAGTAGTCTTATAGAAAATGGCAACCAAACAATTCTGTTATGTTGCTGCGCTGTAGTTACCAGACTCCTTTTAAAGAGAGAACGCGGCGTGATCTTACGTAATATTTGATTCTGGCCCTGGCTGCACGACTCTGTTTTTAAAGGGTTAGTAGCGCATAAGGGTTTCCTCGGCGGGTTATCATTTGGCAAACTGTAGGGTTGCCTGCCTATCCTGCTTACTTGGTAGTACAAACATTATGTTATTTATCACCAGGCGATCGATATGCAATATGTAATTACATAGCGATTAATTACCATAACTATAATTAAAGTGTATATAGTATGAACATTGGTCTTATTTTGCTATTAGTAACAACATAACATTATGGCATACCAATAATATCATTGTTTCCGAAAGTCATGAACAATAATAATATGGTACCTAAATTGTTATAAAGAAATAGTGTCTGCTAGCTTTTGCGCGCGGCTACGCTTGCGTGGTACCTACAGCAATAAAAAATTGGCGAGACTATATACTTCCCCAGGTTTTAAACCATATATATACTACATTTCATCCAAATCGGTTGAGTTGTTTAGCCGTAAAAAGTTATCAGACAGGCAGAAAGACAAGAGTTACTTTAGAATTTATAATTTTAGGAATGACTAGCTGACCCGCGCAACTTCGTCTGCTTCATATAAGAGAATCTGCCCCGTTTTTGCCAGATTTTTCATTTCTGCTCCGCTCCTATTGGTCCTAGCGTGATATTATATAGCCTAGAGCCTTCCACGATAAATGGGCAAAATAATTTTCAATGCGAACCAGTAGTTCCTGAAATTAGCGCGTTCAACCAAACAAACAAACTCTTCAGCTTTATAATATTAGTATAAATTAACCATCCAACAAACGAAAAAGAGGATTTGTAACAAGTCAACATTTTTTGCACGAATCATACGGCATGATTAAAACATTAGTAATATCTGACGGGTGAACTTGACTGCTAGCTCGCGCCATTCCGGCTGTCACGATCAACTCCCAAGACAGGGGTGTTGTCAGCATTTAAACTAATTAAATTACTTACGTAAAATTATAACTGAAACTACGTACCTTTAAAATGTGTGATGATGGCATGAGACGCAATAATGACGTATAAAGAATGTTGGTATATAAAAATCTATGGTAAGTAATTTAACACTCAAATTATTAGTTTAAATATTCTTTTTGAGTTTTATTAAGGCTTTATTACATTCGATGTTTCATTATTTTAGTCAGTTTTCATGTCTGTATTTAGTTTAATAAATATTTACTCATTTGATAGTTAACGGAGCATATCTACGTCATTTCAGGTTAAAATAAGCATCGGGTGTCTTTTGTGCGAAAATTCTGTGCGGTTAGTCTATGACCTTAACAGTCTGTTATTTATGTCACAAAACTATATACACCTACGTATAAAATGACAATGAAAACAGAAAAATACATAATATTTTTTGTACTTACGGCCCCAGGAAATATACTAAACTAGAAGACAGCCGCAATTAACAAAGACAAGAAACTGGTAAACGGGAGCAAACGAGAACGTGACGTAATAAAAGAACATAAAAACTACCAGGGGAGCACCACTGGGGAGGAGGTCGGGGGAGCCTCGGGGCGTAAACAAGCGGGCCGGCGAGCGTAGCGCGGGAATGACAATAGCCGCCCGTGTCGATACTCGGGCGCTTAACAGTGCGGCAAAACGTCAGATATACACACTCCACTGGTTTTTACGCTTTATATTTACAGCGCAACTGAAAACTAAAGTATTTTCACCGGATCGATGTGCGTACATAAATACACGTTTTTATAAGTAGCAGGTAAACTCGAGCCACAAACTAACAAATTACTTCACGTTAAGCCAGTGAAAGCAAAACAGACAGACGTTTAACTAAACCGTTAGAATAAATAACGTTTTCTCCTTAAGTATATGGTCTGTTATAGAATGCTGTCACATTAATACTACGTGTTCAAGAGAGCAAAGTTAACTTTTCAACTATATTTCAGCCAAAGTCAAGAAGCAGAGCGAAAAAAGGAGAAGGCTTTAAAGTACCTAATTGATTAGAAACTGTAGCCAAGGCTTGATTTTGAGGTCTGTATACGGACATTACAAGTGTAACAAAATGTATAAGCGGTACTAAATCGGTCTACGAATTGACATAATATCGCCTATCTACGTCTTCGTAGACGATAATAACTCTTATCTCGATACATTCTAGTACTTTCACACTTACTCGATAAACACCTGATACTTTCTGTTCTCCTGTTACTACAAGGTCGTATAAACTGTCACATTAGGCGTTGTCACATATAATGTGATTGGCGTGATGCGTGGCTCTGCCTTTCTATTGAATTTAGATTGAATAGTGTATATGATGAGCATTGGTTAACATTGATTATAATTAGTAAAACCCTACTTGTGACACAATCTTATAATATAAAGTCGATTTGTGATTAATCTAATCTGCTGCAATGCGCAAAATATCACACTGATTCTCGGCTAAAAATCCCGGCGAGTAGTAGTAGCAGTTCAGTCGCGGTCCTCCATTAAACTGCGAGATAGGTACTTGGCCATAGCCGAGACGAGTTCTATCAACTACTAAATGCGACCGTGAACGAACGAAGCATTTAAAAAATTTCCTAAATATTAGTTGATTAAGGATATAAACAAACAAGCGCCTACCACCACATAAGTCATCTACAGCTTTGTTGAATTTTGATTATCATAAGATTTTATAATGAAATGGAGATCTATTTTTGTATTTTACCGGTATTCTGAACAATCTACGGCGACAAATTATTTGACTCGGTTTCAGTCTCTGTGAAGACATAATTCAGATGCACAGTAAAAACAAATGGAGAACTATCGTCAATTTGTAATCGTCGAATTTTCATCATGGCTGGTATCATCGTAGACAACTAATTCAAATGTTATTATTTTTTAACAAAAAGCTATAGGCCAGGCCAGATGATAAAATATTTCTTTGTACAATAATTAAAACGAGTTACAATTAAACAAGTGAGAAACGGCAATGAATTGCCGTAAATTTTAGAGTTGGAAAAAACGGTTTCACGTGTGGTCAGAAATCAAAGGTCATAGTAATTTCGGGATATATCGACTATGCTGAGTCGAATGGCGTTGACCGCGAGGGTCTAGCTCGTACGGTTCTTGAGTTGAAAGTTGTTTATCAGACAGACGGACAAAGCTGTTGTATAGAGCCTCGTATCCACTAGGCAACATCGCACGACATGTTGCACTACATGTTGCTCGATGTGTTGAAAGTCAGCGCGGAACTTTTGTTTAGCAACGTTGTCTGTCTACACATGATTTCGCTCGCATCAGTCGTTGACAACATGTCGCCAGAGGAACTAGTGTCGATTTCAGCGGTGGTGGTTATAATTTTATCGAAAAATGCATCAAAAAGATAAAAGCTACGTTGGTGGGTTAGAAATTACTTACAAAATAAAGAAAATGTATTCAGTGATCACCGTGTGATTGATGGATGTTTTACAAATTTTACCCGAATGAGCAAAACAAACTTTGAGATACTGTTACATAAAATTGAACCCATAATATCAATTAATTTGAACACTCGTTCGTTACACCACACGGACATTTCTGCGCGTCACGTCTCCACTCGACAACATTTGATGCTCAACTGCATGTTGCACCGAAACAAACAACAAGCCGCGCGTCATGTAGCATGCCAGCTGGCAACGTCGCGCGATGTTGTGCAACGCTGCCGAATATGTTGAGCGTCACGTGTTGCGCGTCAAATGTTGCTTAATGGTTACGAGGCTTAAGAGTTTTTTCGAACTCTAAAACTTACAGGCAGCGATTTCTGGAATTGGAATAATAAACTCTTGTCCCACAATTCCTATAAAAACAATATTTTTATAGTAATACGCATAGACGGATAGATTAAATTAGAATAAAAATATTTCCAGATAGTGCACAATATAGCACACAATTGTACCAGGGTTTCATAGAACGTTAGAGTAACATGATATTGAAAATCCACTAGGCTTGTATCAAGTTGAAGCTTTTTCATTAGCGACTGCAATTTGATCTGTAAACCGAGGATAAAATGTTTACAGTTTTGTACAGCGTTTTGAAAATATTTGTATGCACGCATTTTTTTATTGATAAAATAGAACATGATAAGAATTTTTGTATTTATAATAGTTGTTTGGTTATGTTTATGGTAAGGTCTTGTGTTAATTTCAATGCGGTAGACCCGTACTTTATCTACCCAATGTTGGGCATTGACCATCTAAGACCATTGCCATGCACAAACAATTCGCACCATACTGAAATCAAATTTGCGACCTGGTAATCGGCCGGAAACGCAACAGCGAGACCAACTATTATAAAGTAAAAAAAAAAATGTTCCAGCAAATGAACCATCTCTAATAATAATGAGTGCTAGTGTTGCATCCGCTGAATTATCAATGTTATCGATATGAGTCGATAAGTCACGTTCCGCGCGTGCTGCTCATCGATAATAGAATTAGTGAATCTCGGCGGCTACGTTTATTACGGTTTCCTGCGAAAACGCCGACGAAACGTCTTAGCGCGCGATATTGTTCTTTTTAAGCTGCTTGATACTAGGTTTAGGTACGGGTCTATTATTCGTGGCGCATTAAGGAATAAAAGAACAGATATTGTTATAATTAGACTGTGCAAATAATATTTTCTTTGACTACATTAAGGTTCTATCTACATTGAAAATCAAACTACTCTTAGGGATTCCTCGTGATTAGTTTCTATGGTTATATATATCCCATATGCTATGATTACGAAATCGAGTAGCAGTTTACATGAATCCGCTACATTCAAAAGATATCATACTACATACATAAACTCTTGCCTGTACCTATATAGAGGTAGCCAGAAATGTATTTATTACACATTCACATTAGCTATGCTCTAGGTCCCACTTATATGGGCCTACTGCCTGCGAATTGCCTAATACAAAAACTTAATCACTGCCACGGCCAAGAATTCAAGCGTTAGCAGAAACTTGCCAAGAGACCAACATTTCAGTTCATATTTCCTACTTATTAAATGTTCAATGTCAGTCTCTTATTTTCTACGTGCCGTTTCACCAGATTCTGTAGCTATAAACAAAATATATATCTACATACAATATGTAAGTGTGAAATGAATCGCGCCGACATACATTCGCACAGCACATGGTGCCCGGGGCATCAGTCACTTAGCCGTCCCTGTCGCGACGCGACCCGCCCCCGCACAACCAGGGTTGGCGAACTTCACACATTATACCATTCTACTTGAAGTCGGTTTCTATACAACAGCCACACACACGCAATTGAAATTGTAGCAACTTTTAACATACTTTAACCTTAATTTTAGAAAAACATAATAATGCTTTTTTATAAGACAGACCGTTAGTAGGGGTAAATTATCATTTTCTATTTTCGATTAATAGAGATTGTGGCGTGTGAAACGTTTACTATCCATATAAAACTGAGTACTGTGCAGTAAATATTTTATGAATGGAGGATAATTTTTAAGTTCCCCCTATCCAAAATTACAGGCTGGAATGTATGTTAACCGCATAGCGCCATACCTTCTTCCATATATTGGAAATACTGCGGCAGCTCTACGCGCCACAAATTGAATTTGCCTATTTTTTTATTCTTACATTCAGAGCGAGTGCACAAAAATTTTCAAAAATGTACTAGGAGAACATATGGTTTGAGAGCGTGTTTTTTAAATGAACAGGCTTAAACTTTTTAAGAGACAAGGACCGATTTTCTGTTGCAGGATGTTAACAGCTACTATTGAAAAGTAATCTTTTAGTCAAATAACTCATTAAGGAAATATCTATGTCATTTAAGACTACAGAATTAATCTGCGTTTTGCTCTACCGAATGAAACTCGTTCTTTTTTACCTACCTCAGACGCGGAAAAACAACTTACAAAATTATGCTTTATGTGGTGAAAACAAGAGCTATTTCTAAGTTAGAGTACCAGGCCAGCAGAGTATTATAGGAGTGATTTGAATTTGGAAAAACTAAGCGCGCGTGTAGGTAGGTAATAAGATGACGTAAGCTAAGTGACGTGCCCGTGTAGCACATGTGCCTCGAGCATCAGTCACCTCGATGTCCCCGCGCGGCGCGGCGCGGCGTGCGGCGCGGCGCAACGTGCCCCTAGCGATGTGGTTTAGGGTTACCGAAGCTTTGTGTATTTAAGTACAAAATATATTTTCAATATGTTCGTAATTTAACATGCCGCGATCTTGCAATTTGATAAAATGTATATTTCAAAATAGGGGGGATTATTTTTAATATGACAAAAAATAAAGAATGAATCCTATGTCAAACAACAACAAAAAATTTATTGGTTTACTTTTATAAGATAGTTGGTTTACTTTAAGTTTTCTAATCCTAGTAGTAAGTGACTGCGTCTACTTAATACTAGGATTAGAAAACTAGTTCGAACAATACGCTATTGATTCATTGGACTAGTGAAATCTCAGCACGGTTTTATAATCTGTACTACTCGTCATGTTATATAAGCGTTAAGTTGTTTTATAACAAATAGAATCATCAATCAATCATCTTATATTCATATTACAAACGTAACGAAACGACTGGAGCTCAATTGACTAATGAATGGCTCGACAAACAAAATAAATTATTATAAGAAAATTAAGGCATGCGTTCGTCAACCCTAACCGCGACGGGAGCAACAGCGCTAGGGGTCGGGGAGTGGCGCGGCGGGGGGGCGGAAGTGTCGTGCGTGCGATTTAATTCCATCGTCGGCGCGCCCGGGACGACGGCCCGAGCACACTTGAGGAGTAGGGACGTAACCAATCGTATATCGCAGTAATTTATCGATATCGGTACTTCTTTAATAGGTAGATAACGATCGCAATATTATTACTTCGTAATCGAATAAGGTTATCTTAAAGTCTCTAATGTGATATTTTAATTATGTAACTTTGTTGTCGATTCGGTAATACGGCAAATTATACTTAACAACTAATTACATATAAGAGTACTTAAGTACCTATTTAAGTATTACCAACTAATAAGAATATTATAACATGTATTTTCATATTTTTATAGAACTATCTTTCAAAGTATATTTAAATATTATACTTAATCATTCCAGTTTCTTATAAAGGTATTTCTCATATTTACCATGTTTTGTTTTTATTTATTTTATTTAATTTTAATATTTATGCATAAAACAATACAACCGTAGCACAGTACATAAATATACAGTAACCTATCTTCATACAAACGGTCGGAACTCGAGTCATACCTACGCGCCTCGGTGTCGGCATGCGCTCGGCACGAAACCAGTCGCAAATGCGCCGCAGTGACGAACGGACGGTGTGTTGTTTTTTAAACAGTAACCGCGCGAACTTCTTTTAAAACTAAACATATAAATGTAAAGTATGCTGCAGGTATCTATAACCAAGTAAAAGATATTCCATTTTCTCCTCCTTGTCCATGTTTCCCAAAATAATTTTTAATTAAGCTTTATATTCGAATGCGCATTTTTTTTACTTTAAAATATAATAATAAAGCATTCCGTACGTCTCAGTCGAGGCGCAAATATTTTTCAGTCGCAAATTTATAAGACTGATTTGTTATTAAGTCTTAAATCTAACATAAAACATGTTCTTTTAAAATTAAATCTATCAATCAAAAAACAACATGCATTTTATTGAACACTCCCTATTCCATTCACAAAGTATTTTATTTGTTTAAGGGCCGGTTTTTTAATCGTCAGATAACTTTTTTCTGATGAATAAATATGGCGGTATGACATATTTTCTATACAAAAGCTGTCAAAACGTCAAATATATTCCTCAGATAAAAGTTATCTGACGATTGAAAAATCGACCCTAAATAAAATAAAAATATTTACAATCACAAAAATAGATAGAAACTCAAAGTAGGCAGATTTAATTAAAATGCTGTAGGTGAGCAGCCCTATCGCATGTTTACGTACCGCGCGGCTGTACGCATTTATTTCAAAAATACGGCCGAGTTACAATACTGTATATTTATGTACTGTGACCGTAGGGTGATGTAGAGATAAAATGAAGTAGGTGCCATACAGTAGCATGGAACATACTTGTACATAATATATACAAACCAATCTAAACTCTAATGTTTTTAAGTTGAAGCTTTACAACTACCGTTAAGCATTGCTGCACGTTGTAAGGACATATTATATTAATCTCAAGGCCATGTACGTATAGACATGACCTATACTCCATTTGCTTAGGTACTAAACTAAAGGTAAACAAATCATAAAAAAGGTTATTTTATGGAACCATTTTTCATTTCAAAATAAAACGTAACTTAAATATATTATTTTATTATTTAAAACCATATTTGTTTCTTATATTCTAGTATATTTAACTACTCTGTTTAATATTAAATGTTAATTATTCATTCGTAAGCTTGCGAACACTTAATTATATTAAAATTTATAATAATGTCATAAAGTATTGCAATGTGCCTACCATGGAGAAACTAAAAAGACTGGTATTCAAAACATTTTTTACGTAGTAGACTTTTGTTTAGTAGTAGTAGTAGTTAGTAGACTCTACAAAACTGAGAAGTACTACAAGGAAGAGCGGCAACATATTTGACCAATATTACACTAAGTCGGGTAACCAGACGGCATTCGTGACAGTTTCTGATCGTTTTAATTTCGTTAGTTATTATATTTCTTTGCCGTAAATTCTGTTAATTAGTTATTGTTTATTGTCAAAATGAGTGATCCTGAACCGGGTACTAGCCGTGCTAGCTGGAAGAGCTGTGGGCATAATGAAAGAGGCGCAGAAGATGTTTAATTTAGATAAAATAATTGATGACACCAGTGATTGTTTTGTTATAAGTGTTGGTGATCGTTCTTCATCTAATTCAGAGTAAAAATTATAAAGTCAGTGTAAAAGGTATATCCATTTACTCTCCTTATTAAAAGGTTGTACAACCCTGAACGCCGCCATTTTTATTGTTTATCTTCAATTAAGTACCTAACCAAATGGAGTATAGACATTCATAATAATCATAATAGTATAAACGTTTTCTTTTATTTCTAGTTTCAGCTAGAATTCTGAGGAATAATTACATATCTCGTCAATAATATATTTTATACATGGGTACCACCCACATAGATCATAAGAAATAACTTTGCGTTACGAATACAAAATAAAAATATTTTATCGATGTAGTTACAGCACAGCACTGCGCTCGTGAAAGGCGGTGGAAGCGGCGGGCTGGTCGTAAAATTGCGAGACCAGGTGATTCTGTCGGCGGCACTACACAGCACACCTACATGTAGCTACAGCCGTAGACACTATGTACTTAGCGCAGGGCTGTCGCTTACAACCAAATATTATTCATACATTTTCGCAAATATTTTACGTAGCAACTTTCGTCGGTATGTTCTAAGATTTAGCAAAATATGCCGAGCCAAATTTCTTCAGTTATATTAAGTACAAGGTCCCAGTTAATCGTATCGGAATCAAGTACCTACATAATTATATTAGCGTAAGGAGGAGTATAATTATAAGTAATTAAATCTTTGAGCTTTATTTAGATCCCATGTTACGGGTATTAGTACCTATTTTCGTTTACCGAGCACAGTACTCAAAACTGTACTGCCACGGATAACTTCCTGACAGAAGAGCCCAATAACACTTTGATTTGAATACTCAATTAGACCACCAAGCCGAAAACCGAAATTTTTATTAAATGTTGATAAAGCTATTATTATAGTTCAAGCGTTAACTGTTATTATACGCAATTTTATTTATATTTGCGTGCGGTTTGATAACTTTATCAGATTGTATAATTTGAACATTTTTATTACCACTAAAATAGAAATTAAATTACTCACTTCGTAAATTCAATAGTCCAAATCGTGCTTTTTATATTATGCTAATATTTTACTTTTTAGGAAAGTCAACTGCCTCTATGATCCCTTGGTATCAATTTTGCTAACGTTTAACCGACCTGACAGTTATGACCCTCACATGTGTGTTGGGGTATATACGACTATTGTCCTTATCAGTACGAAATTTAGAAATGTGACTGATAGTCGATAATAGGCATCGGCTCCAGACAGACTTAAAAAATGCTAGCTCTTCTTACCAGTTTAGGAATATAAAGAAATGCGTGAGTATGTTGAATTATTTACCTCATGAATCCATATAATAAAAGGAGCAACGATGTCTTACCTGAAATAAAAAACAAAATACAATTACTAAAGTTCATACATTTAGGTTTATTTGCATTAAAAGATTACCTAAAAACAGTTTGGGTATCAAATTATTTTTAACTTCTACTCCTAAGAGTGGCTTCACGTCGTTAATTTAAGGGAGGGATCAAACTCACGACCACTTGACCGTCTAAGGTCGGCAGTCGAAAGTCCGATTACCTAGGCTGCAGCCTCTTCACTTTCCTTTACTACGATATTCAAGATCGAAAGTTATATTCTAGCTGGGGAGCGATCCTCACAATTAGACATTGTCTATGTATGTATATGTCATAATAAAATGGCGAATGTCATTTAATATCTTTTGATCTTAATATATCAATTGCTGGCATGTTAGACATAATTGAACAATTACCTACAGAATGTAATCACCGGCGGGCCCCTGCAGCTTAAGTTTAATAAATCCGCTATTTTAATAGGACTTATTACTATGAAATTAAATAACTGAAAATGGACTTTATTGCAATGTTTTTCTACAACTTACGTTTTTACTATTTAAGCTATTTCTATATACACTTTCCCCGACATATCGACACAGGTCTATTGAATAAAAACGTCTATTTAGGCTGCAGGTATATAGGTTTATCAAATAATGACCTGTTGCTGTCAGCCCTGCGTCGGTAAACACAGATCCGGCTGTACTTATCTACGTGTCAGAGTACGTGCGGGACGGAACTAACTTGTGTTACACATCAACTTGCGCCGACATATGTATAGCTGTGTGAGGTTACAAGGTCGGTACTGCGACTCAAGGACTGACTACTGCTAATTATGGAACTAGTTAGAGGGAATATTGCGATGATAGTGGTGGTGAAGGTTATTGATACCATTGTTAGTGGACTCCTTGGTCGGTCCAATAGTTAGTTTGCGCGGTTTACTCTACTATTAGTCGGACAGACTCGAGGAATATATAAGGTATAACTGTTTATAGACTATGTTCACCAGTTACATACATCGAATAAGATCGACTCTAGTACCTAAGGTTTCGAATTTGATGGTCGGTTCGGGTAGTGAATAAATTTTGATTAACAGCTCAGTTTGTGACTATACCTGGGAAATAAGGCCGCACCTGATTATGTCGGATCCTAACACTCCCATTTAGCCAACGAATTTTATGACTACCTCTAACAAACAATACATAATAATCAAGTACGACTCGTTAGTTCCATGGCACACGTTCATACGTTGTTAAGTCTCCGCACAAAAATTAGCTCGTCGACGCGTCGCTTGACCGACAAGAATATCAATTGAACATCAACACCACCCATGAAGACGCTCCTAAATAGCTACAATAACAGAATTACACAAGCAAATTAAATACGTAGTTACTTCAACAAAAAAGTCAAACACTAGCGTACATGCTTAACACGAGGGTGTGAACAAAGTCAAAATGACTATAATTACTCGGCACAGCCCTGACGTTCGCAAACACTGTATACGTCTGTACTTGTACGTGTTGTGACTGTGAACGGCGCCGCGTCGCGCTACGAAACTTGTGCACCGCGATATTTAATATTACATCAACCGCGGAATAGCGAGTACACGCTGATGGGAATGGCTTTAAACTTTATTAATAGGGGAACTGTGACGACAAAAATACATAGCATACGTTTCTATGAATTTGGACATTTATAGTTGCTATACTTACTTAAATCGAAGTAAATCGAAGTAAATCGAAGTCGATTACTGTTTTAACGTAATACTTAACTTAATAATAAAATGTGAATGTGTGTTTGCTTGTGTTTGACGCTTTCACGCCTTTACCCTCGACCAATCATCGTGAAATTGACATTGACATGACATCGCATACACGTTGTCAAGGATACAGAAAAAGACATCGGGTACTTTTAATTCAGAAAAGGGTACTGTTCCGGAGGGATGGCAATTTATTGAAATAACGACCAAAATCTAGGTAAACATATTTTATATACATTCAGCGGATGTTACCTGAAAATATATTATTATTATATAAACTTTGACAAGTAGTATCATAATAAAATCATCAATCGGTTCAACATATTTTGGTTAACTCATGTTTTAAATGCTGATGGCGTAGAAGTGTTGTATGGAACTACAAGCAGCATTGTATTTCAAGTGCGTGACGTTCGAGGGTCAAGGATTAGATTCTAAGCTTGGATGTTTTTTTCATTTTGCCTTAAGCAATTCTATGAAGCTGCACTGAGACTAAAATTAAGCTAGTTTGATGCCAATAGTACGTGGAACCTAAAAAGATATTCAGAGAAATGTGATATTTTATTCTTACCCCTTTGTGGATATTGTAGTGAAACTATGTAGGTGTTATATCATTTTCTTAACCTGTCAATTATTTGAATGCCAGACATAATTGTAAAGCTATTGTGTCTGGCCACCAGTGTGCCGTGTTTTTTAATCACTCGTAAATAAATGTTTAGGAAGAAACTTGACACGCAAATAGACTGTGTCCTGAAATAACACATAGGATCTTTATTTTACTGTAGGCCTGCCCATGAGATTCACACGGGTGTAGCCGGTTGTAGAAACTAGTTTTTAATAAGAAATGCGTTATAGTACTGAAAGCCAAAATGCGTGCATAAAGAATGTGATGAGAATGAACAAAGCAATCTTTAACTTCGATCTGTTGCCAGAATCTGCTACGATCCTTTGAAATCCGTAGTCTCTTTATCCATGATCAATATATGGTTATCTCATGGCATCAACCATACTCGCACTATCTGCGTAAATATAACGGTCGATAACGCCGCATTACTCGAAGATATTGAATACTAGCGTCTATCTGCGGCTTCATCGGTGAGGATCATGTAGGAAATCTTGTTTGCAGGGCGTAGTGGTTTAAGTAGTTGCTTCGCCAGTGCCACTGCGTTGAGTGGTTTTCTCTTATTTTTATACAATAAAGGTAGCAAACATGCTTACAGCCCACCTGATGGTAAGTGGTCACCGTAGCCTATAGACGCCTGCAACACCAGAGGCATCACTTGCGCATTGCCGACCCTTTAGGAAAGATAGAAAAGAAAAAGAAAGTGGGAAAGAGAAGGAGCGGGAAGGGGGAAAGAGGGTGATTGGGCCTTCGGCACTCTCACGCACCGACCGAAACACAACAGTAGGAATACTGCTATTTCACGTCGATATTCTGTGAAAGGGTAGTCCTACCTCGGTTGAGCCAGCCCCATTCATGCTGAAATCAGCGGCACTCTACTACTCCTGTGTATGTGTGAGTGTTGTGGGTTCGATCCTTATATGAGACAATAATTTGTGTGATCGCCAAATGGTTGCTGCTAGTCTGGGTGTTCTTTATGACCTTTGTTTGAATTTGTGTAAAGTTCTCCGCGACACAGGAATTAAAGCTAGTGCGGTATAACAGGAATTAAAAGTAGTCTTCAAAAAGACTCATACTGTTTTGACAAGTACACTAGGTATGTGTTTTCAGGATATGGTCTATCTATGTGCCAAATTTCTTCTAAATCTGTTCAATGGTTAATTTGTGTTTGAATAATAATCTTCCAAACGTCTTCAGAAGCTTCCACATTTATTATATTTGTAGATGTAGGATAAGTTTTAAGAATATCAAGAGAAAATTTGTGGAGTTTAGTTTGATAAATCATGGCATAAATTTACATTCTCGTGGGATTTGGGTCGCACCACCATCCCTTAGAGCACTATTATTATAATCTTACTTTTGTGAGAACGAGACATGTATAAGCACAGTGTATAGCTCTGGCTCCTTAGCTTGTGGTTTAAGCTTATATTATCATCGCTATAGGACATAGTTGTATGGCTGCTAAAATATGGGTGCTACACCTCTCTGCCTGACCTGTCTGGGTATACGTTAAGTAGTTATTATGTACATATTAGTCATATTATAATCAAAGCTAGATAATACATGGCTACATACATAGGTACTTATAATAAGTTTTGATTATAAATAACGACTACTGTATAAAACACCTGTAAATGCGTAAAGGCTTAGATAGCGATGTATGCAACACACACATTTCAATAGCCAAGTTTAAGTCGTAAAACGGCAAATGTATTGCTGCCGCCTAGATATAGTGCTCAACAACTTTACAATGAATTGCCTGCAAGGATAACTCATTGGATACTGGTTTTTGCTTATTTAATCCGGCTTGCGAAATATATGAGACAAATTCAAATAGAACTTTTCCATGTCGCAAGCCTCATTTAATTTAGGTTTTTACATCACATACACTTATCTTTAACTTTTGTTATAGTAACGAAAACCTTATGGTCAGTATTACTTCGAACTATTGATTTAGGCACAACGGTCACAACCTAGTCAAGAAAGGATACCTGAAAGTAACTAGGTAGACACAAAATAGCTTACAATGTAAACCAAACCAACGTCTGCCGAATTTTCCAACAGATAATCTTATTTCGTTATCTCTTTGAAAATCAGTAATGGTGACCGGCTTTCCATTCAGACAAGCGTCTCTTACAGTAGTTTTTAGTATTTAAACTATAGTTAAGATAAAAAATGCTAAACTTACTAATGCACTTGCGTATAAATTAGAATTAACAGAGTCATAACAAGTAAGTATATTTTTTTGCTAGCCCTGGTTCAAATTCTGCTTTGGGCTCTAAATATTACCACTGTAGAACTCCTACCATAGTAAAATTTACTCCTAAATAATATGTTAAACTTAATATAAACTTTATTTTATATCCACGAAAGTAAGCAGATATGTTTTCATCCGTATTTTACTACATATCTTTATTTAGGCGAACTTATTGCTGTCTACTGAGTACATTTCCTAATTCCATAGGAATTCCTCGCCCGAGCCGGCAATCTAACATGGGACGTCAAGATCGCGGACAAACATAACACGCGCAATTTAAACCATGGAACAAACGAGGCACTCTACCAAAATCATAATGAACTTAAAACTCCCAATTAAATAAAAGGCGTACATTTTTATTTTCACCTCTACCTATTCTAATCTCTTAACTTAATAGAGTTTTACGACATCCACAAAAAGTAGTTAAGAAGCGCACATAAACTCGCCCATTTTCATCGTCGTAAGCAGAATAAACGAATTGCCTTCACGACCGTTGTACCTCTTTCTTTTACCACATAAACCTTCACGTCACCAGTTACAGTAACAAATAATGTTAATTGAAACTACAGTTTCACTCACGGGATCAAACATTACCTACCGTTTCTAAACTCCATTGTACGTATATCGACATATGTCTTCGACCGGCGCAGCTTTGTTGATTGTGACAGCAAAAATACCCATGAAATCCGAGAGCTAGAGAGTACGGTTGAAGTATATAGGCATGTAAACAGTACCTACCGATATGCTCGAGGTAAAATAAATAGTTGTAAACAAATAGAGATGATTTCTTACAGTGATGTGCGCTCAGTTTATGATAAATCAATACATTACTTGTATTAACAAGTAATGGAAATCTCTTTACCTATGGCTAAGTAAATGTTAAGCTCCATAATTAATCTAAGCAACAATTAGAACTGTTACAACCTACTGTTACAACAATAACAATATTTTTTTTGCGTTTATAATATAATATTATGATTGATGGAGAAAAAGTGGACCAAGTGAAAGAGTTTGTATATTTGGGTACATTGTTTACAAGAGATGGTAAACATGAGGGAGATATTGCAAGAAGAACGATTGCTGGCAACAAAGTGAATGTAGCTCTACGCGCTTTTATGAACAGTCGAAATGTATCCGAAAAGGCCCGTTTGGCTGTTCATAGAGGACTATTAGTCCACACTTATGTATGGCAGTGAAAGTTGGGTATGGCAAAAGAAGCATGAGAGCAGAATAAATGCTGTAGAAATGAGAGCGCTGAGAAGCATATGTGGTGTGACTCTGAAAGATAGAATAAGGAATAGTGTGATTAGAGAGAGATGATGATGATGCGGCATGAAAGTGGATATAGTGACAAGAATAAAAAAGGGTATGTTAAGTTGGTTTGGGCATGTAGAAAGAATGGACGAGGAAAGACTGACTAAGAAAGTTAATAAGGCTAGTGTGAATGGAACAGTTGCAAGAGGAAGATCTAGGCGAACGTTTTGAACCGACGCGACGGACGTGTATGAGAAATGTGATGAAAGTTAATGAAGCCAGAGAAGTGTTTCAGAATCGTAGCAAATGGAAATCCGTAGTCTCTGCCTACCTTTCTGGGAAACAGTCGTGAATCTCGTATATATCGTATATATGTATAGTGCAATAGCAATTACAAAATATCCATAAATAGGGCATTGCAATGTATGACTATATCCATAATTGTGCGATTACAAATGCAACATCATCGATATCGATAATTGACGACACTTGTCCAATGTCCATCACTATCGCATGCCGTGCCGCGCCGTCGGCGATTTACGAGCGCGCGACAAGTCGCAGGCAAACTGGCGCAAACCCAGGTGACCGCGCGACCGCTTCATACCTACGGGCGGCCACTACCTACCGCGAGGGATACCGGTGTAGGTAGCTAACCGGTGGGTGATAGCTACCTACCTACACGTGGCCCACACCGAGCGCCCGCGGTACGTATGGGACACCGAGGCACAAAGACTAGGAACACATAGATATGCAGGTACTATACGTATGCTGCATTTTGATTGTTGGTTCGAATATTTGTATCAGTACTTAAGATATGTGGCATTCATCGCTACGAGCTGGGTGCACCTGTTTGTTGACACCAGGGCAACAAACGTTCTAATTGTTAGTCATACTTATGTTTGGTGGAAACCTTGTAAATGTTTTGCGATTCGTTTTGAACCTGAATAATGGATTTGCTGTTTTATACCTACATAAAACAGTAAATGGAAACTATAGGAACATGAGAGAGTAAATAGCTACAAACACAAAAATATTATTATTATTATTATTAATATCGAGTTTGGACATACCTACGCACCGAAAGGGTAAGTGGCTAAACTTTATCGGCGAATTGTATCACACTTACATTCACATCATTCATACAACCAATTCCATAACAGGACACAATAACACTTTGCTCAATACGGGGATCGAAACTGTGACCTGGCAATCCGACACAGCCAAAAGCGCTAGTCCTATTTCACGTACCAATCAGGCAGCACTAATTTTAGTAAATCAACAAATAACAAGTATAAAAGCTTAAATGTTGTGACGGCAAAGCCATAAAATATTACGAGTACAAAATACCACGATTTTAGCAATGCAATCTTATTCTAGTACTTAGTAGGTTGCATTTCGTAGCTTGCACCAGACTTCTAGTTATTGAACTGCAACAGGTTGTAATACCATAGAGTACATAATTATTAAAAGAAGTGTAGCTTTATTCAAAATACAAAAAGTCGTAACTCAGGGCAAAGTTTCACCTACCACCCAACGAATGTATAGACATAATAAGTATAGACATGTAGGCCAGACTGCTACCGACAAAAGCGTACCTCACGCTACCCATGTGTATATTGTATATGTATGTACTACTCGTGCAATATGTGTATAGGTTGTATAGCTAGCTGCCTGTGCCGACACGCCAGGAGCAGCCTCAAAACTTTACCACGAAGGTCGGAGCAGTTTTGATAATTGGCAATGTTTTAGTAAAAAAAGTTGCGTATGCCTGCCGCGCCTACGGAGAGGACTGGGAAATCAACTGATATTGTAAATGTGTGAACATATGGGACCTGTTTTGTAGTTTACCCAGACCTTGCTGAATGTTAATTCAACCGTGTTTTTTTGACATTTAAAGAATCTACATGAAATATCGTTAAATTAAAATCATAAGTTTGATATCAGTGCATTTACAGCATTACAATCTGAAATTTCACTTCCACGTCAGTTTAAAATAAAATCTATTAATTTGGAATCAATACGTAGCAGAAACTGAAAATATTAATGGATTATTACGGTCGCACCAGACTGGGAGTACATAGGTATACAGGAGCTATATAACTACGATAAATTTCATCGGCGCGCCCGGCAGGCGTCGCGTTACAAGCATCACTCGACGCTAATGACGCACTTGTTCCCGCCCGTACGATCTCGCCATCTCGCCCCTTCTCGTTCTCGTCAGCCCGTTGCTCGCGCTTTCTCGCGATTGCCCGCCGGCGCGTGACAACGTCGCGTCGTAGGGAAACTGATGCTGGAAGGTGCTTGTTACATTTTCTTGAAACATTTTTTTGGGAATATGCACCATTTGCTGACTTGGCACTGATTAGAATGTAAAAAAATGAGACCATCTTTTATTCACAATTGTTTCCAGAGGACAATAAAATTGGTATTTAATACCTTGATTCTTCTGGTAGTTAGTAAACTTTATATTCTCAAGCATTCAGAACCTATATTAGTTATCTCAAACTTGTCACATCGGATGTGAGCATTATGCAGAGTTCAGGTTCACCGCGTGTCAGTACATCAATCGCAACAACATCGAAGGCGACAGAGCGTGCGACGTTCAGCGCCGAAAGCCACAAGCGTATCCATGCTCGCTTGATCAGAACCAGCCCGGCATGTAAAATATAAATTACCTAGTTGCTTTAATAAGTGTTTCAGGGCACACCTCTACATAATATAAAATGTTTATGAAAATCAAGGTTGCTCAACGCAACACTGATCGATCTGCCTTTTTGTGATTGGACAACCAATTCAAAGCATTGACCCCGGGGATGCCGCTTACTTCAACTTCTACGAAATTAACAGTTTACATGAAGTTATCACGTCTTTTTAAATTATTTTATCACAGAGCCTCATAGCGAAAATAACTAAAATAATTTAATTTATTTGCAATATAAGAACGACTCCATTTAGCCTCAGTTTAAGTTATCTTTGATTGTATGTTGCGCAATACAAATTCATTTTCACACGTTTCGAAACACGAGGAGCACATAAATAAAAAGAGGTAGGTCGCATCCAGCGGTTCGTGGTCGCGACACAAGCCCGACAACCGACACCGGCGCGGCGCCACAAGAACAATGCGTCTCGAACGACGTCGCACGCTCGCGCCAACCGGAACACCCGCCGACTTCATCCATTTTTATTTATTTTCGCCCCGCGTTTTATTTAATTCCTTCTGTATTTATTGCAACTTGTTGAGAATGTTTCGCCTTACGCGGCCCGTGTCGCTTCTTGCTCGATTTCTTGTCTTGACTGAAATTATGTTGGCAGGCTGTTTGCTGTCGCCGTGAGCTCTCACCCTCCTTGCCTGAAGTTACTCTACGTACTTAACTGTAGGTAGATTGTATCTATAGTAGCTTCAATATGTAGACGAGTTTGATAGGCATAATATAATGTACATTGTATGAGCCATGTGAAACCAGTGAGACATTAAACCGAACACTTCAGAAATCTAATAAAATAAGTAGACTACTATTTTACTACTTACTGGAAGTCAATTTAAATTTAACTATACTTTGATCAGCCGATTTTCTTTTTATTAAATAATATATAAGAATATTGTTTAAGCTTTTAACCAGCAAATAACCTGGGTGTAATAAGTACAGTAACTAAAAGTTAAGATAAATGAAAATAATATCCACTCCCAGTCTTAATAAAATGTCTGCACCAAAAAATCATAGTGAAACGTCCGGCCGGCGAGCGCCAACAACTGCAGTAAAAAAACACAGGTCCATTCCATTTTTCACATAAACTTAATCTAATCTAGAAAAGCGTTTTCCTGTAAAAAACATTGACCACTCCGACTGGTGACGACATTTACCGGCGCGGCGGTACCAGGCTATCATAAATTACAAGCTAGCAGCATTGCACTAGCGGTCGGTAATTACGATTCTACAAACATGGTACTACAGTTGCTAAACTTTAAATTCACCCTTATATTCTACATTTTAAGAGAGTTTGCAACGGCATAGATGTGTGTCAAAGAGTACGGGCCGGGCTCGGGCGGCGCATGCAGGCGCGGCGACGCTGATGACGCGTAATTAGAACGCGGTTTGATTCTGAAACACGATCGAATTTCTGAATCAAGTGAACTCGTTACACGTCAAATCCGACTTTGATTGTCTTTTTTAAAATCCACGTCGTTTGATTTCTCTTGTAGAACTTAGAAAACTTCATTGCAAAAATGTACACGTTTCAATTAGGATTGGATGATCGCTGGTAGGAGTTCGACGACATTAATTTGCAGTAAGTATCAATAACGTACGATGCATACTGTGTATAATTAATAAGCGCACTAACCCGTAGTGCTACGACAGACACCGCCTACAATCTCGCCCACACAGATTAATTATTCGCTCCCAACGTAATTATCAACGCGCCTCTAATTATAAGGCGCGGGCGGCCTCGGCACGGAACGCCTCGAAATGCCTCGGGCTGCCTCGAGCCGCCCGCCGCGCCGCGCCTCGTCTCGACTTGACCGCGAGTCCGGTTACCGCCCTAAGCACACATATCTTCCGTGATTACCTTATAAGAGGGGTTAGGATATCACACGCTGTTGCTGAAATCTGTGACACTAAAATGTGTTTGTTGTTTGTACGAAATTCTGAAGTTGCCGTGTTACTTTGGGACTAATTCTGCAAACTTACTTATTAATCCGTGCATATAATTTTGATCTAAAATAAGAGCTTGGTGAGTCACAAGCACAAACCAAGTCCCTGTAAGGCACAATGATGGTATAGCGTACTTGGTTGATAAACAAATATTAGTAACAGGGATCGAAGTACTGCCCCATAACACAGCAAGAAAGTTAGTCCACGAACCATTACTTTATGGCAAAATTAATCAACCTATTATTATTACTTTCTAAAAACAAAATTCTGTAATACTTTCGTGTAAATAAACAACTTCACAATAGGTGATTCTAAAACACCTTTATCATGGGCGCGCACCGTACAATGCCGTGGGTCCGGTGGGTCCGATAATAGCACACTTTACCGCCATGAGATACCGGCCGTATCTGCTATAAACCGGCAACAATTCACCATCGTAAACCGACCACGTCAACGTTTCCCATAAATAACAACCGTAAAGATGGCTTTCAACAGATTTTTGGTTGTTTGTTAAACATTTTTGCACCAAGGGTTCATGAGTAGGTAGGTAGGCGTCGTTGAGGACGGGAGTACAAACACTTCTAGTATTATGTTTTTGATGTGGGCGTACATTAATTGTCACATTGAGTTCAGGCATGTATTTTTGCGCCCACGGGTATCACTGGACTTAATTTTATCCTTTATTTATCGAATAGTTTTGTATACCTGGGTATTACGAACGCTCCTGACAGAGCATATCATAGCCGTTGCGTGGCCGTGGGTGTAAAGGTAAAACTAACAAACTCCTAGAGTATAAATATTTATCCTCTAGGAGTTGAAACATGGTCAAAAAAGCTTTTTAGGAGATAGTGTAAATAGGATTCGATCTTACTGTAATTTTAATAATAATTATTATTACTTTGTTGTTGTTGTTGTTGTTGTCCTAAGGCACCCCGCTGGTGCAGAGGGCCCCAACAAGTTTTCTCCAAGCCGGCCGGTCCCGCGCGATTCTTCGAGCGTCTTCCCATCGGTGGACAAGGAGCTCAGGAGGGAAGAACTCAATTATTACTTTGGTGCTAATTATATATTTTATATTTTCAGATTTTAAGAGTAAGCAAGTGCTAATCGCAACTTCGTCTGCTTCACATAAGATATTTTTCATTTATGCTCTGCTCCTATTGGTCGTAGCGTAATATTATATAGCCAACTATCGAAAGAAATTTTGCAATTCGAACCAGTAATTCCAGAGATTAGCGCTTTCGACCAAACAAACAAACTCTTTTAGTGCTGGATAGCCTATTTATCGAGGAACGCTATATGCTATATATACATCACGCTACGACCCACGGGGGCGGCGCAGTAACCATAAACGCGAGTGAAACCGCGGGCACATCTAGTATTAGTATAGATTGCTGGAATACATTTGTGAACTGATTGAAACATCATTTCCCATTCTAGGCTAATTTTCTTTTTGTATTGATATGATAAGGTAAGGTATGACTCAATAATAAATATATATTTTAGTTAATATTGTCTTCTGTTTACGCGAATGTTATTCATTGAAATTAAACTATAATATACGGATTTTATCGCGTTGTTTATTTAACACTGTACCTATTACATAATTTTGAAAACTGTTACACTACCACTACTATTGAATTTTACTAATTTATAAGCTAATGAAATTATTAAAACTATTTGTATTTAGGTTTACAGCAGCCATGGTCACGGGGTCTCCCCGTGACCATGGCTGCTGAAAAGCAACCGAAACGTCGGGGAAAGTGTAAACCTAAATACAAATAGTTTTAATAGTTTTAATAATTTCATTAGCTAAATTAGTAAAATTCAATAGTAGCAGTAGTAGTGTAACAGTTTTCAAAATTATGTAATAGGTACAGTGTTAAATAAACAACGCGATAAAATCCGTACATTATAGTAGTTTAATTTCAATATATTTTAGTTGTTTAACATGCTCAATTTTCTTACTATCTACATCTAGAGAAGCTAATGGCCTATCTAATGAAAAGTGAATGGCAATTGCAGGTCCTGGGACTTAGGCAATGTTGGGGATATAAACCCAGGCAAGCCGCTTCCCACCTGATAGTAATAACTTTCTTTAAATCTCTGTTAAAGAATAAGGCATTATAAACTAACTATCCAACTAGAAACATAAAACGTAAACAACAAGTCCGGTAGCGTTATACAATCGACACGAAATTACTAGGAGCGCAGACTTGATAACAAGTTAAACTGAGCACTTATCGTTACGGGCCGCGCGCGAATGAATCAATCAATCAACGCGCGGAGGGAAAGTGGCGCGGGTAATGAGCAGGGAGCGCCGCTAGATGGCGCTCTGGCGCCATTACTCGCCCGCACGTATAGTGATGGGCGATGCGCGCAGAGCGCAAGTTACTCGATGATTTATTATTATACAATAAACGTTGCGTGGTATTCTATTTTAACGTTGAGATAGTTATTTTAACTTTAAATATATTTCGTGAAATACTATTCAACGTTCATATACCTAATAAGTATTATGTACAAGAAAACTCATAAAACACTCTAACATTAAAACTTAACAATCAGTACAATCATTTTCGAATAATAATATTATTTGTCTTGTGGCATCGTCATTAAAGACAGGACCATCAACAATTACGTAAGCCTTGCTACCTATTTTTTATGAATTTAGATAACAATCCCTGCATTTTTTCAACGCTTCTGAAAATTCGTAATACCCTTAAGCCTCTTAATGTTAGGCAGAGAAATATAACATCTACATTTCCCCAGTCATACTTAGCTCCTGCTTAATAGTGGACAAGTCTGCAATCTATGGAACACAGTCTCTTAGTGCTGCTATTGAAAATATTTTAACAGAATAGTCCTATAATACTGGGTGGGGGACTTTACGATTCTCAGTAAACTTTCGCCAATAGATTACAAAGATAAACTTTACCAACGACGTAGTGAAAAAGCAGTTGCCTTGCCATTGTCGCTGTGCTAGCTGTCATGGGCTCTAATCCTACTACACGGTTCAATTATTAGTGAAACACACGAATAATTGTCCCATCCGTCCGTCTGTCCGTCCCGTTATGTTTTAAGTCTGGGTGTACCCTTGTAGCAGACAATTGTATGCTTGTAAAGTCCTCTATGTCATAGGATACACATCCCTAATGTTGGCGTTGCGTTGTATTAAAAAAAGTTGACATTAACAAAGAGTTTTATTACAGATGTGGGCTAGTATGTTTAAATATGATCACCTTTCTGGACGTTAAGTTGTCATCACACACAATGCCAAGACAACAAGCTAAATTATAAATATAGTATTATCATGCTCACTCATATTGAATACTATAATACGCTATTATTCTATATCTTGTTAATGTAATGTGTGAGCTCACTCTTATCATAATGGAAACTTTTTCGTGTGATGTAAGTACTTAGAGAGTATTCATGCTTTAAATCTTTGGGCAATAAGTTCAAATAGGTGTAGGTACATCGTGCAAACATTAGATAGATTATAACGAGGCGACGGCGATGGCGATGTGAACGTTCGTGAAGTGTCGCGGCTGGCGACCGCAACGCCATTACTGAGTTAGATGGAGGACACACGCGCTGGCGACCAGCGAGTGAAACTAAATGAAACACTCACGCTTGTAATACTAGAGGCCTTTTTACAGCGTCACCGGTACATGATAGATGTACCGCCAAGAAGTGAAATACCTTGTCTCTATCTGTGTTACACTAAATTTACAGACTGGCTGACTTCAAGTTGCGAATATACAGATACATTCTTGCCAAGCGTGCTCCATCGTTGACCCTATCATTGCCTAACTAACAAGTTGCTTCAGATTAGCTCGTCGTCAAACGTAAGTCTATTAGACCCAAAAATCTATGTTTTAAGACCGACGTCTAGCGTGGACATTTTCAAACTTTATGCTGATACGGAGAATTCCGCGCCAGAAAAACAGAATAACATTGCTTGACCCAAAAACATCGCTCAGGATCTTATATTTTGGTGGACCAAGGGATGATTACCCTTAAACTTGAACCAAAACTTAGGCCACGTAAAACGGGGCCAAGGAGCAACTTACTTTTTTACCTTCAAAGGGAGGACACAAGACCAACTTATAATAACTGGACTTGTGCCACTAGAAATACATTTGTAAACTATCAATTAATCACGCATTAGACAGAATGGATTAAGTTGCTATTGCCAAAGCGTCGAGTCCAAAGGCCAAGTCTAAAAGACCGGCTTGCTATGCTCGATCAAGAATATGTAAGAGTTTATTATATTCTATCAAGCACTAGCATGCTTACAGTCAACTTTAAACTCATTCACGATATGCAAGTAAAAATGAAGAATAAAGAGAACGCAATATGAATTTCACTTTATGTATTGTTAAAAGGTTAAATTATTGAGTCTCTCGTATACTGGAAATCTAGGCACGCTACTGCGCCGAGTGTTGTGAGTTCTAGCACCACATGGTTCTTATACTAAGCTTGCTATATAACCAATTGTTATTATCCTATAAAAAAAGGTATTGTAAAGATTTCTAAACTGAAAATAGATTATTGTAATTTTTCATGTATACATTAAACAGTAAAATGTTTGTGAATGTGTGAATGTTTTCTGCTGAAGAGTTTTATAAAAATACTAGTTATTTGAAACCCAAAGGGCGAGTAATCTTTTAAAATACCTCTTGTGGACTTGAAGAGTTTGTCTCAGGTAAAAACGAGACGATTACACGATGAGCTGTCAACCCCGCTAAATGCCAGTTCTCGTTATCAACGAGTTGATAACACTAAGTGCTAAGTCATCCAACATTCTTTAGAAAATTGAGGAAAAAGAAAAAGATGGTAGATCTCGATATTTACGTTCGCGTAGATCCTATTCATGGTTGAGCAGTATAAGTGTGTAATAAAATAAATTTCAATACGAGTAAAATGTGTTAACTTTTATTACAATCGTATTAATGCAGAAAAAATAATATTATCCTAACTAAGGTGCTTACAAACACAGGAAATGTCTTCGATTCCCATCTTTTACACTATTGATGGGAAACCGCTCTTAACGCGAGCATTTAGTTTATATACTAACAATAATACGTTTACATTCTCCTCGTGACCACGTCTACTAAAAAGCAAACGAAACTTTGGAGGAAAGTGTAAACTTAAATATAATTTAATATTTTAAATTGTTTAAATAGTACTGAAGTGTAAATAATACAAATTAAATCGTACCAAAATTATGTAATAATAGTGTTTTAAAATAAACAGCGCGATATAATCCGCATACAGTAGTTTTATTTCGATGAACATTAATCAAACATAAAATAGTATTTAATAATATGTGTATTTTGTTACCTAAATTATCATTTTGTATTATTAATATATATTTTGCATAATAGATTCACATGTATTTCGTCTATTTGCTCCTGAGGCTGAGGTGACTTCAAAAGTAGCTGTTAAAATGTAACCACATCTGCTCTACCTCTTTGAGGTTTTAAAGACATAAGTCTCAGCAATCTCATTAATTCAAGATGTTTAGTAGATATTCTCGAAAAATTCAAACTAGTAGAACTCATAATGATTGAGATACGTTTTATACTAAATTACACTTTTGGCTCGCCTCGCTCGCCACCATGTTGACACACACAGCCTGACGAACGAAATGGCGGAAATCCGTCGAGAGTGTCGCGACAATACACCATTATAATTTCCTTGCGTATCCACCTCCACGGTGGCACATAGCGTGAAATTTTAAAAGCCTCAGGCTTAACTTCCGCCTTTTGTGGACATATTAATACCTGACAACCTATTACACTGAAATTATTATGATAGCTAAAAATGGTTGAATATAATTTACGCGGCGAGGTGCTATATTTAATGTATACCTGCAACCCTATGGTTTAAATCTATTTTTCTTACCATAATCGACACGTACTGACGTTATTTGAATGTTTGCCTAGTACACAAGTACCTAATGCGTCAGTTGATTTTTAAATGAAAATCCAATATAATCAAAACCTCTTTTCAGATAACCGTAAATTGCACATCCTAATAAATATATCAGAAGGTCTACTCATACTACCATGAGCTTTCGGAAGTCCTAACGCACCTTAACGCATCTTATTAAAATGCGATTAACCTTTTTTCTATAATAAATCAAACTGTATGAAAAGACACGGCGACATTCAAACGTTTCGAAGTGTATCGAGAGTTATAAAAATTCATGGTACTTACATCCTCGTCTCCATAACGTAAAATTGCATGTTCGTACAGTATTTATATTATACAAGTTTCAGTACCTATATCACTGACCATTACAGACATTTTAACCAATAGTATTTTTCACAGAATGCAACAAAAACCTGTGAGATTCTGCCTTTGTAATAATTACTCATTAATATTTACGACGCGCCTACGTTTCATGTTTTCGAATTTGATTTGGATGCGGTCGGCAAGTTGTCATACAATTTGGCGCAAACATGTGTACTTCAATATCATGTAATGTGTTAAATAAACCTTGTATATTCAACGTTTCATACGTTTTAAATATGTATGTATATTGAAACTGTACATAATAAATAAATTTGATGTATTGATTTCCTACAAAGTTGTAAATAGTTACAACTTCTTCAAAATCAAATATTCGAAAGATAGATCAATTTCCAAGCATCAGTTATGAGTATTATTATCTTTATTACGAGTATATAATACTCTAGGTACTTGTATTATAAGATCTTTATTCACAACAACACCCGAGAAGTGATAGGCAACGAGCCCCTCACCAAGAATGTCACTATAACTCGTTTCCCTTCACTTGCTATCTTCTAAACAACTATAATATCTAAATAGGTCCAAAAACAGAAGCATCTAACGACAGTCATGTTGAGCGTCCGCTCAGCGAGGGATGAAGAGGGGAATAACGAACAAGTGGCCGGAAAAATACAGAGGGGAGGTATCACGGGGCGATGTCGGCTATTAAACTGTTTAGGAGTACCACCTCACTTGTTATGTCCCAGTTCCAACAATCGATACGGTTACTAAATTTATGTTGAGGCAAATCCTAATCGAGTTTGTTTCATGCATTTTAATCAGTTGCGCATCACTATTTCATCGAACAAAACTCAAATTTGGAATATATGAAAAATGAGTTTCGGTTACGTGTCGTACATTTGTTCGGTCTATTTGTTACCAAAAATTCAACAAAGCGTACTCGTTCAAATCAATCAATTTAAATCAACCGCTGTCAAGCAATTATTATTCCGCTTACCAACTTCTGGGCTCGTGAGCGGGTGGGGGGTGATTACCGCTTGTCGTTTTTCCCGGGGCATTCTACAAAATATGTATTACAGCTGATATTGCGGCATCCTACCGCTCTGCGTAAATTTTTACAGAAAGCCGTGACTTTGTCACGGTTGTTGTGTCGTGATCATCTGACAGATGTCTACTTAAGCACGTCTGTACCGTGGATATTTCGAAAGCTTTTTCTTAGCAAATTGCGGGGGTTGAGATTAGAGCGCAGTAGCCTGTTCTGGAGTGGTGTAAATGTGTATTGTTGTAATCATAATGTAATTAATACACGTAATAATCAGTAGATACATGTATTAAAAACAGTGTAATATATAACTAACTACATAGATTTATAGAGATGTTTGCAATCGAAACGCTGAAATCAAGAGCGGTATATAATTTATACATACATATACGATATAAATATATAACAACGTACATATAGTTACTAGGCATGTAGCAGCGTGCTAAAGTTATATCGCTATGTACGGTGTGGATTCACACGACGCGCGACGTCGACGTAGGTAGTCGGCACCTAATGGCCCGGGAGGTAACGAGCGCGCCGTCATTATAACTAAATTATGTAGGTGCCGCGGCACCCGCGTTGCTAATGCGACACAGGCCGAGCGCGCACCGGCCACCTCTCTTTGTTCATGCGCTCCTTGTAATTCAGACACATTCGGAATGGAGGTTACTTTGCTTGTTGCACATTTTATTGGTAGTGGAATTTTAGCTATTTTGTACTTTACATATAAATAAATAATTAATTCGAAAGAAGGACACTGAAATTAATTTAATATTACTTAATATAATAATTACAAATAAATACCTAAATAAAATTCTAATTGACACTTTCTTTTTTCTTTGTACCAGAAAGTTGCGCAATATCGTGTTGAAATTGTATAATTAATATATACTATAAAAAGTCAATACAGTCTTAGTACCTACTTTATTTTCTAAATATTATATTATATTTTATTGATGTTTGTTCCTTTGTGTCATATTGGCGATATTTCGACTAAGATTTATCTGTAGAAATAAAATTCGCAATGATTTTTATTAGCATAGCCTGCCTAATACCACCCGTCACTAGTCTTTTTATATTGCAAAATTACAATAAATACTAGGCAATCATAACATGTGAAACAATAAATGTAACATCAGCATCAGTCATGTAACGGCGAGGATTACACAAATATATAATATCCATTCTATAACGCTACAAATCGAATTCTCTAGTAGTTAAATATCCATTATAATTGCACCTTATCGTTTAAAATTTGCGATAGTCAAATTAAACATTTACATTATAAAATCTAAAATTGACAATCACATACTGTCTATATTTATATATGTATTAATTATATTTAATTTTAATAAACCGTGTTTATGTACTTCTTATACAATAATTATAATTATGGTGTGTGTAGTAAAAATAGAAACAAGAAAAGACCATAATGATTCATGTATAATATTGCGTAATTACGAGTATAATGTTCACGGAAAACCAATTCCATAAACACTTTCATTCAATAAATAACAAGACAAAAAATATATAAATAACAGGCAACACATTTATTTTTCCCAAATAGCGCGCGCGTCGAGCACATTGAGGCTGCAGTTACGTCTTTTTACACTACGAATTTACAACGAGTACCAGGGTAGCATGAGATAATAAGCGTTTGTGGCGCAGCAATATCCGCGGCGGAATCGAATGCTGGGAGATAGGTACTGAGCGACAGATAAAATATATGAGATTTATCGTGGGCGAGACGCGAGTGAAGATTGACTCAGAGCGGGATTTTTTTTGTCTTTTGCAGTAATCGTTAGGGTTGTCACTTGAAATAGCGGTATCAGCGATTGTGTGTTTTAGTTGCACACACACGTTAGGATAAATAATCTGATGATAAATCTTAGTTTTCAATTCATATTATTTATATTACTTGCTATAATTAAAGCATATTTTAACACTATTTTTATCTTCTTATCGCAACGATTGATTTTGTTGTTTGTCCCAAAATTCTTAAGTAAAACTTGATAATAATATACTGTTTCGCTACAAAGTCGGGGGGTAAGGTTATGCCGTAGGTAATGCAACACTTATTGCATAAACTCCTACCAATTACGAATATGAATTCGGTCTTCTTATGGGACTTCAGCATACTCTTTTTTATATTGTTCTTATAAAGGCGTCACTCACGAATTATTTTATTACCATTGCCGCGAATATATAACGCGGAGCTATTCACCTATTCTAAAAGAAAGCAATGTAAGACGAACATTGGCATTGAACAATGAGTGAAGTCTAATATGGGTAATATTTAGCGCGAGTGAACATCGGCGCAGACCGCGGCGCGGTGCACTCGGCTGGCGTCGCGCCAGACTCGGCCAACTGACGGCCGATCACTTTCGGCCCGGGACACCAACACTACCGCGACTAACCCCACTTGATACTTGTACGTATTTATTTATGCATTAGATGACGATTTTTAGTGTCAGACTGCACAGCTGATGTCATGGTGGTTAGTGGTCGCACCACCATTGAAACTACACCGAGTGTTGTGACATTGATTCCAGCACACGGGACAAAAATTGGTGTGTTCCTCGAATAGTTGTGTCAAGTTACGGTGTTCTTTGTGTCTTTTATTTGAATGTTTGTACAGGCCCTCGCGACACTGGAATTATTCCTAGTGCGGGAGTTGTCATTTTTAAAGGAAAGATAGTTTATAGAAATATATCTACTTACTATAATTAAACTGACTGATCTATAGGAATTGGATTGTTGAAGTAACATCTGAAAGCTAATAAGTCTTATTTTTACAACATCGAATCCGAATGACCCATTGGCGCAGTGGTTGTGGAAGTGACTGCTGTGCATGAAGTCCCGGGTTCGAATCCCAGCTCAGCGAAAATGTCATCGTGTGTTCCTCTCAAGAAATTACCCGTACCGGGAGACGATAATAGGCTTGTCATCTATCACGTAGACAGAAAATACCATAGATGGCGAAATGTGTGTGTAAAACACCACTGATTACCCCTTCGATGAATTTGCCTAGCTCTAGCTCTTGTGTAGTAGAGCCTCGCTGATTTCAGCATGAAAGGCTCGACCGAGGAAGGACTACCCTCGCACAGAAAAGCAACGTGAAATAGCAGTATTCCTACTGTTGTGCTTCGTTCGGTGAGTGAGAGTGCTGGAGGCTCCAATCACCCACTTTCCCACTTCCCGCTCCTTTTCCTTCCCACTTCCTTTTCTAAAGGGTTGGCAATGCAAGTGATGCCTCTGGTGTTGCAGGCGTCAATAGCCTACAGTGATCACTTACCATCAAGTGGGCCGTATGCTCGTTTGCCACCTAAGTTGAATAAAAAATTAAAAAATGTAGGCGTGAGACTATTTGTGGTACGTTTTCTTTTCTAGCGGGACCCGTATAGGCAATAAGTTAATAACACGGAGGTGTTGGAACAGGGATTGATCGCACGTTGGCGATGCGCCAGCGACGCGGCTCGCGATACCAACAACACTCTGAGCCGGCCCGCCGTACCGCGTCGCTACCTACATTACCTTTAACCAATGATCTTTATATACCTACTAGATTTTACCCGCGGCTTCGCTCGCGTAAACGTGAGTTAGGTTAGGTTAAATCAGTATTAGGACTTTTTCTGGATGAAAGGTACTCTGTCCTTTTCTGTTCCCCTGACAACGTGTTCGCGAAATTTCATGATGCTCGGTTGAGTATTTAGGGCGTGAAAGCGTAACAAACTCACATTCGCATTTATAATATTAGAATCCTATTCTCACGCTTACATCGCCAGAAAGGTACTAGATATGTATGATACCCACATTTTGCTAAGTATGGCTTCATGCAATAGGTATATTATTACGTATTGCCGTCTACCAAACACCGTTCCAGATTAGCTATTACTTAGAATTTCTTGAAAGAGATATCTGATAGCACTTTTCCTGACCGGGATATCTAAACAGAAACCTTTAACCTTTTAAGCACAGCAGTCGCAATCACTACTGCTACGCAGACAGACGAAACTGTATAATATACAGTCTCTTGAGTGAGACTGTTTCAAAGAAATATATTATTATATAGAGACAGTCTGAAACACGTTGTCTCATTCATGCTCATACATTAACACTGCTCTAAGAAATGGTGGTAAGCCTCACCTTATAAATACAAGTTATATAGAATTCTAAACAGAACTATCAGACGTTTTATAAATAAAATCTGTAGTTATAAACTCGCGTTCCACGTTCAAAGTACCATTTAATGTGAAGATCTTTATAAAAGTGCCGTCGGGACGTGGCGACGAATCGACGTTCACCGTCGCATCGTTTTATACGACATTATACAATGTGACTTCACGTGATAAACTTAATATCACCTGTCGTATATGACTGTAGTATTATTAAACTCGTTTGTCATAGACCTGCTTTTGTATGAGTTGTCATAAGCGTTTGACTTTGTCGGTTCATTTTGATTTATTTATAACGTTGATGGTAGTTATGTGCCCCTAAAAGGGTTGGTAGGATTTTAGTTGCCACGTGATAGGGGCAAAGCCTATTACCGCTATGCTGACTCCATGTTGCTTCTGAGAATTTCCTGATAGAAATGCTAGTAACACTACTCGACTAAAACCATCACGTTTGGTTGCAAGCGAAGTGTAAACTTGCTACTACGGAACCAAAGTAGAAGTATATTATTAATAAACGTAAGAGAAAACGTCGTTTAAGACAATGAATTTCAACGGCTTCTTTAAAAACTGTATACTATTTAGTTAGCTCTAACCTACATTTTGAAGGTGAATACTAGAGGTGATCATAGCTAATCTGTGATCTGCCATTACAAAACAAAATGTTTTAGTTTTATATTGACAGCACACAATACTTGCTACGTTGTCTCTTCCCCGATATTGAGGTTAGTATAGAATTTGTTTTTTATGCAGGCAATACACAAAGAATGTGTGTCGCGTGTATGGAAAACTAAATTCAAAATTTAAAACCGCGTTGTACGGAACAGCAAACATTCAGAAACAACAAACCATAATTTATGTATCTCGCGTCAACGAAGTGCTACGGAATCGAGCCGGTCATTATTAAAACATTCAAGTTCCCTAACTACGCTTCACATCTAGCACGCGAACGCCAGCATTTAGTAAAAAATCAAACAACAATGCAGCTTGTAATCCGCCTCAGTGCAGTCGGTACCTAAGCCTTCAAGCTGCCAGTAATTACTAAGTATTTTTAATTACGCCTGGCAACTTTTTATAGACATGTATGTATGTATATAACGCGGTTGATATATAACGCAGATACAATAAAGGAGCGTAGCCAGCCGTGCGGTAATCCACCGAAAGTACCAGGCTTCCATAACATGTATAGATACTCAAATATTGAACGAGGCAGGCGGGCGAGCATCACAGCTAGGGCTGCGAACTCGATAAAGTTTATCAAATTTAGCGAATAGTTGTCAGCTATGTTATGTTTTTTGAATTAGGAATAATCTTGTAAGTATTATATAACATAGGAGTAATAAATATTTATCCTGATTATATTGGTATATAGTAATGTGATAATTAGATAGAGCACAATGTTATGAGACTTATGAGTTGCTACATAATGTATACCTAGATAATATTCGAAACTAAAATCCTGCAAGTTCCTAAGTACTCAGTACATGTTCAATTTAATTAACACCGTACTACAATTAAGTCTATAGTTATCCTCAATGGGACATCTAAAATGGTTAAAGAAAGTTGGACAAGGCAGCCCTAGTTCGCACGACACAGGATACGGGCCGCGTTATCGCGCCCCCGCGGCGGGCACGTCACCTTGTCACCGAGCCGGTTTAATGGGCTGCCGTGTACGCCGCCCGCTCCTGCTTGATGCTTCTTTGATTTATGACACCCCGGTACCTACGTGTGCGCTCTCTGATAAATGTGTTTATTAGTTCGACATTATTCATTAGGGAGAATTTGGGTCATATTGATTGATAAAGTTAATGCAGTTAAAATCATTTTTATTAAAAAATAAATTAATATCGCAAATGTTGTAGGTTTGTCAGTCAGCTAAAAATAAATAATTAAATATATTAAAAAGGTATGTAGACGGAACAATTTTTATTTTTGACGATTGGTGCTTCAGTGTCTTAAATTATCAGGCATAAAAACAAAAACAGGAGGAGGCGACCGGATAAGACACCTTCTGTTCGTCATTACTATGAAATGAGTATAGTTTTATATTGTTAATAACTTACGACGAAAACAGAACTTATCCATTTATGTGTAATGTTCTTAAATATTCATACTATATTGTAAATATACAAATCTCATTTATAATTTGTACGGTTTTTAGGGGTTAATTGCTGAACTAAATTTACATATTTTATGGTTTGGAAATGACTTAAAAGGAAGGACATGGGATATCTTTTAAAAATAATCGAAGTCCGTAGTATACATATATCATACGTTATAATTCAATAGTTAATTTGAAATCTGAGGTATACTTATCTGAATGCCGATTTTATTAATATCAGAGATAAAACAGAACATCGCTTTAAAACATTTAAAATATAATTCTTCAAAAGCGTGAAATGCATGTTCCGTGCGGTGTACGTGGGCAGCATGGCAACGTACAGTTAAGCTTGTGGCCGGCGCGCGGCGCGAGGCGGGCGAGCAACGCCACCATTGCGAGCCGCGCCCACCGGCCCAACTCCAACACAGGGTGTGGGACACTCTTTGTTTTTTTAGGCCACAAGCGCCACGCAACAACATAACTTACGCTTGCAAGTTTTTCTTGAATACTAAACACACGCACTGCATTCGTATAGGTACTATAAATGAACTCAATAGGTATATCAAACAAAAGAAAATTTACAATATGGTAGACCCTGCTTGAGTTTCATAGTTATTATCGCAGCACCTGGGTCCTCACAACCATCAACACAAAATCATACAATGTAACACGCTCTCTTTCTCATACATGTAATAACAGTGGTTGAACAGATTGCAGGCAGACTCTGGACACTTACTTTGATCGTGATTTTCTAAAAGCGCATTTAACGGTAATTACGGTAATGCCGATAAACTGATTAATTACTTACAATAATAAGTACGAAAATACATAAAGACTGATACTTGAAATGTGATCAAATATCTGTAAAGATACAGAGGTCATATTGAAATTCTCGTGCCCAGTATAATGTCCTCCAGACCGAATTTCTGTCACGGCGGCCAATCTTAACGCAGATTAGCCATCTGCGCAGGAGATATTGGTGCCAATTCTGTTGTCACAAAATTCTCTAATCTTAGCTAAAAATCTCTAAAATTTAATTTAGTTCTGTCACTTTTAGCGATTTCAGAATACAAAATGTCGTTTGACAGGACTAATCTAAATTTTAGAGATTTTTAGCTAAGATAAGAGAATTTGTGACAACAGAATTGGCACCATTATAGTACACAAGCGTGTGCGCAAACAAAGTGCACTCTCTGTTCCCTAACTCTCAAGATCTGATGGGACGGTCATCCGACACGACCGGAGAGAGATCAGGCGCAGGACCAACGGCTTTACGTGCTTTCCGAGGCACGGGGCTGACTGAGACCGCCAACTTCCAAACGACGGGCTGTTATTGAGATTTCTCAACAGAAAATCCCAATAACTTTTAGTTGGCCCGACCCGGGATTCAAACCTCATGCACAGCAGTCACATTCACTGTCGCTGCGCCACGGAGGCAGTTGCCCACTAAGAGTGTAAATGATAGGCTATCGCATATATACTTATTGCCACGTCTCTTTTTCTTGGGAGTAAACAAATAGCATCACCGTATGTCACGTATTACGATCCTAGCACACTTATATTGCTTCTTTCTCGTTGATGCTTTACCGAGGAATTGTCCCATACGGCCAGTATGGGACAATTCCTCGGTAAAGCAGTCATTGGAATAATTAAGATATTTGTTGGTTTATACTACTTGTGCTTATGTTCATATGTGTGCGATCATGCTCCCAGGCTCGATGCTTGTGTCGTCCAACATGTTATCGGGTTTTTGGGTTATCAGCACGGAGTTTAGCAATGTGGCCGGTAGACGTCAATAGACTTGTATTTAATTATGTGGGACTCAAAAATATAACTGGCGACATATAGACGCAAAACACCTCTTCTTGTTTACACAAGGCAGTATTTCGTTAAAATATGATTTGACTACTACTAAGTTACACTATTCTTCCTTAATCGATTATGTTTTAAACATGTACCGTGCAAGGGAAGCCGTGGACGTAAGATAGTATCTTATATGTATATCACAAAGCAGGCAGTACTATCTATTCTACTTAAGGAGTCGCGTATAATTAGACCACCCATCTCGCTAATGAGTCACGTCTCGCATTATGACTTACTAATGTATTCTATCATTAGCACTCAAGGTGGCGAATATATATTGTTCTCTAACATTTCAACCGCTCTTCGTTACGATGGCATTTTTGCAATTCATGATCGACACGTGTACTCGGTGAACTGACGCTTTTTCAAGTCGCTTTGTTTAAAAATCAACCGGGTTTTTGTATACTTGACTGCGTCGCTGGTTTTTTGGTATAAGTTTGCGCTTATGTTTGCAGCTTATCAAGTCACGATTTCAATTCGCGGGTCAGGTAAAGTATTATTGGGTATTCCTGTTAGAAAATTCTTAGAAGCAGCCGTAATGCGCCCGGATCGACGGGCCGGAGAGTAAATAGGCTACATTTCGAGCTGGAAAATGAGGTGTGCCTGTACTACCCTTAGGGTAGTAATATTATTTTCCCATAGAACTACAGTAGCGAAGCCGCATGAAAGCCAGCAAAGCATATAGAAAGAAAGCAGCAGGAGATTCTTATTCTAGTGGCCATAAAAAATGACCGCTAGTGTTTCTTAGATATTTGTTACCTAATGTAAAAAAGTCTTTGCTCGTCCGTTTATATATAAGAGTAACGCCATATTTATAGATTTAGTCGTATGTCATACGTGGATATATATATAATCATAGTCTATTGCGATATTGAATTAATTCAGGTGTTCTGCTATCTATAAAAGTATTGTTATTGTACGCGTAAAGACAAGCAAAACTATATACTTAGTAACGCGTAGTCTCATTCTCAATGCTTTAGAAGGCGATAGTAAAGCCGCAGTTTTATAAGGGTTTGAAGCAGCCATTTAATATTTCCAGCTGTATAGACACAAGTCTATAGTAAAAACTAAGGTAGCTTTAATAATTCCATCTAATGCAAGAATACCGAGACTTCAATAGGTAATTAAACTGCCTCACTTTTACAACGCCGCTTTTGTTAATGATTTTAATACTTATTCTCACTTGGTAACAACGCAGGCTGAGACTCAATAAAATAGGAAGCCATAGTAACAAGCGAAAGAGGCTTTCACGGTTCTTAAATTGACGGTATATTTAGCACATTGATGCTAATTTAGATTTCTGTGTAAACGTATTTATACTTTGCGATTGTTTCGGACCTATAATGTGTTTTACATTTATATTATAAAGAGCTGAAGAGTTTGTGTTCTAAATGCCCTTATCTCAGGAACTGCCAGATCGATTTGAATTCCTTTTGTACAAATTCCTTGCGATTTAATTAAAGTCATGTGTTGGTTGCTATAAACAGACAAAAACTATTTTCGCATATTCTCATCATAATTTACAATGGTTATCGATGAACGACGCTTAAAGCTTCAATCATTCCCCCAATTCACACCTGTCATAACATTGCGTAAATGTTATTTATATACGCGTTTTTATTTACGCAATTTTATCGCAAAACACCGGCTGTTTAGGCAGTTTCCATTAAATATTTTGACGACAATTTTGACATATCTACTCTTTCGATTTTACGTCATATCGTAATCGAAACTAAATTCATTTTATTTAAAGAAGACATCATCACATGCCTTTGCGCTTTCGAAAGAGGTATCAAGCCATGATTTAAAATTGCATCTACATCAGTCGTGTACTCGTGTCGAAAACCGTTGCTCTCAGACGACGTTGTCGCCTGCATAAAGAATGTGTACCTGCCAACTTCAACGTAACCTACATAACTACCAGCCTGCTATGTACCACGTTGAATAACGATTCCAGTACCAGACGGTTTAGCATCCCTCAAATGCCGAGATTGCCTCGTTGGTCATGTAGTAAATTCCAGGGTATTATTGCGTTTTCTGACAAGAAATTTCAGTAGTTGTACGCAGTCCGGAGCCGCAGACGACAATAGGCTCGCTGTTATTACACGAAAGCTAGACATAACTATAAATAAAATGTGGATAAGATAATCCTCTGCGTAACGTTGCAAGAATACATAAGTATGACGTGGAAAAAGCAGTTATTCATTTAGGTCACAAAGCTACACTTATGAACGTCAGAATGTATAGTCTGTTCCAAATACGAAGTCTTTTTTGACACTTCATGTCACGTAACTATGCACATTTCATATAAATTGCTATAAATAAACAATGATTACCTACATATGATACTAAATACTATTTAAAAATAATTAGAATCTATACAAAACCAAATTTAATTGTTTTACAAACCCAATCAACTAATAATTTCTATTGATGTTAAATAATTTAAACATCAAAATAAAATAACATTTTACTACAATACCATGCTTACGCACTATGATATTTTTTTACTTTCAGTCATAGTGACGAGACAATAATTGAATCGGGTAAAATCGAACTAAAATAATTGTCCGATACATACTTTTGTATATGGTATTAAGTATTAATACGTTGCAACGAACCTTAAATCTCATTCTGAATGCCCTAAATATATATCATAAAATGGATTTGAAGATGCGATATTAGATGTTTAGTTTAAATATCTCATAATTTTTAAAGATTAGTTGTCTAGAAAATTAAAATCTGATATACCACATTTATTTCACCCTTATACTAAGTATGGAGTAAGTATGTGATACTAGGAATTAATCAAGGATAAGTCCAGATTTCTTTTTTAAAAGTAAACACGTTATACCTATATAAATTTGATGTTACTATTCTTTCGATATGTCAAACTTAGATGGACTCCTTTTTTGCTGGTCTGTTTCTATAATTTTTTTTTCGATTCTAAACTTCCGATTATAATTATTAATCTGTTGGCAAACAATGTATTAAATAAATAAATAGAAAACATTTTGTTTGGAAAGTTAATCGGTAGTCAATTTCGTGATGTATCGATTGATACGGTCTCTTGACTATCGCTGTTCAACGATCTTCTGTCGAATGGGACTTCGTATTTGAAACGCAATATAGTAAGTAGGTAATGAATATTTTTGTTAACTAGCAATTTGTACAAGTGAGCTTACCAAGAGCACAAAGGAGGTTAGAAGCTATAATTTAAACGCTGCACATCTACATCAGCGGTTGTGTTCGTGTCGAAAACTGTCGGTCGTCGGCGGCGCGTAGTGGGCTGCATAAAAAATGTCTGGCTGCCGGCGCGGGTCGCTAACGCCGGCTCTAATGACGGCGCGCTCGACGCAAACGCTTTGTGCCTAGGGCTGTGCCTTGCCCTCAATATAAGTTTATCGAGAATTTTCTAAAAAAATAACAGCACTAAAAGATACAAGAAAAGGGCCAGGCGACTAATAGGACTATTATGACTTCTCATTTCTACGCGTGTAACTTTTTATATTTTAGAATTAGTTGCAAGTTAAGGCGCTAATAAAAGTATTATATAAAATAATATCACTGAAACAACCAGGCAATTTTCATAAGTGCAGTTAGATAATCCTAATAGAAATAACATAATTATAAATGCCTAGGAAAGGCAACACAGCCGCAGTAACAAACGTACGTAACGAAATTACATCTCAAAAAGAAGTTTCCACTCATAAATAAGTAATAAACGTGCACAAATTAAAAACGCGTCGCGCAGCCGGCGCGCGGCGCGCGGCGCGGCCCTGGCTGTCGGCGTGGGTGCGAGCTCGCCTCCTACATATTTAATTTGCCAGGACTGGTTTCTGTCCGGGCGCCGCTTCGCTTTGTGTTTCGTTATGGCTCTATCGCTCGCTCCGCAGGGCTGCCTGATGAGGAATCGCTACTTTATTGGCGAGTGGGCGTGCTGAATACGGACGGAGCTGCCGATTTATGTTTTGGCGAGTAGTTACAGCGTTTTGTCGTCAACGCCTGCCGGATTATATTTACTCTGTTTTACGAAATTAGGTTGCAGATTGCTCACTTAACCAAATATTTTGAAGAAACTTGCTTGCCTTAGTGTACGGCAAAACTTAAGCGAATTTATGTAATAGCTGTCCTGATGTGCCAGCGTTTGGACATTATAGCATTGTAAAAATTTACGGACAAGCGCAGCGAAATTTGCAATAAATGAAAACAGAATCTTATTTTTAAGTAGAGAGGCGAGAGTTTGTCGCCTTCAGAGCGTATCTTGTAATATGGCGAGGGGCGACAAGACCTTAAGCCGAAAAATGTAATCCCCGTCACGAACTCTTGGAACTTTGCTTAAGAATATCCGTACAAAACAATAGGAAAGTTTGTCGCCTCATGGAATATTTAAACTATTGAAGGGTCAACCGCATTTTTATCTATAGAATCGTCCAGCTGCCTTAATATTGCACGAGTGTGAACATTGGCCCAGAAACTGTATTGACGAAGGATTGAAAGCTTGAATTTTCCTTCGGCATTTCAACCGAAGCTAGATAGTGGAGTGTACTAGGATATATTCTCTGCATATCTTCACACGTAGTGATGTATGCAACACCCACATTTTGGCGACTATGATTATATCTCAAATAATATCGATCGCAACTACAGATTTCTTGTTAATACTGATCTAATAAGACTTCATGATGGATAGTTGCCCATTTACGCTTTCATTCTACCGACGAGCCTATAGTCACTATATAAAAAGTACCGTGTGAACGTACGCCATGAACATTGCGCCTAAAAACCTTTCTAAAACCTTAGTAACATTTAAGTTTTAAACTTAAAGTATAAAACACTTTATCCGACGTAACGTGTAACGCAAACTGTCATAACAAGGAACTTGCTAAGCGAGCCTTCCTTTGGAGTACCCGGGACCGACGTAAAACGCCTTCTTAAAGAGAACTAGCTTCATATCTTAATTCATAATTCAATATTCACTCCGCTTTCTGTGGCAAAGTGCAAGTGCGCGGGAAAAAAGCCAGCAGGGCAAACGGGGGTGGGATAGTCTCCCTGTCCCCCTGTTGAAGGAGGGAGAGCGTAATCCCTTATCGCGGCCGCCGACCGCGCATCGACAATTATTATAAAGAGCCCGATGTAAACTAGTATAAGTCGTGAAGAAAAGAAGGGGAGTGATTTGTGAGGTGCGTCTTAGCTGTTTGCCCCGCGTCCTGTGAAATGCCGTGTCACGAGAAATTATCACACTTCTATGAGTGGATTGACTTCAAAATTGTTGTATTGTCCATAATAATGTCATATACAGGACTGCATCGGTGGCACAGTGGATGTCGATTATGCATAGAAGTATTGGGTTCGATTGCATTAGTTAAATTGATATCGAGTTCCTCTATTAGTAATTCCGTTGAAGACATTTACATGAAACTTAGTACATAGATAGACCATGTTTGACCATAGTTTAAACGTAATAGTAGTGACCCCGTGGGATTCACGCGGGCAAAACTGCGGGCGAAAACTAGTAGTAAATATATGACAAAAACGAGGCGGCTTCTGTGTCATGGGTATTAATTTCGGCTAATTTACGCGTCGATTACATTATAAAATAGAGGAATAAAATCAAGCTGCTTATTAGAGTTATCTTATAGGTATATAGTTGATGTATCTTTATATATGTATGAAATATATAAAGCTCGTCTCGCCCACGTAGACCATGGCAGAATATAAGATTTAAGAGACATGTAAGATATTTATTTATATGCTTGACATATATAGCGGAAAAAAAATTATCAAAATTAATCCGTTCCTGTACGGAGTCTAGGATTATTGCGCCCGGTAAACAACAGTAGGCTCGTCCTATGACGTGGACATTAAAACCAGGCCTTTTAATATTGCATGTAGTACATCTGCCTATTCCTTCGAATATATGTAGGCCTTACTTAGTTTGTTTATTTATTGTCCTTATGTATATGTAAGCTTTCTATCCAAATATTTTTCTTCAAATTAGCCCATGCTACTCTCCTTTCTAAAACCTCATTAAAACTCTCATCTATTTCTCCTCCCAGACAAAAAAAAGACTATAGTATCCAATGGACACTATTTAATCATTATTCAGGATAAAAAATGTCAAGTATCAAAACACTTGACCTCCCCTATACGGTCGCGGTCAGCGTGAGCTACCCAAAGCTACCGTCCGCCCGGCCCGTACCGAGACCCGCACTACTGCTATCCCGCTCCCACCTACTCCGCTCTCGCTCACACGCGCTAGTGCGGGGACTCGCTTGTCGAAACTTCGGGCAATATAATCGGATTTGTTTAGAGGCCAAAAGTCACGTGTCCGGATTTGTAATGTCCGAATATAACGTCACTTTGGCCACAGCTGTACCGAATACGGGAAATTGCTATTTTGACTGGGGTAGTATTTAACTGTTCCTCAATTTTTTGCCTTTGTTCCACCAAAAATACTAATTGCACAGCAAAATACGCTTACTAAAAATACTAATTGCACAGCAAAATATATTTAAAGAGATCAAACCGCTTACATAAGTGATTACAGTTTTTGGTCTTAAATCTGTTATAAGACTTATAAGATCGTTATGTTGGCTTAAGGCATACAAATGTAAATTAATACCGATATTAAAAATACAGCAAATTAATACAAAGCAATATTAACCCTGTTTTATAAACTGCCCACTAATGTTCTTTGTATGAATGTAAGGCTGCTTCAGTGGCGCAGCGGTAGTAAGTCTGATCGCTGTGCATAAGGTCTCGGGTTCGATTACGGGTCGAGCATTTTTATTGAGGTTTTTCTGTCCTCAGAATTTTTATTAGCTTAACGCGGAGTCTGGCAATATCGCTACCGTGAAACCTAAAACATAGTTGGCAAAATGTGAGTGTAATACACCACTATATATATGTATATATATATAGGTACTTTTAAGGACATAGGCATAAGACTATCTATATAAATACATACATAGATTCACGCCTGTTTCCCAGAGGGATAGGCAGAGACTACGGATTTCCATTTCCCACGATCCTGACACACTTCTCTGGCTTCATTCACTTTCATCACATTCCTCATTCACGCTTGCCAGTCTAAGGTGCTCTTAGCCTGGTTTTTGTCCAGAACGTCTCCGATCTGATCAAGAATCGTGTGCATAGGTCTTCCCCTTGCGACTGTTCCATTCACACTAGCTTTATAAACTTTCTTAGTCAGTCTTTTCACGTCCATTCTTTCTACATGCCCAAACCAGCTTAACATTCCCTTTTCTACTACCCTTTACTATCTATATATATAATTAATAATATTATATAGAAGACATTACATATTTCTCAAAACATATCAATTTTTATAAACCACAAGAGGAAAGCGCGGGCGACGTTTACCCACAAATATCTGTGACTAACCAAATATTTGCTCGGACCGGATATCGAACCTGCCACGGTCAAACACGGAAGCACGCGCCTCTGCGTAAATGCGGTCGAGAGGTGCAGCCATGCGAACATCCAATATATCTACTGTAACTGTCAGTATGTACTGAGGGTTTACACAAGTTTCATAATTCTACGAACACGATTGATATTCAGCATGACCATACGGATGGCGTAGTGGTTTAAGTGGTCGCCTCGCCATTACCGCTGTGCCGGGTGTTGTGGGTTCGATCCCTACACGATACAAAAATTTGGGTTTGTTGTTCCGAGTCCAGGTATTGTTTGGCAGAGGCAATACAGAGCGAGTTATACAGGTTGTCTCAGAAGTCGACTTCTAGCTGGAATCAGGTAACAGGCTAAGTTATAATAGCTATCAGAAAAATATAAAATATATCTAAGTTAAGTATTTTAAAAATTAAAGGCAATTTAAAAAAAGAACAAAAAATATACACCTTGTGACGGTCTTTTCACTCCTTTTACTACAGACATTTACATTTTGAATTATTTTTCTTTAGTTATATAGTCTCGAATAATTCAACTTCGACTTCTGGGACATCCTGTATATTTTTAAGTATAAACATTTAATCCAATCGTTTCTTAAAACTGCCTCGTTGGTGCAGCGGTAGTGCTACTAAGTAAAGACTTTTATACTTTTAATTAATAAATCAATTTTTTTTGTCTTTGATAAGATGTCGAATATAGATTGTGAACGATTAGTGAACTTGTTATCATGGTCAACATGAACTATTTAAGAACCGTACAATTTGTTTAGCGAAACTACAAGAGCCAACAACACTCGGCAGACTAGCAATGATGAGACGATTACGTTATTAACTTATTACTAAACTACTATCACTAGCACTATCTATAAGTGATAATTACATTAATAAAAATATTATATAACCTCGTTTTATGTTCACGCGAATGTTATACATTGTAAATAAATACTATATACTTACGGATTTTATAGCCATTTATTTTAAAAACTATTAAATTATTTAAACTATAAAGTTAAATATATGATCAAAAATGTCTAAGCGTGTTGTTTGAAAAAAAACGCAATACAAGCAGGATATTGAAGTTTAATTTTAATTTAATTAAGGTTAGTACTAATCTTCTGTTACAATTAGCCATCGCTTACATCCACCTTTGTGACACAAAGTTTTATTTTGTTGTTTGAAAACCGAACACTTCCAAAATGCCAAACGCGACGAAATCCCCGCACACTTATATTCCCCCATGAATAAAGGCAGATCTACACTGGCTGCAGTGTATTATCATAATAATCCTCGCTCACACGGCACCGCGGCGTTGATCGCGACGAATAATAATAAACGCTAATGGCGCGAGACGCGACTGCAATCTGGGAATCGACCGACTCTGACTCGATTCGGTATCGAGACTGCGATACAAACGATTCCCAGAAAATAACAGCATTACTGCGTCGGTACAGCACATAAAAACGGAATTATGCTTTGAAATTAAACTCCCTCTTACGAATTTTATCGCGGATTATTTTGTTTACAACGTTTTATTTAAGCTAGTCCCCCGTGAGAATTAGAAAGCGTCTGGGTGGTCTGGGGCGGTTAACACTTTTTATAAATAGCGAAGCATAGAGTTTCAGTATAAGACAAAGCCAATATACTTATTGTATTTCGGCTTTGTCACAGTCATATTGGTCTAGAATTTATATTAAAAAAATATTCAACTGCCACCTTGTTTCCCAATTATTTAATATCCCACTGTATAACGTGTCTATGCTCATCAAAGTAATCATAATAAAAGTAGTTTAATTGCAATTGTTGATTGTAAAAATAAATACCGAACAGTTCCTTCTTACAAACAATATTCCCTACACCTGCATAAGTACATCTACAAAAAGTACTTACATAAAGATTTCGCATCACTATGCACCGTTCGGTTCGCGCCATTTCTGGCTGTCAAATGGCGCGCGCTGTCAAACGACGTCCCGCGTCGCCGCCGAGACGCGTTCGTGTTCAGAATGGCGTCAAGCTCATTAATTTGAAGAATAACTGTGTGTTGTTTAATTGTATTGTTTTATTTATTACATTTAATCATCGAGAGATATATATCTCTCTCTCTCTGTTTAAAAATCATTTCCCGCACTAGAGATAATAGTTGCAGCGCGGTGGATTTTACCAATATTAAAAACGGATATAAAATCATACAGTCTCGAAATAACTAGTTGTGAATCACATTATTTTTTTGGCTCGCGTTGGGATCGAAACTACTGTACTTGGCGCATTGGCAATAGCAAGGCGACCGTTAAAATCCCTGCACCATCCGTGTAGTCATCCGTGCATTAAGAACCGCAAATAGCATCTTAACATAATATTAAAAATGCGAATGTGAGTTTCTTTGTTTATTTCTCTGTTTGTTTGTTACACTTTTAAACCTCAATTACTCAACCTGTCATCATAAAATTTCCCATACACGTTGTCGGGAGAACAGAATAGGACATAGGGCTTTTCACCCAGAAAAAGTATTGTTTTTAATCTAACCTGACCTAAACCTTACGCGAGAAAAGCCGCGAGGAAAATGTAGTACAATAAATCGTCGCTGTCCTATAAATCAGATATTATAATACAAATATCTAAAATATTTTATTTTATATACTTTATAAAGATCCTTTAAAGTAGGTAATGAGTAATAAAAATCAATGATCATTGATCATAGCTAATTGCACTGACAGGTCGATTCTAACATGGCCACTGCGGGACGGCTCGCATGCAAAACCAACAAGCCCGTACAGACTTGGGCCAAAGTACACACTACTACAAATCAATAATCCTTGATTCACGCATAAATCAAGGTTTGAATAGTGCGAAAAATAATGTTACTCGTTTTGCTTTTTTAGCTATAGACAGACATTAACCTTCTTACTTATAATTATAAACCCAATTTAAATATTTGACAGATAGTTATCTATTATATAGCGACTGTTCATGAGAAATCTTACTTGTAAACGTTAGCGCTAAGAGTAAGTTTATCAATAGCTAAACAGTACATAAATCTAAACAGCGGCGCGGCGTCCCTTCTTTAAACCTAGCTTAGAGACAATATGGCGGCTTTTTCGATCAGCTGGGACAGATTCAATCGTTTACGAAAATATTAATTACATAAAAATGAAATAGGTGGGGTGGTATATCGAACATTAAAACTTTTTGAAGGAAAAATGGTTCAGCGCAGTTTTCTTCATACTGCATGATTTTCCCAATAACATCAAATCATTTAAAATTTTGCAGCTTAGAGAAGACGATAGAAGATCTATAAAGTGTTGTTGAATCCGCTTTACGATTTTTGCGATGCAGAATATCGTATCAGATATCATAATATCATAAAAGAAAATATGTGCTATATGATTTAAATTTTAACAGTGATTTGCTAATATCTAATATATTTGGAAGAAAATTTTGCCGTCCTCTTCATTAAATTTTTTATTCTATAATATACAGTAATTCTTAAGAATATTTCAGCATGTACAGTCATCATTATTGTACATTTGCCCATTCCTCTCGTTCGTCATGAAATGTTTCAAATATTTACAAGATATTATTGCTATTTATTGTGAAATTTTGCCGCCCCCTAAAAGTGCCGTCTGGGGCGGGCCGCCCCTGCCCCTCTACTATGCTACGCCACTGGCACACACTACACACATTTCCATCATGAGTCCATTCGTGATTTATAAATATGCTAATAATTACAATGATTCTTGTTAACTACATTATAATATCATAACATATCATGAAGTATGTATAAGAAAAACATTGCAAAAATATAATCGAACAAATGCAATCAGAAACTGACGAACACTGGTTCTTATTTTGTTTATTGTTGTTAGTAAATGCACTTTTTAAGAAAGCATTGTTGTTATTATTCATTAGAATACGCAGCAGTGAGGAGCATTAGAATGTTGCAAGAATAAAATTGTTTCTTGTTTTGCCGAGCTATCACCTAAGAGACCGTTGAAATTGGTTTATAAGTAAAGAAATGTTATTCATTGAATAAAGGTATGAGAGCTTCTTAGAAAAGCGATAGCTAAGCAATGTTTAGCGGTATTTTTATAAGTAAGGCTGTAAAAGTATTATTAGACATTATATCATACACTATTGGTTAATATGCTTAATTACGAAATAATTTTATTATTTTAATTTATTTAAAAATGACGCAAGTAGGCATTTGTACGTAGATTCCGCATAAACAAAAGCACTGCAGAACACTGAAAAGTATTTTTTGCTACAGAAGCAGCCAGCTCTTTGCGGTTTTTTGCGCAGCCAAATTAACCTTGTATTGTCTCTGTGATATTAGTGATATGTTATAAGCTAGTGGGTGATGTTTACTTTTTGCGCTAGCAACACAGCAATTCCTTTTTTTATGGTTAGCTGCAAACATGTTTCCCATTGTGTCAGAAGTGCCCATAGGCTATGGTTACCGCTTACCGGCCATTAGCTTACTTGCCACTTTAGTAACATAAAAAAACAGAACCCACGAGAAAACAGACAACACAACGATTATGACATTTATAAAATATTTATTTTGTCAATAAATCACATTCTGTTTACAATCTAATTGTGGCACATAGAACAACAAATATATAATATTCCAAATTATAAACCGTACTATTATTAGGTACTGTCACTATTCTGAGGTATTATTTTTCATATTATTAACATGCATTTACACTAATTTAAGGGTAAAGAAGTACATAGGCCAGTGTCCAAGTTACCCGCATTGTGACAAGATTGACCCGATAATTAAAAGTTCGATAATATTTTCCTTGCGCGGGTAATTTCGGCAATGGACAAGAACATCGTATCATCTATTTTAATCACATTTATAACACATATATCTACTATATTAAACCTATCACAATCAAAATAAATTCGTAACGTTGGCAACATTGAACTTCGGGGACACGATTACAAAAAAGAACATCTTACAGTATTAAAAAAAAGTGTAAATTGGTAACGTTAGTTTTTTTTTCGTAAAATAAACACAGCCGAAACATCGAGATCTACGTCACACCGAAATGACTAGTTTTGAAAAAATACTACTCATGTTTTTTTCATTTTTGAAAATAGTTTTTGTTTTTTTATACTACACATCGATCACAATAATATCCCATCTAAAACACGTATAAATAACGACATAAATATTTTACCCAAATCACCGGGAATTAATGACCGTATTGTGCGTCGAACGCATTTATAATACGATGTATAAATTTATGAGCAAGTTTCCCAAATTGAGAACTATGAGGTACTTTAGGTTATGTGTGAGCAAAAACAGGTGTCAAAGTAGCTATTGGAGTTTAATCTTCTGCTTCTGAACCCAAAGAATACTCTGTCTTCATATCCCTGTTCATATCTTCGGGAGAATCGTTTCTCAGGCCCAGAGATCGAGAAGCGTACGAGCTCTGCGTTGCCATGCTGGCTAGGATGCCATTGGACAACGCCTGTACAGAAAGAGCTTCCTGCGACGGTCCAGCATAACTGTACTGCTGGTATACAGCTTGAATCCGCGCTGCGTTCACAAGTGTTTGTATTTTCAACTGCGTGTCCAAAGCCAGGCTGAGCGGCAATTTTCGCAATTGACTTGCAATCAATTTTCCAAACATTTCGAACTCATTTTCGTTCCCATTCTCCGAATGTTGACTCAAATCTTGCGGCAGATCCGTGTGGTCGCCGCTATCTGAGTTACTCTTCTTTTGTTTAGTAGGCACCGGATATATTGTTGCAAGTGAGGTAGTCAACGGTGTAGCGATCCCTACAGGCGGATTGAGAAACGGCGCGGATGTAACTGGCGGCAGGATGCCAAACGTCCCCTGGTTCAAGCCGAACGGCGTGCCGGGCCGCGGCGACGGTGTGTTGAGCACGTACGGAGTCGACGAACGCGTCGAGCTGCGACGCTTTCGCGGACTTTTCTTTTCCGGCGATTTCCGCTCGCTCAGGTCTTGAACCGCATCGCTGTCGTCGCTCACCGGTATCTCTAGCAAACTGTTGTCCACCTATCAAACAAACGTACAACACCTTAGCATCAGAGCGCATGTGTAAACAAGTGTAGCGAGCGTCGTAAACAACAAAAATACAACTCACCGAGCTCGGAGTGACGATCGCCCGCAGAAACCTGTCTGCGTGTTCGAACCACGTGACGCTCGGCCGGTACGCATGCGCGCCAGCCTTCCTCGCCGCGCGAATCTTCTTCAATTCGACGCTGTATGACGACCGTATATTCTTTATTTTATTTTTCAATTCTTTAACGGTGACGTCGACCAAGCTCAGCGCATTTATTATCTCAATGTATCCTTGCTCCCTTATTTTCTTGTTCTTGTAATGTTCCGACACCGGGTTCCAGAGGTATTCGCGCTTCTCGTACTCGATTATCATCTGGATGGTGAGGTCCTCGCTCCACTTGGGGTTGGCCAAGATAGCGACCATTTTGGCTTTACAGCATGCTATTTAGCACGGATACTTTTTATTTAATTGCGATTTGTTATTTAATTTCGCGAGTTTAGTATCGTAAGTACTAGGAGCGCAGAAGGGTGCGGGCGGTTCGCATGCGCGCAGCATACTAAAAGCACGTCGATGGGCCGGCACCCCGCGCGGGGGGTCTATTTCGGGAGTAGCCGGTATCACGCAGCCGCGTGCTTTGGAGCGTGCTGTTTCCTCTTCTCACCGCTCGGAGGCTGGGCACGAGTGAAACGGAAGATTTGTGGCCGCCGCCGGCGGATGGACGCCTGCTCGTACGTACTACGTCAACCGGCGACCGCCCGGGACGACGCGGCGCGCCAACTATTGTCACATTCACGATTCGATTGGAGCACTTACTATCTTTGGCCATATTGAATTTTAGATTTCCCTGCGCCTGATGGACGTGTTATGGTGAACCGTAGGCGGAAATAGTAGGTATTGAGTCAATTTGTAAATTTTGTTTATGATGTGAAGCGATTTGATTTTGTAACTTAAGATAAACTTTGAATTTATTTAAGTTGGAAATTATTAGTTTTTGATTACTGTAAGTAATAGGTATTTATAAGTAAATAAAATAAAAGCTTACAAAAATATGTTTTATTTTTTGTAAGGTTTTATTTTTTTAATTACGGCAATTGACTATTACTTCAGCGTTAATTATGTGAGTATTTAATTGGACTATGTAATTAATAATTTGCTTATAATGCCTATTACGTCATATAATAATGCAGGAATTAATAAAGAGTTAAAATAATTTAAGCCAAGTAGGTAATTAAAAATGTATAGATAACTTAATAAGAAAAAGTTTTTACGCCATTACTACACTGGTCTCTACCTAGGTTTCATAAGCTCACGAAAAAAATTACCTCCGCCTTATAATAAAAAGAAATAAAATCGAAACTTCAAAATTTAAACGTGGAACGCGCTAAGTATGTACGGTGCTCAAACGTCCACGATCCTTCGCCTCGGCCGCCGCGCGCCGCCGCTCGCTCGGTCGTCGGTCGTCGGTCGGGGAGGCGCGGCGCGGGCCATTTACTCGCGCCGTTCGACGATCGCACCGTGTCGACTGTCGCCGCTTGCCGCCGCCGCCCTAACGTCTGCACATGTTTGCTGCCGATAACCTCGCCAACCACCTTCAATCTACGCATAATTGTTCGTGCAGTTTGCGAGATTCGATATTACTTTTGTAGATTACTATTTTGATAGCAGCTGTTCAATTTTCACACTAGTTTCTAAATTAAGGTAAGTAAGTAAGTACAGATATTGACGATAAAATTGGCATTTTATATAATTCAGACAATTTAAACTTATAAGTTAATAATTTCATCCTTAAGAAAAATTATTAATCAGTTATGAATTCTTCTTCTTAAAATACTGGCTGTTAACACGAACAGGAATATATCCCGATAACGATAGTAAGTTTTGACAGCCCGGTGTAATAGTTATAAATGGCGTCTTGCGTAATTGAAGTTAATTATGTCGTAAATATGAGGAGTCACGTAATAGAATGAACGATTAATAATGAAATAGCACCCAATAAAGATAACTGGAGCGCATTTGTAGTAATTTGAATGCAGGTGCAACGAGGAGAGATTAAAATGGAAGTTAGTTTGATGAAACGGATTTAGTTAGTTTGTGGCCTTGTTCGAAACATTAATGTCGAGGGAAATAAGTAATTGTTTTTAACATAATATGTATTTATTACTTATACTAATATTATAATTTATAACTTAAGTAAATAAGTAAGCGATTTAGTCGTGAAACTATTTTTATGATTAAACTACTAAACAGATTTCGTTAATATTTGGTATGTAAGTACATATATAACTCGAAGTCCGACGAAGGAAAAGTTTATTTCATTTTAATTGCACGCGGGTAGAAATGTCATCAATAAATATAACACTTTACAGTTTTCTATCCATGCTTACGCGAATATACGTACATATATCAATAGATATCGCAGCTTAATTACATAAATGGCGCAAAGGTTTAAATTCAATTTAAATACAAGATATTATTTGTAATCAATACTTCTTAAAATACTTATAACTGTTGTCCTTTTGTTTTATGAGAAATATTGTAAGGAGAATTGTCAGAGATTTCCACTTGATGGCTAAATAAAGATTGGCTAGTAGAGACTAATGCGCTAAGCGTAGGTTAAATCATCGAACGCTACGATGTTGAACGGGACAAAACAAATTATAGTGCACAAATATGTAGTTTTACCGAGAAGGTACGGTTTTGTTTTGGTTGTTGTTTCATTGTATGTAGCCTTTACAGACATTCAACAAGGACCCACAGGAATTAACTCTACTATAGAGATTATCGATGAAAAAGAAATAATAAAAAAACCAGTATACCGATTATTGTGGGTTAATTAGTAAATTTATTTATTTGGTACACTTACAGAAAACAGATCACATAGTTATTAGAATAAATTAGGAACACAGAAATTGTAATTAAGTATTAAAAAAATTGTACCTAAAATCCATAAATTGATTATCTGAGTCTGTTTCTCGTATGACAGAAATTATTTAAAGAACAAATTTTGTATTGTTCTTAAAATAAATAATATTTCAATAGCGAATTGACACCATTATTAATAATAGAAACAGTTGCGACATTCTATTTCGTATTTAATTCCCATTAATAATAACGCCAAGTTAACGTATAAATAAATAATTCCCGCCAATTAGCATTCCAGCTCGTCACTTCGCGATATTTAGGGGTGAACACAAATTCCATCAAACGGCTCACGCCATATTTGTTTGTGTAGAATACTATGTTTTATTAAAGACTCACTGTTACTGGCATCTTCGTTTATTTGTTTATATTAACTTTATAATATTAGCAGCTGATGTGGATTGTTATTTCTCTAGCTGATTACCAAACAATTTTTATTTTTTTATATGACAATAATGTCCTATCTGCTAAAAAGTAAAATTACAGAAAATATATACCTTGTTGATTCTGTGGCGTATGTTTGCGATTGATCGTAGGTCCGTATGATATCCGATTCGGGAATATTATATTAAACATGGCTTAAGAAATTTTTTCATACAGTTCTAGGTCTGGAAGTGTGCCTAGACTGCGTGTAAAGATAGACAAAAGCCTCTCTTCCCATTAAAAGGGTCTAAAAACAAAGCTGACGAAAATTTAATGTGTATAATATTTGTATGGGTAACATAACATAAATATTAAAATTTGGCTTAGCTAGAAGTATTAACAAGGAAACTAATAATTTGCATCACAAATTACAAATCATCTTAAAAATCCACATACCATACATACGTAAGCACGGTGTGTAAAAAAATATTCAATTATTTTGTATTATTGACAAGCTGTCAATAGTAAGTACTAAATGTCGCGCAAAATTAAATTTTAAAGAATATTTGTATATTCACATTCCTATTAACACAGCACCAACAAATCGTATTCCGCCTTTCAATTAAACAAAACTATTAGCAAACAATAGCGACGGTGACGGTACAATAAAAGCGGAGTGGCAATTCCCGAACGTAACTGTGACGCTGTCAGTGGGCCCATCACTGGAGATAAGATGGCGAGGGTGGGAAGACAGGGTAAATCTCAGCGATGCGATGTGACCTCGTGAAATATGTCGTGGAAATGTGCGCCGGGCTCCGTACTACTGTTATATATTACCATCCCAACGTTATGAGATCAAACCGAATGGAATTGTTGTCGGTTTGGAAGTTCACTTCGAATTGTCATTATGTCTTGTTGAAGCTTTTGCAGGCAAAGACGTTGTAGACAACTTTTTCTTTCTTGGCTTATTAACCTGTCAACTCTTAGAATGCTTGATGTAGTTGAAAACCTATTGTATGTGGCCGCCAGTGTTTCGCTGCCAATATATTTATTCATCAGTATTTATTAGAGAACTATTATAGTCTGAATTATAGTTTTTTTTAATACAGTTAATGTGGGAATTATGCGGCCCGCTTATTACGAAAGAAAGAAGAAGAATATAAAAATATCACTATAGATATCGCGGAAAGCGGTTCGATGCGGGCGGCCTAAGATCGGTCTGCATGGAATACCTTGGGGGAGGCCTATGTCCAGCAGTGGACTGGCTTTCGGCTGAGATCGGTTTTAAGTTTAAAGATGTTGATAGTATCCTATATTTGTGGGTATCACATCTACGTCGATACTCTTGACCGATTGATGTCCGTAACGGATTAAAAAATAAATTAAACTATTCGGATAGGGTAGTGGTTTCGCCTTGCCACCGCCAATATTTTCGATTCCCGCACAAGACAAATATTTGTGTGCATGAACATGGATGTTTGTCTTGGTCTGGGTGTTTCTATGTATAATATGTATGTATTTACAAAAAAAAGTATATATGTATGTTTATCCATTGTCTAGTACCCATAGTACCTACAAGCTCTGCTTAGTTTGGGCTAGATGGTGTTGTGTGTATGTGGTAGAATATTATTATTAATATGCCGTGAGATCCAATGGTGAAAAATGTATCAGCCGGCAATTGTTGTTGGATGTCCGCTCGGTCACAGTCTTTGTGTCCGTTTTTAAATGTTTGTAAAGGTACAGTCAGCAATAAAAGTGGCTTAATATTAACAGGTTTCCTGTCCGACGAATCACATAATAATATGATAGATTAGACAATATATTTTCTATTGTGTCTATCACAGAACAGTGAATGAGTTAAAATAAATTATAATAATAAAATTAATTAACTAACATTTAACTATTACTGCTATTAAAACCTAAAACTTATTGTGATTTCAAAAGATAGAGGCAATAGAAAACTTTCAAGTCTGTATCGACTAATGCTGCTGACTGTGTAAGGCAGTTAAACTCCACCTAAATTTACAGTAAACGATTTTTCAAACTTGCAACTCCATATCGCGGTACTAATAGCAAGTGATCACTTGAAGTAGATACTTAACACCCTGAAACCGAATTTAAAGTTACTGACAACGCACTCCAGTCCTACACACACTCACACACACATAATACTAAACATCAATAAATATAGATGTCAAGCGGTTGCGTCACTGCATGGGACCACATCTATCTATGGTGCTATAGTTCCAACTTAACTGACAAGCAAAAATAACCTCTAAAGCGAGGAGATAGGAGTTAAGATGGTCGCAAATGGCTTGGCAACTGTCGGCTTGATAGGTGCCGGTCCTGTGGAGGCCAAGAGACAGATAAATATCGCGTTATACTCATCGCATCGCTTTGAAGCGGTGCGGTCAGTAATTTTCTCGCTCTCACTGCGAGTGTTAGCACTCCCGCGTATATTTATCACGGTACGGTGATATACTAACGACCGTCTTCCCTTTGCTAGCTTTTGTTTGGAAACGTTTAACTATTGCATGTAAATTTTATATATGTATATATGCCGTAACAAACGAGTCTTAGAATGGAGACCACGAATTGGTAAACGTAAGGTAGGCCAGATGGACCGCTGACTTTAAGAAGGTAGCTGGGTAAGTCTGTAGTAGATTTAATTCTTTCTGATCACACTTCACAAATATTGAAAGTACCTATTAACAGAACTTGTAAAATTAAATTTTGGAAAACAAGCAAGCTGGACATTTCGAAGGAAAACTTAATTAAATTTAAATCATACTTGAAAAGTTTAGTGTTTAAGCAAGTTTATGATACCAATGATGCAAATGAATCTTTTCGAAATTTTATGGATGATTTTTTACTCTTTTATACATTATGCTTTCCAAAAAAATGCATAACTATTAAAACTAGCAAATCGACTAAATGGATCTCTAATGGAATTAAAATATGCAGTAAAAAACAAAGACTTCTACTTTGGGAGTACAGACATAATCCTAATTTAAAAAATAAACTGGCTTTTAAAAAATATTCAGCACAATATAGAAAAATAATAAGATTAACCCAGAAAGCCCAAAATAATCATTTTGTGAAGACTTCCCAAAACAAATCTAAAGCTGCCTGGCAAATAATTAACAAAACTAAATTCAACTTTCCCCAAGAATCAGTATCATTATTAAAAAGGGATAATTTGACTTTTACGCATCCGATTGACATAGCCAATGAATTTAACAACTACTTTATTGACTCAATTGAAAACAATATACATTCAGACATTGCCAATACTAATAATTTTGAAAATTTTACATCTCATTCATTATTTATGCTACCAGTGACATACATTGACATAATAAATATAATTAATGACTTAAAAAACACTAACACTGTCGGCTACGACGGCGTATCTACAAAAGCCATTAAATACGTCAAGGAAATAATTGCACCGCCACTAGCGCACATTATTAATAACTGCATTACCGAGGGAATATTTCCTAATGAACTAAAAAAAGTTGTTATAAAACCCCTTTTCAAACGGAATGACAAAACAGATGTAAAAAATTACAGACCAATTGCGAAAATTCCGATACTTTCAAAAATAATAGAGAAAGTAATATATAATGCTGTGTATAATTACTTTGAAAAATATAAACTATTCTGCATTGAACAGAAAGGGTTTCGAAAAAACATTTCAGTGAATATGGCATTTTTTGAGCTAATATCTAATATTTTGACTTCCATAGATAAAATAAATCCAATATGTGCTATATACACTGACATGACAAAAGCTTTTGATTTTGTTGATCATAAAATCCTACTTCAAAAATTGTACGGCTATGGTATAAGAGGAAATATCCTTAAACTCTTACAATCATACCTTAGTGATAGATCACAGTATACAGAAATCTCTAGAATATGCCCAATTAGTAAGATAGAATCAGTATATACATCTGAATCTAGACATGTAAATTATGGTGTGCCTCAAGGCAGTGTATTGGGACCGTTATTGTTCCTAATATACATTAACGATCTCCCAAAAGCGATAACGCACAAAATGGTACTCTTTGCTGATGACAGCACAGCAATTATTGAGTGTACTAATCCTTATGAGTACCAAAATGAAATCAATAGCGCTGTAGGTGCAATTATAAAGTGGCTTGATAAGAATAATTTAAGAATAAATTTAAGCAAGACTAAAATAATGCATTTCCATCAACGTCGTGCAAACCCAACAATTTCTGTTACATATAAAAACTGTTTGATAGAAGAGGTCGCTAGTAGTAAGTTTCTGGGAATAACTATTGATAATAAACTCACTTGGAAACTCCATGTAGAAGATATATGTAAGCGCATAAGTAAATCCGCATATGTACTTTTCCAACTTTCCAAAAGAGTAAATATTGAAACCTTGCTTACAGCATATCATGGCTTAGTAGGTTCAATTCTTAGATATGGTATTATTTTTTGGGGGCAATCAACTGATAGAGAGACGGTATTCAGGATGCAAAAGCGTTGCATTAGGTCAATGTGCGGTCTACAAATCACAGACAGTTGTAGGCCTTACTTCAAATCATTAAAACTGTTTACTTTTCCGGCACTATATATATTAGAAACTGCACTTTTTGTAAAAAGAAACCCGCATTTATTTATTAAGCTATCAGCAGTCAAGAAAACTCAATTACGTGCTCAGTACAAAAATCAATTATGTTACACAAAATGTAAGACTGCCCTGATGTACAAAAGCTTTTTCGGAATCGCTCCTAGAATATATAATAAAATTCCTAATTTCATAAAAATAATGCCATTGTCAAAATTAAAAAAATCACTAGAGACAATTCTTCTTGACAAATGTTATTATTCAGTTGACGAGTTTCTAAACGATAAAGAGTTATAATTTTAATTATGTTGCATTTAAAATTTTGACATCAGATCTGTAATTTATTTTAATCTTATTATTATTATTATTGTTATGTTTTATGAATATTATATATTTTTTTTTTTTTATAATAACATTTATTCATGTAAAAATTTTTAGCAATTCCATTCTGCATTTAATAATATTTGTATGTCTTAAGACAAAACATAGCGCCCTATTTTATATGTAAGACCTGTTGTATACACCTATGTTTCACAAATAAATTATTTGAATTTGAATTTGAATTTGAATTTCTGGATGCGGAAGGCGGAAGATCGGATGCTGTGGCGTAAAAAGGAAGCGGCTTATGTCCAATAATGGACTGCAGCTGATTGATTGATATATGTATAAAAATCAAATGCCGTGCGTTACTCTCGCAAAATCTTGAAAATGCCCTATCGACTTAAACTCATGCATGCAGTGTCATGTAAGGTTGGTATTGCAAACAATCATATTGTAACAGCTGGACGCTTGCAATAAATACCTAAGCTTTCCCTCGCGTCGCGCGCGTAGCCAAACCTGGAGAAAAGGAATTTAAAGTCGGATCGGTTAAGCGCATAATGCTACTGCGTTTCATCCAGTACCTCTCTTATTCCTTAACCATGTCATTCTACAGTTTTCTGTGAAATATTGTACTAAGGGCCGGTTTTTCAATCGTCGGATAACTTTTATCTGAAGAATAAATATAGCGGTATGTCATATTTTCTATACAAAAGCTGTCAAAACGTCAAACATATTCCCCAGATAAAAGTTATCTGACCATTGAAAAATCGTCCCTAAACCGACTTATTTATACTAAACAATCAACAACAAAGGGTTGGGCCACGCGGAAACTAAAATTAATATACTTACGCGAATGTAACTGTATCTTTGTCACGTTACCAGAACCAAACTGCTGGACCGATTTCAATCATACCTCACATGGCTACAGCTTCAAATCGGAGAAATCACATACACTATTAAAAATATATACAAGCGAAGGGTTTCGCAGACAACAGCTGGTTTATGAGCGCGTTAGTAACGTTTCAGTTTTGCATTCGTGTGCGTGATATGAATCACAAAGGATTCGTGTGTGGTCTGGAGTCAGCGGCGATCTGTGATAGACCTTAGCATGACTCGCCTTGGGACTTGAGATTATTCTTATAAGGGTTAATCATGACTTGATCGACGGCATATAAGTCTCCTATCATGTGAACTTAACATGGTTTGTCACCTAACTATGCTGCTTTGTAAAAATACGAGTGCAGAAACTATAGTTATGTTATTATGTTTGGCGAAAATGATTTTGATGGAATATGTTGTTCTTACCTTCTTTCTTCTCCCTAGCCTTTATTATTCTCAAGTCACTTGGGGTCGGCTTTTCTAGTCTAACCGGATTTGACTGGATATCAGTTTATACACGGAGCAGCTGCCACCTGACCTCCGCAACCCGAAGGCTAACGATACCCTAGGCTAGACCAATGTCAGGATACATATAACTTCCTAAAGTCAGACGTACGCGACGTGGGTTCGAACCCGAGACCCTCTGCATTGCAGTCTGTTGGTCTCCCCACTATCTAAATCAAAAAAACATTGGCTGTAAAAGTTCTATTAAATTCTAGATTATTATAAAATTATTTTAGTTTTCCTTTTAAATGACTTATGTGGTCAGAAATGGAATTAATCTAGTTCGAAACGGCAGAAAATCACTTTTATTGTTATCTATTGGATATTTTAAAAAGAAGATTTTGTTAAATAAGTACTTACACATTTATTAGCATTTTACAAAAATCATTAAATTCTTGACAACAAGAACTATAAATTAAATTATCAATGCCTCAAAGTGGATATAGCTCTTAAAAGGGGAAAAACCGGAACAACTGTTCTAAGTGGACGAATTCGCGGCTTTAATTTAATACATATTTAATTCTAAAAGCCAACTTCCGCACTACATTTCAACTCCCATGTCGCGGGAGACTTTACAAACATACAATAAATAGCCACAAAGTAATAATAATATAATATAATATTCTACCACATACACACAACACCATCTAGCCCAAAGTAAGCAGAGCTTGTATTATGGGTACTAGACAATGGATAAACATTCATATATACCTTTTTTGTAAATACGTACATGTTATACATAGAAACACCCAGACCAAAACAAACATCCATGTTTACGCACACAAATGTTTGACTTGTGCGGGAATCGAACCCGCGACCTCAGGCGTGGCAGTCGGTTAAGAAGGCCGACTAATAAGTAATAGACTCGGAACAATAATTTCTTAACGACACAAGTAATTGACCTGTTCGGATTCGAACCCACCGCGACAGCAGCGGCGAGTAAACCGACTGCGCCATTCGTGCAGTCAATTAAAAAAACTGGTTAAGCATTAATGTATGTATTGATAGCAGTTCCCAAAGAAGACTAGATTTTGCTTGCTGCTTCGCTCACATAAATGTAAGTTAAATTTATTTATTCGGAATAACAAACAGTAACACAATGTCTAATACTAAATTGTATAAACATGATACATGTACATACGTGTACACTCACAGGTTAGGTGTTAAGGTCAGAGGTCATAGGGTAACTATGACCTTTTCTGTTACCCTGACAATGTGTATGCGATTTCATAGTGATCGGTCGAGTAGTTGAGGCCCGAAAGCGTAACAAACAAACTCACTTTCATTCACATTTACCTATAATATTAGTTAGGATTATTGTGATTGAATTGTGTAATTGACGCAAGTCGTTCTATATATAAATAAATAATAAATAATAATAAATAGTATATACATATCTCATTCTTATACTCCCAAAGGGGTGGGGAAAGGCGCAATTTCATTCATTTCGTCACTAATATTCAAGTCCTACGTAGTATAGCTGAAGCCACTACTGAGAATTTCTTAACAAAAGAAAAAGCGGCCAAGTGCGAGTCGGACTCGCCCATGAAGGGTTCCGTAGCAGCAAGTAACTTAATATAAAAGTTCTTGTAGTTCGTTATAATTATGATCGATGTTTTAATAATAGTGTATTTTTTTAAATTAAGTTTTTGTCAAGTAAATATTATAATAAATGTTTTTTCTTATTTTTATATTTGAGTTGATTGAATGAAAGGTAAAATGCGGTTTACGATTTATGATGTATTAAAAAAATCTACTTACTAGATCTTGTTCAAACCAATTTTCGGTGGCAGTTTACATGGTAATGTACATTATATATTTTTTTTAGTTTTATCATTCTCTTATTTTAGAAGTTAAAGGGAGGGGGACACACATTTTACCACTTTGGAAGTGTCTTTCGCGCAAACTATTCAGTTTAGAAAAAAATTATATAAGAAACACGTATGGGTTAGAAGAAAATAATTTTTGAGTTTCAGTTCTAAGTATCCCCCAAAATTTATTGTTTTTTCTATTTTTGTGTGAAAACTTAATGCGGTTCACAGAATACATCTACTTACGAAGTTTCAACAGCATAGTTCTTATAGTTTCGGAAAAAAGTGGCTGTGACATACGGACGGACAGACAGACAGACAGACATGACGAATCCATAAGGGATCCGTTTTTTGTCATTTGGCTACGGAACCCTAAAAATTAACAAACTTTGTTAAACTTTATAACGAGTAATTCCACGAGACATAGCAAGCGGTTTATTTGAGTTACCGTTTCAAAGAGCTGTTATTTAAATATTTCAACGTAAGTATTTAAGTAAATATTGACACAAACTTATACAACGTATGGATCTGACGCACAGTAAAAAATGTAGAGCGAAAATCTCGCGTTGAAAATACTCAATATACAATCAAATTGAACTGTTGACAGTCTAAATCGAACTCAGCACCCTCCGATATAACATACAGGCTGTTGCCCGCGGCTTCGCTTTTAGTATGTCATTGTAATATGTCTTATGTGACTCAGAGATAGTGAAGTTTTGTGTCAGTGAAAGAATTTTTAAAAACGGTTAAGTAGTTTTTGAGATTAACTGTGACAAACAAATAAATGAAAGTTACGTTTCAAAAATATTACATACTTACCTACATACATACATAGTCTCATGCCTCTACCCCAGAGCTGAGGTGTTTTACACCCACATTCTGCCAACTATTTAAGTACCACGAAATAGTGAGCCTAATTTCGTCAACTGGTGCTATTGAGAGTATCTAGACAGAAACACGCAATAATATTTTGCACGGCCCGGAAATCGAATCCGGGATCTCATGCATATAAGTCGCAAACACTATCGCTGCGCCTCCAAGGAGAAAAATAAAATTGCTTGCATCTTTAGCATGTAGCATTAATTTGTGTTTATGTTACCGTCGTGGCTGTATTACCCGGGTCAACCAAAGTGCAATTGCTGGCATCGTTGTTCCTACCGGTTCCAATATCCTGATAATAATAAGTCAATTTTTTTATCTATAAGGACATTCTTAGTATCAGGCACGGTTTTGATATAGGCAAGAGACTCCGAGTCAACTATTACGTGGGACTTAGAACAAACAGCGAAATACAGCTTTCTATTCGAAGTATTCGAACTAAGAGATCCCTTTCATCAACCTCAGTCGCTCATATGACAAATCTGAACGTGTTGAACTATGCGTACACATAACTGTACAAATGAACAGTGTTGTGAATTGACAAGTGTACGTAGCATTACTCCGTGGCGGAGCGCCATTTTGCTGAATGTATCACGCGGTAACATAATGAGGGTGACAGCACGGGCGGTGGAGGCTAAGCCTCGAGCCCCCTGGCCCTTTGACGAGCTGCCGACGTGCGACGCGCGACGCTGGAACACGTTTGGTCCTTATCATTTATGATAGCCTGGTACTTTTGGATGTTGCCACCCCCGTAATTTTTGGCTGTGATGCGATGAGATGTTTGTGTGTACGTGTAGTCTACCGATGTAGGTAAGTGGTTTTCGTTATTTATCACAAATAATACAGATTTTTATGTAAGTATTATATACATATAATAGAACTTAGAGATGTTTTTATAGTCTACTAGCGGACCCAACAGCTGTTGTCCTGCCCGATGACAGCGCTACCTACCGAGTCCAATAATTGTAAATTTAAATGATCCAGACCCAGTCAAATCCACTTCAGGTTTTCAAAATCGGTTTAGCTGTTTAGGAGGAGTTCAGTCCTGTAGACACATAGTGTAAAGAAGAATAATATATAATATATGTTATCTTTATACAGATACACATACACTTTATATATTTAGTGTCATTTATTTCTATAGAATAGTTTTGACAGAAATTACTTAACCGAGAACGCTTCACTATGCCTAAATAGCATAGGCTAAAGTAATTAGTTAGCGAGTTTAAGGGCGATACCACGCGAACAAAGACGCGGACGGAAGGTAGTCGGCTTAAAAATATTATTGCTTTAGAATTATAAAGTCAGCCTAGTTATTGAAATATTATTAAAATGTAGCATTGAATAAAATAAGTGCACGGCAATGTTCATTTACTATGTGAGACAATATTGGTTTAGAGAACCATAATACGTGTTATTCAGGTTGTTCAAGACTTATTTCTCTTACATAGAGAACAGCCACAGACATATAATTGCAGACAGAAAATTTAAGTGACAAAAACAAAAACATATAAAATATACGGCAAGTATCAAGTAGTGTAGCGTCGGCGTATAGCCCGTCAGCACACTGGCACTCGACAGGCGCGCGAGGCGCGGCCCGGGGCGCGGTGCCACCTACCACGAGACGAGAGCGATGCACATACCGCCCCTCTACCATGATAACATTGATAACACACAGCGAACGATATAGGTAATTGCATTGTTTCTTTACGATTATCATCTTTAGATGTAATTATTTGCTTCTAACTATACCTACCAATGATTAAAAATTGATTAATGGTAAATGATATGCGAATCCTTTGCTTTTTGGTCTTCTGTAGTAATGCTTGGTTAATATCTAAATACCTCGTACCACGAAACGCTGCATTTAGTATGTGTACATTCTACGTATACTTAGCTCGAGTACCTGTCGGCATCAGTCCGTACTGTTCCTTTCTATACAAACTACGGTACCGCCGTACTACTGGTACGTACACTTGTAAAGTGACGTGTTGTACACTTTGAATAGGTAATTATTGAGATGTTTGAAAGTGCATGTCATCTTGAATACGAAATTATAGAATCTCGACAATAACGCCGGTAGACAAAAATTTAGACGTTGTTGCTTTTAAGTATAGTCGATAAATCCGAAGTTTATTTGGGTTAAGTAAACAGAGACATTTGAAATAAAAATATGGCCTCAATTGCGGTCAACGCGTAGGCTAAGAGGCTGTCTTATTTTCGTATATCAAACTACACTTGTCAAAAAGCGCGATCTAGCAAAAACATATCTAGCTAAATAGTTTTTATAATGAAAGAACCAGAACAAAAATCATGCTGTCATTTTAGTTTCTTTGAAGAAACCGATGCTAAAAGCCTTTCGTCGGAAAATAACAAAATAGCGAAACATGGACCTAACAAGCAGCTGAGCAAGACCTCTGGAAATAATAATGGTACAAAAAAATCCGTGAAGAGAAAAAAAAGAAAAATCGTCACCCGGGGAGCGAGGGCTAACGAGCGTCGGGTACCAGGGTGGCATGACATTATAGAGGCACGCGCCATTAGACGAACGCCGGGCGGCGGGCGCGGGCGCCCCGGAACGGGCCCTATTTCCGGAAGGAAGCGCGCCCGGAAGCCGCGCCGCGTCCGCCTCGCCTGTCGCTAAGTTACTTCGCTTCTACTCCTACCTACTAAGTTATATGCGCCTGGTGTCTGCACTAGATTTTGATACGGGTATGCTACGCCTAGTAAGTCTCAAAGTTATTCCGTTGCGGTGGATTTACTTACATACTCACTCGGTTTTAACGTTGGCTTTTAGTTTAAAATTGAAACTTATATACTTACTTTGCTAGAAACTTTAGGTTCAAAAAGACTTACACATTATGTTTGTGGTGAACAGGTTATGTTTGACGTACCTGGAAAATTAAACATTAAGTTAATACACAGTTTCAAGATGTTTGAATATAATGTAAAGCAGATAAAAAGTCATAGACATGTCCGCTTGGTTTTTGATTGAAACAATTAGCACATTTCGGTACGTTCGAGGCATTCATCCAAATTGCATCTTAGATAGTTGTCGCAGATAATGCTAAAATCAGTCACCACGTGTCACCAGGAAAGCATAAAAGCAAAGCATACCCTAATTGACGAGTCACCTAATTTATAGTATTAAGTCTGCGCTTGTCCGGGCACAGGGCACGGTAAGGGGCGCATTAATCAAAATTAAAAGTGGATCACGACGCACGCAATGACTTTCGAAGCAAATCTGGGAGCCAGGAATGTTTATACGACAATCTTGCTTTTCGTTGTTGCTCTATTTAGGGATATAGACTGATTCTTTGAAATCTTAATTAACTTTTAAGAGACTTTCAAGACAAGACGAAATAGGAATAGTCCGTTTCTTAAGATTCTACCCTGTTCTTTATTGGTAATTTCTTGAATCACCAACTTATGTTCAATCAAAAAATGTTTATGTGGCAACTATGTGTTAATCGCCTTTCCACTATCTGTACGCCGCGCCGCCCGTGTGTATTGGAATTGATCGCCCGAGTCTGGGTGCCCATAGTATCCGTCGCTTGAATGCTTTTAGAAATGGAGATATTTAAGAACTAGGACTACGTTCATTTCTTGGTTGTAGGGATATCTTATGCCATATTATTACTTATGTCTCTATTATATTGTCACGACCATGGCATTTAAAATATATAAAAAGGACGATATTAAACACCATCAAAAGCGACCGACGTGGTAGCAAAAGCACGTGAAGCTTACGTTATAAAATCAATTTTATAAAGTGTCGCAGAGACACCTACTCAAACACACCAATATTCCTCCATAACAACAGTAACTCGGCGCCTGTATTGTATGTATACATATAGGTAGTAAAACATCAAACACATAAATAAGTTCACATAAACCGATCTCACTATTCCACTCCGAAACTAAAATTTTTATTAAGCATCAACCGTTCGAATGTTGAGCACTAAATCACACTCACACATCCGTGAACTCGCGACGTACAAAGGATCGCCTCCTTCCCGGACATATGGCGGGCGGGCCAAATTGATAACTTGATAACGTCCCGGGATCCGCAATCCCGCGACCCGGGAACCCACAATCCGGCCCGGGGGCTTATCCGGGAGAAAAAGATATGGTTTTTAGTGCCGGCTCCGCTCGCTGTTTATTATTTTTATGTAAATCGTAATTCTACGGAATGAAACGATAACATTCTAGCCGCGTATGTGTAGTGTGTCTATGTGTGTGTGTGGGTTTAGTTCTAATGGCGGTGTATTTTTCACTTTTTGTGTTATATTATTCATTATAAGGCTTGTAAAAATGATTTATTCGGATTTGGAACGGTCGACGGCTAGTTTCAATATCCCGTAAAGCTTATAAAAAGATCTGTACGGTACAAATAATAAAACGTAAGATTTTTCTCAACTCTTGATAAAGTATCCAGAAAACTTAACTAACTTTAGGTGATGCGGGAGAGTATTGGAAAACGGATAAGGGAAGGAGATAAATCGTCACTCCTGGTACATTTCGTGCCTCAGTCGCCGATGAGAATGGCACACTTCTGTTACAAAGTTGATTAGAAAATTCAGCGATGCGCGACAATGTGCCGGCGAAATCAAAATCCGTTAATACACGACGCGGCGGCGGACTGCTGTTTTGATCCGAAAGATATTTCTTTAATTTGAAATTATTATTATTTCATGCTTATACATACACGTACTTTTGCATTTTTATGTAAGCTAATGAAACTTGTTTAAGTAAGTTTTGTGAATCGACGGACAACTCAATTATTGAGATTACTAAATTTAAGGCAGTTAAGTTTTAGTTGACGATAGATAATTTGAGTTTAAATAATTGTCAAAAATCTGTTTACGATTGATGACATTATACATCCAAATAATATTTAGGCGCCAGAGGATACAAACATGCGATAGAACATTAACATTTTGACTTGAAACACAAACCCATTGATTTGCACAAAATCACCAGAAGGTACCAGGCGCACTGAAACAGGTGGGGACATCATTTTACAGCTGTAATATCTCATTAAGCCGTCGGCGAGTCCCCGGGAAGGCGGGATGGAATGGAATTAAATGCCGCCGGGACCGCCCGTCCCGGGGATATACGCCTTGGGACTATGGTCTAGAATTAAAATTAAATTTCGAACTAGATGTGGCAATATTATTTTATTGCGAGAGCTCCTGGAACTCATTAGTTCCTAGTACTAAGAGTAACAATGCACTTGCAGATTTTCATTTAATATTAAATCAGTAAAAGACTAGAAAGGAAAAAAATTAACACTTAACCTACGTCTTAAATTAATGGGGTAAAGTGAAATAGTTTTATGTGCTCAATAAATTCATTCTGTCACTGACGCGGAAGTTATCTTTCTCATTACGACGACATAAAACAGATAGCAGAACTTTCAGATTCTCAAAATTGCAAGAATCCTTAACTTCTACTGAAGGGGAAACCATAATTTCTCTAAGTAGATACATAATTAGGTACATAACGACATTTATAACTACTAACTATTGTCGTTTTTAACACACTTTCCTTTACGTAAGAGAAGGATAATAGGAAACCTAGAAAACTGTGAAATGCTTATCGTGTCTAGGTCGTAAAAGTGAAATCATAGAAGTTATTGCAAGTGTAGCGCAGTACTGTAGGCAGTTTTATTTCGCAATCATGACTACTTACATAGGTGACAACGAGATTGTACAAGAACCTAAATTTAATAACGCCAACCTTATTGTATGGTGGGAGCCCAAAGACCGATGTTTTTAAAAAAGGTAGCGACGTAGCAACCGCCATTTAATTGTGGCATCTGTCGTATATCGCGGCCATGTTTGATCGTTGTGTCGGCTCTCATAAATAATGTGTAAATAATGAATACCTAATTGTGAAGAGTCTAGTCGATATTTTACTTAAATATAGCATATAAAATATACTGGGTGTAGGGACAGTGTACCGAAAACTGAAATATTATAGTAGATTCAGACCATTACTCTGAGTAAAATCATTGGAATTTTGTTCAGGAAAACACATTATCTGCAACTTAAAATTTTTCCGACTGTATATTATTTATAAACCATCTATTTTATAGTAAATAAATAGACGGTTTATACTTCTTTGTAAGTGATATATTTTTTAGTCTTTCATAATTTTCCATATCAATCGTCATCTTTAAAATTATAAATTATATTTTTTTTTATAATACCTATCATTATTAATATAATGTACAATTATATGTTATTTTAATATGACCAATCGCCGGACTAAACATTTTATTTGCCATGTAGTCCAAATTGAACATAATCATTACAATTTTTGTAGTAAAATTAGCTGCTTCCAATTTCATTTTATTTTTGTTAATAGCGTTAACAAAAATAAAATGAAATTGGAAGCAGCTAATTTAAAGCTCATCAACAATAACTATAAAAAAGGAGAAACGAAAATCGTTGGAGAAGCAACGAAGAAAAATATACTGATATAGCGTGTAACATAAAGTTGTGGTCGTACTGGAAAGTAGGTATGTCTCCAATACAACCACAACTTTATGTTACACGCTATAAACAGCCCCTTCTAGTTTGACTGCACATCTGTGCGGAAGGGTCGGTCCGTCCTAGTCGTTCGCAAGTTCGATCAGACACTAATTGGGGTGTGAATTTGCTTCCGGGCCCGTCACGTCTGAGGGACCCAAACTGCATGATTTATCCGCTTGTATCCCGTCTTGTTGCATCGCTGTTGGGGACGCATCTAACAGGCCTACCGTTCATAAGACTTCATTCTAGCACTGGGAAATCGTTGGAATTCTTTTTATACTTCGATTTTGATTGACAGAAACGACTCGATCGTTTCTGCTGGAAGCGTTTTTGATTATAATTGGAACTATAATTTAGTTCTATATATATATTATTATTATTATTATTAGCTGACCCGCGCAGCTTCGACTGCTTCGCATAAGTGAATTTGCCCCGTTTCTGCAACATTTTTCTTTGATGCTTCGTTCCTATTGGTCGTTGCGTGATGTTATATAGCCTATAGCCTTCATCGATAAATGGGCTATCCAACAGTAAAATAATTTTTCAATACGAACCAGTAGTTCCTGAGATTAGCGCTTTCAACCAAACAAATACTTTATAATATTAGTATAGATTTTGATTGGTACATAGTCGTTTTCGCTGGAGATGTTTTAAGAAAACGTATGTTGATAGCCTCGCCATGGCAGCGTATGCGACTGCTGTGCATGAGATCGAATTAACTGCATCTCGAGAATCTATCATGGCAGTTTTCGTAATTCTAATAGACTTCCACATTTTAATCGCCGGCATGTCTTTCCATACACAGATAGTCTCACGCGTAAACCCCGAAAGGGTAGGTAGATGCATATAACACACATTCAGCTAGCTATGACTTTAGCTCCAACGTAATAGGGAGCGAACCGAGTACGGTGCACCGCCCGTACAAGTAGCCGCGTCAGCAAACTCGTACGCGGCGCAGTACCTACTACTAACGCGTCATTAATCAGTTCGCGATCTAACCTTATCGGGTAAAGAGACGGGCTCCACCAAACTTGCTCCGCGGTCATTGTGTCACGTTTCGTTCTGTCCCATAGTTTACTTAAAAACACGTATTTTATTTGTTGACCTCATTGCAACAGATAGCTTTTAGGTTTGAAGATATATATTTCTCAAAAGATCTACAGTTCACTTGTATCAGATTTATACAGTATCTTACAAACTATTATATACTCTGGCATGCATTATAACTAAATGTATATAAACATATTGTAGGTATTTGTAAATATAGCAGGCAATACAAGTAGTTCGTTCATATTGTTTCAAACTGTAACAATCTATCAATTACATTCCGTAGTACAATGTTCTGTGCGTAGTAACTACATACATATTCGAATCGAGTGAGTTTTACGGGTTGTAGTTGCAGACCCCGTGCTGCTTTTGAGAACTTCTTGACGGCAAACTTAATAAAATTTTGTCTAATCGGAAAATCGAGCCCGGGACCTAATGCACAGCTGTCACTCGATCTCTGTACCGTCGCGGAAGTCTCATAGAACATTGTCGAAAACAGCGTAACATCTCACGGTATCATGTTTCCCTAGTACATGTGGTATCGGTACGTGCCGATACCGTGCCTTGAAAGCAGCTGATGAATTTTATTGTAGCCTAGGTAACCGTTGGACTGCCACGCAGAGGTCTCGAGTTCGATCCCAAAGCATCTGTGACCTTTCGAAGTTATATGCGTATTAAATAGCTAATTATCGCTCGCTTTAACGGTGAAGGCAAAACATCGTGAGGCAACCTGTTTGTCTAAGAGTTCTCCATAATGTTTTCGAAGATATGTGAAGTCTACCAACCCGCACTAGGCTAGCGTGGTGGACTATGGCCTAACCCTTCTCACACTGAGAAGAGCCCCGTGCGGCAGTAGAACAGTTTAATACAGGGCTGATATTATTAGGTGTCATACCCCTCTGCCTACCCCTTCGAAAGTTTACAGAAAGGATTCTAAGTATATCTATTATGTACTATCGACTTGAGCGACAGTTGACCACACGTAAGGTTAAATTCGCATAGCAGACCAACACTTGGTAGGCCACCCGTGACACGCCCCTTTTTTTGTTGAGATTTTTTACACTTTACATTTGTTTACTGATTCTAAGGCGATACAAACTCAACTGGTCAACTACGACCTTATTGTTTGAGTTTTTTTACACTTTACATTTGTTTACTGATTCTAGGGCGATACAAAGTCAACAGGTCAAATATGATACCAACTGGCAAAAGTAAGAAAAGTCTTAAAAACAAACGGTTACTACACTTTTTTGTTCGAAGATTCCTTTTTGATTGGTTAACAAAATTAAGGGCGGAGTCACTTAAAGTCAACATGTGTAAGCGAAAATTTTTCAGAAATGGTCAACCGTCGCTCAAGTCGATAGTACATTTATATGGTGCTAGAGATTGCCTGCTTTACTCTCGTCAATTTAGTTTTTGTCAATACAATTATCTCTCAATAACAGTATTTTCTCTGGATAAAAGGTACTCAATGCCCTTTTCTGTACCCCGGACAATATGTATGCGAAATTTCGTGATAATCGGTCGAGTAGGTAATGCGTGAAAGCGTAACAAACAAACATACTCACGTTCGCATTGTAATATTAGTAAGAACTAGCTGCGGCCCACGGTTTCACCCGCGTAAATGTCGTGGGAATATTATGATAGAAGTATAAGTGTGATAAAAGTAGTCTATGTGATAAATATAGGTCTTCAGCTATCTACATACCAAGTTTCATTGTAATCGGTTCAGTAGTTTTTGCGTGAATGAGTAACAAACATACACCCATCCATCCATCCTCACAAACTATCACATTTATAATATTAGTATACACGCCTGCTAATTACTAAATATTAGTCTTCACACATTTTAGAGAACAATACGAAGTAGTGGCTTGGCGATTAAAAAGAGTGGCCATGAGTTTCTTGCTCGTTCTTTTTGTGAGCCCTACACCCTTGCTTTACTAAACGTGGAAATCATAGGAAAAATTTTGTGTAACTTTGACATTCATAAGTGTTACCTTGTAACCTAACTTGAATAAATTTATTTTTGATTTTCAGTTTCAGACTTAGAGAGATAGGGCACCTATTTCCCTTTTGTACCCCTGACAACGTGTGTATGCAAAATTTTATGATGATCAGTCGAGTAGTTAAAGCGTAAAAGCGTAACAAACACACTCACATTCGCATTTATAACGTTAGTTAGGATATACCCTACTAAATGTTAGTCTTCACACATCTTAGAGAACATTACGAAGCAGTTTCAGACATGCAGAACTGTAAATAAGATTAATTTAGTTCATTATACTTTAGTATACTTGTGACGTCACCCAGTACTTAGGTGTCCGGGCTCAAAACATCATAAACTAAAACTGTCTAACAGCAAGACGGACAAACAGCTGTTCCTGTCGCTACAATACGGTGTCCGCCGGACCCTTGGGCTTTGACCGAACTTCAAAGTATAGCTGCTAATTCTAATGTCGACCGAAATTTATATCGATAAAATCGGGATGATTTTGACAGACGTGATAACGGTTTTATCGATAAGTTCTACTTTATTTCATTTCTCTCTCCATTCGATTTCAAATAGTATCGATGTTCTTAATTTGAATACTAAATAATAATGCTCTAAGCTGAACTATAACTAATGGGAAACTTTACTGTTGTTGATACAAGGTTGTTGTCCTATCATACATTAATAAATATATTATTTTATTGTTTTTATGTATAATTAAATGCATAATTAAATAATAGTTTGCAACTCTAGTTTAATGCGTGTTATAAACGTTTTAATTCTCAAGAGTACAATTTAGCCATACAGATTGCCTGGCGATTCTTTGCATCAGATAGGTGCATATTTAAAACGATCGCAGATAAAATTGTTCTAAAATCCTCTCAAATTATCCAACAAAGGTATACCAAAGTAAACAATAACAGTGCTAGCCTATCGATATACATCTTAAAAAAAAGAAAACAAAAATCCACATTCCAAATTCAAAAATAAAAAACATAATAAATATGTATAGTTGTTAGTGCAATTCAAATATAGTGTGCGGGCCGGGGCCGGCGCGCGGCACGTTCGCCATTTTACGTAGCGTTTTTACGATGTACCCGATAACGTTTACGAGGCGCGTTGAGTGGCGTCGCCGCGGCTCGCCCCGACTGATTGCATGCGAGGGCACCGCGGCCGTAGGGCTTCTTTCTAATACTTACTTTTATATCGATAGTATTTTCTTAATATCCTAACTTATAATCTAACCAAGCAATCATCTTAAAATTTCGCATACATATTGTCAGGGGCACTAAAAATGGACATATACTTTTCAACCTAACCTAAAGTAACTTACATTTATGCGAGGAAAGCCGCGGGCAAAATGTAGTTGTAAATAATATATCCTAAGTAATATTATAAGTGACTTTGTTTGTTACACTTTCATGCATTAACTGCTCAACCGATCATCGTGATATTTCGCATACACTTTGTCAGGGGTACAGAAAAGGACATCGGGTAACTTTCATCCAGAAAAGAGTTCTGTTACAAATTTAACCTACTTTACTTTAAGTACTTTTGCCGAATGATAAAAGTTTATTAACAAAATGTAGTTAACACGTGCGAAGTCGCGAGCAAAATCTAGTATTCTATATGCATAAGGTAATTATACAAACCGGAGATGGTTGACACAGGTTGTCCGGCTAACAAACTGTCATGACCATCGTTACTTAGTAATATGGGTAGGTTTTCTGAGTAGCCAAGTAACAGTAACTGAATCTTTAAGTAGTGACCGTATCTTTAGAATCATCTAGAGACTGGATTTAGTCAAATCAAAAAAGACTAAATCAAAGTAGTGTATAAGTATCTGCTATAAGATGTGGTGTTATTCTGAAAATCTTATTTTCGGAGGGAACGAGACGCAGTTAAAGCGAGCTCATTGTCTAATTTAATAATATTTTAATAACAATGATGATATAGGCGGTTGTATAACCTTAGATATAGTAATAACTAGCTGCACAAATTATGAAATATGTACCTATTATATTAGCATGTTTCTATTAATTGCACCATTATAAGTAGGTTAGGTTTGTTAATATTAGTTAAGTTGTAAATTATAATTGTTGTTTTGTTTATGTAATTAAAGTCACTCATGAAATAAAAAGAATATAATAGTTATGTGATGAATGATGATGGACAATAGAGACAAATAGAAGAAAATTACATATTGCGTCCATGCAACTTGACGATGACGGAACAATAATTTGAATTTGCAAATTATAGAAATAAGTACAGGACAGAACTATTTTTCAAACGTAAAAATTCCTAAAACCAATTTTTATTAAAGTTTAAAATTGTTCCATGTAGTAATTTACCATATCGTCTCTATATAAAAATGGTTCTATGCCTCACGAAACTGGCAGCAATTTAGTAAATAAGTTAATAAAATCTTTTACTTCAATAGTCAAGTTAAAGGCATCACTATTGGCCGTAGCCCTTAAAGCTTAGTTAACTTCTGCACTAGCAATAGTAGCACAGCCATTACAAACATCAAAACAACGGTTACATGAAAAAAACAGATACGTTACAACTATTACAAGATGACACACAACTCGTCACAGCGTAAACCATTTAACCCATCGCACTATCCAACAAAACTATATCACAAAGAAAATCATCGATATCGATAATTGCTATCGCGTTCCATCCCTATTCGAGTCGTGTATCCGTGACACATCGTGTAGTGTAGCCGACGACATCGCGCGGTGTATTTTATGCGCCCCGCCGCGCGGCCACGATCGCGCCCGAGCGAGCCCGAACACGCCCGTACCGCTGCCACAAGAACCAAACTGATTTTTTTTGCTCAGTAAAGGGTAGCATGCACTATACATATTTAAAGGCACAAAAATTCGCTGCAAGAAACTGCTTCATCGGTCCCATGACGTATGTTTGCAGGCGATCGTAAGGTCCTAAATTCAGTCGGACGTATAGTTATTAAGCTTTTAGGACAGACATTTCTCGGCAGCCAAATATTTTTAAATAAAAAAAATATTTCTTTGGTGGACTGCCCCCGCACTTAGAATAAATCCTGTGTTGCAGGGATTGTCACAAACATTTTAAAAACGGACAAAAAAATATCCAAGAATCGGATCAGAATTTATGGATCACGCAAACTTTTGCACCGTGCAGAAGAATATAAACATGAAGAAGCCAAATCATTTTCTAAAAATGATGAGTGATGACTAACCTAACATTACAAATGCAAAGGTAATTTCCCTCTTTAATGCACGAAATAACGCGTCTCTTTCAGCAAAAGCAGCTATAAAAGTCGAGGGTATAAGTTATCCCATATGTAAGCTTGTATTAAATAACCATATAATCATAAATATGAAACATAACTAATTTATTTGATAATCAGATGATTGACTTACTGCCGGCCTCAGTTTGACTTAATCTTAACATTACGCACTTCCGTTCTCAACTTGAATTATTTCATTTAAACCGGCCAGTCCGTCAAGCTGTCATGAACTCATGACCGCCATTATTTGTTCGACATTTGAAGAGTACGGATTTTATAATTTAAATTCTAACTAATATTTTAAATGTGAATGAGAGTTTGTTTGTTACGCTTTCAGGCCTTAACTACTCGACCGATCATCGTGAAATGTCGCATACACTTTTTTAGGGGTACAGAATAGCACATAGGGTAGGTACCATTCACCCAGAAAAAGTACTATTCCCGAGGAATAGAAAATGGACTAAATTTACATTTACGCGAGCGAAGCCGCGGCCAAAATCTAGTAGTTATTATTCTAATAGCAAGACTTAGCGCCATTATAAAGTTGTTTCTACTCCATTAAACGTAATGTAAGTTTAATTATCAACTATCCCACAGGTCTGGGTATAAAAGAACAATATTAAAAGCTGGTTATTCCCGTAAGTCCGTAAATTAGACAGGCGAAGCCCGCCTGTACCTACTCTGTCATGGGAGTGTACAACTTTGTCAGTTTCTAACCTGCAAATGGCGGCATTTTCTTTACCGGTAGCTAACTATTTATCGTTTAACAAATATTGTGTGAAATAGAATATTCTAAAGTTAAATTATATGTCCTCTCGTCTTTTAATATTAAAATAATGTCCTCGCGTCAAACGAGAGACATACATGAGACAAGGCGGCTTATATCGATGATAATATGATATTAACAAAGGTATCGACCTATGTCAGGCTCCCTGCAGATGGATTTTTGCAATGCGTTACCTCTGGGTGTAAATCTACGTATAAATATTAAATTGGTACCGAGTCTTTAACGTAGACAGTAATACAATAATTTAATGTTAGCTCATTACATTAGTAAGAGCCTTAACCAAATACAGTTACCCTGCAAAAAAATCGCACATGTGAATATTTTTTGAAAATATTATTATTTCTTTTTATTTAAAGAAATACATGTATATTTTAATATGGGTTTAAAGATTATTTCAATACCTATTCAGTGATACAAATAAGCAGTGATAAGTTTAACTTACTGCGGAAAAGAAAAGACAACAACAAACTCCAAAATTGCTCACTCAGCTCACTACAGTTTGCGAGACTAATTGCAGGTACAAAAAGGCATGTTTTGAGTAAAACTTCATTATTTGCATTTCAACGCTCAACCTGAAAGGACGTCTTCTGACTACAATTGCATTCATGTGAAAAAAATGGATACTACTCAGGAAAAAGCCGCTCAAGTCGTTGCTCTAATTGAAGCGGGCCAGAACCAGAGTGCTGATTTTCGACAGCTGAATATCAGCCAATATTCAGTTCGTTGTGTATACCAGCGATATCGGGAGTCTAGTGGCTATAAACGACGATGAGGATCTGGTCGAACCAGAGCTACAACACAGCGCGACAACCGATTTCTCGTAGCGACGGCATTGCGAAACCGTCGTCTGACTGCTATTGATCTTGCACATCATCTTCAAAAGGTGCGTGAAGTGGACGTCAGCCGGTGGACAGTCAAAAGATAACTTGTTGAAGGAGGTCTGAATGCGCATAGGCTAGCAAATGGCCCTAAACTGACGCCAGCTCATCGCCGGGCCCATCTTCGATTTGCACAAGAACATGTACATAGGACAGTCGGCCAATGGAGAGCAGTCCTGTTCTCAGATGAATGCAGAATCTGTCTTCATGCTAATGGTGGACGAAGAAAGGTCTATGAAAGGCATATAGAAAGATTTTCCCAGTGTTGCATTACGGAACGTGTGGCTTACGGCAGTGGTTCGTATATGTTCCGGAGAGGTTTCTCACTCGAAGCTAAAACTGAGCTTGTCTTCATCGCTGGGGCCAATATTGGGCGACAAGCAAGAGGATTATCATATCAGCGGTACATAGAGGAAGTTCTCCAAGAACATGTACCATTTGGCGGTTTTATTGGAGAGAACTTTCTCTTTATGCATGACAATGCAAGACACCATACCGCTGCTATAGTACGACAATACTTGCAAGAGGTGGGTATCACCGTGATGGAGTGGCCAGCTCGGAGCCCGGACCTTAATCCGATCGAGCACTTGTGGGACGAGTTAAAAGGAAGAATAAGAGGCCGAAATATTGCTACAGCCAATCTTCAGGACCTACAAAACGCGCTCAAGGAGGAATGGGATGCTATGGCACAAGACTTTATCAAACACTTGATAGAATCTATGGAAAACCGATATCAAGCTGTTATTCGGGCAAAAGGGGGCAACACTTCTTATTAATATTTTTTTAATCCCCAATTTTCGAACTTTGTTAGTTAAGCAAAAATCTTTCAATAAAGGTGAATTGGTTTTTGTCTTTTTTTTCGACAGTAAGGTAAACTTATTACCACTTATGTGGTATCACTAAATAGGTATTGAAATAACCTTTAAGCTCATATTAAAAAATATATGTATATCCTCAAATAAAAATAAATAATGAATATTTTCAAAAAATGTCCACATGTGCGATTTCATTGCACCCAAGTGTAGAGTAATACAATAGTTAAAACTATAAAGATTTTTAGTTTTCTGAAGAAAACTCTTTAGAAAATAATTCTCATGCACCAATATATATTTTTTATCATTAAATTTAAATAATTTGAAATACAGCGACAAGAAGCTATAAAATACTTAATATTATCTTCTGTTTACGCGAATGTTATTCATTGAAATTAAACTAGTAGTAGTAGTTTAATTTCAATACTAAACTTATTTCTATTATGATTATGACACATACTATCCAAAACAAGACTATTTAAAAATAAATTTAGTACAGAATTCGAAATTCAAACGCCACAAATTTCAAAATGGCAGTACTGTGGAACGCGGGCGAGCTCGCAGCTCGTACGACTAATGACCGAACATCAAGCAGCCGAACACGGCCACCCTACGAATTATAATGAGATCATGTTTTTGTCCCACTGTTAATTGATGTTCCTATGTTGATGACTGTTTTCGCACCGAGCCATAACTGTTGATGAAACGTTGGGGGAAATATACTTGTGTCATCAACGTAATATCGCGACTTTGTCTCTCAAACGAGTAAGATATATAATTGTATCAAACGTTTCATATCTCTCAAAGTTATAGATTTCTAAATTGAATTGGCTGCCGGAAAAACCGTTAGCAATATTCTCAAAAAGTATTCTATGAAGAATAAAATTAATATAAATACCAACAGTAACCAGATTAAAATCACAATCGTCAAAATATTTCAAGTCAACTGTCATGGCGTTTTCTACCTTTGATGGAACATTAAAAGGTAAGTCGCAACTCACATAATACGTTAATTTACGGCACTATAATGTCTAGTACAACTCCACGATTAGTTGACATAGTTTACAGCTAACATATAAAAATATAATCTTCATAAAAACAGAGAAAAAGTATAAAACACTTCAACGGCATAACCGTTCGTCTGCCACTTTAGAGATTCACCTTTACCAAATCCGCATTTGGCTAGCGTAGTGAACGATGTGATGCCGTCTGAGAAAAGACACTTGTTATTGAGATACGTGCCATGGTCAGAATATTTCGAAAACAAGACATTTTCACATAGAGGAGAAAACGACGATGAATGATTTACACTAGGCACTGTTTTGATTTCCTATACATCTTGGCATATATGTTCTCCTAGTAGTAATTGCTCACTACTCACCTGACCTTTGAAGGTCATCATTACCTGCAAATTTTTATAAGACTAGGATTGGTTGGACGCAGGATGCAGAGGAGCAAAATAAGTAATATCGTTTCTTTTATTAATTTTAATGAAAATTCAGTTTTAGTGCAGACAGCTTACATTGTATGGATGGACATCATTCGCCGTTAAAACAAAATTCGCGGACGGCAACTAGTACAACAAATGTTAAAAAACATTAGCTTTTTACTTATTTAACATTTTGTCAGACAAATTGTCTCGTTATAACTGTCGAGTTAACAGGATACTTTTGAAACCCATATCAACTATCATAGGTGTTTATTGACGTACCAGATTGACAGGAAAAGACATTACTTTATCCTAAGCATGGGAGCCCCAGAAAAGCCTTTTTTAATATTGAGATAGTTCTGACAGACACTCATTATATTAACGCTTAATAACACTTGTCATGCCTGAATACTGAAGGGTTCGGCATATTATTGGAATTACCAGTCAATTGAAGAGTTACTAGGCAAGAAAGATTCTGGAGTTTAAAAGTTAGGTGTCGCACACAATGGTGTGGGACACCTAGCTTTTAAACTTAATTCGGCTAACCAGAGCACAACTTATTATCCGTATACGTTAGAATCAAAAATATTATTTATAGCTTTAGACTTCCATAAAAGCTAAAGTCAATAGGTAAAAAAAGGGAATACGAAAATAGACATAGTTTTTTGTAACTCAATACCGCCGAGACTCCCACTGAACTCCCACTTGAAGTAGAGATATGGACTCTAATCACTGACAAGGCTAACCATTATTAGATATGAAGGATAAAGTAAATAAACTAAAGTAGCCTACATAAAGCTGGTTCAAGACCTCTATGGAGTTGCAGTAAAATATTTATAATGCAAACAGGTGGAATATTGACAAATATTGAAATTAATTTTGGAAGTGCATAATGTAAGCGCTTGAAATTTGAAACGGTAAATATAAGGAAATAAAACCAAACAAACATAATTACTTAATCAACCGCAATTAAAATAAAATAAGTGTTTTAAAATAGATTTACTAAACCAGGTAAAAAATAAAAATTTATTTAAGCAAAACGTCTCTAATTCTAAACAACTTGAATATGCGCTTTTGTTCCAAAAATGTCTAGAGCATTGGCACCACAGCATAAACTTAAACCTGGTGAATTGAATTTCAAAAGATCAGGAATGTAATTTGGACTCTTTCAAAAGTCGAACGCGCAATTTGGTTTAGGTGCCAAAAAACCTAGTCAACCCAGAACTTGTAGGAACTAAACTCACCCAATTGATTCGCTATTTAGAACGTTTCAATCTACATACTTACGTAATTAACCTGTCTGTCTCTATTGAGAGTAACCTTTAATAGTAGTTTTGCGATAGATATACCGAAGCGATTTTATTAAATAAACTTTCTAGTGCGATTAGATTATAAAACGCCATTGCCCTAGTAAATATTTAATTCTAAAAATTATTCTGTTTGGCTGACACCTATCAGAATGAACGCATAAACTACCGTCCCGACTTTATTATTCTCACTTGTTATACATCGAGGACATGCAGCGGGCGAACAACTGGCTTTTAATTGTTCTTGTCTAAATCAGTAGATTAATCTTGTCGTTGATAACTTGCTTTATCGAGAACATTTTTACGTCAATCTCTCACACACTTATTCTAATATCTCATGAACAATAAAATTTACGACGTGCGAACCTAAACTGGTAATAAAACAGGTAACTTTGGCACAAAATGTTAACTTTTCAGTAGAGAGGTACGACACGGCACTCGATATACTGAGCGCGCGTACTAGGTATACATGTGTGTATAGAGGTGTTCGTAGCTCGTGGCGGGCGGTAGCGCCGTCGGTCGGATGTATAAAGTGGCGCGCCGGTGGCCGCATGACATAGCTATAACTCCGCGGTAGCATGACAAACAGCCGCCGACGATGGCGTGGAGTCGACACCCTTTTATTTTAAAATTATATTTTACTAAAAGAATAATGTTTTTGTCTGACCCAACTAATTTATGTATCCGAGTAATATGTCGTCCATGTAGACGAAATGTTATGTGAATAAGTAAACTAGTTGATGAGATTGCTTCTCCAAAATTTTTAATATGAATAAGACTGATATACCATTTTATGCTATTCTAAGTTAATGTGTATGTAGCATTGGTTATCTCTTTCAGTCGTGTTTTATGTATATCGTATATGACTTAATTGTAGATATCCATGTAAATAATCCACAGGTATGGGTTCATCGCCGCATTTGATCTTTATTATAATTAAAATAAAACATGCATTCTTTATTAATTACTACCCATTTTTGCTTAGTTTTACATACACGTACACATTCATTTATTTTCGTTATCAAGTACTTCTTAATACGTATTATGATGGCTATCTAATCATAATATATCGCATCTAGGTATCTTATAAATTAGGACTCTATTTTTTTAAATATATACCCATGCGAAATATTTAACCTTCAAATGTATAGCCTATTTGAAAATCTACGCCAGAAAAATAAAAAACAAAATAATATCGCATTAATTCGACTCCACGCTCGTCGAGTGCGCGCTCGACACCGGAGGGCGCCGTCGCTAAAGCGCGATACTACGGGCTCGCCTCGGGCGGCGCGAACCAATTACCCGCCGCCGCCGCGCGGGCATTTACCCCCCCTCCCTCTCTCCCCCCACTTCACACACCCGCCCGCCTCGCCCCCGACGCGCCGCAGAATTACTTATCTCCTCGCGCCGCTGCGGCCCTGGTACTCTGCCGCCAGCCGTACGCCCGCAATGCGAATGCGCCGCAGCTTTTTGTCGCACGATCATCATGTGCGTACCCCTTTTTGCATTTACCCAGACACGAAAGCACATGGAAAATGTATGATGATATCGTACACAATATTTGTGTTTGTACTGAGTATACCTACGACGAACAAAATTACCGTGCGGTTACGTTTGAATAATTAAAAAAATAGCATTGCGTTGCTGACGATATTCGTATCTAACATGGTAAGATAATGTTAATAAAAAATTACAATTATAATTTGTGAATGTGAACGGAACAGCTCTTGGATTTTCCGTAGCAATAGAGCATGAATTATTATCACTTGAAAGTTGAAGTGTTTTACAGATAAGTAATAGGACCGATAACGCGGGAGAGCTGAAAACGTGCTCAACTACCATTATAATCGTCCCGCAAGAATTATAATGAGTACTTGGGTCTGGGCCGCGGTAATTTTAAATTAGTACGTATAATTTCGACATATATTTACCAGAGAAACAATGAAAAATGCTTTTTCGGAATACTTCAAATGCTTACGCGACTACACCTACTACTCAGCTCTTACCATGGTTACTTAAGACAAATATATCTCTTTATTATTAGCTCTCTATATTAACCGAAAGTTTAGTAATTTTGACAGAATAAATCAATAGATTAATAAAACCTTAAATATCTTATGTAAAATTATAGGAGCTTTTATCATTTTAAAGATATGTAGAATACGTCCTAATGTATTAAATTGTCTCAAAAAACAAATAAATAGGTTTGAAACGTAAATGTTGCAACTAAATTACTGCACAGTGAATCACTATTCACGTACTAAATAAAATATGTTCATTAAGGCTCTACACGGCCCTTCTCTCAAAATGAATCTAGGTGGGGGGATACTTCAGACACCTTTATCAAGTTTTAAGAGAACTCTGACATGCAGATTTTCTCGCGATGCGCATGCAGGTTTTCTCGTAAAAGCAAAAGCAAATGCATAAGAAGTTACAAACTACTCTTATCTTCACGCTTTTAACTTATAACTGAAGTAAGCAGCGTGTCAAATCGCAGTAATGCAAAACATCCTTCGATATGTAATAGTAAGTAATCGTAGTACGCAAAATAATATTTTGTTTTGAAGGTATCACACATAAAATAAAAATTCTAACATGTTTTAAGCTTATATATTCTAACACATACGAAATAAAGAAGATCCTGATATGTAACGAACATTCTAGCTCTTGAAGACAAGACGCTAAGCTAATACTGTCAACAAGCTAATAAGAAATAGTTTTGTATTTGCTTCTTTATCACACTTAGTAAATCATAACCAGATTTGAACCAGATTTTTATTTGAAATTAGATTTACATAACTCTAAAAGCTAAACTACCACCACTAATAATCTTTATTACTATTAGACTATTTAGATTTATACTTTTCCCGAAGTTTCAGTTACTTTTCAGCAGTCACCACGGGGAGTCTAGAGTCTCCACGTGACCATGGCCATGACCAGTAGCAGTATAATAGATTAAAATATCTGAATGTAGTGTTTTTAAATCAAATTATCATCATCAAGAACAGATTTCTCCAGTTACGTTTTAGGTCCTAATTATACAAAATCTCTCACATTACCCGACTCGCTAATTAAACCTGGGTCTTCACTATCGACTAAACATAAACGTAAACTCATGCCACAAGACTAACGAGGCATTATTCTTTATCAATAATATCAATCAATTAGTAGTCTGAAACATAAAAAAATTGTTATTGCCTTAATTTTATTACGTAACAAACGTAAAGTAAGGTAGACTTTTTAGCATAGAGAACAACATAGTTTTTATGAGACTGCGAGCAGAGGCTGTGAGCTAAAGGTTACGATAAAACTATAGAACTAAATGTATTATATGCGTATTTTTGTAGTCATAAATTATTTGAGGGTTAATATTTATCTATCTATCTATAAATTTGTAAATCCTAAATTATCATTATTGACAATTTTGTAGGGATTCTCTAAGAATTCTATAAAATATAAGACGGATACCGCAGCGGTTTAAATTATTGCCTTGTTATCTACGGGATATGCATTTCTGTGATTCACAAATAATTACTCTGAGTGTGTGTAGGGAACTTGTCTCCGTTGTTTCAATATTTTAAAGTATCCGATGACACGGGTAATTATATAAATATCCCAGCAAGAGAAGCATTAAAAAAGAAATTGTAATCTTTGTCTGCTTTTTTGGTGGGAACATAACAAAAATTCGTTTGCTAAAAATAGTACTTACCTACCTACTACTACCTTCGGAATCATGGTATTATCATCCAAGATCAATAACAAGTATTAGAGATACTATTACCTACAATTTATCGCAATGTAGTGAAGGATCTACCAGGTAGTATTATTTATTACTCTGCCAACTGCCTTAAGTATTATATTCGACGACGAGTGAATTATTAGTGAGGCTTGTTAATCATTCACATCGTTTATTTGCGTTCGCTTGGTTTACGAGATTTTGATGGAAGTCTGGCTTGTGGTTTTGCTACGTTTCGATATTATCAGGGAGTAAGTAATGATTGGAGATATTCTGGAGAAAGGTTAGATTAAAGATAACCTAAATCAAGAAGCTTGCATTAAGAATGTAATTAGAATGAATGAAGTAAAAGATATGTGAAGATATAATATACAAGTGGAAATCCTAAATGTCCTCCGAGACAAGCCTGAGACTATATAATATGTAACGATTGAAGTAAAGTGAAATACAGAATAGTAGAAGACGAAGTGAGACACTTAATATCATCTTAATAGGTCGGACTGTAAAATGAGTCAATTTAAAAGTGAACAGATTTCGATATAAATACATTAAAAAATATAAATTAAATATTTAAAAAACCTCCGACTCAAAATTCATTTGATACCCATATTGAGGAGTTGTGAAAAAATATGTGATCCGCCATTTTGTGGCGGTGGCCATCTTGGACCAATTTTCATCAAACATAACTAAGAACACTCCCGACTAATTCACCTTTCAAACAAAAAAAAACAATATTAAAATCGATTCATCCGTTCGGGAGCTACGATGCCACAGACAGACGCACACACACACACACACAGAGACACGTCAAACTTATAACACCCCATCGTTTTTGCGTCGGAGGTTAATAAATAGCATTTAAGAAAAATAAATTAACGTCATCAATTTAAATTGCATAGTTTTAGATTAGATATATTTATGTTAATGAATAGAAATTAATGTTATGTAAAAACCAAAGATTTTTGAAAATTGATATCTGACGAAGTAATTTACGTAAAACAATAAGTACGCCTATCATAACGATCTCTGCTCACCCCAAAACGAATAAGAACACATTACTTTTAACCTGCCTACTTCCAGTTTTATTGTGGAACGGTATAGCTTACCCCAAACAGTCTGAATACATCCCCGGACGCAGCTAGCCTGGCTTTATAAAGTTGCTCGCTGTTTCAGCCTTGCCTACTCGTCCGAGAATCTCAGTGAGTACCAGCCGAGAATGTACATAGTTAATATTTTGTTGACAACCTCTTGCTAGGGTTGACAGTTTATTGAAGTTTCAAGATAACTAGTATACTTCATGAAGTAAAATCATTATACTTCTTATTTTCTTAATGGGTACTAAGGTTATTCCTTGCGGTAGACCGACCGATATTCTTTACACTCACTTCCAATACAAAAGAAATCTTATGTAGAAATTTAATTATACATATTAAAAGCAAGCGCGATGTAAACTCTACCAATATGTTTGCATTTGATTTCAAAGAGATACAAGTGATACTGCGATGTTCACACGCGTCAAACGCATCCGAGTGATCAGTAACCCTACACAACATACGCACAACCCGTCACAGTTCGTGCACTCAACACGTAGCCACACGGTTATCTATATTTTTCGCCGCGCCTTTGTAAAGTCGCACCCGCCCGCCGCCGCCTCGCTTGCACAGGGCTGACACAATCGTGATTCGGTTTTAATAATAGATTTAAATATTTAGTTAATTTAAGCAACTTTAAATCTGATATTTCTTCGATAGTTTAAGCAAGGCTACATAGCACTATATTAAACGTGTATGCCATTATAATTTAATCAAATTTTAATTTTTCATCTGTCTAAAGTACTACAGAAAAGTTTATCCTTGTGGGTGAATCGACATCGTAGTTTAAATTCGTTAACTTAAAATCTTCAATTCCATTATACGAACTAGGCTCACATATACATGTAACGTCCAACAAAATCAAACGTACTTTATGGGGCAGAAACCTTCTTGGCACGCAAACGACGAAGTATTTAGGTGCCAAGTGCTTGGTCGCTATATCTACCCCACTTACGTATCGTGACGTCACAAATCTTGCACTTAACATGCACCCACATCGCTTATCGGCATTTTTTGCCGCGCCCCTGTGAAGTCGCGCCTGCCGCTTGTCTCGTGCCTCAAGATATAGGGCTGTTGAACACGAAGCCAACTGACTGCTCATATTTTATGGACACCAATATATAAATCATAGTTGCACTTGTAATGTATGATACTACTAGCTCTTCTTACTCGTGACATAGCTCGCGATGTCAACGACGATCAAGTTATTTCTATTTTACATTTCAACGAAATCACTTTTTGACTGTTGAAACTGTGAAAACGTGACAAAGAGGCAGATATATTAGTGCATTTGTAATATTAGTACAGATTAACATAAAGTTTAACTATAAGAACATTGCATTACTAACTTTCAACTTAGAATTAAAAGCAGATAAATACGTATTTTTGTCTCTATAAATTAAATCATTAACACCAATTAATTAAATATAGACGCACAAAATAATCCCATCCTAACCTTTTTGAACTAAAAACGTAAAAAGATACGACACCGCGTGGCGCGGCGGACCAAAAATATACCAACCAACACGGTACGGACAACCCTGGGTATAATTTACGACCGGGGCCGCGTCGGCCCGTCGTCGAACGCGAGCCGGGCCCAATTTATAGCGTAATTTTTACAATGGCCCACCGACCTATGCCGGGATTATACAGTTCTTGACCGTTCTGCGGTGCATTGAGAGAGTAATGTATTGTTCCAGTGCGTTATGTAATACATGCTCTTCACGCATTATGGTGCCCTGGTAACTGATAGAATCTTTACTTTGTTTGTTAGCTATAGCGTGTTTTTCTTCTGACCATCATGCGTTGGTCGATTAAATTTATAATCGCAAATAAAAGTCTCTCTGATACTAAACATGGTGACTAGAGTTTTATTAATATTAAACGGCTATAGTTTATAGCTACGATTACTAGGATGGAGTACTGTTGCAATGGGATATCGGCCGGAATATTTCCTACGATCTACTACTACTTGAAGGCTAGTTGTCCCCTCATGGTTTTGCCCACGTTTATAATTATTGCTCCGCTCCCGTGGATAGTAGCGTGGTGTTATAAAGTTATGTTACTTTATACAGTAACTTTCTACTGGTGAAGGCATTTTTGAAATCGGTGCTGTCGTTTCTAAGTTCATTAATTAGAAACCAACATAGAATATACAAATCTTTCATCTTTATAATATTAGTATAAATATAGAAGTAGATATCAATTATGACAGATGTAAAACTATTGAAGTTTCGAAATACGACTGTCATGCATTATTTCATGAAGTAATTTTACACGAAAAATAACCATAACTAGTGAAATGCAGGCATGGCAATATCAAATCGAGTATTCCATGCATTAATGCTAATTCAATAAAAGTAAACTTTTCTAAAATGTCGATAGCTTACCCACAGAGGTTAATACGACGAATAATCGGCAGCTGTCTACAAATTGACAGCTCCTGAATCGATAAAAAGTCTTACGAATTTAGAACTTAATTTTCAAAATGTTGGCGTTCGTCTAGTAACTGAATGGACACTTTTGCTCTAGGCATAGGTCTTTGCTATAGTCATGGTCCCTTGCATTAGTCATAGTCCTTGTTCATATACTAGCTAAATAACCTTCAGTTATGTATATTGGATAGGGTTTCTGCTGTGCTGTCAGCAGTGAGCCAGTAATATGTGTGTGCTATCAGCTCAAAGGACAAAATAACAAACAACACGTTACAAACTCTTTAGGCGTCACAAACACGGCATTACCAAAGCACAAAATAATTGCAGGCACGTTTTATTTTTATTTAGTTTGGGTTATTTTTGTATCTGCTATTTAAATTTTTTACAATCGCCCGTTACGAAGGGATTATCACTATAAGGGCAGTTGACTGATTAAGAAAAATATACTAATACCTCCCCCTATTGACCTTTTTAAAATCGATCAGCATCAAAAAGATATTGGCTCTATGGTAAAATGATCGTTGTCGGTATAAAATTGTTTTATTTAGTATTAATCTCATTTTTATTTTTAAATAACACTGATTATAATATAACCGTGATAGAATGAGTTCTATCACTATTATTATCCTTTAAAAATCGTTTAAGTATAATATTATATTTTGACGGATCGGATGAATCGGATTACTATTGTGAGGTAGAGGATAAATTTGACAGATTACCGTCAAGTCTTAGAATACCAGACATAAATTAAAATCTATTGTTTGACCCCCGGTGTGCCGCTACGTCTAAATAGGTAAGGATGGTTTATCTGGAAATTGAAAACTATCTTAGCTCAATAAAATACTTTTATTCGTTAAATAACATCGTTTTTTTAAAGACAGTTGTGTTGTGTATTTGAAATAGCAGTATATAAGACTAAATTGTTCACAGCAAGCGGAAATACAAAATGCAGTTGAAAGTCTCGGCACGCCGTCATTTCTGTTGCGTGTCAAGGGACGAAATCAGCTCTGAAGACATATTGCACAGATATTTTACATGGAACAGTGATAGAGTCATAGTTGGAGTGGTCGCCTTCGCGGGACACAAGTCTTGGCTTTGTCACGAAGTAATGCGAACGTACATAAGCTCATTAGTTTTGAGGAAGACCAAGATGGGAGTATGTTGAACATTTTTATTGGTTAGAATTAATAATTAGTTGTTGGGAGCATTATAGCAAGTTAGAAGTCGTAGTCGCTGCCTTCTACTCTAAAAAACATTAGTCTCCCTGTTAATACGTGATTTACATTTTTTCTAATGATGTGTATGTATAATCGTTGTTTATTAATATAAATCCGGAATGTGTTTATTTGTTTATTCTTTTACGGAGCAACAAATCGACGGATTGGATGGGGATAATTTATGGGCCGACGAACAACATAATTTTATTCTAAAATGCACGTTTCCTGGGGGTTAGTTTCTTAGAGCCACGTTAACTACTGCTAGCTTATATGTTATTGAGCTGACAATCAAATCTCAAAAGATTTTTGGGCTGTAGTCTTTATTTATCTCACTCTAACACAGCAGTAACACATTGATAACAGCTTTTCGCCTTCATAATATTATGCACAAAGAGACTAACCGAGATGTTAGAGACAGGTGAATTGTTTGACATATCCACTCATCACACTTATTCGTCCGAATCCTACGTAATAGGAGGCACAGAAATTAACGTAGATATATTTTTCAAATAGTACCTACCTACTATTGCCAACATTGTGAAGTAAAACGAAGTTAATTTGAGCACTAACATGTGACGGCGGTCATGATCACCTGCTAGACTATAGTTGGTCGCACGTTCCACAAGTTTCGGAACTAAACTCGTTTTGGTTAACGTAATTTTCTACGTTTAGTAATTTTCTGTGTAGATTGTAATTTTGTGTGTGTGTGTATTTTATGTGTACCTGTTACCTACTGTGTTCGCACCTACTTCTTGGGTACTCAAAATTTTCTGTAAATTTCGTGTAATGGACTTACTGTTCTACTCTTTTAATGTTCCTATTTCTCAAGTGATAAGAATTTAATTCCCAAGCTGGTAAATGATTTTCATTTTGTTAGCAAGCACTATCGAGTCCATATACAAAAATTTATTTCGTTAAACCTAATAATTTGCACTTATGGGTATAATACACTTTGGACTATCTATTCGTTGGGATTCATATACATATACGAAAGTATTTTTAAGAAAATGCTACGACCGTCCGCGTCCCCAGAATTTTAAGTATTAATTCGCCACATGGTATAATATTTCTTAAGTCTGTTAATAACCCCACTGATTTGATTAACACCAAGGCGCAAACGTTCGCGAAACGAACGCAAGCGGGTACGTCAGCGTACGTAAACGTCAGTTCAACCAATCAGTTCTTTTTTCAAATATTCCCCTGTCGTTCTAATCCCATAGTCCGTGGACACTTACATCACACATTTTTTGTAGTTGTAATACTCGTGGCGCGGCAGTAAGCGATTCTTGCACATGCTGAGCTCACCCCGGCTCGAGTGTGATGATGTGGAATAATTTAATTGCCGAGCACCACCACTGCATCCGCCATTGCTGAGCGCGCGCGCTTTTATATGTTTTTTTTTCAACGTGTGTGCCAGTCTTATTTCGTTCGGACTGTGTGAACCTAACGGAATATGTCGATCATAAACTATGTAAGTACGTTAATTATTTGGATTAATTTAATTAATGATATTATTATATAAGTACATAAAACGTAGTATGTACAAAAGTATTGTAATGGATACAAAATTCATACACTATCTGAAATTTTGGTAACACCTTAGTAAAACATAGATATTACGATATCCCCATCATTTATGTTCTGCAAAAAGGGGCCATGACCAGAAGACATAGGATTTATCTTTATTAGCAAAAGGATTAGGAAACCCATAAATTATAGGAATTTAAAAGGTCCCCGCTGCTAATAAGCGTTTAATTCTGGGCGCAGGTAAAAACGGCCCAGGTTTGGTCGTGGTCCAGCATTCATTTTAATCAAGTGTGTCAGGCCGAACCGCCCCGATTGTCAGATGAATTATATTACCGCAGCTTTGTTTTATTAGCGCTGGCACTGCGACGCGCAATTTTCAAATGTTATTCCACCAACTTCTTTATATATGACATCTTCATTTAAAATTCGAGTCGCATTCAGTAAATAAACCGTTAAATGCACCTCTTAAACTGTTAAGTTAAATTTGTATGTCACAATTAATTTTCGTAAGTAATTTGTACGCTTTTGTTTTCTTTAAAACGGAGATTATCAAAAGCAACGGATATCCTATTACATTTCATAGTTTGCCAGTCGCGTAATACATATATAAGGGTAAATTTTGAATTATCTTTGCCAGATTGATATTAACAAATTAATTTATTATGTACAGCCATGTATTACAATTGTTTATGATTCATGACAACACCAGTAAAATAATTTAGATAATATGTAATGTTATAGGTAAGTATGTAATGTTTTTAAATATTATCAACAACAGCCACTTTGCACATGGAGGAATAATTTTATGATATTCATTTCAATTTTCCCTATTACCAAATATTATTTGACGAAAGAGCTGTCATCGCAATCACAACAATAGATCGATATATTCGATACGTATTACCAGGTCGACACGACGTGACAGGAGGTTGCGATCAAGTCGAACAAGCGGAGTTGAATCGATCGCTGTTATCGCCTACATATCAGCGGTGGCATCTATGTGTGGTCGCCGCGACCACGCCGCCCATTGTTCTCCGCGTTTTTGCTAAACCGTGCGCCTGGAGCGCCCGGTGAATATAAATTGAATGCGAGCGTTTGTTTAAAATTTCACACCGCGTCCGTATTGTCATGTGCGCATAGATATGGGAGAAATGTCCCGCAACGCGCCGCTTTTACAAGCCTTCCACCGTTGAAAGCTTATGTTGCAAATAAACTCATAAAACATGGGTTTGCTGTATTGGGAAAGTGGTTACCTCGTCACTATAAAATTTGCCACTGCATTGTGCACCAAAACATTTCCAGCAAAGGGTAGGCTCCGCACGTATTATAAAGTACATACGTATAAATTTTGGAACTAGCATATAATTGTTCAGAATATGTACAAAGTACATAGTACATCATAGACTTAATCGTCACTTTAGCGAGATAATACAATCAGTCTTAATAAATATAACGTTGACTGGCTAAAGTTTCACTTGCTTTTTAACTAGCAAGCAGCCGAACGAAATATTAATAATAAGCGGCTCTTTGGGCCGCAGTGAGTTCAGGTGAGACCTGGCTCGCGGGATAGCCGACTCTTTAATAAACATGAGGCAGCAGGCTGGGCCGCTAATAATAAATGAGCGAGCGAGCGGCCGGCACGTCTGCACACCCGGCACCCGGCGCAAGGGAAACTAGGAGAGCATAACTACGTCTTATAACTAATGTTACTCACATTACGATTTGATGAAACCCTGTGCCATAGCAAGCCTGTATTCGTGGAGCCGTTTTTGTTTTGAACTCCGTTCCTTTTTGTTGCCAATGTAGTTTTAAACGGCTATTGAAGTATATTTAGAGATTAATAATCTCGCATATAATATATCGGATTAAACTATTCGCAGGTTTTAGGACGCATCACATAATCGTTTTATATACGATATAAAATCTTTGTACAGACTGATTCATCATCGCCGAGGTAAAACCGCTGAAGCTAAAATAACATGAAATTTGCGTAGTAAGTAGTTTATTTAATGACGGCATGGCAGCAGGCGTTTTCGAAATTCCCGGTCTTAAAGAGGTGAGTGAATATGGTAGTACGAAAAATACTCAGTTTTATAAAAAAACATTAAGATTAAATATTTAGCCTTTCGGTAGGAATTTATCAAGGTTTTTGACAATAACCTTCATTTAGTTTGTATGGTAATTTTGATATTAGCGCTATCTTTAGTATCTAATAAAAGATGTTAGCTTATTGCAATTTGGAAGTCTATTTACGAGATAGTCATTGATATACTTGCAGCCTAGAAATGTCAAGTACAGAGGAAGTCAGTCCAACAAATGCTTTACAAACAAAAAAACAATGAGCATAAGTGCGCAAAGATCAACCATGGTTTTTAGCAATTTAAACAAAACAATATTGGTAGTTCTGATTTGGGGAGAGACCAGTAAACCTTCATGAAACGTAAATACCGAAGTTTCAGGCCGATCGTTCGTGCTTCACAAGAAACTTTATGTCACGTGTTTCATGCTAGAAATATACCATGAAACACGTGGAATAAAGATTTAACTTTAAAAATTCCCAAACCATTTCTTGGTAGGGCATGAAATGGTCGAATCAACGGTAAAGCGTCACTTGTAAAACTTGAAAGTACAGATATTCTTAATATTTCGTTTGTCTGCAATAATATGAAGTGGCGCAATGAAACACAAGGAATATAAAGTAGACTTCAACGATATTGAGTTTTGATTTTCAAGTATAATGTAGACCATGAAGATGGCTGCCGAAAAGCAACCGAAACGTCGAGAAAATAGTAAATTAAAAATATCTGAAAGTTGTGTATTGCAAATAACTAATAAAAATAATTAAATTTCAATGTATAACATTCGCGTAAACGTAACAATCCTTACTTAATATTATAAATTCGAAAGTAACTCTGTCTGTCTGTTACCTTTTCATGGCTAAATTACTGACCGATTTAGATGAAATTTGGTACAGATATATTTTAAAACCTGGGAATTACATAGGCTATTTTTCTTAGATGTAGGTGCCCTGCGGGCGGAGCCGCGCGCAAAAGTCATTGAGGATCATACCATTAGAATACGTATGCATACCCACAGGAAAGCAGGCGAGAATATTCGAATGTTGCCTAATATTGACACCGGGTCTTACTCGTCCTACTATCCTATTAATGTGAAATTTTATAAGGATGTTTGGATGTTTGTCACTCAATCACGTGTAGGCCATTGAACGGATTTGGATATAAATTGGAAAATAGGTAGACTAAGTTCTGGATTACCACTTAAGATAGTTTTTATCGAAGTGGAAAGCCACGTTCAAAAGCTACTAATATTACAAATGAAAGATTGTAGAGATATTTTAGATGATAGTTACTCAAGCACTCAATAACCGCTAAACGGATTTGGGTGCAACTTGTTAGATAGATAGACCATGTCCTAGATTTATACAAACTTACATGTCATCGCGGTAAATTCACGTAGGATATACGCAGATAAAACCGCAGGTAGAACCTAGTAAGTTATATGAACAACGTCCTAACACGACGAAAACGCTTAGTAATCAAATTATAAGTTTTTTTTAAATTAGTTCCCTCAGGCGTTCTTATAATAATATTGATGGCTTTGCTACGACTATTATTATAATATTTTAGTAAAATTTATTTGTTTATTTGTAGGGAAAATCCTTAGACCCACTGAACCGTTTTTAAAACATCTTGTATTAGTAAAAAGCTACGTTATCCTCGAGTTATATAGACTGTCTTAATGACATACCGCACGAGCGAAGCGGTAGACGGAAGCTAGTATCTTTGAGATCAAATTCCAGCTCCGTAGGGGAAATAAAAAGTTGGTTTTGTAATCACGCGTCGTAAGAAAAAATCTAATAATGTAGTTCCATTATACATGCTCAGCGTTGATAAGAACTAGTTGATTGAGTTCTTAATTAACAATGTCTGTGATTTATCCAGTCACACACTTACCGATTTACAAGATTTATGTCCCGGTACAGAGTTAAACGATTCCAATATGATTCTGATAATTCACAGATTTTGAGAAGCTATTTACAAATCTGGAGCTCTAGTAGGCTAATAAATAAACAAGCCCGCTCGCTCGCGCTCAATATGTTAGATAGCCCGTCGTCTCCCCTCGGGCATTTTTCCTGAACAAGTTCCTCCAAATCTGCTCAACCGTTATTAATATTAGTAGAATTTATGAGCATGTCTACAGAGAGACGACGAAACTTTGGATGTCCTAAGTAGGACGTAAACCGGCAATACAAGATTGCTTGTCTAGTCGCATACAGGACCTACATGATGAATGAGCTGTACTGCGCTTTAATGACACGTCTTTGTCAATTCTGTTATCCTGGTACCGTGGTAGTACAGATCACCTGTTCTTTGATCTTAGGTTGATCTCGTTTAATTGATTCGTTTTAAATGCAATGCATCAAATCAAAATCACCACTAATTCAGTTCGTGATAAATAAGCGGTTCAATGGCTCATTTCCGTTAAGTCATTGACTAATTTGTTACCAAGTTCGTTTCGATACAATTTTTTATACAATAGAAATAATATACATAGTTATTAGATGAAAAACACGTTGTCAATTAAACAATATACAAATAAAACAATCTCTTACAGCTTATGTCTCCTTGGTAAAACACTAACAGAAATCACCTGTTTCTTGTTTATGATGTAAGATGATGATGATTATAAAATATATAATATATTTTTCCAAATAGTGAAACAGCTTTTTGCCGGTAAATAGAAATTAATAAAGAAAGATTAGAGGAACTATATAATAACGGTTTTAAAAGATATTGAATTGCATATAGATAATTATGAACTATATAAACCATAATAAAATATTACAAAATAACATATCAACCTATACCTACATAGATAAAAAGAAAAGAGAAACGTTTAATCATTGAATTCGTGTTAATGATACATTAAATAAAACTGAGGACATTCTTACCTTAACTGGGGGCGTAGGAATGTACAGAGGGGGATCATTTTGCGAGCCAGAATATATCTCCTGGCCATCCATCCCCACTTTGCATCCTTCGGCGTCTTGCACGCTGTATCTGCACACAATCCCGTCGGCCGGCTTCGCGTCGTACCCCGGCGGCTTACCCACATGGAAGCCCTTTGCTTTTACCCAAAAACGGAACTTCGAACTGTCCGAACTATTGCATTCTTCCCCTCGCAACGTGCGCAGGATTCGCGCATACTTCTTCAACGTTATGGTCTTCGTTTTCGCCAAATCCCCGTAAGTTTGAATTACCCACGGCTGATACGTCGAGAACAGATCCAACTTGGGATCACCCGTTTGTATTTTGGATCGTTTGTTGTTATTTTGTTCGTTCTTTTTATCCGCTTTCGAAGTACCCGCAGTAGATTTGCGTTTCGAAGGTTTTCGTGGCGTTTTCTCCGGAATCGCTTCTTGTGTTAACTTTTTACGAAGTCCCCGTTCAGTAATCATCGCCGCGGCCATGTTTAATAAGTTTTATTAGCACTGCACTAAAAAGTTAGCTCCTCATAGTCTAGTTAACAGTTTAATTTGTCTCCGAACTGATCACAAAGTCACTGTACGTCTTATCCAGTACTCTTTTGTTTTCCATTAGGGCAAACGCAACTCGTATCGTTCTAAGAAACTGTTCGAGAATTGTTTTCGTGGAAAGTTGTCGAACTGAAAAGTTCCCCAGTCTCATGCGTACAACTTCGAGAACGCGAACTTTTGACTGCGAAGTTCGCATCGACCTATAAGGACTTGGTATAGAGGAAAAGTTTTCCCGGCGGGCGGCGATCGAGACCGCCGCGGAAGGACGTCGCTCGCCCTTTCAGTATTTTTTATTACTACCGATGAATAGTGTCGTTATACAGAAAAGCTACCCTGTAAGCTGCAACCTCATATATTTATGTTTATAGAGTTTTAATGTCTATTATTATTTAGGTATAATAAGGTGTCAAAATATTGAAAGGTTATTTAAAACTTATTGTTGGTAAACAGGTCAGCTCGCAACAGGTGTCAGTGATCGAAGTCCGGCAAAAGAAAAAATTGGTGGCGAAACAAAAAAGTACCGGATGGTATGGTGTAGACGTCCCGTGCGGAGTTCGCGCGGCGGGTGAAAGGCTGAGCGATACAGATTCCACGATGGCGGCCGCTCGCGAACAGCGCGCGCGGAGTACTGAAGTACGGGCGCTAGGCGCACGGCGCGTCGAAGCGCGGTACGCGGCACGTGCGGGACGGGCCGACGCTAATTGCCCGCAAAACAATCGGGCCGATCGTCGGCTGCGGGACGCCGCGATACAGCGATAATACTCGCACTTGTGCCCGTCCTTCGCGTAGATAACGCGACGCGGCTATTGTTCCATAGATAACTTCACTCGCGACTAGCTATACTTGTGTTGTGCTTATTGTTTGTCGGCGCGTTCCAATATGATTATAGCGGCGGCATACCGATACCGTATACCGCTGCAATACAAATACGTAGATATGTAGTCTAATGCACAAATTATCATTGATGCGGTGACATTAAAACATTTTTACTATCTTAAATGTAACATCTTACACCAGCAACTACTTACCGAGTAGCTGCTTAGCCAGTTGCTTCTAAATGTAATGAAAAATGTACCTACCAAAACATTGTAACGAACTAAGTATAAATATAGGTCGTAAAATAAAATTGTCTTTAAATAAATAATTACCAAAAATACTTCTTACTTGATAAGTATAAGTTATTATAACGCACAAGGAACAATAATGCCATTGGCAATGGATTGTTGCAGAGATAATGTTTGAATTTGGAACTGTCACAGATGTAAATGACTGCGTGAGTGTTCTTTGTAAAAAAATATTGTCCATTCTAAACATTAGTAAATTGCTAAATGTCATGATGAATGTTGACTATTTAAATAGGTAACCCATATTATACTCATAATATGATTTTAATAAGTCTGAAAACAAGGCATCACAACAAATTTACTCAAAAGGCCCCCCTTAAAAAAATATATAGTTTTAAGTTACATTTCTTTTTTGTTGTTTAATACATTACATAATATTTAATCAATTCATAATCAAAATTATAAATCATTAATTTATCATGTACTTAGTGGTATTTTTTTGCAACGCTAGTTACAAACAGTAGAGAGAAAAAGGTTGTTATTGCATAGTTGTATATTTTAATAATTACATACTTAGTCTAATTATGTTTAATTTATTTCTATATTTATATTAGTTGTTTTTAAAAAGATCAGATTTTAATTTTTTTTTTGAATATCTTTTTAAATATTTTTTAAATATAATTATAATACTTAAAATAAATTTGCTTTGTTGCTCTACAGAGTGCTTCAATAAAAGTGCGCCGTAGTTCAGCTTCGAATGACGCGCCGCGCTAACGGGTGCCGGCGACGCGCAGCGCGCGCGCATTCACTCCGTCCTGAACAAATCCGTTTTGACATGTTGTAAACATTTCATTCGAACTCGCTGAATAATTTAAACTCTATCCATATGAAAATAAAGATTAAATTAAATAATTTTAAAATGGACTTAAACCATTTCAATACGAAAGGAGTTAGTGGTGCGCGCGCATCGCGCACGAATCTGGTGCGCACGAGCCCGCACTCTTGCGCGAAATGTGCGCATGTTACTAGGCGCACATAAAATAAGAGGAGCCGAGTCGACAAGACCACCGACTGCGATATCGGCGCGCGCGCTTACTTAAAGCCCAGTCTAAAGTTGTACTTATTACATTATTTTAAGATACATTTTTGCTTGCCGTTGGAATGTAAACTGGTTGGTCGTTGCCAAAAGTCAAGTCATTTATAAGTTTAAGAAAAATTCTTTGCTTTTATGATACCCTGTGAACTTGATGAACACGATAGCCATGATTTCGGTTCATTATTTTTTTTATTGATTTGCTTGATCGATCGCCATCTCGATCAGTCTAATCTAGATAGAATAGATTTTCTTTATGTAGCCCTTTTTATTCACCGACTGTTACAAAACAACAATATTAAAATTATATTTTGCTTTGGCTTACTGTGTTTTTTTGCCTAGCCTTAAGTTATAAAATAACAAACACAACAAAAATATAACTGAAAAGAATTGAATTAACATTATTGGTCAATCAGATTGAGTAAGAAGAATCGATGTTGCTTCATTGAACGAATTTCTACTAGGTTATCATAATTGTAAAGGAGATGTCTTCGCACACAGCACCGCGCCCGATATTAAGATATTGGTACCACGAACTTATACTTTCAAATGTTCGTTATCGATCGAGCTAGTCCACTTGTAAAATAATAGATGGCGTTGTACACCAAAAATATTATAAGAAATCACGAAATTTGAATAACATTTTGATAAATAAAGTTATTTTTTATTTTTTTAATAATCATAATTATTTAAAAATTATGATTATTTCAATTATAGCATACGTGGCTCAATTTCCTTTTTGTTTTGTACAGATGGATAAAAAAGCAATATCATTAATTTAATTAACCTCAGCTGAATGAACAGTTTTATCTATGATGAATAAATTATAGATATTTATTAGGTATTAGATATTTTATTTGTCATCAGCGTTATTTACTTATTAGGTAATTAATTTATCTTCAACTAATTGTAACGTACTTAATATAAGGCTTGTCCCCTGATCAAAATCAACAAATAAAATATTATAATACTCTATACAAAATAAAATTATGTTTGTTGCGATGCAGTGTTGCAATGCTAACCGTATTTAAAATAAATTAAACGTAGGGTACAAGTACTCGCTATACGAGTATACATAACCGCATAATATATTATAATCTATACTAATATTATAAAGCTGAAGAGTTTGTTTGTTTGTTTGTTTGAATGCGCTAATCTCAAGAACTACTGGTTCGAATTAAAAAAATATTTCTGTGTTAAATAGCTTATTTATCGAGGAAGGCTATATATAACATCACGTTATGACGAATAGAGGCAGAGCATAAATGAAAAATACTGCAAAAACGGAGAAAATTCTTTCTCTTGAAGTAGACAAGTTGCGCGGGTCAGCTAGTTTATAATATATAGTATAAAATTAAAATTAGTTAATAGAATAAGAATAATTTAAATGCATTAAAAATTTATATTTATAGTACTAGATGTGCCCGTGGTTTCACCCGCGTTTATGATTACTGCGCCGCCGTCCCCGTGGGTCGTAGCGTGATTTTATGTAGCTTAAATAACCTTCCTCGGTAAATAGGCTATTCACTAAAAGAATGTTTAAATTCGAACCAGTAGTTCCGGTGATTAGCGCGTTCAAACAAACAAACAAACAAACTTTATAATATTAGTATAGATACTAGCGGTTTGGTTAATATGGTGGTGGTAGTTAAAGTCTGCGTTTCCAATTGGTGACTATTGTGCTCAGCACTATTAGGATATCATAAAGGTAAGGCTAACGTCGCGTTGTCAACACACACACATCGAAACCACTTCACTTGTTTCTTTTTAATATCTACATGCCTCTCGCTCGCCAATCTTGCGAACAATGACATTTCTTTATATTGTTATCGCGTGGTGCATACATGTATGTGATATGCTAGTTTATTTTTTAAAATATATAAACTGACAACGAACTGTGTCGTACTTACATTAATAATTATTAAAAACATTATTTGTCCAAGTCAACAAACAAGAGGTATCAAAACTATGTTAATTTTCTTCATGCATATTTGTTTGAAACTGCCACAAAAACTAATTGATTTTGATGCCGTTTTTACAATACGGTGGTTCAGGTTCGACGTTCGACGACTTAAAAATCTAAGCCACATTTTCATGTTATTTCATTCATTGGAAGGCATGGTGCCGTGTTATCAATAGAATCGCGGTGGAACGACTAGGTATAGTTAGCTTTTAGATGTAAAGCCGTTCTATGTGGCTATATGACATGACAGACACCTTTGTCAGTCTTCTAAATGCTAGCCATCGAACGCAATGTGAAGGAGTTTTGTAACTTTTAGTATTCGCCCTATAGTGAGTACAGTTTCCTTATAAATGCTGTCTTTAGTTTTTCCGGCAACACTTGTCGTCACTATCCCTTCAAAGCTGCAAAGCTTCTTCCTTTTATTAACCTCTGAGTCTTCTTCGAAGAGGTTAATGAAAACACTATGTGGGTCTGTGTCTCTGTTAGTGACAGTTTGTTACAAGTTACAAGTCAATCACTAATGACAGGCATAGCTCCGGAACCGCTGGACCGATTGACTTGTAACTTGGTGTGCAGACACCTTGGGACAACTCTCGGTCGAGCTTGGGCATGGGTCCTGTGGGTCAAAAGACCACCGAGATATAGGGGTCACAAGGTCATAAGATCAGGAGATATCCACCAACAGAGTGATTTGGAAGTCAAAGGGAGAGGGTTTTGCCCAGCAGTGGGACATAAAAAAAGTCACATAAATACGAAGAGGGTGAATCCTAGGTTTTTACACCCATCTCGTTTTAAATAAAGATCGGCACGGTTAATAATACCTCCCGCTCGATCAGAACTTACCATAACACGCCGTTTTGTTCTTCGACGCTTATATTACTTTATTATGTATTAAAAAAAAAAAAACATTCCTAAACTGTTTTTAATAAATTGTGAATAGCAATGATGTATTTATTAAGAAAGAAATGGTGTAACCGTTTTATGAAAGTCATCCACGATAATCTATAAGACCCAAGTCAAAGTTTTTATTTATAAAATTATTTATTTATTTTTTTATCTGCTGTTTTTCTGCGACTTACGAGGTTTTGATTTGACTGAGTTGCGTTTAGACCAGGCTATCATGATATAGCAAGCGCTTAAAACAAATTTAATTACGTTAAGGCCGCTAACTACCGTCTGTTTATGCGCTCCTAGTTGTAGTGATCCCAAAGAAACTCGAAAACCGCGTCGGGAAGGCCAAAGCTGCATCGACAGTCGATTCGTTAATTTTTAGCGTTTCTTTTAATTATCACTCTGTCCCTTTTACTATTATGGAATAACTTGAGATGATAAATTCAGAAGCGGTTCAGTGGTTTTCCCTTTGATTAGTCGGATGATCGGATCGGCTCGTGTCAGTGACATATTGCCAGTTCTTTCGTAGCCCGATTTACTAGGATATCATATCGTTGCAGTGTTAATATTAAAAAAGTAAGTCTACTTGGGGTATGTTATGAATGTTATGATACTTATGATAGTAGTATTAATAAAAACACACATACTTACCACAACTGTTACGAAGACAGCAACTGCAAAATGTTATTAACAGACTACTGAGATTTCTCAAGCAATATAAATAATAATTGAAATTAATTTTTATAGTTGAAATTAAAACATTTTATATATTCGCTATATTCGATCGAAGACTACATTCATAGTGTTCGGACCCATACTTATTAATATTTGTTAATAATAATAGTAAGTACCAATAAGTTGTTTGATTTAAAAACTACAGCTAAGTTAAGTCTCATTCAATATTCAATAATTAATTTTACTTACTTTTTGTTAGTACCTATATACTAACTGACATACATTTAAAACATAATTAAGATTATTTTTACATTTATAATTACTGGTGATCCAGCAGTCGACATCAGATAAAAATTTAAGAATATATTTTTTTAAATTTAGCGAAGTTTACTTTTTCCATAAATAAACATTAGCTATGCTAAATCTAACACTCCTCCATGCTCCAATTTTATGCTTAAAACAAAGATTTCTCTTTACGTAATTATACATAATATATTCTGTTCGTATGACTGGCAAATCTCAGACAAGAACCATTTCTTAATTGTTAAAATTAAAACTATATAAAAATAGTACTTTCATAACAATTTATTTTCTTATTTTTTCCAATTACTTACCACTTATTTACGCGTAATCATAAATTTCTTGTGTAAAAATTTCAACAGAAACTACTGCGCACGTATGGCCGGCTATACGACAGACGATACGCCTCCTACTTAAATTGCGTTTGATAAATATTTTAGAAAACTAGCGACTAGAGAGTTAACTTTCAATATAGCTCTTAGTTTCACAAATTGCTAGCTTAAGAAACTATTATGTATATCTACTAATGTTCTTTTTACGAACATCTCTTACTTCTGCACAATGCATTTAAGGTAAATTTAAAGCTATATCACTAAATAAGTTTTGGTAAAATCAAAACTAGAGAAAAATTATTTGCAGATAATATTTAACAGAGAAAATAAAATGGATATTAAATTATTTTATACTTCAATGCTATTCTTATACTATTCTGTCGTTGTTTAAGAAAACATGTGATACATCTACTATAATTACTGCCCTTGATTTCCAAGAATCTTGCCTATGCTATAATCTAGCTTAGCTTTACGCAACACTATGACTGCCTGCCTGAGATAACTGAAGCCATTTTAGTACATACTTATACAGTATTGACGTGACAACGTCCTTCTTGATACAATCATCACATGTGGGTGTTTAACCTCTTTATATGCTATGCTACCCTGGTAGCTGTGGTTATACTTTCAGCTGTATATGCGTCATTTTATTTTTAATTTCTGTTGTGGTTAAAAAGTATTCTTTCGTAAGAGTAGGTTAAAATAAGATGCCGTGAGTGGTTTGGAACACGTTACTTACTAATCGCATGTCCACCGTTTATAAATTAATTATTATATTATCCATTAGCATTTTTATAACACACTTAGCATATTTCATGACTGGTCTGGGTAACGCGTTAGCCTTACTTTGACAGTAGAAATAAAAACTATGCGCTGTAAATCCAAAAGCCTTTTAGCCCTGCCAGAGCAAGAGACAAAGACATAGCCAGCACGGACAGCGCCTCCCTTAGGAGCCTTAAAAAACCGCAGTTCAAAACGCAGATTCTATTATGATAGCTCATAAATTAGTCGTAGATCGCTCATATTACTGTGACCCTTCGAGATTTCAGTACACATTGGTAACGATGCTGACATCCTAACGTAAATATACATTATTATATACATTAATAAATATCCATACGTACAGTCTAGATAGAATAGGTATAATCAGTGCGTGTTCTGGTGTCATGGCTTGGTAGTGTGGCGTCCTCGTTGATACAATCGAGTCGTTCGCTAATGCGGGCCTTTCGTCGCACGCCCGGTGACGCCCGCCACCACGCTTCACGACCGCCACTGAACAGCCGACATCTAGTGATGCTACTAAATTATATTAGGAACGATATCGATAATTAATTAATTTTGTATTATTTTCTACGGGTCGTAGGTTTAACAGAGCCTTAGCGTGGTATCACATGGTTATGATTCAGGGACAGGTAAATCTCTAAGGAAAATTTATTTACAACAATTAGAAACTTCTATTAACTAGAGGCCGATATTTCACTTTTACAGATTACCTGCATAAAGACATAAAGCTTCATAAAGTCTACTACTAGTTTACCTGCTTATTGAACATCGTCCCTAAGCCATTGTCTGGCTATACAGTATTTTACGTATACTACTTATCGCACACTATTCTTATAAAAATATGTATATTATATTTACAATTGATAAACTTGGTTTTGTTATGTCGACCAAAGCTAAGTGTTAAGTATATCAATAAAACACACAGCTACACAACACCGAACTTGCCGTGAGAATATCATACATTGTTAAAAAGGAGGGACGTAAGTATAGCGATCACGTAATACAAGGCTAATAAAAATGCAACAACCGAAGAAAGCTGACAAGTGTAATGGACGATAAGTGAAAAAAGAATAAAGCCAGCCGCTTTAAATATACATCTCCACGCCGATAACCTACAAAAACCAAAAAAACGTGTCCCCACACTATCGACACCTACTTAACTGGCCGAGCCAGTGCCGCGCGCCGCGGTTTGATCGCTACCCCCTCCTCGTTCCCACTCCGCCCTCCCGTCACCCCCACCCGGCCCGCGGCTTATCTGACGCGGAAGCCCGTCGACCAGATATATTTCATCTCGCCACTCGACAGTTTTTCTGCACTCAACGAGTTCAGTACTCCCACCGTTTGCCTGGACTCCTGGTACTTGATAATAATTTTGTTAAGTAAAAGTTAAGTTGTTTACGAAATTATTTCTTTGAAAAGTGTTGACGCCGTATGGGCGCGGCAATAATTTAAAAGATTAGGCAGCAGAATACTTTAATAAGTTTCGGAGTGTAAAATTTGTGATTTATAAGTTTATAACTTTAAACAGTTGTAGCCTAGTAATCATCGTACTTGCGATCAATGAGTCAAGAGGGTTCGAACCTTTAACACCAACTTTCAGGGCGTCCCGTCTCCTACTATATACATACTTACATTATTCACTATTTGTTATTGCATAATTATTATTATGATTGCATGCGATTGTAAGTCGAGTCTAGTGTGGATTCCCGGGATTAAGTAAAAAGTTACTGGGATTTTCTGTAATTAAATGTCATTATATGTATCAATTAAGTATAAAGTCTAGACCGTGCCCTGTAGACGGCCAGAGGCCCTACTCTGTTATGAGACCTTAAATCGTAACTGGCAAAATGTGAATAATACATTTCTGCCTTTTTTTATAACAAATTTAATACAGTGTATTTTGTAAGAAATATACACAAGGTATGTAGTCACGGTTGGTAAAACATAATCAATAAAGTAATAAAGTAATGAATACACAGCACAATACCAAAAACAGTAAACCTTTGCTATCGACTTTTTTAATAACATTTTGAATAGCTTACTACCATCCTTGACAACCCCCAGTGGCAGCAAGGATTCTGAAAACGTACTAACAACTTTTTATTTTTTTTATTTTAAATAATAATTACAAAAATAAAAAGGCAATGGGCAGTTGCCCATAGCTCGGCACGGTACTCTTCTCTGTGTGAGATATGTTGGGCCGTAGTCCAACACCAAGGTGCCACAAACTTCACATATCTTCAAAACCATGGTGGAATACTCTCAGATATACCTACAGGTTTCTTTACAATTTTAACTCGACTCTATTTTGAACAGTTTTTATAACGTGAAGCCCTCAGAAATCACAATCGTTAATAACGCAGGTTCAGTGCTAAACAGCGACATAATGATAATCTTAACTTGCAAACATATATATTATAAATGCGAATGTGAGTTTGATTCTTACGCTTGCACGCCTCGTTACTCGACCCATCACCATGCCGCCGGCAAAATATATTTTATAATAAGCATTTGCGTTAATACACAGTTACATACATAATAGTACATAGGACTCGGTAAAAATGATTACCGTCGAGGTTTCTTTGACCCAGATCCCGGGCTGCGGCTTACTATGCTACCAAGCTTTAATTAAAAAATGTACGCCTACCTACAGACACTTAATAATAATTAGTGTCTCACAGACTTATCGGCTTTGACGAGCTGTCTCATACAGGAAAGACGTATATAGCATGCGTACATTTAGATATATGACCTTATGTATTGTCTGTACCATTACTTGAGCCCTACATACATACACACAAACACACACACGCACACGCACACGCACACGCACAGTAAGTAGGCAGAGGCGTCATAAGCCAACCTATTAGTGTTTACAGTATACATTTTATAAATTCATGATGCTACATATAGTTTCGTTTAGTTTAGCTTAAAAAATAATATTGAAAACGACTGCACGATTGACGTATTGGTTCAAATGGTCGCCAGTACCGCCGCGCTGTGTGTTGTGGCTTCGATCCCCAAACGGGACAAAAATTTGTGTGATCCACAAATGGTTGTCCCGACCCTGGGTGTTATTTGTGTCCGTTATTTGAATGTTTCTAAATTCCCCCGCGATACAGGCATTATTCCTAGTGAGGAAATTCCCTATTTGAAGAAAAATAATATTAAGGGTTAAAAGTATGAAATTGCTGATTTGTACTGAAAAATTGAAACTCGTTTTTTTCTAAGATGTACCACCATATTTATTTAATCGAAATATTTACTCTCATTGCTGCCATCTAAACGAAAGTTCATTTATGCCTTTACGATAGAACTCCGGGGTCTAGATAGGACAAACTGTGTGAAAGCATTTTGTACTGCCTCCTGGGAAGAAATTTTTTTATCACGTAGAAAATTGTACAAATTACGAGAAAAATGGTAGTCTGTTGGAGCACAGTCTGGCGAGTACGGAGGAGATGACTTATGGTTTCTAACTGCAGCTCCTGTAGAGTTACAGCGGTTTCTCGTGCAGTGTGAGTTCTTGCGTTATCATGGAGCAATAATGGTGAAGATCGATTCACGAGTCGGAGCTGTTTCACTGCCAGTTTCGCCATCATTGTTCGAAGATCGGCACAGTAAACATTTGCTGTTGGTATTGCTTGATCAAACCTGAGAAAGCTAACACCATGAAGAGACCACCAAACAGTTACCATTATTTTTTTATTGGTAAGCTTTGCTTTAGGGCATTGTTGCGGCGTTTGACCTGGGGACCATTGCATTTTTAGCTTTCACCTTACATCGTAAAGAATCCACTTTTCGTCACATGTCACAATTCGATCCAATATTCCTTTATTTCTGTACCGATTCAACAAGGCAACACAAGTTTCAACACGCATTTTTCTTTTTGCAGATCATTCAAATTATGAGGCCCTCATTTTCATATTTTTGTTATCTTATAGATTTCATGCAAATGAACCAATATTGTAGGTAGGATAAAGTTAAACCATGGCGCTAATTCCTGGGTAGGTTGACTCGAATCGGCTGCCACCATCTCATTCAAGTCAGCGTTATTCACCTGCGGTCTTCCACGTGGTTCGTTCTTCAAGTTGAAGTTTTACATTACGAAAGCCTTTAAACCAAAACCGCACGGTGCTTTCATTAGCAGTTTCCTCTCCACGTTAGTTTAGTCTACGCGTTAATTCCGCGTCGGAACTCGTATTAAAAAATGACTCGAATTTTCGAAGAATCCGTCATTCCCGTCTAAGCTGAATAAAAAAAAAAGAATTGAAAGTCGAAAATCGATTGCTTCACATTTTTTAAAAGAAGAATCTTATCGGTATCATGTGGAAAAAGTTTCACTCGAAAATCTCACACCATGAAGGTTTTATGTCAATGCAAAGTATATATTATTATACAACGGTAACTTCATACTTTAACCCTTATTATATATCACTTAATAGGTAGGCAAAGACGTCTTAAGCTAACCAATAGAGTTAACCTATTGGCGTTTATAGTATACACTTTAAGACACCATGCTGCTACTTAAAGTTTCTTAGCTAAAGTAATAACCCAAAAACATTTTTGAATTAAACTAAGGAAATCACGATCAACCTTTTTATTTAGTATGAATGGCCACAATAAACACGTTTGGATTTGGATAAGACATTGGACTTGTAACGGAGAGCTCGTGGGTTGTATTCCTACCAGGGACTTGAAAACGAAATGGATTTAGTTCCGTTATACAAAATGTTTTCTCATAACGTTCCAAAATTTGTAACGTTACTGTATCTTTATGCAATGTATAACGTTATAAAATGATAACGTTATAGAATATCATTTTAGCAGAACAATATTTTCCGTAACGTTATAGGTTCAGTAACGGTACTGGACATATCGTTCTGATACGTAACAGTTTCACTTGAAACGTTTTAGTTTTACCTCTAACGTTATTAATTCATCCCTCCACACCACGCGGCTGCTGCGTTAGTTTTATTCAATTCAAGATTAATGAGAGAGTGCGTTGTAGTTTTTGGCCTACAATTTTCGTGTGAATAATAATAGGTACATTTTTGGAGCATATAAATATACCTATCCGTTTTCAGTGCCTTCTATTATTATAATGGGTGAGTATCATGTTAATATTATATATCTTATTATCTCATTATTTCTAACTAATATGGCTTTTATTACAAGTATAGATTTTCATGTCCTAAAATTTTTGAATATTCCGTTGATTTATGCATTTAGCTACTATTTAAGTTGTTATTATGGTACTATAGGATTTTAATAAGACTTGCAACGAATATTCGGCAACTATTAGGTATTCGGCCTAAACAAAGCCGAGAACTGATGATCCCAAACGCAAATTTATGCCGCGGGACCAACGAAGCAATCAATCAATTACCTACATATATAGGTAACGATTTTAAATTTATTATGAGCTTTTGTGCTGACATGATGCGGCATCTAGACATGTATAAAAACAGTACCGCATCCAGGGGGAGGCCTAGGGGGCTCGAGCCTCTGAAAGGTCCCAAATTTATCATTTTACCCTAGTAAATCCACGTTCAGTTGACTCAAGATCCCCAAGGTCCTCAGAAGAATGTTTTTAATATTTCAAGCAAATCAAGTATCAATTTCAATAAAGTTAGATTGTATTTACCATAAGAGTTTTATTACAGCCACAAGGAGGTAAGGCATAGAGGTAACTGTTTAATGTTACCTCTCGCAGGAGCAGCCCGTCTGGGGAAGTACCTCCACCCTACAGAAGACCGCAGCCAAAATAACCATGTGTTGTGTTCCTGCGATGAGTAGGGGTGCCAGTGCTCCTTGAAGAGGCGCTGCACTGTCAGTGAGGGGACCAGTGATTATGTGAGCACCATTGCCTTGTACGGGCGCGAAGTGTCGATGCGGCGGTCAGGGAGACCCGGTGAAACGGCTGTCCGCTGGCCGCCCGCAGGCTGAACGGGTTCCCGAACCCAGGGATTACTTAATCTCCGCCCTGGGAGGCTAAACCACCGGCCCGTGTAAAGTTCCCTATGCAGTAGTTGTTGCCGGAGGGAGAGACCGGAGTGGACTCGACTACTGTATCAGGAGGGGACCGGGGGCCCTTCCGGCTGCCGCGTCGGTAAATCGCTCTACCTGTGCCAGGCTCTGGTGAGATGTAAACACGTCTTTGTCCTTTGCGCTGATAGTACAGTATCTCCTGCTATCCTTTATTTTTTAAAATATGGCCTTAAATAATAGAAGAACTGTTTATTCAGCGGCATCCTCATCCACATTACAGTTGGACTTCTGCAACATAAGAGGACTTCACTCGAACATCAACGCTGTCCATCAACATATGGAGGCAGCGAAGCCGACCTTGTTCTTCCTTACGGAGACGCAAATATCATGCCCGACCGACACATCGTATCTCCTATACCCTAGCTACAAGTTAGAGCACAATTTTGTACGTCGTGCAGGGGTCTGTATATACGTCTGTGATGATATTTGCTGTCGCCGTCTTAATGGCCTTGACGACAGAGACCTGTCGACTTTGTGGGTACGCGTAGATTACAGAGGCCACACCTGTATCTATGCGTGTCTTTACAGGTCCTATAGCGGTTATGCAGACACGACTCGTCTCTTTGAGCATTTGCAATCGTCAACTGACAAAGTTCTTGAGCAGTACCCTTCTGCAGAATTAGTGATCTTAGGAGACTTTAACGCCCACCACGTAGAGTGGCTTGGTTCTCGGTCCACTGACTTTGCGGAAAGGTCTGCTCATGAGTTTGCTCTGGCCTATGGGTTTTCTCAACTAGTACATAGTCCTACCAGAATACCAGACGTAGAGATCCACACCAGCTCCTTATTGGACCTTCTGCTGACTACGCGCTCGAATGGACAACAACACCACTACAACACCACTAATGACGTGAACCTATTCCATAAGCATTCTAGTTTAGCTGAAGGGATTAACTAATAATTTGCTATTCTCAAAGAAACCCTTTAAAAAAAGTAACGATAAATGCAGTGACACAATTTTAAATTCTCTTTAAGGTTATAAACCACTTCCGTAGTTATTAGTCCCTTAGGAAAATATATTATCATGTTTATAAATTTGTAAACCGTATAATGATTGTACATTGGTGAACGGCTATGTATCCAAAAAGTGTAGGCAGGTGTATCCCATTCACAGTTCGCCAGCTCAGTTTTCAAGTCCTACATAAGGAAGTCCTAGTGCTCCTCCCACGCACGTTTCTAGACTCGACCTCGAATTGAATCTTGTACCTCTCGGTCGCACGTAATATAAACTGCAAATATAGGCCACTGGACCAACGAGGTTGTTAGTGTTAATGATAGCAGAAATTAAAAAGCGGAATGACGGACATAATCCTGTAAACCGAAATCTTGGCTTATACTGGCATATTTTTTATTTTAATGTTTCCTTGTGTGTTGTGAGTACTTGTATTAGTATTTGTCTATTTGTCAAACTTAATTTCATAAAATTTATTCTTATAGTCTCTAGTCTCAATTTGCACGCCGTTTTACAGCTGAATATATATTTATAATTAATTGTACCATATTAATGCAAAATAAATAAAAAGGCCCGCGCCTTATGCTTGTTTAACAATTTAGACAAATAAAAGTGAAACCAGATTTATAGAAAACTAGTAACAAAATCATAACTTTATTTTAACGTGTAACGCTCTTGACGACTTTTACAATGAACAGTTATTTATGCGCTTCTTGTCAACAAAAACAGTAAACAACAAAAATATAAATCCATTAAGGCGTTATTTGGCAGCTAAACGCTGATAAATCCTTATTGCAAATTTGGTTACATCATTGAACAGTGACTATTATAAAAAAACACATCTCTGCCTACCCACCCCTATGGGATAAACGCGCATAAATCTATTAACAACGAAATACTTTTGAGTGAAGTACGGTAAAATCTTCCCGAATGTCTGGGAAACTATTTCCTATTCAGGCGAAGCGGTGCGACGTATTGGTAGAAAATATCAAATCGGGTACTTGTTGTCTGACATACATACATGTTCCGACGTTTGAGTGCACTTCACAAGACAATAAATAGACTACAGATCCCGTATCTGTATCAGCATCTGTCTGTGTCTAGAAATCTTATTTGATAGTACAGAGTTGATTTCATGAAAGAACAGATGCTGCTTGTATTTGCGTAGATAATGGATTCCGTTTAAATGCGTCAGTGTTACTATGTGGATTAGATATAAGATAATGAAATGAAATATAACTATGTTATTTAAATCAATCTGTCATATCTTGGAATGCTAGACATATTGAAAACCTACTGTGTCTGGTCACCGAAATACTGGTTTCATACAAATTAATAGGTTAAATACAAAGGTCTTAGTTTACCTGTATAGCATATTATTATAATCTCATATACAGGAATAAATACGAAAAAATAACAAAAATATGAAAAAAAAACTATCCTAACTATTACCTGAGATATGTGTTTTTTTTTAATTACCATGTATTACTTTCTTGTATACTTCGACCATAAATGAATGAAATCCATCGGTATTTTGTTGTTTTATTATTAAACACTAATTATGCTAATAGATAGACAGTCAAAAGTATGCTAGCTTGCACTTTTTAATATATATATATTTTTTTATATTATTTCTTTTATCATTTTTTCTGAACGGCCTTCGGTTCTACTATAAGACATTTCAAGGTTATCCATTAATTAGCGGACACCCTGTATGTAGTATGTACATAACACTTTTATATAATCTGTCTCTATATAAGTTTTTTAAAATGCTGATGAAATGTCTATTATCTGTCAGTGGCGCATAAAATTTTGTATGATGTACCACAAAAATTACTAGGGGACCATGAAACGAACGCGATGCTCGCAGCCTTGAGCATTTTTGACAGGTCAACCAAGCAAGGTCGTCGTTTATAAGGGATTCTTTATCAGAAGTTGTATAAGTTATATTAAATGTTCAATATTACAAGAATAATAAGAGAAGAATATCTTAGAAACTTAAGACCAACCAGATGAGAAATGCTTAGGAGAAAAGCCTGGACGGGCGGCGGTGCGTTCAAAATGTAGAGATGATTAAATGGGGTGAAACAATGGTATGTGAGGATCATAACACGTGTAAAACCCTATAAAACTGGTGTGTATATATATGAAATTGTATATATACATGAAATTATGTATATACGAAGTATTATATATACGTTTTAAATCCAAAGATATAGCGCTAAAAATCTAAAGAATTTAAGAAATTCACAACATTGAACGAAACAATAAAATCCAGGTACCTACAAAAATGTTTATAAGCGCATTGACGCATTCAAACTTAAACTTTTTAATTCACTATAGTTTCCTTAAGTTTATCGGTATTTGCAACGCTCGCCATTTGCCATTGCTACGTAAAAAATGATTAAAATGCAAGAAAGCGGGTGTTGGCGTGTCGTTGGTACCAGGGCCGCAGCGTTCGCTGGGAGTAAATTAGGCGGCGGACACTCAGCGCGAGCTCGACGCGCGCACTCAGCGATATTGTTATCGGCCCGCCCCGGTTGGCCGTAGGGCTGTCACTGTGCCGTACTATTATTAATATTTATTTTTCTTTTCTTGATTTGGCATAGTAAAATATATTCGGATTTCGATTAGTAATTACTTACTATATACTACTATACATATATTTTCAATGGTAAGGTAACTTTACTGCGATCATCGAAGAGTGGTGGGAAAATAGCAATTAGTTTAATTAGTTCTGGAGTGCAGTTTAATATATCCAAGAGGTGTAGCTCAATATTTTTAACTGGCACCATAAATATCATTCCGTAAGCCCCTATAATTCTAAACCTTTATCCACCACGCTGGCAATTAAAGTTAGCAAACAAGCCACCTTCGAAACTATTACGAACAACCGTCAAACATACAGGCTTTCTCACAATCTTCCGTCAAATAACGCGATACAAGACTTATAAACACAACTGCCTCACTTTACATCTGGTAGTTCAAAGGCAAATTAATTCTCTCAAGCACAAAACTAAAAAAGATATTCAAATGTTGACGTTAGCAGCCCTGTGTATCGTTGGGGCGGAGCGCGGCGCGTCGGCTGCCAGCCCGGGAACAAAGCAGCCGCGCGCCCGAGCGCCACTCACCGCGCACACCCGACCTACTGCCACCGCACCAATTTGATACATCTATATAATTACATATATATATTTTTTTTACAACTAATGTGGCAAACAAGTATACGGTCCACCTGATGGTAAGTGGCCATCGTAGCCTGCAACACCAGAAGCATCACTTGCGCGTTGCCAACTCTTTAGGAAAGGAATAAGAGAACAAGAAAGTGGGAAGGAAAAGGAGCGGGAACGGGGAAAGAGGGTGATTGGGCCTCAGACACTCTTAACTCACCAAACGAAACACAACAGAAGGAATATACTGCTACATCACGTTGATATTCTGTGAGGGTGATATTACTAGCGACCCGCCCCGGCTTCGCACGTGTAGTACAAAACCTTAACAAATTATACACCTAGACCTCCCTCATTAATCTCTCTGTCTATTGGTGAAAACCGCATGAAAATCCGTTCAGTAGTTTTTGAGTATTTTGCGAACAGACAGACTCACGTGGAGGTGGGCTTTGTTTTATAATATCTATATAATTAATTATTATTATGTTAAATGATTGCATGCACTTTGTAAACCAAACTTACTTACTAGATGATACTTAACCCTTAAAGAGGAATGTAAAGCCCAAGGGAGCATTTACTACAATACATTGTTTTTCTATCATGTTCGGTGTATGGTTTTTGACATGAAATACTAATTCTCTACCGGAAATGCGCCCGGCAGGTGGCAACAGATTAATCACGTGGGATATCTCGGATTTCGCTACCGCCTACGTACTTTTTTGTAGTACCTATGCAAGATGATGTTACAAGTACATACATACATACACTTATGAAAACATAAAGTAAATGTTTGAGGCGAATGACAATGTTCTAATACATATAAACAAGCATTTTAGTTTATTGTACGAGGTGATATGTGATTTGATTTGTAGAGGCACAAAGCAAGGCTAAGAAAACAAACACATACATATAAGTAAAGTTTACTAAAAGTAATACAAATAGAGACACGAAATTTTTTTAAGTTTGGAATTTCGTTAGTCTTCTATTTTAACATTGCTTTGTTGCAATGTTAAAAGGATTGTGGATTTACTGTCAATTAGGTAGATAACTGACAGTAAATTCTCAATTCTTTTGCAGATGTTCTTACATAAATTTAATTACTTTTGCGAAAATCTATACTAATATTATAAGCCTGAAGAGCTTGTTTGTTTGTTTGATTGAACGCGCTAATCACAGGAACTACTGGTTCGAATTGAAAAATTATTTTATTCTTTATTATTTTATGCTATATAACATCACGCTACAACCCACGGCGGCAGCGCAGTAATCTTAAACGCGGGTAAAACTGCGGGCACATCTAGTAGACTAATAAAGTTATAAGTTATAAGTATAACTTTTAATATTCTTATACGCATTTATATTCCTGTACTTTTCCCTCTTGCGTACCGCAGCGGCGCGCGGCGCACCGGTGGCCAGACTCAATAGATTCTAAGACATTAAAATTAAACAACTTTATAAGGATTTTATCGCGTTGTTTATTTTTTATAAAACACTATTATCACATAATTCGCCATAAAATCCGCACAAAGTTGTTTAATTTTAATGTATATCATTCGCGTAAACGTAAGACAAGATTAGGTATTCTAAAACTTAACAACTTAACGAAAACTTTCATAGAAATGGAATAAACCTCCACAAAAACTACTAGTATCAAAACTACAGCATCACGTTGAGCACATTACCCAATGATTCACCGGAGGCGCGGCACGGCCCGGCCGCACGCCGCATCGACATCCTACGTCCCGTATATTGTACACCGCACACACACATCTACACCACACACACACACACACACACAAACTCTCTTTATATGCCTGTATATACGTGTATATATGTATGTGTGTATGTTGCCGCGCACTTTTATAATGAACGGCCACATAACGCGCCAGAATACGTTGCGAGTACATTACTGACGAATTCGTTGCGTCCTGCCGACGCGACGTATAAATGTTACTGATATAGTACGTGTGTGTGTTAAATTTTACTGCCTTTTTTATTTTAACGCGTATATACGGTTTGTATAATTAAAGGAGAGATTTTAGAACAAGTTTGCTTTCAAAACTATCTAGTAATTTGGGTAACAAACTACTGGTATTCCTACTAACCTCTCCAGTTAGAATGCTTGTGTTAAGAGTACGACGGTAGTACAATGAGTGAGATTTGAAATCACGACCTGTCAATTGCAAATACAATGCCTTATACATTGGGCTACTGATGCTTTAACGATGTGCTAAAATTGGGTAAGCAGGTATGTGAGAAGAATAAACGATAGAAGATCGAAATAGTTGAAGAAAATGTAAATGTGGGCCGGACATGATCTAACAAATGACAGATCACGGATTTACTGCAGATAAGCCTTACAAGATCTAGCGAACGTCCTCAGACCAGGTCAGAATCTTTCAGGAGAAAGGTTTAATTAAGAGTCCTCAAAACAACTCGCGTGCCTGGAGAATTTAATAAGATGAAGAAAACGATATTCTAGTAAGCCAGGATTGTAGTAAGCGGCAATCCGTAGACTTTACCTAAGTCTCCGGAAAACAGGCGTGATTCTGGATAGGATTACCTAATATAATTTATTTAAAGAGTAATTCCTGTATCGCAGTAGACACGACAAACATTCAAACAAGGGACACAATGAATAACTAGACTCGAAACAACGCAAATGATTGTACCGGGTCTGCATGTTCTAACCGAATCACAAAAAAAATACTTCTTTTGGTATTCGAATTCACAACACTTGGCGTAGTGGCCAGACGATCACTTATACCACTTTCCTTCTTGTCTTGTCTTTGTAGTATAATAATTGACATTTTATTTTATACTAGATTTTACCCGCGATTTCGCTCGCTCTCATGCAAATGTAATATAGGTTACGTTAGATTAGTAACAGGACTATTTACGACGAATGGTACTCTATGACCTTTTCTGTTCCCCTGATAACATGTATGCGAGATTTCATTGCATGATGATCGGTCAGGTTGTTAAGGTGTGAAAGCGTAAAATACAAACAAACTCACATTCGCATTTATAATATTACATAGGAATTATTATTGTTTGCACGCCCAGCTCAAAGACGTTCTAACGTCGCGCGTTGCAGCTTGCCGAGTGACGGAAATGACTTACCAAATTGGATGTTTTTTATTACCTACCTGTGGGTGCAGACGAGTCAGCGGTTCACCTGATGCTAAGCGGTAACTACCATCTATGGACATGCGTGTGTTCTTTTAGCATTCTAGAAGCAACATCCATTTTAAGAACAAGTTTAAAGGATCTATAATTGAAAGGATAGTAGCCCAGCTGTTAAGGTATTGAACTTGCGACTTGCGAGTTTTGCGACCGAACATAAGATCAGTCCCTACTCCCTATCTATTTCACTTCTGACGTAAATTGACTTCTATAACAAACATTTAACTTAGCTGTAGGAGTTAATAGGATTACTGTTATTTTAAATCCCAGATATCGAAAATCTCCCATAAAATCACCTAATATTTTGTACCAATATGTAAAAAAATCCCACTTACCGCCTTACCAAGTGAACTACTGTGCAGTTCGTGCTGAAAAGAACTAAATAGACAGATCAATATTTAACATTAAGTCAAAAATCCTTAGAGTGCCCATCTTTGTCACCCCCTTACACAGTTTTTAATTTAGGTTCTTAAACCTACCGGAAACTTCCTAATTAGTAGATAGACAGAACAGCTAAAGCGTTAAATTGTGGACTTCCACCCATAACTTGCTGATGTGAATAATAATGTCATTTTGCGAGCGTGGACTACATATTATTCAACAATATTGAGACTAAATATTAACAACGAATTAATTTTAAATCTTTGTGACTAACACTCATAATAACTCATATTTGAACAAAAGTATAAAACGGCAGCCCTAATTATGTAAAGTGGTAAGTTAACACAGATCACGCCCCCAGCGATAAAATATGTGAGACATGCTGATTTCTCGTCTGAATCTTCTGATATCGTTTTATATGTCATCTGTCTCTTTCTTTTATTATTATTTATTATACACATACACTAACGAGTAGGTACAAAAAATACAGTTGTTAAATAATTAAAATGAAATAACTTAATGCCGTATTTTTCCTTCAAATAGATTCTATGAGGAGCAAATTTTATAGTTTCCATACAAAATCTATCATAATTCATATTCATAACCATAACGCTAAATTTCTTTACCGGTTAATGTTTATTCAATAATTAGAAATGACCCTGCTATTTTGTTCGATATAAATATTATGACTAGGCATCAACTAAATTTGTTTTTACTTCTACCGCTACCGCTCGTCGCTGTGCGGCATAAATATAAAGAACACCTCTGTACTTATGCTTGCCTAGTAGTTACCGTGTCCGTGGGCGAATGCAACGGGGTAAATTCGGACGGAAAGCTGTCAATGTCGTCCAGCTACGAAAATAACAAGTGTGTGAACCACAGCAGTAAGTTGGTGCTATCAATAAAGTACGTTTTTATTTTCAACTTGATATAATTAGGTGTAGCAGCCATATTAGAGGCTCCTATAGGAAAAGATAAATATCTGAGGTTGCCGTCATCGAAATCAATAGCTTGGTAATGTTGTTAATGTTTCACAATTAATTATTTTGTTTTTAACCTACCTGTATATATTATTTCCAGCTCCTTGCAGCTATAATATTATGTAAGGTAAGCAGTACCTACTATAAAGTTGGCGATGAAATAGAGTCGCCCTAAGTTTATTGTCAGTTCGTTTATTGAATTCCACCGTTCTAAGCCCTGGCTGGCAAAATGGCAATAGGTGGCTAATTTATAAATGTTATATTGGTTGGCCAATGTTAGTTTACCATAATATAAAATTTTGTGATTGTCGGATTTCCTAAAAAAATACTGAAAGCTGAGTAAGTTGTCAATGAACTTGAGAGCGAATGGATCTACATTTCATAGAGGGAGGCGGGTATTCAATCGGTAAATACTAAATATTTCATATGAATTTTATTTCACATTTCCAATGCAAAAAATGCAAAATAGAAAGAATATAATAATAATAATATTCTACCACATACACACAACACTATCTAGCCCAAACTAAGCAGAGCTTGTACTATGGATACTAGACAATGGATAAACATACATATATACATTTTTTTTGTAAATACATATAATATTACACATAGAAACACCCAGACCAAGACAAACATCCATGTTCATGCACACAAATAGTTGTCTTGTGCGGGAATCAACCCGCGACCTCAGGCGTGGCAGTCGGTTACACTAACCACTACGCCATCGAGGATTGCAATATACAACGTATTCTAACCACTTTTGCTAGTTATTGTGTTAGGTATAAGAAAATAGGAGAAGAGCTTAATAAATAAATCATGAATTAAATTAAACGATACGACCTCTAGAGGCTAGTCCGTGAACAAGAGGAAAACGATTTAAATTATTCTGTATTAATTTTGAAGACATCAGCCATCTTTGGGCGTAGTGTCGCATCGTCTGTGAAAATACGAAGTTTACAAGAGTTGGCAGAGACGTTAGAAGCGAAATAATGCAGCCTTATACCGTAAGATGGCACCACAAGTAAAATTAACTCGCTGTTAGGTTTCTCCTTCGCTGAATTTCTACGAGCATACCAGACTCATGGACAGGCTTTTAATAAATAGCTTTTATTAATAGCTACGTAGTTTGAAGAACTTAGTTGATACTATCGTACCTCATAAATAGCTTGCTAATAAATAGTATACTAAAATAAATTATTATCGGATTTATATGCCTGTAATTAATACTGCTAGTCTGGCGGTACCAACTTTGGTGACACTGCGAGTGCATCGGGTAAATACAACTTGATACGAGTCAGACATTTTTAATATTTGATGCAGGTGTGCTACAGGCATACAGGTCTTTACAATGTAAATTTTACACTCTAACCTTTTATGAGCACCTAGTACTCACGACGATCGCCAACAAAATGTAACGGGGTTAAAAGAAAAATTTTCCAAATAAAAGAAAGGCGCGGCACGGCGCGGCGGGCGCCGCCCGTCAACTTAGTTTCCTTCTGTGCCATGTGCGCCTAGTACTCGCAGTTCGTGAGGATAAAATATGGCCAATGTGGTGGCCAATAAGCAGTTTGGTTGGTCGTCGTCACTTACGCCATCGTGCCATTGTCATGCGTCAGGAGTTCACACTTCCACAACGCAAAATGACAACAATGACTTTTTGTATGTTTGTTGCATTGGACAGGTGGACTCGACTATTATAATCAGTAGGTAATATAAAAATACGTAATGCAATGAAAAAAGGGGATTTTACAATTTTTTGTTGTTAGATGTCGTACCCCGTAACGTGTACGAAACAAGCTTTTTTATTTATTTTGACAACTTACACATTTTCATATTGTTATGTTCTCCTAGTATTTAATATATATTTGGACAAAATATTGCCACCAAACTTTGTTAAATATATTTTATTAACATAGATGTAATAATAGCTTGTATTGGACGACAAAATTGCAATTTCTTTTTGGTAAATATTAGTTAATTATATGTAGTAGGTAGGTACATACCAAAAAAGGATCCACATAAGCTAAATCTTATTAGCGTATGTAGGTATATAGCGCAAAAAGTCCTCCTTCGCGGACTTGGACACCAAAATTGTAAAAATTGCTACCTACATACATTGTTCGTTCATATTTTAACAAAAGTAAAAAACGCCAGCTATTCTGAAATTATGTAAAGTGGCAAACAAAGACCACGCACGCGCTTCCAGCGATAAAACGTGTAAGACATTAAACAGTTGCCGACTGCTGATTTCTCATCGTTTATTCTGTACATCTATTTGTTATTTTAAGATTTTATTTACAATAGGTAATACACCCTTAAATATAATTATAGCCAAGTGACAAGTAAGCCACAAAACATAACAATTAGTTATGAACTTATGAATGTTATGATGAGAAAATGAATAGGTAACGTATGCCACCCACACATTTACATCTTTGCCTGTCTTACACGGAGCGCGCCTGAGCACGCTTCTTTTCTTATGCTCGCCTAGTAGGTTCCGAGTTTGTGAGCGAATGTTGTGGGGTAAATCCGGACGGAACTGTTGGTACGTTTTACTTAAAACTTTCTTGTAAATTAAGTTGTTAGTAAACTGATTTAAAAGATAACTAACTAATATGTTATAATAATATTATTTGGTAATAGCGATAGAATTTACGAATTATTTTTATCATTGGTAACATAATTTTCTTGGAAGCATTGATTGCTTGGAATATTTTACAATTTTTTTCTCTAAAAGAGAATAAATATTAGATTCGGATCAACTAGTATGGGCAACGGAACAGTACTCTCAAACTTATTTGATTTCATATACCTATACCTAAATTTAAAATTGAATAAGTTTTAAGCATTTTGGTATTTAACTCTATTTCATAAGTATACTTTATGTCTAGTTGGTTGGTGCATTAATAAATAATATGAATAAATAAATCTAACCGATTAAGATGTTTTATTACCTAATACTTTAATCAATAAAGTGGTACTTTATATTTTATTGCAAATCATGATTAATTCGACATATTGAACACGACCTAGGAACCAGACTAATCGTATAATTGCCTATTTATTGTATAAACTAACTGGAAAATGGCTGAATTATCGAGAAATAGGCATCGTTTTTTACAATGTTGTTACTACATTGGATACAGGGTCATGAGTTTGTTTTAATTACAGCATTTAAATCGCGTATTTATACAGCATACATAACTAAGTAAAATTATTTTTACTATCCTTAACATTATCTTATACTATTATTGCAATTTGTAACTTTTATTAATATTTAGTTTGCCAAAAAGAGAAGTCGGTTTTGGTAGTTATATAAGTTTTAAGTTATTTAATTTGTGTAATAAAATAACCGAGTAGAAAACTATAGATAAAATTTCATAATAGGTAGGTATGTACCGATGTGACATATTGTGTGTCTTTGAATTAGTCATAATACCTAGGTACTTCATTTTAGCGAGAATTAAGTTTCTACAGTAAAAATCGCGTAATTCTCAAACAAGCGCACGTGACTACTTTGTTTACCTACACATTACACATAATTATTATAACTGAATAAAAATTCAGCTGAGCTAAAATGACGTAGGTCTGTGACGGCTACGTTCCTATCTTTTATGAAAGCCTAGTATTTCCGAAGTTCATGAGCATACTGTGACGGGGTGAAAAGGAATGTCGTGACGGAGAAGAATACTCGGCGCGTCCGCGTCGTTCCTCTACATTTTTTACGTCTCTTTCGGTGTCATGTGCGCCTAGTACTTGGAGTTAGTAAGGATAAAATATGGCCACTGTGGTTGCCACTAGCAACTTGACATCGTCGTCATTTGGGGCGTCGTCGTCGCGTTGTCGTGCGTCATGTCAACACGCAAATGGTGACGATGGAAATTGTTTTAAAAACGACTTGAATATAATGGAGCAGGTACAACAAGCGTCAATAATTCAGTTTTCAGTTAACTATTTTTTATGCCTTACTTACAATATTTTTCGTAATTATACGTTAGTTAATCTTCGTTGTAGATTGATAACAAAACACCATTAAGTAAACGACAAATTAAACGAAGAAATCTATTGACATAAACTTACCAGACTGTTGCCTCTTACACATTGAATAAACAATAATTACATTTATTATTATCTATGATGTAAAATAATCAAGGTACATAAAATACCTACATAATATTATTATGAACAACCTACCTACTACTACAAATTATGTAGACCGTACTATGAAAAGAATCGTGAGTAGTAGGTACAATCGCCTATGTAGCTCTGCTTGCCTGGTACTGGTAGTACGGATAGACACAATAATGTGTCGGGGTCAATAGAAACAACCGCGACGCGACGACGACGTTCATATCGGTAATGAAATTAAAGTGCACGATATGCGTAGGTATGGCCATGTGTGGCCATGACTAGAAAAACTATTGATAGGTAGATCTTTTAATTTAATGCACTATCAAGGGAAGTTTGAAAAGCGCTTTGTTACTCAATCATGCATTAAGAACAGATTTGGAAATAATATAGAATAAATACTATTGAAACAGCAAGTAGACTAGCTATCAAATAAAATTATATAAAAATATGCTTAACATAATTATTCAGTGCCGTGCCAAGGGTTAACAGTATATTTTTTTTATTATATGGTTATTTTAACAGTAAATTATATTAAATCCATCCTGTTCTCTTTTACGTTCTAATTTGACTCACTTATCACTGATTAGGCCACGCATGTTAGCTTAAAGATCAATAACCAATCAAGTTTTATTATTATTATTCTTGATCTATTATAGCAAGACCCAGCTTTTAATAAAGCTTTATATAATTACAACAATATTATGCTTGCTGACCGAAACGTATGGTTGCAACTGTTTTGATACAACATAACTGCTAGCGCCCGAGTTGTATCTGACTTTATAAAACAAATGCATCAACATACCGCACGGACCTATAAAGACAAACCGTTACTAAACGAAAATAACAAACGTTACACCACCAGAGCAAATATAAAAAAAATATCCCCTTTATTTTTTAATACAGTCTAAATAATGCTATTTTTAGGGTTATTTGATGGATATTTATGTTTATTATGAAACGCAATATAGTAATCACATATTTTTTTAGTTTGACATTATTTATTTTAGTGTTTAATTTTAAATAAAACTTTACCATTAACTTCTTTTCAAATATTATATGATTCATAATTAAGTATTTACCGAGTAAATAATGTATTTAAGTCACCCAATTTCCAATATTCATCAAATATCAGTCCTCTATCATCTGGACTAATTCGTTCACTACACTTCAATCAACAGCTTTCTCCGTAGGCAGGTTCTATTTGCTTCTTAGGGATGATCTTCTTTAACTTGGATGTGGAAGTATATTGTTGTACAATGTTTTGAAGTTTTATAGCTTCTTACTTCTTTGATATATTCTTGACCCCTTTGCACCTTCGATAGATCGGTGTATCATTATCATCTGGAAGATCCGTACCTTTTCCAAGATTGCTTGATTCTTGCATTGGCTACATTATAATGTCACTTTCGGGAGTTGGACTAAATAACATCCGTCTTAGCAGCGACGGCAGTGTGTAATCTGGATCAAGATCTGCATCATCATCGGCGGAGAAGTCAGAACCAAAACCTCATATAGATGTATATTGAAGAGTATTGTATTTTGAAATACTTACTAATAAATTTACCATACGTTAAAGAAATTGCTAATTTTTTTGATTCTTTTTTATTTACTTCAAATTGTTCTTAAATATAATCACTATCACTACAAATTATGAAACAAAGCCACTGCCGCGTCTATTTGTATTTCTGTGCGCAATAAACTCAAAAACTACTGAACGGATTTTCATGCGGTTTCGTTTTCAGAGTTGTATAATTCGTTATGGTTTTGTGTAAATTGGTTGAAATATGACAATGTTTCTGTTGTCTGTATAAAGATGTCGGTAAAAACAATGTGACATTATCCGAAAACGCTACCTAATACCTAACCCTTTGAGATATAACAAAACAATGTATGGTGGGATTGTTCCACTTTCATAGATCTACGGAAAAGACTGCGATAGCATGTCTATAACTTTTAACTACAGCTTACTATACACAATCTAACTTCTACAAACATGGTCACATATAATGTGCTAATTGAAAAGTTATTTAGACAGAGACAGTATTACTATTTATCAAATTAAATACCTATATATTATATAAAACTTTGGTAATCATTTTCTCGTAAACTAGAGCGAAGTTTAAAACAGGAGTTTTACTTTTTAAAATTAAGTACGCTAAGGCCTATTCAAAAATGAAGTTACTTGAAAATTTCCGATGTCAAGGTTCTTCCGTACACTGTGCAACGCGAGACTCGCTTGATGCAACCATCCCCGCGCGCGTAGCCAAGTATTGTAGGCATAACATATTAAATGTTACATTTAAATCTAATCCATAATATGTTCAACGCAACAAGCTGATACGACACTGATGCTCTATAAAAAAAAACTCTGTAAAATAAGAATCGTTTTGGCCATAAGGAACAAATGCGTTAGCGCAGTCAAATTATCATGGGTGCAAAAATAATACTTTAATATTGAATTGCAAATCTAGCAAAATAATTTAAAGACTTTATAAATATAGATAAAGGCTGTAAATTTCTACGCTATTTGCCATTAGGTGCGCAATAATGTTATGTCCATGTAACAATATATCAGGCGAACTAAATCGCAGGTAGTTATATAACTTTATACAGTGTGTATAATATAATAAACTCTGTCCGATCCTTAAAGGTGTTATATAGTAGCTTATTATGAGTACGTAAATGACAACCTTTTATAAAAGTCGATCAAAAAATTACCCCAATAAATTTAATTTATTTAAAATAATATATTAATAGATTACCCATGGCAACACCGACATCTCATTAATCATAATACCTAGGTATCACTGAAGTTCATAAAGGTTTACTGATGCCGCGCCGCGCTATACCGCGCCTACCTACCTATGCCTTAAAAAAATGATGCCAAAAGTATACCACGCTCCGCGTCCTTGTCAAGTTTAGTGGAGTGTTGCTAGACTGAGCGAAATTTCAATAATATAAGGGTAAAAATTCTGATCAATACCTACAGTACTTATAAATATTATGAAGACGTTTTACGATGATATAGATTTATTTGTTATTTTTCTTAGCATTCTTGTTAAGATAGAAACAAGCCCTCAATGGAATAAGCTTTAAAACAACATAAAAACCACATCTGTATCCCAAACAAAACACTTTTTATGAGAGGCTTTGTTTAGACCTTGCCGATATCACGTGCATCTTTGTTCGAACATTGCATTATCTAATCTCTGGTAGTTTGATACTTAGGTCCTAACCTTTTGTCATAAATTACTAAACATACACTTTGGCTAGAAGTGCCACTTATTTTTCTCTAAAGGTTCGAAAGAAATAAGTAATAAATACAAAATATCAAGTAGAAATCAGGATGTTTATTTAGTTTCATCAACCTACAAAAAACTGTTAATGTAACAAGATTTTAAAATTACTACCGCGTTGTTGCAAACACGTAGCACTTTGAAGCAAAATCTGTTGCGTTGCTCCTCTTATCATTGCTGGATCATCCTTTATTCTACTGGCGCAGTTCAAAATCTTCTCCTGCAGTTCTACCTCACTATTGTTGGGAGAATTTTCTGCTTCATTGACCTCCACAGAAAGTAATCAAGGGGTGTCAGATGATTTTTTCTATCTTATTATTTAGTTTCGATACATTTTTTGTTCTGCAATAGTTTCATTTCAAATCCTATTTTATTGCTTACCTGCTTTCGCAGCTTCGCTCGCGTAAATGTTAGGTTAGGTTAGAGACACAGGCTACCCGACAGGCCCTTGCCGACCAATTCATCTATTGGGATAGCTGTAATTTAAATAATTACGTACGATTCTTGCATAATGTGCAGGGCATCCGTCCATTTGCAGAAACATTCTGCGACGTGTTTCTAGGAGTAGGTACATCTTTTAAAAGTAATGGGAAATCATCCCTTAAAAGTTGACGAAATCTCTCTCCAGACAATGTTCATGGGAGTATTAGTGGACCAATCAACATACCTAATTATCATCAATAAGAGCTGTCCAAACATATATCGATAATTTATCATGAAAAATGGAAGCTTTTTTTAACTTCGAGTTTCCTTTAGGACTCCAAAAATGTAAATTTCTGCAGATTGTTATACCATCTCTACAAGAGATGGTATAACAATTAGGCTTCATCCATCCAAAAAATAGTGCACTATATATTTGCATAAAAATTAGAAAAATTCAATAGTAGTAGTAGTATGACAGTTTTCAAAATTATGTAATAGATACAGTGTTAAATAAATAACGCGATAAAATCCGTATATAGTAGTTTAATTTCAAGGTCCATAACCACTAAAAAAAATATAAATACGTATAAATCGAAGAATATATTTTTTAGATCTTTAATTATTTTTCCGATATCAAAAAGATATCTTGAGAGATATCTTAAGTGATCTTTAATTATTTTGTAAAATGATGTCTAGTTTCACTCATTTTAATATGTGCACTTTATAAAAACTCACACTGTATAAGACAACTCCTACAATACTTTTTAAAACATGAATCTTGAATATGAGAGTATAAACCTTATATACTAACATGTAAATACTATACTTACTAACATGTAAATGCTATGTCTCATCAGTCATCAGTTCATTATTTACTTAGTTCACAATTAACCACTGTATACACTATCACTGTCTATTTACTTGTCCCACACACAAAGATTCTCTTCATGATTCCAAAATACAATATATGTATTACAGAACATGAAAAAGAGAGCGATGCGCTACGCTTTTACGAAAAATATATTAATTTCAAATCCAAATGTTAAAATCAATCTGTTTAATACACTGACACACTTGGATTGTATAAAATATGATAAGCAGGCCGTCTCTATTGACTCTTGTAGATCTGATCTGATCAAAAAGGCCTTATTTTAATACACTTTTACAAAACACTTCGTAGAAAAATATTTTAAATAAGTAGATGATCAGATTGATCAGGGATGATAATTTAATACATTTTATTGGTCAGTCAGAAGGCCAAAGTCGGAGAAGAAAGACTAGTAGACACCAAAACAAATAAGTAACTGTGTACAAATATTATGATCAATAAAAGTGCATGAATTAAAATTAATAAGCTGTGGCACGCCTGAATCTATGTATGTAATATGTGTGTGTGTGTGTGTGTGTGTGATGTATGTGTATATGTGTGTAATCACAGAATAATATATTATGTTTTGATGTAACACAGTCGTCAACATCATTTTATAATCCACTGTAAACAAACGACACACATTTCAATTATTTGTATACGAGGACGCGGGCAGTTTAAATGTACACCGCCTATACTGTTATGTATGCCTGGTACCGGTAGCACTGACAGCCACAATGTGACGGGGTCAATAGGAACAGGGACGCAACCATTGCGATAACAACATTGAATATTTTATTGACTGATTGTTTGTTGTTGTTGTTGTTGATCATATTTTTCCCCACAATAATATGTAATCATTTAGTTCATACCTTACCTTACCTTAAATAAATATTCTTTATTATCAAATGAATTCCATGAATTATTATGAATCTAATGTAATGTAGTGTCATGTCCACAGGTAACAGTTATATAATAGTAGTCCGCTCTGTTCATACCAGTTTCGTAAAACTTTAACGAAAAACCGGTAACGCATCTCCTCCAACGTTCTGTTTTCCTAGTACCAAGCAACGTCTACGATCACTATGTGACGGGGTAAATAGAAACGGATGCAATGTTTGAAATTGCGTTCTTTCTTCATTCCTTCCACAACATTTTGAATATCAGCAAGAAATATTTAACACCACTTGTAATGATATGTAGTCCCAGTACCGAGCATCATTTCTGGGCGCTATGTAGCGGGGTAAAATGAAACGGACGCGACGTGTACGTTTGTTTCGTGGCAGCGCGGCGAATTTAACTTTAACGAGCTATTAGGTTATGTACGCCTAGTATTGAACAACATTTAGACTCAATGGAACTTATTATTATGAAACGCAGATAAAAAATTTGGTACCATAGGATAGGTATACTGTTAGTTATTATTTTATTTGAGATATTATAAATAAATAAAATAAATATTCTACCACAAACACACAACACCATCTAACCCAAACTAAGCAGAGCTTGTATTATGTAGTAGACAATGGATAGACATACATATATAAGTACATTTTTTTAAATACATACGTATTATACATATAATTAATTACCTTTTATATGTACCTTTTAATTCTTTATGTGTTTAATAATTTAAAATGGACGTAACATAATTAAATTATCTATTCAATACTGATTAATGATTATACAAGTTTCTCAATTCAAAATGTAATAATATTCTTTCTTAATAAGTGACATAAAAAATGCACTGCTGATTTGTTTACAATATACTATGACAAAATTATTGGGTTCACTATTTATATACATAAGATTGTTTACACGTAAATGGCGCTTCTGGTTGAAGAGATTTGAAGATAATAACCACGTGATAAGTAGGTCATACTTCATGACTATAACCAGGAATGAGGTGATAATATAATAAGAAGTTAACGATTTTTGTTAAATAATCAAAATTTCATTCAATCATTGCTTTTGGTAAATCGCAAAATATACTTTGCGATTAATCCTTAGTAAAAATCGATTTTCCAAAAAATACCTAATTTCAATACAAAGTTCCTTGATAAAATAACGTTCTCCGAGCGCTAAGCACCCCTAAATCGTAAACTAATTTATTGGTTATAATTAAGCACGCTATCGTTATTAAAGGATTTTATTTAATTTTATATATTTTTAGTGTGAATTTAAATAATATTATATTTGTTTATATTCTCTTTAACTGTACGGATTTTAGCAATGTAATTTCTATCAATTTTAATTACTTGTAAGAAAGACAAGACCAAAGACTTCGTAATGTAAAAATATTATGTCGGTAGTATGTAGGTAGCGAAGGAAGTCAATAGTTACGAGACGGTATTATAACATTTATAACGTAACAACTAACAACAGTTTCTTAATCGTCCTAATTGGTTCTGATAATCTGGTTTACTAGACTAATTTAACTTGTTGCAAGAATGGTTGGCTGTTTTTAAATATTTTCTAGAGAAGTTGATTTTGTAGATGTTATCTTTCTTTATATGTTTGCATAGTGTAGTTGTAATTGGAAAAAGAAAATCAACCCAGCTACTTCGGTATATTTTTTTCTAATTCAATGTCTTAAGTTTACGCGATTGTTTAATAGTTTTTAAGCTAACTATATTATTAAAACTACACGAGGAGTCTCCTCGTGAACATGACTGCTGTAAAGCAACCGAAATATCGGGCAAAGTGTAAACTTTAATATAATTAGTTTTAATAATATAATTAGCTTATACGGTATTAAAGTTCAATAGTAGTAGAGTCTTGGGTTCAAACCTTCTGCACCTCTGACTTGCCGAAGTTATATGAGTTTTCGAAATTATGTGCGTATTGATTGTCAATTATCGCCTGCTCCGTGTCTCGGAGAGCACGTTAAGCCGTCTGTCCCGGCTGCCATGAACATCTATGGCAGTCGTAATTGGGAAGTCAGTGCGCTATAATATCGTGACACTGGTCTAGCCTTACGGTATCGTTAGCCTTCGGGTTGCGGAGGTCAGGTGGCAGCCGCTCCGTGTAAAAACTGATATCCAGTCAAATCCGTTTAGACTAGAAAAGCCGACCCCAAGTGACTTGGGAATAATAAAGGCTAGGGAGAAGAGAAGAAGAGTAACAGTTTCAAAATTATGAAATAAAGTGTTAATAAACAACGCGATAAAATCCGTATAAGTATATAAGTAGATTAATTTTGTGCAATTTTTTATTTACGGTCTTTTGACGCCATTGGTTATAAAATAATGTTAACTTTACAAGGTCGGCAGGGCACAAAGTCGCTTCGCATTTCGATGTCGTTCAGAACCGAATTCAAATGTCAATTTTAAGAGGTAAACATCTCTAAATATACAAGGTTTATTAGAAAAATTTAGATATATCTTAAGTTTTCTTTCGAGTCATTTTAAACTTAACAGAAACATAATAAATGTTTTTGGATAAATAATATAAAAGACACAAGGAATCGACAATTATATTTTATTTTATAAAAATGGGCAAGAGTAAATATTCTAGTTATTTGTGTCAAACGTTATTTTTAACGATTCATCTTGGTGGGCAATAACCTTGATCTTTTCATTTAATATCTCTTTATAGGAACTCAACAATTTCATTACGCCCAATCGAGTTGTTCGTGCACGTTGCTCATTCGTATCAATATTTTCTAATATCTGTAGTCCCATTTTAATATGACTGATTGCTTCCATCAAGTTATCGGCAGTCATAATCCTCTCAGGCTGTAAAGGATCCTGAATATCCAGTTCTTCATTAGTACTGTATTCCTGCATTTCTAGTAACTCTTCAATAGTAGGTTCCTTGTCATGTGATCTTAATAATTCACTAACATCTTTTCTATTAACTTTTATGTCCAATTCTAAAGCAAGGTTTACAATGTCTTCAATTATTTCAGAACTTCTATTATATTCTGATATAGATTCCCCAGTATCACAGAAAAAAGGACAGAGCTTATTCCAAGATATCTTCCATTCGTTCTCTGGTATGTCAGCCCAAGAATCCACTATGATTCTAATTGCATCTAAAATGTTAAATTCTCTCCATACCTCTTCTACAGTCACGACGTCATTTTGTCTAGATGCTTCGATAAGATATGCAAATAGGCGACGTGTATATGTAGCTTTGAATGTGATCGAGATTTCCTGACATATCGGCTGAATTGAACACGCCTCTCCTGTTGCTAAAAATATAACCCTTATGCGGTGATCAAAGTCCACCAACGTTGTAAGAGGGTGATATACAGCGCTGTCTATAACAAGTAGCACTTTACATGGTATATTGTTTGCATAGCAGTAGCGTTCCACTTCAGGAATAAAATAGTTTCCAAACCAATCCTCGAACAGTGAAGCCGTCATATTGGCTTTAGAATTGGACTTCCATACGACGGGTAAACCGGCTTTTGATTTATTATGTAAGGCCTTTGGATTGTCAATCCTATATATCACAAGTGGCTTCAATTTCAAGTCACCCGCTGCATTACCACCAAGCAAAACTGTGAAGCGCTCTTTCGATTCATTAAACCCACTACTATTTTCTCCATGACGAGCCAAATTACTTCTCTCAGGCATTTTCTTCCAATACATTCCGATTTCATCTACATTGAAGACAGTTTGTGAGGTATACCCACCGTCTACTACTATCGTTTTTAATTGATTAGAAAATGATGACTCACTATTTACTTCCATACTGTCCAATTCCGGCGGTTTATCTTTCTTCCTCTCTTTCTTTACTTGAACTTCTGAGATATCACTTTCTTGATTTTCTTCTTCCGGCTCTGCGACACGGTTCCCTTCGCATCGATGCTTAAAGCGGAAATACCATCCTTTACTTGCTAAAAACGATTCATCTTTAGCTGCTTCGCCGTAATCTCTTTTTAGTGCTTCAAATAGGCTTTTAGCTTGAGTGCATATATCATTTCGAGTAAGACGTATATTCTGCTCGGCTTGCTGTTCACACCATGTTTTTAGGGTGCATTCCATTTGAGCTATGATCCCGTGACGTTTGCGAATAATAGTGCTCGAATTAAGCACCGATGTATTTTTAGAAGCTGTTAAAATTCGATTCTTGTCTCTTATTATGGAACTAACCGTCGAGTTAGGAAGATTCAGATTCTTCGATATCTGGCTGATTTTTTCACCACCCTCAAACATCTTTATAATATGCACTTTCGTTTTCAAAGTCAATATTGTTCTTTTTCTAGAAGTAGATGGTTGATCTTTTGTAATACTTTGATTTTTCGACATTTTGATAACTTATTCACTCATCTAAAGTATATTTCAAAAGCTATTTACAATAATAACCTCACAGACTTTTGGAAATGACGTGACCGTGTAATAAACGTGGTAATAACTAACGCGACTGCAAATGGCGGCGAAAACAGACGCAGCACGAGAAACGGGGTCGCGGGAAGCGGGGGCCACGTATCGACCAATGCCGTATCTCGAGGCCGCGCCACGCAAGTCGCGACAGAGATAGTGTATACTGCAGTAATACGACATAATTACGTATAGAAGTTTTAAAAACGTCACGCTACAAATAGGAGCAGAGCAACTAATATTACCAAATTACGTACTTAATAAGTTTTTATAAGGATTTTGTTACTTGTAATAACTACATAAGATATTTTGTTTTCAACTATTTATATATTTGTAATATCAATGATTTAAAAAATAGGTACCTAGTTCTGTAACTTTTTACGTTAGAAATCAAATTATAATTGATGCAGTTTTTTTTAATTTTATTTATTCACTACATGAATAATACAAGTTACAATTAAATTTTTGATGATGCAATCTCAAACTCGTTCGATGCCTAAACCATCCAATTTATTTGCAAATTAGTTGTACTCACTTTATCGTTTTGATACGTTATTCTGACGTTTTAATTAACTATATTTGCTATGTTGCAAGAGACTTTACAAACTTTCAAACAATGTACACAAAGAACACGCCGCCCGTCTCGAAACAAATATTTATGGACCACTAAATTTCGTGTGGCAGTGCACTTGCCATGTTACTAGTGAGGCATGGTCAAGAAACTGAATTATAAATATAATATTATCGACCTCTCTTTAATGAATATTGTAAAATATCGTTCTTTTTCACGTAAGTGCATGAGCGTCTTTCTTTCTTCTTTTTCTTAATGAGGACACTTCATGCGATCTAGGTAGGTACAGTGTGTGACATCTATAATTAAATTGTTGGTCTAAAGAGAAAAGCACGTCATTGAATATTTGCTAACGTCACATTTACTATTCAAAAGCAGCATGCGATTTTACAGTATCAATATTAATTTTGCACGTGAAGCATTTGTTCGTTACATGTGTACTCATATATATGATATATTGCACGCGTGCGTCTATCAATTGTAGATTTAAATTGTAACGAAGCTGACTTTGTTACACATGGAATCGAAAATGTATATTTTAAAAAATGCATACATTAAAATTTTTGAGTAACGCGTACGAAAATAAAGATGGGCGGTTCCGATTAGTTATTTTGTTGGTATATGTTATTTTAGGATTATTTATATTATTATTTGTGTGCAAATTAGAACCTTTATTAATTATTTGATAAAGGTTCTAATTTGCATACTGAGAAGAGGCCCGTGCCCGGTAGTGAGACGGTTTAATATAGTGAAACAGAAGGGTAATACAAACACGTAATCTCACTTAATCACTTTTATTTCAATGTTTAATTACAACGAACTGGCAGCGATTCGACTAATACAAGTGCACACGATAGAATCGCTTAAAAATAAGCGCGCCGGGTATTTATATTGTCTTGCTTGACAGTTGGAAGTGACGTCACCAACGGTCGCTGGCTGGCTTGGCCGGCAGTTACGCACTTAACTGCCGTGGCATGGCTTTGGCTTTGGCTATGGCTTGGCGTGGCGTGGCGTGGCGTTACAGTCGGCCATCCTGTAACAATTGCTCCCGCAATGGGATCCACAAATCTAATTAGCTCTCTAATAGGTCAATAAGGTCTTCAGTATCTAGTTGGTCATCGGAACTGCTGGCGCTGTCAGACACAGGAGCTACGCTACGATATGGTCGCAAGGAATCTGCTGAAACAAGCCCCGTAAAGCTTTTATAGCCCCTCAAACCCTTTATGCTTCTAATCCTGTATCTGTCATTGCCAATAACTTTGGTTATATTGTAAGGTCCAGAATATAAGTCATCAAGCTTTGTATTAACCCTACCAGCACTGCTTGTTGGCGCCTGCCTCCACAGAACCAAGTCTCCCTTTTTATAAACATGAGCGATTTTACGACGTTTGTCAAAATTACGTTTCATCTTAGAGCTAGCCCTATTAATACGTGCAGTAGCTTTTTCACGCTTAGACTGAGTAGATTCTGACACACGATCCGGCGTGGCTACATCGCACACTGGCCTGCTATTACGTGCAAACATCAAATCATAAGGCTTAAAACCAGTGGTGTCGTTTACAGTATTGTTTATACCCCATATGATATCGGATAAACAGTTAGACCAGTTATTAGCCGCTTCACTAGGGTCAGTGGCACGTAACGCGTTTAATATCGTACGATTAGTGCGTTCGACTTGACCGTTTGCTCGCGGGCATGCTATCGCGTTTAATATATGTTTAAACTGCTTGTCACACGCAAATTTCTTAAAATATCTGCTAGTAAAAGCCTTGCCGTGATCGGTTACGATTCTATCTGGATACCCAAACAATGCGAAAGTTTTTTTGAGTACTCTAATCGTTTCTATTGAATTAACTGTCCGGGTGCATTCTGCAATAACAAATTTTGAAAACGAATCCGTAATTACCAGCATGTATACATAACCTTTCTTAGTTCTACAGAATGGGCCCAAATGGTCGACATGGATCATTCTAAAAGGTTCATTTGGCTTAGGTATTGGATGTAACATTCCTTCCTTCCTGCCATATTGCCCTTTTCCATATGCACAATGCAAGCAAGATGTAACATACTTTCTTATGAACCGAGTCATTTTAGGAAACCAAAAATCTCTTTTAATCAAATCCATAGAACGTTTTAATCCTACGTGCCCTATCTCGTCGTGGTGCATTTGAACTATTTTCCACCTGGCCGGCCCCGGAACAACGAGTCTGTTACCATTGAGAGTCTTTTTATATAATCTATCGTCTAACAAAATATAATTATTTACAATATCGCGCTCAGCAGATCCAGTCTTAAGTTGACCTATAATATTTTTCAATCTGTCATCCTGAGACTGGACCGTAAGGAACCAATCGGCAACTTCTAGTCGGTTAATATTTATACTATCAATGGGATTCCTGCTTAACGCATCGACGTGTTTCATGCGTTCCCCGGGTCTATATTCTATGCTAATATCGTACTCCTGAATTAACAGCCACCATCTCGCAATACGTGGAATAATATCACGCTTCGTAAGAGTGGCGCGGACGGCTGTACAGTCTGTCACTACTTTAACGTGTTTGCCTATAACGTATACGCGGAATTTTCTCAACGTCTCGACAACAGCTAGTGTTTCTAGTTCGTAACTATGGTACATAGATTCCTCCCTAGATGTCACTCTGCTAAAATACATAACTGGACGTAAAGTATTATCAGATTGCCGTTGTAACAATATGCCCGCTATTCCCAGTTTACATGCATACGTATGTATTTCCGTGTATAACGCAGGGTCATATAAAGCTAGCACTGGTTTAGAACACAAACATTTCTTTAATTCCTCGAAGCTATTAGCTTGCCTATCGCCCCACAGCCACGGCACATTTTTCTTAGTTAATTCCGTTAAAGGACGAGCTACAACTGCGAATTTAAATATAAATTTACGGAAGTAACTGCAGAGACCTATGAATTGGCGCACTTCGTGTACACTTTTCGGCACCGGAAATTGTGACACCGCAATTAATTTTAACTCCGCAGGTTGTATACCATTTTCAGAAATATCATGTCCTAAATATGTGACTTTATTATGCAAGAACGAACACTTTTTCATATTTAATTTTAGATTTTCTGATTGAAACTTATGTAATACTGATTCTAACATTTTTAAACCGGAATTAATATCAATTGAGGGTAGTAATAAATCATCTAAGAACGCCAGAATCTCATTCGGTGAATAATTATCAGTTTGTGATTTTGAATAACGAATGGACTCGACCAGTTTTCTAACTAAACGCATTAAAACAGAGGGTGCGTTTGCTAAACCAAATGGGACACGTAAATATTCATAGTGACCTTGAGGTGTTATAAATGCAGTTTTATGTGTGTCTTCCGAGGCGACTGTTAATTGATGATAACTTTGTGCCATATCAAGACTTGTAAAGTATTTCATACCGGCAAGCTTGGATATTTGATCATCCATGTTCGGCAGTGGAAATCTATCTTTTATAGTTACTGCGTTAAGTGCGCGGTAATCTACACATAACCTACTGTCGCCATTCTTTTTCTTAACTAAGATGATTGGAGAGGCGTAATCTGACTCTGACTCTTTAATAATACCAGCATCTAACAACTCACGGATCTTTGAACTAGCTATTTGTTGTTCTGTGTGTGATAACCTATATGGTTGGCGATATATAGGCTGCTGTGTGGTCAATTTTATTTTCATATTTAACAAATTAGTGCAACCAAGATCTTTTGTGTCGTTTGCAAAGGTGTGTTTATATTGTAATAATAATTTAATTAAACTATTACGGTCGTTTTCATTTAAACTTCCTGTGCTAATATCGATTATAGATACCCCACCTATACTACTATTTATGTTCTGGCTCACGGTAAGTATGGAGGCAGTCGAAAATGCAAGCTGATGTAACTTAACACTATTCATTTTACAGTTTGGCTCACGTGACGAAATATTAGGCAGGCTAGACATAAACGGCTTGGTATGGCTCACCTGAGTTGGCTGGCTTGGCGAGTTGATAGGTTCTTCGCAGGTCTCCGCTCGCGCTAGAACCGTGCCCGCTTCCCAGTTGATGTTGACGGTTCCAGTGTTGATGACCTTTATGTAGCCCTTGCGTCCGCGGAGCACTGTAGCTGGTAAGGAGTATGAAACTCCCTGCAGTTCGTAGTGGCGTGGTGTGGTACACACGTTGTTTCCTTGCATGTTGCCCAGCACCTGAACTTGGACGATTGAGGCACCAGGTGGCAGAGATTCCTTGCTCGATGTAACCACCCTGAACTTCGAAGTGTCGTTGACTACATTGAATTCTGTCGCTGGGTCAGAATCCATCTTTAATGTAGCCGTCCCGTTTGTCACCACCAGAGACACGCAAGGAGCATTGATAATTGGCTGGCCAATCAATAATTGTATATCTTGCATATCTACGTCTGTTACGTGCGCAGTACATTGAACCTGTATATCATCTATTCCTAGCTCAAATTTTACTGTACCACGACTAGTAAGTAGACCACCAGAAAAGCCTCTGAGTACAGTATTTGTAGGTGTAACGTTGAGCTCCAACAGGCGTACAATTCCTGTATTAATGACATTAACTTGGCTTCCTGTATCTACATAACACTTTAAATAAATGTTGTTTACCCTCGCGAGCTTTTTGTAGATCTCGTTGTAATTTTGTATTAGCTTGACCTCTTTGACGGCGCTGCTTAATTGAACTGGAGATTTGGCGGAAGGGCTAGGACAACGGGTGGCAATGTGGCCCTGCACTCCACACTTGAAACAAGTACGCTGATCGGGTAACGTGCAGTTTCGTAGGATATGCCCAGTTTTCCTGCAACGAGGGCAGGGATCGACATCAGGGTTTATCTTTTTCTCTGGGATTGGCGACGGTTTATGGTCCTTGTTCAATGTGCGTGCTTCGAACGTTGTCGGACGATAATCATCGAGGGCGCACAGGAAAGCTTCATACAGCTCGTCGGGGCGCTGGCACTGGAACGCTCGCGCATTTGGTTGTAACGAAGTTGGTAATCCTCTGATAATGCACGAGACACTAGCAGCGTCTGTAAGATTACAACGAAAGCACATGGCGATCTTGTCCTGGTAGTATTTCGTCATTGTTTCGCTAGACAGCTTCTTTCTGTTGATCATCTCATCTAATAACGCACTGTAGTCACGATGCTTCGGAAATGCTCGAGTTAGCATACCTTTCCATTCTTCCCAGGAATAGTTATAGTCGTCTAGTCGGTTGTACCATTTCCGAGCTTGGCCACGAAGCTTGTCTTGTAGGTGGAAGGCTTTCACCTTGTCACTCCAACCGTGGATGTCCCCCAACTGGTCAATTTTCTTCAACCACGTCGACACGGTGCAATCCTCTCCATCGGGGTCAAACTCGGGTATGAGTGATGCTGCATGATGACTTTTGAAACGGCTGAGCGGTAAGGTTTCTTGATCGAGGTCACGTATCGCCCTTTCAACTTTATTTTCGAGTAAATGTTTTAGTAATTTTCTAGCTGGCGGCGGCGGGTAGTCTTCACCTTCACTGGAATCGCACGATTCTTGTTCGCTCCATCCGGGTGGACGGACTCCTTGGCCAGATTGATTAGGGCGAGTACGCTTCATATCCCACTTCTGAATGAAACAGAAGGGTAATACAAACACGTAATCTCACTTAATCACTTTTATTTCAATGTTTAATTACAACGAACTGGCAGCGATTCGACTAATACAAGTGCACACGATAGAATCGCTTAAAAATAAGCGCGCCGGGTATTTATATTGTCTTGCTTGACAGTTGGAAGTGACGTCACCAACGGTCGCTGGCTGGCTTGGCCGGCAGTTACGCACTTAACTGCCGTGGCATGGCTTTGGCTTTGGCTATGGCTTGGCGTGGCGTGGCGTGGCGTTACAATAGAGCTGATATTATTAGGCATAAATCTAATTTGCACAGAGTTAATATAAATTTATTTAAAATAAACAAGTTATCTCAACTTATAATGCTACGTTTAAGTTTTAAGATTTTAATTACGAGCAGATAAGATGTTATTTTCTCATTATCTTTAAAAAAAAAGACAATACCCGCTCTGGAAATAATTTTATAAATTGTTACGGGGCCTGTACAAACATTGCAATGACTTAATAGATATCCAGACCTGGATCACACAAATTGTCCCATTTGGGTATCGCACACAGGTCACTCGACGCGATGTACAGGCGAGTTGCCCATAAACTAATGCGTGATTCACCATTTTTTTACATATCTATAAAGTATCTTGTGGAAATCATGGTAAACGAATTGTGTTAACCCAATATGCATCTTACTACCACTGTAAATAATATACATAGTACTGTAGATGGATTAACAAAAACATTGCCCACTATTTATTTGAATTCTTATATGCTATCCTAGTATTTTGTCTTCTTATATTAGGGTACTAGAAAAGTGGGAGGAGTAGATCAACTCAAATATTATTTGTCTCAATCTCAACAAACCTCGTGCACTACCAGTACGTCATTGTACTGAGCGCACGTGCAGTGTCGTATTGACACAATTGATGACTAAGGCCAGATTTAAATAGCTCTTGTGTTATTGTGTGCTCCTAGTAAGTATGCGTCAAACATGACGGGGTGAATTGGGACGCTGTTTGAGCTTAAATAATTGCTATTAAACTGATGATCCTGTCGGATGTTTGGTATTTCGTGTTGATTAAATACTGTGTAAAATGTGTTATTCCGCTTGGGAAACAGTTATATACTTTCATTCGTTTATATGAAAATAATAAAAATGTGACTTGTGCACTTTATCCTTTTTAGTTTAAGGTATATTCCTCCAATAATAATACTACGTGATAAGAGCAGCACGATAACATTATGTGAGAAAAAGAAAATTTAAATGTATATGCGCATTATCAATACCTACTTAGCCAAAAGCGAAACTAGGATAGGTATATAAATACGCCATTGCGGCTGATAAACTAACATTAAACGCTTATTGCAATATGTTCGCCTGGTATCGCACTGTTCGGTGGTTACCTCTAAGAAGCCAGTGGCTAGTTTGAAAGCACTTTGATCAAGATTACTTAGTTACTCGGTATATATGTACATATTTTGCAATAACTTCAATTCGCATATTGACCATAACAGCAACACTGTATCTGTAAATTATGAAGATAAAAAACCCCCGACACAAAATTCTTTTGATAGGTACCCATATTGAAGGAGTTGTGAAAAAAATGTAATTCGCCATTTTGTGGTGGTGGCCATTTTGGATTTGAAATTTATTATGTGTAAAGTATTCTACTAGTTATGCCCTTTATTTAATAATAACCATATTGAGGGAGTTGTGAAAAAATATGCAAATGTAATTTTGGACCGATTTTCATCAAACATAATTAAGATATTAGGGTACTACGGGGCAATCACGGCCATGAAATTTCTATACATTTGTCGTCACAAAAAGAAATTGCATAGAAAGTGCTGCCATCTTTGTGAATGAGAACTCAAACTATGGCCATAATTGTACATAGCTACCGATAGGTAGAGCTAGCAGACTAGTTTATATGAGAAATAAATTATTCAGGTGCTTATCTAAATAAATATTATATATTATCATTATGTAGTAAAGTTTAATAGTAGTTTATATTTCATCACCATATATTATTATGTGTCTGTGCAGAACTTAATTATTTATAAGACCTATAATCATTGACCTAAGTGTTATGTTTGATTTCAGCATCAACATCAACCAGTTCAACTGCTACTACAATCATCAGATATTCAGTTAACTTCATGTTCTGTTGAGAAAAATAAACCATTTGATAATGTAGAAGCCACTTTTGGTGAAGGTAAATATAATATACCAAATGGTACCTTTTGCCTAAAATAAAAATATTTGTTGCAAAAATACAACAGTTGTGTATCTCTAACATAATGTGTGTAGCTTAATAATAATTCCACTCTACAAAAATATAAGGCAATACATATTTGCATATTTTTTTTTTTATAGGATCAACATCTGAAAAACATTTGCGATGTGAGGATACAACTGCAGCAGTTCCCCTAAAACATGCTTCAGTTAAGAAAAGTCAGTGTCTATTTTGTTCTTACCTAAAACATTTTATATTGTTAAATCATCAATTGTGAATATTAACTAATTATTTATATTATTTCAGGCACTGAAACCCAGTGTTGTTAGGAATAAATTTATGAATCTAGATGCACAATTAAAGGTGAAACTTTTAAAATTGAGGGAATAATGCAAGAGCCTTATCCAAAAAGTCTGACAATCCGCAAAAATATCGCAGCGTAAAGCATTTTTAAAAGCTATTCAAAAATTGCCTGATCCTGCTGCCATTTTTACAAGTATGCAATTGATAAAGACCTCAATAAAACAAAGAGGACGGAGATTTACAAATAAGGAAAAAAATTGTGCCTGACAATATATAAGCAAAGCCAAAAGGCCTATAAATTATTACAAAGGCTGTTTGCATTGCCTTCAAGAAGGACAATCCAGAAAATTCTAAGCAGTTTGACCATTAAGCCTGGAATAAATTATAATGTCATTGAACACCTTAAAAAGCAGTAAGAAAATTACCACACGAAAATAAAATATGCACACTCATATTTGATGAAGTGGCATTAAGTCCTGGTCTATATTACCTACCATAAAACTTGGGATGAAATAATTGGTTTCGAGGATTTTTGTCATTCGAAAACCAAGAACATTGCTGACCATGCGCTTGTATTTATGGTCAAGGGTCTTAAAAGAAAGTATAAGCAACCTATTGCCTTTACATTCTGCCAGAGTGCAACAAAAAGTGTGGAATTAAAAAACTAATTCTTGATGCACTAAAAGCTGTACAAAGCACTGGCTTAATAGTCATTGCCACTGTGTGTGACCAATCGGCAACAAATATAAGTGCCAAAAAAAGCCTCATAAATGACACAAAAATAAAATATTTAACAGAAGGCAAAGAGTTCAAAAGTTTAGCCTTTGAATATAATGGAAGCAAGATATTCCCCATATTTGACCCGCTACACCTCCTGAAAGGATTAAGAAATAATTTCTCACAAAGATTTGAGATATATTCAAAATGGAGTCGTCAAATTTGCCAAATGGGAGCATTTGCAAATGCTGCTGGATGCTGATCCTGGGGAAGACGACATTAGATTAGTCAATAAATTGACTGAGAGTCATGTAGTTAAAGAAAAATACCCAAAATGAAGGTCAAACATGCAGCCCAAGTCTTCAGTCAGAGGGTATCTGCTACAATGAGATATTTAGCTAGTAAGTATATTTAGCTTATCGTAAGTAGCAATCATATTGGTAGACTTCAATAATTTTTATCATAGTAATTATAACAGCAATAGATTTTTTATTACGTGAACTAATAATTTTTGGTTTCAACTTTTAATCTTTATTTCTTTTATTTCAGATCATGATATCCTTCCTAAGGAATGTCTTGGCACTGCAGATTTTTTGCTATTGGTAGACAAGCTTTTTGACTCATTAAATGGCCACAGTTATGAAAAAATCAAAAAATTTACAAGTGTGCACTAAAAAGACACTCGTCACATTTTAGGTTATGGGAAGAATTACTACCAATCCTCAGGTCAATGCGATTTAAAATGGAGAAAAAATTAAGAGAACTTCAATTAAATTTGAACAAGTGCCATCAATAAAAAATTGGGTAGCGAATATCAATGTTTACAAAGAAACGTTTTCATATATAAACAACATACATGCTATAAGTAGTCTGTTGACATCGTAATTTGATTTATGGCACACTAATTGCGGATGGTGACGCCAGCACCTATAGAAAAATTTTAGAATGTCGACCTTACCCTAATATTCCGGTCCAAAAAATTTAATGCTCCCATCATCTCCTCAGAAGCTACGGTGGCAAAATACTAAGCCTGATCAAAGATACATCTATTCCTATAGCGGAACGAAAGACACTTACGGCAGATAGAATGAAAAGGCTTCGGTTATCTATAAAATCAGCCGTCCGATTCCGAGAGACGCAAAATTTCCCAGTAACAGATCAAATAATCAATTTGAAAAAATATATTCAATAAATAAAATAGTCTATACCACATTTTTGGCACATCACAGCAAATGTGACGCGTATTATTGTACAGAGGACAGGAAAAAGTCCTTGTAACTTGTCCTTGGCGGCAATGACAGATATCAAATTGAATAATAATTAATTAGTCATTGTATCTATCATTTTTGTATTCCCGTTTTGTTTTGTTTCTCATGTTTTGTATTTCTTTTTGGTTTTACTTGCTAGTTTGTTTTTTTAAGTTTTAATTTCTTTTTATAGTGCCTTGTAATATAATTTAAATGTGAAAGCTTGTTAATCGCAATAGTAAATATTTATTCTTATCTATCCATATGTATATTAGTCTGTAAGCTTTCTTTAAAATTAAATAAATAAATATAATTAAACTGCCATCACTGTTCTGAAAGCAATCTGTGTCATGGAAGTAATAGGAAGTTCCACGACACAGATTGCTCTACATTAAAAAAATCTGTTACATAATGTTAATAACAATCGCGCCGAACAATTGCGTGTTACATTAACACATACATAATTAATACTGTAATATATACAGCATAGTTCTTAAATAATTTAAAATATTATTTGTACTTACCTACAAACTGCATTATAACAATTTTGAATAATTATTTCTGGGAAGGAACTGATTTCCAACACACAGCTCACGCTAGTTTGGGAATCAGGGCTCAAACATTAATTGTTACCAACTTTTTGTTATAATAAATTATTATTATTATTATTATTATTATTCAACAGCGTGGTTACTAAATTAGTTGGTGGAATGCGTATCAACTTTTCATTGAAAATTCTTATACCACATGATGTCATGCAGCAGTAGTTTCATTTAATACCTCCCGCCCACAGTACATATTATATAAATCCAAATACAATAAAAGTCCAGGTATATACTTACTTGAATAATTTGTTATCAATACATAATCTTTCACTATCACCACCACTCACATAACTTGGTATCAAAATTTTAAAGACTTAATATGCTTATAGGAAAAGTTTTGAAAGACATGGAGATAACTCGGTTAAAATTGAAACAGAAAAGAAAAACGTTACCTTGCAAGAGAAAATTAAGGGTTACTGATTTCGATAAATCAATTATGGCAAAGAGTGTCAGAGATCCGACATGACACAAGAACAATAAGATGTCCCTATGTATAATTTTTAGGTTTCTTTTTATTAAATTACCTGTAGTAAATGTTAAAAATGCTAAAATATATACATGCCAATAATTGCGTAAATAACTATACAACATAATTTTTACTACGAATTATAATCTTGTATAATTATTTTATGTGGAAGATCTGTGATGACAACTTACTATGTTATATCTATTGTAGGTAATGAATAGGCAAGAATTGGAAAGAAATACTGTCTTGCAAGCCGAAAGCGCACTCTGGCTTGAGTAAAGGAGGTGTCTTTTGGCGGCCTCAATGTTTAGTAAAGTAAATAAAAGACGCGATAGGACCAGCTCAGCACCTCTTGTCAAAGCTTTGCTTTATACATACAGCCTTGAAAACGTCGCAAGCAAAAAACACGGCAAAGAAAATGGATAAATAGCACTGGAACAATTAGAAAAAGAACAAAAAATAAGAATTCAGAAATGTGGTCTTTTTGTCGATCAAGAGATGTTTTTTTTTGGAAGCCTCGCCCGATAATCTGTATGAAGAAGGCATTGTAGAAATAAAGTGTCCCAGTTCTACATTTGGAATAATTGCAGATGAAGCAAATGCACAAGGAAAAATAAAATTTTGGAACCAAGATGGTTCCGTGAATAAATTACACGATTGGTTTTATCAAATTCAGGGGCTATTACATATTACCCAAAAACATATTTGACTCTTTGCAGTATGGACAGGTAAAACCTTTCAAATGAAAATTGCAAAAATTTACAAAGACGATGAATTTTGGAGTCAGAATATGGAAGCGAAATTAATAAATGTTTACAATAAATGTCTCTTACCTGAGATTATAGATCTCCGAAAGGTGCGGTCAATGCCTCTAAGAGACAGAGTTTATTGTTTATTCATGTTGTCGCTGAGGACTTAACCGACATTCAATTAACGGACACAAAGTACACCCAGACTCGAAACAACAATTTGTGGATCACACAAAGTGTTGTCTCGTACTCGGCGCAGTACCTATACCTACCTAAACGGCGAGGGCAAAACACCGCCAATCCAATTGTATTTACAAACCGGCTTATCAATATTGTAAGTGAGGCCCGGTGCAGATAAAAGGGATGTAGTGGAAAAAGAAATGCTATTTGATAAAAAAGGATGTAATCAAAAATATAACAACAAAATTGAAAATACAATGACAATATCGCAGAAGACAAAAGAGCACGACTGCCAAGACTAAGACATACGACTGGATTTATATTTTCAAATATGTATTTTCAATGTTCTTGTTCTATTTTTAAGTTACATTCTTCTTTCATCAATTAGTATTTGTATGTCGGGTCATCCTCTTCCCTCTAATATGGCGAAGCGGGTGATGGTTGGCACATGCGTCTTACTTGTGAACGGGTGCTATTTGGGGTGACTGGTTGATCTCGGTTTACTGGACTTGCCATGATCCTTTTCTATATACAACATCAAATTCCATAATGGTTCTGGGCTTGATCGCATGTTGCTTGCATCATAAGATGTAAGCGGATGCTCTTGTTTCACTATATTTACTTTTGGAGGCTAATAACACTTCTTGTCATACAAGATTAATTGCTTGAGTATAATCGTAGTAAAAGTAAATAAAAGGTGTAATGGTTGCAGCTCCTTACAATGTTAAATGATATATGTATAATAAAATCAGAAATATGGTTAATTTCGGTGATTAAAAAGAGGTGCGTGACTTTTATTGCCCATTCTTTCTCATGGATCTACCTCTTGCTTTGCGAACGTGGCAGTAAATGTTAATGTAGAATCAATCAAATATAAATTCTGAAACTAATTTAGATATATATTTGAATAAGTGGCAATTAATTAGATGAAAATTACAAATTAATTCTATCAGAAGTATCAGATATTAAAAGCTGTGCCAGATAAATTATAAAAAGTCGTTGTTATTCTAAGAAACATTCTCCTACTAAACAAGTAATAACTAGCTTCATTTGATAACTTTAAATGAATTTGCATTGAAAATAATTAATTTGAATATTGTCATAATCGACGTACGTAGATGAAGACTTTTCATGAATGTCAAAGTGAGATCGTCATAGTGCGCCTGGGTTTCGCACTGGTGGCGGTGCGCGGGGTGCCGCGGTTCTACAAATACCTAAACTCGATCGGCCGCGCGAGGCAACATACGCTCTTAAGTATTTGTTCATTATTGGTAATCCGCATTTTCTGCCCATGTCGCCGCGCATTAGGTGAATTAATTTATATCTTGACAAACAAATTGCGTGTATGTAGGTATATCATTTAATTTTAAATAGAGAGGTATGTAAATACTATAAAGTAGATAAGATTCTGAAGAGGGAGAAATGCCTAAATTAAACTACACTGAATTTAAAAACGTTATTCTATATTATAGCGTTATTTTTTGACAAATTCATGAAGATTTATAATAATAATAATAAACTGTCTTTATCTAACACTAGCTTTTAAACTATCACCTTCGCCTTGTGATATAAACAAAAAATGTATCACCAGGTTAAATTAAAACGCACAAACCGCAGGGCAGCGACAGAAATTAGAATCCAGACGTAGCAATAGTCCTACGCCTGCTGCGACTAGTGCCGCTGTAGGTGTTCCATCCCACCTTTGATTAAAACTCTCGAAGGGCCTCTTCACGTTGGACCCATGTCTCCGTGTAAGGGCCAGGTATTTTCTAATATAATATGTTAGAAAGTAGCTGTGATAAGAGAAACATAATAAAAATAATAATTTATTTCAAACTAATATCCATTGTGTTAGTATTACATAAAAACTTACAAGCTAGTGTTAGTACTTATTAATAAGACACAAATAACATAATATAATAAAAAACATAAATAAAATTACCCAACAGGCTTATGAAGCCGCAACCAAACCAATAGCAAACAATGGAGCTATCCACCTGTCCGCTATAGTGCTGAGAATATTATTGGTGCTGCCACGCACCCTATGCATGATGGAGGCGCATCGTTTTCGCATAATTGCATAGAAATTATCTAATGAGACATCTACTGGATAATTTTAAAGCTAGCCTAGATTAAACTTATGGCCACTCCTACAACTATTTTAACAAGTAAAAGTTATACGAAAGATAAATCGCATGCTGTCTCACTCATGTTAGGTTTAAGAAGCGAGATGGCGAGACTTTTATCTTATAATAATAATAACCTTTTTTACAACTTTCGGATTCCATTAACCTACGATCACTTCTTGTAACCGATACTTACAAGTACTTGGGTATGTCACAGGCGTTAAGTATTAATGAGGCTGACATGAAGCAATCGTTGCAGGAGCGTTTCTTTGGTCGCCTGAAAAAAGTTTTAAATAGTCTTTTATCAGGTGGCAACAAGGTGCGCGCTTGTAACGGTTGGGTCATGCCGGTGCTCATGTACTCTTTTGGCATACTTAAGTGGACTCAGACTGAACTGGATGCCCTGGACCGGCGGGTCTGTACACTCTTGACGGCATACCGTATGCATCACCCACGTTCGTCTGTGATGAGACTGTATAACCCGCGGCAATGTGGAGGCCGAGGCTTTCTGAATGCCAAGGCCCTTCATAACCGCGAGGTATGCAACCTCAGATAATACTTTCTTCAGGCAGACGTGGGTATGCATCGGGATGTAGTTGCTGTAGACATCGGACTCACCCCGCTCAGTTTGGCTAAAGAGAACTGGCGCAAGCCTGTAGTACTTAGTACTAACGATCGCAGGGATGTATGGCAGAGCAAGGAGCTTCACGGTAGGTTCTACAAGGCTCTATATGGAGCTGATGTAGATCTGTTAGCCTCCGTGAACTGCCTACGTTACAGTGACCTCTTTGGGGAAACCGAAGGGTTTGTCTGTGCTATTGCGGAAGAAGTTATCAAGACGAATAACTACCGGAGATATATCTTGAGGGATGGTACGGTTGACATTTGTCGGACGTGCCACCTACCTGGTAAGTCCCTCAGACATATAGTTTCCGGTTGTTCTCGTCTTGCTAACGGCGAGTACTTGCACAGACATAACCAAGTAGCCAGGATTATTCACCAGCAACTTGCTCTGAAATACAAACTTGTAGATGTTGAAGTGCCGTACTACAGGTATGTAGCTGAATCAGTTCTCGAAAATGGTCATGTCACGTTGTACTGGGATCGAACTATCATCACAGACAGGATTGTTGTGGCCAACAAACCTGACATTGTGGTGATAGATCGATCAGAGCGCCGCGCATTGATTATCGATGTCACCATTCCGCATGACGGCAATCTCGCGAAAGCTGAAAAAGATAAGCAAATTAAATATCTCGATTTGGCTCGCGAAGTTGTCGACATGTGGGATGTTGATTCGGCAATCATTGTGCCGATAGTCATATCTGTCAATGGTCTAATAGCCAAGAGCCTCGATCACCATCTAAAGAGGCTCGCGTTGGGTGCTTGGATCAAGGGTTTGATGCAGAACGCAGTGCTTTTAGATACAGCACGCATTGTGAGGAGGTTCCTATCTCTGGAATCCTAACCACCGGCAGCTTGGACCCTGTTCCCGATGCCGGTGGGGTACCATATATTTTATATTTTTAAATGTATTTTTATAGATATATGTATATTTAAAAATGAAAAATATATTGAAAATATTTAAATAAAGAGAATAATAATAATACTTTATTGATAATAATAATACATCATTACAAAGCTTAAACAGCAATAAATGAACAATAAATGAACAATAAGTGGTATAGTGAAACTTTGTAAACAGCTTGGGAATTTCTGTAACCAAACTAGGTGGTAACCTGTATGCAGCTCATCCCCTTGCAAAAATTTTACAAATTAAAAGCCAGTTTCTAAACGTTATGGTATCTATCACCTTATAACAAACTAATAGGTTGCCCAAGCATAGGTATGATGTATATTTTATGTGTGTGTGTATATATGTGTATGTGTGTGTATGAGTGTGTGTGTTAGTGTGTGCTTGTGTGTGCGTGCGTGTGGATCATGTATGTCCTGTTCAACAACTATAATAATTAAATTACTCTGGAATACTGATTATAGCCTCGGTTTCATTATATGAGAGGCCCATTAGATAGTCCTGTATTTTCTTTTTGCAACTAAATTTATTAAGTGTATAGATATTGATAGCTTTGTTAATTTTATTTTATAGGAATGCGGTCGGTCCAAGGAAAACAAAAAATCTTTTAATAAATGAGGTTTTTGGGGAATGTTTGCGTAAGCACACGTTATAGTGTCTCCGTTTACTTGAAACGCTTGGGTCGTATATAAGTTCAGCATGTTGATTAAGCACAATACATTGAATAAAGAGTTGTCGAACAGAAAGAACTTTACAAGATTGATACAGCAATAAGGTGGGATACAGAATAGATATAAAAGTCATTATTTTTAGAATAGCACGTTGGGCAATTTCCACATTTATCATTACAAATTTTGGTGCACCTACCCATGATAAAATGCAATACGAAATAATAGATTGGCACAGAGCAAAATAGATTTGTTTTAACAGAGTATAATCCGCAACATGTCTGAGATTCTTAAAAACATATATTAGTTTCCGTACTCGACCACAAAGTTGTTTAATATGATTTTTAAAATTCAGGTGATTATCTATAGTGATACCGAGATACTGATATGTTGTTCACACGCTCGAGAGATGTACAAGAGCATTCCGCCCCAGTGAAGCATTCATGTGATACGATGTTAAGATTGTCGTTAATTAAATGAGAGCGAGCACTGAAAGTAACATATTTTGTTTTGGCAACATTTAGGGTCAGAATATTGTTACGAAGCCACTTTTTCACCACATTGTACCCATTCTGTGTAGCATCGAACACATCTTCCCAAGTGTTGGCGGAGAAAAGAAGAGCAGTGTCATCTGCGTAGGAGATCAATTCGCCTTGAGAAAGATTGAGGTTGCACAGGTCATTAATATACAAAAGGAACAAGGTTGGGCCTAAAATACTACCCACCGTAACTGACTGGCAGGTCGCTACTAATATGGGTACTATATATACCTAGTCGTACACACTGCTTTCGTCCAGAGAGATAGCTTTGAAAAAGCTTGAGTTGAGTGCCCCTGATACCAATTCTTTCAAGCTTATTTAATTTTATTAATATGGAAACAGAGATCGTATCGAAGGCTTTACTTAGATCAAGGAAAATAGATAGACATTTCTTTGCATTATCTAGGTTCGTAGATATAAAAGTGGTCAGAGACTTCACTGCCTGATCTGTAGACTTACCCCGACGAAATCCAAATTGTTTATTTGACAATAGGTTATTTTTTTCAAGAAAGCTGACTAATCTACTATAAATAAATTTTTCTAAAATTTTTGTCATTACGGGCAAGATTGATATCGGTCTATAATTGCTTAGATTTTTGTCTCCACCTTTATCTATGGGTCGTATTACAGATTATTCTAGCTGTTGAGGGAATATACCAGTTTCGAGACATGTATTGAAAATGAACGCAAGTGATCGAATCAAATAGCTCTTATTTTCTTTTAATATTTTGTTAGAGATATTATCCCAACCTACTGAAGAACTAGCTTTAAGTACAATAATCAGACGTTCAACTTCCTCTTCAGTAACACTTGTCATCATAAATGAATTAGGATTATTCGAAAAGACTGTATCAACTGGGTCAGATTCTTGATTATGCAGGTCATAATCAAGAATCTGACCCATTGAATACAGGTTTCCGCTAAATGTTTACCTACAGTATTATAATAATGGTTTATGTCATTTACAGCTAATTGTGGTGTCGAGCGTAATTCTAAAAGGTCGTCATGACAATTAGTGGCCTTACCGGTATTGGCCAAAGATTTAAATGTTTTCCAAAGAGTTTTAGGATCGTTTCTGACTTTTTCAATTTGAGATTTATCATACGCTCTTTTTACATTTTTGAGGATTTTTGTGCAGTAATTTCTATAACGAATGTACGTAGTCTTTAAGATTGCATTATTACATAATTTAGATTTATGGTGCAATAAATCTCTGTTTCTCATACATCGTATGAGTCCATTTGTGATCCAAGGCTTAATCATCTTTTTACGTCTCGACAATGTAGTAGTTTTAGTACATTGTTTCAAAGCTAGTTGTATTTTAGTTATAAGATAATTTATTGAATACTCTGGATCTTGAGATGCAAAAACAGGGTGCAGGTCAATTTTGGATATGGTTATTTTTAAAGTCTCAAAATCTATTTTAGTTATGGACGTAGTAGCAAAGTGGCGTGGCTGTTTAAATTCGATGCATGTAAGAACTGGGTAATGATCGGTAAGTGTTGCATGGGGAATGATAGTGAGCATAGGATATTTAGTTTTAATCAGAATGTGATCCAGACAACTCCCACTGGCTTCACGTGTAACTTTTGTATGCGCAGGTAGAAGCCCATGAGACGCAGCTAGAGTAAGGTAACGTTCGCCAGAGGAATCCATTTTCTCAAAGTTGATAGGGATGTTGATGTCTCCAATTACCATGACATTTTTAAAAGTAGTATATTTTGACAGGACATCGTTTAATGATGTTAGAAATAAATCAGTGTTTTTTATTGAAGGCGAACGATAAATGGAAATTATTGCCATGTGACCATCAGTAATAATCAAACAGTTACCATCTGCAAACTGCGGCTCTATGACTTTGAAATTGAGGTAATCTTTGAAATATATAACAACGCCGTCATTTTGCTTACAATTTTTTACTGTAGCATATGAACGATAGCCTGGTAACTTTGGAATGATGGTAGTAGTTGATATCCATGATTCAGTTAGATAAATGCTATCTGGAGGTGGTAGTTCAAGCCCTTAATGTACTTTTTGCAGTCGAATGAATAGTGAGATTTTGTATTAACGGTTAGATTAAGTTACCATAAATTACAATGAAGTATTGCATGTGAAAGCGATTGGCGCGGCCTCGCCGTCTATGGTTATGTTGAGGAACACCGTGGTAGGTTTTTTAGTCGGTATTACCGAGGTATCTTTCCCCTGGTGAGCCCGACATAACCTCTTCGTCGCCCCGCGGAGAGTTATGCGTCAAAGCATTCCAACACGTAAAAAAATAAAAGATTACTATGAAGTAATAATAAAGAGATATATATATACAACTCATACAACTTTTTGCTAGTATATTACTGGAAACCTCCTATAAAAGATAAGAAAACATGGGCTGAACCTCCTTGGATAATACCTTCACAAAATACATTGACACTTTTAGTTTGACAAAAATAATGTGACATCTGAAACACAAATTTAATAAATCAAAGATAGTGATTTTCTTTTCTCCGCTGGCATCCATAATTAAACCAAGTTCAAACTTCAAAGTTTACAAGAAAGCAAAATGGAAACAAGATTCAAATAAAACATATCAAGAGCTTGCATATATAATGGACAAATATATGCATCCTTCATTCATCATGTCTAGTATAATAATAGATGTATGCATCTAGTGTCCTTAGCTTAAAGAAAAGATAAATCTAATTATTAAAATATAAGTATCTGTTTCATTCGCAGAAATTGGAGCAGATTGACAAAGCAAGCAGAGATGACAAAATAAGCTATTCCGTAACTGAGTCATCATCAAATGAGTCAACATCTTCCGACAAAAAGAAATCAAGTGATCGTCAGTCGAATGACCAAACCTCTTCTACTATGAGAACAGACGAAAGTGAATACTACGAAGCGTATCATATCGCTAAAGTTTGGGCTGGAAAGCTGAGGAAACTTGCTCGTTGCCAGAAGTTGTACGCAGAGAAAGCGATACACGACATATTGTTTGAAGCCCAATTAGGCAACCTGCACAAGTCGTCTGTGAAAATAAACGGGCAAATTAACCTCACTAGACAAACACCAAGTGCAACGTCCAATACACACTCCAGTTATACTTCGAAATCCACCAATTCACCTTTGTATGTTTCGTTGTTGCAACCCGATCACAACGACCAAGTAGATATAGCGTCATCGGAAGTGTTAATATCTGAATCATATCCCAACGACAACGCCTTCCTATCATCGGAATCTCACGCAGACGACTTAACGTCGACACAAAATTTAACGAAAGTTCTGGCACACACTCGCAACCAAACATTCATTGTTGCTGCTTCACCGAATGCGCTGAGACAAGTTCCTCCTAACAGCCAGTCGAGCAAATGTCCCCTTGACATCGAAAATCAAGATGCCTTTGATGAAAACAGTTTTGTGAACGCGGCTACCAACACACCAGACTGTATATTAAAGCAATTGAGTAGGTATATAAGAGACTGTTATGATAATTGTAAAAATTATTTACCACCTACTCAACAGTAATTCAAACTTATATACCTACCTACTAGTAAGTAACTGTTGAAAATATACTACACTCCTGTTTTCCGTAAACGAGAGAATGACTCTGCGAAATAAGTTTATTTAAAAATGTACATAATGTTGTTTTTATTTTAGGTATTACTAAGGATTGCTGACTGTGAATGACTGAATAAACGATTGGCGTTTGAAACTTGGTGTCTTCAGTCGAATAACGATTACTTTTTCAAAACCTACGCTGTCATACTATAATAGTGCCGGTATTTACACACAGCCTGTAATAATATTATACAATAAACTATGTTGTTTCCTTAAACTTTTGTTTATCCTATGTCATCCTTACATTAAACCTTCAGGAGCGCGTGGCCAAATAAATTTAGGTAAGTGTTTTTCCTGTAAGTAAAGATCTTGCCGTGTGGAGAGCTCCTTATTAGATACGTTGTGTAGTCCACTGGAAAATGAGTTGCTTCCCCTTTTAATAATAATAAACTCATTGCCGATCGTATAATGCTGCGAAATACATCTGGCATAGTAAGCCGTCAAACGAGCTGTAAAATTGCTTTCTACATTAGTTACACAAAAAGAAAATGCTTGTATCGTAGCAAATCTTATTTTTTATCAATGCTAATTGTCGTAAGGACATCATAGATGGCGTTGTTATAGCATATCTTATCTTATGTGGGGGCCTGTCAGTACAGACCGGCGACACTTCGACCCAGTGGGATCTTTTGTGTCGACTTCCCCAATAACGACTGCCATAGATGTTCATGGCAGCCGGGACCGACGGCTTAACGTGCTCTCCGAGGCACGGAGCAGGCGATAATTGTCAATCAATACGCACATAATTTCGAAAAGTCATATAACTTCCGAAAGTTAGAGGTGCGCGACGTGGGTTCGAACACGAGACCCTCTGCATTGCAGTCTGTTGGTCTCCCCACTGAGCTATCGCTGCTCTTGCTATAGCATAACAATCATTCTGCGTGTGCATCTGATTCGAGGGCCCATTTTTAAAATCCTTGCTAAACGAAATAGGACTTATAAGGAACTTTTATGACTAAATAACCTGGGCCCTCAATGCAGACGCGTGCATAAAATGGCATAGCCTCAATCGCAGAAAGTACTATCTCTGGGTTAATAATTATTATTTAATTATTAAGATTTTCTTAAATATTTCAAGAAATTCCCAAATCTGTAGAATATGTCATTACAGATTAATGGCGGTATATTTAGATTCCCCCAATTCATTAATGTCTTTACTGAGGAATTTGCAATGATGAATTTATGTATTTCCTCAGATAAATTCATGTTTTGCAGATTCGTCAGTAAATTATATTAATGAATTGTCGGAATCTAAATATACCACCGTAAATTTATAATGTCGTCTAGTATAGTATTATATTATCTGTGATGTCGTATTCGACAGATTTGGGAATTACTTAAAATTTCTAAGAAACACTTAAATAAAAATGATTAACCCAGAGATAGTCCTTTCAGAAATTTAGGCCCAACAAAATAATGTCGAAAATAGTAATATAAATGTTATAGATAATTAGTTGCCCAGATTCTGTAATTACTGCGCACATTTTTTTAATTTGTTGCACGTATAGTTTTTAAGTTATTTCACAAAAACATTTCCTGCTGGGGTAACGTAGAACGTTGCAGAACGACGACACATGAGGATATTTTACACAACCTTCTTTTGTCTTCTGATTCAAAGATCACAAGTCTAAGACCTCGAACGGTAAAACAAAATATTATAATGGTTCTCCCTCCTAAAGTCTAAGAGCTCCTGCTGGGTTTTCCTACAGAATCCGATATAGATTTTATTGATGTAGATAATTTACAAGATAGTCATAGCGATAGTGAATAAGATTTTTAGTAGATTGTTAAGTTTGTAGTTATTTTATTTATTCATTTTTATTAGTTTATATGTCACAATTGAAAGAAAATAGTAAAGTTTGCTGTAAGTAGGTATATAGTTATTTTTTTAGTCTACTTGTGTTTGTAGTATGTTAGTTTGCCCTCAATAATTTGTATTATTATGCAACTTAACTTACTATTCAGTATTAAATCTAACTTAAACGAACATTTTATAAACTAATTACAGTCAAATAGAAATTCATAGATGAATATCCACATTTTTAAATAATATATTAGTAAATTTAAGCTACTTAAGGACCTTTTGTATTGTTGTGAGTTTTAAGTAATTATATGTATTATTACGTCCATAAAAGAACTTATGGAATTAAAAATGAAGCATTTTATTCTATGTATTTTTTATTTTTGTCGATCCCTTTATTTGGCAGAGTTGCAACTTTATGCACATGTTCATAGCATCAAATGACAGATTAGACAAGGTATGAAAAATAAAGTTTCAAAGCGGGATCACCCGCTACTTAGCAGAAATTTAATTTTATTTGACCTGCTCCATACAAAAAAATACAAAACATATTTTTCTGCCCAAACTATGAAGTTTAGGAGAAAACTCTAAAGGGCAATTATTAATGAGGTTAACAAGCTCTATCCATCCGCATAAAGAAAAAGTAAAAATACAACGTTGATCCCTAAGTCATTAAAATTATAGTTTCGATCCACTGTGCGCCGCGTCTGTCTGTCCGCGATAAAGTCAAACACTACTGAACGGATTTTCATGCCGTTTTCACCAATAGATAGAGTGATTCATCTTTACTCCGTTTGGTTAAAGATGAATCACTGGTTGAAACATTAGCAAGAGCTTCAGGTAACAGAACTTTAAGTCCGGCCATTTTAAAAGATTTATTTTTCTGAGCAATATATCCCTTAACTTGAGCCCATATTAGCTCAATAGGATTGAGCTCACAGTGTACGGTGGTAACATCAGTACTGTTACGGCATGTTCCTTGGCTAACTCATCGACAACATATGTTTGATAATGGTGCTTTACACGGTTTACTTTTAATAAAAGTTGTGCTTTGAACTCGGAAGCTTCAAAATCAATAATTTTTTCTGTCAGCCATTTTTGAACGTCAGACTTTCTTGATGAAGTTGTTGGCACTTTTTCTTTTTTCTGGAATGATAAGGGGCCATTTTCCATTACCAAAACTGAACCCTTTTTAACTTAGGCAAAACACTGCCTAATCATTTCTCAAAATTATGTGCATCCATTTCAGAATGGTAATCTCTATCTCCTTTGCTAGCTTGAAATATAAGTTCCTTCAACAAATCCACTTGATGAACCTGAAAAATAACAAATTCTCTTAAACTAATACTGCTTTTTGTATTATGTTAATATGCAAGCGTTGGTACACACGGCTAAACATCAAGTTAGACACCCTATATACGCATAACTACGCTACATACAAAATAGAGAATTGTCGGAAAGGGACATCGACGTAATAGTAAGGATTGAGCCAAAGAGTACAAATATACGATTGAGCGTAACAAAAATATAACGCACGAACGATTCGCAGCGTTCAACTTCTAATAGTTGAAAGTCCAAACAGTCTAGGTTGATGTGTCGCTGTGTGTACTCAAAATCTTAATTTATTGAAATAAAATATACTTGATAAATATATTGCCACTAATAGAAAATGATTTTATTCTTACTTAAGTGACCTAAAATTAGACGTTTTCCTTTACCACTAGGATTCTTTAAACCTGTGGACTGGCCTCGATGGGCCTCTTTGGATGTTTGAATTGTAGTATCCTGCCATACTGTAGATATTGTGTGGTCTATACTAATAAATTTCAATAAGTATAGTAATAATATGTCTAATATAAAATAACTATAGTTTAAAAGTGACAATGCTGTAATACCTTACTTGACCCAAGTTTCATCCAAATAATATATTTTCCTTCTTTCTTTCCTATATTTAGATAAATCATGCAGGTACTTTATACGCCACACTGCGATTTCTGGCTTGTCTATGAGCATACTCTTGCGATTTCTCTTATTATATTTAAACCCTAATTTCTTCATAATTTTATAAAATGTATCTCGTTTTAGATTCGGCAATCTATTATCTGTATTAACCTATTCCAATACACCATCAATTGTTGGTATTTCATTTTCAAAATATATGTAATGTGTGTATTTTTCTCCGGATTGCAGATAAGTCCATGTCATCCAAACGTCTATGATGTTCGGTTTTGTCACAGGTAGAGTAAGGGAGTGAACTCGATAAGTTTCTTTATATTTATTTAGAATTCTGTACACGGATGGTGCAGATATACCCATGATTTCAGCAGTTTTCCCCACAATAACCTTTTTGTAACGATAACAATCTTTGGGCCATGTTTCCTCGACATATTTAAATATGTTTATAAGTGTACGTTTCTCCGATGACGAAAGAGGGCCCTTTTTACAACGTTTCGCCTTTGCTGATGGAAATGTAAGCATTGAGCTAGTACGGCTAGTACGCGGTTCGGGATCACTCATTTTAACAATTAAAAATAGCAACAACACAACTAACAATCAATAAAAAAACAACGAACAAATAAAACAATAACTAATTAACAGAATTTACGGTGTGGCGTATGTATATACGCACAGGCAACATATAGCTTTACGAGAAACCTGGAATCGAACGGAGCATCGTACAACTAGTCGCGCCCAAACCAAGCGACGCACGAAGACGATCGAACGGAGCATCATACGTCTAGCCGCGACGATATCAACTTTCAAACTGGTGACGCGCGAAGCTTCCCTCTGCTTTTTATACGTGGCACTAGTTATACTCGTGAACAGATTTCCAAGAAATCATTCGTAAGCCTGCGTTCAGACATGCGGGAATCGTGCGTTTACGCATCGCGCGGTTTGAAACCGCAAAGTTGTGATGCTATTCAGACACGCGCGGTTAGTATGCGATTTCGTGCGGGTTAGCGTCAGTTTCAAAATGGAGGTCGACGAAGAAGTGTGTTTACTGTGGTTGCTCCTTAAAAAAAAGAAAAGAAAAAGGCGGTATTGGGTGCATCCAATATTACGCGACCGACTAGTACATGGTCAGTTCGTAACGTTATATCCCAAATTAAGAATGTATGATAACAAATTTTTTGACTATTTGAGAATGTCAATAAAATCTTTTGATGAACTAATTGAACTGATCAGGCAAGATATTTCATGCTCTGAAACGCATTTGAGGCCAAGCGTGTCACCGGAAGAGAAACTCGTGATAACTTTAAGGTAAGATTTATTTATTGTTCTTCAAAATCAGCATAAATATTTTCTATAACTGTAGAGGACTGAGAGTCAGAACTAAATTGCGATGGTGACGGTGACGGTGCCGGAACAGGAGGAGATGATCCAGATGTAGTAAAATATCCTTGCGGGCTTGTATACTGTTGTCCTTGCCAATACGTAGGTATGATCTGCTGAGTATTGTAGCGAACAGGGGGTGGTAAGCTTTGTCCTTTTTGTATCACTTGAAGTAATTCAATTTTGGTTGCTAAACGCCTATTTTCTGGTACTTTTTTGAGTTCTTTATATAACGACAAACAAAAGAGTTTGTCGTCATCTTGCTTGGTAATACTATTTTCTTGAAGTTCATTCTGAAAATGTTTTCGTGACTCGATACTTTTTTCTATTAAAACAGCTATTTTTTCTTCTGGCACTTGTGTTTTCTTACGTTTAGGGGGACGTATTTCAGTGGCTTCGGTTGCATTGGCGTTTAGTTGACATGTCTCCTCACTTTGCCTTTCATTCTGTTCTTCAATATTAGTTGTAGTGTCTTTATTACTTACACTATTCTGCAGGAAAGATAATCTTGAAAAATACATATATCGGGCTCCTTTACGAGCACCTGAACCAGAAGGAGTTGTTTTTTCTTTTTTGTATTCTTTATTGTAGCAATCTCGTATGTTTTTCCATTTTTTTGGAGTTGTGTACCTAAAAATAATAACATTATTAATAATATTCTTGTTTCAGATATCTTGGTACGGGTTGTTCATTTGGAGAACTAAGCTACAATTATCGCCTAGGAAAATCGACGATTACTGGAATTGTCCGCGAAGTATGTAAATCATTGTGGAATAAGTTGGTAAACATAGTCATGCCCGAAGCGACTGAAGATATCTGGAAGACAATAGCACGAGACTTTGAGAGATATGCTATTTTGGTGCTATAGACGGCAAGCATATCCGAGTTATAAAGCCTGTTGATTCGGGTTCTTTGTATCATAACTATAAACATTTCTTTTCCATAGTGCTCTTAGCACTTTGCGACGCCAACTATTGCTTTACTTATGTTGATATTGGGGCTTATGGCAAAAGCAGTGATTCTGCTATATTTAAAAATTCGGTTTTTTATAAACGCCTGACAGAAAAATCATTAAACATACCAACACCTAAACCAATATCTAATGTAGACCTAACACCAATGCCTTATGTTATAGTTGGAGATGAAGCCTTCGGCTTAGCAAAAAATTTAATGCGCCCATATTCAGGCAAATGTTTACCATATGAAAAAAGGATTTTCAACTATAGGTTATCGAGAGCCCGACGTAATATTGAGTGCACTTTTGGTATTTTGGCGAACAAATGGCGCATCTTTCATAGGCCTATAAATGTAAACATAGATTTTGCCGAAGACATAATAAAAGCCTCTTGTGTTCTACATAACTATGTGCGGACTAGAGATGGTCTAAAATTTAAAGATACTTTATATAATGCACCCATGACTAATCTCAATACCTTGCATGCGGGAAGAGGGACACCGTCATCTTTGAATATCAGAGATAAATTCGCTCATTACTTTGTGAACGATGGGCGTGTTCCATGGCAAGACACAAAGATATAGCTGCAACTAACATACCGGACTTGTAATGTTTAGGTACATAACTAAATGTAAACAAACGAAATATGGTAATACCGTTGTGACCTTCATTTGAAAAATGCTCGAAATGTCTGCATAAAACAGCCGAAGTTTGTTTATATTTATTTAAGTACCTAAAGTATACGGAGAGTATAATATACGCTTCATAACAATAATTATAACATAATTCTGTCAATTATTTTTTGGTGAATAAACCTACTTACTTAAAATATTCTTTTTTTCCACCGTGTCTTCGCAATTTCCAAATATCTCCACCAACTCTTGCCAAGCTCGGTTCTTGATAATTTTATTTGAGTAATCATCACATTGAATGTCCCATATTGCAGGTCTCTTCTCCACCTCATCAATAAATAGTTCAGTGTCGAAACGATCCATGGCGAACTCACGAGCAGTGACGTGCTCACCGCGCGGTATCCGCAACGCAACTGAACGCGAAGTAAAGACTCCATAGTAATAGAAACGCGCGGGAGCAGCGCGATTCTATTTTCTGGCGGTTAGGTTGCGGTAACCGCGCGGCTTGATTAACCGCGCGGTTATGTCTGAACGATTACTTTATAACTCATACAAATAAGACCCGCGCGATTTCCATGCGATTCTGAAATCGCGCGGTTCCCGCCGTGTCTGAACTAGCGCTAAATGTTAGATTTTTGTTTACTTGTCGCTGATTGGTGAAAATGTTTATTGTAGAGTGAGCGTTACTTGCATGACTAATAAATGGGATATAAGATAGGTGAAAAATTGTAAATATATTCTCAGTTGAATCAGTCTGCGTGTTTCAATATAACCCTAACGGTTACCAGCTACGGACTTGGCTTCTGCCCGCCGGCTGGTAACACGTTTAAACGGCAAAGAATCATAAAATCTAACGAAATTAAAGCGAACAGAAACTGTCACGAATGGCGTCTGGTTACCCGACTAAGGGTTGATTTTTCAATCGTCAGATAACTTTTATCTGGAGAATATGTTTGACGTAATGACAGCTTTTTTATAGAAAATATGTCATATTAATTCTTTAGATAACAGTTATCTGACGATTGAAAACCGGCCGTAAGTGTAATATCGGTCAAATATATATGTTGCCGCGCTTCCTCGCAGTACTACTTCTCAGTTGGCTACGAGCCCTTACGTCCCTTGATTTTCGCCCCTTTCATAGAAAGACGTCGCCCCGCTTCGCTTCTTTATTACAATACCTACTAGGGGGCGAAACTTGAGGGGCGAACGGGCTCGTAACTTCTCAGTTTTGTAGAGTAAACAAGTCTACTATAATACAAAAATGTTCTGAATACCTGTCTTTTTAGGTTCTTGATGGTAGGCACATTGCAATACTTTATGACATCATTATACATTTTAATATACCTAATTAAATATTCGCAAGCTTACGAATTAATAATTAACATTTAATATTAAACAGAGTAGTTAAATATACTAGAATATAAGAAACAAATATGGTTTTAAATAATAAAATAATATATTTAATTGAAATTAAACTACTATATACGGATTTTATCGCGTTGTTTATTTATCACTGAAAAAAAAAATTATCTACCACATTTTTCTTGGTAAATCAACAATATAAAGTATTTTATTATATATATAAAACAATGATTACGGAGCAAAGTTACTCATTGACATGGGTATCTTTGCTTCTAGATACAATTGTCAACCAATCTCAACTGTGAAAATATTTGGAGCAAATTTACGCTTTCCTAATTGTATATTCCATAATAACATATTATGCGATAAAACATATTGGAGCATAATTACCCATAGGGGAGCAAAGTAAGACCATTTTACTGTACGTCTTATTTTGAAATGAAAAATGGATCTATAAAAGAACCTTTTTTATGATTTGTTTACCTTTAGTTAAGTACCCAACCAAATGGAGTTTAAATGTATAATTTGTTAAGATTTACCCCTGCGAAGACGGGGCGGGTCATTGGTTTAAAATAAAAAGATTAGGTACCTCATAAGTACATTTATTTTTAAAAATATTTGACATATGTTTTTCAATGGCTACTCTTTCATTATACAAAATAATGTAATTTATTTATGCTTAATTATGTAACTATGAAATTGTATTTTTAACAATTTCACAAGAATATTACATAGTTTCAATATTAAAATAACTGTCAGTTGATAATAAGTGCCAGATAATAAAGATAACAAATATTTTGCTTAGGTGTGTGATATGCAGCAATAATTTGGTTTTATGGAACATATGTAGGTATTCAAGGCTTTAGTAGTCTATACTATACATCTCTCTATGTTTTATCACACATTTGCCACAAAAAAGTAATAAATACAAAACTTATGATTTTTCATGTGAATGCATATGAGAAACTAAGTTTCCCTTCAAACTAAAGAACTTCTTACAAATTGAACAACCATATTTCTTTTCTCTTGTATGAATTAATTGATGAGTCCTGAGATGAGTTTTGGTCTTAAAACTAAGAGCACACAGCTGGCAAGAGAATGGCCTTTCATTTGTGTGAACACGTTCATGCATTGCCAACTTTGCATGACTTGTGAATCTTTTATCACAAAGGCTACACTTAAAATTTTTCACCTTTCTGTTTTTATGAGTCTCAGCTAGCATGTTTTGTTTTTGTGAAATTTCACCACATTTCATGCTTAAAACATGTTTTTCTAAAGCTGATTGTACTGAAAATGATTTCTTACATGTTGAACAAGAATAGGCTAAACATTTGCTTGTAATAGAAGTCATATCATGCCTTTTAAGGCAATCCTTTACTTTAAATTTACTGCATTTCTTAAATTTATTGTGTGCAATTAAAGTGGATTTATTCTTGAATATTTTGTCACATTGATTGCACACATAAGGATGTGTATGACTCAATTTGTGTGTTTGCAATGTATTTTCTTGGTAGAAACATTTAAAGCAAATATCACATGTGAATTTTCTTTTTTGATGCGTCTTCATATGTCGTATTAAGTCTTCTTGATTGACAAATAGTTTTATGCAAATGTTACACCTTGTGCTTGAATTATCATGACTGTATTTGATATGCTGTGTTAAAGCATTGCGTCTCACATGTCTATTGCAAAATGGACATGCAATTAGCATTTTAGTACTAATATGTAACAACATATGTCCAATGAGGGTCTCCATGGACTCATAAGACTTCCTGCAAAGGATACATGAAAGTTCCTCAGAAGAATTATTTTTGTTCTTGTCATATTCAGTCAAATCTTCTGATTGTTTATCTTTTTGAACAGTGGCACTTTCCAGCTGATTATTTTCTAGATATTTTACTTCACTGCTTATAGTAGTAGCTAACACATAATCTTTAGTCTTGGCAATTTTATCTTTATTTTCTATTTGCTTAGGTTTATTTTTGGAGTCATCTATTATCAAAACATAATAATCATCATCATTTTCCATAGGTTTCTTTACTACAATAGCTTCTAATAGCTTTACAGGGTCATTTGCAATATTTTCATCACTAGAATTTCCATCTGAATCAGGTAAGATATGTTCAATTATCTTATTATATGTTTGCTTTTGTTCTAAAAGTCTTTCACTTAACTGTAATTTCAATTCACAGTCAATTGCAAGGCATTTTTTACGGAACTGGTGCGCAGAAATCATGATATCATAACATTCATTGCACAGTTTCTGAGGTAAACCATCATCTTCTCTCACCTGTAAAACATAATTTAATCTGTTTAGATCTGAAGGCAATTATGTCTATCAAGTTTTAAGTTCTGTCTGTCCTGTGTAAAGTAGCTGCACTCTTAAACAGGTCTAAAACCATTTATTATAAAATCATTAGGTCTAGATAAGGAACTGGCTATTGCCTTATTGTTTGTGTTGTGGTAAGCTATTGGAATTGATAAACTATTATATATTTTAATGAACAAAATACAAAGCAAATTACTTTTTAAAAAATGTATCAATAACACATAAATTGGAGAGGATAATATTAAAATGATAACCTATGGATGTTCAATCCATAAAAATGGCATTTCTTCAGAGGTTCTAGCCTGTAGGTACTATATATACCTACTTTAAGTCTTATACTAACTTTTATAGTAGTAATTTCATGAAATTTTTCAAAAACATTTTGTTCGATGTCTAATAAAGACACTTCGCAATTAGCTGACAAACAGCATCGACAAAGATCAGTCCAAGAATCCATTTATACATAAACGATATTAAAACGTACTTAAACGATGACGAAAAGCTAAAGAAATATTATTTATTATAGTTATGAAAATTATTAACTGTTTCTTTATTTTGACACTTGTACTTGACAGATCTTTGCTGCAGGGTTGCCAATGCCAATGTACGTAATTTCCCAAAAATCCAAATAAAGTCCTCCCAATGAACAATTAGGCCTATGAATCAACACACATTCCACCTAAACAATAATTTGTATTTTATTTTATGACTTAATAATCAATAATTACAATCTCACGGACACTTTCGAATCTTATTTTCGTTTTAAAAAGTATTTTCGCGATTTCAAATACATCGGTATCCATTGTTTACACCTGAGACACGCAGTGTTGCCATGCCTACAGTTTTTACAATATGTGTAAGGTTTTATCAGAGAAATTATTCCCTATTTAGCTTGTCTGTAATTTTTCTTACGTAGTTAATATGAATGCTATTCTATAAATACCATTATTGACCTTCATCATAGATATGACCAATTTCTAAAAACGTCATAAATTTTAATGTAAAAGCCCATAATAAATACCACTTTCTCGGTATTATACGTTTTTCTATAGTGGTAACACTTATCCAAGTCAACTAAAAACATTTTTGTTTTATTTTATCTGTATTTTCAGTAGCTTTTCAAACATCGATTAAATGTCATTGTACTTATTGCGCGTGTACTTTGAGTGCCTATATTTTATTTTGCGACATTTTATGTTAAACGATTTTATATACCACTTTGCTAGCACAAGTGACTGGTTCTTCTTGAAGTATCGACCTCCGACTGTGATATATGAATCTATTGGCACGACAACTTGGCATACAAGTCAAAAAGTATATTTTGTTTACATTTTAGTAGATTATTCTAAATTATTTTTAATACCCACAAAGCTAGAATTTATGACGTTTGTGGGTTTATTTTCTGATTAAAGTTGATGCCAATTAAGCTATAACCAGATTAACTAGACATTAATCATAAAACATTACAAGAATAACCCACTTGTTTAGTTGATTGGTTGACAGATTGCAGTTGTAGGTCTTTAGGCACCTACCTACCTAGCCCATAATGGCTCATATTTTACCCTTATTTCAAATGCGACCCGTATTGCCAAACACACTAATCAAATAAAATAATAACCTCAAAAACGGTACATAAGTATTTCAGCTAGTATGCATTATTCAGAAGTGTCCGTGACTTATATTCACTTTTAATTGAATGTGGTCATCCTTAACCACATATTTATCATTTTTTTGTGGCTGTTGGTTCTTAGGCTAATAATGTATGGCAGCTGAACAATGTCCTCTGGGGACAAAAATCTGCTGATTCTCCACAAATTCCCCTCAATATAATTTTAAACAATGAAAAACGTTTAAACTATTTTTCATTACTATTTTTACGTTTTTTACCGTTACACTTTTTCCATAAACATATTTGTTGCATTAAGGCGTTGAATCAAGTTCAACGCCTTAATGCAACAAATATGTTTTATTCCGGCCATTCCATTGTTTCATTCAAGGCCGCCAATTTTTTTTATTCCCGTCTCTTGCTGCCATTAAAGATATTACAGTATCTGTATTTAGCCGATTGCGGAATTCTGTAATTTAATTTTTAAGTTTCCTAAATTTACGTTCGACCAATGCATTTGAAAATTGCAGCATGAGCAACAAGAACGCCATAATTTTTATGTTTGCGAACAGTATTCACAGTAGCTACTAGGTGCTGCCAAAGTATTCTTTCTTTATTAACTTTTATATTTGTTACAATTTATAATATGTATTAATAAAAAACACAAATATTTCCAAATCCACGCATTTTCCCCGTATAGTTCCAATTCCCAATAAATCCCAGATTCGCCGCAGTTTGGGGAATTCCCCACAAATTGGTAGCCCTGCTTTGCTGTTTAGTATCCGCCTATTTGTAGAGGTGTATCAAAATTATCAAAACTTATATAGGTAATTAAAAGTAATATTTATTGTCTAGTATATAATTGAGAAAATACATTCTATATTATTATATATATTATTATTCTGCAAACCAAAAATTTATTTTATTAGCTTATAACTTAGTAAAATAAAATCAATAGTGGTAGTAGTGTAATATTTTCAAAATTTTGTAATACAGTGATAAATAAACAACGCGATAAAATCCGTATATAGTAGTTAAATGTCAAAAAAATACATTCTGTTATACGATAAACGGCATTCGCTGTTGTATGCCGAAATCTACTTCATATAATTGATTAGTATGGCTAAAGAGTGTGTTGTGTTTTTATATAACAAAGGTGGCAAGGCAACATAAGGCCCGCTTGATGGTAAACGACAAGTGTCGCTTGATCATATGCAATACTAAGGGTATTATTACTCGCGCGTTGATCGCTCTAGGCAAAATGAATTGTATGAAATGGGTAAGGGCGTGGACTCATGTCTACGGTACGGCACCGGCCACCATGTAACGGCACGGCGCCGGCGCCGCTACCGGGAGACGGCGCGGCGTCGTGCCACGGCACGGTGCCGTGTACGGTGCACCGCGGTGGCACACGGCTGTAACCACCGTTTCAAACATACAGTTTTTGTTTTGATATCGCTTGCGAAAGACGTAAATAATTCTGCTCCTGTTGCTAAGATGACGAATGAAGAAAAAGCAAAATCAAAGAAAACATTGGGTGAATCCATATCTTTCCGTAATGAACCATGATGGAGGTCATTTCAAGAGGAAATAAGATACGCTGAATATATGTGGTGGTGTAAAATTGTTTTAAAATTTTATCCTTATAATCCTCCTTTGTCCTGTCCCAGAGAACGGGACGTGCTTCTACTAGTGAAATTAAAAAGTCGACATCTAAATTGTCAGTCATTTTTATGCATTAATTAACACGTGCGAACTAGGCAACAGCAAAAAATTAACTACTGAACGGTGCGCAGTGTGCCATCGCGGTGCATCATACACGGCACCGTGCTGCGGCACGACGCGACGCCGCGCCGTCTCCCGGTAGCGGCGCCGTGCCGTTACACGGTGGCCGGTGCCGTACCGTAGACATGTGTCCATGCCCTTAGATAGTTATGTGAGCTTCTGGAACATGGCAACAGTTATACTACTCTTAGCTTCTTCAAGTGGTACTTGGGCGTGCCGGTTAAATCGTATATATATCCCCGAAGGGATAGGCAGAGGTGAATAGTGTATAGAATAGAATAGTAACGTAACCCGTACATTTCACCTATATAATATAATAATATCAGCCCTGTATTAAACTGTCCCACTGATGGGCACGGGCCTCTTCTCTGTGTGATAAGGGTGAGACCATAATATACCACGCTGACCCAGTGCGGGTTGGCAGACTTCACATAATATCTTCGAGAACATTATGAAGGAGAATTCTAAGGGTGCATTCCACTAAGCGCTCACGACCACGGCTTTCCCCGTTCCACTTGCTTCCGAGCGTTACAACAAATTGTAAACTCAAGTGGAACGGATAATGGAGTGTTTTGAGCGGAAAGTATCTATTACATTACTTAAACTGCTAAATTCTTTATTCATGGCAGTGTGTGGGTCAAGAAATTTCAGTTCTCAAGAAAATTTGATTTTCAAAAGGCAAACGTGATTTCAATTGTGTGCTCAACTTGACTAAAAAAGATTGGCACCGTATGGAAAAATTAGCAATTTGTTCTTTCATGTTTATGTTTCCCTTGCGTTTAATTAATTCTTGACCCACTTGGATCCCTAAGTACAAATCATTCAATGGCAAATAATTCACACTAGACTTTGGATCTAATGTAATACGTTGTCCGTGCTTTAATTAATTTGCCTAAAGGAACCCAAAATCGACAAGTACATACTAGATGCATCATCTTATAATGTTTTAATTGAAAATTATGTTAAATTTGTTTACAATCGGCAAAATGTAGTCTAAAAAGTAAAAGAACAATTTGTTTATATCATTAAATGATACAAAAATTCTGATGACATAATGCGATTATTCAAATGTTGGTCTTGAAAGAACAACTGCAGTGCCCTCCATTGCTCAATTATTCTACTACAAGCATAAAGCGATAGCCATCTTATATCATAAAGACGCAATAGTCTATGTTTTTCAGTGTCAGTGAAATTTTGGAACTCAACAAATTCCCTATCACGCTTGCTGCTTTGAGAAAAATACCCATATAGGTACCTACTTCTTTTACTATCTGTTCTAAATTTCTAGGCAGTATTTTGCAAGCATGGCTAACACTTAATGCTGTAGTGACAAACACATTTTATGAAAAAGCACTTTCGGTTCACTTCTTTAATTTTGGCAACAATGCCAGATTGTTAACAAAATCACATTCGTAGTATGCGGGGCCACCATGGTTGCCTGAACGTTTAAATCCAGAAATTTTTAGGCAACTATATTGGCTCGGACGTTTGAGTGGACGATGTTTTCCTTGACCTTTAAAGCAAGTATTAACTATTTAATACGCGCATAGAAAAGCACTTCGAAAAGTCAGAGGTACGTGCCTTGGGATCGAACTCGAGATCTCTGCGTGGCAGTCCAACGATTTACCACTAGGCTATAACTGCTTGACATTTCACCTGGAATGATTTTAATATAGGCCCTATTTAATAGAGCGAGCATGTTGAGACCAACAGACTGCAATGCAGAAGGTCTCTGGTTGGAACCCACGTCGCGCACCTCCGACTTTCGGAAGTTATATGACTTTTCGGAATTATGTGCGTATTGATTGACAATTTTCACCTGCTCCGTGCCTTGGAGAGCACGTTAAGCCGTCGATCCCGGCTGCCATGAACATCTATGGCAGTCGTTATTGGGGAAGTCGACACAAAAGATCCCACTGTGTCGAAGTGTCGCCGGTCTGTACTGACTGGCCCCCACACAAGCAAGATAAGTACTTATAAGTACCGTTTACTGAGCACATTGTTTCTGAGGTCTGAAACCTCATGCTACTACTGAGAAATCCAATCAAGGCCTTGTTTCCGGCTTGTCTTAATTATCTTGGTGATGTGCCAAGAGCTGCGAGACTTTCAGCTCTGCAGCGGTCGCCATGGCTATGGCGTTTAAATGCTTGGGGCGGACATGTCATTTTCAAGAGCTTAACCTACAGGGGCTAGGTTCAGGTTTAGCGAAAACGCCCTATTGTTTGTCATTACCATAATTATATTCAAATTTATGTCAATAGCATTAGCAGTTGCAATGAGATAAGCAGTTGTGACAGGCAGATGGACGGATAGACACGGTCGCGCAGAGAGCCCCTAAAAACGACAATAAAAAGCCAAATAAAAATCATGTTACTTTATTTCGTGGCTTCTCAGCAAATTGAAAATAAAACTTGTGTCAAATATTTCACTTTAACTAGGATCACAACTTTCATGTTAAGGTAAACTTACACATATTACAGAATGTTAAACTGCACCGGACTATTTGGAGGCGTTTTACATTTGATGTTTACATTTTGTATTATTTGATTCAAATAACTATTATTATTGATGCGCGTTATTGCATTCGAATATTTACTTTGTATGGCAAGACGCAGCACATGCAGTAAGGTATTCGAATGCAATCGTGCACATCGCCAACTATTACTATGTTTTAGACTTTAGAGTATTCAATATGTTTAAAGTATATGCAATATGTTTGTAATAATTATAATTATAGTATAGAAGACAAGCCATGTTCTGTCTTATTACCGCCTACTGGACGTAGGCGGTCATGCAACGTTGAAATGTAACTAACAATAATATTTTACTATTCAGTCCATGAAATGTAAAAAGTACATCAATAAAGTATCTACGGCTAAGAAAACAGGACTACATAAGATATCAAGTTGATTTTCTCAGTAATCGAACAAATATACATAAGTTACCATCTGAGTACGGGGTATGAACATAAACGCACTTTTTGTACGTGTATGTTCGGATCAAGTCAGTCAGTTGTCCAAATATTCAACATTTTAAACAATCTGATTCGAAATTGCTTGTACACGCATGTGTGAATGCATTTGTTACCTCGTGTCGTTTTGAATCGCTTTGTATGATCAGTGAAATAAATAGCTGATCATTCGTCATAGCTAGAACTTGTGAGAAAGTATACTATTTTATATTTACTGGTGTAGCATGAAATAAAAAAATGGTCATTACTTTGATAAAAATGATGTCTCCGAAATGTTTATCAACTTATTTTGCTATTTTGTTGTGCCGTTTTATGGTGGTAAAAAAATGACACATTGGGAGACATAAATTCTTGGGTATCTTATAATACAACGTTAAAACTGAGAGTTTTACCTCGACTGCTTATCAAACGACGGTAAATAATAAATTTAAAATATACGGAATTAAACAGTCTGTCTTGACATGTACTTGCCCAATATCAATGACTGCAGAGACGGAAAGGAGATCAGCTATAAGATTATTTAGGTTAATTTATTCAGTTATAAATAGGTACATCATTTCACAATCTCACATATGCAGGTTGGACGCACACATGCGCTGTACGGCTGTCATATCGTGACTGAAGTTAGTTTGTTTACGTACTTGGAACGAAAATAATATAATTATTAGTTACTCAAAATTTATTTAAACATTATTATGTAAGCGACGGTACTATTGGCTGGAGGCTTCAGATAGGTACTCCAGTTTTATTACGCCGGCTGAATTACTACAACGAATTCGAAAATGTATTTAGATATTATTATATGTACTGAGTATATGTCTTGTTGTATATAAGCCGTCCTACTGCTGGGCAAGGGCCTCTTCTCAGTGTCAGAATATTTAGATCACAAAGAAGAGTTAACATTCAAAGTTATTATAAAAGATACAAGAAACTGTTGCTTTAAAAGTACGTGAAATATTTGTATTTCAATAAACAAGTTTACATTTATGTATGAATTGCATTGCATTGGCATAATTATAAATTTTAAACACCTTTTCAGAAATTCTAGATTAATCGCGATTGGTCTATAACCGCTTGTTCGCAAAGTGTGATGAATGACTATTACAATTAAAAACTATATTTACAAATTAATTACACTTAGAATCCATGCGATAAATTAACGTAACTTATTTCAAAGTCGTGTGGGTACACACATCACATTTCCACCAACATTCAACACGCCGCGCGCCGCCGCGTCGAATGTAAAATAAAATTAACATAACAAATTGTCCTTTTAACTAAATTAAATAAAAGATAGTAATGGTCTTTACTTTGCCCAGCAGTGGGATAACACGGATGACAGTAAGATAAGTAAAAATAAATTTGGCGTGCTGAATTATTCGGTGTAAAAATACCGGTGGGCATACGGCCATTCATAAAGAAGTCTTAAAACAAAATTACACCAGTAACAGGGGGAGCTATATATTGTGCGAGACAGAGAAAGTCTCTTTCTCTCATAAAGTAAGATAAGAGATAAAGGTACGCCCACTGAACCGTTTAAAAATAAGCTATACACAAGATGGCTTTCTGCACTGTTTAACAGGAATAACTGAGCCTTACAGACTAACATTCGAAGCATATTTTGTTTGTATGAGACCATATCGAGTTAGTAGATAACGCAAGTTGCTTATGATTGTCGAAAACGGACGAGAGCTCTTAGTTCAAGTTATAATAAACGTTGAAATTAATCTACTTTATACGGATTTTGCCGCGTTGTTTCTTTTTAAAACACTTTTGTACATAATTTTCAACTATTTATAAATAAGTCTCCCTGTGACCATGGCTGCTGTAAAGCAACCAACCAATGTCGGGAAAAGTGTAAACTTAAATATAAATAGTTTTAATTAATTTAAATAGTTTAAGTTGTAGTAAAGTTTAAAAATAGTGACATTATCGTTCAAAAATAGGTAATAGTTTTAAAATAAACAACGCGACAATATTAGTTATTATAAAAAACATTTCCGAACGGCATCTCACAGAACAGTGCCACTATTACCATGATTAAGTATTTATCAAAATGTACTGCAAGATGAATAGACTTATTTATAGAAGTCAAAAGCTGTGAACGTAGTTCCAAAAGAAAATAATTACCTGATGTTTCTGTTTTATTCAGTCTAGCTTTAGCCATAAAGAAAATTCAGTCATTGAGCTATAATTGTTGTAAACTTAGAACATAATACATTCCATTTAAAAGACATGATAATGTCTTCATACAATTTGACCAACTTGCGTTATCCAGGAGAAGCATCAAATACATTAACATGTTTCACACACAACATATTATTATGTTTATTGAGTACCAGAAGGCTGGCCAATGTATTGTGGGGATGCGTTTTAATAGTAAAATTATATGAAATGTAAGTATTTTAATGCCCAGCTGAATATTTAGAAAGAATTTCTTAAAAAATTTATAATATAGTTTTGTCAATTTGGCAGAATTCCTCTAACTCCATAGAATATAGTCATTTTAATTTGTTATAATCGTATAGAGATGAATATTTATTTTATTACATTGTTATCATATAGATGCAATATTATATTCTCTAATAACATTTTAAATTAAATATGCAATTCGATAAACGCACGAATTGGTTTGTCACAATAGTCTGAAGTATTGCCTTATACATTTGGTAAAGAGAATATGCTCTTTCACAAATTGTACTTTCAATTATGGTCAAACATAGATTCATTATTTAATACCATGCACATATCTTTTCGTGAGGCTACACAGTATCACACAAATTGTTCCATATATTCCTTTATAAGTGTATGGACACTATTCCAATATGCAACATTGAAAACCATTATTTTGATTATGCATATTATATTGTTCATTTTACATTTAATCTGACATCATCTGAATTATTATAATATTTAAGTTTCGAAATTATGTAATAACAGTGATTTTAGAATAAACAACGCGATAAAATCCGTGTAAAGTAGTTTAATTTCAATGTATAACATTCGCGTGAACATTACAATATTATGTAAATGGGTAACCAATTAAATAATTATCACTTAGTTTATTATTATCTTCATTTCGAGCTTCACAATTAAAGTCTTGAGCTGCAGTGGCCCGCCAGTGGACAGGCGACCAGACAATTGCTTTCTAAAGTCTGGCATTCCAGCAATTTAGATTTCATGAATTTGGTATTAAATATTTACATTAGTCTCATAGTTTTTTGCTGTGTGACAATGTGTATCTATTGAATTTTAATAGTTTTGTTTAACTATAGCAAGGCTGTTCAGCTTTGAGTATCTTTAATTTAAACATTTTAATTTAATATGTTTAGTTTACTCAGTAGAGGTCAGATTATCTGTAATTATGCAAGGTACATTATGAAAATTAATTTTTACTTTAGTAACCAATATTTATATAAAACTAAAACATATTATTCTATTATACAAAAAACAACAGCATACATATTTGATATGGAACATAAATTAATATTGGTTCCAAGGAACATTGTCTATAGCATGCTTCTTTAGTTTATGTTTCTTAAGATACTTAGAGTCTATGAATGCCTCACCACATATTGAGCATACATATGGTCTTTCACCTGTATGCGTACGCAAGTGAACAACTAAATTGCCTTTAAGTGCAAAGAATTTCATACAAACTGAACAACCAAATTTCTTTTCCCTGGTATGTGTCAATTGATGAGTCCTCAGATGCGTTTTAGTCTTAAATCTAAGGGAACATAGTTGGCAAGGGAATGGCCTTTCATTTGTGTGAACCCGCTCATGCATTAACAACATAGCTTGACTCGAGCAGCCTTTACCACAAATGCTGCATTCAAACCGTTTTGCATTTTTCGCTTTTATATTTTTGTGTGTTAGAATGTGAGACTGCATATCTCGCTTATTCTGCAATACTTCACCACATTCAGAGCAAAGTAAATCTGTTGGATCTACAATATGAGTGCTTTCAACATGTTGTTCCAGAGCAGACTCTACTGAAAACATTTTCTTGCATAATGAACATGCATAGCCCAAAAGTTTGCCAAGATTAGTTGTAATTTCTTGCTTAACTGTCTTCATTAATTCTTCCTTTACCTTAATCACTTTCGACTTTGTACATTCATTACAATCCTTGTGAGCAGCTAGGTCACTCTTACTCTGGAATGTTTGGTCACACTGATTGCAAGAATATGGATGCATATGCGTTAGCCTATGCGTCTGCATAGTTATTTTCTGGTGGAAACGTTTGAAGCAAATGTCACATTCAAATTCCCTAATACCACTGTGTATCATCATGTGACGTTTTAAATTGTTGGGATTGGCAAATGTCTTGAAACATATGTTACATCTTGGTTTTATATTATTGTGACCATATTTAATATGTTGTGTCAAAGCATTACGCCTTATAAGTTGGTTGCAGAATGGACAATTGATCAATAGCCCAGAGCTGCTATGTAGCAACATGTGTCCAGTCAGAATCTCAGAGGACTCAAAGCCTTTGCCACAGAGGTTACACAAATGCTCACCAGCAGGATTATGCTTGTATTGATGCTTCTCATAGTCAGCTAAGTCTTCAAACTTTTCGCCACACTCACACAAAAATGTACCATCTTCTTGTTGGAGAACTGTGGCAATATGGCCTTCCTCTGGATATTCAATTACAAGTTCGGATCCATCGTATTTCAGAATTTGGAACTCATCTCCTTCACAGAATATTACTTCTTGAGACATTGCATCTCCATCTTCGTCATCATTAGCAACTAATTGCGAATCAGTTAGGTACTGGATTCTATCATTACCCTTAAGAAGAATAGTACCGTTAGAGTCTGTTGCAGTTAGAATTTTGATAAAATTCTTATTGGGCAGATCTTTAATAGCATCTGCTGTGATGGTTTCAATGATCTGGCTGTCTTGTGAGTCTACAATTTCTGCTAATGTTTGGTCCTGGGATGCACTGTCCTGTGATTCATCTATGTTCATAGCATTTTCCAAATCATCAGTCTCTTGGCTTTCTTCCTCATTTTCCAGAATAGTAGCTGGCACATTAGCTGGCACTTTTGTATTTGACATTAAGAAAGCATCAATTGAGTCTTCAAACTGACTCTGTGGGGTACTTTGAGTCTCCATTGGTTCATACACAGTCTCTTTGTGATCAGTTTCATGTTTTACTTTAGTGTTAGCTATTGTATCATCATTTTTAGTTTCATCACTTTTATCTTTGGGGTCATCTATCACCAAAACGTAATAGTAATCATCATCACTATCTGTTGGCTCCCTTTTTATTATAGCTTCTAATTGCTTCACAGGATCATTTGCAATATCATCATCATCATCATCTTGTGATGCATCTTCATTTAAGTTTTGAAGTGCCTCCTCAATTTTGATATTATCAGATTCATCATCCTCCAATAGAGCACCAAGCTGAAGTTTCAGTTCACTGTCCATTTTGATGCACTGTTTACGGAACTGATGCGCAGAAATCATGATACCGTAACATTCATTGCACAGTTTCTGTGGTAGACCATCATCTTCCTTTACCTGAAGATATCAATAAAATGTTTTTAATATATGGAAGTGATGAAAGGTATATTATATTTAATGATAATTAATTTAAATAATAACTTAAAATAACTTTAATTTAAACTTTTGCCATGGCCATAACACTATAATCTGTAAGTTTCCATGGCAAAATATTATGAAACTTTTCTTGAGTTACTAATTAAATGATTGGCTTATAACAATAGTTCATTGCCAGCCACACACCAGTACAAGCTTCAATAAGTACATATCAAATGCAAATGTTTATATATAACCTCTTATAATATATATAATATAAGTTTTATCCTCACTAATAACTGTTTACTTATTATTTAATAAAGCCTAAATTATACTAAATTATATATTTCCTGGAATATCCAGACCAAGATACAACTATTTTTGGATTACAAAGATTTTTATCCAGTGTGGATTGAATACATGTGGTGCTTTGGCAGTGGCATGGCAACCACTTAAACCTCCACACCATCTGTGCAGACAATGACTATGTTAAAAATGATTAATATTTATCCTTCCGAGGCAGCAAACGAAAATAGCACATCTTTTAGTAAACAGTTACCATGGCTGATAATTGCTTGCAACATTACAGGTCGCCTTCTAAGAAAGTGTAGCTCAGCTGTCACAATAGACAAAGACGTTGGTTTCCTTGTAGCACAGCACAAATACTTCTTTGTAAGTATATTAATCTTGTTACATTTTAAGTACATGAAATAGGTTGGCAGGCTTAGCACACATATTGACACTCATAGATAAAATCCTAGTTCTAAGAATATGTGGCTTTAGCTTCTTTATAATTATGATGTTAAGTGCTAGGACGACACAAAAAAATTTTGTATGATTGGTAACATGTATCTTCTATTTGCCTATTGTATCTTAGACATTTATGAACATCCCGCCTTCTTATTCTAAGCTCTAGATCGTGAAGTTAGCTTTTTAGACTTTGTTATGATAACGATTATTTATAAGTACTTAGAAATAAAGTTTTCATTACTTAAATAACACTTTCAAATTACTATCAATAAAAGATAGTTGATGTTTGATAAATATTGAATTTTACTCGAAGAAGGGAATTTGTAACAGATATAGCAAACAAGTTAATTTGATTGTAAATAAGGTTTACTATAGCTTCGTAAGTGTCATAAATTCGCGGCGTTTCTCAACCATGTTTGAGGTTATGTTTGATGTCAATAATTCACAGACTGACATACTTAAATGACATAATTCTGGTAAAAAGACGCATTTAGTCACAACTGACCTATTTATAAGTTTTACTACTACAATTTTTAATTACCTCGATAGTTGTGATCTCAAGAAACTTTTCACCAACATTTTGTTCTGTATCTAACAATGACACTTCGCAATTGGGAGATAAACAGCACCGACAACGATCGGACCACGTATCCATTTCATTAGACGCACATAATTATCCACCCAGTTAAACCTGGAAAAATTAATAAAAACACTGTAGAAATGCATTGTTTTGACAGTTAGTAATCAGAGACCACAATAAGGTATCCAAAGAGTAAAAATTATCTACGGACCATGCCCATAAAGACGATCTATTCGAAATTATAGACAAGAGACGAGCGCACAAAATGGAGGTAACGCAACAACGGATGTAGCGTCATCGGATAAAGCAGTTTCAACGCTCAAGATGGCGCTAGTATTCATAAAATGGTACACGTTCCGGTCAAGCCGAGGCTATTTATAGTAGCTAGTCTTTATAATTTCTAAGAGTACGTAATTTAAAAGTCAAATATTTGTTGAGAATATAATATGTAGACATAGATTTGTGCATTTTCTAAAAAAATACGTCGAATCGTAGGAAATAGGAGAATAGTGACGTACATCAATCAACTAGTTCGTGAGCGATTTATTTCCGTTGTTTATGGTTGGTTAGATTACTAGCAACTATAAAATAATATGTACTATTATGGTTATGTAGGAAAAATCAATACAATTTAATCGATATCTTAAAATAAATATTACATTCATTTTAGCAGATACTAAAACGATACGTAATGTTTTCAAAGTATTTTTTCTACCATAGACACGTAACAAAATCTTATTAAACATCATTGGCAACCGATACATGCTGTTTGTTTTTTAATGCATGTAATTTTCAAAGATAGATTTGATGTATTTTCCGGAAGTATATCCAATTCTTATTGGGTATACCCATAGATAAGACACTGAGGTATACCTAGAATATTCGACTTATAATCAGAACTGGATTTCGCTTACTAATTTTATTTATTATATCATCTCAACCGAAAGACGTCCACTGCTGGACATAGGCCTCTCCCAAGATTTTTAAATAATTGATATAAAATAAAAAACAATATTTGAAATAATATTTGTGTAATAGATAATAAATTACAAAAATTCTATAAGTTTTATAAAATTATTTTAATTATTTTTATCATATATGATGTGTTTTACTTTATTATAGCTGGCCCTATTAATTGCCGTTTATTGATTTTCATTTATTATATTTTACTCAGTACCTACGTATTGCGATGCGCATAATAATTTAAACGCTGAAGCTCATTTGCTTGATAAAGTCTTGTGGACAGGAAAATTTAAGTATTTATAAGTAACGCTTTGCGCTTTGAGATACTTCTACTTATTTGTTTTGCTTTCTTGACGTTGCTAATTTCTTATAGCATATTAAAATAATTTTATTGTTTTTATTAAAGAAACAGCTTAGTAGGAGGACGTTAGATTGTCATGCAGAGGACTCGAGTTCTAGCCCAAGGCACGCAACTTTAAGTTTTCGAACTTATGTGCTTCGTAAAAAGTTAATTATCGCTCGCTGGTGAAAGAAAATATCGCGAGGTAGAAATCGGCGTTAAACTAATATTTACTGTATTTCTGCCTGGTAAATAAGAGTTCGGAAGGCTCACACAGCAATGATTTTTACTTATGTTGGTAAAGCGAGAATCATGTCCTTACTATTGCAAGCGCTGGTGGCTAATCCTGTAGTGTCCGAAAAAAAAGAATAGCTATAAGATTGATTAGCTATGTCACTATCTATCACAAAAGCTTAATTATAAGACGAATATAATTTTAACCGTCTGCTATTTTTATTTCTCTGAGATAATGGCTACGGGCCTGTTATTACCATTCGATGTATGGATGTTAAACAATGATTAATAAAATGTAGTTACAGGCACGATAATAATCAAATATCAATACCAGACTACGTAAGTATTTTAATTTAGTTTCACTTAAATAAAAAGACAGAGAAATGTTTACCATGGGCCATGGGCTAAAGAAACATGGTGTTTAAGTAGACCCATGAGTAACGCTAAAGTTAATTTAGGGGCCTGACTACTATTAACTAGTTTTATTATTGCATGAACAACAATAAGACAGTGTAGGTATTACGGAGTGTATAGCATTGTCTCTCTCGTGCATATAATATGAATGCTTTATGAGAGTGTGGTACAGGTAAGACCGCAGGTCGTAGACTCTGTCGCGTTACGTCGTTTATGACTAAGGCGGCGAATATGTCCAATACTAGACAATGGATTTTACAAGCTATTTTTAGAATAAGTACATCTTTCACGTAAAAAATAACTAACAAGAATCAAATTGAATATGATCAAATAGACGAGTGCAATCGACAAAGATGAGCTGCAAACCAAAATAATGTGGTCATAATATCGAAATCAAATTATTCGCACCGCTACGTCTCTGAATTCCACATTCAAGGATAATTCCCGCCACCCGCCATTACGTTTACGCGCCATTTCTCCCACAGATAGCATACAGATGTGTTCATGTAACAGATAATTGTTACACTAAGGAAAACTTTATTATCTACGGAATGAGAATGTACCTGGCAAGGAAGAGCAATTATTTCCTTAGAGGTATTCTTATCTATGTATTTATACGTAGTAGGTAGTGGTACGCAGATATATTTTAGATGTATATCATACATCACGACTGAATTTACTCTAATAAATAAACAGAAATGTATAATACATATATTTCGCCAGGTATGCTTTAATTGCCATGCGAGGAGCCTTCTGTTATAGGACAAATTAAACTGTGAACTGTCACCTGCGGTATTTCCGGATCAATAAGATCTACAAACCTTCAAGAAAAGAGCGTATTCCTTTTTAAAAGGCCGGCAACGCATTTGTAACTCCTCTGGTGTTGCGGGTTTCTATGGGCGGCGGTAATCGCTTACCATCAGACGATCCGTCTGCTCGTTTGCCTCTTATCTCATAAAAATAAAAAAGAAAGGACAGCTGGTATACCCAATATCACGCCTCATATCGTCGTCCCACCTCCCCCTTTTTCTTGAGGAACATACAGTCACGATTTTAAGTGCAGCTCCAGAAAATCCAATGATATCCAGATGTAATGGATTTTCATAAACATCAGACAACAGGTGGGAACGGGACACTTATATGCCAACCTAGGACCCCTTTTTTCAATCCTAAGATAACTTAACTAAGGGCTAAAAATATGTTTTATACAAAGTAGCTTGGTAAACTGCAGGTTGGCAGATCTCACAGCCCTTCAAGAATATTATGGAGAACTTTCAGAAACACAGTAAGTATTACTTCAACGCCAATTTTTAGTAAGAGAGAGAGATCTCTACCCTGGCTATCCATCTTATTTGAACATTCAATAAATAATAGCCAAAGGCGGTATCTTCAACTCTTACTCTAAAAACTAAAGGAGATAATAAATCTCCTTTGGCTTACTTATTTCATTCATAGAATCGTTATATGCACAAAAATAAGACCTTTATGTTACAAGTCATATACCTATATCTCTCAACCATCTTAAACTTTACATACCCACGAAATTGAATTCCAAATAGATTACCCTATTTTACAGCCGCATAAAAATAAATAAACACATAAAAACACTATTAGGTGTAAAATATTCGTTTAAATCAGTATGGAGATTTTTTTTACGATATAAAGGGGGTGGGGGTGGGGGTATGAACATTAATACAGGATAACGGCTGAATAAACCGTAGATGCCGATACTGGAGTGATGGATGGACTGTGAAGGGACCGTTCAATCAAGTGCTGGCGAAATGCCCTCTCACGCCTGTCTTGTCGCTACCATTGTTTTAAGAAATTTACCTTTTACAGTAACTTTTTAAATAACTATGTAATTAATTTAATATACTTGAATAACCGAAAAAATAAAAGTAGGTGTGTCAAAGACAAGTTTACGTTTATGTTAGTTCACGCCTGTATATACATGAAGGGGTAGGCGTAAGTGTATTAAAGCCGCATTACGTTAGTTAAGTTTTAATTGACAGCAATAGGCTCTTGGGCTGGTCTTACTTTAACTCTAATACTTTGCATGAACCAAAGCAGGCCAATAGTATGTACTTATATAAGTCTTCTGATCTTCTTTTCTTTTTTGAATAAAGCAGTAAGATTATTAGGCAAGTTACTTATTATAATATATTTATGGATATGGGAAACACAACGTGTGAAAAGACTTTTGTCCATTTTTTATCATAACTACGTATTAAGTAACCCGGAGTAAGGATATGGTGGCGGTGTTGAACACCACCGTGCTTCAGAAATCAGGTAAAGCTGTTGGTCCAGTGCCCGATTTGTCTCTGATCGTGTCGGATTGATATCCAATTGGACTATGAAAGTTAATAAATAGAAAGTACAGGTGTTTGTTATAAATACCTCCGGTACTGATGGCTCAGCACGGCTTAAGATTAGGTGCCGTGATGGAAATTCGTTTTGAAGGACATTATAATTAGTTTACTTTTCTAAATAACCAAAAATGATTGTTAGAAGACTAAATTAAATTATGCCTGACTCTTAGACAAAATAGAAATGTGATAGAAGGTGGGAGGGAGGGGGGGGGGGGGTTTAAAAACCTAGCCATTGTGGCGATGTGAATCCAGTCTAAACAAAAGCATTCTAGTTTAGCTGGAGGGGTTACCAAGAATACCTACTAAAATAAATAAATACCTAGAAATTGTAAAAATAAAAGACACTAAATAGAATCTGCGTTTGGACATACCTACAAAGACTTACAACATAATTACATAACTACAACATGCCGAGCGATGGGACAGTATTTGGCTCGTCTCATTTACCAACCAACATCACTTATGGCCTCTATCCGGACATTCGCACTGCGGCGAACCAACACGGATGTAGCACAGTTATACCAAAGAGAATAGTAACCGCTGTAATACACAAGGCAGCTAGCTTGCTTTACCAACAGATTACACGACCATTTTGTTTACAAAAATGCAGTGTGAGTTTTAATATCCAGGTGTCCACCGAGACTCAGTATTGACAAAGATATTTTAAATATATGCTGAGACACTCAGTGGTGCAATAGTAATAATAAAAATCCATTTATTTCGGGCTGCATAGGCCCATAGATAAATACCTTAATCAAAATTTACATATTATAAAATTTTATGTTAGTAAATAGACTTTTAAACTATGTTAGTAAAACATCATTTGGCACCAATATGTAAAAAGTTTTTATATTTCAATGTTTGGCACACTAAAAACTTGAGCGCTCGGTTTGTCCGCGGACGCGACGGAATACCATGTCTTGCGGCCAAAAGCTTTCATCCAACACCTTGTGCAGGTAACAGTCGGGTACGCGCACGACGAACGCTTGTATATGCAACTGCTGTGCATGAGGTCTCGGGACGATTCCCGAGTCGGGCAAAGTGTTGTTTCTTTGTTACGAAATTCTCAGGAGCAGCACGAAGACTGGAACTCGATGAAAGGCCGTCTCACTAATAATATATACGTAATAACCTAAACTGACTTGAATTTAAACCATATTTGGCGAAATTAGGGTGTACTACACTTCTATCTATCCTTTCGGGAATATAGGCATCAGATTATGTATTTAAAACATATGTTAACATCACTACATATTATAAAACAAAGACCTCTGTCGCCTCTGTCTCTCTGTTCGCAATAAACTCAAAAAACACTGATCGGATTTACATGCGGTTTTAACTGATAGACAGAATGATTCATGAGGAAAGTTTAAGTGTATAATTTGTTAAGTTTTTATATTGCCCGTGCGAAGTCGGGGCAGATTGCTAGTGACCATATAAAATGACGCGCAGTCGTTCTGATTGCGCATTTGAAATTGTACATAATATGTTAGTAAAGTAAACCGACACATGGCTTAGTTACCAGCGTAAAAAAATTTATATAAAAAGAAGAAAATATGAATGAATGCGATTACTTCAAATAGTCTTTTTCTCAAAAAAAGTGTAGCGTGTGAATTACAGTAACAATAAAAAACTGTAAGGTAAATTGCAACTACACTAGTATATTATAGTAGTAGTATATATTACTAACGGACCCGACAGACGAGGTCCTGTACATAAGAGAAAAAAAACGAAAAACTGAATCTAAACCAATGAACACACACAAAAAATTTCATCAACATTGGTCCAGCCGTTTAGGAGGAGTTTAATTACAAACACACGCACAGAAGATTTATGTATATAAAGAAAACTAACGAACCGCCCCGGCTCCGCACGGGTAGTACAAAACCTTAACAAATTATACACTTAAACCTTCCTCATAAATCATTCTGTCTATTCATGAAAACCGCATGAAAATCCGTTCAGTAGTTTTTGAGTTTATCGTGAAGACAGACATACGCGGCGGGGACTTTGTTTTATAATATGTACTGATTGTTAATACACTTAAACAGTGCTATCTACACCTATATGTTATCATTTTATTTATAAAGTTACTCTTGTTATGCAATACCAAAATCAGTTTGACTTGTTGATGTAGATATGTCTCGTAAAATACTATGTATTTTTGATTCATTCTGCGAAATCTATAGTTTTGCAGAATCCATTTGCAACAGTGGTATTTTTGCAATAGTGGTATTTTTGGGACTTAATTACCCTTGTGACTTAAACGAACCGTATCTATATTAAGTTGCTAGATATTGGCCGCGGCTTTGCTCGCGTCAATGTAGGTTAGGTTAGTAACAGTCCTTGTTTCAAGATAAAAAGTACCTTATGTCTTTTTCTGTACTCCTGAAGGAGGCACAATAATTTTACAAAATTTTTGATAAATTATCTCAGTATAATCGTAGGATGGACGTTTCTGAGTAAGGTATACAATTGAAATTAAACACTTTATACGGATTTTGTCGCGTTGTTTATTTTACTTTAAAACACTTTTATTACATAATTATAAAACTCTAACACTATTGTTATTGAACTTTACTACTATTTAAGCTATTTAATTTAATTAAAAATATTTAAGTTTACACTTTGTCCCAACGTTTCGGGTCCTTTACAGCAACCATGTTCACGGGAAAAGGGTAAAGTTCAATAATAGTAGTGTTAGAGTTTTTAAAATTATGTAATAAAAGTGTTTTAACGTAAAATAAACAACGCGACAAAATCCGTATAAAGTGTTTATGTTCAATGTATAACATTCGCGTAAACATAACACAACATAAGGTAAATACACAATTTCAAAAAAAAAAATATGCGTAGATGGCGTAATGGTTTCCTCGCCGCAGCCACTGCGCTGCGTGTAATGGGTTCGATCCCCACAACACTGTCCAGTCCACTGGCTTATCCGATAAAAAAATGTGTGATTCACAAATAAGTGTTATGAGTCTAGGCTTCTTTGTGTCCGTTTTTGTAAAGTCTCCGCATCACAGGTATTAGGAAATCGTAGCGCAGGAGTTGTTTTATAAAAGGGGTGAAAATAAAATAACATGCAAATACAGATAAAAGATACGAAACGGGAAAATATGGTGAAGTCTTCACGCATAGCCGACATTGTAGTAGCATTTGTCCGAACGAGACAAAGCTCATACTTACTTACACAAACTTTTTAGATTTTACACATGTTACCTATAATGGGGATTGGGGATTCCATGGCATACGACCGATCATGATAAGGTAATCGTCGACAAATGTACACACAGCGACACATCAACTTAGACTGTTTGAACTTTGAACTATTAGAAGTTGAATGCTGCGAATCGTGCGAGAGAGTGCGTTATATTTTTGTTATTTTGTCTCATTCACGCTGACCGGGACGCGACGCTCTATCCTTACCATTACATCGACACCATTATGCACCATTCCTTTCCAACAATTCTCTATTTTGTATGTAGTGTAGTTATGCGCATATAGGATGTCTAACTTGATGTGTAGCCGTGTGTACTGTTTATTTTTTGTATAATAAAATTATGCCTAAGGACGACTCCTTAGTTACGCCGCGGCGTGACCTTAGGCATCCGTCACGCGGGATCTTACAAACATTAAATCAATGGATACAAAGAACAGCTAGACTAGCAATAATAATTAGCGGCACACAAATATTAGTATGGCGTGTAAAGATTGAATCCAAAACAAATGGCGAACTGGCATCATTTAAATCATTACGCTATCTTAGCTGAGCATGCTAAATGTCCATATTATCAATCATAGTTTAAACTTTCCTCATAGAATGTTTTAAACACATTATTTAACATTTATAATGGTTAAACTTTCTTAAAACTTTCTTCTTTGGTTTATACTATCCTAATCCTAACTGACAATATAAATGCGAATGTGATTTTGTTTGATTCTTACGCTTTCAAGCTTAAACTACTCGAATCGAAAATAACCAATAATCATGAAATTTTGCATACACATTGTCAGGGGGACAAGTCATAGTGGTTTGTGCTTCTAGTACTTAATGATAACATCTCTTGTCTATTGTGGAAGATGTTTTTATTGTCCTTTTTATAAGTTATTTGATAAGCACCATTGTTCTCGTATATTAGTAATCTACGATTGATTATATTCCCAAGAAATAAAATTAAATAGACTGCCGTTAATTCAGAAAAAAACATAGCGATACCGAGCGAAGCCGCGGTCAAAATTAGTAGGTAATTGATTTCTCGATTAATACTCGCTTCGACACAACTAAAAGCTGATAGTAAGGGCTGTCTGAAAATAGGTTTAAATGAAAACGTTTGGTAGCATATTCGTTCCGGTAAATCCTTCTGTTATAACTTTTATAGGACGTGATTCATTTATCTCGTTTTGGTTTGATACCTGAGATTTATATACAGTTTACCAGTGCATTCCTTGTTACCATTTTTGATATATTGTATGAAGTATATGACTGTCTTAGTGGAGCAGCAGTAGTCAATGCTATTGTTGATTGTTGATTTGTGCATGAGGTCTCTGATTCGATTCCCGGGTAAAGTGTTACTGAATAAATATAAATAAACTAGATTTTGCCCGCGGCTTCGCTCGCGTTAATGTAGATTTATGTTAAGATAGATTTTTAGTAGCCTATATGTTATTCTGATGTATAAACAATAATACTGTAACATTACAAACAGTTTCATCATAATCCGTTCAGTAGTTATTGCGTGAAAGAGTTTGTTACTCTTTACATCCATCCATTCTCATAAACTGTCACATTTATAATATTAGTAGGATAAGAAAAAGTTAATTGTGTCTGGTAGATAATAAAGTAAAACTACAATAGGTTCTAAATATAATCGCGATAAAGTATTTATCTATTGATCTATCTAATGATTGCCCGACGTTTCGACCGACTTGCATCGATCGTGGTCACGGGTCATTATATTAAATTTGTGTACAAATCACGTTAATTTAAAAACGTTTATGATATTAGGTTCGTCCCTAATAACGTAGGACTTATGGTATCATAGCTGGCTAAATGTAGGTGTTTATCCTTTCCCTCCCCCTTTGGGATAACTATGCTTCAAGTATTGCATATATTTGCGGGCGCAAACTTTTATTCAATATTGAAAGTTCTTCGCAGTAACAAGTAGTGTACTCTGCTACACTTGTGAGAGTATTGAATATAACTTGTCCCTCCAGAGCGAGAATATTACGGATAGTTAAGACGACGCATGGTAATTATTGTTCAACTTTATTGTATGCAACAGGCAAGAAACTTGTACGGTATATGCTGGTTAGTTTGTTGAGTTTGGAAAGAATACAAATATTATACAAGCGGCAATGGATCACCAATTTTTCAATTTTGATTACCCGGTTAGCCTACCGGTCGCCTCGCTGATGCCACCCGGGAAAAATCGTGTGGTCCACATATAGTTTGACAGCCTCGATGGCGTAGTGGTTGGAGTAACCGACTGCCACGTCTGAGGTCGCGGGTTCGATTCCCGCACAAGTCAAACATTTGTGTGCATGAACATGGATGTTTGTCTTGGTCTGGGTGTTTCTATGTATAATATGTAAGAATTTACAAAAAAAAACGTATATAAGTATGTTTATCCATTGTCTAGTACCCATAGTACAAGCTCTGCTTAGTTTGGGCTAGATGGTGTTGTGTGTATGTGATTAGATGTGTGTTATTATTATACATAGTTGTTCTGCGTCTGCCTCTTCTCTGTGACCGTTATTTGAATGTTTGTAAAGTCGCCTGCGACTCATGAAATTATCCAAGCGTGGGAGTTGCGTTTTTAAATATCAAATATTAAATGAATGAACACAAAACTATTATACTCGCTTTCAGCCATTCTGTATACTTTACCTATTTGATGCGTTATTTTGTACGCATTGCGACGAGTGAACAACTTATAAGTGTCGTTTACTCATTAGCAACCAATAATAGTAAATGACGATAAACTTAAATAGTCAAACAGTTTTAATGCTAATAAATATAAACATTTTATTTTTAGAGATTTCTTACTAATTAATAGTAGTATTCTTGTTAAAGCTAAGCTCAGCTTAGCTGCTTCCGTTTGTAAATTAAATGTTTTTAAAACTACCTCCAAATTTTGTTTTCTCCATGTTCAAACTTTTTAACACAAAGTTTTAATAAATGCTGAACGTCATCATGTACTGTTCATAACTCAAAATATGGTATTACTTTTTTAAGATGCCAAATCTTTCGGAAGTTGTTATGAGTTTTATGTAAATGGTTTTTCCTTTTTATGAAGCAGCACATCTGTCCCTCGGACTAAAGAATGGAAGTAAGACTGCCTCGATCGCATTAGTTTACGCTTACTTTTGGAGTCAATCTTGAAGACCCTGGTTCGTTAAAGTGTTGTTGAGGTTTTTTGATAGAAAATTCTCAGTAACTGCAGAATCTGGCAATGTATTTGCCAGATGAGAGTAGGCTGTTTTGTTAACAGTGGCATTTCAAGGGAAACCTCACACCATACAAGCCGTGTGTCACGGGAAACTTAACAAATATACAGTTAACAATGTCTACTCAGGCTCAATATTTCTATCTATCGATGACACATTTTTTATGTTATATGCGTGTATAAAACACTCAACTTTTGAGTCATTGTAACTAATTAGTGTGCCATCTGTTTGATGTTTTCATTTAAAATTATAATCTGATATTCTTTATACCTAAACCAGAGAGATTCAATAAATTACTTAGGTACCGCACGTTTTAATTAAATAGTCCAACTAAATGTTAGAAACTTAAATTTGTCTGACACCTGTTTTACCATTTGTATGGAAATAGTCTTTACTGTTTTTAGATTTAAAATCTGTTTGTAATTTAAGTTAGATCGCTCTGACACTGGCACGTTCTTTTGGGCCTGATATTAAATTAATTAAATAATTTTTAGAGGTAGGGCACAGCGCAGTTCATAGGGAGCGTGATAGCTGTAGAAGCGGCTTGCCAAACTTAATGGTGCAGTTTCTCAAATTTGTATGTGGTTGCAGCCAAACCAGAGTAGTTCCCTCCATCGTATCGTATGTGGTTTTATCTCCATTCTACAGAAGATCACACCCAATTAATCTATTAAGTCCGTAGGGACTTAATGGAATTCCAAATATAATTTTTAATTATGTCTGGAATGCCAAAAATTTACAAGTTGACCTTGTGTTTTCCTGGGACGAGTAATTTTTTTAGCTCTTTATAGAAGTGTTGTGCTACTAATAGGAATACTACAATTTGACTCTTGGTCATTGATTTACTCTTTTTTGCAGTGTTAGTACCATCAACGAAATAAGACGCTGAACTTTTATAAAATTTTGAATTCTTCGATCATTCAAAGTAATCATCGTAGTTATGTTTTTACAACGGTAATTGAAGGATATTTAATTTAATATCTAATAATATAATAAAAATAATTTATAATAATTCATAAATTAATGTACCCAATTTTTGTTTAGCTTCGTATGTCGCTGATTGAAACATATATGTGATACGAGTATGTCAATAATTCTGGTGTGATATCCATAAGCAGCAGTACTAGTTTTCAGGCAAGCGAATCGTATCCTTGTTGGTAAGAATAAATACATCAAAAACGTTTATAGGGAACAAAAATTTATGCTTCAAAGTTTACAAAGGTTAATAATGTGTGTTACAAGCTTTCACTTGCATGGTATGTCATTAATCTGCCTCTGCGGCGCAGCAGTAGTGAATGCGACTGCTGTGCATGAGGTCTCGGGTTCGAATTCCGGGTTGGGCCAACGAAAAACGTATTGGTTTTTCTGTTAAGAAGGCCGGAATTAGGAAGTGTGAAGGTGTTAGACACCACCGTGCCTCGGAAAGCACGTAAAGCCGATGGTCCTGCGCCTGATCTCTCACCGGTCGTGTCGGATTATCCGTCCCATCGGATCATGAGGGTTAGGGAACAGAGAGTGCAATTCTGTTTGCGCACATACTTGTGCACTATAATATCTCCTGAGTCGATGGCCAGTCTCCGTTAAGATTGGCCGCCGTGATTGAAATTCGGTCCGGAGGTCATTATTATTATGTCATTAAAACATAGCCTTTGTTTCCAAGTGCTTGTGTTGCTGATTATTCGTGATTGTTGGTAATTTTAATGCCAGATTTGCCCGCGACTCCGTTAACGTAAATGTATACTGTGACAATTTTCTATCCCTTGCAAACAGTACTCTTTTCCGGATGAAAGGTACCCTACGCGCTTATCTGTAACCCTGACAACGTGTATGTAGAATGTAACATTTGCTTAATTTGTACCTGTGCTTAACAGGTTTGATCCTGCTTGGAGTACTATTCTCATCTCTGGGTTGGGTCCGCAAAATATAAGCTGGAGGCTTCGGAGTCAATTAAGCGGAAGGCCCGGAGACTTATAGGCAATGACCAACTGGTCAACGCACGACTCCAAAGCTTGGGCGAACGTCGTAAGGTTGCCAATCTTTCGGATTTCTATCGAATACATTTCCGGAAGTGTTCAGAGGAAGTGCATGATTTGAATCCTCCTTCCCCATTCTACCATCGCACGACCAGGCAAACAGACCAGCGGCTCAGTTACATGGTGGATATACCACATTTAGGCACGAAGCGCTTTGCTTCCATTTTTATAATGCGTACCGCAAAGGAGTGGAACTCACTACCTAAGTCTGTGTTGCCCGATGAGCACAATCCGGGTGTCTTCAAATTGCGAGTGAATAGGTATCTTCTAGGCGAGCATTCTCCACCACCGACTGCATCGTCACTTAACATCAGGTGAGATCGCGGTCAAACGCAAGCATATTACAATAAAAAAATGCAAAATTTAATGATGATCGGTCTAGTAGTTAAAGGGTGAAAGCGCAACAAACAAGCAAACTCACATTTGCATTTATAATATTAATTAAGATAATCTATGCCTTGCTCGTCTAGTATTTAATTTATCTGCATTTAACATTTAACTCTCAAGTTAGATGACCACAGAACAAATTTTGTGGGACATGGGATAACATAACTAACGAACAGAGATACATATTTTAGCTCTTATTACAATATTAGCATAGTCTAGCTAAGTCTTATTCATACAGTATGCTAACGATCGCACTGTTCGAACGGCTGCAGCATCATAAGAAAGTACCAGCTATCAGTTTGATTACGCGGTACTATCTGGTACCTGACAACCATTACTGACTATCGTATTCACGCTGTCTGGAAATAATTATGTTCGTATACGATATTTGGAATTTAAATATATAGTTGCCGCTTTGTAATGTATAGTGCTTGTATTGAGGCCACTGTGATGGAAACGTCTTAAATTAACAATAACATCCATCATAAGTAATTATGTCGAATTGAACAAACGAATACGGGCAGACACTAAACCAGAGGTTCCCAGACTTTTTTCTCATAGACCACTTTCGAAATGGCTAACCAATTTTTTTTAGAAATTCTCGATTCTTCATTGTGGTGTTCCTCAACATATCCGTCATTATCTGTCTACATTGATAGGTGAAGTCAAGGCAACATTTAAAGCAAATAAATTTTCGTGGAACTCCGCCTACGAATTGTGAACCCACATTTTTTTTGTCACGCCAACGTCCCGTTGACCCTCGGGGGTCCACCTGGACCACTTTGGGAACTAAGGCACTAAACGATATAACTTTAAATACAAATTGAATAAAAGGTTATTAATAATTTATTAATAATACATGTTATTTATAACAAATATAAGTAGTCTGTTCCCGAAATATAAATAAATTTTTAACATAACCATTAATTTTTTTACAGAACCCACTTAATTAGATGTAGGACATGAACGCTAATTTTATAGTTTAATACGTAATATGAGTATAGAAAAAAGATTTTAGATAATTTGAATAGATTTACGGTATTATACATTTACGGCAATACTACAAGAGTATTAAATTAATAGGACCTAGCTATTTGATGCATGCAGTATAAATGTCATTCCTATTTAAATACCGAAGCTCTTAGAGCTAAGAATCTTAAGACGTTATTCAGCGCATTAATTTATATGCAAATACGTGATTTGCGAGTCTACCAGGCAAACATGGTACTGCAGGAGTGAATTGGAGATACTGGAATGCATTATTTAACATCGGTAAGATATATCAGAAAATGCGTTACTGCATTCTCTCATCTATACTATACTAATATTAAGTATAAAGCTAAAGAGTTTGTTCGTTTGTTTGGTTGAACGCGCTAATCTCAGGAAGTACAGGTTCAATATAAAAAATGATTTTAGTGTTGGATAGCCTATTTACCGTGGAAGGTTGTAGGCTGCATAACATCACGCTACAACCCACAGGGGCAACGCAGTAATCATAAACGCGGGTGAAACCGTGGGCACATACAGTATAAAATAAAATAAAGGATAGTTATTATTTAAGAATGATAAGATGATGGGAAGCCTGTTGCTCTGCCACGTAGACGTCTTGAGTTCTTATACTAAGATACCTTTGAATTATCGAAGTTATGTGCGTATGAAATACATAAAAAACGGAGCGATAAGACACATCCGCCAGTGTGGTGGACTATGGCCTAACCATTATCACAATGAGAACAGTACCGTCACCTAATAATAAACTTCGAAAATATATATTTCTAATTAACTAACTTATTCGTTTAATTAAAAAGTTTATTTATTCTGTAAAATTGCTAATGACGTCTCGTCACTCTTAATTATAAATAGGGTAAATAGTCTCGGCTCCTTAATTAGAAGTTTCTATCTAATAGGGTATTTCACTCAATTTCATATTTTTAATTTAATAATTTACGTATCTTAGTTTCTATGGCAACAAATAATGGCTGGCATTTATTGTTGCCATGGAAATTGGTACAGTCTTTTGGTGTGGGATGTTACGTGCATCGACATCAAATCTTTTATTGACTCCCTCGCGCCATCACATCGCTCTCTTTATATACAGCGACTTAACTCGAAATTTGGGAGTCAGGCAATTTAAACTTTAAACGAGTGACTAAAAATTATAATATTATATTTGTGTTAAGTAATTGCAAAAGAGTTTAAATTTGTTTAATCCAAAATACTCAGATGGGTCTCTGTTTCATTTAAGAGCGCGACATATTCCAAGCACGGTGGGCTGTGCCGGCGTTGCTGCTGCAGGATACTTTTGAATGCTTTTTGCTGTTAATTTTCCTATTAAATTATGATTAGTTAATTACATTATTATGTTTTACTAAATAAAGCAGTTCAAATGAAAAATAAGAATGGTCAGATTGAAAGTAGTCTTAATTAACAAACGTGCATAAAAAATTTGATACTGTATACGTGTTTGTTTCTCGGAGAGGCCAGCGACTACAGATTTCCAACTACTATGATGCTGGTATATTTTCATATTTTGTTATATTCTCCATGCACGCTCGTCGATTTAAACGTACCTGGCTTTTCTCCAGAACGTTTCTGATTTGGTCAAGACTGTCCTATTGGTGTTTGTCTATAGAAACAAGAAAGTACCTAGTACTATCTTGTTTATAATGAAAAGTCTGAATAAATTGCAAGATCTTCGGAGAGAAGAATCTCGTTATTCGCGTTTCAACTGTAATCTGTGCCTTTTCTTCTGTAAGGTTGACCTCATGCTTTGTATGTGTATGTTAAACTTAATTATAATAAATACGCTCATTGAGTAATGCCCACGTTTTAGACTTATTGTGACACCCATAATACGTTTATGAAAGCTATAGAGCATTGTTCTATAATATAAGAATTAAAACAACATAAACCATAATCTCAAACTATGAAATTCGTCACCCATCAATGGAACGTTTCTTTAGCAATTATCCCCACATCTCGCTAGTTGCTAATAGCAGTACGATAAATCTTAAGACGATTAGGCGCATTAATTTATATGCTAATGTGCGGGCGTGAGTACCAGGAGAACAGGGGATGGCAGGAGGCTACTTACGAGACAGATGTGATGCATTTTGTTGACGTGGGTAAAGGGGCTCAGAAAATAGCGAAATCATCTTAAAAATGTAAATTCAATTAAAACAGTACCGAAAATTGAGAAATACAAGTTGAAAACTCACAAAAACGTAATGTTTACTTGCCTTAATATTAATATTCTTTCAATTGGAGAGCTGTTTCTTTACAAGAAAACAAAAAATACCCGTCATTTAAAATGAGTATAAAAAAGTAAAATTCACTGTCAATTTTTGTTTATATGAATTCACCTCTTATCGCCCTCACCATGGCGACTTTTGTTTGCTTCAAGACTTTGTACTACTAACCATGGGGATTGAGACTGTATATAAAAAGGCTGTTTGTAAAGTAAAGCAACATTATGGTATTTTATACAATCTACGCGCCTACGCGTCATAATGGTAACGCGGTGAAAAAGGTTTTACCCCACGGATAATAAGATTTAAAAAAGATTATACATACGTTTATTTTTTGGGGTTTACGTACTTAATGCATAGCGAAATGTGTGAAGACGGGATTCACGGGATGACACTGTCAATGGGTCGTGTGTTGTTGGACAATACATTAGTAGACGCTTGTAGACACTCGTATGGAGAGCAACTTTTCTTTGTCAGATATTTAAATATTTGAAAACAATGCACGTATTGTATTGTTCTGAACACTAACAAAATTATTTTCATTACACAAATAAGTTAAAGGTTGATTTTCGCGTTAACTTGTCTAGTTTCGATTGTGTCGTGCAGCTTTTATCTTAAGAAGGGTGACTTGTCCTGGCGTCTGTATTTTGTAAAAAGGTATAATCTTCACCAAAGCAGCGATTACGGTTCCTTGAGCGTAAAATGGTCTTTCACCAGAAATATTTTATACGTTTAACTTAACTACGAGTTAAAATTATAACATAATAAATATTCACACTGCCAATTTGTGAAGCAGTAAACCTAATATTTAAATGCCAGGCAACTGCATCGAAACAATATATAAAATTTGATTCAAGCATGACATGTAACAGCATGTATGTAGGTTAAAGTTTAATAAGAAAATATTTGTAATCTACTTATTTAACTGTGGATAAAACTTACCGATTCTAGTCTTACCGATAGAGTTGTATAGTAACTTTTTATTCTGAACTTGTTGCAAAAGTTGAATTAAATAAAGGTTTCCTGAGCATTTGTTTCAGATAAATGAAAGATAAAGAAAATAAATTGAACGAAAGTGATTAAAAGCCTTTTTCTTTTGTATCGCGCTGACGTTTGTCCCTAAGGGGCTTGGACAAAAGAATCCATTTTAAATCGAACGCGGGGTGTTTAGAAAAGAGTTGTTTAATGTTTCAATCAAGTTTTGTGGAAAAATATATTATTGCGTCGTGTCTACAGGGATTAGACAGGAATGTATTAGATTTGTAAATGGCCCGTTGATCCATTGACAATATTGTCAATTATTCGGTACAAAAAGCACTCTCATTACCAGGCAAATTGGAATTACTTGTTACACTTTTTTGTCTATCAAATTGAGTCTATGCTGCGGTAACCACTAGTAAAGTCTAATGATAAAGGCTACTATCCTAATTGTCAATATGATGGTAGTCTTTGGTGATCGCTGGCAATGTAATACTTCCCTTCCATGGATTCGAAGCAATTATTTGATTGTATTACTTTATTAAAAAAAAAAACTTTTTCCACTTATGGACTAGGAATAATATACATAGATACTATCGCTAATGAGAGTGATATCTTAATTTAAAGTAAGGTAATAATAAAGTCGCCCGGCGTTTAACCTATTGAGTCGTAGTGGCACACCGGCGGTCAGACACAAAAAGTTATCAATTAAGTCTGGCATTCCAACAATTGACAAGTTAACAAATACGTAAAACAACGGCCACATAGATCACCCATACGCAAGCTTATGGGCTCTTTACTGCAAGTGTCGTAACCTACGATAATCGCCTATTATTATGGGTCAAAGAACCCGTATACTTGTTTGCCACCTTGATTGTATATAGTGATGAACATACATTCATAATCACTTCTTAAAACTGTTAAAATAATTGAACTCTAAAAATGACCATTGTTACATAGCGAGAACTATGCCAAAGATTTATCAGGGACACATGTCACGAAAGAGCTCGTTGAAAATAAAACCACACGGGCCGCGTGACCCCGGGTTGTTCCTATCTTAGGCTGTCGCTCCTCTAGGGGCCTCGCCACTGCCGATAAGGCCTTTTTCTGGCCTGACACGTTAGTCCCGGCATTTGAAACTTTTGGACAAAGCGCACCCGAATTGTTTTAATACAATCCTTTGTCGGTATGTTAATTTAATTTGAAAAGGGCCTCAGGCTGCCTTCGAACCAGTAATGTGTTAAATTAAAACGTACGAATTTGAAAGTTGTCTGATGACGGTTGCATATGTGAATAACCAGCGTTCAGTTAGATAAATTGAATTTTACAGAGCTGTTAACCTTGGTCTAGAGACATTAGTTTGTATTTTATGATCTTGGGTGCAGGATTTATTCGACGCCAGACGAAGAATCCGCAGTAGCCCAATGATATCAAGTCATTGATTACTAGTGATGCAGTAATTGTGGGCTTGACTTTCATCTGATATACTATCGACGTCAACACAGTGTTTAACAAGAATACTAGTAGATTGCAACTAAATTTCTACGAAACTTTCAGAAATAGCAAAATATTTGACTTTAACGTTAAGTTAACGTTACGGCGACGGAAAATGTGCGTGGTGATTCCATGTGACTATCGATATGTGACTAATCTCGTTTCCCACAATGTTCAACTGAAAATCATAATTTTACATTGTGCTTTAATTACATGATTTTGAAACTGTTACTCTATTACTATTGAACTTTAATACTTTTAAGCTAATTATATTATCAATACTAGTTAACATATTTATATTTAAGTTTACACTTTGCCCGACGTTTCGGTTGCTTTTCAGCAGACATGTTCATGAAAATCATGGCTGACGATGTAGTGCAACACCACCGTGGACTTCTTTAGGAATTTCTAGGTATGAATTCATGAGACAGTCTATTTTTAACAGTAATATACTGTTATTGAAATGTACAAATCGTAGCAAACAGATAAAACTATCATCTTCAACATTACATTGTTTACGCGTTCATTTTCCCTTACGTAAATCATATCCGATTGTTCCACACTAAACAAATCGTATGTTTATCATCAGCTTGTAAAACTAAACAAGGAAAATAATATTATAAACATAGTATTTTGTGTGTCGGTCATATTTTACCCGGCTTCGTCAGTTAGTTATTTTGGCAAACTAATCAACGACATGTTCATATCTTATACGTAACTGGTATTAACACGATCATGCATCATGTTTACCTTTCAATGGTTGACGTTTCGAACAAGTTAAGACCTATGTACTGTGGTTGTCAAGCTTTAAAGGTAAATATTATACATGATCGCGTCATGCACAGATGGCGTAATAGTTTAAATGGTCGCCTCGCCACTGACACTGCGTCGAGTGTTGTGGGTTCGAATCCCACACGGGATAAAACTTTGTGTGATCCACAAATGGTTGCTCCGAGTGTGTGTTCTTTGTGTCAGTTATTTGAATGTTTTAAAGTCAACCGTGACGCAGGATTTGGACCTAGTGCGAGAGTTGTCTTTAAAAAGAAAAAGATACGTTTGAATATTATATATAATTCGTAACGGGTATTAACACGACCATGCATAATGTTTACCTTTTATTGATTGACGTTTCGATCAGGTTACACCTGCTGTAGTTGTGTCAAGCATTATACATACATATCTATACGAATATTATAAAAAAGAAAGATTTGACCTTTTGTTTGTAAAGATTTAACCCAAAAACTACATAAACGATTTCAAAAATTCTTTCACAATTAGAAATGGTAAAAGAATTTTTTAAATCGGTCTTTGAGTTATATCCTTACAAACGAAAAATATCTAATATTTCCTCTTTATAATATTAGTATAGATAATGCAACGCGAAAGTTTAAAAGTTATTTTGTTAATATCATCATCATATCAAATGACTAGATTGGCTAACGCCAGCTAGCCAATTTCAGCAGATTTCATTTAATTTTCAGCAGACATGAGATTGGCTTATGGCCGCCTGTTATCGAATTATTGTGTTGAATTGCCTATGGGAAACCGGGATTTGGTCCCAGGTCTAGCAATTAGGCTATTGTACAGTCAGTGATTTAAGTAGCTGAATATTGACTTAATTCTAACATTAGTTTATGAATGAAAACTTTATAATTATATTATAACGTGGTAATTATTACTATTGTAAAAAAATGGGAACCATGGTTACTAGTGTGGAGTGTAGTGGAGGAATGTGATCTGATGTCACTTAAACACATAGGGAGGATCCGCCGATCAGCCTGGGTGATCGTGCCTGACGGGCCCCGTCCAGACTGTTGGTTTCGGGAACTTGTATATATACTTAGTCGCTGCGTAAAATTCACTTGATTCAGGTTTGTATGGCGGAGCGGGTATTGTGTACAGCGCTATCTCTTTGTCAGTTGTCGACACTTCTTCATCATTGTGGAATCGCTACACTTTGAATAATAGACAAATTCAAAATGTTCATAAATGTTCAGTGACTTGTCTTGATACTTTTACCACCTCAGCTCTGTCCAGAAAGATAATAGGTGACTGATGTTGATAAGTACTTACTTCGTCATTTCTGGATTGTTCAGATGGTTTATTCGTTGGTTGTTTATGCTTCTGTAGTGTAAAAGCTCATAAGCCGTTGTCTTCTTCTCCATTAAATCTCTGCATAGGGCGCTGTCAGTGATATTAAGCGGTGTTTGTGGCGCTAGCAGTGGTCTGTTATTAAGCCTACTACCTAATTAAGTAATTTGTACAAGAGATGTTTCTTTACGGATGAAAGAACGTCCTTTGTTTGTCTATATTCCTTTTGATTGTCTATATGTAGTCGGCCTCAGATGGAGTATATGTTTAGAGTGCATGTACAAAACTAATGGTGTCTACAAAAATGGGGGTTTAAATATGAAATTTAAACTAAGGACAGACATCTAATGTATAAATATAAATAAATGTACCACCAGCTTTCTAAATACGCCCCTACTGTCATTGGTTTGGACTGCAGGTTGGTAAATTTCGACAACTTCTTGAACGTCAGAACTTCGGGGAGAGCTATTAAAATATCGACAGATCGGTACAAGCGTTTAATGGCGAGAGAGTGGTGACAAGCATTTTTACATTAGGTAGGCAAAGCGCCTACTACAATTTGAAGGCAAAACATAATAGCTTAAAACTAACTTAATCTATCGAGAAAACCGTAGGAGCTCGAACATGCCCCCGGCCGTTGAAGGCTGGCCTTCAACAGGAGTTATCTTCCAGAAGTGGACATATTTTGCTGAATGCTCTTCTGATAACACCACTGGCAGTCTTGATATCGGCCACCCTTACTATTCCGTCTGTGCCAGGGTGAAGACCTATTATTCGACCCAATCTCCATTTCAATGGCGGTAAGTTATCATCTTTGACTATGACGAGGGTGTTGAGCTTCAGAGTATCTTGAGACGAGTGCCATTTTACTCGGAGCTGCAACTCGGAGACGTATTCCTTATTCCATCTGGCCCAAAAATGTTGCCTCAGCTGATGAATACGCTCGTGTCTAGCCAGCAGGTTGGTGGAACATTCGCGAACGTCTTTAACAGGAATTGATGTCAGCGGTCTTGCTATTAGAAAATGACCTGGAGTAAGGGGTAGCAAGTCTTCCGAGTTCGACGACAAAGGAGTGAGTGGCCGAGAGTTTAATATGCCCTCTATTTGAACTATTGTCGAATTCAGTTCCTCGTACGTTAGATGACAATTGCCCAACACTCTTACTAAATGGTGCTTGGTCGACTTGACACCAGCCTCCCAAAGACCACCGAAATGTGGAGCATAAGCAGGGATAAAATGAAAATCTATACCGTCATTAACCACGCTTTCGGTAATGGAGTCGCAATTACGCTTCAAAAAAACTGATAATTCATTGTAGGCGCCTACAAATGCAGTTCCATTATCGGAATAAATATGAAGAGGCTTTCCTCTTCTAGACATAAATCTATGTAACGCCTGCATATAATTTGCGCTAGTCAAATCGCCCACCAGTTCTAAATGAATGGCTTTGGTCGTAAAGCACACAAAAATAACGATGTAGACTTTCACCAGTCTACATCCACGACCTTGACGATTAATTGAGGTAATCGGGCCTGCATAATCTACACCAACGTTCTGAAAGGGGAAGTCTGCTGGTGACAATCTACTAGCCGGCAGGTTACCCATTTGCGGCGCTAGTGTCTGCCCTTTAAGGCGTGTGCAACGAACACATTCGCGATAACAAGCTCTGGCTAAACTACGTCCACCTAACGGCCAATAAGTTTCCCTAATAGTTGCGAGTAAAAGTTGAGGCCCTGCGTGCATCAATCGCCGATGTTCATGACGAAATAGTAGTTTAACAAAGTGATGAGTGGATTGTACTATTATTGGATGCTTTTTCTCAAAAGAGTATTCTGAATGATGCAGTCTACCTCCTACCCGCATAATTTTATCAGTATCTAAGAAAACGCTTAACTTTGACAGCCTATTTTTGAAAGGTAATTTCTTATTTTGTAGCAGTAATTGATACTCAGGGAAAGATTCCTTTTGCGACTGTACAATAATGAAGTTTAACGCTCTTTGCAATTCCGTACTAGAAAAGTGATTAGCGCCTACTGAACGCTGTCTACATTTATCAATAAAGCGGAACACATAGCAAAAGGTACGTAGGAATCTTGAAAAGTTTGAAAATCGCTTGAAATCAATTAACCCGCTATCGCAAATACTATCATGATGTCCAACATAAAAAGTTAAGTTTGTCCTTATTTCAGGTAATGTCGTGTCCGAGTTTCCTGGAACGCAAGGCCATGTATCTGCATCGTTGTGCAAAAAGGATGGACCAAGCCACCACAAATTTAAGGCTTGCAACGCTGAAGGGTCTACTCCGCGCGAGATCAAGTCGGCAGGATTGTCATTAGTTGGTACGTGTCTCCATGTACAAGAACTTGTCAATTCGGATATTTCGGCAACGCGGTTGCGTACAAATGTATTTAATTTAATCGGTAGCATTTTTAACCAACCGAGGACAATCATAGAATCAGTCCAGAAAGTAATGTTAGAGGGTTGAGTTCGGAGTGATTCGATAACCTTTTTATACAAACGCACGCCAAGTACCGCGGCACAAAGTTCGAGCCGTGGTATGGTTACAGGTTTAATTGGAGCGACACGACTCTTAGCTATTAACAAATGTACGCTTACGTTGCCTCGATTATCAATACTGCGTATATATATACAGGCACCGTAAGCTCGCTCTGACGCGTCTGTAAATATATGTAATTGAAAATGCTTATAATTATCACATACGACGTGACGAGGGATACTTATATTATTAATTAACGGTAAAGTATGAATTATACTTGACCACGTTGAGCCAACATCGGTAGTCAATTGATCGTCCCATTTTAAACCTTCAAGCCAAAGTTTTTGCAATAACATTTTCATACGAATGATACATGGTGATAATAAACCTAGAGGATCAAAGATACGGGCGATAGCTGCAAGCATACCACGTTTTGTATTTTCTATTTTTTCGTGAATCCTTATAGGAAATTGAAGTTCATCTGAACTAGTTTGCCAAGTTAAACCTAAAGTTTTATTTAGCGTATCCTTATGAAAATCGAGACAAGACTCATTAAGGACATTGCAAACTAAACTAGGTTCATTGGACTTCCATTTCCTTAATGGCATGCACGCGGAGGCAAGAACCTCCGTCACCTTCTCACGTAGTTTATGAGCTTCACTAATTTGGTCTGAACCAGAAAGCAGGTCATCGACAAAAAAATCATGGATGATGACTTCGGAAGCTGTTCTATCATCACACTCTATTCCCAACTGCTTAAGGCACCTGGTCGCTAGAAACGGCGCACTGGCAGTACCATAAGTAACGGTATTTAACTCGTATGTTTTAAGAGGGCTTGATGAATGTTCACGCCAGACAATATGCTGCATATGTCTGTCAGATGGATGGACGGTCAATTGCCTGTACATCTTTTCTACGTCAGCAGATAGTACATATTTATACATTCTAAATCTAAGTAATATCGACGTCAAATCGTCCTGAACTGTTGGTCCTACCATCTGTAAATTGTTTAAAGATAAACCAGAGGTAGTAGGTGCACTAGCGTTAAACACTACACGGAGTTTTGTGGTCAAACTGCCTAATCGTAATACGCCATGATGAGGAATAAAGTACGACCCGAGTTCACTACTCTGACACTCTGTCATATGACCTAAAGAAATATACTCCGACATAAAGTCTTTATACATCTTATCTAAAGATGGTTGTTTCTTATTTCTACGTTCAAGCGAGAGAAAACACCGTTTTGCACGAGTAAACGAATTACCTAAGTTTTCAAATGATTCTTTTAAAGGAATCTTAACGCAAAAACGACCATCAGCTAGGCGTGTTGTATTATTAACAAAATGTTCTTCACACTGTTTCTCTTCCGACGAATGACTAGATGACTCATGGCATACTTCCTCGAGCTGCCAAAAACGCGTTAATTGGTTTTGTATGTCATCTAAATCATCAAGCTGTGTGGTACTCTGTTGGTTGTAGTTGCAATGCATAGATGAAGATTGTGTACCTATACAATTGTTATAGCCGCCGTTAATTGGGCCACTGACTATCCAACCAAGCCTGGTTTCACATAATATGGGTTTCTTGTCCCCTAATATAATTCTACCGGTCCCTAACAAGTTCCAAAATACATCAACTCCAATAATCAAATCAATAGAAGCCGGTTTATGGAAATAAGGATCGGCTAAACGAATATTTGTCGGTACATCTAATTGTACCTGCCTACACGGCACATTATCAGTTATTGTAGGCAAAACAAAACAAACCAAATCATTGCAATAATCCTCGCACAAAGATTCGATACGTACACTACACATTTTATTTATAGGTGACGACGAATTATTAATGCCGAGTATAGCTTTATTAATCTTATGGCACGGTAAATTTAATTGTTTAAATAACCTTTCTGTAATTAAACATGAAGAACTCCCCGAGTCAAGCAGAGCGCGGGCGGTGTGTTCGATATTGTTTACGTCTCTGCAATTTACTAATGCAGTACATAATAAGACGTCGCCCGAGCCAGCCGTACATGGTGTATGCGCAGGGACACTAGTCGATAGTGTAACGGGACCGGTTACTATTGCACAATTATCTTCGCTCGCGTTCGCGGTGGTCGTATTCGCACCGATGGTATTGTTTACGGCGCGTTTCTGTATGCTATCCACATTATGAATCAGTGTGTGATGCTTGCGATTGCAGATTTTACAACCCGGTCGCTTGCATTGCTTAGGGTAGTGACCACGTCGGAAACAATTGTAACACACTTTATATTTCGGTAAAAGTGCCATACGCTCAGCTACGCTTAGTGCTAAAAACTGTGGACAAACATTAAGGTTATGATTACCGTAACACTTAGGACAATGTGCGCTTGAGTTAGACTCGCTAGTGCTATTCGGTGTAGAAATCAAAGCCTTTACGTTGGAAACCTGTTTACTGTGTGTGCTATCTTTATTTTTGTGTGACAAGCGAGAAACTTCTAAAGTTTCTAATAAATCGGCACGGTTCCTAAGGAATTCGATGAACTTATCAAATGTTATCGATTCGTTTTTATTAATAAGACCTTTGAATTCCTCCCATTCTCTAAATGATTTTGAATCTAATTTACGGCTAATAATATAGATCAATAAAGTGTCCCAGCTTTGAACGGGCTCACCTAATGTACTTAAAGCTCTAATGTTTTTATTAACCTGATCAATTAGTTGTTTAAGTGATATGGAAGATTCCTTTGTGATAGATTCGACATTAAATAATGAGGAAATGTGATTTTGTACTAATAAACGTTTATTGTCGAACCGCTCACACAGGAGTTCCCAGGCCATAGTGTAGTTTTGTGATGAAAATTCAATAGACTGTATTACGACAGCAGCCGCCCCTTCCAGTGATGACCTTAAATAATGAAATTTATTGATTTCATTAATATCATCATTGCAATGAATGAGACTAGTGTAAGTATCGCGAAACTCAAGCCAGTTATCGTATGATCCTGGAAATTTAGGTAACTTTATGGTGGGTAATTTGACTAACTGACGTTTAGAACTGTGAACTGATTTAGAATCATCTTGTTCTGACTTAGAATACGTATTTAACAAGTTTTTAGCCTGTGCCAGTAATGAATAATAATTTGATTCAATAGTTGTACGTTCGGTGATTTCAATATCAATGTTATCTGCTAAACATTCTAGCTGCAGTTGAATCTCACTAAAATCGTTGTACAGTGATTCTAACCTGTCGACGCGCAACTGCAACTCCATTACCTGACAAGCGGTTAATTTAGATGTATTAAGGGTTTCTAAATAATTTCCAAAGACGGTTAGTCTACCCTTGCAACTGCTACGCTTCTTTTTGAGATCTTTGATGTCGGTCATTTTGGAAAGTGGGTGTGTCGTCGACCTGAAATTTTACAATAGATTGTTTTAATAATCTATTATTGGTACTAATTTGTAACAATACTGGAATAAAAGGTTTAAAGCTTAATATACTGATGGATTTATAAAAATATCTATGATTGACTTGATTAAACAATTAGAAAATTAACAATGTTATGTAAGTAGGTACCTACTGAGTTGGTCGAAAAAATGTAAAGGTAGTAAAATATAATGAATTTTAATTATAAGAATCTACAAGGAAATGTTTGTACAAATTAATTGTTATTTTAAAGAAACAATGTATTGGTTACAATTGTAATACACTTTAGGCACCTATTTAACTAACGCAACAATTTTTGTCACTGTGCTGTATGATTAAGCAACTGTTAAATAATCCTGATTTGTACACAATAGCCAAATAAATGTACTAATTAAACACTTATATAAAAATAAAACTTGTAGATTTAAAACATATGCAAAATATAATTGAAAAATGTTTTTACTGACCTTGTACAATGTCACCAGTTGTAAAGACCTATAATTTTTACCTGATATTATTCTACCTATGAGTGCTGGGTTAATAAATATAATTATACGTATTATATACGACTTTTATTTGCGACTCCTTGACTTCTCAAATAAAAATCTTCAACTCCTCTTCACACTCCTTAAGGAAATGGTAGGTTCTTGAAATTCTGATTTTCCAAGATAATCGTCGTTATTTATAATATATCCGGCTCGAAGGACCATGGTTTGGACTGCAGGTTGGTAAATTTCGACAACTTCTTGAACGTCAGAACTTCGGGGAGAGCTATTAAAATATCGACAGATCGGTACAAGCGTTTAATGGCGAGAGAGTGGTGACAAGCATTTTTACATTAGGTAGGCAAAGCGCCTACTACAATTTGAAGGCAAAACATAATAGCTTAAAACTAACTTAATCTATCGAGAAAACCGTAGGAGCTCGAACAGTCATCTTAATAAATTTTGAAGGATTTTAGATAATAAGTCCCGGTTACTATTCACTTGTACTCTTCATGACTTGACGAATACCACCGTGGTTGTGGTTAACGAAGTCTCTCACTGATCCTCAATAATATAGGAAAAGCATCGTCGTCACGAAAAGAAGAATAACGAAATCAAAGCAAATCATTTATTGTCAACTAAATGTTTCTTTTTTTACTAAAGATTACTGGCAATTTGGGTTTCAAATTACTAGTATTCTTGTTAAGTGTGAGTGCGTTCACATCGGCAGTGCAATGGGTGTAAATAAGAACTAAGGGCAGCTGAAAGATGTTTAATAACAGAAACAAAAAACACTCAGATTATTTATCCAAAGAGGAGCCATATTTTTAATTTAAGCAGCGATCGACCCACTATTCTACAGTTATTGTGCTGCGCACTCAATGCAGTTAAATGTGGCGATATACCACCATTTGTAACCTGCGCTTTTTATAATCCTAGTTCTCGCTTCAGAATATTTCAAAGCGATATCTAAAATATCGGTTTGAACACAAATTGCTTGAAGTAGTGCACTAGCAAAACAGTATTCATCATTTTCTCTTTTGGATGAACGATTTTTAACCTGTTGGCTGGTCGCATATTGGCTGCTATAACGCGAGTTGTAGAGTTAATGTATGCAACTAGCGTACAACGAGTTGGGATCAAATTATTTGAATATATGTATGTATGTGATGTTGCTGATTTCTACGTACATGGGCCGCATCAAGTAAGAAATCACTACTATTTCACAGTGAAAATCGACGTACACCCCTGAAAGCATCCGTAATATTGCGTTTTGTTCGGCGAGTGAAGCCGCTGAAAGCTATAATATCTATTACAACGCAATCAATTGAAACTTGTAAGGCAAATATCGGATTTCACTCAAACTAAAACAACTCGATTACCGAAAGATACCTTTACCTTAGAGAGAGATTCATTCGATTTAAGCTCGCTGAAAAGGTATGTATGTAAGAGCCGCTTACAACAAACGCTACAATTTATCCTCCCATGTTATGACGTCCTGGTACCTCACAGAATTAATTAACCGTGTTCGAACTAATCGTAGTTGCAATTTATGGAAATCAAACGACAGTAGTATCAACAAAACAAAGGGTTCTGCATAAATTTACATTGAAATAACTATTCCGAGCGGCCATCATCCCTCAGCTTAATAGTGAAGTTTTAACTGCCGCTCTAAATTGTATCTTTAGGATTTGTAATGAAATTTGTTTTGGGGATTTAGCCATTACTGCTTATAAATAATGTTTTTATGTTAGCGTCATCTCTGTCAAATTGTACCAGGCGTAAATAAACGAGAAAAGTTAGAAAATAAGATCTACTTAATATTTAGTGTTGATTGTGTTGCGCTTGCTTCGCAGGGAGTTTTTTCTGAACGACCAGTGAGAGTGATTTATGAATTATTTGTTGCAAGTGTCTAAAGGCAACAATTAAAAGTAGACATCAGGTGGACTGTATGTATGCCATATTTGAGATACAATGATATGTTTTATAAGTACATACAAAATATAACCTATGTTACCGTTGTCTAATATACATAAATACTATTATTACGCATCAAAAATCTGTACATTATTTAAGCTTTTAATCTAAAGACGTCCGTTATCTAAAAGAAGATGTAAGCAGTCGTGTGGTCTAAGAGCAGTGGCCTCCACATCGTCCTCATAGCAGCCGAGGCGATGTTGAGGTCTCTACTTTGACGGCCTGAGAAGGTGCTTTTTCACGCCCCGCTTAAAGGACCAAGGATTGAAGGGAGAAGGAAACACGTGCCTTGGCAGAGAATTCCATGCCTTGATCGTTCGGCAGAGGTATGAGGACCCAAACTTGTTGGTACGCACTCTAGTCGACTCCACCGTGTAATGATGGCATCTGAGCCCAGCACGCGTTGTTCTGGATAGGAAAGGGGAGGGCGGGATAAGGTGGAATAACTCTTCGGAGCACTCCCCGTGGTATATTCTGTAGAAACATGCCAAAGAGGCAATATCCCTACGGAGTTGCAGAGGTTCCAGTAAACTCGTGACCTCTGGATCTCCGATGATACGGACAGCCCGCCGCTGTAACCTCTCAAGAGCGTCTAGCAAGTACTGCGCGGAGCCATCCCAAAGATGAGAACAGTACTCCACGCAAGGGCGCACTTGTGCCTTATACAATAGGCACAGCTGCCCAGACGCGAAGAACCGCCTCACCCTGTTCAGAACTCCGAGTTTTCGCGAAGCTTGCTTAATGACGCTCTCGATGTAGGTTTTGGGATTAAGGGAGCGGCAAAGATCCATACCTAAGATGGAGAGGCTGTCACGTATCACCAGTGGAGTGTTCTTCAGAGAAGGGAGGGGAAGGAACGGAGACTTTTTTGTTGAGAACGCGCATGCCTGGGTCTTCTTGGCGTTGAACTGGACCAAGTTCTTGGCACCCCATTCAGAGATGCGGTTCAAGGTCTGGTCAAGTTCAACGACAAGATCCTGCCTTTTCACCTCAACCTCAGCCTGTTTGGCCCCAGGACGTCCGAGATATCGCCCATGCACGATACTATCGTCTGCATAACAATGTATGTTGCCGAGATTCAACATATCATTGATATGCAGAAAAAAGATGTAGGGGATAAGATGGACCCCTGAGGCACTCCTGCGTTGACCTGAATAAATTTGGAAGCGCGACCGTCGCAAAGGACCCGAATACGACGCTTCTGCAGGAAACTTGCAATCCAGGTGCACAGTTGATGCCCCTCAACTGTGCACCTGGATTGCAAGTTTCCATAGGCCGGAAGCCAAAAATTGGGATACACTCACCTTGAAAGAAGTTGGAGGCTCGATGGCGTAGTGGTTAGTGTAACCGACTGCCACGCCTGAGGTCACGGGTTCGATTCCCACATAAGACAAATATTTGTGTGCATGAACATGGATGTTTGTCTTGGTCTGGGTATTTCTATGTATAATATGTATGTATTTACAAAAAAAAAGTATATATATGTATGTTTATCCATTGTCTAGTACCCATAGTACAAGCTCTGCTTAGTTTGGGCTAGATAGTGTTGTGTGTATGTGGTAGAATATTATTATTATTATTATTGATGATGATAAACGTCATTTGAAACCACGAGGTATAGTTAGTAATAATGTATCTTTTACTTCGCACTAAGAACTCATGTCATGTTAGTAACGTACCGTATCTTATTATCTAGCGTTAGTAACGATCACCGTCGGCACAAAGGTTCTCATAATTGGGAGCGAAAGCTTTTCCTTAGGTCTGAAAATACCGTTGCTATTGTCCTTCAAGACTTATACTCAACGCGGTGAATATGAACGTAAAAACATATATGTAAATGACGAATGCGAGCCACACGTGCTTGTAGCTGCCATGATTAAGTAGCGCGCGTAGCTTCTGTTAATGTTAGCTACTTGCGTCGTAATAACACTTCTTTTCAGTTGTTATCTTTTTAGTGAGTATCGTTACTCTGGCTGTTATACTACTACGAATCATATTGTTTATTTTTTTAAACTTTGAGTGATAATTGACTATTTTAGTCCCATATTTTTTTTATAAATAGAGGGAAATCCTTGAATTTAATAAACCTTCATGGTGTGAGATTTTCGAGTGAAACATGATTTAACATGATACCTGCATGATTCTTCTTTAAAATAATGTGCACATTCGATATTTGACTTTAAATTGTTGTTTTATTCAACTTAGACTGGAAAGATGGATACTTCGAAAATCCGATCCGATCATTTTATAATACGAGTTCCAACGCGGAACTAAAGCGGCAGAAACGGCTCGCAATATCAACGCTGCATTTGGAGAGGATACTGCTAATGAACGCACCGTGCGTTTTTGGTTTAAACGCTTTCGTAATGGATCCTCTTCCCCTCGGACCACGAAAGTGTTAGAACGTGTGCGTCGTACAAAGTTATACAAAATTTACTCAAAATTAATTTATTTCGCCAAAAATAATACATTTTAATTAGTGTGAAGTACTAGGCGCGCAGAACACGGTGAACTAACGCGGAGTAGTAGTGCGAAGAAGACAGCAACAGCTGAGACGGAGCTACGCTGCGTGTGCGTCACAGCGCGTCGTCATTGCGCATGTCGCTTGCCACAATCTCAATAAGCGGAGCGACTTGCATGAAGCTTTAGTGTGTGGCCCAAAAATAGTGATGATGCTGTCCACGCGTGCCTTGATGTAGATGTGCATAATAACCGTATTGAGTCGTATATCATTACTACGAGGTACTTATAATGCAAGAATTAAAAGATAAATCGCTGTCCGAATCAAATATATCGGAACAGATGGAACAACGCACGCCACCCACTTATGTGTTCCAGCGTTCTAAAAGACCAAGAGAGCCTGATTACGATATGACCGAACTTCAATTGTTCAAGGAAGAAATGAAAAATATGATAGCCTCCATGATGTCGTCTCATAGTGATGAAATAAAAAAAATCCACCCTACTCTCGTGGAAATCAAGAATACGAATGCAAATATTGAAAATGCAATGGCCGCTCTTTCAGCACAAAATGATGATCTCAGAAAGAAAATAGAACAGCTAGAAATCCAGGCAAGAAAAGACGCTGATTATGTTTCTATTTTAGAGGATAAAATCGAAGACCTTGAACGAAACAAACGGAAGTCCAGTTTCGAAATTAAAAATGTACCCGACATCAAAAAAGAGACGAAAGAAGACTTAATTGAAATGGTTGTATGCCTATCAGAAACAGTCAACTGTGGCATCGACTCGAATGAAATAAAAGATATTTATCGCGTACGTTCTAAGAGAGGCAAGACTAGAAACAGCGGAATTGTCATTGAAATGGGCTCAACACTACTTAAAACAAAACTTTTAAAGAAAACAAAAGAATATAATAGAGGTAATAAGCAGAAGATTTGTGCTAAGGACCTAGGTTTTACAACTGACGAATACAATCCCGTCTACGTCTCGGAGCAATTGACTACGAAAGCAGCCAGACTTCACTTCTTAGCTCGCGACCTGGCAAAATCCAGAGCGTACAAATTCTGCTGGACTGCGTACGGAAAAATCTACATCAAAAAGGATGAAAATTCGCCAACGATAAGTATAAATAGTGAATCACAAGTAAATAACCTAATGCAGTCACCATGACTAGATATTGTCTCAACTTTACTCTCAAATTTTACGCTGTATATTAACTCTTTGTTAACAAAAATCATAAGTAATTTACCATATTATTGCATGTTTAGAAATATTTGCGCACACACACACCAGTTACTTAGTCACACATCACCCATTACATTTACAAATAATATATCTCGAATAACATATTTACACACTCATCTCACTTACATTCAAACTTTGCATGCTCACATTTATCACTCCACACACCACAGAGAATTTATAGTTACATATATGTACACATACAACAAATACGATTATGGATAGCACTTTACAAACATTAATCAATATTGACAATACAAAAATTGCGGAAGTTTTTAAATGTGAACCTGATAATTTAACTAATCTAATTAAAATAAAACCTACTGACTTCACTATAATATCTCAAAATATAAGAAGTATATACTCCAATTACAACGATCTTCTACTAAACTTATTAAGTCTAAAAACTGAAATTGACCTAATCACTCTTACTGAATGCAGACTTAACTCCAACAAAAATATACCGCAATTAAATAACTACTTATCATATCAAACGTCTAATCACTCAAATACCGCAGACGGAGTAGTCGTATACGTTAAAACCTCTCACAAAACTAAAATAAAGGAAGTGAGGTTAACACACGCTTCCTGTCTGCAAATTAACGTGTATACCGATCTCATAGTTCTAGCTATCTATCGATCGCCATCAATAGCTAAAGCTGACGAATTCATTGATTCTCTGAATTGCTACTTAGCCACTATTGCATCAAGTAAAAACATTGTAATTACCGGTGACTTAAATATAAATTTAATAAATAATACTAACGAAAATTCTTATGACCGTTCCGACCGATTAAATTATTTAAATATGCTTGCTATGCATGGTCTACTTGCAGGTCATACGTTACCGACTAGAGACAAAAACTGCCTCGATCACTTTATGATTAAACTTAATTCACATAAGCGCGCAACAATAGGTATTTTAAATACTACGTTAACAGATCACTTCATGATTTTCCTAAATTTATCCAAACAGAATTTTAATACTAAACCCGCCAAAACAAAAACCACAATTGATATAGAAAACGCAATAGATTGCCTAAAACAAAGTAAACTCGAAAAATTGCTAACAATACACGACCCTAATACAATAGCTTACAGTTTTATAAGTATTCTACAAAGATGCCTTGAATCCAATACAGTAAAGCGGTTAATTACGCAGAAATGCAGAATTATAAAGCCTTGGATGTCGTTAGGCCTACTTCGTTGTATTCGTAATAGAAACGATATGCAAAAAAGACTTAAGCAGGACCCTTACAATAACGTGTTAATAATCACATATAAAAGATATCGAAACTATTGTAATACAATTATTAAAAAGCAAAAACGTTTATACGACAGAGATCAGTTAAGTAAAGTCCAGAAAAATCCTAAAAAACTATGGGAATCTATAAATACAATAACGAATCGAAAACCTATCAAAATACCTAACACGGAATTATTAGACTTACACACCACAGCACAGGACTCTGCAGACACTGTGAATAAATATTTTGCTAATATAGGTAGCGTACTGGCTAACGAGATTATACAAAACTCCAACTTAATGAATAATTACCTAAATAGTCATACAATAGCTCAGAATAGTCATACGCCGTTATCGTCATTTGTGCTTTTGGAAACAGATAATACCGAGGTTTACAATATTATTATGAATTTAAAAAGTGAGAGTTCACCGGGATGGGATAAAATTCCTACTCAACTCCTTAAAGCAGCACATAGTCTTCTCGTCCCAATAATAACTCACCTAGCCAACCAATGCTTCAGAGAGTCTATTTTTCCTACTGCTCTAAAAACTGCTCTAATAACGCCTATATATAAGAGTGGGGATAGAGACGATCCCTCCAACTACAGGCCTATCTCAGTCTTACCTTCTATATCTAAGATTATTGAGAGATTAATAAATAGTCGTCTTATAGCTTACCTTAATACAAACGATTTACTATCATCTACACAATTTGGGTTCAGGCAAGGAAAATCGACCGAAGATGCCGTGATGTCGCTTGCTTCCGCTGTCACCAATACTGTGGACGGTGGAGGCAGGTGCCTCACGGTCTTCCTTGATATAAAAAAGGCATTCGACACCGTTTCTGTCCCCATTCTTCTTAACAGATTAGAGAGTTGTGGTATTAGAGGTTCCCCACTTGCTCTACTCAAAGACTACCTGACCGGGCGCAGACAACAGGTTAAAGTCGGCGACTACATTAGTTCTATGGCAACTGTAACCTACGGAGTGGGTCAAGGTAGCGTGCTCGGCCCGACGTTGTTCCTAGTCTACATTAACAGTCTATGCAATATGAGAATCAATGGAGCTCGTATATACTCTTACGCAGATGATACTGCAATAGTGTTCAGCGGTACAACATGGAACAACGTCCGGCAATCTGCAGAGGATGGCTTGACTAAGATTGCAGCCTGGCTCAATCATAACCTGCTGACTCTGAACATTTCTAAGACTAACTTTGTCTGTTTCTCGAAATACAACAATTCCCAGCCACCATCAGATTTTGGGATTAGAATTCACAGTTGTCAACATTCTTTAAACGCATCTTGCTCGTGTCCGGCAATCACAAAAGTACAATACACCAAATATTTGGGTATAATCATTGATCAGCGTCTGTCTTGGCAAATACACACTGAGCTAATAATGAAAAGAGTACGGAAGTTAATATGGACTTTTAAAAATCTGCGTCATATAATCTCTAAAAGCCTGCTGTCACAAATTTACACCTCTTTAGCGCAATCAGTAATAACATACTGTTTGCCAATCTGGGGAGGAGCAGCTAAACATAATTTTATAAACTTAGAGAGAGCACAAAGGTCGCTACTAAAGGTCATGTTTTTCAAGCCCTACAGATACTCGACCGAAAGTCTTTACAGACTGGCTGAAGTTCTCACGGTTAGGAAGCTATACGTACTTCAAATAGTCTTAAGAAGACACCGTGCCTTAACTTACGACCCCAATAAAATAAAAGGTAGAAGGAAGCATAAAGTTGCTCCTGTTGTCCATGTGAAGTCAACGTTTGCAAAACGACAATATGAAAGCCAATCGGCGCACTTATATAATTTGATCAACCAACTTCTCAACATTTATCCTCTCACATTTCGTGACTGCAAAGGCACCTTGACTGAATGGCTCAAGACAAAAACCTACGACGAAATCGAAAAACTAGTACAAACAATACCCGACTAAATCTATGTAGGTATGTACTTATACTACAACATTATATATTATGTTACATTAAACAAATTAAACAATAACACTTCCTGACACGTTATACACTCATTCATACTCAAATACACGCACGAACACATATACACACATATATACACGTATACACATAAACACACACATACACATAAACACACACACACATTTGCACTAACTAAACAATCTGCGCTTTATTTTAATTTTATTTTGATTTATTTTAATTTACTTTCTAATATTGTATTTTCACATTTTCACTCAACTAAAATGAAACAGCGGAAGAGCGAAATTACCCAATCACAAGCAAACTTGTTGCTTAAATGGGAATTTCTAAAAGGGATACTGTAATGTATATTTTAGTTGTTGAATTAAAGATTTTTATTTTTATTTTTTTTTATTTTATTATTATACTTCGACTTGAAGAACGAACCACGTGATAGACCGCCCCACACAGGTGAATAACGCTGAATTGAAGCAGATGGTGGAAACCGATCCGAGTCAAACTACCCAGGAATTAGCGGCATGATTTAACATTACCTACAATATTGGCTCATTTGCATCAAATCAATAAGATAAAAAAAATATGAAAAATGGGTGCCTCATGATTTGACTGATCTGCAGAAAGAAATACGTGTTGAAGCTTGTGTTGCCTTGTTGAATCAGTACAGAAATAAAAAAAAAAAACATTACTCGTATATTAGTTATTATTTTTAATTAGTTATTTGTAATATCTAACTTATGTATAAGTTTATAAAAAACATTAGCTGTATCCGCAGTAGGTACAGACAAAATACATATTGTTTTCTTGTCTAAAGGATGTATAGAAGCGCTTTAATAATCCTTAAAAATAAAATGGTCTTTTGAGTAAAATATCGATTGTGATGTACGATAACCAATAAATAGTTTTACTGTATCAGATTCCATGTTATAGCTTTAGATTTAATAGTTTTTTGTCGTGCATTGAATCGCAATAGTGTTTTTTGTAGTGCGACTGCTGAGCATGAGTTCTAAATTTCGATGTCTGGACATCGAAATTTAGTCAGGTAAAGTACATATTATAGGGTTCTCGAAATTACTAGTATCAATATGGAAACTGGCATTCTGCCCGATATACCATATGTGGACAGTTATAGGTGTATTTAGAACTTAAATCTCAGAGTGTAATACAGTTTGGCCTACCAGTAAGGTGATAGCGTCATACTATGTATGTTTGTTGTGCATAGCATTGTAAAAAGTGCATATTTTTAATTGTATATATATAAACCTAATTTTGTTTATTAACTATGTAACTAAAACTTCAGACATATTTTGTCTTTTTTAGCCATCGAAAACTAGCATTCTGGATAAACAATTATTACTTTCATGTAGGCATCAGATCTGCATTCGGTTATACGGAGCACTGATATTGACGCAGAGACTATTTAATAAACCATTCCACCACCCGTACTGCGGTCTCAATTTCAATGCTAACTTTGGTTAGATTAATCTTTGTTTCTTGTTATACACATTTCTAACGGAGGTGCCCGACATTGCTAACTATTTAGTAAATGTTTAATTGATAAGATTTCTTGGTAACCATACCTCATTTAAATCATTATTTTTATAAAGACTACGCTAGGAATAATTCCTGTGACGCAGAATACTTAACAAACATTTAAAAAACAACGGACACAAAGAACGCCCACAATTATTTGTGAATCACACAATTTTGGTATCGTGCAGTGTGGGACTTGAAACCAAAACACTCGGCGATGTTGATATAGTTGATATTGTTGCTTTTTATCCCTTACATAGCTTTTATCATTGCTACTTGCCAATACTATCTCATATACATATATAAGATAATCAAGTAAGAATGCACGGGTAAACTATAATTTTACGCGAATCATTTCATTTAATACCTTCCTAAATACTACAAAATCCTTCTCTAAACATCTTAAGCCATAGACTCGAACCCGTTTAGATTTATAACAGCATAGATAAGATAGCTTCATTTACTTGATGTAGTGAAGGCTCCAATATTCATAAAATGTAGACGTACGCAGTTACTCTTCAGAGCTTAACTTTATTGAACACCTTAGCTTGATGAAATAGTTCCAAAGACAATATAGACTATGGCGGTATGAAAGTGAAATGGGGCATAGAGATATAGGAAGAGGTTACTTACTTTGGTTAAAGACGAAAATAGGTTACAGTAAGTTAAGTTATTTGGGTTTAGAATTAAACTATTTGTAGGTGTTTTGTATTATTTTATTTAGACCACAATTTTCATACAGTAATGTTAACGGGCAGGAATGCGCAATTTTCATTCGCGGTTTTATATTAGATTTCTGAGTTCAGTACAGTGTTGTTGGACTTTTCTATCTGTTTTTGACTGAGGTAGCCCAAATTTCTTATAATATATGGTTTATTTTTGTAGTATAAAGTCCGCTTGCAATATATATATGTATATATGGTTTCTAACCTCGGCTTCTCGAGCCATCGATACGGCACACGAATACCATGTTTCATCCGCCGAGCCGAGTATTAGTATTCTGCCCTCTCACTTTATCTCAAGTTGCACGCTTTTGTAATGATTTTATTAAAAGCATAATAAAACTAACTTTGATATTTTAACTAAAAGATCGTACTATGACTTCCACCTTAGACTCAACATTATAAACCGGACATTTTATCTTTTTTACATTTGGAATATACATCTTTCAATTTACAAATTCAAATGCGATTCGAAAAGAAAGTAAATTAAAGTCTGTGGAAATGGTTTTTAAGTTAATTGCCTATAGGCGTTATCCTTGCGTTTTCTGTGCCTTTTTGGAAGGGATTGCGAACGAAATCGTAAAATCTATGGTATGCTTTATGTATGTATGGGTTTACTGGTACCGCTTAATTTGTAGATCGGAGCGTATTATATGCTTCAACGAAATAATTTTTCATTTTATTGGTTTAAATCATGGAATTGGTTTCCAATATTCACACCTGTAGAGTTCAGATTAAATTATGAGTGTTAGGCAATTCATAGCGTTATGATATTATAAATGTGTTTGTACAAGTCGATTTATTGATATAATAACACTGGAAGTTAAATGACTACGTATTCAGACAGTAACATATGACGTTAAAAGCACGATAATATTTTACATTGGTCATATTTCGTCAGATTCACTTCGCAAATGTTGCACACGATTATTGAACGAAAACATATTTATAGTTTCGCTCAGAAATGTATTGTTAACTTTGACACTGAAAACTACAAGTAAGTTTTCGCTGTTCAAAAATAGAAGCACTTAAAATGGCGGCTGTGTTTTAGCGGCAGAAAATTTTCTTAATAAATTATCTTAATTGAGGGTTTCTGTGACTAAAGCAACGTTAAACTTTGTGAATACCACTTGAAATCGAGACCGATCCTGTTTCGAGGCAATTTAACGAAGCTTCGACCAGTTAATATATTTTTAGTTCACCGTTTTATAATGACTTCGGATGTTTAGTTTCATAGAATATTTATAAGAGTGTACATAAATTTGTTTTGTCTGGTAGCTGTGTACTGAATCTGCGGTATGAATAAATAAATATTGTTTTACATACCGTTATGTTTAGCGGCCTCAAAGCAAAACAACCAATTTCTGATGCAAAATTAGGGAATAGGTAGAGTGTTGCTGATAAACCAGGCTATGTTATACTTAGTGTATAAATATTGCTCTCTGTAGAGAATTGTTGGTGATGTTGTAATTATTGATATTTACAATGAGTAAGGCTACCTCCAAATAAAATGATAGACAGTATTTTCACTGTTTTCATTCTATATTGGTATCAAAGCTGAGTTAGGACCAGCCTTACTACATAATGACGGCAAGCCAGCGAATTTTAGATGCATAGCAGTAATATATACCTATAACATAACATTACTTTATATTTTAAATATCAAAAAAGGTGCTGTACATTTTGGAAAGCCAAGCCGGCGGCTCTGTTTTGTAGCTACCATTGAAATTTCTACCATATAACATTATTATACGCCATCTAAAATCTCTTTACTATGTCGTTCCTTTATTGGGCACCGGGACTTACCTACACACATACATACTTTTTTGTATACCTTTAGTACACAAAAAAGTATGTATGTGTGTATGATCTATATAAAAATATTTTTTGTGATTTTAAATCATCTGGCCGATTCCCTTGTCTTAGATTTGATTGCTTATTATGTCCAGAAGAAATAACAAATTCTTATTGGAATGGTGCCAATGTCCAGATAATCATCGAATGTTTATGACATTTCATACATTACTACCAATGTACCAAAGCTTTAATAATTAATAAACTGGTTTTAAAATTTAACTGTACGGGTGGCGTAATGGTTTAGTGGTCGCCTCGCCGCTGCCACCGAGCCGAGTGTTAGTGGGTTTGAATCCCACACGGGACAAAAAAATTTGTGATCCGAGTCTGGGTGTTCTTTGTGTCCGTTATTTGAATGTTTGTAAAGTCCCCCGCGACACAGGAATTATTTCTAGAGCGGGAGTAGACTTTAAAAAAAATTCACATAATATTGTGTCTTCCCCTAAAAGTTACTCTAAGCCGCAATGTCATTTGTTTCAATGTCTATGTCAATCTCCTGCTTTATTATATATTGTGAAGTACTTAGCTTGGGGCCGATACAAAAGATCCCACTGGGTCGAAATGTCGCCAGTCTGTACTGACTGGCCCCATATAAGATATGATAAGAACTTAGCGCGGGGGTTGAGATATTCACGAATATAAAATCTATAAAACTATCCCCGATGATAATATTATAAAGAATAGATATATTATATTGTTAAAACTGTGTTTTGCGGTATGAAAGTGCACATTTTATTTATGAGGACCTCTGTTGTAAGAAGGAAGAATACATACAAGAATACATTTTGAGAGTAATAGTGATAGCTACTTTCTTACCGTTCCGTTTTAATTTAATCCATGTCAATAATGTAATACAACACTCGATATTTCTATCATATCCGTGATATAAATCCCAAACTTAATTGTAATTTTTTTTTCCTTTCGTGTCAATAATCTCTTTTGTGTTCTTATGTATGTTGCATTATTATGTAGTACATCGTGTAGTACCTACATTATTTCTCATTTGCACGTCACGTCATTGGACAGAATATGCTGTGAACTAAGTATATATTTCAAATTGATAATTGTAATAGTTATCTGCATGTTCTATCAAATAAATAATTTGAATTGAATTGATTTGATGAATTTATTCTGTTCCTGATTGAAAGGTTACAATTAGGTATATTTTGGTTCTTACCTTAAGCCTACATGTATATGTCCATGGACATAAAGGTCGGGCATTATCTTGCATTAGAGTAAAATTTTCGCCTATTAATCCCATGTAAGGTACCACGTAAGCTTCTAAAATCTCTGTTATATAGCATTGTGCCATCAAACCACCTCTTCTACCGTTTTGACTTACCATGTCGATGAACACAAGTTCCGTTCGCCCGATCATCGAAATGCCACCCACACCATACACGAACCGCCTCCAAAAGGAACACGCTCCTCAATGCAAGTTTGAGCATATCTCTCCCCAAGTCGACGATAAACTCTTCTGCGACCGTCTGTCCCATTTAAACATGTCCTACACTCATCGGTGAACAATATGGAGGCCAATTGCTCTTCAGTCCAATTAAGATGTTCACGCGCAAATCTTAAACGAGCTTGTCTGTGAGCTGCAGACAGCTTTGGACCATTTGCTGGTGTAAAAGGGGTGATTGCTGCTTCCTTAAGCCTCCTTCTTATTGTTCGTGCACTCACGTTTACTCCACGCACTTCATTCAGCTCTGTTTTGATGTTTACTGACGTGAGGATACGATTTCGTAGGGAAGTTGAAACAATAAATCGGTCGTCACGACGGGTGGTTGCTCGAGTTCTGCCGGTATCGGGTCTCCTTTTGTAAGAACCTGTCTCTATAAACCTTCGATATACTCTAGAAACCGTAGATTGGTTTAAATTTAAATTTCTAGGAATCGTTCGTTGATCCAAGCCTTCCCGCATAATTTGAGCGGCTTGTTCGGACGAAGTATCCATATTTATGGTTACGACACTTTTGTTGAGTTTAAAAGACTAATAATCAATACTATTGGCAACAATAATTTAAATCGCAAATGAAAAAAGAACAAAAAGAATTAATTTCAAACTTTACTCTAATAAATAACACACGAATGTGAGACTATGCATAAATTTTATTTTCCTGGCTATAATTTTACCTTTCACAGCAGTTCTATTTTTAAATTTTGTTTTTTTATGTTTAATGAACAGTCTCAACATTTTCATTTAGTTTAATCTAAAAAGCATACTTTTTAAAAAATATTATTTCGAAAGTAATCCTGAACTTTGATGCAGTTTATGTGTCCGTCAGTGTAGATAATATTATCATTGAATATCCTATGCATATAAACCTACATTATATTACAATCAGCCTAAACATCGGGCTCAGTAAACTTATTTGGGTAGACCTATATTCATTAGAGAGATTATGATATCAATTAATGTCAAAGCCAAAAATCTTTATTTCAATGAAACTGTGTAAATACTTTTTGAACACTGTAATTAACTTATACACGAAATAATTTTATTTTTTTATTTTATTTTATTCGGAAAACAAACAGTCACTATTACTATTTTACAAATCTTATAAATTATCTATAAACCATTTATGTATTCGCATATGATTATCTAAGGCTTGATAGATTTTACTTATAGTGCTATAATAATGTTGTTCATTCTATTACAGTTGTTGACATTTATTTTTATAAAATAATTTGTTTTCTTTCAATTCTAGGTTACCAATAAACTGCCCAAGTAAAAAGAAGGCATCGATTAAAACAGTAAGATTTAAAAAGTAAAAGTTTTCTTTAGAATACAATCGTACTTTATCTTTCTCAATTTCCTTTAGTCATAAAGCAAATTTGCTTTCGATGAACTCTCAATACACTCGAAATAAAAAAGAGAAAACATTTTTCATTTTATTTGAATTGAGCATTGAAAACATACTTTTTAAAATGGAGACTATCCACCGAATATTCGAAATTGGAACATTGTAAACAGCGCGCGGCGACAGTGTTGCCAGGTGCGTTTGCGTACCCACAAGTCAGGCAGTACACGAGTTTATTAACTTTGATATAGCCTAATTAAAATTTACCAGGTGAACTGAACCTAGCAACTAACCTAAATGTAGCTTCAGTAACTTAGTAAACTCACTAACCTATATATTTTGACGTTCATAAGTGTTACTTTGTGACCTAAATGAATAAATGATTTCTGACTTTGACTTTGACCAACTGAACAAAGGATTTCGAACCAAATTAATTTTTACGTCTCTTTTACTTTGAGAGTTTGAAGTTTTTGATAAGTATTTTTTCGTAGTAAATGTTTTCGTCCCTATATTATTTTCACTGTCTATTCACTAAATGTATCAACGTTGAGTATACATTTTGCGGGTATTCATCATGAAATGCCCGAGCGAAAATTATTCAATGCCAATTTTATCCTTTCATCCGAATGTGTTTTGCTTTTATCTCCCTTAGGAATTGATTTTCGTAAAGTTCTGCCCGCAGTTCGGGCGACTTCGACCCAAGGCTGCTGTCAAATACTACACTAAAGAAAATAATAGATATACAGGATTAACTAGTTCGACATTTTTATGCTATCGACCGCCATTCACGGTTTAGGTATAATATTAATTGATTACTGTACCGCTTGATGTTTGAATTCGATGTTATCAGACAATATGTTACATCGCATCATTAATAATTATTGATTAAATAAAATATTATTGTATTATTAAGGGTCCATAATGACCTAATTTGTTTTATATATCTTTGTATAACATTATGGAATGCAATAAAATATTGAGTATTTAATAATCTTGAGATATTATCAAGATTACTTAACAAGAACGGGTATGAGTAGTATAGCCTCGCTGATTTCAGTATGAATGGGCTGGCTCGGCCGAGGAAGGAGTACCCTCTACAGAATATAAGATATGCAGTTTGCCAACCCGCACGGGGCCAGCGTGGAGACTATGTCCTAATAAATTGTCCCAGCAGTGGGACAATTTATATAGTATCCACCCTGTATTAAACTGTCCTACTGCTAGGCATGGGTCTCTTCTCTGTGTAAGGGTTAGGCCATAGTCCACCACGCTGGCCCAGTGCGGGTGGGCTTCAGACTTCACATACCTATCTTTGACCTCTGAGTGGCAGTCCAACGGTTTACCACTAGGCCCTTAGTTCCCAAAGTGGTCCTGGTGGACCCCTGGCGGTCCACCAGGACCACTTTGGCCACGTTGGCCACGTTAATAGGACCACGTTGGCTTGACTTTACCTATCTAGGCAGATAATAGAATACCACTCGCTGAAGACCCGAGAATTTCGCCAAAAAAAATAAACGAGCTGTAGAGAATTGATCAAACTTTTTAAAACTTTTTGGTCCGAATATACCTACCGATTTTACTTAGCGGATTAAATTTCTAGCTGCAGAGGGTCTATCGGGAACCAGCTAAATTTTGAAATGGTCTATGAGACAAAAAGTCTGGGAACCTCTGCACTAGGCTATCGCTGCTTTTTATATACAGGGCTTATTTTATTATTACCAAGTAGAGATACGTATCCCATGCCCACCTCTTCGTGAAATAAGCGTGAGATTATAAACATATATGTGATATAAGCTAACGGTTGAATTGATTAGTTCGCTTCGTCGCTAACTTTGTATCAAAGTCTAAACTCCGAGAGTATCTGCTTTGTTTTGATAACTGGGTACGACCGCGAATTAGTAAACGTAAGGTAAGATGCAGCATCGATCTAAACAAGATGGATAGACTGGAAACGGAAGGTAGAAGAATGAGTGGCAAATATTGAAATCGAAGATGCTATAAGCTTACTATTCTGGACGTTAAGTTTTCATCTATCACGCAACGCTAATATGACATTTAAATAGGGTACATGCTAATGTTTCATAATGCATTTTTGCATATGTGGCGGATACAAAAAAAGACAAAAAAGCAAAGAGCATCAAACACATTTCGCCATATTACAATAGCATGCAAATATGTAATGAGTACAATTTATAAAATTCGAGCTTTCATTCAATTTACGCAATTTTAAAGATTTATTAACATAATGTATTTCTAAAATGATAAGACTGTGAGGCAAATTTTTTAAGAAATCTGTTAAGGGATCAAAATCTTTCTTCTATTAGAATTTTTTTTGTGCAGGGCAAAATTTATGGTACGATAGTTTTACTATATTCTCAGGTATCGCGTTAAAAATAAGTGGTGCCATATACACAAAACTTACTCTAAACATCTCTAATCGAGGTAAAGGCCATTTTAAATCGTTTTGGTTAATTTGTCGCTCATTCTTATTATTTTTAACTTCGAACAACTCTATATTACATTTAACCAACTCACTATTTCATAAATTTACATATATTCTAGGCACAGTTAAAAGACTTTCTGCTTTAAATATTTGGCTACATGAGTCAGACCATTGCATGGAAAATATTGCGCGGATGCATTTCTTCTGAGCCATAAATACCCGGGTCATTTCTGATGAGTAGCTCCAAACTAGTATACCATAGCGATTTATGGAGCAGACTTACTTCATACACTTTGGTGGTATAAATTAGAAGTTCGACAGTAGACTGCGACAGACTTATCGTCATTTACGAAGGTCAATTCCAGAGTCCGTGCTACAGAGAATTAATATAACACAGTGTTCTTACATCTTATTGTTATCAAATTTCTTTCAATCTTATCTTGTAAATATACAGGGAAGTGCATGAGCTTGTATATAAATTGGCAATAGGTGTACCTAATCACCGCCTGATTAAATATATATACATACTTACATATAATAACTGCATCTGCGGTGCAGTGTTAGTAAATGCGTGATTGCTGTGCTTGAAGTCTCGGGCTAGCTCTCGAATTTGATACCCGGGTCAGACAGTGTTACAGGATTTTACTTTTCAAGAAATATTTACTCGTTGCACGGATATTGAAAAGTACCCTGTAATCGGTGTAAGGCTTGCTTTATTATGCAGGATTTAAAACTATAGCAGCCGAAAATGATAAAAAAAATATTTTAATACAACTTTTATAAGTCAGTGACGTCACAAGCCCCCCTTCGCGAACTTTAATGCGGTATATCTTAGTAAATTTCCTTAGTCTTTCCTACAAGAAAAAAATAGGTGTCCAATATTTTTATCTAATCTAACAGATGGAGTAATTTGAATCGTTTTTTTTAACCCTGTCACCATGCCTATTGCGGGTATAAAATCTACGTCTGCCTTCCCCTTCATACATAGATTCATGCCTATTTCCCAGAGGGATAGGCAGAGACTACGGATTTCCATTTGCTACGATCCTGACACACTTCTCTGGCTTCATTCACTTTCATAACTTTCCTCATACACGCTCGCCGGTTTAAGGTGCTCTTAACTTGGCCTTTATCCAAAACGTCTCCGATCTGATCAAGAAACGTTCGCCTAGGTCTTCCCCTTGCGACTGTTCCATTCACACTAGCCTTATAAACTTTCTTAGTCAGTTAGCATTGGCTTGCAACCTGTCTAGGAGATGGAAAATTCCGAAGTCAAACCAAATTTCAGGGAGCAGACCCGAGAATAAACCCCGATCCAAGGTATTAACCGACCCGTGCTAATGGATTCGTGGCCAGAGGGAAAGCTGGTCTTGAACGGAGGGTGCCTGTGTTGGTGGTCACAGGGCACAGGATGGATCCACCTTACCTTCGTAAAGGGCTCTGCGGAGGTGGACAGTATTTTCCCTATCAATCGTGGGAACGCCTATGGATCTTACTGATAATAATTATCCGCATGGCGGCGACGCGGTCCGCCACCCGTCACGTCTCGTTTCTCGCGAGGGCGAAAAGTGGCCTACGGAAAGTAGCCCCTTCAGGGATGTGTTGTGAAACCACATCTGTATGAAAGAAAATACTGAAAGGCAAAACCTTTCGAGGAAACTTCGTATTACATTGTAAGAAATTAATTTATACATCAATGACCTGTGTATATAATATACCGGCCATAACGAACAGGTTAATACACTTCATTTGTTTAACAAGATGAGAGGAGTGAGCGAGAAGCGTGTATGTGCCGCAGCATGCGAGCGATAGTAACAGAAAACAATAGAGCATTGAAGGCATGCTCGCAGTTTGTGGATCGCACAAAGGATTCGGGGTCACTAGGCTACGTGGGGAAAATTACCCTGAAATTAGGGTAAAATTTTGATTATAGCGAAATCGATTGTTGGAACATTTGAATTGTTTACGTTCTATGAAAACATTATTTAAAAAAAGAATAAATTAAATTTAATGTTAGTAAACATTAGTGTTTGTACGATGTCGGCGTGTGTAAAGTTTCATTATATATGAACATCTACAGACAGTATATAATTTCAGTATATGTATCTTAATCTACAATATTTCTGTTTACTATTTGTAATGACCATGAATCAATTAACACTCATACACGCACGCCAGTGTTATTATAAAACACTTATAAAACCAGATCAATTTTCAAAACAGCCTGTACAGTTAACGAGATATACCAAAATCAACATCCGCATTTATCAAAACGTCTGGGAAAATATTTCCCGGCGCCAGCAACCCGACGCTGAAAGAAAACCACCGGGAATAGGGGAGCTAGCCCGAATGTGCTACGCCAGCTTCAGTCGGTCGCGAGAGCTCGGCCTTGATACACGGGCCGGAGCATCGGTTACCCCCGTACGAACAATCGAATCTAAACGAACACCAAATTAAAACAATACTCTCACACAAAATTACATTATTTTGTGTTCCAATTTCAAATATTCAAAGTGACAGTTCAAGTGTCCCATTTATAAAATGTAACTAGGTTGTGAAGTGCACAGGATCGGGTAGCGAAACAGGGATATTATTAAAAATAGGCTGTTTGCACACTGTTGTTGTAGGGCGAAGTCAGGTGAGTCCTCGTTTATTATTTATAGAAGTTTTTTCTTGCTGCTCCGAGCAAATTGCCTCGGGACCTGCCCAGTGCACAGTGACGACACTGTTTTTTCACAGTAAATAAGCGGAAAACTATCGCCATGTATTCCATTCAATGCATATTCATATAAAATGTGTTCGAATCCAGTCTACAGCCTATAGTCGGCCTTTTGGATTACCACCATAAATCTTTTCAAAACAAAAAATGTTATTGTAATAGAAATTAATTATTCCCTCGATAATTTCGCGGACGAAAGTTTGAAAAGCGGAAAAGCGGGCATTACCTCTATCCGAGTTTCGGATAGACACTTATATAAAATTTTATTACACCATTACTGACGAGTAAATTCGTTTTCGTTGTATTCTATCTCAAGTGATTATGTTTAAGCTAAAACAAAAAACGCTTGAAACCCTCTTACTAAGATCGTAGAAAGATGTTGGAAAAATGTATTCACAGTGTTTTAGTTTATTTTTAGATACTCTTTTTAGTAAAGTATATTGAAGAACTTAATTTATTACTGACACATACATATATCGAACATAAAATAAAATAATATATCGCAACTAACCTATGAAGTCAGTATCTATGTACGTATAAAGTTTTATTCTGCAAATGCTAAATATTATAAATGAGAGGTAACATAGCAAAGGAATCGAGCATATGCAGCCTGTACGTTAGAATATTCTATTTTGGAACGTATATTTTGACCGAAATAGGTACTATTGAATCAGTTTAGTTTATTTTATATTGTTATATCTCAAACTTTTCTTTTAAATTACATATTTTAGACAATAGATCAATTGTGAACATAAATGAGGTGAAAACTTTTAGTTATAACAAATTATATATTGTATCTGCATTATTCCTATGCAAAACAAATAATTTATTAAGGTTACTAACGTGTTTCTGCGTATACATTATATATGAGCTGCTTATAAACAAAAAGAACTCTCCCCCCCCTCTTTTTGCCACCATCCCCAACAAACAGTTTAAAGGCAGCAGTGGATTTGTATATAGAGAAATACAAGTACCAGGGTGGCAGAAATTATAAGAACTCAAAGCTCAAAGCGTGCTCGTGTACAGTGTGCGAGCGTAATTGCTTCCTGTAGGGAAACTCGGCGTGTGAAGAACGACCTTTCTCTACCCTGTTGCTACCAGGTTGCCATAAATTCAAGGACCGAGATGTAATTAAGGCAACAGAGTACTCAAACGTCATCAGGATCAGAGCGTTTTCCTTTACGTTCCTTTTTAAATTGATTTTGTCCTTAGAAACATTCGGTAAATGCTGTTTGTAAGGCACACAGCGTTACATGAAGTTGGTTGTATGAGTTGTTGGGTAAACTTTGTGTATGGTATAGATGTTCGTTTGGTTCCGTTGAATGTAGACTAAGTCTATCACAATAAGAGTGTTAGCACAGTTTAGAGTTTGCTCAGACTCAGAAGCCATAAATTCATGCATTCATGCAACCACTTCATAACTTCTATCCTCCTAGTATTTATAAACGACTACTTGTCAGTTTACTTAAATAAAAGTATGTATATCTTAATCGGATTTATATCTATATACCCACATAGTTAATCGGTTAATATTATTGACTGGGCAATTTCAATAGTTCCAAATTAGATATCTAATTAAATTAAAATTCATTAATTTTAATTTAATGATTATTTTATTTAGTAAAACTGACAATTATCATTATAATATATAATAGTAAAATTTTGTATTTTGGTGAATTACATTTGAAATGAGAAACAATATTTGAAAATAGAAACGGCGCACTTACGCACCATGTCAGTCAATATTTAAAGTAAAAGGTGGGTAATTGTCAAACTCGTATTCTAAAGAAAACTTATAAATGAAAATGCTTTGAATCGAGTCATTCTAAGGATGCATCAAGTATCAGTCGAACATATATTGTTTTCGCAGTGGAGTATTGAAAACTAGATGACATGCAGGGCTCTTGACGCTTTTGTTTAACAATAGAGAGATTGTCAACGGCCTCAACTCGAATGTAGCAAGCAGCATTAAACAATAAAAATTGATGGCATATAAGGCTACTTTTTTGTAAGTAACCGCTGTGCGTGCTGTGCTGTGCGACACTGTGTTGTAGAATGAGGTTGCTAATGAATTTCTAATGTGCCACAGCAATTTGTGTTCGAAGATAGTATGCTTGAAATCTCGTTGTCAAAACTTCTTTCGATCTGATGCTGCTTTCTACGCACGAAACAATAAACAATAATAAGGTCACTTTTTATTCCCTTACCGTACCATCGGCGGTATTTGCCAGAGAATGAAATCATTACTTAATAATGTTCTTTATTTAAAACCCATATGAAAAACTAGCTCATACGTAGCCTACCTGATAGGTAGCGGTTGTTTAGCGTTAGTGTAGCTTATAGGCGCTTGCAGTACAAGGCCGCATGCATATGTCTTTCAAAAAAGGAATCATAATGCTAGCAGCGCACATAAAATTTATGTATTAGGTTAGCTGTCAATTAAGGACGAATAATCTTATAATTATTAGTCCCCAACTGACAGCATAGTGCCTTTTTTAGAAGCTTAGAAACTTTGATCACCACTGGAACAAAATAGAAAATGGTGTAGGAGTTTTGGTTTTGTAGGATGTCTGTCCTATCCCAGAGAAGTTGCTTCAATTTGAACGAGAGTTCAGGCACCACTGTTTTCTGTCACATTAAAATGTTTTATATTCAAAATAAGTATCAATCAGTGCCTTGTTTTTATATTTATACATCTGGAGTTTTCATTCGCCAATATATATGTTATTAGTGAAATGTGCAAGTAGGATGGAAATATCTTTAACCTGACGTGTAAGAGAGAGATCCATTGAATTAATCTGCATTCACGTCATAAGCGACTATTCCTCTGTACGTCATTATGTGCAAGCAGAAGTTGAGGAACTCAGATAACTGACTTAGTTTGAAGTTGCCGCGCTAGTTCGGTTTTAAGGTGGCGAAGTCAGTTCGTGTCAATACTGGTTATCGGTCGCGGCAGGTGAGCCTGCAAACTACAGATATTAGTTTAAGGTTTTTTTTATTTTATTTTATTTTCGGGATTACAAACAGTAGCATAATCTTATGACTAACAATTGTTTATACAGAAAAATGTACTTATTACACTACCAACATCGTTATCCACCTATTACTAATAAGAAGTAACTGCTACATGCGATAAGAGATAAAAAGTAAACATAAATGTAAACATGACTATAACATATATGTATATGTAATATTACATATATATATATATATATATATATATATATATATATATATATATATATATATATATATATATATATACATATATATACATATATATATATATATATATATATAATATAATATATACTTCTTATTGGTTTCTTAAAATATCAACTAAACATTTTTTTAAATTATTCGTTGTAAGGTTAAATATATCAAGAGAAACAAACTTATTGTTATACAAATCTATAAGTTGGCATAAAGGTGTTCGTGTACCTGCATTAGTTCTACGGCTTCGACTAGTGGTTGTGGCTAATAACCGCTGCGAACGAACTTGTCTCCAGGTTGATGTCCTAGGAACTATATAGCATAATTCATTCGTTAATTCAAGGCAGTCATACTTATTATGAATAATACCATGCAAGAACATCATGCCTAAGAGCTGTCTTCTGGCCTCTAGTGATAACAAATTATATTTATGCAGTAGATGTTCATATGGGTGATAACTACGGTAGCATCTGTAATGTAAACCGCGTAAAAATTTACGCTGAACTGTTTCAACATGATTAATGTATTTCATATAAAATGGATTCCAAATCATTGTAGCAAACTCCAGACATGGCCTCACTAATGATATATACAAATACCTATAAGTAGTAGCAAGCTGAAAATCTTTACTATTACGCATCACAAAACCGTACATTCGAAAGGCAGACTTAATAATATTTTCGACATGGAAATCAAAATGAAGCTTGGAATCCAAAGTGACTCCTAGATCACGCAGTGAGAACACTTTGTTTAAAGGAGTATCGTTTAATGAGTAGATGTAGTCATACACCTTTTTGTTTTTAGTGAAGCTAATAAAGTTACACTTTGGTAAGCTTAAGAACAGCTTATTCTCTGTGCAGTAGTGTGAAAGTCGATCTAAGTCACTTTGCAGTAGCAGACAGTCATTGTTATGTTTTATGGTTTTGTATACCTTTAAATCGTCCGCATACAGCAAAAAGTTAGAGTGTTTGAAACAGGTATCAATGTCATTAATAAATATTGTAAAAAGCAATGGGCCTAGGATTGAACCTTGAGGGACTCCTGACGTAACGGATTTCTCTTCAGATTGATAACCATTTATTACAACTTTTTGCGTACGGTTTGTTATATAAGATGAAAACCAGCGCAGAAGATTTCCTCGTATACCGTTAAAGGCAATTTTACGAAGAAGCAATTCATGGTCCACCCTGTCGAAGGCCTTCTGAAAGTCTGTGTAGATAGCATCAGTTTGTGAACGATTGTCCATATTCGTGAAAAGGTGGTTAACAAAAATCATCAAGTTACTATAAGTCGATCTCTGTCTGACAAAACCATGCTGTTGTTTAATAATTATTTTGTGAATAGTTGGATAGAGATCATTATAAACAATTCTTTCAAAAAGCTTCGACAAGGTGGATAATATGGATATCGGACGGTAGTTTTCCACGTCGTTCCTAGAACCTTTTTTAAAAACAGGTGTTACATTGGCTAGTTTCCAACCTTCCGGAAATGTACCTTCATCGATACACTTACGAAAGATTAGAGACAGTGGTATACATATTTCAGCAGCCACTTGTTTAAAGAAAAGGGGTGGAATTCCATCAGGACCAGGACCTTTCGATAAATCTAAGGATTTTAGTGCATTAAGAATTTTGGAGGAACTTATATGGATATCATTTATAATTTCGCTACTATTATTATAATTATCCGGCTGTACCCATTTATTGATATCAAATGTGGAAGGCTCATAAACAGATTGAAAAAAATGTGAAAATAATTTACAAATTTCAAGTGGATCGCTTGTGGAAACATTCTTGTAATATACACTAGATGGAATCCCAGAATTACCCCTTTTACCTGCTACGTATCTCCAGAAATATTTAGGATTTTTACGAATGTTCTGCTCTGCAGTTTTCAAATAATTTCGATAACATTGGATACATTCCCTATTGAATCGACGGCGGTACAATGTAAATTGTTCGTAATCCGATATATTTTTGTATATTTTCCATTTTATCCAGGCTTTATTTTTATTCTTAAATAGTCCTATCAAGGGTTTAGAGAACCAGATAGGGAAATCATTGTTATTTCTGGAGACTGTTTTCTGAGGAATGTGTTGTCTAATAATACCAAAAAGTTCATTGTAAAAAATGTTAACCGCTTCTTGACTAGTTGAATTTTCAAAAATATTATTCCAGTTTATTTTTATAAGGTCACCTTTGACAAGGTCGTAATTACCTTTATAATAGTTAAATTTAATTATCGGACAACGTTTCATGGGTGAATAAACCATATACGGGGAGGACAGTGCAGAGAATGGGGGGTGATGTGGGTCTGCCGGGACTAAATAGTTTAGTGGCTGAAAAATATCGCAGTTTTCATTGGAGATTAATAAATCTAAGGTTCTGTTGTTGGTATTGGGTAGGTTATGGTATTGAGTTGCATTTACTTCAGAGATAAAGTTCAGTAGATATCCATTTACACCTGTTTGGTCAGTCACATATGTATTATGTTGTGACCAGTTAATGTTGGGTAAATTAAAATCTCCAACTACGTAGAAACAGTGAGTGGAAGAGCTATTAAATATTGTGGACAGCATGTCTAAATATGAGACATAGACGTCATCAGGTGTTCTCGGGGGTATGTACACAGCACTGAATATATGTTGCCTGCCACGGTCACGGCTTGGGATTTGCACTAACAAGTACTCTATATGGGCATGTAATGACCAAGAAGTTTGTGACATGTTGTCAAAATACGTGGGGCGTAGTGTGCGTAAGATGGCGATAAGAACACCGCCTCCATCTTGTTTACCAGTAGCATGGCGATCCCGATCACAGCGAAAAATATTATAACGCTGATCTATAAACTCATTGTCAGCTATGTCTGGAAAGAGCCACGTTTCTGTTAACACTATGACGTCGTAAGTATTACTTAAGATGCCTATGTATAGTGTCTGAAGTTTGCCACGGATACCTCTACAGTTTTGGTAGTAAATATTTAAAGTATTAGCCATTGAGTAAGTGGTACGTATCTATAATTAAATTGCAACAATAATTAAAGTTTTTTGTAAACAAAACAAGTGCCACCGCGAAGCCTGAAACTTTTATGGTTACAGTTGTTTCAATTATGGGTATGATAAATTTATATGCCAACCAATGATGTGTTATACGAACGAGAATTAATTTATGTGCAAAAAGATAGAAAGTTATTATGTAATTATAAATTATGAAAATATTAAACAAGTAATAATTATTATTCGGGTAGCTTCCCGTCGCTGTCGCCAGTCTTAAACTTAGCGAAATCATTTTTACTACGAATAGAGAAAATTGGAGAAACATCAGTGCGACGTACAAGAATAGTCGAATGTTTAATCCAGCAATGTTTGAAGTTATTTTTGCTAGCTTCAAGGCGACTTTCACGAAATAAATGTTTTTTATTTAAGGTTAGGTGTTCATTTAAGTATATAGTATGGGGAGTGCCGGATATGCCCAACTGATCAGACTTTAAACCCTTAGCCAATCGATAAGCGCTTAGTATGTTATCCCGAAGATGCACTGAGGTGAGCCTCACCACTATATTTTTAGGTCTGTCTTTGTTAGTTACCTTTTGTGGAACTCGATGAACCGATATTATGTTATTTTGTGTAATCGGAAACTTAATTTTTTGTCCAATAGATTCTACAAGAGTGATGAGGTTCTCCCCACGCCTTTCCGGAATATTACAAATCTCAATATTACACGTTCTGGCTTGCTGCTCTAAATTGTCAATTTTGGTTTCCAGTGAAGAGATTAAATTTTCAGCACATTCTACGGAGTTAATGCGACTTTCTAACGAATTCATCTTCTTCAATATATCTTCACAATTAATAGAAGTAGACTGTACCGAGGCTTCAAATTCAACGAGCTTTTGTGTGCACTCCTTATTCTTATTTTCTAAAATCGATATTTGTCGTTTGAAGTTTTCTTGTTCAGCACGAAGAGTGTTCAACTCATTGCGTATTTCGGTAGTGTTCACAGTAAGAAATTCCAAATCATTTTTCATTCCGGTAATATTCGTATTGATGGTCGCCAAACTCGCATCGACGTCACTTCGGAAAGATTTCAAAGTATTTCTTAGCTCAATAGCGAGTGCATTCAGATTTTCCGTGAAACGACATTCTGGTTGTTTACGCTTTCTAAGTGTTACTGCTGAGTCGTATTCAGATGTGGTCGTTAAATCGGGTGTAGAACTGGTCTTCTGAGGCGAGAGTGACATCTTATGTGCCGCACTATATCCTTGTATTAATTACCGAACGGCGTACAGCTACAAAATCGTGGTACAGAGTGACGATACTGTTTACCTTGCACGTCGCGTAGTAGCGGGCGATGACTCACGCGCAGGTAGCAAGCGGTCACCGATTTCAACGCGTGCCACTCGTGTTCACTTGGCTCGGTGGCTGGAGTATGTGCGTTCGCGCGGAAGTCGCGCGTTCGAACCCCACAAATATATTCACTTTGTGTACTCACAGTAATTGTTTCAAATATTTGTTTCTCGAGCAGGTGAGTGAAACAGCAACACCAATCCGCAATATGGCCGCCGGCTTATATGGTCAACTCCACAAGATAGTAAGAGAGGGACCGATGTAGAGGGTTTAGTGAGCAAAAATTAGAATAAAATACAAAGTTTTAAGTACAAAGAGAGAGACTAAACACACGCCCGCACGTAGCAAGTTGTAATGAACGAATGAATGAAGGTTGGTCTGATGATTCATGTTATGACTGGGTATTAACTAATTTATTTAATTTAGGCTAAGGAATATTATCAGCCTGATAAGTCGCATTGGTACACAAGTGACTAACGGCATGATGTGATTTGCCGAAAACTGTTGAGCGTGGCGGCTGAAGTGAGGTGCTTTTTACCTCGGGAGTATCTCAAAATGATTATCTTGTTAAATGAATAAAAGGAGACACACAAGGAGAACTTACATATATTTCTTTTATTTTTAAACGTCCTCATCCTCTTTCTAGGTAATGTTTGCATCGCAGAAATAACTGACACAAAGAAAATGTACTAGTAAACTCGTAACAACTGTTTGTAAATAACAAAATTATTCCGTGCGATGACCGAAAGACCGAATCTCAGTACGGTGTAGTGAAGAAGTGACCATTTTAATTATTACGCCATTTGTGCAGTTACATTAAATATTTATTCCATTTTATATAACATTTTATTTAATCAATTTTACTTATTGACTAAATTGTTATCAATATTTACTGAATAGCAAAAGAAATTCAGTTGCCGTGTGGTTTCCGCTATCTCGGCATTGACCAGATATTGTTGTAGTGCCTATGTGCATCCAGCGGCACATCTTATGTAGTTATTAGTTTAACTAGTATTAAAGTGCTGGGTTTTCTTATAATTTTTTTGTACAAATAAGTATACAATCAAGCATAAGCGCTGCCTGATGATAAAGGCCCTATAAATCTTTGTTATACTGGTTCTATTAGAACTTGCAGCGCTACCAGCGCATTAGACAAAGATAACGGTCCTAACTTGGAAACTCTACACATCGCAGGTACACAAGGTTGTAAGGCTCTTTCGCATATAGGCATTACGGCTTATGCTGGGCCGTTCTCCTGCAAACGAAGTACATTTTCTTTAAAGACCCCGCTATACCCTATTCCATGGTCACCACTTAAGATTTTGTTGAGGTTCCTGTAAGATTTGGTTGTAGTGTGTGACGCGCTTTCCCTACTATATAGCGTAATGATTGTTTGTTAGTGAAGGCATCACAGAGTACATTACTATACATAAAAAAAATCACATACGCAGCACTTACTAAAGGCAGCACTGGCAGGGTCGCTAGGCAATGTTGTGTGTAAGGTGTCTAAATAAAAGATGTTGCTTTGGCAATAATGTACTGTGTAACGCCCACACTTACAAACAATCCTTATGGTATATAATACAGAAGGCGTGTCACACACTCCACGGTTCTAGAGGTTTCCATTTCAACCCTATCTATTGGCACTTCGGTTTCCCCATTAGTTTATTCGGCATTTCGATTATTTTATGGCGTTCTCATTCGAAACCTCGTCACGTAGAAAACTCTAACCTCCATAGCTCTTGACAAGATTCAGGATACATTGATATAACTAAGACAACACTTTTTAATAGCCTTTAAAACTTAGTGACCGTGTAGACGATACATATTCATAATGGAGATTACACTTGTAAATAAGGTTCGCGTAAGCTCGCATTAGGCTCACGATGGAGCGGTATAGCCGATGACGTAACGACAGCCTGATTTAAACATTAGGTATAAAGATGATAGGATGTGTCAAAATGTTGGAATTTTTCCATGTAAAAGCTTTGGCTGTGTCAGTTATTGGTATAATTTACTTGAAATTATACAATAACATGAGCTACGTTTTTATAGAATACGCTGCTGGGCACAGGATTTCTTTCAGTATGAGAATGGTAAAGCCATAGTCCACTACGCGATCCTATTCAGTGCGGACTCTTAAACATACGTGCTTTGTTGTTCGTTCATTGTTTAAGTAAGTGACAATAAACTATTTAGTACGTAAATAACTTCGAACATCAGAGACCTGCGCTGTAGGATTGACCTCAAAAGCTTTGCGTCACAAACCAACGGTCTCCTCAGTGTGTCGTTGTTTAAGTGAGAGCTATGCATTATTCTAGATTATCTGAAAAAATATGATATAAAATATTACACGCCACGTAGAAAGTACGCCACCACAGCTTATTGTCTCGAACTTGAAAGAATTAAAGAATTATTTTCATTCTTCAAAGATCAGTGCCTTTGGGTGATTAAAGTTGTTTATCGTCGTTAATTAAGCCGAATCTGTGTAACTATGTATTAGGCCGAATCTTATAGGGTTTTTTGTATGTTGGATAGAAACAACATGGTGATCTTTTACTGCTTAAGCTTACCTTTAGTTTCGAATTCAGAAACGTTTAAACTATACTTTGTAAAAACAAAAAACGCCGTAGCTATGTAGCCAGCACATAGGATATACAAAGCCAAAACTGCTGCGCTTCCTAAGAAACTAGAAAACCTCATTCAATGGAACATATCATAAGGTTATTTGTCTCCGTCCTTCTATAAGGTGGTACTTTCAGTTGGTTAGCTTTAGTATATACAAAATCCCAGATTCATTATACAACTAAAGCCACGGATGGGACAACATGAATTTGGACAATTTATCATGATTATAAACTGTCCCAATCACAGAGCATCCGCGAACACCATTATGAAAGGTAATAACTAAATTTAAAATTTAAAAAACCCTCGACACAATATTCATTTGATACCCATATTGAACAATTTTAATTTGTGGAAAATTGTAATTTTCTGGTGGCGGCCATCTTGGATTTGAAATTTATCATAGTGTATAGTATTCTACTCGTCAAGCCCTTTCATTTGATACCCATATTGAGGGAGTTGTGAAAAAATATATAATCCGCCATTTTGTGGTGGCGGCCATCTTGGACCGATTTTTATCAAACGTAGCTAAGAACACTCCCGACTAATTCACCTTTCAAATAAAAAAAACAAAATTAAAATCGGTTCATCCGTTCGGGAGCTACGATGCCACAGACAGACACACACACACACGCACAGACACAGACACGTCAAACATATAACACCCCGTCGTTTTTGCGTCGGGGGTTAAAAAGAATTGCTATTGAAAACGCCTCTTATCTTCCATACTTAAAACGATTAGTCGTTAGAATATAGAAATCGGTTATCGATCAGCGCTGGCTTACGATTGCTCTCTGCAACTAGTTGAATAGGAGCGCCTCTTCCACAAATTGCTATTTTAATTTCCTACTATTCCCACTACACACATATACCTATATATGGTGTGCATAGTTGTATAGCTTTCTCAAACGCATTCATCCGTTAGGTCGGCGCCAGTAATAGCTGAACTCAATTATGCGTGGCCGATCAATATACGCGCGAATGTGTGGACTGCCACAGATGATTGAAGCGGTTCTCTTACTAGGCGCGCAGTAATCGAAGGAGATGTCATTATAGCTGAGTTGGGTTAACGTAAATCAATGAAACTATACCTACTGTTCACCATCGTAATGTTTACTTTGATTGCATGAACGAATTTACAATTATGTGTTGTTGAGTTTGATCGGGAACATCGGGATGCGTTGTCACAGACGAGTAGAGCGATTTGTATCCGTAATCGTAGATGTCACCAATGTCATCTCCTTGAATTACTGACTTTACTCAGACAAGACTGAGATTGGTAGTAAAGATCAAAAGAAAGGTAAAGATCATAGTGATCAGTGAACTATAAACGAATGTATGAACTGTTAAACTTTCAACAAGTCGGATAGTATCTAATACTTGTAAAGGGGTAACATTATTTGTATCTTGGGGAAATTTCTAGCATTATTAGACTAGTATAGTAAGGTATGGTAGCTTTGAGAAATACACGCTACGTTTTAAAAACATACCAAGAGAGGAAAGTCGCCGCTGGTTGGTAAAAATGTAATTAATGAATAATGTTGATAAATCGAAGGACTTATTATTGAATAAATAAATAATAATTATTATATAAAGTAAAATAAATAAATTGAATGAGTGATTGGTAAGCGGTAAATGAGAACTCATTCAAAATTTCATGCTTTGGTTAAAATATCTTCGAGGTTCTGAGCGTCTGGTATCATATTATGAACTACTAATATTCCAAATTCTATAAATAGAGACAGACGTGTATTAAAAATAAAAAGCTAAAGCTACGAGCGCTGCACGATCATAATAATAATTTATTTGGTTTTGTTCCGTTCAAATATGTTTATGTTTTTCACACTTTTCAGCTAATTCTACAGTTGTGTTACAATTACACAAATGTTACACATTAAATTAATAACTTTATACGGAATATATTGCGGTTTATTTTGTTAAAAGTTTTTAAACAACAAGCGTTTAACCATTTTAAAGCAATCATTTTCACGGGGAGAGTATGGCCAATTTATAATTTTTTAAAGCTCAATCTGTGTTAGTCGTAAAACTAATGCTGCTGTCCGCTAACTAAATAGCCGGTAAGTAATATGTAGACATACCTATAGCATAACTAGTCAGACTAAAAAGCCGTTAAATGATATGAGGACATATTGCTTAACGGATTTACAGTTATCGGAAGGCACATTTAAAAAAAAATATTTGTTTATTGACAAAAGAAACACTTACATTATAGTAGGCTATTACAACTAAGTTTTCACACACAAGCACATTTACTAATACTTATATATATTAAACAGATCTGAACACAATGTAAGTTCCACTAATGAACACTAGCAACTAAATTAGGCCGAATCTGTATTTTAGGTGCTAATTTTAGGTATTAAACTGAATTAATGTATGACTACACCGTTAATCCAGTGTCATATGAAACTGATTGTGAGTTACTGAAATCCATTCCCAAATAACACTACATAATTTTGTTTATTACAAATAATCAGTAGCTACAGAGTCTGGAAACGGACGTAGGAGACCCCAATCTTATCTTATCTTATCTTATCTTGTATGGGGGCCAGTCAGTACAGACCGGCGACACTTCGACCCAGTGGGATCTTTTGTGTCGACTTCCCCAATAACGACTGCTATAAATGTTCATGGCAGCCGAGACCGACGGCTTAACGTGCTCTTCGAGTCACGGAGCAGGCGATAATTGTCAATCAACACGCACATAATTTCGAAAAGACATAACTTCCGAAAGTCCGAGGTGCGCGACGTGGGTTCGAACCCGAGACCCTCTGCATTGCAGTCTGTTCAGTCTCCCCACTGAGCTATCGCCATCCATATAGGAGACGCCAATAGACGCAGCCTTTATTACACGTGACCCAAAAACAGACCTAGCGATACACGGATGTAGTATGCCCCTGCCTACCCCTTTGGGGATAACTGGGCACTAGTCTTTTCACAAACTGATAACATATAAGATTGCTTAATATTTTGCTTAACATTATCTATAATCCTAACCAAAGATAATATAATACAATACTAGTATCTTATCTTATATATAAATAATATATATATGAATAAATAAATAAAATAGATATGATAATTTGTTTATTTATTTATATCTTCACAATAAGCACTGTAATGTAAAGATGTCAATAAATAAATAAAAAACTAATGTATGTGAATGTGAATTGATTTGTTACGCTTTAACGCTTTAACTACTGGAACAATCATCATTAAATTTCGTGTACGTGTTTCAGGGATACAAAAGATGTCATTGGGTACCTTTGATCCGAAAAAAAGATACTGCTCCCGAGCATGCGAAGCCGCGGGCAAAGGCTAGTCGTACCATAAAAAAACTTCATATTGAAAACAAAGCTCTTCAGAAGCTTATGATTGTAATGTGTTGTTAGTTCAAGTTGCAATGTTTGCAGTCCATTGCAATCGGTGCTGTCATAAAGTTTTTATGTCGTCCACTAGAACGTCTCAACGAGCTATAAAATATAATTGAACTAAGTTTGATTGTTGTGACTTCAAACAAACATTCATAGGGCAGCCATTTTGTTTGTGAGTTGTGCATTGAAGATATGTTGGAAATATTTTAATTATTTGAAATTATACGTAATCGACTTAAAACGATTTTATTTTTAATGACTTCCTTTTTAAATTATTGAAGTATCTGAAGAAAATTAACTACTTTTTAAAAATTGCAATTATTTTGAGACCCTATTAGTAAATCTATGACAAGCATTGATGTCAAGATGCAATTAAATTTAAACTAAACTACACTATGTGGAAAAAATTGCCCTTTTTAAACTGTTTAATCATATATTAAACTTTTATTTTTAGTAGTTTATTTTCAAATGTATAATGTTCGCGTAAAAAGTAATTATGTATAAAATAATAGAAATACTTTCTTCGTGTGAATAGAAATGATCAATAAAATGTACATACATATGTATGTATAGAGATGTTCATTATAGTTAAATATAATTGATTATCGATTTAAATAGTCTTATAGCTTTCCAACTGCATGAATAAATATAAGGATGCATACTTAAAAGCATAAAGATGTAACTACCATATTTACATCTGTAATCCGTATGCAATTTCACAACGAGGGATGTTAAAACTCGTGTTATGAGCGCTGTTTATTTTTGTACAATCATAAATCACTTACTGTTTCGTAAACGATCAGCGTCGTTAAAGTGTTGACGACGTTCATGTTGGTACATTGAAGAAACCATTACGATTATTTCGAGTTATAATAGTCGATTACGATTGCGACCGCGATTATCGATGTTTAAGGAAGAGTATACGAGATTAAACTACAAATATAGGATTGATGATTATTTAAAGACATTTTGTTGAAAATAAGTGGGCTTCGTTTTATTAAATTTTAGGGATTATTGGTCATATCCATATAATTTGAGTGCGAGGCGAACCGACTGGAAAAGAAGATGTGCGAATCGACACCTAAAAAATATTATTGAAAATAATTAAACCACTTTATACGGATTTTATCGCGTTGTTTAATTTAAAACACTTTTATTACATAATTTTGAGACTCTAACACTACTATTATTGAACTTTACTGAATTTAAGCTATTTAAATTAATGATAATTATTTATATTTAAGTTTACACTTTGCCTTTTCGGTTGCTTTACATCAGCCATGTTCACGGGGAGACTAAGATGGTAGTTGTCTCGACATTCTGAACGATGAAAATGTTTAGAAAGTGTCGTTTTGCACAAATCTTGCGAACAAAATCATGCCCATTAAAAATACCCAAAAAGGCCCATTTTAACTGTTTTTAATTATTGTAATTGTTATAATAAATATTTAATTAATAAATAGCTTAATATCGATGTAATACACTTCTATCTAATCTTTCATACCAGATACCGATACTTGTGACACGGTCGTGCAGCAGTACTGTATGCGACAGATTGCGTTTTTTATGTCTAGAATTTTCATTTCATGCATCACCGAGTCTGGAACTGTGCTTGATCGGCAACAATAAATTCACCCCCTATTGCGTGGGGACTCAAGACTTCTTCAGAGGTTTATGAGTTAGGCTTTTTATGTAGGTAACTAAATATTCACTGTATCGCGGGTACACATTTATGATATAAACACAAAAAACTCCCAGAGTCATAACAAACTACCGCGTCATCAGTGTACATTCAATTGCTTTAAAAAAAGTTTTGATTAGTTTCCCTTTTTCTATCCACGTAGAAGCGGTATCACACAATTTGCGCACTTGTACTGCATTTTTTAATAATAATAATAAAAAGTTTATTATTTATTCTGTTCCTACGGTCTCTACATAATAAGTTCATTTTTAAAATCTATGAACTTATGTGTGTAGTCCTTCCTTCCTTCCCTGTGTTTAGTGGCCAACCTGTTGTCAAGATTTGTTCAAGCCGCCCGTAGGCTTCTGACATGGCTTAACGACTGCTGTCAATTTGGCAACAGCCGGGACCGACGTTTTATGTGTCCTCCGAAGTACGGAGACGCTCAGATGAAGTACCACTAAGCGGTCACCCATCTATTGACTGACCGCACCCAACGTTGCCTAACCTCGCTAATCGTTTACCAATAAATGAATGCAACTGCCTATGAGCGTCTATGTGTAGTGCAATTTACATATCCTAACTAATAATATTATAAATTCGAATGTGTGTTTGTTTGTTCGTTAAGCTTTCATGCCTTAACTACTCGACCGAGTCCGAGGTCCCAGATCGATCCGTACTTCGTGATGATTCATTAAATTTCGTATACACTTTGTCTGTGGTACAGTATAGGACATAGAGTACATTTCATCCAAAAAAAAATTCTATTCTTGAGGGATATAAATTCGTAGACAAGGTCTAGGTTGACGCGTGTGAAGCCGCAGTCAGAATCTAGTATATATCTATACTAATATTATAAAGCTGAAGAGTTTGTTTGTTTGTTTGCTTGATCGCACTAATCTCAGAAACTACGTGTTCGAATTGAAAAATTCTTTTAGTGCTGGACAGCCCATTTATCGAGGCAGGCTATAGGCTAACATCACGCTACGACCAATTCGAGCGGAGCAGTAATGAAAAATGTTGCAAAAACGGGGTAAATTCTCTTATCTTATATTAAGCAGACGAAGTTGCGCGGGTCAGCTAGTCCTCTTTATTAACCCTCGATGCAAAAACGACGGGGTGTTATAAGTTTGACGTGTCTGTGTGTGTGTGTGTGTTTGTGTGTGTGTGTGTGTGTGTGTGTCTGTCTGTGGCATCGTAGCGCCCGAACGGATGAACCGATTTTAATTTTGTTTTTTTTATTTGAAAGGTGAATTAGTCGGGAGTGTTCTTAGTTATGTTTGATGTAAATCGGTCCAAGATGGCCGCCACCATAAAATGGCGTATTACATTTTTTTTCACAACGCCCTCAATATGTGTCGGGGGTTTTTAAATTTTTAATTTTTTTTTGTTTATAATAGTCACGCCTATATTATTGATTTGATATTGGTATTTTGCTTTCTATGTTTTAGATACGAAGGTATACGTGGGGTATTAGGGGCATAAATCGAGCATCGTCCAGATTTGCATCTGTAAATTCCTTAATAGAAAAATCAAATACCACTGTGCTACCCGGGAATTGAGCCCGAGACCTCACGCTCTGCGATCGTATACACTAAGTCTATGCCACCGAGGCAGTGCAGACAGTAATGTATGTAGGTACGTATTGAATATATTTTATGACGACGCTATATCTCGTGAAACATAAAAATATTATACGACCAATATTAGTAGCACCGTACTTAGATAATAATAGGAACAACAATAAGTTTAGTACGACATAGCCGTATTATAATAAAACATATGTGATAAATGAGTTTCATTGTAGCTGTATTACACATAAGGAAATAACGGCTTTGTTCGTACAGGCCGGGCGCTGGACCATCTTTTAGTTAGGTTTAGCTATAACCAAAGGTATAGAAAATCTAGCTTTTGGCCCGAGCTTTTTTAGGGTATGCTATGTTAGTAAAAGTACCTACTTTTTAAAAATAAAATGAAGACTTTGTTATTCGGTGATAATAATATATAGCATCTTAGACTGCGCCGAGCGAAATGTGCCAAAACACGGTCACAGTTAAGTTGATAAAATCAACACTTTTTGTTTAATACAAATATAAAACATACATTTACTATAACAATAAATGTGTTTACAATTACTCTATGTAAAAAACATAAAATAATTAATATTTTCACCTACAAAATTACGTAAATTTGCACGAAAAATGCAAAAACGTAAGCTCGTGTTACGTGATTTTTAGATTATAACAGTAGAAATCTATCCTATTTTATAGCTTAAAAGTAACATAAATAGTTATATTACAATTTATCCGTTCCAAATATTTAAGTTATTGGTGGACAATAAAGATACATACCTATTTATCAAAAAAGCACTTTAAATCCTCCATACAATTTTACTATGGACGCCGCGCGCCGATTTAAATATCGAGCTCTGTTATACAGTCCAACCGCGTCTTACGCTCGGCGCTGTCTTAATGGTAAAAGAATTTTTAAAATCTTTTGAATAGTTTTTAAATTAAATTCTTACAAACAAACAAACAAAAAATAAAATTTTCCTCTTTATCAGCATACATATAAAAGTCTAAATATGCCGCAGTAGTACTTTATACAAAGCTGTATTATTATGACAATCTATTACAATTTGTCAAAAAATTTAATGCGTTTTCTCAGAGTGGCAACAAAATACGTATCAAATGGTCATTTGAATATTCGATTATATATGATTCGATTAAATAATCAACGAGAATTTATTGATCAATATTCGAATGCTGGATCATAATATATTCGAATCATTCGATATCGATCGATTCGATTTAACAATTGATCGCTGCTGAATAATATTGAATCATCGGTCATTAACTGGTTGCTAATTCCATTATAATTATTTCAAGTTTGATAAGCACCTATTTTATTAATTTATAATGTATTAAGATGAACAAGTAATACCGAAATCCTGACTATCTGATTTTCATCAGGTAGCACCTATACGTCTACTAATATATTTATACTCACATTTATAATTTCCGTTTCAAAGGACCGAATGTAAATGAAACCGTTAACGTTCCCAATAAATAGACATCGAGAGAACTTCTAAAGTTCACACTATTTTAAGAATGAGTTCTAAAAGAATAACAAGACACTGTGTCAGTAGTGTTCTTATAATAGTTGACACTATATTTGTAACAATAGCAAGGTGTTATTGCGACAGATTTTGGTTAAATTGCCAGAAAATAAATCATTCTTACGACAAGAATTCTTTTTAAATTCTAGGTTACTGTATCAGGGCTGTTTATAAACTATTACATTAATGGCACGAGCCTCTTTCAGTGAGAAAAGAGTTAGGTTATAGTCAAATTAAAGATTATTAGAATCCGCTATTTTAATTATGTGGCGATGGTATTAAATCTTACCATCTTACAGTCAAAAGTCGAAAAGGTAAGTGTAAGTGTGTTTCGCATGGTGAGTAAGAGATCTGACGGCTCACATACTTGACTTCACCTTTACTTTCCTTTCAACCAGTTTCTTTTTATAATTTAATTCAGTTATTAATCACGCATTCATTGGCTGCGTCGATGGCGCAGCGAAGTGAAGGCGCCTGATATGCATATGCTTTGATTCCTGAGTCTGGCAAAGTTTTAAAATGCTTTTTTGTAGAAATATTCCCAGTAGCATGGAGTCGGTAACTGCGCCCGAAACGTGCCGTAAGCCGCAAAAGGCTCGTTTTCAACTAGGTGGGATCTAAAACCATAGTTAGTGAAATGTTAGCGCAATACACCTATACCTTACATATGTCATTCAAGATGTGGTATGAGGACATAATTTCTTTAAGAACCTTGGAAAACCTACTCCATAGCTGTTGCTAATGCTGTTGGTTTTCCAAGCTAGGTAACTAATAACACAAGGTTATAAGAATTATTTGATTATTTCAAAACACAGTTTATTAATAAAGCAAGCAACACACAGCTACATTCAGTAGTGAATGTTCATAACATTTGAATACCCGTCATCGCTGTAACTCGAGTATTAATTCCAACAATCGTATGTTTTAGCTGATATAACCGCGACGCTGTCAGCCGACATATTTGTAACTAATGGAAATGCATACATAATAACAATTTAATAAAAGAAAACCACATGAGGTTTGATATACAAATCGCGAGGTATACAGTTATTTAAAAATGACATTAAATGGATATCTACAAAACAGATCCGTGCTATATATTTCTGGAAATGTAGGCAGAAGTGTATTTATAAAATCTATTTTATTTTATTGACAACAACAAAACTTACGACTTGCAAATGAATTTACAGTCATATTGACAACAACAATAAATCAACAATCAACAAAAAATCGATAGTTATTAAATTTTATATATTATAATTTTTATTTTTATTTTATTTTATATATTTAATTAGGTACACCAACAGCATACATATTATAGAATCAAAATAAAAGGTACATGGCAACGGTCTGATACATATGCCAATTACAGGTATACACAACATTTACCACTGAAGCACACAGTTATTATGATATTACAAATTTAGATAAGATAAAAACTACTAAAATATAAAAATATGAAACAAAACAATAACAAAATGAAATAAAAATTGTTTAAAACTTAATTCTATAAAGACGAACTTGTTTTGGACAATATTACACGTCTGTATTTAGCGAGCGGGTCAGAAAACACATCAATGTCTGGGTAGCTGTCCTCTGCGGTTTTTATTCACGTTTATAATTTCTCCGGTAGCTTGTAGCGTGATGTTATATATCCTATGTTATTTCTGAATAACGAAGTATCGTAATGGAGAAAGAATTTAAAATCGGCGGAGTACTATTTGAGTTTATTAATTACTAACATAAATACAAATCCTTTCTATTTCTTATATTACTAAAGATTATAGACAGAGTTTGCTCTACTTGCAAATAGAACTGAGAACCTCACGATCGATTGAAAAAATAAGTACTAATTTCTACCTCGGGAAAATATAGCTCCTAGACTAATATAATAAAACGTAAAACAAATGTAAATGCTATATTTTTATTACAGCAGACCGGTGTTCCGACATCGTGTGTAATAAAAATCGTGTATTTTTTATTTTTGCGCTTCATTGGACCTTAGTTGGAAGAAAGTAGAACTATTTTATTGAATTTGTAGCCAGCCTTGAAGGCTAACGTACGAGTAGCTACGAGTCCGGCTCCATTGTATCCAAGATTATTAAGTTAACGAAATGTACCTGAGCGGTTTTTTAAGTAGACATGCAATTTTTCGTTGAAATATTACGTACGTAAATATTACGTCATTATGAAATGCATCGATGGGCCGTACAGAGAGAGAGAGCACTACTGACAGCACGGATGGCGTAGTGGCTTAAATGGTTGCCTCGCCACTGTTACTGTGCCGAGTGTTGTGGGTTCGATCCCTACGCGGAATAAAACTTAGTGTGTTCCACATATGGTTGTTCTGAGGACACAAAGAACACCCAGAGTTTTCTGTCCATTGTTTCAATATTTGTAAGGTCCACCCGCTACACAGGAATTATTCCTAATGCGGGAGATGTCTTTTTTAAGAAGAAGAAGAAGTTGTACCGAATCTGAGTATTCTTTATTTGAATGATTGTAAAATGTCCGGCGACACAGCTTTAATTACTGGTGCAGGCGTTCTCTTTTTAAAAAGAAAGCAAAGCAGAAGGGCACTTCTTGATTATGACATTATTTGGGATTTCACCAAAATTATGGCTATTCGACTGGTATGACCGAAGTATTTCGCCACAGAGATTCCTTTTATTCTTTTTCAGCCTGAGCCAGAGTAGTCAGGTTAACCGTGTATAAAAACGTGGTGCAATGTCCCTCGAACACAGGGAGGGTCCTCCGACTAGGCTGGGTGATCTTGCCCGGCAAGCTGCAGCCTGACAATTGACGTCCGGCAGTTATATGTATAGTAAGCTGGTAATGTAAAATTCAGGTGTAATTGTGTGTAATTGGTTACATCGCCATCTCTTATCGTGTGTCGTAACTTCACTTGTTTAGACCAGGACACGAGATACAAAGTACACCTAGACTACGAACAATTATTTGTGGAGTAAGCGCGCTAACAGCGACTGCTTTTTGTACATGTTGGCAACGGTAGTCGCTTATCACTAGGTGCGGCGTTTGCTTTTTTGCTAGCTTGCTAAACAAATATTCTCATTGTCGGTGCATTAGTAAATAGTAAAACGAGCATTAAAACCATTGCACCGTCTATAACTTTCTTTTGGAGTAACTAACGCTATTTTGGTGTCAAATCCAGACTTGATTTTTTCAGATCGATGGCAAACGATTATGTCAGTATGTTTGGTGTGTTGCGAGAAGTCTGTGTATTAGAGGTGTAGTTTTTATGTAGCGAATAATCACTACATATTATAAACTAAAGTCCTCCGTGATAAACTAAAAAACTAATTAACGAGTTTTCAAGCGGCTTTCACTAATAGATAGAGCGATTCATGAGGAAGGTTTAGGTGTATAATTTGTTAAGGTTTTTTACTGCTCGTGCGAAGCCGGCGGGTTGCTAGCATATTATATAGTAACAATTGTCTCTTAATTAGAGTAAGTGGCTTGCGCGCAGTCTGATTAAGATCCAAAAACTTATTGATATCAATACGCACATTTCTAGGCTCCGTGCTACTAAAATATTCTGAATACATAATAATATACAACTTATGGCGACCCGGATAAACCGAACGCAAACTTATAAGTTATCGTTGATCGCCTGGTTGGTTCTGTGATATACCATCGAAACCAAACAGGCGGTCTTTGTTACGTTTAATAATACTACCATTACTCGGTACTACGTTCTGTGTGGTCATCAATCGTGTGCAAAGAGCAGTGTTTATAGCAATCACTCGTCAAAGCGGTGCTGCGTTGTGTAGCCAACAATTACGCGCTGTTTTGATCGATCGTAACAACTGAAAATTACAAACTGCTGTCGGCGATAACGGACAAATGTTTACTCATTATTGAGATTGTAGAACGTTTCTAGAAGTTTTTGTGTATGATGCTTATGGCTGCGGTTTTGCCTGCGTTTGTATCGATGGGATGAAAGTAATAGCTTTTATTTTCAGAGTACTTGCACGTAGCTTTTAGTAGCTTAATGTTATTAAGCAATAATTTATATGTTATAAAATTATAAATAATAATAATATTTTATTAGATAATAGTAAACGTAACTAGTGTACCTAAAGGCTCGAGTTTAATCTCGGGTCACGCAAACTGTTATTAGGTTTTCCTGGGAAGCAATCCTCTCTCAGGAGCACGAAGCCTGGAGCTGCTAGATGGCAATAGACATTAATAAAGCTGGCAAAATGTGGTTGCTCCACACGTCTGTCTACGCCTTTAGTAATATAGGCATATTTATGTATGTACGTATGCGCGTATCGTAATCGCTCAATCAAGATATTTCAATAATTCGCGCAAATTTAGTTTATACAAATCGCGATAAAATGTACAGAAGTCAAACATGCGATCTAACCATGATTAGCTCTATTATCAATTAAAATCATTCATCACATCATCTTCATGCCCGCGCTCAACACAATACGCCTTCATTGCATTGCACTGCTCACTATGGACATCTCGTTCTCCTAATAAAACAGACTTAACTCGAAATTTGAAAGTTAGGCATTTTGAACTGTGTAACTCACATATTATTAGAGTTCAAATTGCCTAACTACCAAATGTCGAGTTAAGTCATTGTTTTATCAAGAGAACGATCTGATACGTACGCACAACTTTTACCTTTGAAAAATATTTCACTTACGGATTTCTCGGCGCTCCCATGCGGCATTATCGCGATTATCGCGCGAATGTCTGCCACCTGTTCAACTTCGGTATCTTCGATTGCGATTTCCGACAATGTTCTCGCGAACTAGTAATCGCGCGTTTGCAAATTTTGCGCGTTCTTGCGATGTTCACGTAACGGATGATGTCATAAAAACATGGCCCAAAATTTACATTTTGATGGGCCATTAAAATCAAAATTAAAATTGTCGCGCGTCAGCGATATTTTGTTTTTTGTGAGCAGGAGCTGTTGCGTTTCATGTTAACTAATTTAAAGCAGCGATAGCCTATGACCGTTGGTCTTCCACGCAGACGTTTCAAATTCAATTCCCAGGCGCGCATCTCTGACTATTAAAAATTATATGCGTAATAAATAGTTAATTATCGCTTGCCTTAACGGTGAAGGAAAACATCGTGAGGAAACCTGCATGTCTGATAGTTGTGTGTAATGTCCTCTAAGATATGTGAAGTCTGCCAACCCGCACTGGACGAGTGTGGTCGACCACACTCGTCCATAGGCCATAGTCGACTATGGCCTAACTCTTCTTACACTTTAATCAATCTGTTATTCTATTTTTGAATAATATTGTTATCAGATAGAAGAGTAAATAAAGTAACGAAACAAAGGTATTTATGACTGCGTCAAAATAAAAATGCTATATATTAATTAGCGACTAACCTAAAAGAAAACCAGCTCCAAAATTACTTTGTTACCTAAATAAATGAATGGATTTACCTTTGACTATTATTTAATTTGGCATGACTTATACGACAACTGTCTACATACGTCGGAAAAAACGCAAATATATAAAGCTCTAAAAACTTGGAAACAATGAGCGATAAATACGTAAAGTAGTTATATAAATCAAAAACCCAAAGTAAAATTTGGTCAGTCTGACTTACCCAAAAGTATTAAGCATAAATATTTTCAGCAATCCATAACGTACTTAATTTACTTAACATTTTTGCAATAGACTATTTATTTTGGTAATTTATTTATTCTTCTATCTAAATTTAGTTTAATTATTAAACAACCAGGAAAATGTTAGTTATTTTATTTCGTTGAACAGACATTGCCTTCTTAATAACTATGCAGGTCGACTTCCAGTACACAATTGGAATTCTCAAACGTAGCTACCGGCTACGGCGCCGTAATTTAAAATATTTTCTTCTACCATTTTGTTCTTAATTTTTTACTCTTTCCACCCAGTGTTATACTGGAAGTTTTCTTTTTAATAAAACTGTCAAGAAGTTTCTAGTGTATTGAAGAAAATTGTTGCATAAAAGTTGGTAATGTTGCGTTTAAATCGATGTTGTAAAGTTCACGTAGGAAAGCGCCGAGGTTGTTATTATTTCTACGCTTTACTTACTTTTGTATGTTGGGGTAATTACTTTCTTTGTTATTTGTTGTTTGATAATTACTTTGTATTGTTGAATGACAGCCCTCTGCTCGAAATTAATTAAGGTTAATATCGAGATACTTCCAAATATGCTGCAGAAGATGCTAAGTTTTGATCTATGATTAAGTCTTTTGACAGTTATTCATTACAGCTTTATATTCGAAAAGGCATTATTACATTTATTTTTATATAATTAAAATCCTTCATATTTATAATTCTTATGAAAGGAGGCGGCGCGTATTCACAAGAACACACAGAATCGGAATAAATATCTGTAGGTTAGACATTTTTATTCACTGTTTTACCCTGCCTAAAACCTAACTGGTTTTTAAAGATTACGTACGACTTAAGTTGTTCCCATGGCACAAGCTTGCTTGCGATTGTAAGGTTCCCGTTTTCAACAAGATGTTATTAGTATTTTTACCAGAAAAATCCCTGCAACAGTTTCACGCACGCATTTTTTACGTGGCATCCTAAACATAGGTGTTATAATATATATAGTATCAGCCCTGTATTAAACTGTCCCACTGCTGGGTACGGGCCTCTTCTTAGTATGAGAAGGGTTAGGCCATAGTCCACCACGCTGGCCTAGTGCGGATTGGTAGACTTCACATATCTTCGAGAACATCATGGAGAACTCGCAGACATACAGGTTTCCTCACGATGGTTTTCTTCACCGTTAAAGCAAGCGATAATTAACTATTTAATACGCATATAACTTCAAAATATCAGAGTTGCGCGCCTTGGGTACGAACTCAAGACCTGTGCGTGGCAGTCCAGCGATTTCCCACTAAGCTATCACTGCTGATATAATCTATACTAATATTATAAAGCTGAAGAGTTTGTTTGTTTGGTTGAACGCGCTAATCTCAGGAACTATTGGTACGAATTGAAAAATTATTTCAGTGTTGGATAGCCCATTTATCGAGGAAGGCTATAAGCTGTATAATATTACGCTACGATCAATAGGAGCGGATCATCAATGAAAAAGCAGACGAAGTTGCAACTTGTCTATACTATAATATTATAAAGCTGAAGAGTTTGTTTGTTTGGTTGAACGCGCTAATCTCAGGAACTACTGGTTTGAATTGAAAAAATCTTTTAGTGTTGGATAGCCTATTTATCGAGGAAGGCTATAGGCTATATAAAATCACATTGCGGCGCAGTAATCATAAACGCGAGTAAAACCGCGGACACATCTAGTTATACATATATAATGCGGATGTATCTCTTTTCACCTCTTCGGGGATAACAGCCGACAGGTACGCGTCTCCCTATGTATGTACTATGAAGTACATAAGCATCTACATACACAATATCATTTATTTATGTATATAAAGGCATGAGTTCCGCACAACTTATGAATAGAAAGCCCAGAGAGATTTTATTCCACATTTTGCACGTTCGCCCATACGTCCTCGTCTCACCGTCGACTGTACGGTTGCATTCATTACTTCAATATATTCTGCAGCAATTTATTTATATTTTTTGTACATTTGCAATGAAAGGATTGAGGTGAAATGTGTGTTTTTGCTTCTTTGTAGCGATAAAAACATGCTAGAAAAGGAATAATTGAATTCTACGAGTTGAAATGGTTGAAAATGTTTGGAAACGAAAAGGCTACCTAGGAAGGGTAGTGAAATCATCTGCTATAAGAAAAACCTTTACAGAGACTGTTTTACAAGCATTGAATTAATTATCTAAGTGGCACAACGGTAGTGATTGCGTCTGTTGTGAGTTTGTGAGTTCTCGGGTTTGATACCCGGAAGTAAAATACTTATATAATTTTATTGATGAATTCAAACGTTCAACATTCGGCATATAGATAATATGTATTTACAATTAATAATGCACTCTTGTCGTACACTCCTTGTAAAGTGGTTGTGGTCATGGATTATGAGATATAACGGCTATTGCGAGACTTCTCCATCTCTCTCTATCCGTGGTATAGCGTGCTCATTCAGGAATACTTCATAAACGATTTAATGAGGTCTGTCCATCTTGTGGGTGAACGGCCACGAGAATATTGGCCTTCTATACTTCCTTTACCATTAATCGTTCTTATCAATAAATCGGATTCACACTTAAACAATTGACGAAAGCCTTTGTCTGATGCGAAGTTCTTTCAAGATGGAAACGTTAGTGCGGTAAGCAGTATATTTTCTCTTCAGTAGTTCATTACACTTATGTAACAATACGTTGTTTATAACATTAAATGTTATTTTTTTACAAATAACTTTTGCCGGCGCTTCCTTTGGGAACATTACTTTTTTCTGGATAAATGGTACCGTATGTCCTTTTTGTATCACTGACAACGTGTATGCTAAATTTCATAATGATCTGTCGAGTAGTTAAGGCGGAAAAGCGTAACAAACAAACACATTCACATCTATAATATTACTTAGGATTACTAAGGATTAAATAGACACTTTTAACAAATCAATATCAGTACTTTTTAAAATCTAAACTAATTCCGCTTATTGCATCTCTTTTAAACATACTTGAGCTGACAGAGACCGCAATTTTCTATATCTTTGATATCATAAAGCGCCTTATTTTCATTGTTACTGTTGTTTTCACATAAGCTTGAGTTAGATCGTGTGCTGCTGTTATTCTTTTATAATAAATGTATGTGACCATAATGCCATACCAATGAAGGCGGAAATCCTTGAAATATGATTTATTATTTAATGCTTGAACGTGTTCAGTGGAACGTGGTGTAATATTTGTAACTCTAGTGATACGATACTTAGATAACATAAACATTACTATGCAATGTTTCATTACTAATGTAACATGCGTTAGAATAATGTAACATAGTGTATGTTACATTATACGTCACTAGCTTTGGCTTGCGGCTTCGCTCGCGTAGTAGTAGGTGAGGTAATATTAGTAATAATACTTAAAAAAAAAGAAATATAACCTATGTTACTCGGTGATATTACAGCTATCCAAATGTGAAAGGATTTTTAAAATCGGTTCAGTAGTTTTGGAGTTACATCCTTACAAACAAACAAAAAATCAAATCTTTCCTCTTTATAATAATAGTACCTATAGATTTAATGTAACGTACCTTTGGATAATGTAACATAGATATGTTACGTTATTCTAAACGGCAGCGAGAGCTTAGTAGGAGACATTTGGACTGCCACGAATGCCTGCGAATCTCTGACTTTTCGAAGTTATGTGCGAATAAATAGTTAATTTAAAGCTTACTTTAACGGTGAAGGGAAACATCGCGAGGAAACCTGCATGTCTCAGAATTCTCCATAATGTTCTCGAAGATGTGAAGTCAGCCAATCCGTAGCGGGCCAGCGTGGCAGACTATGGCTTAACCCTTCTCATATTGAGAAGAGGCCTAGCTCTGGGACAGTTTAATACAAGGCTGATATTATAAGATTCGTTACATATTTTTAATAATTTCTGTGTTACGGGAGTATTTACAAACATTTAAACAACGGACACAAAGAACGCCTAGACACGGAACAACCTTTTTCAGATCACACAAATTTTTGTACCGTCTAGGATTCGAACCCAAAACACTCGTGGCAGCGGCGAGGCGACCAGTTAAACCACTACGCCATCCGTGCTGTCTGACTAGTGACGTATATATATATATTACATCGAGATAGGCAGAGGAGTAACATCCTTACTAATAATAATATAAACGAGAGAGAGAGAGACTCATATTATAAACGAGAAAGTTTGTGAGGATGTATGGATGTATGGATATTTGTTATTCTTTCATTTAAAAACTACTGGACCGATTGTGATGAAACTTTTAACATACAAACAGCAGCACCCGCGTAAGTCCCGTTCCCGTGGAAATATCGGGATAAAAAGTAGCCTATGTGTGAATTCAGGTCTCCAGCTATCTACATAGTTACAAGTTTCATCACAATCGGTTCAGTAGATTTTACGTGAAAGAGTAACAAACATCCATCAGCCTCCCAAACTTTCACATTTATAATATTAGTATAGATTAAGAAACAAAAAACAGTTTATTAAATTAACAGCCTCAATAAACAATTATTCATTTAGCGGAGAAAACCCATACAACGTTGATAAAAATTATGACATTAGTCTTATTTTAAAATACTGTTTCTGCTGACCGGAGCTAGAAATTCAGATACATGTGCCCTAATTCCAAACGTGAGATTTCAGATTTGGCAGTCCAATAGTCGACTAGGCCATCGCTGCCAAAGATAAATCCGATACGAATCGAAAATCAATTATAAATGCGAGTCAGTCAGTTGCCATATGATATGTACCAGTTTCAATAGCGTTAACGCTTCTTACAAGCTAAGAGAAAAACGTTGCGTCATGTCTTGATTGAGAAAGACAAAAGATCATGATTATGTGACGTTTGAAAGAGTACAATACATTTTCAGAATGTGACTTGGTGACAGAGCAGTGCACTTCCTTAAGAATCTGATACCCTAGTCACCATAGTAAACACACCTAAGGTTATGTGGCTGTGTGTGTCTGTGTGGAGATATATTTTATCTGAACTGCTCCAGTTTTGAATCTCTATAGTGTCGAGAGGACATACAAAAAAAAAACATTGTGCAAACAATACACAAACGGACAAACTTATGTCCGCTCGACACTTGACTCATTATTAAGTCCAGGGGATTTCGTTCTGACCTACGTTCATACACTTTTGCCTGATGTTTATCATACCCGAAGATCATACTCAGAGCTTTTGAGTTCGATCCTCACACAAACACCTCTTTACTTTACTTTTTGATGTTATGTAAGTTTTAAATTGGTAATTATCGCTTGCTTTAACGGTGAAGGAAAACATTGCGAGGAAATCTGCAAGTATAAGATTTCTTCAAAATTTTTTGAAGGTTAATTTACCCGCGGTTTTAAGCTTGGTAGACTAAAGCCCGTACCCTGCCGTCAGTTTTTAAACACGGCTGATATTAATTCATTTTTTTACTTACACTTGTCTAACTGTAGCATGATAACGTGGAATGTAGTAAACATTAAAATGCGACATTAATCAATAGAGCTGAATTTTAAAGAAACGCTTTGGAAAATTTAAGGCAACGCCATAAATATTAAGGTAAAACTTTTCAGAAGTATTTTAACATTCTTCCGCACATTATTAAAGTATTTTCTATAAAAATATAACATTTACTCGCTACAATCCAAACTGTCTAACTAACGATGGAACATCATGATTCATCGACTTTCACTTACCAACCTCCTTTGTAAGCTTTATTTTATTTTTCATAGGCCAAGGTCATACCCTATACAGTCTATTAATCAATCAAGGAAAGCGTTTCAGCTCCGTCTATATTGTGAGTGGCAGGCTAAACTTGTAGCGGTCAAACAATATGGTTAGGTGAAAATACAACTAATGTTTACGGATTACTTACATTTTCTGATAGCCTGGTAGCTGAAGATTGAAGCAGTCATGGATATTATTTATTATTTTCTTTGTAGATTTTTGTTGCTGTTGCTAAATGTTTGGAAATATATCATCCATTTTTTGACTCCAAGAATGGCGCAGTGGGCTGAAGTCTCACACTGCCAATATATCAAATAACGCGGATTCGGATCACATACGAGGTAAAAATTAAGCAAACCGTGAACCCACTAGTTGTTTTTAATTAGTCTTTCACACTATCACGAAAAATAGCCACCGCACTATAGATCTTAGAATAAACCTAGTGAGAGAGTTTCGATCAAAATAAAACTAATTATTCAAACTAATCAAAATAAAACTAGTATTTTCTGTAATAATAATCTTACTCAGTATATTTCACCACTGTTTAGAAGTTAAAGCTGAACAGGTTGCTTCCAATATTTTCCCATAATAGAACCAACTCAGTTTGGTGTCCCATTCACACATCAATGAGCGGACACAAAGAATTCTCCAAATCAAAGCTGTTTCACTATAAACAACCATTTTTCTTCTTAGTAGGTTAACCTGTAATATTGCCTTCTTTTTAACCTATCCAGTCTTGGGATGCCAGAAATCATTTTGTGTCGGGCCGCGGGAGCACCGCTGCGACTCAATAAATAAATGGCATCCACTAAATCGTTATTAAATTTCTATTCAACAACATTCGCATAACACAGTTACATTATAAATATTGTTGTTTACATAATGAAGCTCATACTTTGTAATAATTAGGCTATTTAACTTTTATTATACCTGCCGTGCCAATATTTAAAATTAACTGCGAAAATTATTGGCAGTCTGCCACTGTAATTGTGCTGTGTTGAACTTCATTGTGCAATTGATAATACAGAGATGTTGTTTTATCTATCTTTATATATAAAAATCTTCTGTGCGTGTGTTTGTAATTAAACTCCTCTTAAACGGCTGGACCGATTATGTTGATTTTTTTTGTGTGTGTTCAAGTGTATTCGAGAATAGTTTAGATTTGTATTTTTTCTTTTTCTTTTTTTTGTCGTGTGTATAGGACAACGTCTGTCGGGTCCGCTAGTATGTATATAAAAATCTCGTGTCACAGTGTTTCTGGTTGCACTACTCGGAAACGGCTCGCCTGATTTTTATTAAATTGTTTATACATATATGTGGTAGGTAAGAGAATAGGTCGTAAAGAATATTTCATACCGCTAGGTAATTAAGGTGTTCCCTTATCCTGATTCTTTTTTATATATCATTGACAATTTTTGTGTATTCACGGGATTTAATTTATACGGCAGAACATCGTTTGCCGGGTCAGTTAGTAGTACTATAAGATTAGAACATACTGCTTGTTTTTTTGATTATCATAATCGTCCGAATGTCTTTAAAGTGAAGGCAAAGACACAGTACATAAATATACAGTATTGTAACTCGGCCGTATCTTTGAAATACATGCCTACAGCCGCGCGGTAAGTAAATATGCGATAGGGCTGAGATGCCCACTAACAGCATTTTAATTAAATCTGCCTATTTTGAGTTTCTATTTATTTTTGTGATTGCAAATATTTTTTATTTTATTTAAACAAATAAAATACTTTGTGAATGGAATAGGAAGTGTTCAATAAAAATGCATGTTGTTTTTTGATTGGTAGATTTAATTTAAAAATACATGTTTATGTTAGATTTAAGACTTAATAACAAATCGGTCTTATAAATTTGCGACTGAAAAATATTTGCTCCTCGACGTACGGAATGCTTTATTATTATATTTGAAAGTATAAAAAATCCGCATTCAAATATAAAGTTTAATTAAAAATTGTTTTGGGAAATATGGACAAGGAGGAGAAAAAGGAATATCTTTTACTTGGTTATAGATACCTGCAGCTACTTTACAATTTATATGTTTAGTTTTAAAAGAAGTTCGCGCGGTTACTGTTTAAAAAACAACACACCGTACGATCGTCACTGCGGCGCATTCGCGACTGGTTGCGAGCCGAGCGCATGCCGACGCCAAGGCGCGTAGGTATGACTCGAGTTCCGACCGTTTGTATGAAGATAGGTTACTGTATATTTATGTACTGTGGCAAAGATTCAAATCTATTATTATGTAAAGAAGCAACATTCCCTTGTTAATTGTTTATAATCGTAAGACTGACAGTCGTTTACCTATAGCGTTATCCTTGTCCCGCTTGATGAGCACAGCTCTACGATGTTAAGGTATTCTGCAGACAGACTTTTTTTCAGGTCTTTTTTCCAATGGACAGAAAAGTCCGTGGCTACGGTTGCCAAGGCGAGCAACCACGGTCTGATCTGTCCGTTCTTCGTGTGCGATTTTGAATTTTATAATAATACGTTCTATAATGCTCGTCATGTTTTTCGGTGCGACGTTGACAATCGTCTGCGGAATGTCTTTTCCAGAGACGCTAATCGTGTGTCCGTATTAGTAATAGTAGTACACAGTATGTAGGACAGGATTACTTGATATTCCTTATTTCGAGTATTAAATAGCCTTGTAGATTTCACTATGAATGAACCGGCTCGGTGAAGCACTGTTCTCTATCAAATCATGGAATATCGACGTAAAGTTGAATTTCTGAACTATTGACCGCAAAAATAAGCGCAATCTATGCCACGGCATTAACGTGGTAGCCAAAAACATAACTACTACTCAAATGAGTAGTGAAGACAGTTCAAAAAAATAAATATCAATTTTTAAACATTCATATATGCTAACTGCAAAACTTTTAATATTATTGCCTTGTATTTCATCTCCTAATACAACTCTCTAACCTTTCTGAAATGTTAAGCACAGATAACTTCAACATACGCAGAAGAGAGACACGAATACATGAAATACACCGGTAAGAGAGAGACGAAAGTTATGAATAATTCATGTATTGTGATTCGGTGCACAGCGGTGTCATTGCTGTTACATTTTTCAAATGCTTTATACGATGTTTTCTTAAACAGTGGATTTTTTGTATCGTTTTGATTTATCGGCCTGCAGTCAGTAATGCGCCACTTTTTAGGGTACCGTACATGAATGGGATCCCATTACTAGAGTCTACGCTAACTGTGATCTTGATTTAAAGGGCTTTATCTTTTGCACCGTATCAGGTATGCTGAAATTTTTACTGAATATGTTATTGTGTCATTATTAGAGATCGGATAATCGGATCGATATTTACCTTGAGTTAATTTTTGGTTTACTGACTAAACGGCTGGCTGGCTGGAAATCGGATTATGAGAAGATTTTTACTAAAAATAAAATACTCTATAAAATTATAAATATTGCTTCTTAACCAGTCGGATTTATGTTTACTTTACATTCAATTTTGACACCTCATTCAATTACATACATATGTGTGTATTTAGGGTATGAAGAAAAAGGTGTGGTAAATAAAAGCAACATACATTATTGTAAATATTTTTATAAAAAACAGTACTTTTTATGTATTTGAGGATATCCCACAAAATATTATTTATTTTGTACATACAGAACATACATGGAAAAGAAATGAAAGGTAGTAGGTATTATTTGTCGATAAAAGCGCTTTCCATAATAGCCAATACCTGAAATACCCTTAAGGTAAATATGTACCCGATTACCCGATCTCTAGTTATTATAGTTGATATCTTTACAAGTAATAAGCAACTCAAAGTCACAAAGTAATACTCATTAACGTCCAAGTTTATCGGTTAATGAGCTTACTAAAGTATGCTGCAGTTACTAGGTTCGGTCAAGGGTTGAGAAGACTACTGTAGTTGAGATGATGACATGAAATTCAGGCAGTGGCCCTGACTTTCATACAGTTTATCCGATTTAATCGCCAAAATAGGCACATAGTTTCGCTGTGTATGACAAACCTATATTTCACTAAAATAGATATGGTTTTTAAGTAGTCTGGCTAGTTTATTGCAGACTCTGTGCTTCTACTGAGAATTTTGAGATAGAAAGCACAATAACAGTTTGTCTAACTCAGAAATCGTACCCAGATCCTGACGCACAGCAGTCGCATACACTGCCGATGTACCACAAAGGCAGCCAAAGTACCTACAAGGAACATGATTATTGTGTTATTTTTTTATTTTACTCAAATTGTAGAAATTGTAACACTTAAAAACTTGAAGTAATTATAGCTCACCACACAGTGAAACAACAAATAATAAAAATCAGTTATGTGTAAGATCGAAATCTTTGCGCGGTTTCGACTCTCACTTGCCTATATTGTTATATTAGTCGTTTAATGTATGCCTTCTTATTATGTATTATGAATGTCGAAGGTTTATAATTTTTTTGGTTATGCACGATATAGTAGATATACCGTTATATTCGTATTGAATGACGGAAAGCGCCGAGCGCAGGCAACAATTTAACAATATACATATTGTCATGCCTATGTCCCCCTAAAAAGGTATGTATGTATAACACCCATAATTTGCCAGTTGTGGTCTTAGGCACTACAGGCAAGCCTTTTTATTAACATGCTTAGATAGTAAAATTGATGATTGGAAACTTCGTACTCTAATAGCTTATTAAAGTATGGCGCAATATTTTATTTTATTTTGAAAACAAACAGTATCTTGAAACTAATTAACAACTATACAGGGTGATTTTGAAATCGTGTAATTCCTTTTAACCACGCATTCTACTGGTGATATAGAATAACCCTGACCATATTTTTATTTAATTAGAATTATTTTTTTTGAAAAATTTATGTTCCGTTTTTTTCGTGAATTGGTGTCAGATAGTCATATGTTAACCAATCGAGGCAATTTTAATTTTTTACTAATTAAAATAAAAAAACATATTAATAATTAATGTCGTAAATAATATCGGGCGGTCCTTTTTATTGCCCCCTATTATTTACGACATCAGTTATTGTTATGTTATTATTTTTAAATTAGCAAAATCTTAAGATTGTGTCAGGTGGTTAAAATATGAATATTTGAAATCATTTCATGAAAATAATCTGTACTCTAATTTTGCCGAAACCATTATTCTAATTAAGAAAAAATGTGGTCAGGGTTATTCTATATCACCAGTAGAATGCGTGGTTAAAAGGAATTACACGATTTCAAACTCACCCTGTATAAACATCTTTGAACCATTTAGACGTTTTCACATTTTAGTATTTAGTGCTTGATAACAATTAGGCAATAAGAACATGGACTGTATAAATAATCAAAAACTAGAGCGATTAGAGAACCGATTCAAAACACTCTGGTCGGTAATAAAACTCTTAAAGCTAGAAGGACTTGTGTTAAAGGTCTAAGTCATGCGAGTCGCCTAATTTGTTGATAATGCTTGCAGACCTTACGAAAAACGATCCGTTTCTATAGTTGGTAGTACCACGAGCAACATGTAAAAGATAGGGTATTCTAATTGATCTGGTAGGAACTCTTAAGTTTATCTTGTATATATATTACATAGATTTAATTATAATCGGTTCAGCTGATTTCGGCTCAGGTTGACTTTTATTTACTACATTTTGCCCGCAGCTTCGCTCGCGATAATATTGATTTTGTCAATCATTTTCTATCCCTCGGGCTCAATATTTTTTTCCTGGACGTGACCCCTGTTTTTTTACTACGTTGTGTAATCAGCCAAGTAGTTAAAGCCATCAAACAAAGAAAGAAACTCACATTCACATTTATATGGGGATGACCAATAAAATTGAACGTCATTTAACGCGCGTAAAATCCCGGGACTAATTGCAGTATTAATAAATTATTTGTATTATGTGGCGCAGCTTACATTTAAACTACTTCGCCATGCGCGCAGTTGAAAGATGTACTAGGCGAGCATATATGTAAAAGAGATTTGTAATCGATACAGAAAACATTTATCACATCCATTACGCGCCCAATATTAATTGAATACGTCGCAGTATGTACCTGATACACAATGTATTCCATTAATAATATGTATAATAAGCTTCCAATATCCGTTTTACCCGGAGTATTTCAATTAATATATTAATTATGCATAGCCTGTTATTACCTGCGTGGCTTATTGTTAATTATTGTGTGCAGTCGAACTGATTACTTCGTTAATTTCATTGCGTGTCAATTATGCAGTCCGTTTGACAGGTACAATGTGACTTGTATATGCAAAGTGGACAAAATTGGAACTATCGCAAACTATTAATAGAGGCTGGTACGTACGTTGACGTTGATAGTGGCGCCGTCAGTTCAAGCGTTGCTCTTTTCGTGTGGTTAATACCTGACTTTGTGTTAGAGATTTTCAATACATATGAATTTGACTCTGATTTAACAGACCGATTAACTGTTAGGATATTTTGAAGCCTATACATTCTTATTTGGTCCAGGGGCATATGTTGGCGCCAATGTTTGCTGCCAATATAACGGTCTCGGTTTAGATACCCAGGTCGGACTAAGGGTAATTATAATAATAATAATATAATATTCTATCACATACACACAACACCATCTAGCCCAAACTAAGCAGAGCTTGTACTATAGGTACTAGACAATGGATAAACATACATATATACTTTTTTTTTTGTAACAACATACATATTATAAATAGAAACACCCAGACCAAGACAAACATCCGTGTTCATGCATGCAAATGTTTGACTTGTGCGGGAATCGAACCCGCGACCTCAGGCGTCGCAGTCGGTTACAATTGCAATCGTAATTTCTAGTCTACTGTTCATTCTATTCCTAGCATGCTGTTTGACTTATTTGAGCCCAGCAATAGACTCGGCTTCCATTACGTAAAACCCAAAACCGACTTAGCTAGTAAAATATGGGCGTGATATTTCTACCTATCCCATTAGGCATAGAATATGTACCTACAAGCATGAGTCGATATATATACGATATATTCTCTAGTAGAGAAAGACCCAAGAAAAGATGGATGGATTGCATAAAAGATGATATGGCCAGGAAGGGTGTGAGTGCTGACATGACGACTGATAGAGATTTATGGAAGAGAAAGACATGTTGCGCCGATCCCAAATAGTTTGGGATGAGGGCAGGAGGATGATGAAGCATGAGTCGATATATGTATGACCTGAATCATAACTGCAGTGAATGGCGTATTCTAACTTGAGTCTCCGTAACTTTTTTACTAAGACAATAAAACTTAACTGGTTCAATTATTAAATCCCCACAACGAGCAGAACTCGTATTTATCATATACAGTAAGCACTTGAATCTAGTAAGATACAAATAGAAGTTTGGGTTTCATTATTACGATTAATATAGTAAAAGTGAGTTTTAAACATGCTTAAATAAGTGCGATTTCCATAAACTATTAAATAACCTTAACAAAGACATGAATAACCTACAAGAACAAAATAATATTTACTTAACCACAGCTTTAAAAAAGAAACATAAAATTCCACCATGCAATTATAAAAGATTACCTAATAAATCAAAACCTTGAATGCACCAATATAATTGCCTATATTTTAACAACTGCTATGTAATATTATTTCATTTTTCCTTCAAGGACAGCCAACGGTGGCCTTGAGGGAATCAATAGAACGCGTCGTTCCTGCATCCCCAAAACTTTTAACGCCACATTCCGCGGATGTTCCGCCGCCTTCACGGAGAATTTCACATTTCTTGCTTGAAGCCAGAGTATATATATTCGTATTAAGTTGTCCTCGCCCTATTACCTTTTTGCTGAGTTCGGCCGTTTTAAGGCCCCCACACAGAATAAAATTCACAGATTGTTGAACTGAGCTTGGGTGTTTTTGCTGACCTGGTATAAACAAGGATAATTGTTAGTGAGAGAGTTATATATATATATAGTATGTAAAATACAATGTAAATGTGGTCATGTCAATAAAAGGACTAGGTAGTGATATGCATAATTTCTTATAAATAATTTTCGATACACAACGCGAGCATATCCAAGATAGTATCGCACGAATTTATGTAGAGCTGTCAAAATTGTAAATATAATTGGAACGCATTCATGAACATGCTAAAAAGTTGTGTGTTTATTTAATGTTTGACGGTTGACATCATTTTATTACAAGGTATAGTTTCGTGAATCCCTGCTTATAGAAGACAAACCAACTTTGAAACAATGGAGTTAAAGAAACATTCACCAACCAATTATGGATCGTTTAATAGGATTGGAATGAATAATTTTTTTCATGTCGGGATCAACCATAGATCTTGGCTTTTTTATAGGCAGCAAGGTGGCCACTGCGTTACCTGTGACATTGATTTGAATATTGAGAAACTATAGAAAATTTGCGAGATAAACCATAACCCTCGGCTGTCTTATAGCAAGATGGCCATTGGCCATTGCGTCACCTGTGCCATCGATTCTAACATTAGCATACAAATGAAAATATGGATAATCGGATCGTAAGCGTGAATAACAACAAACCTTCATTTCACCCTTACCCAGGGTAAGATGATAAGCATTTTTCACCCCAACATTAATACAGCGTTCAATATTTCTGAACATTAAATGTCAGTAAATACTCATTGTCCTGAGCGTTTCTTTGCGTAATTCATGAATCTTAAAATGAGATTTTCTTGTAAATTCAATGTTTATTCTCTCTTCTTTATTTGACTTGATTCAATCAAACGATATTTCACAAAATGGGATTCCATCATAAAATTTTCCACAGACCATTATGTCTGTGAAATATTCACTGATTTATACTTTAAGAAATGTAATTTTCATATTTATAGCTTGAGGCAAAACATTTTTAAATGTTTTTGACGTGAAACACTAACAGACTGTCAACTATGTTAAAGAATAATCGGTTTTTCAGAGATGAGATTGTTATTATAAAATATAACATTACGCTAATGTTTCTGTGAAGGGTTTGGCAGGCATTATTCTTGGTCGTCATATTTAAGTCACAAGTAAAATATGGTAGGGCGGCCTTCAAAGACGGTAGTACTGGCATAATTTGAGTACCTTAATAACACCTGCGATCAACATGGACATCGAACTAAGAAAATGTATTCGTAGCCCTCTGCCAAAATTATATTAGTTGCTTGTAGAGTTCTGGACTTAATTTGATGTTTTATTAAGTCAAGTCAGTGAAACACTGGATTCCACGATGTTCTATGTGTCTTTCGGGTAAAGAATTCTCTCAGTTTTGTAGTCCAAATATTGAACGCATTAAACGTCATAGATCGTTTTAAAACTAGCTTAGAAATTATGTGTACTTGCAACGTTGAATATGTACATCTACTAATACACACATACTAAATACTAATATTATAAAGAGGAAAGGTTTTATTTTTTGTTTGCTTGTAACGATTTAACTCAAAATCTACTCAACCGATTTAAAAAATTCTTTCACCGTTATAAAGCTGTTTTATCATAGAGTATATATTTTATTTAAAAAAAGTACTGTTGCTAACATAACTTAACCTTCTTTTACGCGAGCGAAGCCGCGGGCAAAAACTAGTACAAACATAAAGTCACGCATGTTCCCAGACGAGTAGACAGAGGTTATGATTTTGTAATAACACTCATGCTTCATACATTTGCATTGCATTTTTCATGCACGCTACCGCTTAAGAATTTAGAGCATGTCATATCTTAAAAATGCAAAATTGGTTTGAGTTTTGATCATTTTGATACCGCACTGGTTTAATTAGTAACCTTGCTGCTCTCACTATGCACGTGTTGTGAGTTCGAACTCCAGGCAAAACAATAATTTTAGTGATCCACAAATATGTAGTTGTTATGTCTCGGATCTTTATTGTGCTCGTTGTCTTAATGTTTTTTTAAAAAGACTTTATCCTGTACAACGTTTCCGAATAAAAGTGGCTTCAAAATACATTTAACGTTTTTACAAGGGCATTCACTATGACTATTTCTTAAGCCTCATTGAACATGAAACTGTAAGGCTTAACCTGTCGTCTGATATTCCCCGTCTGTATATTTCAGCACCTATACTTTTGTTCACATACAATACCATGGGTAATCCGTACCTGCCACCGCAAGGGTTAAGCTACCTTTAATATTCTCTTTGAGCTAATCGCGAAGTAAACCTTCATCGATTCGCTATTATGAATAATACAAAAGTCAGACAATGGCTAGGGTAGACTATTTGTTTAATTTTATTGCAATTGTATTGGATTCTTTATGTTCATGATAATATTGATTAAGGTTTTCATATAAGGTAAACTTCTACAGACGTCTGGTCTTCTAGTACCTTACAATATATTCACTTTATAGATTATTGCAAGACGTTTCATTAGCTTATTTTTTACATAGATACATAGTATATACAGAGTGTCCCAGAAGTCGACGTCAAGCCGGAATCAGGTAACAGGCTCTTAGTTGTAATAGCTATAAAAAAAATACGATAATATGTCTGGGACACTCTGTATATAGTCTTAGACCTATGTCCCCTAGAGGGTAGCTAGAGGTTCATAGCATTCATATTGTTCCACCTATGGTATTGGTCTCACGGTATTGGAGGGCGAGCTTATTGTCGTTTACTAGGGGCAGTCCAGACGTGCTGCGATTAAGATAGAAATATACAATAAATAACACTACCCAAACTGGTAATGGAATACATCTCTATTCAGTTGCGCTATCGCTACGCCACCATGGCATGTTTATTGCCATTAAACTAAAACGCTTTAGTTTTAGTTTTTATAAAATGCTGCTTATTTACTTCTCTATTTTAAATTATTCATGATATTGTTTGTAAGTGTTAATTGCGTAACTACAATATTTAATTGCTATCACTAAAAATATATGTAAATACAAAATTACCACTTTTTGACATCCATATATGATTATTTAATTACATCGGTATTAAGTATTATATAAGTTTATATATTATACAAGTATTTTAAATTGTGAATAGAATATTTATTAAGTCTGGCGCGAAAAGTGGCCTATCCCGTTGAATTTCTGGCAAAAAAAGTGAAAGGAAAGGCCTTTTCGCTTATGCACCGCACAGGTGCATTCGTAGTCTGAGTTCGTAGTGCGAGTTTGTTTTACGTATACGCGATTGTCACGTTTAAGACGTTCGGCGCTCCGATTGGCCCGCTCCAAGCTCTTAACCAATCAGAGAGCCAAATGGGGAAAACATTTCGATCGCGTTGACGTAAAAACAACTCGCACTAGGCACCCTGATGTCTGTTTATGATATTGTAACTTCCTAACGCATACATTGATTTCAATGTAGTTTAATTAAATAAAAGGATGTTTTAATTAGGACGATTTTCAGATTTATCTAAAGAAAAATTATATGAACTTTTCAAGGTTCTGACGTAAATGAAATGAAAATGAAAATATAACTACTATTTATTATACGGTTTATTTAAAAAGAAGTACTACATTTTGCTGTTTTACAATGTTTAAACTATTTCGTTTATAGCAGTTTAATGTATTACATTCGCGTAAACATACAAAATTATTACGGTGGCAAGTTTCTTTCAAAGTTTTAATATTTATTTTAACTATGTATATGAACGTAAAGATGAAGAGTTGGTTTGTTTTTTGTTTGAACGTGCTAATCTCTGAAACTGCCTTTCAGGTATGAAACTTCTTTCTGTATTTGTTAGTCCAATTCTTGAGTAGCCTTATAGGCTATATAACATCACGCTACGAGTTACGGCAGCCGAGCACTAATCATAAACTTGACTGAAACTTCTTCTTTTCGTGTAGTTAGTGCCCAACGTGTCGTCAAGAGTTGTTCAAGCCGCCCATAGGCCTCTGACATGGCTTAACGACTACTGTCAATTTGACAACAACCGGGACCGACTTTTTATGTGCCTTCCGAAGCACGGAGACGCTCAGATAAAATACCACTAAGAGGTCACCCATCTATAGACTGACTGCACCTAACGTTGCTAAGCCTCGCTAATCGTTTACCGATCAGTGAGTGCAACTGGCTATGAGCTGAAACTACGAAGGCAGGTAATCTTAACTAATACTATAAATGTGAGTGTAAGTCTGTTTGTTTCGCTTTCACGCCTACTCGACTGATCATTATGAAAGGAGAATGGGTAATCATAATATCACCCTTGAAAGGGAACTAGGCATAGTGTATCCATGCTCCAAAAACCCACGTTAATTTTTGAATTGTTCATGATTTATCCTGTAGTGTTAAGTTCTAAAAGCTATACGATTCTTTTTCAATAAATTAAGATTTGAAACGATTCGTATGATTTTATTTTGACTTCACAACTATTTTTAAAACAGTTCTGAAGGGCTATCAGAGTTACCAACAATAAAGACATCGTTATTTAAATATCCCACTCACAAATATTAAAAACGTATTATAATTGCAATAAATATACTAAAATATACTTTTACTAACTACTTACTTATAGTTGATATTAACTATCGTTTAGTTATTTACTTGCAAAACAATAGTATGAAATGAAGAAAATAGTTCATATATATTTTCTAAAATCGATATATAAATGTTATTAATATGGCAACAAGTGCAACAGCATATTTCCGGGTTTAAGATATTAAAAAAAATAAAACAAAATGGAGACCATAGCAATTCCTACATATGTATATTATGACTTTCCACATGAGCAACACTGCAGGTGGTAACTTGATTTGGTAGTTTTATTAACTAATAATGTTGTGAAATATAACTCAGTTGTACAACAATAATAATATAATTTCATAAAATTATTATTATTTAGAAATATGAGTTTTGTTACACATAACTGGTGATTTTTAACATCTCAGATAAAGTTAAAACTAAGGGTAACTGTTTTTAAAAGAGCATTTTCTAAAAATCTCGAAGGCTTTCGTAAATCATATTTATTTTTCTTTAAATAATTTATTATTCCCTATATAATGAGGTAACTCTCATCTCGACTCATAAAATATTTATACCAATTTATATTGGTATAATATTTTTCTGGCTTGTATGGATACACATTGTCAGGGACGTTACCTTCCATCTATAAAAAAGTACAGTTCTCGAGGTACTACAAAATAAAGATTAACGCGAGCGGAGCCGCGGGCAAAATCTAGTAGTTAATAAATTGTTAAGTGTTTACTCTTGAAATAATATTTTTGTATACATTTCTAACGTATTCATCTATCCCTTTCACATTATATAATCTTGTTAACCGTATCCCATATGTTTGTTTAGCTCCCGAATACTCTTGATTGCCAGTATTCACACTGCGACACGCACACATGTATACCGTATTAATTGCTTATTCAATGTGGCAAAATTCGGTCGCTCTCATCACTTGAGTGTTGCCAGCAATACATTAGTATTTACGTAATTAAGATTAATATATCAAGACGTGAACGATATGAGATAGTCTGTTATAATATTGAATGTCATATTATTTGTTGTTTGCTTACATTCGCAGCGGTGGGTTTGCGGTTGCTGTGCATGAGGCCACGGGTTCGATTGCCGGGTCAGGAAAAGTGTTATTAGCTTTTTTTGTCTAGAAATTCGCAATAATAGCACGGAATTTGGTGCTGTCCCCGGTAAATGGCATACATGGGACCATGGCTGGCTAAGTTGAGTCTTATTATACCTCTTTGGGATATTTGTGTAAATAATTAATTTTCATTCGATTTTTCTTACTTCAAAGATAACAAACAGTTACAATTTATTTATTAGTATTTTGTTATGTTCCATGTTGAAAGTCCAAGAGACAGACTTTTGTTATGTCCTAGCAGTGAAACATAACAAAAGACTGCCAGGAGATTTGGTTTTGGACTTCCAAATCACCCTGTTCGAAGATATCCCCTGTCAGTCCAGCTCAAAAACATAATATACCTTAAAAAACTAGTCTTACTAATAGAAATCGCTAAGGTAGTCAATAAGCCAGCGGAATCCGCCGATGTTTTGTCACGACATTTTCCACGTCATTTTCCTGTATACAGTAGAAATTGACACGAAGGTGTCAATTTAGCACAAGTCAGCGGATATTATCCTTATCCTTACTTCCTTATTTTTACTTCCTTAACCTTACTCATATAGTAATGCGAAAGTGTGTTTGTTGTCCTTCTTTCACGCCGTACATCCTTTTTACGTACATCCTTTTTTTGGAGTGTGTGACACGCCGTCATAGATATTATAATATAGCTAGACATTAAAAAGTCTGTAAGTACATGGATAATTTTTTTATTAAAATCTTTAAGGGCAAATAATAAACAGCCAAATAGGACGAACTAACACTTTTGGGATTTATCTGTCTGTGTGTTTGTTCTTTAAAACCTCAAGAAAGGCTAGACGGATATTTATCAAATCTATATTAATGTATAGGCAGCTGTACATCAATTTTTACTTGAAAATTGAGGCATGTTATCTTAATCTGATGAATTTTGCCTGAGATAAAGCTTGATCTCTTTGTTAAGGCGAGTGAAACTGCGAGGACATATAGTAATATCTATTAAATTACTATTGCCATCCCCTTCATTTAGATGGTTGGCAGTCCATAAATGTGCGTTTTCTAGAAATTCCTCGCACAACTAAACTGTGGAATGAACTGTCGCCTACAGTATTTCCGGACGAATACGACCTACAAACCGTCAAGAAAAGAGCGTACTCCTTTTTAAAAGGCCGGCAACGCATTTGTAACTCCTCTGGTGTTGCGGGTGTCCATCGGCGGCGGTAATCGCTTACCATCAGGCGATGAGCGTGCTCGCTTGCCTCCAATAGCATAAAAAAACTGTACGTGCCCTTCCCTTTTTACCCATTGGTTTCGTGTAACAGGGAAATAATTAGAGTAATAGAATAATTTATTGCCAAAGCCATATCTTTTATTTCGCTACGTTACACAAGTGTAAGGGTAGGGACGGAGAGTATAGGCTAAGCATTAAGTAAGGAAAAGTTTTTTTAGTTTAAGTCCTTGTGGGGTAGTTACTTTTCCGATGAACTACGGCAGCAAACTTGCAGGCAAAAGCACATCTAGATATATCAAAATAAATGTGAGTCCTTATGTCACTTTAGACTCGAACAGCACTTGATCGACTGAGCTCAAAAGCTAATGGCTTGGATAATAGATGGTCATCAAAGGGATAGAGATAGAAGACTGGTGAAAGCTAGTTTATCACACAAATAAGTTTTAAAACAGTGTACATTTTCGTCGAATTATAATTACTAATAGGTACTCATTGAAGACCCAGGAGTCATACAAATATATTTTACTAGCTGTTCCCTAGCATCTTCATCCAGGTTTATGATTATTGCTTCGCTCCAGTAGGTTGTAGCGTGATGTTCTATAGTCTATAGCCTTCCTTACCCATTGGGCCATCAAATGCAATAAGATTTTCGTTCAAATAGAAGTAGTAGTCCTAGAGATTAGTGCGTTGAAACAAATGTAGTTGCGTAGATTACTTGTAGAAATAAAATTTCTATGCTTAGCTAGCAAAACTTAAGCCATAAACTATTAGAAAGCCATTTTTAATCCATTATAAGGTCTTCTAGAGGTCGTGTTCTTGTAGGTTAAAGGGGCGCACGAATTGTTCTCATTATTATATATAACAAAAATAAAGTATAATAATATTTATAATTTATAAATAATTAAAACCAAATTACGTATATCGTGAGTTTGTTATCGTGTTATTTCGTGACAGACTGGTCAACATGAACTTTGATATATTATATAGATAAGGTATTTTCTCGCGCTATAAATGAAACCGCCTCCACAAAATACCACTGCCTTCACACCCACACAAAACCTAGTCAATATAATGCAAGAAAATAGACGCACTAGGCTTTACTGCTATATTTAAGAAACTGGTTGTTCTACCTAAGACAATTAATTGTGATACATTTTCTATGAACAATAATGTCAACATTTCACTTTTCGTAGCTAAAATGTCTCGCTTCTCGATAGCGAGCCTACACATATACTACTTATGCTATATATATATGTGTATGTACATAAGTACATACCACATCAAAAAAGTCCGCATTTACTTGGAAAGTAGAGATATTTTTTCACATCACTAAGGACGACCAGCCAGGTTGCCCATGCTCCAGTACTTCTGCAGGGTAGTAACGACGCAGGTTAAGAAACGGAGGCACTGGCTGCGATTTGCTTTGTAGAATATGCTTTTTCACCTAATACTGTTCTTGCTCGCAAGACTTCAGACAGTCCACCTGGCATTTTCCAAATGAACAATTTTAGAGAAATTGATTAAAACAGCGTTCAGGCAGAAACAAGAATGAGGGTCATTTATCATTTATCTCGTTTTCATATAAGAAAACAAAAGACGATTTTACGTTTTCTACATTTAAATCATGTATTTTGAAATGTTAAATCAATAAATAAAGCAATCATTAGTTATATTTTGACACGAGAAAAATATCTCTACTTTTCCAAGTGAACGCAGACTTTTTTTGATATGTGTATGTAGTAACGTTTAGGTTTAAGATTGCTGAGTATTCAGAAAATATTTTAAGTAAATATGCACCTATGAGTGAAAGTATATGCAATACAACGTTATAGACCAAGTCTAAGCACTATAGTCTTCTAAAAAACATTAACATTTACGTAAGCATCTATAAGTGGAAGGCTGTTGCCAATTATTTGGTGACAGACGAATGAGTCGAAGAGGTACTTCTCCGAACGCGGTTCGGTGCGTTTCGCGAGGCCGGCTTCCTGTAAGAAGGTGGAGTATCACCTAGGGAAAATCGGCGTGATATTTGTCATATTGTTAGTTACTGCGCTTGGCACAGTTAACGCACATTTCTTTTATTCTTTCACAAATAATATATTTTGAATCCGTGTTGAAAAACTTCTATAAAGTCTTTTTATTACTACGTAGTATTTTTTTTTATCGTTCATCAAGGAACGACGTAGTATTTATTATATAACTGTGTCGGATCAAAATATACAAAAACACCGCGTCTGAGGCATACAAGAAAAATGCTCTATTTTTAGAAGCGAGAGGTCCAAAAGGGGCCTTAATACACTTATTTGCAAACCCAACAAATAGTCCTTACATATTTTAGTCCTCGTTTTCTATAGAATATATTCAAAATCGTGGTTTTCAGTGATCTATCGGCTCCAAACGGATTATGCAAAGCGGGTTCCGAAGCAAATATTTATGATTTTGTGGGATCTCCTCATCTTACCGTGATATATCTGGAAGAAACCTCTTTAAGCATTTATAAAGGAGGGGATGGACAGAATGGTCCGGGTGTGATCGGTGATTTATATCTGTAATGGAACTTGGATGGGGGTCATTCTTTTCACCCTATTTGGGCAACGATGAGCCGATTTATCAGTCGGCGTATTAAGTTATCGAGTTCGTAATGTGAGTTAGGAGAGTAATAGATGCTTCCACTGTGTTTTCCGATGTCGCATAGTAAGGCTTATTACGTTTTTGCAGATAGTTAACAACGACGTTTTAGGGTACAGCGGAATCTACACGTGGTAAAAAATACTCTAGCTTATGGAGTCTTGCAACACTAAGGGTACCATACGCAGGATAAGAACCCTTTACAAAGGGTTCTGCGTTGTCAGCGCAAGGAACAAAGATCATTGTGCAGTACTCAGTGACAATAGACGGCACAAAATCCATGGAATTGATAATATTAGAATTAAGCAATTACATCTGGCTATTAATATAGGTTGACCAGTCAGCATGTGACCACGGCCGGTGGAACCTGGTCGAAACGTCAAGCATTAATAAGGTAAATATAATGCATGATCGCGTTAATAACCGTTACGATTTATATATATATATATCATGTAACGCGAATGTTTAAGATTACCTCTGACTTTTTGCATATTAAATATATAATTAGGTATCAATCGTTTTAACAGGCCGTCCGGACTGGGCCAGCGGTCCTACCCTTGCTTTCTAAAATTTTGGAAAAAATTATATACGCAAGACTAAATGACTACCTCACCGAAAATAACTTCTTGTACGACCATCAATATGGGTTTCGCTCAGGATCGAATACGTTAAGTGCAACCTTAGATCTAACAATAAAAATCAAAACAAATATCGATAATAAAAATGTGGCGCTTGGTGTGTTTATCGATCTAAAGAAAGCATTCGATACCGTTAGCCATTCGTTACTATTAAAGAAACTTAATAGCATAGGGATAACTGGAACCGCTCACAAGATCTTAACCTCTTATCTTACAAATAGACACCAAATTATTAAAATAGGAAATTACGAGAGTGACCCTTTACCCTTGTATTGCGGCGTCCCACAAGGGTCAATTCTAGGCCCTCTGTTGTTCCTGATCTATGTTAATAATGTCTGTCAAGCAGGCCTGGCAGGAAATCTCACTCTCTACGCTGACGATACATGTCTGTTTTACTTTGGCCATAACCTCAGTGATACTATTCAGATAGCGCAACAAGACCTTAACCTATTGCATAATTGGTTCCAATACAATCTTTTAACTATTAACAAGTCAAAAACATCATATATGATATTTAGCGCCAAAAATAAAAGAATACAGAGCCACGCTGCTCTGACGATTGATAGCGAAGTACTGCGCGAATCCAATCAAGAGAAATATCTAGGACTCACACTTGATAAACACATGACATGGGGTGCACACTTATCACACATACAGAAAAAACTATCATCACTGGTTGGTTCTTTATACGATATAGCCCGGTGTATACCGCCCAAAGTACGGCCTCTAATTTATAACGCACTCGCTAAGCCTCACTTACTTTATCTAATTGAAATATGGGGCACTGCAGCTAAAACGAATCTTAATAAAATACAAATTTTGCAAAACAAAATAATAAAAATTCTATACCATTACGATTTCTTGACGCCATCTAAAACAATATATAAAGAAACCAAACTCTTAAACCTTAACCAATTATATACATTTTCCACATGCGTACTCATCTACAAAATAATGCACAACATGATACACACACACATCACACTCACCACGAAGGCCCAAAGTAAAACAAACAAGTATTCATCACGCCGCGCTAATAATCTTGTATTACCCAAAGCAAGAACTAACTATGGCCAAAATATCATAACATTTGCGGGAGCACAACTGTATAACAAAATTCCCGATAATATTAAGAAAGCAGACTCGTTAAGTGTCTTCAAAAGAAGGCTTCTTGAACTAATTAATGACGACCATTCCATTTTAGCTTAATTTTTATAGTATGTTTGTATTTGTTTTCTTTTAAAACATTCTAAGCGTTTAACTTGGACCACCGCACAAATTATTCATAGAAGTGGGTACCTATCACATAGTTATAATATTATCTTTTGTTCTGTGTTTTTGTTTTGATACCTACATATATGTATTATGTTAACGGACTAATTAGTGTAATGCATTTGTTTGTATTTTCTTATGTAAGCGACATGTAATTGTCTTTAATAAGAAATAAAGAAATATTGAAATATATTGAACCGAAATTTATTTATTTATTTGGTGGCAAACGAGCTGACGGATCGCCTGATGGTAAGCGATTACCGCCACCTATGGACGCCCGCAACACCAGAGGAGTTACAAGTGCGTTGCCGGCCTTTTAAAAAGGAGTACGCTCTTTTCTTGAAGTGTTGAAGTACTTTATGAATATAATAATAACTTATTTGAATAAACATTAGCCTATTCAAACCTTTCTTAAATATAATACAAAAACAACAAACTACATAGCTAAGTTCTGAGAATATTGTTTTAACACTAAGCGTCTGCAAGCAAATATCAACAATATTTTCTTTAACAAGCAAATTATTTTCTTCCGACTCATTAGCAATATTTAATAGTCATAGTTTGTTAGACTCCAATAAATACGAAGTTTGGCTAATGAACCGACGAAAGGTGACTTGGTCGTTAAAAGTTAACAAGAACTACCTCGCTTTATTATTTACCTACAAAACGTTTCGTATTGTTAAACTATGTAATATATATTTGAAGCTGTTGATACAAAATAACTTAATATTGTCTTATGTTTACGCGAATGTTATACATTGAAATTAAACACTTTATACGGATTTTGTCGCGTTGTTTATTTTACTTTATAACACTGTTATTACATAATTTTGAAAAACTCTAACACTACTATTATTGAACTTTACTACTATTTAAGCTATATATTTTTAATTAAATCTATTTATATTTGAGTTTACACTTTGCCTCGACGTTTCGGTTGCTTTACAGCAGCCATGTTCACGGGGAGACTAAGATGGTAGTTGTCCCAACGTTCTCAAGTGTACCTAGTTATTTCAAAGTACCCGAACATAATTTAATCTTTGGTGTTCCTATTTACGCAGAATGAGCTCAAAGTATCACGAAGTCTAGCTGTGTTTTGCTTCTTCTTAGGTTTGACTATTTGAATGACTGGATCCCAAGCTGGTGGTACATTCCAACCATCCTCTCTATTGAAATTAGGATGTTTTTTAATTTCAATAGCCTCGCGAAGCATCCTTGGTAGGAATCGGTGTTCTTTTGCGAGTATATGTGGTTTGTCAAATCGTAGGTAGTGGTTGGTACCCTGTTGCACATGTTCACACACAGCAGACTTCAACGAGCGTTGGTGTTTAACGTCAGCTATATGTTCTTTTATGCGAGTGCCTATGCTTCTCTTGGTTTGACCAATGTTTGAGAGTCCACAGTCACAATCTATTTTATAGACCCCTGCATCTTGTAAAGGTAATTGGCACTTGACGGATGGTAAAAATTGACTTATCTTCGTTGGCGGCTTGAAGTATGTGTTGATTGAAGCTCGCTTCAAGATGTAGCCAATCTTGTCAGTGACACCCTTTACATATGGTAGTATGGCAGGCTGGCGCTCCCTGTAGCTGCACTGAGTATGGAAATATGCATGGTGGAATTTTCATTATAATGGAGAAAAAAGACAAAACTATGAAGTAGGACTAAATCAGGACAAACCGTTTCATCGCTCTGCCGACTGAGCTATTCGGGGTGTTACGTCAAGAATTGAAATTTGACTCTGTGTTTTGCAGCTACGGCGATGCTATGTGTCATCTATTATATAGCTATATATAATATACGATTAACAAGTACATATAATGTATGTAATTATTGCTGTTAAAGATAAGCACTGCCTAACACCTAGGTTTAGATTTATTTTACAAGCATTTCCCATGCTAAGGTAGACTTGCCCTTACATAGAATTTAAAAGATCTAAAGAATGCTGCATTTAATACACTTGCCTAAAACTTTTCGGAAATTTAAGTACGTGCTTAACATGTATATTTGATATTTAATATTCTAGAATATACTACCAAACATATTACGTTAAAATGTTGTAGTACAGCGTAAAGCTAGTTGTAAAATATTCTATGTGAGTTGCAGTGTGATGGAGTGGGCTATTCACAGTTCAGACGGCTACAGACGCTGTTCTGAAGATGTGATGTAGTGGCGCCCTCTCTCTCGGTAAAACTCGTACTATTTATGTACATTTTGGAATCAAGACTCGGTAGCGTTGCGGTGGATAATGCAACTGATGAACGTACATGAGTGTGATACCTGGGGCGATTTGATTGCATCTATAATAGTTACTGTTTGCGCATATGTTTACTGTCGATCGTCACGGTCTTGGTTTTCAATGCTAGGTTAGGTAAAGTGTTATCGTGTGCCGACTTTTGCACCTTTGTCACAGCATAAGGCAGTCCCACCTAATTGCAAATAATAGGTTTTTAGTTTGGATATAAGCACTTGCCAGCTACTACATATTAACATGATGAGTAAATTATAGGGCGGGTAGAAGAAGTATGCCCTGCCTTAGAAGTATAAGAGGAGCGAATTTCTATCTATAGAATACTCTAGCCTTAGACAGAGATAAGTTTAATTTCAAATCTTCAATAGTGAAACAAAGAAGATAAGTTTTCTTATAGTTTATTCTCATTACGTTATGTATCAAATAACACAATCTACTAAAATAAAAAAAAACAAATATTACCAAATAATACGACGAAATCTTTGCTGAAACGCTTTAAATAACTAACCGACTAGCTGCATGCATTTATTCAATATAAACATTAACATTGAGCCAAAACTTCAACGACGTTTTTTATTCAATTTCTTTTTAAAAGTACCATAGCTTAAGACTACACTTATTGAAAAACGATATGCAAAAGAATCTTTGTTATGTCGTCAATGGTCTTACAAATAATTGAGCATCGGCAGTGGAAAAGCTTCGAGCAATAATTGAAGAGAATTTTCCAATAACTTAGAGAATTATAAACGGGTTTTACGCCCAAATATCTGGAAAATAATCGTACCAATTACGAAATGATTTCGGGAATCCCTTCCAAACAAAAAGCCGAAGTTTACGGGAGTCAAATCATTTATTTAACAAAAGGAAAATGTTGGGTACCAGAGCAACAGAAGTATAGAAGGGGTTACGCAAGATTCTGACTACTTAGTGAAATGAAAATCCCATTAATATAATTAATACGAGTGTTTGTTTGTTCGATTTTCGAATACTCAGCATCGGAACATGATTGAAATTGTGCTTCGTGAAATGTGTAATGATGAACATGAGAATGAAAATAACTTTGACGCGAGCATTTCAATATTTCATTAAGTAATTTTCTTTTTCATGTTTATAACAATTTTGGAATAAGATTATATTCGGTCTAACTGGAACATTTCTTATCTATATACATATATATAAAATCTTTTGTTAGTTTCTTGTTCTAGGTTTGTTATTCTTTTGCGATTTTTAAAAGTAAACACTTTTAATATTGTTAAAATTTACTAATAGCCATCTAGCGAATCGGTCAAGTCGTTCAAACCTTACATTCTGCCAACTCGCATTGGCAAAAACGGTCGAAACAGTAAATTCTCTTTACGGCGCCAAGCATAATCTCTTGTTCTTCTCGTTGTCGCTCACTCACTAATGATGATCGTCACACATATACTATCTGTCTCCATTTGCCTCTGTCCTGCGCCAGTTTAATAGATCGATGTAGAGTTTTTCATGTTGCCTCTACAATATTTTTGCACCATCGTGTTAGAATTCGGCCCCTGCGTTTCATTCAGCTTGTATTTGTCCCACGATCAACCGCTTCTCCAACTCATGCATATGTGACCGCATTATATATCCAACAAAGCTTAGTTTCGCAGCATAGAGTGATGAGTCATTTTTTGATGTGGAGCTCTTGTAAAATTGATACGTTTGTTCTCATGGCTGTCCATGGTATCTTTAGCATTCGTCTCTAGCACCACATTTCAAAAGCGCTTATTTTGCTAATGGTTCGACTTTTGAGGCACCAGGTTCCAGCTCCGAACAGAAAAATAGAAAATACTGAGAAATGCACTAAACGAATTTTAGTAGCTCGACGTATACCTTGTTCCTCCAAATTTTGTCAAGGCATGAGCATTGCAATTTTAGCCATTCCTATACGACGGCCTAGCTCATAAGTACAACCGCCGTCTTTCGTAATGAGGGAACAAGGTAAACAAATTGATCTACTTTTTCATAGTCTTGGAAGGAAGAAGTTTGTGTCCCAGATCTACCAACATTATTTTGGTTTTTGAAACATTGATTTTGAGGCCGAGTCTAACGCTTTCTTTTTCTATCTTTGTCCATATATCTATTCTTTTTCAATCCTTATCCATCATAATGTATTCTCCAGACATTTTGAAAATTTTTGGAGACAAGATGCATCCCTGCCAAACAACACCTCTTTCTGTGGAGAAGAAGTGTTTAGATTTTTGATCTTTTATTCTAACAAAACACTTGCCATCCAGATAGAGATTCTGTATGAGAATAATAAGACGTTCCGGGGACGTTCCGTTTCTCTCAGTATTTCGAACATGGTGCTCCATAGGAAACAGTCAAAAGCCTTGGCGTAATCAATGAAGCATAAGGCCATAGAGATGTTGAACTCTCTGTATTTTTCTATCAATAACCTGATTATCAGGATTTGTTCGCGAGTGCCTTTCCTGAAACAAAAAAACCTGCTTGTTCACTTAGTATTTGTCTGTCGACGAACACAGCTAGCCGGCTATTGATTATCCGAATTTTATTACAGAGGTATAACATTATATTGCATTTGTGAAATTAGTATTTCTTTGTGAAAACAAAGAAAATATGTAACGAAAGTCACGTCTGTGTTCTATTCGCGTAAAGTATTCTATTTTATGAATGCGTATTCATTATATCTAATGCATAAGCACACACTATGAAACATTGAAAAAGTTATCTCAACACGATCGGCCACATAAAATAAAAAAAACTATCAAAGTGTTATTAAATTGTCATTCAAGTATTCGACTATTATTGGAATAATCATCAAAGCCGAGATAGTCAAACTGAAATAGCAGTGAATAGAGCACATAGCTCGTAGAATCGATGGCCGTTGGGCCAGAAAGGTTCTGGTCATGCTCCGGAAGACGCAGCAGGGGTCTTTCACAAGATGGACCGACAATCTAGTAAGACTAAGAGTTCGATGCGGGCGGCACAATATAGATCTGTGTGGAAAACTGTCTATAAGTGAATGTCTTTTGGCTAAGATAATAATTAAATGAATAATATGACAACCAATTAATCGACTTTTGTACTATTTAGTATTTTCGACAAGTTAATGCTTGTTTTTATTAGCTATAAATGATGTACGTAACACAACTATTTACGTAATGCGACGTTACGCATAAAACCTATACAAAATCGGTTCATTTTAATCTTTCTCTAAAGAAAATTATCAAGGAGTTGATGTTAAAGGGACGAAAGGTTATCAGTAACGATATGTAAGCATTTTGTATGTATATAAAAGTCTGTGCTAGTTCTTCGTTCATTAAGTAGAAGAGGTATTAACTGACATATTAAAGGCGTTGCGTTTATGCACTCTATGACGGAAATTAGAGGACGTGTGTTGAAGATGGATTGCCTAGGTGGACAGAGGTAGTGCATGAGGTTTCAGATCCCATCTTGCGTTGGGGAAAATGTTATTATTGGGTTCTTCTGACAAGAAATACTCAGAATAACTGTGTGCTCGTCAGACGACTATAAGCTCGCCCTCTTTTACATGGGACGTAGAAATGACGAATACCACCACATGCCTGTATTATACCCACACCATTGCCTACCTTTACAAAGATATACGCATGAGACTATGTATGTAGGCTGTAGATCACTTACGCATAATATGATAGCATTCGTGCATTTCTCCATTGGTCACATGTACCATTGGTCGTAAAAATTCATCCACTATCGGAGATCAAATAGTCATTTATCAAAATCAGTTATGTGCCTCACACATTATATTCTATTCTTAGTAAATTGAACGGTGGTTTCAATATTCTCAGAATAGAATATTCTTTATTAATAATGTAGGCATAGTTTTGGATTGCCGGTCTTGTTGTGTACCTTTAGTGACCTGTATTAATAATTAATTACCTAACGACACACGTGCCGACCAGTTACTAAAATAGACGCAGTTATTTTTCTTGATGTAGATTTTCCGTTTTAGCTATTATAATTGAAAGCACGCATGTTTGGGAAAATATTGTATTTAATCACGACAAGATTATACATTTTATCTGATAACAAAATAAGTGTAGGTATAACTGTGTTCCACCGCACTTTTTTATACCAACAATGTAGCAAGCCAGCTTATGGCAAGCAAGTTTATGACTTGCCTGATAACAAGCGGTTACCGTAGTCTGAAGGCTTTTCTCTCACCACTTCTCTGTTATTCACGTCGTTGTTCTCAAAATCTATCTGTGTCATTGAAAAACGCTAGACTGTAACGTTCAATAAAAGCCTTTGGAACCAAACTAGTTTGGTGGGAAGATTAATTCCCTGCCAATGTTCATATGTTTACAAGTGGTACTATGTGACCTAAATAAATAAATGAGTTTTGACTTTGATGGCGAGACTTACGACGTTAAATATTGAATATGAAATCAAACGGCTAGTCACTCTGCCGATTAGGTGCCATTTTTTATCGCTTGATGCAATTGAGCAGTTTAAGCACAATATCTAATGGCAGGGTTAGTTTATGAGATAAAAACCGGCCAAGTGAGAGTTGCACACGAAAGATTCCATATTTTAAAATTCACCCTAGTTTATTATTTTTTGTTATAATAGCGGCAATAGAAATAGAAAATCCTCTGTGAAAACAACAACACCCGGCGCAGTGGCAGTGGCGACGCCACCTCTTGGATCATACGCCATCCGAGCAGTCATCATGTTACTACAAGTCACGTCACGAACACGTCACAAGGAGACAGTTCCTAATTTACGAAGAAATTTTCACCCGCATTTTTTTAACTTTATGTATATGAATCTTTTGTGCGTGTGTTTGTAATTAAACTCCTCCTAAACGGCTCGACCGATTTTGATGAAATTTTTTGTGTGTGTTTAAGTGGATTCGAGAATGGTTTAGATTTGGTTATTTATTCTTTTCGTGTTTTCTGGAAAATCTCTGTCGGCTCCGCTAGTTTTAAAATAAAATTATAGTCTATCAGAAAATATTTAATACAATAAAATTACACTAATGAATTTATCTTTGAAATTGTCTAGAAATATATTTTGGACATCTGTCTACTACAGATACATATTACGCAAACATAATAACTGTCATTAAACTCAAGTATTATATTCTTGAATTAATAAAAAGCAATGTAGATAGTAATGTCGGCCATTTTTTTATTTTGCTATCTCGGGTACCTAATTGAATCTCGTGCTCGGTTCATGCTAATTGTGTTACTTCATATTGAATTTACACTTGGGACCAATGTTTGTAGTACAAAACTACGTTATAATTTCACGCCAATATTGATATAATAAATTAAAGTAATAAGCTGATCGTATATTAGAATATTATTGGTTTATGATCATTGCCTCGTTGGCGATGTCGTATCTTGGTCGAAATCCGTGTAATGTATATTTCGAGTTGTTTTTCTTTCTCCTAATTAATTTTAGCGAACACGATATACATTGTACTCATTGGTCTCAATGATACGTTTTTCTCTTAATTGATTCTTACTAGTAGAGAGATGGTAAAAGACTCGCCTTTTATTACGTGGGAGGCAAATCACATAACTGGCGAAATACGTATGTGTGTACGATACTCCCTTGCACACTCAATATATTATATAATACTAGCTGAGCAGCCAAACGTTGTTTTGCCATTAAAAAAAAAGTTAGAGGTGGACAACCCTTATCACTAAGGGGTATGAAAAATAGATAGTAGCCGATTCTCAGTCCTACTAAATATGCATACAAAATTTCATAAAAATCGGTCGAGCCGTTTCGGAGGAGTATGGTAACTAACATTGTGACACGAGAATTTTATATATAAGATGTTTCTATGGGTCAATAAAATATATTTTTAATAACCTGGTGTTTGTAGAAATAGTTTACTATAATTTGATGTTTATGATGGATTTTATCGTTATATATGTACACATATCTTGCTTCCTGTCATAAATTTACTTGTACACGCATTTTCTCTTTCACAACCTGGCTAAAATAAAATGGTAAAATTGCATTAGTGACCATTATAATGTACATATTAAGCGGCTGTCCCATCCATTGCATTGCCAAAGTGAACCTACACTTAACAGAAGCATTCTGGCTAAGCTGAAGGGTGACCAAGAACATTACTCATTGGTAACCCAAATGGCTAGTAATATAAAACCAACGAAAACATTCTGCTAGTACCAAGTTCGTAAACAAAAAATGTTTAGGCTTTTCTACAATCGATCCGCAGTTGATACTGTATCCTTGCGTCTCTATAAACAGCCTAGATTACAGACTATCTCTAAGCAATCTCTCTGTAGTTATTCCGCAAGAAGTATATTTGTTTTTGCTGATAGAAAAAGTATTGATAGATCGCTGCGGGTTATTCATCTGCTGTCGTACAAAAGCTAACGCAACAAAAATAGGGAAGCTATCTATATGTATAATCTGGGCAGAATAAATATGTAATAAGAAAATAAGTGTTTTTTATCAGGCCTGCTTCGCTATTTTAAATTACTGTCAATATCGTATTAATTTATTTCTTGTGTAGTATTGTTTAGATATGACAAGGATTTTGACTTCGTAAGAGAATCATTTAAAATATGACAAACTGTACATGTTTAGTTTTATAGTGTATACTAGATACTATAAAAATCAATATATGTATATATATATATGTCACAGCGATAGCTTAGTGGGAGGTTTCGAGTTCGATCGCAAGGCGCGTAATCTGCGATCTTTGACTTTTCAAAATTATGAGCGTTTTAATTAGTTAATTATCACATGCTTTAACGGTAAAAGATAACATTGACAGGAAACTTGCATGTCTCAGAGTTCTCCATAATGTTCTCGAACATATGTCGGCCTCGATGGCGTAGTGGTTAGTGTAACCGACTGCCACGCCTGAGGTCGCGGGTTCGATTCCCGCACAAGACGAATATTTGTGTGCATGAACATGGATGTTTGTCTTGGTCTGGATGTTTCTATGTATAATATGTATGTATTTACAAAAAAACAGTATATATGTATGTTTATCCATTGTCTAGTACCCATAGTACAAGCTCTGCTTAGTTTGGGCCAGATAGTGTTGTGTGTATGTGGTAGAATATTATTATTATTATTATATGTGAAGTCTGCCAACCTGAACTGTGCTAGTGTAGTGAACTATAGCCTAATACATCTCCAACTGAGTAGAGGCCTGTGCTCAGCAGTGGGACAGTTTATATACAAGGCTGATCTTCTTCTTCTCCCTAGCCTTTATTATTCCCAAGTCACTTGGGGTCGGCTTTTCTGGTCTAACCGGATTTGACTGGATATCAGTTTTTACACGAAGCGGCTGCCACCTGACCTCCGCAACCCGAAGGCTAACGATACCCTAAGGCTAGACCAGTGTCAGGATATTATAGGGCACTGAGTTCCCAATAACGACTGCCATAGATGTTTATGGCAGCCGGTACCGACAGCTTAACGTGCTCTCTGAGGCACGGAGCAGGCGATAATTGTCAATCAATACGCACATAATTTTGAAAAGTCATATAACTTCCGAAAGTCAGAGGTGCGCGACGTGGGTTCGAACCCGAGACCCTCTGCATTGCAGTCTGTTGGTCTCCCCACTGAGCTATCGCTGCCGCTTTATATACAAGGCTGACATTATATTATTATAACAATTGTTGGTAAACCAATAAATAATAGAACACATTTTAAGTATAAATTACGACTGTATTTTCTTTCATAGTCAATGAATCAGTCTTAAACCAACAAGACAGTTACTTAATTCATTAACCATTGTACAGACCTCAGCGTCCAGACACGATGCTTATTACATTATGTTTCGATATGGTTAAGCTGACACGTTAAACAGGTATTGGTTTTCATTATGAATCCATATTTATATAACAATGCGAAAGCTGCTCTGTCTGTTTGTAAAGCTGAAATGGTCGCTTTTATCTATACCGCTGACACGATTTTTAACGTACTTGTACAAAGGTGGCTTGGTGGGCAGAATAGATTAAGCTTAGGTAGGAACACGAGTACTAATAATACATACGTTATGTTTTTGTATACATTAAATATGTACATGTAAGTGACATGTATGTGTTTCATTGAGATATGAAGATCTCAAGCCGATATACCTATACAAAAATAAAACGTAAGATTACCTTAATCGACTGAACATTCGAATTTTCGAAAATTAATCATATTAAACAAATATCTAAATTCTGGCTTAATAAAAAGAAGGTAGTACAATATTGTACGATTCGAGAGACAGTCAATAACTTTGTCTCATCAAATTATGATTCGAATATGCGATTGTAATTTAAATTATTACCAATAACAACACATAAACAGACAATCGAATGTCGTCAACGACAATGCAATTTTCGAATGAATCCGTATTTTTTCGGTGACAGTTACGTATCGCGAGTCAGTCAGATTGCTCACAAATAAAAGTGCTGGTCCAAATCGATTCATATCCGGTAGAACTGCGTTCGAGTACACACACGAACAAAACCGTTGGCTAAAAATTACTCTTCGCTGTTCACATTTGCTTTCAAAGTTTTGTTCATCAGTTTGTTCAGAGTCTAAGCAATTCGTTTGTGGAACGCGTTACGCATAACAAATAGGACCAGATCATGCCTTGGCCACAAAGGAAGTATTGGCTGGTAAACCACTGGAAGGAATTGCTATTGAAATTAAAATACTATATACGGATTTTATCGCGTTGTTTATTTATCAACTTTCCCCGACGTTTCGGGTGCTTTTCAGCAGCCATGGTCACGGGGAGAACATGGTCATGGCTAGTTAGTAACCTAACCTTTCATCGAAAATAAAGAACTGTTAGTTGTGATGTATAAGAGAAATGCCTATGTTCTTTTCTGTATTCCTGACAACGTGTATGTAAAATTTCACGATGATTGGTTAAGTAGTTAAGGCCTGAAAGCGTACCATCAAACATAGTCACATTCGCATTTATAATGTTAGCCCAAACAATATAATACTATACTAGTAATTTTAGTTAGGATTATAATAATTTATTATTAATATAAAAGTTAATTGATGATTTTTATGGAAAACACATTACTATGTAAATGAAATTTTTTGATTTTGACTTTGTTATACTGTGGTGGTTATAGGTTCCAAGATTTGATAGACATACGACAGTAAATGTATAGCATTTGGATTGTTAGATATAATCATATATGATATGGGTAAAAACAAAAAAGATAATGAAACCCACTATTGACCTAGTTAGTAATCCATCTTTCCAACAATTTTTCTTTGATGCCATCTTTTTCTCATCTCTCTATCCATTTATTAAAATCAGAATTGAAAGCGTCGGGAGACATTTTTTATTTGTGATAATATCTCACTCTAAAGAGGATATTGATAACTTATAATTTATTTGTGATTTGGTTGACATTTGATTCGATGAAATAGGCTACACCGTGGGCTACACAGCATCCAACGTTGCCTCCAAGCTCATGGCAATTGGTTGGCATTGACACATTGGTGCCATACGTCCAAAATTACATAGCAACCATTTTTTTCTCCACCGACGAAAACCAAATTATTAATTAACGTGCTTTAATTCGACCCCAGTACTCCATCACGCTAAACAAAAATAGACTGTATTACTTTATATCAAGGTACATTTTAGATTATTTTAGCGCATCGTTGAGCATTTCGTGTTCGAATGAAAGCGGGCAGGTGGGAGAGCAGCTAATGAGAGGATTTAATGTTATTAATTACGTTTTTTACTTAGTTGACTGATGTTGGTTATTATTTTCCTTTTATAGGAAGTTAGATTTTCTTTGTATGTATGGTTAAAGCAGTATTTATGAACATAGCTACTGATTCAACCAAGCTTTTGTAAAATTTGTTTAGCTAGAATAACCTTGCCACTTTGGAAAAATACAGAACGTTGTTTTGGTGCAATCTTCTAAAAGATCGAAGTACTCTATAAGCGAATTGCATCAGTTTGAACACAACGCCCAGTTCGTTTATTCGTCATACGGTGTGTTGAACGTATTGCGATTACCACGTACTATTTCCTTACATATATAATGCGTAGTAAAACCCATAATTATCGCTCGCTGAAGAAAAACATCGTGAGGAAACCTGCATGTCTGAGAGTCCTCCATAATGTTCTCGAAGATATGTAAAGTCTACCAACCGGCACTGGGCCAGCGTGGTGGACTACGGCCTAACCCTTCTCACGCTGAGAAGAGGCCCGTACCAGTGAGACAGTTTAATACAGTGCTGATATTATTATAAATAATACAATATATGATAAATTTTAGTGGCTCACATACCTCGCTTTACCTATTTTTAACAAACACAATATGTCTACTGAGTCGGAGCTGACAGATAAAGATACATATTCAGACGTATTCAGTGCGTGAATTGTATTGTGTCCCGGTATATTATAATATGTAACGTGTGAATATGTTACAGTAAAACTGGGATCATTGGTAAATGTTAATAATTTCTAGTAGCAATTGAACTGATAGAATTTACTTTTAGCAATAAGGCTGCCCATTGCTTTGTTTTCTTTTTATAAATTTTACTCGTAGCTCCCCTTGCATAAATAATAATAATCATAATAATATTCTACCACATACACACAACACCATCTAGCGCAAACTAAGCAGAGCTTGTACTATGGATACTAGACAATGGATAAACATAAATATATACTTTTTTTTGTAAATATATACATATTATACATATAAACACCCAGATCAAGACAAACATCCATGTTCATGCACACAAATATTCGTCTTGTGCGGGAATCGAACCCGCGACCTCAGGCGTGGCAGTCGGTTACACTAACCACTACGCCATTGAGGCTGAAATGTAGGTTAGGTTTGGTTAGGTTATCTTAGTAAAAGTTTTTCTTGATGACATATACCTTATGTCGTTTTCTGTACCTCTGACAACATGTATGCGAAATTTCATGATGATCGGTTGAGTAGTTAAGACGTGAAAGCGTAATAAACAAACAAACTAATATTTACCTTTATAATATTAAAGGACTAGCTGTCTTCCGCTGTTAACACCTACCCACATGTAGCTTATGTTATTGCTGGATAAAGTAGCTTTTTAATTATTAGAGATTAGCTGTGCCCGCGGTTTCACCCGCGTTTATGATTACTGCGTCGCTCTCGAGGGTTGTAGCGTGATGTTATATAGACTATAACCTTCCTCGATAAATAGGCTATCCAACACTATCATTTTTCGAACCAGCAGTTCCTGAGATTAGAGCGTTCAACCAAACAAACAAACAAACCAACTCTTCAGCTTTATAATATTAGTATACCTAGATGTATTAAAATCTGTACATTGGTTTATCGATTACAATTAAACAAACAGATTTGTTCTCTCAATAATTTTAGTATAGATTAGCTTTTGCCTGCGATTAAATCTAAATATGATCTGTATGTGTCATCCAAATACTTTTAACTGTTTACGTGAGATATGGTAACATTTACCTTAAAAATGTTATTATATCTATGTATAGAGGTGAATTACACTCACGATGCACCACCTGTGTTGAAGGCTCCTCGTGATAAGGTGCTAAGAGTTTCCTAAGTAAGAACAGCTTATGCTAACGAGCCAGGCAGTGCTGACTAAAGAAACAGAACAACATAATAATACATTTTATAGCAGATATTCTGCTGTTGAGAAAACGTATTGATTGCTTGCTTGCTTTTGCTATTTCAGTTCAAGAAATAGGTGGAGATTTTCGTTCTGTCGTTTAGTTGGTAACTGAACTATTACAATTAATTTTACTCTCGTAAAGTTGCAACAAGCACTAGTCCTTACCCGTGACTTTGTCTGCTTAAACAATAGTTCGTCTGTGACGCCATTAACTTTTACTTCTTTTAAGAAAGCAATGCTCTGGTCATATTACTTGTACCACGGTGGATTTTATAAAGATTCAAATGACAGAGACAAGAAATACCCAGACACGGATTAACTATTTTAGACTACACAAATGTTTGTCCTGTGTGGGAATCGAATCATTACGTCATTTGTGCACTCAAATATGCATCATGCTTCGATGAAAAAATGACATAAAATGCGGTATAGAGCTTAACTTGATCACGAATCTTCACTGCGAAAATCGCAAGGTCGTTCAGTATAGTTCAGTTGTGTTTACGTAATACAATAATAAATAGACAGGCAGTTCGAGTCATACTGACTCAGAATCGTTACAATTTATAAATAGTATTCGTATAAAAAAGTTATTGGTGTGACATAAACACATACATTTACTTAGTGAATATTTAAGCCAACATCGTATCCTTACGCCAATTACTACATACACAGCATTCACTTAAATATAGCATATAAAATAAAGATTTTATATACTAACTAAATTTAAATTACCTAGAAAAACAATAAAGAATTATAGAATAATAATTATTGGTCGATGGAGTTTAGATTTTCACAGTACAATCAAAATTAGTCAACATTGATACTTTAACAGTAACACATTGTGTACAGAGGATACTCAGCCGTTGCCATAATGAAATATTTATAAGTCACAGCTTACTGAACAAATCTCTGATCGATTAAACTAGATGAAGATTAAATTATAGGGTTTTTATATTGTCACAACGATATCCATTCACAATTGTGTCTAAATACAGAAAGGCGAGTATGTAGCTTTCTTTTTAAAATTATTATTTTGTTAAGGGTTTTTCTTCATGTGAAGCATATCAAACCTACTGTACCTGAAACAGTAATTCGCTTAACCTAATAATATAACTAATACTTAAACTTATTTTTATAGAGGGACTCGGTGCTGGGTCTGCGGTACCAATCGATAGAATGCCCGCGCTAACTCTGATGCAGGCTCACTTAGCACACTCTGAAGTCCTACGTTATTCCGCTCCAGGCCATGTTTTCAGAACCGACTCCCTTTCCACCTCGTTCCTGACAAACTCCATCCAAATGAGTGCGTAACTTAAATTCGACACCAGGCGTGTATTTTAGCCGGTGAAAGTAATAATAGTAATTGCTTTTAATATTTCTACTGAACTGATAAACTATCTTACTATACGCTTTATGGGAAGTGGTTACCGTAGCCTATTAAAGTTGATAACAAGCGTGTTGTTGACACCTAAAAATGGCGTCGGTGTACTACCATCGCAAGGAACTGGAATACCACACAGGTCCCTTGCGGACGGAATAATATCGAAAATAAAAAAGAAGTTATGTCGTGGCAAGTGACTGCCTTTGTCTAGATCATAATTGATTTCAGTGACGGTCAGTATAAGAGTTTAATTTGTTTATTAAAATTATATAAATATAATCAGGGGTTAAGGAAAGTTTGTAGAGTGGATGAGCTGCCTGGTATGACTGGAAGGCCGTATTCGGAGAACAGGAATAATAATAATAGTTTATTTGCATGTATATGAGCTACAGGGAATTGACAATAAGAATATTAAATATATACTAGCGGTTGCCAAGTGGTCGAAATTCGACCATAATTGATTTAAATTTTAAGTTTGATGGTTATTATATATACCGCGAAATTGCAGTCGGTACTTAAGGTATGTACGTAACCATAGTTACGAAGAATTGTACGACATCAATCGAACTATGCCGAAATACTACGAACGCGATTCGTTTGCGTGTATCAAATGCATGGTTGTATGCGTGTAATGGTTTTCATAATTTAATGTATTTCTAATGCATATTTTATAAAAATATTAGGATTTGCCACTGCTTCTCCATATAAACTTTAATTGTGCCAAATTTCATTCTCCTCCGTACGCGCAATTTTCGTAAAAAGGAGTACAAAGTTTTTGCTTCACGTATTAATACATTAAATATATATATATAGTTTGTCATATTCTACCAGTTAGACGTGCAAAAATGTTTGCACCACGAGCCTTAAGAATTATACTTAATTGTAATCCACATACATAATCGAATACATCATACCAAATAGTATTTTAAATTGGCAATCATTTACTAAAAAAGGAATATTTTAATGTTAACAATAAAATGTCAATAGACGGAAGTACAATGGAAAACGCCGTAAGAGTAGTACCTAAATAATGTTATTGTGTTTCGCCCAATAAATAAGAGTTGCGAAGGCACATGTATCGCTGGATTTATGTATGTTGGTATTGCAAACGATCATAGGTTATAGTAACCTTCCACCATTAGGCGGACCCTACAATTACCTACCACTTTTGTTGTAAATAAATCTGAGCATAAGTTCCAGTTGAGTTACAAGAGTTCAGACAGCACAGAACCCTGACATCAGGTCGGCGACTAATCACATTGCATGTTGACTGCGACTGCAGTATACCGACCCATACTGTCGTAGTTCAATTGTATCTGTCACTAGAATTTATTGAAGCAATCCAGCTGGATTGCTAGAAATAGAGCTCTATTTGGTCTAGAAATATACTAGGACTGCAGCCAGTTGTAAGAGCTTATTGAAGTTGTACCTAAAGAATAATGACGCACAATTTGGTCAACGAAACGTAAGAAGTGCTTATTCTCACGTAAATATAAGCGTAAAGTTATGCTATATTTAATATTTTTAGCTTTTCGGATATTTTTTTATTTTTCAACTTTATCTTGAACACAATTAGCTATGAAAAAGGCTTTATAAATCCCAAGGTTCAACTAAGTTTGTCAATTTAAAATTAATATTTTATTTACAGAATCAATAGTATATACCTACGTTATTTATACACTAAACTTTAGTTTATAAATAATGCATATATTATTGATTCTGGCATTTTAATTGGCTTGAAATATTTTACCATGGTGACTCGAAGCGCTCGAGTAATTTATGTGATCAGGAGGCTGGTCCTTCTTTGGCTCATAAAATCAGCATTGCCGTTCAACGTGGCATTGCTGAGGCTTTACATGAATAATGGCTTTCACGTTACCAATCGACAGCAATAGTGACGGATTTTACGTTGCCTATATTACTCATGCAAGAACTACATTTTTATCTTTATTAATCTTATCACTTTATCTTTGCACCCGTATTTCGCAAAGGCGAGCTTATTGCCATTTTCAGACACCATGTTGTTTTTAATAATTTCCTAACAGTAAAATCCAGTAGCTCGCTAACTAGCCCGGGATTCAAGACCCGGGATTCGAGCCCGGTACCTAACAATTGACCGCAAGCTGAAGCGCAATTTCATCTCCAGAACCCACGACGGAATTCAGTTGTTCCACAATATTATAAACCAGCAAATGTATTTTTAATGGTGTCAAGCAATTTTCAAGGCTCTTCTAATTAGTCCTAAAACAATATGGCGTATGCCTACCACGACTCAACATTACCATTATTTAATTAAAGATAAATATTCCAATCGGCATATCGTTGCGAAGCAAATTAAATTTCGGAAACAATTAATATTTCTATTAATATCGGCTTCGTATGAAAACTGTAGGTAAAGTTTCAGTATTAGGTATAGCGAACTATTTCAATATAGGTTTATTAGGCTACGGGGATTTAATTAAATGGTTCAAGGTATAAGGGTTTCAGGCAGTGTTAGTACTAGGTATTTTCAGACGAATAATTCTATAACATCTATCACTAATAATTGAATGATACATTATCTTTGAGTAAGAAACCTTTAAGACATTAAATGTGAAAGAATAGTACTTTATAGTTCGATTAAGAAGATGCAAGGAACATTTTGATATTTTATCGTCAGAAAATACGGAATTTGATGAGCGTGATTCGGATGACATCTGTCACAGGACCCATCCTATAATTTACGGAGTACAGACTATGTTGCTAGTCAAACCCACGAAGGGTTAATAAAATCTACAAAATTCGACGCACTAACAGTACGCGACCGTCGCGTTCTAAATAAAATTAAAAAAGCTATGTACACTAGGATACTTTTGTAAAACCTAGTGCACTATTTGCATTTTTATTGAGTCTCGTTGCGATTAATCAAGAAGGTTTATTGCTATCACACTGCGAGTACTATTGGTTTTCATTCACAAACAATAAAATTGGTTTAATTAATGAAAATAAATAGCTATTCTGTTTACGACTAGATTGAAATATAAATTTCAATATAAATCGATGTTCATTCATCATTTGATTGGATTGAAATCAGTCGATATGGACCGACACGATACTGCTATTTCAAATCAATTTGCTCAAAATTAAGAACTTCTTGATAGAGAAACCCAATAACACTTAGTTCGACCCGGGAATCGAACCTGATACAGGAGTCGCATGCTACGCTACCGAGGCAGTCAGATACAGACTTAAAAAAGTTAAAAAGTGATTTTCTGAAATTGAATTTGATCGCACTTGTGGGTTCGAATCCCACACGGGACAAAAAATTGTGCTATCCACAAACGCTTGTTCCAAATCTGGTTGTTCTTTGTTTGAATGTTTGTAAAATCCTCCGCGGTACAGGAATAAGTACTAGTGCAGAAGATGTCTATAAAAAAATAAATTTAGGCAATGACTCGATGAATGAGTGTGCTGATATCATGTCCGGCTTTGTCCGGAAATGTCAGAGTAAAAGAATTAAAAAGCTACATTACCGATATTGACGTGCAAACCCACTAAATTGTGTTTAGAATCGCGTTTCCTCCACTATATATAAAAAGGAAATGGGGCTTAAGATATTTATGTCTGACGATCTAAATGTGTTTTTAATTCTAGTTGCTATTTATTGCTAAATATGACCACAGCTATAAAGCCGTGTATTTAATTATGTACCTATATTTGATCGATTTGTGTATGTGGCAAACATCAACCGCTACACTTGCACTCCGGTCGACGACGTGAGTTGAGAGGATGTGGTAATACGCTAAGAGATTATATACTAATATGTACCCTCTCCAATATTCATAGGAGCAATATTTATGCTAATTTAGCTATTGGATGAAATCTAGATCCTTCAGCGTTCTGAATATGAGCTTTGATGAAGTTTATATAATGAAAATTCATTTATGTGCTACGTTTTATTGCAGGAGTAGTAGACGGTGTGTACTTTCCACATTTTGCCAGCTATGGTTTTTAGGTTCAATGTAATGAGGAGCGATCTAAAATCAAAATATGTATATTCATGTAGGTCACAAAGTAACACTTATGAACGTCAAAGTTACAGTTATAAATGTGAATTTATAATTACATTTACCTGTTGCACTGTTCAGCAAGGCAAGGGCGTAGAACCATGAGAACTATGAGAAGAACAGTCAATTTCTGACTACCGCCACATTTCTAGACTCCATGCTGCTGCTGATCTTCGGTATAGAGCCGAAATATCGTGCACAGAAGTCGCATTTGCTTGCACGGATGACGTTGTGATTTAGGTGATGGTCTCGCCTGAGTCAAGTGTTTTGGACACCATTCTCACACGGTACTAAAATAATTTGATGCACAAATAGCTGCTCCGAGTTTGGACGTTCTATGTGTCCGTTGTTTGTATGTTTGTAAAGTCCCCTGTGATACAAGAATAATAACTAGTGTGTTATTAGTTTTTATGATAAAAAGGTATGTAGTAAATTAGTTTATTAACAGAAAATCCTATAATATTGCCTTATGTTTACGCGAATGTTATACATTGAAATTAAACAAACTTTATTCGGATTTTATCGCGTTGTTTATTTTTTATAAAACACTACTAGCTGACCCGGCAAACGTTGTTTTGCCATAATTTAATTTAAAAAAAATATATAAATAAAAAATAGATGTTGGCCGATTCTCAGACCTACTTAATATGCTCACAAATGTTTGACTTGTGCGGAAATCGAACTTGCGACTTCAGGCGTGGCAGTCGGTTACACTAATAGGGGTCACGTAATAGGGAACGAGTTTATTGTAGTTTATGACATTAGTGTATTAGACATAGATATCTAATTCTTGAGTAATTCGTAAGATTAGAACTCTAGTTACTAACAGGTATAAAGGATACTAACTGTCTAAGTTGTTGTGTAGCTGGCACTGTAATTTGATTGTCACTTATAATGTACGGAAACCACATACTGCTGGTTAAAGATATTCTGATAGAAACTCCAAACTCTATTCGACATCACACCCATTTTTACGATCGCTAGTCGTATTTTGAAATTGCCAGTCATAGTTACAATGACAACCGAAGTTCACCTAATGCCTTGCATCAAACCATCACCAATAAAAACTGAGAGGCATCCACTCTGCAGCAATAAACTGAAGGGCATCACATTAAATCAGACCCTCAAAACAATGAACAGCACTTTGGCCATCAAACGGCAGTTTCCTATCACAAACGAGGGCGATAATCGAATGAGAACGAACTATGAGTGAACTAATGTTCTGAACGGGACTGTTACCTACACTCAGCTTTTATTTCTTTCCGCTATTTAGTTCCATACAAGATACGGCCAAGATACCAAATATACAAAGCTTTTTTGATGCAAAATTAGACGCTAAAGATAGCTGCTTAGAGTTGCAATTTGTTTGTATATGTTGTGGCCTTAATATTTCTTACATTATTTACACATAAGAAGAATAAATAAGTACTTATTGATAAAGTATTTGTTGAAGCAATTGTCAGGAACCAACAACAGTAGCACAAAGATAATAGCTACAACTTTATTGAATTAATTAAAATATGATTGCGACCTTACTGCTTTTCTTGGATCCATTGCTTAAGTGCGATTGGGAATTTTGGGGACAATAATTTACACATTAGCAAGTGCGTAGGCGTCTTTAGTTATGCATAGTTAGTATCGCACTGTGCACAATAATATTGTATTCGAATATTATCCGAATCGATTGATCATTAACTACTAGCTGTAATACACCAATTCCTTCAGGGATAATGCGTCAATCTACGTAGGATAAGCATTTTAGAAGTGTTTATCGTTTGTTAAAAATAGCCGTAATTATTATTAGTTCTTCTAATAAAACATCGGATGAACACTATCTTTTTTGTTATAAATAGACTACAAATAAACAATGTAGCATTTATTATATTATTATAGAGAAATCAATTGTCTTCTCACGTATAGAATGAATCTCACCAAGGCATTATTGAATGTGATAGAAAAGAAAGGCTACTTTCTTTTTTGTCACTAAACCTATCATCGATCATTCCCCAATAGATATGTACTAGGCAAACAGAAGCCGTCAGGAGCTTTGAATGTTCTATAGACACTCGATAAATCACTTTGTGTCAACATCGTTCATTCACACATCCAAGGATGTTAAAGTAAAAAGCTTTTTCAAACCGGAATCGTAATTAAAACTGAGCGAACATATTATGTAAATGTTCTACGCTTTCAATTTTGCAAAGGCAGATATTTATGGCATCGAGGCGTTTCTCTGTTTCTCTGCCAAGAATCCATTGTTCGTAAAAATGTTAAAAGTTGAAAGTTCTGCGCGTACATCTGTGTATTCCTTTCAACTAGTGAAGGAACATGTGTCCAAACATTGCTTCTTTGAACTTCAGTGTATCGCGATTGAAAAGAAATACATCAACTATGCACGTATGGAGTGTATGGTTGATCCAATAGTTTAAATAGTCAGTCTTTTTCAGTATGCTCCGTGTCCGTGATCTCGATTCGATTATTGCCCGTGATAAAAATTATGCCAATATAGATGCTAGTTTTAGTCTAGGTATTTTTATTGTCTATTTTTAAATGTCTGTAAACTGCGAGATCGATATTTATTAGTGCTGAAATTATTTAATTAATAATCGGCTGCCTCGGTGGCACAGAAATAGTAAATGAGACTGCGTGATAAGATCTCGAGATCGATAGCCGGATTGGTAAAAGTATTGTTGAGTATCTCTTTTAAGAAATCTTTTTTAGCTGCATAGAATTTGGAAATGTGTTCGTTAGATGGTACAAAGCTCGTCCTTAACGTTGAACCTAAATCCATATCTGCCAAAATGTAGGATTAAACACATTTGCATACTCTGTTAATGGATATAGGTGAGAGACTAGTATATGTGTACGTATATGTATATAATTTATTTTTATACTGTCGTTCGTTATTGAGCCATGCTGTCCGTATACAATTATCGTTCAAGGGTATTTCTACATACCAAACGAGAGTTATAACAACAATTAATTGATCAGATCTTTCTCGTAATTCCCGTTTTATAGTTCCAATTAAACCCCACTTTCAATTTCCACTCAACTATTAAAATATATTCTCATTAAGGCACTTGAACGCCATTAAGGGAAAAAGTTGGGCAGCTTTTCTTCGGTAATTTCATAAACCGTTCTCTTCGCTTATAATTCTGATTCTGGTAGGATCTTCTGAAGGTCCTTAGATTTCAGAAGACCTTCTTTATATATCTTCTCTTATATTTTCATCTTTCTTTATATAATAAAAAAGATTTAGAGTCAATGGTCCTTTTTGTTATGAATAAAACAGAAATCAAACAAACAATGTAGCATTCATCATATAATCTTATAATATGAAGTGACTTGTGCCGTAACGAATGAAATCTTACAAAGGCAGTATGGGAAGCAATAGAAAAGGAAGACATATTCTTCTTTCTCTTTTTTTTACAGAACATAACGGCTATACTACTCTTTTTGTGTTCCTTCCTAGGAGGGTAGGGTTTCCAGCCATCTTAAAAAGGTGCTGTGCTTGAGAGCTTATTTATTTCTTCTCCGTGGCGCAGCGGTAGTGAATGCGACTGCTGTGCATGAGCTCTCGGGTTCGAATCCCGGGTCGGGCCAACAAAAATTTATTGAGTTTTTCTGCTAAGAAATCTCAATACGAGCCCGGATTAAGTAAGTTGGCGGTGTTAGCCACCCTCGTGCTTCGGTAAGCACGTAAAGCCGTTGGTCCTGCGCCTGATCTCTCTCCGGTCATGTCGGATTATCCATCCCATCGGACCATGAGAGTTAAGGAACAGAGAGTGCACTTATGTTTTGCACACATACTAGTATAATATAATATCTCCTGCGCAGATGGCTAATCTTCGTTAAGATTGGCCGCCGTGACCGAAATTCGGTCTGGAGGACATTATTATTATTATTTGTTGGCTTGACTGGCCAACCCAAGGCGCTTGTGCTGATGGCATAGTGATATCTTTTCGGAGGATCGCCAACGGTGAAGCTACTAGCTGCATCATCTTGCTATTGTCCCTACTCCAAGCGTTGTAGGTTAGATTTCTACACGCGACGGTTGCCTTTAAGACAGAAAGAAAAAAATGGTTTCATTGTGATGATAAGGCATTTGATTTGAGATCTAGAAATCGTAGGATCTCACCCATTACAAAGAACTTAAAGTCGCCTAACACAGGCATGCTTGCTTAGCTGGATGGGTAAATAAAAATACTAGTACATAGTTTGTAACCCAAATTGAAAGGCAACTTAAAACAAACGTGGATATTTTCCACGTTGTAAGTGAGTCCCGTAAATCATATGACATGGCGGTGCAGATCGATTTTAAAATTTATAGCCACTGTTACAGCGACCTCATAGTGTGTGCTCTTTCTATTAAGATTTATTAATAAAGATTTATAGTATATAACTTTCTGCCCTCGGTTTCCCTATCTTGCCTGTAAGTTAGCGAATGGCAGAGTGGTTTAAGCGGTCGCCTGGTCACTGTCACTGCTGAGTGTTATGGGTTCGATAAAGAATTTGTGTGTACCACATATAGTTTTATCGAGTTTAGGTGTACTTTGTTGAATATTTGTTAAAAGCCCCGTGACACAAGAATTATTTTAAGTGCGGGAGTTATCTGTAAAAAGGAAGAAAAGGATATATCTCGATTTAATAGTGAAAGAATACATTGTAAGGGAATCTTTGTCTAAGAGTCATCTATAATGGTCGCAGCCAATTAGTATTGGTCCGGAATAGTAGACTATGGTCTAACCTTACTCATACTGAAAAAATCTCGTTGTTAGAAACAGATTATTAACATGTTCAGCCAACCCGTGACCACGATCGATGCAAGTCGGTTGAAACGTGGGCAATCAATAGGTATTTATTACTTTCTAAATAATTAATCTCGAGTAAGACCCATAGCTTGTATGGTATTAAGTATTATTAAGTTAATAAAATAATCACAAATAAATTATATCTTCTCACAAATTACTTGAATTGATAGAGTTAATTCGATATCACTTATGTCGGCAAAGGTTTCTTTCAGTCACACTTATTTCAATAACTCACATACAAGTCGACAGATGGCGAGCCGATCTGTCTCACGATTTATTGCTACCTCCGCAATCCGACAAAAAATATATAAGATGTGAATTTTCTGTTACATACAGCAATAAGGCATCGACACTATATCCTTGAAAGGGCTAGAAAACTATATTTATTTTAGGAAAACGTGTAGTATTAACTACACCCAGTCACAGTATTGAGTGCCTCTATGGCGCAACAGTAGTGAATACTACTGCTATGCGTGTGTTCTCGGTTCTATTGCCGGATTGGCATAGAGATTTTGGGATATCAAATCAATTTCAATGAAGAAATTCAATGAAGAATTTGTTTATAGCAGCACTGAGTGTAAGACTGTCCCTTATACGGCAATATATTTTAATATACAAGACCTCAAACAATAGCTGCTGGAATGTGGATGTATAATACATCTGCCAACACCTTTGGTTTTTAATAACATTAGCCCTGTATTAAACTGGCCCACTGCTGGGCACGGGCTTCTACTCAGTTTGAGAAAATTAGGCTATTGTCGACCACGCTGGCCAAGCGTGGTTTGGCAGATTTCATATATCTTCAAGAGTATTATAGAGAACTTAAAAATGCAGATTGTCTACAGATGTTTTCCTTCACCGTTAAAGCGAGCGATAATTTACTATTTAATACGCACATAACTTCGAAACGTCGGAGATGCATGCCTTGGAATCGAACTTGAAACATCTGAGTGGCGGTGTAACGGTCTCCCACTCGGCTATATACATGTACATATACAGCATTAATATAATAATGAACAAAGTTACGCAGCTGTGACAAATAAAGCCGAAAACTTAGGTTATACGTGAATTCAACTTTATATTAGAACTAGTATTTCGCGTGGTTGCGCGGATCGCTTGCGGGAGGAACCAATCAAAAAACGAATTGTAGATTCGGATTCAGGGACCTTGAAAACCCCAAAAGCCAAAAATTAAGCGCCCTAGGACTATTGCGGGTCACCGATGACCCCGGTTACCTTTTCTGAAAAGATCTCGTCTATTTCTATGACATTTGTTCGAACATACCTTGCCTATCTCTAGCCGTTTCGGAGATATTAGCGGTCAAAGTTTGTATAGCGGCCATGTTTTTTTGTATGGAAGCCATGTTTTTTTTCGTCTCCCCTAAAAGTTGCCAGGTAATTAGGAAGATTTCGTTCGAAAACGACTCCTATAGATATATCCGTTTCCGAGATCCGATTGGGTACCACCACCAAGAGCTGACCGAAGGTCAGGCATTTTCCCGGGCCTTCTAAACGATTCTCTATACGACGCTATACTTACTTATTTCTATTCTATTTCTCTAAGTGACTGAGTCAGTGGTAATTTAAGTTTATATAATATGAAAGTAAACAGATAACCCGAGATGAATTTTAGCAATTTCTAGACAAAGTTACAATAACTTTTTATGAAAACGAGTTGTACAATAACACCCACGTAGCACTGTCTATGTTTCTTAGGTCCTTTTAACAAGGCAGACTCTTCGCTACCATTGGGAATTTTCAAACGGAAAATATAAATAACAATTCTCCCAACCCGGGATTTGAAGTAGAACCTCGTGATCAGTTATATAAAACACTAAGCGCCACTTAGGCTACGAGACCAACGAGGCTGCATATTGTATATGTCAATAATAGCAACAAGCATCATGTCAAACCTACCTAACTGTGATCCCGAACCTTGAACTTCGCGTCAGTCAAAATGCGTGCATTTTGAAATTAAACAACTTTATAAGTACGGATTTATCGCGTTGTTTATTTTTTATAAATTACTATTATTTCATAATTTTAAAACTTTAAACGTTTATTGTTAAATACATTTACTAGTTACTGTTTACTTCTATTTAAATTATAAAAAATATTTAGATTTAGTTTTACACTTTCCCCGACGTTTCAGTTGCTTTTTAGCAGCCGTGGTCTCGGGGAGATATAAAGTTATTTAATTTCAATGTATAACATTCGCGTAAACGAAAGACAATATTATGCGTGCATTTTCTTTTCAGACAGTTTTCTTTATCAGTTTGGTGCAACGTACGTTTAAATGGGTGGAGATAGGAGAGAGTCCTTGAATTTAATAGTATATCCTAAAACAATAAACAAAATACCTATGCTATCCTAACTAATATTATAAATACAAATGTGTGTTTGTTTGTTACGCTTTCATACCTTAATTACTTGACCGATCATCATGAAATTTCATATACACGTTGTAAGGGATACAGAAAAGGATTTAATCCAGGAAAACCACCGTTCCAGAGGGGTAGAAAATTAAAATAGCCTACATTTACACGAGCAAAGCCGCAGGCAAATTTTAGTTAGTATATTTTGCTTTTATTATTTTATTTTCTGTTATTTCTTCATGTTTTGTATGTGCCCTTCTGTGTGCCAAAATAAATAACTTTTCTTTCTTTTCTTTCTGCTGTTGTGTATGCTGTGGCTCAGTTTGATATTTTTATTTCACCGTTCCATACTTTATGTCCTACAGAACCATATGGTTCGGTATGGTTCTGTCCTACTACTACAGGGGGGGCTCCCCTCACAGAACCGGACCAACCCAACCCATGGAAACATCAGGGTCGGTGTTCTGCTTCGTCGGGGTCAACAAACTAAAAGACAAAGGGAATAAATAGTATATTACAAGTTTACAATCACAAGAAATAGTCTTACAAGGTTTACAAACATAACTATACCTACAAACTTTAGGATATAAAGTATATAGAAACACTTGCCTATAGAAATGCAATTTTATATAAAAAATCATTTCAATTCAATGCCTACTTTTCGAGTCATGCTGACACAAACATACGGTAGTTGATTTTTTATATACAGACATATACCATACACACCTTTATACCTGTTTATGGAGGCACGACGTAATTTTTACCGGTCCTTTGACTCTCATAAAGTGTTTAGTCTTTATCAAGTATGCTTGGTGTTTTCAGAATTAATTCAGCGCCGAAATTCTTCGACTTGGCTTAAATTATTTACGGTATAGGCTTAATGGTTTAATTGTTGCGTCGTCATTATCAACGCCAAAACTAAACTGTGGCTATCGTGTTTGAAAATGAACGATACCAGAATTTTGTTTTAACATCCTAACTATCCTAACTAAAATTATAAATGCGAATGTGAGTTTCATAATCATAATCATAAACATTTATTTGCATGAACATGGATTGTACATTAGATTTTAAGATTAACAAAAGTCCAGGACATCCTACCTTATAAAGTGTGAAAATTTATAAAATTCTAAATAATTAGTAATAGATATTAATAAGAAAGTCAAGAAGAAATGATAGCTCAAAATATGATCATTGGATCCAATCACTTATAGAATACAATATAGATTGTTTGTTTGTTACGCTTTACGCCATAACTACTCGACCAATCATCATGACATTTCGCATACACGTTGTCAGGGGAACAGAAAAGGACATAGGGTACCTTTCATTCAGAAAAGAGTACTTTTACTAACCTAACCTAACCTACATTTATGCGAGCGGAGCCGCTGTCGAAATCTAGTAAGTATTTTAAGCTTATTTGCAATAAGGAAACGCTCTCCTTAAAAACGTCGTTTCGTTATTATCCAAGATGGCGATACCAAATTAAAAACAAGCCAGCATCGGCCATTTTGTGACAGGTAAACTTCTATCAATTGACAATTTAAAAGTTTTCTATTAGGCGTGTTTTGTTTCGGAACAATTTTTCTCTGTATTTCAATTTGATTGTATTTTTGATTAATGTTAGAAGGAATATTGATTAAGGGTAATAGGACATATGGTACATTAATTATCTGTGATCAGCGATTTTTGCAAGCTTGATGTAGCGACTGACCTGTATATTCACTACACATTCGGATGTTATTCGTGACTGTTAGAATTTTGAATAAAAATATATGAAATATTCTTCACACTAGTTTTTCTGTATTTTTTTATTACTATATTTTGCATATGAAATCTTATCAAACATGAACTTTTACAAAAAATTGCATGGCTCAGCTCGAATCGCAACATCTAGCGAACTCTGAGTAATATTACCGATAGCATAATATTCAAGTCTTGAGTTAACCAAAATTCCTGCAATTATGACGGTCAAGTGTAAGTTCATAACGAAATAAAATTAGGGTTGCCTGATTGACGTTCAATCAATCAAGCCCTTGTAGTACTCTGTTGCATATGTCATAGCATACTCTTAATAGATTCTAAGGTATCCTTTTTTTTTTTTTTTTTTTTTCGTGGAGCAATGCAATATCCCTCCGCGGTGGCGGGCGGAGGGATTATGTCGGACTCGCCGGGGTAAAAGAAGGATGGAATAATAGTAAAGTGCCTCCCGGAATACCGACTAAACCTACCACGGTGTTCCTTGACAAAACCACTATCGGCGGGGCCGCGCGAATCGCTTTTTCATGCGGTCGCAACCCCGCCGAGGTTTCGGCCCGCCGTATGAAACGGCAGGCCACTACCCAAAGAGACCTACCCAAAGGACTCCCTCAAAAATTCCCTACTGTCTCCCCCCTAGAGGGGAGACGGACTCGACACAGAGGCGCGCGTGGGAACACGCACGCCACCTCTCGGACCTGGTGCTGAACGGGTGGCGGGCAGGCCCACAAAGCCCGCCACCCCCAGGTCAAACCTCAGGGTGGCTGGAGGTCATCTCGCGCCCTCCGGCGCCCGGTTCTGCGGTTGGGGAGAGGGTTTAAACGCTCCCTCTCCCGCTCCGCCGCCTCCTTGATGGAAATCACTTCCTCGGAAAAGGAGGCGACGGCGTTCCACGACCTCTCACTCCGGACCATAGACTGAACTACGGCCGGGAGCGAGAGGGTAACCGTTCCGACTGCCGCGATCAACTCACGGCGCTGCGATGCCCAGGCGGGGCAAACCGCCAAAGTGTGCAGCGCCGTGTCCAGATTCTAAGGTATCCTAGCATAACCTTTGCTGACATTTCAATTATTTGCACTACAACATCCAATTTGCCGCATCTCTATTAATTGAAAATTGTCTTACATGTTTCTTGCATTACCTGAATGCACAGGCCCTTCATAATTATGATCTCCTAGTAACCAATTCTAAACCATTGAACACAAAACCAATTATTACCACTAATAATTAATTAATTAATTTAACAACTATTATCATAGCAAGCCCATTACTAAGCGTTCAAACAATAGTTTAGCAACTAGGATAACATAATAGGCGTAATGTTATTTAGTACTGGACCAAATTACGATGTCTTCCGCATCATGAAGCCCTGGTAACTACCCCGTCAGTTCATTAGAAGATAGTTGACAAGTTGAAGAGCAACCGTGACGTAATTACTTTGCTAGAATGTTGTTTAGTTTTCAAGGGTGCTCTTATATGCTCGTGACAGCCTAGTAGGAATACATATAATATGTTTATTTACCGTATATATTTTTAGAACATAAGAGACAAGGCAGTTTTGTGAATAGTGTTTAAATTTAAATATGGCCTGTATTCTAATATGTTGATACCGTGGCATAATTATGTTTATGTTTACGTTCATATATATTCAGGAGGTCTCGGATTGTGTAAAATATTGATTGTGTTTTTAGATAATTATGTACAATGTATTCTTTGATCGCTGTTTTATTTATTGCGTGAAAATGACATGATAAATAAAATGTTTAAACTTCTCTTTAATCTGACTGACGGTTTCCCACAACTGTTACGTTTTTTTTCTTTTATGTTTGTTATATTAGTTTTAAACATGAAATGAAAATGATGGAGTTGATGTTGTATGATGATGTAAATCAATCATAATGGTGTGTTTTCACGTTTGCTCGAACACTTGCACGTAAACCGTTCATTATAAAAAGTATATTTGTTACGTTATACTTCTTACACTATAAAACAGGGAATTCAACCCCGTTTTATAGAAATACCCGCTTAATTTTATAAAGTTCAATGTAGAACTTGGATCCGCTGCGAAAGATTACAAAAATCTGCAAAGAAAAGGGTTAAGTTAAAGGGTTAAGGGAAAAGATTTTGATGATCGCTCATTTTGTATGTAGCATGTCGTATTCCTATTATAATAAATTATAATTAATAAATTATCATTTATTTTAACTACAACGCCTAAAATGGTTCAGAAAGTATTATTTCTACGAATTAAACTAAAATAATACCTACTAGATCGTTTTGTGACCGTGTAACACCGAAGCGAGCGTCGATCGGACCGAGAGCAAATTCACGAGTGTCCAGTAAGTGCTTATGCTGTTGATACGTTAAGTGTGCGTAGTACTGTCGTCTCAGTCATTTCTTTGCCGTGTCTGATACATTCAAAGCACGTGTTGGGCAAAACTTTATAAACTTAACAAGAAATGGCTTGAAATTTGAACGTCGAAAATATTGTTCCAAAACAAAACACGTCCAATAGAAAACTTTTTAATTGTCAATTGACAGAAGTTTACTTGTCCCAAAATGGCCAGTACTGAATTCTGTGTAGACGTCGTGACTCGTAACGAAGCGACGTCGGGACGATGCAAGTTTATCTCTTATTGTACTCCGGTCCAAGTTTCTGGAGAATACCTTGGCTGAGAAAATTAATTTTGCCAGTTGCGAGGAATATCTTCAATCATAACTTGTAGACTAGGATAGTAGCAGAGAGCTGTATTGAAGTAGATTTAATTTGTTTAAAAGTATTCCTTTAAATGTAAGGCCAGTTGGCATAATTCGTTTGTGAATATTCTAACTATATGCGAACAAAGTTAACATTGGTTTTAATGTAATATATGTACTTAGAACTCGTGCAGTAGGAAATAATACTTGTTTCATGCGGGCTTTACGCAGACGTAATTATTTATCAAGGTAATAAGGTATAATGTAAACTTAACTTTTGAAAACTGAGACCTTATGGAAGCTTATTTTCTCTAAATATTAACAAACAAACAAACTGTTTTAATTAATAAGTAGGTACACATTACAATCAATTGTGAGGGTCGTTGTCGATTCCCATGTCGGATAAGATGTTCACATCTACATATGCTTCAATAAAACTAGTGATTATTTTTCTAAAATAATCCGAATGTACTTTATCCCACTCGGCAATCAAACTTAGGATTTTACATCTAAAGTAGGTGTATTGATCGGTCGTAAGCGCAAAAGTATCCTTAAGTCATTAGCATAGTAACAAAGAGCCACGTGTTTCCTAAATATACCTACATACTTTCAAAGTAGGTATACTGAAGGCACTGTTATGACGTACACGTTATTTAAATAAAATACCCGTCAGAGCATCAGGTGGTGTTCGCCAACTTCGCTGAAGTTAGCTTGTTGTGAGGCGCGTACAACTTACTAAAATATTTCCCTGTATTAATTAATACGAGTATATCGCTTCTTTCATATTTTGTGGTAGGTAAGTAACAGATGCGGTGCTTGTATTAATTATTAAAAGTATGTAGTAAGTCTTATAAAACGCGGTGTGGAATGAAAAGTCTAGTGTGAATTTTGTTTCTAGCGAAGAACACACAACATTTATGTTACTTTTTAATTGTAAACCATTTATAAATATTTCTGTTATTGATTATAAAGCTGCTAGTATTCTAAGTTTTTGGTCATTTTGACTATCAGATTGCTTAGTGCGAGTTGTTTTAACAACGACTCGATCAAAACGTTAACCGGGTTTGGCTCTCTGATTGGTTAAAAGCTTGGAGCGGGCCAATCGGAGCACCGAACGTCATAAACGTGTCGATCGCATAAACGTAAAACAAACTCGCACTAGCCACTCTGCTTGAAAATGGATAGATACGAAGAATAGCTAGTACTCAAATAGGTGAGCTCATCTTTTAGCTATAATCTATATATTAATACGTGAAGCAAAAACTTTGTACCCATTTTTACGAAAATAGCGCGGACGGAGGAGTATGAAATTTGGCACAGTTAAAGTTTATATGGAGAAGGAGGGGCGAATCCTAATATTAATATAAAATATGCATTAGAAATACATTAAATTAATGAAAAAATACTACACGCACACAACCATACATTTAACACACGCAGTCTAATCGCGTTCGTACTATTTCGACATTGTTCATCTGACGTCGTACAATTCTTTGTAACTATGGTTACTTATACCTTATTTATATGTAATAGAGAAAAGCAGAACACAAAGTAGCAAGCTTAGGAATTTTGGTCGAATTTTAACCACTAGGCGACCGCTACTACTATTTTAATTGCCGTAAATCACAATATATGGATGAATTCTCAAAACGTTTTGAAGGTTCTTACATATTATTTTCCATTGTCCTCAAGCTCTTTCAATGTTTGCTATCTCACGGTCGTGAATTTCATATGCATGTGGTCTCGGATTGGATTTCCGAGTCTGGCAATGGCAAAGGTTAATGGGAGGTTTTTAGTCAATAAATTGCCAGTCACAGCGATGAATCCAGTACATGTTAAACCGCATCGACGGCAATAGACTCACTTCCAATTATGTGACACCTACAATCATAGTTATGGCGATCATAAATATAATCAAAACGATTTATCAAAATGTGTGTGTAAAGCAAACTACATATCCCATCGGTGATATATGCGTAAGGTTATGTATATATGAATATAATAGAACGTTTGTTTTTATTTCAAAATTATATATCTTACTAATATTATAAATGTGAAAGTTTATGAAGATGGATGGATGTTTTCTTATTACTCTTTACATAAAATTACTAAAAATCATGCGAAGTTGCGGGCCAGAACTAGTTTACAGTATGAGATAGCCGGTTATATAATTAGCTACCTAAAAAAGTAAATTATTCCTTATCTATATGTCGGCCTCGATGGCGTAGTGGTTAGTGTAACCGACTGCCACGCCTGAGGTCACGAGTTCGATTCCCGCACAAGCGAACATTTGTCTGCATGAACAAAACAGAAAAAAGTGTATTTATGTATGTTTAGTCATAGAATAGTACCCATAGTACAAGCTCTGCTTAGTTTGGGCTAGATGGTGTTGTGTGTATGTGATAGAATATTATTAATATTTTTAAAAGTAGATTAAACAAAACTTATTCTTAACAAACTTAAACTCGACTGATCGAATATAAATGTTATAATTATTTAGATGAAATATGTAATTTTCTTTTTAAATAATCTCTGTAACCGACGTCTTATTTCAATTTTATAATAATACCTAGCGACCCGCCCCGGCTTTGCACTGGCAGTACAAAATCTAAACAAATTATACACTTAAACCTTCCTCATGAACCACTCTATCTATTGATGAAAACCGCATGAAAATCCATTCAGTAGTTTTTGAGTTTACGGCAGGGGAGTTTGTTTTATTATATGTAGTGATTTCAGCTTTAGTTACACGACTTAGAAAGTTCAACGTTATTAGTTTTCGCATAGCTCAATGTTTAGAAATAATATTGCGATTCTACGTAACTATTAATTAATACGCAGTACAGTTATATCAATGTCAGTGTTGGCTTTCGGTTGCTTCCAAGAAGAGACAGAAACTCGGAAAACAATTATCCATTTAAGTAACACAATATTTGTATATACAAAGTACTCATATTTTGTTACAAAGACCTTTATTATTAATTTGAAGTTCTCTTAAAATACAAAAGCTGGCGTTACTTCTTTAATTTGATATATGCTCGGTTTATATGCGTAGGTACTATTTTGATATAGTCGATGTTATTGCCATAATGGTATAGATTATTATAAGTAACATAGGCGTAGGTATATAACATAACGCGAAGAGCCATGGAAACCAGAACCTATTATTCCTATCCAGGACAATGCAATTATAAATGTTTTCGAAAAAAAAACAAAAAACAAAAAACAGAAAGAAAAAAAAAAATTCGTGCTGGGCTCAGTGCCATCCTTACACGGTGAAGTCGACTAGAGTGCGTACTAACAAGTTTGGGTCCTCATACCTCTGCCGAACGATCAAGGCATGAAATTCTCTGCCAAGGCACGTGTTTTCTTCTTCCTTCAATCCTGGGTCTTTTAAGCGGGGCGTGAAAAAGCACCTCAGGCCGTCAAAGTAGAAACCTCAACATGGCCTCGGCTGCTATGAGGACGATGTGGAGGCCACTGCTCTTAGACTACACGACTGCTTACCATCAGGCGGAGTGTGGTCATTTTGAAGAGAATATGTAATAAAAAATGAATAAAACTGCGAGAGTCAGTTAGTCTATATATATATAGGTAATTTGTAAATACTAACACAAATTGTATGTATGTTAGTCCATAAGGTATTTATCCATACGTCTATGCCACGCGAAATAAAATGTTTTATTGTACTAATATTATAAAGGGCAAAAATCGATTTTAAAAATTCTTTCACCATTAGAAAGTTATAAATATTATCACCGAGTTACAACGCCTTAAGATATGTGAGACTCTCCGCTCCTGAAAGGGGTCGGTATACACACTAAAAACCTGGGGTGAGCAGTCCCTCCGCCGACGGGGTGGGGCGAGATGGAGTCGCGTTAGCAATCACCATCCCGCCCCGGTGGTTGGCCCGGCTGATGATAACCGGGCCTCAGCACCTGTGGAGGGGTGGCCTTGCTCACCAAGGCTACCAACCTAACCTACTTTTACGCGAGCGATGCTGCGGGCAAAAGCTAGTATGTTATAAAATTATATGTATATGACTTAGTTGTTCGCTCCATGCGAAATTCACTGATGGGATTTCGATGCAGTTTCACAGTTAGATAGTAGGTAGATAGCTTGGAGTTCCCTTTAAAACCTAAACTACGTCTAACCTAATTTCGTTCAATAACCAAAGTTGTAGTACATACTGCGTTCCACCGAAATAACGTTACGGGCGAACTGTAATCGACTCGAACAAAGTCACGGGCATAAACTAGTCTTTAAAATATAGCACAAGTGGTTTCCATGTTAATGCGTAATATTAGTGCTTCAATTATGAAATTGCGTTTATGTCCGACATTAAATTTCGTAGTTTCTGTACAAAATAAAACAGTTATTAAAAAAAAATAGATCTATATTTAGAGAATATATATAATATATATGATTAATAACATGTATTATCTCTACTAATATTATAAATTCGAAAGTAACTCTGTCTGTCTGTTATCTTTTAATGGCTAAACCTCTCAACCGATTTAGATGAAATTTGGGACAGATATAATTTAAAACCTGCGGAAGGACATAGGCTACTTTTTATTGATGTAGGTACCACGCGGGCAGAGCCGCGCGCGCTAAAGTTAGTTAATAATAAATATCAATAACCTGTTATACATTGAGTCGTTCGTTATTTCAATTTGCCATAATGACATGATGATTGATGTTTTTGTTAATTTAAGACAAACCATAGTGGCCTAACTAAAAGCCAACATACATAAGCAAATAAAACAGACTTATATTTGGCCATAAAAAGTATTGATGAAAAAGCTAGTATGAAAATACAACTTAACTGATTTTAGAACTTTTGAAAGAGGCAACTTTATTTTAAAACCCTTGTTATATTGCGAATAAATGTGCGCCCTATTACGTTTAAATATGCCAACGTGATAATACTGTATTGATAATACTAAATTATCAATATACGTAACTTATCACACGTAATTTCGTCTGCTTCACGTAAGAGAATTTGCCCCACTTTTGCAATATTTTCCATTGATGCGTTACTCCTATTGGTCATAGCGTCATGTTATACATATAAGCTATATCCCTTCTCGATAAATGGGCTATCCAAAACAAAGCGATCTTTAAATTCGAACCAGTAGTTCCTGAGATTAGCGCTTTCAAACAAACAAACTCTTCATTTTTATAATATTAGTAGATATAGCTAGCGAAAACTGTACATTATCGTTCTCTATCATGTAAACGTATCTAAAGTGTTAACTACTCTTCTTAGTACGGACACTTTTTCGTGCGATTTAAGTGTGAGGGTATATTTATGAATTAAATCTTTGAATGCAAATGGCTAAATCATTTTAATATTTCGTAACTTAAAGGCTTCAAAGGTCAACTTGCAGCCTCGGATTGAACATTAAAGTAACTAAGAACTAAATTTCTTGCCATCTAGTTTTCAACTTATATTAAGTTCGGCGATAGAGCTAACGTGATCTTATTGTAATACTGCAGTAGGTCCCGTAAGAGTTGGCACAACTTTTAATTTGGTGCACTACAGTTAGATGTGGGGTATCACGTCATTTGAATGTTCTGATATTAAAATTGGAGGGTAGGGAATGTATTTTATGTCGTGGATTAGCAGGTAGAGAAAATAATATTGCGGCATACTCGATATTCTTTTTAAAGTTTTGCAAGATGGAAGACAAGCATATGACTGACCTCGCCTTGCAATTACTCCCCTAATCCTAAGCGTTTAGTAACTACTATGGGTTAGTAACTGACTACCCTATGGTCCATTAACATAGGTGTGAGCGCTTGCCCAACTTTACAAAAAATGTCTAGGCAGTGGACAGGCCTAGGGCCTATTTATTAGTAGCGGGTTAATTCAATGGATAGTTGCAACTTTAGGGCCTCGTCTAGCGCGTTGCCGATATTTTTAAAAAGGGTTCGTGTGTTGCGCTAGTAATATATGGGGTAAAGGTCACTCCTGTTTTCTCCTGCTTACAATACAGCGCCTCTGTCAGCCCATCGTTTGGGTAACATAGAAGCTTTTCATTCTCTGGCAATTAAGTAACATTCACAAAACCAATGCTTCATTCATACACAAAAAACTCCAACAGAAACTACCCACTTAATTTTGCTGTTAATACTACCAAATCTGAACTCTATATCGTAAGCAAAAGAATCCACACGATGCGCATAAAAGTTTGTGTAGCCTCAATAGCAAAGTTTGCTAGAGCTAATGGTTTTCCAACAAGCGTTTGTGTTTCTTGGCGATATGATCTTGCGGCAATACTTCCACAGTGTGAATTGAATCGACTCGCCTTTGAAACTACTTGGATGAAGAAAATAGTATTGGAAAAGTTTCATGAATATTTAGAGAGTATTACCGTACCAGTAGAAATATTCTATTCTTTTGTATTATCCTTATTTAAGGCTCTTACTGTCATCTTTGTCTATATGAAATAGGATAAAATGAAAAAGCAAATAAGCGATATGAATTATGAATCAGGATGAGATTGAAATGTTGGAAATTTCTTTTTAAGAACACATTCGTAAATGTGTTTTTAAAACTAAGTAAGTATTAAGTTTTGTTACAAACAAACAAACATAAGTATAAATTAAATGTTATCATATTTTATAATAGTTATAAGTTATCACGTTTTCAGGGCAATTCACAAATTAATGAAAAGAAAGATCAATTTAAACAGATATTTTTAAATAGATCACGTTCTCTCTGTTTGTTTCCAATGATTGCAGTAGCACCTTTGTGGTTGGCACTTTACATCACAAAATCGAATAAAGAACCTCATAAACATCGTCAGCGAAAAAGCCAAACTTATACAGCGTGGCCAAAAAGGCCATAAAAACTAAACTAACATATTTTCGTTATAACAAAAATCACCGAAAATATACCCCTCGTCAATATGTGTCAGGTTTCAAGTCAACCGTCCACTGCAAGTAGTGACACCCAGTCGCGTTGACTGCGACGCTTATAGTAAAACGCTGTCAACCCGTCGCGTAACCGTGTGATGGATCGTTCTATGCTGGCCGTCAGCGGCGAGTTGTGGGAACTTTGCTATGGATGTGAGGTGTTAGTTATGAAATGATCAGTTGCTGAATTTAAAACAATGGAGAAAAAGGTGGACAATAGTTTATCTTCGCAAAATTTGCCAGCTTTATTTTACAAAGGTAATGAAAGTTGATCGTATATTAGGATTTCAGGCATCTACAATGCTAAAGAAGCATGTAATTTACATATAAACTGAAAAAAAATACAATTTATGAAGCAGGACTTCGACCTTGCCAATGAAATCATCATAACATGGATCTATGCTATATGCTGATCACATATTTGCAGTAGCTATTGAAAATTCCATCCAGCAACCCATCCAAAAACCCCATATTTTGTATGAAAATTGCTGCAGACGTTTTCAGTTCAGTGACATATACGCGTACAGAAGAATTATATAAAGAGGTAAAGAAGGTACAATAAATGACGCATAATTTGCGTCTGTATTTCGCATCGTCTTAGGTAGAGGCTTTCAATTCCACATGACCAGGACCATGAAAAGTTGGCAAAAGGACATGGTTTTTTAAGGTCGCAGAATCAAGTCCTGCTTCATGGATTGTATTTTTCTGGTTTATTATTATTAATTATCAGAAAGTTGTTGAATCGGTCTACTGATCAGAGAACGTTCTAATCGTATAATAATTGTACTGTTATTAAAAGCTATTCAGTGTCAATTATCAAGACAAACCTTTTCTTTTTCCCTTCCATTCTTATAAATTAACCGAGTTTGACAAATTAGGGGTCAATAATGTCACAGCCATTATAAGGGTGCGTTTCCGGAGTCGTATTTTATTTTCCGACGTATCACAGAACGTTTTTTTTGAGTACCTATACGTTTTAAATAAAGATTACACAGTGTCTTAGAGGTAGGCTCGTCACCACTGCCGAGATTCGCGGGTTCGGTTGATATGGTAGAAAAATACAGTATTTCGGCAATAATTATTGCAATTCTGCTACTATTGTATTTTTTATACATACAAAGTCTCAAGCCTATGTCCCCGGATGATCTGGAGATACGTTAAACTATGTAATCAGCTGGCAAAATTGGGTATATAAATATGTAATCTCTTGTGTATCACATCAACTTTTCACTCAATCTATTTTTAGTTTACACGGTATAGGAAATGAAAATGCCTTGATAAATATTGACCAACAGGGCTCATATTCAAACTCGACCGAGGAATGACCCCAAATCGTCTGTACACCAAGTTACAAGTCAATCGGTCCGGTGATTCCGGAGCTATGCCTGTCACTAACAAACTGTCACTAACGGGCAGACACACAGACCCACATAGTGCTTTCATTAACCTCTTCGAAGAAGACTCAGAGGTTAACAAGCGATATGTGATAATAGTGATACAATTCTACCTACCCTTTCAGGAACATATAGATATCTATATATTTAAATGTTACAAACGAAAACTATAAAGCTTAAAATGAGCCTACATGACATAGCCTTATGTCACTGGATGATCTAGTGAGAAGCTAAGCTGAGGGACAAGCTGGCGGTAAGTTAGTGTAATAAACTTTTGTTGTATCACAAAAACCTTTCGCTGGTTCTATTTATAGCGTCCATATTATAGGGAATGAGCATTCCTTGATAACCCCCATATCAATTTGACAGACCCGAGAATTGAACCTGAATATTCATGTACAGCATTAAAATTAATTACCGATGCGTCACTTGCCTTTTATTAAGTACTAGCTTTAGTCCGCGGCTTCGCTCGCAGAAAAGTAGGTAAGTTAGGCTTGGTGTATTAGTTCTGTGAGGAAGTAATTCTGTGAGGAAGTCATCTCCATCTCCACCAAGGAGGCAGCGGGGCGGGAGAGAGAGCGCTAAAACCCTCTCCCTAACCACAGAGCCGGGCGCCGGAGGGCGCAAGATGACTTCCAGGCACACTGAGATTTGACATGGGTGTCGTGAGCTTCGTGGGCCTGCTCGCCACCCGATCAGCACCAGGTCCGAGAGGTGGCGTGCGTATTCTCACGCGCTCCTCTGTGTCGTGTCCATCTCCCTCAAGGAGGGCAGGGGTTTTTTGAAAGGGAGTAATACCTAAAAAGTAGGTAACTTTGCGTAGTGGCCTGCCGTTTCATACGGCGAGCATTACCGAAACCTCAGCGAGGTCGCGACCGCATGTGAAAGTGATTCGCGCGGCCCCGTCGATTACGGTTTTGTCGAGGAACACCGTGGCGGGTTTAGTCGGTATTACTCCTGGTCCATTATCATCATTACCATCTTTTTTTTACTCCTGTGATATCCTCCCACATAGCCTTTTCGTCCGTCTCCGCGGCGGGGTAAGGGTCAATGTATTCCACCACGTAAAAAAAAACAATAAGGTGTAACAGTAGATTTTTTTATAAAATGTTTTTCGTTGATGATATATGTAGCTTTCTAATGGCGAATGTTTTTGAGTTAAATCCTTACAAAAAATTAAATATTTCCTCTTTTTAATATTAATATAGATAAGCATAAAAAAGTGTTTTAAAATAAATACGCGACAAAATTCGTATAAAGTAGTTTAATTTCAATTTATAACATTCGCGTAAACATAAGACAATATTGAGATCAAAACCGAAAAATGGCAGAGGTGTCTGCAGGTATGAAGGATGTACAGGCTCTAATTTATACGTTTGTTTGTTTCTTTGTTTGGATGAACACGCTAATCTCAGGAACTACTGGTTCGAATTGAAAAAATATTTTAGTGATGGATAGCCCATTTATCGAGAAGGGATATAAGCTATATATATAACATGACGCTATGACCAATAGGAGTAACGCATCAATGGAAAATATTGCAAAACCGGAGCAAATTCTCTTACGTGAAGCAGACGAAGTTGCGTGTGATAAGTTACGTATATTGATAATTTAGTATTATCACGTTGGCATATTTAAACGTAATAGGGCGCACATTTATTCGCAATATAACAAGTGTTTTAAAATAAAGTAGCCTCTTTCAAAATTTCTAAAATCGGTCTATTCAGCATCACGCTACAACCAATAGGAGCGGGAATCAATGAGAATTGTTGTAAAAACGGGCAAAATCTCTTATGTGAAGCAGACGAAGTTGCGCGGGTCAGCTAGTCTATATACATATAATTAAATGTTACAAACCGAAACTATAAAGCCGAAGATGAGCTTTCATGACAATCAATTACAGCAACTAATTTGGCCAGAGTAATTATAATGTGACGTAATTATAGTCGGCACACTAATTTGCAATCACGCGTCGTTTCGTAACCCAGTTATCCAACGTTATTGGTTTATCATAACTGTGTGATGGACACTGCATGACGGAAATTGATGCTGGACGGAGCATTCTCTCTTTTTGTGTATGTGTGTTTGTGTGTATGGTCGGTGTATGTGTCTGTGTGGGTACGTCGCGTATATAGGTATATAAATATGGACGCAATGCCGGTACTATTCTATAAGAGCGATCTTTAATAAAATACTGGGTCCATATTAAAACAACAGCTTATTATAAAATTCAATTTAGCACTACCATGCCTTCAGTGTACTTTTCCAAACTAAATAATTATGATATACATTACCATATATATTTAGTTTAGTTTTGTATTTAGTTCGGCAAAGCCTGCTTTGCTGATGTAGAAGTAGTGTATGTAACTGTTGAGCTTATTCTGCAACTCAAAAAACAGCACGACATCGACATAACATCTCGTTATCACCTAATTAGATTTTGCTCGCGAATTCGTTCGCTTAAATATAGCTCACTTTAGGTTAGTTTAGTAACAATATTTTATTCTAGACGATATCCTTTTCTGTTCCATCGACAACGACGACGGCGAGTAGTTAAGACGAGAAAGTGTAACAAAAAACAAAAAAATAAACATACAAACAAAGTCACATTCACATTAAAAATATTAGTTAGCATAGGTTTGTATAAATATTGTATATATGAATGTATGTATGTTGCCGAGACACATGCATAATACCTATTATTCATGTGCAGGCATGGAACATTTCATAAGTAGCATGTGAAAAATCATATGAATTGATTTTTCATACGTAGCGCATGCTTCTTTCGTTCACAATGGCTGCTAAAATCGTATCATATGAAATCACGTTGTCACGGGAACCGAAATCACAGACTCAGCTAGCGAGAATGAGACCGCGCGAAGCCGCGAAGTAGCGTATTTAGATCCAGGCGTTCCAGATAGCTATATTTTGTTGATTCATCGATAAATTGTGCATCGCCGATATGCCGCCGATGGATCGCGCGGATGTGACGTATTTATAATTAACTGGTGAGCTTTGAACTCAATAAATGCTCTTCAAATTAAGCGATGTAACATTTTAATCTCCGTGATATTATTTTTAACAGTTCGCGGTATCATTATAGTCTATCATTTATGAAATGAAATAATATGAAGAAATGAAATTTCACTTGCGATTGATCGTGTTCAAGTGCGAAAGTATTAAAATAGTTTTAAAAAAATCGTCTTCGTCAATTGCGAACTTAGTTTTCTATTAATTAATTTTCATATATGATTTTAGTTGCAAAAATCAGCATTTGTGAATTTGCAATTTTGTGAAATTTCACAGGTGAAATTACTACAACAAAAAATAATCATTTCAGCAAATGAAAATTAATTAAAAGTAGGAATCACCTAATGTGCAGCAATTTTTCAAGCATTGCTACAAGACCATTAAAAACACCGAGACTGAAAACAATAGTTTTTGGATCACACAATTTATTGTTTGCGTGACAATCAAGTTACACTACAAACAACATTCGATGCAGTGGCGAAAGGGCCACTTTACCTTTGCAATCCAAAGCTTTGACTGTATACCTAATTGTAAGCATAAATCAAATTAAAAATGTAAACATTTTAGCACATAAATGACGTCTATAAAACTCGTTTTTACTGGTGCCACAAGCGGCGCCCTAACGACACGTATTCCTAAGTCTTTTAATTAAATTTCTCCGTATTTAATCCCTCTGCTTTGTGCAAACTCTTAAATTAATTTTCTTTGGTTTATTTTAAGGTGCGCTTACATTTAGACCACTTTACTTCGACCAGTCTGCCAAATATGATTTAACTGCATAAACAGTTATGTTTTTTATTTTCAACTTCAGAAAACTTACAACTTATTGAATAGTATTATATCAATCCATATTTAAACAAGAGTCACTGAAAAGGTTTTGTTATTTTATATTTTATAGAAATCTATTTTACTAGACTAAAATAAATAAAAGTATGAGCTTATTATTGTATAACAAAAAAATAATTAATGACAACCTATAAAAAACAAACTATAAATCAGACAAACTCTTTTCTAATTAATTGTCTAAGTACGATATGCGAAAAAGGGTATTGCACATGGTTTTTCTATGTTGTAACAGTCATATTAAAAGGATCAATGTACATACATACGTACGGCAAGCCTTAATCATTAATGATTGTTGGTGAAGATATACTGTGTGAAGACAACAGAAGATTCTTAGAACATGCAAATTATATTGTAGATACGTGAGGGTTGCGTCGGCTGCTTGCCATCGGTCAGACCGTGTGCTTGTTTGCTATTCATATGACTTACGGTAGACAACAACTTGGTTTTCTTTCTTCAGAATTGTTTCTGTGATACCAAGAGAACATAGCTATGTCTGTAAGCAACGGTTAACGCTTACCATCAGGTAGTTGGCTGCTTTGTCTGCCAATAGAAGCAATAACAATCCCATAAGATTGAGGGATTGATTATTTTTTTTTTGTTCGTCAAAATGAACACTCTCCGCCTGATGGTAAGCAGTCGTGTGGTTTAAAAGCAGTGGCCTCCACACCGTCCTCATAGCAGCCGAGGCGATGTTAAGGTCTCTACTTTGACGGCCTGAGAAAGTGCTTTTTCACGCCCCGCTTAAAGGACCCAGGATTGAAGAAAGAAGGAAACACGTGCCTTAGAAGAGAATTCCATGCCTTGATCGTTCGGCAGAGGTATGAGGACCCACACTTGTTGGTACGCACTCCAATCGAATCCACAGTGTAAGGATGGCATCTGTGTCCAGCACGCGTTGTTCTGTATAGGAAAGGGGAGAGCGGGATAAGGTGGAATAACTCTTCAAGTCACTAACGTAAACTCATGCCTCTCATGCTGAATATCCTCAACAAGTACTCTGGTGACGTGTATTTCACGGATCTTTCGGAATCTTCTAAACCTTTTCGTGATCTGTGTCGCACGTTCCGTAGTTCAAGTAAGACTTAATTGAGCGACCTACTAACTCAACTACCCGGCAATTTTAAAAGAGTGCCCGAACTTCTCGGTAAGTTCATTCAATTGTTTATGTGCTCGGGCACATTTTTAACTTTGTAGAGGTGCTATTTGATGCTTGATATAGTATATAGACTGTACGGATGGTGCAATGGGCAAACGGTCGCCTTGCTGCCACGCGGTGTTTTGTGGGTTTGTATACCTGACAGGACAATTACATATGTAATTCATAAGTTCTTGTTCTAAATCTGAGTGCTTTAAATATACAAATAATGGACACGAAAATACACCTAGTATTTTCGTGTCCATTATTTGTATATTTGCAAAGTTCCCCGCGATACAGGACTTGGAAATTCCTAAAGAAGGAACAGTATTTAAAACAAAACTAAAATGTATGGGTCTTGAGTGTGATATTAATATTCAACATTTCGATTTCGAGCTCCTGTCAGATTTTAATTTCCTTTTGAGGATATAGACAAGATTCTGTGGTACCTTCATACAAGGCCAAAACATCGACCTGCCTTTTTAAAATGCTTGATCCAAAATATATCTTTAATATATTAAAACTAAAACAAACATATCTTTAGTGTGCTTAGGTGGGCTTATCCACGACATGCAAGTGAAACTAAAGAGTATTCAAGGAACAAGTGGCATTCGAATCATTCATTGCTTCAGGCTTGCCTTATTTTGAAACCCGGGCATGGTATTTCTTATCTTTTTAATCAGATGAGACAACTCCCTCTAGGAATTACGCCTATGTCTCGGGGGACTTTAAAAACGTAAACACAGAACACCTAGACTCGAAACAACCACTTACAAATCACTTATTTTTTTGTTGCGTGTGTGATTCGAACCTACAACACTTGTCGTAAAGGCAGCGGTAAGGTGACCACTTAAACCACTCCACCATTTGTGCAGTCAAGTCACAGAATCATATATTGTATGTATGTATTATTAAAAGTAAAGTTGCCTTCATTTTGTGACTGTTAAAATAGGATTAATTATTGATAAATTCAGCTTTGGATTACATTTGCGGTAAATTTTGACTGGGTGTTGTGTCGAAAACTTGTCATGCACAAGTTTGATGCGGTTTTGATTAAATGTTTATTTCAACAATATCTTTACATTATGAGCACTGAAATAGATTTCGGTAAACACAATATTAAGTTGAATGCATTAATGGCGTTTGTATTGTAAACTTATGGTTTTTATGTGGTTTAAATTTAAAAGACTGCTTCGTTGGTTCTGTTTGGTTATGTTAGCAGTTAATTATGAGGTCTCAGATGCGATTGCTGGATTAGGTAACAGTGTTATCGGCTTGTTAGTCAATATTCAGTAGCAGTTCGGTTTCTGGGCATATGCCCTGTAGATATCATTTAGCTCGCTATTTAATAGATGGGATCTAAACAAAGTTGATGCAATGATGGTGTCATACATTTCTGCTTACCTCTATGTGAGTCGAATTTGCATCGCAACTCACCACAATTTTATTGGAATAGACCTACTAATGTGGTATATATACTACCTAAATTGTGATGGGTTAGGCTCATCTCACACAGAGACTTGTCGAAACCAGTGATTTGCAACTGGTTACTGTTCATCGTCGTCTCTCCATTTGTCTGCGTCGACTCTTACGAACGAAACTAGTTACCTATTCATATATTAAACTGTTGATCGTTAAGCATCATTGACTTTCCATCCGAACTAACGATCAGGCTCACGGAACCTTCATCCATCTTTCGAATATTTTCGTCAAGTCATCGTCGTCATCAATTTTGTGTAGACCAGTCCAATGCTTGCCATATTGTCTTTGTCACTGCCTCTGTCCGTTGTATTGATGATGTATCAAACATTATTTGTTACAGGATAATATATTGCTTATACTATCATATCGTGAGATATACCTTTAGGATGGTTTACCACGATGGATCCATTATGTTTGCGTGAATCGTAAGGGTCTAGGTCCGATGCAGAGTTGGGCAAAGTGTTGTGGAGTTAGTAACGCACATAATTGCACTCTTGCTTCATTTCCTTTCTCTCTGTCTCTTTAAAAAGACAACTCCCGCACTAGGAATAATTTTTATGTCGTGGTGGACTTTACAAACTCAAATAACGGACACAAAGAACATTTAATTGTGAATAAAAATTTTTGTCTCATATTTTTGTATGATTCGAACCTACAAGACTCGGTGCGATGAGAATAGCGAGGCGACCACTTAAACCACTAAGCTATCCGTGCAGTCAACATATACCTTCTACTTCCCTTATTAGGAGTCTTTCCTGTGTTCCACAGAGACCAAACAACGGACGCAAAGAAGACGGTATTAAAAAGCCAATTCCTCTAGAAGTAACGTGGGCTATAACATTATGCTACAAACCATGGAAGCGGCGTAGTAGTCGTGGGTGAAACTGCGGGGACTTGTCATTAGTATCTTGACATATTCAGGCTAAAAAATAAACTAAATTTTACGAGATTTCCAGACTTCAAATTATATAATTTTAATAAAAGGTAGACGGAGATAATTTTATAACCCTTTTGTGTCAACGATATTAACGAACTTGACTCAAGACTTAGTCGCTTTTGCCTTCGGAGATATACAATTATACAGGCTTCAGACACGCACAGTTCTATTTGAAAGTGTCGACAATCTATACTAATATTATAAAGCTGAAGAGTTTGTTTGTTTGCTTGCTTGAACGCGCTAATCTCAGAAACTACTGGTTCGAATTGAAAAAATATTTTAGTGTTGGATAGCCTATTTATCGAGGAAGGCTATAGGCTATATAGCATCGCTACGACCTACGGGGGCGGCGCAGTAACGATAAACGCGGGTGAAACCGCGGGAACATCTAGTTGTATATAAACGCACAAGAGGGTCCTTGACAGGCAATACAAGTATAACGTTGCGGAAAATTATATTCGAATTTCATTCGAATGCAATTGTGTACATTGCCCATAAATATGTAGCGACAGACGAAGAAGTTACGACAAATGTCAAGAGATAGCGCTTCATACAATTATACTCTTCGCTATACTTTCCTGAATCACGCAAACGAAGGTATCTTAGTAACTCCAAAATTACGTGAATAGTATATATATATTATAAAGCGAGTTTATTGTGAATTTTATAATGATTACTATGAAACATCTAGTTCATTTAATTAAAGTGGTTGGTAAGACAATCATGCGACCACAAGACAATCCTCTCTTTCCACTAAAACAATAAATAATTCTCAGCTTTGTACGTCTGTCGCTAATAGTTCTAATGCCTTAGATAATTGGATCTACAAATATTTTATTGAGTGTACAAACGCTTAAATATTTACATTCAATTTTTATTAATAATGTCTGAAATAAAAGAATCTTGTTTTATTAGGTGCTAAATATTAAAATCCTGCAATAGGAATAATTCCTGTGTTGCGAGAGACTTCACAAACATTCAAACAACGGACACAAAGAACATCTAGACTCGGAACAACCATTTGTGGATCACACAAATTTGTGTCCCGTGTGGGATTCGAACCCACAACACTTGGTGCAGTGGCAGTGGCGCAGCGATCAATTAAACTACTAAGCTATCCACATATGCATCTTTTATATGTATCTATTAATTATGGAAGAATACCAAGCTGTTACAATTTCCACTACTGCGTGTTACATAATGAGTATTGTCTCGTGGTAGCTAGTCTAGAATTTTAAATAAAGAAATGTGACGGAAAAGTGCGAATTCAACTCGTTCGAAATGAGCTCCATACTGTGCATCAAATAAACCATTGTCCTGAGCGCACATTTATTTAATTAATTTTATGACGTTTTTTAAATAATTTGCCCTATAATCAAGATATTTTGTTGCAAGGTACTTATCCTTTCGAACGCAGACATCTTGCAGTATTATGATATTCTGCGACCAGATTTTACGGGTGGTCCCTGATATCCCGGAGGTATCAATTGACTGGGACTAGGATTAGCGATAAGCAAGTAATAGTTATATATCAGACTTCTAAATGAACACACATTTAAACATCGCATTCACAAACTCTGTGCACATATTCTTTATTTCGTTTGGCAATCGAATCCACAACATTCGACACATTGGCAGTGGCCACTTTAACAGTGGTTCAAGTTACCATCTCGCCACGCCACTTGTAGTCAAAGAACTAGTAATTGGATTGATAATGGTTAAGTCATTATTTCCTTACTTTTTATGACATTATATGAATATAAAACCCACAAACTTTTTCCTGATTCGTTCTACGATCGCGGCCGGCAACATAAGCGCAATGTTCTGCTTTGATGTAATCCAGCTACTAATAACTCAAAGGAAATCGCCAATGTAGTTTAATGGGTATTTCATAATATTTGATGACCTCTTTAACGGCTAGGCAGGTTGAATAACTACTCCGATGAAAGTTACGTTCCTACTTTACGAAAGGAACCCTAAGATATTTTACTTTGTGATATTAAAAGTCATTTCGAACAAAACTTGGAAAGTCAAGCTTGAAGTAATAAAAGCGGACTTGGTATATAATAATGTATTTTTATATATGCCGTTTAATATGAGCTTGCATCCGCGTATTTCTGAGTAAATGAAAAACAAAGAAGGCATCAGCTGCCTTAAATGGCCGCCATTGCGGTATATGGACATCGTCAAGAGAAGCTCTGCTATTATAGAAGGTTATAATGCAACCCTTTTTATATTATGTAGCCCTGATCAGTGTATACAGAATGTGGTTATTTACACTAATATTACAAAGAGGAATGATTTGATTTTTTGCTTGTTTGTAAGGATTAAACCCAAAAACTACAAAACAGATTTAAAAAAAAATATTTCACTATTAAAAAGCTATATTATCACCCAGTAACATTGGCTATACCTTATTTAAAAAAAGTACTGTTCCTAACATATACCTTTACGCGAGTGAAGCCGCAGGTAAAAGCTAGTTGCTCTATAATTAGAATAAGTTAGTTAAATCTGTTTGTTATTTTATACGCAACAGCAACATTATGAGAGTTTCAACCATGAGGGCTGTGTGCTGGCTACTGTAAGATCGCAATTAAATGTCATATTTTGAGTTTAATAAATCTGATTTATTAGAGTTAACGCTCTTAAAAAGAAAACTTCTTGAAATATGGCATCAAGGAATATTTAGCATAATAAGAGAACAATTAATATTTTAAGTTAGGGTATGAGAAAATGTAAAGAGCATAGTGAGGATTTCTCAAACCACATAGATATACATCATACATCTAATAGAAATAGTCAACTATTCCATTAAACATGGCCTTTCTCTTCTCATTTTGGAAAGAGGTCAGTAATTAGCAGATAACCAGTCTATTAGGCGATATTGTTTATTATTCACGTCTAAAGAAGGAGATTTTTTTTCGAGACTTTTGTTCCTGTGCCATGAGTTTGTACTGTTACGCAAGGAGTTGATCTTGGGATCGTAATGTTTTTATGGCTCATACCCAAGGCATGCCATCAAGATAACGTATGAAACCCAAAAACTTAATACTAAGTTGCCGCCGTCTAGCGTCTGTCCGTCCTGACTATCTGTTTGTTCCACCTTTAAGGCCGCCCTTAATATCTGACATTATTAAACGTAATAGAAAGCCGACTGTTTTTTGACTTGCGATGTGGATAGTAGAAGATCGCTTATATAAACCTCGCTTCTTAAATCTTATTATTTGATATCCGCGTGCAACTGGTGGATTCGATGCTAGCCTCAGAATAAGACAGGTGAATACAATAATCCACTACGCTGAAATCTCACGTGGATACTGATAAATTGAGAGATACTCAGAAATTGTATTTATGAAGTATTACCTGCTTATGGATTATGATATAAAATTCGTGTTTTCCACAAGCTTGGGTTTATTTGGAGATAATTTTATTAAAATTATTATCTTTATTAGTCTAAAAAGCAACGGTAGTCGTGACAAAAATTTGTGTGGTCCTCAAGTAGTTATGTTCTTTGTGTCCGGTTTTTGAATTGAAATTAAACTACTATATACGAATTTTATCGCGTTGAAGTCTGCTGTGTGTGAACATGTACAACAGGGGACCAACCACTACCTGAGATTTGACAAACCACAGATTCTCGCTAAAGAACACCGATTCCTGCTAAGGATGCTTCGCGAGGCTATTGAAATCAAAAAACATCCCAATTTCAATAGAGAAGATGGTTGGAATGTACCACCAGCTTGGGATCCAGTACTTCAAATAGTCAAACCCAAGAAGAAACAAACCACAGCTAGACTTCATGATACTTTGAGCTCATTCTGCGTGAATAGAAACACCAATAATTAAATTATGTTCGGGTACTTTGAAATAACTTCACTGAAACATTGAGACAACTACCATCTTAGTCTCCCCGTGACCATGATTGCTGAAAAGCAACCGAAACGTCGGGGAAAGTGTAAACCAAAAATAAATAGATTTAATAGTTTAAATAATTTTATTAGCTTATAAATTAGTAAAATAAAATCAATAGTAGTAGTAGTGTAATATTTTCAAAATTTTGTAAGACAGTGATAAATAAACAACGCGATAAAATCCGTATACAGTAGTTTAATTTTAATGAATAACATTCGCGTAAACAGAAGACAATATTACGGTTTTTGAATGTTTGCCTAGTCCATGCGACACGGGAATTATTTCTAGTGCGGGAAATGTCTTATATTGCAAATAGAAAAAACAACTAATGTTCTTGTTCGAATAATAGTTCCACATGTTTATCCTATAAGTGATAGTCAAGTGGTCATTAGAAACCTAAACGAGCTGAACATTGCTGGATAGACTATCAGTTATATTGTAAAGTGATGATGTTGCTTAACTTCTTGTTTCTCTTGTCGCAGGTTGCGTGAGTGTATAGCCGAGCCAATGGTACCTATGTGACATCAAGTGCAAGTGTTAGTGGTAGTGACATCTAGCGGTAGTCGGTGACAACGATTCAAGATGGCTGACCCCGACGCGTTTGATGACGAGGTAAGTGTTTTTTGCTTCGACTGTTTAGGTTCAGTATATAATTGATTTTTTAGGATACTTATTTTGCAAATAATATACATACAAACTGCCGATGGCGTTTTTACTAATCATATACATGTTTCTGATAAATATACGTATAGTAAATATAGACAGATTTGTTTGGACTTTCATACGAACTTTCATCTCCTATTTGATAAACGCTGTAAGAAATGTTTATTTACTTCTTATCAAATGCCTAAATACAAAGTTTCATGGTTTTATTTTCGATAATGACGAATTCCCAAACAAAGTTTCACCCCATATTTCAACCCCTTCATGGCCTTTTTTACAATGAAAGGTAGCCTATGTCTTTTCCCAACGTCTAGTCTATCTTTGTACTAAATTTCATCAAAATCGGTTAAGTGATTTAGGTGTGAAAGTGTAACAGACAGACGGACAGAGTTACTTTCGCATTTATAATATTATATTTAGTAGGGATAGTAAGGACTAGTAGGGATTTTGTTACGGAATACGTTCTAGAATGACGTGAGATGAAATGAACAATACGACTATACAATAAGACTCGCCTTAGATTTACTAAGGGCAGTTTACGGCGTGTTCAAAGGAGCGAGATTACTCCAGCTAGGGGCTCACTGCAGTCTATTGAAGTCTATAGACTATAGATTAGACTACACTCGAAGCTCTCTAGTATTATTGCCTATTCAATGACAAAGCAATCTAGTTAAAGATTGTGACAATAAGTCAAAGTTTCTGTGGCAAAGGTACGAAGTTAAATGCTGATAATTAGTAAAAGTTTGTTATGCGCTTACTACAGCTTTTATAGTAAAATGTACTTATTATGTACAAGTTCATATGGCTTCACACTAAAACTTTGAAAATTTATTAAACATTATGTAAACGTATTGCAAAATAAGTACTTTATATAATCCTTGGCTTAATTGGTTATATATTATATACCTATATGCAAATAAAATCTCAGAAATATATTTTATGTAACATTATTACATTATGTAGCTTCCTTTGGGCACATGTGTTTTTTTATAATATGCCCTAATAATAAAGGTAAAACTTTTTATTCTCACAATTGGTTACAAACAAATAAATTAAACAATAACATATTTCTTTTATACCTGAAATAAAGACTAAAATATAAAAGCGGTATGTCAGACATTACTTATATACATTAAACCAAGTATAATGGAATCGTTTCTGAAGTTTATTGTTCTGAAATGCTTATGTTTCCTAAAATTACCTATTACTTTTTAATAAACCAGCTTCATATATTATGTAAGCAAAGAAAACATTTCTATACAGCCAATTACCAATCTTAACCGTTAGGTCTGCGCTTTATGCATTAAAAAAATATATATATTGCCGACGCCGCGTTCCAAATTCGAAAACACGTCAATTAAATTTATATTGCCATGGCGCCCACTGGGCCTTGCGTTGGATTTATTTTGGTATGTTTTTATTTTTCGGTCCAGTTTTTTTAAACGTCACTTTACGTGAAAGTTATATTGGCAGCTGAATTAAAAGTTTTTATATTTGCTTTCCTTTTAACGCTAATGAGAAGTTGTTTTTCTAACAAATGAGCATTTAATATGGTTTGTGTGGAATGCGCGGTATTAGGTCAAGATGGCGTGTGGGTACAACACAAAGTGAGAAAATACGCTGATGAAAATTGCACTGGATAGAACAAATATTTGTAAATCAATAGTAAAAAGTAAGTCAATGTAAGAAATATATACAACGTAGTTTTTTTTTGTTAGAAGAGACTCCCTTATTAAGGATAATTCATGTGTCACAACATTACAAAAAAAATATCAATAGACACAAATATTTGTACCATGTGGGCTTCTATTTCTTGGGATTTTATTTCTACCACACTCGGCACAGTGGCGAGGCGACCACTTAAATAATTTTACGTGTAATTGAATAATTAATATTCCCTCTAACTTCACAGATTTAAATTTTTATCTATGTGTTTCTTTACAAACATCAGTAGGTTCCTAATTTGAATTATATTATTGGCATTAAAATAATTCCAAATATAAATTACAATGATATTATCCCTATATTTATTATTCAGAACGTCATGATGAAAATAGTTTTCATTGATTTAAAGATTACGCTGAGAACAATTTGGATATAATGGTCATCAGCCATATGTCACGCGACCTCACTCAGTCTAAATACGTTATATTTAAATATTACTTACTTAGTTTTTGCCCGCGGCTTCGCTCACGTTTATGTAGATTTTATCAATATTTTTATCCCTCGGGAACAGTACTTTCATCTGGATGAAAGGTACCTACCCTATGATCTTTTCTGTAACCCTGACAACGTATGGCGTGAAAGCGTAACAAACAAACTCTCATTCGAATTTATAATACAAGCTGCGCTCCGCGGTTTCACCCGCGTAAGTACCGATGCCGTGGAAATATCTGGATAAAACTTCAGCTATGTACACATACCAAGTTTCATCGCAATCGGTTTAGTAGTTTTTGCGTGAAAGAGTAACAAACATCCATCCATCCATCCATCCTAACAAATTTTCACATTTATAATGTAAGTAGGATTAGTTAGGATTAAAACTTATTTATGTTCCTATATTGTTATAACAAGTAAATGTATATAATTACTTGATTGTATTACCTTTTAGAAAATTAATAATAAGAAATCTAAAAATTTTCATTATGTTTACTAGACCTTATTTTATCAAAAGTTGGTGAATATATTTTCGTCCGAAGCTTCTCATAATATATTTGTCAAAACAAACAGATGAAGTATCTGTTTGTTTTGACAAATATATGAGAAGCTTCTTTCTTCTTATCGTGTCGATATCAACAATTTTTTAATGATTTTAGCCCAGTGCTCCGCAACGCGAATCGCATTAGGCATTGCTTAGTATATCTCATCAAGCGTGCACATTTCTGGGCTGTTGCTGTTCTCTCTTTGCAAACAGATACTTGTAAGTTTATACTACGTATGTACATAAATAATTACTCTTAAGTCTATGTTCCCGAAAGTAGAAGCGTATAACACCCACATTTCTCTACTTAAAGTTATAGTCCACGTGATTATGAGCCAGCCTAATCCCGTTTATAGTTTCGGTAGCCGTGTAAAAATTGACATGACATGACAGAAAAACCCAATAACTTTTTGTTGGCCAGACCCGGTATCCGAACCCGAGACCTTATGCACAGCAATGTGAATGCGACATTTACTACTGCTGCTTCATGGAGGCATTTCAATGTTAATATTATACATGCGAAAGAAGTTCTGTCTGTTTGTTGGTTTTGCCGATGCTGTTTGTATAAAGGGGGGTCGGTATGCAGTCTTAATAGCTGTTTAACGTCCCTTGTTCTATAAATACAACTTAGTTTAATGATAAAATAAATAGTTTTTATTTTCCTTACCACTAATGTTCAATTAATAAAGGCCATTGTTTTAATAGTTCATGATTGTTCCGACATAAAATAGCCGTGGAGCGATTAAATGGTAACAATAGTTTTCAATATTATGTTAGTTATCGATTCGAAATTACAATCGCTTCTATTGACTTTGTTTACTAAAAACTGGCTTTCTAGTTTGGGTCCTCATACCTCTGCCGAAGGATCAAGGTATGAAATTCTCTGCCAAGACACGTGTTTCCTTCTTCCTTCAATCCTGGGACGTTTAACTCATTGACTGCCATGTAGCAGACACAATAGAAAGTGTATTATTCGCGGTCATTTATGACTGGCATGGCGTTCAATGTGTTAAGCTGGGCGTGAAAAAGCACCTTCTCGGACCGCCAAATCAGGGACCTCAACATCGCCTCAGCTGCTATGAGGTTAGTGTGGAGGCCACTGCTCTTGGACCACATGATCGCTTACCATCAGGAGGAGAGTGGCCATATAGACGAGAAAAGAAAATGCCTGCGGGTCCGCTTGCGTAAAAGAAGATTAGGTTATGTTAGTAATAGAATTATTTAAAAAAACAAATGTAGCCTATGCTAGTTAGTGTTTATATAGCTTACTAATAGTGAAGTAATTTAAAAAATTGGTTGACTCGTTTTTGATTTAAAGCGTTACAAACAAAACATCAAATCTTTCTTCTTTATAATAGTTTAGTTAGTAGAGATAAAATTTCTCTATGGTATAGCCCTCCACAAGGTAGACCGGAGATCTGGTAAGGATTGCGGGAAGCGGTTGGATGCCGGCGGCACAAGATCGGTCTGAGTGGAAGGGGTAGTCCCATTCGCCACCCCGGGTGGCAAATGAAATGTTGCTTACGAAAAATCTCAGTTGCCACCCTTAAATTTAAGGCAAGTACTTGTATTTGGAATGAAATTTATAGTTTTTGAAGTGGGTATGGCTAAGAATTTTAGTATGAACTCTAAATAGAATAGGACATTTCTACGAAACAATGTCCCAATTGACACCGGTTCGCCAACCCTAATGGCGACAGGGACATTTTATAAAACAAATATTTTTTTGGAAAATATCCCTTTCTCCGCCGGAGAGGGCAATGCTGGGGGTGGCGAATGGGACTAACCCGTGTGGAAAACCTTGGTGGTGGCCTAAGTCTAGCAGTGGATTTCTTTCGGCTGAGATGATCATGGTATACGACATCATTAACATGTCGACAACACAATGGTTAACACATATTGTAGTAATATCAGCCCTATATTAAACTGTCCCACAGCTGGACACGGGCCTCTTCTCAGTGTGAGAAGGGTTTAGCCATAGTCCACCACGCTGCCCCGTGCGGGTTGGCAGATTTCACACATCTTGAGAGCGTTATGTAGAACTCTCAGACATGCAGGTTTCCTTACGAAGATTTCCTTCACCGTTAAAGCGAGCTATAATTAACTATTTAATACACATATAACTCCGAGAAGTCAAAGATACGCACCTTGGAATGGAACTCTAGACGTCTGCATGGCTGGCAGTTCAACGGTTTTCGACTAGGCTTCTTCTCCCTAGCCTTTATTATTCCCAAGTCACTTGGGGTCGGCTTTTCTGGTCTAACCGGATTTGACTGGATATCAGTTTTTACACGGAGCTGCTGCCACCCTCCGCAACCCGAAAGCTAGACCAGTGTCAGGATATTATAGGGCGCTGACTTCCCAATAACGACTGCCATAGATGTTCATGGCACCCTGGACCGACGACTTAACGTGCTCTCCGAGGCACGGAGCAGGCGATAATTTGTCAATCAATACGCACATAATTTCGAAAAGTCATATAACTTCCGAAAGTCAGAGGTGTGTGACGTGGGTTTGAACCCGAGACCCTCTGCATTGAAGTCTGGTCTCTCCACTGAGCTATCGCTGCTTTTTGGTTTTCTTTTGGTTTTCTACTAGGCTATCGCTGGTTAATATATATTAACTCAACGATTCTAGCAAACATAATTTTATTATGCAAACGTCTTGCCATGTTTAGACACACATAGTTATGTGTAGTCTGACTGCAGTTTGTATTCGTAGCAATGTGTGTATAGTTCTGATACAGAGACTAACTAAAGTGCAAGTCTTGACATTGTGTATTGAGAGCAAATCAAAGTACTACGATCGCAAGTGATTGCAGCGCATAGGTTATTTATGTGTATTCTTTTGTTCTTGAATGTCTTTCTATTGACAAACAATAATTTATTTATAAACTTTTTAATTTTTGGCATACCAGATATAATTGAAAACTGTTTGTATTTGGCTGCCGGTGTGCCGCTGCGAGTCAATGGGAAGAATTAAAATTATTGATTTATTAACATCAAAGACTTAAGATCTGAAAGAATCCTAACTAATATTATAAATGTAAATGTTATCTCTTTGATTGTTATGCTTTCATGCCTTAACTTCTCGACCGAATAAATAAATAAATAGGTACCTTATCTACATTTACGCAACCGAAGCCGCGGGCAAAAAGTTGTATGATCTATAAGAATAAATTATACTCGTAAAATATATAGATATACGCCTGTTGCTCTGAGGAGTAGGTAGTGTCTTCAGATTGTCATTTGCTATAGTTGCTACGATCCTGGTATATATTCCATGTTGCGTTGGCTATCATCATAAGGAATAAATGCATGTAAGTGCCTAATAGGTAATATTCTACCACATACACACAACACTATCTAGCCCAAACTAAGCAGAGCTTGTACTATGGGTACTAGACAATGGATAAACATACATATATACTTTTTTTTTTTGTAAATACATACATATTATACATAGAAACACCCAGACCAAGACAAACATCCATGTTCATGCACACAAATATTTGTCTTGTGCGGGAATCGAACCCGCGACCTCAGGCGTGGCAGTCGGTTACACTAACCACTACGCCATCGAGGCGGAAATTACTGAGATTGTGCTAGAATCATATATTTTTTAAAACGGTTGTATCTTCGGCCATCTTCCACGAACTCTGTCTGTAAGCAGACTGGACGAGGCAATGTTAAGCTACCATCTGTGTGTGTCATAAATGTTTCTAAAACCACCATCACATTTTGTTTTTCTATTTACCCTGCAAATTACAGATTGAAATAAATTTAGCGTATTATGACTGTGTATGTGATTTGTTAAATGTCTCCTTAACTTGTCGATGGCTGGAACGCCAGACATAATTGAAAACATTACTGACTCGCTGCCGCTTAATATCCTGCAACAAACAAACTACAATAAGAAATAAACTTAAGAGTATTATGACTGTGTATGTGATCTATCAAATGTCTCCTTAACTTGTCGATGGCCGGAACGCCAAACATAATTAAAAACATTGCTGACTCACTGCCGCTTAATAGCCTGCAACAAACAAACTACAGTAAGAAATAAATTTAGTGTATTATGACTGTGTATGTGATCTGTCAAATGTCTCCTTAACTTGTCGATGGCTGGAACGCCAGACATAATTGAAAACATTGCTGACTCGCTGCCGCTTAATATCCTGCAACAAACAAACTACAATAAGAAATAAACTTAAGAGTATTATGACTGTGTATGTGATCTATCAAATGTCTCCTTAACTTGTCGATGGCTGGAACGCCAAACATAACTAAAAACATTGCTGACTCACTGCCGCTTAATAGCCTGCAACAAACAAACTACAGTAAGAAATAAATTTAGTGTATTATGACTGTGTATGTGATCTGTCAAATGTTTCCTTAACTTGTCGATGGCTGGAACGCCAGACATAATTGAAAACATTGCTGACTCGCTGCCGCTTAATAGCCTGCAACAAACAAACTACTGTAAGAAATAAATTTAGTGTATTATGACTGTGTATGTGATCTGTCAAATGTCTCCAAAATTTGTCGATTTCTGGAATGCCAGACATAATTTAAAATAGTGTTGACTCGCTGTCGCTTAAATAGGCTAAGCTTGTATATAATATCTGACGATGTATAAATCGGTTTCTAATGGTTTTCATGGAACTCCGTACTATATTCCGCAACGATAAATCTCATGATATAAGTCTCTTGTTTAACCGTATTTTTTCTAAACTTGGTGTAACTGTATTTCGATAGCGAGCAAAAGCTTCGCAAAAAATATATGACGACAGCGGCCGCAATATTTTACACATCGAAAACGGTAAGGTTTTTGTGCTATGTGAATATGATAGGTCAATATATTTAGATTTTATGCACGAATAAACAACTGTTAGATTTATAACGAAACGTAAAATTCAGTTGTTTTTGTTTGGATGCGAATTTTTGCAGATGTTTATGACATGTTGTTTCGGTTTCTATTCTGACTTTTTTGTATTATGTTACAGCAATTTACCTGATTGTACTGGTTATTTAGGGCTTTATAGATTGATTTACGTATTTTTTAAACGAAATGTTGTATGATTCATATATTTCGGCCAAGTTACATTGGCAATGTGACATAAATATTAGGTCATTTTTATTAGATAGATTTTTATTTAAACATACGACGAAACAAATTAAAGGTATTATATTAATATAAGTACAGCACCAGTAGAGGGATAATAAGGTTAATAGTTACCAGTAATTAAATATATTTAATTTTTTTGTACAATTATCTCTGAATCTAAAGGCAGGCAATATACATCTCAGAATTTCTCGTTTTTATAGAAAACAAGCTTTTGCCTGCGATTTCGCTTGCGTAAAAGTAGGTTGGGTTATGTAGTTCATAAGTGAGTGAGTGCCTTTGGGTAGGTCTCTTCATGTAGTGGCCTGCCGTTTCCTACGGCGAGCCAAAATCTCGGCGGGGTGGCGACCGCATGTGCAAGTGATTCGCGCGGTCCCGTCGATAGCGGTTTTGTCGAGGAAAACTGTGGTAGGTTTAGTCGGTATTCAGGGAGGTACATTATTCTTATTTCATGTTTCTCTTTAACCCCGGCGAGTCTGACATAACCCCTCCGTCCGCTCCCGTAGAGAAATATGCGCCAAAGCAATCCCAGAAGTGAAAACAAAAAAAAAAATTACTAACAGAACTTTGTTTTTTAAATAAAATATAGCCTATGTTACTAAAATTGGTTTAGTAGTTTTGAATTAAATCTTTTCAAACAAACAAGCAAAGAAAAAATCTAATCTTTCCTCTGTATAATATTAGTATACATATAGAAGTATAGATATAAATAGTATATAATATATTGATAAACTATTAGTATATAATGTTTATTCATCCGACCAAGAGATCAACTACAACTACAACTGACCGGAACTGACGAATACTAATAAAATAATGAAAAACAAAAATAAAAAACTCTGTTATTTGTTTCTTCCCATAGATCACAAAGTAACACTTATGAACGTCAAAATTACATTCATTAATGTGAATTTACATTTAGTTATTGCCACGTTCAGCAAAGCAATTGCGTAGAGAAGAACTGGAAAGGGACTCACGGCTACTGTTTGATTAAAAAATATTAATTTAATGCTTTAGAAAGAAATATTTCATGTTCCTACATAGTCTACCTTGCTACATTTTCACTATAGCATATACATACATAGGTACATATATATTGATGAAAGACACACACAAAAAATTTGCACAAAGCAACCTTAATTCCAACTCGTTTTAATTGTCCCACCTTAAACAGCACAATGGACTCGCTACAGCTATATACATAGATACATGTATATGTACATACATACGTATATAAAGATGATGTATGTGTATATGATTGCACACAATGACGACGGGTAGAGCCATTGTTGACTGTTTGTGAAAACGAAATGTAAAATGAATTAGCTTGGAGACTTGTTATATTGTGAAGTTTTGAGTATCAAGATCGAAATAATGGTTTGTATGCTGAAGTTTTGTATTATTGATAGTACGATTTAGGCGTTTCTCTTAATATTATATACATAGTCTATATCCCTGAAGACACAGAACATAGTAATGTCCTCCAGACCAAATTTTGGTCACGGTGGCCAGTCTTAACGGAGACTGGCCATCTGCGTAGGAGATATTATAGTGCACAAGTGTGTGTGCAAACACAATTACACTCTCTGTTCCCTAACTCTCAAGATTCAATAGGACGCTAATCCGACACGACCGGAGACAGATCAAGCGCAGGACCAACGGCTTTACCAATAACTTTCACTTGGCCCGATCCGGGATTTGAACCCGAAACCACATGCAAAGCAATCGCATTCACTACCGCTGCGCCACGGAACATAGATTATGGGATAGTGTAGGTATACTATGTATTACAGCCATATTTCTTTTTTATTTTTATTTTTAGGTCACATTATTGCTATTTTACATGGAGCAATTAGGCTCTGTTCGTTTTAGAATATGTTAACTGGATCTCTATCCTAACAACACTTAAACCAACCCGGGGTCCAAGCCGAGTCGAAGGTAAAGTGTTGGTGTATGCCTTACCGCTACGCCACTGAGGTATGCATTACTTAATATTGGCTCCACATTATTTGATTCTTGTTGGTTTCTGCCAAAAGTTTATACAATGGTGGTAGCCTAGTGGATGAACGATGGACTTGTAATCGAGATATAGTGGGTTCATTTTTCACGTATTGCATTATCAACGTGATGTCGCTACAAACACGATATTATTTAGCTGGACTAGTTAAAAAGGCCATTAGTAAAATGCAACTCAAATTATAATTAATCGTTTTAATTCCCATAGCTTTTGTTGTTACTCATGAGATCCTGTATTAAACATTTCATAATAACCGCACGGAGTTTGGAACTATTAAATAATGTTTGGCGATTAAGTAGGTACTCTTAAACATGTACGACTACTGGGTCTAACGTGTAGTTACTTTAGTCTACTTAATATTCTTAAGAATTCTAGTCATGCACCTAAAGACACAAAAAAGATAAATGCGAGATTATCGAAAAAATTACCTAAGAAACATCTTTTGTAAATAAAATATGAACACATCTACATTTAAATTATAAGTAACTGTTCCGAATTACAATAAAATGAGTGCCAACAGGTACACTACTTCAAAAAATGAATTAAATTCCAAACGATTTTCTTCTGAAACTAGCAGTTTAATACATAAGGTTTTCTTTAGAAATCTTTTGAAATCATTTCCAAACTAATTTCCTTTTGTAGTAAGTTGGCAGCGCCCCCTGGAGAGCGCCTGTGTAATGAAATGTTGGCAGTTGAACGCTCGTTATGCACGAACCGAAAACGTTTTAATTATAGCCTTTTAAAGATTTCACAAGTCTTAAGACTTAACGTTAAGCTGTGGATACTGTATTACTTAACTATATACGACTACATTTTGCGCCCAACTTTGCTCGCGTAAAAGTTATGTTGAGGTAAGGTCATATTCATTTTCAATTCCTCGCATAAAGTAGTTTTTTCAGGATGAAGTCTTGTATATGTCCTTTTCTGTACAAAAACGTGTATGCGAAATTTCATGATTGGTCGTCGAGTACTTGAGGCGTGAAAGCGTAACAAACAAACTAACTCACTAAAAGTGACATTTATAATATTAGTTAGGGGTAGAATTTACATATATATATCTCACAACTTAGTTTATCCACAAAGGAGTAGGCAGAGGTGTATTATTATTATAACCAACTATGTTTTAAGGTCCTGCGTAAAAGGGGGCGAGTTCATTGTCACTTAGCGTGCACATTTCCAGACCCCGTGCTGCCACTGAGGGTTTCTTACAAGTGAAAGCCAATAACACTTTGTATGATCTGGAAAACAAAAAGAGAAATAATGCACAGTATCCATATGCACTACAGCTGTGGTACTTAGGCAGTTGTATTATTTGATGGATGTTAATATTTGTATATAATTAATTTGCATATAGTAATCTTACTTAATGAAAGAACAAGGTGGTAATAAGCTGTGAACACCTCTATCTAGTACTTACCAAGTAAGATTTCCTTAATACTGCTGTACGTAATGGCATTGCTCTCCAATTTCTCTAGTTTTATTCCGTCCTTAATACTTTATCCTTGAGGCTGGCAACATGAGAGGAGAGAGGATAGAAAGAGGGACATAAAGAGAGAGACAGAGGAAGAGATAGGTAGAGAGTGAGAAAGATGGGGACAGAGAGAGAGTGGGACATGAAGAGAGTGACAGGGACAGAGGTAGATAGAGAGTGAGAAAGATAAAGACAGAAAGAGAGAGAGAGAGACACGGACAGAGATAGATAGAGAGTGAGAAAGATAAGGACGGAGAGAGAGAGAGACAAGGACAGAGCGTGATGATAACTCTGTTATTGTAAGCTATCAAAGCCTATGTAAACCGCTAACTATCAGTCAGACCGTATGCATATTCTCCAACATAACAGTATAAAAACAACATGTTTTTATATTGCTAATATTACAAGAGGCTGCTTTCATAAGAGGCTTATGTTGATACACCATTCCTTTATATTTGTAATGTAATCTCCATTGGCATGATGTAATATTTTCTTTTTAGTTTCGCGGTAAGCTAGATTTTCTTCTAAATGCGAATGAATGGTTTTAATTTTTCTAGAGTCTCGGTGCCGGTCGCTTGCATTAGCTATTCTTACTTTTGCATTAACGACTTCGTGTAGTTACTTATCGAGAGCTGGGGATTTGGTAGGATTATAGATTTTTGATAAATAGACAATAGTATCGAAAGTGGCGTACCTTCACAAAACGGCGCAAGCCCGTCTCATTTGATAACTTGACTGGCGTTCTATTATCTATAGTTTTGCGTTTAGACTTTACACTAGACTTATATTAAATTTGAATATCGTACGTAATACGGCTGTTATAATAGAGTAATCATATTTTTCTTGTATGGAGATATCTTAGTTGTACTGTTTGTTCTAATATTGTTTTTATTACAATCACACTCCCTGAGAACTTAAAACATACTAGACTCCTTTTAAAAATAAGACTGGCAAACGGCGTAGAATTATTAATATGGTTGCGTTGGCACCGCTAGAGTACGGCACCTTAAAAAAAGGAAGACATTTTTTTGTGAAGCTTATGCTCAAAAGAAAATTTGTTGGAATTTGCCTTTGTTGCGGTTTCTTTTCTGTCGTTATTGTTATTTACATAAATGCCTATACTGTTGTCAGGCAAATTATATTCTCATCGGATACTCAAACATCAAGGCAGCAAGCCGTGGTACCTATGTTCCGAATTTGAAATTAGAAATTTTGTCTTCTGCCAGTATTTTACTAGACCACCTGACCGTTTAGTATTAGTATCTATTTTAAAATCGTTAGATAGTTCACTCTAATGCTACATTTATTTCTCAAGGTTTATCTAGTGATTGAAAAATTAACCCTTAATTGCTGAAGATTTCAATTGACTGAGTCTTCCTGGCACACCGGCGATCGCCAGACACAATAGGCTTCAATTATGTTTGGCATGTCTGTTGGCATCCCAGACATAATTGGCTGGTTAAAAATAATTATTTTATTTTTAAAAAGGTGTGGTTTTCGTAGTACTTGGCTGTCGTCAATATTATTTTAAGAAAGGTGAGCTGTTGGTAGCACGCGTGGCTTTCGCACGTGTCGTTGAAAAGCGTGTTCAGCTTCAGAGGCCAAGTGAGTAATGCGTGACAACACCCGAGATTATGAGACGTTCCAAAGAGCTGAGTTCGATCGTGCCGACATTGAACGGTATGGTACGTGCGGGGACACGAGGATTCAGGTTGAGCCGGAATATGCTTGGCTGACACGCGTCGTACGAACGATGCGAAAGAATTCGGAACGAAAGACGCGATCCATTTTTATAATTTGTTGTACCTATTATAAAAGTGTATTATTACTACAAAACTTATATTGCAATTTCGAGCAACAAATTCGAAATTATTTTTGTAGGATTACATTTGAAATATCTAAATATTAGATAATATTGTCTTCTGTTTACGCGAATGTTATTCATTCAAATTAAACTAGTATGTATAGATTTTATCGCGTTGTTTATTTTACACTCTATTACATAATTTAGAAACTGTTACATTACTATCTACTATTAAACTTTGCTAATTTTAAGCTAATTAAATTATTAAAACTATTAAAACTATTTGTATTTAAGTTTACACTTTCCCCGACGTTTCTTTCGGTTCGGTTCGGTTGCTTTTCAGCAGCCATGGTCACGGGGAGACTAAGATGGTAGTTGTCTCAATGTTCCAGTGTAGTTATTTCAAAGTACCCGAACATAATTTAAAAATTAGTGTTTCTATTTACGGAGAATGAGCTCAAAGTATCATGAAGGCTAGCTGTGGTTTGTTTCTTCTTGGGTTTGACTATTTGAAGTACTGGATCCCAAGCTGGTGGTACATTCCAACCATCTTCTCTATTGAAATTAGGATGTTTTTTGATTTCAATAGCCTTATTTGTACTACTAAAAATTGTAAACCTTAAAAAACATGTAATTTTTCTGTCTGCCTGTTTAGTTGTTTACACACAAATCTATACTTTTAATATTATAAAGCTGAAGAGTTTGTTTGTTGGTTTGCTTGTACGCGCTAATCTCAGGAACTACTGGTTCGAATTGAAAATTCTTTTAGTGTTGGATAGCCCATTTATCCAGGAAGGTTTTAGGCTATATAGCATTACGCTACCACCCACGGGGGTGCGCAGTAATCATAAATGCGGTTATATAGTTTATATAGCTTAGAGTTTAACTTTAAAATCGTTTTATCCTATTCAGTAAAATCGTAAATATAGCGCATAGCGTAATCCACATATTGTCTACACTACAGTTCGCCCATAATGTCACAAATAACGTCACTGGCAAAAACTATTAATTACTATTGCAATAAAATAACGTACAAGTAATTAATGTATACGTTAAATAGTTATATCCGAACGCCTCCTAATTAAACATATTGTAAAGCGGCCGTGTTTTCAAACTGGTTTTATTCAAGAGTAAAATGTAAAAGAGAGATCAATCCGATCTCACTGTTTGAATATCGTACGACACATACACTACACACTATGAAATATATACAGTGTGTCCGGACATGGACTAGCGATATTCTAAATACTTAGTGTAGGTAGTGCGTGGCCAAAAAAATCATATAACAAAGTACACGCATAGAGAATATTCTAAAAAAATGACAAAATGGCTGCCAAATAGCGGGTAAGTGTATTGGACCCAAATTTGGAGTGTATTTGTTCTTTTAAATAGTTTATATTTAAGTATTTAGAATATCGCTAGTCCATGTCTGGATACACTGTATAACAATATTTACATAATTATATCAATATGTAATCGGCAAAAAGAAATAATAATCAATAAGATGAATTTAACGACACCTAATACTATATGGTCAAATAGGCACGACAATTTGCAGAGTAATATCAAACTTTACAACAATACACAAAAAACACACTGATGTGAACAACTCACATTCGCATTTATAATATTAGTTATGATACTTTATCCCTGATTCTGTTTTACTGTACCTTGTTTTGTGAGCCAAATAAATCAAACCGCGAAGAAAGAGACATGGTTTAGCAGAACCGGCACTATGTGAACAAATTAGCACGTTAATATGCACAGTAATATAAAATATTACAACAATACACAAAGATCACCGTAGGTAATTTGAACAACTAACTGTTGAACATAGTAATTGCGGTCCCGTGTGTGAATTGAAACCACAGCACGCAGTCTAATCGTTTTAACTACAACGCACAGTATCCCCTAACTCTGATAACTAACCTGTATTCTAGCCTGTTTATGATATGCCTTCAAATATTAGTTGTAGGGCAATTATAACATCTCTGGTTGTTCTATAGGATATATCTTTTGAAGAGCGGTGGCCTTTCGACTTCACAGTAGCTAAGGTGGAGCCCTAGTCCGCCGCAGCCTATCTAATTGGATCCAAATCATAGGGACGAGCGCCTTCTCTAAACGCGGATAGTAACTGCTGAGTAAAATTATAACATGATATTGCATAACCAGTATTTTTTATATACCCGTAATGTACTCCTGCAAATGTCATAATTTTTGTATCAAGGATGACTTTAAACAACAGACACAAAGAATAATAAATAAAACATTTATGTACATCAAACCCGGAATCATTTGTGGATCACACAAGTTTCTGTCCCGTATAGGATTCGAACCCTCAACTCTCGTCGTAGTGGCAGTGATGAGGCGCCTACTTAACGCTACGCTATTCGTGGAGTCCCGCTGCCGCCAAAGCCACGTCAATGCGTAAATATAATATAGACTTACGTCCCTATGTACATCTCTGAAGAGATAGGCGGGGAAGTATATATAGGTATAAACAATATACACATTTCACCAACTATGTTTTTAGGTTCTACGTAATCTTGTTGAGCCTATTGTCGTCTACCGCCTATCGGGCACACTTCTGTGAGTTCTAACAGCAATTTTTACGATTTGGGATCCCACGAGTCTTTACAATCGAAAACTTATGCTACGGGATCAACGAGGTGGGATTCTAGTTATGTGCGTGTTAAATAAATGAATAAAGAATAGCCGGCCCGTCGTTGAAACCTTTGTGGGAACCCCGTATGCCTGTGAGCTCTGTATAATAAAAAATATACGTAGTACCTACATACATATTTTAATAATCCTGCCTTTTTATCCCCGAAGAGATTTGCAAAGGCGCATAACACCCACATTTTATCAACTACGATGTTAGATCCCACGTTATAGGACGGGAGTGCGCGGGTACAGTTCAGACTCCATGCTGTTATTACCGTTAAAATTGTTTGACAGAAAATCACGATAATAGTTTGTTTAACCTGGCAATGAAATTAACGACCTCATGCACAGCGTGTATGAGAAATGTGATGAAAGTGTATGAAGCCAGAGAAGTGTGTCAGGATCGTAGCAAATGAAAATCCGTAGTCTCTGCCTACCCCTCTAAGAATCAGGCGTGAATCTATGTATGTATGTATGCACAGCAGTCTCACTCACTGCCACTGCGCCAAAGAGGCAGTCTAAGAATAAATATGTCAAATATATAGACTGGTAAATTTCATTTCGCCGGCATAGTCATTTGTCGGCCTCGATGGCGTAGTGGATAGTGTAACCAACTGCCACGCCTGAGGTCGCGGGTTCGATTTCCGCACAAGTCAAACATTTGTGTGCATGAACATGGATGTTTGTCTTGGTCTGGGTGTTTCTATGTATAATATGTACGTATTTACAAAAAAAAAAGTATATATGTATGTTTATCCATTGTCTAGTACCCATAGTACAAGCTCTGCTTAGTTTGGGCTTAGATGGTGTTGTGTGTATGTGGTATAATATTATTATTATTATATTATTATAGTTGACAGCAACCTCACTCATCTTATTCCGAGAGAAGTCTTGTGCTTGAGTGAGACAATTCACAAGCAGGTCTGATATTAATAGGTATTATTGTTTACCATCAATTAGCAGGGATTATTTGAAGTACTTCCGGCTGGTGTTACGAGTGAATCTGTGTGCCAATAAACTTCCAAGAGCACGCCTGGTGTATAATGAGTATTTAATGAGATTTGGCAGCTGCCGTAATTGCCTTGTCCGCCGAGTGTGCTGGTGTTTGGAAAATAATTGTGCAAATCACTTATTGTGTAGTTCATTTATTGTAATGTCTTGATGTTGATCTTGGTATTGTACTATTGAAATACTAGGATTACAACAGAACAAACCTCAAAAATCTTTTACCCTGTGGTATACATAAGTAAGCGTCCAATCTTCAGGTCATATCTTCTATTCCTAGGTTGACCACAATCTTGTTGGGCATTTCTATAAAGGAAACATAAAATATAGTAATTAACTATTACTTGGGAAGTAAATCTTACTTGGCTGATGATAAAATATTTAACCATCAGTCTTCACATAAACAGTAAGTCTATGATACAGCTTTGTTTGACATAAAAGAGACACAGGTATAAAATGATTAGATTCATGCATAGTGAATTTTATATATTATATATACATTTTGAGTTGCAGCGTCACATCGGCGGCTAGACACAATAAATAGGTTTTAATTTATGATTGGTATTCCAACAATTGGCTGGTTTTAATGCGCTTATATAATAGCTATACTGTTCCATAACTGGTCCCGGAAGGTGCTCTCGGGCACTGGAAGGTACAGCGGCTCCTTCTATTATAACCTAACGGTTGGTGTAGGGGAACGCTATATCATAAACTGGGATAGTCGTAGAGAAAGGGGATGTTCCATATAGGTTTATATATCTAACAGGTGGGAAAATGGTCACGCTATATCATAAACTAAAGTAGTCTGTAGAGGAAAGGGTCTGTTCTATATAGGTTTTAACACGTTAAAGCTACTGTCACAGATGTCATTACGATTTCTGCAAGCGTTTCGTTTGTACAAAGCAGCCTAAACAGCATGATTTACCGAAAATACGGAAAGCCTTCTCTATTTCGAAATGGAAACTAGATGGACACACATGTAGATTAGTGATTTGAACACTTTTGGTATACACTGTGTTGCGATCTCAATACCACATCCTTACAAATCGTAATACACACATTCTAATCTTTATTAGTCTTAACTAATATTATAAATGCTAAAGTGAGTTTATTTGTTTGACCGATCATCATGAAATTTCGTACACACGTTATCAGAGGCACATATTAGGACATTGGGTACCTATCATTACGAACCTAACCTAACCTACATATACGCGAAGGAAGTTGCGGGAAAAATCTAATATTGCATAATCATAAAGGCTCGAGCTCAAGTATCATTAGTGCCCTATTATTTCTAATAAGGAACTACACTAGGAATACATTCTGTGCCTTGTGTCTTTCTTTACAATTCAAACAACCGACACAAAGATCACCTAGACTCCAAACAACTATTTGTGGATATCACAAACTTTTATTCCATGTGAGGACAGAACATACATCACTCGGCGCAATGGCAATGGCGAGATGACCACTTAAACCAATATCGTCATTCATGCAGTCATCAATAAAATCATATCCTGACGATCTAACTAAAATGAAAAATAAATTGACTGCATAAATTAAGGAAGTTCTGCAGCAGCCTCAATTTGTTTCTCCAGTGTCTGAATAAATCTTGCGCTAGCATAATATCCAAAACAAAAATGTTAAAACAGAACAACTATCAATAATTGGTTAGTTCTAATTGGTTTCTGTCCAGCGCTTCCAATTAAGGAAGCAGCGGTGAATATGCTACCGTGAGGGGAGAGAAGGCGGGAGTAAAGGGAAAACGGAAATTAATTTAAGTGTTTGTAGAGAAAATGTTAACTGCATTAATTTGTTTGAGGATGCTCGGCTTGCTTCTTCAGTAGGAGGACAGATTTGCAGAATCCACGAGTAAATTGGTCTTAAGTTACGTTTACAAGGGCTTGGTATAAATGGAAGTAGAAGCCATTAAACCTTTGGTAAATAAAATGCTACAATTACGATGTTTTGAATTCTTAGATCGATCCTGCATTTTTGGTAAGGCAGTTCAGTTTTCCCTCTATATTCGGCAAACAAATTGTGTTTACATGTCTAGTGTTGTTACATTAAGTTATGACTGAAAACTATTTATTAGTTTTATATTTTAAGACTATAACTTACTATATGTTTCAGTCATCTTATCTAACTGACTCACCGGTTATGGTGTTTGTGAATTATTATTATTGAAATACAATATTTCATTATAAAAGTTTAAATAATTCACCGTCGTGCAAACTTTTTGCTTCTGGACTTCAAAGTAATTTAATTACTCCGTGCTCTAGATGTAATTTATAAAGCTTATAAATGTTTATTTATAATTATCTTAAAAGTTGTGGTTCCAACTACATTGCATGCATATACACATGCCAGACGCCGAGCTATTACTGAGATTTATTTTTACTAAATACCCATTAACATATTGCCCTAGTCGGGAATCGAGTTTGAGACCCCGTGCACATAATTTACTATAACTACACCACCGAGGCAGTTAATATTAAAGCAATATAGGTTGCTATTATCTTAACTGCTGATATTATACATATCAGACCTGTATTAACTTTCCCAATGCTGGGCACGAGCCTTTTCTTATTGTGAGAATGGTTAGATCATAGTTCACCATGCTGGCCCAGTGCGCGTTGGCAGACTTCACATATCTTTGAGAACTGTGGAGAACACTCCGACATAACACACTCCCTAACCGTTAAAGCAAACGATAATTAACTATTTAATACGTGATACCTTTGAAAAGTCAGAGATGCGCGCCTTTGGATTGTACTCGATACCTCTGCCTGGCAGTCCAACGGTCTCCCACTATGCTATCGCTCCCAGAAGCAACCTCTAGGTACATAAACGTCATTCTGTTCCTACTTGTTGCAGAGTTACTAACTTTTACATTTGTAAAATTACTTATTACTGTTTCTTACACGCGGTTTTACTTGGAAATTTTCCTACTCCTCCAAACTCGAGAGCCGCACGAATTCATTACATATTTTAACTGAATCTTCTGGGATTTGGTTTAGCTTAAACAAACTTTCGTCCAAGTGCACATTTGGAAGATTAGTTGAAATAATATTCGTGACATTCACAAGCATTCGGGGTACTAAGTGCTACTTGTAACTTTTATATAAAACCAGCTTTATCCCGTGGGTTCGTTCGGGAACAGTACTTTTTCTGTATGATTGTTCGTGATGATGATTGTTACCTGATTCCGGCTTGACGTCGACTTCTGGGACACCCTGTATATGACTGATGTACGGATTACGTAGTGGTTCAAGTGGTCTCTTCTTTACTGCCACTGAGCCAAATGTGAGAGGTGTAAAATTTGTGTGATATACAGACTCCGAATCTGGGTATTCTTTGCATCCGTTGTTGGAATGTTTGTAAAGCTCCCCTTGACAAAATAATTATTTCTAGTGCAGGAGCGATCTTTTAAAATAAACATTTAATTCAAAAATAAAGTAAATAAGAACCTTTGGCTTCTATCTGCTGTCCTTTTATTGAAAATGAATCTAGACCCATACAATTGGTAACAAAAAGGCAAGGGTAAATAAAATTCTGAACTTGGATATTTTTTTATCTATCACACAGTTTATCATCTATAATAGTCCTCCTCGTCGATTCGGATGACGGTGACCCTAAGGCACTAACGATTATTTTTATTATGAGCCCTAATATGGCTCACTTTGTCTTACGGCGACCCGGGCAGTAGAGTTGGCAGAATTGTATATTATGTATGTATGAGAACATTGCGTATATGGCGCTTTACGTTTGGAGATGTTTAAGGTACAAAAAAGAGCTGCTCACTCAGGGATGTAATGTATGACAGTAATTACACAATGTAATGTATTCTGATGATGATGATATGTAATGTATCACAGTATGTACCCATAGTGATACATCATACATTACATCCCTGGGTGGGCAGCTGTTCCTTTGGCAATTAATATTTAGAAGCACTATTTGGTCTGAAACTGAGCACAGAAGGCGGCAGTTGGCTTGCCATTACGTAGAATCCAAAGCCAAAGCTGGCAAGACCTATGTGTATTACACCTCTACCTTACCATTATATACTACTCAAAACAAAATAAGGGCCACTAGTTTATTTACATTTAAGTGCACTTTAGTAAACTAAAAGTAACTGATAAGTAGCATTATATTGATATTACGAACTCTTTGGTGTTTGATCTCTTTTATGGTGTTCGTATTCCTAATTTGAAAAGTATTGGCCATAATTTTAAGAAAAAAAATAATTGTATGTTATTCTTATGTTTTTCTTCGATTGTCTTCTTAACTTGTTTCGGTTATTTTAGGGAAAAAGATTTACTTTTTAAATTTTAATTGATTCATTTATCATCTCGCGCCAATCATGCCACCAGTACGAAAGCACATGGATACAATTACAGCAACCAGAGCCATAACTATGATTCAAGAAGGACGTTCTCAGCGTTACGTGGGTTTGCAGTTGGGTTTTTCTCGAAGAGCTATCCAAAATGTATGGAATTCCTATATCTATATATTTATTCTTCCAAGAGACCGGCAGTGTTACCAGGAGACCCGGTTCAGGTAGAGAACGTGTAACAACGGCGCACGAGGATCGGTACGTCCAACTAAGTGCTCGTCGTGATCGTACAGTATCGGCTCGTAAGTTACAACACCACCTACGGCTGACAACGGGTACTCGTGTCAGTCATCAAACTATACGTAATTGATTGCACGAAGACCAGCAAATGTCAAGACGACGAGTTGTTCGAATTCCTCTGACCAGAGTTCAACGTGCAAACCGTTTAAGATTCTCCCGTCAGTATTTGAACTGGGGTATTAATCAGTGGGGCAAGGTGCCTTTTACAGACGAGTGCAAAGTAAAAATTTTTAATGATGATCGACGTGTTAGGTTGTGGAGACAACGCGGCGAGCGGTTTTCGGAGTCCTGCATCCACGAAGTTGACCGTTTCGGTGGTCCCAACGTAATGGTTTGGGGTGGGATTAGTTTACACGGTAAAACCGAGCTCACCATTTTAAATGCGGGTACCGTAACTACAGAACGTTACATCGAGGACGTCATCAGGCCTCAAGTGATCCCATTTGCACAGCGAGTGGGGCCTGGATTCATCCTGATGCAAGACAATGCCCGTGCACACATAGCTCAATCGACCCAAACTGTCCTAGAAGGGACTCATATTGAGGTATTACCATGGCCAGCTAACAGTCCGGATTTAAATCCAATCGAGCAATTGTGGGACCAATTGAAACGAAGGGTTAGAGGGAATGAGCAAGGGGTCTACAACCAACAGCAGCTGATTGACGCTTTAAAACGTGCCTGGGAGGAGATTCCAGATGAAAACGTGAGGAATTTGATCCAGAGTATGCATACGAGGCTTTAGGAGTGTATATAAGAGAGGAGGACATACTCGTTACTAAAAAGAAGAAACAAAAATGACAAGAACAGTATTTTGTCTTTTTCCGGTGATTTCTTTCGTTCATGTTTTTCATTCAAAATGGCCAATTTCGTTATGAACGTAAAAAAAAACAATTCATGATCATTATTTTAAACAATTGTTAGCCTATATTATAACCAATAACATTATTTTGTAGTTACATAAGTTAAACAATTTAATGTCTTTATTGTTTTCATGGTACAGCAAAAAATCTTAGTGGCCCTTATTTTGTTTTGAGTAGTATATAATGGGTATAGCCATGGGACTATGTACATATGATAAATACTTCAAGAATATAAACTTTCTGTTGGTTTCAATTCGTTCTCTTAATATAAATGCTATATATCATCATATCATGATGAAAATTGTGCGAGTAGAATTTGGCTTATGAATGTTTAATCTACCCCTACTTAGTTACGTTTATGGCAGCCATTTGCAAGCAGAGCTTTATGAGAAAATCGCTTGCTGTAAAACTCTTGTCATTTCTTTTTAATCGTTAGCAAGTTACAATTTTGCATTCTTTAATAAATGGGTTGCAGCTTCTATTATAATACGTAATCAATGAACGTATGTAAACAATAAGATATAAAGAAAAAGGTTTTTTAGGTTTTAGTGTCTAACACACTATTGTATGTTAGACAGTAAAACTCACAACTTTAAATCACTACGATTGGAGTAGTGAATTTAGTTCACAATTCACTAGATATATAATATGTCTAATCAAAAAATTGCTAGGTCTCTTTAGGCCACTACAGAGATCAAGCATCTGATAAATTTCACTAGACTGAAGATTGTCTGACGGACAAAAATAACACTTTTCGACCTGAGAATCGCACTTAAGACTTCACAATCGGCAGTAACGTACATAAATGCAACTAATGGCATTACACCAACAAATTTTAATCTAAGTGCTTATCTTGTGGTCGAAAATCGATAGTAATTTATTAAACATTTTAATATAAATTTTAGTTTTCTACCCTCCTTCTTCATATAAAGTAGTAGAGTAATAACAATGTATGTACCCAAGTCAAAGCCTAATTCTCGTAGATATCCGCCATGGTTCAGTAGGGATCTTATTCGTCTACTACAGGAAAAAAACAAATACCGTATTCGTTATTCCAAGTATCATAACCCGATGGATAATATTTCATTCAAGCTGCTTAAGGATAGGATTAATCAATTGACACAGCTTACATATAAAAAATATATCAGTTCTATTGAATCTTCTATCACTTCCAACCCAAAGTTATTTTGGTCTTTCTTGAAGCAAAAACGGTACGGCAATAGTTCATATCCTTCAAGTATGATATATGGAGATAAAAAATCTAGTGGAGGGGAAGGCATTTGTAACCTTTTCGCCTCGTGTTTTTCTACAGTTTACGATCCCGGGTTAGGTAGTAGTGTTAGTCATGCATGTAACACAGTTAAGGAAACTCAATGCACACAGGTTTTACATCGGCTGAGATTTTCAAAGGACTCTGTTATAACTGCTTTAAAAAGACTTGACCCTCGTAAGGGAGCGGGACCCGACGGGCTGCCTTCCTTATTTGTTTTAAAGTGTGGCGAGGTCTTGGGGGAGCCTCTCTCTATGATTTTTAATATGTCCCTATGTACAGGCTGCTTCCCTAAGTTATGGAAGGAAGCTTTAGTTGTGCCGATACACAAGTCTAATGACAAGGCACTTGTGAAAAACTACAGACCCGTGTCTATATTATCTGTGTTTGGAAAGGTGTTTGAATGCATAATTTACCCCTTTATTTCGTGGCATGTTAGACACATATTATTGCCTGAGCAGCACGGTTTTATAAAGGCTAGATCAACGGCAACCAATCTTACATGTTTTGTCTCGGATGTGGTGAATGCGTTAGATCGTGGATGTCTTGTTGACGTCATCTACACCGATTTCAGCCGGGCTTTTGATAAAGTGGATCATTCAACATTGTTAAGCAAACTGTATTATTATGGTATAACAGGAAACTTATTGCAGTGGTGTGAGTCTTATCTTGTTGATCGATCCTCGAAGGTGGTGGTTAATGGTTTCACATCTAACTCATACGAGACTCCGTCAGGAGTACCTCAAGGATCTCATCTAGGCCCACTTTTTTTTAATATTTTTATTAATGACGTAGCATCTTGTTTTTTTCACTCTCATATATATTTATATGCCGATGATCTTAAAATTGTAAAACGTATTGAGAATGATTGTGATAAGCATAGTCTGCAAGATGACCTTGATCGTTTTTCCCAATGGTGTCTCGATAACAAGATGTTACTTAACGTTGACAAGTGTTACCATATGCACTTTTCTAGAAAAAAGGGACCTCATTTTCAAAATTATGTAGTTAACAATCGCAAAATCGAGGAAAGGGATGCCATTCGTGATCTCGGTATTCATATCGATAACAGGCTGCGTTTTCACACTCATGTCAATAACATAGCCTCAAAGGGCTTTAAGCTGCTTGGATTCGTGTTGCGTAACAGTAGGGAATTCAAACATGCCTCAAGCAAAATATCCATATTTAACTCTCTGGTCAGATCAGGCTTGGAATATTGTAGTGTAGTTTGGACTCCCTATTACGATATACATAAACGTCGTTTGGAGTCTGTTCAAAAAAGATTTCTATGGCATCTGTCTTACCATTGCAACATGGCTAAAGAATTACCTTCATATGCTACTCGATTAAAACATTTTAAATTAATGACCTTGGAGGGTCGTCGACAGATTTTAGACCATCTCTTCTTTTATAAAATTTATAATAGCCATATTGACTGCCCTCATTTACTTTCTCAAATAAATATTAATGTGCCATATAAACTCGCTCGGTCGTCTAGATACCAGCCTTTCAACGCCAAAACCTCCAAGACAAATCTAGGGCATTTCTCCTCTATCAACAGAATGCAAGTGCAATACAGTCGCCTGTCACGCCTACCTGATGTGGATATCGATTTATCCTACTCCTTGCCCAAGTTTAAATCAATATTGGTCGACAAGTTGATGTGGAAGTAATTTATTAATTGATTTAATTTAGTTTTAATATATTAATATAATTATAATTTATTGTATTTTTTCATTGTGAATATAAATTACAGTGTCAGCATTTTAAATTTTATAATAATTATCAATTATCATTTCAATTTCCTTTTTTAATATAATTTATAATTACAAACTATGCATGAATTTCGTTTGTATGACTTTTTAATGGAATTAATCTCACTTTGTAATTTCACAAACGAGCTTATATAAATATATACATATTTTTTTTTTTTGTTAATGCATGCCGTGGCAGCCTGTAAGTAAGGCAGCACTATGATATGTATCCGCATTTATGTTTCATTACGATGTTTAAATTAGTGTATGCTTTGTTGGTTGTCCATAAATAAATAAATAAAATAAAATAAAATAAACAAGAACTATGCGTAATCACAAAGCCATTCATTTGCAAACAAAGCGCAAACACATGTACTTAAAGCGGTGCAACGTTCTCTTCACGTATAATATAGAGATATTATAATAATAAAGAAGATTAGAAATAAATTGTGTTGTTTTGTAAGGCCAGGTTTGCGGTTTGGTAGATTGCATATCTAAACAGAAATGTCACAAGAGAAACATGGTGGGTAGATGTGATGTGTATGACTACGGAAAACCATGTATGTTTTGCTTTCTGGTGGCCTCAACAAAGATAGGCCAAAAAGGATACATACATATTTATATTACATTATGCAATTCAGACGAACGTTTAAATATACATACATATATCAGTTTTTTATATAGTAATTTTCCTGCGTCATGTACAAAGTGAACTTTTAGCAATAGAGGTTAATTTTTACCACCCACAATATTTGGACGATTAAGCGCGAGGCATTTAACCGAATCAAAAAACCTTTTTATAATATACACGAGCAAATAAGATGGATAAAGTTAAACAATCTTTCCCTTCTGAGATCATAAATAAAAAAACGAAGGGATTTGGTCCGTATACCTTGGGAAATAGTTTTTCAGAATACCAGGCTGTCAGACGACCGTAAGAGGTTTTTCGTAAAGCCGTCGCGGCTCGAGCACGTACGCGAATAAATCCTTATCCACCGCTGCGCTGTTTACTATCACTCCTGTGCTATGTTCTTCTGGTAGCGATGGGGAAGTTTAGTGGTTTGTCGTTTTTTATGGCTATTATTATAACGTGACATAATCTCTCTATGTTGTCATGATAATACGGGAAGTGGCTAGCATTATTATTTGGTTTTAAAAAGTATTTGTATATATTGGTTTTAATTAAGATATTTATAAAAATGTTTGGTCAAATCATATCTTTTTACATAAGATTTAATCCTGCTTTGTACGAAACATTAATAATAGCGCTCAAGTTGTGTTTCCTAATTTACTGACCTGATTATGATGAAAAGAATTTGAGATGTGCCTACATTTTAGGTTCTTTTCATCATAATCGGGTCAGTAAATTAGGAAACCAAGTGAGCCTTCTCTCGGTATGTAGATACTAAGTTCCATTCAAATCTGTGTAGTAGTTTTCATGGGATGCGTGTACGTACAAAAATATCTGTCCATGGTACTTTCCTATAGGGCTATTCGGCTTTGGTTTAAAACATGATGGATATATTACCAAAAATATCTTTTTGCTGCCTTGCTATTTATAATAATGACTATTTTATTGACATTTCAGATATTGCCCATTTCTGTAGCATTTATATTGACATTGGGGTATAAATATTATTCTTAAATGATAGCACTTGGCTGAATATACATAGAAGCCCTATACATTTTCTGTAACACCTCTGTATCTCATCTATATTTGCAATATATGATTATTATGTTTCTCTTATCACAGGTACTTTCTAACATATTATATTAGAAAATACCTGGCCCTTCGGGAGGCTTACACGGAGACATGGGTCCAACGGGTCCATGTTTGGTGGACCGGTATATTGCTAACTATGGATGAAAAACAGCGTCTGCCCTGAATACTCTAATAGCATCAATGCAATGGGCAGACGGTGATTCGCCAACTCACTAGATGGGCCCCCTGATAAGCCACTATAGGCATAAAAGCCAGCAGCAGAGGGCAACACCGGTGCAAGTGGCTAGGGGTGTCGAGCGGTGCGGCGCCGGTTTCACCATCACGAGTCTCATGACAACGGAGACCCGGAGCGGGTTTCCCCGTAGTTATGCCCTTGAAAATGACACTTCCACCCCCAAGCATATAGCTCTAGCGGCCCCCCTCTGGCCGGCCGACCAAGGCAAGCCAGAGTTGAGAGTCCTACGGGCGCTCTTGAAGTTCCACTCCGGCCAACCAGTAACGGCAAGCCGGGAACGAGGCCCTAACCAACTCTCTGAGGCATTCAGGACCGCAGTGTCGCCACTCACATTCAGCCCGCCACAAGCTGCCCTGCGGTTTGTGCGCTTTAATTTAACCTGGTGATACATTTTTTGTTTATATCACAAGGCGAAGGTGATAGTTTTAAAGCTAGTATACTGTGCCCTCCGATATAGCGTTAGTCTCATGATGAGATAACGACTGTCCCAGAGGGACTGATTATTATTATTATTATCTTTTGGACTAGTGCAGATAAGCCAGCTACAAGAATGCAGCTAAGCCGCGATTTCCCGTGATAGTGATGCTTGCCTTGAATCTGGTTTACTTATAAATATAAATACCTGGGAAGTACTACAGCAGTACTGTATAAGAAGCTGAACATTAAAAAAATGTGAAAGTATTTTATGTACTTAAATATCCTATTATTTGTATTTTCGAACAATGATTAAAATTAGCTTTAACTATTGCTACTATAAAAAAACTAGCATTTGGTTTATTTTTAATAGATAGAGGTCATCGAAATCTCGCAAGTATGTATCGACTTATAATGCTGACTGTTTGTGGGAGAAATTATCGCTGTATGTATACCAAATGAGGAATAATTACGTAAAATGGTAGAATCATTCGAATGGTACAATAACGAGAAAGAGAACGGCCACATTATTTCAAACTGTCCTTTATAATCTACGAGGAATAGATAGTCAAACACAAAGGTATTCAAATTCTCTCCGTCATACAGATGGCGTTGTTATCTTTTTAGAAATGAAGTGGCAAATGTTTATTAACTAATCCGAAAGGCCTATTTTATTTACAACAGAAACCTTAGGCTATGTTTCTACTTGCCCGGTTTGAAGTTAAGAGATAAGGGGTAAGCTAGAGTAAATCTAAGCTACAATGTATGTATTTATACCAAAACGTGTGTTTCGAAACCGGTAAGATGTAGGGGGCAGATCGCTTTGCTCGAGGTAATTAGTCGCAATGCGGTAGCTTTATTTCGTAGTTTGCGTAGATTTACCACCTCATCCCTTGTCTGTATTCCTCATTTGCATTCCTAGCTTCAGCAAGTAGGGAAAACTTCACTTTACCTAAGCTACAAAACCTAACATTTTTATTTAAAGTGACAACCCTGCACTAGGATTAATTTCTGTGTCGCGGGTTTACAAACATTCAGGCAACGGACACAAAGAACCTAGAACCTAGACTCCGAAAAACGATATGTAGATCACACAATTTTTTGTTTTATTCTATTATTTTACATCACTTGCGAACGTGTGTGGTAAAATGGTATCACAAAACGTGGTATCATATTCCTTACCGTGCTTAGGTGTAGTATTTAACCGAGGACCACGAAATAATACGCTCCAAGCCCGCGCTAGGGTAAATACAAACGTATAACTACGCAATGCTCTGAACATATTCGCTAGAACCGTATGTTTTGCCCCTCAATTATTCTAATGGAAAAATAACACACAATACGTGCGCCTTCGTCGCTGTGTTGTTTATCTTACATTAACAGATACTAGGACAACAGAATTATGAAAGCGATCTATTATCCGTTTAGAATGAAAACTACTATTAATCTCCACAATACATTATAAGCGCAAACATAACGTTGAGTATTAATAATTACAGGCAGACGTACCGCTAGACTCGTTAGGGATGGCGAAAGTTGAACATTTTGAATTTGTTAGGAAAATCTAATTTATAAGTTGGTGGTAACTACTGGCTGAATTAAGTTGGGTTCTAGACGCCGAATAACTAATACAACCTCAATTTATTCACATGATTTATAGGTTTATAGAAACTTTTCTATCTGATATGATATAATAATTTCAGGCCTGTTTATAAACTGTGCTAAGATAGCGGGGCTTTTCGCAGTTTAAGAAGGGTTAGGTCATAGTTCTGCAGGTTACCTTAATGGATTGGCATAGTTTAAACATTCTTGAGAATATTATGAAGAACACTTATATAAGCAGATTTTCTTAAGATGTATTTCTATCCTGTTAATCCGTGTTATATTTAATCCTTACTTCCTTACTTTATATTATAAATGCGAATGTGAATTTGTTTGTTGCGGTTTAACGCTTTAACTACTCAACCGATCATCATGAAATTTTGCATAAAGGTTGTTAGAGAAACAGAAAAGGACATAGGGTATCTTTTATCCAGGAATAAGTTCTGTTACTAATTTAACCCAACCTTCATTTACGCGAGCGTATAAAATAGAAAAGTCAGAGGTAAATAGCATGAGATTGAATTCAAGTCCTATGGATGGCAATCCACTGGTCTCCACTAGGCGATAGCCTAAACAGCGATAACAAAAATGTACACGACTTTGCTTGACTTGACTATGCTTAGTTACAAATGCTTTTGCTAGACAACCCTAACTATAAATTATGGGTACTACGTACATACAGGTATTCCTAATTTCCATTTATCACTAGATTTAATTACTCCAAGCACACGCTGTTTGTCATACTAAAGACTTGTTTTTATCACAATTTATCCTCTTAAGAGAATAATAAATATTTTAGACTAGTTTGTGTTCGCGGCTTCGCCTACATGGCTTCGAGGGCGTATTTTGTTAATCCAGGCCATGTTTTTTCTATGTGTGCTTTATCCATATCTGTTTAACGTTTACGATTGAGAGACTAACTTTTAAATATCCAAACATCTTTAACCATTTTAGAATTTACTTAATGCAGTTAGCCTAAGTTGTCAGCGGGTCATGCAGGTCGTGGGTTAAGCAAAGTTACAATATTAATCTCGTCTATCATCTGAGTGTAGGGCAGTTAAGAATGCCACATTAAATAATAACAAATTTACTTGTCAGGCAATTTTCGTCAGCAGCACTGATTCGCAAACTGTGTTCAATATATGACGCTTAATAATTGATTTAATGCAAGCATGAGATAGATCTGCTTATCGCTTTTGGAAGATATAGTCATAATATTATGTTTATAAATTCGAAATCCTTTCGCCAGTGGTAGGATATATTTATTTTCAAAATAAGTTCGCTCGCTGTCTATATGTATTTATATTCACGGAAAACAATGGGTATAAGGAAAGTCGCGGTAAAATACACAGATTGTGTACATAAGTACACATTTGTATGTGTTGTATACTTACATATTGTTATGTAAATATCGTAAGTGGATTAGTAAGTGTTATAGTGGGATGGGATCTTTGCATTTTGTTGATTGATGCTGTTGCGACAATGTTTTGCAGGATTAAGACTGCTTGGACTTTCTTCAAATAAAATCTGTTAAAAATGTAGTATTTCTTTATATATTTAGGTTTGTTTACATAGCTTTGGTAAATAAAGAGTTTAGGCCTAGGGCATCGCTACTTATAGTAATAATATTTTACGAGATACGGGCATTTAAACTTAGACATTATGGTCAGCTGTAAGTTCGAAAAATGTATGTTGCGTGACCGACGAATAAATCTAAAAATAATTATTGCAATAAAATTTCTTGCTTTTGTTAAATATACATGCTTAAATACATAAAGTAACTTCTTTTAATGGTATTGTGTATTGATAGCTTGAGACCATACAAATATATCTAGAATATCTTTATTTTCTATTTGTCATTTCAATTTATTAGAGAACAAATATAGTTTGAAGGCAGTATCTGAATGATTTCATAATAGTTTGTTTGTTTACCAAATAAGACCAGTAAGAAATATAGACTACTAGATTTTGCTATTGTGTAAATGTAAGTTAATTTTGATTTGTAACAGAACTTTCTCCTGGATGCCTTTCGCGAGTATGTCTTTTTCTGTACCATTTCAAATATTCAATGTAAAATTTTTGCAACATTTCATGATGATCGGTCGTATATTAAGGTGTGGAAGCGTAACACACATACAAACAAACTCACTTTCGTTACATATACATTCCATACACTTATAAAATTAGGCACACCTGTTTAGAAGCCTATATAGACTAACATTTACGAATACCGTGCAATTCTTACAAAGTCCAACAAAACAAGTCTTATCAACAACCTCTTTTTAGAAGTCAGTTAATAATCTACTAAAGTTATTACCATCTGTCTTGTCAATGTCTCCAAGTCCTCCAAAATAAATTGATCCTTTCAATCTAAGAAGACATGTGGTTATCTCTTGAAGGGAATAAAATATGGTTATCCTATGTGCTAAGTGCGTTAATGGTATAACGCTGTTTTACTCTGACGTTACGCGACGAAGAAGCGACACTTGATAGACGTGGACAGTAGTACTACTTTGTCTTATGCTCCTAACTAATATTATAAATATAATGATATACATACATATATAATAATATCAGCACTGTATTAAACTGTCCCACTACTGGGCACGGGCTTCTTCTCACTGTGAGAAGGGTTAGGCCATAGTCCAGCACGCTGCTCTAGTGCGAGTTGGCAGACTTCACATTTCCTCACGATTTTCCTTCACTGTTAAAGCAAGCGATAATCAACTATTTAATACATATATACTTCGAAAAGTCCGAAATGCGCGCCTTGCGTCCGAACTCGAGACCTCTGCGTGGCAGTCCAACGGTTTACCACTAGGCTATGGCTGCTTCATATGTGTATTATAAATGCGAATGTGAATTTGTTTGTTTGTTACGCTTTCATGCCTTAACTATCCAACCGATCATCATGAAATTTCGCATACGACATATCTAGAATATGTGTGGGGTTATAGAAAATAGCTTAGCTAACATTAAAAATAATGATTGTGCCCGTCCGAAGTCGGGAACAAACTCTAGTATAAAATAATTAACTTTAACATATATAAGTGTAGGCACAGTCTATGCTCAGCCAATATAAGCCTCATAAAAGTTTGCCATTAATTTTGTTTCATACTTTAATTCTTCTTTCAATGATTGACGTATTTTTGACAGTCTCTCATAAAAAAAAATTGTAGGTATATACACCTTATATTATTTGTTCTACTCGTCCTTCAAATATCGTCTCACGTTTAGGCGAATGCACATAGAAATGAAACTATTTTCTGCGGATTTAATCGTGGTTGGTTTTAAAAACGCTATTAATTAAACTACATATTCTTTCTTTTATTATCAAAACTGTTTAAATGTCCAATTTTCTTGATATTTGAGTTTCTGTTAAGCAGTCTCGGTCGTGAGAAGACTAAGACGGTGGACGTATCAGTGTCTTAAAATGAGGTTATTTTAAATTACACAAACATTATTAAATTAGTGTTACCATTTAGGTACGTAGAATGGGCTCAAAGTATCTATCTCAAAGTATCATGAATCCTACATGTTTTGTTTTTTTATATATTGTAACTATATAAATAATTGTAATAATAGCACAAAAGAAATATTTTTAAAATTTGCTACCTTTAATTAGTATAAAGTAGTTTAATTTCGATCTTCTAAATTGCAATGTTTGAACAAACTTTAACCTCTACCGATTGCCTGTACATTGACTTGCTTTTACTGGATTACGTATAATATGTAGGTAGTTGGTCTACGCGTGTCTAAGGAAGGCTTAATCTCTGAAACTAGACCGAGATTGATAGACCAGCTAACGACACCCACTTTGTGGATCTTTAGTGATCGTTAGCCATTTATTATGAATTTGCCACACGTAAGACTATTGTCGTTAGTGTTGTGTGTCGAAATACCGACAGTTCGAATATAAATAATAGTGACCAAGTGAGGGTAGTTGCCGAAACCCGCACTTCACGAAGGCGCCGCTGAGCTCACAATATCTGTCAACCCGTGACCACAATCGATGCAAGTCGGTCGAAGCGTCGGGCAATCAATAGGTATTTTTAATACCTTTTAAATACTTTATCGCGAGAGAGACCCGTTGTCTAACATTATATAAAGTATGTGTACAAATCGCGATAGTCTAAAAACTTTTACTGCTATTTACTCTGAAATGGACATTGCGTTAAAAATATACTATATTATAAATTTTATTGTAAAATATAAAACATTAGTATATCATTAAGGATTTTTTATTAATAGTATGTTAAAAAATGTGATAAGTCTATGAGGGTACGGACTTCACAATCATGTTTTTGACGAACACAAAGTATACCTAGGCTTAGAACAATTATTAATTAATATACCTAGGCTTAGACCATAACACTCGGCCTTACTATTGTTTGCCTGCTATGCTATCTGTGCAATAAAGTATTCTTTATTTTGTGTATTAATTAATTATTAATTTAGCTTTGGTTTTTATTAAATGATAATCGGTTACTTTAGCCTATGATCGGTTGCAATACCAGGGTATCATTCGCATGTTGGCGGTTCTATAGAAAAGGAATTAGAGATGTAATTGAAGAGACAAGTTTGTGCTTCAGAATTGTTACCTACAAAACGCAGTAACAGCGTACACACGTATACTACTTTTACGCTGTTTTCTTGTAAAGGTGGATTTTCTTCCACAGGAGAGACGGCTCATTCGACCATAACTAAATAATTCGCAACAGTGGTTTCTTTTTCTCCTGTAGCATTAAAATATTGAGCATTAATGATCTTTATAAAATCTATCCAATCACCGATGTGTTTCGATCAGTTCGTATCTGTTTACGTACTCAATACCATTATCCATATTGGCCGCGTTCGACCATTAAGCGTCATTTACCCCACTCTACAATACGAACTCGATATCACTATATTGAATATCTAATATGGCGAGGTTCGAAGGCGGTATCCCGTGGGAATCCTAATTTGCATAGTGAGTAATTTCAGCCTTATGCCGGGATTGTAGTCCCATACATATTGGTGAGGATCACCAGGCTACAGATTTGGTTAGGACGAGTTTTATGCGGGCGTATTGGAGATTATTATGTTAGTGGCATATTTGAAGTAGTAAATTCAGTCATGAATTTGTTCGTTATACATTAGGGTTGGCGATGCGCGTGTGATATCTATGATGTTACGAACGTTTGTAGACTGCGTTAACCGCTTACTAGGCCATATGCTTTCTTGCTGCTTTAGTCATATATTAAAATGATGACGCCTATGTATTCTGAGTATGTACATGTGTGGTGGTTTAAGTAGTCATCTGGTCATTGACCCTATGCCTAGTGTTGCTGGACAATTAATATGATGATGATTGTGGTGAGTGTAGCTTTTTGTGTTTGTAGTTTAAATGTTTGTATAGTCCTCCTGCATTACAAGAATTCTGTAGCAAGCGTTTCATAGATATTTTTTGTATCACGAGAGAAACGAATTGATATTTTTTTAATTTTTTTAATCATTATAATTATGTACACCAACATAATGAAAATCTTAAACACCCTAATCTGCACATCATGCATCATGCATCGTGCACAGAAGCTCAATCAGAAAATATTCTACGTTTAATATCATCTGTCTGTACCTAGGATATAGCTCTGTGAATAATTACCTACTCTGAGCCGGCGCGCCGCATCCTACAGCCTATAACTTCCTCATTAATCTGAGCGCCTAGTATTTACATAATTAAAGGATTCCCTCGTCATCGTCATTCGTGTCACGCAAGATGATTACGAATCCAAAGCATGTACCAGGAAGTCATTAACTGAAACAGTTGTGAAGTTAATTTCGATCAGTCCAAAACGTTTTGGATTTCAAATACTGTTAGGACTAGTCTATACTGTAAAACCTTGTGGTACAACCGGTATAACTGGTTCCGAATGCCAGACAAAATTGGTTTGGTTATAAACTACAATGTAATATAGCAACCTAAAATCATCTTTCCTGTCGTTCAGCTGATAAGTATTCAGACAATCTTTTAAAATATATTATTTGAATGGAGGTTCTGGATTCAGAGTAATAAATGACCATACTAATTTTATTCTTCTTAGTTCATATAATTATGGCCAGATAATCTAGACATTTAGTCATCTACCTTGAACTTTATTAAGTTAATTAATATCAAGTTTTGTGAACAACTGTTTGTATTATCGATAAAGTTACTAATAGAGAAGATTTCGGTTAAACTAGGATAGCCTGGCTGGAGAGCTTTTGTCAATCTTCACCAGATCGCAGCCAAACCATACTGTGTTGTTTGCCCGTGGTGAGCATGATAGCTTCGATTAGCTTGAAGACTTATTGAGAGTTAAAGCGGTAATGAATGCTACTGCCGTACAAAAGATCACGGGTTCAATTTTCGCATAGTTTTATTATGTTTTTATTATTTTATTATGGTTTTCCTGTCAAGAAATTCTCAGTAGCATCACAGGTTATGTGCCAAGTAGGTGGCAATAGGCTAGCTTCACAAAATATTCCTGCAAATGCTGAAGAAATGCAAGCTCAAATGTATTTTCAGGGAAAGAGCGTTTGTAAATATTGTACCAAAACAAGGAGTTACCGAATCCAACGCTTGTGAGGACCTAGCTTTATAATGAACAGAAAAGTTGGTTCGTTGTACTAGCCGAGTTTTAACATGAGATATTTGCGTTTCATTTGAATGTTAATTCTGTTTTAATTTCTATAGTAATCCAATTCGTTCTAATGGTATAATGACGGGATTACAGTCAGATTTAAAACATTATTATAAATATGGACGGTAAGTCCCGTGAGTTATCCTTGAACCAAGCCAGAATTGTTGCATTATTTTAATATTTTGCTAGCTTTACCCGGCATGGGTTGCATTGCCACGTAAAGGAAAATAGTATTTGGTTATATATTTTGTTTATTGAAGAGCAAAATGATCACGAGTTTCTAGATTTTTAGAATTTCCAATAAAATATCGGTGTCTGGTGTCTTTGTGTCTGTTAATTGTATGTTGGTAATTTAACCAGGCAATACCCAGTGTAGGGGTTGTTTAAAAAATGAAGTAAAGTAGAGCTTACTGATATGGGAATAAGGATTTTGGTAAAAATTATAGATGTAATTATGCACATACAACATTTTTATTTCTATCTAATGCAATAGTGTAACTTTGCTATACACTTGACACTGTAGCGGAATTCAGCCTTGATGCCTGAAATCCTTATAATTACCAGAATAGCAGCCATGAGTAAGAGCTTTCAAATAAACAAAAAATAACTAAACATTACAGCATAATGCGCATTTATATAAATGAAAATAAACTTGTCCTTTACTACATTAAGTACGTTATTGCCACATGTTATGTAATAGCTGGCGATATTTTTTATGCTACAAAGGTAAGTAATCCCGTAGGCCGCCTGATAGACGCGGTTACCGAAGATTATAATCGCTTGCAATACTAGATATATAATTTTTGAGTCGTTGACTACGAGAAAAATAATTTCCACTGCAGGGCAAAGGTCTCCCTCTCACTTTTCCACATATCTCTTTTATAAAAATTAATTAATTAACATTAATTTGAGAAATTAGAATTCCTATGTAGCCTTCAGAATTGGTAACGGAGGAGTTCGTTGTCCTTAACGTGAATGTGTCTACCAACGCTTTAGAATCTGAACATCTAATTCTACCGACCTCTAGGGGCTTAGCAGGCGTGATACATGTTTAATTGTAGTACTGATGTGAACAGCGTTATATCTGAGGTCAGAAGTGCAATCCCAGTCCGTTGAACTGAAGCGTATTATTGTGGTAAACTCATTCTCGGTGAAAACCACTTCACATTGAGTTTAGTTGCAGCCGTTAGACGATCTACATCTCTCTAAGGTAATAAAGAGGTAGAGGTTGGTACTGCGCAATAGTTAATGCACGGATTAACTAGTGTTTGAAAATAGAACTATTTCTTTTTAACTTAAAGATGCCCTGTAAAGTCTACAGATATTATTTATTATTTTGTAACATATTCTTTAATCTCAACAGAGAGAGAGAGAGAGGCATAGGACAGAGGCATAGAGGCCAGGCACAAAAGGTTTTAAATAATATCTGTCATTCCAAGACTTCACCGGTTTAATAGGAATTTTAAAGATATTCTTATTCGAACATCAAATATATTGTTTCATAGATGATAATAATATACATGTATATTTTGTATTTATAAAACATATTTAATATATGTTTATAAAATATCTGATTGAAACACTAAAACCACAGCGAACGTTTCCTAAACCACATCGGATACATTTTGAAAAAGCCTTCTTATATAATAAAATCTAATGAAGCAAGAGTTATAATCAGAAACGTAGTAAGTGCAAATTTGTAGTATCTGCATGCACCTCTGAAAAACGGTCCTTAAACTATGAATGTATATAAAAATATTTTGTTTAAAAATTTTCTCCAACTATATTTTAGAGATACTCATAACTATAACTGCAAGAACTTCAATTGTTTATAGAAGAATATTTAAAAACACGAGACAATCCTTTTTCCAAGCATTTTTATGTAATTAAACCTATTTTTCAATACTCTAATAAGTTAAAACTTAAAAAAAGCTTCACTACACATGCAACACAAAAAATATATAACTAAGTTTCACTTACTTACTTACCTGTTCCATAATATTTAGGGTAGTTCTATTTTTAACTTGCACCTTCGTAGGTGGCACGTGTGGGTTAAACCTTTTTACCCGGAACAGTTATAGGTACCTATCGTAGGGTCTAGCCACGGTACCGTGTCAACAGCGTAATTCTAAGGGGATAACGTGTTATTCTACTTTTAGTTTATGTATAAGTAATATTTTAGTGCGTGTAACTAAGATATATGGTTATTATACTTAATAAGTAGTCTATCTACTCATACACTCACTCATGATATCTTTGAAACGGTAGGCAGATATGTATAATACCTATATTTTGCTAAAATTGCTGTTGCCGTCAAGTTGCAACAATCCTAGTGTTAAAACTAATGCTGTTTCTGAGTACCAATTTTTTTATTTTAATACACTTTGCTAACCAGACGACATCTCACTAACGGCCGGAATTATGGGTGTGCCTAAAACTTTTGCCAAACGTTATAAAAAGACCACAAATATCTACTTGCAAATGCAAAAAATATGCATTTTGTGTAGGTGTCTTAGTTCTAAAATAGCCACTTAATATTTTTGGCATGTATATATAATAAAATTAAAAATTTAAAAATCCTCGACACGAAATTCATTTGAAATACATATTGGGGGAGCTGTGAGAAAAAAATGAAACTCACCATTTTGTGGTTGCGGCCGTCTTGGATTTGAAATATTTATCATAGTGTATAATATTCTACGAGTCAAGCCCTTTCATTTAATACCCATATTGAGGGAGTTGTGAAAAAATATGTAACCCGCCATTTAGTGGCGGTGGCCATCTTGAACCGATTTTCATCAAACATAACTAAGAACACTCCCGACTAATTCACCTTTCAAACAAAACAAACAAAATTAAAATCGGTTCATCCGTTCGGAAGCTACGATGCCACAGACACACACACACACACACAGACACGTCAAACATATAACACCCCGTCGTTTTTGTGTCCGGGGTTAAAAACAACATCTCCTCAAAAGGCATAACTAGACTTAACATTACAATGTATGGATCACGACCATTTTTATCTCTTTTGGCGATCGAACCCACACCTCATCTTATACCAGTACAAAGACAACATAAACCACTGCAGTATTCGTGCAACAAAGCTTTAACTAATTACAATTAGAACGCTGTTAATAATTTTGATACATTGCTTTCTATGAAAGTGAAGTATGTGTCTAAATGATAGATCACTTGATGAGTCTTACCATCTCTTGTTACTGAATGTTACCTCATACATTGTCAGCGGACAATGGCGTGAGCATAGTGTATAACATAAATGTACTATGCTCACGCCATTGTCCGCTGGCTGTTTCGCCACAGCGCGAGGCATCTTCAGGACCGTGTTCCTCCTCGCGCTGAGGCGAAACACGCGTAGACGCATATTTTGTGCTCGAGGTGGAATACTGCAAGTTGGAGTACCCAGGTCCCACGTCGTGGCTGTCTCTATCCAGAGGAGTTCGGTATTCGGCAATCCGAGGGTGCGTGGCAAGTTCCTCTCTTCCCAATAATTTTATTACAATGGACTGCCTCTAAGTAACGCCTACTTCGATTCAATATATAAATCGAACTCGTATAACTTATGAACATTTATCACAAATGACGTAGTTATTCTTACAAATATTATAAATGCGAATGTGAGTTAGTTTGTTACGCTTTCATGCGTTAGCTTCTCGACCGAACATCATAAAATTTTACATACACGTTGTCAGGGGCACAGAAAAGGATATAGGGTTTTATCCAGAAAAAAGTACAGTGACTGAGGAATACAAAATTGTTGACGAAAGTTAATTAACGTGAGCGATGCTGCTGCCAAAATGTAGTATACGTACATAAACGGAGAATATTACGTACAGACGCGTGGCCATAGCGATTTTGTATTATTACTATGTATTCGATATTTTACCTAGTTTTATATGGGGCATTTTGATTAAGAAGCAAAACACATATTTTCCTTAGATTGGCATAGAGAAAGACAACATTAATCGAAAATGACCAACTAATTGACCTAAGACCGCTATCAATGAGCCATCACGAAGAAGAATGTGACCACCAAAAACTATACGAAACTAACCGTGAACCGTAGGCTAATCACGACTTCTCTTATTTGCTAAAAGACACTATTGATGACGATACCTAAGCCAAAACTAACACTTAGAAGCCATGGCTTAAGCACTTTTAGGATTGCACTGGTGGCGCAATAGTTTATTTGGTCACCTCGCCATGGTCACTGCGCCGAGTTCGAATCCCACACGGGACCAAAAATAGTGCGTTCCACGTCAGTTGTTTAAATGTTTGTAGGGTCTCCGCGAAGCAGGCATTATTTCGATTTTGTTATTTTCAAAAGGAACAAAAGAAAACAGAAATCTTCACCCTACCACAAATCTACTAAGGTTAATAAATAACTACAAACCATGACTTTATCATTCGCAACTTTTTCGTTAATTTCTCACATATGTTAACAAACAACTTTCTTACGTATTATTTAAAACGGCGCATACTTTATAATAATAATAATAATAGGTGGGTTTCCGTGGTCCTATTTTATATTTTATATATAATGTAAAATATAATCACAAGAAAATATTAAAATAAATGGAATAATAATAATAATATATGTATTTATACAGAGTCCATAATGTTAGTAACAATTTTTCTTACGCTATGTTAGTAAATATTTAAAACAGATCAAGCTACTTAACCAAGACTCGAATGAACCCTTTCATTATGTCAGAGTCATACTTTTCCGAAATGACCTTTAGGATGCCATTAGTTCTATTCCTTACTCTTGTTAGTAAGGAAGGCACCCGTTTGCGGACTATAGCATGGAAGCCATCGACTCTCGTGTCTACAAACATTTTTATAGCATTAGCTTATGTTCATGTTCGATTGTAAAGCCTTGAGTTCGATTTTAGCTTCATATAGTCTTCGGTGATGTCACATTCTTCTACGTGATGGCTCGTTGACAGCGTTGATAGAAAACCGATAGACTGGAAAACTTACAAACAATGCACCAAGCTATGGTGTCTTGGTTAGTTGATCATTGTCGATGAATTTTTCCTTTCTCTCCAATTGTCGATGCCAATCTTAGGAATATCTTTAGCTTCCTAACCAAAATATCACATATAAGACACCTAGTAAAATATCTAACACCTGGTGACCACACTGCTACTTGTAGCAGGGTGGTCAGATAGTATCTGGTATACGGCCACGGCCCGTTCTTCGTTACGTTTACTCGTATATGGCGAATTATGGGTATGCCATAAAATTGTCAGCTGATGTCATCTCGAACGCTTACGAACACTGACATTTTCTTTTCATCAGTCAGATACAAGTGACTGTACGGATGGCGTGGTGGTTCAAGTAGTAGCCTCACCATTGCCACTACGCTGAGTGTTGTGGGTATGAAACCCACACGGGATAAAACTTTGTGTAATCCACAAATAGTTGTTCCGAGTCTGGGTGTTCTTTGTGTCCGTTTTTTGAATGTTTGTAAGGTCCCCCGCGACCCAAGAATTATTACTAGTGCGGGAGTTGTCTTTTTATTAACAGCGGTGCACAGTAAACACCTACAGTATCTAAGTAAATTAGTTATGATAAAGAGACGGGCAGAACGACATTGCCGTTTCTGGTTGCCGTTTTTTGCCATTTGGGTACAGAACCCTAAAAACTGAGAGAACATTATTTAGAATGATAATAATCCACATAAAAAGCGCTGCCACACATTATTCTCGCTAAAAGCACCATTTGAAAATCCCGCCGAGTATTATAGTCAGAAAATTTGTTGAAAACCTTTAGAATAACAATTGAGAAGGCCATCGATTTTGTGTCGGCAGACCCATTAGTGGCTGTCGTAAGCAATTTGCTGCTAAATCCTGTTGGGGACGAACAGAGGACCTTGCTCTGAAAACTTATAACGTGTTTTATAAGTCGCCATGTGAACACACAGATTTAAAAAAAGAATAATTGTTTCCTTATACAGGTGTCCCAGAAAATGTGAATCAAATTGTAACGGGAGATTCCTTAGGTAAGGAACTACAAAATGTGGTAAATAAAAAAAATAAAAATAATGTCTTTTGCTTAAAATAAAAAATCAAAGTTTTATTAAAGTACTTTTTAAGACTTTTAACTACAGGTGCTTCGTGTATGGCTAATTATAATTTCTTATTCACTGTTATTATTTGTGAAGGATTGATTCGTCAAACTACGAACGATTTTTTATTACTGGTGTAGTTTTGAAATCGCCGCATTATTTTCGTGTATTATTTTGCACCAAAGAAAATCTTGTTTCGTTACGGTACGTTTGACCAACAACACAACATAATTTTTTTATTGTTTTTATTTAGCATATTTGAAAGGTCTTTACTTAAGGAATATCCCATTATAATTTGATTCACATCTTTTAGGGCATCCTGTATGTCTGGGTGGAGCATATCAATACATATACGCGAAGACGAAAACTATTTTTGTGATAAAATTTCACGGGATAGACATAATTCCTGTGTCACAGGGGACTTTACGAAGTTTCAAATAATAGACATAAAGAATATCTAGACTTGGAACAACCATTTATGGATCAGACAAATTTTTATTCTGTGTGGGGATCGAACTCACTCGAAGCTTTTTAATCGTATTGCGCGTACAGAGGATTGTGTTACTATAGTTAAAGTTTAAGATTAGAATGCGCATCAACAAGTTTGGGTCCTCATACCCCTGCCAAACGATCAAGGCATGGAATTCTCTACCAGGGCACATGTTTCCTTCTTCCTTCAATCCTGGGTCCTTTAAGCGAGGCGTGAAAAAGCTCCTTCTCAGGCCGTCAAAATAGGAACCTCAACATTGCCTCAGCTGCTATGAGGATGGTGTGCAGGCCACTGCACTTGGATTACATGATCACTTACCATCAGGCGAAAATTTTGAAGAGCACAATTAAAAAACATACATGACTGTATTTTTGCCTTTGGTTTTTACAATGCCCAAATGAATAGGGTAAGTTTTCTTATTTTCTTTTAATATTTTCTCCTTTCATTAACTTTTATTACACGTGGGTGGTAACACATGTTTTAGTTCGTACACTCCTCCTGCCTCGAGGACAACGTGCAATGAGCTTCACACCCACACACACGTCTATAGTAATTTATTGTTATTTGGTCATGGTATTATTACTTTGGTCTCGTAAATAGACTACAGTGGATCGTACATAATATCTAGTCTAAGCTTTCTTTCTTGTCTTAAATATACAGAGACAATATTTTTTTTAAAAAACCTTGCTTTGGTGTAATTCCTGTATCGAGGGGGACTTTACAAACATTCAAATAGCGGACACAAAGAACCCACACTTGGAACAACCATTTGTGGATCACACAAAGTTTTGTCCCGTGTACGATTAGAACCCAGATCACTAGGCGCAATGGCAGTGGCGAGGCGACCACAATATACAGGCAGATTGATAAAAGACTGGACATATTGAAGGAGGCTATTCAGTACTCAATTCTGGACCCGAACATCTAAAAAATAGGTACTTAAAATTTTACCTAGTTATCCAATAAAATCTTAATGTACGGACACTCTTGCGCATATACGCCTTCCGCTACCGTAGCCCACACTCCCGAATCTGCAACCCCGCCCGTCCTTTTCTTATCAAAGGTCATTGGCTTTTTTTTGTAGCGCGGCACGCTCGACGTCTTTGTGCGACGCGCGCAGTATCCACATTTTATGGATATTTCATAAAAAAATTCATAAAGATTTTCTTTGCAGGTTACACAGATTTAATTTTTTATTTTTTATACGTTACGTCTGACCATAAATTATCATGTCCAATGTTTGTTGTTAGGTATGTACAATGTTTATCCAGTCACACTGTATACTCGCAGTTTTATTAATTATTCAAAGACCTGCGAGAATACCAGCGTTGTATTCTATATTGCAACGATAGCTGAAGCAGTTGCTTTATTTGATCTCCATGTACCGCCTTCTGTTTAATTATATTTATTATTATATCTTATAAAATTATGTACGTATGGAGATTCTAATTAAAACATTTTTCTTTCTTTCTTATAGTACATACATACATACTTAGTATGATTAAGCTATCTACTATATATTTGGTTATATCCAGAATACATGAGTTACATAGCCTCCTTTACTATTTTATTTCGTTCATCCAAAGTAACAGAAGTATTGTAGTCAATTTTATTAAGACATCTCTAATTTGTACTGCCATTTGTTTTTTTCACGTAATTTTAGCGGAAACCAGCGTGCAGTAAAACGGGCTACTTTTTGACTCGATATTAATTTAATCCCGCTGCTCGCAGTGGGCAAATCCATTGTAATTCCTACACTCCTTTTTAAATTATTTAAATTTATTTTACTGCCTAAAAAGTCAGCTATTTATAAATCAATCATAGTATCTACTTATGACAATGGCATATAATATAATAAATATGTAATGGCCATTAACATGATATTGACAGGAAAACTAAAGGAGTTTTTATACTTTACAACATATCCAGAAAAACTACGAGGAGACCATTTCAACACGACTGTACAATTTCTGCCGTAAAGCGAATCTGCCGTAAAGCGAATCTGTCGTAAAGCGAATCTGTCCTAAAGCGAACAAGGCCAATATAAACCATGCTAATCAATCACTTGTTGAATACGGTCTCTGCAATTATTCCTTCCATGTGGTGTTTTTTAGCAATATTGCATAGTCCGTTATCTCGTTTGCCAATAGAAGCAAAATAATATCTGATATTATTATATTTGGGATAATTTATGTCGCCTACATTACGACAGCTAAAGGCATAACCGACCTGCTGTAACAAAATTGTAAATCACTTCCATGCTATAGAAGATCGCAGCCACCCTTGTGTTGACTTTCTAGTGGGGAACAGCATATTTATGGACATTAATGGCCATTGTCCCCTTGCAGTAAAAGTTTGCGACGCGTGATTCCGTATTTGCTTTGCAAGCATCTATAGGCAATGCAAACTACACTAACGAAGCTGAAAATGCCTATTATTTCCTTAAACAAAATGTGTGAATATAACCTAAGTTCCCATTCTTCTTGTTTCTACGCTAATTAAACTAAATTACAAACCGATCCGCCATAACAAAAGTTCGTCGCTGCCCGTAACTACCAGGATAGCTTGACCAGAAAAGAGAACGACTACACTGAATAATTACTGAACATTAACCCAATTCGTTGACCCAGGCTCAAAGCCCTTTATTAATAATGTCCATTTCAGTCAACCGGTGAATATTTGATCGCATCTGTGTATTAAGAAAATAAACGTTTATTACTTCGATAAATATATTTTGGATAAAAATAAATTATGTTAGAGACGTTTATGTCATTCTATATTGAATAAGTTAGTATTTGATGTACCTATTACAACCATAATAGGTACATTGGTATAATATAATAGTGTACTATAGAATATACTCCATTTATTACAGAGAACAACGCGTCAGGGGAAAATATTTGTGTTACATATTGAAAGATAGAACACAACAATTGAAACACGTGTCCGTTGAGTCAACATTTCTGTACTAAACAGACATGGAAACATGATTATATACATCATGGCCTTATGCCTATATCGCAGAAGAGTTAGGCACTAGAGATTTATACCCACATTTCCCCAGCTATCGTTGTTGACCGCGTAATCTGAGGGGAGCCATTATTACACTTTGTCGAGTGTAATTTGTCGAGTCAATAAATAGCAGAGAGTAGCTTCGTGGTCCTCTTGAAGTGATATAACTGATTACTTCAACAAATACAGCAAACAATTATACCGCTCGTCTAATGAGAAGCAGTTAGCCAATGATCGATTGCAATACCACAAATAACCGTCGCACGAAACTAACCCAAGTAAATTAAATAAAGATAAAGGATGAAAGAAGGAGACATATTGATTCGCCGAAACTCTTGATTACTAGATAAAATGTAATAACATATGTAGTTACTATTCTTACACCTGTAAGACGGTGGAACGTTTGCGCACTTGCCGCGCAATCTGGTACATTCGTACCCATCTTCATATAAATGTCTATTAATAATACGTACATTCTTTCAGAGCAACTCAAGCATAAAGCGTTCATGCGCAGCCTTGCAGCCTTATAACAAAGACTTGAGAGTATGAATACCTATAAAGTTTAAAGCTAAGATTGTTATCAGACGGCAGAGGCTACTTATAAACTCTCTCTGTTACTTGTACGCTAGTCTGTAGATATTATAACGTATTTTGTCTTTATTAAGTGAATATGCTAATTAGATTAAAAACCAGACCGAATAATTTGATTGTTTCGTTAATTTGAATGTAAGTACCATTAATTCAATTGTTTTATTAATATAATGTATCGAATTATTCGGTTGTGATCGAAATAGATAACTTGACATTGACACTTTCGCCTTCTGGTTGTAGATACAAAGGCTGACCCAAAAGAAGGTGGAAGGCCGTAGTGCAGAGAGACATTAGGAAATGGGCGCTATCTGAAGATAAAGTCGAGAATAGAGTGAAGTGGTAGAACAAGAGTAGGAAGGCTAATCCTACTACCGTGTGGAATATTTAGCCAGGCAGAGAGAGACTAATCGAATATAAATTAGTATTATCCATCTGTTAATTGCAGTATACGGTGGACGAGCAGTGCATTCAGTTATTAATAATGACGTAATTAATTGCCTCTGCGTGGCAGTCCGACGGTCTCCCATTAGGCTATCGCTGAAAATCCGTATAAAGCAGTTAAATTTACTTGTGTAACATTTGTGTAAACGTAATTCAATATGAAATTAATACAGTTAAAATATTATCATAAACTAAACATATTCCTACCATCTCCTGTTTCCTCTAGTTTGTAGGTACATGTAATTACAACATCTTCATAACATTAACAAGATAACCCTGCTAAACTAAATAGCACCGGAATCATGTAAGTGATGATAGCGAGACTACCTATTTTAATTGACAAATATATACATCGGAACAGCCACATTTGGCTGGCAGCCAAGTGCACGCGATCGTGCTAAATGCTAATAGTATTTTACATTACCACGAGATAATACATATTATTTGGTAGCATGAGGTTGGATGCATGCATTTAATAGGTCGTATGTAATGGTCCTCTTTTCGAATAATCGCGATGTTTCAGAGACTGTGTTACAATTATTGATGTTGCAATATAACTTATTAGAACGATTGTGTTATTTTTGTTATACAATACTGATTACCAGCAATTACCGTATTATTAATACAAAATTGTAATCGGTAATCATAACTTAAACTATTAAATAAACTGACATTTGTTATACGGGCTTGCTAGACTTGTTTCAAATAACAAATGTGAGTTTATCCGTTTAATTATTAATATTGTTTGTAAATCCTTAAATAAAAAAATTAAAAATAATGAAAATCTGCCTCCGTGGCGCAGCGGTAGTGAATGCGTCTGCTGTGCATCAGGTATGCGGTTCAAATCCCAGATTGGGCCAACAAACATTTATTGGGTTTTTCTGATAAGAAATCTCAATAGCAGCCCGAAATTAGGAAGTGGGCAGTGTTAGACACCCCTGTGCTTTGGAAAGCACGTAAAGCCGTTGGTCCGGCGCCTGATCTCTCTCCGGTCGTGTCGGATTACTGAGCCATCAGATCATGAGAGTTAAGGAACAGAGAGTGCACTTGTGTTTGCACTCGCCCTTGTGCACTATAATATCTCCTGCGGAGATGGCCAGTCTCCATTAAGATTGGCCGCCGTGACCGAAATTTTGATGAAATTTAGCAGTTACTGTAACTAGTGCTTATAATACTAGAGATGCCACTAGTACGTTACCGATCTAAGGAAAAAGGAATTAAGTATTGGGTAAAGTAAGGTAAGTGCTGGGGAAAGTAGGTATGTGAGTCTGCGAATGTTTTTCTTACCATACGAAACGCAGTAATTTCTCTTACGTTTTCTGTTAAAGGATGGTGTGACCACAGTAGATAAATATACAGTAATCTATCTTCATGCAAACGGTTGGAACTCGAGTCATACCTATGCGCCTCGGCGTCGGTATGCGCTCGGCACGCAACCAGTCGCGAATGCGCCGCAGTGACGAATGAATGCATGAATTCCTCAATAACGCACCCAGACATAACTTTTTTTAGATTACCTGGAATCTCTGAAAGATATTTCTTTTTCTCCTCCTTGTCCATGTTTCCCAAAACAATTTTTAATTAAGCTTTATATTCGAATGCGAATTTTTAATACTTTAAAATATAATAATCAAACATTCCGTACGTCTCAGTAGAGGCGCAAATATTTTTCAGTCGCAAATATAAGACCAATTTGTTATTAAGTCTTAAATCTAACATAAATATTTTTTTTTAAATTAAATCTGCCAATCAAAAAACAACATGCATTTTTATTGAACACTTCCTATTCCATTCACAAAGTATTTTATTTGTTTAAATAAAATAAAAAATATTTACAATCACAAAAATAGATAGAAACTCAAAGTAGGCAGATTTAATTAAAATGCTGTAGGTCACATGTTTACGTACCGCGCGGCTGTAGGCATTAATTTCAAAGATACGGCCGAGTTACAATACTGTTAGATAGTATTACCGTGGTATGACCGTTGGTTAGCTAGATTTTACGAACTCTTAGTTCCAAATTATTGACAACGGTGCGTCAAGACCAACGCTGTGTGATCTTCTATTTAAAATTATTTAACATCAGAATCTTGAACTCAGTGTTAATAGGTCGTCAAAAATGCACACTACTTAGATTGAAACCTTGTATGATTCGCCTAATAAGAAGAAGTTTCTGTAGCCTGTGGATGTTTCCGATGATGTTTATGCCATATTGGCAAACTAAGAAATTTTTCGTAGCACGGCATCTAAAACTGTTTTGTTCAACGGAAATGGGTTTGCATCTTGTAACATCATTTTTGTATCCCAAAACAACTAAAATTTAAAAATTTATCGAATTATGTGGCTGGACATACCTGGCTGGGATAGAGGTAGTCACACTTAATTATAAATGCCGTGATATTAGTACGTTAAAATGTATTTTGGTTAATTTTAATATGAATAATGTTTTTTATTACAAGTTAAAGGATTATTACAAGTTATGTTTTGTATTACAAGTTAAAGGAATAACCTGCCGATTAAGATAAGAGCTTTAAACATTATTGCTTTAGTAGCCTATATTTTTAATTAATAGTCAATTTTATTAAAATCTTTTCAACATTTTCAGTAAAAGTTTTCATGTGTACCTATAGTTAAGAATGTCTATAAACAATATTTATCCATATTAGTTAATATGCTTTTTTAAATTATTACACACACACACAGAGCGATAGTTTAGTGACCGTTGGACTGCCATGCAGAGGTCTTAAGTTCGATCCCAAGGCCCAAATGTTCGTAATCTATAATTAATTATAGCTCGCTTTAACTCTGAATGAAATCATCGTGAGGTAATGCATGTTTGAGAGTTCTCCATAATGTACTCGAAGATAATATTATGTTATGTCTGTCAATCCACAATGGGCCAGCCTGGTGGACTATGGACTAACCTTTCTTACACTAAGAAGAGTCCCGTGCCCAGCAGTGGAACAGTTTACAGGGCTGATAAATATTACTTTAGGTACGAAGTTTCAGAAACTGATTAAACAATTTGTATGTGGGATTAGTCGAGTCTCGTTCAATTATTTATTATGTACATATATATATGGGCGCAAATCGCCATCTATCGGAAATAATTCACAATAATTGTCAAATATGGATGATTAAGACTTAGCTTTTTGTTTAAATGATTATATTATTTTAGAAATGCCGAGATATATATATTATATTGATATTAAAATAGTTATTTGTAAACATACATTCGTTATGTATCAAGCTCTAATAATTAATAGACGCAGAGCTGATTGTTTGAATATTTCGAAGATTATTGAGGTATAATTTATTGTTAAAATGCCCAATTTAATGTGTAAACGTTATAATAAAATCTGTATAATTATCCCAATTTATGTATTGAATTTAATTTTAATCAATAAGTAAAACTTAATTTCAGTTATTGAACATTTCGTTTATGGTACAGCGCCATCTGATGAGAATGTCTGTAACTATATTATTTGTTTATATTAAATAAACGTAATTCATGTAAAATAAATCATTTGGAGTTAAGTAAAATTCATTAAAATAATTATTTAGAATATTAAGCTAAAATTCAAGACTTATTTTATACTAAGTTCGTTAGTCTGTCATAAGGGAAGTTGTGGTTGCTATAACCGTTTGAAGGCGTTGTGAGGCAGATATAAAAAGCACGAAGAAACTGTTCTAGGGCGTTTTCTGTAAGATCGATGATGCGGAAATATACGAATTGTTGTTGACTATGTATGTTTATTATAATGGACTCCGAACATGTAAATCCTGGCGTGTCGCCGACATATACGTATTGTTAGAGTCGAACAATATCAACGGAATTAGTGATGGGCGTGGCTAACCCCACCGCTACAACGTCATCGCAGCTGGAAGGACAGCGGCGCGCGCGCTACGGTCGCTCAGTTCGTTTCGGGCACGCGCAGCGTTCACTTGTAAGCAGGACCCTTGTCGGTTGACTGTAGAAATCGCTATATTCCTTGTTTAAATTATTTGTGTAGTTTTATTTTGATTTAATTGTGATTAAATATAATCCTATTGCTTTACTGATAGTTTTTTTTTATTAAATATAAATACATCGATAAAAGTATATTATAAACTATCCAATAAGTATATCTTTAATAGTCTATAAAATTTATATTAATTGCAATCTTGTTTAATGTCCACAATATTTAGTACTTAATAAATAAACTATTTAATGCTACTCTGCTAAAAAAATGAATACCATATTCTTGGTATATATTCATTTTCGTGGTTTTCCATTGCTATAATAATTATTCACTCTAGAAATATCAAACTTACACTCAGTTCTCGACCTTGTGCCGTTCTAACAAGTATGCGCATAGATTTAAGTTCACCGAACTTTAATATATTACGTGTTCTGTTTTCTAAAGAAGTAGGAAAGCATACCAAAGTAAATGTAGGTAATGAAATGGAAAACTTATTTCAGTGAGTACATTATCGGTTATATAAGGTTTCTAGGCTAAAATATAGTTTGTTAAGTTCTTGATTTCTGAGTATATCGGTGATTCGTTAAACTTAAATATGTAAGGAGGTTGGTTTGTTGCTGTTATGTTAAAGGAAAATAAGTAGTACCTTAATCTTACCTTATTTAATGACGGTATAAGTGAGACGGCTCGTCCGAGGAACTGCTGCACTCTAAAAAGTTCTTGATTTCTGGGTATACATCAAATGATTTGTTATAATAAACAAGCTATGCCCGCGGTTACACCCACGTTTATGGTTACTGCGTTGCCCGTAGCCATAGGTTATAGCGTGATGTTATTTAGCCTATAAACTAAGCTGAGCTTGTACTATGGGTACTAGACAATGGATAAACATACATTATATACTTATTTTTTTTGTAAATACTTGCATATTATACACAGAAACACCCAGACCAAAACAAACATCCATGTTCATGCACACAAATGTTTGACTTGTGCGGGAATCGAACCCGCGACCTTAGAAGTGGCAGTCGGTTACACTAACCACTACACCATCGAGGCCGTGATAGACTGCTTGTTTGTGGAAATAAGCTGACAGATTCCTTTAAAGTCTGTAAAGAGGTTTAAATATAAAGTTACCGTTTTGTATGAAAAAAATTGATAATGTTTTGGGTTTTCATGCTATATCATTATTATTTTAAAATGGCCAATTCGAGTTCCATGTTTTTATGTTTTAATAAGACCAAAACTTTGGGAGATATTAATTTTTTTACCCACATATATTTCGACGAAAAAACAAAATGGCTGGGGAAGTGGATTGGCCCCAGTGTATTTGTGTATAAAAATAGTTGTTTTATAAGTATTTAGAATATCGCTAGACCATGACCGGACACACTGTACCTATAGTCTATTCCCGAAATATAAATGAATTATTAAAATAACCATTGCATTTTGTACAGATACCACAAAATTTCATGTAGGACATAAACGGGCATTTCACAGTTAAAGAGCTAATATTTTCTGGCTACACAATCGAACGGCTCTAAACAATTCACCTCACAACAATTGTAAAGCTACCTACACTGTTCTTCAGGGTAGCACTCATGTGTCGTGACGTTGGATTAAATTTCCCTAAAGATTAGCACTCACAGTCACGATTTATATTAAGCCTCCAAATGTGTGAACCAGATAGAAATGTAAAATATATGACTGCCGTGATTCTGTAAATTGTTTTTATTTGACACGTAACAGAAAACTTTATAGTTTTAGCGTAGGATAAATAAAAGTTTATACTATCTATTCCTGTATATATATAATATCAGCCCTATATTAAACTATCCCACTGCTGGGCACGAACCTCTTCTCAGTGTGAAAGGGTTAGGCCATAATCCATCACGCTGGCCCAGTGCGGGTTGGTAAACTTCACATATCTTTGAGAACATTATTGAAAACTCTTAGACATGCAGGTTTCCCCACATTGTTTCCCTCCCCGTTAAAGCTAGCGATAGTTAACTACCTAATACGCACATAACTTCGAAAAGTCAGAGGTGCGCGCCTAAGAATCGAACTCGAGACCTCTGCGATGCAGTCCAACGATCACCCACTAGGCTACCGCTGCTTTGTCTATTCCTGTGGTCTAGCCTAAATCTTGAAATCTATAAGCTAGTAAAGTCTAGCTATCGAGTACTAAAAGAGCATTATCATTAGTGTCATGCTCTAATGCCACACGATCGTTATATCGATATATAGACAGCACGGATGGCGATGTTGTTTAAGTAGTCGTCTCGCCTCTGCTAGTGCGCCGATTGTAGTGGTTTCGATCCCCGAACGGGATAAAAATGTGTGCGGTCCACAATTAGTTGTTTAGGGTTTGGATGCTCGTGGTATCCGTTCTTAAAATATTTTAAATCCCCGCGACACAGGAATTATTTCTAATGTGAGAGTGGTCTTTTATAAAATTAAAAAAACATTAATAGTTAGCATTATGGATTTCCATAAAGGAGAGATGGGATGCGGTAACGGTTAGTGACGCTAGCGTAGTTACAATGTAGCTCACAAACTTAACCACGACGGACGTGTGAATCACATGACGCACTCTTTTTTTCTCCGCTGCGAGAACATTCTCGTAACGCAGAAACGCTAGGGTAATGAAGCCTTTAGAAATAAATTAAAAACACAATAAATCTGTCATAATCAAGGTACTATTTTTATGAATATGCTTACACTTTTTCTATTGCTACCTTTATTTTCATTTTCTTAAATCTTTCTACATTATACGTTGCCAAAATAAATGATAGTTTAATAATTCAATAATTGAAAATAAACTGCTAAACATATATTTTACCACAAATCATATTAAAACTTAAAACAAACTATAAATTATAATTAAAATCATATCGCCTAGGCATAGCCCTCAACATTTGCATGGCCATCGGCATTGGCTTGGCCTCCATTTTGATCGACGTTGGCGCTTGTCTCGTTGTAGGCTTCGATGAATCTGGCGAGACTTTCAATCGGGGCTTAGCCATACTCTGTAAGTAAGACTCATATAAACTCATCCTTGGTAATACAGAGTTGTCTTCCGCTGGTTCTAACGGCACGTTGATTGGATCGAATGGCAGCGTAAGCATGAATTTGCTCTGGTCTGCGTAATACGGAGGATTGTTAGCGCCATCTGTCGTGTTTGGTTGTAACTTCGATGTGGCCATCGCTGTGGTTGTCGTCGACGGTTCCGTGGTTGTCGGTCGGTTGTCTTCGTCCCATATTATGGAGTCTAACCAGTGAGAGAAGGATGACACCTTCGGGAAGGCGTGCGTTTTCGAGTAGAGAGCGCACGCGTTGATGAATGAGGATATAGCTATAAGAGTGTTGTTCTGGATTACTGCTCCCCCGTTGTCTCTCTGGAATAGAAGTAAGATTATGATTAATCTATACATTTGACTATTATAAAACTGTAATAAGTTTGTGTCTGTACGTAGGATATATTTTAATGAAATAAGTCTAATCCATTATTCGATCTAAATCAATAACAATAATGTGTACTATATGTACGTTTGATTGTTTCTGTCATGTGCTATCTGATTCTCGCGCATACAAGATATTGCTTTTATGTATTTATAATTTTGCCTATGTCAAAGGACAAGGAAACTGTCTTCAAAAATAAAATAGTATTTTTGGTAGCAAGTAAACTAGCGATCAATTTCTCATTGAGGGAACTTGAGCTTCATGGTAAAAACATGCTATTTTTACCCCTCAATCTTGTAGAATGTTCGTCCTCTTGGGTAAAGAATGAAATATGATCTGTTTTTGTAGTTCAATCAGCCAGACTCAATTATAGGGAGTACATGCGTGATTGATTCACGTAAGAATTGTGTAAAAATACGTTTTATGTGAAAATACGTTCATACCCCTGAAGGAATAAGCAGATAGTGTTACACCCTCATTTGCTAGCTATGTGTTTATGTCACCCGTAATTGGGAGCATGCCTAATGTCGTCAATTAAGCGCATTCTCATATTCCGTGCTAATAGATTTCTGCTAGAGCTAGACATCGAAACCCAATTCCTATCATTAGAAGGAAGTGTAAATAGAACCTTATGCCACAGAAAAAGCCAGAATAGATATATAAAGATATGATTACTCCGCATGTTCAATGAATCGTATAAATAGTAATATTGAATGTTATTTCAATGCATTAACATCGGCATTCATTCATTCATCCATTTCATTCATTCATTTATTCATGTCGGCCTCGATGGCGTAGTGGTCAGTGTAACCGACTGCCACGCCCGAGGTCGCGGGTTCGATTCCCGCACAAGTCAAAAATTTGTGTGTATGAACATAAATGTTTGTCTTGGTCTGGGTGTTTCTATGTATAATATGTATGTATTTACAAAAAAAAAAGTATATATGTATGTATATCCATTGTCTAGTACCTATAGTACAAGCTCTGCTTAGTTTGGGCTAAATGGTGTTGTGTGTATGTGGTAGAATATTATTATTATTAGTTATTATTATTATTATTATTGATTTAATATTAACAACTAGAGGCTCGCTCTTTTGTTGCCTATCTGGTACTATGTACGATTTAAATAGTGCAGTGAAGTTGCAGTTCTGGAAATGACCTTCCACAAACTCACACACTCATTTTCTCTTTATGGTATTAGTATATTATTATGTATACTTATGTGTCGTGAATAGAATTCTGGCTAAACAAGATTTATTTATAAGTTTATTAGCAACAAATGTGGTAAGTATAAATATACAAGTGATGGTCCTCAAGATTTCGATGAGCACATACATATGCAGTAATAAAGAAAGGCTACGAAAAAGCCGAAGACAACCAACAGTCGTCCATAATCTCGAGTGGCCGCAAATAACAAAATAAGAAAAGTTAATCATGATTATAATATTCGGCCGCATTTAAATTCCGACCAGGAAGTCAGACAGCGTATAAATTGAAACTGGAATTATCAATATATTAATACGTGAAGCAAAAAATTTGGAACCCCTTTTTACGAAAATTGCGTCGGCGTAGGAGTATGAAATTTGGCACAGTTAAAGTTTATATGGAGAAGGAGCGGCAAATCTTAATATTTTTATAAAATGTGCATTAGAAATACATTAAATTAATGTAAAAACACTACACGCACAAAACCATGCATTTGACACACGCAGTCAAACGCGTTCGTAGTATTTCAGCATTGTTCGGCTGATGTCGTAGAATTCTTCGTAACTATGGTTACAGACGTATGCGGAGTAGGTGACTTAATGAAATGTGATTACAAGGATAAAGTATAGACAATAAAACCTTAATAACGATCAAATTTAAAATTTAAATCAATTATGGGCGAATTTCGACCACTTGGCAACCGCTAGTTATATAAATTTTGAATCATTGGATATTATTTAGGCAAAAATCGCGCTCCATCTGTCACGCATTATGAGTTCTTCAGATAACTTTACATCTCAAACTAATGTTATTTTTACACAATGCAAGTAACGTGTCTGTGTACATCAGGGAGCCACGTGCTAGTTACATGTGAGAGGTAATCATGGCGGTTACTAGCTGCGTCGACAATTCCATACGAGCAGCACCAGGATATTATTTCCTGCTTCTTGTACAAGAACCATAAGTAAGGCAATTAAACACAGGCAGAATAAACCAGATAAAAACAAACACTACATCAATATGTACGATAAATATAATAAAATATGATTGTGAGTGTCATTGTCGGCTGTAGTGAAATTAAATGGACCTGCAATGTGTCCGGAAGCATAACACATAAATCATGTAGTTGCCGTATCATTGTTTTCGTATCATTTATTAACGTCATCGTTGCGAGAGGACTGAATTTAAAATGGAAAACACATATATTATGTACTTTAGGGTAACGTGAGGACTGTAGGCAAAAAAGAACCAAGCTTGTCCAATTATTTTTAAATGTGAGGTTCATATTCGTAAACTATAGGGGCAGCAGGGATAGGCCCCCACAAGGTGGACTCAGGACTTGGTGAGGTGTGCGGGAAGCGGTTGGATGCGGGTAGCCAAGACTGATCAGTGTGGAAAATCTTGGGGGAGGCCTGTCCAGCAGTGGACGTCTTTCATCTGAGATGATGATGATGATGATTCGTAAACTGGCGTCTATATATCCTTCTAAAAGGGGTAGGCTGCAGAGTATTGGGCCCACTTTTAATGTATTTTCGGTATCTCATAATAGATAGCTTAGCCTAGCGTCTATAACAAAATGAAAATGACTCGATTTTATACATATTTGTTAATTTAAAAGATTTGAATAACGCTTTGAGGTGCTATGGACGCAATGCTATGTCTTGTTTACTAGCCTTACGTTATAGTAGAAAATTATGGAGTTTTAGAGAGCCATACATTTATATTCATAAGCAAACGCATATCCTAACTAATATTATAAATTCGAATGTGAGTATGTTTGTTTGTTCGTTACGCTTACTGTTAGCTACGCGATCGATCATCATGAAATTTTAACCTTAAGATACCTTTCATCCAGGAAAATCTACTATTACTAACTATTATTATCTATGTGAGCGAAGCGGCGGGCAATCTAGTAACTGTTTATGTCTAGAATTGTTTGGACAAACTGGCTCTCTTATCTTTGATAACATTATTTGCATAATAGTATAATTTACAGTTTCAAAGATAGCTAAGAAAAATATTATCATGTTTGACAAGTTTTATAATAGAGTAATCATAAAAATATAAATATTTTACTAACTGATCTAGATGTAAAAACACAGTATGAACTAAACTTTTATGACCAACAAATACTTATTTAGAGAGAGATCAAAGATTGAAATGTAACCACTATTTACGCATTTTATCATCTACCCGTAATCATGACTGATGAAAAGCAACTGAAGTGTTGGTTTATGAGAGGAAATGTCGATTTAAAAAGTTTAACCAGCGATCCGCCCCGTCTTCACACGGGTAGTACAAAACTTTAACAAATTATATACCTAAACCTTCCTCATGAACCACTCAATTGGTGAAAAACGCATTAAAATCCATTCAGTAGTTTTTTTAATTTATTGCGAACAGACAGACAGACGCGGTGGGGGACTTGTTAGGTTTTATAATATGTAGTGAAGTCAATTCATATCTTTGTAAATTTCATGTTATGTTAATTTCAATGTCTTATTATTTAACATTCGCGTAAACGGACGACCTATTGTCTTAAGTTTACGCTAATGGTATGAGAGATCTAAGAAATGAAATACATTTTGCGCGTTTGAATCTAATATCAGTCGTTACATCGTGTATGAAAATCATTATGATTGTCAGCTATAGTAAAATTAAATGGACCCTCGCTTAGTCCGGAAGCACAACACATAAATCATGAAGGTTCCGAGTCATTGTTTTCAGATCATTTATTAATGTCATCGTTACGAGTGGACTAAATTTGAAACGAAAATATAAAAGCTTACGACTTTTGGTAGCTTACCACGGCAATAAGATGGAATATAAATTGTTTCGTTTGATACTTAGCGATAGCCTAGTGAGAGTGGTAAAAGGCAAACAACTCTGACTTTTCGAAGTTATCGGCGTATTTAATTAGTTAATTATCGCTCGATTACTCCCCAAAGTGATCCACAAAATTAAATATTTAAGACAACATTAACACGAGCCTATGCCTAATTCGATAACCACAGTTCATCTAAAGCTTTCTTTTTTAAAGAGCATTGAAAGGTGCTTGCAGTTTCTATTCCTCTGCGTTGCGAGAGTGATACCTACAATACTCTAAATGTCCCTTCGACAGACTTCGATAACTATTTACTGTCAGAAAGGACGTATCTTTGGTTGCGGCCTTATTTGTATCCGAACTAATATTCGATATAAATGCGAATGTAAATTTGTTTGTTATGCTTTCACGCCTTAATTACTCAACCGATCATTATGAAATTTCGCATATATGTTGACACACATGAACATGGGTACAGAAAAGAATATATGGTACCTTACATCCAGATAAAACTACTGTTACTAACCTTACCTAACCTACATTTACGCGAGCGGAGCCGCGGGCGAAATCTAGTAGCAAATATATTCCTTGCAGAAACTGATTCTAATTTTAGTCAGTGTTCATAATAAGTCCGATAAGATTTCATAATGTAATACCACTGAACTAGCTCTTCAGTGCAAGCAAATATTGTGATAGCCCGTGACGTCAACAGACTTCATGTTTTTGCTAATATTTAATTTATCTAAACATGCGGTCACATATATATATATATATATATAAAGCTAAATTATTGTTTCAAGCTTCATAAAACAAAATAGTTACAATAGCCTCATTGATTTCGAATGTTATCGTTATTTTCAAATTTTGACTGCACAGATAACGAAATGGTTTAACGCCTCGCTACTGCCACTGAGTGTTGTGGGTTCGATCCCCATGCACAATTATTATGCTACGACACAAAATACTTTAGCAGTAACTAAAAACTTCATTTAACGAGGGTGGGGGCTAGAATAAACAACAGGTTACAAAAATATCAGTTCGTGTATTACTTAAGCGTGAATGCATTGATGCCTACCCCTCCGAGAGGGAAAAGTTCACTATCCTCAGGTACAACCTTATGCTCGCTGGTTGTCGTCTCGCGCCCTTCTGCTGTTGGGAAAAGGGTTCAAATAAACCCTCTCCCGCTCCATCGCCTACTTGATGGAAATTACTTCCTCACAGAAGCACGCGACGGCGTGCCACGACCTCTTGCTCTGGATCATAGACTGAATCGCAGTCGGGAGCGAGAGGGCAACCATACCGAATGCTGCCATCAACTCACGACGCTGCGATGCCCAGCCGGGGCAATCCGCCAAAGTGTGTTGCCACAACAACATCGTGGCCGCCGTCGCAGTGATGACATCTGGACGTTTCCTGCCGGCCTGTGTGTGACAGGAACTGGCCAAAACATCCGTAGCCAGTCATTACCTGTGTCGGCAGGAAGATGAGGGGACAATGCGGTGGAGGTTGGTCGGCACTCGATGGAAAATGATCCATAGCAGGCCCCCCCGTGTGGGTGCCGGCCGGGTCAATGGGACCCGACCTCCTCTCGTCCACGGGGGAGAGCATTTCACAACTCTCCCCTTTCGACGTTAGAAGGCGCGCGGGAACACCGCGCGCGCCCTCTATGGGTTCTTACTCACGGGTGGCAGGGTCCCCTGAGGCCTTGCCACCCAGAACCCTTAGGTGGGGGGCAGGAGAGCGACATAAGCGCGTCTCCTGCGCCCCCTCCTCCGGCGGCGGATGTCCGGGGCGTAAGGATCTTCCTCACGCCCCCGCTCCGCCGCCTCCTTCTGCGAGATGACAGCCTCGCAGATAGACCTCATTGCGCCCCAGCACCTGTCGTCGCCGACCATCATGGATACGACGGTCGGCAACGAGAGGTCGGGGCCAATCACGGCGACCAAGGCACAGCGCTCCTCGGCCCACGCCGGACACTCCTCCAGCGTGTGCTGCGCCGTGTCCCGGTCGCACTCCTCGCAGTGGTGACACCTGGTTGTCGGCTCCCTACCGGCTATCTTGCACAGGTACTCTCCGAAACAGCCGTGTCCGGAAATGATTGCCTTCCTAATACAACTCCAGGGCAAGATGTTAAAGGCATCCATGATGTCCAAACAAACCGCGAAGCCGACCTAGCTCCGGGACACCGCATCCCTCGCCAGACTCCTCATATGCAAAACTGTTTCAATAGTGAAGAGCCCGCGGCGGAAATTGTAATAGTTGTCTGCTAAGTCCGGACCCACTAAAGAATGACGCGATCCACCCACTAAAGATGAGGCGCCCTGCTATGATAAACTCGAACAATTTAGCGACCTCATTCAGTAACACGATGGGCCGGTAGGCAGGCTAGGAGTCCGTCGGGTCCTTCCGGTGGGCCGGGAACTAGCCCTGCACAATACACAAGCGTAAAGCAAGTAAACACTTAAGCGGTCGTAATGTAACACTGTGAACTGTGGAGGGGCCACAGTTATGATTTAGTTTAGTTTTGGTTAGATTATTGACGAAAATGTTTTATACACAACTCAATATTTTATTGTAATCCACTGAAACTTGACAAATTATTACTGAATAAGGCACTTTGTGGAACGACCTTTACGATTACGAGGCATTTTACGATTCTCGTTTATATCATGGTTGCATCATTATGATCGACGATTCACTGTTTAGTATCCGTAACATACTACCAGTATATTTTAACTTATTAAAAATGGACGTAGAATTACTTTCCAACAATAATCATGAGAAAAAGATAACACCTTCTCCTAATATTGAATTCTCAATAAAACTGGATCAATCTATAAAGCATATTATAAAAAGTGAAGGTTTCATAAAATATGAAATAAATAAACGATGTGTATCCACAAATGGCGGTAACTATCTTGGCACATTATACGAAATCGATGTAAAGGGAAGAACCAAAGATGGAGATAAAGAAATGCATATTTTTGCGAAGCATGCAGTTGATATAGGATTCTTACAAATAATTTCTATAGTAGATGTGTATAGCTCAGAGATGTTTGCTTACAAAGAACTATCAAAGATATTTACAGAACTACAAGAAAATGCAAACGTACCTAAAGAAGAAATGTACAAAATGGCCAAAGCTTACGAAGAAACTAATACAGAAACAATAATTATGGAAAACTTGACCAGATGCGGCTTCACAACATATCACCGAATGGATATACCACCTTTGAAATTTTTTGAAAGATCTGTCATCCATCTTGCAAAATTCCATGCGCTTTCATTTGTGCTAGGAGAAAAGAGGCCAGAATATTTTAATAAAAAAATTAAACCTATCAAATATCCCGTAATTTTTGGAAATGATTGGGCGATGATGATTAAAACGATAAAGGATGCAGTTATTGAACGAGTAGATGAAGATTTGAAAGTCACATTTGAGAAATGTTACGATAATTTTGCGGATAAATATGCTCAATATCAAAATGACGAAAGCATAAAAGCTTGCCTATGCCATGGAGACTATAGGCCTAATAATATTATGGTAAAACTAAACGTAAGTAGGATATTTTTCATTTTTTTTGCGGTTATTTAAAGTATTGTTATGTGTTCTCATTGACCAGGTTTATTTTTAAGAAATATATTTGGGAACATTCTTTGGGCTGTAAAATTTGATTTGGCGACGTTGTATTCAAAGGCAAATATGAAATATGACTCCAATACAGGATCCGATCAGAATCTACATTTAGTATGTTCATGATTGATAAAAAAAGATGCTGCAAAAATTTTATATTTTATTTTTCAGGAGGGTGAAGTACAAGAAATAATGCCGATAGATTATCAACTCATTCATTACGGTTGTCCAGTGTTCGATTTGTTGTATTTGATATTTATTAGCACTGATCGAGATTTTCGAAAAGCTCATATGTTAAATCTAAAAGATCTGTACTATGACACGCTAAAATCCTTTATGAAGTATTTCGGTCTCGATGCAGATGTGGTATATCCTAGAAAAGAATTTGAAAATGTATATGAAGAAAGACTAGATTATGGTCTTATATTGGGGTTGACGGCTTTGACTTTTATTTTTGTGTCTGAAAATAATATTCCAGATGTAAGTAAAGATGCATCGATGTTGTCTTTTCAATTTGATGATAGAATTGATGATAGATTACGTGGTTTAATTGAAGATTTTGTAGAATGGGGCTTTATATAAAATATATCAAGTACTTGTTAATTTATTAAATATATGTGACTAAAATTCTATCGTTGTGTTTAATTTGTAAAACTATGTAATTATTGTATATTACTATAGTTTATAAATAGGTAGTACTTATCCTTTTTAAGATGTTATATACGCAGAATAAAGATATAAGACAAATTTATCTTAGTCAGACTAGGAAATAGTAATACATAATGACCACATTTCGCTAGTAATGTATTTTAGGTTCTACATAATTCCTAATATGTGGAACTTAAAAAACAGAAACTGAGTTACTACAGTCTCCTCCCATCCATGTGGTTCTACCATAAGGCTCGCGCAAGCTACTAATAGTCCCACGGCTAAGACTAGAGCGATTGTCTTCATAAATAATTTTCTAAAGAATATTTCAGTTAAAGACAGTATTCTTCGATAGTCATAATATAACGTTCAAAATATATGCCCGTTTAAATATTGTATAAATAAAAAATTATATGTAATTTGTATTTAATTGGCATGATGTTTCTTTGGTGTTTTTATTTCTTAATTTTCATATTGTATTATTGTAAGGCTAGATTTTATTATTGTAATTTTTTTGTATGTGTTATCTTCACATATCACATAATCGATTTGGTGTAAAGAATGCCGCTATTGAAATTATCACAAACCCCAATAACACTTTTCTCACGATCTAGAAGGGACATTATCCAGCTGCCATACATTGTTAGCCTAAGAACCAACAGCCACAAAACAATGATAAATATGTCGTTGTTAAGGATGACCACATTCAATTAAAAGTGAATATAAGTCACGGACACTTCTGAACATTGCATACTAACTGAAATACTTATGTGACGATTTTGAGGTTTTTATTTGATTTGATTAGTGCGTTTGAGAATGCGGGTCGCGTTTGTAATATAATGTATCTGGAAAAACCTATCAGAGCGCTTGCATATAATATGGGCCATTATGGGCTAGGTAGGTGCCTATAACTGCAATCAGTCAAACAATCAACTAAACAAGTGGGTTGTCCTTGTCATGTTTTATGATTAATGTCTAGTTAATCGAGTTATGCTATATTGGCATCAATTTTAAATAAAAAAATTGAAAATAATTATCCAAAAGTAAATAAAAACATTGAAAATAATTTAGACTAGGTATCAAAGCGATTAAAAGAAAGAGAAGTTGATTTTTTTATACTACTAAAATGTAAACAACTTTTTTACTTGTATGCTAAGTTGCCGTGACAATAGATCTGTAAACACAGCCGAAAGTCGATATTTCGAGAACAACCAAAGTCAGTTGTGCGAAGTCGTTAATAAAATTGTTTAACATAAAAGGTACTCAAAGCACATGCACAATAAGTACAATGACATTTAATCGTTGTTTGAAAAGCAACTGAAAATACAGACAAAACAAATATTGTTTTTGGTTGACTTGGATTAGTGTTGCCATGTTTGTACCATAGAAAAGCGTATAATACCGAGAATGGTATTTATTATGGCCTTTTTCAATAAAACTTTTTAAGAAATTGGTCATATTATCTATGACGAAGTTCAACAATGGTATTTATAGATAGCATTCGTATTAACTACGTAAGAAAAATTACAGACAAGCTAAATAGGGAACAATTTATTTCATAAAACCGTACACATATTGTTAAAACTGTAGGCATGGCAATACTGCGTGTCTCAGATTTAAAACAATGGACGCCGGTGTATTTGAAATTGCGTAAACACTTTTGTGTCCGTAACATTGTATTGATTGATTATTAATTCATAAAATAAAATACAAATTATTGTTTAGGTGCAATGTGTGTTGATTCATAGGGCAAATTGTACATTGTCCTTTGACACCTTGCGTTTTAGCGCAGTCAATGTATAGGCTGTTCTGTGGATTGATTTAAGGTAAATCTAGCAACTGCTCTTAAGTAGTTCGTATATTTAATACAGTATTAGAAAACGAATCTTTATCTTGCTGGAAAGTATTTGAAGTTGATGTTTTGATAGATTCGAGTTGAAATTTTTGTATACCAACGCGATTAAATCGGAAGTTATAAAACGAAAGAAGATAGATACACTAATGTACTAAGATGGGCAATCATTTAAATAAAAATACGAGAAAGGAAGTAGAACATATCTAATGCACGTATGTTTGAGATAGGTAACGGGGGATGACCTAAAACTGACCAGGATATTTAGGAAAATACCAAGTTGACTTACATAGGTACCCCAAAAACTGCCACACTTGATTAAAGCAAAATTATGTCAGGATCCTTAGCAGAGGTAGTCCGTGCCTCTACTTTAGTGCGTAATATTTTTTTTCATTTTTTTATCTGAACTGCCATCAGTTCCACTATAAGACATTTCCAGGTTATCCATTAATTACCGGACACCCTGTATAATACAAAGTTCTGTGCCGTTTTAGATTCGAATCCACAACACTCGGCGCAGTAGCAGTGGCGAGGCGACAACTTAAACCACTACGACATCCGTGCTGTCTATTAATTTAGTTTAACATACATACATCAACAGAATCTAGGGATACATTGATCCTATATTATTAACGAGTATAAAATCTTTTAAGTTGCCATAAAAAGTTTATATACACATTGAAACCTATTAATTAATATTTTCAAAATTTAGAAATATAAATAAATAAAACAAAATAAGGCGACAAAAATTGTTAGTAATTCGTTATGACAAGGCAAATTAAAATTGTTTTATTGATATTAATGAATGAAAAAGGGATTGAATTGCTTTTCTTTTTTAACGTGCTGTGTGAGTTTTAAGAGTCATGTCACGTCGTCATTTGAGTCGAGATGAAATGTTACGAGTCGTGGGCATGTTAGAAAATGGTGCTATTCAACGCATCGTTGCTGAGGCCAGCCAATATGTGATATCAAGATTGTAGTCACGTTATCGCAGTACTGGGGATGTGGCTGAACGGCACACGGGTATATATCGTGTTACTATTCAGATACAGGATCGATACAAATAACCGCCAGAAGACTATCCAATATCACAGCGCTACAACTAGTACAAAGGCTCCAAGAGGACCACCAGCTGCTGGTAAGCGACCAAACCGTACGAAGGAGGTTGCATGAAGTCGATCTTTATGCTCGAAGACCGCTACGTGTTCCAGCATTGCGACGTGGCAATCGCGATCGGCAGCTTTCGTGGGCTCGGGACCATTTACCATGTAGTGACGAACAATGGTCTTTGGTGCTGTTCACCGATGAGTACCGGTTTGGGTTTCATCCGGATTCACGAAGAACAAGTCTTTAGAAAACTCCAGGGAGAGTAAGCCGTCTGCGGCACCCTCAGAAGCTACACTCATACCAAGCCGGGACAATCATGGTGTGGGCAGGAATTTGTCTAGGCGAACGAACCCAGCTCGTTGGGATCCAAGGCAGTATGACTGCACAGAAATACCACGAGGAGGTAGTAGAGCCTGTTATTGTCCCACACAGAACCCAAATGGGCCAAGAATTTCTACTCATGCACGATAACTCCTTCCCTTACGGCGCGGCTGGTGTCGGCCGCTCTCCGAGATTACGATATTCAAGTTTTGGATTGGCCTGCACAGTCGCCCGACTTAAATCCTATCGTGCATGCCTGGGACATGTTACAACGAAAAGCTTTGAGAGATTTCCTGCCAAATTTGACGACGGAACAACAACAATACGAACACTTGCCAAGAACATGGGATCTCATACCGCAGCAAGACATTGACAATTAAATTTTAAGTATGAACAATTGATGTCGATGTCTAATTAATGTAAGAGGTGGTAACACTGATTATTAATATTTATAACTTATAAGATTTTTCAATTTTCATTAAAATTAATAGTTTTAAGTTTTTATCAACTAACAACATACTAATTTTAAATGGTGATTAAAAAAAATTAAATGATGTGTATATAATTGGCAATCTATTACTTAGTCATAAATATGGACTATGATCTAAACAGTAGAGCTTTCATTGATTTGCTATCCATAAAAAAATATACCAAATGACATAGGAGTATCTCTCATATTTACCCAACTATGTTTACATAGAACATTACATAGCATATTCACATAATAAGGCCTATCATCTTCTGCCGTGCGTATTGCCTCGTTCCATGCTGCTTTTTTTTAACAGATCTGCCTAGTCACAGATTATCAGACTCAGGCCGCAGTTTGAAGACCACGAACTGGCGAATCAGAATTGTAATTGTAGTTTATTTACAAATATACAAATATAATACAAACGTATTTCTCTGTATTTTCTCTGACCCATGAGTAACAAAATAAAATTAATAACAAAAAAAAATCATACAGATATAGCCAAAATCCAGCCAAAAAGTAAATCAGTAATAGAACAAACTAACGTTTCTTCTTAATAAACAGAATGTCTTCTCCTTATAATTAAATTCTAATAATCAAATTCTTCTAATTATAATTAAAAAATAGATCAATAATTAAATAGTTCAATAAAAAAATGCTGTTGTTGTTGGATTGTTTCTTTCCACTTCCTCTTTATCTTCTTATTCGCGAACCTCTTGCTCTTCCTGTACCACTTGTTGTTCGAGTAGTAGTTCTGCGACTTCTAGTAAAAGACGATAACGATAGTGATGGTGTTGGGACGTGGCAGGTGTCAAAATCAGTCACATCTTCTGATTCGAAGCTGTTAGATCGTTTAGACGCAAACATTTCACGCTGATAAGGTGGTATATACGCTTCGTCATCATCTGAGCCACTAAAACCTCCCTCTGATACGTCCAGCTCCTGCAGAATATCTTCTTCTATCAACACATAAAAAAAGCAATAGTCGTGCCTAGACCGCTTGTTCTAAATTTAGGACATCGAAAATGCCTTTCACACTGTCATAAGAACCGAACGTGCTTAAATAAGAACATCTACGAAACATACAAAATAAAGCAGTTACTTTATTAAATGTCAAAAAAAAAATATTGCTTTATATTATTAAGACAACAACTAATTATGTATAAGAAGTTTAAATATTAAAATAAACCAAATAAAAATAGTGATTAATACGCATTAACTTACTCTTTCAAAACGGCGCACGCGTTCTCGGGTCTTGTAATGCCATGTTTACCTTATGTACATACTGACAGGAGGTTATCCTATTTAAGTTTTATTCTGTAGTTAAGGTATGTTTAATTCTACGCAACAAAACTAGGATTCGTAGTAAATAATTCACTGCAACAGATTTTTTATCGTTGATGTTCTAAATTAAGGACAAATGTATTCAGGAGGCTATACAAATGAAAGACGAAACAATGTGCTGAACATATTCGCTTGAAGAATTATCAATAACTACATTGTCGACAGGATTTGTTCTTATAGGCAATCTATCCAATTTACTTTCCATAATATTTGACTATTTGACGTTTTGAATGCATTGAAATTAAACCACCAATTGTACGGATTCTGTCGCATTATCTATTTTAAAACAGCATCCATGTTAACGGAGAGACTCCCCATGTATACAGCTGCAGAAAAGCAACCGAAATGTCAAGAACAGTCTAAACTTAAATTTAAATATTTTTATTAAGTAGGTAAGTATTTTTATTTAAGTTGAGACTCTCATGTAAATACTTTAACAGTAGTAAAGTTTAATAAAAGTAGTTTCCTAGTCTCATTTATGTAATAAAAATGTTTTAAAATCAACAACGCGATATATTCCGTATAGAGTAGTTTCATTTCGATGCATAATATTCGCGTAAACGTAAGACAATCTTTTAAATGCCATTTGAATCAAAACTGACCTTTGTTTATGAATCAACACAAACTTCATGAACTGTTTTGTAATAAAACTAATAATATAGAGTAATATCACATGATAAAGAAACGGAAATAAACACGTTTTCAACCACTAAGGTAAATAAATAGTAGGCTAGTAAAGTTACTATCAAATATTTAATTTATCTAGGCACTGTGATCACTGGGCGTTGTGTATAATAACAAGCATATGAAGTGAGCAGTATTAAATTTAAATCTTTAGAATCTGAACTATTCAAAATCTATTTATTTCACAATGGAGTTATGCCTGCATCAGTCTACTTTATCTAAATGCTATTGGTGGGAGTTAGTTTTCGTCAGAAGTTGAATGGATGGAGATTGACGCGATTGACTAGTGATAGTAATTGATGATTTATGCGTCACCATTAGATTATGCTTCACTTTAGAATTGCTTGAAAGCTACACATGCTTATTAACGGTGGTTGGTAACAGGTTTTGGTCGCTAGAAAATCGGGTATTTATCTATTTCTAGTTTGACTATAATGATAGTAGTAGTTATCATTATGTTTTGCCATGGGAAGATATTTAAAAACACTAACTTTGTGAATTATGGATATTGATTCGTCGAGTGAGTGAGGGTACCGGAGGCCCAAACCCCTCCCATGATGACACAGTTGAATTACCGAACGCTACCCCAGGAGGGAACCAACTGCGCTAGCGTTGGAGAATCACTCTCAGAGCGTCCATGCTCAGGGCAGAACGTACCTGAGCGTGAACGCCCAGGTTGCCCCTCGTATTCTGGATAGGGCAAAACTGCACTCAATAATGCCCGAGGCAAGAGTAGAAATACCATGGCACCCCCTGCCACGCTGGCCGTGGACTTTTGCAACATCAGGAGATTACATAGTAATCTTAATGCTGTTCACCACCACCTCGAGACAGCAAAGCCAGCCTTACTTGTCTCCAGCAGACACATCCTACATCAACTACCCTGGGTACGGAATAGAACACTCCTTTCTGTCTGAGTGTGCGTGTATGTCAGAGATGATATCAGCTCTCGTCGCCTCAGCAATCTTGAAAGTAGGGACCTCTTCACCTTATGGCTCCGTGTAGACAGCGATGACCATCTCCGCGTCTATGCATGCCTCTATAGACCGACTCATTGAGCACATCCAGATAGCTTTAGAGATCTGCTGTTGCACACAGCAGCAGATACCGTCCACAGAGATCGTTTTACTTGGCGATTTTAACGCCCACCATGCCGACTGGCTCAGTTCCAGTAAGACTGATCTTGCGGGAAAATCTGTTCACGACTTCGCTCTGTAATATAGCCTGACGCAACTGGTTACCACGCCCACACGAATCTCAGATGTGGAGAGCCAAAATCCTTCACTGTTGGAGCTTTTGTTGACTTCACATCCGGATGGCTACCGCGTATCTGTTAATTAGTTCTTAATTAACTTGCACCCCACTTGGTTCCTCAGATCACTGCCTTGTCCAGTGTACAGTAGCTCTCACCCGTGCCCGCCGCAATCACGTGTCGCACGCAGTCGCCATGTGTGGCACTACAAGTTAGCAGATTGGGATGGGATGTGGTCCTTCTTTGCGCCCTACCCTTGGGGGCAAGTATGCTTCTCGCCGGATGATCCCAATGCCGTTGCTGATGTGGTGCTACAGGGTATGGAGCTTTTTATTCCGTCCTCTGTGGTCCCCATTGGTGGCAAATTTCGGCCTTGGTTTGGTCCATCTTCCAAAAACGCTTCTCGCAGGAAGCAGATAGCTTACCAAGCCTGGCCTGATTCGGTGACGGCATGTGATGTAAATACCAGCGCATTAAAAAAGGAGTATAACTTTGCTTCCAGGTCCTTCAAAAGAGACATTGCAAGGGCGAAGTCGGAGCACATTGGTAGAACTGGCGAGAGGCTTGAGCATCTTCCTTCGGAAACTCATGCATTCTGGTCTCTTGCCAAAGCTATCGAAGGAAATTTCTGCAAGCTATCCTTTCCTCCCCTACACATGGGAAATGATTCGTTGGCCACGACGCAAAAGAGAAAGCCGATCTTCTGGGCAAACTTTTTGCGTCCCTCTCGACTTTGGATGACGGGGGACAAAAACCGCCTACTATACCGCGGTGTGAAGGTTGCATGCCGTATATCCAGTTCTACCAACGCTCAGTGCGCTTAGCACTTCTATCCCTTGATATCCATGAGTCGAGTGGGCCTGATGAAATCCCTCCTAATGCGCTCCTGAGTCGGTGCCGGTCTTTACGCGACTATTTCGGCTCTCTTACTCTTCTGGCGTAGTCCTGACATCATGGAAGTCAGCATTGATCCACCCGATCTCAAAAAAAGGCGACCGCTCAAATCCGCCCAACTACAGACTGATAGCCATAACCCATCTTTTCTCGAAGATAATGGAATTCATTATCAACTGTCAGCTCTTACGGTACCTAGAGGGTCATCAGCTGCTTAGTGACCAGCAATACGGTTTCCGTAAGGGTCAGTCGGCTGCTGATCTTCTAGCATACCTAACACATCGTTAGGCACGGGCGATCGAGACAAAGGTGAAAGCCTTGGCGGTTAGTTTGGACATAGCGAAGGTCTTTGATCGTGTCTGGCACAAAGCGCTTCTTTCGAAGCTCCCTTCCTATGGGCTTCCCGAGAGATTATGCGAATGGGTCACTAGCTTTTTAGCAGACAGAAGCATTAAGGTCGCAGTCGACGGTGAATGCTCTAACTCCATGCCTGTAAATGCTGGTGTCCCGCAAGGCTGTGTGCTATCGCCTACTCTGTTCCTCCTCCATATCAATGACATGTTGCAAATAAGCAACATTCATTGTTATGCGGCAGACAGCACGAGCGATGCGCTCTATACTGGCCGCGCTAACATCTCTCGGGAAAACGTCATTGAGAGCCGAAACAAACCTGTGTCTGAAATTGAGACCTCTTTAAAGAAAGTCTCAGATTGGGGCAGACTTAATTTGGTCCGATTTAACCCCACAGAGACACAAGTCTGCGCGTTCACCGCTAAAAAACTGCCGTTGGTCGTATTTCCACGTTTTGAGCACATCCCCATAACTGCCTCAGCCAATAGTGGAATACTTGGTGTCGACATATCGAGTGAAGTCCAGTTCCGCGGCTATTTAGAGGGTAAGGCTAAATTAGCTTCGAAAAACTTGGCGTGCTCAACAGATCGAGACAGTATTTCACGCCAAGCCACCGCCTACTACTTTACAAGGCGTAGGTTCAGCCTCACATGGAATACTGTTCTCATCTTTGGGCAGGGGCACCCCAGTACCAGCTTCTCCCTCTAGACCGCATTCAACGGAGAGCGACTCGAAACGTCGACTGCCAGGTTGTTTCAAATCAGCTAGACCCCTTGGCGCTGCGTAGAGATGTGGCCTCGCTATGCATCTTCTATCGCTTTTACTATGGGGAGTGCTCCGAGGAATTGTTCGGACTGATCCCTGCCACCTCTTGTCGTCATCGTGCCACGTGACAGAATTTCCATTCCCATCATTTAGATGGTTGGCAGTCCACAACTGAGCGTTTCTCCAGAATTTATTTGCCTCGCACAACTAAACTGTGGAATGAACTATCGCCTGCGGTATTTCCGGACTAATACGACCTACAAACCTTCAAGAAAAGAGCGTACTCCAATTTAAAATCGGGCAACGCATTTGTAATTCCTCTGGTGTTGCAGGTGTCCATGGGCGGCGGTAATCGCTTACCATCAGGTGATCCGTCTGCTCGTTTGCACAAATATATCGTAAAAATGAAAAAAAAAGAACACCACTAGGTAGAATATTAACCAGATAAACAGTTAACACAGAGCATCACATAAAAGATCGGCAGATAAAATACACAGAAACTATTAAAAATATTTTTCTGACCGTAACCATATGAAACGACCTTTACAACTAAATTACATAATTTTTCTATATAAAAACTATCATAGTAAGGTGTGATTGCAACATTTTTGTTGTCACTGTGTAACCTACGTCGTTTCAATTGACTTAATATGGAAGTCGAATCACGTTCCAGCAATAATTATCTTGAAGAAATTAAATCTTCTCCAAATAATGATTTCACAACAAAATTGGATCAATCTATAAAACAAATAATTGAAAGAGAAGGTTTTATAAAGTATAACATTAATAAACAATGTGTATCTACAAATGGTGGTAATTATCTAAGCTTTATATATGAAATCGATGTGAAGGGAAGCACTAAGGATGGAGAGAAAGAAACTAATATCTTTGTGAAGAATGCAATTACCATGGGATCTTTTCAAATTGTTTCTATAACAGAGGTGTATAACTCTGAGTTATTTGCTTACAAAGAACTGTCTAAGATATTTACAGCACTACAAGAAAATGCAAATGTACCGATAGAAGAAAGATTCAAAATGGTCAAAGTTTACGATGAAAGTAATACAGAAGCAATTATAATGGAAAACATGGCTAAACGTGGATTCACAACATGTCATCGCATGGATTCTATGCCTTTGAAATTTGTTGAAATATCTGTCAAACATCTTGCGCGATTCCATGCGCTTTCATTTGTGTTAAGAGAGAAAAGGCCAGAATATTTTAACAAGAAAATTAAACCTTTGAAACATCTCATGATATTTCAAGATGATTGGATTGATATGATTGCCATGATAAGGGATACGATATTACAGCATACAGATGAAGAATACAAACACAAACTTCAAAAAATATTTAAGGATTTACCAACGAAATATGCTGAATGTTTATCCAACGAAAGTATTAAAGCTTGCTTGTGCCATGGTGATTATAGAGCTAACAATATTTTGGTCAAAATAGACGTAAGTATTATTTTGTGCATATTTTTTTGTGTTAAGAGGAAACACAAGGGCCGTTTTTCCATACAAAAGTAGTCCCCTGTTTCCTCCCTGGATAATGCCAGTAGAGCAATAATATTTTTCAAAAAATGTATAGCCTCTACTGGCATGTCTCTATGTTTTCCTTTTTTTCATTAATTAATTATTAAAAGAGATATGATGAGCCTTCAAAAACCTCAAAATTTGGTCAGATTTTTCGCTGTGTTCAAACGTCCAGAAAACAAATTTGAGTAGATTATATAAAAAAAGAAAAACATAGAAACACGACCAAAGCCTTTCTTCAATTTTTAATGAAATAAGTAGTTAAATCGGTCAAGTGTTGGAGAAGGAATCAGGGGACTACGAAACGTTGAATATGTGTACTTTTATAGGTATTTTCGGGCCAAGCTGCAGTTGTCTCTATCACGCTCTGCGGGCACTGCGCGACAGCAATAGATTTTACAAATACCTATTTTTCAATTCTCTCGCCCGTGGTGTTTCCTCTTAAGCCAGCCTCGTTTATGTTAATCATGTTGAGTTCATCAATTCTTAGAACACAATATCTTCTGTTTGGCTCTTTAGACCAGCGGCATAATTTTTTCACAAAAACTCTAATGGTGCAGTACTTAAATATATATTTATGTACTGCGCAGGACACCGGTGGCCAGACGCAATTAATTTTTAATTACGTCTCGTATTCTAAGACTTGACAAATTAATAGTATCATTGATTCTTGTAATGTATCAAGTAGACGGTAATTATTATTCACGATCGAATAGTAGGCATTACCGACATATCCAGGCATGAATCCGTGAATGAATCCTGTTGTATAATGACCAGAAATAAATAAATAACGGTGATTTTATCATATATATCGACAGGGAAACATATACTGCCGTCATAAGGACTGCATTGTCCTTATTTAATGTCATTGTATTTAATTTTTTTTCGAACATGACATTTTTAGTACCGTATTCGAAAATTTCTGTGTGACATACGTAATGGTAATTTTCTGTCTGAACTCCTGAGGCTCTGCGGTGTATTATTTAATAATAAATTTTATTCGGACATTCATCAGCTTTTATATGCATAAAATGTATATTTTTTGTAGTAATTTATTTCTTTTTCAGGCAGGTGAAATACAAGATATAATGCCTGTAGATTATCAACTCATTTATTACGGATGTCCGGTAATCGACTTCTTATTTTTTATCTACTGTGGCACTGACAGAGATTTTCGGCAAGCCCACATGTCAAACCTAAAGGATCTATACTATGAAACACTAAGTAACTTTTTGAAATACTTTGATCTTGATGCAAGTACAGTTTATTCTAGACAACACTTTGAAAAGATTTATATGGAAAGACTCGAGTTTGGACTCATGTGTGGGTTGTACGCGATACCATTTATGTTTGCATCTGAAGATCATCTTGTAGATCTGAGCAAGGAAAAATCTAATATGTCTATTGAACTCGATGATAGATTTCAGAAAAGATTCCGAGGCATAATGGAAGATTATGAAGAATTCGGTTTTATATAGAGTTCCAGTCAGTAGTGCTTGTTTGATTTCATACATAACAGCGAACAGCATTATATCAATATGTAAATTTGTCCGTAAATATCCAGAACACTACACCAAACGCGAAGACATCCAAACCAAAATGAGCCTAAGACACAAAAATAGATTAAACCTTCCAAATTCACGATTAGCAATGCATTCCTCCGGCCCATTGGTCATGTCAATTAAATTATATAATAAGCTACCAAATGACATAAAAAATGAAAATAAATTCAATACCTTTGTTAGAAAGTTAAAAAAACTTCTAATAAATAAAAGTTATTACAGTATCAAAGAATACCTAGAGGACAAATTATAAATTATAAACTCCAAACAGCTAAAAGCACCTACATAATAATAATTAACTAAATATTACAAACATATATAGGTATACATAAAATTAATTAATATGATATATTATATAGCAACTACTTGTCGACAAGTAGTTGCTACCTATGTCCTATAATTACATTAATTTTAAATACAATTATTATTTTTAAATCATATTAATTAATTTTATGTATACCTATATATGTTTGTAATATTTAGTTAATTATTATTATGTAGGTGCTTTTCCACTTATTCATATTACCATATAAGTAATTTAACAACATTATATATTATTTTACTTTAAAAAAAATTGTAATAACATTATGCAATAATAAATGCAATAGACATAAATTATCAATAAATATTATTATTAATAGGTATGTATCACCAAATAATATATCCTGCAATTTTAATTTAAATATTAAGTTTATTTATTTATTCATCTTTTTCATTTCTCATGATTCTGTTAAATACTAATATATCTTAACTAGATTAAAAAGTTGATAAAACTGTGTTATGTTATGTCAAAACGAAACTTTAAAAATGGCATATCTAAACGGCTCCTCCTCTCTCCTAATAGTGCTGTGCCCGACAGGGTCCATAATTTGTTACTTATATTTAAGCCTACCACCTGTAAATGTACATTATGGAATGCAATAAATTTGAATTTGAATTTAAATACGTTTTTGTGAACGCAACATCAAACTTGATGCAAAATTAAGGAGCTATTAATATTTTATATTTGAATATATAATAAAGTAGCGAGAGTAGAGTATATTATGGATTATGTATATATGGCGGTCTCATCACAATCGTGTATCTTTTTTGTTATACAAAATTAATTACTCTTACTACCATATTTCAAAATCTTCTATCTTATTTATTCCTAAGTGAATATAAAAATCCTTGTAGTACATTTATATTTATAAAACTTTGTAATAAAAAATAATATAATTAAAAGATGTACCCTATTATATAATAAGCTATAAATAGTAAACATTATGATGCTGTATAAATCTGATTGAATAAACCTTACATTATAATAAATAAATTGTCTAATTTCCTACTTTATCTTTACAATTATTATCAACGTGCACTATTACAAATCATTATGCCACACAAAATAAAATAAAATCTCGAGTTTCTAAAAATTATTTTAAGATTGTCTTGGTTGCGCAGCTTTCATAAATGCAATTGCTGTGCATATGGTCGATTGTTCCCAGAACGAACCCGAGCGTTTGATTTGTCAACTAAGTCTCAATTGCCGTACGCAGAATGCCGTGTAGACCACGATAGGCTCGTTCCCTGTTAGGTACGTGAGACTGTAAAACTATAATTGGCTTAATGTCAGTATACGTAATACATTATCGTCATCTGTTAACCCTTTACGGCTCTAGATGTAAGTCTATGTATGTTATAATTAATTTCATAATTATTTATTTTTATTATTATTGCATAATAATTTTAAGCTTTCTTCTTTTTTAAATGGCACCTACCGGACTAGGAATAATTCCTGTGTCCTGGAGGACTTTACAAACATTCAAACAACAAACACAAAAAACACCCAGACTTGGAACTTCTATTTGTGGAACACACAATTTTTGTCCGTATGGGGATCGAACCCACTATACTTGGCGCAGTGGCAGTGGCGAGGTGATCACGTATACCACAACACCATCTGTGCAGTAATATACTAATTTTAAATTTATACTAATGCGTATTTAGACGCATTAGAAAATCCAATATCGATCAGAGACACGTGATGCTGTCATTAGCTAACTGGCTCTTTTTCCTTCTTCGTGAGTAAATTATAGCAGTAATTATTAGATAGAAGAAATTAGGCGAATAGAATTACAGGCAAAATCTTTCCTTTTCCCCGTTGCGTTATTCCGAAACCTCTAATTGACATTTCGTGACAATGGGCACGTTGTAATAGCGCGTGATTAATTTATTTGTACGGCGGGTAAAGCTAATAACAGAAGAAAAGATAGTTATCAGGCAACGACAGTAATAGTGGCGTCGTTAAAATACATTAAGCCATTTCCAATAGCAGATTTTTCTGGATGGCTGTTGGACTGCCACTCGTCTCTGCCTTTTCAAAGTTGTGTTTATTATTGCTCACATATAAACAATTTCAAACAACAGAAGGAAATGATAGATAACTTTCACAAACTCCATTATTTTCTCGAAGATGCGAGTAGCCTACCCAACCGCACTAACCCTTTTCCCACATAGAAGAGGTCCCTGCCCATCAGTGAGAATGTTTATACAGGTCTTATATTATTTTAGACAGTTTATCTGATATTTAAAAGATTTCTGATAAAACTATAAATTTATTTCTATTTTCAGCAGCGTTGATGATTTTACCGATGTGAAGGCTTAATACTAAACAATATATAGATTTAGTTGCACTTCATGAGTAACAGTGGCGTAAGCACTTACACTAGATAAGCCTCTGTAAGTACAAAATTATCTTAAGATGAAATTTTATACTCTGTCGTTAACTGCAAAGATATTCGAAAGATTGATTTTGTTCAGTACTTAAGTATCCTAGTGTCCTAGTTTGAGCTTCAGAAATGATTGTTTGATGTTCACTTTGAAGTGCTGGAACTGTTAGCTTTAGATCAAGAAAGTGATTTTGACGACTTAGTTTAAAGTTCTGCCTGAATGGTATCGTTTTAGTTGAAGGCTTTGGTGGTGGATATCGTACAACACAAGTAAAGTATATAACGTGATATATGTAGTTTGGTCATTCTAAGTAAAAAGCCCTCGAAAAGAAGTGAATTGGAGAAATAAAAATTACGATTTCATAGAGCAACTATCAAGAACAACAACAGACATAAGTAAAACGTATATATCAATATTTTTTTATTATACTGTCCTTTCTAATATAAAAATGTAAAAATGTGTTTGTTAGGTTATATTTCTACATCTAGAAACAGAAGCACTTGAAATAATTCAAAAGCAAAACTGTAACATGGGTATGGAAACTTTTATCACGAAAACATGCATGGCTATTCTGGGATGGTTAATTTTCTTTAAACCAAACCGCTAAGTCGAGTTAAAACACTAGTAGATATAACTAGTTAGACTACAATTTACGATGGTGTTTGCAAGTTGGCAGGCTTCACACTTTTTGAAAACGTTTGAGTACTCTTAAAAACGCAGGTTTCCTTACGAAGTTTTTAATTATCAACAAAGCGAGCAATACGTCACATAGGAAAGCGCACATGAGTTCAAATGATCTGCGATGGATTTTCGATACCTGCGACTTCTTAGTAATCCAACTGGTTTCCCGGCAAAACTATTTTTTTGCTTAATCCAGAAATAGTTATGCCAAGTCTAAATGTTCTTTGTGTTCAATATTTCAATGATTTTAAACGTAGCGAGAGCCTTTTAAGAAAGTGGAATCCCAGATTGAAGTTACCCGCCTCATCATCAGACTTTGTTTTGCATGAATAACTTAGTATAATTCATTGGTACTTACTCTGCAGAAGTGTCTGTTAGGATCCTGGACTCCACCCAGGCAGACGTAGTGTCCCGGTAGCATCCGTGTGTTCCTCTCACAAATAGCTGGGTCTATCACTGGAGCATTTACCAGACGCATGTGCTAAAACAAATAAATCTAATTAATATTATATTTTGATTACCTTGGTCCCAAGCTGATCTATATGATCCTGGATTCAATTGTAAGGTGTTTCTTGTTAGAAAATTATTAACCTACAACATAAATGGGAATGTTTCTATAAAATAGTACGTCTCTCTAGTGTCCCGCACACATCGTAAATTTTCACTAGCCGTTTAAAATAGCTAATAAAAATTTAAATACATCTTTGCTTAGTCCTTTCGAGAAATATAGACGTAAGTTTTTCATCAGTCGTCATGGTGTTCACTGTTACAGGAAATAATGCATGAATGAATTTATTATTTAGACTGAACTGCACTAAATCAGAATACACTTTTATTTAAATAAACAAATATGCACTTGGCAGTTTGAAAGGATCTTTAACGATACACTCTGCTATAGCGTCAGTCGTAAGCGTAAAGTCACCAAAGGGTCCCCTGCGTTGATAGTGCAGTCGCCTATTTCTGGCACGATAAGTGACGCACGACTGTCAGGTGCATCAGCGTGACAATAATTCACAGGTTTTGACAGCAGCTTATCAGTGCCGTAAGTTTGTTTTAAAATTATATCCTATAAAATGTTGACTAGGTTATTGATAAAAAAGGTCATAAGCACGACCGGCCACGTCCTCTTATCAAAGTGCATTTAAAATGTCATTTAAATAATCACTGACAACGAATAGAAAACATCGTATGATTCTGTACTCGAATCATAAAATTTTTGATGCATTCCATTTTTCCAACGGCTTCCTAAAGGCTAGTCCTTGCAGGGATTAAAAAGGTTTCTAAAATACCGGCTTTCACTGGTATTTTCGGCACCTTTTCAATCCCGACAAAGCGGTTCGGTTAAAAGAACTCGAAACGCAACCAGCACCTAAACTAGGTGCTTTATTGTACCCACATCATAGTTGGAGGGGTCCGCATCGGGGTGGAGCCGAGTATGAAATACTTGGGGCTCCACCTCGACGGCCGCTGGAACTTTCGCGTCCATTTTAGCCGCCTGGCCCCCCGGCTGATGTCGGCGGCGGGAGCGCTTAGCTCTCTGCTGCCGAATATCGGGGGGCCGAGTGTCGTCTGCCGCCGCCTCTATTTGGGGGTGGTGCGGTCGATGGCCCTCTACGGGTCGCCCATTTGGGCCGGCGCCCTCGATCGCCGTAACGTCACCCTCCTGAGGAAACCTCAGAGGGCGATGGCGATCAGGGTGTCGCGGGCGTACCGCACCGTCTCCTTTGAGGCGGCGTGCGTTTTGGCGGCATCGCCGCCCTGGGATTTGGAGGCGGAGGTCCAAGCGTCGGTGTATCACTGGCGCGTGGACCTTCGGCTCCATGGTGAGGAACCTACTCACAGGGCGGTGGAGACGCGAAGGTCCCAGGCTCGACTGGTCCTTGAGGCGAAATGGGAGGAGAGATTGGCCCAGCCCCGCTACGGGGTGAGGACCGTCGAGGCTGTCCGTCCGGTGCTAAGGCAATGGATGGACAGACGGCGCGGACCGCTCACCTACCGGCTTACTCAGGTGCTCTCCGGACACGGCTGTTTCGGAGAGTACCTGTGCAAGATAGCCGGTAGGGAGCCGACAACCAGGTGTCACCACTGCGAGGAGTGCGACCGGGACACGGCGCAGCACACGCTGGAGGAGTGTCCGGCGTGGGCCGAGGAGCGCTGTGCCCTGGTCGCCATGATTGGCCCCGACCTCTCGTTGCCGACCGTCGTATCCGTGATGGTCGGCGACGACAGGTGCTGGGGTGCAATGAGGTCCTTCTGCGAGGCTGTCATCTCGCAGAAGGAGGCGGCGGAGCGGGGGCGTGAGGAAGATCCTTACGCCCCGGACATCCGCCGCCGGAGGAGGGGGCGCAGGAGACGCGCTTATGTCGCTCTCCTGCCCCCCACTTAAGGGTTCTGGGTGGCAAGGCCTCAGGGGACCCTGCCACCCGTGAGTAAGAACCCACAGAGGGCGCGCGCGGTGTTCCCGCGTGCCTTCTAACGTCGAAAGGGGAGAGCAGTGAAATGCTCTCCCCCGGGGACGAGAGGAGGTCGGGTCCGATTGACCCGGCCGGCACCCACACGGGGGGGCCTGCTATGGATGAATCTTTTTAGACTCCCAACTGGCCCCCCCCATTGGGTGGGAGAGGGAACACCCCAGGTTTTTTTAGTGGGTATCCCAGCACTAGGCTGGTGAGTCCCACACGCCCCGCCGGTGCCGTCCCCTAGCCGGCGGGTAGTGCATCAAGCATTTTTTCCTGGGAATCAAAAAAAGAAAAAAAAAAAAAAAGCTTTATTGTACAGGTTCTTCAGAGCGAGTAGGAAATTGTTTGAGTTCATGCAATACGATGGCGCTTATCGCAAGACTATAGTAGTGACTTGAGAGAGCATCTGCTGGTGAGCGAATTTAAGAGTTTGGGGATGAGAATATTTTGATGGGTCATCTTCATGATTCGAAGAATATTCAACTATCCGCTCTTGCTTAGATAACCTTTAAATCAGTTTGTATTGAACCCACATTGAAGCCTATATAAGAAACCGATAAATTGAAATCTGAACTTTAACAGGAGCCAACAAGAAAAATCTCTTTTAGAACTGATATGAAATTATTATCAAATGTTATTATCTAAATAATTGGCACAGTAATAAAATAATGATATTGTATTTTCTGATACCTAATTATACCCTTGGTGACTAAACTATTTTCTTCTGGTTAAGGTTTCTTCAGGTTCTAGGAAATTGATAATTTTTTTACCTTTTATGTAAATGTTAATATTCTCATTCCTTTCATTATATTATTAGAGAATCAATTATATAAATTTGGATATAATATTTTAATGCTTATAAGTGTTTGTTTATCTGAAAAATTACGACAATGATGGTCAAAAGAGTAATGGAATGCATTTAAAAAGGCGTCAAACAATATGGCCGTCACATATTATTTGGATAGTTAGCTATTATATATATCTAATCGTAAGGATAAACCTGGAAAACCGGCTAGAGTATAATAACTTAACGCCATATCAAATGACCCTCAGTCAATATGCAATATGTTCTCAAATTTCTTTTCCTCCGTGTATGAGCCGGCTTCACCTACGCTATCGCAATGGAAGCCTTCCTCTGACGCCTCATCTCATGACATCACTATAACTGATATAAACTTTAATGAAGAAAAGGTAATGAAGGGACTAAAATCTTTTATTTCAAATAAGGCCCCAGAACCTGATGGCCGTACTCCACTTTTCCTAAAAAACACTGCTTTAACAATTTGCACACCATTGAATATTATTTATTTATAATAAATGTATAAGTGAAGGTATCATGCCATCTGTATGGAATCACAACAACATCACACCTGTACACAAAAGCGGATCTAAAATCAATGTTAATGACGTTAGTCGATTCTGTTGTTTTCATTATGTAGTGCGACTGTTTGATGTTCCTTTCTTAATAAAATAAAATAAAAATAAAATATATAGTTAGGCTGGTTGTTGGCATAAGCAAGTTCATGCACGGCGGAGCAATATTATATAATACCTACTTGTTGCGGCTATTGCCTCACAGATCGTCGACTAGCTGCTAGTGGTGTTTTGCCAGGCGTATGCGAACTCCGCGTCACCGTAGTCATTATCGATTCATTCCGCTACCGATAACACGTCGTACGCACGATTATAATAAAACGTTATTTTTGTAATTGGACTTTGATTAAGCCCCAGTGTGTAAGCAAAATATACATAATGGTGGCCCATGAGGGGAACAAAAAGTAAGAAAACCAGAATAAGAAGAAAACAGCAAGAAAATCGGATGAGAAATCTGACCAACACGTCATCGTCAAAATTGATGAGCGTACTTAGTTGGCGTGAATGAAGATTGAAGAAGGGGTTCAAGATCCAAGGTGCAGTCAGAATCATCTACGAGTTCAGGCTGAAGCGGCAGTGATTCAGCGAAAGAATCACATCGCGCATAGGACTTCTGTGAAATCAGATAAGTGCCCTTTCCTTCCTATTTTCCTAATCTTCGCATATATCCGATCCAAATTCCTTTAAATATTGTTCCTAGTTATTGGAATTGAATTCATTTGTGCAAATCAAGGTTTTAAATAGGTTTATAAGGTTAAATTGCTTAAAAAAAAATTGCATCATTATTTTATATTTTTCAACCTACCTACGAGTAAAAAAAAAAATATTTTCTTTGTTAAATAATTAACTTCATTTTTGCAAGTCATTGATCTTAACGTTATTTTACGTTAATTAAACGTTAGTTAATTTCAATTTGAATATTATTATTAACTGAAGTATGCAAAAACCTAAGTTTCATATTATGTAAAGGTAATTTAAGAACCAAAGTCGCTTACGTTTTCCTAGTTTGGTAATTATAGATACTTAAATATTAACGCCGATAATTTCAGATTGTTATCTGCGCCGAGCCGAGTGCATTATCTTCCCATCTGCAATCAGCTGTGCGAGCGTAACCGGTTTGCGGCTGCCAGATGTCGTCGGGTCGAGGAGCGTGAGCCATTCTTTTGTTTAATTATTACTCACTTGTTTTGATAATTTATTGAACTTAATATTTTGTTCGTGTGTACTCACAATGCCTAACGAATCTGTAGATAAATGTCGTTTAAAGGATTTAATTGTGAAAAGGTCGTCTATTAAAGGACAGATAACAAAATTTAAGAATTATTTAAGTAGCATCACGGAACTCACTGAACTGAACACCATACAAATTACTGAGTTAAAGTTAAAACTTGCAAAATTCGAGGCATTGTCGGTTCGAGCTGATGGCTTGCAGAATGAGATCGAGGTCTTAAATGCAAGTAATTTGGCATCTGAAATTGATGAACGCGAAAGTATCGAGTGCGACATTATTGTTAACATTGCTACTGCGAAAAGTTTAGTGGATAAATTTTCAAAAATCGAATGTGAACAAAGACGTGGTTCCATTCATAATAATTCTTGTTGTTCGGATCACCATGCAACTGGCATAAAATTACCTCAAATCCAAATAGCCAAGTTTGACGGTTCTTATTTCCGATGGTTGGAATTCCGTGACATCTTTGAGAGTTTGATACACAAGAATGCACATATAACATCAATTCAGAAGTTCCATTATCTTATATCCTATCTAGAAGGTGATGCCGCGAGAATTATTTCGAACCTCGAGGTATCAACCGCGAATTATACGGAAGCATGGAAATTACTTTGTAATCGTTATAATAATAAAAGAATTCTAATCAATCATCACTTTAATTCATTAGTTAACATAAAACAACTCACACGTGAATCCGAGAGGTCTTTGAGATTTTTAGTTGACCATGTCACAAAAAACTTGCGTGCTTTAGCCAGTTTAGGACAGCCCACGGACCAATGGGATGGTCTACTTATTTTTATATTGTCTCAAAGGTTAGACAGTAATACTGCAGTAAAGTGGGAAGAATATATTAAGCATATAGACGAAGATACTCCAACGTTGGAACAGTTCTATAAGTTTATGACTGACCGCGCAGATGTTTTAGAGTCATTAAATCGCAATAAGCAAGATAGCAGTCAGCCCAAGTGTAACACAGTTGGTGCGCGTAGCAGTTCTACTGCAGTATATAATAATAATCAAAAACGTCCCGGTCAAAATAATTATACAAAATCATTTGCTGCTTCTAATACTAAATTAAATAAAGCTAAAAATGCTTATAATAATAGTTCCAACACCTATTTATGTGTTATTTGTAACGATAATCACAGAATTTTTGATTGTCCCGCTTTTAAAGCAAAGGGAATGGATGAAAAAATGTCAGATGTTAATAAATATAAATTGTGTGTTAACTGCCTTAGACAAGGACATTATGTAGGAGCATGTCGCATGGGACCGTGCCGTGAGTGCAATAAAAGGCACCATAGTTTGCTGCACCGCCCTACGGCAAGTACTGATATTAATAATCTTGTAGCGGTAGACCAGCCTAGTCGTAATAATGATGAAACGATTGCGAGTTTTTCAAGACGAAACTCGAGTCAAATACTTTTATCAACGGCTATAGTTGAAGTCTCGAATCCATTGACCCAGCAAAAGGAGCAGGTTCGAGCGCTGCTTGATTGCGGCAGCCAATCATCTTTTATTTCAAACGCATTAAAGGATAGGCTTTTAGTAAAATCTATACCTATTGACTCGCTAAAGGTGGTAGGAATTGGAAACACAATTTCTTCTCACATCGCCGAAAGTTGCAATGTGCGAATCAAATCTCTAGATCATAAATACAACGCAAATTGTAATTGTCTTGTTTTAAAGGAATTAACCGGCGTAATGCCAAGGTACCCGGTCAATATTAATGCATTGAATTTGCCCAAAAATATCGTACTAGCAGATCCTACATTCGGTCAACCTGCACCTGTAGACGTCTTGATCGGCGTCGATCTATTTTGGGACATCCTAGGTGACGAGCAGCGTTCCCTAGGCCCACGAAATCCAAAGCTGATAAATACGCAGTTAGGCTGGATTATATCCGGGCCTATAAATTCATATGCTAGTAATAAAAATGCTTACTGCAATAAAGTCATTGTGTCAAATCATAATGATATTGAAAATTCATTGAGCAAATTCTGGGAATTAGAAGAGGTTCCCACAAAACGTGTAATGAGCGAAGAGGATAAGATTTGCGAAGAACATTTCATCACTCACACTCGTCGAGAAATCACGGGCAGATTTTGTGTAAATCTACCACTAAAGGACACTCCAGACTGCCTCGGAGATACTTATAGCTTAGCTAAAAGGCGGTTACATTATTTAGAAAAACGTTTTAGGAAAAATCCTCAGTTAAAATCTGAATATGCAGAATTTATTAAAGAATACGCCGAATTAGGTCATCTGTCCTTAGCTAGAGAGAACCAAGGTCCGTCGTATTATTTATGTCATCATGCGGTATTAAAACGAGAGAGTGAGTCGACTAAGTTACGTGTAGTTTTTGACGGGTCCGCACCGTCCACGTCAGGTTATGCCCTTAACGATATTTTAATGGTAGGTCCGACCCTCCAAGATTCTCTCTTTGCTATATTAATCCGTGCTAGACAATACAAGTACCTCCTAACTGGAGATATTGAAAAATTTTTTAGGCAAGTTTCAGTAGCTGAAAAGGACCGTTGTTTACAGCGTATTCTATGGAGGGAGAACGAATCGCAACTTATAAAGGCTTACGACTTAAATACACTCACTTATGGTACCGCAAGCGCTACCTACCTTAGCACACGTTGCCTTTTTTTTTTTTTTTTTTTTTTTTTTTTTTTTTTTTTTTTTTTTTTTTGATACCCAGGAAAAAATGCTTGATGCACTACCCGCCGGCTAGGGGACGGCACCGGCGGGGCGTGTGGGACTCACCAGCCTAGTGCTGGGATACCCACTAAAAAAACCTAGGGTGTTCCCTCTCCCACCCAATGGGGGGGGGCCAGTTGGGAGTCTAAAAAGATTCATCCATAGCAGGCCCCCCCGTGTGGGTGCCGGCCGGGTCAATCGGACCCGACCTCCTCTCGTCCCCGGGAGAGAGCATTTCACTGCTCTCCCCTTTCGACGTTAGAAGGTGCGCGGGAACACCGCGCGCGCCCTCTGTGGGTTCTTACTCACGGGTGGCAGGGTCCCCTGAGGCCTTGCCACCCAGAACCCTTAGGTGGGGGGCAGGAGAGCGACATAAGCGCGTCTCCTGCGCCCCCTCCTCCGGCGGTGGATGTTCGGGGCGTAAGGATCTTCCTCACGCCCCCGCTCCGCCGCCTCCTTCTGCGAGATGACAGCCTCGCAGAAGGACCTCATTGCGCCCCAGCACCTGTCGTCGCCGACCATCATGGATACGACGGTCGGCAACGACAGGTCGGGGCCAATCACGGCGACCAGGGCACAGCGCTCCTCGGCCCACGCTGGACACTCCTCCAGCGTGTGCTGCGCCGTGTCCCGGTCGCACTGCTCGCAGTGGTGACACCTGGTAGCACACGTTGCCTGTGGCAACTAGGTGAGGAACAAGATGATGAAATGATTAAATGCATCATCCAAAGGGACTTTTTTGTGGATGATCTAATTACGGGCGCTGATAACGAACAGGATTTACGTTACATTCAAAAAAGTGTCTCAGAAGCTTTAAAAAATGGCTGTCTTAATTTAAGGAGGTATAAAAGTAATGATCCATCCATTTTTGAGAATCTTAAATTAAACCAAGGCAACTTAACCATTAGCGAATCATCAAGTACGCTTGGTCTAGGATGGACACCATCCAGTGACACGTTATTTTTTCCCATTAAAGGCTTTACAGTTGATAATCAAGCAACTATCGCAAAACGATTTGTTATGTCAAATTCTTTTAAAATTTTCGACCCTTTAGGAATCCTCAGTCCGGTTATTATTCAGCCTAAAATCATATTACAAAGGATGTGGCAACAAAAATTAGATTGGGACGAACCGGTAACCGAAGATTTAAGGGACGATTGGCTAAAGTTTACTGATAATCTAAAATATTTACATAAGTTTCAGATTCCTAGATTAGTGTTATGTGACAAGCCTGAGATTATAGAATTGCACTCATTTAGTGATGCGTCTCAATGCGCTTATGGTGCATGTATTTATTTAAAATCAATAAATGGTAATGGTGACAGTACTATTAAGCTATTATGCGCTAAGTCAAAGGTATCGCCTATAAAACCAACGACAATGCCGCGCCTTGAGTTATGTGCTGCACTATTGTCCGCTAAACTTTGCAAATCTGTTATAGATTCACTCCGGCGCCGGCCGGGAAGGTTGGTACACTGGTGTGATTCCAGTGTCGTTCTGAGTTGGATAAACAGTGATCCAACAAAATTGAAAATGTTCGTAGCGAATCGTGTCTGTGAAATAGTTGAACTAACTAAGGCGTCTTCGTGGCGTTATGTGCCCACTGCAATGAACCCTGCAGATGTAATATCTAGGGGAGTGGATGCAAAAAATTTGATGTCCATGGATTTATGGTGGTCAGGACCTAGCTTTTTACGTCAAAATGAATCTAAATGGCCACTGTTAAAAGAATGTAAGGTGGATGACTTACCTGAATTAAAGGCTTTCACGTCAATAGCTGTTAGTAATAATTTAATAAACTTTGATAATTTTACATCATTTGATAAACTTCGGAAACTGATTGCGCATTGTCGGCGATTCATATATAACATGAAGCATCCGAATGACAAACGGGTAGGAATACTTGCAGCAGATGAGCTGCTGGCATCATTTCATTTATTATGCGTTATCGCCCAGCGCGAGTCTTTCCCTACAGAATGCAATTTACTTATCAGAGGTAAACAGTTGCCAGCCCGAAGTAAAATATTAGCATTGTCTCCGTTTTTAGATAAAGATAATTTGATTCGTGTCGGTGGACGCATAAATGCATCCGCGTGTAATTTTGAAAAAAGGCATCCAATACTTTTACACGCTGCGCATAAATTAACCAAATTGTATTTTACTAAAGAACATCTTGTAAATTTGCACGCAGGTCCCCAATTGTTGTTAGCAACAGTAAGGGAAACAGTTTGGCCTGTCAATGGTAAACAGCTGGCCAAGCGGACAACTAACAACTGCGTGCGATGCAGGCGCCTAAGTGGCAAAACGCTGTGCCCGAAAATGGGTGACTTACCTTCACAGCGCGTGAACCCAGATTTTCCATTTTTGTCCGTTGGTTTGGATTTTGCTGGACCTTTTTTAATTCTTAACCGTAAAGGGCGAGGAAGTCGCTTAGTAAAATGTTACATGTGTCTTTTTGTGTGTTTACGTTACAAATGCATTCATTTGGAGGCAGTTAGCGATTTAAGTAAAGATGCATTTGTGATGACGCTAAAAAGGTTCATTGCACGTAGAGGAAAGCCATCGGAAATATTTAGCGATAATGGTCGTAATTTTGTCGCTGCCGCGAAGGAGATAGGCGACTTTATTAAACAAAATACAGAACCTATATCTGATTTTGCAAGTCAGCAGGGTATTAAGTTCAATTTTATACCTTCTTACGCTCCTCACTTCGGCGGCATTTGGGAAGCCGGTGTCAAATCGGCTAAATACCACATCAAACGGGTTATTGGCAATAGTAATTTAACATTTGAAGAAATCATAACTTTGTTTGCGCAAGTGGAGGCCATTCTTAATAGCCGTCCCTTGTGTCCTTTATCATCCAGTCCTAATGACCTCCTCTCCTTATCCCCAGGGCACTTCATCATAGGTCGGCCGTTAACTGCGCTGCCCTTACCAGCCTTGGAAGAGAATGATGGCAACCAACGTGACAGATATAAACGCCTCGAAACAATACGGCAACATTTCTGGCAGAGGTGGCAGAAAGAGTATTTGTCGGAGCTGCAGCAGCGAACGAAGTGGCGCAAAGGAAATGCTCAGCTCAAGGTGGGCGATATGGTACTGCTGGCAGAAGATAATACGCCTCCACTAAGCTGGCGTCTTGGTCGAGTTCTGCGGCTGTTTCCTGGACCAGATGAAGTGGCACGAGTCGCTGAAATTCAAACTACGCGAGGCTGCGTTCGTCGTCCGTTCACCCGCCTGTGTCCGCTGCCTACCGCTGAGGAACTAAATGCTTGAAAGGAACCTTTCAAGGGCCGAGAATATGTTGCGGCTATTGCCTCACAGATCGTCGACTAGCTGCTAGTGGTGTTTTGCCAGGCGTATGCGAACTCCGCGTCACCGTAGTCATTATCGATTCATTCCGCTACCGATAACACGTCGTACGCACGATTATAATAAAACGTTATTTTTGTAATTGGACTTTGATTAAGCCCCAGTGTGTAAGCAAAATATACACTACTAGTCATTTTTATTACATAGCTCAAGTCCTTATACCGATTTTGATAAAAATTAACCGAAATATCATCAAATAAAACGTATTTTACTTAATTATAATTTTGCTATCTAAATTATTTCATAACTGACGGTAATGATAGATAACGTGACATTTCCTGCATTAGCTTGCTTTATTTGCATTCAGATAAAAACCAGCAATGATGTCCATAGTACATATTTTGATAACAAAGAATCCTAACTAATATTATAAATGCGGAAGTTAGTTTGTTCGTTACGCTTTCACGCCTTAACTACTCAACCGATTCATAACCCGAATATCATTATGAACTTTCGCGTTCACATTGCCAGAGGTACAAAATAGGATAACTTTCGTTCGTCCAGAAAAAAGTACTGTTTCCGAGGGATGGAAAATTGACATAGCCTACATTTAGGCGAGCGAAGCCGCCGGCAATGTCTAGTTAGTTACATCATTGTAAAAATTATATAATAAAAGATAAGCAAATATGGATATCTTATCTTGCATAATAATCATTTGTAAACGGAGCTGAAAATAAAATGGCCTTCATTTTAAGATAAAACCTAAGCTACATTATACTTGGTACGGAAATTCATATGCCTAGCGTTTCCCCGCCATTGTACTGTCTGCAATCCAACCTTTTCCTCTCATATTTTTGTACCTCGTAAATAAATGGGGAGAACAAAATCTTGAGCTAAGTCTGTGATCTTTTATTATGAATAAAAAGTGTATATAGAGTTATTTGTAATGAACTACTTGGATACTATAGTATTACAGTAGTGTCCATTCAAATCTACACAAACACATACATACATAGTATGTATATTCCGGAAGGAGTAGGTAGATGTGTATCATAAAATATCCAATTGGCTGGTGATGTTTGGAGTACCATAACTGGCAATTTTTCCCCTGTCTACAGGATACTTTATAGTCACAATGCTGCTACAAGAACTACCTATATCAATAATACTTAGCTTGACTCGTGAATCGAACTTGAGACCTCTCTCTAGCCCCAAACTTATGCAACAGTTTTATTAAGACAGTCATATAAACCATGTCCCAAAATAAAAGTTATTTATTATTATACAATTTAGAATTTTTATGTTTATGAAACAACCCCTTTGAAGATGTTATTTTTTTTTTGTCTGAGCACCGATGCCTGTACTTGTGATATAGGTTAATATATTAATGAGATCTTATCTTAAAGTATGTTAGTAAGTACTTCATAAATCTCAGGGGAAATCATTTTGTATTAAGAAATTATTTTTGTAATAAAATGTCTATATGAAATTTTGCGGTAGTTCTCACGGGGCTAGGTATAAGTTTACTTATTTTTTACAAAAATTATGTCATACACATCTATAATTATGTCTCAGGTTTACGCCAATGTTATACATTGAAATTACTACTACGGAGAGTGGCCCCGTAACCATGACTGTTGAAAAGTAACCGAAACATCGAAAAAAGTGTAAATATTTAATAGTTTTATTATTTTGAAATATATAGAAGTAGTGTTTCTGCCGTAACATCATATAATTCGATAAAATCCGCATACAGTTATAAAATTTTAACATATTAATAAATGCTACTTCATTTTGCTATCGGAATATCATGTTTCTCATACATTTGCTGTGTGTATATTTGCCAGTCACAGTCACCTGTAATAGTGCACGGATACGTTAAGGTCCAAAATTCTGTGGATACTCGAATTAGAATGAATATAAATGAACTAGATGACCTTGTTTTATAAATATTGCAACGCGAAGTTATTTAGCAAATAGCTGAAATTTATAAGAAATTATAATATCAACCGAAAAGACACTCGAACTGGGACAGAATAATGTTTGCGTATGAACAGAATAGCGAGTCATTGAAAGTATCCATAAAATAAACTATCCACTATAAATTTATAAATTCATTTGTAATTGTCTTGTTTTACCCTGAAATGTGTTTCTTAATAAACGACTGTGAATAGGGATAACAAATTGTTTAAAGTAAATTTATCAAAATTGAGTTATTAAGAAATATACTTATTTTAATTTTATAGCAGTGCACCGCCATCTATTACGATATATATAAACTACTTAACAGTTCTTGTTTCAATTTCCGTTAGATGGCATCAATTACCGGCTTATACCGCTTTAATTTGGACATAGGTATGCATTTTTGCAGCTCACTGTACATGTGTGCGTGTACTCGCCTGAAATTGACACACTTAACTATATGTAAGTACATACTCGCGTATGTACATTGTTCTTGAATTTTCAATAAAAAAATTACGCGCAGTTCTGACGGATGAAGACCCAGTAATTATAACTTATTTATTTTTAATCTTGAGCTTAACTACGTACACATATATAATAATAAAATAATAATGATAATATTTAAATAGCTGGTTTAAGCGTAAAATTCGTTAGCATCGATGGTAACTGTTAATGTGCCCAGCAGGCTAGCAGCATTACTACGTTGAATGGCAATGCGGAATCTTTGGGCCAAAAAAGGACCAGATCACGTGAAGCGTCAGGCAGTCATTTGCGATTTTATCTAGAGGACTTACTCCGTTAGGAGTCCACGCGATGATAGTTGCGAGGTATCCGAGCATGGCATGGTCTTCGGTCTCCGGTAGCCTGACGCTCTGCAACTGCGAGTTGAACTCCAATGGCGTCTCTACCTTGGCAGCAGACACGTGCAGGTCATAGTTGTTTATTATCATTTTTATCTGAAAAATATAAGAATCCTTTAAGTCAATGCCAGACATAGAAGATTTCTTAAATGTTATTTTAGAAGCTGTCAGCTTAACCATATAGTCTCAATACGATTAAGCTGAAAGGTATTATTATAAAAGCATTGTGTCTGGACGCCGAACTCCGTACGCCGACGGCTGAACTATTTATTTTAGTAAAATTTAAACATATTTATAGAAACTGCTTTAAAATAAGATACTTTGCAAACGTAACAAAATTATATCTTCTTTAAGCAAAAAGAAATGTTGAGTACTTGTGACATACTACACTGAAAGCTTATGACAGACAGACACTCGTAAATAACACTGTAAATCTAGTAATGACCGTACTATAACATTTTCTGTTTAGACTATACTAGGTCGATTAAGTGAATCGATCTGACCACTAATCGTGACAACGTGAATTTAGTGAAAACCAACGGCAGCTCGATCTGCAATTTGGTGCAAGAAATTAGAATAAAGATCGTCACAAGAAAACTTTACACGTATTGGCTGCTAAGCTATCTCAAAAGGTTTTATACGAATTGGAAGCCTTGGGTGGTTAATAGGGAAACATGTTGTCTAATATTCAGAAAAAGGCCGGGTTAAGTGGAACCTTGAGCAATTGTAAAGTGGTATAGGTGCGCAAACCAAAAAGATACCTATCTCAATAGAAACTATGGTCCCCTGGAAAACAAATATGCAACCGTATGTATGTTAAATTACTTTCTGCCTACAGCTTATTCTGCGCCAATTTCACGGGTAAATACCGCAATACAAAGATTCTATGTGATAATCCAGGACATGGTCTATCTGTGTGTGAAGTTTGATCCGATTCTGTATAACAGATTTGGCGTTATTGAGTAACAACCATCCAAACACCTTCACATTTTTGGTATAAGTAGGCTTTTTTCAGTTGCCTTTGTCGTATGTAATGATAAACTAGTGATGCTAACCGACTCATTACGTTGTGAATGCCCCTTTATTGCCCCCTTTGTACTCATTTATGACCCCTCAGTACTCAGCCAGTGGCCGTCGTAAAGATTTTATGTTCAGCCCAAATAAAAAGCGTCTGATACCAACATTTGGTTACGTTGTTTTATTTTGATGATACAAGCGTTTATGGAAGATTTGGTTTCACAGAATGGGTAAAGATCTTTTCTATATTAGACAAAAGTACAGGCAATCTTATCCTATATGACACCTTTGTATTGTACAATCAATACAGTCACACTTTAACAAGAGTTTCACTAGTGGAGCTAATTCTTAGAGGTGAAGGTCTATTTACCTCCTTACTATTACAACAGTAGTTAATTGAAAATAAATGGAAAGTGAAAGAAACAAAAGTTGACGGGCTTATAAGTTTCGAAGAAGCAATAGGGTAGAAACCTACGAGCATTCGGCCTGTGTTCAATTAACTATTGCTTTTTGACAAACGCTAAGGAATTCGGGTAGAAAATTCTAACATTCGACACCATGATAAATCTGTCTGCATAGTTTAGTATTTATGTTACCATTAAGATAACATAAATTTTACAAATAATGATGTTGTAATTATGTTAACCTATCTATCTTATTTTTTGGGTCAAGAATTTGATATTACCTGTATTTTACTTATCAGAAATTTAATATTATCTCTATTTTACTTATCAAAAATTTCATATAATCTGCATAGAACTTATGTCAAATTTCTACCTCTAGAAGCCACAGAGATCAGTTAGTGACAACTGCCATTGAAGTACTTCATCTGTGAATGGTATGAAATGTGTGAATGGTAAATAGCTGTCAAATCGTGAGAAGGAGGCTGGTCGCTATTATACGACGAACGTAATGTGTCTTGTCAATAGCAATGATGGCGGCCTATTCAAAACTAATCGTGACACATGTATAAATATTTGTAGGGTAAATTCTTCATTTAAACAATGCTACACCTACAATTAAATAATAATAAATAATAAATATTATACCACATACACACAACACCATCTAGCCCAAACTAGGTAAGCAGAGCTTGTACTATGGGTACTAGACAATGGATAAACATACATATATACTTTTTTTTTGTAAATACTTACATATTATACATATAAACACCCAGATCAAGACAAACATCCATGTTCATGCACACAAATATTTGACTTGTGCGGGAATCGAACCCGCGACCTCAGGCGTAGCAGTCGGTTACACTAACCACTACGCATCGAGGCCGACACAATTAAACAATGAAATAATTTTACACTTCAAGAGTGAGACGAAAACTACCTTAATTTCTCCTTGATTTTCGAAGCTGATAAGTAGTCACAACTACTTATCAGCTTCGAAAATAATATTAGTTTGAAAATAATATAAGAATAGAACAAAGTTAATTTAATCTATTGAGCTACTTACGAAACCCAAGATCCAAAAATATTTTCATTGTGTCTGGTTGCCTTCTAATGCAATTTGATTTAAATCCTACATCGCTCATACGTAATTATGATAGGTGTGATACTTGTATCAGACTACATGTTAATTGAAATCTTCTGACAAGACATTCTCAGTAACAATATAGAGTCTGGAAATAATTTAGGTAGACGTTAATAGACACGTCCTTATACGTGGAATCCAAATACATAGGTGACAAAATTTTGGTGTAAATCTGGTTACCCCTTGGAACATGTAAGTACAGCCGTCATGTACGCCATAGTAGCCGTGGAGCCAGCGGTCCGCTTTCTGGTAAATGGTAATTGTCGCTCCTGGTTATAAATGTGTACGTTTGGTATCGTAAAAGCAATGCCAAGATTTGGTTGTGTTATCTATACATATTCTGTCCAAGGAAAGGGAACAAGACCAGATAATCTACGCTTTAGTTATGCGAAAATTTGTTCAGCGACTGAAGTAGACAGAGTGCCTGCCTAGACCTAGTACCTATTAGGTACCATTTTGTACGAGAGAAAAAAGACAGGGAATGTGACAGGTAATGCGGCGTCGATAGCTCGAGAAGCTGTAGTCGTATGTCCAAGTTATGTGTATCATATTCTTAGGTTACACTTAGAATCTTTTTAGACTCTCTAGGTATGAATCCACTATTCATAATAGACAAACTTTACCTTATAGATAGCTCCTCCTTTGTTATTGTATGAGCTACCGGTACGTATCGTGAAGTTGCCCAGGTTTTTGTGCGCCACATATGAAGCCAGGATTTCACTGTGGACAAACCAATGTTATAAATATGTTACCATAAAAATGGAAATAATACCATGAAATAATAATATTAACAGTAGTATAGGTGGATTCTTTGAATTTAATTTGGACTGCATGTACCTAGTTTAGCAAGTGCCTCTCTCCTAGGAAAGATTCTGAATTGAAGTCAAAAATTTGCAGATTCTTGATGATTAGCGATCGCTTACAACCAGGATTACCTTCTTTATCACCATGGTAGTATAAAAATATGTAATAACAATATCAGCATTATATATAAACTCTCCCACTGGGCACAGCTCTCTTCTCGGTGTAAGAATGGCTGGCCTACAGTCCATTAAAAATGGCTTCACATATCTTTGAGAACTTTATGGGAAACTATCACACCTGTAGGAAACCTGCTTAAAAATATAGATGTTAAAGTACAACAACACAAAATTAAGTAACATTCTATAATAAAGTTGACAGAAAAAGTTATAACTATTGAGTACAAATAGCAGAGCAATGTTCGTCATATATAACGCCGCCATTATTGCCACGGCTATTAAGTGTCTACCTTCCCATAACGGTACCTTTCTTTACCTTGTTGAAAGCTAGTTTTAAGTCCTGGCTTTAACTGTTATTTTGATTTACCATTAAATTTAAGTACATTTATCGTTAAGTTTAGTTAGTATGTGTAGTTTAACGTGTTTACGATTTTCAAAAAATATAACCCCGGATTGTTTGATTGTACATAAAATCAGGCTGAAATAATATTATAGATCATGTTTTATATTAACGAGAATTATAAAGATATTGTACGAATTTTGTGAGTTTGTGTGTATATGGGGGATACTTTACGAATTCACTGCACTTGATTTTTTTTTTATCACTTTTAAATGGCACATTATTCCATGATATATATTATGTTCAACCGGGGTGAAGTTGGGGCGCGCCACTAGTATTATAAATCGCTGTAAATCTTTCAAAAAATAAATATTCTGTCTACTTGTAAACTCTATCTCAACTGATCACAGATCCCCTCTTAAATAATAAGTCACAGTTCACCATGACAACCAAAAGAGGCTTGCGGAATTCCCAAAATAAAGTATTTCCCCACTGTTAAAGCGAGCGATACTTATCTTATAATAATTATGTACCTACATAGATGCAACGCTTTGTAAATGGTACGTAGCTGAGATCGATCCAGGGACCTATATAACTCTATGCGAGCATCTCTTGCTACATGCAATATATTAGTAGCAAGGTAGTCATTGTAGTCATATGGTTGTGTATTTGCAACTGTATTACAACATCATTTAATCGTTATGTTTTAGCCCACATTTAATAGAGGACAAGTCGTCTACTTGAAACACGTCATAAACGATTAAGGTTGTAAAAAATAACTATCCCACGTAGTTAAACCGTTAATGGACGGCCCTCGAAGAATTCGTATTACTTTCTGCCCAAATTTCATAAAAAATCACATAAGCGGCTTAACCGTATAAACACGCAAAATTACTTTAACGTTTACCTATAAATAGACTCACCCAAAACGTACAACAAACAGAAACGCCACTATACCAAATATACACGATTCAATGTCTATAAAATTACTTAACAAGTGAGCATCATAATTGATATTATAAATGTGAATGTGAGTTTGTACGTTCGTTACACTTTCACGCCTTAATTAAACCAATTATCTTGAAATTTTGCATACACGTTGTCAGAGGTACAAAAACAGACAGACAGAAATCCAGAAAAAACTACTGTTCCCGAGGAACAGAAATATGTGGACAAAAATTATATTAAAGCAAACGAAGACGCAGACAAGATCTAGTTATACAATATTAGCTACTACGGTTTATTCCGCATTTGCCACTACATTACGTCCCACATTTCAAAATGTTCCTCATTCGCCCCTCTTTTGAAATTATTCCTTTTTCGCCCTACATTTTTGTACATATGGTTAACAGAACAAAACTTGGTTTAAAATTATTTTAAATCTTTTGTTGTTAGATTCGTGATGTCATGCAATCATAAACCCAGTTTTACTGAGGTATTTTAAAATATTTTTCGGCTGACGGTACAAGAAAAACTCCATACAAAAAAAGGGACAAAAAATGAACATAATCTGGGACGAAAGAGGAATTACATTAAGAATTTAATATTTATTTAAATTTAAGGAACATTTTTTGGGACGAATGCGTATTTCTACGCTTGGGATGAAATATCAGAGGCGAATGCGGAACAAACCGCTACTACACCTCTAACCATTAGCTGTCTTGTCCCATAAACCACTATCGCTTCCCACCGCGCCCTGTGTAAACAGTACACATATAAGTTAGTACAATACTACACATATACATTGGTACAACAGTACACATATATAAAGATTTGTTCAGAGACCCTTCCGCCCGATTTGTGGCCTTGTACGGCTATTATTGTCAGGCTTTGCCGGCAGTTCCCTAGTTTATTATATGACGTAAATCTTTAGGGGGTTGCGGCTAAATGACCGCGTGAAGCTATGTGTATGGTGAGATATGATTGCGTATTCACTTTTAGATGGGTGACCGAGAGTTGATGATGTGTGTACTATAAGATAAGGATTGCATTGATGTATATGTAACTGTGTATACTATAGTATTAAGATCTGAAAGTCGTCCTCGATGGCGTAGTGGTTAGTGTAACCGACTGCCACGCCTGAGGCCGCGGGTTCGATTCCCGTACAAGTCAAACATTTGTGTGCGTGAACATGGGTGTTTGTCTTGGTCTGGGTATTTGTAATATACGTATTTACAAAAAATAAAGTAGGTATATATGTGTGTTTGTCTATTGTCTAATAATAATATAATAATATTCTACACATATACATAACACCATCTAGCCCAAACTAAGCAGAGCTTGTGCTATGGGTTCTAGACAATGGATAAACATACATATATACTATTTTTTTTTTGTAAATACATACATATTATACATAGAAACACCCAGACCAAGTCAAACATCCATGTTCATGCACACAAATGTTTGACTTGTGCGGGAATCGAACCCGCGACCTCAGTCATGACAGTCAGTTACACTAACCACTATGCCATCGAGGTCGACTTTCAGATCTTAATACTAGTACACATAGTACAAGCTCTGCTTAGTTTGGGCTAGATGGTGTTGTGTGTATGTGATAGAATATTATTATTTATTATTTTTATTATTATGAGGTCTTCCAAACCGAATTTCAGTCACGGCGGCCAATCTTAACGGAGACTAACCAAATGGTCAACTCAACATTCACATTTGCACTTTAATATGTAAATGTTGTCATTAGTCGTTCGTTATTAATAATAATAATAACGTTTTTCATCCATAGTTAGCAATATACCGGTCCACCAAACACCCATGCCTATAGCCCATATATTAGAATCTATACGTAGCAATAGTCCTACGCCTGCTGCGGCTAGTGCCGCTGTAGGTGTTCCATCCCACCTTTGATTAAAACTCTCGAAGGGCCTCTTCACGTTGGACCCATGTCTCCGTGTAAGCCTCCCAAAGGGCCAGGTATTTTCTAATATAATATGTTAGAAAGTACCTGTGATAAGAGAAACATAATAATAATAATTTATTGGCAAAAAAAAAGTATAATGCGGTGTATTTTACAATATACGACTTAATAAACTAGATACCTACATGAATTAACAAGAAAACACAATGATCAATGGCCCTCGAGCTAGGAAGATCCTGTGTTACTGGGGACATCCAATCCGTCTACATGTTAACAATTATTATGAACTAGGATTCAGATTAAGGATTATTAACTGCATTTTAAACATAACAAGCGAAAAGGTACAACGGGAAAGGACTCTGAGATGAAGTAGAACTGTCAGTCTACGTGTGTATGCATGTAAATATACCACATCATATCCAGTATGTTTGGTGTTCTGCGAGTAGTCTCTGTATTAGAGGTGTAGTTTTATTATGTATTAAGAATTGTCCCTTAATTATTATTAGTGTAAGTGGTCTGCGGACGTTCTGATTAAGATTAAATAAATCAATGAATTTACAATAATACTAAATAAGATTTATTATAGCGTTCACTATTAAGCATAGCTCTCTGCGGATGAATGCTTCAGAAATTCATAATGAATTTTTAATACGTCTGTACTCTATGTATGTCTAGAAAAATATATTTTGTGCGACAAATGGGCACCTATTCTCCTTTTTCCCGAGCACATTGTGTGAAAGGACGTTTCGTATCAGCGCCATTGTTGAAACGTCGCGCGTCGAATATTAGCGAAACATTTTCCAATTGTGATATTTACAGTTCCAGTGATCGCAAAAGCTCTGCTAGAGTTACAATTTAATTAAAAATTTTTTTTTAAGATATTGGTAGACGTCTTTATAAAATATAGGTATACTGTTTATGATCAGACTGAGTAGCATAAGTTCCAAAGGCGCAAAACTGAGTGATGGGTACGATATTGAGTGAACCAAATATCAAATGATTTTACAGGGTTGCAACATTATTTAATTAAATCGAATCTAGACTCAGCGCACTTTGTTACTGAACCTTTTATATGTAAATATAATTTAAGTCATAACGCTTTAACTTCCCTTGTAAAGTACGTAATAAAAATTAAAACGTTGCTGAAATAACAACACAAAAATGGAAACAAACAGGCTAATATTTGTAAACATTATGTTTATCGCACGAACACAATAGCAATAGTAAAGGTAAATCGGTTCGCAATGCGTATCTTGACACAGCTTCTGCAAATACGCCCGTCCCTTTCCTTCCTACTATAATTTTCACGCGCGAGCGAGCCAGCGATAAACTCCGATTTTGTAGGGTATTATTTGCAGTACTGAACGATTCGTAATCTCGACTTAATTTTACATAAATTGTATCGCTTATTTCAGTATTAACAGCTTGTATAAATAAGATAATTGGCCTGTTTGTAGTACCAGTGCTATTGGCTTTTGTTTAATTCTATTACTACAGTAACGAGGTACTGTCTGTATGTAGTCGAAAATTTGAAACTTAATTGGCAATAAATATTTACAGAGGCCTGTGCCCAAAGCAATTTTTAAAACATAAAACAGGATATAGCTGTTTGTTCCGGTTTCAAAAATCACAGAATATATTAGCTAAATTCCTTATGAACCAGACACAGTGAATATAAAACATTCCATAGAGCATTCCTTTGTTGCATAATATTTACACTAATTAGTGTAAATATTATGCCACAGATTGTACTTGCTGTCAAAATATAGGAGGGTATTAATGTTTCATATCAACTGTCATAGATATTAAATATCGCCATAGATGATAAGATACAGGCACGTTTTTAATTTTTGACTTGTAAGAAGTTAAAATTAAAATAAATAAATACCTTATGCGCTATATTTCATTACGATTTATTTTTGAAATACACTATTTTATGACGATATACATACATAATGTATATACGCCACTAGCTTTTACGTTTTAATCGAACACGGCAGCTGAAAAGCAACCTTTTGGAGGAAGGAGGTGGAGCTAAACTGGTCATCGTAACAAATTAAAGTTATTTTATAGTACCCGGACATTATTTAGTTATAGATTTTTAATGTTCAGGTACTTTATAATAAATATACTTTAAACCATTGAGATGATCAATATCATAGACTGCCCGTAAACATGACTGCTGAAAAGCAACCGCAATAGTTTAATTTCAAAATGATCGTAATACCTAAAACATTTTATAAAAACTAACCAACAGTAATATTGTAACAACCTAACAAGCAGCCGAATGTCCACTACGATAATTAAGTCACGTCACAGCAACAAATGTCTATATATAATTATGAAGAGAAAGTATTTAATTACTTTGTATGTCTATTCATAAGATAATACTGGCCTTGTAAGTAATTAAAGTTTATACATTACTGATATAACTACCCCCTTACAAACACAATAGGTTCCTTAATTAAGTTTCGAATACTTCGTTGATAAAAGCATATATGTATGTACATACATATATGCTATATATATACACTAGCGGATCCGACAGAGGTTGTCTTGTATAAAAAAAAGACCCCTTGAACACACACAAAAAAATTCATTCATATCGGTCCAGCCGTTTAGGGGGAGTTCACTGTCAAGACACGTACAGAAGAATTATATTTATAAAGATATGTAATAGAGTGTCTTTAATTATGCTTGTTTGATTTTACAATGAGGTTCCTGGTCTTATCACCTGGTTTTTTATTTTAAATTATTTGTAAACGCCTGATCAACGTTTCGCGTGATCAGAAGGCTGGTCTTTTCTTAGCCTAAAGAATCAGCATTGCCATTCAACGTGGCAATGCTGCCAGTCTTCTGGGCACGTTACCAGTTGACAGCGATGCTGAAGAACTCTACGATACCTACCTAAATAAACCATTTTTGTAAATATTTAGTATTATAATTATTTGTGTTTTTGTAATTATGTTATCTTTTTTAATACGTTTGTAAATATACATATATTAGATTAATTTCTTTTAAAATTATTTCAGAATAAATGTGTTTCTAAAATGTAATAATAATATGTTTTCTTTACTTTCAGGTAATAACAAGTCTATCTGAGGAGAAATCTATTGCAAATAGTAAGTACAGGTATTCGACAAAGCGTTACTCTCGGTTCATTTGTGTGGAAACACAATTTTATACTTTGGATTCGGGATCTTGTATTATATTTCAGAGCAGTAATTTGCAATTGTCGGTTTTATTCATTTGAATGCAAATCATTCGAATGCTCAAGTCATGATTAATGTGATTTCTGCATATGCTTAGTATTTTAAAAGGTCGTCGAATTGTCGAGACACTGGTACACGACATATATAGGTAAACGTGTCAGCAAACGTAATTCAAATTTTGAATATTTAAGTGTCATTCGAATAATAATATAATTAGTGAATAAGCATAATTTTATATTTGAATGTAGAATTGTACAATAACTGAATCGTTGGATATATTTTTGAGACCAGTCATCGTTCGTTGATCGTTTATCTAAATTCCAGTAACATAGATATAATTGAGAAGCTTCTTCTTAGGACTCTCGTCATTACTATGCTTCAATACATAGCGAGCTCTAGGTAAAAAATATACCTTTATCAGTAGGTATGCACCTGCCTATATCTACTGATATTCCTACCTAGGAATATTGGGATATTTAGCCAAAATAGTAACATTGCGGATATGGGCGTGAAATTACATACGAATATATAAGTCTTGAAATATTTAAGCAACACGCTCGAATCGCAAAATACATAACTGTATCAAATTTTTTAGTACACTATGTTTTATGTATGTTTTCACTATTTTTAATCTAGTTTTATTTACATTGTTATATCTCCTCACTGCAGCAATACCTAAATGTATCTATTTCTCTTTCTTTTTTTCACTGCAATACAATAGAAGTGATTTAGCAGCGTCAATGTACTAGTACATTGCGCACATATACTTAAAGCGGTGAACTCACGGCTGTGCTTCAAAGCACTTAGAGAGCGTCAGCAGCCAGTATTTGTTCAGAACGATGGCACTGCAGGTGTAGGTGTCGTTGAACAGCAGTGATGAGGCGTACGGGTGCTGGTACACCTGAGTGACGGTGGCTCCGATACGCTCTGAACTGTCATCATTATCATCATCTGAAACAAGAGAAACATATTTTTGTAGAAGAATAGTCTTTTTAGAATGAACAATTCCCGTGATGCTTTATGATTTTGATAGAATTAGAACTCATTAATCCTAGTAACATAAAAGATAAGATTGCACAGATGGCGTAGTGGTTTAAGTGGTCGCCTCGCCACTGCCATTGCGCCGAGTGTTGTGGGTTCGAATCCCACACGGGACAAAACTTTGTGTGATCCACAAATGGTTGTTCCGAGTCTGGGTGTTCTTTGTGTCCGTTATTTGAGTGTTTGTAAAGTCCTCAGCGACACACACATTATTTAGAAAGAGGTTGTTGTTCGAGATGCATTTTTAGAAAAATAGACTAATTTTGTTATGAGATTTGGATATTTGTTACTCAATCACGCATAAACGGATGAATGGATTCAGATAAATTTCGGTACACTGATAGATATGTTCTGCATACACACATATATTCTTAAAACTTTTTGAATATTCCTGTGTACGAAGCCGTGAGTGTCATGCGGGTAACGTCGGTACAAATGAGTAGTAAATATTGTTTAGACGACAATTATAACTACAGAACCTACTTAAGACTGCAGCAACAATGGCTTTAAAGGTCAACGCAGCTGATTCTAATATTGTCTTTTGTGTGTGTGTGTGTGTGTGTTGTTTTTCATTGTTTCTAGAGCCTTTGGGACTTTGAGGTTTAATCTTAGTGGAGGAATTGTGTTTTTTACACAATATACGTAGGTGGCAAATACTCGTTTGACGGTAGGTGATTACCGTAGCCCATGATTTGTAACCGGGGGTATCTCTCGCCCTTTTCTGGAGGCTTAAATTCCTGTCCCTTAGGGTAAGCCCTAAGCAACAGGAATGTGAGCCTCCAGAATTTTCAGTTCTTATGGGTATACAGCAATAATACTGCCCCGGTGGCGCAGCGGTAGTGAATGCGATTGCTGAGAATGAGGTCTCGGGTTCGAATCCCGGGTCGGACCAACAAAAAGTTATTGGGGTTTTCTAATAAGAAAGGTCAATATCGAAAAACACGTAAGGCCGTTGGTCCAGCATCCTCCTGATTCCTCTCCGGTTGTATAGTATTGTCGTACCAACGGATCATGAGAGTGAACGAAAAGAGTGTGTACTTGTGTTTGCGCACACACTTGTGCACAGAATATCTTCATTGTTCATCTTCAGCTAATAAAATTATTTAAACTATTAAAACTATTTATATTTAGGTTTACATTTTCCCTGACGTTTCGGTTGCTTTTCAGCAGCCACGGTCACGGGGAGACTGCTATATATAATTTATAAGCTAAATTAGTAAAATTCAATAGTAGTAGTAGTGTAACAGTTGCAAAATTATGTAATACAGTGATAAATAAACAACGCGATAAAATCCGTATACAGTAGTTTCATTTCAATGAATAACATTCGCGTAAACAGAAGACAATATTATATAAAGATTACTGAATACAACAATAATTATGTAGTACACTAAATTTAAAATTTAAAAATCCCCCGACACAATATTCATTTGATACCCATATTGAACAATTTTAATTTGTGGAAATTTGGCGGCCATCTTGGATTTGAAATTTATCATAGTGTATATTATTCTACTCGTCAAGCCCTTTCATTTGATACCCATATTGAGGGAGTTGTGAAAAAAATATATAATCCGCCATTTTGTGGTGGCGGCCATCTTGGACCGATTTTTATCAAACGTAGCTAAGAACACTCCCGACTAATTCACCTTTCAAATAAAAAAAAACAAAATTAAAATCGGTTCATCCGTTCGGGAGCTACGATGCCACAGACAGACACACACACACACACACACACACACACACACACACACACACACACACACACACAACACAGACACGTCAAACTTATAACACCCCGTCGTTTTTGCGTCGGGGGTTAAAAACAGAAAATTTGCAGCTTTATTTCGATATTCTTTGAATTATACATACAGAAAGATTTACGCAAAGCGCAACGATTTAGATAGATTGCATGTTCCATTGACATATTATTGATGTTATACGAAACGAAAGCATTTCCCTACTATCACCATATATAACTATAGCAATAAATAAAAATAATGCATTATGGCTTACTACGATGTTAAATCTTACAAGATTGATTAACTTTGTAAATAAATGGATATATTCCTTGCGGTTTATAAACTGCATTTCGGTGCACATTTGACTTTTATCAGACTAGATCGGCACTCTATTTTGTACAGCTTTTATTAGGAAAATGGGCTCTCTGGTATATTCAAAAGCATAAATAAGGTTTGATCGTAATTTATTTTGTTACATATATCTAAATACATTAGATAAACTTGTGTCTGTATATTAATGCAAAAATGTAACAAGATTGTGTCTGTAAAAAAATATATTTTTGTAAAACTAAATGACTATTTAAATTTTTGATAGTCTTCATCATCTAATACTGAACTTTAAGGCTTGAAGCCTTAAACGAGTTTGCTGTCTATAGGGCTGGAAACTAGTTATAATACCTAATAATTAATATCAGTTCTGTATATAAACTGATCCACTGCTGTGTACGAGGCTTTTGTCTTGAGAAGGGCTATAGGCCGACACACTGGCCCGGTGCGGGTAGGCAGACTTTACATATCTTTTACAATATCATGGATACTCGTAGTCATGTACCGTAGAAGCGAGCGATAATTAACTATTTAATAGACACATACATTTTATATAAATACAAGGATTCGCCTATCCTTCTTCATACCTATAAACTTTAACTGTGTCAAATTTCATACCCCTCCGTCCGCGCAATTTTCGTAAAAAGGGGTACAAAGACATATCTTCAAAAAGTCAGGGGTATGTAGCGCGAAATTGAACTCAAAACCTCTACTTGGCAGTCCAAGAGTGACTTCCACGAAGCTAACGCTGCATTTCTGTAATAATATAATATAAATAATGTGACCAAAGAAGATCAGAATCAATAAAAAATAAGTTTTCTGTTAGTACATGTTGTGTTTTTGTGGCCACCGCGAGAAATGTGCGATGCTATTATTTTATCTCTTTGGTTCTTGTTATTTCTATAAGAAGCAAACGATAACTGGCATATCAACCCAATTTGCAACTGTGTGAATGTGTGAGTAGCTTACAGTGTATGCATAACACAGATGCAAACATGACACATACAATACAGTGTCCAATACTCGGAGAGAATGTTTTAAGCAATTTAGTTTGACCCGTTACTGCGGTCGGTGATATTTGCACGTGACGACTCCAGCGATGTCATTAGGGAGGGCAGATATCGGTATTTCTAACATCTGTTACTGTATAACTGTATAGCAAATTCAACTTACGTAGTATAGACATAGAGGGCAAAATAGTGTGGGTTTTGAGAATTTATGTGTATAGTTCCGGAGATAATCATAGTTAGCAAGGTTTTCTAACAAAAGGGAGTAGATGATTAAAATTATTGTAGTTCATTTAAAAGGTAAGCCACGTATATATACATAGAGTACTCTATATAATTAAATTGTGTGTGTGTTTTACCGATCCATGATTCGCTATCTTTATTATTCCCACGTAATAGTGGTCGAATTTATTGCAGTCTATCGTGCGAATTTCCAAATATTATTGATAATTTCTTAATAGAAAAAGCCAAAACAACTTTTGAGTAGATATAATAATAATAATATAATATTACGTTTATTTTCTCATCAGAATATTACGTAGATATATAACACAGGTTAAGTTAATAATAATTACAATAAACAATATTGTGTGAGACTATTGCCTAAGCTAAGCTTGTGGCTTGTATTTCAGGACACCAGGTCTCCACCTTATTTTACATTTTGGTTATGTACTTATATCCATACAAAAGCACTATGTTTGCTACTTACAAACTATTTATATTTAAAAACAAATGAAAAGCTCGCCAATGATAATTACTTGATAAGGAAACATAAAAAATCTCTAGAACAATAACTCCCGCACTAGGACTAATTAATGTTTGTACCATGGGGACTTTAAACCATTGAAATAACGTAGAATAGCCATTTATGATTTACACAATTTTTTGTTCCATGTGGGATTCAAACCCACAAGACCCGACGCAGTAGCAGTGACGAAGCTGCACAACCACAACAACATCCGCGCTCTCAAAAATATATAATAACAAAACGCATTAACAATAGTTTTAAAATATTTGTAATATAAATTTTTATCGATAATCGCACTTCACTAGCTGTTATGACCATTCTGAATAGTTTACATAGATTTCAAAAACATTCTGTTAATATTATGGTTAACATTAATATATAAACATTACATCTTGTTAAATGTAATGTATAAATATTACATCGTTTATAATAACAATGGACATATGAAAGGCATTTATTATCAAAATATCGCAGTTAATACGGCAGGTATTAACTGCGATATTTTGATAGTGTTTTCATAAAAGGACGTGAATACACATTTTACATTACGTCTGTTTATGTTTGAAGAAATTGGCAGAGGTATATAACAATAAACAGCAAAAAGGTTAATCGGCGCTTCCCGTGACCAGAGGGCTGGTCTTTATTTCGCGGAAAGAATAAGCTTTGCTATTCAACGTGGCAATGCTGTCAGTCTTTTGAGGTTTCACAAATGAAAATGAGTGAAACTAAACATCATTCTATCGGTAGGAAAAATAATGAAAACATCTATAAAAAATATTCTTCGATTTATACCCATTTACATTTTTTTAGTTGTTTTGGAACTTGTACCAAGAAAACCTTGTAACTTTTGAACCAGGTGGTTAATCGTGTTGAAACAAAAACGATAATAATAGTGAATATTATGTAGGCAATACCGACGTAATACTATTCGCACCCAAAAAAATGCCGGTGACATAAAGTTAAGAAACATTTTACAGCGTAACTAATTTCCGTACAGTATATTTTTAAACATTTATGAAATTCACAACAAAACTTTCCTTCGACGTTAATTGCTACTTCATAAGCTTTGAAACAACATAAAAACTACATCTGTATCCCAAACAAAACACTTTTTATGAAAGGCTAAACAAGGACCTTACCTACATCACGTACATCTTTGTTCGAACATTGCATTATCTAATCTAACGTAGTTTGATGCTTAGGTCCTAACCCTTTGTCATAAATTACTAAACATACACTTGGGTTAGAAGTGCCACTTATTTTTTTCTAAAGGTTTCTAAAGGCAAAATATCACGGCAACGTCTTTGTTTAGCCTCTCATAAAAGGTGTTTTCTTTGGGATACAGATGTGATTTTTAAGATTTTCAAGGATGTTTAAAAAAATACTGTACGGCTATCAGTTTTGCTGTAAAATGTTCGTTAATTTTATGTCACCTACATTTTTTTGGGTGTGAATAGTATTGCGTCGGTATACACATTCACTATTATTATTGTTTTTGTTTCAACACGATTAACCATCTGGTTCAAAAGTTACAAGGTTTTCCTGGTACAAGTTCCATAACTACTCAAAAAAAATGTAAATGGGTATAAATCGAAGAATATTTTTATAGATTTTTTTATTATTTTTCATACCGATAAAATGATGTTTAGTTTCACTCATTTTCATTTGTGCACTTTATGAAACTCCCACTGTATATAAAAATCTCGTATCGCTGTGTTTGTGGTCGCACTCCTCCGAAACGGCTCGATGGATTTTATGATTTTTTTATGTACATATATTTGGTATGTATGAAAATAGGTCGTAAGGTTGGTAATGTTAATATTACCAACCGCTAAGAAATAATTTATATGGCAGAACAACGTTTGCCCGGTCAGCTAGTTATTTATATAATATGTACTTAAGAATTGAAACATTATATTTACAGATATATACCTATACAGTGTTATTGGCTTTTTCTGTGAGTGAATGTTTAATAGCAGCAGGGCATCTGAAAACGTGCTGGTAGATGGTAATTAATTCGCCCTTTTACATGGGACTTAAAAACGCTAGCGATATATGATATATCAACATCCGTTTTATGTTTAAGTAATTGTTTTATAAGATTGATCTGATATACGTCATCAATAACATGGAAGGATAATATTAGCTAAAAATTTTGGACGCTTCACCCAAAAATTGTGGTCAAACTTTTATTCCAACTTCGCCTGCCGAAAAATTCCCACAATTTAGCCACTTTTTACCGGTGAGTTCTGAAAGCGTTCGTGGCATTTATCAAATAATATACCGTTCGGTATTTTCGTGTCGATCCTTTAACGTCTATCTATCAGGTAAATATTGAAAACTTTTACCGTTCATTCCATAACCTCTCGACTAGTTTCCAGAAGGAGAGGCAGAGATGTATTTTGCCAGCATTTTTTGGGTTTCGCATAATAAAGAGCAATCTTATTGCCTTCTATCGTAATGTCACTGTTAAAAAAAGCCTTTGAACATTTTGTCCGTCTCAGAAATAAAATCTTATAAACAGCAGTCCAGAAATCGATCATGTCTGACTGCGACATTTTAGTCGAAATATTCCCTATGTGGGTACAAAAAAAATAATATCTCTCAAAGTTTGGTCTTATTGAGATATAAATAGGCTTATTTGAAGGGCAACAATACTGTCTACCGTCTACATTACAAAACAATGTGTTCACATGTCCATAATTTTTTAAAACAATAAGAAAGATCAGAAAATTATGCATATCAACAAATTATTGTAAATTACTTCAAAAACACCCTCCATAACCCTTTTCATTTTTGTACTAGATCGACAGATGTTGAGCTAAGCTACAATACAACATTTAATTTACAACTATGTGTCTATTACTTTAAAAGTTATTGTTGTTTGAACATAGCCTATGCGCAAGCACAAAAGGTCTTTGTCGGAACACTAAACAGGAAAAAAAATTATAACACTTAACATTCAAATTAGATTTTATTTAATGGTTTTACAATAATTTAATTACAATAGCTACAGCAGTTACTCAAAGTGGCCTCCTTCAGCTTATAGATACGCTACAGCTCTCTGTACCACTCGGGTTGACGAGCGCCTAATCATGTCCACGACCGGACACACTATATTTACAAGAAGAATTGAAAAATTTTGAAGATTGAACAAAATAAATGAAAATAGGTAATATTTGACAAAACTACTTAAGCCACAGCATAATCCGTGCACTGACTGTACACTGTTTAGAAAAAATCGCAGCGTTTATCAAACAATATACTCGTTGAAGTTTTTGTTCACAGCAGCTTAACAGCTAACACCACAGACAATGTGGAGTTAAGAAAACTAGTGTTTGTTCTGTATCTGCAACCACTAACCGTTTGCAATGGTCTGATATTAACGATAAAACGCTTTATTAAATTTTGTTGAACTAAATTGTTGTTTTTGTTTCAGCTGTTAGTTTTGGGTTGAAATTGTGTTTTCTGTGAGGACTCTGTTGATATGTTCTTCTGTCATGAATGGTAAAGTTGTAGAATTGACTAATATAATTCCCTACAGACTGCTCTTTAGGGAATACCATGACATTCTTACACATACATTCTTCTTGGAGAACTCCATGCTTTACATCATGAGGGTTTACACTAAAACCAATTATGCTTTTCAGTTTGGAATTTTTAAGAAGATTAAAATGGCTGTTGCTTGATCAACAATGCGTGAGTATGCTTGGTGTTACACACATTTATAGACTTATCCTATTCTTGAAGTGCCATTAATCATAGACAATCCGAAACCAAAATCATAAGTCTTATCCAAGTGTCGTTTATTATAGTTCTGTTCTTCTCTCCATATTTCCAATATAACCTTTTTCCGAACGTGAGACGTGTTTTCGCGACACAAGCCATTACCATGGAACGGCCACGTGACATTTGAAATACAATCACTTTTTTCGAAATACAATCGCTTTTTTACCAAATGAAAATTACGGAAGCATTGATGGCGATCCTAATCGTCTCGTCTATTACTATTTAAATTAAAGAACTAAATCTTATGGAAAATTTTTACTAACCACCAAGCTCGCAAACAAGTGCACGGCCTGCCTAAAGGTTAGCAGTCTATGTAGCCTTTGATTGCTTGCAATAATTATGAATTTTGGATGAGAGAAAAAGAAAAGATAGAAAGAAGAGAAGGAAAAATCTTCTTAAATCACGAACAGATTTATTTTTAAAAAGCACCCATTTCTTTGATTCTTCACTATACTCTTAATCACTTATCAAGAGCGGTATCACATTTAACTTTTTCAGTAGCAGCATAAGCGAAATGTAGCTGTAATACACATCAGCCTACCCCTTTAGTGGCATACTCATCACCAGATATTCCAGTTAAGCACCGAGCGCACTTTACCTAAAACATCTCTTTCAATAAAGCTAAATTGGTATTGACATTCCACCGCTGGCGACCTGAACGTCCAAAATCTCTCTCTGTAAGCGCTGAACCAATATCGCCTATAAGTGGTTAGTCGGTTTATCAAATCAAAGGCATTACTTGTGCTATCGGCTGTACTAACAGCGGTCGGAGATGAAGGGGGAAGTTCGGAAACCAATCAATTATTATAACCTGCTCCAACTATGTCTATACTGGACAAACAAGGTTTTAGCATTTTAGTGTTGGAGTTTGGAATTTGAGATAGTATCTGTAGTTATTGGAGAGAAGTGGAAAGTCAATACGTTGTTTGAGAGGTTATGCGACTTGAAGAAAGTGGTCAACTATCATAGTTTACAGTATGAAATTACGTGTGTGTGTGTGTCTGTATACATCTTATAAAAAATATTTGACTGTTTTAACTGATTAGTACAGCGTTCAAAAGTTGAGAAACTTAAAAAGGATTCTCATTTAAAAAATTTAATCCTTTTGCCAAGATATTGTCGTAAAAAGATATTTAATTATTGTAGTCTCTGATATTACCAAGATTAACAAGTGCGAAATGACAATTTTATCAAAAATACTGTTATCTATACTTACTAATATAATAATTTGCAAAGATTTGATTTTCTGTTTGTTTGTAATAATTTAATTTAATAATTAACCAACCGATTAAAAAAATTGTTTCACCATTAGAAAGCTATATTATTATCGAGTAACATAGACTATATTTTAATTTAAAAAGTATTGTTCACCTAACCTAACTAAATCTACTTTTACGCGAGCGAAGGCGCGGGCAAAAGTTATTAATTATAAAACCTATTTCCTTTGCATTTCGTTATGATATTATATGAATCAAAGTAAAAGATCAGTAAACGTGTTGCCGAACCCCCATCTCACAAACAAAAGATCAAAGGCTTTCCTTTTCATAATATTAGTGTGTATTCCATACTTCTACCAAGGTAACGAGCTAACTTAGAAAAATAACGTTACTGAAACGTAACGTTATACAGTGTTTCATACGTTTCACAATATTTTATTGTGAACTTAGTTAATGAAAGATAGATAACTATTGATCGAATAGTGACGTGCTATTATCGATTAAACGTTCAATCATTCGAATACTTAAGTAATTTGAATGTTTTGATAATATCGATTATGTAAGACCATTACGTAAAATATTATTGGTTGATTGTATATTAGTATTATGTTAACTATGTGCTAAATATAATTTGAATTTTGGACGCTAGTGAGTTCACGAATTTAACTTTCGAGTCGGCAGTACGTTTTTGGGTTTATCATTTACGAATATTTTAGAAAAAGATTAGAATGTTGGAAATGTTCAATACGGTAATATGCGCGTCCCCTATTACGTGAGTTCTTAAATAACATGGCTGGCGAAATAAAAGTGTTATACATTGCACGTCATATATATCTCTAAACTATAGGCTTAGGTATACCTTGGCTTGATTTTGTTTATATTATGTTACTAGTTGACCTGCACAATTTCGTCTGCTTCACATAAAATAATATTTTTCTTCGCAACATTTTTCATTGATGCTTCGCTCCTATTGGCCATAGCGTGATTTTATATAGCCTATAGCCTTCTTTGATAAATAAGCTACCCAACACTAAAATAATTTTTCAATTCGAACCAGTAGTGCCCGAGATTAGTGCGTTCAACCAAACAAACAAACATACTCTTCAGCATAATATTAGTATAGATGATGACATTTGAATGCGATATCATACAGTTATCGATTCTCTAGAAATTCTTAATTGATCGCCGCACATCACTCTGATCGAACGATATATACTCGTAGTTATAGTTACTGCTTTGTTCGCGTTTGTATACGTTGTGGAGGAACTGCTATTGAAATGACAAAGTGCCAAACTAGCAGTTTGAAATTTCGAGGCGAGAATTCATCAATAACGGCTATTCACGCTATGAACTAAAGTTTGTAACTATGTGTATGTGTGTGTTGTGTGTGTAAGTGTGAAAATGTATATCGTGTATATGTATGTGTGATTTCTCTGTGTGTGTACTATGTACAGCCAGCGACATAAGTAGCTTAATAGTAACCAATATTGTAACAGTATTTTACGAATGAAAATTTAGTTACTACTATTCCATAGTAATGTAGTCTTCTTTAATGCGGTAAAATAATATGAGGAACTATTATTGTTTATGATCGCAGACTTTAAAATCTCAGATATGTATATTGATGTATGTAGCTAAATGTACCTATACGATCATGTGTTTTATATAAATGATATGAAACAGATATGTGTTGCGTATTTAACGTATGTAATACAGGCATGGGCTAGTTCGGTGGGTTGGCATAAGTTTGTTATGTTGGTGGTCAATCTTAACGTACCGGTTGCGATTCACCATTAGGACAATATAATTTTAGGGTGCTGATGGGGCTCCCATGGTTCTGTAGCGCATCAGGGATGTTTGTTGAAGCGCACATAGATAGCGTACAAACCATTTTAAGAAAGAGAACTGCTTCCCTGATTTCTCGTTTGCGGGGAAGCGCTAACAGCATTATTGCAAATAGGTTGGTCAGCCCGTTCCTGTGGCACTGGACCCGTTTGCACATCTACGGATCAAGTGCACCAGGAGGAAGGCGCAGATTTTTGAACTAGATTTATATTTATTACTAACATAGTTTTAAGGAATTTGTATGACTAACATTTATGGACAATAGTCTGAAATAAAAGTTTATTATTATAATATTACTAGGTTTGCTTTGAAATTCTCAGATGCAGCACGGAATCTGCTTAAGTGACATTGAAAGACAATAGTGTATCAAGTACCGTTATGCGCGGTGCCTAAAATATTACAAGCGACATGTAGGTTTTATACACCTCTGGTAACTACTTCAACTATTTACAGTATGTTAACGTAACCCACCAGAAAATAGATAGTATGCAATCATTTGCAAATAATTAAGAGGTGGCTAAATATTAGCTTGCAAACCTCACCAATAAACGTTATTCAGCGTAAAGAGACAGTTGAATAATAATTAAGTAACAGCGGCGAGTTTTTCAAAATCCTTGATCAAGGACTCAACAGCTATTTAGATTTGATTTAGAGAGATAGCTAAGTATTAGTTAGGGATAATATTACATATCATAACCATAATCAGACAATTTGTGATTTGAAAACGCGGATAAAATCACAGAAAACTCCTAGCCCTCTTAATGTAACAAACCATGCTCTATTGAAATTAAACTACTATATACGGATTTTATCGCGTTGTTTATTTATCACTGTATTACAAAATTTTGAAAACTATTACACTATACTATCAGCACTTTTTCCAGCAGCCATGGTCATCGCTCCTCGTGACCATGGCTGCTGAAAAGCAACCAAAACGTCGGGGAAAGTGTAAACCAAAAATAAATAGATTTAATAGTTTAAATAATTTTATTAGCTTATAAATTAGTAAAATAAAATCAATAGTAGTAGTAGTGTAATATTTTCAAAATTTTGTAATATAGTGATAAATAAACAACGCGATAAAATCCGTATATAGTAGTTTAATTTCAATGAATAACATTCGCGTAAACAGAAGACAATATTATGTAAACCATGCTCTAGTTCACTTTCCTACCCTTTACATGTCTAGCAGGTCTGTATATATAAAGAAATACATTGTATTTTTTACATGAATTTTACCCTTTTTGGATTATATTGGGAGGTACGCCCACTCCTACAGCAATAAATCCTTCAACAAACATAGCCTGCCTCCTAAATTCCAGAATCTTGGCTCTCTAGGCTATGTCGAGACTCTGTTCTAATTTTTTTTATTAACCAAAGTTGTGTAATTTCTCCTTGATTTATTAAAATCCTAGCGATCCGGCGGCTTTGCACGGATAGTACAAAACCTTAATAAATTAAACCTAAACCTTCCTCATAAATCACTCTGTCTATTATTGAAAACTGCATAAAAATCCGTTCAGTAATTTTTGAGTTTATTGCGAACAGACAGACAGACGCAGCAGGGTTCTTTTTTATAATATATGATAGTGATAGTGAAATCAAATGCTATCGATCCTGAGAGCTTTATATGGCAGTTCAACATCCATCCCAATACATTAACATTCATGTGACTAAAGCCGTAAGATCGCATTATGGCGATCAGAAATTAAGTAATTAAGGTACATAGCAGACATACTGACGACTCGATGGCGTAGTGTTTAGTGTAACCGACTGCCACACCTGAGGTCGCGGGTTCGATTCCCACACAAGTCAAACATTTGTGTGCATGAACATGGATGTTTGTCTTGGTCTGGGTGTTTCTAATATGTATGAGACTACAAAAAAAATTATATATATATGTATGTTTATCCATTGTCTAGTACCCATAGTACAAGCTCTGCTTAGTTTGGGCTAGATGGTGTTGCGTGTATGTGATAGAATATTTTTATATTATATTATTATTATTATACTTTGTAATCAGCAATTACAATATTGATATAAACAAATATGTACAACGATGACTAAACGTAATAATAGGTTACTCTTTTCTATCGCCCCGGTATGTTCCCTAGGGGAAAAACAGGAAACAAATGTTTCAAACAGATCGAACGAAATATTTGCCTGTCCCTCGGTGTATTTTCAGGAGGACAAACGGGACAAACGGGAATTAAAAAGTTCGATCTGTTCTCTCGTAAATAACAGGGGGATAAAGCGACCTTTTATTTCCTGTCTGTCGCCCCGATGGGACAAATCACGGGCAAAGAAAGGAATAACCCATAATAGCGCATTATCACACGTGTAATCCATAAACTATGACGTGGTCGCACTACAAAGTAAATTACACCTACCAGAGGAGTCTACAGGGTCTTGTAGATCTTCTACATCCAATTTGGCAGCCACAGCATTCGCGAAGACGACTATTAACAACGCCTTCCACATGTTCGCTGGTGTACTCGGCACACTGTTCCGTAAGACAGCTGGTTCACACACCGACTAAGAAACGTGCTGACTTAGACCGCACGTTTCTCTATACAGAACTATTAATGAATAGAGTTGGCAGGTACGAATCATATTAGTAAATTATGCGTATCAATAGTATGACAAAATAGCTTTAGAAAAGCTAATACTAGGCACTAGTAATACCTAAGTGCTATGTGCCTTCAACCAAGTTTAATTTTAAGCTCCGTACCACTTAAAAATTAAGAGGTTTTTGATAGAACAATACGTATCAAAGTTTCTAAATTGCAAATCTATTCAGAATACAAGCAATTAATTAATGAAAACAAAAGATTACAGTTACACCTACGCCAACATTCTTAACCATCCTAATCTAATCTAATGTAATCAATAATAGTATTCATATTTAAAAAAAAAAAATGTTTTAAAATAAATAACGCGGTAAAATCTGTATAAAGTCATTTAATTTCAAATAATTTATTTATAAATTCTGTGAGTTTGTGTGTTTGTTACGCCATCACGCCTTAACTATTTCACCTATCATGATGCAATTTCGCATAAACGTTGTCAGGGCTACTGAAAAGGACATAAAGTACCTTGCATCCAGCAAACAATATTGTTTCTGAGCGAGCAATGCCGCGACCAACAGCTAATCTAAACTAATATTATAAAGCTGAAGAGTTTGTTTATTTGTTTGCTTGAACGCGCTAATCTCAGGAACTACTGGTTCGAATTGAAAAATTATTTTAGTGTTGGTTATCCTATTTGTTGAGGAAGGCTGTAGGCTATATAACATCACACTACGACCCACGGGGGCGGCGCAGTAACGATAAACGTGGGTGAAACCGCAGTAACATCTAGTAGTTTATAAAAATGGATTTGTGACGCTTCTTATTCCACGTTTACAATACACGTTATTATAGATGTAAAGAGACTTTCAATATAAGCAAAATAGTTCGGATATTAGTACCTATTCATTGTTGAATGTTCGATGAAAGTGTAACGACAGGTGACGTAATAAAAGTCAATGACACAAGATTCCAAAAATAAAGGTACGAGCTAGGATAATAATAGTAGTTAACCCTTTTGTCCTAACCTTTATCGGACACATAACCGCTTTTAAGTGTGAAATAAATATACGTATAAGGTACGTAAATTGTTCTTCTTAAGAAGTCTTGATGTATATAACATAATTCTGAGTAGTAGAGCCTCGCTGATTTCAGCATGAATGCCGGCGCGGCCGAGGAAGGACTGACTTCTCATAGAATATCGACGTGAAATAGCAGTATTTCTACTGTTGTGTTTCGTTCGGTGCGTGAGAGTGCCGGAGGCCCAATCACCCTCTTTCTCGTTTCCCGCTCCTTCTCCTTCCCACTTCCTTTTTCTCTTCTTCCTTTCCTAAAGAGTCGGCAACGCGCAAATGATGCCTCTGGTGTTGCAGGCGTCCATACGCTACGGTGACCACTTACCATTAGGTGAGCCGTATGGCCCGCTTGTTTGCCACCTTAGCTGTATAAAAAAAGTAAGGCCCTGTCATAGGAGTAAGACCATGTATGAAACTAACTCATATATCCTTGAAGGATCCTCACACTAGTTAACCCGTGACTCCGATCGGTCAAAACGTCGGGAAATAAATAGGTATTTATTACCTATAAATAATTACCAATACAATTTACCCTTTGTCTAATCACTATCACTATATATTATAAAATAAAGAGTTACGAGCCCGTTCGCCCCTCAAGTTTCGCCCCGTAGTAGGTATTTGTTAGGTTTCTTCTTAAATCCACTCAAAAATATTTACCGTCTTTCTATGAAAGGGGCGAAGCTCAAGGGGCGTACGGGCTCGTAGCCAAATAAAGCCGCGTCTTTATGTCTGCCTGTTTGCGATAAACTCAAATACTACTGAACGGATTTTCATGCAGTTTTCACCAATTGACAGAGTGATTCATGTGGAAGGTTTAGGTGCATAATTTGTTAAAGTTACCCGTGCGTAGCCAGGACTGGTCGCTAGTATTATATTAAGTATGACACTTTTTACGAAGTGGAGAGGGCGAGCCTGTTGTCAATCGACAAAACAGGCCCTCTTTGCCAGATTCTTTTTTCAATCGCCAAATTATTATAATAATACAATTCCATTTTATATTCTTTCTTTTATATAAGCTGCTATATGTAGTTATTACAATTGAACCCAAGATCTCATGCACAACTTTTGCATTCCCTAATGCTACACTACTAATACAATCCCAGCGTTGCATTGTAAAATCTCAATTCCCATGTTGTTTGTTTTTTTTGGCTGCCAAGAAGCACAATGGGCTTATTGAGTGTCAAAGCGTTCTGAAAGTGGCTCTTGTTCGTGGAGTACGTGCCAATATTGGTTTTGATGCGGCTTATGTCAGATTGCTTATACATCAGTAATACCTTACCTTAATACCTGTAGCTTTTCTTAAAAGGATAAAAGTGGGATAGTTGCCTAACATTTCTTAATTAATAATAATAATATTCTATCACATACACACAACACCATCTAGCACAAACTAAGCAGAGCTTGTACGTCAGGTACTAGACAATGGATAAACATACATATGTACTTTTTTATGTAAATACATACATATTATACATAGAAATTAGTTATTATTTCTTTGAATAAGAGAGATTTTTACTTATTTACATTTTGTACCGGTAACCGTGTCTATTAGTTACTTTATATTTAACTAGATATTGCCCATAGTTCCGCTCGCCTAAATGTAGGTTAGGTTAGTAGCAGTACAGTTTTTCTAAATGAAAGGTACTTTATGTCCTTTTTTGTGCCCCTGACAAAGTCTATGCCAAATTTCAAGATGATGGGTCGAGTAGTTAAGGCGTGAAAGTGTTACAAACAAACAAACTAACATTCCCTTTTATGTAAGTTAGGATGATAGTAGAACTAACATCCTAACTAAGTATAACACATATTTGGAAAACTAATTAATTCCTGGTAGTAGTTGTGCGAATTGATGCTTACGATGTGGGTTAGACGCCCCGATGCTCTTATGACTGTGAGGATTGTTACTTAGAGATTAATAAAACAAAATTTATAATCAGTACTTTTATTTTTATATGATAATTTGAATGATAAATTATTAAAATCTCAGCTAATAATAATCTAACCTCTGATAGAGACGGTTAACCACCCTAAATAAACTTATCGTCTTAGATTTTTGTTAATAGATATTATCAAAAATCTAAGACGCTAAGTTTATTACAGTCATACATAACACTTGTGTTGTGCTTGTACATTTTAGCTTTTTGATACCAGTATTGATCTTGTAAACATAGTCATTACTAGAAAGCAATAATTAATAGATAGTATTTATTCCTTCCACCAAATTATTGCACTACTATTGTGTATATACTATTAAATGTACGTATAAAAAAGTAAAAAAAGATATCTATCTGAATTTGAAACTATGTTGTTATCTTGATATCTATTTTTTGTTTGAGCTTCACACAAAAACCAAAAATTGGATTTTATTGTAGTTAACATTGTTTATAGCTAGGATTTAACTAAAAATTAATCGTTGCCAATTGACGGCGATGCGGAGGAATATTATGACGCTTTTTAATTATGCTGTTTTATTTTTCTCTTTAGTTAATATTTCTTGTAAATAATTTGTGTAAGTATATATATTATGTTTATTATTTGTTTATTTGATGTGCAATAAATAAAGTGACTGAAAATCTAAGTTACAATTTGTCTGTTCAGTAACATATGTTACAACTAAATCCACAGCGAGGTCTATCAGAAACTTTAGATGTAGAATTTTATATTTAATTTGATATACAGTAAGAGTAAAATCCAGACTTCCTAACTAATGTTATAAATGCGAATGTATGTTTGTTTGGTTGTTATTACACTATTACAACTGAACTATTAAACCGATTATCATAAAAGTTTACATACTCTTCGTCATGAATTACAGGAAAAACGTAGGGTACCAGAAAAAGTACTGTTCCCGGGTGAAGCCGCGTGCAATAGCTAGTTATCAATAAATGTTTAACTTTTCGTTATTTTCAGATTCGTGTAGGATATCGAGATGTATTTTTTTTTTTTAGACTAACAAAAGTTTTTATATTTACAAACGTATTAACATAGCTACAAAAACACAAATAATTATAATACTAAATATTTACAAAAATGGTGCCAATGGTGTGCCCAGAAGACTGGCAGCATTGCCACGTTGAATGACAATGCTGATTCTTTGGGCCAAGAAAAGACCAGCCTTCTGATCACGCGAAACGTCGATCAGGCGTTTTGTACAAAGAGATGTATTAATTTTTGATACAAGCCATGTGGCGGCATCGTACGATAGATTTAAGAAAATATAATTTTATCTGCCACGTCTATTACCAATAATTTCTTATGTGTACTAGGACGTTAGTTAACGCAGGATGTTTTCATGGTGCTAGAAATGTTTGTGTCAACAACTAGCCTTAGCGATACTAGTTCCGCAGTATGGCCAATAGCGTGCGGCACGTTCCAAGTATTATCTAAGATCACATTAAATTTCAATTCGAAATGGTAACCAATTATTAGGGCGTCATATGCTATTCTAGTAACATAAAAAAGAAAGTATGTGTAGTGATGACAGTTGGCTTGCTAGTCTCTATGATGTAACTCCTTTGAGTGTAGCAGGGAAGTGGAGTAATGTAGACAATTAAGAAATGCAACTGGAGTCTGCGCTCATATTTAGTAGAAAATGGCATTATAATATCAATCGTTGCTGATATATAATGTATTTCTGCCTACTATAATGTTTTTTCTTTATTGATTTTAGGAATATTTCATAAGCAGCGATAGCTCAGTGGGGAGACCAACAGACTGCAATGCAGAGGGTCTCGGGTTCGAACCCATATCGCGCACCTCAAACTTTCGGAAGTTATATTACTTTTTGAAATTATGATTGACAATTATCGCCTGCTCTGTGCCTCGGAGAGCACGTTAAGCCGTCGGTCCCGGTTGCCATGAACATCTATGGCAGTCGTTATTTTCCCAATAAATCAGTCAGTTCCCTATAATATCCTGATACTGGTCTAACCTTAGGGTATCGTTAGCCTTCGGGTTGCGGAGGTCCGGTGGCAGCCGGTCCGTGTAAAAACTGATAGCCAGTCAAATCCGGTTAGATCAGAAAAGCCGATCCCAAATGACTTGGGAATAATAAAGGCTACGGAGAAGATTGATTTTAGGAATTTTATCCAAACGGTTATGCCAATTCCACTGTAACCTGTTACAAAATAGCACAAAATATATATTTATCTTAACGGTTTTAGGTAGTCATTCATGAGCGGCTGCGACCATTTTAAATATAGCTAATGCTAGTTCTGAACCAGGTTTAAACAAAGCAAATTGCATGATACCCACGTCTAAAACTTTTATATTGTACTGTCTCATGAGTCTCGTGAGATGAGATACATATGAGATCAGATCTCTCTTTGGAAATGATTCTTTTTACACTCTGTTAACAAGTGTTGCGTATCGTCAAAAACACTGCCTAGTATCATAGAGCCCTGTGTTCGATTTAAAAGTAGAAGCTATTATAGCAGAGTAGTGGCCACAGCTTTCTATTAAAAAATAGCACGAACCACGTTCAGACAGATGACCTTGCAATTTTTCGTAGTTTGGAGAGATCACTACGATGTATCTATCCTGGTTAAACCTAATATCACCCTGGGGAAGATTGCACTGTTACCTATTATAGTATTTCTATAGTAGTTAGTGTTGCCAGAGATTTCATACAGTAGGTGTTAGTTTATCAACTGAATCATCCGTAGTTATATAGTCTTGTTTGTCTTCAGCACATTAACTCCTGTTTAGCAGGGTCAGCATATTCCAGTAGTATGGTCATGCAAATATCTTTACGGTAGCAAACACGATTTCATCTTGCATAGAAGTATAAAGTTATTATTGATATAAAAAATAAAGTTCAGTACATTAAAAATTGTCTTAGATAGATCTAAACAAAATATTAAGACTAAATTTCACAAATACTAATTGACTAAACATAATTTAGATCTTAAATACATGCATCATGAAGTTGTATTTCAAACGACATTCGCGAGATATATAATCGGCAATTGTTTTGTTACGAATGTACGCATATTTTCTAAATACCTACGCTTTGTAGTTGAATATGTGTATATGATGTTAACATATAATTTTTTAAAGACAGCTCTATACTGATAATGATTTATGTGTCGCGGGGGACTTATGATAAAATGAGATGAAATGTATAATAATGTAATGACTTGTAATGTCTAATAATAATGAAATGACATGAAATGTATAATAATGAAATGACATGAAATGTATAATAATGTATAATAATAACGAGGTGACATGTAGGATGATTTTAATGTAATTGTAACCTAAATAAATAATATTATTATGTATTAGTAGTACCGAATGTAGTATAATTATAATGGAAATTGTATGTATCTTAATTCATAAGTTAATTCAATTATTGTTTGTGCTTAACAATATTTGCATGCCTTAAATAGGCAGATTACAGTTTGCACATAAACTACCAATAATCCACCTGGTTACACCTGTTTTCTATGCGAATAAATATTTAAAAAAAAAATATAAATAAAAAAAATTGGAACAACGACACAAAGAACATCCAGACTCGGAACAACTATTTGTAGATCACACAATTTTTTGTTCTGTGTGGGAATCGAACCCGCAATACTCGTCGCAGTGGCAGTGGTGAGGCGACCACATAAACCACTCCGTGTATAATAATAATAATATTCTATCACATACACACAATACGATATAGCCCAAACTAAGCAGAGCTTGTACTATGGGTACTAGACAATGGATAAACATACATATATACTATTTGTTTTTGTAAATACTTACATATTGTACATAGAAACACCCAGATCAAGACAAACATCCATCTTCATGCACACATGTATGACTTGTGCGGGAATCGAACCCGCGTATTTAATAATACTAGCGGTCGCCTAGTGATCAAAATTCGACCATAATTGATTTAAATTTTAAGTTTGATAGTTATTAAGGTTTTATTGTCTAAAACTATACCCTTATAATCACATTTAATTTAGATTTCGATATATAGGTTAATTTACCTATCATTTTCAAACAAATTATTTTTACTTAACCATACTCTTCAATTGACGATATCCTAAGCTTGCTACTTTGTTCTCTTTTTTCATTATTACATATAAATACGTAAATATATTATAATATATGTCATTATATATTGATATATGTATGTAACCATAGTTACGCGATACGACTGCTTGTGTCAAATGCATAGTTGTGTGCGTGTAGTATTTTTTCATTAATTTAATGTATTTCTAATGCATATTTTATAAAAATATTAGAATTCACCACTCCTTCTCCATATAAACTTTAACTGTGCCAAATTTCATACTCCTCCGACCATGCAATTTTCGTAAAAAGGGGTACAATGTTTTTGCTTCACGTATTAATATATAGATTTTATTTATGTATTGCTTTATATCAAAATTTTACATTTTCTTTGCCGAATCTAAATTAAATCATTATTTTACGTCCTTATTATTAAATAAATATTTCTAAGACAGACAAATTATTCATTTTGTTATTACCGATGTATCGCGCTACAAGCCGGCACCTCACGCGTCGCCGCGCGCTGGCGCAAGGCTCATTAATTTTAGTACATAACAAACTACTTTGCCTAACTAACCTCTTCATTGATATACCAGGGGCCTATTTAATAAACGTGACAATGACAGGTGACAGGTGACAATCCGACAATTTGTCAATTTTTGTTTAATAAAGATTATCACTGACAAATTTGTCACAGTGGAAAATCTACAGATATATCGACTTGTCATGACAATTTGAAATATTTCTGTTTAATAAACAATTTCTCTTGACAGGTGACAACTTGTCCGGAAAAACTTGTCAAATTTGTTTTATTAAACACAAAATTCTCATGACAGATGGACATATTTGTCGATTTGTCAGAGATTTTCGACAGGTAATCTCACTTAAGTCAAAGCTATGCCGCAGTTACATTAGTATCTACAAATAATTAAAAAAACATTTGTGTTAAAGTCGTCGACAGATATCAATAGTAGTGAAGATGAATAGTTGCCGCTCCCTTAATCCCAAAACCTACATCGAGAGCGTCATTAAACAAGCTTCGCGTTCTGAACAGGGTAAGGCGGTTCTTCGCGCCTGGGCAGCTGTGCCAATTGTATAAGGCACAAGTGCGCCCTTGCGTGGAGTACTGTTCTCACCTTTGGGATGGCTCTGCGCAGTACTTGCTGGACGCTATCAACAGGTTACAGCGGCCGGCTGTTCGTATCATCGTAGATTCAGAGGTTACGATTTCACTGGAACCTCTGCAACTCCGTAGGAACATTGCCTCATTGGCATGTTTCTACGAAATATACCACGGGGAGTGCTCTGAAGAGTTATTCCACTTTATTCCGGCCTCCCCTTTCCCATCCAGAACAACGCGTGCTGGGCTCAGATGCCAAAATTGTCGTATTGTCACGTTTATTAAACAGGCCCCAGGATATTAGTAACTATAGTAGGTTTTCACCTAGCCAGTAATATATGTGTCGACAGCGATACTTCTTTAGAAAAAAGTAGGATTACAATAATATTAGCAGATAACAAATTCGTCAATTGACTAACTTCTTCATAGATGTACCAGGGCGTTAGTAACTATAAAAGGTTTTTCATTTAGCGAGTATTATTTGCGTCGACCGTGATAGGTACTACTTTAGAAAATGGCGTGTGCTGCCTTAGTATTTTCTATACGACGCCACAACAATACAACTAGACATTCCACATGCATAATACGGCTAAAATAGGATTACAATATTAAAGTAAATAACAAACAATTTGTCCATTCACTAGCCTCTTCCTAGATGTACCAAGGCATTAGGAACTATAGGAGGTTTTCATTTAGCCAGTAATATTTGTGTCGACAGCGATACTACTTTAGGAAATGGCGCGCGCCGCGGTCCAACTATTTCCTTTACGACGCCACATCGAATCGCCGATACGAGAAGAACTTTCGTGCTTATTGACGTTGCGAGGCCATTCTGTAAGGCGTTGGTAACGGTTTATGTGATAGGGAACTAACCAGATGGTTATCTGAAACTTGTGAATGTATCGTAGGTGCTGGAGCGAGTTGTCAATAGGATTTGGTTATTCTTGAGTGATTTTAATTGACCCTTCTTACGTTATGTGCATTGACGAAGCTTTTAAAGTATTGTATATACATAGTCTCACGACTATATTGCTACAGGTTAAGGCAGAGATGTTTCACACCCACATGAGTTTTGTTTTTAGGTCTACGGTGCAAGCCAATTGCCGTTTATCAGACATAGCTGCGAACATTATATAAGTATGCATAAAAAATGGCGTATTTAATTTATATTTATACAACCATCTTTTTTAAAGTCCGTACGGTAATAAAGGAGTAACTGTGCTGTAGAATTATACCTCAAGACTGTGACTTACTGTAAGAAGTAAATAATTATATCCAGAATGCAGCTTATAATCTTTGTAGTGAATACAACAAAGATTAAAAGCTGCATTCTGGATATCATTATTTCCTTTTATCCCAGGGTAATTTATTATCCTTAGTTAGAGAATGGGGCAATTCTTATTCGCTAACCTAAGATGTAGATGCTAGGTTAATATATATGTAGATACATAGTAGATACATATATAGTATGTCGTAGTCTGAGGCCTTTGTTCCTAAAGAGGTAGGCAGAAATGTGTGAAACTCACATTTCGCTTCGTTTGATTTAAATCCCACGTATTAGACAAGCTTATTGCTATGGCAGTTCGTTATCCGAAAATGTGTCCAATATATACTGGATATCCCGGACTATAATATACCGGACACATTTCCAAATAACGAACTGCTAATAGGATATTTTACGAAAAGCCCAAAAACGCTTTGCTCTTCTCGGTAATCCAGCTCAATGTCACATGCATTTACTATCGCCGCGTCATCGAAGCAATAAAGACAATAATCCACCAGCTAACCCACTTAATAGCAAATAAAATCTCCATATTAACCTTCAAAAAATCGCAGCGATCTCCAAAAGGTTGAAAGCTAAGATAACCCTGTAATAGAGTGACATCGGAGAGGGGCACTTGTTAAGATAACGCACCATTAACGCCCTCAAGTGGCTATAAAGTTGGAGTCAGTTACCGGCTATTAAAGCAGCCTTCGTTTTTGGCGTTTTGTGTATCGGCTATTTATGTCTATGTTAAGGAAATAACTAAAATATGCATTGTAGATAGTATTGTGTCACTGTTACCTCAAAGCTAGACGGAAAATTTAAATAATTTTTGTAGCCCTTTTTTTCTAAGGCCGATTACTTCTCATATTGAGAAGAGGCCCGTGCCCAACAGTGTGCTGTTTATAAACAGGGCCGACGTAATTTTTTTAAGGTTATTATTAATGTATTCGTGATGCAAATTGTCTACGAATTGACATTGACCAAGTTTATACAGTGATTGCTGTTTACCGATCTCCATCAATTTATAACATAGATACATTCTTAAAATCTCTGGAAAACATCCTAAATCAGTGCCAGGCTCAGCATTGCGCTTTAATTGGGGACATTAATCTTGACATTAAAGAAACCACTGCGGATACGCGCGCAGATGATTATCTCAATCTTACTACTCATTACGGGTATATGCCTGGTCATACATTTCCTACACGGGGGGCTAATTGCCTGGACCACTGCATGATTAAGTCTAGGTTACCATCAACTACATTAGTCTGTCATTCGGACATAACAGACCATAGTACTATTATCTGTGGCATGGGGTCTCCCCTACCTAAAACCAAACCTAAAAAAACTTATACTAAAATTGATTATAATAATTTACTCACGGACCTAAAAGAAATTGATTGGACTTACCTGTACAATATCACTGACATCAATGAAGCTACTAAATACTTTATTGAAAGATTTAACTCAGTTATCAACCAAAATAAAACAGTTCGTAGTATATGTAGCTCTGATATTATTTTGCAGCCGTGGATCACCCCAGGGCTGTTAAAGTGTATAAGACGCCGCGATGAACTACATAGCATTGCTAGAAAAATTCCAAATGACCAAGATCTACAGAATAAATATAAACAGTACAGAAACTACTGTATTAACATTACTTACAATCAAAAACAAAATTATAAAAAGAAACTTCTTATCGACAGTAAAAATAATCTTAAGAATACCTGGGATTCCGTTAAAAAAATATGTAATATAAACAAAAAGTATAATAAAAATGAAGATCTTCTTAAAATTAAAAATGAACCCACAGAGTCACTTAATATAGTTAATAAGTATTTTAGTACAGTTGGCGACCAGCTAGCCAGCTCTATGCTAGACACACTAGGCAAAACTGAATCTGACCTTACCCGCGAAATCCATCCTGACATTAATATGCCGCACTCTTTTTTTCTCACTCCAACTAACGAAATAGAAATTATTAAATTAATAGGCACATTAAAGTCCAGTTCAGCAGCAGGGAATGACGAAATCAACAATAACATGTTAAAAGAGACTAAATATTTTGTGGCTAGCCCTCTGACATACATATGCAATCTTAGTTTGTCTACTGGCATAGTCCCCAATCATTTAAAGATGGCTGATGTGGTCCCCATATTGAAGGTAGGTGATACAAAACAACCATCTAACTATCGACTAATTTCAATACTGAGTGCTGTATCAAAGGTGATGGAAAAAGTCGTGAATGTCAGGTTGTTAAAATATCTCGAAGTTAATAATCTACTGGCTCAAAACCAATTTGGCTTTCGCGCAGAAAGGTCCACGGAAGATGCAGTCACAAGGCTTGTTGATTTTGTCATAGACAAAACTGATGAAGGACAGAGGTGTGCCGGTGTCTTCCTGGACTTTGCCAAAGCCTTTGATACAGTACCCAGACATATACTGATAAGAAAACTGGAGGTAATGGGCATTAGGGGGCTTGCGTTGGATTGGTTTAAGTCCTACCTTCAAGATCGTCAGCAACGAATTCGTGTAGGAGATTTCGTTAGTGATTACATGGGCATTGGTTATGGTGTACCTCAGGGAAGTATCCTTGGTCCGACACTCTTCCTCGTGTACATAAACGACTTGTGCTCATTAAAAATACCTAATGCCAGTATCACCACATTTGCAGATGATACTGCAATAATTTTTCACGCTAAAACCTGGAACCAAGTCGTTTGTGTTGCAAGGGAGGGCCTCAGGACCGTATCTCTCTGGCTACAGAATAACCTGCTGACCGTGAATACAGGCAAAACTAAAATCGTCACCTTCAGCGTGTCAAACAAATCAGCACCTAAAGAACCCTTATCAATCAGACTCCATGTTTGTAAACAATCCGTAAATAACGAATCAGTATGCGATTGTAAACCACTTGAGCAAGTTCCCTGTGTTAAATATCTTGGAGTTCTGATTGATGAACGACTGACATGGGACAAACAAATTGATTCGCTTATAAAACGCACCAAAAAACTGTCACACATATTTAAAAAATTAAATGACATAGCTGATACTGATTTAATTAGATCCATATATTTTAGTTTATGCCAATCTGTCTTATCGTATTGTATAACGGTGTGGGGCTCTGCAAATAAAACACTTTTTCTCAGATTGGAGCGGTCACAGCGAGCTATCTTAAAAATAGCATACAGAAAGCCATGGCGTTACTCCACAAATGCTCTATATAATGACTGTAACCACTTGCGAGTGAGACAATTATTTATTCTATCAGCATTACTTCGCTTCCATAAGTACGCTAGAATCTCTGCTCGAATCTCATATAGAGCCTTGAAATGGGATCGGCCAAGAGTACGATCCTCGTTTGCATATAGATCTTTTGCCTTTCTTGGACCCTATCTATACACTAAACTGTACTCAAACAACAAAGAAATTGTAGATATGACTCGAAATAGGTGCAAAAATTATGTGGTGAAATGGTTACTATCTAAAAATTATATTGAAACTGAACAATTGCTACAAACTGGACTATAACTACTACTGATATCAATTTGAACACTCACCCACACACACACACACACACACACACACACACACACACACACACACGTACACGTACACACACACACACACACACACACACACACACACACACACAGATACAATGCTATTTGCTATACTTGGAAGGGACTGAGACCCCACGACACAGGGAATCCTAGTGTGGGGCTCAGAGAACAGAAATTGTTGTTAAGTAGTATGTAACATAGAATAAGATAAAATACTTCTGTACATGTTCTGAAACTCAATAAATTTATTTATTATATTATTATTATTATCTTTATTCATTTAGGTTCAGAAAATAATACTTATGAACGTCAAGGTTATAATAGCAAATTTATACGAAATTTACTTTTACCTGTTGCCATGTTCAGCAAAGCAAGCGCGTAGAACCGATAAGAAGAAAGGGCAAGAATCTTATAACTGCTCTTTTTAATCGGTAATTTTACAATGCTGCTTATTTTACAAAATATATCTATAGTTAGTTTCACGTTAGAACACACCCTCTGACAGAGTTGCGAGGACTTTACAAACATACACAAAGCACACCCACACAACAATATGAGGATTAAATATTTATGTAAACCACATACTATTATTTAATAGTCCCGTGTGAGATTCAAACCTACGAAACTCAGCACTCGACCAGCAAAACAGCGTATCCACTAAGCCGTTTTGTGCAGTAGAATTTAAGAAAACAGTTGAATTATTTGAAATACTGTGCCAATGCCTGCTTTTAAGCATCTGAATTGTCAGTGCAAATATATTTATATTAAACACAATATATTTATATTATACACTGACAATTCAGATGCTTTTATATAATAGCTGTAAATATTTTTCTCGGTACAGACAGTTTGGGTAGTTATTAACAACAATAACCAGCACTCCACGAAAAACAATGACGAGTAATACAATAAGTACTGTAAAGAAAAATTCATCACATCACATATGTACATTCTTAACCCCACAAAGCCTCCGTCAGGTACACCCCTTTGTGCGAACAATTTAGCAAATAATCGTTGGACTGGCGATAATCGGATCGATAGAGGCGTATCTGACACCTGGCGCTTGTGTCAGACAGGTTATGAGTAACCCTGAACAAATTGGGGTGAAACGGGGCCGCTAGAAACTTGTAGTGTAATTGTTGGGGTATGTACGTGTTGATATTGTGATGTTGCTGTAATATCTCTAATGGAAATTGGTTCATGTAGTTCATCGTTGGTTCATTTAGGTTATTAGAACTTTAGTATTTAATTACAAGATGAATGAAATTTAGTTTTGTCGGTGATGTTTTATAAGAATCAAAGCAGCTATAGTCCAATAAATATGGCATCAGTCTAGCAATCGTGAGGTTTATTGAACCACCGATGACGTGAAATGACTTCTAACAAAACCAGATCAGCATATCTGGAGTTGTTAATAAGAATACTAGTTATTTGTGACCCTAAGTTCTTTCATATAGATGAGATATCTAATCTCCTGCATTAGAATTTTTAATCCTGTGTTACGAGGGCCTTTACAAATATTCAAACAACGGACACAAAGAATACCTAAACACGCAACAACTGTTTGTAAATCTTACAAATTTTTGCCCCGCATGGGGATCGTACTCACAACACTACTTACAGCACATTGCCATTTAATCAGCTATGTCACTTCAAGTCTAATTGAATTAAACTGTTTTGAATATGACTAGATATACTTTCTACTACGGTGTAGTTTTGAAAGTATATCTAGTCCGTGAAGCTCTATAAGAATTAAAGTGGTGTATACGAATTCCACACTTTGCGATTTAGCTTAGCTGGAAGTATTAACAAGAATAAATTAGGAATACTTACTAGTAAATTGTAAACTAAATTGCTAGCAATCTTTAAAATAAGCTGTTGTATTAATAAGTATCAAAATATAGATGGACTAGCTAACCCGCGCAACTTCGTCTGCTTCATATAAGATAAAAGAATTTACCCCGTTTTTGCAAAATTTTTCATTACTGCTCTGCTCCAATTGGTGGTAGCGTGATATTATATAGCCTATAGCCTTCCTCGATAAATGGACTATCCAAGACTAAAATAATTTTTCAATTCGAACCAGTAGTTCCTGAGATTAGCGCGTTCAAGCAAACAAACAAACTCTTCAGCTTTATAATATTAGTATAGATACGTACAAACACATTTTGCCGGCCAAGTTTATTCATCCACTACAAGAATCGAGCTTTTTATAAAAAGACGTTTCGCTTAACATCTTCTGTAAACGAAAGAGAGAAAATACAATTTGCAACTCACGTCCCTGTCATTAGTACACCACACCTTCTCCTGAAAGCATCACAGCCTATTCATCGTTGAAACGTCTACACCTGAACCTAGATACGTAACAGATTACCCTCTATTATCCCGAAATCTATTGCTTAGTCGTGTAAACGTGCGGCGGGGTGCGTGCGACCCCGCCGGTACGTGCGAGCAACGTCAGAAACGATTGATCATTTTACATTGACGCTCAAACCCGTTATTGCGTAGACGTGACAACGCTAAATTTTAGGTAGGGTTCAGTAATTTAAATCCCCTTATTAAAAGATTAATAGAAAATTTTGTTTAAAATACATATGATCTTATCTTATCTTGTGTGGGGGCCAGTCTGTACAGACCGACGACACTTCGACCCAGTGGGATCTTTTGTATCGAATTCCCCAATAACGACTGCCATAGATATTCATGGCAGCCGGGACTGACGGCTTAACGTGCTCTCCAAGGCACGGAGTAGGTGATAATTGTCAATCAATACGCACATAATTCCGAAAAGTCATATAACTTATTATGTTAAATGACAAAAATACATATGATAGTCTTATGCTAATTATCCCCAAAGAAGTAAACAATGGTGCATCGCACTAACTTTTCGCCACGTATAGTTTTAGACTCCAAGTAAGAACGGTTGAACCTATTGCCGTCTACCAAGCTGCTAAAAAGAATTACTTGCCAGAAAAGAAATCAAATAAAACGTTGATCTTTACCATTAGGCTGTCTACTTCGTTGTCGCACCGGCAGTGAATGTGACTGCTATATATGTGTTTGGGCTTTATATCTGAGTCGGGTAAATAGTTATGCATATAGTTGGCAGCCTCGATGGCGCAGTGGTTAGTGTAACCGACTGCCACGCCTGAGGTTGCGGGTTCGATTCTCGCATAAGTCAAACATTTGAGTGCATGGACATGGATGTTTGTCGTGGTCTGGATGTTTCTATGTATAATATGCATGTATTTACGAAAAAAAGTATATATGTATGTTTATCCATTGTCTAGTACCCATAGTACAAACTCAGCTTAGTTTGGGGTAGATGGTGTTGTGTGTATGTGATAGAATATTATTATAGTTGTTAGGTTCTTCTGTCAAGAATTTCGAAACATTAAGTCTGGAACAGTGTACACTCAAATTACATGGCACCCAAAACTATAGCTGTCATGATGTGGTTGCAATAGACCTCTGCTTACCCCTCTGGAGATAAAGGCGTGAGATTATGTATGTATAAACTACACTATATATCCTAGCAAGTCCGTGTGAGATCACTTCAATCTAATATATGTATAAGAAAATCGTGGATTATCTCATTTCTTTATTATTAGCAAGACTGATCGGTTTTATTTTGTTATACAGTTCAGGTGGTAAAAAATTGTACGGCTTGCCTGATAACCACCAATAGTAATCGTTTACTCGAGTTTATGATCGCTTGCTATACAAAGAGTATCACTCCCGTGAAGCCCTCTCTAGAAAAAAGGAATGAAAGATAATACGAAAGGATATAGAAAGTACGTGAGTGTCCATAACTTACCAGGCGAAAATATTGTAGTATTGTTACTACTATTATGCTAGTCTCTTAGACTGGTACTTTCACAAATGTACCGCCTCATCCGTACCGGCATCGCTAAATTATTCAAAATCGGGGCGGGCTAAATATAAAAAAATACTTGCTCTGTTTCATAAACAAAAAATATTATTAGTAATGAATCACTATCATCACTATCACTGCATATTATAAAACAAAGTCCCCCGCCGCGTCTATCTGTCTATCTGTCTGTTCGCGATAAACTCAAAAACTACTAAACGGATTTTCATGCGGTTTCACCAATAGATAGAGTGATTCTTTAGGAAGGTTTAGGTGTGTAATTTGTCAAGGTTTCGTACTACCCGTACGAAGCCGGAGCAGGTCGCTAGTTTTAAAATAAATTAGTTTTACAATGTTTATAATTAGTGGGGGTTGGCGTGACATTCTGACTGTATTTCATTAGAATTAAAAAATCAAATCCAATTTGTTATCATAAAGTTTAGGTTACCATCTAAATTATAACTATACTAAATCCCACGCTACTCCTTGCACGCAAATTGCTATGTAGTGTACAGATTTTCCTTCACAAATTTAGGTTTATATAAGGAGAATAAGGTTTACAACACAGTACTATGAATTTTAAAGGCATACAGCAACTGAAATCGCTTCAGAATGCGATTAGGCATAGGTCGTTGGTTTTGGCTCTGTACTAATTCTCTCACTTTTTACTGTTTTCCTGGTAGGTATTTTATGAATGTCTACATTTTACACAAAAAGTTGTGTATAATTTAACTATGGGACTCGGAAAATTCATGATTGTTTCGCACGGTATATATGTAATATATTTGCCTCAGTGGCTTATCGGTTGTGAATACGACTGCTGGTGTAGGTTCAATTCCTGGGGACAGAGCAGGAATGAGTACTATTAAGCAATTTCCAGGAGCAACATGAGTTCTGATAATGTGTCCTGTTGGACGTCAATAGACTTCCTCCCTATTATAAGGAGACTTAAAACCATACTTGGCGATATGTGATTGTAATTGACCTTAACCTAGCTCTTGCTGACCCGTTACCCGGCTCAGGAATCTGATATAAGTGTACGTATATCTATCACACTGGACCAAAAGAGCAGCTATCATTAATGCTATCAATTAATAATCATAATTTATCTACTATCACAGTATAAGCAGGCTTTGAAAAGGTCTTTTTGACGTCACTTTCAATATAATCCTCTAAAATACATCATAATCTAGGTATAGAATCAGATACTACGGCATATACAGCTCATAAACCCCGAAAATTTCATATAAGCTATCCAGCTATTTCCCTTTGATTAATCTATCCCTGAATCTCAAAGGATACAAACACCTCGGCTTATTGCACTCAGAGTAATTACGGATTAGGTACACCCAACTGAGATTCACGCCTATATGTCCACAAACGGGTAAGCAGTATTATACCTACCTATATTTACGTTCTAAATGACTATGATAGAGAGCCAAATACTGTCGCTACAGAGTACATTGGTGTTCTTCATACTGCGACTGATATTTTCGTAAAAGAAAACCTAATTACACATTACTGATCTTGAAATAGGATACAAGATTGCTGACGCCAAATATTAGACCTAATTTATGCCATGGGAGCAACGAAATAGTTTGGAAAAATCTTTTTTGTTCTGTGGAGACATTTATATGACGAACAATGCTCCATTATCTAGGAAACCAGCTCAAGAAGCTCTTTTAACGTCTGAACCAATTTTATTTATAAATTTATAAAAATCAATTGCCGTCTAGTCTCGTAAATACATTTCTAGTCACCCAAAAAATTAAAATTGCTTTGTACGAACGCGTTGTGTTTGTTACCCAAAGAAACACTAAAAAAATCAAAAAGGTCTAAATATAAAATTTCGTATGGCATTGTCACTTCGGATTACCAATTTTATTTAGGTGCTACATATTGCTATACATTCTTAACTAATTAGATTTCAAAAAACCACACATTAATTCGCTATACCTATATCCATTTATGCGCTAAAATACTTCACACAAAGGACCATCTTATTTGGTTGGAGAATAAAATATCCTAAAATGATTGGATAATATTCTTGTACGGAATCCAGAAAACGCAAGTTGTTTTCACTTAGCATCGCTCAGCAACGGCTTTTAAGAACTTTTTGTTCCTCTTAAGCTGATGTTAATATGGGACGAAATTCTCCAAAAGCTTCGATCTCGGTGGTACCGCAATATTGGATTTTTTACTCGAGCGAATGTCTCTAAGGACAATTTCAAGGACTTAAGTGAGTAACTTGGTATTTTTACGGTTCGGTACTTTTTAAATGTAGTACTTGTAAATATATTTTCTTATGTGCGTTGTTTTATCGTGTATAGTTATTGAGATCGTTATAATTATAATATCAGCCCTGTTTGTATGCTGTCCTATTACTTAGCACGTGCTTTACTCAGTATTCGAATACTTAAGCTAATCCACAATTCTGACCTATTTAGTATAGCCCATAATATACATATGTGCAAGAACATTATGAAGACTCACAGATATGAAGATATTCTTACGATGGCTTTCTTCAACTTTAAAGCTAGCGATAATTTTATTAATCAGTCAATACGCATATAATTTCAATTACATCTGATTCATAACTTCAAGAAGGTACATTGCGCATACCACCTTACACTCGGTATCTCTACGTGCTAACCCAAGACACATTTGAAGCGTTAGCCAAAGATAGACATCTAGGCTATCACTGCAAATCTTTTGTTGGCAAAGTGGTCTTGGGTTTTCGGTTAAGAAATTCTCAGTGTCCATACACAGTCACGTAATCTCGAAATGTGCGCGATAGACGACAATAGGATACTTGCGAAATGTGTGTGTAATACATTTTTGTATACTATGTGTGTGTGCTGTGCTTCTACCAAGGCATCATCAAGGCAGGCCTGAGCCGATATATTATTTAAGTAAAGTATTCAAAGCGCAAAATCAAAGTAAAGCAGCGTTAATATAACTTTTGCGCCTTAATTCTTCATTAAACTAGTCCACTTCGTACATTCGATACAATTTGTAACAGACCTTCGTCAATATCTTAAGTCCTTCCGGAATTAAATTGTCATATAGCATCGGAATGAATTCACCCAAATTACTTTTGAGGACACCATTGGGACCTTTATAAGGTTTTGTACGTGGCTGGCTACTTGATCGATAGCCCCAGGATAACCGTAACCCCAATATAACCATAATTTTAACATCTTACTTTGTTTATAACGGTACCTGAATAAGTGGTGGTACAAAACTCATTATAGGTAGCACATCGATCGAAATATAGCACGCTGTATTTCTTTTAGAGTTGAAAGGCATTATATTATTCGTAGCAAGTGATGATGAACAGCGCCGACAGTACAGCTATAAAAGTTTCGTATTTATATTACCTGTGTAATTTCCACTGACGCGCTTAGTTTATGACATGCGGGGCGTTTCTGGCAGAAAGCTTGGGTATTCGGAGCCTCTGCATACGTATTATTCTGCAAAAACAATCAGTCAGAGATATTCAGAATCATTCTGTTACATCCTATATTAGAAATAACTTCTCAATCCGCAATAAAGGTGCAATTATTACTATTAATTATATATTAGTTCGAGATAAAAGATACTCATCAGCATTTTAAAGGTTCTGATAACATGACTAGTTTGTATACCATTTCTTTAAACTTTGGTAAAAGTACCTCATTAATTTCTATTAGAAACAATATTTTTTAATCGAAGTCACGTCCCAATTAACCACTAATATTTGCGTAAAATATGGTTTCACTACGAATACTATCATTTTAAAATAATTATACATAATGTTTTTATCTGTAAATAACAAATAAAACGAACCACGCCATCTCTTTTACGTCTACACAAGGTGAGAAATAAGTTCAAACGCTTCGAATCAAAATCAAATCTAATAGTTTAAGCTACCATTAAAAGGTCCAACAAAACTTACAAGACACCTCGTGAAAGTGCTTTGTAGGTTATTTTTTGTGATCAGCTGCAACGAAAACCTCTCTCTAATGTAGCCTGAACTAACCGTCAGTTGGCGAGCTAATCAGCTTACAAACGAGGATTACAGGATGCTACTGCGAACTTAAACCTATAGTTTGACTTAAGACAACTATAATAGGTCAAGAAGAATTATTGCAACTTGGTAAAAGTAAACATACTTTATTGAAGGGGGAGGGTCAAACGTAACTACAGAAAGATTACGTTCAATCCCCTCTTGTTCATTAGAATCAATTTAGATTTGTAGTTTCATCGCCTTAAATTGTATTTTTTGTATCCCACATTTTTTACAAGTTCTATTAGCATCTAAGCGTCGCTATACGCTATAAACAACACAACATATAAAAATTAGTAATTTTTCATACTATTTTTAATTTCTTTTCTAGGGTCAATAACGTGTAGATGATACCTCTGGTATTGCAAACGATTATAAAGTCTTCAGGCCGTAAGCATATTAATTACATATAGGCAGAAAATGTGGCATTAAATAGAGAATATTAATATCAGTAACAATCTTACAAAGTCTTTTTTGACTAAATGTGACAATAACAATACAAATTATTAATTATATACATAAAATAAACACAATTCTTTAAAACTAACCTAACCTAAAATATTATAAAACAGAAATAAAAAAGAAAAGAATACTAAAACCCTCTATAGGCGTCATAGAATTCCTCCGCATCACAGTCGACTGGTAATGTGCTCAGAAGACTGGCAGCATTGCCACGTTGAATGGCAATGCTTATCCTTTCCGCGAAATAAAGGCCAGCCCTCTGGTCACGGGAAGCGTCGATTAACCTTTTCGCTATCTCTCTATAAAGAGCACGAGCACTGGGACCCCAAGACCCTAGAGTTAATAATATTAATATTAATATAACTACAATAATATTTAAAAACCATTTTAATCTGGGCATTTTTAATCGTAATTAATATGTCAATGATTTAATTATGTGTATGCCCACCCATCCAAGAAACAGGCGCAATTTATGAACATATATGTAAAGTTCTAAAAACTTAATAAAGTTTTCGGATTACATCCAGCTAGGATGTAATCCGAAAACTTTAATTGGTAAAGCCTATTCTATGGCGGAACATTTTTCTATTCCCTTCGGAGTAAGAAACTTATCACCGAACTTTATGTACGGTAATAAAAATGAAAGTTAGGTCTTAACTCTCGCAGTATGAGGTCAACTAGCAATCAACTTAGTTATCAAGTTGATTGGAACATAAAACAAGAATAGACATGTACTTTGGTTCATCGTAGTATTTTGATTGTTTCCGACGTTTAACCATTACCCCTTTAGTCCCGGGTCATATGTTGGAGGCTATGTTTGCGTGCGCTGGTAAGACTTGAAGTTCGACAACCAGATCAGGCGAAATGCTTTGGGTTATTCTGTGAAGTAATTCTTAGTAGTATTACGGTGTATGGAAATGATCGTATAATATATGGGACCTACAAATACAGCTAGTAAAATGTGGGTTTGATGTACCTCTGTCTGCCTACCTCCTCGCAGATATATAAACATGATTTGAAACATGGTCAAACATTATGTGAAATATGTTTAATGTTTTTCTATCGCGTTTAGTCTGTCGGCAGTGCAAGGGTCAATAGATTTTACGGATGGATTAGCCCATCGTCGTCAAATATTTGGTTACGGGACAAATGACCTGGCTTGCCGGGTAAGTACAAGTCTCTTACTAGAAACTGGTTTAAAAACAGTAACACTATCATTCCTTTAAGCCCAGTAAGTAAGTTTTATTCACGGAAAAAGACTTACGTAGGTTCACAAACCAACCTATCCCATTTCATCCCATGCGTATTAAAGCCATTTTCTTTAGGTGAGCAAAACGTGCGTGTTTCCCGGGTATTGCAATTTCAAGCGATCTATAGCCTCGCTAAATGCCTGCCATCAGGTACTCCATATCGATATATCTCCTCCGTAGTATTAAATAGACATGTATAATACCACATTGTGCCGACGCCTTCTCTTACGTAAATGTACGTACGTTAAGTTAGATTAGTAACATAACTTTTTCTGGATAAAAGGTACCTATGTCCTTTTCTGTTCCCTGCACAACGTGTATGCGAATATTCAATATTCTTGTTGGCCTCGATGGCGTAGTGGTTAGTGGAACCTACTGCCACGCCTGAGGTCGCGGGCTCGATTCCCGCACAAGTCAAACATTTGTGTGCATGAACATGGATGTTTGTCTTGGTCTGGGTGCTTCTATGTATAATATGTATGTATATACGAAAAAAAAGTATATATGTATGTTTATCCATTGTCTAGTACCTACCCATAGTACAAGCTTTGCTTTAGTTTGGACTAGATGGTGTTGTGTGTATGTGACAGAATATTATTTATTTATTCGAAATTTCATAATGATCTGTCGAGTAGTTAAGGAGTGAAAGCGTAATGAACAAACAAACTCACTTTCGTATTTATAATATTAGTTAGTATAACAAAATGGCATCCTCATTACTTGCCAAACATATTAGCAGTATTGGATTTGGCACATAAACTAAATCAAACAGTTACAGTTTGCGTTGATTACGAACTTGATCGAGGATTCGACACTTCACACAAGTCAATAAACTTGCCAAATTAAATTATTAACAGCCGACATGACCATGGCCGTGACCATGGCTGCTGAAAAGCAATCGAAACGTCGGGGAAAGTGTAAACCTAAATACAAATAGTTTTAATAGTTTTAATAATTTCATTAGCTTATAAATTAGTAAAATTCAATAGTAGTAGTAGTAGTAGTGTAACGGTTTTCAAAATTATGTAATAGGTACAGTGTTAAAGAAACAACGCAATAAAATCCGTATATAGTAGTTTAATTTCAATGAATAACATTCGCGTAAACAGAAGACAATATAATGTAAATCAGTTAATTCAATACCCACTGGAGCTCCTAAATCGAATGTTCATTGAATCTTTAGAAACAAACAATATTAGCTTCCAGATATGGAAAACACAGCTTCCTCTTTAACTAATGTACCAAGTTTGATTGACTGCCCGCATGGCGTAGTATTTTAAGTGGTCGTCTCGCCACTGGCACCTCGCTGAGTGTATGGGTTCGAATTCCACACGAGACAAAAAATTGTGTGGTCCACAAATTACTATTTCAAAGAATTTTAATTATTGGAGTAGTTAACTATCTCTTGATACTGGGTAGCTAAAGTTGTATAAATATCTTTACACTTGTTTATAAGTATTTTCATTGTTGAAGGTGATAACTGCCGCACTTGGCATAATTCCTGTGTCACCGGAGACTTTAGAAATATTGAAATAACGGACACAAAGAACACTTAGACTCAAAACAAGAATTTGAGTATCACGCAAAATTTTGCAGACACGTTACTTGCCGTAATAGTAGTGACGAGGTGACCACTTTTTTTTTTTTTTTTTAATTCTTTTATTAAGGAGTATAGTCAGACTTGACTACATTACTCCATTGAATAATCTAAAAGTGTGACAAAACATCTACAATACCATTTAAAATAATAATAACATGTGTGCAAAAATATCAGGTTCGACGTCGTATACCAATTTCAACGATTCTGTATAATAACATGGCCACCTGTGATAGTGGACATGTTAACACTACATTACAAGCTCCTATTTCTTTAATATTAATATCATTTTGTAACAACTCATGTCTAAAATCTTCGTTCCGAGCACATTCCACCATAATATGCCAAACATCTTCTAGTTTGCTGCAAGCGGTACACAATGGTGACGGAACTTTTTTCATTAGATGTGCAAATTTATTTAGTGGTATATGCCCGGATCGAAGCCTGAAAGCTGTTATTAAAGTACTTCTTTTAATTTCACCCTTCTCAAACCATGTTGTTCTGCAGGGCTCATTTTTTATAGTTTTGTACCATATACCTTTCTCCACCGATCGCTCGTCAAAGTATTCTTTCCATAGGTCATAACAGTGTTCTTTTAGTAAGTAGATACGATCAGTGTAGAAAGGTAATATGTTCAAAGTTTCGCCATCACTTGAAGCTTCCTTCGCCAAACCATCGACCTTCTCGTTCCCTACTAGCCCAATATGTGAGGGGATCCACTGCAGGATGACCTCTTTCGAATTAGATTTTAAGTCAAAAATTAATTGAATAATTTTGTAGGCAATCGGTGTGCCTCTTAAAGAAGAAGTACAACGAGCCAAATGTTGTAGGGAACTTTTGGAATCGGTCAAAATAACAAATTTCGAATAATTATCATTAATAGAACTGATGTAGGACAAAGCTTCGAGAATGGCAATTAATTCTAGGTACATAATAGACATATTGTTTGTAATTTTGAACTTTGAAGATATTCTTAACTGGGAATCATAAAATGCGACGCCCATATTAGAACTATCATCTTTTGAACCATCCGTGAATAACTTATAATAATTAGAATAATTACTTTCTAAATATGAAGAGCAACAATTTCGTAATGACGAACTATCGTATTGTCTTTTAGCTTTGATTAAGCCCTCAATTTCATGTATTACTATACCTCTCAAGTCAAACCAGTTCATCCAAAAGTCTAGTGTGTACCTATCTAAATACATTCTTGAGTCTATTTTAATGTCTGTGAATTTTTGGTGTATTTTAATAATAATGGGTATTATTTTTCGCCTCCAGTATCTACCTGTAATTAATGATTCTAGTTTAGTAATAGTATTAATTGTCTCATTATTTGATATTGACCTTGCTTTTAACCAAAATTTGCCTGCGAGATATAGACGACGAATCTGTAAGGGCTGTAAACAAAGCTCACTCTCCATCACGTGGATGGGAGTGCTTTTGACGAAACCTCCAATGATACGCATGGCTTCATTCTGAAGTTTATCTAGTTTAAACAAATTAGAACGACTACTATTACCATAGAGAAAACTGCCATAGTCTATCCTACTTCGGATGATGGAAATGTACAACCGTCTCAAGTGTTTTGGGTGAACACCCCATCCCGGACCTGCCAGAATTTTAAAAATGTTTAAAAAATTGTGTGTTTTCTCATATAACTCATTAATGTGCTTAGACCATCTTAAGGATGAATCTAACCATAACCCTAAATACCTCACACTATCAACTTTTTGCAATGGTTCATTATTTATAAATATTGAGGTGAACATATTATTTCTGTTTACGCCTTTTTTAAACACGCACAATTTACTTTTAGTAGGGGAAACTGTTAAGCCTAAGTTTTGTAATAATTCAACGATTACATTTAAGGAATTTTGCAGGGAATTACCAGCAATTTCTAAGTTTTTTTCAGAAGTATATAAAGTAAAATCATCAGCGTATTGCGAAATATACATATCATTAATTACATTACAAATATTACTAGTGGCAATATTAAATAATAAAGGGGATAACGGGTCACCCTGAGCTATACCCTGGCTAGTACATCGACTTATATAATTATCACCAGTTTTGATTTTTAAATATCTTAAATTTAGAAAATTCCATAGGTAGTCGCATATCTTAGATCCAATACCTATGTTATCCAGAATTACAAGTAGTGAAGTTATATTAATATTATTATAGGCGTTATCGATACCCAAGAAGCAAGCCACAGTTACGAGATCTTTTGAAAAACCTGTTTGGATCCTTGTCACAAGCCTAGTTAAGCTATCGAGACATGATTTAGACTTCCTAAAGCCAACAGTCTCAACTGAAAATATTTGTTTCTTTTCTAAATACCATTCTAATCTCTTATTAATTATGGAGTGAAATATCTTGCAAACACAAGATATTAAACTGATAGGACGAAGAGAAGAGGTTACCGAAGGATCACGGCCAGGTTTGGGGATCGGGACTATACAGATATCACGCCATTGTGACGGTGTAAAACCAGTGGATAAGAAAATATTGTAAAGTTTAACCAAAATAAACTTCCCTTCTTTAGGTAACCTTTTTATCATTGAGAATGATATATTGTCGCAACCTGGAGCGGTGTCTTTGGACTTAATACAAGACTCCATTTCATGTAACGTAATAGGCATCTCTAATTTTTGGTTATTCGACTTAAACAGAGGTTTACAAGGAGAAACAAAAGCTGGACACAGGCTCGCTAACAAATCTTCAGCTTTAGTTATATCTACGTAAAAATTTTGCGTTCTATTCCCTTTGAGCCACTTCATTTTCCTCCACATATCAGCTGTTGATGTAACATCGCCCAAAGAATCACAAAAATCATGCCAGCTCTGAGACGCTGCTTGCCGTATAAGTCTCTGCGATTCTCTGATGCGATCGTTTAGGGCTAACAGGTTCGTAGGTGTAGGATTTTTCCTGAACTTAGTTAAGGCCAATCTTTTTTTGGCAACGGATTGAGATAACAAAGGAGACCAATAAGGCTTAGGGGTAAATTTTGATGTTGGATTTAAATTAATTTTTAGGTAGGGGATATATTTATCCGCAGCTTTATTAATGTGATTAATAAAATTATCATAGAGATGTTGTGGCTCACCTGTCATATTAAACTGAGAAAAAATATTTTCGAGATAATTTTTGTACGAAACCCAGTCGGCCAACTTAAAATTGCGTTTTTTAATAAAATTAGGATTAAATGAAACATTAGTAGAAATCTTAATTACTAGGTGATCGCTTCCAAGGGACTCGTTTGTAACTTGCCAGTTATAAAGGCACGCTATATCTGAAGTTGCTAAAGATAAATCAGGGGAGCTTTGTTGCCGGGCACGCCACGATCGTGGCGGTAAGTCCCGTGTTTGAGGAGTGGCTGGAGAGGCGGCATGGCGCCCTCACCTTCCGGCTGACACAGGTTCTGACTGGCCATGGATGTTTTGGCCGGTTCCTGTGTCGTATACGCCGGCAAGAGACGCCCGGTTGTCACCACTGCGGCGACTGCCGCGACGTTATTGAGGACACGGCGCTGCACACTTTGGCGGTTTGCCCCGCCTGGGCATCGCAGCGTCGTGATTTGATCGCGGCAGTCGGATCGGTTGCCCTCTCGCTCCGCCGTAGTTCAGTCTATGGTCCGGAGTGAGAGGTCGTGGAACGCCGTCGCCTCCTTTTGCGAGGAAGTGATTTCCATCAAGGAGGCGGCGGAGCGGGAGAGGGAGCGTTTAAACCCTCTCCCCAACCGCAGAGCCGGGCGCCGGAGGGCGCGAGATGACCTCCAGCCACCCTGAGGTTTGACCTGGGGGTGGCGGGCTTTGTGGGCCTGCCCGCCATCCGTTCAGCACCAGGTCCGAGAGGCGGCGTGCGTGTTCCCACGCGCGCCTCTGTGTCGAGTCCGTCTTCCCTCTAGGGGGGAGACAGTAGGGTTTTATTTGAAGTAGTGCCTATTTTGGGTAGGTCTTTCGTGTAGTGGCCTGCCGTTTCATACGGCGGGCCGTAACCTCGGCGGGGTCGCGACCGCATGCGAAAGCGATTCGCGCGGCCCCGTCGGTAGTGGTTGTGTCGAGGAACACCGTGGTAGGTTTAGTCGGTATTCCGGGAGGTACATTATCTTTGTTTTAACATCTTTATTTTACCCCGGCGAGTCCGACATAATCCCTCCGCCCGCCCCCGCGGAGGGATATGCGCCATTGCATTCCCCCACGTAAAAAAAAAAAAAAAAAAAAAGGGGAGCTTTGTTGAATATTGCCTGACACTAATTTAATGCGAGTATGGGTACCATCATTCAGGTAAACTAAGCTACTATCATTTAAAGAGCTGTATATTTGAGAGCCACGCGTATCCGTTTTATACGACCACGTGAAGTGGTGTGCGTTGAAGTCACCTAAAATTAGTGTTTTTTTATTGAATTGACAAAACAAAGTATCCCAATAATTTCGGTTAGTGTGTACCCATTGTGGACAATAGACAGCTATTATATTTTCAACATTTTTACAGTTAAATATTTTAATATGCAATAATTGAATATCTGTGTTATGATAAGTGACTCGGCCTAACTGACTTTTAATTGATTTGTGTGTAAAAATACAAACACCTCCATAATGATCACCGCGATCTGCTCTAAATATGTTGTAATTGCTCATTCTAAGCCTGCTTTCGGGATCCAACCAGGTTTCGCTAACAATAGCTATGTGAGTTTTACTTTGTATTAATAATTGTTCGAAAACTAGCAACTTAGGCCTTATACTTTGTGCATTCCACTGTAAAATATTGATTGTAACAAACTTACCAGAATTAGTATTAGGCATTATGTGAACTAAAAATAGTATCCAGCATTTTTTTGAGTAATGACATATCAGATAAATTCTCCATAACAACAGTTATAAGCCACTCCATTGCCAAACTAAGAACTGATTTTACTTTATCCGACCAATTATTATCTCTCTCAGACAGTAAAACTCGTCTTATTTTGTTGAAAAACCGTTCAAACGAATTGCTTCTAACGTCGCGCGAATCTGGAATGGATTGGTTAACGCCTGTATTAGTCACCGAGTTACTGTTTGTGGGGTTCGTATTATTATTAGCTAACGTGTTGTTATCCTCGCTTGCGTTTCTAATACTTCGACGTCTTCGGCGATGGCGGCGGGTCTCATTCGCGCCATCGGCCGCAGTCTCGCCGTCTTCAGTAACAATGCGCTCGCCAGCGAGTGTACACCTTTCATCCTCCCCAGCGCGCGATTCTGATGATGATGACTCACTCGATACATACGGAATGTTCTCGGACGAACTACGATGCTTTCGTTTCGTAGGTTGTTGACAATAATTGTTGTTATTAGTGTTTTGCTCCTTTGGCGATCCCTGTTTGCTCCTCGCGCATACTGCGGCGTATGTTGTATGAACCGATGCGTGCTTTTGCGAATACACTAATCTATTGGTATCGTTGAGGCCTGGTGTTGTTTTTTCTCCTTGATTGATATTGGATGGCGGTGAAAACGCCGGTACATACATGGTTAGAGCTCGACGATATGTGCAATTAAATTGTGACATCAGAGTTCTAATCTTTTTTTCTTTTATGTACACTGGGCATGATTTAACAAGCGACATATGATTGCCAAGGCAATTCACACATTTATATGTAGTGGTTTCACAATTCGGGTGGTTTTTACCGCACTTAGGACATATTATTTTCAGAGAAGGGCAAAGTTTTACGGTATGACCGAAGCGCCAACATCGCGAACATTGAGATACTGGGAACACATAAGGTTCTACATGGACTCTCATCTCAAATATTTTAATATACTGGGGAAGTGAGCTTCCCTTAAAACAAATTCGCATTGTTTCGCTCTGAGACCAACCTGACTCGGGGTTTCTCCGATTCAACCGCTTCACTGCCAATATCTCGGATCCGTTGCTGCTTTTAATACATTCTAGAAGCTCAGCCTCAGACAAATCTATGTCGATATTTCTTATAATGCCATATGAAGCGTTTACTTCCCAAGGCTTTTGGATTCTGAAGTCTTTATCTTTGAAATATTGACATGACATTAACTTATCAGCATTTATTTCGTCATCAAAACTGACAAGAACCTTGTAAGCGTTCACATATTTAACACGGTTGATTCCAAGTATATTCTCCGCATTAAAAAGTTTCGCCAGGGCAAACTGTTTTGGCAACTGATCTTTACTAGAAATACAGATGTCAATTTTTTCAGTTTTCCTACGTTTTTCACCTCTTACTAACGTCCAGTTTCCTTCATCATTCATGCCACGCTCTTCTACCTCGCTATGAAGTCCTCTTCAATGTTGTTTTGCATTTCATCAAATGTAGTATCCTCTTGTAATCCACTTTGTTCCTCCATACTGATACTATCAACTACTCTCGTCCCATTCTCAAATGAACTTACACTCATTCTGCTTATGAGTTATTATCGAACCACACATTAGCGACAGGCCGCGCGCGAGTGCACTGTCGAGAACCGGTATTTGTAATAAACAGATAAATATAAGCACACGTAAACAACGCAAAACACGTCCTAAACGCTCAAAGAGAGAATAGACACTGTGGTGACCACTTCAACCTCACTCAAATGCCCGTATCTCATTTATTTGAAATTTTATCTTCTAATATGTCACACAAAAGGTACCTTGTCGTTTTATAATAAGCTTGGATATAAATAATAATATAATAGGCAAAATATTTTACTGCAAAAATATGCTATAGTTTATCAGAAACCGTAAAATAAATGTAATATCTCGATGTGGTCTGAAATATGGTTACAGCGTCCAACAAGGCTATTGGCATATTTGTAGGCTTATCTCAGCAATAAAAGTCCAGATACGTAAAATATATTTAGGCAGTGATTTTCGAATAATTGCCTATATACTGCCACATCCAAAATTTTGAAGTATATGAATAATATAAAAAGTTTACGGGTCTATTAATCAGAGCTGGTGGTCTTTGCAAACTTAGAGTTTTTTTTGTTCTGACGGCTCATCTTAGTCAGACATCTCTGACAGCTGTCACAATATACGCTTGAATATACATATTTTACAAACATGTGCTTAAGTGTTTGGCGTACTTAGAATGACGAAGTTGCATACATTGCCAGCATCAGTAGCGCAGTTTTTTGTGTTCATGTGTGTATTGATAACCAATTCTAAAGATTTGAACGCAAAACTTGTCTATAACTGGATCCCGAAGGTACTTTTTGGACACTGGGCAGTATAGCTGTCCTTTTAATATTAATACAATGTAACATTTCGTTACATATTATTTTGTCTGATATGTATGACACTTACGGTGTACATAACATTGACTGGTTTGTTTGGATACTATATCATAAACTATTTTTATTATTATTTAATAGGACAACTCCCGCACTAGGAAGACATAATTCCTGTGTCGCGAGAGACCTTCAAACAACGGACACAAAGAACTTCCAGTCTCGGAATAATTGCTGATGAAGTAGTTAAGATAACTAAGGCAGAGAAGGCCCGAGAAGCCGGAGTCACATACCCAAGGCACCTGCATTATAAGCTTAAGAAATCTGGGTTTCAAGTCACCAATATTATAACTGTATAAGTTATAATGAGATTTATATGTCATCAAAATCAAATCCGAATAAATTTATTTATTTAAGCCACAACGTTACACTTATTAACGTTAAAGGTACACTAATCTGTACTGTGAATTTCTATTTACGTGTTGCCACATTCAGCAAAGCATGGGTGTAGAACCAAAGAGAAGAATGGCAAATAAATTAATTGCCACTCTTTTTGATTGCTATATTTACAATAATTATTATTTTACAAATCATATTTATAAGTAGCTGCTATCCTTATACCTGAACACACTAAAGAATTAAAAATATTTTAGCCTCTAACAGCAGGTATGCGACAAATAGGACCATCCACTTACACACACAAAATAATAAAAACAACACGTGACCATATTGTATTCCAGGATAAGATCTTAATTACTAAGATTTTTAATGAGCAAAAGTAATTACCAACATTTACGAAATTAAGGTACGTTCTAGAATAATATCAGCCCTGTATTAAACTGTGCCAATGCTGGGCACGGGTCTCTACTCAGTGTGAGAAGGGTTAGGCCATAGTCCACCACGCTAGCCCAGTGCGGATTGGCAGACTTCACAAGTCTTCGAGAACATTATTGAGAATTCTTGACATGAGATGACTTACAGGTTTCCTCACGATGTTTTCTTTCACCGTTAAAGCAAGCGATAATTAATTATTTGATACGCACTTAACTTCGAAAAGTCGGTAATGCGCGCCTTGGGACTGAACTCAAGACCTCTGTGTGGCAGTCCAACAGTTGCCCACTAATTGCTAAAATAGTATATTGCCTACAAATACGAAAATGCAATGTGTAAATTGAATGGAATCAATGTATGTCACTGTTTATATTCATTTTAGGCGTATGTACGATTATAGCCGAAGGCAGATATTTTTATGCCAATATAAAAATGTTATGTTTCCGAAACTGTTAAACCCGTACACTTTTACATTAATGATATGTAAATAATTATTCTTATTTCATGTATTATTTACATTAAATACTTTACTATATATAGCATATTATTAAAAGCCTCGTTGGTCCAACTTAAGATTGCGTATATATTTAATGGCCGAGCGTCAGGTCTCAAGATCGATACCCGGATCGGATCAAAACGTCATTTGAATTTTTTGAAAGAGTACAGGCACTATTCAGTTTCGAAAGCATCCGTACGTAGTTTATTTCTGGGTTTTACTAGCTCCTTTTACGTGAATGTAAATTTTGTAAACCTTTTTATTCTTCGGGATCAGATATCTTTTTTATTTTTCTGTCTAAACGATGCCCTTTGACAATGTGTATGCGCAATTATATGGTGTTCGGTCGAGTAGTTATGGTAAAACGTAACAAATCAATAATCTCACATTCACATTATAACATTAGATAGGATTACGATGTGTTGAAGCAACTTCAAAAAGCCTTTAATATCGTCTCTAACTATTTAACCTTATTCGTTTCAAAGAATAAATATGGAATTATGTATTTTACCAGTTACTGATACTACATTGAGGGGATACTTTAGTGGTGTTTCTAAACAAGCTTTAATTAAAACTAACCGCAATAAAATCTGTATAAAGTAGTTACATTTTAATGTGTAACATTTGCATAAACTTCAGACAGTGCGGGAACAATTCGCCAAGAAACAAAAGCGATAACCATAAAGTTTTAGTACTCGAATAAAATACCCACAGACAATAACACACCTAAACGTTTAACAGGTAAGACTAATACATTCAGCCAATACAGCCTTTAAAATGTAACGTAGCATCAAAGTAAATTGTCTATGACGGACCTTATAAAACTAAATAAGTGCCACTCTACTTTATCGTGGGAACAACACTAACTCGTTGTAATGGCGGCCATTTTGGCGGGAAAATGGCCGCGCGCTTCATATCCTTTTAAAATCAAGCAGATATGTGGATATTATACGTTTTTACTTAATTAATGTTGGAGATTGAACGGCTTTTTATTTGGAATAATGTTTTGTTGAAATGGGTTCTGGATTAAATTGGTCATTTTATACGTACATTTTGCTTCACGGTGATGATTACGTCAAATTACGCTACAAAAATGGAGCCGAAGCTTCCGCACTGTGTAGCGAATACGCAAATAGATCCACCGTCGAGATTTAGTAACCATTTACACAATCCTAAGTGTCTATTTACCACAGCTATCGACCCCAATAACCAATGAAGTGAATATACCTATTATACTAATAGATATTTTATTATTTAGAGAAATGTCGTGAACTAGTATAGGTACATACATACAGGCTGATAGTACATATCTTACTTGTAGACGGCGCATGTAGTTCGGACCAGCTCCATGCACTCCAGCTAGTTAGCGCTCGAGTACACGATATCGCCGCCGCGCCGACACCGCTCCGTCAATACGTTCGAGACCGCATCGCCCCCGCGCCGCCACCGCGCCGATATCGCGCCGACACCGCGCCGCCATTCGCCAGTATTTGGTTTTGCTTCTTACCGTTTCGTTACCGGCCGCCAACGTATGCGCTCGTATTAACTTTTTAGTAATCTATATATATTTGGACATATCTGTGCGAGTGCGACACGAGTGCTCTTTGCAACTAGCAATGTATTACTAACAACTGTCTAATGGAATTAAACTACTATATACGGATTTTATCGCGTTGTTTATTTAACACAAATTTCCCCGATGTTTCGGTTGCTTTTCAGCAGCCATGGTCACGGGGAGACCCGCGTACAACGCGATAGAATCCGTATATAGTAGTTTAATTTCAATGAATAAACAGAAGCGTAACGCGTAAACAGAACACAATATTATATAACTGTCTAATGGTATATTAAAATCAAACGGCGGGGACGCGGTGGCGGAGTGGTGGCGGCGCGGTGACGGTGCAGTCGCGACCGTATACACAGCATAGAGGCGTGGTGGCGGAACGGTTATGGCGCGGCACCGGCATCGTGTTCAGGAGCCGTTACGCGGGCTACATACGCAAGCTAGTGTCATCATCAGTTACATGCGCAGATAATTATGAGGGTACTGCGCAAAAAAGAATTTGAATTTGAATAAGAGCCGTCTCACTAAAACCCGAACATCTACCAATCGTGCAATTCCGGCTGACCCTGACCTCAAACTTCGGCATAGATTTTACTGAACAAAGCCAAATGGTACGTATGACGTGTATTTAACAATTTATACATTACATAATCTAAATATAATGATTTCGGTCACGGCGGCCAATCTTAACGGAGACTGACCATCGGCGCAGGAGATATTATAGTGCACAAGTGTATGCGCATACACAAGTGCACTCTCTGTTCCCTAACTCTCATGATCCGATGGGACGGATAATCCGACACGACCGGAGAGAGATCAGGCGCAGGACCAATGGCTTTACGTGCTTTCCGAGGCACGCGGGTGTCTAACACCGCCAACTTCCTAACTCTGGGCTCGTATTGAGATTTCTTAGGTAACAGAAAAACTCGATAACTTTTTGTTGGACCGACCCGGAATTCAAACGCGAGACCTCATGCACAGCCGTCACATTCACTATCGCTGCATCATGGAGGCAGTTATAACACTACTGAGGCAATATGATGATAGACGGCAATAAGCTCTTTCTCCGATTACGTAAGGCCAGAAAACGTAACCGCGGCAATCTGATAATATACTGCTAAATATCGGTAACTGGACACAGCTAATCTATCATGTTGCTATCTAACAATGGGGCTCAGTTACGATAAAACCTTTTTCAAGCTATCAATGGTCCGAAATGACGTATCGAATTTTACCAACGGGCTTTTTTTATTTGCTGCGGCCAGGCAGTCTGTATTTTAAAAGAGTTTTTGGTTACAATGTTCCCATACAAACAAATTTATACAGATTGTACTTCATATTTCTTTTGTGTAATATGCCTGGTTTTATTATATAGGCTTTTGAAAGTAGTTTATTTTGTAATTTACGTACATGTGCTATTAGAGTTTGCACGATCAGATTCCGCATCTTACGGTTTTGCAAGGCTTATAAAATAAATATCAATGCGATCGTATGAGATATTTGTCTATGTTTTTGAAACGCTTGGCAATTTGACAATGAATCTCACTATACGTTTAGTTCACAATCTATTCGTTAAACTAGCACCTGATTCTTACGACACAATAGTGAATGGCTGGTTTAACACAGACGCATATTATGTTTACGACTTTTCTATTACTGGCTAGGTTGATAACTAAAGGTTTGATGGTAGCAATATGGATTTTCGATGCACATTGCTGACTCTTCAAAAAGTAGTAGTAATAATTGCGCTTCCAGCGTAGATACATGACAAAAACTAATATATTGTCCTAATAAACACTGAATTATCAAGTAACCTGAATACACTTCCACCCTAAGAATACAACATAAACCTTTATACTACCATAGGGCCACTAAATACCTAGCTCGTTCGGGCTAGTTCTCGTTTCTTATCTATACTTCTATACTAATATTATAAATCTGAAGAATTTGTTTGTTTGTTTGGTTGAACGCGCTAATCTCAGGAACTACTGGTTCGACTTGAAAAATTATTTCAGTGTTAGATAGCCTATTGAGGAAGGCTATAGGCTATATAAGAAGTAGTGCCTATTTTGGGTAGGTCTTTCGTGTAGTGGCCTGCCGTTTCATACGGCGGGCCGTAACCTCGGCGGGGTCGCGACCGCATGCGAAAGCGATTCGCGCGGCCCCGTCGGTAGTGGTTGTGTCGAGGAACACCGTGGTAGGTTTAGTCGGTATTCCGGGAGGTACATTATCTTTGTTTTAACATCTTTATTTTACCCCGGCGAGTCCGACATAATCCCTCCGCCCGCCCCCGCGGAGGGATATGCGCCATTGCATTCCCCCACGTAAAAAAAAAAAAAAAAAAAAAAGGGGAGCTTTGTTGAATATTGCCTGACACTAATTTAATGCGAGTATGGGTACCATCATTCAGGTAAACTAAGCTACTATCATTTAAAGAGCTGTATATTTGAGAGCCACGCGTATCCGTTTTATACGACCACGTGAAGTGGTGTGCGTTGAAGTCACCTAAAATTAGTGTTTTTTTATTGAATTGACAAAACAAAGTATCCCAATAATTTCGGTTAGTGTGTACCCATTGTGGACAATAGACAGCTATTATATTTTCAACATTTTTACAGTTAAATATTTTAATATGCAATAATTGAATATCTGTGTTATGATAAGTGACTCGGCCTAACTGACTTTTAATTGATTTGTGTGTAAAAATACAAACACCTCCATAATGATCACCGCGATCTGCTCTAAATATGTTGTAATTGCTCATTCTAAGCCTGCTTTCGGGATCCAACCAGGTTTCGCTAACAATAGCTATGTGAGTTTTACTTTGTATTAATAATTGTTCGAAAACTAGCAACTTAGGCCTTATACTTTGTGCATTCCACTGTAAAATATTGATTGTAACAAACTTACCAGAATTAGTATTAGGCATTATGTGAACTAAAAATAGTATCCAGCATTTTTTTGAGTAATGACATATCAGATAAATTCTCCATAACAACAGTTATAAGCCACTCCATTGCCAAACTAAGAACTGATTTTACTTTATCCGACCAATTATTATCTCTCTCAGACAGTAAAACTCGTCTTATTTTGTTGAAAAACCGTTCAAACGAATTGCTTCTAACGTCGCGCGAATCTGGAATGGATTGGTTAACGCCTGTATTAGTCACCGAGTTACTGTTTGTGGGGTTCGTATTATTATTAGCTAACGTGTTGTTATCCTCGCTTGCGTTTCTAATACTTCGACGTCTTCGGCGATGGCGGCGGGTCTCATTCGCGCCATCGGCCGCAGTCTCGCCGTCTTCAGTAACAATGCGCTCGCCAGCGAGTGTACACCTTTCATCCTCCCCAGCGCGCGATTCTGATGATGATGACTCACTCGATACATACGGAATGTTCTCGGACGAACTACGATGCTTTCGTTTCGTAGGTTGTTGACAATAATTGTTGTTATTAGTGTTTTGCTCCTTTGGCGATCCCTGTTTGCTCCTCGCGCATACTGCGGCGTATGTTGTATGAACCGATGCGTGCTTTTGCGAATACACTAATCTATTGGTATCGTTGAGGCCTGGTGTTGTTTTTTCTCCTTGATTGATATTGGATGGCGGTGAAAACGCCGGTACATACATGGTTAGAGCTCGACGATATGTGCAATTAAATTGTGACATCAGAGTTCTAATCTTTTTTTCTTTTATGTACACTGGGCATGATTTAACAAGCGACATATGATTGCCAAGGCAATTCACACATTTATATGTAGTGGTTTCACAATTCGGGTGGTTTTTACCGCACTTAGGACATATTATTTTCAGAGAAGGGCAAAGTTTTACGGTATGACCGAAGCGCCAACATCGCGAACATTGAGATACTGGGAACACATAAGGTTCTACATGGACTCTCATCTCAAATATTTTAATATACTGGGGAAGTGAGCTTCCCTTAAAACAAATTCGCATTGTTTCGCTCTGAGACCAACCTGACTCGGGGTTTCTCCGATTCAACCGCTTCACTGCCAATATCTCGGATCCGTTGCTGCTTTTAATACATTCTAGAAGCTCAGCCTCAGACAAATCTATGTCGATATTTCTTATAATGCCATATGAAGCGTTTACTTCCCAAGGCTTTTGGATTCTGAAGTCTTTATCTTTGAAATATTGACATGACATTAACTTATCAGCATTTATTTCGTCATCAAAACTGACAAGAACCTTGTAAGCGTTCACATATTTAACACGGTTGATTCCAAGTATATTCTCCGCATTAAAAAGTTTCGCCAGGGCAAACTGTTTTGGCAACTGATCTTTACTAGAAATACAGATGTCAATTTTTTCAGTTTTCCTACGTTTTTCACCTCTTACTAACGTCCAGTTTCCTTCATCATTCATGCCACGCTCTTCTACCTCGCTATGTAAGTCCTCTTCAATGTTGTTTTGCATTTCATCAAATGTAGTATCCTCTTGTAATCCACTTTGTTCCTCCATACTGATACTATCAACTACTCTCGTCCCATTCTCAAATGAACTTACACTCATTCTGCTTATGAGTTATTATCGAACCACACATTAGCGACAGGCCGCGCGCGAGTGCACTGTCGAGAACCGGTATTTGTAATAAACAGATAAATATAAGCACACGTAAACAACGCAAAACACGTCCTAAACGCTCAAAGAGAGAATAGACACTGTGGTGACCACTTCAACCTCACTCAAATGCCCGTATCTCATTTATTTGAAATTTTATCTTCTAATATGTCACACAAAAGGTACCTTGTCGTTTTATAATAAGCTTGGATATAAATAATAATATAATAGGCAAAATATTTTACTGCAAAAATATGCTATAGTTTATCAGAAACCGTAAAATAAATGTAATATCTCGATGTGGTCTGAAATATGGTTACAGCGTCCAACAAGGCTATTGGCATATTTGTAGGCTTATCTCAGCAATAAAAGTCCAGATACGTAAAATATATTTAGGCAGTGATTTTCGAATAATTGCCTATATACTGCCACATCCAAAATTTTGAAGTATATGAATAATATAAAAAGTTTACGGGTCTATTAATCAGAGCTGGTGGTCTTTGCAAACTTAGAGTTTTTTTTGTTCTGACGGCTCATCTTAGTCAGACATCTCTGACAGCTGTCACAATATACGCTTGAATATACATATTTTACAAACATGTGCTTAAGTGTTTGGCGTACTTAGAATGACGAAGTTGCATACATTGCCAGCATCAGTAGCGCAGTTTTTTGTGTTCATGTGTGTATTGATAACCAATTCTAAAGATTTGAACGCAAAACTTGTCTATAACTGGATCCCGAAGGTACTTTTTGGACACTGGGCAGTATAGCTGTCCTTTTAATATTAATACAATGTAACATTTCGTTACATATTATTTTGTCTGATATGTATGACACTTACGGTGTACATAACATTGACTGGTTTGTTTGGATACTATATCATAAACTATTTTTATTATTATTTAATAGGACAACTCCCGCACTAGGAAGACATAATTCCTGTGTCGCGAGAGACCTTCAAACAACGGACACAAAGAACTTCCAGTCTCGGAATAATTGCTGATGAAGTAGTTAAGATAACTAAGGCAGAGAAGGCCCGAGAAGCCGGAGTCACATACCCAAGGCACCTGCATTATAAGCTTAAGAAATCTGGGTTTCAAGTCACCAATATTATAACTGTATAAGTTATAATGAGATTTATATGTCATCAAAATCAAATCCGAATAAATTTATTTATTTAAGCCACAACGTTACACTTATTAACGTTAAAGGTACACTAATCTGTACTGTGAATTTCTATTTACGTGTTGCCACATTCAGCAAAGCATGGGTGTAGAACCAAAGAGAAGAATGGCAAATAAATTAATTGCCACTCTTTTTGATTGCTATATTTACAATAATTATTATTTTACAAATCATATTTATAAGTAGCTGCTATCCTTATACCTGAACACACTAAAGAATTAAAAATATTTTAGCCTCTAACAGCAGGTATGCGACAAATAGGACCATCCACTTACACACACAAAATAATAAAAACAACACGTGACCATATTGTATTCCAGGATAAGATCTTAATTACTAAGATTTTTAATGAGCAAAAGTAATTACCAACATTTACGAAATTAAGGTACGTTCTAGAATAATATCAGCCCTGTATTAAACTGTGCCAATGCTGGGCACGGGTCTCTACTCAGTGTGAGAAGGGTTAGGCCATAGTCCACCACGCTAGCCCAGTGCGGATTGGCAGACTTCACAAGTCTTCGAGAACATTATTGAGAATTCTTGACATGAGATGACTTACAGGTTTCCTCACGATGTTTTCTTTCACCGTTAAAGCAAGCGATAATTAATTATTTGATACGCACTTAACTTCGAAAAGTCGGTAATGCGCGCCTTGGGACTGAACTCAAGACCTCTGTGTGGCAGTCCAACAGTTGCCCACTAATTGCTAAAATAGTATATTGCCTACAAATACGAAAATGCAATGTGTAAATTGAATGGAATCAATGTATGTCACTGTTTATATTCATTTTAGGCGTATGTACGATTATAGCCGAAGGCAGATATTTTTATGCCAATATAAAAATGTTATGTTTCCGAAACTGTTAAACCCGTACACTTTTACATTAATGATATGTAAATAATTATTCTTATTTCATGTATTATTTACATTAAATACTTTACTATATATAGCATATTATTAAAAGCCTCGTTGGTCCAACTTAAGATTGCGTATATATTTAATGGCCGAGCGTCAGGTCTCAAGATCGATACCCGGATCGGATCAAAACGTCATTTGAATTTTTTGAAAGAGTACAGGCACTATTCAGTTTCGAAAGCATCCGTACGTAGTTTATTTCTGGGTTTTACTAGCTCCTTTTACGTGAATGTAAATTTTGTAAACCTTTTTATTCTTCGGGATCAGATATCTTTTTTATTTTTCTGTCTAAACGATGCCCTTTGACAATGTGTATGCGCAATTATATGGTGTTCGGTCGAGTAGTTATGGTAAAACGTAACAAATCAATAATCTCACATTCACATTATAACATTAGATAGGATTACGATGTGTTGAAGCAACTTCAAAAAGCCTTTAATATCGTCTCTAACTATTTAACCTTATTCGTTTCAAAGAATAAATATGGAATTATGTATTTTACCAGTTACTGATACTACATTGAGGGGATACTTTAGTGGTGTTTCTAAACAAGCTTTAATTAAAACTAACCGCAATAAAATCTGTATAAAGTAGTTACATTTTAATGTGTAACATTTGCATAAACTTCAGACAGTGCGGGAACAATTCGCCAAGAAACAAAAGCGATAACCATAAAGTTTTAGTACTCGAATAAAATACCCACAGACAATAACACACCTAAACGTTTAACAGGTAAGACTAATACATTCAGCCAATACAGCCTTTAAAATGTAACGTAGCATCAAAGTAAATTGTCTATGACGGACCTTATAAAACTAAATAAGTGCCACTCTACTTTATCGTGGGAACAACACTAACTCGTTGTAATGGCGGCCATTTTGGCGGGAAAATGGCCGCGCGCTTCATATCCTTTTAAAATCAAGCAGATATGTGGATATTATACGTTTTTACTTAATTAATGTTGGAGATTGAACGGCTTTTTATTTGGAATAATGTTTTGTTGAAATGGGTTCTGGATTAAATTGGTCATTTTATACGTACATTTTGCTTCACGGTGATGATTACGTCAAATTACGCTACAAAAATGGAGCCGAAGCTTCCGCACTGTGTAGCGAATACGCAAATAGATCCACCGTCGAGATTTAGTAACCATTTACACAATCCTAAGTGTCTATTTACCACAGCTATCGACCCCAATAACCAATGAAGTGAATATACCTATTATACTAATAGATATTTTATTATTTAGAGAAATGTCGTGAACTAGTATAGGTACATACATACAGGCTGATAGTACATATCTTACTTGTAGACGGCGCATGTAGTTCGGACCAGCTCCATGCACTCCAGCTAGTTAGCGCTCGAGTACACGATATCGCCGCCGCGCCGACACCGCTCCGTCAATACGTTCGAGACCGCATCGCCCCCGCGCCGCCACCGCGCCGATATCGCGCCGACACCGCGCCGCCATTCGCCAGTATTTGGTTTTGCTTCTTACCGTTTCGTTACCGGCCGCCAACGTATGCGCTCGTATTAACTTTTTAGTAATCTATATATATTTGGACATATCTGTGCGAGTGCGACACGAGTGCTCTTTGCAACTAGCAATGTATTACTAACAACTGTCTAATGGAATTAAACTACTATATACGGATTTTATCGCGTTGTTTATTTAACACAAATTTCCCCGATGTTTCGGTTGCTTTTCAGCAGCCATGGTCACGGGGAGACCCGCGTACAACGCGATAGAATCCGTATATAGTAGTTTAATTTCAATGAATAAACAGAAGCGTAACGCGTAAACAGAACACAATATTATATAACTGTCTAATGGTATATTAAAATCAAACGGCGGGGACGCGGTGGCGGAGTGGTGGCGGCGCGGTGACGGTGCAGTCGCGACCGTATACACAGCATAGAGGCGTGGTGGCGGAACGGTTATGGCGCGGCACCGGCATCGTGTTCAGGAGCCGTTACGCGGGCTACATACGCAAGCTAGTGTCATCATCAGTTACATGCGCAGATAATTATGAGGGTACTGCGCAAAAAAGAATTTGAATTTGAATAAGAGCCGTCTCACTAAAACCCGAACATCTACCAATCGTGCAATTCCGGCTGACCCTGACCTCAAACTTCGGCATAGATTTTACTGAACAAAGCCAAATGGTACGTATGACGTGTATTTAACAATTTATACATTACATAATCTAAATATAATGATTTCGGTCACGGCGGCCAATCTTAACGGAGACTGACCATCGGCGCAGGAGATATTATAGTGCACAAGTGTATGCGCATACACAAGTGCACTCTCTGTTCCCTAACTCTCATGATCCGATGGGACGGATAATCCGACACGACCGGAGAGAGATCAGGCGCAGGACCAATGGCTTTACGTGCTTTCCGAGGCACGCGGGTGTCTAACACCGCCAACTTCCTAACTCTGGGCTCGTATTGAGATTTCTTAGGTAACAGAAAAACTCGATAACTTTTTGTTGGACCGACCCGGAATTCAAACGCGAGACCTCATGCACAGCCGTCACATTCACTATCGCTGCATCATGGAGGCAGTTATAACACTACTGAGGCAATATGATGATAGACGGCAATAAGCTCTTTCTCCGATTACGTAAGGCCAGAAAACGTAACCGCGGCAATCTGATAATATACTGCTAAATATCGGTAACTGGACACAGCTAATCTATCATGTTGCTATCTAACAATGGGGCTCAGTTACGATAAAACCTTTTTCAAGCTATCAATGGTCCGAAATGACGTATCGAATTTTACCAACGGGCTTTTTTTATTTGCTGCGGCCAGGCAGTCTGTATTTTAAAAGAGTTTTTGGTTACAATGTTCCCATACAAACAAATTTATACAGATTGTACTTCATATTTCTTTTGTGTAATATGCCTGGTTTTATTATATAGGCTTTTGAAAGTAGTTTATTTTGTAATTTACGTACATGTGCTATTAGAGTTTGCACGATCAGATTCCGCATCTTACGGTTTTGCAAGGCTTATAAAATAAATATCAATGCGATCGTATGAGATATTTGTCTATGTTTTTGAAACGCTTGGCAATTTGACAATGAATCTCACTATACGTTTAGTTCACAATCTATTCGTTAAACTAGCACCTGATTCTTACGACACAATAGTGAATGGCTGGTTTAACACAGACGCATATTATGTTTACGACTTTTCTATTACTGGCTAGGTTGATAACTAAAGGTTTGATGGTAGCAATATGGATTTTCGATGCACATTGCTGACTCTTCAAAAAGTAGTAGTAATAATTGCGCTTCCAGCGTAGATACATGACAAAAACTAATATATTGTCCTAATAAACACTGAATTATCAAGTAACCTGAATACACTTCCACCCTAAGAATACAACATAAACCTTTATACTACCATAGGGCCACTAAATACCTAGCTCGTTCGGGCTAGTTCTCGTTTCTTATCTATACTTCTATACTAATATTATAAATCTGAAGAATTTGTTTGTTTGTTTGGTTGAACGCGCTAATCTCAGGAACTACTGGTTCGACTTGAAAAATTATTTCAGTGTTAGATAGCCTATTGAGGAAGGCTATAGGCTATATAACATTATGCTATGACCCACGGGGGCGGCGCAGTAACAATAAGCGCAGGTGAGACTGCGTGCACATCTAGTAAATTTATTCAGCCGTTGTCTTCTGTAGGGTGCTATGTCATCCACTACAACCAGTCTGCTTAACTTCACAAGGTAGTATGACCGCGATCTTATGTAGGGTAGAGTTATTGCGTCAGCCGGTCTGCTACAGTCTAAGCGAAATGACAGACTTAACCGGAATTCCCAATGTGCCGAAATCTCTTTGTTTGTTTGTTTGATAGTATCAATGTAAAACTGCAGATAATGTTTCGGGCATTCAATAAACCCACCTATATATATAGTTATTATGTATATCCAAATAACGCAATAAGATATTATTTTAACATTAATATGTAAATACAAAGAAAAACAAACTCGTATATTTTTATTCGAACGCGTATAATCTCGGTTGTTTCCGGAGATATTCGTGCAAACAACAAAATTTCGAATGGTTTAAATTACACGATAATTTAAGATACTCTGTTGGGATTTGGGTCAGGCATCGGCAAAGGCTTTTTTATCCGATAATATGATTTATCAGATAGGGAACCATTACAATTTTTAAACGTATTATGAAGAAAGAACGTGGTGTAATTTGATTAAAAGTGATGTATACTAAAGTGCATATGTTTGTATAATTTGATGTTTATTTCTTTGCCCTGCAACCATCAGCACAAGCTAAATGTAACATACTTCTACTCCAACATCATATGCAAGTCTGATAAAAATTCTATTAGCATTAATTTCTTTCAAATAGCGAAGGTATCTTTGTCGGTCTCGATGGCGTAGTGGTTAGTGTAACTGACTGCCACGCCTGAGGTCACGGTTTCGATTCCGGCACAAGTCAAACATTTGTGTGCATGAACATGGATGTTTGACTTGGTCTGTGTGTATATATGTATGTTTATCCATCGTCTAGAACCCATAGTACAAGCTCTGCTTAGTTTGGGCTAGATGGTGTTGTGTGTATGTGTAGAATATTATTATTATATATCCTTTGCTTTTCTCGAGCTTAACGACAAACTTATTTTGATGAAATTTTTTAGAGAAATACTAATAAATTTCATCTAAATAAGTTTGCAAAGCTAGTCACAGTTAGTTATTTTAGCATGTTTTACATGTGCGTGTTTTATGTGCCTGAGGTGAGGTATATAGTTTACACATACCACCTCCATTCTGACCAGAAAGAAAGTTATAGGTGTCCAATGTAGTTCAGTACTTCCTTCATCGTTTCTGAATTATTCAGAAGCTTTCAAATTGATTTCCAAACAATAAATGCTTATGTATTACTTTGACGTGGTATTCCAAGAAGTTGTACCATATACAAATAGAAGAAGTCTTCTTTCGATCTATCTAACCATGTCTCACTTGTTTTCAGAAGCTGGTCGTCGGTGGTCCGAATCAGCGCAACTGGCGCGGTATCCTCATCGCTCTGCTCGTGATCGTGGCAGTTCTGGCCCTGATCGTAACCTCCGTGGTACTGCTCACGCCACCTGATGAAGGTCCCAGGGTTAAAGGAAGACGGTTAAGGATACAGGATTTGTTGACTGAAGACCTGGAGCCTGTTAGGTGGAACGGCACGTGGATTTCTGGTTAGTAGTCTTTTATTATTTTAAATGAGTGAATAAACACTGAAGTATCAGTATAAGTATCACTGGTGATGGATGCCATTGTGTTACAAATTGGGGCCGATGGAGTCTTTAGTGAAGAAATTTAATAAAAAATAATAAGAAGCCTTTATTGCCACACTTAGAACAAGTAACATAGCAATACAGGTTATTGTATATAACAGACCATAATTACAATGTTTTATATAATATCAGCCCTGTATTAAACTGTCCCACTGCTGAGCACGGGCCTCTTCTCAATGTGAGAAGGGATAGGCCATAGTTCACGACGCTGGCCTAGTGCGGGTTGGCAGACTTCACATATGATATTCGAGAACATTATGGAGAACTCTCGGAAATGCAGGTTTCCTCACGATGTTTTCCTTCACCATTAAAGCAAGCGATAATTAATTATTTAATACGCATATAACTTCGAAAAGTCAGAGATGCGCGCTTTGTGTTCAAACCCGAGACCTCTGCGTGGCAGACCAATGGTTTCCCACTAGGCAATCGCTGCTATCTCTATTACAATGTTTTGCTGGTACTTAAAATATGATACTCTGTGCTATACGTACCGGCAACCTCCGAATGTCACGGATAACTGATCTGAGCCAATATTAATTAATCATAAAACATAATTAAATGTTGCGTAATTTATAATATTGTGATGTAACTATTGACATGGACATGTAGGTATAGCTATAATATCGGTTATAAAAATTTGGTCTATTGAAGATTGTCTTACTGGCGCACTGGTTGTTAATATGTGCATGTGGTTTCGCGTTTGATGCTCGCGTGGAACAAGGGGGCTATTGAGTGCTTTTGTCAAGAAATCGTAATTAACAGTGTCTTTCTGGAATTGTATCCGGTAACAACAATAGGCTCATTTCATTTAGAGACCGAAACTATAGCAAGTTTTGTGGGTATAATATACTGCTGCCTCCATACAAACTACTGCCTAGATACAGGCCTATTAATATATTTTTATGTATATGTATGTGTAGGTACATTTACAACACTAGTCCTGAAGCCAAGATTAAGAAACCTAACAGTCGCATAACTAACTTAGTCATTTCCAATTAAATAATCTTTATAAAAAACTTTTTTAATGTATCCACGAGAAGGTATTTACAAACTTGTCGTAAAATCTGAATCTCGCCAAGAATCCGAGTTTTATAGGTTTTTTGCCTAGGAAAATCTCGTAAGCTTTATAAGAGGTTTTATTTCCTTCAGTAACGACTTGGATTACGATTCTCTATGGTAATAAGCTGATTACCATATTTAAATCTAAATAATTCCGTTCAGTAATTACATTTACATTTAGCCTATTGTTTTTTATGTACATAGATCCCCTTATATATGAACTGTTCCACTGCTGGGCACGGGTCTGGCACTTACCTGTGGTCCCCCAGGCCAGTCCCCCGTGGGATACCACAAACAAATTTTCTTGCCCGAGGAACCCCCTGAATAATAATCTTCTTATTTAATATCTTTTCATTGCCCGTGGTATCACATTGTATTTGCATTTTATTAATCTGGCGATTACCGGGGGTAGCACGGGCCAAATAATTTGCTCTTTTGTCCCCCTTAGGGTTCCTCGGGCAACAAAATTTTCTCGTGGTACCCCACGGAGGATTGGCCTGGGGGACCATGGGCAAGTACCGCACGGGTCTCTTTTCAGCGTGAGACGGGTTAGGCTATACACTATCTGATACTATTAAAGACAATTACAACCAAGAACGCATCCACTAATCCTAAGATATTATAACAACAGGCTATAAATAATGAAGCGAGCTCCACAGCCAACCCTGCCGCTTAGATAAAGCAACTCGTGAATAATAAATATCTTTGAACAAAGAGAAGATCACTCCAGGCCGGAGTGAAACAATAGCGGTATTTGTACCAGGAAAGAAACAACAGTCTTATTTGTTGCGACAGGTTAAACAAGAACGAATAATAGTACTCTTGTTATATAGCAATACTAATTTTGCCCGCGGTTTCACTCGCATAAATGTAGATTAATAATAACTAGCGGTCGCCTAGTGGTCAAAATTCGACCATAATAATTGATTTAAATTTTAAGTTTTATCGTTATTATGGTTTTACTGTCTATAACTTTACCCATAATGGTATAAAATCATATTTCATTTAGATTTCGCTAAGGCTATGCAGGTTAATTTACCTATATTTCTTAAACAAATTATTATTTAGTTAACTATACTCTTTCATTGACGATATTCCTAAGCTAGCAACATTGTTTTCTATTTTCTTTATTACATATGAATAAGGTATATGTAACCATAGTTACGAAGAATTGTAAGATGCCAGACGAACAATAACGAAATACTACGAACGCGATTCGACTGCGTGTGTCACATGCATGGTTGTATGCATGTCGTGTTTATTCACTAATTTAATGTATTTTTAAAGCATATTTAATAAAAAATATAAAGATTTGCTCTCCGTCTCCATATAAAGTTTAACTGTGCCAAATTTCATATTTCTCCGTTCGCGCAATTTTCGTAAAAAGGGGTACCTACAAAGTTTTTGCTTTCCGTATTAATATATAGATAAAATAGACTTAGAATATTTTTGCTACGCTCATTCTAAGTCTATGATAGATAACACAGACTTAGAATATTTTCGCTACGCTCATCTATGATAGATAATAATAACCCCTCTGGGACAGTCGTTATTTTCTCATGAGACTAACGCGACACCGGCGGACACAATGCACTAGCTTTTAAACTACCACCTTCGCCTTGTGATATAAACAAAACATATATCACCAGGTTAAATAAAAGCGCACAAACCGCAGGGCAGCTTCTGGCGAGCTGAATGTGTGTGGCGACACTGCGGTTCTGAATGTCTCGGAGAGTCGGTTAGGGCCTCGTCCCCGGCTTGCCGTTACTGGTTGGCTGGGGTGGATCTTCAAGAGCGTCCGTAGGACTCTCAACTCTGGCTTGCCTTGGTCGGCCGGTCAGAGTAGGGCTGCTAGAGCTATATGCTTAAGGGAGGAAGTGTCATTTTCAAGAGCATAACTACGGGAAAACCCGCTCCGGGTCTCCGTTGTCACGAAACTCGTGATGTTGAAACCGGCGCCGCACCGCTCAACACCCCTAGCCATTCGCACCGGTGTTGCCCTCTGCTGCTGGCTTGTATGCCTATGGTGGCTATTTAAGGGGCCTATGTAGTGAGTTGGCGAGTCACCGTCTGCCCATTACATTGATGCTATTAGAGTATTTAGGGCAGACGCCGATTTTCATCCATAGCTACCAATATACCTGTCCACCAAAAACCTATACCCATAGCCCATACATTAGAATCTATAAGTAGCAATAGTTCTATGCCTGCTGCGGCTAGTGCCGCTGTAGGTTTTCCATCCCACCTTTGATTAGAACTCTCGAAGGGCCTCTCCACGTTGGACCCATGTCTCCGTGTAAGCCTCTCAAAGGGCCAGATGTTTTCTAATATAATATGTTAGAAAATATCTGTGATATGAGAAACATAATAATAATAATTCTACCACATACACGTGTTGTGTACATCAAGTCCAAACTAAGCAGAGCTTGTACTATGGGTACTAGATAATGGATAAACATACATATAATTATAATTTTTTTTGTAAATACATATTATGAATAAATATATATATATTAGATTATGTCAATAAATTTTCTATCTCTCGGAAACAGTATTTCTTTCGGTACCCCTAAAAATGTATATGCGAAATTTCATGATGATCGATCAAGTAGTTAAGGCGTTAAGGCGTGACAAAAAAACAAACAAACTCACATTCGCATTTAGGATATAATTGACTTATATAATACTAGCTGACCCGCGCAACTTCATCTGCTTGACATAAGATCATTTTCTTCGTTTTTGCAATATTTTTCATTTATGCTCTGCTTTTATTGGTTTTAGCGTGATGTTATATAGCCTATAGACACAAATATTTTTTTTTCAATTCGAACTATTAGTTCCTGAGATTAGCGCGATCAACCAAACAAACAAACAAATTCTTCAGCTTTATAATATTAGCATAGATATACCTACATAATCTTACAACTTTATACCTGAAGGAATAGAGTGAGGGCACGGATAGTGGTTTAGGTACCTTGCCAATGCCACTGAACTGTGAGTTCTAGGTTCTTCACACGGGACAAACATATGTGTCATCCAATTCCGAGTAGAAATATAATTTGTGTTCGTTGTTTGAATATCTATGAAGTCTATCGCGCTACAGGATCTATTCGTATTGCAGTAATTGGGTTTTTGTAACGAAGGACCGAATTCGGTCGTTTCCCTTGTAGTATAATCTTAGGTCCCACGTATTAGGGAAAACCTTTGCGGTGTACAGGGTACAGATCCAGAGTCCGAGCTGTTACTAAAAAAATCGTTTAACAGAAAATCCCAGTATTACTTTGCCTGGTCGGGGCATCAAACCCGTGACCTAATGCACAGCAGTTGTCTACACGATCGCTGCGCCACCACTCTTTTACCATCGCATGCCTTAAATTATTTACAAACTTGCATACACGTTGTAGTGTGTGACGCGTCTTCCCTACTAAGTAGATATATATTAATTAACTTCATTGTATTTGAAGCATTATAGCTCTGACTTTCCACGAAGTAACATCTGTCATTTCACAACCCAACGCCCAACATTGCACTACTACCTATACAACTAAAATTGACTACCTTAAAACATTTTAAAGACGTATACACCTTTCTTCTTATTTAAAAATCACTATGTCTCAAAACGAACTGTGAAGTTTTAAAATAAATTCTTAAGTCTTTAGATCTCACATTATACAAACGAGAGCACTTTTAAAAGCGTCCCTGTCGATCGCCACTTGCAACTTCACCGCACTAACTTAAAAAAAGATCGGAAGAATTTCCACCTTTCCACAAGGTTCAACTATGAAGGCTACTTAGAAGTTCTTCGGAGGATTTGAACCGTGTTGAGCCTGTAAGCTGCCACATTACACGTAAGAGTAAAGCGAGGAAAAATCGACCTTTTAAAACTAGGTTTCTATTCACAAGATTTAAGTATATACTAGCGATAAGAAATTGCAATGAAAAAATAAATTCCAATATTCGAAAACTGTATGAAATGCGTTAAATAATCGATTATTGGGCAATTCTATTTACTTTTTTTAATATTTTAATAGATAACTCCCGCACTAGGAATAATGCCTGTGTGCGGTGGTGGGGGGTGCTTTACAAACATTCAAGCAAAGGACACAAAAACACCCAGACTCGGAACAACCATTTGTGGATCACACAAAGTTTTGTCCCGTGTGGGATTCGAACCCGCAACACTGGGCGCAGCGGCAGTGGGCAGGCAACCACTTAAACCGCCATCGTCATCCGTGCAATCCGTCAATTAATTTAATAATGAGTCGATTTATTGTATTTTGACGATTGTTTCATATAGCCTCTAAAGTTAGTTCTTAAAATGTCATAAGTCGTAACATATTTTATTTATTTTTAGAAGTATATTCCGAGTCCAACTGCGCGGCGAAAACAGCCATCATTAAACTATGGCTATAATTCAACACTCCTTCTTTATAGTAAACTGACAAGTAGACTTGTAGTCAACAGAAGCATTCTTATCAACAGCTTTTTTGGAATGCAAAACAAAAAAGCACGTAAACGGCAGCCAAATCCAGTGTTTAAAAACACAACTCTAAATTGGCTTCGAATTTCACCTCCTCGAATCCTTTACGTACCGTTTTATTAGTCCACAGTAGTTCTGTTCGTTCAAACTTTGTCCTTTGATTTTGGTTTACGAACAGTCTTTTGATTTTCCTTTGCGAGCATTGGAAACGTACGTCACTACCGTTTTGCTGTGAAATTCCATTTTCAAATGTTCTGAGTGATGAAGAAAATAAGCGCTCGCTTTTTAAATTTGATGTTGTTGACTGAGCACAGATTATTCTTACAGAATATAGGTAGGTTCTGACAGACAGCCATTAAACCTATTTTTAATCTTAACTAATATTATAAATGCGAGTTTGTTACGTATTCACGCCTTAACTACATTACTGACCAGCATGAAAATTTTCATACACGTTGTCAGGGGTCACCTTTTATTTAGGAAAAAGTACTGTCGTTAACCTAACCTACAATTACCCGAGAGAAACTGTGAGAAAAATCTAGTCCATAATAAAAATAGGCTATACAAATATGCCGTTTATATTATATTAGTGACGATGCTGCCTGCGCTCGGCGCCGTACGTCACTCAGTAGAAGAAAGTAAAACTTTTATCTCTAGTTAAAGTTAGGCTTGTAATATTCCGTGCTCTTTATATACCACAAACAAAGGCAGTTTGTGGTACTTGGTATTTGATATCATTACGGTTTTCATGTAGAAATACGCAGAATCGTAGTGAGCACATACTAAAATTAAGATTAAAGTACAAAAATATTTATGACCGGTACAACTTTCTGATCCAACTCATTCAGAAATGCGCGTTTTAATGTTAGTAAACAATAAATAAGCTGCTGAAATTAAACTACTGTATACGGATTTTATCACGTTGTTTATTTGACACTTTAGAATTTGACAATTTAGAAACTGGTACACTACATACTACTCGTACTATTAAACTTTACTAATTGTTAAGCTAATTAAATTATTAAAACTAATATTTAAGTTTACACTTTCCCCGACGACTAAATAAGCCGCAATAAAATCTACATAAAGCAGTTTGTTTTCAATATTTAGCTTCTATGCTTTCGTTTTTCTAGTTCTAAAATCTTTAATTATATTATGAAGCATTTGCTATTATTTTATTTAAATTTTTAATTGTCTGTAGTAAATGATATAATGGCTGCAAAACCTTGTACATATGAGTAGGAAAATACTGAAATTATAATTGAATAACAATTTAAAAACCCTTTGCCAAACCTAGGACATATCCAAAATGTAAATTCAATAACTTCCCTAACTCATTAAATTTGACATTTATAAGTGTTACTTTGTGACATGTATAAATGATTTTGACTTATAATATAGGAAGAATAATATCGATACCATGATTTTCTGCTTATTTAAATGCTTCTAAATCACTGGGTAGCTTTACCCTCCAGGTGTACAACTACAAACCGTTCCAAAACACATTCATTATCGTATTTAATCACCGGGGTCGTACGTACCCCTTGCGTATGATTTATGTACATCGGTAATTTCCTAATTTATCTCTCGCACTTTGTCGGTAATTTTAGACCATTTATCTTGGCTCGCGTTAACAGGTTATAATAGGTAAATATTTGCGGTATTTTGAAGGTAATTATTTTTAGTTTTATGTTTGTTACGATGTTTTCTTTCATTTCAATGAAGTTTTTTTATGTTCGTGGATAGGATTTTATCTAATACGGTATTAAAAACGAAAATTATGGAATAATTTGCGATTCGGTTCAAATAGAGACTTAAGTGACTGTCTTTAATATTTGAACCTGAACTAGTGATGCGCTTTTTAATTTAATCACATTCGAATAATACTCGAATAAAATTGTACATAATGTATGACATGAATACACTGACTTGCGGTGCCGAGATGACGACACATGCACTAGTTATTGTTCTTTTAAATTTTACATAAATATTAACAATGAACAAAAAGTATACTCAATCCTGACACGACAATCTGTGGATCATTCTAATTATAGACTTGTGTAGGGTTCAAACCCAACACGGGCACATTGATATTAGTAGGATGACCACGGAAGCAGCGTAGCGATAGCTCGGTGGGGAGACCAACAGACTGCAATGCAGAGGGTCTCGGGTTCGAACCTACGTCGCGCACCTCTGACTTTCGGCAGTTATATGACTTTTCGAAATTTCGAATTTATGTGCATATTGATTGACAGTTATCGCCTATTCCGTGCCTCGGAGAGCACGTTAGGCCGTCGGTCCCGGCTGCCATGAACATCTATGGCAGTCGTTATTGGGCAGTCAGTGCCCTATAATATCCTGACACTGATCTAGCCTTAAGGTATCGTTAGCCTTCGGGTTGCGTAGGTCAGGTGGCAGCCGCTCCGTGTAAAAACTGATATCCAGTCAAATCCGGTTAGACTAGAAAAGCCGACCCCAAGTGACTTGGGAATAATAAAGGCTAGGGAGAAGATACATAGAACATTCAATCCTGGCACGACATGTTGTGGATCATTCTAATTATTAACTTGTGTAGGGTTCAAACCCTACACGGGCACATTGATATTAGTAGGAACCACTGAAGGTTTATTGTAAGGTGGTAAAATAGGTAGCTACAATATTACGTCTGAAATATATTTCTCCTGTGATCAAACCTTGTAAAGCTACATGTACTAATGTGAATGGTACAATAAATTGTGCACTATGTAACTACTCGTTCCCTCAGCTCCAGTAAATCCGTAAAAAATGACGTCATCTCATGCTCCATTTTGACGTGAGAACAAATACACACAATTTCGCATCAAACTGCCTGTAGCCTATGGCAAGCTAACACGATACATTGGCGTACACATACGAGCTATAGTGATCGAACATTGTGAAATCCTTGTTAACTATTAATCAACTCACTTTACTTTGACGTTAATAAGTTTTTTTTTTATTGAACTAAACTGTCAAACAAGCATACGGCTCACCTGATGGTAAGTGGTCACCGTAGCCTATAGACGCCTGCAACACCAGAGGCATCACTTGCGCGTTGCCAACCCTTTAGGAAAGGGAGTGGGATGGAGAAGGAGCGGTAAGGGGAAAAGAGGGCGATTGGGCCTCCGGCACTCTCACTCACCGAACGAAACACAATAATAGGAATATTGCTATTTCACGTCGATATTCTGTGAGAGAATAGTCCTTCTCCGGTTGAGCCGACCCATTCATGCTGAAATCAGCGAGGCTCTACTACGATATGTGTTATTTAGTTAACATTTTTTTTTTTCTCTTTTCTAAGATAGCGTACACACTGGTTAAGACCTGTGTCTCAACAGACCTTACAAACATTCAAACAACAGACACAAAGAACACAACAATTGTGTAGTCCACAAATAGTTGTACCGAGATTTTAAGAACTATTTTTGAATCAGTCAATTATTTTTGGGAATCAAACTCGAAACACTTGGCGCAGTAGCAACGGCAACGGAAAAGGTAAAGCGACCACTTTACCTGCTACGCCACCTCTCCCTTCTTTTATTCTTCCGAGAAGCCAAATAAGCGCGAATCTCTCTTTGTTGTAAGGGGCTAGCGACGCTTAAGCTTTCAGTACCATCTGTGCTAGTGTATTGCTAAAATCACTGTGACGTTAAAGCATGGGAAGGAAATCGCTGGTACTGCTGACCACAGCATGATACCTTAATCAGTTAGTCATGCCATCCCACTCCAATTTAGAACAACCTAAAAAGAAATGTCTGCAGTCAAATGCAGTTATTGCTTGTTTTCCTGTGACGTTCTAATGTTCTTGACGTATCAATATTAGTATTATTTACTAAGCCTGGGTTACTTAAGTGACCTTCTCAACACCAATTATTATTCACCATACATTAATTACAATCGACAATCCGCAAGTTTGGTGCATCGTTTTAAATAGTCACCTCAACACAATGCTGCATCCAGTTTTGTAGATTTAGATACGCACACAAGACAAATATATGTAACTCTCACTCGCGTTTATAATTGCTGCACCGCTCCAATGGGTTATACCGTGATGTTATATAGCCTTTAACCTTCCTCGATAAATAGGCTAGCCAACACTAAAATATTTTTTTAATTCGGACCAGTAGTTCCTGAGATTAGCGCGTTCAAGCAAACAAACAAACAAACTCTTCAGCTTTATAATATCTATATATTAATACGTGAAGCAAAAACTTTGTACACCTTTTTACGAAAATTGCGCGGACGGAGGAGTATGAAATTTGGCACAGCTAAAGTTTTTATGGAGAAGGAGTGACGAATCCTAATATTTATATAAAATATGCATTAGAAATACATTACATTAATGAAAAAACACTACACGCACACAACTATGAATTTGACACACGCAGTCGAAGCGCGTAACTATGGTTACATATATCAATTATAATGACATAATATATATCAGCAATATCTTACAGGCAAACTTTCGTCGAATTTCGAGCACTAGGCGACCGCTAGCTAGTATATATTCACAAATAGTTGAAACGAGTCTAAGCGTTCTTTGTATCCGTTGGTTCAATGTTCGAGAAGTCCCTCGAGATAAAAGAATTATACTTAATGTGAGAGTTTACTCTATGTGTCTTATTTTGCCGCATCTTGGTTTAATATTTAACAATATAAAATTATACTGATAATACTCTACCACATAAAAGAACATTGTATAAATTTATTAATACTCATTCTACTCTTTTGCTCAAAATATTTCCTCGATACTCTAACTAATATTCTGCTGCGGTAATCTTCCAAAAAGTTAGGTCTACAACTTTCTTCCATTAAAAACTTATTATTTAAAGTTTCTCTTTACAAATTTTGATAATAAATGTGAAGCTTTTGAATTTAGCAGGTATTGTCTGGTCGGTATTTCGTTTAACACAAGTGGTTTACATTTTGTAATTATCATTCAAATTATTTAATATCTCCACGGGCGCCACTCCAATATTTAAAGTCTAAAACTAAAGTTACGTTTTATAATCCTAAATGCTTGAAGGCTTGGATAAGAAGTACAAACATATTCCGTTTGAAAAGTACCTAAAACAACATTGGCAACGAAGTTATATCTATTACTTTGTTGTCTTTATTCATGTGGATGTATGATATAAAATCAAGTTTAAATCGAGACACATTTCGCGCAACAATTTTGGTTCCATAATAATGAAACACTGCAGTTCTTCAAACTGTCAAGAATTATGTACAACGGCAGACGCTGATCAATTGTTGACAGAATATATCCAGTTCCAAATCGAATGAGGACGATTTTACATAGCAATATAATTATTATGGTCTATAATATAACATAACATGTAACATAGTTTTAATCGAAAAAGGACGGTTCCCGTTGGATAGCAATAATTTCTTGAAACAATAGGAGCGAAGACGGGTCGAAGCTAGTAACTGATACAGTATAAAGTACTTTATGATGCTTTATCACTCACAATGTTTGGTTGTTTACAATACAAATATAAGCATGTTATTCTGCCACGATTATAACAACGGAGATAACACCTAACTTCGTAATTATACAATTTCATGCTAATGTAATTGCAAAAAGTTTCACAGGCACAATACAAACAGCCAACTTAAAGTACAAAGCAGTGTCGCATCTTACACTTTCCTTAATCTTTGAACAAACTTGTGCATTATGTTTAATTATATTCTTAATTTTAAATTGCACATTAGAGAGTTAGTTAGATGGTCAGCGGCCTTGGTAACTGGGTCAAAGTAAAAGTTTAGGCATTTGAAAGTAAGTTTTAAGTTCTAGTTAAAAACTGCGGCTATGGTTAACCAATGTTGGCTAGTAAACTTTTAAAGTATTACCATCCCCTGTGCAGCTAATTTAAAATGGTTTACATCTGTAGTGCAATGAGTGAGAGATTGTAACTCAGTACCACCCGATCTCAAGCCGAACGCGTTATCTATTAGACTATCGATATTTTTTTTTTTTTCCAAATCGGCATTTCTTAGTACTTACCACTCGATCTAAAGCCGAACGCGTTATCTATTAAGTTATCCATAATTTCATTTTATTTTTCCAAATCTGAATTTCTTATCTAAAAGCGTTCAGTGTTCACGCACTTCGACGTATCCAAAACCAAGTAAATACTGAACTAGAAAATTCCAATATTACTTATTTGTACCAGTGAATTACCTGATATTCCAGTTCGGATCGAAAAACGAAACAGTAGACAAGATTTCATTCCAAGTGTAGTATATGATGTCGTTACTATAGCCTGTGAATATGACGCTGCAAATCGGAGGTTTGGTAAACGGGACTCCCAACTAGTGCAACACCTCTAATTCGATGATCATCGGCGCTACGACTGCGTTGGAACGTATTTCTCGGTTTACTCATACGACGCAAGTACGTAAATGCTTTACACGTTTGCTTTACACGTACGCTAACATATGGGCAGGTATGTTTTGGTTGCCACATATTTATATACCTAATATCTTGCTACTAAGAATTTCTTCATAGAAACACTAATACCATTGTGACCTACCACCACGGGTACTTTATAACAATGAATGTAAATGTACTCTCACTATACAAACTCAATAACATTTTTCTTATATTTTCTTCTTTTTCCTTTAACGACAACGTGACAACAAGTGGTTAGTGTAACCGACTGCCACGCCTGAGGTCACGGGTTCGATTCCCGAACAAATCAAACATTTGTGTGCATGAACATGGATGTTTGTCTTGGTCTGGGTGTTTTTATGTATAATATGTATATATTTACAAAAAAAAGTATACAGTGTGTATAATAAACCCTGTCCGATCCTTAAAGGTGTTATACGGTAGCTTATTATGATTACGTAAGTGACATCCATTTATAAAAATCGATCAAAAAAGTTCTCCATTAAATTTAATATATTTAAAATAATATATTAATAGATTACCGACAACTTATTATTCATAATACCTAGATATCACTAAAGTTCATAAAGGTTCACCGATGCCGCGCCGCGTTACGCTGCGCCTTCCTACCTACGCCTTAAAAAATGCCGCCAAATATATAGTATACCACGCTCCGCGTCCTTGTCAAGTTTAGTGGAGTGTTGCTAGACTGAGCCAAATTTCAGTAATTTAAGGGTAATAATGCTGATCAATACTATACTTAAAATATTATGAAGACGTTTTACGATGATATACATTTTTCTTAGCATGTTTGTTAAGAGAGAAACAAGCCCTTAATGGATCGGACAGGGTTTATTATACACACTGTATATGTATGTATATTTATCCATTGTTTAGTACCTATAGTACAAGCTCTGCTTAGTTTGGGCTAGATGGTGTTGTGTGTATGTGATAGAATATATTTAATCAACGGACACAAAGAACACCCAGACTCGGAACAACCATTTGTGGATCACACAAAAGATTCGAACCCACAAAACTCGGTGCAGTGGCAGTAGCAGGGTGACCACTTAAACCACTACATCATCCGTGCACTCGAATTCGTTCGTTTGATCGTAAGCACACGGATTTAATCTTGTAATTAAATCCGTGTCCTCACGATCAGTTGCAAATTAAGAAAACAAGTGAGAAACGGCAATGAATTGCCGTAAATCTTACAGATCTAAAAAGGGTATTACGTGACCGTGGTCAGAGGTCAAAGATCATAGTCATTTCGGGGTATATCGTCTATGCTGAGTCGAATGGCGTTGACCGCGAGTCTCTAGCTCTTACGGTTCTTGAGTTGAAAGTTGTATAACAGACAGACGGACAAAGCTGTTGTATAAGAGTTTATTCGAACTCTAAAAATATGCCGCAGGACTAAGAATGCACTCAGTGTAAATAAGCTAATAATTCATTACATTTCTGCTGCAAGAATCTTTAACACACAAACTTTTAACGATACTTGGCATTAAAATAGAAAATAATGATAGTGTTTATTTTAGTTTCTCTCTACTTCTGACATAAATAAAATTAATGTTAAAAGTTGAAATTCATTTACCTTTGAAGTAACAAGTTTGCCTGTTGAATGGAAAATAAATCTGTCATTTAAATAATGCCCGGTTCTCTAGATATCAAAGTTTGTTCAGTTTTCTACAATGCTAGTGGCTTTAGTATGGAATGCATTAAGCTCGTGTCATTAACATTGGCGCTGTAGTTAAGAATAAATAATAGTAGAAGTTTACCTTTTAAGATTTTGAACAGAGCTGTTCAACATTAGATATGCTCTTTAATATGTACTAGCGGTCGCCAAGTGGTTGAAATTCGAACATAATTGATTTCAATTTTAAGTTTGAACGTTATTATTATATACCGGGAAATTGCAATAGATACATAAGGTATGTAACTATAGTAACGAAGAATGGTTCGACATCAACCGAACGAATTTCTATTCTATTCTACTCTATTCAACCGAACCATGCCGAAATACTACGAACGTGATTCGACTGCGTGTGTCAAATGCATGGTTGGTTGTGTGCGTGTAGTGTTTTTTCATTAATTTAATGTATTTCTAATGCATATTTTATAAAAATATTAGTATTCGCCACTCCTTCTCAATAAAAACTTTAACTGTGCCAAATTTCATAATCCTCCGTACGCGCAATTTTCTTAAAAAGGGGTACAAAGTTTCAAAGCTTCACTTATTAATATATAATACTAAGCATTTACCGACCGAGGAAACGTTGAGACATAAAGTATATCAAAACACAATTTAATAGAAATGTTGCATTTCTATTAATGTTTTTTAGTGGATCTATTAACTACTTTTCGAGTTTTGCGGACACAAACACACTAAACCTGAATTTCCTCAAACTGAATTTGATTAATTTTATTCTGCACTTTTATGAATAAAGAAAGTATTTTTGCAAACACAGACTAATCTACAAATTAATACCTATGTTGATATATATTGACTGAAAGGAGCAATAAAGGGCCTAAATATTCAGTATTTAAACGGCGCGGGGGATATGTGCATATTGGGTACTTGCGTTTAGAGTACGCTGTGAGCTGCCGGCCCTTATAACTCGTAGAATTGACAATAATTTAATAATTTTAATATAAAAAGCGTGGGCTGGGGATTATCAAAATATCTTAGAAAGCACCCCACGCATTTTTACATTAAAATTATTAAATTATTTTATACTTTTTAGTTTGTTTTTTTAATAAAGCGTGTTTATTTTATTTTTTAAACCTTTTATTTATTTTTATTTTAGAATTTAGTTTTCTAAATTATTGTATTGTCATCGGTCCTCGATAAGTGTGCAAAATTTCAAATCAATCCGTCGAATTGAAAGGGGTGAAAATCACGTTCATAGATTGCGTTACATAGATACATAGATACCTACATACATACCAAACTAATAAAAGCGTGTTAAAAATAGCCCGTTTCTCGCCATTGCATCAACCTACCTCGCGCATGATTCTTATATCAGCCTGATCAGTTGGCTAGCTAAAATATGGGTGTGCTAGGACAAACTCAAGAGGAAGTGGAGGTAAATAATAATAATTAGCTTTAATAATAAGCTTTATTGTTCAAAATTATATGACACAAAATACAATAAAAAAATAAGGCTTAAGAATATGCACTTGTCTTGAAACTCCGGCTCCTGAACTAGGTATATATAGCTGTATTTCAGTAGTCAGCGCCCCTCGTATCCATTGTAAGCCTCTATCATCTTATGAATCATAGGGAAAATAATACAAAAAAAGAGAATTACACAAGTAAAAATAGCAATTTCAATATAGGTTAGTATCAAGTGTGTGCGTGTGTGTGTGTATGTGCGTGTGTGCGCGCGTTTATGTGTGTGTACATGTGTGAATAATAATTATATATGTAAATATTTAATTATTTAATTTAATTGCGCCATTACTAAGCTATGTTATTATTCTATATGAGTTTGACGTTATCTTAAACGTCCTTGTAATAGGTCTTCAGTATTACGGTAATCCAATTTTTGAAGATGTAATTTTACTATCGATTTGCAATGATACTTATTTTTTAAAGAAATATTTAATGTTTTGTTTAGGTAATTATATAACTTTGAGCTGTTAACTGAAACTGTTAGCAAATGAAGTTCTATGTGGCACAATAGAAAACACCTTGTATTTAAGTCTACCGGTGGGCAATGTCAGCAATGCGGTCGGCTTAAGTGTTTCCGAAGCACGGTGTGAAGGACAAAGAGCTGTCGCACTGTTAATAGCTTGGATTCTACATAAAGTTGTAGTGTGAAATACCTTCGGGGTCGAAAGAACATAACTTTGAGCACCGTTCTCTGTGCCCGCTCTAATCGGATAATATACGATAATAAACGATGCGCGATTGGTACAAAGAAACGAATAATTTAAATTTTCATTTCGCCGATGAAGAGTCAATAAATAATAACTGCAAAAATGCAACTTTTCAAGAGGCGAAAAAAATGTTTCAAGGCCCTTAAATTTTTTTATGGTATATTTTATTTATATATATTATGTTAATTTATCATTATTATTTTTATTATTATTTATTTATTTTATTTTATTTTTATTTTTTTTAGTGGACGCGTTTGAGCGTAGCTATTGTCTATTGCCACCATAAATGACGTAACACTTAGTATATATTGCAATAACTATTAATTTATCTTGCAAAATTAATAAGAAACGGACCCAAGATCTTTGTCAGCATGTGTATTACATTATTTTACAATGAATAATTAAATAAAACAAAAATGGCCAAAATGTCAGTTATTATATATTGACTCTTCATCGGCGATTTGCATCTGTAGCTCACGCCAGATACTTACGTCGTGTATGCAGTTTTCAACCCGCTATCATGATTGTCCATAACAAAATTCATAAAATTTCAGTTATGAAAAGTGACAAACAACAAAATACATGTCTTCATTATATTAGTAACACATAAATAGCAAATGAAGTAACCCGCGTTTTGCTTGTAATAAAAGTTTCTCTAGTATAATAGAAGAGCAGTGCGAAAATGAATACAGCGAAAGTTTTTATAACGCGGTCGGTATATACCAGGATCTCATAATGTAGAAGAGTAACTGTATAATTCATAACAGAACTAGCTTATTGTTGCTGACTACAATATTATATGAAAAATATTAGTTGCTTTACTGGTTGTTAATAAAATTGTATCTTGACTGCCTCGTCTGCCCATTGGTGTTTGGCAGCACAAGCATAGCGACTCGCTTCTATATCCTATTATTATAAAAAGCCATGAATTGAAAGCGTTTCAGAGTGAAATCTTCGATTGCTAAGCGGGACGTGCAAAACGTATTCTTTAATCATTTGCCATTATTAATGGCTGATCCATGACCGATCGTGAGCTTGGCAAGTTTTTACAAATAACCTTACTGTTGTGGCATAGCCTGAAACCCGAAAAAAGGTATTAATTATACCGCCAAAATAACCGACAAAACCCAGGTAACAACTAGTATTTAAACAAAAGATAATATTCCTAGAAGCGTAATATTACTACACCTCTAGTCATGATATAAGGTTATCACATTGCAGTGAGCTCTAACATTGCGTTTAGAGAAACAATGTTACCGCGCCACTAGCTGAGCTGTGCGCAATATAAATTATGTACGGGACGGTTATGAGATCCTGGTACCGCTATGAGAAGATTAAAGATTTGTGGTGCATTTACACTTTAATAACTGAATACACATTTCATAAAACAAGACAATACGTGTAAGTACAATCTTAGTAATATGTCTACCGAGTAGGGACAATAAGTTAAGAAATTGGGACGAACCAACCAATCAATCTTGAATTTGTATGTTTTCGATAAAGTCCTTTTCTCTCTGTATGGGCTCTAATGATAGAGAGCCGGACTACGTCAATAAATGGATAAAACAATGGTATATCAAATAGTAGAAAATGTGGTTACGGAATACGAAGAATGGTTTGAATTTAGGATCGGAATGTTCGTGCTTGCATTTACGAACACGAACACACGAACATAAAGTAGTCCCTTCAGCTACAAATAGCAGATCTTTGTGCCTAATTGTATCGTTAGTCAGATCATTCCTAACAATATTGTATTTTCATCAGTACATAATTTAGATTATTTACAAATAGAATAATATATAATAAATAAAAAAATAATATGTTGTCATTTACACAATATATAACGTACAAACACAGATGATCTGTACGTAAAATTAAAACTAACCGGCCAATTTAGCTTCAAAGCTTGTGACGTCATTTGAACAATTTCTATAAGATATAGTTTTGAGAAATCGGATATACCAACTTTAAGAAAGTTTAAATACCGAAATGAAAAATTTAAATCGTTTTTATTAAGCATTTAGAAGGCTAATAAAGGCAAACACGATTAGGCTTTTAAAGATTATCCCATCCATTGACTTGACTGTCATTAATTTGCTGTAATTAAGTAACATCTATTCTAATTATTTTCATGGAAATTGCTCGGTAAATTCAGTCATCAATTCGTTATTTTAAATGTAAAATCTTAAGGGATGTAATAATACTGCATGGCCTTTTTAGTAAGATGGACTATGGTCTGATGATAGTAATTTATTTATTTAACGGCACATCTACAGTTTACAAATTATATACCTATGTGAATAGTATATGTGTTCAAGGTATACATGTCAATTTGCATTATCGGCGTGCATAACATTTGACAAATATTCGTAGGGTAGCTAGCACATATTTATGTGAGATTGAAACAAATAAACAATTCCTAAAACCCAGAGTTGATAATAAAAAAAAAAAATAGAAAATAAGATGACCAAAAGTAGACTTTAATTTTATAAGAAAACTGATCACAATATAATGCCTATAAATACATTCGTCTCGTCCGAATGCCGCCAAAAAAATGATCGCACTCCGCTGGCTGCGCTGGAGGCGACCGCTGCCCTCCCAAGTGCTCAGGTCACGTGACGTCACGATGGCGCGGTACTTGACCCCGTCCCTTGGTCGGATAATTCTAATACATTACCTATGACTGTATAATAATTTTTGAATTACACTTTGACGATGTCGATGATATCGTCAAAAGTATTAAAAATTATAATCTACAGCTTATATTTGGTTTTTAAGTTCACTAGAGTGCTTATAAATGTTAATATATTTAAATTAGTCTTTACATGGTTCGAGCAAAACAAATCAGATAGAAAAGTAAACCGTATCTTTCAAGTTGGTGAGATACCGGTGCGACTACTTGCAATCAACAATTTTAGACTTTCACTTTCAAACGTCAGATTTGTATTAAGCCAGGTTCTACCGACACCCGTGGTTCGAAAGTAAATTAACTGTCCCACAAGAACTATTTCTAGGCCACAGGCAGCTTATGTCACTATCCTTCGTAAACTTTGACTGCACAGATGACATAGAGCCATACATTTGTGTGTTTAATGCCCACACGAGACCTAAATTTGTGTAATCCATAAAAAGTTGATTCGAGTCTAATTCTTTGTGTCCTTTCTTTAAATGTCTGTAAAGATTCCCTGCGAAGGAGTGCAAGAGCAAACCTATAAAAAAAAGGAACCTATAATCAAAATAATTTAATGAAAGGAACTAACAGACTTTTGCATTTATAAAACGAAAGGATATAAGTCAGTAGACTATTATAAATAGAGTTCTATTTTACCGAAGAATCGCTGCGTTTTAACGTTCGAATAAAATAAGCTCAAAGATAACAATATCAACAACATTGTTAGCCTTAATACCATAGAAACGGAGCATTGGCGGATTGCAATGTTTGTGCCGAGATTTCCTCTACACGATAAAATATCTTCGCGACTTGAATACTATCGAGATCTCACAAGATCAGCACGATGATGTGATCTTGTTTTATCTTTAGAGCGTGAATAAAAATGATTGATAAGTGTGAGATTTCACATCTTAAGTGCTCCATGGCTTTATATTACTCAAAGATAAGGTTTTATTAATGTTTTCTTTTTATTGATGTTTGGGAAGTATCTTGTTGATATTATAAATATAGATCGCCTCGTTAATATCGAAGATGGTTATTTTGCTAACCTTTGACGACATTGTTGATTGATTAATTGAAAGGTTTTGATCATGTTGTATACCAGGTATGGAAAAATATTATAAAGAAAAGCAATAACATTTTTTCTTTTATGAACTTAACATGCTAGTTCACAGATGTATGAAGTCCTAATACCTCGGTAAAAAAATCACTCGATTTTTTAGCTGTCCTGCTTCCCTGTACACACAGATTTCAAAATAGTTTAATGGCTCAGTTTTTACTTTAAAAAGTATGAAATAGCTTTTACTACATAATTACTAACGCACAAAAGGTATTAAAAAAAAATTATCGTTCTCAATAGTATATGCTCGCCAAGTCCCTCTCAATAAAATAGAAACTAGAAGAAATAAAAATGTAGTAAACAAAGTCATCCTTCACATCATCTAAAATTCTCCATTTTAGGTACCAGGGCATCAGCCGAGCCAAGAGTTCTTTGAACAACATTACTGTACCCTTAGCAAACGGTACAAAGAAATCCTTACAACGTTTATCTTTTATTAAATAACCTCAAACAACGAACAAAATAAATTGCAATTAGGACTGGTTTAACAAAATAAGTGTACCCAACAAAAGAATAAGAAAGCAATGTAAGCAAATAAACATTTTCTTTCCGAGTGTGTCTGTAAAGATTATGTAAAATAACAACTTGTTTGCACTTGTTCGTCCGTGTTCGGAATATGAACACATGCGTATGAATTTTAAAAAGGTATATGTATAATATCGAAGAGACGCGTGAGCTTCGATGAAAAATATCACTTGATTTCTGGCGGCCGGCAAAGGCAGTTACAGTGTGTGTAATAATAATAATTATCGTATGTAGGTAATAGTAGTCGAAAATGAAAATATCTAAGTGAATTGATAAAATTATTTAAACAAATATACATTGTAATAAATCCTAGCCCATATCGCTCAATATTCACGCTTTAGCTACCATATCATAATTCCACTGATAATCGTAAAATTCCACATACTCGTTGTCAGATGTACAGAAAAGGACAAACAAGAGGACCTTTCATTTAAAAAATAAGAATGTTTCCGAGCGAACGAAATTGCAAAACCTATTATATATTATACAAATAACTTTAACTTGCCATTTAAAACTAGTATATTATTTTGATGAAATTTGATTTAATTATAATCCATCTAATTACTTTATACAAAATGTCTATTGAAATGTATTAAATGTGAATGTAGGTATTGGTACATTTAAAAAGCTTTAGTAATTATACCGTTTGAATATTCAGCATGCGATCGTTTTATCAGAAATATTGTTTTCAGCCATGTATATTACTATATATTTTTTGTAAAAATGTTTTTAAATAATACCTTTAATTCAAAAATGTAAATGCTAATTCATGCAGAGTGCCAACAATGTGTAAGACAAAGGTCGATCAAATAGTTAGCCATCATTTATTTCGCCTGTATTGCCTTCCAACAGCATTGCTTTAATGCGATAGTTAGGACACTTTTAATAATTGTGCGTTATATAAATTTTTAAAATAAAAACTTTTATACAAATATCTACCTAGCCAGACATAAAAACCTAAACAATTCCAATTTCAAAAATATATTTTCTTAAATCATGCCCAAGCTCTTTTGTTTTTTTTTTCATCATAACAATATAATAGGAACTACTTGGTGGGAGCGTCGGATCGTCTCAACACAAAGAATTTAATAAATAACGAAGCCTGCTTGGCTGTCAGGAGGCTCTAATTTCTCCGTCACTTTCCAACATTAATTTTCTTTTTAGGCAGCAACGATACGACAGCTCAAGGGTCCATAGTTATTATTATTTTATTGTCGGGACATATAAAACGTAAATGAATTTCGTTTCCTCTTAATATTTTGAGTGATAAATATGAGAGTTGATAAAACGGCTTTTAGACTGAGACAAGTTGAAAAGGGAAGACATTTTCAAATGTATTAGTACCAGGACATCAGCTAAGACAAAGATATCTTCAAACATTTCTGGAGCAAACCTTAAAATTTAAACAACCCTAAATTGGCAAACCTGAATAAACAAAGAGACAAGAGACATCGAGGTTTTAAAGACCACAATATGCATCAGCAAACCAGACAAGGCTAAAATATTTCATTTTTATATACGAAAGTATACATAATAGGTACATAATTTTAGCAGTAAAACTGTGAGGAAACTCCGACATACTCACATACTGTACATAACAAAAATATTAAATTCGGAATTGTCAGATCACCTAAAAATTGACGGTTTCTGATCAAACACTCCGCCTGACCAGAAATTGACCGCGGGATTTTATGATCTATTAAAACTGCAACAATTAAAACTGTCTAAACATATGCAACAAGGTAGTCAATTCTTAATTTGTTATTTGTTAGTGGAAGAGACCGTTGATGCCAATTATTTGATGAAGATACAAATATGGCAGCTACCTGAGAAAGTAACACCCTCTTCGTAGCAATTGGCGTAACTATAGTTACAATGGTGTGTGTTCCTTTTCTTTTATTCCATATTTAATTCCTTCTTGCTATAGAACCGGAAACGTGCAGGTGATATTTTGGTATTGTAAATTATCGTAGGCTACAATAACAACTTATCACCAGAGTGATATGCCAGTATGCAACCTTAGTCGTCCACAAGAAAGGAAAATTTATATTCCAAGACAACCACATAGATAGTCTTATATAAAGTTTCTCGAACAATGTTACTACGTACAAATTCAATCTTGTAAATGTACGTTTATACATTATAGCCTTTACGTATTTTTATGGCGTATATCTGAAGAAATGGCGAGTCCATAAAAAGGTAAGGAAATAAGCGGCACGATGTATTTATGACATGATAAGTGAATGACGTACGTTTAAGGTAAAGAGGGTTTAGCCTTCACTTTTGAGATCTCTCTTTGAGATTTTGATCAAAATACTAGTTTTATCCGCGGCTTCGCTTGCATAAATCCTTTGGAAATCCAGAAAACTTTATGTGAAAATCCTATGGTCTCTCATTGTGGAAAGTTGCATTCAAATCAATTAAACGGTTTATGCATGATTCAGAAACAAACAGCCAAACATATTTACTAAATCGGAACCTAAATATCTTTATTAATTTAGGTTACAAAGTAACATTTATAATACCAAACTATAATATGAATTTATATTTGCCTGTTGCCACATTGAACAAAGCAAGATTGAGAAGAACGGACAGTAAATTGACGACCACTCTTCGCCAAATTATTATATAAGTTGGATCAAAAGTTCATACTATGAAACAGGAGCCCAAATCTTGTATTCTTGTAAGCAAGATATTTTTGACTACTTTTTACTAGGAACTAGGGCCACCACTATTTTTATATGCTCAATGCCAATCGCAAAAAGTAGTATACATGTATCCATAGCATTAGATTTACCATAAGGCAGGTTGTTGGTTACTTCTAAAATATGACCAAGCCTTTTCAAACATACAATAGAATAAAACAAAGCACATCTAAAAAAGTTATGTTTATTCAACGTTTTAGCGTATCCGTGACCGCGAAGAGTTCTTAAAACGTCGTTGAAACGTCGAAACGTAAACTTTATTTTATTCCCCTTTTATTGTTTTTAAACAGTAAACACAATACTCAAAGATTTTATTTAAATTGAATGTATTCACGCAAAAGTACCTCTACTTACTACTAAGAATAGGGTTCATTTTACTATAAACTGGCTAACGTTAAACAGCTGAAATGTTGTTTGAGATAGTACACAGTAGCGTTTGCTTGAGTTTTCTGTAGAATATCCGATACATATTAAGAAGACCGGTTTACTAGGTATTATGATAAGTACGACGAGAGAAAATGTCTACAAGGTAAGCACGGACGACTGACTATGAGCTTCTGAATTGATTACTGAATCGGACAAAAAAGTTGCAGAAAATATTTGTTTTGTTCTATTGGTGATAAGTTCGGTAATGCCTGATTGCTTTTACGTAAAATCTTCTCGTAGCTGACGAGGTGTGGGTGTGATGTAATCTCCGCCTACTCTTCCGATGATAAGTAGGCGTTAGTTTAAATACAAGTAGACGTCTATATAAAGGCCACAGGATCACACAATTTGGCGTAATGAAGAAGGCATTGGCCTTGCGATCAAGAGGTCGTAGGTCCAATTTCTATTAATTGCACTATCGGTGTGAGCTTACTTCTAAAACAAACATTTGGCTTAACTAATGGGGTTTATAGGAATAGGTACTAATAATTATTATGAATCTCAAATATTTACGCGAGACATTTTGACTATAAAATAGTGAAAATGTATTATGTAGCATGGAACTAATTACTTCCTTTTGAAAATATCCTTACAGAAAGCCCACCACACTTCCCAAATATGGAAACAGACCTACTTCTCAGCACTAAAATCACAAGCATATGCTTACACCAGTTTCGTAATATATACCACACGTAACACACAACCTATGTACTTACCCTCCGTTCCACGCTGCTCAAAATTCTTTTGACACGGTAACCCGCGCATATGCTTAACCATGCATGTAATCCGTAATACTTAACTCACATTCAGTTTGTGCTAGTACGGTTCAGAACGTTTACGGCTTATTCAAAAAGGTCAGCAAGTAAATTACGAAGGTATTTTTTACTGTTCGTAGTTTTAAAGTTGAACGTATATATTTCATGTTTTCACTACGCCGCGGATTCATTCACATTATTTTATTTATAGAAATACTTAAAGAAAGATTTAAACCCTCCTAAACGTATACATACAACAGGCCAACTCTACTACCTGACGTGTAATAGAATATTTAAAACCAAGATCAGTTTAGGAGAACATATAAGGGCGCATAAAAAAATAAAGATTTTCAGAGGTCGCTGTCATTGAAATGGATAAGAAGGACTACAGATTATTATATCATAATCTACATAGTATTACTTTTGAATAGTAAAGAATTTTATTGATAAAAAAATTTGATTCGGTTCAGTAGTTCCAGAGTTACCATCTTACATATAAATTTACATATATTATCTTTTTATAATGTTAGTACAAATTTCATAGTATCAAGCCTGCATAATCTATAAGGCTTAGGTAAGATGTATTGCATCCACATCACTGATGCAGTTAAAATTTCAGTGATCCACCCACCAGCAAGAGAGTGAATTGGCACATCCTGATGGTTTTAGTCGGTTGGCCCAAACTTTGGGGGTATCCAACATAATCTCCTCGTCTCCTCTTGTGACGAGCGGTTATAAGGGGCATTTCCGTACAAAAAGAAGGTCTAGTGCACCTATTATATTTAGGCTGCATGTAACGGGTGGTAAGCCTCTGTGCTATTTACCGAGAGACTGTTGCTACTAAGCTTACAGAACAGAATTTCAAATAAGACTTTGTCCAACTCGAAAATCCAATCTAGAATCTAACAGTCGGCTGCGAGCGTTGCTGCATTTTGCACTAAGTTATAAACAACGCATAAATTACAAAAAAATGGAATTTTATTACATACCTTATATGCCATCATTTAAATATGACCATCTACTTCTAAAAAAGAACACATTATTACTGTGAAAACATTTAAACTACTATGAAAATTGATAGATTATTATCTTTTACCGCTAACAGTACCACAACCAGTCATGTCAATGTTGCCGGTTATATGTAATGTCACGAATGATGAATACTCACAGTATATTGCATAGCGAGTCTATACATTCCACTCCGCTATCTCCTCATAACACATGAGCTCCTAGTACATACAAATATGTGTTGTACCAGGTGCACAGAGATTTTAATTATGTTCTACCCGCATACAACACGGCTGTGGCATGAAGCAAGAGCCAACAGAACCAATATAGAGCAAGCGATTGTCAATAAGACCGCAATTCGTATTACTTGGAGTGAAAAGAGTTACAGATTCTAGAATCGCCTTGCGTCTTGCAAACTACTGATACGATTCCTCCATTGAAATAATCGTTCTTGAGTATGAGGTGTTTTAAATCTACTTTATTTAAATTTATCCATCAAAGAGATATCTTCACTGTAACCTGTATACTTGAAATGCATGTTCTTGGTAGGCTTATAGATATATTATAGACTAGATTTCCCTCGCGGTTTCACCCGCGTAAGTCCAGTTCCCGTGAGAATATCGGGATAAAATGCGTAGCCTAGCCTAGCCTAGCCTATGTGTGAAACCAGGTCTCCAGCTATCTACATACCGTAATAAGTTTCATCGTAATCGATTCAGTAGTTTTTGCGTGAAAGAGTAACAAACATCCATACATCTATACAAACTTTCGCGTTTATAATATTATATATTATAAACGCGATATAGCTTACAGGCTTATAGAAAACGCACACTCAGATTTATCCGCAGTATAGTTGGCTCGTTATTTCATAGAGGCTCTTCTCCTCGAATAGGCTTCTCATGACAAGAATCACACAACAAGCAACTGTCGACTCCTTTCTATCGCCATTTGTTTACAATATGAGTTATAGCAATACAAATGTTTTATTTTCTTTCCTTTCTTTCTATGTCTTGCTATAGATATCAAATAGACAGTTTCCTTTCCGACTTGTGGATTGGCCCTCTATTTATTAAGATTTCTAATTTAACACTGGTTTCAAGCAGGTTTGAGCCAACGTTCTGCTTATTTCAGTCAGTCTGCAGATTTGCGTACCGACTACAAGGTGATATACCAGTCCCCAATTTTCCTCTATGGTAGATTTGCCTGTATTATCTTATAAGTCATATAACTTCTGAAAGTCAGAGGTGCGCGACGTGGGTTTGAACCCGAGACCCTCTGCATTGCAGTCTGTTGGTCTCCCCACTGAACTATTGCTGCTTTTGTTAACACTATCTGTATAAATTAAAAGAGTTGCCTGTGTTTCATGGAGCGTGAATAGAACAATTAATAAAGTTAAGAATTTAATTATGTTCTACACAAGATAGTCCACAGTAATAACGAACCAATAGAGGCAATAAAAGCAATATCGACACATAGTGATTGCCAATAAAACCACATTCGTTCGGTCAGTTCGGGCCAAGTAGAAATAGATATTCTAGAAACGTCTTTTGGATTTTTGTTGGGCACCTATAACAGTAATGGCAATTTTTATTTTATTGATAACACGGCTATGTAATGTAAATTTCGAGTCGTCGAGCCCGCATTTGTTAATTATTTGGTTACCAAATAGTCGCTTCTCCTGGTAAATTTCATATACCACTTACTTATTTATATAAGCGTAAGACAGAGTATCGAACACTCACAGACCTACCTCTTATATAAGTTTCCTTTGAAATTCTAGTAGTCAGTATTATTTTTTGTCTTTTCCCTAGCCTTTATTATCCCCAAGTTACGTGGAGTTGGCTTTTCTAGTCTAACCGGATTTGACTGGATATCAGTTTTTACACGGAGCGGCTGCCACCTGACCTTCGTAACCCGAAGGCTAACGATACTCTAAGGCTAGACTAGTATCAGAATATTATAGGGCTGACTGACTGACTTCCCAATAACGACTGCCATAGATGTTCATGGCAGCCGAGACCGACGGCTTAACGTGCTCTCCGAGGCACGGAGCAGACGATAATTGTCAATCAATACGCACATAATTTCAAAAAGTCATATAACTTCCGAAAGTCAGAGGTGCGCGACGTGGGTTCGAACCCTAGCGCCTTCACACGGTATTAGTACCTCTTTTGTGGAATAAAAGTACCATATGACCTGTTCTGTATCCATGACAACGTTTTTGCGAAATTTCATGACGCGCGGTCGAGTAGTTAACTCGCGAAATAGTAATAAATTAACTCACCGCATTTATAATATTTGTATTAGTTAGAATTTAACCGTTTGTAAGTCATTCGATAAATTCTCGTATATGCATAACAATAATATAATAGTTATTTATTTATTTGTTCCTCTCATAATAGATTCCAAGCAATGGGAAAACTTAGTTTGTAGAAAACGTAACCTGTTTAATTTACACTACGTTATTGTATTAAATAGTTGATTAAATATATAATTAATATAGATTTATTCGCGGTTTGTCTGCGTGAACGCGGGAATATACACTGAGATAAAAGTGTATTCATCCAGAACATGGTCTATGAGTTACGTTTACGGATTACGTGACTTTGAGTACCAAATATTCACAAACATTTATAATAAATATAAGTAGCATTTATCTGAGAGTCTAATAATTGAAAATCCAGCCTCTTAAAATGAAGGTCTATTATAATTGCGAATGTGAGTTTGTTTGTTTGTTACGCTTTCAAGCCTTAACTACTCGACCGATCAATATAAAATTTCGCATACAGATTGGCAGAACACATAAGAACATAGGCTGGAAAACGTACTGTTCCTGAGGGATAGAAAATTGACATAAACTACATTTACGGAAGTGAAACCGCGGACAATATGTAGTATTTTATAAAGCCTACCAACACAATCTAATTACATATACAAACAAACAACGGAACAAAATGTCCGCTAGCCAGACAAATATTTGTCCCGTACTCAATTGAAACCTCAAATATTTTCACAATACTTCACTGCGCCATTGTAACCAAGTAAATAATTCTGTTTTAGAGCTGAACATGCCGAGTTCTTGAAAATCCTAACTTATATTATAAATGCAAATGTTTGTTTGTTTGGCATGTTACTTGAACGACATAAGATATTGCGTATACCTTGTCGGGGGAAGAAAAGGATATAAGAAACCCTTCATCCAAGCAAAAGTACTATTCCCAAGAAACAAAGTTTAATAAAAATGTCTGCATTATCCCAAGCGAAACCGCGGGCAAAATCTAGTAGAAAATAAGTGTTGAATTATTTATTTTTTGCTTTTTGACAGGATCAGCCAGCGGCCTACCTGATGGTAGTCGAGGACCGTAGTTCAAAGACACAGCTGTATTTTATTCCTAGGTATTGAAATTGCAATGCTTAGTAAACACTGTGTAGGGACACATTACTACCAGTGTACTTACCTATTTACTTAGTGTACGATTGCGTGATATGTGTGCAATGTAAGGTGATGTATGTGTGAGGTAGAGACGGCTGCGTCCGTCGCCTAAGGTAATTATTTTTTAGTATGAAATATACGGGCTTACGAGCAATACGTATTTTATTTCTACTCACTACACGAAAGCCTAAAGTGGTGACCCCGTTGAACATTTAGTTGTGCATATTAATATATATTTTAGTAGTGCTTTATAATAAATACTGACATTTCGGACAATGAATCCCCAAAGTGCATATCCACCGGCAAAACCACAGGAAACAAAAAGTGACAAATGTGCGTCGGATGACACGGCCTTGGCCAGCATCACGGTCTCTTCCCGTATCCCGGAATTTTGGGCGGACCAACCACGGCTATGGTTCGTCCAATTCGAGGCCGCCGTGGCGAGTCAAAAACTAAGTGATGCATCTAAGCAAAACTTAGTGGTTACCAAGCTCAATAAAACCGCCATCCAACAGGTTAGTGACCTTCTGTTGTCCCCACCTGATAGTCAAAAATATGATTCGCTCAAGGAGCGTTTACTACAGGTTTTTGAGGAATCAGAGACAAGGCAGTTTCAGAAGCTTTTAGGAGAAATGGAATTGGGAAGTCAGAAACCTTCTCAATTGTTACGCAGAATGAGAGAGCTCGCCCGAGGTAAGATTCCAGATCCAACGCTACAAATTATGTGGAACAGTCATCTCCCATCGCCAGTGCAGGCTGTTTTAGCGGTGACGGAGGTAAAAGACCTTGAGAACCTTGCTATTGTGGCAGACAAGGTTATGGAGGCTTCGAGACCAACGGAAGTAGTGGAGATAGCTGCCCCTACAACCCGCGCGGACTTCGGCACGAGAGAACTGATGGAGATGATGCAGAAGCTAAGCATCGAAGTAGCTGAATTACGGCGCTCCCGATATCCCCAGCGGGGAGGAGATAGAGGAAGGCAATATGACCGTTCAAGGTCACGACCTAGAGATTCAAGCAGGAGCCGTAAACATCCAGAATGGTTATGCTTTTACCACCACCGGTACGGAGTCAAAGCTGCAAAATGTATTAAGCCCTGCAATTGGAATAAGGCGAAGCCTACACCACAAGCGGAAAACTAGACACGATACAACCTAGGGCGGTGGATTGTGTCGATACGCCTAATTACCGCCTATGTGTAACGGACAGGAAAACCGGTTTTCGTTTCCTAATAGATACGGGTGCGGATGTGTCAGTGATCCCAGTGTCGAAAGAGTGCGTTATGAAAAATACCGCGAGTGATAACTATAAAGTGTACGCGGCGAACGGCACGGAGATTAAAACGTATGGCACACGTACTTTAGTTTTAGATTTAAATTTAAGGAGAGCGTTTAGATGGACTTTTATAGTAGCAGCCGTCAAACAACCGATAATCGGTGCCGATTTTTTAGGCCATTATCGTTTGTTAGTTGACTTGAGCTCGCGGAAATTGAGAGACGAAATAACTCATCTAAACGTTCTCACTTCTGTCGTTAACGATTGTTTATATGAATCGTCAATTAAAACATTAGATTGTAATAACGAGTGGCATGAATTGTTAAGTAAATATCCGGAGGTGACTAAACCGGTATCGTACCGGGACCCACCTAAGCATTCGGTATATCATGTGATCGAGACGTCGGGACCACCGGTTTACGCGAAAGCGAGACCCTTGCCACCGGATAGATTCGCGAAAGTGAAAGAAGAATTTCGGAGAATGACCGAAATGGGTATCTGTCGACCGTCTATGAGTGCGTGGGCAAGCCCTTTGCACGTAGTGCCGAAAAAGAACGGCGAACTTCGACCTTGTGGCGATTATAGACGGTTGAACGCGATAACCAAACCGGATCGTTATCCAATTCCTCGGATTCACGATTTTAAATACTTATTAGCGGGTACAAAATGCTTTTTTAGTAAATTAGATTTAAACCGTTCGTACCATTTTATTCCAGTGGCCCCGGACGACATAGAGAAAACGGCAATTATAACGCCTTTTGGCTTGTTCGAATTTCCAAGAATGACGTTCGGATTACGTAACGCAGCGCAATCGTTCCAAAGGTTTATGGATACGGTGGTGCTACGCGATTTAGATTTTCTGTTTAATTATATTGATGACGTCATAATCGTGAGTGAAACAGCCGAACAGCACAAAAAGCATTTAAATGCCGTTTTCCAAAGATTTGACAAATATGGTGTTACCATAAATATTTCTAAGTGTGTATTCGGTCAATCTAAGCTTGAGTTTCTAGGTTTTGAGGTGTCGACGGACGGAGTTCGCCCGCTTGACGACAAGGTCCAAGCTGTGATAAATTTTCCGAGGCCGCACACCGTCGAGCAATTGCGACGCTTTTTAGGTATGATTAACTTCTATAGATCTCATATTCCTAGGGCTGTAGAATTTCAATCAGTACTTAATAGATATTTACATAACACCAAGAAGAATGATAAAACTATTATTGAGTGGACTGATAAGGCCGACGAGGCATTTAAGAAATGTAAGGAGAGCTTACAAAGCGCCGCTACATTATCTTATCCGTTACCTAATACAAAATTAGCGCTGATGACAGATGCTTCGAACACTAGTGTTGGTGCAGTCTTGCAACAATATACAAATAATACCTGGCAGCCACTCGGTTATTTCTCGAAGAAATTAACGCAAACGGAAACTAAATATTCGACATACGACAGGGAACTATTGGCAGTATTTATGGCCATCAAGCATTTTAAAAATCTGTTGGAAGGTCGCGCATTAACTGTGTATACAGATCACAAACCGCTTATTTATTCTTTTACAAAAGCTACTAATGATAAAGAAAGCCCCAGAAGGATTAGGCAACTTTCTTATATTAGCGAATTTACTACTGACATACAATATGTCAGTGGTAATCATAATGTCGTCGCCGATGCGCTCTCACGCGTCGAAGCGATACATTGTCCCACGACTATAGATTACGCCGAGGTAGCTAAACTACAGGAAAGTGATACTTACCTACAGCAGGCATTACAAACATCGGCTAGCAACTGCAACTTGCAGTTTAAGCAAGTTTGTTTGCCGGATTGTAATACCTCTATTTATTGTGAAACATCAACGCAAAATGTAAGACCTTATTTACCAGAACCGTTCAGAAAATTAGCTTTTTATTCTGTCCATAATCTCAGTCATCCCGGCATAAAAGTTAGTAAAAAATTAATCAAACAAAAATTCTTTTGGACAGACATGGATAGAGACATTACACATTGGGCGAGATCATGCGTCCAATGTCAAAAAGCAAAAATCACTAGACATACGATATCAAGTTCAGGCGATTATGAGAAGGCTGATAAATTTTCACACGTTCACATAGATATAGTTGGCCCCCTTAGCACGACGGCAGATGGCTATAGATACTGCGTTACGATGATAGATCGTTTTAGTGGTTGGCCTGAGATTTTTCCAGTGCAAAATATTACGGCGGAGACTGTGGCAAGAGTGGTGTTCGAAGGATGGATATCCCGTTTTGGATGCCCTGTTAAGCTAACAAGCGACCAGGGCAGACAATTTGAAAGTGATGTTTTCCAGCAACTAATGAAATATTTAGGTATTGAAAAAATGCGCACGACACCTTATCACCCACAAAGCAACGGCATGATAGAACGTTGGCATAGAGCACTAAAAGTGGCTCTTATGGCACGTCTAAAATGCAACAGTTTATGGATCGACGAATTACCATCTGTGTTGTTAGGCTTACGCGCCGCTGCTAGAAGCGACAGTGGCGTGAGCGCAGCCGAGTTAACATACGGTAAGACAATAAGGTTACCGGGTGATTTTTATGACAACAGTAGATTAGGTGTGTCGGACTCGGAATATTTACAAAAGCTAAGAGACGCTATTAGCCATTTAAAACCTAGACCACCAAGTCACAGTAATACACGTTCGCTATTCATACCAAGTGATTTGACTACTTGCAAAAGTGTTTTCGTTAGGAACGATATATTACGTAAGTCTCTGCAACCTCCGTATGCTGGCCCATACAGCGTCATAAGCAGGAGAGGAAAGGCTTTCATAATTAAAATAGGCGATAAGGAAACGACTATTTCGATAGATAGGCTTAAACCTGCCTATATAATCGATGAACAGTCGTCAAAGGATATGTGTGATAGTAGTAGTAATAGTTCTAATATGTTTTATGATAACAATAGGTATAGTTTTTCACCTGATAACACAGACACTTCTAGCAAAGTTTTATGTCCGAGAACATCGCGCAGTGGCCGCGTTATCAAGCGTCCAATACGTTTTGCTTCGTAAACACTTTTGCAGGTGTCATGAGTATCTATGTGTAATTGAAACTATGAGTATTGTTATTGTATAAGTGTACCTAAATGAATCGTGTAATTTTAAGTAATTTGTAAATAAATTAATATGACTTTGAGTCTTAATGTTATTAACATTAAGCATAATTACTAATAACAAGTATAACTAGGTTACGAACTTAGATTACAATAAATATTAAAATAAAGAATATATTGCACTTAATAATTTTGTGTATTGACGAATTTTTAGCAATTCAACATTGCGAAATGTAATAAACATAACTAGGTATTAAGTTAATATGACTAGTATATAGTTTAGTTTATATTTAGACTTCATTAACGCTGAACACTAGTCGATAGCATGGGTGGTACGTCTAGCAAAGACCAAGTGATTGCTCAGGCGACCGTGAACAACTCCATGATAACTCAGAAGCTGGACACGATGCACTGGATTATCGTCGCAATAGTTATCTTCATCGGTCTCACAGCCGGATACATTATATGGCGCCATTGCAAAAGGTCGGCGAAAGGATGGGTGCGCAGGCAAGTGTTCGCGAGTGACGCGACGTTGGCTAGCGTGCAGACCGTCCCACGTCAACAAGCGCCAACTCCACAGTACGCGTCATAGATCGGAGCCACATTCCACGCTATCGACCAGCGTACGTGTCAAGTGAAGTGATGATAAATAGGATTAAGATTTAGTTATACTGGGGTAAATAAAGAAATAAATTTTTATTTTTCTTTTCTTTTGTAAAGGGGGGAGTACTGTAGGGACACATTACTACCAGTGTACTTACCTATTTACTTAGTGTACGATTGCGTGATATGTGTGCAATGTAAGGTGATGTATGTGTGAGGTAGAGACGGCTGCGTCCGTCGCCTAAGGTAATTATTTTTTAGTATGAAATATACGGGCTTACGAGCAATACGTATTTTATTTCTACTCACTACACGAAAGCCTAAACACTGTCTACATATGTATTTATTTAGCCTATCTAGGAGAACAGTACACCCATCACTTATTATAGATTACGCATATTGTTAACTACGAGTATAAATGAATACCTGTAACACAAAATAGCCTAAATCAAAGTTAATCTATAATCTCATTTCTGTAAATAAATAAATTATTATTATTATTATATTTAGTCCATTGCGAGCCAAGACAACAATTGTTAGCACAAACCAATAATCAATCCCAACTCTCATATTTTCTCCACTAAAATCAAGAAACAATCCATTTATCGCTAATATAAAATATCCTCTCTGTTTCGAAAACGTTTTAATATTTCTTATACTCTTTACTGCGTCAACACACAAACGGCTACGTAGCATTAACGCTACGGATGTTCGTAGCAGCGTAGCGGCCCCGTAGCAAATAGCTACGAGAGTTACAGCAATTTAATTTTCGTATTATAAACGTAATTGTTCGCTAATATATAGCGAACAATAGAGTGCGTTTGTATGTATGAAATGAATAACTTATCTTCTGAAGAATAATGCAAAATATATTCAAGTAACGAATCTAGCAAAGACAGAAAAACCTATGACGCATATACCGTGTGGGTATTATGATAAATAAATTATAATAATAATAATAGTTACTTTTATTATTTTTTTATAATAATACATACATACATACATAAATTCACGCCTGTTTCGCAGAGGGGTAGGCAGAGACTACAGATTTCCATTTGCTACGATCCTGACACACTTCTCTGGCTTCATTCACTTTCATAACATTCCATTGTTATAATAATATTATCATTAAAATGTTACTTTTATTATTTTTTTATATTTAAAGACAGAAAAACCTATGACGCATATACCGTGTGGGTATTATGAAAACATCACGAAAGCTTAGTACCAAACCAGCAGCTTTCTTATGGCAGCAATCTTACTATTTACTTTGCTGTAGTATTTTGTCTGTATACATATTACATAATATATACAACGTGTCACAGATATTATAACGCACAACCCCAATTAGATTAATAAATAGTAATAATAATATAATCATTAAAATGTTACTTTTATGTACTTATATATTTTTATGTAACGAATTAGTCCTTCACAAAAACCTTATTGTCTTGAATTATGATACATTTTCATTTTTTTGGACTGTTCAAAGAAAAGGATGACTGTAATTTACGTTGTTTTAATTATTTTAGGACAAAAAAATACCTATAATAAAATGTCGGAAATGGATTCAGTAGCCGATTCTGAACAAAATACTTTCAGGAAGTGCATTCAATATGTTACACTTTGCATAGTTCTACGCATATAAATACTTATACCCATATATACTATTGTATAACGCTTATAACATAGCATAATACTAGTATATGGCCCAAGGACCAGCCAGAGATATTAAACATCTATTTTTGACCAGCAATGTCTAAGTACCACGTAATACAGGACGGACCTATTCCCATCTATGGTACACGATTTTAGACCCTGTGCTACTACAGTAAACATTCTAACAGCACAGCTCTATCTATTAACCATCCCTAAAATATGATACCCGCTGTATTACTGTAATAAAACTGTTGATTCTAAATCGAATGACGCTCTCACCTCTCGCTCTCTCGCCGGCACCTAACCGAGTTTGTAGTCATTAAGTTAATTTCCACTATTCGGAGTATCCATCGGATGCATCTGTTCCGGTCACGGGACTGCTATCTATCTCCGACTGGTAGGGCTGACGCATTTACTACTAGAATATAATGTATTACAACTTAAGACTATTATTATATTATATTATTTTTATTAAAAGAGTGGCTATGAGTTTCTTGCCTGCTTCTTCTCATGAAAAGTCTACACCTTTTTTATTTTTTTTTACTTGGGGAAATGCGCCTGATGCACACCCTGTCGCCACAAGGGGAGGCGAGAGGATTATGTCCGGCTCTCCTGTACTTTGGGCCTACGGACCAAACCCCACGGTGTGCCTACTCACTGTCTTGTATTGTGGATGGGCCGCTGAAAAAGAGACTACCTCAGCGACCCACCCCGGCACTACAGAGGGCGACCGTCGACCGGCTGGCGGACGGAAGATCCCCGTTCCGAACAAGCCTTTTTTAAAGCATTTTTTATTTTCATTTGTTTTTTTTTATTATTATATTTAAATTAATATATCAGTTAATTGATGTGTCCAAGAATTGGTTGCACATTTTTATGGAAATTTTAGATTTATGATTGACTTGACTTATTCAAAAAGTTTATTTTTGACTGTATAGAGATTTAAGTGATCGCCTCGCCACTTTCCGCACACTAAGTGTGTATAGTATCTATCTTCTAATACCTGCGTGAAACTAATTTTGTTGTAATTTACAAATAGTTGTATGAATATGTGCCCTTGCTCGCGGTATAGAAATTATAGGAAAGGATAACTTTCGCTAAAGAATTACTTTGGAATCGTCTTTTAAACAGGTGGTCATTAAAATAAACAATGCCTACGAACAGAATTTAAGGTTATGATAGGAATTTAGGGTTATGTATGCGTATTATAATATACCTATCTATACTTGCTTTTAAATCAGGTCAGGACCAAATCAACCTTCTTTACTCAACAAAGTTATTTTTAAAGTTGTTTACAAAATGGCCCTCCCTAACGGTTTCAATCAAGTTTAAGATTACTGATTCGCTCCCGTTGCCTGTAGCGTGATGTAATGTACATGGCATAATCGCTCACAGAAAACGGATTACCTAATGCAGAGAATTTTGAAATTGGAATGGTAGTTCCAGAGATTAGATTAGTATTCCTTTAAAATATTAGTATAGTTTAGGCGCGACAAAATCCATATACATTTCAATACATAACCTTCACACATAAGACTTTTGATTTTGTTTATGCAAGTATTACCTAAGTTTCATACACGAAAAATTACACTACATAAAACATAGATGACGAAAAAATAATAAACTGAATATTTTTTATTTACTATGTAGGTTTACTGTACAACCCAGTTATTAATAACGTGGGTTAGGGTTGGCAAAGATACAAATACATAGACATTTTTTGTTGTAAAAATACATACAATAAAATTGTAACTGGTTGAAGTCTATACATAGGCGTTATTTTAGAAAAATATCAGTATCTTTATGATATGTGTGGAAACCGAGACAATTTTTTTTAATTTTTGCCTGCCCGTCTATTTTTATATTTGTACACGTATTGAAAGAAGCATTCGACGAAATTGAATGCGGTTTTCACAGTTGTATTGCTAAAGGTCCGACGTATTGTTACGTGCTGGGTTCAAGGAATAAGAATGTAAACAATATTATCGACTAAAACAAGTTTTATTCTATGTAACACACAATTTAATTTAAAACACAACACACACTATATTACACTTTTCTACTATAACTAACTTTAAATTCTGTAATATTTTCGCTTCCGTTCGCTCCAATGAATACTTGACCACTTACGATTGTAAACTGACTCGGCGAGCGCTGGCCTTCCCCTTTTATAAGCGGTTAAAGCGTTTCCGGTGTTTGCTAGAAACGCTATATCCGATATGTAAACAGTACGAAGATTCGAAAATGTGCCAGCGTTCTCTCTACTCTACTCGTACCGACGAACTACATAGTTCCGTATGTATTCAATAGATGGCTCTGTAATAAATTATTAGACGGAACTGCCGAGTCTTCCACACTATGCCGAGAGATGGCACTGGGTGTAACATTATTTACATATTTTATCTTGATATGTCGTTAAAGCCGTAACAACAAGAAGAAATAGTCAGAAGTTCGGTTATAGAGGTAAAAGCATATTTTAGTTTGGGATCTTGAAGTGATTTAGTTCTGCTATTAATTATCAGGTGTCACTTTAAGGTGCAAACGTGGTAAACATTTACCTAACAGTGTTTATAGTTATACATAATAATACTTATATACAACTCTAAATGATATATTATAAAGCCTCTTATCACGTGTGACTTAAAACATCTCGCTATGCTAGCTATGGTATGTTTCTACACTACCAACAAAGAAATATAAATCCAATTCCTTGTTTACACGGAATAACCTTTCAGAGATGCAATAAATTCGCAAAGATTACAGTTATTGAATAACCTTTCATTTACATATACTCTGCGGTACTGAGAGCGCATTAAACCTCCGCCCGCACCGCACTGATGTCACTGGCCATTAACATACAAACATTTGAAAACCTTTATCTGCAAATATACAGAACTAGCGACACGCCCCGGTTTCACGTCGGCAAAACAAATCCTTTACAATTTATACACCTAAACCTTCTTAACGAATTACTCTGTCTATTGGTAAATGCCGCATCAAAATCCATTCAGTAGTTTTGAGTTTATCGCGAACAGACAGACAGACGCGGCGGGGGACCTTGTTTTATAATATGTAGTGATGAAAAGCAGCGATGGCTGTTTAACTCGCCAATTTAAACCCATGGCTCTTTTCAAAGTAATAATAATTTCTTTTTCTTACAAGAAAGAGTCCTACGTCTATACAAATAAATAAAATTGAGATGTCTGTTTGTAATGTCAAAGTAACACCTTTAACTAAATGCATATGAAAGTATATACGGTACTTATACTAAAAACCTATTTTATAATTATTGTCTGTCTGTCTGTTTGTTTGTTACGGCTAATCTCTAAAACGGCAGAACCGATTTTGGCAGGACTTTCACTGGCAGATAAAGATCATTAATATAAGTAGTAACTTAGCCTACTTTTATTTTAGAACAAGTAATTCCACGCGGACGAAGTCGCGGGTAACAGCTAGTATGGAAAAATTCCATTATCACAGGGGCATTAAGTCTATTTACCTACTTTATTTAATTCTAACAACGAACACTAAGAACAGCTCGGAACAACTATTTTTGAATCACACAATATTTTTGCTCCGTGATTGAACCCACACATGCTTAGTCAAAGTGGCGAGGCGATTACTTACTGTTTGTACGGTTGCTATGCTATCACCCGTAACTACTTGACCGATCATCATGACATTTCGCATACACGTTGTCAGTTGTACAGAAGACATAGGGTCCTTTCATCAAAGATTATTGTTTCCAAGCATAACCGCAGTGTAAATAATAAATAAAGAATGTATTCACCCAAACCCTTATCATCCCCCAAGTATGAAAGGAATAGAATTAAAGTATGAGAGGTACAAATGCGAGAACTGGTATGGTACTAGAGGATTGGAATGTGAGCGTGAATAGGCGTTAGTAAAACAATAATAGTCCTTTCAAGGCACATGTTAATAAAATGTAGAAGCAGAGTAGGAGGAACAGCTGCTCCTTTGATGAGACAACTGCCCCACTTTTGTACACAGTAGGCTCTGTCTCTGACAGAAGAGCTAGAACAAACTGTGATGACGGGTGCTAATTAAACAAAAGCATAACCGCAGGCAAGAGCTAGTACTACAATAAACCGTAGTATCATCATTGTCTACGACGCCACACTTCTTGTTTATGTTTGTTTTTCGAAATAAACAGTAGTTTCCGAAAGCATAAAATTAAGTAAAATACAGAATTTTGTTTACTGGACTTTTACAAACTAAACTCATTGCATTGCCAGGAAACAGTATATCGCTTTAAACTATTTTATGTAAAGGCGACGGGTGTGATGCCATTTCTTTTATTTCTGCATAAAAATATGCATATGATCCTGACACGTCACACGTTGGGTTATAACAAACGTTTTTATTTTTATGTTCACTGCATACGTTTTCTGATAGCCTGGTAGAAAATCCAATGAAATACTAATTGGAGAGATAGAATACGGTACAAATTTGACTCTTAGATGGTGTTGGAATGCTAATTATCACTCGCTTATATCGGTATCAGTGCCACTGCTCATACATATTGTCTGATGTAATGTCAGGAAACTCAGTAATTGGCTTAAGTATTACTTTTTGTTATAGGTAGTACTGGCAATAATTTCTATGATAATCCTAGTGTTTAAGGCGTTGCTCAATATTGCTAGTGCTATCACTTTCTTATTCATGTGTTTCTTTAGGATGACTCCGCGCAGTTCTTGCTAAATACTCTTGATAGGTTACAGTGGCGGGCTATCCGTAACATCGGAGATCCAGAGGTCACGAGTTCACTGGAACCATTGCAACTCCGTAGGGACATTACCTCATTGGTATGTTTCTACAAATATACCACGGGGAGTGCTTTGAAGAGTTATTCCACCTTATCCCGCACTCCCCTTTCCTAACTAGAACAACGCGTGCTGGGCTCAGATGCCATCCTTACACGGTGGAGTCGACTAGAGTGCGTACCAACAAGTTTGGGTTCTCATACCTCTGCCGAACGATCAAGGCATGGAATTCTCTGCCAAGGCACGTGATTCCTTCTTCCTTTAATCCTTTAAGCGGGGCGTGAAAAACCCCTTCTCAGGCCGTCAAAGTAGAGACCTCAACATGGCCTCGGCTGCTATGAGAACGATGTGGAGGCCTCTGCTTTTAGACCACGCGACTGCTTACCATCACGCGGAGTGTGGTCATTTTGACGAGTAAAATAAAAAAAAATAAAAAAAATTGAAAACAAGCTGTAGAGTTTCTAATAAATAAATAAATAAGTAATGAACAATGGCTTTTGCTACTTTAAGTGCGTACAGTATCGGGTCAATTATAATCCGATGCTATTGAGTGCTTTGCACTCACACAGATGCGTGTGTATAGCATCAGCCTAGTTTGAGTTTCTATTGTACAGAAGCGGGCAATACTGTTTTGTAAAAATAATTATGTACGAGGAAAGAGACAATATCTAACAAACCGTATCATTGACGACCAACTGAGGTATTAAAGGATATATAAATTCATTACAAATAACATGATATAGATATTTAACTTCTTCATAGATTATCTTTTACCACTTTTGTAATTAACATTCTTGCCTAGCATGCAAACTAATTTATATGATTCCTGATTGTAGGGACAGTGTACCCAACACTCATATACTAAAACACAAGCGGATTGACTTGTTCCCATGTTCACTGAATCTTCTCCCTAGCCTTTATTATTGTCAAGTCACTTGGGATCGGCTTTTCTGGTCTAACCGGATTTGACTGGATATCAGTTTTTACACGGAGCGGCTGCCAACTGACCTCCGCAACCCGAAGGCTAACGATACCCTAAGGCTAGACTAGTGTCAGGATATTACAGGGCACTGACTTCCTAATAACGACTGCCATAGATGTTCATGGCAGCCGGGACCGACGGCTTATCGTGCTCTTCGAGGCACGGAGCAGGCGATAATTGTCAATCAATACGCACATAATTTCGAAAAGTCATATAACTTCCGAAAGTCAGAGGTGCGCGGCGTGTGTTCGAATTCGAGACCCCATTGCAGTCTGTTGGTCTCCCCACTGAGCTATCGCTGCTAAGTTCACCATGTCACCATGTGTGTCCCATGTTCACTAAATGAATTCACTCAATCCCACAATACGGATTACGCCCGTATTTAGTTGTTTGTATAATGCTAACTGATATTATATATTATAGATTCTTTGTTTGATACGCTTTCACGATTTAACTTCACGACTGATCGTTATGAAATTTCGCGTACACTTTGTCAGGGGTACAATAGAGTACCTTTCATCCGGGGACAAAATATTTATCCTGAACGTACAAAGCCGGAGAAAGGAGATAGCTAGCAGTTAATATTCTAACGTTCGTTATTTCCCCTATTGCATAGCTACATAACTTGTAGCTTTACCTTATGTCCTTTTCTGTACCCCTGACTAAGTGTATACGAATTTCCTGATGATTGATCTAGTAGTTAGGGGGTAGAAGTGTAATAAACAAACTCACATCCATATTAATTATAACATATTCAGGATATAAGTAAGTATACAAAAATAAATAATAATATAATTATATAGAATCGTGCCAGCCCTAGCGTTAGTTATTTGTAATACATAGTTGGCTCGTAAATCCGTAACTTTATCGCTCAAGTTTTTTTTACTATCACCATCTGGGAAATAAGCGCAGTTACAAATGAGTTTAATGGTTTTTTTCGGAAACACAAGTTGGCTGGTCTGTTTATTGCTTCGAGATGACTTCTGATAGGTTTCCCGGACCACAGTAGTTCGAAGGGATTAGAGGGCTTACTTGTAATCGGTGACGCTACTTACTGTAAGGATTGTATCGATCGATATATTGGAAACTGTTGTTTTATATACAAGAAACTTGACGGCGAAAAGTTACCGTAGACTTTGATCACTTGCAATACAAGTAGTATCACTTATCTAGGCAAAAAATATATTACAAATGGGACGAAAGGTAAAGTTGTTTGATTATTTGTTTGTTATGCTTTCACGGTTTAACTACTCGACCGATTATCATGAAATATCGCGTACACGTTGTCGGAGAAATAAAAAATGCCATACCGTACCTTTTATTCAAAAAAAAGTACGGTTAATGATAAGTAACGATATTTTTAAAGTGAAAACTTCTTTAGGCACGTTGAGCACTTTTTGGGTGAACAAAAATCATGGTATTCGCGTCATCATCACCGAACGCTTACCATGAGCTATATGTATACTGTGTTTAATATATGTGTACATTTTGGGTGAACAAAAAGCGTGAACCTCACGTCATCGTCACCGCACGCTAGTTACTTAGTTTTCACTTCTATCGGCAGTTCCCAAAGACTGCCCCGCTGGTTGTTTTCTGGATGGAAGATGGGTCGCGTAGGTTAGATTTAACCTCACCTACATTTATGCGAGCGAAACCGCGGTCATAATCTGATATTGTATAAAAAAAACTGATATTAGAAGATAGTTTCTTCTTATACCATAAAAGTGGCAAACAAGCCTTTGACCTACTGCATGATAAGTGATTCCCATAGCCAATGATTGCTCGCTATATCAGAGGTATCATTTGCACGTTGCCAATCCCGATAGAAGGATTTGAATATGAGATAAAAGCAATATAATCTCAGAGGTCAATATGATAGTTTCTCTTGCAGAGCAATTTCCAGTGCCTTCTAAAAATGTTTATGTATTCATAAAAATATAACGGCCTTGTTAGTCTTGTGGCATAAATGTGCAATTTTGATCACTCGTGAAAATGATCATTCAGTGTTATTGGGTTTTACTGTTAGACGATCCTCAGTAGCATCATGAAATCCAATAAGTATATGTACAATTCCTAACCCCGTTAAGATATAAAGTAGACATATCTACCTCTACGCACTCGAAGATGTAATAATAATAATATTCTATCACATACACACAACACCATCTAGCCCAAACTAAGCAGAGCTTGTACTATGGGTACTAGACAATGGATAAACATACATATATATTTTTTTTATGAATACATACATATTATACATAGAAACACTCAGACCAAGGCAAAAATCCCCGTCCATGCACACAAATGTTTGACTTGTGCGGGAATCAAACCTGCGATCCCAAGCGTGCTAATTGGTTACACTACGCCATCGAGGTCACCGCTAAAGGCGAAATGCTTTTGTTTATGCGGTGTACACACAATGGCTAAACCAATTTAAAATAGGTTCATAGCGATATATAGAACTATGTTTAGCTTACATTTACTATGTTTCGATTTTAGAATACATACATGATGTTCATCCTTGAATAATATAGCACTCACAATAATATATGTTTATAGGGGTCAACCTATTCACGCCTGGGGAGAGACAAATGCTTGTAGATATTCCTGAATATTTATCACACGTTACGAACCGAATACATAAAAACATCTGGCTTTTACCTTGGTGCGCAGCGGTATTTAAAGCGACTGCTGTGTCGGGTGGTCCCGGGTGGGCCGGTGGTCCCGGGTTTAATTCTCGAGTCGCACACTATAGTTGCAATTGTAAAATATAATAATATCGGTAGCAGCACGAAGTCGAAAATCGAGCCTGGTGGCAATAAGCTCGATATAATAATAATGAAAATTTAATCGGCTGAAAAAGCAGTTCACTAGAGAACTTAAATCAACTTAAATTAAATCTTAATATCTAACAATAACCAATGCCTCAGTAAACTAGTTTACAACCAAAATAATTATTATAAGAAAGGATACTTTAACATCTTTAAATTATTAAAAGTTACTTGCCTGAACTAAGTTAGACCTATATTTCAGTTTTATAATACGAGTATATGTATGTAAAAGTAATTTATTTTGTCTACGTATTTGCACGATCGTACGTGCAAATTTATTATAAAACTGAAATATAGATCTAACTTAGTTCAGGCGAGTAGCTTTTTTTTCTTGACTCATACTATACTGAATAGCGATAATTTAGTCCCGTACGTAACACGTGGGACTAAATTACAATAGGAAAGGTATAGTTAACGAAATATAGAACTAATACACCTCTGCTTAACCTCAATGACACAAATTATCCAGAATTCAAACGTGGCATTTCAAACATAAACGCGGAACAATTATTATAAAAGGCAAAACGAAAATCTTTAAAAAATAATAAGGCGTTTAAACAATGCTCTTAGCATTAAGTAGACTGGTCTCGCTAATATTATTCCATATTGTCAGCTAATGACCGTCGACTATCGTTGACAGGTTTTAGAAAACCCAATTACCGGGTCATTAAGCTATTAGCCAGCACTTTCCTCAATAATCTAGCTATGTAACCACCGCTTGATTACTTCAGTGCAACTATTAGCAATTAGCAAACTGTATGAATTAACTTTCTCTACACTGCGGCTTTACTATAAATAATAACAATATCAGCATGTATAGCCAGTCCCACTGCTGGGCTGCCTCTGCTCAGTGTGAGATGGGTCAGATTATAGTCTACCACGCTGGCAAACTGCGGGTTGGCTGACTTCACATATCTTCGAGAACATTATGGAGAACTCGCAGACATGCAGGTAGCCTCACGATATTTTTTTTTAATTTTATTTATTTAATATACGCATTACTTTGAAAGGTTAGAGTTGCACGCCGGATCAAACTTGAGACCACTGCATGGCAGTCCAAAGGTCTATCATTAGGCTATCGCTGCTTACCTGGCATCTTATAAAGAAAATACAGTACATTATACCAAAAGAAAACCAAGCAAAATTCCTACCGTGCTTCTTTTTCACAGGCCTCTATAAAATATCTACAAAGAATGCCTCAATGATGACCCAAACCACGACATGCCCCAACCCAAAATTTTTCACCGAGGGGTTTATTTAATAATACGTTTCCAACCCTTTAAAAATGCTCTTTACATTATAAAATTAAGGTTTCCGGCTGAGGGAGAATATAGCCTATGTTTAACGGAACCCGGGTGAATAATTAAGAGCGGTTAGCAGGGTTAACTCATGCGTCGTTAACCGGGTTAAGGTTGGACTGAGCCCGGAAATATTTTTGTTTAATGTGATGTTTGACAGTGGCTATAATATGACGTTTGTACCCTCGAAGGCTTCGTTGTGTATGTTTTTAACAACTCTCGTATCACACATAATTTATATTTGATGACATCTCCCACACTATTGTTCTTCGTGTGTCGCGGGATCTTTACAAACGTTCAAACTACGGACATAAAGAAAATTTAGACTGATTGAACATAGCCGTTCAATCAGATTTTTTTATTTTTGTAATTCTCGTCGATTTTCTTCATCGTATCGGAACGACAGGGCTCTGCGCATTGGCAGAGAGGAGTCGACCATTAAAATCACTACGTCATCGGTGCAGTCATAACGCCTATGTCATAATTGGCTGCCTTAGACTAACCACGCTGTAATGCATGCCACTCTTCTACTGGACAAATATACATAATATTCATCAATTCGGCAATATAAGCTAGTATTTGTGTCACCTGGAACAATTACATAAGTTCAAATAAATTCTTACTTAAGTCTTAGCAAATAGATTTAATTAATTTTCTTATTTTCATTGTTCTTTATGTTCTACACGTAGATGTTTTATCTCGTTTATTAGAACGTTATTTTAGTTGATATTACCAGCTTGTCTATTATTTGTGTTATTTATATCTAAGGTGCCACTGAAGATATTTAAGGGTACCTACTTGCGTGGGTAGTTCACGTAAAATTATTACTTTATACACATGAGACTCGCGTCATATACAGGAGCCATTACCTTCTCTAGTACTTATCATGTCATAAACTTCATCCCACGTTGTATACTAAGCAGTAAAATTAGTAAGATGTATTAATACATAACCAAAATAAATAGAAGCACATGTATAAACGCCATTTGTTTACAATACATTTGCAAGATAAACGTGTACATAGAACTCTCACAAATGGTTTGTTAAGACTTTAATCCCGCCATTTTCAGGCTAATGTAACTTAAGGCCGGCATTTGTACAGCCTGAATTAAAACAAACGCACTCACATGAGGCGACTGTGTGAGTTTACTATAATTTCATGTTCAATGTACGTTATGCATATATTTATGTCTATGCAACAAATAAATCAGCAAATGTCATTCGCTTGCACATGCGCACACATTGATCCAGGCTTATCTTTTACGCTACATTCGCTCATTTAAACACATTAACACTTATGTGGTCGGTTTAGGTATGCATAGTCTAACGCTGGTTTTTTGGTGGAGCTAGCAAAGACAATGAATTTCTTCATGCTAGGATCCTGAAATATCTTTCTTGATTTATTCCCTCAATTGATCACATTCCTCATGCACGATTATGATATGCATAGTCTTATGTTAGTTTCCAGACGGGCAAGAAGAGACTATGAAATTCTTTATGCTCATAGAGATTACTCAATTTTAAACCTATTAAGATGGAAAATATCGGGCTATAAAACTGTATAACATCAACGCTATCTCATGAGATTGTATGATCACACATGTTTAATGCAAATAAATGATTTAATTTCTGATCCTGGCATTTCATTCTTGTTTTCATCATTTTAATCACAGCCTTGATATATGCTCTTAGGTTCCTCTTAGCCTAATCTTGATCCAAAATGTCATCAATCTGATCGGAAAACGTACGCCCAGCTCTTTGCCTTCAACTGTATCGTTCACATTTGCGTAATATACATTCTTGGTGACTCTTTGCTCTTCCTTTCTTGCCCCAACTTTATTTATTTACATGTGATGAACCAAAATTAGAGAAGAACTAGCATTAGATTACAAAAGAATCTGCGGCATAACGAACACTGCCCTTATGGTTAGTAATTTAAAAGTGTTATCAATTGGCCATGTCGTTTTGAAGATCGACATCCTATAAAAAATAATAAGATGTTAGATTGAGTGACACGTCCAAGAAATCACAGAATGAGTAGCGTCCTCCACTAAAATCATGCCTCCACTTTTAACACAAGTATTTCACTTAACAATAACACTAGGATTTTTGACGCCAAATTCCTGGTAACCGTTTTAAAACAAAAACAAACTTTTATGTCTCTCCCTTCTACACTACCCATTTAAATTCCATACAAGATAGACACTTACTATCTTAAAAATATCTACCATTAAAAAGTCACACATCTTTATTATTCGCAGTAAGTTTGAAACTAAAAAACCTTATTCACACAAGTGAGGGACTTCGAACCGCAAGTTTGTCCCTAGCCCGGGGGATGGAGAGCCAAAACTAAATTCCCTCCGGTGACTTCAATATTTGCGATTTAAACTTACAACTTGACACAAGCCAGAGTATATATGCTTAGTGAGATTAACTGTTAACTAACTAACTTATATACACAGGCTAATGACAATATATTGTGGGGAAATATAAGTGCAGTTATTTTCCTCTATTTTAGTCTCTGGAGAAAGACAAAATTCGTAGTGGTTTCAAGTGGCCGTCTCGCCACTGGCCCTGTACCGAATTTTATGAGTTTGATCTTCACACGCGACACAAAATTGTGTGATCTACAAGTAGCCTGTCTGAGTATTATCTTTGTCTGTTTTTTTAATGTTTGTAAATTCCCCTCGCGGCCCCTTATTTATTCCTAGCGCCTAGTGGTCTTAAAAATATGTTCTTAAGCTGTGCTAAATACTTGTTTAAGAATAGATTCATATTACCATTGGTAGAACAGTGGGTCAGAATCATGCCTTAACCATTCAGCAATAATTTCTTAGCATCGAATAATATACGACTGAAATAAAACATCCATGTATCACTGCAAAACAGGTCCGCTATTAGTTAATAATATATAACAATTTAGATGAAGTTCCATCTTAATAAGAATAGTGTTGAGAGTGAAAATCCCAATAACGTTTTCCTGTCGCAACCCGAGACCTCATACCCAGCACGCATTTCCAACCGCTACACCACCGAGGTAATCGATAAGTATAAAATCAATAATAAAAATAAACCTAATACGTGAAATTTTCCATAAGTATATTATAATATAGTTGACTAAGCGAGTTTTTCGTAGACGCTCTTGCTTCGCTGAGCGGAGCATTCGTCCGTGACGGAGTTTTGTCGGACATTAGTCCAATGTCCAGACGTGCTCTATAAATAATATTACTTAATCGAGCGATAAACAGCTATCGTCGGCACATTGCTACTTATAATAATTATGATTTTAATACATCTTTGTATAAAAAATCTGTTACTATGTTTGTGTCCACAAAACTCGATATGCCGATGTGATCACCTACAGAATCACTTGAAATTATTACACAATTCTTTATTTATAAAAATTTTGCTTTTGATGTGAGTGTAATGTGATTTGTCCACAAAACTCAATAATTTGTCGATGGATTGAGTTTAAATTTTAACATACATACATTTTATTCCGAAGTTGTTACGGGAACGGGCATTAAAAATATGGTGGTAAAGGCTTAGCTAGTATTTAGTAACCTACGTGAAGGGGACGCACATACTTACACTACTGGGCCAGCGATACAGCATCATTCATCCAAAATAAAATTAATTATCTCATACTGTTATGAGATTTGGAACTGTTTCCATCTCAATCAAAATGAATTATACAATCGTTCAATCTTAATAAATTTTACGTTACGCACCACAAAGGATAAACAAAACAATGACTTTTACCAAAATATAAATTTATTTTACGGAAAGTATATTCCGTATATTATACGATATATATGTACAGAGAGCGTATTTCATTTCACCGGCACGGTGACCTTTTTGATCATATTTATTAAATGAATACGCGAATATGTAAGTTATTTTATTTAATCATTCGAATAAATATTCTGTTACTCGTAATATTACAGATTATATTTTATCGAAAGGTTGTTTTGATCATTTTCATTTCAAAAGGCTCTTTGAATGGATTTAAACATGTATGTATAACCTTTTATAAGTGGCTACCAAAGTTATAATAATATATAAATTTGTTATATTCATTAAATCCTAACTAATATTATAAGTGTAAATGTGAGTTTGTTTGTTCCGCTTTCACGCCTTAACTACACAACCAATCATCATTAAATTTTGTATAAACGTTGCCAGAGGTACAGAAATGAAAAAGCAGTGTTATTAACCAAACCTAACATACATTTACGCGAGCGAAGAAGCGGGCAAAGTCGAGTATAGTATATATAAGTATAGTATAGTAATAAGTCACTCATAAATGTATTTTGCGCTAGGTGAGCATACTAATAAAAAGTTTATAGGAGCTACACGAAGTTGATTATAATTATGTTCGATGGATGGTAATAGTCTCGTTCCCTATAACGTAGAAGTTAAGTTTTCTGGTGAAATACCGGTATTGTCCTTATTTTTCTATTATTTATATTTATTAGAAAATAAATACAGTCTGAAAGCAATGACTGTATGGTTTTATAATGTATTTGTTTACTAATAAGACAACGAAGGTAAAAAAGTGGTATATGCTCTTACACCTTATTTTTCTGTGTTAGGCAGGGGTAGACAACCCATTTTTTGCCAGTCATATGTACTAACCGCCCGTCAATAGAGTAGTAGCCTTTATTTAATTCTATACATTATTTTACACACAAGACCAAATAGCAATCAAAACAAATCCTTTTGTGAAAACAAAATCAAAATTGGTTGCAAAATAAGAGAGTAGCTTATATTCTTTTGAATTTAAGAAACAGTGGAAACGTAGTGAAGGTCTCTCGCTATCTCCTTCGCATATGTGTGATTAAATAGCGGTTACGTCATACTTTGTATCGTACATCCTTTTTCTGTATTTTGACTATTGCCTCTCTCGTAGCAGTTTCGCAATTCTTTGAATTTTAGAGTTTGGATAATTTGACTAATTGACATTAATAATAAGAAATTACAGTCAAATACCCTATTGCCGTCTACCGTACATATTTGCAGATTCTGTGCTGTACCGGCATTTTCTAACAGAAAATCACTAACTTTCCCCAGACCTGGGTAAATTGTTAGTATTTTCTTGAATCGAACCTAGAACAATCGCATGCAAAAAAGATGCCACACGCCAGCGACGCTATCATGTAGCAATTCACTTTATACAAAATTAATTAACGTTTGCGTATTCTAATCCTTCGAGAAATGACAGGCTTGACGCTTTGTAATGTAGTTAAATATACATACATGTAACGTACAGTACAAGCTTAAAACACCATTTAACTTAAACATGAAGTAATACAATATGCACTAACTTCCTCTGAGCTGAGTACCGGAAATGTACCGTTCACGTCTGTTTGCGTACACTGAACACGTGTGGCTAGAACTTTCGGTTCTCTCACGTTATGTGAGAGAGAAAAATTCGTGTAAACTGCGCCGTTTTAATGAAAGCTAGTGTTTTTATTGAAGTTTTTGTTAGCTTTGTTCATTTCACCTTTTGGCGTTGTTCGTCTTGATGAATGATTTAAGCCAATCAGTGCCTGGTTTAAAAAGTGTCTGATTTAAACAGTGCCTGATTTAAGCAGTATCTGGTTTAAACAATGTATAGTTTAAGCAGTGTCTGGTTTAAGCAGTGTCTAGTTTAAGCAGTGGCTGGTTTAAGCAGTGTCTAGTTTAAGCAGTGGCTGGTTTAGGCAGTGGCTTTTTGAAGGAGTGTCTTGTTAAAGGAGTGTCTGGTTTAAGCAGTGTCTGGTATAAGCAGCGTTTAGTTTAAACAGTATCTGGTTTATGCAGTGGCTGGTTAAGGCAGTGTCTGGTTTAAGTAGTTTCTACTTTAAAGATTATCTCATTTAAGCAGTATCTAGTTTAAATTGAAAAAGATACATAACGATGCATTTTTCTAAATAGACGTAATTTTTTTTAAAGATTGCCTCAATGTTTTACAGCTGGAACAGCAATGAACTCATTGAGTTCGTTGCTGTTCCAAGAACCTAGAAGTTCTAGTTCTATAACTACATGTAACTTGAATTTAAGCAACGCAACTTGGCACATCAAAGGCTCTCGACACAAATCGTAGACTACGTATAGATGGGAGACTATTGCCGAATACCGGGTCTTGAGACTAAAACTTGATTAAACTTCTGTTCGAAACTTCGATATAATCGTATATTACATTACCTATGTACCTAATTGGTGCAGTATTTTAATTTACTTACACAAGCTATCGTGCAATAAGTAAATTAAAATAAACAAGCTATTAAAGCTTCCATTATTTTAAAGCTTCAAGCTATTAAATAGATTAGGCTCTGGCGAAAGATTTTAAACTTAACCAGTTTTCGCACGCGGCTTCTCTCGCTTGGTCACAATACTTTTTTTCTGGATGAAAGGACAAAAGGATGAAACGTACCCTACCTTTCATACTTTCGTCCTTTTTTTGTACCTCTAACAACGGTATGTGAAATTTCATGACGATTGGTCGAGTAGTAAAGACGTGAAATCGTAACAAATATAATCAGATTAGCATTTATAATATTAATTAGGATGGCAAGGCAACAAACAAGCATAAGGCCCGCCTGATGATAGGTGGTTACTGCAGCCTTTATGATATATGATCAGTGATCACTTAAAACTAGGCTAACATTCGTGCATTGTCGAATTCAGAAAATAGGAATTAAATATGAGATGATAGGATCGAAATGAGAAAGTTATGTATAGGAGCTTACGAAACTCCCGGAATAAAAACCAAATCTGGCCTAGGAGTAAATACTATGTCGCGGGGGACTTTAGATGCAGTCAAAGACACAAAAAACACTCAGATTAGGCACAATTTTTTGTACCGTGTGGAAATGAACCCTCAACACTGAGCGCTATGGTGCCGAGGAAAATACTTTATAGTCAAACATTTTTGTGCTTGAACATGGATGTTTGACTTGGTCTGGGTGTTTCTATGTATAATATGTATGTATTTACAAAAAAAAAATTGTATACATGTATGTTTATCCATTGTCTAGTACCCATAGTACAAGCTCCGCTTAGTTTGGGCTAGATGGTGCTGTGTGAGTGTGTAGAATTCACATTTATTATTTATTTACATTTATTTACTACTAACCAATAAAAAATACATTTGTAAATATATTTACTAATAAAAACACGCTTAAAGTATAAAAATTATGGAGACCCACCGGCATCGAGACAAGGTCCAAGCTGTCGGTGGTTAGGAGTCCAGAGAGAGGAACCTCCTCACTATGCGTGCCGTATCGAAGAGGACCGCCTTCTGCATCTGTCCCTTGACCCAAGCACCTAACGCGAGCCTCTTAAGATGTTGGTCGAGGCTCTTGGCTATTAGAACGTTAGCCATAACGACTATCAGTACAATGATTGAAGAATTATTATTATTAATTTTATTTTATTTGGTTTGCCAACAGTAAATATATAATACACTGGAGTAATACATGTACATGAAACAAAATGAGTATCTGATACATTTACCAATGATGGGCTGACCAGCACTTATATTATACTGATATGACATGACACTGCTTACGCCGCCGATCGCCTACAAGAGGTACTTCACCATACTGATCTACAGGTTTTTTTATTTAAAGCAATAAGGTGGCACACAAGCATATCGCCCTCCTGATGGTAAGTGGTCACCGTAGCCTATGGACACCCGCAACACCAGAAGCATCACTTGCGCGTTGCGGACCCTTTAGGAAAGGAAGTGGGAAGGAGAAGGAGCGGGAAGGGGAAATGAGGGTGATTGGGCATGCGGCACTCTCATTTACCGAACGAAACACAACAGTAGGAATACTGCTATTTCACGGCGATATTCTGTGAGTGGGTAGTTCTTCCCCGGTCAAGCCATGAATCCTCATGATTCATGCTGAAATCAGCGAGGCTCCACTACCTATATTATGTAGTTATTCCAAGTCTTAGTTTTCTTTACGTGATTTGTTTCTACGTATCTCCTTACGTCACTGCGCTCCTAGTACCAGTGTCATTATTTAACTAAATACATAAAGAATTGTTTATCTCACATTTGAAATCCACTTACAAACTCGTCCTAATAGCATCTTCAAATTAATAAGTTATCATGTATACGTAGTTATTCCAAATCTTGGTTTTCTTTACATGCGTTGTTTCCATGTATCCTCTTACGTCACTGCGCTCCTAGTCCCAGTGTCATTATGTTACTAAATAAGGATTTCAAATGTGAGGTAAGGAATCCTCTCCTTACCTCACTTTTGAAATCCATACTCAAACTCGTCCTAACACCATCTTCCAATCAATAAGTCATTAAGATTTGTTTACGATATTGGCGTCATTAATTTGTCATTCATATTACCTTTATATAAACACAAAGAGTCGTAATAAAATAAAAGATATCATTAAAGAAAGATTACATTTTACGGCTGTAGTATAAATCGGTGAGCACCCCTCGTTGTCACATAAACATTGTTTATGTCACACCGATGTATACGGTACTTGTATTGAATTTAATGATTTGATTTCGGATTTCATAGCATTTAATGTGATATAAAGACGAAGGGTTATATTGAGGTGAAGTACACACATAATTTGATGGCTATCTTTAGGTTTTATCTATACCATTAGCCATAGTATTAGATCCCGTATTTACTATTAAAATAATTGTTATATACCAAAGTTACCACCGTTATAGGGGTAACCACCGTTTAGTGGTATCCATTAACCTAGGAAAAGGAATTAAAGATGAGCTGTAAGGAAGAATAAAATACTAATTAAACTCATGCAGTCTGATGAAATAATTGTTAAGATAGGAATTAACACGCAAGCTTGGATTGTCACTCCGACTTAAATAAAAAAAGGTTGACTCATTAACTTGACGGATCTTACAGGCGAAAGGCAATAACTTTGCTTCAATTCTTTCGCTGGTTTTCTGTTAGAAAGTGGTATTACCTAAGGTAATCCAGCTCATCTGTACCATCACCAAATAATCGTAAATCTACTAAACCATCTGACAGATTTCAATATCGTATTGCCCAAAAAATAAATAGTTAATTATCACTCGCTTTAACGATGAAGCAAAACATTATGAGATAATCCGCATATCTGAGAGTTTTCTATCGCGATAATCGCGAAAGGTTACTAACGCGCACTGGGCTAGCGGGATCGACCATGGCCTAATCCATCTCATACTAAAAAGACACCCGCGATATATTAGCACTTTATAAAGCTTTCCCGCTGCCTGAAAATTTCCGAAAATCATACCTTGAAATCGCGTGACTGAATTAACAAATACGATGTTAGTTCAAAATGCTAACAGTCATTTAACTTTATATGCTGCAGCGCATCACACATGATATTTATATAAATAATATCTGGTAATCCAGTAATCAACAGCTTACAACGTAAAAACAAAAAAAATCGGTCCACAAAATTCCGGTCATGCTTAAACAAAAGAAACTGTTGATAACTAAAAGTACTTAGTTTTACTTTAAACTGAGTCGTGAATGAGGGCGTTGTTGGAGTTCACAGATCACATGTTTGATCTGTCGACGCCCGAGCGTCGGGCGCCGCGCCCGCATAACAGCTGATATCATCGCCATCTTCTTAAAGTACTCAAACGTCGAATATTTACTTTAAATTTTAGTCTGCTTATTTAATTTGAAAAGCTCAGTGATATAGCCTCAGAGGCGCAGCAGTGGTGAAAGCAACTGCTGTGGATGAGGTCTTAAAAGTGTTATTGGATTTTTCTATCAAGTAATTCTCAGTTCTCATTCAGAATTTAGAACTGCGTCCAGTTGATGGCAAAAAGTTAGCCCCCTATTACAATGTTCCTAAAACATATTTAGCGAAATGTGCCAGAATTTCACCGTAGTACATCTTTGTTAACTCTTTCTGAAATAGTAGCGGGTAGTAAGTAGCATTTCAAAAAAGATATTAAATTTTTCTTAAGACTATTTCCAACATATTTCAGATTCTTCTTCCTCTTTATATTTAAGAGCTTTGCTCTTGTCGGTGGAGTATAAGCCATCTTTCTCGATTTTCGGCCAATACCTTGACCTCCTTATAAGACATGATGTTTCAGATTCTTTACACTATTAAATCTCACGTCTCCATCATCATGCTACTCTATTGTACATATCAGGTGAAACTGTGTGCAGGAAACTATTTGCCAACATTCACTTGGCATAAATTTTGGAACACACCGGGAACGTTCAATGTCTTTCTACAAGCAAAGATTTTCTGACCTATAAAACCCAATACCATCTCGATTTGGGATTCAAATCTAGAAATTAAACTACTATATACGGATTTTATCGCGTTGTTTATTTATCACTGTATTACAAAATTTTGAAAATATTACTCTACTACTACTATTGATTTTATTTGACTAATTTATAAGCTAATAAAATTATTTAAACTATTAAATCTATTTATTTTTGGTTTACACTTTCCCCGACGTTTCGGGTGCTTTTCAGCAGCCATGGTCACGGGGAGACTAAGATGGTAGTTGTCTCAATGTTCCAGTGTAGTTATTTCAAAGTACCTGAACATAATTTAATTATTCGTGTTTCTATTTACGCAGAATGAGCTCAAAGTATCATGAAGTCTAGCTGTGGTTTGTTTCTTCTTGGGTTTGACTATTTGAAGTACTGGATCCCAAGCTGGTGGTACATTCCAACCATCTTCTCTATTGAAATTGGGATGTTTTTTAATTTCAATAGCCTCGCGAAGCATCCTTGGCAGGAATCGGTGTTCTTTAGCGAGAATCTGTGGTTTGTCAAATCTCAGGTAGTGGTTGGTCCCCTGTTGTACGTGTTCACACACAGCAGACTTCAACGAGCGTTTGTGTTTTACGTCAGCTATGTGTTCTTTTATGCGGGTGCCTATGCTTCTCTTGGTTTGACCAATGTATGAGAGTCCGCAGTCACAATCTATTTTATAGACCCCTGCATCTTGTAAAGGTAATTGGCACTTGACGGATGGTAAAAATTTACTTATCTTCGTTGGCGGCTTGAAGTATGTGTTGATTGAAGCTCGCTTCAAGATGTAGCCAATCTTGTCAGTGACACCCCTTACATAAGGCAGTATAGCAGGCTGGCGCTCGACTGTGGCTGGCTTTTCTCGGGATCTGTGACAGCGGCGCGGCTGTTGGAGCTTGTTGTCTTGCAGTACTTGCTTGACATGTTGAAGCTCGGCGTCCAGGTGTTTCTTGTCACAGATCCCGTGGGCTCTCTGAAACAAAGACATTCCCACGGTAGCTAACTGTTTAGGATGGTGGTGAGATTCACCGTTCAAGTACCTATTTGTATGGGTCTTTTTCCTATACACGGTGTGGCTCAAAGTATGATCAGGATTCCTGATGACAAGTACGTCTAAGAATGCTAATGAATTATTTGCCTCTAATTCCATAGTAAATTGGATGTTGTTATTAATGGAACATGAATTGGACATTGAAGAACTTGCGGGCTAGGCCAGATATTACAGTACTCCGTGCAGATAAAGGAAACGCTACGGTAATAATGGATACGTCAGATTATAAACATAAAATTGAAAATTTACTTTCGGATGAAACAACATATAAACAGGTTAAAACAGACCCTACAAACAAAATATTAAACAAAACCAAAGACATCATATATAAATACTCCGAAAGACTAGATCTAGACGTTAAACAATTAATACCAGCTTGCGTAAAACCTCCAAAGCTGTATGGGTTACCAAAAATACACAAGGAAAACGCTCCTCTACGTCCTATTGTGAGTCAGATCGACACACCAACTTACAGATTGGCTCAGCACGTAGCGAAGATACTCTCACCACTCAGAGGCAACTCGAGAGCACATGTAAAGGATTCATACCATTTTGTGAGTGAGATTAAACACCTATGTCTCACTAACAATGAAACAATGGTTAGTTTTGATGTACAGTCATTATTTACATGCATACCTGTACATGACTGTATTGAAATAACTAAAAGGAAGCTAATAGAGTACAATATGCCTGAGGAATATGCAGAACTACTTAAGCATTGCTTAACAACTGGCTATCTGTTGTGGGACAATAAATTCTACATACAAGTCGATGGTGTGGCAATGGGCTCCCCAGTATCGCCTGTTGTTGCCGATATATATATGGAGGACTTCGAGGCTCGAGCTTTACAGACTGCCCCCATCACACCCAGGATTTATAAGAGGTTTGTAGATGATACTTTTACAATATTACCAACAGATAGTGTTAGTGTATTCCTAGAACATCTTAATTCCATTAATAACAACATCCAATTTACTATGGAATTAGAGGCAAATAATTCATTAGCATTCTTAGACGTACTTGTCATCAGGAATCCTGATCATACTTTGAGCCACACCGTGTATAGGAAAAAGACCCATACAAATAGGTACTTGAACGGTGAATCTCACCACCATCCTAAACAGTTAGCTACCGTGGGAATGTCTTTGTTTCAGAGAGCCCACGGGATCTGTGACAAGAAACACCTGGACGCCGAGCTTCAACATGTCAAGCAAGTACTGCAAGACAACAAGCTCCAACAGCCGCGCCGCTGTCACAGATCCCGAGAAAAGCCAGCCACAGTCGAGCGCCAGCCTGCTATACTGCCTTATGTAAGGGGTGTCACTGACAAGATTGGCTACATCTTGAAGCGAGCTTCAATCAACACATACTTCAAGCCGCCAACGAAGATAAGTAAATTTTTACCATCCGTCAAGTGCCAATTACCTTTACAAGATGCAGGGGTCTATAAAATAGATTGTGACTGCGGACTCTCATACATTGGTCAAACCAAGAGAAGCATAGGCACCCGCATAAAAGAACACATAGCTGACGTAAAACACAAACGCTCGTTGAAGTCTGCTGTGTGTGAACACGTACAACAGGGGACCAACCACTACCTGAGATTTGACAAACCACAGATTCTCGCTAAAGAACACCGATTCCTGCCAAGGATGCTTCGCGAGGCTATTGAAATTAAAAAACATCCCAATTTCAATAGAGAAGATGGTTGGAATGTACCACCAGCTTGGGATCCAGTACTTCAAATAGTCAAACCCAAGAAGAAACAAACCACAGCTAGACTTCATGATACTTTGAGCTCATTCTGCGTAAATAGAAACACGAATAATTAAATTATGTTCAGGTACTTTGAAATAACTACACTGGAACATTGAGACAACTACCATCTTAGTCTCCCCGTGACCATGGCTGCTGAAAAGCACCCGAAACGTCGGGGAAAGTGTAAACCAAAAATAAATAGATTTAATAGTTTAAATAATTTTATTAGCTTATAAATTAGTCAAATAAAATCAATAGTAGTAGTAGAGTAATATTTTCAAAATTTTGTAATACAGTGATAAATAAACAACGCGATAAAATCCGTATATAGTAGTTTAATTTCAATGAATAACATTCGCGTAAACAGAAGACAATATTATCAAATCTAGAATCTTGCAAATAACAGTTGCATAACCACTAACTTACTATATAGCATACTTACTATATGTCGGCCTCGGTGGCGTAGTGGGTAGTGTAACCGACTGCCACGCCTGAGGTCGCGGGTTCGATTCCCGCTCAAGTCAAACATTTGTGTGCATGAACATGGATGTTTGTCTTGGTCTGGGTGTTTCTATGTATAATATGTATGTATTTACAAAAAAAAAAAGTATATATGTATGTTTATCCATTGTCTAGTACCCATAGTACAAGCTCTGCTTAGTTTGGGCTAGATGGTGATGTGTGTATGTAGTAGAATATTATACTATGATAAACCTACGAAACATATGAGTTTTCTCCAAATATTATTAAAAGGAGTTCTAAAGTAACAAAAATATTAAGGAAAGCCACTACTCGATTTATGAATGTAGAGTTTCCATAAGGTATGAAAAACAGAACTTTTATATAGTAAGGTATTGTTATTTTCTCCGCACCAGTCATTATTAAAAATGAAACAAATAAACAGAAAATATACTTGTAAAATGCACACTATAACGCTTTCAAGCAAAAAGGTAAACAAATCGATAAACAGTTTGCGGCAAAAGCGGTATCGATATTAAATTTTAATTATTCGATACATTTGTATTCATTACCCGTAGAGCGAGATTTGGCGATAAAAACGAAACGAACGTAAAATCGTTCGTGACGGCCTGTCAGATTGTGCCACTGTACAGGCAAATGCCAGTAGGTGAAAATTAATCGCAGCTTTGCGTGACGACTTTTATTTTACGCATAGGAAATGCGTAAAATACTCCACGACTATTTTATTGAAATAAATAGTTTTATGTTGCTGCTACCGAATTAGTTTACTGCTAACTAGATGAACTTGCGTGAAAGTTACAGCGCGTTCTGTAGCTACCTTAGTAGGAAAGTATTTTCTATATTCAAAATTATGATTATGCGACATAATCATATTTAATTTGTAAGAGAGCGAGCACATACATATATATGTATGTAAAATATCGTCTAAATATTTTACGTGTTACTCTAGAGTCCTAATTTCATTACATAATTAATATATACTATTTGACTTTGAAAGCTGACTTTTCATTTGCAGTTTTGAAAATATACTAAAATATAAATCATGGAATTTATTAAATAGCTTATTTTCCACTTATATAATAATTAAACCTTGTGTATTGATGGAATAATATTATCTATAGATAATCTGTTCCACCGCTGGCCAAATGCATCTTCTCAGACTTGGCTATGATACACTACGCTGCATTATTTTTGAGAACATTACGTTGATATTATACATTAATTAATAATACGAGTGATAATTAAAAGTTGTTTGCGTGGGACTGTACCTTTCAATATTTAGTCAGACCCTATTAAGCTAACACTGACTTTAATAATATTTTTCTTATAAAAAAGGAATAATAATTTATAATGTAATATAAGATGCCAAGTTTCCAAGTATGGCCGTAATAAGTCCCGACTGCTTTATCAAGCAGCATTAGTTAAAAGTTCAGCCTTCAGTAATATTAATAAAAGTTACGAATATTCTGAATAATAGGATGGGTGTTTAATCTACTAACAATCTTAAGAACTTCGTAAGTTTGTATCTATTTAATTATATTTCATAGCCCTCGGTATATATTTCTAATAACTCGTTTTATATGTCTTTGAGTACACAATATCTATCAGAGATGACATTCCGACCTTAAGGTAACCTTTAATTGTTTTAGTTGGTCGATTGTATCAGAATTATTTCACTTGTCTAAAGATCTCATTGACTTATACTTACGTAGGCTTTATTTTAGGAGAAAGACAATTTACTAAATCTCTCAGTCACGGTTCATAGCCAGGAATTCCTCTACGTTATAATTTTTGTAGTACTTGAGCGAGCGTTTGATTTCTTCCTAAACCGATTTTAAGGGATAGTGCAAACAATGAGAACCACTCTTAAATCAATCAAGAAACACAAATATGTCTATACATGTAAGTCACAAAGTAACATTTATGAAAGTCAAATTTTCGAAGGGCGTTGAGCCAATGATAAGAACTGACAAGAAGCTCACTCGTTTTAGTAGTTAAGTTTACAATATTGTGTATTTAAAAATATTTTCTGTAAGAAGCTGCTACCGTTAAAACGACCATTAGAATATTCAAGACCATCAAATTATATCTAAATAGTTGATTAATTTGACTTCATTGCGATGTGGCCTGATCGAAAATTATTTAATAGGACATATTTTGTATTGAAAAAAGAACGATTGCTGGCAATAAATTTAATGGCGCTCCACGCACTTTTATGAACAGTTGAAATGTATCCGAAAAGGCACGTTTGGCTGTTAATAGAGGACTATTAGTGCCTACACTTATGCATGGAAGTAAAAGTTGGGTATCGCAAAAGAAGCATGAGAGCAGAAAAAATGCTGTAGAAATGAGAGCGCTGAGAGATATATGTGGTGTGACTCTAAAAGATAGAATAAGGAATGATGTGATTAGAGAGAGATGCGGCATGAAAGTGGATATAGTGACAAGAAAAAAAAAGGGTATGTTAAGGTGGTTTGGGCATGTAGAAAGAATGGATGAGAAAAGACTGACTAAAAAAGTTTATAAGGCTAGTATGAATAGAACAGTCGTAAGAGGCAGACCTAGGTGAACGTTTCTTGACCAGATCGGAGACGTTTTAGACAAAGGCCGAGTTAAGAGCACCTTAAACCAGCAAGCGTGTATGAGGAATGTGATAAAAGTGAATGAAGCCAGGGAAATGTGTCAGGATCGTAGCAAATGGAAATCCGTAGTCTCTGCCTTCCCCTCTGGGAAACAGGCGTGAATCTATGTATGTATGTATTATGTCTGTTATACTCATCTAGGCTCTATGACTTATACAAGAATAATCAACAAATTATTAAATACGTGCTCTGAAGAAAAACTGCATGATCTACCGACAGTTCAAGTCTAATTATACTTATTCATCCATTGTTGCAATGTTTTATATCCCTCGCGATATAGAGATTTACACCAGTACAATTTTATAAAAAAAAATACTGATACAAATCCGTTAATATTTTGTCTCGACAATCTAAAGAACATCGCAACACAGACAACAAAAGATTTTCTGTTTTAATCTCAGATTTATTTTTCGACCAACAGACTAAATAAAATGTGTCTGCTTTTAAATCAAATGATAAATCTTATGTTTCTTTATTTGGGTCAGCATGTTTCGTTGCGTGATGTCACAACAGTTCATGTTTACCACTCATTATCATTTCAATACAATAATGTACAGTTATTACTCGTGTTGATAATAATCGTAAAGACACTAAGTGCTTTATATACTGAAAATATTTAGCTTTCATTTTCAGCATATTATTTTAATAAAAATAATGTATTATGGCTGAAAAGCTACAGTAGTCGAGTAACTATTTTAAGAATTTGGAGGAATGTTAGGCTATGCTTCAGTTCACATTATTGCTGAAGTAATTTCAGTTCCAGCCATCCATACACCATTCAAGGCAACGAATTAGCACACCGTGGTAGTTTTTGTCGATAGGATCTGGGCCCTTTTCCATCTTTCCCCAGGTGAACCCAGCATACCATCTCCACGGGCAATCCCCTGAGTTTGAAAAAGCATACAGATATTATAAAAATTGGGCGTCTTTTGAATTAAAACGTTAATATATCAGGAAATGAAAGTTGTCCAATACATTACATATCCATCTGATGCAATGTACTACAAAATACTTATCTTTACTATAGATTGTCCAAAGATGACTGCAAGTTGATAACGCGATGGCTTAAATGGTCATCTAAGGTCACTTTACTATAAAGATATTAAGAATCGTTCTAGAAGTAAATCTAAACACAGAGAAATAAATTATTATTAATATTGTTCAATATTAAACTTCTGCTCATACACTTGCGCAGTGTCATAAAATGTTCGTACAATTTGTTCGGGATTGTGTTACTATCTTTCCACTCCGGTTCATTACAAATTTTAGAGCTAATTCCAGGATATCAAGGGAGCAATATAATGCTGTGAAGGAACGCTAGGTATGAGCAGACAATTGAGTATTATTTGTTTCAGTATATTATACCAAATTTTACCTGCGGCTTCGCTTACTTATTTTCTGGATAAAAGGTACCTTTGTCCTTTTTACCCCTGTCGGTCGAGTAATTAAGGCGTGCAAGCGTAACAAACAAACAGACAAACTCACATTCGCATTTATAATATTGGTTAAGAACTTAAGATATACTGTTAAATAAAAACCTCCCTGTTATTTATATATATACATACCAACACATCAATATAAATTAAAAGATGCTGCGTTGGCTCAATGGTTAAAACATCTGAATTGCGATCGAGATTACATGGCTGCAATTACCACCTATCTCACTAACAACGTGGTCCTACTCCTTATACTAGCATTTAGTTAAGTTGTAGGAATTTAAAACAATACCAGTAATTTCGCAGACGAAATTTATAATGATCTTTAACAAAGAAACCATTAGTCAAATTAACTAATACAAAACTGACTAATTGATCTATGTGAATACTTTCCATAAAATCAAAAGTATGTTTTGTCGCTGTTTCTCGGTACATAAACATTACATCTGTATATCTAATTGCAATTTATCCGCCACCAAGTCCACCAAACTATTTACATTATCATAGGTTACGTAGCGTTTTATGCTTCTCTATGGCCCATCATCTAATCCTGAGTCCGAATCCTGGGCCTAGCAATTCACTATTGGGCTTAGAACGCTACTACTAGCGGCTCGAAGTTAGTATAATATTAACTCATTATATTAAGCAGATAAAATAAAAGCAGTATCAGCTTCATATACTTACTATTTATCTAGATTTTCCGATTCTTTTTTCTCCTTAATGTTTATTACTTAACTAGATGTGCCCGCGGTTTCAGTCGCTTTTACGATTACCGCGCCGCTCCCGTGGGTTATAGCGTGATGTTATATAGCTTATAACCTTCCTCGATAAATAGGCTAGCCAACACTAAAATATTTTTCAATTCGGACCAGTAGTTTCTGATATTAGCGCGTTCAAGCAAACAAACAAACTCTTTAGCTTTATAATATTAGTATAGATAATAACTTAATTACAAAAATTATTATTAGTTAACATTTATTCTGTGGATTATACTGTGAATGCATATTTAGTCATAGTTAATTAAGCCATTCGTTGTAATTATCCACAGCGTGTAACTGGTTGTAAATACCTAAAAAATAAATTTAAAAAAGTTTGAACAAATTATGAAATGGAACAGCAAAGAGCCAATGCCGTCTATCGGGTGAAGACGGTATTAGCTCTTTGCTTTCCGCGATAATTAGATATAGCTGGCAAAACTTAGGTAAAGTCCGTGTACCCTAGGGTAATAAGTACATACGTAAGCATATTTATATATGTATAATAGATTAGATTATATAGTGAAAGGGTAGAAGTTATCAGCCCTGAGTTATGATTGCACGTGTAACGATACCTTTATTACAATGTTAGGCTGGTTTATTGTTTGCTATAAACATCCACAATTTATTGTCGCATGAATAATAGTGTTTAAGAACAATAGTATCTTAGTATGTAGTTTAGTTTCCAATAAGCGATTATTTATCTTGAGTATAGGGACAAAACTGAATATTTCGGGTAAAAGGATTTGCTATACAAGAAAATAAAGAATGTAGTATTTAATATTGTTTTATGTTGACGCGAATGCTACAGACGGCTTATCAGGCAATTTCAGCAATTGTAAACTAAAACTAATTTTCAATTGCTGAAATATTTTAAATTATGTTACAACGTAAACAATTGCTATTCTAATATGCCTAGTTAAGGTTGTTGTCGCGGTGTTTAACTATTCAACAGAAGAAGGATCTCGTGACACTCAGTAAGGCGCAGTGTCCAAACACAAAATATTCAAACCAATACTATAATAATTTCACATCTTTTATCTTACAGAGGTAACAAACATGAATCTCTATCGGTTTTTGGACTTATTAAAAACATAATTAGGATTTAAATATTCTAATTAGTCCCATTTGGCAACCCATCCCACATTAAACTGTCAAATCACATAAATTCACAGATAATATGATTTTACCGAAAATCTGATAGTGACGTGCCCAGCATAGCAAATCTGTCTAAAGCATTACAGAATAAATTCCCAATTATAATAATTTACGTAATTCTCGTATAATTTCATCTGATTGGCGCGATACCATTAAATTGGCATCGGGCCGCCCGTCACACCGCGATCGATTTTAATCGTTTAGGCTCGCGTGCCGTTTGTAATAAACAAATATTGTTCGCTGGTGGTATAAGTACGTAATAATATTTTATTGACGTCATTAATGTGTGTTGTGTTATCGGACGCGGGTTAGTTCATTCTGTTATGCGTGCGGCCACCGTTTGTTTAGGGCACGTACTTTGTAGAAAATAGCCTCTTAGTAAAACAATATTATGCCTATTATATATTCAAAGTCATGCGGTTACTTCAAGGTCTATTACAGTCGTTAAACGCCCTATATTATTAAGTATTATGATCTAAAAAATGTTATTAGCCCTAATCTAAATTATTCAGTGTATATCTGATCATTATCATGAGTAGAGTAGTACCTACCAAGCGAGCACGTTCTGGAATTGCTTGTCACAATGAATTGTCTGTGTTTGATGTTGTTTCATTTTAATGAGGTTTAAAGACTGCGTAGCCTAGCTGCGTTGTAACATCGTAGGAACAAAAGTACTAAAATAACGACGTGATGACGCTAAGCTAATTATAAATAGAAGACGGGTTTAAAACTAGCATCAGTGCACCGCAACAATTATATCTCTTCTATCTAATAGGGGTTTATGTATCTGTTATTTGAAGTCAGTTTACTACGATTAGTACCCCAGTCCGAAGCAAGCATTAAAATACATATATTGAAATAATATTGCTATCACACTACTGTTGTTAAACTGTACTACTATATTAGCTTATTTCATAATTTAAACATAATTTCAATGTATAACATTCGCGTAAGACAGTATTACAAAAATATATTTTATTGCTTTTTCCCGCGGCTTCACTCGCGTAAAACTAGGCTAGGTTAGGTTAAATAAAATATAGCCTATGTTATGTACACGGTAATAATACAGCTTTCTAATGGTAAAAGAATTAAAAAAAACGGCTTTTTTGTTTTTGAGTCAACTCATCCTCTATATAATATTAGTATAGATGAAATGGGTATGCGGTGTAAATGCGCTCTATTCGACGGACATAATTACAGCAAGCGGGCGTCAATTGTGAATGGCTGGTCTGCACGAGCTGGGGGCTGTAACACAGTTACAATAACCTGTCCACTGGCTAATTGAGCACCCACGTAATTAACTCTAACAACGTATCTTTGAGCCTATTAATGCAACTTATTTCATATTCACTGTTTGGTTTTTAGGATTGTCAAGTTAAGGCAAAAATGTATTAAGTGTTACGTTGTGAATAGATTCCAAAGTACGTAACACTACTTGCATGCGTAAATTTATTTTTGACTTGTCTTGACTGGACTCAAAATTGGCTGATCTACCAGAAATTTGAATTAGATAGTAGCTTCTTCTTCTCCCTATCCTTTATTATTTCCTAGTCTCCAAATTTGACTGGATATCAGTTTTTACACGGAGCGGCTGCCACCTGACCTTCGCAACCCGAAGGCTAACGATACCCTAAGGCTAGACCAGTGTCAGGATATTATAGGGCACTGACTTCCCAATAACCACTGCCGTAGATGTTCATGGCAGCCGGAACCAACGGCTTAACGTGCTCTCCGAGGCACGTAGCAGGTGATAATTATTGTCAATCAATACGCACATAATTTCGAAAAGTCATATAACTTCCGAAAGTCAGAGGTCAGAGGACGTGGGTTCGAACCGGAGAACCTCTGCATTGCAGTCTGTTGGTCTCCCCACTGAGCTATCGCTGCTCATTAGAATTAGATAGTAGCTACTGTACTGGAAAAAATGGAAGATGGGTTATTAATATGGGCATATTCGTCCACTGGCTTTTAAGTTGACAACACCGTTATCGGAATGAAACTACTAGTCAGCATCCATAAATATTCCAACTTCTGTATCTACATAATTTTACCGTGTAAATACTGGGATTACTATTAATGCTAAGCGACGCGGGACGTAATCTGTTTTAATCTATATAAAACTATAAAATGCGTAAATAGGTATCAACATTTGAAACAGGTTTATAACAAATTAATCTGACATAATTGCCTGGTTGGTATTGCGTGCGCGACAAACGCGTTTACAGAAAAGCACTATGCTTGACCAAACCGAACCCGCCGCAATAAGTACTTTTCTCCTTTTCCTATAGAGTCTTATTGATAGGAGTCCTTTGCATTCCTAGAGTAATTTTTAATGTTTTATCAACCCAAAAATCTTAGTATTATACTAGAGAGTGCTATAGCAAATTTTAAATATATCGTTAAATGGATGACTTTTTAAGACAGTTTCTTAGCAGTCAGACCAAGGTAAAAAAGATAGTAGGTATGCTTACCCTTATGCACATTAAAATTGCCTATATTTTATGCATTATCTGTGCAATCTTAATTATCAAAATTAATGTACCTTGGATCTTATCTTATCAAAGCACCAAAATAAGGTGATTCTCTCCTCAACCAAACAACTAGAAACTTTTTCGAACCTAAGTATTAGGCTAACATAAAATACCAGGAGATGTATCACGTATTCAAGTACTATTTACAATTAGTGCTGCTTAAACCATTAGGTGAGCATTGCGACAGGCGATACGGCTAAATAGTACTCAGGCCATTATCCAGGACATTTAGCAACCTACACAATTGCGCTTAGGTACATGCAATTTATGGTAACAACACCTATCTGTGTCTGCACACACCTGTATATAAGGTCTATACTCCTGGTATTAATTCTAATGAGTATGTAATACATATAATTATATTCTAGTTATTAATAATATTGTATGATTTATCCGTGCATGTAACATTTGCAATTATCTTGCATGTATTATCCACGCCAACTTCTTACAGCGTGTACGAGCATCATAAAAATAACAAAATAAAATGGGAAGAGTTAGTTGAAGTAAATAAGAGAAAAATGAGACACGCGATTGATACTATAAAAATATGAATCACTAGATTATGCCCGCGGCTTTGCTCACATATATATAGATAAGGTCAGGTTAATAACAGTGTTTTGATGTGAAAACTTCTTTAGGGCGTTGAGCACTTTTTGGGTGAACAAAAATCATGGAACTCACGTCATCGTCACCGAACGCTTTCCTTGAGCTATATGTATACTGTGTATATATGTGTACTTTTTGGGTGAACAAAAAGCGTGAAACTCGCGTCATCGTCACCGCACGCTAGTTACTTAGTTTTCACTTCTATCGGCAGTCCCCAAGGAATGCCACATCTTTTTTTTTCTAGATAAATGTATCCTCTATGTCTTTTTCTATACCCTTGAGGACGTTTATGAAAAATTTAATGATCATCGATTGAGTAGTTAGAGCGTGAAAGCGTAACAAATAAATACACAAAATCGAATTCGCATTTATAATATTATGTTTAGGATTCGAAAGAACTCCACCTATGTTCTTTTATTCGAATGTGGATTCGTTGTGAAAGATTTTATCATGTGAATCATAATGATATATTCAAATTACGATTAGAAAGTGTTAATTTGATAAGCATTAAGTTCAGCAGCAAAGTAGATATTAATTTGCTACAAGCTAATAAACTTAAAATACATAGTTTTTCAGATTGGCACAGTAGTCAAGAATGGGTTACTAGCACGGTTAAAACTAAGTAATCACTTAAATTTAAATTAAATAATAATAATTTAATTTAAATTATTTAATTAAACTTAAATTCGTCGGCCTCGATGGCGTAGTGGTCAGTGTAACCGACTGCCACGCCTGAGGTCGCGGGTGCGATTCCCGCACAAGTCAAACATTTGTGTGCATGAACATGGATGTTTGTCTTGGTCTTGGGTGTTTCTATGTATGTATTTACAAAAAATAAGTATATATGTATGTTTATCCATTGTCTAGTACCCATAGTATGTACAAGCTCTGCTTAGTTTGGGCTAGATGGTTTGTGTGTATGTGATGTATACAAGAAAATGTTACTTTCTATAAATATATAGAACTGTGACCGTTTTAGCTTATACATAAGTTATAAATGATATAGTAACAGAAACTCGTCACAGGCTGAATGGAATCGACAATTTCTCGTGACCGCAGTAATGTCGCTTAACCGCACCGTACCCGCTGGGAAGCTAGCTACATTTTTTATTCAATACCAGAGACCGTTGAGCTTACAAGGACACTCATTTCATAACTGGCTGAAATCGAATAATGAAACAATTATAAAGTGAATAGAAGGTTTTTTAAAACGCTGAGTGAATTTATCTATTAACAATTCACAATCCTTCGCAACTGAAGCGTCAAGTACTGCAACCGCCATAACTAGACCTAATTATTTTGTGTACCTAGTGTAGGTACTTGTCTCCTTTTATTTTTAATTTGTGTTCTTAATTTTAAGTTTATTTTACGTTTTTTCTTTCTATTGTAAACTTACTACTTGTAAATGGGAAATGTTGTCTCACACCTGCTATTAGTTCTTAGGCCAGATTGTTTAGTTTTTATATAAATGTGTATCATCAATTTGTATGTTTCGCCTAAAAGCTGTTGGTGTGCCAATATATAAATAAATAAATCCTATTTATCGAGGCTGTAATCTGAATAATATTATAAATATGAAAATTTGTGAGGATGGATGGAAGTTTGCTACTCTTTCACACATTAACTACTAACTTGACGAAATTTTACAATGTTACTGTTTATACATCAAAATAACATATAGGCTACTAAAAAATCTATCTAAACATAAATCTACATTAAAGCGAGCGAAGCCGCGGGAAAAATCTAGTATTATATATCTTTATATATATAAATCTTCTGTGCGTGTGTTTGTAATTGAACTCCTTCTAAACGGCTGGACCGATTTTGATGAAATTTTTTGGGTGTGTTCAAGTGGATTCGAGAATGGTTCAAAATTAGATTTTTTTAAATTTGTTTTTTTGTTTTCGACCATGGTCTGTCAGGTCCGCTAATGCAATATAAGTTTATTTGCTGGTTACGCTTGCACGCCCTAATTACCATACCAGTCATCATAAAATTTCGCATACTCGTTGACAGGGGTACAGAAAAGGACATAGGCTTATTTTTATCCAAAAAAAAAGTCATGTGCCTATGGGTAGAAAATTATAAAATTGTTGAAAATCTTACGTATATTACTACATAAGATGATATCTTATACTGTCATTGGTCGCTATCACGAATTAAATAGATACAGATGACTCTCTGAAAATAACACTGAAAAACAGACACACTTACACTTTATAGCGTTTTCAAATTAAATACTATTAATCAAAATGTAAATTAATAAATTCGTTTGACAATGGCCGAAACTGTACGTCACGTGTTATATGAAGAACACTATTGTGTATTTATTTATTTATATGTTTTGTGTCTGTATTCCTTTAACATCAAAAGATTCCTTAAATCAATACCTGTTGCAAAACTATACTTATTATTACTAAGCAGTCTTATTTTACAATAATTATATTCACACGGATAATTTTTTGGTCAGCTGACCAAAATACAAACAAAGAGTAAAGCTCTTTTCTAATAAAATTTGTGTCTAATGCATAAAATAAGCAAATGCAAATTTTTGACATTATACATATATATACATATGTATACATATATGTGATAGACTCAATTAAATATAGTGTCTGTAATTGAATATTAAAAATTAATAATGCTCTCAAGTCTACACCAACAATAATAGATGGCACTTGAACTTGAAGCGTTGTAATTTTCTTTAAAAATTATCAGAATGTTGTCACTCTGTTTAGCAAAAATCATTCAAACAAGAAATTCCTTAACAAAATTGACTAACTAAAGCCTCTACAATTTAAAAAATCTACGATCTAAGAAGACGTCACTCGTCTAACAACAAAATTGGGGTAAGAAACAGACAAATACCTTTGTAAGGAAAATATCCGCCTCGTCTCTTAATACGGTCGCATAAGTTTTGTCGTAAGGAAATTTCGTCCAACTATCGCGCATCGGTGCGGACCCGCTCTGACCGGTGCAAACACTTTGTAAAAATTGACATTCGTGCAATATTGGAGCTTTGCAGCAATGCCGAGTAGACTAAAATTAAATGGAGATAGATTATTATAAAATTTATATAGGCATTTGGAAGGGTTGATATTGTGATTCTTCTTTGGTCCCGTTGCATAAATTAAGCTTATGTTTTTTTATGATCTGAAGGTTTCTACAACTAAGTGTTGTTTTATTTTAAGATTCTCATTAGCATTATGCCCTTTTTTACTCCCGCTCTAATAATTCCTGTGTCGCGGGGGGCTTTACAAACTTTCAAACAACGGCAACAAAGAACATCCAGACTCGGAAACACCATTTGTGAATCACACAAATTTTTGTTCCTTGTGGGATTCAAACCCACAACACTCGGCGCATTGACAGTGGCGAGGCGACCACTTTAACCACTACGCCACAATTCTTACATTACTGAGCAATCTGATGATTAAAATGAAGTTCATAATAATATATATATAATTTTAACCGTGGGAGAACCACGCTTCAGCACGAAGGGGCCGGCTCGACCGGAGAGATACCACGGCCTCACAGAAAACCGGCGTGAAATAGCACTTGCGTTGTGTTTCGTCGAGTGAGTGAGGGTAGCGGAGGCCCAACCGTCCCCCCCAAATTTCAATGGAACGCAACGCACTTGTGACTCCTCTGATGTTGCGGGTGTCCATGAGAGACGGTAATCGCTTACCATCAGGCGATCCGACTACTCGTTTGCGTACTATACCAAAAAAAAAAACTGTCTTTTAACTAAGCTTAAGTAAGTTCTGAAGAACATCGCGGTATATAAATGCATTGTTAAAAAAACCCACAGCCAGAAGTTAGTTTACAATATTTGCCCTTGACGGCCATAAAAGGACCATACTACAATCACCAAGGTTAGCTGAAATCTTGTATACATAATTTAAGACATAGCACTTACCACTACACGGAGCAGTTGTTATTCTGACATCATAAATTGTCTACCTACACACAATTCTTATCTGAATACAAACAGAAAAGTCGTATATATATACCAAGAGCGACCTGAGACGGCCTTTCTTGTCACTATATAGTATCTTCCCAACTAAACAATGTTATATATTTTTCGTCCAAACAAAAGTTAGCAGACTACGAAAATAATTTTAGTATAGTTATAATACATATTTTAGGTGTATTCCCAGTTCGGTAGGCCGAAACTTAGAACATTGGAAAGCGTGGAACAAGGCGGTATAACTAATACATACGAATACTAGGATCCCTTGGGAACAGTATTTTTTACCTGGATTAAAGATACTCTATCGTGGGAGCGTATAAGTGAAATATCATGATGAGTGGTCGAGTAGTTAAGGCGTGAAACCGTGTAACGTTATAGTAGATCGATCTGGTTTTTAGGGACTTAACCGACCAAGATAGTTAGTAGCGGAGATATAATAAATAATATACTTCGTAATTACAAGGTTTTTAATTAAAATTTAGCAAACTCAGCACAGTAACAACAGTAATTCTACACAATAAATATTAACTACATGTTAACAAGAGAAACAAGGCGTGGTTCTTAGAAAGCTCGTGACGTGGTCTTCGCTAACTCAAAAGACTACTTAACTGAGTAGGCACAGCACGGCAGGTAGCAGCTGGAACCAGGCGCGGTCGCGTTTATATAGCGGCTACCGCCGCCGCGCCGGCAGGAGGGAGAGAAGGGCTCTTCGGCTCGCGCGCAGCCGTCATGGCGCGAGCGGTCCGCGTGACAACCGTAACAAACAAACATACAAACTCATATTTGTTCTTTATTTACAATATCAGTTAGTATTAAAATTTTCCCGCGGATTGTCTCGTTTTAATGTAGATTTTATCAATAAATATTTATCCCTCGGAAACAATACTTTTTTCTGGATGAATGGTACCCCTTGTATCTGTACTTCTGCAACGATTATGAGAAAATTTCATGATGGTCGGTCGAGTCGTTAAGGCGTGAAACCGTAAAAACACACTAACTCATATTGGCATTTATAATAACTAGCGGTCACCAAGTGGTCGAAATTCGACAAAAATTGATTTAAATTTTAAGATTGATCGTTATTATAATATACCGCGAAATTGCAATAGGTACTTAAGGTTATGTAACTATAGTTACGACATCAACCGAACCACGCCGAAATACTACGAACGCGATTCGACTGCGTGTGTCAAATGCATGGTTGTGTGCGTGTAATGTTTTTTGATTAATTTAATGTATTTTTAATGCATATTTTATAAAATATTAGGATTCGCCACTCCTTCTCCGTATCAACTTTAACTGTGCCAAATTTCATATTCCTCCGTCCGCTCAATTTTCGTAAAAAGGGTACAAAGTTTTTGCTTCACGTATTTATATATACATAGATAATTAGGATTAAGATAATACTTCACTCACTCACGAAGCTGCGAAAGTTATGTGGGCAGATCGTTGGTTAGCAAACACAGACACGACACATACCGTTGACATTTCGAAGCTATGTGCGTAGGAAATAGTTAATTATCCCTCGCTTCTACAGTAAAAAAACATGTCTGAGAGTTCTTCAAGTTACCGAATATATGTGAAGTCTGCCAGCCTGCATGATATCAACGCGATGGCCTAACCAGGACCTGTCTAGCACTACTTTTTAAAGGCAACTCCACTAATTTGTTAAATCTCACCGAAATTTGCATAGTCTGAAGACTTTTATTACATATTTATTTCACTGCGACGTTGTATAAATCATCTTGTAATTTCTTTGAATTTGCATATAGCAAGAGCTACTCACGGTTGCTTTCTATGCTTTTAGAACTTCTTACGTCACGTAAGACTTTACACATTAATTTCTGTATTGAGAGGAGAACGGTCTTTCTAATGAAAATGTACCTACGTAATGTTGAAGTATTTTCATTTAATTTTGTGCCTACTAGGGTCACGAAACATTCCGAAACCCGCAGCCCCGGAATACAAAGGGCGAGAGAAAAAACATGGTTGTAGTTTTAGTCAATAGGAGTCTGACATATGACCCTTGACTCCAACCAGAGCGGATCATTTGATGATTTTCCACCCGAAAAAGTATTTATTATGAAGTCCTTGAATTTGTGTTAAGGTCGGTTATCCTGTCTAATTTAAGGGTTGGGTTATTAAGATAGAAGGCTTGAAGTTTTGCCGATGATGAAGCACCCAATAAAAGACACCTCGGTAACCGATCTGCTGTTCCAAATAACCGGCCCTAATGTTTGTGTTGGTATAAACTTTTGTATCAAGTAGATTGGCTGACAAAGCTGGCCTCTTTCGGTGATTGCACTGAATATTTTATTATAGCAATTCGATTAGTGAACGAGTTAGATATGGACTGGCAGCTGAAATATATATAGCTATTAGGTTTCAGGGGGAAATAATTAGGGCGCTTCGTGGTAAACATGAAGCTTTTACTGCGAAATATAATATTATATATTATTCACCTTTATCGTCGTTGTCAGGGATACTTAACAAAGATGAAAATATATAAGATAGTTTTATTTGATGCTTATGTGCCATTCGATTACTCTTATGTGACATAAAGATTATCAGATTAAGATATTCTGTAATTATCTGGTACCCTCGGTAAGATTAAACTTGTACCCATAATAAGAGTTTAATCATATCTTGGGTACCAGAGATCAATAAATATTACCATGTTGTGATACCTGGTTACATGTTCACTAGGATTGTTAAATTATGAAAATAAAATAAATTATTAATTATTATGTTTCTCTTATCACAGATATTATTCTAACATATTACAAAAATATCTAGTTCTTTGGGAGGCTTACACGGAGACATGGGTCCAATGTGAAGAGGCCCTTCGCGAGGTTTAATCTAAAGTGTGATGGAACACCTACGGTGGTACAAGCCACAGCAGGCGCAGGAATATCGCTATATATGTACTCTAATACGTCTGGGCTATGGGGACGGGTGTTTATTATTATCTTTGTTTATATTTGTTGTTGTTATATTTTAGAAACTAGTAATTACTGCAGTAATTGGCATAGGTACATTTTAAAAGCTTGTATTTCTAAGGCAATAATTTGTAAGCTATCTATTAACACAGTTTCCATCCATGGACCTTCCATAACTTTTGTAATCTGCTAACTATGTTATTCATCGTGTAACTGGTTCAATATTATTTGTGACTTAACTTAATTAATCTCTTGGACAAAGCTTTGACCGAGGCCCAGACGCAATACCTTTTTATGGTGTCGGGTTTCCTCCAAATTAACTCATTAAACTCAACCAAAAAAATATCAGTCTACCGGTACCGCACCAGTAGTGAAAGCAACTATTGTATATATGGTCTGAATCTATTGTTTTATAGCATTCTCGCCCAAAAATGGACCAACGTGGTCATTCAGAATTTGAGTGATATCTTTCTGCAGTTAAAGTTCCATTTGCTATCACCACTAGCGCAGTGCGTCTTTCAAAAGAAATCCCAGCCCACACTTGAACAGAGCCTCCGCCGTATGGTACTTTTTCTTCTATACAGGCTTGGTTATAGCGCTCTCCCGGTCTTCTGTACACCCTTCTCCTCCCGTCGTGCTTGTATAAACAGAATCTAGACTCGTCTGAAAACATAACTCTTGACCAGTAATTCAAAATCCAATTCTTGTGTTCTCTACCATAAGTCAACCTTGAGTTTTTGTGGTGTTATTCTAGTTTTGGGCCATTAGCAGGTCTTTATGTCTCTAAATTTGCCTCAGCCAGATGTCGCCTTACTGTATCCGTATTCAGATTGTTTCCTCCAGCTCGTAAATGATGATTCTTTACTTCAACAGCCGTAAGAAAGCGATTACTCAAAATTGTTGACATCATATAGCGATCTTCCCGCACCATCGTGCACTTTGTTCAGCCTGTTTCTGGTCTTCGAATATTGGATCCAATTTCATGGAAGCGCTAAAGTACTCGCTGAACTGTAGAAAGAGTCACACCAACAGTTATCGCTATATATCGCTGACTGTCACTGTCGCCCATCTTCAAGCATTGTCAGGATCCTGGTACATTCTTCAGGTGTTAACGACATGACTTCAGAATAATAAAATTTATAAGGCAGAGATACCATATTTATAACTTTTTTATTGCAAAACTAAAACAAACGCGAAACAATTGATTTGAATTTCTTGGTACTAAATTAAAAAACGACTAAATTAAAAGACGACGACGAAGTAAAAGATTTTATATATTATTTTATGTGGCATTAAATATTTTTTAATTTACTCTTTATTTCATACAGCTAGGCCAGGCTACTTTTGAAGATATCGAAGATTTTCTAACCGACCCTTTTTCTTTGCGGTCCAGTGTATATCATAAACTATAACGTACAACTCGATTGAAATGTATAAGCGTTAACTAGCTCTATCCGTGAAGATATCAATATCGTGGCATTCAATACTTAGGAGCTCGTTAAATATCAAATAACTTATTCACTACGTTGCCACGTGTATCGTGCTCTACCATTACACGCGCTATAGTTATATCAAATAATGTATGATGTTCAGCCGCAATATAAGATCGTTTCGAGTTTATTAGTACTACACGCTACTTTTAAACCGTCGACTACTAAAGTTGCTTCCAGTGATTGGATCCCATCATTCAAAACAGTTTTTATTTATATGACTATAATTATCATTACATATTATAAAATAAAGTCTCCCGCCGTCTGTCTGTCTGTACGCGATAAACTCAAAAACTACTAAACGGATTTTTATGCGGTTTTCACCAATAGACAGAGTGATTCATTAGGAAGTTTTAGGTGTATAAATTGTTAAGGTATCGTACTACTGGTGCGAAGCCAGGGCGGGTCGTTAGTCTTTATTATTGTAATTATTAAAAAAATGCTTTTGGCTACGGTTTCGTACACCCGGGAACAGTACTTTTTTCGGGTTAAGACCCTGGATAGATGTACCCTATGTCCTTTATTGTATCCGACAACGTGCCTGCATGCAAATTTTATGATAATCGCTCTAGTAGTTAAGGCGTGAAAGCGGAACAAACAAACAAAATCGTTACATTCCTTGAATTAATAATATATAAATAAAAAATATATTACGGGCACAATTTTTTAAGTTTTTATAAGCAAGAATATAACTTCAATATTGTCATTGAAATTAAAGTATCATGAAGTCTAGCTGTGGTTCATGATACTTTGAGCTTATTCTGCGTAAATAGAAACACCAATGATTAAATTATGTACGGGTACTTTGAAATAACTACACTGGAACATTGAGACAGCTACCATCTTAGTGTCCCCATGACCATGGCTGCTGAAAAACAACCGAAACATTGGAGAAAGTGTAAACCTAAATATAAATAGTTTTAATAGTTTTAATAATTTTATTAGCTTAAAAATTAGTAAAGTTCAATAGTAGTAGTATTGTAACAATTTCTAAAATATGTAATACAGTGTTAAATAAACAACGCGATAAAATCCGTATAAATGAGTTTTATTTCAATTAATAACATTCGCGTAAACAGAAGACAATATTATGTAATTCGAGATTGTTTTTTAAAAGCAGAAATGAAACGGCGTGATTCGATAAAACAAAAATATAATTTTTGCTTAGAAGTTGACCTTTTCCTTATATAAACACAGAATACGTGATACACTTATATTAATGACCCATTTTCCTTGTTTCAGGTGATGAATTCGTGTTCCGCGATGCGTGGGGTGGCATCAGTCTTATGTTTGCTGCCAATCAGACTCACAAAACACTTATGGCAAATACTACATATGTAAGTACCTTTACAATGCATTTTATTGTCAGAAATTGCAGTTTTTACATACATAATTATGTCCAAAGACGGTATTTAAATGTTATATTAATATAGGCAGAAAGGTACTAACACCGTTGGTGCCAGTATTAAGTTAGTATGCTAAATTCAGGAAACTGATGTCCTGTTATTATGTCAGTTTGTTGTTATTGTTCTCCTTTTTCCTCATCTATTGAAGAGTAGAGAGATAGTAGGGTACCAGTACTGTAGATGTGACATCGTATATGGTATCTAGGTATCGATTCTAGAAACTGAGATCGTATACCCAGGGTATTACCGAGGCAGACAGGATGTCACCCTATCAGCCGACCGAGAAAGCCTCTCTTATCTCCGCGATCTTCTCCTATTCTTTCAACGTGACCAGGACGGAGACGGTGTACTTAGATTGTTATTACATAAGACGAAATATTTTTTGTGGTGGTTTAAGAGAAATTCCAGGAGAAAACAGGCTATGCCCTACTTTTCTGAAAATGTTTGCATGTATAGTATGAATATATTGCATGTGTCGACGTAAATCACTTGGGTAGTAAGTTCAGTATGAACCAAGTTACTGGGAATGTAAATCTGTGGTAAACTAAACTTAAACACTGCCATAAAACTAACTGTTGCAGTAATCTGATTTACCTTAATAAGCCCCGTATTAAACTGTCCCACTGCTGGGCACGAAGCTTTTCTCAGCGTGAGAAGGGTTAAGCCATAGTCCACTACGATGGCCCAGTGCGGGTTGGTAGACTTTACATATCTTCAAGAACATTATGGAGAACTCTCAGACATAAAGGTTTCCTCACGATGTTTTCCTTCACTTAAAGCGAGTGATAATTAACCATTTAATACGCACATAACTTCAAAAATTCAGATATGCGTGCCTTGGGATCGAACTCGAGACCTCTGCGTGGTAATCCAACGGTATCCTACTAGGCTATCGCTGCTGTTGATATACCTTAACAAAGGAAAAATGAAATGCTTAGCTTTTATCACTTTTTCACATGAATGGGCCGGTTCGACCGAGGAAGGACTATCCTCTCACAGAATATCGACATGAAATAGGAGTATTCCTACTGTTGTGTTTCGTACGGTGAATGAGAGTGCCGGAGGCCCGATCACCCTCTTTTCCCCTTCCCGCTCCTTCTCCTTCCCACTTCCTTTCGTACAGGGTCAGCAACACGCAAGTGATGCCTCTGGTGTTGCAGGAGTCCATAGTCCAATCCAATCCATGTCGTATGCTTGTTTGCCACCTTAGTTGTATAAAAAAAAGCAAATAATTGTACTGGTTACAATGGCATCTAGGTCACATAAACTTGTTTCGTGCGGGATTAAAATCAATACACTTTCTGTAATAATTGTGACCGAATAAGCCTTACTGATTACAGCGATAAAAATGTAGGTATACGCTTATTTTAAAGTATATTCAAATTAAAAAACATAAACTGGAACAAATGTTAATATGATTGTATCTTTACACGTTTTTACCAGAGGCTACGCTCCTTTGGTTCTGAAGACCTAAACCTTAGGAACCGTACATATTTCATGATAAAAAAAATCCTTTGCCTATGTCACTCTCCATCATAAACTATCTTTATGCAAAACATCACATCGATGTTTTGCTTCTTCCGTGTGTGAAAGACGTATAAACTAACAAACACACTTTGGCATTTATAATAATTATTTTTATATAGAAATATTTAGATTGAAGTGAGTTCCTAGCAAACTTAGTATTCAAATAATAACAATATAAAGAAGTAACGTAACGTTATCGTATCTAAAACTAATGGCTATAAGCTCAAATAATTGATTTTATATATCTTCAAAAAACAACTGTCAAGAAAATTTGCGATTAAACGATAATTAATTTATCACATTTCTCATTTCCAAAAACTAACCGAAATGTATAAAAATCTACACGTCATTATGACTTAAGACAAGAGCAGTGAAATTTGCAAGATACGCCCGTTACACAAACTTACAGCATAATAATAATTCTGACCTTATCAGACAGACGCGGCCGTATTTCGTCGCTCAATATTCCCAAATCGCGGGCTATCCAAACTAGAATAAGCCGGAATTGACGTCGGCGACGTAATATCTGCTTGAATGAATTTCTTGGTGACGTCCTGAAGGCATAATTTACGTCGTCAATGGCCAATGAGACCACAATACAGAAGAGTGATAGTAGAGCAAAAACATCTAGCGAGACAAAATAGTTATAATCTACGACGTTGGTGTTGAAAAACTGTGGCTGCGTGAGATGACACTGAATAGATGTTTATTTTTTATCTTTAAGTAGTCTGAGCTTAGTCTGCGTAGATAGTAGTAATAGTATATTAATAAATAAAGGCTTTGGGATGATTTGTGTTAACTAAAGGTGCGAACGCTCTGTGAACACAAATATTGTTTACTACATTTATCTACAACTTATTGATAAATTTATACACTTGGGCATTTTTTTCCTGGATTGCAGGTACCCTATGTCCTTTTCTGTACCCCTGACAAAGTATTTGCGAAATTTCATTGTGATTGACCCAGTAGTTAAGCGTGAAAGCGTTAAAAATAAACAAACTCACATTAGCATTTATATTATTATTTAGAATATAAAATCGTAGGAGATAAAAAGATATAGCTATAAACCGTGCAAATTGGAGATCCGCGAGACAGATTCACATATTTCCGAAGAAGTGAGCAGAAATGTAACCAATCCTTTTTTTCATTTTTGTTTATGGTCCCACGTAAGCAAGCACCTTGCTTCTATTTGGCAGATTTCCAGCTAACAATTACTGAAAAATTCTTTGCAAGAAAATCCCATACCACTTTTCCCGGCGACGATTTTTCACCAACACACGCAGACGTAAAGTTATGCCACGGTACTAAAGAGGCAATCAGCTCATTTAGTTTATTTCTCTGGGCGGATAGCGTAGTGGTTTATGTGGTCGCCTCGAAATTGTCAGTACGTCGAGTTTTGTGGGTTCGAATCCCATACGGCAGAAAAATTGTGTGATTCGCAAATGATTTCCCCAACTCACTGTAGTCTTTGTGCCCGTAGTTAAAAATTTTATAAAGTCTCCCTTGGCACAGGTTAACTGCCACTGGCTATGATTACCAGTGACGGTTATCTTTTTTGAAGACATAAAAAAAAAACTATCTTAGTATCTTATGAAAATTATTACCTACAATTTAAATCATTCAGTCTATTTCTGCCACGTTTAATTAACCCGGGATTTATGATCTAATCCCACTAATCCCTTATGACATTTTATTCAATTAGTTGTTCTTTCTGATGAGCTAACTATTCTGAACAGAAGCATACTTAAATATCGTTATATACTAATATTATAAAAAGGTAAGGAAGGCAGATTATTATATTTTCCATGGGTGGCGGTAATCGCTTACCATCAGGCGATCCGTCTGCACGTTTGCCTTCTATCCCAAAAAAAGAGGTAGAAAATGCTTATTTACTTTTGCTATTAAAGATCTATACCAGCTACACGCATACTTCTAGTAGATTAAGCTGGGTTCTGCCCGCGGCTTTGATGGCTTGGGAACAGTACTTTTTCTGGACGAAATATTCCTATGTCTTTCTTAATACCCTTGATAAACTGTATGCGAAATAATATGATCGGTCGAGTAGACGTTAAAGCATATCAAACAAACAAAGGAACTCAGAAAACAAACAACATTCGCATTTATAATATTAGTTAGGATTAAAATATGTGCACGACTTTATTCGACGTTATTTCTACATATATTAATCACCAGCGTTCAAGTAAATCATTATATCAAACTGCGATTAAGCCGTGAACACTTGGGTATTTAGTCTGGATGTAAATGTCTTTTAATAAATCCATTAATATGACTAGATTCTGGAGATTTGCGTTTTCGGCATCAGCCGTGAGCACTATACGACACCTAAATTATTATTTTAAATGCTCAGTGTGTTCTCAAAGTAAAAGTGAACATATTACCTACTTATAGTTCTGTCCATTTCTCGCACTAATATTAAGGAGACGTTTCACTGTCACTCAAGCAACAGTTCAGTAATTGTATTGCGGTGTTTGTTTTCGTCGGTGACAGCCCTGACCGCTGGCTTTTAGCCTTTTACTGTTGTTTGTTTTGGCTGCGCGTTTGTTCTATGTAGGCACAAGGGTTGCCGAAGTTTATTTATTGAATTACAATGTGTATTGTAACAATAAAGGAATTAACTTCTATAATAAATAGACGTCGTTTTATGGGCTTATAGCCTTTATATTTGTATTTATTTCGATATAACGTTCCTGGTTCGGCTTACAAAAAATATAATCAATTGAGATACATTGCACATGGTCTAACACTGTCCGCGTTATTGTTCATAACCTTAAGTTGAAATTTTAGTCATAGTTGCGTAGATGGAAGATAAGCTGTTGGTAATATATGTAAATTATTTATAATAATAATAATAATAATTGATTTATTTTCTCTTCACAAAAAGGTACATACAAATTTCATAATACAAGGATATTTTATAATAGTAATATAATAATTTTAATATTCTAACACATACACACAATACCATCTAGCCCAAACTAAGCAGAGCTTGTACTATGGGCACTAGACAATGGATAAACATACATATATACTTTTTTTTGTAAATACATACATATTATACATAGAAACACTCAGACGAAGACATACATCCATGTTCATGCACACAAATGTTTGACTTGTGCGGGAATCGAACTCGCGACCTCAGGCGTGGCAGTCGGTTACACTAACCACTACGCCATCGAGGCCGTTATAAACCTATAAATAATTTACATAATATGTATACAGGTTCTGTAAATAGTGGGCTAAAGGGGTTTAGGTTATGGGCTAATTAACTAGGTAAGTGCAATGACGTTTAACAGCTACAATCTGCTAATTACTTTTATATAATACTTACACAAGCGATCCGCAAACAACGAATGATCGGAAAATTACAATTCAAATCTCAATATATGCGTTGTCACTGATTACTGTTTGAATTTAGATTGAATGTTTAATTTAGGATCAGATGAGACAGTAATAAGTTTCGCATTTTAATCATTGTTGCTCTTGCACATATTCATCGAAAACCAGAGGATATGTTTGCGTTTTGAATCGCGAAACGCACACGATACTACACGAGCGACCACAAACATTATTACTAAGTTATTTATTCTTGACTAGATTTTGCCCACGGCTGTACTTATTTGGGAATAGTACTTTTATCTGAATGAAAGGTACCATACACATTATGTCGTATTCTGTACTCCTGATAGCGCGTATGCGAATTTCATGATGATCGGTTAAGTATTTAAGGGGTGAAAGAGTAACAGACAAATTTTCACCTTTCATCCAGAAATACGAGACTGTAATTCCCGAGGGTTAAAAAATTAACATAGCCTACATTAACCCAAGCAAAGCCACGGTCTAAATCTAATTTATAATATTTGATGTTACGATTAATACAATAATAATGCTACTACAGGGCGAAAGCAGCTAGCGTGATCTGCTGCGCAAGATACTCGTGCGGGCTATATGCACCTATTAATCATACATGCTACTTACGCTGGTGGCTGCTGTCAGTCGTTTAAACAACCTTACAGTGTGTGACATATGAAAGTGCCTCAATAACTGTAGTACCTGTCGTATACAAGGGCGATTCATCTCACATTACTAACAAGCACTTAAAACCATCAACCAATACTTTCCATACCCTTTTAAGTGCTGACCTTTCAAAGGCCTGTGAAACGAAGCTGTGCTATAATAATCAACAACTAGCCCCCAATTATTCTCCACATCTAAATGTTGTATCGACTACACGAGGAGGTGAATCGAGGCTTCCCCGCCTCCCCCACCTCGATCCCACTTGTTGACTGGACTTCAATTTATTTCGGACAACCTCTGACGTAGCCTGTATAAGATATTGTGTACTATTTTACATCGATAACAATTGTTTAGCGATCATGTTGTGGTAATTTTATGTTTGACTAGTCTATAATCGGTATGGTATCGGTACTATGGCATATGTTTGTGCTGAAATTTGGCATCGAGTGTGCAGGATGTTTACTGCAGGAATACAATTTCTTCTGTAGGATTTATTTTATTAAAAAATAATACAGTGATTTCCTTTATTTACTAATTCTTTGACCAAAGATCTTCTGGAAACTTATTGATTCTTTCATATCGTCTACCCATTATTGATTTGATTATTTCTGCTATTCATTCTTGACGACAATATATTATCAGCTTCTGTCTATATATTCTTGTTTAATCCCAACAACTACATCTAAAGTTAGGTTAAAACCAAATTTAGCTGCTAAATACAACAAATGATCGAATATTATTCAAATATTTCCATAAGTACCTCAAATTATAACAGCGTGATACAAAAATTATGTCGTTGTTGACCCTCAACACAAAATTCCAATTTCCCGAAATAAATTAAAATCGGAACTTCGCCATTTTAATCACGGAACACCAATAGTAACAATTTATCTGAAGAAAACTTTTGTCATCTCCCGTCATTGTTAATTCATTTAAAACAATATAATTTGGTTTTGATGTCCGTCTTCAACAGTTCATTATAAATTATAATATCTCGCTCCTTAACTTCAGGAAGTTTTTTATTCGGAAGATTTTACGCGCTTACTATGCAAAGGAATCATTAGTCTGATGTAGTCTCATTTTGCTCATATTCTTTCGAATTAATTTCTTTTGGATAGATTGTAAGATTTGAGATAAGCGGGATTTTTTGCTTCATTAGTATCCTACCATTGACTTAGAAATTAACTGACGCCATCTTGTTAGCAAAGTTTTGACGTACAATTATGGCGGCAGCGTAAATATATGTTAGTTAATCTATACTCATATTATATTGCTAAAGAGTTTGTTTGTTTGTTTATTTTGAACGCGCTAATTTCAGGAACAACTGGTGCGAATTAAAAAATATTTTAGGGATAGCCCATTTACCGAAAAAGGCTATAGGCTATATAACATCACGCTACAACTATCAGGAGCGGAGCATCTATGAAAAATGTTGCAAGAACGGCCAAAATTCTCTTATATGAAGCAGACGAAGAAGCGCGGGTCAGCTAGTAAAATATATAAGTATTTATAAATTACGTATTATCGTGATGAACAATCAATGACTGACTTTTCTACATAAGAATGCCTCATTCTTTTTTCGTATTAAAATGACTTAAATATGATGTGGTTGTATTATGTAAAGTCGGCTATTCGGCTATTTTCAGTAGTATGAGTGTGTGCAAGCGTGGTCCTGCCGATATGAGAAGCGGCATTTTCTAGTTTGGTAGATGGCGGCTGTAAATTCATACATCTAGGTATCAAAACTCTGACTAAGGCCTGAAGTCTGAATATGAGCTGAGTAGACTACACGGATGGCGTAATGGTTTAAGTGGTCGCCTTGCCACTGCCACTGCGCCGAGTGTTGTGGGTTCGAATCCCACACGGGACAAAACTTTGTGTGATCAACAAATGGTTGTTCCGAGTCTGGGTGTTATGTGTCCGTTGTTTAAATGTTTGTAAAGTCGCCCGCAACACAGGATTTACACATAGCGCGGGGATGGCCATTTAAAAACAGAAAGAAATATATTAGATGGCGCGGGATCTAAAAACATAGCTATTTAATATATTATATAGCAGACCCGCCAAACGTTGTCCTGTACACAAGGAAAAAATTTAAAATACCAAATCTATACTATTCTCTAATCCACTTGAACACACACAAAAAATTTCATCAAAGTCGGTCTAGTCGTTGAGGAGAAGTTTAATTACAAACACACGCACAGAAGATTTATATATATAAAGATATTATAGCTTGAGAAACTGGATGCAATACACCTCTGCCTTCCCCATTGGGGTTATAAGCGCGAGACTACGTAAATATATACTTTATGTGATGACAGGAGTCAGTAATGCTTTTTTACCGTCAAAATCATTTGAAATTATCTGGAAACTCGTAAAAGCATTTTTCGATAACGTAAAAGCATTTATGAAAGAAATGTTTTTCTAAATCCCCGGAAGAAAATATTTCCTCCGGAAGGTTTGGTACTATTCAATCATAATAATGTGCTCTAAAAATAAATAGGGTATGATGGAATTGACGAACCCGAATGGATAAAAAATATTAATTCGCACAGAGATAATAAATGGTTGGCCTCGATGGCGTAGTGGTTAGTGTAACCGACTGCCACGCCTGAGGTCGTGGGTTCGATTCCCGCACAAGTCAAGCATTTGTGTGCACGAACATGTTTGTCTTGGTCTGGATATTTCTATGTATAATATGTATAATTTACAAAAAAAAGTATATAATTATGTATGTTTATCCATTGACTCACAACTGTACAAGCTCTGCTTAGTTTGGGCTAGGTAGTGTTGTGTGTCGCTCGCGCAATGTCCTGCTTGGGCGGTGCAGCGCCGTGAACTCATTAATGTTGTGGGTGAAGATCTCTCGCTGCCCGCCGTGATCAAATCATGGTTGACAGCGAGAGGAAATGGGCAGTGGTCGCGTCCTTCTGCGAGGATGTCATCTCGCAGAAGTAGGCGGCGGAGCGGATCCGTGAAGAAAGTATCCTTGCGGAGCCGAGCCGTCGCCGGTGAACCGGGCGGCGCAGGCGCGCTTTCGCGCGCCTCATGCCGCCATAATGAAGGCCGCGGGCGGGAGAAAGGGGATTTCCCGCCCGCCAGTCAGTCGGTCCGACGCCCAATGTAGTGCCGGGGTGTCCCCAAGGAGTTGTAGACTGCTGGGTGGGTCGCTGAGGTAGTAACTTTTGCCAGCGGACCATCCACTATACAAGGCAGCGAGCGTGCACACCGTGGGGTTTTGGTCCGTAGGACCGAAGTACGGGAGAGCCGGACATATAACCCTCTCACCTCCCCTTGTGGCGAGAGGGTATGCATCAGGCGCAATTACCCAAGCAAAAATAAAAAAAAGGTGGTGTTGTGTGTATCTGTAGAATATTATTATTATTATGTTTCTCTTATTACAGGTATTTTCTAACATATTATATTAGAAAATATCTGGCCCTTTGGGACTTACACGGAGACATAGGTCCAACGTGAAGAGGCCCTTCGAGAGTTATTAAAAGTTGGGATGGAAAATCTACAGCGGCACTAGCCACAGCGCGCGTAGGACTATTGCTTCGTATGGATTCTTGTACATTTATGGGCTATGGGTATGGGTGTTTGTTAGACCGGTATATTGGTAACTATGGATAAAAAACGATTATTATTATATGTAACTGCTGTGCATGAGATCTCGGGTTCGATTGCCGGGTTGGGCGAAGTATTATTGCCATTTTGTGTCGATTGATTTCTTAGTAGCAGCACTGAGTCTGTAACTGAGCCCGATAGACGGCATAGGCTGGCCCACATGAGACATAACAATACAGCTGACGAAATATGAGTGCAATAGACTCATTTCGAACTCATATCATCGAAGAGATAAATAGATTTTTCAAGACTACTACCTAAGTAAAGTAATGCCTGTAAAAGTTAATTTCTGATTTTGTAGAACTTACATTCTAAAACATACCTATATACTGTTTTCTTATTCCAAAAAGTAATTGTTTTAGTAAACAGTACCTATACAGCCGTATCCTTTTTCTATTAAAAGGTATCTGTAGGGCATTATCAAATACTTTATTACAAACAATCTTGCTGGCTTGTCACGGTCGTAAGCTTTTTGTTGTATATGACAGTTTAGAATATTATATAATTTATTAAAACATTAGTATCTGCCCTTGCCTTTGTCTACAGGTATTAATTTCTATCTAGCTTTCCGCCTTCTACCCAGAAGACGACCCAAAAATTATTGGATGCACAAAAGGGCTGATTGATGTGTCTAATATTATCGCATATACAATTGTACACGTATAAGTATTGTTTTACTGAATCAATAACAATAATGTTTACTTTACTTTACTTTCGTACGTGTGAACGTATTATTAGGAAGAAAATAATTTTCTTTATTAATCTAGAGACATGGTCTTTCGTTTGCCACGTTTTATACAAATCCGTTTACGTGTGATTGAGTAACAAATGCAACATCAAAAAATAGACAATGGTGCCAATTCTGTAGTCACAAAATTTTCTTATCTTAGCTAAAAATCTCTAAAATTTTGTTTAGTCCTGTCAAACGACATTTCATATTCTGAAATCGCTACAAGTGACAGGACTAAATTAAATTTTAGAGAATTTTGTAACAACAGAATTGGCACCATTATCTTTCACATTCACTTTTACTTTTTTTAAAGGACTACCTTCGCACTTTGATTAATTTCTGTGTCACGGGGGACTTTACAAACAACTTAAAGAACACACAGACTAAGCAATTATTTGTTGGTTACACAATTTTTGTATCGTGTGTACAGTGGCGTTGATAAATCATGTTACACTTAGGCTATTGCATCTATATATTAACACGTGAAGCAAAAACTATGTACCCCTTTTTACGAAAATAGCGCGGACGGAGGAGTATGAAATTTGGCACAGTTAAAGTTTATATGGAGAAAGAGGGGTGATTCTTAATATTTTTATAAAATATACATTAGAAATACATTAAATTAATGAAAAAACACTACACGCATACAACCATGCATTTGAAACAGGCAGTCGAATCGCGTTTGTAGTATTTCGACATTGTTCGTCTGACGTCGTACAATTCTATGTAACTATGGTTACCTATACCTTATTTATATGTAATAGAGAAAAACAGAAAACAAAGTAGCAAACTTAGGAATTTTGGTCGAATTTTGATCATTAGGCGACCGCTAGTTTGTAAAAAAAATTAATAATTTAGAAATATAAAGCCGACTACTTCATTGGTCATATGGCATTAGTGCGCTCTTACATTTGCGTGCGATCATAAGAACTCGGATCGGGCAAAGACTTCTTTAGATTTCAGTCAGAAAGGTCACAATTGCTGTACGATGTCTAAAATGTGTGCAATAAACGGCGGTAAGGTCGGTCTCTATTAGTTGGACCAAAAAACGGCGTTAAAACGTACCGTCAGTACCTATAACATAGCTTTTACCTGATTAAATAGACCAACGTGCGTCTACTACATTTGTTTTAAAAAACACAGCACAATATTCTGTAAGATCTTTACATTAAACACGCTTCTAAAATATCAGCTATGTACTTAATAAATACTAGTATAAATAGATACTATCAAAATGACATTCGAGTTCGAGATGAAAACTTATATGGAGAACGCACGACTCATTGTCATTGACAATCACTTGTGTGATTAAGTGCATCAGTAGTAAAGCATCATCTATCAGTCACAAGTATAATGGACGAGACAACACTGACTGACTAACATGACTAAGAGTAGATGTTTGTTTGATAAACAGCCATCATACGCCATCAATCATAGCGATGCTGCTATGAACGTTCATGATGATATAGTTTGATAGGTTTTGACTGGCATGGTGAGTGAGTACATGTGTATATAGATTGGTCTGCCTCGTTGCTCACGTCGTACGTGGTATTTCGGGTTTGATTTCCAGTTCAAGCAAATTGCTATTGGGTGGTTATTTGCGCTGTGGACAGTATTAAACCGGCCCCTATGACGTGGACCTAAAAACAGAGCTGGCTAAATTTGGGTGTAAGACGTCTCTACCTATTTGGGTTTAGTACACATAGTGAAAATATGCGCAAATATAATGTATCTTGACAACACGAATGGAATCCTGGAATCCCGGACAGAAAATGTAACCACTTAACCACCAATACCACTTGTACTCTTTACCTATATTATTATATTAAGTTTTTAATTTACGTAAATTGTAACACATCACAATATTGTTTAATCTGTTGGATATTTAGTTATGTTAGTTTTAATTTCTAAATAGTACCTAATGTTACTTGATGAATGTTGGTTAGCCCATAATTGGCTAGTGTGTAAGCCTGTTACCTTTAAGTTATTTAAAAATTAAAGTACATTGTATGCACAAGTTGTGGGAAGACCTGAATAAATAAATAAAGTTTTCAGCTGGCTACTACTAATGCGCTGCGTGTTGTAAGTTCGATCTCACGTGAGTTAAAAAAGTATCCGCGACAAAGCATTAAGTTTTCAAGCAAGTTGTTTATTAAAAAATGTTCATTAATTTTTTTCTATACAACTGAAGTGGCAAACAAGCATACGGGCCATTGAAATTAAACTACTATATACGGATTTTGTCGCGTTGTTTATTTATCACTGTATTACATAATTTTGAAACTATTACACTACTACTACTATTGAGGAGACTAAGGGGAGACTCTCCCCCTGAACATGGCTGCCGAAAAGCAACCGAAACGTCGGGGAAAGTGTAAACCTAAATATAAATAGTTTTAATAATTTTATTAGCATAAAACTTAGTAAAATTCAATAGTAGTAGTAGAGTAACAGATTTCAAAATTATGTAATAGATACAGTGTCAAATAAACAACGCGATAAAATCCGTATATAGTAGTTTAATTTCAATGAATAACATTCACGTAAACAGAAGACAAAATTAAGCATACGGCCCATCTGATGGTAAGTGGTCGCCGTAGCCTATGGACGCCTGCAACACCAGAAGCGTCACTTGCGCTTTACCGACCCTTTAGGAAAGGAAGTGGAAAGGAGAGGAAAAAGGTGATTGGATCTCCGACACTCTCACTCACCGATTGAAACACAACAGTATGAATACTGGTATTTCACGTCGATATTCTGTGAGAGGGTAGTCCTTCCCCGGTCGAGCCGGCCCATTCATGCTGAAATCAGCGAGGCTCTACATAAGTCAAAAGACCGTAAATTTTGGTTAAAATGTTAGAGGGAGAGAGGAAAAAGCACGAAGTGTCAAATTCAACTAACATCAGAATTCACAAACTTTATTTACCGAATTTTACCGAATGTTAGTAACTGAAAATATCCTAAGATTTTTCAATTACTTACGTCACGTGAAAGCACATAAACATAAGCGCAAATGTATGCCACTAAAATAATGAAACAGAGAAATAAGATCATTAATAGACAGAGGTATGAAAGTTACAAATAGTTTAGATTGAAACAAAGAAATATTTTGGCACTCTGCCATTCGTAAAAATACAATAACTGTATTGTGCTAACTAATAGTTCCATTTTCGGAAGTAATAATCTGACAATATTGTCTTATGTTTACGGGAATGCTATAAATTGAAATTAAACTACTTTACTTATGGGGAGACCGTTCCCCGTGAACATGGCTGCTGTAAAGCAACCGAAACGTCGTGGAAAAGTGTGAAGTTAAATATTAAAAAGTTTTAATTAATTTAAATAGCTTAAATTATAGTAAAGTTATATAACAGTAGTGTTATAGTTCAAAATTATGTAATAAAAGTGTTTTAAAATAAACAACGCGACAAAATTCGTATAAAGTTTAATATCAAAGTAATAATCTGATCAAACATAATAACCACTGCAATACTACAACACCGGGGTATATGCGAGATACCATTCTCCATTGTATCAGCTTATATAGCGATCAAGCAATTAACATAACGTAACCATAGCGTAGTGGGATATCATTGGATTACCACGCAGAGGTCTCGAGTTCAATCCCGAGGCACGCATCTCCGACATTTCGAAGGTTTCTGTATATGAAATAGTTGCACGTCTGTGATGTTCTCGAAGATATGTGAGGTCTGCCAATCCGAACTGGGCATGGCCGACTACGGCATCACCCTTCTCACACTAAGAAGAGGCACTTGGTCAGTTGCAGTGGGATTTATATACAGTGCTGATATTATTTTTATTATACATAGGTACATATATGTACAGACTACAAAAAACTCGTATAATCAATTGCTACCAAACATACTGCGATTAATAGCATTACATTAGAGAGAGCTTAAGTTCACGACCTCATTACAAAACGCCCTCCCTTACAGATAATACCTATAGACTCCATTCAACACATTCTGCTTCCGATACCTTTAACCCAAAACATAAACCTAATGATAAACAGAAACTCAAGTTTAAAGTAATAAAACTTAACTTGTTTGTGTCTAATTAAATATTTTTTGCTTACTTAGGACTCCGTATTAAGTGTTGGCAGTTTCAGAGAATACTTTTAATTTCGCATCGGCTGGAAGGCGATCTCTTGTTTCGAAAAGTTACTGCAACGCAAAGAGACGGGTTCATAAGAAATGCAAGACACTTGCTTCAAACGTTCCGTCGACTACAGTTTCAACTGTTTGAAGTGAAGTGTACATTGTTCCGTTTCATTATTCCTTTTTGATAAACTAACACCTTGCCGTATGCTGTTACTTATGGTGTATACACATGACGCAAGAAACTAGCGCAGACGTGATTAAATAGGTTATCGTAAGAAGGGACTTTGTCGCAAACAAGGCAAATAAGAAGAAGGATACACTCGGATATCACCGGGAACTAACTCTACTGTGGTCAATTCTTCCACACGATTCAACAATAAAAAGGCCGGCAAGACAAATTCATTACCTTTTCCTAGTAAATTCTTGTTTGAAGCAACACCAACTTAATGAGCTGTCAAGGTGGGTGATTTGTTATTGTCAATGAAAGAAAGAAACGCTCCGCAGAATCCGTATTGTAACAGAAATCTTCGTTAGTCTAGCCATCTGGCTGAATTTAGCTAACAAGTATTTACGGACGATTGCAATTTGTTTTTTTAAGATCGTATAGTATAGTCTTTATTGGGTTTTTTTTTCTTTTGGATAACTGGCCTAAATAATCTCCTTATTGAGATTACTTATCTATAAGAGCCGATTTTCAATCGTCAGATAACTTTTATCTGAGGAATATGTTTGACGTTTTGACAGCTTTTGTATAGAAAATATGTCATACCGCCATATTTACACTTCAGATAAAAGTTATCTGACGATTGAAAAACCCGTCCTAAATGTAAATAGTATTAACTGTGCGGATAGCGTATTGTTTTAAGTGGTCGCCTCGCTACTGCCATTGCGCGCAACAAGGGACATTTCTGTCACTCATAAATGGTTGTTACGAGTAGCTAGCAGTTGCCTAGTAGTCAAAATTCGAACATAATTGATTAAAATTTTAAGTTTGATCGTTATTAAGGTTTTATTGTCCATAACTTTACCCTTATAATCACATTCCATATAGATTTTGCCAAGGCTATACAGGTTAATTTACCTATCTTTAAATTACTATTTACATAACTATACTCTTTCATTGACGATATTCCTAAGCTTAACCGTAGTTACGAAGAAGAATTGTACGACGTCAGACGAACTGTCAAACGCATGGTTGTGTGCGTGTAGTGTTTTTTTATTAATTCAATGTTTTTCTAATGCATATTTCATAAAAATATTAGGGTTCGCCACTCCTTCTCCATATAAACTTTACCTGTGCCAAATTTCATACTCCTCCGTCCGCGCAATTTTCGTCAAAATGGGGTACAAAGCTTTTGCTTATATAGATTGAAAAATGCTTACTTAAGGAGTCTGCCCGCTACCCCGTCTCATACCATGACAGTGCTAGGAACGTGTCAGGCAAAAAAATATTCTTTGTAAGGAAATGTATAAGACTATGCCCACTAGACCGTTCCGTCACCGACCAGAAGTTCCTATAGCAGGGCGTATCGTGTTGCTTTTCGTGTCTGATACGCTCCTAGCACGGTCATGGTATGAGACGGTGTAGTGGGCAGACTCCTTTAATCTGCTATCTATCAACTTATCACACACTAAAAATATCACTTGTAGATCTGCCTTCCATAATGCGAATGCCTAATCAAGCTTTGCGCGAACATTTGTGTTTCCACCAACATATTTTTTTTAGTTGACGACTGCTTGGGTAATAATTATTATTAAAAGCAAAACATAACATCACAATGTATACAATAAAATATCAAATTTATGAAATCCAAATGGATCAGCCGAAACGTATCCTACTCATATTACACTAGTTATGTCTTTGGTTCGCGTAGGGTTCAGTCAAATGTGTGTGTAGACTTAGCCTTATTATACCTTCTATGAGCCCATGACGTCCTGGTACATACAGATATTTTTTTTGCTTATGTGTAAGACAATATTATATAAACGTTTACCGTAGCGTAAAGGCTCTTTTAACACCAGTGTAACAGAATCGTAAAAGCGTAACAAACGCGCCACATTCAGGAGAGCTCATTAGCACTCCCACCCTACCAGTACTCAATATTTATATAAAGGGTAGATAGGAGGGAACCTACTCTACAGATAAGGCGATAGCACTCAAAGTCGTAAAAGACATATTCAGTTAAGAAACAACGTAACATACCATAACAATAGCATCGAATACAATCGCGAATCGATTCCGTATCCAATTCGATGCTATGATGTTATCGATACCTATTTTACGAAGGGTTTTATGGTAGGTCTCGTTTCCTGATCGGGTGTAATTCGATACTACTCTAATATCAAGATCGCGTGAGCTGACGACACGCGAATTACGTTGAGTACTTGAGGTTATGTTTGGCAGAAATACAATATATTTTACTTGAGTAATATGGCGATGGTATGTTATATTCGAAGGCGGATAGCCTTACGGTATTATCAACAAAATTATAGCAATATACTCAAGTAAAATACTCTACCAAAACTTGAAAAGTACAAAAATGTTTGAGTACATTTTATCTCCTAGCTATTTGATGCCTATGCGATAGATCTGAAATGTAAAATGTTGAGATGTATATTTACTTGGATCATCCCCTCTCTCTACGACTAGTCCAATTTATGATATAGCGTTCCCTACATCAACCGTCAAGGTTATATTAGATGGAGCCGCTATACCTTCCAGCGCCCGATAGCACCTTCCGGGACCAGTTATAGACAGGTCTTGTCCCCAAATCTCGATTTCTCCATCCTAACTTCAAAGATCCGGTTCTTGCTAGTGAGCTACCTCGTGCCCAAGTGACACTACCTATTCTCCAGATAGGCACCGGAGCAATAAAGTTGCTTATTACTCGCAACTCTGGGAGTTGCTAACGAAAACCTCGCTGAAGCAGACGGAGAAGCCGCCTCCCATATCTCCAGTATGGTACTGGAGCTGTATAAGGCACGCTCACTTCCCGATGTACATCCATACGCCTACCCAAACAGGCCTACAAGCCGCGTGTGGCCCGAGTCACTCTAACTATGACTCGTACTTGTTGAGCAGGCAAGCACCCGAGATGCGTTGTGGCAGCGAAACCACTCTGCCACTTCGCTAAAGACAACTCCGTGCCTCGCGCGACCGACTGGTTCGCACTAGCCACGCATGAGTTCGTCGCTCGAACGCCACGTGCTTGCCGAGCAACGAACATGTCGTCCTCAGCGGCTAACCACATAGCCCCTACGAGTCCAACACCAATGTCAAGCACCGCGCTCTCTAATCAGCGGTCGATAGTACACACCTTTCGAGGCGCAGTGGGCTTCCCGACCTCGCAGTACCCTGGTCCAAAGGGGGAGACCCGTAGTTCTCCCCCCGAAAGTCTATCTACTCGGGTCCTGACGATAAGGACTTTTTACTTTTTTACTTGGATCAGCGAAATTTCATGATGATCGGTCGACTAGTTAGGGCGTGAATAAGTTAACAAACTTACATTCATATTCATAATATTAGAACTGCCTCCGTGACGCAGCGGTAGTGAATGTGACTACTGTGCATGAGGTCTCGGGTTCGAATCTCGGGTCGGGCCAACAAAAAGTTATTGGGCTTTTCTGTTAAGAAATCTCAATAGCCGCCCGGAGTTAGGAAGCTAGTGGTGTTAGATACCCCCGTGCCTCGGAAAGCACGTAAAGCCGTTGGGACTGCGTCTGATCTCTCTCCATGTCGGATTACCGTCCCATCGGATCATGAGAGTAAGGGAACAGAGAGTGCACTTGTGTTTGCGCACACACTTGTGCACTATAATAACTCCTGCGCAGATGGCCAGTCTCCGTTAAGACTAGTCACCGTGGCTGAAATTCAGTCTGGAGGACATTATTATGAGTTAGAATTAGGAAGAGTGTGATTACAAGATATACGTTACAAGATATACGAAAGAATTAATTGGTTCAAAACGAACCAATTTATTCTTTAGACTATATTGGTTCGAAAGGAAGAAATAACAAAGTATTGACCATTAGGTAAACTCTATGTAAATGTAAAAATAATAAATTGATTGCTTGAACAGGAAAACTAACGTCTTTCAAAGATAAATGTTTAATTTTGTAGCGTATTTTGGTAGTTGAAACAAAACGAAATTTAAGTGCATGTAAAATGAAAGAGAATAACAAATACGTAATATACATAAATCCACCGAATAAAATTAAAATCGTACAATTAGAAATATACAGAATAAAGTAAAGAGAAAGTTCAAACAGCAATTATGTGTGTAAAAACGGCCGTCGTACAATGCAAAAACAATGTTTACTTTTAAATATTTTCGTTAGAGGGTTACGCCAATTGTAACCTGTTGCAATATAAATGGCTCGAGCATTCAATTCGAGGTCGTCGTGTCAATGAAGCCCTGTACTTTTTTTATGCGTGGGCATGCATTGACGCATACCTCCCCGCGGGGTGACGAAGAAGTTATGTCAGACTCACCGGAGGAAAGATGATACCGGTAATATATACCTACCACGGTTTTCCTCGACATAACCAGAGTCGGCGAAGCCTCGCTAATCACTTTCACATGCAGTCGCGACCATGCCGAGGTTTCGGCCCGCCGTATGAAACGGCAGGCTTACACAAATTGACCTACCCTATTTAGAGATAAATTTTACCTATTTTGCCCTTATGGGGGGCGAAGACATGTTGATCTATGTTGATAGAGGCGCGCGTGGGTACACGCCATGTGCCGTCTAAGTATTGTTATCATTCAAATGCAGTAAAAGACGACGATTTATGCTTAACAACATGCTTTTCTTTTTTTAATAAAGACAGTACCCGTATACCCGCACTAGGAGTTATTTCTGTATCGCTGGGTATTTTACAAACATTCAAACTCAGATCAACTAATTATGGACTACGCAAATTTTTGTCTCGTTTGGGGATCGAACTCCGGTACACAGAACAATGGCAGCGGCGAGGCAGCCACTTAAACAACTGCACCATACTTACAGATAAGCTTGCCCGCAGTATGAGTAATTCCAGACAGGATTGCAGTCTGTCGTTACAGGTTTACATTAACAGTTCGCTATACAAGTGATACCTTTATGCTTTCTATTGCCTACCGTTGATATGATTGTTTATTTGATTATACTATGCCGCCCTCATAAAGGTAAAACGAGAGTAAAGTATGAAATGGATAATTCTCATACCTGTTGCTTAGTTATAGTTTAAGATGGATCTAATGCCCGTTGCATAAGGTTCCTTCTCGAACTATCTACGTTTTAGTATTATCCAGTAGACCGGGATATACGTTTATAGATGTCGCCTTTTTTAATATATGACTATCATTGCTAATTAAATTTCCGCTGAGATTCATTAATCGAATTACTGATATGGTTATTAGCACCGTGCGAAAATATTTGCATGTGTTCACACTATACGACAAAACTGAATCTTTACGTGCCGTGTCTCTATCGTGTTGTGCATCTTTACGTAACGCGTTGTCTTCGCGCACTTATACAGCGAGAATGATTTGGTTCCGTGCTTTATGGCGAAACCGCACAGTAAAAAATACAACCAACCTACTTTTTACCTGTCTATTATTGGAACGCCTAATTTAAAGCTTATTGTATCTCGCCGCCGATGTGCTGTCATTCAATAGCTAAATAGTTAATTATAATATGTACTAACAATGTGTTGTTATTCTCGCAGAGGGTGCTAGAGCCAGCTTCGTTCTCTCTGTCGGCCGACCGTCGCTTCCTGCTGCTCGCGCAGAACGTGCGCAAGATCCACCGACACTCCTACCTCGCCAGATACACCGTCTACGATATATTAACTACGTGAGTATATAACAAACCATTTTATTTTATTTTTCTTGATATTACGGCAGTCTTTCGTCATTTAGTCCTTCTACAAGGCCAATAACATATTTTCTAACTCGCTATTTCGTTCCATTAGGCTGAGTAGGTAGAAAAACCAGGTGGTAAAGAACCGCTTAGTAACTGGCAGTAACAGGTGAATAAAATTGAGATTAAAGAAAAGAGTAGGGGAGATTATGTGAGCCTTCGGCAGTCTTACTGATCAGGCAAAACCTATAGGTAAGGGTGAATTAGCAAAACTGGGCTACATGCTAAACTTTGCAACCATTTATAAATAAAATAGTCCAACCAAGACATCGACCTACTTTGTGTTTACCTACGTGCCGTTTATAAAAGTGAAATATAGTTTAACTGGAACTGCACTCCCGTTAAGAAGCATTTATACTCTAAAAAGGGTCGCAAATAAAAAATCTTGTGATGTGTTCCTGTGATAAGTATCCGGGCTTCTGAAGGTGACACTGTGTCATGAAAAAAACCGCCGAACTTGGCTTTTAAAAGCCAAATGTGAATATTTAAAAAAGGATTCTGTTAACTGCTTTAAATGATTAATAAATACATTTTTCCCGCGAGTCAGCTCGCGTAAATGTAGTTTATGTAAATTTTCTATCCCTCGGGACCAGTACTTTTTCTGGATGAAAGATAACTTATGTCCTATTCTCTACCGCTGACAACGTGTAAGCGAAATTTCATGATGATCGGCTGATTAGTTAAGGCGTAAAAGCGTTAGAAACAAACAAACTCATATTCGCATTTATAATATTAGATTGATGATTACGCGGTATGCGATTATGAATGCTAGGTGAAGTAGGTATATTAGATGAAAAACTAAGGACAAAGAATGTATACGCATGAAATACATTCTCACCCGTTTTTATAAAGAAACAAAGTCCCTGTTGCAAATAAATATCACACTCATATCCATATTTACTTACTACTGGGAACAACTTGATACTGTTTAGCTCCGAGCTCATAAAGTTGTAACTAACAACTTTGTACATACGTTCTTTATACTGCTTAAGGGAATATGAGAGCTCTACATTTACTTAGGGTATTGCATGCGTAACCTCCTGCGAGCCCGTGAAATCCTGGTACATGAAGTTATTGTTAACCTTTTGTTGACTGTGTTCCTCTTTTTGATTTCGTGGCACTTGGTTTGCGTTTATGTTTACAGGCAAACCTAAGGTTCTGGGTTGGATTTACAAAAATAACAAAATACTGAAAACCAATCAGAATTTGGAAATGGACGATGGAAATAGTCTCGTTCCCTACGTGAGACATAAAACTGGAAAAACGTGCGTTATTTATGTATAATATTTGTACTTATTTATTGAAATATTGATGTCTGCTGTGCTTCAAAGTAACCAAGTCACCAGATTCGTTGAGTTGTTATCGATTGTAATCGATCAAGACGAAAATTTACGCCGTACAAGCATTAAATTATGAAATCCACTTATGCTACAAACCAATCAGTGCGCAGTTTTAAAATTTTACCATAGTTCATGGTATAGTAACATTCCCATCCTTGGTCTATCGTTTCGCTGTTCCAGCTACATCCATATTCAATAGGCGGTAAGCTTTCTATCATTTTCCTGTCAAACTCCATTAGACAAATGCATAACATCGTGACAAATTTTACCTTTAGCAATTGCAAAACCAGCATATAAGTGTACCTATACAGTATTTTTCCACAAACACGTTGACATACCCGACACACGCCACAGAACAAGCATAATTAAACAGCTGCCGCCCGTAGATCGGAAAATTCGTTTTCGGACGCTAATGACGCGCTCAGAGATGCAGCTATTTCTAGTACCTTTTTTAAAGCAAATTCGTGCAAATTGAAACCTTGATTTGGAGTTGAAACTAAAATTCTCATTGAACGAATACAAATACATTCTAAGTATCAACATGATTATAAAAAGCTAAATGATAACATACTTAAATAAGGTATATATTATTACAAATAGAAAAAGGTCAACTGCAAAGATACTGGAAGGAAAGGTAGGAAATAATATACCCTTTACCATTCCGGCTCTTAAGACAAACAAAAGGGTCATTTAATTTAGGTGGACTGAACGAATGACGTAGCGATTTAGTTGTTACGCGCCAGTGCGCCGAGTGTTTTAGGTTCGATCATCACACGAGTCAAACATGTGTTTACACATAAAGGTACTAAGTATCTGTGTCACGTTGTTTCAATGTCCGTACAGTCTTGTGCAACACCAAGGTTTTCCATACGGAGTTGTCTACTTATATATAATAACAGCCTCATAAGTAAACAGGCGCCCAAAATTGCATAATTCTTTATAAAAATGTTAAAATTTGAGAATAAGTTTTTTTTGTGAAGTTGTCTTAGATTGTAACAAAAATACTAGATACTGGTCTGATGATACAAGTATTCAGGAGTGACATGACATGGCACAAAAAACAGAACGAGAAAATGTCGCCTATTGTAGAAATGGCAGCTGATTTTGTATGAGTAACACGATTTTTATTTAAAATATCAAAATTATCAATAATTTGGTCATCCATGAGCATATGGTGATATAAGTGGGGGAAATGATAGATGATAATCTGGCCAGTCGATAGTTTCAGGGTTATCCATTATTTACGCCACACCCTGTGTAAGACATACAGACAGAGGTGCGTGACTTAGGATCAATCTCGTGACCTCTGCATGGCAGTCCAACGGTCTCCCACAAGGATAAATAAGAAAAAATATAAATATATCAAGCCATTGAGGCTTAACAGCATAGCAAATTCATACATACCCCCGAACAACATAACCCACCTAATGTAGCCGGGTAATTTTAGTACAAAGTTAATCAAAAAGTTATAACACAAAAACGTAGTTGTTGGAACACAAAGGCGATGCCGGCGTTGTTCCTCTAGTTGAGCGATTACTTATGCATGCTTAGTACACGTTCAATCGTATAAGTTAAATTATTTTGGGCGCTAAGTAAATAAGGGTTGGTTTACATCAACAAGTTATTAGCGAATAATATTAGCGAATTTATGACTTGACACGAAATACTGTCAATTGCGCCTATGATAAAAAAAGAGTTTGGCATCAATGCTTAGCGGAGCTAAACCCAAAACAAATAAAACTCTACTTAGTTCATTTTTTTAAAGCCGCTGCCCGTACTTGTTATGTTGCCCGTATCGCGGAGTAAGTACTCGAGAAATTTAGAAACAACTAACACAAAAACATCTAGACTCTGAACAATTATATGTGGTACCACACATTTTTTTCAGGTGTAGAGACTTACTAGAACACTAGGCGCACTAGCAGTGATAAGATGACCACTTAAGCGACTACGGAATCCCTGCAGTTAATCGTTAATTTGGGTTCAGATCCAAATAGTAGATCTCGATTATTTTCACAAATATATCTGCAGCAGGCGTTCCACGCATTCGCTCCTAACAGTCATAAGCTTTATGTTAGATAGATAACTTCATCAATAAAAATGCTGCTAAACTCCATTCGGATTTTCAAATCTGGCACTAGTCAGATTTGAAAATCCGAATGGAGTTAAATCATCAGTAAATAATCTATTTAGCCGTATATTTTTAAAGATTACCAATAACAACCTTGGTACAGGTTTATAATTTACTATCTCTAATAGAGTTTAAAAATGTGATGTTTAAAGGAGTCTGCCCACTACCCCGTCTCATAACATGACCGTGCTAGGAACGTGTTAGGCAAAAACATATTCTTTGTAAAGAAATGTATAAGACTATGCCCACTAGACCGTTCCGCCACCGACCAGCAGTTTCTATAGCAGGGTGTATCGTGTTGCTTTTTGTGTCTGAAACGTTCCTAGCACGGTCATGGTATGAGACGGTGTGTAGGCAGACTCCTTTATACGTAGGTAAAAAATTATATCCTAACTAATATTATTAATGCGAATGCGAGTTTGTTTGTTTGTTACGTTTTCACGCCTTAACTACTTGACCGATCATCGTGAAAATTTACATATGCGTCGTTAGCGATACGAAAAAGACATAAGGAACCGTTCATTCAGAAGAAAGGGACCGTTCCCGAGGGATGGTAATTTATTGGCAAAATCTAGATTGACGCAAGCATAATTTAATAAATATAGTTATAGCACTTAAGAGGACATAGAATCTGCTATCGCGGATAACAGTAAGAATCCCTTCGTTACATATGCGACACAAGTGGAACGTAAGCTAGTAAAACAAATATCGTCAACTTAATATCACAAAACATAATATATCCAGAACCTTACCATTAATTATGTATTCTAACTACGTATTGTTGCGGTGTAATTAATTATTAAACTAAATTAACAAAGACTAACGACTCACAAAAGATGAAGGTCGGCCGAAAATTTCTCGATTCTATTTTCGAATAGCGATTGATATGATGTTATTCATTAATTAATTGATTGATGAGATACTGACTGCTTAGGTCGCACAATGGTAGTGAATGCGATTGCTGTGCATGAAATGTCTAGAACAATGCACGAGGTTGGCAAATGATGATACTACTTTCTTAGTAGCAGTCCGGTAGACGACAAGCTCGGTACAAGACGGTAAGCTCCAAATGTGGGTGTAGCACACCTTTAAATGTGGGTGTAGCACACCTCTAAATGTGGGTGTAGCACACGTCTGAAATATAAGTCTGAAACTATGTATTTATTATAAACTAGCTGACTCGCGCAACTTCGTCTGCTTCACCTAAAAAGAATTTGCCCGTTCTTGCAACATTTTTCATTGCTGCTGCTCTCCTATTAGTCGTAGCGTGATGTTATATAGCCTATAGCCTTCCTCGATAAATGGGCTATCTAACACTAAAATAATTTTCAATTCGAACCAGCAGTTCCTGAGATTAGCGCGTTCAAGCAAACAAACAAACAAACTCTTCAGTTTTATAATATTAGTATAGATTATTCGTTTCATTGTGAGTGACCATGTTAATAAACACACATCTCTGAACCTAGCGACTATATAAAATATATCAACTTGTTGCACCGAGATCTTTTTCGATACGTTGTAGTTGACGTGAGTGTATCGCATCTACACTACCAAGGCGCCTGGTTTCCAAATAGTTTTTTTTTAACATTAATAACTTTGTTTACTCAACAAATACTTGTTCGTAATTTAAATGTTGTTTGTGTCTATTGTTTGAATATTTGTAAACTTCTTCACGATACTTGGTAAATCCCTAATGTAGGAGTAGTCTTATTAATAAAAAAAATATCGTATAAAGCTATGCACATAATTAAGAGTCGCCTATTGTAAAAGGGATGCAAAATTTATGGTATAACTTTTGTTCCGTTTAAACAAATTTTATATTATGTTGCTGAAAACTGAAAACGTGCAGTTAGTAGGTACACATAGAGCTTTTTTGTTGTTATATATTTGACTACACTTCTCCCGCGGTTTAGCTATGCTTATGCACCGATCCCATGGATCGTAGCATACATACAAACATAGTTTCACGCCTGTGTCCCCGAAGGGGTAGGCAGAGGTGTATGACACACCCACATTTCGCCAACTATATTTTTGGTCCCACGTAATAGAGGCGAGCCTATTGCCGTCTACCGGGCACATTTCCAGACACCGTGCTGCTACTGAGAATTTCCTAACAGAAAAACTCAATAACCCGGGAATCGAACCCTCACGATCCGCAGTCGTATTCACTACCACTGGACCAACGAGGCAGATATGATATAAGCTATGTTATATCTGGATAAAGTGGTTTTCTAATAGTGAAATAATTTTACAATTCGGTTTAATTAATTTCTGAGTTTATCGCTTACAAACACAAATCCAAATCTTTTTTTTATTATACTAGTATAGATAGTAAAACAATGTAAATATAATTATAATCTAAAACCTAATGCTAAGCCTATACATTTTTAATTCTCGTCTTGAATGAGATTAGGTAGCAATTTGGCTCACAAGCTACTATTATTCTGGTTAACCTCTAAGCTAAGTATAATGCTTGTGTTAAAGTTGGAATCACGTCATCACTAGTTGGATATGTACAGTAAAAAGTGTGATTTCATTTATGAAGTTTCTATAAAATATATCTATATTTAACTTCTGCTCGAGGCTTTGCCTGAGTAAATCCAACGAGAACGCATTAAAAGGAATAAAAAGTACTTATGATTCCAGACACGGTCTGAGTGCCAAGTATTATCCATCAATCTGTTTAGCAGTTTATACATGTATTTTGTTTTTATAAAGACATCTTACTTACTAATAATAATTTCTGCAACATTCAAGCAACGGACACAATTATCGCCCAGACTCAGAACAACTATTTGTGGAACACACAATTCTTTGTTAAACTGTAATTTAAACCCGAGGTTCTTCTCAGTGTAAAAAGGGTTAGGCCTGAGTCGACCACGCTGGCCCAGTGCGAGTTGGCGGATTTCACATGCGAGTACTATAAGAAGACCTCTCAGACATTCAGGTTTCCTCAAGAAGTTGCCTACAAAACGCACATAATTAAAATAAAATAAGATGTGGTCCTTCTAATCAAACTCGAGACCGTTGCCTGGTAGACTAACGATATCCTACTGGGCTATCGCTACTTTTTTATTGCCGTTTACCGACCACAATTCCAAAATCAGAGTAAAAATCCATCTATACCTGGACGCTTAAGACCACACCAACGATCAAACATATTTACTGGTACTTTGTTGAATTTACGACATATTTCTCAAACTTATTCTAATATCAACCTTCTTAGACTACTTAGACTTTTTACTGAATCTATTATGCTTAAATAACCTACAAGATTTAAAAAGCCCAAGAATTTGGCGCCGAATTTCGTATTTCGAACGAACAACAGCTGTGAATTATGTAATGAGACATCTGTTTTATCGTTTAGAAGTCTAGGGAGTGAACATTTACGTTTTATTCTTCGATGTTAATAAATTGACCGTAAATTTAGTCATAGTAATAAGAGATACGGAGTACTACCAGACACTAATCGTATGAAGTCGAACATCATCGTATTGAGAAGATGAGAATAAGACAAACAAACAAAATACACTAAGTGAAGCGCTGTCTCATTTGCAGACGCGAAAAAGCAATGCTTTATAATATGGTGGTAAGGGGCTAGATAAAATGTGTCATCGTGTCAATATCTCATTCAAATTAAATCTATACTTACACGTAGACGAGTGCAACACAAAGCGTAAATATACATACATGACCGGCTCAATACAACGCGTGCAAAATACTCACCTAAAAGACACATTATGAAGTTCATAAACCGTACGCCCACATTTGTATTGATCTAAACTTATTGCTGTAAGTAAATACTTTGTTTTACCTGTCAGCTCAAACATATCGAGACTTAATGGCAAAAGCATTATGTCTAGACATCGGTCGTTCGCCGATGGAGAAATAAATATAAATAATGGATTACAAATCAAATAACTCACGGAAATAAACCAAGTATTGAATGTGTTGTCGGCCTCGATGGCGTAGTGGTTAGTATAACCGACTGCCACGCCTGAGGTCGCGGGTTTGATTCCCGCACAAGTCAAATATTTGTGTGCATGAATACGGATGTTTGTCTTGGTCTGGGTGTTTCTATGTATAATATGTATGTATTTACAAAAAAAAAAGTATATATGTATGTTTATCCATTGTCTAGTACCCATAGTACAAGCTCTGCTTAGTTTGGGCTAGATGGTGTTGTGTGTATGTGGTAGAATATTATTATTATTATTATTATGTTGTAACAACTAACTAGGCAAAGATAACAGCCAAAAATTAGACCCGATGCTTATTTTTGTTTGTTTTAAAAAAATCAACTCCCGCTCTATGAATAAATTCTGTGTCGCGGACTTACAAACGTTCAAACGACGGACACAAAGAACACCCAGCCTCGGAACAACCATTTGTGGATCACACAAAGTTTTGTCCCGTGTGGGATTCGAACCCACAACACTCGGCGCAGTGGCAATGGCGAAGCGACCACTTAAACCTCTACATCATCCGTGCTGTCAATATTCATGCTGACGACATACGTAAAATCGTTCGAACAATTTAAACCAATGTATACATGAAAAATATTCAAATAGAATGCTTTTAATGTCAGCAATAAATCTGGCTACGTTTTTATGAAACTTCCATACAAATGGTATCAATTATGTGCGGTGTACAATTGAAATAAAACGTGAAAAATTACCTGTCCGTGAGCAGAAACCTTTTGGAAACTCTACCTAATAAATTGACTTGTATTATCATGTTGAACAGAATCAGCCTAATAATAATCCATACCAATATTATAAAGCTTAACAGTTTGTTTGTTTGTTTGTTTGGTTTAACGCGCTAATCTCAAGAACTACTGGTTCGAATTGGAAAATTATTTTAGTGTTGGATAACCTATTTATCGAGGAAGGATAGGCTATATAACATCACACTGGTGAAACCACATCTAGTATAGGTATATAGGTTGAATATTAAAAGCTAAAGCCGTTCGTTGGAGTCTAAACTTGAGCTAAATGCTGTTTGGTAGCTTTGCTAGAAAATTCTTAAAAGGAGTAAGCACTTTAAAGATCCTGACAGGATGTAGACTTTATAAAGCTTTACACAACTCAAGAATGTAATATCAAAACTATTAGCTGTTCGCGAATATAAATAAAAAAAGAACATGCGGGACAGTCTTTGGGGACTGCCGACAGAAGTGCGGTAACGATGACACGAGTTTCACACTTTTTGTTCACCCAAAAAGTACACATATATATACAATATACCTATATCTAATGAAATGCGTTCGGTGACGATGACGCGAGTTCCATGATTTTTGTTTACCCAAAAAGTGCACAACGCGCCTAAAGAAGTTTTCACTTCAAAAATTATATACCGTGATCCGATTTCTATGTCGCACAAAATCTTTAAGAAAAATGTATTTTGTAAGAAGACAAGAATAAATAACAGAACAGACGCACGCATTTTTGTAAGGTTCACTTAATTTGACATTAACAGCTTAACATCATGAACCTTAAGAAATGATTACTAGAAACTAGATTCTGCACGCAGATTCGCCCGCCGAATCCTACGGGTTACCGTAGGATACGTTAGTATACTGAGGTCAAATATATTCTATGTTTTAAGTATATAAGAGGATATAGTCTCTCTGTGTACCAAGTTTCATGGGAATCCTATCAACGGTTTAAGCGTTATTGAGTGTTAAATATAAAAACATCTTTACAAAGTTTCAATGATATGAGAACTGAATGCTGAGCATGTAGTTTAGGTTCCATTACAGGGCCAAGTAAAGTTTCATTGGATTTTTCTGCCAAGAAATTCTGAGTACCAGCACGGCGTCTCGCAACTTGTCCAGTAGACGGCAACAGTATTGTACCCACTTTACGTTGTACTTGCCTATAGTTGATGAAATGTAATACTTCCCTCCGCCTACACCTTCAAGAAGAGAGGTGTGAGACTACGTATGTAAAGTATTAAAGATAAAGTATGCAAACAAAATTATTTTCAATCATTCAATCAGCTTGTACCAGTCACTGCTATATAGTCTCCCAATTTGCAATACAATACGTCCACGAACAATTTATAGTCATCGGGTCCACCTGGCCAATAGCATCCAACCTCACTATTACCAATTTAAATAGCTTGTTTCAACAAAATTAAACCAGTATCGGGCTTTTGAATCTATTCTCTTGATCTCTTAACTGTAATTATTATTCTATCTCTCGGTAACTAGTTGGTCACTAGTTGATTGTCAACCCATTGTTCTGTGGATAGATCGCTCGAATTTGATTTAAAGTTCGCGAACTCTGGCTTGTAGTAATTTGTATACTGTTTGGTATTGTGCTATCTTACAAAGAGAAGTATTTATGTTTAGGAAAGCTGCGGTTTTTGTAACAGGCTCTTTGAATTTGAATTTCGAAATTATTGTGGTGGAAATTTGTATAACTCTTTGTAATACAAGGCTTTGGGGGATTGATGTTGTATTTTTTTGTATTTTCGGCTGATTTTAAGGCTTTCGTTTTGGTTTGCTTACAATAAAACTTTTTTATGTATACTAATAAGTTTTTTTAAGGCTAACTGATTGCACAAGAGTAGTGGTTTCAGTAGGTACTCCGCAATTGCTCCTGCGACTAATGTGGTTTCGATCACGACAGCAAAATTTTTGTGATATACAATAATTAGTTGATTCGAATCTGAGTGTCTTTTGTTTCTTTTATTTAAAAGTCACTGTGACATAGGTAAACAGGAACTTTGCGTAGTGAGGAGGAGTTGCGTATCTCGCAGAAGGAGGCGGCGGAGCGGATCCGCGAAGAAAGTATCCTTGCGGATCCGAGCCGTCGCCGGCGAACCGGGCGGGAGAACGGGGATCTCCCGTCCGCCAGCCATTGAGTCGGTCCGACGCCCTATGTAGTGCCGGGGCGTCGCCGAGGAGTTGTAGACTGCTGGGTGGGTCGCTGAGGCAGTAATTTTACCAGCGGCCCATCTACTATACAAGGCAGCGAGCATGCACACCGTGGGGTTTTGATCCGTAGGCCCGAAGTACGTGAGAGCCGGACATAACCCTCTCGCCTCCCCTTATGGCGAGAGGGTATGCAAACAGGCGCATTTCCCCACGTAAAAAAAAAAGGTGTTGTTTTAAAAAACAAACATTGTAGTTCGATATTTTATGCTACTTCTAGTAATTATTATTATTGTTCTTTACAAGGTAGACTGATTAGTGTACTCTAATTTTAATTTGACTTAAATTTTATATCATTAGCATCGAGATGACTCCAGAATCCTCTCAACTTTCTTTCGCTTGCCTTGCCATTAAACTTCTAATTTTACCACCGCCTTTCAAAACATCTGACTAAGGGTAATGTTATGTAAATGCCTAAATAAATAGATATATTAGGAGCAGACATTCCCTATACAAACAACAGTACGAGTGGTACGTAATCGCAGGTACCAGGCTCACATAAAAGCTAATATGTTCATAAATCGGGCCTTTAGCACTACGTTCGGCGCACTAAGGTATTTTGCAAGGACGACCAAAGACACACGAAGAACTTTCATCTTTATCTTCTTAGTAAGACGGTTTAAAATTGTCTGTACGTAGTTTGTTTATAGGTTTGTCTACACACAAGTATTGTAGCACATAGTAATAAGGTGTTGCGAGAGTTCGTGTCTTAACATACTTCATATTTTAAATTCTCGCTTCATGGGTTTGCATTTTTCAGTTTAACTATCTCGTTATAATACTAGCATGATGCGATCTTTTTGACGGAGTATTTAGGTTGAGTTCGTATTTAATCTTTATAAGAATATTTTATCATGTTTATGAATACGAATTTTCTAGAATCGTGTAGTATGTTAAGAACACTTATGAGCGTGTATTTTTGGAAGGGATGTAGGTACTTGCGTTGTCATACAATATCTTTGCCTGAAGAAAATACATGATATTTTATCTGCGTAACTATATTCCATGCATAGTTGGGTTTTCTTGGACTAAGTATATTATAAGCGTTGCGGGAGCCAAGGCTTTCAACTAGATTTATTTTACTTTTCTGTATTTGTTGTTTTTAAAATTACACGCACGTATTCTAGTTTTATGTTTAATCATAGTCATTTTCAGACCATATATTTGGCACTATCTATATTAACCTAAATAGTTAAAATACTATGCTGGCATATGTTAGCATATATAGCTATACGTAACATACATAGGTAGCATATATGGGTAAAAAAGTATCATAATAGAAGTATTAGTAGTCTCGTCGACAAGAAGTAACACACTAACCGGATTGAATGCCTAGCTGGTCTCGAGGTATATGATTCCCTTAAAGTTTACGCAGGATCATGTGATCTTAGATTCAATTCCTGGTTTAGGCATAAAATTATTCGATTTTACTCTTAGGAAATTCCTAATGACAACACGGAATCCGGAATTCTGTCTGATAGTTGGCCAAATGCTGTCTTTTACGTGTACTTACGTGGGAGCTTAAAACAAATCTGATGAAATGTACTACACTCTGCCTACCTCTTCGAGAAAATACATGTGTGAGTCTACAGAGTAGCTCACAATTCTACAAGATCCCTTCAGTTATAACACTTATAACAGTAAACATAAGAATCGCTTGCTCTTTCCAAAATTCCGTCGGTAACGGCAATTCCCACCTTGTTCTTAAAATAACAGCTGTGTTAAAAACATGGCGCCGTGATGTATATTTAAAAAGTGAAAAAGAGGCTAAGGCGGCCGAACAATGCCATTGTTCCCGCTCAACCACTTTGCTTTAGCCTTTTGTTAAAAAAATATTTCAACAGTTCAAAGTGAAAACAAGTCCTTGAGACTAACGGGCTGGTGTCTAGTTCAAAGATATTAAGTAAAGGATATTATCCAAGTTCACTTACTATGCGTGCCGAATTCTAAAATTTTTGAGATGTAGCCTAGAGTGGAATTGCTTTTGTGACAACTACAAGTGAAAATGAAAATTAAAATGTTTTATTTAACACACAGAAAGTTATAAAAGTGCTTAACAAAACATAAAATTAGTGTAGCAGATCTTATCAGGTAAATATTTAACGCGGTGCCCACACTAGGCAAGCCTGTATCGTGGGACCGCACAAACGTAGTTACAATCAAGGTTTAGAGCTCCTGCACTTCACAATTATAAATACATATGATAGAAAGAAATAAAACAATGTTTTTAACTATATAAACATTGTTTTATTTCTTTCTATTATATCTTTATTTTTGATATGAGTTAGTTATATTATTAATATTAGTTTAGTTCTATGTATACAAAGTGGCGCAAAACTTATCACATTAAATGATAATTATACTGCCTTAAGCTGGTTGATATAAGACGGTTAACATAAACAAAAACCTATTTTCGCAGAAATTATGAAATTATATTTTTAACAAAATCAGTACTATAAAATTAGACACAAATTGGTACACCATTGTAATAAGCACACAATAACCTATTTCTTTTCGTCACAAGATTATGGATCTTATTTCTTTTGTTTCTTTTTGTGTGTTTTTTTGTTTGTTTGTTTTGTTTTAATATCACTACTTGAGGTCTTTGACATTTATCTCTGCATTATACATAATGTTCAAATTATGAAAACAAAAAAAATGTCCTGTGGCTAAACTACTGAATACATTTGGTTCATAATTTATAAATCGTCAAAGAATACCATGTAGTATATGTGGTATCAAATAATGTTATAACATTTGCGCCACTTTGTATAATGATTATTGCCTTTGTACATAATCAAATTTCACTTTACGCTTTTTTCAACATTGAAACTATGTATTTTTTTATATTCTTTGAAATGTCATAGCGTCATAAGTATAGTCGATTTCTTAAGAATGTTCCAAATACAATCAAAGCATATTTAGGTATAACGAATACATAGTCATAAGTTTTTTATGCATAAAGTTTTTATAAACTTCTAAACTAATTTTGATATGATTTTAACTAAGAAAATGTTGCCGTGTTAGTTAACTGAGAAAAGATATACCAATTATAAAATACGTTAAAATAAGTACCTTGTTTATATTCGCACGACCACACGCCTTTATTATGATAAGAGAAGAACTCCAAAATTCACAAACAGCATTATCTGTATATCTAATACTCAGTATAAATACTATGGGCGAAGTCAAGCCTACAATTGATTTAACTATGTCGGCCGCTTGGTTGATAATTGTGGGCGCTCCGTCAACAACAATCAAATAGTTTCGACAATGGAATTACGAGTGACGACCCAAGTCCTGCGGCTACGATGACACTTTGCGTCTGCGAATATTATATTTTGTACCTAAGGAATAATGCCTAGCTTTTTATTGTATCTTATTCTTCATCTTTTTGTTGCGTTTGTAGTGTGATGATCAAGAAATACTGCGTTGCTTCTATTATAGATAAAATAAGTAATAATGTACATGTCTAGTAAAGACGCTAGGCGATGAGCAGCGGCGTCAATTGTTGTTTCTCTTTATCTTGTGTTCGCTTAGTGTTCGAAATTTGAAAATAAGAATTATAAAAAACTCTAGGAAAACATATGACTTGAAAGGGAGACATATGACATTTAAAAATAATAGTTGTCTATTGTTTTTTTATTGATATCTTAAATCTAATTAATAACTCATACACAAAACAAACAGAAGATAATCGGTTGACAAACAGAGAAGAAAATGGTACTGAACTGTTTTGTCTTTGCCTAATAATATGTACATAGATTATATCATAGTCAAACAAAACTGCCGCATGCCGGTAGTCTTTACATACTGTCAAAAAGTGTATTAAATGATTTAGAGTTAAAACTGAATAAAATACATTACTGAACGAACAAGCAAATGTCAATAATTCTTCATTTATTTACCTACCCACAAAATAATTCAGTTTTGCATTCGAACGTTACTGAGGGTAGTGGAGGAATAGAAAGGCGATAACAGCAGACGCGCGAGGTTACGCATCGCTCAACGGGTTGGGAGCATTCTGCGCTCACCCACAGTCCACGTAAAGTTGTCAAGGCCATCTGAGGTCAACAACAAACACAAATATAAAAAAAAATAATTACTCATCTCTCATTCGTTGTCAAACTGGCCTGAGGATGCCTTGCGGTGAGGCGAAACACGTGTCGACGCATATTTTATGTTGGAAGCGGAATACTGCAGTTTGGAATACGCTCAGCGCCAACGACATGCCTGTCCTTTATAAGAGAAATTTGGTATTGTTAAACTTTTTCAAATGCAATACAAGGTAGCGTAGCGGGTTTCTCTCTTCCTAACTAATAATTAGGTAATTTTGTTCGTGATTATATTGATTGTAGTAAATACATGATTGTAATAAAATTATAATTGCCAGGACTCATGGATTTATGGATTTAACCCTGAGGTATGAATTGTTGAATGTGTGGCTTTCATTGTATAGAAAGGTGCAAGTTTTCTTTGATGAAATTATATGTATCGGCACGGTACTAGAACTGTGGTTGAAGGTAATTCTGGTCTTCAATTATGACCGATGGCGACACGAGTGAGCCTTTTGTAGGAAACCGGTGGCGTAAGTGTAATAATACTGACCATGATGGCAGGGATGGAGTATTGATTAAAGTGGTCGCCTCGTAATTACCACTGCGCCGAGTGGTGTGGGTTCGATCCCCCACACAACAAACAATGTGCATAATATTGTCTTCTGTTTACGCGAATGTTATTTATTGAAATTAAACTACTATATACGGATTTTATCGCATTGTTTATTTAACACTGTATTTCATAATTTTGAATCTGTTACGCTACTACTACTATTGAATTTTACTAATAAGCTAATAAAATTATTAAAACTATTTATATTTAGGTTTATACTTTCCCCGACGTTTCGGTTTAGTAAAATTCAATAGTAGTAGTAGTGTAACATTTTCAAAATTATGTAATACAGTTTTAAATAAACAACGCGATAAAATCCATATACAGAATGTAACGGTCTTCAGTTCTACTATAAGATATTTCAAGGTTATCTATTAATTACCGTACACCCTGTATAAGTTTGTTCTAACATCAGGCGAAATATAATTTCTGGGCTAAAATCGTTATCCAATTACTCTTCCAAAAATAATTAATTAAAAAAGATGTTGGAATGCCACTTAAACGATTCAATCACAGAGAGATTAGTGAAGGTAATGGACCGAAGGAAATTCAATCAATAGTACGATCAGAATATTTTATATTGATGCTGATTATATAGCGACTATCCATCGGAAACAGTACTATTTTTCTAAATGAAAGGTATTCGATGTGCTCTTTTATTCACCTGACAACATGTTTGCGAATTTTCACGATGATCGGTCGAGTAGTTCAGGCGTAAAAGTATAAGAAGCATATAAACTCACATTCACATTTATATTATTAGTTAGGATATAGGTATAGATAAAAATATATTTTACAAGATTTCAAAGTATTAGTTAATATATGATGTAGGTTATGACTAAATTTGAGTGAGATCAATGCTTTTTAGAAAAGTAATTTTATATTACCTATAACCTAGTATTACAGATGAGCAGGATTCCACGTCTGTTATTCTATAGTTTTATATTAGTCTTTTGAAGCTAACTGCTGCGAAATGTCCTCTATAGATAAGCACGTAAAATCCGCTAAAGGTTTGCAAAGCAATTGATGTTGTTACACTCAAATAACGGAACGGAGTTTTCTACTACAGGCATTATTTGCTTAATAGACGACTCCGAACATAACTTTCGGTAAAACGAATTATTGACACAAAAAAAAAACAAATTTTTTTTTACACTTACCATTTCTGGCAACTGGACTAGCTTACCTAATCTAGCAAAATAGACGTTGCTTGCTTCGCTTTTCACGCCATGTATGTGACTAGCCAATTGACTTTTAATCTTGCTAACTGCAATGTCATTTTACTTTTAAATTTAAAAGAGATAGCTTTCGCACTAGGAATAAATCATGTGTCACGGACTTACAAACGTTCTAACAACGGACACAAAGAACACCCAAACTCGGAACAACCATTTGTGGATCACACAAAGTTTTGTCCCGTGTGGGATTCGAACCCACAACACTCGGCGCTATGGCAGTGGCGAGGCGATCACTTAAATCTCTACGATAATTGTGCAGTCAAACGAATTATATTATGTATGGTTTTTTCACGTTCAGGATTGTTTTACATACATTAAGAAACATCAAACATAATAGACCATAGCATCCCCATTGCACTACTGTGGTAAAGTCACTCCAAACAGTCCAAACACAAGCATTCTAGCTCATCTTAGCTGGAACGGTTAACAAGAATACTAGTAATTTGTAAGATAATTGATAGTTATCCTCACAAATATTATAAATGCGGATGTGTTTGTTTGTTTGTTACGCTTTCACGCCTTAACTACTGAACCGATCAGGATGATCGGTCAAATTTCACATAGGTACATGTTGCCAAATTATAAATATAATCCTTTATATAATGCTTTGAGACACAGATTCGATATTTCGATAGCATCGTGTTACAACGTACGTTGATACGTTTTTCTTAATTAAATTGTATGGTCTGCGTTTTCAATCGCATACATAATTAACTTTTACGTCATCCGTCATCACTTCGTTGTGATGTAACTTTCAACGAACCAATATATCGATGCGTAATTAACCACGAAATTAATTTGTATTTAATTTATGGATTTCCATTATTGAAGGTGGCTTTTAATTTCCGTTTGTCCCCTGAACAAACAGCGGAGGACAGATGGGAAATAATTAGTTCAATCTATCGCCTCGTAGGTAACACAGGTCACAGCTCAAACTTCTAATCATAATCATCATTTATTTTGTAAAACATACATAGGTACATAGCAAGATGGCAGGAATATTATATTGATCTCTATGTTTTGCCAATGACTAGTGTATAAAAATATTCGTGTCTAAAAACTTATTCTCCAGGCATTTCCCCGAGGGGATAAAACAGGGACACAGACAGGAATAGGCCCATTATTGCGATAATTGGGGTATTATTGTGAGTCATGCATGACACGTAGCTTATTTATACTAGGTGTAGGTAAAAGTGAATCGCATACATTTTCTATGAATTATATTTTAGTTTAGTTTTAGTTAACAGAGACAACTGCCGCCCTAGGAATAGTGCCTGCGTCAAGAGGGACTTTACAAACATTCAAACAACGGACACAAAGAACACCCAGACTCGGAACAACCATTTGTGGATCACACAAAGTTTTGTCCCGTATGGGATTCGAACCCACAATACTTAGCGCGGCGGCAGTGGCGAGGCCACCACTTAAAATACTACGCCATCGTTGTATATTTTTGGTCACTTGTGATAGACAGAGAACCTATTTAATTGTCGTCTATCAGGCACATTTATAAACAGCAATAATACTTTCATCTTCTTGGAAATCATATCTAGGATCGCACAAACAACTGTAAACATGATACTTTAATGCCACGGGGCTAAAGAGGGCACTTACATCTATACTAATATTATAAAGCTGAAGAGTTTGTTTGTTTGTTTGGTCGAACGCGCTAATCTGGGAACTACTGGTTTGAATTAAAAAAATATTTTAGTGTTGGATAGCCCATTTATCGAAGAGGCAATAGTCTATATAACATCACGCTATGACCAATAAGAGCGGAGCAGCAATAAAAATTGTTGCAAAAACGGGCAAATTCTCTTATATGAAGCAGACGAAGTTGCGCAGGTCAGCTAGTTTAATATAATATGTAATCGCTAGCAGGTCTGCAATAATAACATGTTAATATTATTATAATATTATACTCGAAAGCTCAGGTACACATTAAACGAATTAAATTCTATCTTCGCTTGCAAACCGTATGCGCTCGCTAGTGTTTAGATTACAGTATACTAGACTTTGCCTACGGCTTCGGTCGCGTATATGTAGTTAAGTTTAGGTCAGGTTACGTTAGTAATAGTCATTTAGTCTAGATGAATGTTACCCTATGCCCTTTTCTGTTCCTCTGACAACGAGAATGCAAAATTTCATATTGATCGGTTAAGTAGTGAAGGCGTGAAAGCGTAACATATAAACAAACACATTTGCATTTATTATATTAGGTAGGATAGCTTCTAGCCGTAGCTTTGCTAACGAATAAACATACCAGCATAAAAAAATATATTTGTTAAGTTCCAAGTTAACTAAGAGTAAAAACTGTAACAAAATATGTTTAGTGCCTTTTGAGTGATGCCGACAACAGACAAAAAGTGTTTTATTAACCATTGTTTTAGTTTCGGGTATGGTTATAGTCACCAATTTGTATTTCAAGTATCATCTGCAATGTACAGACATAGCCTCACTACAATTATATCATAATAGTATACAATAATATACCTATTTATATGAATATTAATAATATATACTTAACCATAGCAAATGTTCTTTGACAAGGATAGTTACGTTCTGGAGGAAGACAAGTTATTGTAACTAATGACTTGTCTTTGTCTCTTAACTGTAGCAACACTGCTGGGGCTTCAGTTTTGTATAATCAGGCACAAGTATACAGTAGGGCGGCAGTCGTCTCCCCGCAACCACTGAGTTAGATCGCAGCTTAATATGTATTTATTTTATTTTTTACTGGTACCAATAAATATACATCCATATAGTATACCATCAAGAAGCAGCGATAGCTCAGTGGGGACACCAACAGACTGCAATCCAGAGGGTCTCGGGTTTGAACCCACGTCGCGCACCTCTGACTTTCGGAAGTTATATCATCATTTCAGCCTATTGCAGTCCACTGCTGGACATAAGCCTCCCCCAGGGTGCGCCACAAGGCCCGATCGTGACGACGAAGAAGCCGAGACGTGGAACCTAACAGTGAAACTAGCCCACCGATTGCATGTCACTCAGCGAGCTATGGAAAGGTGTATGCTCGGAATCTCGTTAAGGGACAAAGTCCGGAACGAGATTATCCGACAAAAAACCAAAGCTACTGACGTAGTTCAGAAGTGTAGCAGGCTGAAGTGGCAGTGGGCCGGTCACATCTGTCGCAGAACCGATGAGCGTTGGAGCAGACGGATTCTCGAGTGGAGACCACGACTCGGCAAGCGTAGTGTAGGACGCCCTCCGGCCAGATGGACCGACGACCTGAAAAAAGTGGCTGGTGGTGACTGGATGGCGAAAACGGGAAGTTATATGACTTTTCGAAATTATGTGCGTATTGATTGACAATTATCGCCTGCTCTGTGCCTCGAAGAGCACGTAAAGCCGTCGGTTCCGGCTGCCATTAACATCTATGGCAGTCGTTATTGGGAATTCAGTGTACTATAATATCCTGATACTGGTCTAGCCTTAGGGTACCGTTAGTCTTCGGGTTGCAGAGGTCAGGTGGCAGCCGCTCCGTGTAAAAACTGATATCGAGTCAAATCCGGTTAGACTAGAAATGTCGACCCCAAGTGACATGGGAATAATAAAGGCTAGGAAGAAGATAATATACCATCAAGTTATTTCATTTAGACACCCACAATAACAACACATCTGATTACCCCTACATTAACCAACGATCGTCCATGAAGGAGGAGTTAAAAATGAATAGAAATAGGGATAAGCCAGCACACCACATGCGTTAATTTACGTACATACATAGAAAGAAAACTGCAAAGATGGCAGTAATTTAAGTGCCACTACAGTCAACGTGGCATTGGCCAAAAAAAATGAAATGATAAAAAAATAAACAAAAAAAATGACAAAAAAAATTACGCCTCGAATTTTCTTTCATACATATTGATGTATGAAAGAAAATTCGAGGCGTAATCATTTTTGTGTCCATTATTTATATGTTTTACAGTCCATTATTTAAACATTCGAAAAGCCGCAAGATAGGTACTATACCCACAGCAAGAGGTAAGATTTTAAAACATGTTACGCATCTTTGTATCTTAATTTTTATAACTATTTTTGTCCACAGCGAATCCTACCCTCTCACACCTTTACCCGACGAGGTGGGAGGTGGGGTGATCACCGAAGGACCCTCGCTGTTACTCGCGTCGTGGACACCAAAGGGCCACGGGCTCATCACCGTGAAAGACTACGACATATACTACAGGCCGGCGCCCAGGTCTTCTACTGGATACAGAGTCACAGATACGGGAGTCCCTGGGACAATACATAATGGTGTACCGGACTGGCTGTATGAAGGTAAGGGTTTTACTAACTAAGTGAATTTGTAGGTCATCAGAAAACATACAAATACTTATGCTTGTAAATCAAAGAAAATAGGCACAGATGTATGCTATCTATATTTAAAAATTCTAGGTAATAAGAGACGTACTTATTGCCGTCTACAGAGCATTCCGTGATGTGTATTTATTTTATTTATCAAACAAAACGCTTACTCTATTTCTTACATCAAATCGCTTATGTGTTATGTAAACTTAAGACATAAACAATGTACAATAAATAAATGAATGTAGCAAAACAAAGCAATGTAGCTTTACAACAATACAATATCAAAAACAAAAATAAACCAAATAATAGAAAATCTTTATATAAACACAATTTTGTACTACCTAATAAAATAACAACTTATATTTTTTCTTATTTGGTAACATTTAGATGAACATATAAGTAACATATATTTGCTGACTGCAAAAGTACACGTAATGATGTGGAACTAACCTCTCGTTAGTTGGTTTATGAAGTCAAAGGTCAGTCATGAAAATATGTAAAAATAAAAAGGAGACTGAAACATAGTGCTATGAATGGTCAGCAAGATAAAACAACCCGTGTCGCAATTAAATCACATTTAATTGACAAGGGTTAAGGACCATAAGATATTGATAGATCGGGCACGCCATGATCGGTAAGTCCCGTTTTTGAGGAGTAATTGGAGAGGCGGCATGGCACCCTCACCTTCTGGCTGACACAGGTAATGACTGGCCACGGTTGCTTTGGCCAGTTACTATGTCGCATAGGCCGGCAAGAGACGCCCAGATGTCACCACTGCGGCGACTGCTGCGATGTTGTTGAGGACACGGCGCTGCACATTTTGGCGGATTGCCCCGCCTTAGCATCGTAGTGCCGTGAGTTGTTCGCGGCAGTCGGTTGCCCTCTCGCTTCCGGCCGTGGTTCAGTGCATGGTCCGGAGTGAGAGATCGTGGAATGCTGTCGCCTCCTTCAGTGAAGAAGTTATTTCCATCAAAGAGGTGGCGGAGCGGAAGAGAACCATCTCCCCAACCGCAGAACCGGGCGCCGGAGGCCGCTACCCGATCAGCACCAGATCCGAGAGGCGGCGTGCGTATTCCCACGCGCGCCTCTGTATCGTGTGTCCGGCCCCCCCTCAGAAGGACGGCAAGGATAAAATTAGTGGTACCCAAAGGGTAGGTCTATTTATGTAGTGGCCTGCCGTTTCATACGGCGCGGGCGGGTTCGCGATTGCATGTGAAAGCGATTCGCGCAGCCTCGCCGATTGCGGTTATGTCGAGGAACACCGTGGTAGGTTTAGTCGGTATTACCGGGATGTTGCTCATCATCATTCCCCGTTGAGTCCGACATAACCTATCCGTCGCCACGCGGAGAGGTATGCGTCAAAGCATTCCAAATTGGTAGATGCATAGACAGCCTCCCGCCTACATTCTGAAGTGATAGGCATACAGATTACCACTTAATATTTAATTAACTTTATCCACATTTTCGTGGTCTGCCTTGTCATCGAAAATGTTAAAATAAATTGCTATACGAGAAAGCACACTGCTTTAAAAAGTCCAAACATATTTTTAGTCTCCATCTTTCCGTATTACACTCTCCTGAAAATATTATCCTTCTCCCTTCCCCCACAAGTCCATCACATTAAATGATGGTATACACAAAGGAACAAAGAAAACAAACTTCATCCACAATGAAACGTTAGAAAATTGAATGTTCCAAACAATTTGTTTCGATACCTATCGTAAAAGTTGATGCCAATCAAAATCGGTTTTTATGTCAGAGTCAACAAAGAAACAAGTAAAAAACTGTTGGCAGCTTAACGGAGTTTTCTATTAAACTATTTTAACTTCCTAACTAATAAAGTTAATTAAATTATAAACTAGTTTCTGTTCGCTTTTTGCTTCTGCGGCATGAATCCTACTAGAATCAGTGCTGTGTTATCCATATTGCAAGAGCAGCTAAATAAAACTCAACACAAATATTATTTTATGAGCAGGGAAAATGTATAGTCGTCAATAGAATTGCTTTACCACCCTTAGAGTAAATGTCGTTTGCATATCACAAAACAATAATGTATATTTTTGCCTGCACGTGACATCAGGACACTGCAGTTGTCATCAATGCCCGATGTCAGAGACGTAGAAGTATTAATTATTATGAATTAAAATATAGTCTATCACTACACATTATAAACCAAAGTCCTGCGCCGCGTCTATTTGTCTGTTTTTTTTTCACGATAAACTCCAAAATTACGAATTGATTCTAACGCGATGTTCACCAATAAACTGAGTTATTTACGATTATAATATGGGGATAAATGGTGAAAATGTCGGCAATAGTCAAACTGCGTAGGAACTTCATACCTAATAAGCTCTACTACCTTTTTTGGAAGGTCCATTTATCGAGTATATATACCTAACACCACGCTAGAATCAATGGGAGCGGAGTAGGGACAGCTAGTTATAAAGAGGTGGTGTGCAAAAAAAGACGATGTATAAGAATTTAATAACAATTTATAAACAAACAATATTTATGAAATTAATATAAATAAAGTTAAAAATCCTCTTGGCAGATATTAACATAAAATGAGATAAATAATAAAGTTATCACGTTTAATAATACGTCAATTATTATATATTGATGTTACATTTGTTAAATTTATCACATAATTACTTACTAAATGGAATATGTAAAATACGGATAAATGTGTTATATCCGTATTTTCAACGTTTTCACATGATATCTTAGTGTATTTTAAAGCCGGGCACGCCACGTTAGTGGCGGTAAGTCCCGTGTTTGAGGAGTGGCTGGAGAGGCGGCATGGCGCCCTCACCTTGCGGCTGACACAGGTACTGACTGGCCACGGTTGTTTTAGCCGGTTCCTGTGTCGTATACGCCGGCAAGAGACGCCCGGTTGTCACCACTGCGGCGACTGCCGCGACGTTGTAGGGGACACGGCGCTGCACACTTTGGCGGTTTGCCCCGCCTGGGCATCGCAGCGCCGTGATTTGATCGCGGCAGTCGGATCGATTGCCCTCTCGCTCCCGGCCGTAGTTCAGTCTATGGTCCGGAGTGAGAGGTCGTGGAACGCCGTCGCCTCCTTCTGCGAGGAAGTAATTTCCATCAAGGAGGCGGCGGAGCGGGAGAGGGAGCGTTTAAACCCTCTCCCCAACCGCAGAGCCGGGCGCCGGTGGGTGCGCGATGACCTCCAGCCACCCTGAGGTTTGACCTGGGGGTGGCGGGTTTTGTGGGCCTGCCCGCCATCCGTTCAGCACCAGGTCCGTGAGGCGGCGTGCGTGTTCCCACGCGCGCCTCTGTTTCGAGTCCGTCTCCCCCCTAGGGGTATGTAGGGTTTAATTAAAAGTGAGTGCCTTTGGATAGGTCTCTTTGTGTAGTGGCCTGCCGTTTTATACGGCTGGCCGTAACCTCGGCGGGGTCGCGACCGCATGCGAAAGCGATTCGCGCGGCCCCGTCGATAGTGGTTTTGTCGAGGAACACCGTGGTAGGTTTAGTCGGTATTCCGGGAGGTACATTATTTCTTTTCCATCTTTCGTTTACCCCGGCGAGTCCGACATAATCCCTCCGCCCGCCCCCGCGGAGGGATATGCGTCATTGCATTCCGCCACGTAAAAAAAAAAGAGAGAAGTGTATAGATAGTGTTTTAATTGTTTGGTTTTCTCTTACATATAAGCGATTTATACGTAATATAATTTTGACCAACTACTATTGGTCAAAAATTGATTCTTGCATAAATACAGTTTATGAAAAATGACATGTGTAAAGTTGAAAAGTGACAAGTAATTTAACAAATATTTGACAAAAAATATACCCAAAGTCTACAACTGTCTGTGTATTGCACAATTATTTATCGCTGGCCGACTCAACGCATTGATAATGACAGATAATTATTTAAACCGCTATCTCCATTCTCTTAGAGTGTAGACGGCGGAGTGATATAAATAATACAAAAACTTATTTATTCCGGCGTATAGACAGACCAGAATAAATTCACTTCAACACGAACAGCTTCCTCAATACATAAGGATAATAACATCTTCGTAAAACGTAGTTTCCAGTAGCTGGCTGAGATTTTCAAATATTTTCTTATAGTGGGAGGCGCTGCTTCAATTTCACGGACCGGCGCGATCCGGCACAATACCGGCTGCGTCATAACTGTACAACAAAGGAAAATCTCAAGTCTACAGAACGTTGCCAGTCAATTTTAATTTTCTACGGCGTTTGCCACTCAACCGTGCAAGTTATAGTAGGACAGCTACTGAATGTCTTTAGAATTTGTTACAAATGTTCTGTAATATCTAATTTGCAATTTGCAAAACGAGAAACAGCGGTCTATTTATCGATAAATAAAACAAAATAACACTGTTGCCACTCTGAATTAGAATTGTGTATGCTTTTCTCATGTCATTTCAGCTTTGGGTTAAACTAATTGCCAAATGGATAACGAAACTGCTAGATATTTTGCGGTATAGCAAACACCACAAAAATATTTTGTTTTAAAACGGTCGGTTACTTGTGTTAATATAAGACTGCTACGTAGAGGTCCAGCTCGATACCATGGTACGAGCTTCTGACTGGCCTAAGTTACGAGCTTATTAAATAAACGTCAAAGGAAAACATTGTTTGGAAACCTATATACGTATTTCTATGCTCGCTTCTCCATAATTCTCTCAAAGATTTTTAAATTCTGCCAATGTAATTTCAAATTTACGTCATGTATCGCACGTTCTCGCGCATATATCCGTGAAGGCGTAGGCAAATCTATATTGCATATCCACATTTCATCTGCTTTGGTTTTAAGTCCCATGAGTCTATGGCCTATCCATCGTCCACACTTCCTAGCTCTGTGCTGACTAATAACAGTTTGCCGAGTAGAACCGAGACCGAGACCCGAGACCGAGAGAGTTTACTACAGTTGCATACACTATCGCTGTGCCACCAAGGCCTTACGAGTTAATAGCATCTGAAAGCCATCGACGACCATATCTTAAAGAAATAGTTTTAATCTACAAATTTAAACTACTACTTTATAACTGCGCTGTGACTTTGGCTCTTGAAATTCGATATTTATCGACGATTCGCTTTTTCAATATGGCGTGTGCTCATTCAGTCTATAGATATTGTAAATGTTATAAAAGTTCCGAACAAAACGCTTGCCATTTATTCCTTACGAAAATTCAATTCAATTTTTAGGGTTCTAGGTGAAGAAACTCCAATACTGTTATTTTTTATAGATATTAGGGTTGACAGTGACATTTTGGGAATGTTCGTATCTATTTCTTCATGTTCTGTATGTGGTAGTTTAAGTTCTACTAGGTGTATGATTGCGATTACGTTTATTAATGGATTAAAGATTACTTTGTAGCCGGTTGGCTTCAATGCCTAGGTCAAGCAAAATTCTGTTGGTTTTTTTGTGCAGATTTGAAAATTGTGTTATGAATATAGTTCGGACGCATGATGAATGCGTTGTTAGCTGAGACACGTCGTGCGTCGTGCCTTGTTGACGGCTTCTACATAGCTTAGATATTGTTATGTACTATTCGAGGAACAAGAATTTAAACAATATTACCGACTAAAACACGTTTTCTTCTAGCTAAATTTAAAACACCACACACACCACTTAAACACTTTTCCACTTTAACTGCTTCAAACTCTGTGGTATTCTCGCTTCTGTTCGCTCCGATGAACTTGACTGCTTACAATTGTAAACTACCTTGGCGGTGCGCTTGCACCGTTATAAATGTGGATAAAAGTGTTTCTGGAATTTTCTAGAAGCGCCAAATTAGGGATGTCCCTTAAAACAATACGAGAAAGTGCTAGAACACTTCGCATACTGTCAAGCTACGTAGTTCAGTAAGACGTAAATATATGGCGCTGTTATAAATTATATTAGAAGGCCGGGCGCTTTCCCACAGTGCCGATAGATGGCACTGGCTGTAACAATGTGTTTGCGAATGATCGCGAAACCCTTTTTTCGAAACCTGGGTCGTACAATGTGTTAATGGTTGTTTCTGTGCAGAATATTCTTAGTAGCAGTACGAAGAATAGTAAATAGTTGCGTAATTGACTCTTCTCAGCGTGAGAAGCTTTATGCCATATTTTATCACGTTAGCCTAGTGAACCTAAGAACACCATGAAGAAGTCTCAGACATGCAGTTTTCCTTCACCTTTAAAGCGAGCAATAATTAACTATTCAATACACACATAACTTCGAAAAGTCGGAGGTAGGTGCATATATAACTGCATCACAACATACTTACTAAAACATACATACTACCTTACGCCTGTTGCCTAGAAGAACAGATGGATTTATACTTATTTTGATTCTGACACACACTTGCTTGATTTACTTACCAACTACACTATTGCTGCCTCGCTCAAAGTTACAAGTAAATGGTAGTCTGAAATAACACAAGCCATAACTTATTTCAATTAGATGGTAACGTGTTCGTGTGTAACCCATATATTTACTAGCTGCGCCCCGCGGTTTTACTCGCGTAAGTCCCGATGCCGTGGGAATAACGAAATAAAAAGTAAGCTATATGTTAATCCAGGTATCCAGCTACCTTATTGGAGCGGTGGGCACGGCGGCAGCATGGGACCCTTTCCTTCCGGCTAGTGCAGGTGTTGTCAGGGCACGGTTGCTTTGGCAAATACCTGCACACGGTCGCTAGGAGGGAACCGAGTCCCATCTGCCACCACTGCGACTGTGAGGAGGACACGGCGCAGCACACGCTCGAGCAATGTCCTGCTTGGGCGGTGCAGCGCCGTGAACTCATTGAGGTTGTTGGTGAAAATCTCTCGCTGCCGGCCGTGATCAAAGCCATGGTCGACAGCGAGAGGAAGTGGGCAGCGGTCGCGTCCTTCTGCGAGGACGTCATCTCGCAGAAGGAGGCGGCGGAGCGGATCCGTGAAGAAAGTATCCTTGCGGATCCGAGCCGTCGCCGGCGAACCGGGCGGCGCAGGCGCGCTTACGCGCGCCTTATGCCGCCATAATGAAGGCTGCGGGCGGGAGAACGGGGATCTCCCGTCCGCCAGCCATTGAGTCGGTCCGACGCCCTATGTAGTGCCGGGGCGTCGCCAAGGAGCTGTAGACTGCTGGATGGGTCACTGAGGTAGTAATTGTTGCCAGCGGCCCATCCACTATACAAGGCAGCGAGCGTGCACACCGTGGGGTTTTGGTCCGTAGGCCCGAAGTACGGGAGAGCCGGACATAACCCTCTCGCCTCCCCTTGTGGCGAGAGGGTATGTATCAGGCGCATTTCCCCACGTAAAAAAAAAAAAAAAAAAAAAAGTTATCCAGCTACCTACACACCAAGTTTCAACGCAATCGGTTTATTAGTTTTTGCGTGAAACAGTATCAAACATCCACCCTCACAAACTTTCACATTTATAGTATTTACTATTGACAATAACCCACGGGTCCTACAAGCGCTGAGCACTCTAGTTGGAATGACTAACATGAATACCAATGCTACCCTAATTTTGTGTAATTTACATATAACACTAGCAGCGTAGTAATATGTAAATGCACAAATTTTCCTCTATTTCTCTTTTCTATACATAAAAATATATGTTTATATCACCGAAGGGGTTCTTAGTTACGCTCTTGCGTATTTAAGAAAAATAAATTTGTTTTCACGGATGGTTTGGTTTAAGTGGTCGCCTCGCCATTGCCCTGCGCCCAGTGTGGTGAGTTCGAATCCCAGACGGTTGACATTTTGAAAACCGCTAAGCTAAAATGAGCAAATTATAACATTAAATAAATTAAAATTAATAATTACACCATTACTTATATAAGAAATAATATATTATAATTAATAAAACAATACAGAATAATAAATAACAAATATAAACTAATTAAATTAAATTAAAACACAATTAAGAAATAAAATGATTATATATAAATGTCAACTAATAAATAAGATATTATCAAAAAAACAAAAATGTATCAATTTTTATTTACAGTTGTGAGGATTTTCATAAATTTACCTAAACTGTCGTGGAGTATGTCTATTAAATCGCTACAGTCATTAACAAGGCTGCACATCCTAGGTATTGGGGAGATTGAACCAAGCACTGATCAACGTAATGGTGGGCAGAGATATGTGATCATATTCCTAGGGTACCTAGACGGTGCCTGAAATCTGATAGGACCCAGTAACAAATGGTTGTTCCAAGTCTAGATGTTCTTTGTGTCCGTTCTTTAAAAGTTTATTAAGTCCCCCGCGGTACAGAAATTCTAACAAGAGGAGGAGTAGTCTTTTAAAAAAAAATACTAGCCATATTTTGGGTCAAGTTATATATGGCCGAGTCTATTGCCAGTTACGGGGATACATTTCCAGACTACATACTGTTGCTGAAACTTTTCTAATGGAAAGCCCATTAACGCTTTGCACGGCACGGTAATCCAACCTGGAATCTCACGATCATACCTAGATGTAAGCATACTCTCATTAATTCACTTTATAAAATGCATTTAAGCTTGGCAAAAATTCACATTGTTTGGCTGATGGTCTACTATGAGTGGAAAACTCATGTTTAGTTACCATCGGATCTAGATACGTTTAACTATCGTTTTAATTTGATTGGTTCAGACACGTTTCCATTTGTGGAGCCAATGAGAGGAGCTTTATGATTTTGACATTTTGATTAGTTCATTGACAGTTCTCGAGGCTCTTTTAGATCTTCACATTTTGATTGCATCATAAACATTCTCACTAAGCACTTCAAGATTTTGATATTTTGATTATTTAACAGACTTACTCGCTAGGGCGCTTCTACTTGACACTATGATAACTTCGTCGATCCCGCTAGAGACACTTATAGAATATGATATTTGATTAGTTCTACGACTTTGACTTAGAGGTGCTTTTAGATTTTTCCGTTTGAATTAGTTTATTGACGTTATCGGTAATGCGCTCTTAGATATTAATATACAGATTAGTTGAAGATAGTTTAGTTGAGTTCATATTAGTTCATTTGTAGTATTCAGATGGATGGAGTAGTTGTTAAAATAGTCGTTTCACCACTAACACTGCACTATGTTCTAGTTTGATTCCCACACGGGACAAAACATTGTGTAATCTCCAAATAATGTTCAGAGTTAGACTTAGCACAACTATTTGTGGATGTTATTTGAATGTTTGTAAAGTCGCCCGCAATACAGGCATTACTCATTGCTCGAATGCTTGTTACCGCTAGAAGCGCACTAAAGACGACTAGCTTTCCTTCTGGAACAGTACTTTTTAGGATAAAAGCGTATCTTTCATCCAGAAAAGTACTATTATGTATGATTTTTTATGTACCCCTGACAGCGTGTAGGTATGCGAAATTTTATAATGATCGGTCGTATAGTTACGGCGCAAAAGCGTAACAAACAAACAAGCAGTCTCACATTCGCATTTATAATATTAATTAGGATCGTACATGTCAACATACGAACTAACGGCGATTATGACAGTCGTACAGTCGTGTTACACCCTTTGATAATTGAACGTCTTAAGTGCCGTCGTTCCACGCGCTTTGATTATCACTAATTTGATTTTAATTGAACCACATATTGCTTTTAGTAATTATACCTGTAACTTGGTTTTTGTTCAATCGATATTCATTACCGGTTAATTACAAATCTGATTATAAATACAATTAACCATATGTTATAAGCGTGAAATATCAATTTGTATTCGTCTATTGGCTGGAGAGGGTGGTGGGGACCATGGATTTCTACTTGTAACTATTTTGGCCTATTTCTGCCCTGCAGTACAGTTTATATACAAGGCTAATATCCTAACTAATATTATAAGTACGAATGCCACTTTGTTTGCCTTAACTACTCAACCGATCATCATGAAATGTCTCATATACGTTGTCAGGGCAACAGAAAAGGACATAGGTTAACCTACATTTGCTTTAGCGAATCCAAGGATTAATTGTAGTTATAATATAATAATTTGATGTCAGTCTTGTATATATACTGCCCATATATCATAATTTGCCCGACTCGGTAATCGAGCCCGGAATCTCGTAATCGAATGCAATCATATAATATATATCTCAATGTATTTAATGAGCATACGAATCAATCTCAATACAACTTGTAATACACTAATGCAAGAGCACCTACTACACACACAAGCATTAGAATATCTATACGTACAATATACTCAGACCTTTATACTTTAAAACCATTCCCTCTTACAAAAAGCTCTCCATTCAATCACAAATAAAGAAACACGAAAACCTTCACATACATTCAGAGCCTCTAAAATGAAGGCATTTAAACGTTCCGACTTCAATAACTCCCCAAAACTCCACATTAAACACGTACGTACACTCCAAGCGGTTGCAAGTGGCAGAATCTGGCAACTGGCAGTCTGGCAAATGCCAGGTGAGTGGCAGAATCTGGCAGTTGGCACGCAAATGAGCCGAGTGCCCGCCTCATTAAGATAAAGTCAGGTAGAGATGTTCGTTTACAAGCCGCTTAACAGAATAAAATGATCATTCTGTCTCCCCAGTGGTAAAATTAGAATGCCTTGTGGGGTGTTTCGGAGTTTTAGCGTTCCGTAAGGAACGAAAGAATAAGTTATAAGCCAGATTTTACTTGATTATTTTGCTTTAGTTATTGTGTCAGTTGCTTATGCCGAAGTGTGCTTGCTCGTTCGTTTTAAGAAGAAAATGCGACTAAGGTTAATACGATAATTGAAGGAACGAAGAAGAACATAGGCTACATTTTACACATCACGTAACAAAGTATTTTTTATAGTTACTCTTTGTGCTTCTTGCCATAATCACAAAAATAAGATCAACGATATAAAACAATATAAAAAAATTTTTTTTCACTATACCTTCTTTAAGACCAGTTTTTAGACGAGAAGAATACGATTCAATATTTAAAAGACATATATTTATTTTATCCATATAAAATACCAAACTTACTTTTTACATAATACTATAGATACTTAAGCAGCATTTAACTTTGTAAAATATTTTACAGCAATATCGTGTCCATACATTCTTCTAGTCAGTGTAAAATCTTTCACATCAAGAGCTCTTCGGAGTTTAGTACTGTGAATCTAATCTTATATATGAAATTTATATGAAGTTTTACCTAACATTTGAAGGAAACGCCATTGCATTGTAATGTCCATTTATTTGGGACAGAATCGCATACAAATCTCCTAGTTATTAAACGATACAGGTTAGGTACAAACAAAATGAATGCAAATGCAAATCTTGCGTAAGAGTTCGGTACACGCGGCTGTTTTGAATTTTGGTCAAATGAAAACCACCAAGTTTAATCAAGTTGATTCTTTACCCGCAAAATTGTCTGGAATTTCATCTCTATACATATATGATGATAATCCAGCCAGTTATCATTTAGAACAAAAAACATTCTTAATAAAAGGAAATTGAAAGTAGTAGCAGAAAAATTTATTAATTTCAATTGTACTTAAATTGAATGGCCACGTTTTTTTATAATTCCAAGTCGTAAATCTGGATCGACAACCGGTTATAGATTAATTATAACGATTGAAAATGTACGTGGTTATATATACTAACTACGAATTTTCTTTAAAATACTACCCGCTTGACAGATGAATTATCGGCCTGCGTGGAGGGCGCAATGAAGTAATATTAAGTAATTTTCTGTTATACACAAATAGTTGCTCCGATTCGTATGTTTTCTGTATTCGTTGTTTCAAACCTTTGTAAAGTCACATGAAAATAGAGTCCTTAAAAAAGCGAAATTAAAACTTTATTTAATTAAGATCGCTATAACTTAATTAAATGTAGAATTTTGGTCACTGTCTATCTAACATATGCATAATGATAATAGGAATTACAATCATGTTATTTTGTAAACATAGGACATTTCTTATGCAGGAATTTAACCGAAACATGTATTTTGATTTACGTACCTACATTGAGATACACGAACAAAAATCTTTCAATAAACCCATACCTTGCTCTTTCATATGGTACATAGGGGTCCATCCCTACGGGCACACTTTTCCCTTTCCAACAAAATTATGAAAGTCCAAAAATATAAGATGAAAACAGAGGTGCCTGTATTCCTTGAATATTTTTTATATTTAATATGGCGGATGGCCGGCACAAAAATATTTTCGTTTAAGTTTCGGTTCATGATAGCAAAATGGAGGCTCTGTTGAATAATTGATGACAATTGACTGCCACATCAGAGTGGATATAACTGGCGATGCGCTGCTCGATGTTGATTTGGGATATTGAAATATATTGCAGTTGATATTTTGTATTTTATAATGACTTTTAATTACATAAATAAAATATAGAGTCGCACGTTATTCGGAGTTTTACGAGGCATAACTGGTGCTAATGTTTGCGTATACGTGGAGTATTGCGTTAGTTGTTTTAGTTCAAGTTTTATGGGGTATTTCATGTGTAGAAAATCGCAATGAAATAACGAGTCTGGTCTCTCGGTAGAAAGGAATAGGTATCTGAATGTAGAACTTTACTTATACTCTGCGGGCAAGATCTGGGCGTAATACACTTTTGCCCTATCAGAAATGTATTAGCGTAAAATATATTTTCTACACGGGTGGTGTATAGTGATTTATGTGGTAGCTCTGCTACTACTGCTAATGCCGCTAATTAATTAATTCATATTACAACGAAACTCAAATATCTCAAGGCTTTTAACGTTGAATTATGACTTAACTAATACCGCGAATACTATTCAAAAACCACTGACATGTGTTTACCTAAGTACAAGTAGGTAATAAACTCCGAGAAAGTTTGTGAAGAAGATAATTTTATCGTCACTATTACTGATGCTGGTAATTTTTACATAAAAAGCTTCTCATAGGACAGGCTTAGCCTAGTGTGGTTTTTGGAAACATAGAAGCAAGTTCTCGTATGATATTATTAATTAATAGAAATTATGTTATGTTATTGTGTAAGAAACTGAAACCTGTTATTGGAAAATAAATATTTTATCATCATTATTATAGTACCCGTTTTTTAGTTCACGATCTGAATATAATAAGCAACAATATGATAAAATAAAATAAATAGAAACTAGGATACTTTTGATCTGTTAGGTAGGTTTGTAAATCGGTTTTTATCAAAATAAAATATGATAACAGAATTTAATATGAATGCCAACGTCCGTTCCATAAATATGACCGTTTCGCTATCTATTGTCCATTTATATAACGCTGTGCACAGTTTTTAATACGTTTCACCACATTCATAACATTTATTTTACTTCTAACGTACAGAACCCCTCCCGATATCGCCTGGCAACAATTTATCTCGCAGTCGTCGACGACACTTATCTTATCTTAACATTGTCATCGCACCGGTTTTTACAGACGCACCTTAATGACACAAACTTTTAATCGCGATCTTGAATGAACTAGCCAACTTAATAGCCCTACAGTGTACCGTTCTGAATATTCGGGCCTAAATTTTTAATGAGATGAACTTGAAATTCTTAAGCTAATGGGCTCTCCTTTGAAATTCTTTTAAGTGGCGTAACGTATATTGCTTGACTTTTATTGCTGAAGTTTTCCTCGGCTTTTTATTACCGATGTTTCTCGGTCACTGTTTAAAATTGAAATTCTATTTTCTTTTTAATACGTAAGCTTTGGTAAATACTAATCCTTGCATGAGCGGATGCTTTGTTTTTCTTGATAATAATTGGTAGCCCAACTGGTGAATGTTTGACACTAGTTTTACAAACTTGATGTGGTCTGCATTTGCATAATATCTTGTCTACCTTTTGACATTATCCAACCGAAACGCAATGGCAGTTGCGCAGTGGCAATTCTTTGACAGATTGTTGTCCCCAAATTATTGTTTTGAGTCTGGTAGTACTTTATATCCGTTAATTTTATATTTGTAAAGCCTTTCGTCATCTAGGGCTTGTCGATGATTAGCTGTCTATTAACCAAAAAGTACTTTATCTTTGTTAAACTGAATCGTTTAAGAGTAAGCGCTTGCACAATTACTAGTTGCGTAATTATTTAAACACTTACCCGAAAAACTAAAATTGAGGCTTTAACACCCCTGGACTAAATAGAACGGGCCAGTTTAAAATGTTTTAACAAGCTAATCGAGTTAGGTTAACAGGCCACTCTAACAAACACAAATGTGTGCGTAATGTCCACGAGTGTAGCACTTCACTTTTAGTTTAAAGTTTGTTCATAACAATTCTTAATCAGACACATAAAAGTTAGGCAGTGAAGTGACATCTATACTAATATTATAAAGCTGAAGAGTTTATTTTGGTTGAACGGAACGAACAAATCTCAAGAACCACTGGTTCGAATTGAAAAATTATTTTAATGTTAGATAGCCCATCATTTATTGAGGAAGGAGATTCGGACAATCAATGAAAAGTGTTGCAAAGACACGAAAAATTCTCTTATGTGACGCAGATGAAGATGCGTGGGTCAGCTAGTAAGTTATGTTATCCTTTAACTAATAAAAACAACGTTACAAACTTTCACAAGACCTCTGCAAGTTGCATCCACATATATCCTTGCGTAAGTCTCCCAAAGGGCCCGTTATTTTCCTAACGTACTAGAAAAATACCCGTGAAAGAGAAACAAATAAATAATATTATAATATCTACTCTGTTTATATACTGTCCTACTCCTTGCCACGGGCCTTTTCTCAGCGTCATCAGGGTTAAGCCACAGTCCACCGAGCTGGCCTAGTGGAATAACAAACTTTACACGTCCAATGCTGAAAAATTTAAAGTTAGTATTTGCCTAATTATGGTATATATTTAAATACAAGATAGTATTAATTACTCTTTTCGAATTGCCCCTGACGGTGCTTAGAAAGGAACGGAGACTGCTTCGAAAAACAATAAAAATATTAAAAGGCTTCTATAAATGTCCGTTTTTTATTTTCTAAAATCTTTAAGTGTGACCCACGTACATATGTATATGTATAAAAACAAGTCAAATCGAGACAAAATAAATTACATGTTTTTGTCGCCGTAACGTTTCAGTAAGATTCGTTAGGCCACTAAAAATGGCGGCATTTCAGTGTAAAAAGTACATCACAACTTTTTCTACTCTTATCTATAGGTCTAGCAATACATACATTAACTGAAGTAAAAAGACCTCGAGCAAGTGATAAATTGTGTACCTATATACTGACACAAACGACGAAGAGTGTAACACTTAGGTACCATGTTTTTTGACCGCCTAGGATATTATCCAATGTCTAAAAATATTCGTCATAAGAAAAAAAGACGTAACTGCCAATATTTTTATATATAATACAAAAGTACTGGCAGATGCGTATTTTTGTACTGATTACGAATTCCAAAAACAAGTTTTCAGAAAAAAAAAATTCGTCTTTTCCCCTTATGACGGCAGCATTGTTTAACTGTTGACCTATACATACATTAACTAAAGTAAAAAGACATCGAGCTGGTGATAAATTGTGTATATAATGACACAAACGACGAAGAGTGTAACACTTAGATACCATGTTTTTTGACCGCCTAGGATATTATCCAATGTCTAATAATCTGTCGTCATAAGAAAAAAGAATCGTATCTGCCTGTATTTTTATATATAATATAAAAGTACTGGCAGATGCGTAATTTTTTACTAATTACGAATTCGCAGAAACCAGTTTTCAGAAAAACAATATTACGTAATATATTCCCCTTATGACGGCAGCATTGTTTAACTGTTGACCTGAGTGTTTTTGTTTTCATTTCGCACTTTGTCCTCTAGAACTCCTTTAAAGTTTATGTTTTTGTGATCATGCAAGCGGTGGTGATTAATAGTTTTGCTTTGTAGTCTCTTCTTAACATTTACTATTGGTGTATTGTAAATTAGATTCTATGTTAACCAGCCAAAACTAGCGATATCGGCTGAATTCTATACGCTATTTTCTAAATCACAAAATATATATTTTACTCACTAGTCTAATAGGCTTCGTTTTAATTGAGGTAAGTTAGGTTAGTTTCTGCTGGTTCTCAGGCTCATCAAACAATTAATCAGAAATTATTTGTTAATACATTTTGTAGTTTTACATGCTACTCGTATACTCGCTTACACAAACTTCTGTTGTGCTTAAGCTAAATATTTCCTCTTGCCACGATCTTATCCATTGTTGCTTTCATGTTGCTTCATTCGTTGCCATCACAATATTTTAGATTGTTTAGAAATTTCTCATTGCTTCGTCATTTCGGTCATTCGCTTTTTATTACTTCAAGCAATTGTTAACCATGTTAGTATACATAGGTCTCTTACAAAAATCACCACGTCCCTCCATTCTGGACAATATTCAGTTAATTATTGCACGATATATTTACGATATGACCCTTTTACCTCATTCGTGGTCTTTCGGCTTGCCTTTTGCTATCCTTAAAACTATACAACACCTGTGTCTAAAACAAAAGTCAGAGCTTTTTCCAGTGCAACATTTTTATTACGAGTATATAGCTCAGTGGGGAGGCCAACAGACTGCAATGCCGAGGGTCTCGGGTTCGAACCCACGTCACGCACCTCTAATTTTTGGAAGTTATATGACTTTTCGAAGTTATGTGCGTATCGATTGACGATTATCACCTACTCCGTGCCTCGGAGAGCGCGTTAAGCCAGCAGTCCCGGCTGCCATGAACATCTATGGCAGTCTTTATTGGGAAGTCAGTGCCCTATAATATCCTAACACTGGTCTAGCCTCAGGGTATCGTTAGCCTTCGGTTTGAGGTCAGGTGGCAGCCGCTCCGTGGAAAACTGATATCTAGTCAAATCCAGTTAGACTAGAAATGCCGACCTCAAGTGACTTGGGAACAATAAAGGTTAGGAAGAAGATTTATTTTTATTATTATATTTTAATTAATATATTAATTAATTGAGGTAAGAAGAATTGTTTACATATTTCTATGGAAATAAAGATTTTTGACTTTGACTTTGACTAGGATTACCAACTACAACTTGGTACGTTTCCGTTGCCAAATTTCTGTCGACTGAAGTCATTTGTTCGCGATAGTAATCCACCTGAAAAAAGAAATTTATCCGTACTTTTTTCTGCCTATACTTCAGCTTACTTCACTGAAATTGTTTATTTATAAAAATCCCAGATCCCAAAGGGTCTAAGCGTAGGATTACAAATGTTTCAATAAATGAGACAGGCCCTACCTTTCGCATGGGGACTTAAAATTGTCACCTACGAATTGAGCGTGTGACAGTGAGGTACTGCCTACTTTATTGGGGATTATAGACGAATGTCTCTATCTATAGCTAAACTTATTGTTATTATATTGTTAACACGTAACTCTGCTAATGTTTATTTTAATACTGATGTGGCTCTCTCCAATTTATTCGCTATTCCGTTGCCAAATTTCAATCGGTTCAGAAGCTAAGCATGCTTACTTGAGTTAAATGTAATTTATGGATTATAGCCGTCATCTATCTTGTTTAAACTTGTCTGCAATAGGTCTGCTTCTGCATACAAGACCACAAGTCCATGAACTTATGTCGTACATTTCAAGCTATATAGACACACGTGTCCACCACAAACTATACGCAAAGGTATACTACACTCACATCTCACCACATATGTTTTAGAACTAATGTTTATATGGCGAGGTTTTTGCCATCCCTTAACAAAATCACAGACTTGATACAGCTTCTGAGAGTCCAACTTGACCTCATGCCTCGGCCATAACCCAAAGAATAAACTTATGCCACAAGACCAACGAGGCGTGTTTGGCACAACCAATTAATCCCCACTGCCACCAATTAATTACACACCCCATAACACTTTAACATATTAATATAAGAACATTAATACAGTGACTATGTCGCAGCTTAACCAACCACATGCACAATTTATCCGAGTGACAAGAGCGCATGCATAATTTACCCAAGTGACGAGTTACCGCAGACATTTTCCAGTCCATTATATAAAATATCCCGAGATAGCTAATATTTATGGTGACCCTACTATGTACGGACAGCACAACGTAAACTGTGTCTCTAGGTAGACTATAACATAAAAAGAAGTGTTGTACTAGTATGCTTTTGCTGACGGTAGCGTTTTCTAAAGATTTTTTTATTATGTTTGTTGTTTGTTTCGTTTGTTATATACGCTTATATGAAATTCGGAATAGGTCTTATAAGTAGACTGAGATCCTAGAGCCTTATGAAAAGTACAAATTTTTAACTTAAATAACCTGACCTACGCTATAGAAGTAAGTCTAAATTTTGTTTCGCTAGCTTATATATATTGCTGGATAGATCGATTCGTTAAGTAAATCAATTATGAGAAAGAGTAAAATAAAATGAAAACGTTCTCTCTTTTGAACTATCGAGTATGCATACTTTGTGTACATATACTGTAAAAAACTGCTGCTAAATTTCGTAGGTCTAGCGGCTCTTTTTTTTGTCACGGGTAGATTGAAGTTTTTGGAGCAACGGAGAGACTTTGCGTCTCTCTGCGTGTTCTACTGACTCTTTTACGGGGAGTGCTGTGAGTGAGACAACGAAGCAGGGTCCATTCATATCACCTGGAAGCGTTCAAATCCAAGACGGTACACTTTCAGCGATAATTTCTCCCATGTACGAGCAAGCTCTGGAATGAACTGCCTGCTTCGGTGTTTCCCGAGCGCTATGATATATCCTTCTTCATACGAGGTTTAAAGAGAGTTCTTCTTTCACGGTAGGCAGCGGCTTTGCAGTGTCCTAACATTGCTGAAGTCTATGAGCAGCGGTTACCACTTTCCATCAGGTGGGCCACTTGCTCGTCTGCCACAAAAGGCAATAAAAAATAAACTAATAGTATAAGTACTACAAGTATTAGTATTGTAGAAAAACAAAACACATGCACAAAAGTTAAGGCGCGTAATCTAATATCCACACAACGAAGCGCATACAATAAGTTCTATCTAGCCAGTCGTTGTATTAGCTAGAGGTTAAAATTTCGATAATAGCAAGCTTGCTATTATCGAAATTTTAACCTCTAGCTAAATATCCTCTAGCTAAAAGGTCAATCTATTTTACCATTAACCTAGCTAGTGTAGTTTGACCATAAATGGAATACCCCAAAAATGTATTCCAGAAAAATATTTGTACTAGATAAATGACTAAACTGTCATCTGTGACAAAATTGTTAACTATTTACTAACCGTGCCAAAAGATAGTCATGAAAATTGTACTAGCATGCTTTACTGCCTTCATTTTTTATTCTTTTACCAATTGATGTGACCCACTGGTTTTTCAAATCTCTCTGCTTTTATCGATCACCAGCCCTCCAAAGTATAGTTTTCAAGGTATCACAACATCTCTGTATAGATATTATCGCCGATCGAATAATACACACATATTCAATTGTTATTGGATTTACAGTACCAACACCTCTGGTCAGCCAGGTGCTGGTACAGATTCTTAAAGAGCTTGGATACTCCCTTCAGGAATAAAGTACGAGGGTTTTTGGCTACAATCTTCTGTAGAGAGAAGGTACTGTCTTGCTGAGACAAGAAAGACACGAGAGAAGGTACTGGCCCATTCAGGCTTCTCCAATTTACGCGAAATTTTAGGTTTAAGCAAAGCTCTGCTGTTATTAATATGTGATAGAGTGCTACATAAAATAAAAAATGAATCAACATAAAAATAAAATTAAAATAGGGATATTAAGCGACTACGCATTATACAAAGATCAATGCCTGTGCGATATATTATTCATAGATACATAGATTACATTATATATACATAGATATCCCCAAAAGTATAGGCCGGAGTGTATTACACCCACATCTCACCAGCTGCTTTAGTGCCAATAGGATTGCATAAAATCTTCATTCCGCTCCAGTATGCAATCCTATTGGTTAATATTTCTCCGTTTCTTCGCTCCGCAGCCTCGCTTCAATGGACAGGCAGCCTAAATGTTGCGAGCTTATCGCTGTCTACTGGGCTCACAACGAGACCCCATTACTAAGAAATTTCTTACCAGAATAACTTGACAACTCTTCGTCTGACCAAGAAACCAATATCTCGCGACCGCGCACAAACATAAGCACAAATTTCTGCTACACGATTTTGCCAGTGGCTTCGCTTACGTTAATCTGGCAATTTTGCCAATAAATATCAATCCAGTTCTATCCTATAGGAATAGTACATTTTCTGGATGAAATACACCTCGTGACTTGTCTGTACCCCTGACAACGTGTATGCCAAATTTTATGATGATCGAGTAGTTAAGGCATGAAAGCGTAACGAACAAACATACTAACATTTGCATTCATAATATTAGTTAGGATACGCTTATAACAACAGCAGTCTACAAATATCTTATAGTCTTACATCCACAATATTTTCATAGTGTTCCTACAATATATACTGGGTAGGTAGGAGGTAAGGTGTTCGGCGCAAAGCAAACACAGCTCGTATGTATACAAGTGTACCGGCTGACCTTTATAACAAACATGTAGGGACAGCAAAAATAAAGTAATGAAAAATACTCGATGAAAATTTCACTGTTATAGTGAAACTATACTTTCTGGTTTCACGGCGGTTTGTTTTGTTTACGAACTTTTATCTACACTTTTCCCGACGATATTTCGGTTACTTTTCAATATTCATAGTCACGGTGAGACAGTTTTGTAGTGTACATTATCAATAAATCTGTAAGAAGATGAATTAAAAAGCTGATTTAAATTAATAAATTCATGTATGTAGTATAATGGCGAGACCACTTGCTTCTGATCTTCTGTTAAAGATTCTGGGTACATCATTGAGACTCAAGTTCTCACAATAGAAAGCACAGCAAGCCGCCAATAAGTTGGTCATTCCTAATAAGGCGAAGCAATACTTGACGCTGAGGCAGTTACTCAACATACCAAGCACAAGTGCAATCTTGCATGAAGTACATATTCTCACCTTCGGCATGTTTTTGCAAAGTAATGATTTGTTTTCTATCGTGTTATCATAAGCTACCGTAGCCAATAACGATTTAGCAAGGCACTCAAACATTCACGCTATGATTGGCTGCCTCATCATTATCATCCTACTGTAGCTATATACGTAAAATAATTTATGAAGATATTTAGATGTTACGATTATTGGTACTGAGTCACGCGTACATCGCTGCACGGATTTGGACGAAAATCAGTACACAGATAGACCATGTCCCGAGGTACCACACAAAAGACTAGTCCTAGTAAATCGGCGATCAGAAACGAATATCTGCATAAAAATAGTAAAACTATTACCAAATAGCTATAATCGTCCTATATTTGACATACAGCCATCTTAATCGACGATCTTCAGGAGAACCAAATCACATTTTATTATTCACTTAGTAAATTACGAGTCGTGGGCAAAGTCACATTGACTTTGACTTTGGCAAAATATTTGTTACTTATAAGTTACAACAAATACTTGTGTGAAGTATATTTCTATTGTTAGCAGTTTATTTTGTAAATGGCGGTTATTATATATTTATGGTAGGCTACGCTCTGTTATAGGGAATGGGGTTGCTTGAGTAGAGTAAACAGTGCTAGTGACCTTTACACGACCCGTGTATGGTCAGCAAAACAAGCACAACATATTTTAAAATATATTATATTTCACTTGCCCCGTATATAAAATCAAGAGAGATATTTTAGATTATGTGAATGGAATGTGGATCCTCTTTGGGGCTACGGCAAAAAACGTATTGAAGCAAAATTCTTATTTCTGTCACTTGATATCTGCATTATATTTATTGTTTTGTAATGTTACACATGAAAATAAAATAAAAATTATACGGAATTTGTTTCATTTCAACTTATTTTAATTACACTACTTCTACTTATTTCGATATTATTACATAAAAATAATAAATATATTTAACCTTTTCCGTTTGCCGAACTTTAGTTGATTCAAATTCATTAGTTTGCTTTATTTAAGCTAAAGCTCCTTTACGTTTAAAATTAACGGTCATACAAAATTATATTTTTATGCTAACGCTACTTTGTTACATCTATACAGTGTGCACGCCAGCGTCGTCGAGCATAGAAAAACGCGCGGGAATTATACGCTTTTGTATTTACACAAATGTTAGTGAACAATGTCAGTTTTTTTGCGCACCGTACACGGTTACGTTTTTAACTTTATAGCATTTTTCTCTGTATAATGAAAGCAGTACTTGAGCTGTAAAAAAGGGAATTTTTGACTGCAATAAACCTTCCTATTTCTTTGCAGCTATCGTAAAACTCTGGCTGTGTTTAATAAGTACTTTTAAGGTCTTATCTTATATGATACACAGGGACCATCTGTAAGGTATTTCGTTTATAATAAACTTATTAGTACCTGTCCATGACGCATGTTATTGACCCAGATTACATGCACAAGCTATTCTCTCGGAATATATGCGCGTACTTATCGTACTAATACAGTACTACGTCGTCACTTATGTTTTCCTAGTACCTCGACTCGCGTATGCTACCCTCGTCATGCCATATTTGGCACCTACTAACTTGTTTTAAATTCATATATATATATTATCTTAAAATGTAAACATTCTCCATATAAAGTATCACCAATGTGTAAATATTTTGTCCTTTAAACATAACAGATATATCACGGAATAAAACTAATATAACATATTAAAACAATCAAAGCTTACTACGTACATTGTACATACAGTATAAGTTCTTAACAATTTTAGTAGGTACCTACCAAAAAATTAGCACAAATAAATTATGACTATGACCAATAAATTAAAAATAAATTATTCATTTAGGTCACAAAGTAACACTTATGAACGTCAAGATAACACTAACTTAATCTATAATATGAATTTACATTTACATTTTGCCACGTTCAACAAAGTAAGGGCGTAGAACCAATGAGAAGAACGAGCAAAAAACTCACGGCCCCTCTTTTAAATCGCCAATTTTACAATGCTGCTTACTTTACAAATTATATTAGTAAGGAGCTGTTACTATTATACCATTTGCCTATTACTGAATTAAAGATAATATAACACTCCACACTCTACTATGTGTTAGCCAAAAAGACGCAACTTGATTACGCCGGCCTCATTAGCTTTGTCAGTCTGTTATGCCAATCACTAGCTAGAACTCCAACCAATTATGTGGCTCAAAGAGAAAATCGAATTATTCGAATAGTCTAGTCCGACATTCAAATGACAGGGTTCAAAATGAATACCTTTTCAAAAATGGAACGTATAAATGCTGCTATTTTCCAACAGTTTTATTAAATAGTAATTTTTTTTGTGGGACTTGTTCTTTTGGATTTCTTATACTATATTATTTGGATAGCTTTTCTAAGAAATACTTCTAAATTCCAGTTGGATGTATGCGCTGCATCCATAACCAGCAAAGTAGCCATTACGCTTCGCGCGAACGTTTTCGAATGATCGACCGTTTTTCGAATGTAACCAATAAATTGACTTATAAATCCGGAATGGTTTAACTGTGATTCATTCGACTATTTTAATAGAATAGAAAATAGTTCGCTTCCATTATATTACCTATCACACGATTAATGCATGCTTCTCATTAGAGGGCTACTCTTATTGTATCCTGCAGCACAGGTAACTTAAGCACACACCAGACGAGTTTTGACTGAGCAATCGGTGCCACACACTCTATACCATCCGCAATATTCAAGTCCTGCTTCCTTCCTCCTCCATCACTGGCGACAAGGTCTTGTATTAATTGAGATTTCTCTGGTCCTTGGTCGCTAGATTTACATTCCTAATAAAAGGCAGAAGAGTCCACGGTTATTCCACTAAATTAATTCGGCACACTGTTTATCTGTGTTCCCAAGACATTATTTCTAAAATACCAAAGGTATACGAGGCATAATGTCTTGTTGATAAGCTCCGGTTTTTCAGGTTACCATATGATGTATTACCTACAAGGTCGTAGGCTAACAAAAGCAAATAAATAATTACATAGCAAAAACATCACCCTACAACAGGATTAGTAATTTAAGTGGTTAAGTATGCCGGTGTCGTAAAACGCATTGGTTCTATCTCGTGTGTGTCTGACAATCGCTAAAAAAGCGTTCCTTTTTATAGTTACACTTATTTTATCTCAGAGCAGACTTGCCTCCACGTTGCTGTACGAAAAATATTATGGTGAAAAATTCTCTCCATGATATTTATACAGAGCTAGGAAAGGGAGGGCGTGGAAGGGAAAGAGAGAAAAGAAAACACCCTTACAACGTATCTATTATGATTTATGTACTTACCGTAAAAATAGACAAGATCTCGTAAGATCCTCAAACACCCTCCAGGTTCATTTGAAACTTCAAACATAAATTGTTATCTAAAGCAACCTTAAGAAACCATTTGCATAAATAATCTCTTTTACCGAACAACTCAGAAGTTTAACCCATAAAGAATTGTACATTTTTGTTTTTACTCTTCAAACTTGAATGTTTAAAAAGTTTACAAGTAGCCACGTGTGTTACGTCCTGATTTGATGAACAACAACTTATCATCATGGCTGTGTGTCTCTGAAGGGGTGGGCAAATTTCTTTATTTGGTTTTTTCTAGTGAGTAAAAATTTGAAGCATATTTTTCTTTAAACAAACTGACAGATAAATGTATGGTTCAGTTAAAAATGCTACTAATAAAAGTAAGCAGTTACAGTAAACTATTATCGTTTGGAATAATAATAATGTCCTCCTGACCGAATTTCGGTCACGGCGGCCAATCTTAACGGAGACTGGCCATCGGCGCAGGAGATCTTATAGTGCACAAGTGTGTGCGCAAACACAAGAGCACTCTCTGTTCCCTAACTCTCATGATCCGATGGGACGAATAATCCAACCCGACCGGAGAGAGATCAGGCGCAGGACCAACGGCTTTACGTGCTTTCCGAGGCACGGGGGTGTCTAACACCGACCACTTCATAACTCCGGGCTTGTATTGAGATTTCTAAAGAGAAAAACCTAATAACTTTTTGTTGGCCGGGTGTGCATGAGCACAGCAGTCGCATTCACTACCGCTGCGCCACGGAGGTATAATTCGCGCATTGCAGTCTTAAATAAAAATAAATAAAGATGTGATAAGAGAGAAGTAATGAGAGAAGTAGGTATGTGAATATCCGTTCTTCGTACTCACCAACAAAACACAGAAACAATATTCTCAGTCTCATGTTTTCTGTCAAATTATGGTGCTTTTACAGGCGAGCCAGATCGTTCATACCGTTATCAAACAAATTGCAAAGTCGGGCTACCACTTATAATCCTAACTGATTAAATGCTAATCTGAGGTTTTTCTTTATTACACTTTCACGTCTTAACTACTCGAGTGATCATCATGAAATAAACACGTTGTCAGGAGTACTGAAAAGAACGAGATTCCGAGGCATAAAGAACACCGCAAATAAATTCATCAAAATTTATTTAGGAAGTTACCCTTAGGTCATTAACAAACAGAGTTACTATAGTAGTTTAATATATCTTATCTTGTCTTATCTTATCTTGTGTGTGGGCCAGTCAGTACAGACAGGCGACACTACGACCCAGTGGGATCTTTTGTGTCGAATTCCCCGATAACGACTGCCATAGGTATTCATGGCAGTCGGGACCGACGGCTTAACGTGCTCTCCGAGGCATGAAGCAGGCGATAATTGTCAATCAATACGCACATAATTTCGAAAAGTCATATAACTTCCGAAAGTCAGAGGTGCGCGACGTGGGTTTGAACCCGAGACCCTCTGCATTGCAGTCTGTTGGTCTCCCCACTGAGCTATCGGCTAAAGCTATCGTATTTTAATATAAGTATGAAAATAACAAAATATGTTTTTATATTCTATAAAACTTTAAAATAAATATCAAAAGGACCGATATTATTTTATTCTGCATCACAATTCCACAAACGAATTTTCACATCTCAATCAACACAAAAACATGCATACATTGTGCAGATATAATGATGCGGCAGGAATTTAAAAAGCCACAGGCGTATGCAATGTGGAGAGACATTATCATACATAGTGCCACGCCTGTGCAGTGTGCAATGTGTATATCCCCATAGGACTAGTGGGAGAGATACAAATTACTTACACAACACAGCTTTTGTCTAAAGGATAATAATAATATTCTACCACATACACACAACACCATCTAGCCCAAACTAAGCAGAGCTTGTACTATGGGTAGGTACTAGACAATGGATAAACATACATATGTACTTTTTTTTTGTAAATACACACATATTATACATAGAAACACCCAGACCAAGACAAACATTCAAGTTCATGCACACAAGTGTTTGACTTGTGCGGGAATCGAACCCGCGACCTCAGGCGTGGCAGTCGGTTACACTAACCACTACGCCATCGAGATCGTCGGATGGGAAATATTTCTCTGTTGGGCCTAGATGGGCCGCTTTTTTTTTAAACTACACGTCCCTCACAAGGAATAAATACTGTGCCGCGAAGATCTTTACAAACATTTAAACACGGACACGAAGTACACCTAGACTCGGAACAACTATTTGTAGATTACACAAATGTTTGTCCCGTATAGGAATCGAACCCATAACACTCGGCATAATCGCAATGGCAAGGCGACCACGTGAACCATTACACCATCCCTGCATTCAGTCTTTAGATTGAGTCAGTACCGCGTAAAGCGAAGAATACTCTATATGTTTTAAGAATATGTTCAGAAAAACACAGCGACGTTTTATATAACTAACTCACATTTGTATATAATGGACGAGTTAACAAATATATACGATTAGGATTAGAAGCATACATACATACATATGTACATACGATACCGTACCACACCAAATGGAGAACTGTCATGGTAGATCATCTTAAGAAAAATATTTTACGAATATTTTCCTGTGTAGTATAGATACATACTAAATAAATACATACATATACATTGCGTATAATAAACCCTGTCCAATCCATTAAGGTCTTGTTTCTCTCTTAACAAACATGCTGAGAAAAATAATGAAAAAAATCTATATCATCGTACAACGTCTTCATAATATTATTAAGTACAGTATTGATCAGCATTTTTACCCCTAAATTACTGAAATTTCGCATAGTCTAGCAACACTCCACTAAACTTGACAAGGACGCGGAGCGTGGCATACTTTTGGCGGCATTTTCTAAGGCGTAGGTAGGTAGGCGCGGCGTAGCGCGGCGCGGTATTGGTGAACCTTTATGAACTTTAGTGATACTTAGGTATTATGATTAATAAGTTGTCGGTGTTGCCATGGGTAATCAATCTATTAACATATTATTTAAAATAAATTAAATTTACGGGGGCAATTTTTTATGATCGATTTTTATAAATGGATGACACTTACATACTCATAATAAGCTACTATATATTATCTTTAAGGATCGGACAGGGTTTATTATACACACTGTACACATACATATGTACATAGTCTTATATACCCGAAAGGAAAGTGACAGTGAAGAACAGCCAGTGTATCAAACACACGTTTCGTCAGCTATGATTTTGGGTACCATGTAATAGTATCCATTATATGTGTTTTAAGATAAATTAGTAAAATTGTATTAACCTTCCCTTTCAAATAAGAAGCCAAGCATTAGATATGAAATTTTAAAAAAATAATTGCTCGTTTAGCGTATTGGTTTAAGTGGTTGCCTTGCCACTACCGCCGCTCTGAGTGTTGTGGGTTTGATTCCCCACACGGGACAATAAGTTGTGTGATTCACAAATGATTGTCCCGAGTCTAGGTGTTCATGGTGTCAGTTGTTTGAATGTTTGTACAGTCACCCGCGGCACAGGAATTATGTCTAGAGCGGGACTTGTCTTTTTAAATATAAAAAAAAAAATACAGAAGGCTTTCCAAATTCAAATTCATATAATTTATTGTCAACTAAGTTTACATAAGGTGCTTCAGTCTTAATGCCTTATACAAGCATTACAATATTAAGACTGCGCCGAGCGTAAGACGCGGTTGGACTGAATGACAGAGCTCGATATTCATATCGGCGCGCGACCGCCATAGTAAAATTGTATAGAGGATTTGAAGTGATTTTTTGATAAATATGTATCTTTATTGTCAACTTATAACTTAAATATTTGGGACAAACAAATTGTAATATAACTATTTAGGTTTCATTTAAGCTGTAAAATAGGATAAATTTCTACTGTTATAATCTAAATTTCTTGCCCGTTCTTCTCATGAGCCCTACACACCCTAGCTTTGCTGAACGTGGCAGTAAATGTAAATTCACAGGAAAAAATTTACGTGTAACTTTGACATTCATAAGTGTTACCTTGTAACCTAATTTGAATAAATTTATTTTGATTTTGATTTTGATTTTGATTTTGATTTAAAAATCACATAACACGAGCGTACGATTTTGCATTTTTCGTGCAAATTTAGGTAATTTTGAAGGCGAAAGTATTAATTATTTTAAGTTTTTTACACGGAGTAATTGTAAACACATTCATTTTTATGGTAAATGTATATTTTATATTTGTATTAAACAAAAAGTGTTGATTTTATCAACTTAACTGTGACCGCCTGTTTTGGCACATTTCGCTCGGCGCATTCTTAAGGGGAAAACAAGGCGTCGCACATATTAAGAGAACGGTTACATAGATCACTCAAATTCTAACAATAGTTTTTTTTTACTTTATGTTGACGTGAACTACAAAACCTATACTGCCAGTGACGTGAACACTACACAAGCTATCCTACCATACTTACAATATATATTTTTTTATGTTTGACGTTCTATATAACAGTGTGTCTCAATTCGAGAATGCAGGGTGAACCGACAGCCGGATATCTGGACAAGATTATCGTTGTTGTGCTCCAGATCATAATTTATGAACCGATTATGTGAAATGATTTATTATTGCGATATAACTGCGTTGAAAGCGTTGTAGTTTAAGAGGTTACCACACTTCTGCTGGTGCATGTTTAATGTCCTTCTGACCGGATTTCGGTCACGGCGGCCATTCTTACCGGAGACTGGCCATCTGCGCAGGAGATATTATAGTGCACAAGTATGTGCACAAACACAAGTGCACTCTCTATTCCCTAAATCCGATGGGACGGATTATCCAACACGACCGGATAGAGATCAGGCTCAGGACCAACGGCTTTACGTGCTTTCCAAGGCACTGGGATGTTTAACACCGCCAACTTCTTAAGTCCGAGCTCGTATTGAGATTTCTTATTAGAAAAACCTAATAACTTTAAACTTTGTTGGCTCAACCCGGGATTCGATCCCGAGACCTCATGCATAGCGTTCGCATTTACTACCGCTGCGCCACGATATTACACTATCACCAGCATGAGATAAAGAAAATTATGAGCACGCCCGTAGAGAAGTGTAATTCACAAATGGTTGTTCTGAATCTAGTTCTAAATATTCTAAGTTGTTTCTATAAGCGTGACAGACTATTGTCTCATTCTCGCAGATGCAATGTTTTAATAGATGATATTGCAACCGTACAAATTACAATTATGATATCCTTATAAAAAATGACCAATTTCATAATTTCAGCCGAAAGACAAGTCAACACAAAGTCCACTGAAACTACAATTGACTGTTTCAGAAATAGTCCTCTACTGAACATAGGCCTTCTCGTAGGTTGTCCACACAGAACTATCTTGGACTGCCTGTATCCAATCGCTTTCTGTGAACCTTACTAGGACGTCGGTCCACCATTTAGTGAGCTTGTGCAGGCTTACCTCTATATATTATGTATATGACTCCGAGTTATAACAAAAAACCTTTGGCCAAGAATAAACCTCTTATAGTACTGCTGTAAAAAGTTTTAAACGCACGCGAGTTATAAGTCATCGACCTACTTCATTATAATACATATTTATAATGAAGTAGGTCGATGAAATAGAGTAAGTAGGTTATATTGTTTTATTATGCAACAATACAAAGACTATAAACTATGTCTAACAGCGCTTACAATATTACTACCTTGGAATATTAGAAACTCTTTAGATATTTGTTCATATATTGACTGCAGGAATGGCGTAGGCCTAGGCGTGTTTAAGTGGTCGCCTCGCTATTGTTCCCGTGTGTTGTGGGTTCAATCCACACGGGACAAAAATGTATGTGTTCCAATAGTTATGCCGATTGTTGGTGTCTTTTGTGTCTGTTATTTGAATGTTTGTAAAAATCGCACACCAATTATTCTTAGATGTTCATAACAGATAAATATTATGAAAGTGACGATGGTCTCCATTGAAAATCAGCGCTGCGGTAATACGTCAGTATTATTGGTTGTCTTTTTTTGTTGTTTTATGAGAAAAATGATGTAGGCAGTCTTTGTGGCAATAAAAAATATTTTCTTTCTTTATTTTTCTTTCAAAATATCTTATTTTCCCCCGCTGGTTTTTTTTTTTTTTTTTTTTTTCGCATAGGTATAGTAACAGACAACAAATCAAGCTTGATTACAATGAACAGATTAATACAATTGTTTTAGATCTGATGTCCAATTATAACTATACACATCATTCATTAATTTTAAAGCATCTGTGAGAATAAACGTGAATACATGCAAAATATGTAGTTGAAGTTAAACAAACAAAAGAGAGAAGAAAAAAAAACAAAAATATGATGAAAATTTATATAATGCTTGGGTTAAAATTTTAAATAAAAATTTAAGAATTTCAGAATTACTACAGGGATATATTTTCTTTTAACAAAGAGCTTTTAAACACATAGAAGCTGTCGTGAAAAATATCAAATTTTGGACAAATAGAGTTGTACTGATAACACATTCGTAAGATTGGATTATTCTGCGAAACATTATTATTGCTAGCAGGTATAGAAAACAGTTTGGGGATGCGCACAGATCGCTTTGGCGTTTTAAAGTCAAGCTTTTCAACAAGTTGGCTATCAATCGAGCCATTTATAATCTTGTGCAAGGTGCACAAATCACTCATCCACCTTCTCCTTTCAAGGCTCATAATTTTGAACCGCTGGAGACGATCACTGTACGCGTGAATCTTTCGTCTCAGACCCAACTTGGAGCATAAGGCTCTAACAAATCGTCTCTGCACTGCTTCTATTCGATCAATATGAGTTCCGTATATAGGTAACCAAATACATGAACAGTACTCAATTATACTCCTTACTAATGAGTTGTAGAGGATCAGCAAAGAGTCAACTTCCTTGAATGGTTTCGCATTCCGTAGGACAAAAGATAGCATACGGTGCGCCCTACTGCAAATATGGTCATATTGAGGTTTGAAAGACATTGCTGAATCAAAAATCACCCCCGAAATCCCTCACCACAAGTACACGCTCTAAGCTAACACAATTTATATGGTATGCATAATTCGGCAGCTTTTTATTTTTAGTGAAGGAGATAGTCTGACACTTTTTTATGTTAAGGGACATTGAATTTACATTACACCAATGCACAAGAGTGTCAATGTCACCTTGAAGTTTTTCACAATCCTCATAATCAGAGACACACCTAAAGATCTTTAAATCATCTGCGTAAGCTAAACATTCACTATTAAATTGAAATAATAAATCATTTACAAATAATAAAAACAAAAGAGGACCCAAATTGGATCCCTGCGGGACTCCAGATGTGGCCAAAAAAGGCACAGATTCATACCCACTGAGTGCAACTAACTGCGTCCTATTTAGTAAGTATGGCGAAATATAAAATCAAGTAATATAAAATGATTGACACGATCGAACGCCTTGGAAAAATCAGTGTAAATAGAGTCTACCTGCTTTTTATCATTGAACGAGCAGCATAAATAATGTGTGTAACTCAAGAGGTTACTTTTAGTGGACCTACCGGAGATAAAACCGTGTTGCCGAGGACTCAATTGTTGTTTCAAGTGGGCATATATATGCTTGTAGATGTAACCCTCAAAAATTTTGGCGAACCAGCTGAGTATACAAACAGGGCGGTAATTGGAGACATCACTTCTATCTCCAGATTTGTATATAGGTATTATTTTAGCAATCTTCCATAGTTCCGGGAATGTACCTTCATTTAATGACTTATTGTATATTATAAACAGGGGCTCTACCAGCGCTGATGCACAAAGTCTAATAAAGATAGGTGGAATCCCGTCAAACCCACTACCTTTACCCAAGTCTATGCTGTTCAATTTATTTTCCAAATCGGTTTTTGGTATATATACCGTACCAATAGGATAATTACACGCTGGAAAATTGGGAATGTAATTACTCGTGTTACTCATATTAGAGCTGTACACTGATGAGAAAAAGTTCGCAAAAAGGTTAGCTATATCCTCCCCAGAGTTACTCCTAGTGTTTAAATAAAACATTCTACTTGGGTAGCTGTTAGTTATTCACTTTCCCTTCGTGTAACGCCAAAAAGCCTTAATATTGATTTTAAGATCATTCTCTATTCGCTCAATGTAAGCTCTAAAACACTGGTTAGCCACATCCTTGAACCTAGCTCTAAGCATAGAGAACTCATCATAATCGCGGGGATACCCGTATCGTTTAAAAGTAGAGTGGGCTTTATGTTTAGACCGAATTAGCCTAATTAAGTTCTTGGAGAACCATATAGGATAGCGATTAGATGTTATTCTTGTTTTTGGCGTGTGTTTTTCTATAATCGAGTAAATTTTATTGTAGAAATATTGAACGAACTCATCACAAGATAACAGTGACGCTTGTGATTCCCAATCAATTCCATTAATATCTGTTTTGCAGCCCTCGAAATTGGTTTTTCTATAGCACAGCCTTTTAATTGCTGAATTTTGTGTAATATTGGGCAAAGCAATTCTTACTGTAAGTTCAAAAGGCGGATGGTGTGAATCAATACGACTAATAGGTAAAGCCGGTAAGATTTTTACTAGATCTGGGCAGTCAGTAATAGTCAGATCCAGGATTCTTCCATTACTATTTACCGTGTGGTTAAGTTGGTATATGGTTGTTAAATGAAAAAGATCGTGTAAGGTTTTCGACTTTTCGCAGTTATAATTGAGTGGACATCCGTCTATCTGCGACCACTTAATATTACCTATATTCAAGTCTCCTAATATACATGTTATCTGATTAGAGGCACCATCAAGTAGTTTTCTACATTTATCAAAAAATTCGCTGACGATATTTGATCTTAAATAGTCCGGCAAATATACAACACCCAAATTTATCACAATAGATCCATTCAACACAACTTGAATCCATAGATCCTCCAAATCCATAGATACCCAATCATTTTTCAGTACAACTTGTAACTTTTTTAAGTAAGCAATAAGTACACCACCGCCGCCCTTTTTATACTGAATACGAAACCTAGCGTCGCGATCTCTGCGCTCCACACAATATCTGTCATCAAAAAGTTCTGAGGATAGTATTGTATTATCAAGCCAAGTCTCTGTTAAGCAAATTATATCGTAATTATTACATTGGATTGCGTTATGAATATCTACAACCTTATTTTCATACCTCTAACATTTTGATAGTATAAAGACAGTAGCATTATTAACATCAATAAGATACAAATATCACTTAAAATGTATTAAGAGAAAAAGAAAAAAAAAACAAATCTAACTTATTAACTTAAGGCTTTCAAAACTTCTTATTAATATTTAAGTAGAATCTACGGCTTTTTTAACAAATATACGCCCATTTCTCACCCATACAAACTGATATCCAAGTTCCCTTGCCCTTTTGCGCGCTGATGCATGAAGAGATTTGTTCATAGGAGAAAGATGCTCCGACACGTAGACTGGTTTCCTTTCACCCGCAATACCCAATAGCGCAGTGTTAAGTTTCTCCTTCTGGTTTGACTTATTATATCTATGCACGGCAGAGAAGTATTCATCACGAGCCCTCACACTCCTGAACTTCACAATTATAGCTCTAGGTAGTTTGCTCTCTTTGTTGATCCTTGCCACCCTCGTGCACTTGACTATGTCATCATCCTTTAAATCGTAACCGACGACACGGGAACTTTGTACCAGAATATTTGTCAAATTCTCATTGTGATGCTCTGGGATACCCTGTATCTCCAAGTTATTTTCACGTAAATGTTGTTCTAGGTTATACAGTCGTCCTCATAGTTCAGAAACCGTAGTTTTAAGCGCGTTGTTTTCTTTTGATAATGACGTATTGTCCTTGATAAGAGTTTCCATGGTTTTCTTTAAGTCATCATGTTTCTCACTCATAAAGTCCAGGGACTCGCGGAACTCCATTATATCCTTTTTAATAGGGGCTAATTTTCCCTGCAATAAACCTGCTATCAACTGGGGTAGTTCAGTTCTTATTACTTCAAGAACACGCTCGCTTATAGCCGATATTAATGCTTCCTCTCTGCCACACATAAGTCCAGTAGAAACAGGGCTATCACTAGAATTCTGTTCAGTGCAAGGGGGTTTCTTTCTAGAGGTAACATTTTCTGAGCCATCTTCGTAAGGTTTGGATACGGCAGACGATTCCTCATCCCTCATGTTCCGTACCGGAGTGTTAGTATTTCCAACTTTAGGCTGTTTGCTCCTGCATTCGTGACATACCCACTTGAGTTTCTGATCTCTACTCATAGAAATGTATTGCTTCTTATCTAATATGTTAGCACACGGTAAGTCATAAATCTTGAGGCATTTGTTACATTTTAAGTAATCTCGGCCATCAATAACACCACGACATCCGGCACAAACAATTTTTGACGACATTTCTATAATAATATGATTCGATGCAAAATTTTTCAATTTTATAGCAAATATGGCAAAATTTGTTAAATTAAAATGACAAAAGTAATCAGCGGTCACCGGGATTCGAACTTGAAACAGCCTACGCTAGTGATAGAACGCTCTTCAACGCACGGCTACGCAAGTTCTACCGGTGTGTAGTGAATTTATGCACCAGTATCTATCGCCACGGTTCTCTTAGACGGGTGATATGGATGAGTTTGTTCAATTCTTTTGTTAACACTAATGAGTCCAAAGTTCACTTTAGCATGATTTGTAATATATTAAGTGTCAGTTGAAAAGTTTATTAGCTTTAAAAAGCGAATAATAAGTCAAATTTCACTAATGTTTTTTCACTGTTTCGTCACTTGAACACTTAAGTTTATTCTAAGTTACTTAATTATATTATAAACTCACTTTTAACACGAATTTAGAAAATAAATCACGAATAAGTCCAGTAGCACGTCCGCTCACAATGATGTTAGGTATGTTATATGTTTTCCCGTGCTTTTAACCATTGCTTATATTCGGAGGCAATGCGGTAGTGATGGTGATTACTGGATAGATCCTGGGTTTAAACTATACCGGTAGACAAAGTTCTTGTCAAAAAAAGTTAATAACAGCGCGGAGCTTGGCATTGTGTCCAATCAACGACAATAGGTTTGTGCCCTAACGACGTAAAACCACGGCAAACTATTGGTACAACTCACTTTTACCTGTTCCTTCAGAGAAATAGGCGTGACACTATGTATATATGGATTAGCACTAGCTAGAACAGTCTCCCTAACGATCCACCCCAAGACACAACTATCTCTGTAACACACAAATCTCTAGTTTGCCGTGCTATATAGAGTTTGGCGTCTCCAAAAGTGAACCAGGGTCATACATCACGGCGGGAGTGAGCGATTGAGTAATCACTCATCGTATGAAGCGTTATAATCTGAATGTAGGCTGAAATAATTAATTAAAGTGAGTGACTGCGACCGTTCACTGACGCGTTGCATCACATCTGCGGGATATTATTAGAGAGACATACAGGATGTTACTGCGTTATTGTTTTCTAGCTAAAAGCTAGTAGGCTGGAGCTTCGTGCCCATTTGTCGGGTTTATTAACTATATTATATTTGGCTCGCGACTTCGCTAGCGTAAATGTAGATTAAGTTAAGTTAGTAACAGTGATTTTTCTGGATAAAAGGTACATAGGTACACACAAGGACATAGGTCCTTTTCTGTTCCCCTGACAACGTGTATGCGAAATTTCATGGTGATCGGTCGAGTAGTTACGGCATGAAAGCATAACAAACAAAGAAAATAAACAAACTCACATTGGCATTTATAATATTATTTACAGCAGTTATTAGCACAACTTAACAGTCACATTTAGGTCTCATATTCTTTAGAATGGTAATTATACACCACGCTTCTATAGTAAATTTTTTAACCGTATAATATACACATTGCTCACTTCGGGTGTTGAACCTTCACAATTGGAATATACAATTGGCTGTATAGTTAAACGGAAACCTATGCCATGGGCAAATAAAACAATTGATTTGTAATCATTATATTGAAAGTGCCATTTATGTATCTTACATTATAAAAAAGTAAAAAGTGTAAACATAGAAGACATTTACCAAATACTAATTGGCATGGACTATTACCTAAGCCTTGTCTAAAATCGTAACTTCTTAACGAATTTTGAAGGAGTTTTCACAGTTTGGAGCAGCGGATTTAAAATCTAAATCTAAGTCATATTTTATATTATTAGAAGCGTATGATGCGTTATACACTCTACTATTACGAAACGCTAAAAAACCGGACGAAGCCGCGGCAACAATCTAGTCATTCGTCTAGACTAACATGCAAATAAATACTAACTTGCATGACAGCATTACATGTTTTTTTTTTTGTTTGAATTACATGCCATTGACGGCAACATCCTGTACATAATGCAAGATCTATATTGGCACAGCGCGACACGCACCGACGCAGGTTACAGTACGATGCACTCGCGGTGACGTCATCACACACGCCGGTGGATTTCATTAATATGCGAAGGGTGATGCGTATAAGATAGAAAAACTAGTTGCTACCCGTGGCGTTATTCGCATAAATCCCAAGTGAAATACGGAACGCATTCTGGAGTAAAAAGGATCCTCTGTATTAATGAAAGATAGAAAATATTTTATTTGTAATCTTCATAATACAATATAATAAAATATAAACAGGATATAGTCTAGTTATTGCTGATGTTATATCAGTTTCAGCGATCCAACTACCATTCAAGGTAGCGAGTTACCGTGACGTGTTTAGTCGGTAGGACCTGGTACTATCCATATATTCTCAAAAGCATCCTGAAGGCGTTGTTATATTGGACAACCAGAGTGTTGTAGGCCTTCCGCGTATATTTCGCCAAAGCTTTAAAAAAGCTTCTTTACTTGCTCTGAAGCTGGAGCAAATCTACGGGCGATTATATTGCTTCTGACCGCCAACGCCCTACGCTCACGCTCAATGTCTAGATCATCCGTCAGGTCTGCAGTTACAATGTGGCCTAGGTATCTGTATTGCTCGACACCAGATAAGGCTATTGCGTTGAGTTTGACAGAAGTCACTTCCCGCGGATAATTATTGTTTGCGGTGAAAACTATGAACTCGCTCTTTTTCAGTTGTATTTCAATCCATGAGCTAACGCAAGTTCTCACACACATGCAACAACCTCCGGAGTGTGCTGCTCGACGGGCTCAGCAACACTATATCGTCCGCGTAACTGATGTTGTTGACATTGACGTCTTCAATTGAACAGCCCGCATGCATGCTTTAAATTTCTTACGGCTTACACTTATATTATTATAAGATACCCCGCTTTTCGGTTGCCCTTGCACAGCCCACATCTCATAATCAAGCCGCGCCTGCTCGTGTAGATGTTTTACGTGCTTATTCCACCTAACAACGTATGATTTTTTGTCAGGGTGTTGCTTAGTCAGCCTATCACACCTATTGCTAGTTTGGGTAACCGCGTCCTTCATTATATTAATCATTCTATTGTACATTTTGTCAATAGTATATCTATGGTCAGTATTTGTACATAAACGATTACAACAATGTGCACATTCCGTAAGAAAAATTAACTCTCTTAACATTTAATGACAACATTTACTATAATTATTTGTTTGATTTGTGTCCCGCTCTCCCATATTACATTATTGTTATATTTAATATTCGTGTCAACTTTACTTTTTAATATTTTTAAGTTATAGTTTATAAGTAACGGATAGTGACCGGACCAATAAACATTATAGCAAGCATGTATCTATATCTACTACAGAATCCCATATCGCTTCCGTGACAAGGCAATGATCGAGTCCACTATGTGTTCCGTGTATCTCACTAACATAAGTATAACAACCCGAGTCAATACCCCGTTTTCTATGTCTACACACAACCATTATTGTTCTTTACAAAATAGCAAAAGTTTATTGCCAAACTGCCTACCTGGATGAGCGTTAAAATCACCCAAGGCAAATACACTGTCCTCCTCCTCACCCTAAACAATAGCACTAATTGCGCTCATACAGTCTGTTAATAGCACTAAGTTATCAGAGCAGTCCGTCGGTAAATACGCATTAACTACCACGAAAGAACAATTACTCACCGAGACTTTATTGGTACAAATCATTTCATGATTACACTGCACTATCTTGACATGTGAGAAGGCGTCGCCACGCCACAACAGAACGACACCTCCGTGCGGACGCCCGCGCAGCGGCCCCACGCCCGAATCAACCGCAGACACACCGGTCGCAATAAACTCGGAGTGTATGACACTCAGTAGTAGGATGTCATGAGGGAGTAGCCACGTTTCTTGCGGTGCTATCACATCAGCCCTGTTACATAATCCTCGAACGCATTCCATTGATTTCTTTATATCTTTACAGTTGAAGGTGATGAGCCTCAATTATGTTTTAAAGTAAAGATTACTTATTTTTACACTGAATAGTTACTAGTTACTTATTTACTATTACCTACATCTTCATTATGTCTCATGATCGCCTTGCCACTGACTCTGCACCGAGTGTTGTAGGTTCCATACCCACACGGGACAAAAATTCGTTTGATCTCACGTAGTTATTCTAAGTGTGTTTATGTTTATGTAATATTCCTGGTCACCGAAATAAGTAACCAGCAACTCAAAATCAAAAGATATTAGCCCGTCGTTTGCCAGCTTGTTACGAGCCGCTACATTGTGTACCTCTATTTACCAACGGCAAGGGCACTTTAAACCTTATTTTACTAACCTTAACGCTTAAAACTGATTGTTTTGCGGTTACAAATAGCTTTTTTTGGGTAAAGGACAAATTGTAAAGAATTTATATAATAGTTAACTTACGATAGGTTAAACATTATTCAATTGTTACAGAAGAAATCCTGGACTCCAGAACAGCGCTATGGATGTCAGCAGATGGACACATGGTGTTATACGCCACCTTCAACGATAGCCTCGTCCACGAGCAGAAGTATCCTTGGTATGGCGCAGCCCTGGACACTGATGATCCAGCCAAGGTAAAGTGATCTTTATATACTAGCTAGTCACTGTGGTTTGACCCACGTTTATGATTACTACGCTGCTCCCGTGGCTCGTATCGTGATGTTATATAGCATGTGTTACTCTTGGATAAAGTAGCTTTCTAACAGTTAAATAATTATGAAGATCTATGCAGTAGTTTTTATATATATGAATGTAATAAAAGCTAAAGGTCACTCATTCACTCACTGACTAAACACGAAATCTCCAAAAGGATTTTAACTGTAAAACTGAAATTTGCCAGGTATGTAGTTTAAATATAGATGGGGCTTTTTCGAAAATGGGTTAGAAAGCAAATTTGACAGATTTTACGTCGATGAAACTGCGGGCAACACCTAGTGAAATACCTAGTATTAGTAGAGATGTGACTAAAGCATAAACCTAATCACAGACTGCATATACTATATACATACCAGTCGCGTTTCTTCGAAGACGAAAATAGTGATATAATATTCGAGTCCAATAACGGATGACGCTTAGCGCTAGCAGCACTTTTAGCTATCCTAACTAAGTACAATATAATATTATAAATGCGAATGTTAGTGTGTTAGTCACGCTTTCACGCCTTAACTACTGTACCGATCATTATGCAATTTTGCATACACGTTGTTAAGGGTACAAAACAGTACATAGGGTACCTTTCATCTAGAACTACTGACTTAATTAAAAAGTACAAGCTTTACAGGGAAGCTAACGTTAGCTTTAAAGTGTAGTTTTATGCTAGTATAAGTGTAGATGTGCCAACACGTTTGGCTTGTCTATACTAATATTATAAAGAGGAAGTATTTGATTTTTGTTTGTTTGTTTGTAAGTATTTAACTCAAAAATTACACAATTGATTATAAAAATTCTTTCACCATTAGAAAGCTTGTATTATTACCGAGTAACAAAGGCTACACTTTATTTTTTTTGAAGTAGGTACTATTACTTTTTTCTTAGGGGAATGCTTTGAAGCATATCCCTCCGCGAGGGCGGACGGAGGAGTTATGTCGGACTCACCGGGGTAAAAGAAAGATGGTAATGATGATAATGGACGACAAAACCGCAATTGGTGGAGCCCCGCGAATCATTTTCACTTGCAGTAGCGACCCCGCAGAGGATTCGGCCCGCCGATGAAACGGCATACACACACACCGCCTAAAGTACTACTAACAAAACTTAATCTAATCTACTCTTACGCGGGCGAAGCCGCGGGTAAAAGCTAGTATAGAATATAACAAGCGAGACGTCTCTAGTACTGAGCTAGCATGTTCTATGGTCTGTATGTATTAGCATTAGCTTAAATCCCATTTGCATGTAGTCCAATTGCGTCAGTTTCTGTATATGAAATTTATAGGACATGCGCTGTCGACTGTGTGACCAATTCCCTTGTTTCTCTTTTTTATTCGTATTTATAAATGTTTACACACACACACGATTACCGATATGCTTGAGGCTGGTTCCTATATTTAAGAAAAATCGTTTCAGCTACGTTCGGTCAATGTTTTTTCTTAGAGTATGTGTCAAGAATTAACTGTCAGTAGGTAAAACGCTGCCAAGTAAGCAATAGAATTATGCACTGGAGCAGAGCGGAGATTTTATGCAATCCTATTGGTTAATATTTCTCCGTTTCTTCACTCCGCAGTCCCGCTCCGCTTCAATGGGTAGGCAGCCTTAATGTCGACAGCTATAATGATGATGTGGGTTTGATCCCCAGTTCGAGTAATGTTATTTAAATTTTTCTAAGAAAGTTCTCAATAGCAGCACACATTCTGGAAACTATATATAAACTTTCCTATAGGTGTCTATTCCATTCCGTGGGACTTGAAATATGTACAGTGAGTTGCAAAAATGCATACCCATTTCAAAAGTAATATGGTATACCTAACGGAAATCGATACAAGAACTGTTAAGTAATTTTTTTATATCGTAATAGATGCTTTCGATGACTCACCATATATTATTCTGTCGCTGTGTTCGAGTTTCTTTTCGGTTGAGATTATAATATCTTATAAATTGCACCTATTTGCGAAAATGAGTACGCGTTACAATATTTAAAAAAAAGAACTTCATCTCGATTCATATGCATTTTAATTCGAGTGTTCACAGGATTTTGGACCTTAAGGTATCCATGCACTATTGCAGGTGACTGTACATCGTCGTACGCCTTTATCCCTGAACGGGTACCCATCGATAAGTTACACCCACATTTCACCTTCTATGGTTAAAGGTCCCACGTAACTGGTACAAGTCTATTACCCTCTACCGACAGCTCTAAACTTCATGCTGCTAATGGGAATTTCGTGACAGAAAACCTCTATAACACTTTGTCCAACAATCTCGAGACTTCATACACAGCAGTATTTTTAAGCACACCAACAAAATAACTACCACGCTTTACATAATAATGACATTTTATACTATTAATTTGGTATTTATCCAATAACAGGTATGCATGACAATTGAATTGTAATTTTATATTTAAATATATACCAATATTATAAAGCTGAAGAGTTTGTTTGTTTGGTTAAACGCGCTTATCGCAGGAACTACTGGTTCGAATTGAAAATTCTTTCTGTGTTGGATAGCCATATAATATCACGCTACGACCAATAGGAACAGAGCATAAATGAAAAATGTTGTAAAAACGGGGTAAATTATCTTATATGAAGCAGACGAAGATGCGCGGGTAAAATATAATAATTAAGAAAATACGTAAAAATATAAAATCAAATTAAATTACAATTTCCTTATGATTTAGTTGACTACTATTACTTTTAGTTATCTTATTTAATATTGTTTTACGTTTACGCACTTTTTATACATAGGAATTAAACAACTTTATACGGATTTTCTTATTGATGCAGACATATCCCGAGATCAGAAGCGTACGGTACCCGAAGCCGGGCACAAACAACCCGACGGTGACCCTGACAGTGGCGGACATCGCAGACCCCAAACACATCCGCACGAGGCACCTTACACCGCCTAAAGTCATTATTGAAGAAGGGTAAGCTTAATACTATTAATAAATTAACTATCGCACGGTTTAAATAATATCAGGCCTGTTAATTAATTATCCTACTGCTAGGCACGGGCCTCTTCTCAGTATGTACAGCGTTAGGCAATAGTCCACCATGCTGACCTAGTGCTTAAACAGTGGAGTAAAACATCGTGAAGAAAGCTGCGAGTCTTAGGGCTTGTACTACCACCTCCAGATATAATTTATCTATAAGATAAAAGTCTCGCCATCTCTCTTCTTTAACCTAACACGAGTGAGACAGCATGCGATTTATCTTTCGGATAACTTTTACTTGTTAGTGGTAGGATTGGCCGTTAGAGTTGTAGATAATGTTCTCAAATTAATGAAAGGTCTGCCAACCCGCATGTAGCTCGTGCGGTGGACCATAGCCTGCCATGGTCCATTGGCAGGGACCAAGCAGTGCTACAGTTTATGTACACAGCTGACATCATAAAGTTCATACTTAGTAAGTAGGTAACTCTAAAACTACCACTATACCAATGGGTTCGTTTTCCTAGTAGCCTAGAATATCACCCCTAGTCTAATCGAATAGTCGTTATGCTATTCCTGTAGCCTAAGTTGTATAATAATAAGTACAGTTCTTCTAGCCTACAAAATGTAATAGTAGGTACTTTGTTCTGATTCGTAAAGGCAGAACAAAGAGTACGTTGTTTTTATAGCGTAAGTAATAGCAAACATTTATTCAATGTTGTTATATCACGCTATATACATTTTATTGATCAACTTAACTAATGCTTAAAATAATATAACTAATAAATACCTTAAAATTATATAACAAAATAAGTAACGAAATAAAAAAATGAGTAAGAAACATAAAAGTAAAACCCTCAAATAGATATTATATCTAATATCTAGTAATAGGACCGTGGATACGTTATTCTAATGATAAACGTCCGCCTCGAAGGCGTAGTGGTTAGTGTAACCGACTGCCACGCCTGAGAAAGAGGGTTCGATTCCCGCACAAGTCAAATATTTGTGTGCATGACATGGTTGTTTGTCTTGTTCTGGGTGTTTCTTTGTATAATATGTATGTATTTAAAATATCCATTGTTTAGTACAAGCTCTATAGTTATCTCTTCTATCATTCTTGCTCAGTGTCTGTCGCTGACGGTCAGGACTTTTAGGCCTATTTTAGTACTCTTAACTACAACAATAAAACTTAACCTATCGATAAAATGTGCGGAGGCTACGGAGGCTGCGGAGGTTGCTGCGGTGGCTGCTGCGGTGGCGGTTGTGGGTGCTGTTGTCCCTGCATAACTATCTACACGTGCTGCACTAAGATTTGCTAGTGCTAACAGCGTGGGCGCTCAATGGCTGAAAAGATGCGCCCGTCGTTGGCGATAAGCCATGGTGTGTTAAAATCTACCAAGAAAACCGCACCGGCTCCGCCTATTTAATGTGGTCTTAGTTTTACGTGCTGTTTTGTGGCGATTTACTACTATAAATAAATAAGCTCTGCTTAGTTTGGGCTAGATGGTGTTGAGTGTATGTGTAAAAATATTATCATTATAAAAAAATGGGTACCTGTGTTGTTCAATCAGTCTACTTGGAACTAATGCCACTAAAATAACATGTACGTTAAGCGGGGACAGATTTGCACTTGTGATGATACTAAATGAAGCAGTCGTAATGCTTCATTTCTCTTTATCATATGCTTCAACCCCCGGTTTTTAAACCACTTTCTCCAATAAGCCTCTGATCTGTTCAGTAAACGTTCACTTAAATCTTTTCCTTCCGGCTGTCTGTTATTCCAGACGTAACTAATCTAAGTTAGACTCCACGAGAATAATTTGAATAGATAAAACAGTTACAAAGTTAAATGAACTTCAAAACGATTTATAGAGCCCGGTTCGATTTCATTACGAACATTTACACAAGCATACAACGTATGAGTGAAGGAAACAATAAATTGAATTCAAACAAACTAATCCGTTTCATGCTCTCGTTCAAAGTTGTGTTTATGTTGTTCATTGTGTGTACGCCAGTTTATTTGAATTGGAAATTGTCTGGAAAATAAAGTCTTGGTGATGTTACAAGATTACATTGCTAAATGCTAAAGACTATTAAAAGAATCTACTAAAACTAGTTTATAAAAGTACGACCCTTAAAGAAAAAAGAAAGGAAAGGAAAAAATTAAAGCATGAAGGCGGAATCAAATTCTTTTTAAACCGTGCATCCATAACAAACTAAACTATACCTGACATCGCCGTTTAAATAAAAAGCTCCATTATAAGCATTTAAGGTCGATTTATATCTACAGACATTGAGTGTGGCAGACACGTGCCGTGGCAGACAAAATGATATTCTTCCATACAGTAACTATTAACGTATTTATATCTATCGTAACACGGCCGTACAGACGCTTACAGACACGTGTCGTGCCCGGCCAGTATTCTCGGAAAGAATATTTTGTCTGCGCGGTTCATGTCTGTACGTGTCTGTGGCTCCTTGCCGGGCAGTGTGAATAGAGTATCGGAACTGCGTACACGTGCTTTCTTTTTTATTTTGCATTTTTACAATGGATAACGAAAAGCTCATAGAATTTGTACGAGATTACAAATACCTTTATGATTTAAGTGATAAAAGGTATAGTGACAATCAGAAAAAGGATCAGGCGTGGAACGAAATAGGAATAAAACTTAATAGTAATGGTGAGTACATATTTTATTTTTTTATAATGTATTTTACACTTTTTTTTAAAGATCTTTAACTCTAACAATATTTAACTTATAAAAATAGACACAGTCACATAATATAATTTACTTAATTTTAATTTGACTTGACAGGCTAATGACGCCTTTATTAGTCTTTCAACAACAATAGTAAGTATGTTGGGTTTTTATTAGATAACATTTTTTCAACTTAAAATTAGTATAGTTATGGTCAAACGACAGGACACCGATATAATCACCTAGTAGTTTAACGCTCCTTCGGGTGAATCGAAAAACCTAGCAAAATTCTCTCTGACATTAAATGCGGCTACCTGATGATTTCCACCCTGTCTAGGTAGTTTGACAAAGAATATGATGCAATAATGTTTTCTTCATTATGTGAATGCTGAGAACCACCAGATTTTATATAATTATGTAAGATACACGTCGCCATAATAACATTGTCTGCATTATCTGGATCAAGTTGTATTCTCCTGTTATAGATACGAAATTTTTGAGACAAAATCCCAAATGCATTTTCGACAACTTTTCTTGCACGAGATAGTCTATCGTTGAATGTATTTTTTCTTTGGTCATCTAGTTGAGGTTTAGGATATGGTCTCATTAGATAAGTTGTCAAAGGGAATGCTTCATCTCCTATGATAACATATGGCGCTGTAATTTCAGTGCCAGGTAAATTTGTGCTTTCTGGAACGTTAAATGTGTTTGAAATTAATGCTTTTCCGATGTTTGAATTTGAAAAAATACCTCCGTCACTGTTTTTTCCATAAGCGCCGACGTCGACACATATAAACTTGTAGTCAGCGTCCACAATTGCCATCAACACGATTGAAAAAGTTTTTTTATAGTTAAAGAACTGAGATCCAGAGTTTGCCGGAGCAGTTATTTGAACGTGCTTGCCATCAATGGCTCCTATACAATTTGGAAAATTCCAAGTATTCCAAAACTCCTCTGCGATTTTTTGCCACTGTTCTTTTGTAGGGACAGGCATTGTTTCACTCATCAGCCGTTCTATTATTGCACTGCAAACCTCTTTCACTATCTTGTGTACAGTGCTTACTCCTAGTCTATAACTAAATGCTATAGAAACGAAGGAGTCCCCAGTAGCCAAAAATCTGCAAATAAAACATTATGATATTATGATTATGATATTTGTTTTCCTTGTTTCAGGAAATGAATGTAAAAAAGCATGGGCACTGTTGCGAGATGCCTTCAGACGTTCTCATAAAAAGAAAAAAGATACGAAAAGTGGACAGGCTAGTGTTCGTGAAAAAAAATGGAGGTACGAAGAAGAAATGTCTTTTTTGTTACCGTACATGAAAGAAAGGCCGACTAAATGTCCAATTCCACCTGTACCCGGTTTTAATGATTATGCACACGAGGAAGAGGTTGCTCAGTCACCTGAGGTTGAGCAACAAACGACTGACACATTTACACCTGAGGTTAGTCAACAAACAGTTGGTACATTGCCAACTACACCCTCCCCAGCTCAAACTCCAAAGCACCCTCAGCCAAAGGGTAAACGAGGCCAAAAAGCAACTGATGAAACACCTAGTACTGTACTAATGAAGTATATAATAGAGAGTAAAAATAATACTCCACCGCCGGACGACATCGAACAAGTTATGGCTGGAGTTGTAACTACATTGCGATCTTTTCCGCCCAGAGAGAGGGCTATTGCAAAAGCAAAGATATTTAAAATAGTATCTGACATGGAAATAGAGATACTGAGCAGGCCATCAACGAGTTCTACGGTATCCACGCCATCAACATTTGACACTTATGAAGACAATACTCCTATGCCAGAAACAATACAAGATTTTTACCAAGGTTTTCAGCCAGACCTTACTGACGAAAGGGTGTATCGGCACTTAGAATAGTATTCCACTTTGTTTACACAATAATAAATAATTCTGTAATAAATCTTACCTGAGACATACTGCTAGTTTTTCTTTTGGTGACAAGGCTTCCTTAAAAACTGTATCTTGTTTGGTTATCAGCAATTCAATTTTGTTTAGTAAAATGTCAAACTGATACCGGCTCATACGAAAATATATGAAAAATTTTTTTTCATCGTCAACAAGTTCTTTAAAGAGTGTCCAGTATTCTCCTTCTAATTTTCTTTTCTTAAGCATAGGATGTACAGCCATGCGTTTTGCTCTTTTTTTAGTTTTATCTTCTTCTTCTAACAATAATGCAATTATGGACAAATCTTCAATAGAGAAGTGTTTGAACATTTTCAATAACATGCTTTTTCTTCTAAAGCTATGCAGTAACTGCCAGTGAGAGCGGACGCCGATGACGGTGTCTGTCGGTATCCGGGATGTGTGTCACGGCACGTTTCTATACGTTACATATAAATAAATGGTGTCTGTCGGTGTCTGTCACGGCACGTGTCTGCCACACTCAATGTCTGTAGATATAAATCGACCTTTATACGGCGTTTATACGTTATGGTTGAAATGCCTTATTTATAATTTAGACAGTTGACTGCTATTTATGTGACAAGTTTCAATCAGTTCCATAAAACTGATGACGCTTGATCGAGTACTGAACATACAAACATCTTTACAATCTTTTATATTCTATATATTTAAAATTATTTAAAACTCTGTCCATTTTTATCATTTTCAATAGTAAATTTCTTAATTGATATTGATCAAATATGATACCTAAGGATATAGCTTGAAAGTTGGGGAAGGAACTATAGTCTGTTTCAAATACAGAGTCCCTTTTGACACTTCATAGCACGTAACTTTGCACGTGTCGTAAATCTTATGAAAATTACATAAGAGATCTGTGCCAAGCAAGTTTTATTGCTCTGTTCAATCGACCTAGAAATCACTTTATTACTATGTCATTAATACACTTATAACTTCAACAAGTTAGAGTTGGGTTAATAGTAGTAGTTCCGTCAAGGAGGCGGCGGAGCGGGAGAGAGAGCGCTCAAACCCTCTCCCCAACCGCATAACCGGGCGCCGGAGGGCGCGAGATGACCCTCCAGCCACTTTGAGGTTTGAACTGGGGATGACGGGCTTCGTAAGCCTGCCCGCCATCCGATCAGCACCAGGTCCGAGAGGCGGCGTGCGTGTTCCCATGCGCGCCTCTATGTTGTTTCCGTCTCCCCTCTAGGGGCCGAAACGTCGCCGGGGTAGTGACTGCATGTGAAAATGATTCGCGCGGCTCTGCCGATTGCGGTTTTGTCGAGGAACACCGTGGTAGGTTTAGTCGGTATTACCGGGAGGTCCATTCTTATCATCATTACGATCTCATTTTTACCCCGGTGAGCACGATATAACCCCTCCGCCCGCCCCCGCGGAGGAATATGCGTCAAAGCATTCACCCACGTAAAAAAAAAGAATTAATAGTAGTAGTAGTGGAAGTGTTTTATAAAAAATAAACAATGCGATAAAATCCGTATAAAGTTTGTTTAATTTCAATGTATAACATTCGCGTTAACGTAAGACAATATAGAGTAACGAAACTCTTAAAAGGAGATTAAAATCTTTCGTTTACTTGTCTGTCTAATCTCGATATAAGTCAAACCGTTATTTAAATTTTTGCTAGGGTCCAGTACGCACACGAATTACTTATAAAAGTTTTCTATTTAAACCAAGAAACAGCGTCGGATACAAACAAAAATCCCTACATAAAATATTCCAAGACCCACTGCAATAAGAGACGGGTACCTAAACCGCTATAAGCCATAAAGAGACTAAGATAAACGAGCCGAACCCCATAAAGTATAGTCGATATTAAGGCCGACTCGATATTAAACATGAATATTTTAATAAACTTTCTCGATTAAAATTTGGGTATTACAGAATCGATATTGAAATTGGGATTTAACGGTGCTGTTGTTTATCGATCATTCTTACTTAAGCTTTTGCTCTCGATTTCGCCTGCGTGAAACAGTACAACAAGTAAACGTACACCAGTGTAAATATACAGGGTGATTTTGAAATCGTGTAATTCCTTTTAACCACGCATTCTACTGGTGATATAGAATAACCCTGACCATATTTTTTCTTAATTAGAATACAAATTTTTTTCATGAAATGATTTCAAATAGTCATATTTTAACCACCTGACACAATCTTAATATTTTACTAATTTAATAATAATAACATAACAATAACTGATGTCGTAAATAATAAGGGGCAGTAAAAAGGACCGCCCGCTATTATTTACGACATTAATTATTAATATGTTTTTTATTTTAATTAGTAAAAAATTAAAATTGCCTCGGTTGGTTAACATATGACTATCTGACACCATTTCACGAAAAAAAACGGAACAATAATTTTTCATAAAAATAATTCTAATTAAATAAAAATATGGTCAGGGTTATTCTATATCACCAGTAGAATGCGTGGTTAAAAGGAATTACACGATTTCAAAATCACCCTGTATACTATGTGGTTAATGGTTATCCAGAACATGATCTATCTATGTAACAAGTTTCATCCAGTTCCATAAAACTGATTACGCGTGATCGAGTAGCGAACGTACAAACATCTTTACAATATTTTATATTCTGTATATTTACAATTATTTGAAAGTAGGCTCTGTCCGTTTTTAACACGTTTCCTGTCCACTGAATCACATACCGCTCAGGAAACTTGCGCTTAGAAAGCATGTGTGTCAGGAAAAACTGCCCTGAACAACATATGGTTCATGAACGTGCAGGAATAAAAATGTCTCTCTACGCTCCTAAGCCATATGTGTTTCAGGGTAATTATACCTACTCCCGGTTTATTTTTTATATTTTTTTATTTAGTTGTGTTTTCTGCTGACAACATAAAAACAGTATTTTGTAAAAAAGCTTGAACTTGCGGCTTAATTTTGCTTTATTGTTTGGGACAGGGAACGTGTTAACTTAACTTTGTTTTCAATAGTAAATTTTATAATCGATATTGATCAATTATGGCACCTAAGGTTTTAGCTTGAAAGCTGAGAAAGGCACTATAGTCTGTTTCAAATACGAATTATTATTATTATTAATGTATCTCGGAATAAACCATTGTACAAAAAAAAAAAAAAATAATTAGAATCTGTACAAAAGTTGATACAATTGTTTCACAAACATAATCAACTAATCATTTCTATTGATATTAATCTTAAATAATTTAAACATCAAAATAAAGTAACATTTCACTGCAATACCATGGTTACGCACTAGGGTTATTTTTTTACTCTCAGTCATAGTGACGCGACAATATGAATCGAATAATTCGAGGTAAAAACAATTGTACCAGAAATACTTTTGTAAATTTGTATTTCATTTTCCATTCAAACATACATACTGATTCAATACTGTGTTTCCCGAAGAGACAGGTAGAGATGCGCTACACCCATGTTTTATTATAAATGTTTTATTTCCTACGTAACAGCAGGTGAACCTTTTGCCGCCTACTATACATTGGTAGTGATGCTACTTAAATTTCCTAACTGAATATCTTAATAACATTTAATGTGACCTAGTATTCAAACGCTGGACTTTCATCCTCAAGCATAAGGCAATCCGTTAAGTCATCCATCACCTATACATGGATGACTTAACGGACTGCCTTATGCCTGAGGATGACAGTCCAGTGTTATATAGCTACTAGCTTTTGCTTGCGGCTTCGCTGGCTTAAAAGTTGGTTAGGTTATGTTAGTAACACTACTTTATTTATTTTAATAAAGTATAGCCTATGTTACTCGGTAATAAAATAGATTTCTAATTTTGAAAATCGGTTGTATAGTTTTGGAGTTATATCCTTACAAAGATTAAAATTTCTCCTCTTTATAATATTAGTATAGATAAACATAGTTTTAATATAGGTAGTATAGATATAGCGATGGGGCATTGCATTTTCTTTGGGTCTACTACTCCTGATTTTAACATACCTAAACATAACCTAAAACCGTTTACGTAACCAACAAACAAGACATTTAATATCAAAGCTTCACGCAATCGAATATTTGTCAAAGTGTGGCATATTTCGCTAGTAGATATAATTTGAATATAAATTTTTAATCGATAATCACCCATCGGTAGTTTATAGATGAGTCGATTAAATATTATTTTAGGCTTAACTAGGCAGTTGTATTATGTCTTTTTTTGTTAGTTGAATATTTCCTTTACTATGCCAACTTAGATCTATTACAGTTTTACCTAGTAATTGTTTAACGAGACCCGCTTTTAATTCTACTACTTAACATATGTTATGTTAAATAAAAAAACATAATGAAATATAAAAAATAACAAACAATAAAAATCATTATTATAATTACTGCACGGATGACGTAGCGGTTTAAGTGGTCGCCATTGTCACTGCGCCGAGTGTTGTGGGTTCGAATCCCACACGGGACAAAACTTTGTGTGATCCACAAATGGTTGTTCCGAGTCTGGGTATTCTTTGTGTCCCTTGTTCGAATGTTTGTAAAGTCCCCCGTGAGACATGAGTTATTGCTAGTGCGGGAGTTGCCTGTTCAAAAATCTCGGATATACAGGTTTCCTCACGATGGTTTTCCTCCACCGTTAAAGCAAGCGATAATTAACTATTTAATAAGCATATAACTTCTAAAAGTCAGAGATGCGAGCAGAGATTAATTATTATATTGTTGTTACAGAGACTACTACTTCACGAGTGCACAGTGGGTGTCGCTCACAGAGGTCTGTGTCGTCTGGCTGACAAGAATGCAGAATCTATCCGTCGTGTCTGTCTGCAAGAGTCCCATGTGGTATTGTCAAGAGGTACGTATGTATGTACGAAGGCACAACGGTAGTGATAGTGATTGCCGAACATGAGGTCTCGGGGTCGATTCTTGAGTCTTGTCTGGTAGAATTATTGGGATTTCTTTGCTGATAATTCTCAGTAGTAGAACGGACTGACATATGGCAATAGACCATATCAAGTAATAGGGATTCTATTTCGTGGTAATTGAAGAAAGCTGGCGAAATGTGAATGAAAATGTTAGTGTTATAATGAAAATTGCTCAAGTTTTAGTTTAAGAAGTGTTTCTAACCTAAAAACCCATCCAAATATTGCGTACATACATACAGACTCATTCCTGTTTTTCAAAGTTTCGGTATTTTAACTTGCTACGATTCTACCATATCTCCTTTGCCTCATTCAACTGATAAGAATTACGATTAGCATTACAAAATAACAAATATAATTTATTTCAAAGTTAAAAGAAGAGATATCGTATTTTCGTTGTCGCGTCGGCGCATGGTAGGCTCATTTCTTTTAATGGATGGCGTAATGAAACTCTGTCTGTTCCGTACGTTTTCAATTTTAAATGCATAATAAAATTTTATACGAGGCTGAATATTGCGATCGTAAGTTATTTTTGTAGGCTTGTAAAATTACCAGTTTGCGATTTACTTTGGAAGATTTTTAGTGTATTTCTTGTCATAATTGCGTAATATTTTGCAGTATTATAGAACAAATCACGATTGTAATTTTCGGTGGTAGTACGCTGAAGGTAAAATTAAATGGAGGCTGTAGACTGCTTTAGCTTCGCTACCTATAATTTGGGACCTTAACACATAGTTGACAAAATGTGCTTACCCCTTCGGTGATATACAAGTTTGAATAACAAAATAATAATATCAGCCCTGTATTAAAATCTCACTATTGGGCACGGTCCTCTTCTCAGAGTTCTTTTTTTGTCACAAAGTTGGCAAACAAGCATACGGCCCACCTGATGGTAAGTGGTCACCGTAGCCTATAAACGCCTGCAACACCAGAGACATCACTTGCGCGTTGCCGACCCTTTAGGAAAGGAAGTGGGAAGGAGAAGGAGCGAGAAGGGGAAAACAGGGTGATTGGGCCTCCGGCACTCTCACTCACCGAACGAAACACAACAGTAGGAACACTCTATTTCACGTCGATATTCTGTGAGAGGATAGTCCTTCCCCGGTCGAGCCGGCCCATCCACCACGCCGGCCCAGTGCGGGTTGGCAGACTTCACATAATATCTTTGAGAATATTATTATTCGAACTCTCGGACATGCAGGTTTCCTCACAATTGTTTTCCTTTACCGTTGAAGCAAGCGATAATTAACTATTTAATACGCACATAACTTCGAAAAGTTGGAGGTGTGAGCCTTGTGACCGAATTCAAGACCTCTGGTCTGGTCTCCCACTAGACTATCGGTGCTGTCTGAATCAATGTCATGTTAATTGGATATTGTAATTGTATTTTTACAAATGATAGCACATTTTATGAATTTTTACATTGCCTTTTACTAACTATACATGACAACTACCTATCGCCAAAAATCTTAAACGTTCGATTATAACATTGGCAAACTCTCAAAATATGAGTTATGCACACTCATATATTTTTATGAGCAGCAATTGAGCTATATCCGAGTTGAGATACTGCCAGACTTATAATATTTGCAGTACTAAATTTACTTATCACTGTCATATCATACTATCACACACAGCTGTTAAGCTGGCGATATATGCAGTGGGAGGTTACATACAAATTCAGTATTAGTTCTAAAGTAAAACGCTCTACTTTGTTAATTTATACTCAATAATAATATAATAATAATATCAGCCCTGTATTAAACTGTCCTACTGCTGGGCACGGGCCTCTTTTCACTGTGAGAGGGGTTAGGCCATAGTCCACCACGCTGGCCCAGTGCGGATTGGCAGACTTCACAAATTTTCGAGAACATTATGGAGAAATCTCAAGCATGCAGGTTTCCTCACGATGTTTTCCTTTACCGTTAAAGCAAGCGATTATTTAATACGCATATGACTTCGAAAAGTCAGAGATGCGCGCCATGGGTTCGAAATCGAGACGTCTGCGTGGCACTCCAACGGTTTTCCACTAGGCTATCGCTGCTAAAAGTAAAGACTTTTGAATTTCGAATGATTAAATTACAATACATTCACACCCGTATGCGAAACACAATATCATCCAATCATAGGGTTATCTCGTATCCGAGCTGTTGTATTTTCTCGGATATTCTTATTCTTTTAAAAAAACAACTGCTGCACTAGGAATAATGCCTGTGTCGCGAGCTACTTTACAAACATTCAAACAACGAACACAAAGAACAGCCAGACTCGGCATAACCATTTGTGGACCACACAAATTTTTGTCTCTTGCGGCGATCGAACCAACAACACTCGGCGCGGTGGCACTGGCGGCGACCACTTAAACTACAACACCATTCCTGCAGTCAAAATAAATATTCGAAAAATACTACAGCCTATAGTTATTTTTTCGGATACAGAATGATCTTAAAGTAATTGAAGTATTCTTCCACTCAGGTATACAGGATATCATCAGGATCAGAAGGTTGGGTGGAATCAGCCCCGTCTCCGCTCTGGTCAGCCGGTGGGGGAGCTCTCGTGACCCTGGCTCCAGTTAGAGATGGACCTGCAGGCCTGTTCCGACACATAGTGAGGACAGAACACAACGCACATGGTCCAAGGGCGCTGCCATTGACACATGGTAGCTTTGACGTGGTGGAGCTGCTAGCTTGGGATCATGCCAATCAACATATGTGAGTATATTTTAAACTTGAGTATATTTTGCTGATTTGTCAGCTGCTATAGTAGCCCATGCACAAGGCATTGGGTTTGCAGTCGAGTGGTTGTAGATTCAATTTCCACACATTGCACTAATGCAGTCAATTTGCAACGCAAATTGCTACTATCTCTAAAAATCTTAAAATCATAAATCGCTTTTGTATTTTTAGCCTGTGTATTTTTTTATATTGCTCAAGTGACAAACAAACGAAAGAGCCACGTGAGGGAAGCGGTTACGAAATAGTGAAAACTTTCAGGCCACAAGGTATTTTGCGTGCTGTCAGTCTTTTAAACAGGAGTCTATTTTTGTAGCCAATAACAGGGACAAAGGCCTTTTGCTGATAGTATAGCACCTTCTTAAAGAATCTAGACAGCGCCGGATCTAGCCCTTGATTAAGGTAGTGTGAGATCGTCTTTTGCCTTAGGTCGACGCTCTTTTTCACGTAAATTCTACTTCGGTTTTATGTTAAATAAATAATAATTCCCAAATGTTTAACCTTGCGCTTAACTGTTTCCATATTTGGGCTGGAAAGTTTGTCGCTCTTACCTTTTTGGCTCTTAGAGTGACCGGCCTCTCGCTCTACCCCAGGGCCGGCGCTGAGCCCGGAAACTGTGCTCAACGTAAGAACACAAAACAAAGTCGTTTAGCGGTAGTTATCTCTAGGTTGGAGCTAGTCTAGCTTCTCTAGTCAAATCGTACCAGTTTTAACGAATCCTAGGAATAAGCGAAGCCTCGTTGTTTTTTGCCTAATAACATGGCTAGTCAAAGCCTTACATTGCTTTTTATTTATCTGAGTCTAGAAGCATCTTATATCCATTAATTGTATATTTATAATTCCCCCACGCCACAAGCTTCATCACTATCATTACTCTCATTTTCTTTTAAGCTGTTTTGATTACGCATAGCACATCAAAACATACGAATGCAAATCAAACGAAAACTTCGTATACGACGTTATCGCGCAATGTTTACAGAAACGCCATCCACTATACAAAGCTAACAGATACTGTAGCTCGCTGTACATAAGCCGATCTGCACTCTCAATACTGAATTCAATCGCTATAAAAGCTTTCGCACTCCGCACACTTGGAGCATCGGAAATCGACGTCTTTCATGACCATTCGCTACATCTAAGGAAGAAATTATTTCTCGCTACAGAGTACGAAGTGCAATTCTTCGTACACAGCTAAGAAATTGAATCGTGGCGGATACCGAGCTATGAATTTGAATGAACTCATTGCATTTTATTAATACTGAATAGTAAATATGAAACGAGTTCATAGAGTTTTGCGATATTGGATCCATGATAATTTTATCATTTTATCTTTAAAGAGATACGTCTAGTGGGAGAAAGCTTAGGGACTCTGCAGGGTACTCACGCATTACCGATGCTATGTATATATAATCAATAAACAATATGTTTATTATTGCCATAAAAGACTAACGAGGACACAGCTTTTCCTCGAGATTAGACCCTACTCAATCCAGGTATACAATATACTTATCATCGACTAAGACCTTTTCTTGATTGAATCAACAGGTACTTGTCTAATCTGATTTGTCCAAATGTGAGCGCCATCCAAGACTTAAACATGTTATCCTAAGTTTTTAAATCCAGAAGTACATCGTGGTTCTAAGCTATTCGGCAGTTCTACCAGAAAGCTTAAATGGTATTTCGATTAATAATGTTTATACAATTACAGCTATTACTTGGGTATCCCAGAAGGCAAGCCGGGTCAGCAGCATCTGTACCGAGTGTCCTCTGAAGCACCACGACCAGGCTCGCCACAGAAGCTGCCCTACTGCGTCACTTGTAACTCACAGGTCAGTTAACAGATTTAAGAAAACTAATATTGTTCGTTTAGCATATTTTAAGCTGCATTTAGAGAAGATCAAAGGCCTATGACCAATTTGTTTACTAGATTCTGTCCACATTTTTGTCCTTACTGTAGAGAAACGCAGTACATCGGTGTGTTTAGTGGACGGTTTACGCGTAATAGAGATGGATATTTACCGTTAGGCGTAAATAATACAAATGTTTTGAATATGTGTTGTAATAAAAGTTTACCTCTCAACAACCCACAGTAATTAATCTTTACAAACTTTTCACGATTATACTAATAGTGGGGTGCAAAGTGTAGAATCGCGGTACGGTAAACAGGTTGCTTCATTTGAAATTAATCATTCAATGGATTTCGCAATACCAAATAAATTAATTATGTAAAGTCAGTTTAAAGATTTATGAAACCTTTTATAAAAATTCTCTTACCGCTAATTACCTGTATAACACACGATGCCCGTAACTTACTGCACGACGCATCCCTTGACGTCACCTTTAATTAAAAACCAGGTGGTGTCTTTTTGATTAATAGCTTAAGATAAAATTCCAAGAAAGAAAAAGAAGACTATTATGTAAAATCATAGCTCATTGGTCCCTAGCATTAGCTTGCGGTTGTCTGCAGCAGTTTAGATTTTGATGTTAGGAAATTCTCTGTGGCAGCACTGAATTTCGAAATAAGGTTAGTAACGACAATAACATAGGTGACGAAATGTCCACGTATTTAAGACCCGAATTATCCCTTACATTCTCACCATATTTACGGAGGTGGTAATACTGAAAAATACATACGCCTAAATATTTTATACTTAATAGCTTTGGTCTCGCCGGTGGAGTATACGCAATATTTCTCGATCTTCGGCCATGACATGACCTTCGCCTTTTCCTTTACTTGCTCTTCTAGATGCAGATCCGAGAAGGAACAGTCCTTAATCTCTTTCCTTCCACTGGCTGTACTTTACGCAAAATTAACCTGTATGTAACGATTCTTTGACGCATGCTGACAAGCATCGACAAAGCACAACAGCAACGGTAACAACCTTACGCGTATGCGCAGCTTTATTGTTTATCAATATCTAAAAAGAATAATTGAAAATATAATTCTGTCAAATAAATGTGAATAATTATTTTGATTGTTTAAAGATTCTCGTTGCTATACAGATCAGTATCACAGTCAGATCATAAGTTGTGAATTTTTCTGCTTATTTCTAACGCGGTAGTTTTAAACTCTTCTGCTAAACTTTCCAGCGCCGCCTGCTTTTTTACTTTATTTTTATAATCACTGGCTGAAACATTCCTAAGCTCTAGTAGCCCTTCTACAAAACGATAAGTCTCTCTGTAATCTCATTGCTCCAACTCATTTTTATTGCTTCAAACGCGTTGCGGTGTATATGAAAATTTTGAACATGATCGAAAACTTTTCAACTACACTAGACACTTGGGCACAACGTATTCACACAGGCGGTGATGCGACACTAATTATCGTGTCACAATAAATTTCGCAATTAAAGACATTCGCGTTCATACAGAGACACTTCGGCTATACACTGAGTGTACCGTGTAAAGTGTCTTAGTCTAAACATAGCTTTGTCGTAAATATATGAAAGCTATAACAGAAACAATAAAAATATTTATGAAGCACTAATAAATATGTCCTAACTTGAACCCAGACGCCGACATTTCCTAGAACATCCAAATTACCTCGATATTCAGTTTCGGTATGATGCGGCATGGCATTACGCCAAAAACCGTAAGCTTTTGCAAACGTTCGAGTTATTCTAACATCTGGACATCGCAACATGTCATAACTAATGTTCACAACGCTAATACTGGTGTAATAATATGTGACATGAGATACCGCAGTTGTGGCTGAACATGTTAGATATTAGCGCTCGATGTATCGCAACTAATATTATAAATGTGAATGTGAGTTTGATTGTTACGCTTTCACGGCTTTACTACTCGGCGAAAAGTCATGAAATGACACGAATAAAACATTAAATTAAAAAAATTAAAATTAGTTTATTTTATACCAAACATAATAATTTTACAATTCCGCACAATGTGAGCTTGCAACTATACTCCATTTGGCTAGGCACCCAACCAAAGGTAAACAATATGGATGTGTCTGCCCACCCAAAAACATAGTCTAATAATAATATGTTGCTAAAGATCAATGTAAATACAACAATAACGATTACTAAATCAAATCAAACGATAACAGGGGTACTGAAAACTGAAACTAGCATTTGCCTACGGCTTCGTTTGCTCGGGCTCTGTACTTTTCCTGGATAAAAAATACACTATGTCCCGTTCTGTACCCCTAACAACGGGTATGTAAATTTTATAACGATCGGTCGAGTAGTTAAAGCATAAGAGCGTAACAAACATAAGTTAGGATATACTGTTTATTTTGAACACGGAGCAATGACAAAACACATACCCATTAAAACATATTTTATTTTTCATATCAGTAAATGACAATGACCAACCGGTGAATTGCAAGCTTTTCTCAAAATTAAGTTATATGTACCGATTCTTTGACGCCCGCAGCCAAGCGTTTACCATTAGGCGGACCATTTGAATGTTTGACACTATTATTATACAAAAAGGACACAGTCCATCCATGTCCGTATCGGCAAATCCGAAAACCAATTGCTACAATATATTTTTGTCAATCTCTATGTTTGGCAGCCCTTTATAGCACAAATACTAAATTGAATCCGACCCAAGCAATAACCAGTCAAACGAAAAAATATCATAGGCACGTTTCATTTACCAAACAATAAATGAATTCATGAAATACCTGCCGCATTACCATAAAAACTATCATAAATCGCCCACGTACCAATAACACGGACTATTTGCCATGGTAAACAGAATCATTCCAGATACAACGGATGATAACATGATCAAATAGTATTGATATAATTTTGTAACAAGAATATTTTGTTTGATCGTCCTAACTGGATAAAGGTTGCTTTTGTCTACTTTCTTTTACGTGTCCTTATTAACCTCTGAATCTTCTTCGAAGAGTTTAATGAAACACTATGTGGGTTTGTGTGTCTGTCTGTTAGTGACAGGCATAACTCTGGAACCACTGGACCGATTGACTTGTAACTCGGTGTGCAGTACCTTGGGGTCATACCTTAGTCGAGTTTGCATATGGGCCCTGTGGGTCAAAATACCCCCTTGATATAGGAGTCACATATTTTAAATGAAAAAATATTGACTTGTAACTTGGTGTGCAGACAACTTGGGGTCATACCTCGGTCGAGTTTGAATATGGGCCCTTCGGGTCAAAAGACCCCTGAGATATAGGGGTCATGTGTTTTTTCATTACTTTTACATTTAAGACGAAGAGGTTTAATCCTGGGTTTTTACACCCATCTCGTTAGAACTACTACGATCAAATTAATTATATATGACTTTTGTGTAAAAACACGTTGATCCAGCAGAAATACCATCGCTAGCGTAAAATATCTTAGTAGAAAGGGCGTCCCAAACATATGATCCATCAATTCATCCAGATTTATCCATCCATCTTGACTGCACGGATAACTTAGTGGTTTACGTGGTCGCCTCACCACTGCCGCCGCCCGTGTTGTGGGTTCGATCCTCTGACGGGACAACAAAAATGGTGTGATACATAAATAGTTGTTTCGAGTCTGGGGTGTTTCCTTTTTTGTGTTCGTTGTGTGAAACTTTGTAAAGTCCTTCGTGACACAAGAATTAAGCCTAATACGGGAATTGTATTTTAAAAAACAAGTAAAATAGTATGAAATTTCTGCCCCTCAGTAGAACTAGAAAGAAAATTTCTTCAGGAAGCATTTAGTTAATTTGTAACATGTAGTAAATATACTTGCCAACAAGCTAGTCAAAACAAGACGTTATACAAAGTTTTATTGGAACTCTGAGTTCTATATTTGTTCTGGATTTATAGCGTATAAAATTTAGTTTTAGCTCTTAACATATGGACGATATCATCCGTTTATTTGATTTACCGATTCTATTTCTGTTATAAACTTAAACGTATATTCGAAGAAATACAAAAATGTTTATGTCAATTATTGTTTGATTCGGCCATAATACACAGTTTCGCAGAATATCGAAGTGTGAAAATATAATGAAGTATTGATTTTAGTGTTAAGAGGCACGTTCATGATATTCCGGACCACTAACAGCAGCAATTGGGCAACTTTTCCCTCGAGTTATCAATTCTTACAAGTGAGAGTGAAAGAGCTCTCAATTGTCACCCTGTGAAGTACCGCCTTCTTACAGGAAACCAGCCTAAAAATATTAACACTATTATTACGTTTCATTTGTTTAAAGAGTCCTGAGACTCTCATACCTACCTCCGATAAATGGGAGACTTATATCCTTCATAGTTTTTAATTAAAGTTTGTTTTGTTCAGCCATCTCCATCAATAAACCTGGAGTACTACGGCAGCCTGGCATCTTCTGGCGATAGTACGTGGGATACTGAGTGGGATGAGGAGCTGCCAGCTACGTCACCCTCCCCCACAAAAAAGAAGAAGAAGAAGTATCCAGGTAAGACCAGGGTACTATATAGTATTAAAATAGATCCAAGAGCTTCTCATAATATCGATCATTTCGAATGCTAAAATATATTGTCTATCAACCGTTACAACTCAGCGTGCTTCTTTGATAAGATCCTAAACTGGAAGAAAATCTGTAAGATAAATAAATAGATGTTTCGATTTTAAATATACTTCGTGTGCGCTGTTTAGATGTTTGTAAATTGCACAAAAGCTAATTCTCTCAAGCGCGATTAATATGAGGGTCGTTCACACATAACATATCTTTCTCAGATGGTCTTCCACAAAACCTGCCGTGCTTGTACCACGAGGCGCACTTCAGCCCCTCATCAGCGTACTTCGTGCTCGAGTGCCTGGGGCCCGGAGTACCCACCTCCAGCCTCCACAAGACTGCGCTACCAGACCCAAGGCTAGTGGCGCATTTGGAGAACAACACTGCTGTCAAGGTAAAGATTAAAAACCGTAAGACATGGAATACGAGATTATCTGTAAGGGTATAAATGTTTGCGATGTGATGCAGATGTTTTTTTTTAATTTGTGGTAATCTTCTTTATATATAACTAATTTATCATACAGTGTTTCGTTAGATGAGCTCTATTGTCGTCTTAGGAGACCAGTTCCAGGTTCCATGATGGTACTGAGAGTTCGATATATATATCGACCCCAAAGCCTCGTGCATAACAGTCACTACGTATATTTATAGGTATAAACGCACATCTTATCTTATCTTATTTTATCTTGTGTGGGGGCCAGTCAGTACAGACCGGTGACACTTCGACCCAGTAGGATCTTTTGTGTCGACTTTCCCAATAACTACTGCCATAGATGTTCATGGCAGTTGGGACCAAGCAGGCGATAATTTTCAATCAATACGCACATAATTTCGAAAAGTCATATAACTTCCGAAAGTCAGAGGTGCGCGACGTGGGTTCCAACCCGAGACCCTCTGCATTGCAGTCTGTTGGTCTCCCCACTGAGCTATCACTGCTCTCATAGACGCAAATAGTTAAACATGTACGTGAAGATAATTTACACTACAAGCAGAAACTTCACTCCTTCATAATCTGCTGGCAGTATAACAGATTAGGGTATAAACTTAGCTTCCAAACTTACACAAGTCGATAAAAACTTGAGTACTATCCTACAGAGTATAATATCGATATGTTGTTCCTCTAAGTTGGACGCTGAAACTCGACAACTTTAGATAAAAGTCCATCGCCGTGAGTATCGCCAACTTTTCAGTAGACACTTGCCAGAAACACTTAACATTTTCAGTAATGTACAGTGGGAATTTCAATATTATTTTTAGAAATAGTAAAAGCTTTATAGTGTATTCACACTATAGTGATAGGGCATGTATCACACGAAATAATAAAGGTCGTTGTTAGTAGACGAACCAGTGGCTCACCGGTACCACATACGGTAAACCACATAAGTAACAAACAAGTTCACGGTCTGCCTAACGTAAGCAGTTACCGGAGCATTTTGTCCCACTGCAAGAGCCTCTTCTTTATGTGAAAAAGATTAGGCCCACGCTGAGCCAGTACGGTTTGGCTGTATTCACATACCTTAGAGAACATTATGGAGAACTCGCAGACGTGTGGGTTACCTCACGAAATTTGCCTTCATCGTAGCGAGCGATAATTGATTATTTAATATGCATATAATTTCGAAATACGTGCGTGGTGTGCGTACCTTAGTATCGAACCCACGATATCGATCACTCTGCAAAACCTAAAGCATAACAAGCCTAAGATAAGAGGATATTGGGAAGGAAGTGGTGCCCATTCCAGGATATTAGATATCAAGTCAAAATTCTAGACTTGTAGGCCTGATAAAGGGCCGGGCTGCCTATTAACGCTATACGCCAATATTTATCGCCTTTATAACATATAAAAAGATGTCTAATAAAACATTCATTTATTCTTTATATCCTGCATTCACAATACGTTCCATATTATTGCCAATATTTCAAGAATTCATAGCTCGTATACTGAAACGTTAAGGAAATAAAATTAAAACAATAAACTTGGAATAACCCTCGAAGTTAGTTTTATGGTCTTGGAAATAAATTTTTGAATTGAGTATAGAGTTAAAATGGCATACCAGACCCACCTCCTATTACTTATTCCCTCATAAAAACGCGTATGTAGCAGATAGTGACATTGTGATACTAAGTGGTCGTGAGTTTCTTGCCTGCTTCTTCTCATGAAAGCTCTACTCCTCGAACAGGCTTTTTTCAATGCAAAATTTTTTATTTCCTTTTTATTATACTATTTTTATATATCTTTTATAGTTAATTGACGTGTCCTGGAATTGATTGCAATTTTTTATGGAAATAAAGATTATTGTCTTTGACTTTGAAGTTGCATTTTGTTTTCTATTATAACACTTTGCCTAGTTGGTCCCGTGACGTGAGTTTACACATACATACGAACATATCAACTCGAACCTCATTGTGAGGTCCATGGTTCGATGCCCGGGTCATGCTGTGTTTTTAGTTTCTGTTAGGCAATTTCAGTACTGCTATTAGTAAAAACGCTGCATTTAGTCGTTTACTGTTGCACGAATTGGTTTGCAGCGTCGTCACGATCAGTATTATTGGCATAAGTTGCGATCAGTATTATTTTAATGTATTCCGAGCGTAATACAACCGCGGGCCCCGCTGGATAGATGAAGCGATTTATTGTAATTTCTATCATAATAATTGAGTTACATTGAATCTTGTTAATAAATTCGTGAGGTACATTGAACAAACAAAGCATTGTCACTAGTTTTTTCGGTCTAGCTCGAGAGGCCCCACTAGATAGACACACATACCTCTGCCTAGTCTTTCGGTAATACTCACGCATGAGACTAAATATGTATGCAAGTTACTTCCATAACCATTTTTTGCTTGTATTCTTAACATTTTTTTATATAACTTACTCGTCATTTAGGCAAGATTTTCAAGAAATGTGAAATCCCCTATCCAAGCTTCAAGTAAGTATTATTAAAAATATATCTCAAATACCGCCAAAGAATTTCATTACTCTGAACAATGAACAGTATAGTATGAACCAGTGCCATTCCTTTCAACCTAGAATGTGTTTAGATCCAAACAAAGTTGTTCTTCACAAATATGTTGACTCCACATCTATGTTTACTGAAGTATTTATATTAACTTGTATATATTATGTTAAAATGGCTACCACAAGGTATGAAACTTGAATAAATAATTTATAAGGTCACATTTTCAGCCGCTAGTTTAGTCTTTGAATATCAGACGTAATTAAAAATCTATTGTTTGGTCGCCGGTGTGCCATTGCAGGTAAATAAGTTAAGTTTATTTTTATAACGCTATTGTCGCTAATCGCTATCCTTCGAGAACAGTGCTTTTTTCTGGATGTAAGATTCCCCTTAGTCCTTCTCTGTGCCTCTGACAACGTGTACCTACCTATGCAAACTTGCATTATAGTCTGTCGAGTAAACTCACATTCGCATTTATATTATTAGTTAGGATGTCTCACATTGACAGTCCATAGGTAAAATGACTTGTTTTTGATACAAGGACCGGGCCTGAGACGTGTGGCAAAAGAATATGCTTACAGTTACTGCCGATCGTGACGTCTCAGTTCTATATAATGGCTCTGTCAATGTTAGTAGGGCGTCTTTTAAACTATTCTCAGTAGTACGAAGTCTGGCAATAAACAAAGAAGATTATAATATTATATTAATAGTCTCGAAACGTAGGGACTCAATATAGCCGGTGCAGAGGCTGACAAAAAGCAAAAAGTAAGCATCTTGTTCAATTCTCTTTTCTCTAGTCTTCGTATTACCAATTCTTCTTGTTGGTTCTACGCCTTTGCTGTTGCGTAATGTAAATCTAATTTCACACAAGCTTTGTTAATCTACTGCGTAAAATAGGAAAATTAATTAATAACTCATTATCAGATGTTTTTCTCGACCCTCAACTTCTTGACTTAGTCAAGTCACATACAAAGCCTCTGAAAAATAAAATCACGTCAATGCAATTTACGTGTTGAGATAAAACGTCTATAATCATAGGTTATCGATTTTGAATGACCTACTCCCATGCCCTTTTGAGAAGGCTTCTATAGAATGCCCATTTACTAAAGGGCGTTTTATTTAATAATGGTCACAAACAACCTTTTCAACTCAGCGGAATTAAACCTGTAGTGAGTGTAATGGCAGTGACGAGGTTCTACTTCAACTACTGCGCCATCAGTGCAGTTAAGATTTAACTGCTTAAGCATCATAAACCTAGTAATACGATAACACCAGCTTAGTATTATATTAAAATGAGGTGTTGAATATTTCAACAGGCATCTTAATCTGCACATTACTAGCTAGTGATGGGCGTCATCGAGATTCTCTAATAATCGAGTATAAACAATCGATTCGACAATCGAGTCGATTACTAGCACAAAAATCGAGTTTATCGATTGTTTTTTATCAACGGCCTTAGGCGTTTATTGCACTCGTTTCTTGCTCATTACCTTATTTATTCTGTGCCTTTACAGACAGGCTACCTGGGGTATTTGGGATCTGGTTGCTAGCTGGTCTTGTGCTTTGGTAACGGATGCCGGATCCAAGCATACAAAGTGAATCACAGCGATTGAGTTACGCTTTGTAATTGACGCAGTGAAGTGTTAGATAGACAATCGTCGAAAGTCTATACAATATCGATTGAGTTACTAAAGAGTGCAATTTTGCTATTGTGATTAAGCCATAAAAACATTAATAAAATCAGAGATCGTTTAAATGCGGCATTCGATCTGATTACACTCAATATTTTTATTGTACTGCATAATGTTATACAAAGCGGGACATAGTATGTATAGATAAATTACAATATTATTAACGTAATATAAGAATTAAAATACAATGTTTCAATTTGTATTTCATTCTCTAGCACCAATGTCTCAGAAGTCCGCACGCCAAATATAGACAGTCTATCTTCTTACGAATCAGCGTTTTAAAACTACTTATGACAACAAACAGTAGAGTTCTCAAAAAAGAAAACAATCGAGAGTCAACGAATTATTTAGACAATCGAGCAATCGATGTTAACATATCGTAATCCGTCGCCATCACTAAGCCAAGCTAATACCCGTGATGAATGGTTGCGAAGTCACACGACCCACAATGGAAACGTTAAGATGGGTTCTCATTATAATTGGTGAAGCTTCTGAAGTAATACGGTGATATTTAAGGATATATTACGTTATTTTGTTACATAAAGCTATTATTATTTCCTTTGGAGCGAAATTCTTTTGATAAAGGCAGTAATTCAGATATGTTTCGGTTGAATGAAATTACAACTGATCGAGGGGGTGGAGAGAAACAGCTAGATATAAGATTAATAACGTGAATGCAATATATAAAAGTTGAATAATTTATTACAAGAGATATTTTGTAAATTTATTAACCATTTATTCTCATATGTTATCAAATTTAAATGTATATTCTGACCAGCTCAAAACATCTGAAAGCGTCGGCCATTCCAAACATAATATTTTAGATAGTTATATGCAAAATATTGCCGTGCATTATAAATATATGGCTGTTATTTCCTGCCAGTAAAATAATGCCTGCTTAGAAGCCCCAGTAAACTGACAGATTTTGATAATCTGATGAAGCAATCGATCCTAAAAATAAGAAACGGATGGCGTAGTGGTTTGTTATTGCCGCGCCACTTCCAGGGCGCCAAACTGTTATGGGTTCGATCCCACACGGGACAAAAAATTGTGTGTTCTGCAAATAGTTGTGTAGTTCACCGAGTCTGGGTGATTTTTGTATGCGTTGTTTCATGTTCGTAAAGATCCTGCGACATAGGATTGATTCCTAGTGTGGGCGTCGTCTTTGACGTAATAACAACTTATTCTTTCAGGTGTTAGCAATTATAGGTAGAATATAATTATTATATAGAAATATTTAGTTAAATGTAGCGATGTAGAAGCATTATTTGAATATGTTTAATAGTATCCGTTATTTTCTGTTGGCAACACTGATTTTTCTCGACTGCCCCACTATGCTTGATAGTATAAAACTAACGCGCGGAACTATAACGGGCAGTCGTGCGTTGTGTGGCGATCGGATAAGTTTGTGAAGTATAAGTATATTAAGTGGCGGATATTGCATTGAATTAAATCAGGTATGCATATTGTGTAACTATGTAAACTATTGATATAAAATATAATTATGTTACAATAATATTAAAGGAAATAAATACTTGAGAACTGATTCTGGAGTTTCCTTACAATTCAGAAGTGGGATAGACGGGTAATTTTTTTTCAAAAGGCACTCGTTTATCCCAGCCCACGTGCAAATTTAACATTTATAAACAAATAAAAGAAAATATACACATTTCGTTCAGAATTGGTTCTCAACATTTGACTTGTCACGCATTGTATGGGGTATTGCGATATAGTCGATATCAATACAACAAAATCAAAAGGTATACAAACGGTTCATTGACATGACCATAGACATTTTAGTGATGTCCAAGTGTAGCATCAATTGTAAAACAATTAATTACTTATTTGAATTTAAAAAAGTTGATATCCGCTTTTGACCAAACAGAATATAGTAGATCGATACAAAAAGTAAAAAAAAAAATGCAAGGTAGGTACATAATTTTACATTGTTAAAGAATAACCTAAGGGATAGGATTAGTAATTATTACTGACAGATTAATTTAAATTCCTCCAAATTATAGATATTTTGGCATCTGACAAATAACCTCACTTTTCGTCTAAGATTTTTTAAATCAAACAATTATTTATTAATCGAACGCCAAATGCTTTAAAAAATATTAAGGTATCGTGTGAAAAAGTTGAAATTATGGATAATTGTTACTTATTCCACGTAGTGAGTAATTGTGATAAATTTAACAGATTTAACATCAATTTGGTTTGTTTATATTTCCGTCCTGATGGGTTGAAGTCAACTACGACACTCGTGTTTGTTTGTTTTTGCGTCTCGATTATGAGACTTACAGATAAGTGTGTTGGATGCTAGGTGGACTCGTTGTGTCGGCGTCGTAGTTTGGCTTGGCCAAGGCACTCCCTGATAACTAACTATTGGCAAGCGACGTATTTACTTGATAATGTACTGTGTACTTATGGATATGTAGCATTATTGCGGTTGGTGAGGTTGAATTTGGCTGGGGCACTCCTCGGTATTTCTCCTCTCGGCACTGTTTATATCCAGCCAGAGCTACTCTCTGGGGATGTGTTATCAGGTGCAGTCTGCTATATGTCCATCAAAAATGGTATTAGGAAGAGGAATGACTTGTTAATGCTTTTGACCATATTGGTGCGCTATGTTTATATACACTATACTGACATACAGATTGAAGGTATCATTATTAATATATTATTACTTTTATTTTCAATCGATACCTACAATATTAAAACACAATGAAACTATATACTATCTTAAAGATTAAAGCTTTCATGGATGAGCTGAATTCATGGTCAAAGTCAATATCATTTATTCATTTAGTTCACAAAGATAAGATAAGCTAAAACTTTATTCATAGATAAAGTTAGCCTAGGTTTACAATGTTGTTCTGTTTTAATATATGTTCTAAATATGTGTGCACAGCATGTTTAAAACAGATACAATATAGTACAGTTAAACATATTTACACTACTAATCATATTTGACTATATTAACTTAGAACATTAGCAAATTAATGTATAAATAAGAAGAAAAATATTCTGTTTATCTTCAACATATAAAATTGGCGGTAATCCGATAAAAATTCTTTAGCTCCCGTGCTAGTCAAATTGTGTTACGGCGAGGTAAGGATTCTCACTCTAGAAATACCAACTGTAAGTTAATTGAGTAAGGACAGTTTTGTAATATTGATTGTAATATTTAAGCGAGCAAAACATGCACGATATCTACTAATGATTTTGGTGTAAACAGGTTGTATATCTACAAATAACAGATAATTTTGAAGAACGATTGTTAAGCATAGTTAAACTATTTTAAAATAATGTAATTGATAAAATATAAAGTTTATGTCAATGCAGACATGATTTGGTATTTATATGAATTTTGTTTATGGTAATATATAATGTATAATATAAAAAATAAGCATTATATAAATAAACTATAATAAATTTGAATAGCTTTAATAGTTTTAATAATTTTATTAGCTTAAAAATTAGTAAAAGTCAATAAAATTACTAAGGCTGCATTTAGGTTAGTTGCTAGGTTCAGGCAAAGGGTTGGCCCTGGCCTGCCCGCCATCCGTTCAGCACCAGGTCCGAGAGGCGGCGTGCGTGTTCCCACGCGCGCCTGTTTCGTGTCCGTCTCCCCCTTTAGGGGGAGACAGTAGGGCTTTTATTTTGAGTAAGTACCTATCTTGGGTAGGTCTTATTGCGTAGGGGCCTGCCGTTTCATACGGCGGGCCGGAACCTCGGCGGGGTCGCGACCGTATGCGAAAGTGATTCGCGCGGCCCCGTCGATAGTGGTTTTGTCGAGGAACACCGTGGTAGGTTTAGTCGGTATTCCGGGAGGTACATTATCTTTTTAACATCTTATTTTACACCGGCGAGTCCGACATAATCCCTCCGCCCGCCCCGGCGGAGGGATATGCGTCATTGCATTCCCCCACGTAAAAAAGAAAAAAAAAGGGTTGGCCCTATGAGAAGAAATCTGCAAGACACGATATTTGAGCGCCTCACTTAACTTTATCATCTAAAGTTTTTAAATTTATATTTACGTTAGGACTCTTTACATTTGGCAGTGTAAAGTTTAGTAGTAAATTATTCGTCGTAAAGTCTAGGACTTGCGCGAGTAAATCGTTAACAGCACATACATTCGGTGCTTTTCAGTCTACTTTAAAAATAAGGGATTTGTCATCCACGAATAAAACAATTTCACACAAATCCTGAAACCATATTGATTTGTATGAAATAAATCATTTATACTAAAGTGGCTCTCACTTTAGTGTAAATGATTTATTTCATTCAAATCAATATGGTTTCAGGATTTGTGTGAAATTGTTTAATTGCTGTAATATAATCTTCCCAAATACTTTACTGATTGAAATTGGCCTAAAATTATTGGGGTCGCTTTGGTATCCAATTTTAAATTAAGGTAGTATTTTACTACATTTAATTAAGTTAAGAAAAATGCCCATATTCATTAAAATGCCCCGTTGATTATAGCAGCTAGGTGTGGCGCTATATTGACAATAATATTTTCAACAAATTTTACAGAGATAGGAACCCCTGAATTTAGCAGATATTTTTTAATTAAGTTACTTAAATACGTTTATTATATGATATGGATGTACACGGTCAAAACTGAATAGTATCTTACTCTTCCACGTTGTCGATAACCAAGTATTCTGCTCGAGCTGGGCAAGACCTTTTTTTTTTTTTTTTTTTTTACGTGGGGGAATGCAGTGACGCATATCCCTCCGCGGGGGCGGGCGGAGGGATTATGTCGGACTCGCCGGGGTAAAAGAAAGATGGAAATAATAGTAAAGTACCTCCCGGAATACCGACTAAACCTACCACGGTGTTCCTCGACAAAACCACTATCGACGGGGCCGCGCGAATCGCTTTCGCATGCGGTCGCGACCCCGCCGAGGTTACGGCCCGCCGTATGAAACGGCAGGCCACTACACAAGAGACCTACCCAAAGGGTTTCACTTCATGAAAATTCCCTACTGTCTCCCCCCTAGGGACTCGAAACAAAGGCGCGCGTGGGAACACGCACGCCGCCTCTCGGACCTGGTGCTGAACGGATGGCGGGCAGGCCCACGAAGCCCGCCACCCCCAGGTCAAACCTCAGGGTGGCTGGAGGTCGTCTCGCGCCCTCCGGCGCCCGGCTCTGCGGTTGGGGAGAGGGTTTAAACGCTCCCTCTCCCGCTCCGCCGCCTCCTTGATGGAAATTACTTCCTCACAAAAGGAGGCGACGGCGTTCCACGACCTCTCACTCCGGACCATCGACTGAACTACGGCCGGGAGCGAGAGGGCAACCGATCCGACTGCCGCGATCAATTCATGGCGCTGCGATGCCCAGGCGGGGCAAACCGCCAAAGTGAGCAGCGCCGTGTCCTCTACAACGTCGCGGCAGTCGCCGCAGTGGTGACAACCGGGCGTCTCTTGCCGGCGTATACGACACAGGAACCGGCCAAAACAACCGTGGCCAGTCAGAACCTGTGTCAGCCGGAAGGTGAGGGCGCCATACCGCCTCTCCAGCCACTCCTCAAAAACGGGACTTACCGCCACGATCGTGGCGTGCCCGACTGGGCAAGACCTTAGGGTACTAGTTGTATTTAAAGTTATTTTTGCGAAGTAGTTATTAAAGGTGTCTGCTATTGCCAAATTATTTGAAATTATGTTATTATTTTTCACAATACAAATTATTAATTATATACATAATATAAACTCAATTCTATAAAACTAACTTATACCTAAAATATTATAAAACAGAAATAAAAAAGAAGAAAACTAAAACCCTCTAATAGGCGTTATAGAATACCTATTGTTATTATTTGTATTAAGTTCAAAGGTATTATCACGCACCTTGCTGCGTCCTGTTTCATTGTTATTAATATTCCAAGTAGTTTTGATTTTATTACTAGAATTTCGTATTTTAGTTTTTAGATAAAGGGACTTGGCAGTGGCACAAATCATTTTAAATAATGTTTAACATATTGAATAAAATTAGGATCAAAATTGAATATTTTTCATATCATATAATTCATAAAATCCTCAAATCCAACCTGTTGTTGTTAAACATAATCTAAAGCGAAGGGTCTCGCTTTAACATCAGGATGGCCGAGCTGTTAGCAATTATAGGTAGAATATAATTATTATATAGAAATATTTAGTTAAATGTAGCGATGTAGAAGCATTATTTGAATATGTTTAATAGTATCCGTTATTTTCTGTTGGCAACACTGATTTGATTTTTCTCGACTGCCCCACTATGCTTGATAGTATAAAACTAACGCGCGGAACTATAACGGGCAGTCGTGCGTTGTGTGGCGATCGGATAAGTTTGTGAAGTAAAAGTATATTAAGTGGCGGATATTGCATTGAATTAAATCAGGTATGCATATTGTGTAACTATGTAAACTATTGATATAAAATATAATTATGTTACAATAATATTAAAGGAAATAAATACTTGAGAACTGATTCTGGAGTTTCCTTACACAGGCTACCAGGACAACATAACTATATGGTTATAACAATAAGGATCCTCTTACTTAGCATAGTTAGTATATTTATGAAAGTTGTATGCATTTTGTCACCAGGAAAAACTGGCAGCAATAGCATTGCCTACTCCACGCACTTTCTCCGTTCAACTGTCCAGTGGGCACGCAGCAAGAGTGAGACTACTGCTGCCTCCGGGCCTGAGAGAGGACGAAGTTACCAAGTACCCGCTCGTACTTAAAGTGTAAGTGAAACTTATTTTGCTTTCTTAGATTCTAATCAGTCCAGGCATGTCAATGACGACCACACGGGTGATACAGATATGACACATATATCGTCAAACGGACAATCGTCCGTCACTTGATACGAATCTTACTATTATTTTTCGTTTTGTTATACCGAGCCAAACGAAATATGTTATGTTTACCTACCTACCATATTTATTAACTTGATGGTTAAAATGGTTAAAAATTCTAGTGACTCATAATTATTTTAAAACCATCCGTAACATCTTTAAGACTGGTATGCATACTCAGGATATTCATAATTCGTCTATATGCTTTACTACATACGGAACAAATAACGTCCAGTCTAAGATATTATTATTGGAGAACGTCATACCTCTGATTCAAACATCGTCTACAAACTTTTTAACGCTACTGAACTAAAAGTTAGACAGCTGTCACCAAGCTTTAGTAATAAAATAAACATCAGGCAGCATATAGTCCATTTAAAAGGCAAATATAAAAATAATGAATAAATAATGAAATCCATTATTATTTTAAACCTTCTTATCGCAATGGGTCTGCTTATTTCAAAGAGTAAAGGTTTCAATTGACATTCCGGATTAGGAGCACACTTTACCCAATGGCCCAAAGAAAATATGGCAGCTTCTGTCAGCCTCAATACGACAGCTAAAGAACACTAAATCCCAAAAACAATTGTTCCTCTGACGTTTACTTAAATTATAGACATACTTACTTTTTATAAGATCGTCCAGGCCCGAACAAAATTACTTTTGCAACAATGACTATTGTAGTACGTAGAATAATTACAGGCATTGTAAGAAAACCAATACAACTATAGATAGGCCAAAAGCAGATTTATTTCTGCGAGTTGTATTATTAAGAAACCGCTGGGATTTATTACTGGGAAAGACCTATCTGTCTTCCCTTTTATGTTCTGTTATAAAAAGAAAATTATAATATACGATTATCTTTGTCGAGAGGCGGATGAAGGATACACAGACAATATAACATGTTCAGTAATATACATTATAAATTACGACTACTTGTATAGGATTTAAACCCATAGAAGTGAGCTTAATTTGTTTTATGAATTACCTGTAGAATTATTACAGAATACCAATGAAAATTTACAACTATAAGAATTCTTTGCGGTATGTAAATTATTAAATTTATATATATAACTTTATTTATCAAAAGAATAAAGTAATCCATTAGGATTACTTTATTCTTTTGATAAATAAAGTTCTTTAAACGTAAACTGTAATCTGTCAATTATCATGTCATCAATAAAATTATGACTATACTACGATGCGCTGACTGTTGTCAGGCTATGAGTGCGATCCTCATAAGGAAACCTGACCAGCAATTTCAATGTTTGTAAAATTTTGCCCAGGCAAAGCCGTATCCTGGTACGGGAGACGGATTCTTAATAATAAAATTGGTCTAACTTTTGTTATGCTAAATACCAGTTGTATTGAGCATAACAAGGGATCAAGCTTTTATAAAATAAGACAAACATTGTATTTTCTAAAGGTTTATTTACTCTTTAGTGGTTAAAACAATTGTAAGACTGCCTGGTATGCCTCTGTAGGCTATCCACACTACACAATATACATTTCCCGGTATACTGCGTAACTATTGTATACCAAGTACAGCTTACAATTTACAATTCACTTTATAATACGTACTGTGTATTTAATACTTTGAAACCGTTACATCGTTGCTAGTATTATTTTAATGAGAAAAACATTACATAAACTTCTTCTCTTAACAGTCACGGTGCGCCAGGCACCCAGTTAGTGACAGAGCGATGGTCATTAGACTGGGGCTCGTTAGCAGCTGGCGCTGGTGCCATCCTCGCATCAGTAGACGCGAGAGGCGCTGGTGGCCGAGGTCTCGGCGCTCACCATGCGTTACATCGACGGCTGGGCACCGTCGAGTTGGCTGACCAATTGGAAGTGGCTGAGTAAGTTATGACAAACATTTAGAAATAGTCGTAATTAAAAGTTTAAGTTACTAGTGACATTATTTTGGGTTCTCAAATTGCTTTAATTTATTTCTGTACAATCAGTAAATAGAATAAATACTAAGACTGTCATAAGAGACTGGTCCAATATTTTCTTTTACGTATTAACGTACGAGACTGCAAAAATCATAAAATAAAAGTTTGACTAAGAACTGAATTAGCATGATCTTTGTCTTTCAAGGAGCTCACTGAAACAGCTGTAAGTGTTGTTTAAGTATTGACTGGAAAGTGCTGATATTGATAAGTCGATAAAAAGAAACTACGACATACTTTTGCTGGGGTTTTCCATTGCACAGGGGCTATAAGTCGTGACGCTTAAATATGACCACACCTTTCTGTTACACGCTGTATAAAGTGTGTTCAGCAATCTTGATATTGTGTTGTAGTTGAAATAAATCGAAATTTCTTCTAGATTTGTGGTAAGCTTTTGACAAAAAGGCAAATATAACTTTATTAAAATTGTTACCATATTTCCACCATCAGGTACCTCCGTGACTCCCTGCACTTCATCGACGCGCGCCGCGTCGCCGTGTGGGGCCGAGCGCACGGCGGGTTCCTCGCGGCGCTCGCGTTGGCCAGCACGCTCAACGTGTTCCACTGCGGCATTGCGCTCACGCCGATCGTGCGCTGGAGATACTACGGTTAGTACAATGTACATAATATATTAATAAAAATATACCATGTTTGACGTAATTTGGTATATTAGCTGATATATTCGTGATAACCATCGTTAATCATTACATTTTAGTTGTATACCTGTAACAACATATTAAGGTTTATACAGAAACTCTTGAGTATGTATGCCTTACAGCCGATTTTTCCTGCGTGAGATGGGTTATTTCTGAGATGTGGATTTGATAGATTTCCTATAGAACTGTCAAAACATCGAACTTATTTCGCAGTTAATACTTTATAAGCCATGCAGCGAATACTATAGAAATCATATTATTCTCGGCAATTTGGCGGCCGCAATGGCTTCATAGTCATAAATAAGATTATGTGGTGAGTAAAAATCTAATCTATTATAATTTTAATTTAAGTTCAAGCTAGTGATGCACATAATTACATTCGAATAATATTCGAATACTTGTGCACAACGCGATTCAACTTTGGATGGTCAACGCCGTGGCATACTTATGTACCTATGTAATATTATGCATATCGGTGGTTCTAATTCTTATTTCAACTTAACTCAACCTTAGCTTAAGCTTAAGATTCGATTTTGAATTTTGACTGTCATTTAGATATTCGAAAGCAACCTTTAATTTTTTACAGTCAAACGTTAGAACATCTCAACGTTTAATTTTAGCTTAACCTTATTCTGACAATATGCCTTCTAAAGTTAAACCCAAAATGCAAACGTTATTAATACCAGTAACGTCCTCAGTCATTTCATATTAAGCCTATCTAAGTAAACAGTACGGTCAATGCGGGCGCTTAAGTGTTCACCTCGCCACTGTCAATGCCACGAATCTAATCCAAATGGCAACAATCAAGTCACACACGGATCTGTTTTCGTGGTCCAGCTATTCAGCTCCAAATATAATAAGATCTAGTTTTGATAACGCAGTATTAGAAAAATATATAACATATATGTCAAGGAAGTGATAATATATACAAAGTGGCGCAAATGTTATCACATTAATTGATACCACATATACAACATGGTATTCTTTGACGATTTACTAATTATGAAACAAACGTATTCAGTAGTTTGGCCACAGGACATTTTTTTTGTTTTAATAATTTGAACATCATGTGTAATGCAGAGATAAGCGATATAAAAAAAACACCAAAGAAATAAGGTCCTTAATCTTATGACAAAAAGAAATAGGTTAGTGTGTGCTTATTACAATGGTGTTCCAGTTTGTGTCTAATTTTATTTTAATTTGTTCAAAAAAATCATTTCCTAATTTCTGCGAAAATCGGTTTCTTGTTTATGTTAACCGTCTTATATCAACCAGTTTAAGGCAGTATATCATTTAATGTGATAAGTTTTGCGCCACTTTGTATATATGTATACTCGACTGCACGGATGACGTAGTGGTCTTAGAAGTCGACTAGCCACTACCGCCGCGCTGAGTGTTGTGAGTTCGATCCCCAAATAGTTGCGTTTCACAAATAGTTGTTCCCAGTCTGGGTGTTCTTTATGTCCGTTGTTTGATTGAATGTTTGTCAAGACACCTGCGACACAGCAATTATGGTTAGGGCGTCATTTAAGTAAAAAAAACAATTATTTGTCGCTAGTAATCTATTCTAACATATAGTACAAAAGTAAAATATTATTTTTTCATCTAAGTCACTATTACTACTATCCAACATTTTAATAGAAGTGATTAAGTCCCCTCTACAAAACAAAAACAGGAGTTTGAAGGTGACATGAAAATGTTAGAAGCCATTCAGATCTGGTAGTTGAGGTAGATGTAAATTAACAAGGATGCTTTATACAACGTTGTGACGTAACTTCTTATGTGTACCTGTATATGTACCTCTGCTATACCAGTAATCACTTACTCATACTCAAGACATTAATAAATACTTATTTTAATTGTAATTCCGTATTTAAAATAAGTATTTTTGCCATCTCGTTAGCTATGGCGTATACGCGCAAATCTGAGACCCTATTGTTGACCATTGTAACAGTTAAAAGTAGTTATTAATTTTACTATATTACTGCCTACATTTAGTATAAAATCAATTCTAGCTAAACGGCCATAATGATTTAAAAGCAAAGTAAAGGTATAATTCTAATTTCAGTAAATTTGAGTGGATTCAATCGTAAAATTAAATTGAACGAGACCTCTTAATGTTATTTTAATGAGCATTTCATTGCTATCGCTACCTAAATATCTGTTATTATCTTTTTTTAGTATTGTAATTTGCTTTAAACAGAGATTCGTTCGACCAACGTTTCGTAATCTCATTAAAATTGTATAAGTATCTTATTTAAATTATGTTATAATTCGACTTTCCTTGCGGCTTTGCTTGCGTAAATGTAGATTTTCCAACAATTTCTATCCATCTGGAATACAAATAATTTCTGGATGAAAGGATTTTTGTACACCTGATTACGTGTATGCAAAATTTCGGGATGATCGGTCGAGTAGTTAAGGCATCAAGAAGCAACAAACAAAAAAGTCTGATTCGTCTTTATAATATTAGTTAGGATTACTTTTATATAATTAATTTAAACATTAAATCATTAGTAGTTGTCGTTTCATAGCATTACGTAAAAAGACAACTTGAACTAATTATATTCTTATGGAAAATAAATTTTGTAAAATATCTTACTATCGCTTTGGTAGACGTAAGGCCCCTGTACACGATGCCTACTATCGTTTTTATATTTGCCCCTTCGGCGCCCGGTTTCGCATTTGGAGAGAGGGTTTAAGCAATCCCACTCCCGCTCCGCCGCCTCCTTGATGAACATGACTTCCTCACAGAAGGAGGCGACGGCGTTCTACGACCTCTCGCTCCGGACCATAGGTTAAACCACGGCCGGGAGTAAGAGAACCCATATCGACTGCCGCGATCAACTTTTTTTTTTTTTTTTGACCCAGGAAAATCCTTTATGGATACCCCCTCCCCCGGGGGAGGAAGGAAGTTATGTGCGACTCTCCGCCCCTGAAGGGGGTCGGTATACACACTAAAAACCTGGGGTGAGCAGTCCCTCCGCCGACGGGGTAGGGCGAGATGGGGTCGCGTTAGCAGTCACCATCCCGCCCCGGCGGTTGGCCCGGCTGATGGTAACCGGGCCTCAGCACCTGTGGAGGGGTGGCCTTGCTCACCAAGGCCACTCCTCAGACTTGTGGGGCCGTGCAAGCCGGTAGAGAGTCCCCCGACTCTGTACCAGTGACCCCACTATACAGGAGCGAGAAGGCGGGCAAATCGCCTCCTCCTCGCTCCCGTCCGTCTGCGCCGGAGAGGGTCAGCGAGGGGATTGTTCTCCCTGACCCTCTCCGCGGCCTCCTTCTGCGCCATGACAGCCTCACAGAAGGAGACCACTGCCTGCCACGACCTCTCGCCGCCGAGCATGGCGTTGATCACGCTCGGCAGGGAGAGATCCCCGCCTATTATGGCCGAAAGCGTGTGCCGTTGCGGCCCCCACGCGGCACACACCTCCAGCGTATGGAGCGCCGTATCTTCTGGCGCCCCACACTCGTGGCAGACCGGGGTCGCCTCCCGTCTCGCGATCTGGTGCAAATACTTTCCGAAGCATCCGTGCCCGGAAAGCATCTGCACCAGTCGGAAGGTCAGCGACCCGAATCGCCGCCCTATCCACCCCCGAAGGACCGGGCGAATGGCCTCCACCGTCCACTGGCCCGGGACCGGTGGAGCCAGGTCCTCCGTCCACCGCCTCAGCAGGGCGGCCCGCGCCTGTCGCCGCATGCGTGCGATCTCCTCCCACCTCGGGGGCTCCCCGCGGGACCTCCTCGCCGCCACGAAGTGGTAAACTTCGGCGAGAATCTCCGCTTGCAGCTCCCAGGGGGGGGTCACTGGCCAGCACGCACGCAGCCGTCCAGGACACCGTCCGGTAACCGCGTATGGCCCTCGTCGCGACGACCCGCTGCGGACGTCGCAGCAGGGTCTTATTGTCGCGACTGAGGGCGTCCGCCCAGACCGGTGCCCCGTACAGGGCCATACTCCGGATCACTCCAGAGTACAGTCGGCGACAAGTGGCGCTCGGGCCACCCACGTTGGGCAGCAGCCTCCCCAGGGCGGCCGCCGCTCCTAGGACTTTTGGGGCCAGCTGGGTGAAGTGTGCCCCAAAAGTCCACCTCCCGTCCAGGATGAGACCCAAGTACCTCATTTGGGTCCCAAGCCGGACCAGGACCCCGTCCAGGGCTACTCGCGTACCTGGAGGAGGTCCCCCCCGAGGCCCATGAAACAATAGGGCCTCAGTTTTGGAGAGAGCAACCTCCAATCCCAGGGCGCGGATACGGTCAACCACTAGGGCAACTCCCACCTCGGCCAACCGCACCGCCTCCCCGAGGTTCCTCCCCTTGACTACGACCAGGGTGTCATCAGCGTAGCACGCCACCCGCATACTCGCGGGAAGCGTGCCCCGAAGCACCCAGTCGTAGCCAACGTTCCACAGGAGCGGTCCCAGTACCGACCCCTGTGGAACCCCGCAGGATACGCGACGGCGCCTCAGACCATCGCGTCCCTCCACCAGGACCTCGCGGTCCTGGAGGTAGTCGGCCAACAGCCTCCGCAAATACAGGGGCACTCCGTGATACCGGAGCGCCTCCTGTACTGTTCCATGCGGGAGGCTGTTGAAGGCGTTGGCAATGTCCAGCGAGACAGCCAACGCCTTGTTCCCCCCACCGACCGCTTCCTGCGTCCATTCTTTGAGCCAGAGCAGGGCGTCTATTGTGGACCGCCCCGCTCTGAACCCATACTGGGCCTGCGATAAAGCCGGCCCAGTCCCCTCCAAGTGCTGGATGACACGGGAAGCCACCACTCTCTCTAGCAGCTTTCCCGTGTCATCCAGCAACACGATTGGTCTGTATGCGGAAGGCGAGGTTGTGTCTCGCCCCTCCTTCCGCAACAGGCACAATCGGCCGTCCTTCCACAGCTTCGGGAACCGTCCAGACGTGAGGCATGCGTCGAACAGCTCCCGAAGCGGATCGCCCATCTCTCTGAGGGCAATCCGGAGGACCCGCCCCGGGATTCCGTCAGGACCCAGTGCCGTCCTCTTGCCACATAAGCGGCTGACGGCTGCATCCATCTCCGCCTCTGATATAAGCGGGATGGAGGCCGGATCCAGTTCCTCCGGGAAGGACGGCGCCATCATCGGAGGGGTGTGGTGGGGGTTCTGTTCGGGAAAGAGCCCCACCAGTACCCTGCCCAGGAGCTCCGGCTCCAGGGACTCCGCGACGGGGGGCGTCAGGCCCCGAAACTTGTTCCGGGCAGCCCTGTACGGACGCCCCCATGGGTCCCTATTCAGGCCCTCCAGGGCCTCACCCCAGGCCCGGGACTTGGCCTGGCCGACGACCAGCTGCAGCTCCTTTTTGGCTGCACGGTACCCATCGTACAGCCGGAGCTCGGCCTGTAATTCTTCAGCCGACAGCTGGTCATTCGTCCGTCCATGCCGCCGCCGCCTACACCGCGTGTAGGGACGTCGCGCCGCCGAGCAGGCGGCTCGGAGATCTTTGATCTCCGAGCTCCACCAGTACACTTCTCGGCGGCCGGGGCGGCGGCGGGCCCTCGGCATGGCCGCGTCGCAGACGGCCGCGACCGCTTCGCGAAAACGGCCGGCCGCGACGTCTAACTCCGCCGTCCCCCTCTCCACCGAGTGTGTGGGGGCGGCAAGCCACGCCTGGACGATGGCCGCCTCTTCCGCCAGCTTGGCGTCGAGGCGACTCACCGACCAGCGCGGAAAAGCCGCTCGCACCTCGCACCGGGACCCTTCCCGACTGTCGGAGGCGGAGATCTCGAACCTTATATATTTGTGGTCCGAGAGCGTCTCCACCTCCGACATCACCCTCCAGGCCCGGGCACGTGCCGCGACAGCGGGGCTGGTGAACGTTAGGTCCACCACGGACCCTCCACACCATCGCACGCACGTGTGGACCGACCCTCTATTGAGGAGTGTCAGTCCTGTGGCAACCGCCCACTCCCTGACTATCTCCCCTCGAGTGTCAGTGGAGCGGTTGCCCCATTCCCGGGCCTTGGCGTTCAGGTCCCCCATTAGGAGGACCTGATGTGGCGCCTGCCTTCTCACTACCGCGGCCAGGAGGTCCATGAAGACCTCCAGCTCCGCGGCGGTTCTGTTGGGGGAAAAGTATGCGCCGACGATCGCATACCTCTCCCACCTGGCCACCACATACCCCGCTCCTCTCTCTTTAACTGAGAGGAGGGGGCCGCCAACCCTCCCAATGATGGCCACGGAGCCGTTCAAGTCCCCAGCCCAGTAGGGACTGGGGGAGACAAAATACGGCTCCGCGGCGACAGCCACACCGATTTCCCACTGCGCCAGGCTCTGCATGAGCAGGTCTTGGGCCCTGGCGCAGTGGTTCAGGTTCGCCTGGAGAAAGTTGTGATGTCTGACTTGATCCATACTAATCAGACATCACAACCTCCCCGCACAGTGCTTCACGGCGCGCTAACTCAGGGGCGGCCTGACTAGTGGCCGCAGGGATGGCTCGGGTCCCAGGGGCCTTTCCCTTCGTCTTCGGGGGGATGCAGCTGCGCCCCCCCATAACGTGCCCCGAGGGCTTTCCGGCCTCTGCGCAAATAGCGCAGCGCAGCCCGGCCTTGCCACAGTTGGCCGCCCGGTGACCTGCGTCTCCACAACGGAAGCACAGGTCACCCCTGTCGGCCGCGGCGGGACACTGAGGGCGCGTGTGCCCTAACCCCATGCACCTGAAGCAGCGCATGGGGCGCTCCCCCAGCGCCACCACTTTCACCGAGCTCCACCCGATGAGAAGCCTGCCCCTGCTCAGCAGCACTTTGGCTGCCGAGACAGGGCAGGATACAAGGGCGGAGCCGGCGCCATCAAAGCCGGGGCGGATCTCCCCGACCTTGACGAGCCGCACCTCGCACTCGCCTGCCGCTGCGACCGCCGCCGCCACCTTCTCCTTTGTGGCAGCATCGTCCAAGCCCGCAATCCGCAAGTCTGTGGACTTTACGGGCCTGGTGACGCTGGCCACTGCGGATAGGGCATCACGGAGTTTCTCCGCGAGCCTATCCGCCTTTTCTCCGCTTTGTGAGCCAGGAATTTCTAAGATCCTGGCTCCCGTAGCCGTCTGGCGGAAGCGGAGCTGGTCGATACCCAGCTCCTTCAGGTCGACCTTTTCCTGTGCTGCCCTGATGGCGGCAGCGTATATGATCCCCTTTGCCGCTGCGTCGGGCTGCAACGATAGCACGACTGCCGCGGATTTCGGGGACCTCAGTGCTGTCACCACATTCTTGGGGGCAACAGGGGCAGCAGGCCGGGCTTTGGCGGCGGGGGCACGGGCCACCTGGACAGGCTCAGATGCAGTAGATGGGAAGAAGGACTTTCCCTTCCCATGGCCCTTCCCCTTGCCCTTCCCCTTTCCCTTCCCTACCACCGTCACCCAGGTTTCCTGAGGGACGGTGGTGGTAGGGGCAATCCCGCTGACGTTTTGGGTCCCTTTAGAGTCAGAGGGACCCGCGGTCGGTGCTACTGCAGGAGCGGTGGCAGCTCTGGGGGCCTGCTTGGCCCCCTTGCCCACCTTGAGGGCAACCGGCTGAGACGTCAGTGTGGGTGGCGTGGCGTCTGCCCTCGTCCTCCTGGCATCCGCTTTCAGCGGCGGGCGGACCGTCGGAGCCGGCAGAAGCCGGTCCTCAAGCCCCGCAAGCCGGGCGCTCAACATCGTCCCGAGCGTGATGGTAAGGGAGCGCTTAAGCTCCTCCACCAGCTCGGGACCCAACTGGGGGGTGGCAAGGGCCGCCCGCGTCTCCGCAGTGGCGGTAACGACAGCGGCAGGGGCTGCCCGCGTCTCCGCAGTGGCGGTAGCGGCGGCGGCAGCGGCGGCAGTAGCGGCGGCAGTCGTCGCCGCGGCGGCCTCCGTCTTCGCCTCAGCGAAGCCCCGACGGAGCGCCTTTACCTCCGCCTTAAGCGCCTCCCCGTCTAAACGCAGGCGGGAGTTTTCGGCCCTCAGCCGCCGCGTCTCCTCCGCCTCGCTGCGGCCTGCCAGGGTGTCCACCACCTCCCTTAGCAGTGACGCCGACCGCTTCAGGCGACCAACAAACTCGCCCTTTAAGTTGCCCGACTTTCGGGCCACCTCCAGGATGCAGGCGAGCTTCTCGCCCGCCCGCGCCCTCAGTTCTTGGGCATTTAGGTCGCTCAAGTCACCAACCAATGGGGTGGAATCCGACTCATTGCCGATCTCCATCCCTAGGTCGGCAGCGACAGCAGCCGGCCCCTTCCTAAGGCGCCTCTTGTGCAGCGCCGCCTCCAACTCCGCGTTCTGCTGCACCGAAGTGGGCCTGAGGAACTCCTCCCTGGAGGGTGCCCCCTTCACCACTCTCCCCCGCCCTCTTCTGGTAGTGGGCACCTTGGCGACCGCCGTCCACTCAGTCTCCGTGTCCGAGCCTGAATACGCAGGCACGGAGAACGGAGCGGACGGCCGCTTTCGGCTGCCTACCTCCCCAGAGGTGGCCACCGCCACCATGTCGGCACGCGAGTTAAAAGACTCCACGTCCAAAACATCCTCCGGAGCACTCTCCTGCTCGGAGGGGCCCTGAGAAGGGCCTTTTTGGTGGCCCTGAGAAGGGCCTTTTTCAAACTGTTGCTTGGACATGGCCGCAAGCGAACAGACAGGGACAAACAAACAAGCACACAGACTCGAGTAACAGTAACACCCTCAAAACAATATGAACCGGCACACAAGTGCTCTTTAGCCGAATACCGGTCTGACACTCCGTTACGGTGACAGAACCGGGTCGTTACCAGGGGACGCGACGAGGACGCAAGCACTGTGGGGGGTCCCCCAAGACTGTTACTAACCTAACTTAACCTACACTTACGTGGTTTCATGTCACGTAACAGGTGCAACGAGCGATGTGAATTCAATAGCACTGGCCAGAAATAGATCACTCTATTTTTAGTAGGTACTGTCCCAGAATTGAATTAATTACACTCGACTGGATATATTGTGTAGTCTGTTCTTTAAATCCCTTCGTAGTATCGACGTTTATACAATCCCCTCGCCGCGTTAAGATTAACTCCCGCATTAGGACTATATCCTGTGTCGCGGGGGACTTTACAAACATACAACTAACGGACACAATGAACACCCAGACTCGAAACAACAATTTGAATCACACAAAGTGTTGTCTCGTGTGGGGATCGAACCCACAACACTCGGCGCAGTGTCAAGCGGCGAGGCGGCCGTCTAAACCACTACGCCAACCGTGCACAGGCGTACTACGTCTCTAGTACAGGAAATGCTCATAAAAAAAGGCTCTACTTAAAACGGCAAGAATAAAAATATTTAAAGAAAACTCTAATTTCATCTTTAACAATCTATAGGAACTGATACTAAAATATAATAAAGCTGAAGAGTTTGTTTTTTCGTTTGGAAGTGCTTAATCTCTGGAACAAGAGTTGGATTTGAAAATTCTCTATGCATTTGATACAATTTTTAGGAAGGTTGTGGGCTATATAACATCTTGCTACGACCGCTAACTAAGCAACGATAGTTTAGTAGGAAACCATCATTGGACTGCCACGTAGAGGTTTCTATTTTTATCCAAAGGCGCGGCTCTCTTTCTGGCTTTTCGAAGTTTTGGTGCATATTTAATAGTTAATTATTGTTCGCTATAATAGTAAATGAAAACATCGTCAGATAAACCTACATGCTTGAGAGCTCTCCATAAAATTCTCGAAGATAAGTAAAATCTACCAAAATGCACTGGGCCACCGTGGTAGACTTTAGCCTAGCCCATCTCACACTTTATATTAAAGGCTCATATTATTACGACTGCTGCAGACAACTAATTCTCTTAATATTGTTCATAAACTAATTTATTTATATATTCACACAGCCTCTGCCTATGCGGAACGCTACATGGGCTTCCCGAACGCTACGGGCAACTACCGAGGGTACGCGGACGCTGACGTCACGAAGCAGGCAGCGGCGCTCCACGACAAGATGCTACTCCTGGTACATGGGACAGCGGACAACAACGTCCATGTGCAACAGAGCATGGCACTGGCGAGAGCGCTCGCTGACCAGGGGAGCATGTTCCGACAGCAGGTACGTACTAATCCTATTAGGCTAATAACTAATAAGATACATGAAGTTTATATGGGATATTTCGATCGATAGCACGGTTTCTCTATAGAAGATCCGACGGAGAAGGAGCTGGCAAACAGTATAGTAGACAGGCGTGTCAATAGTCATATCAGCTTCATAGATGATACTTGACATGTAAATTCATTATATCTCTTTCTTTCAGATTTTTTTATTGCTTTAGTGACTAAAGCAATCAAAATCTGCTAGAAATATTATCTAGAATTGAGTAAAATGCAATTTTAAGCAGTTGCGTATACTTTGATTGGCCAACCAAAAGTCATAGTATTCTCTAACCCAAAAGCTACACATTGAAATTAAACTATTTGAAACGATATTTATCGTAGTTTATTCGTATCTTAGATACAACTTAATAACTTAACTTATACAAATCTAAATATACAGGTGTCACGATTAACCGTGAAGCAAGTAGACAGCAACCTAACACACGGGACACGATTTATTTTTAACGTTCCCTAGACACTAGAAGCTAAAGTTAAATCTGTTGTCCAATATAAATACGAGATCCAAATTTCAACAATACTGACAGACCGACCGACGATAAATATACACATTGGCTACAATTATAGACGCAGACTGAATCTTAAATTCGAAGTCATGGGTCTAAATTTAGATTATATTGTAAGCTTTTGGAATCCTGGTGTTTTGGCTAAATTGTATTTATAATACCAATCAAGCGTACAATATGCGTGATAGTAAGCAATCACAGTAGCCCATTATTGCTTTCAAATCTCCCGTTATCGAAATTTGGTAAAGTTAAGGCCTAAAAAATGAATGGAAATGATCAGGAGTGATAGTTATAGTTATAGGTGTTATTATAATTTTTTGTACGCAGTAGATTTTTCAGTTTTTTAGTTTAGTATCATTACTAAATTATCAACAATTTCAAGCTTTTTCCACTTATAAAACTTAGTTGTAAATTATAAGATTGGCGTGGTGTTTTCATAAACTGATCCTCAGTCTTTAGTATAACCACTGGCATTATTCTTTTTATAGCAAAATGTAAGTGGTTAATTCAATTGCCAGACGAGGCCAAGATTTTATCGTATTTTTATTGGAAATTTATCAATAACAACATAATATGCATTATAAAAAGTAGCCCTATTTGCCTGCTATTGAAGGAAGTTGGTCTAAACTTATTTGGCTCCTACTACGTGTAGAAACCATTGTCTATCGGGCCAATATCCAGAAACCGAGCTGCTACGAAAAATTTCCTTAAAGTAATACCCGAGAATATTCTGACTTTTACCGGTATAAATTTAAGTATATTATTGCGTTTAATTGTACTTGGATCCTACAATTGCACAACAACAAAGGCCAAAACATATTTCATAAAAGAACAATAATTGCTAGTATAACCAGGTAGGACCTTATATCCTGACAGTTTCTTTAAGTCACTTTTGTCTCCAGATCTACCCTGATGAAGGCCACAGCCTGGAAGGCGTGAAGAGGCACCTGTACCGAACAATGTCGGCGTTCCTGGACGACTGCTTCCGCAAGCAGGTTCCTCCAGAGACCAAGGCGGGATTGCGGAACGGTGGAAACCTGGACTGAGATACGTGGAGGGACGAGGAGTTGTGCTCTTGGTGAGTTAAATCTCATCATACCTTTAAATTCAGACAAAGGACATTAATCTTAAGTCGAAAAAGAACTTTTCAGTGTCAAGATTTGGTAAAGCAAAACTGTTTCATACAGGTGTCCCAAATAATAGTATCAGGCGAAACTCCAGAGGTAGAGGTCCTCTAGTGATATTAGAATAACCTCGTGGATATTGTTTTTTTTTCAAGTTTTCAAGTTATAATTGCGATTATTTGCTTTTAAATTGTATCGGTTTGAAACAACCAATTTCAAAATATGTTAGCCTGGCCTGGCGCCACTATTATAACTTGTAAGAAAGACAACGCGTTACATATTATAATATATAGCTTCTTCTCAAATACGAGAAAATGATATAGTAACCCTGATTTATAATAATTTGAGATGTAAACTACCAATATCGTCTAAACCTAACCACCTATATCCTACCTAACCTACCTGTATCACTACATACCTATTTATGAAACATCACGTTTGGTCGCCGATACCGCATCAATGCAATTGTGGTTACACACATCATAATATGAGACAATATCTCGCGACATATTCGCTTTGCGGCTATTATCTACACCCTATAAATAAGGCTTTATACAAAACTAGCGAACCCTACAGACGTCGTCCCGATTCAAGGATGGCTTAAAAAAAGAACAATCCTAGAACCCGATTGCAGCGTCACCTAACATGGCCAATTGTGAGTTTAAACCAGCCAGGTGGTTACACAAACACACAAAAATTTCAATCAAAATCGATCTAAGTAAGAAGTTTAATGACACATGCGTACAAAATAATTATATATTACAGGTTTAATTGATACATACTAATAACCTTTTGACCCGTGACTTATTTATACCTTAATTAACAACTTTTGTTCTACTAGTATTTATAATTCATTATTTGATTATATTTTATACTAATTTTGAAATTGGTTGCTCTAAACACGACTAAGATTTCAACTACTCGCGGCTGAAAAAGAATAAAGAAGCGGGGTGGAAGGCGTTGTGCGAAATCATATAGATTTGTAAAATTATTAAGTTTTGTAAATGTCTTAGCATTATACCCAACAACTTCACACGTGAGTAAAGGATTATTAATATTTGCATTTAACCCTGTCTAAAGATGACTGTAACATTTTGTACACAATTATTGCTTGAGAAGCAAAATAAGTTCTCAATCAATTATTGTTTGAAACTATATAAACATGTATGAACCTGGACGCAGCTCTCCTAAACAGAGTGAGGACAACTCCGAACGTACCTCCGACTCGAGGTGCGTGCTATCATCAAATACACTATAATCAAATTTTAATGACAACTGTTTTTATAGTCTTCTTCTGATATATAGAATGTGTCGTTACTTGGCGTAACTCCATTGTAAATCATTCCTTATTTTATTAATGCCTCTAATACTTAAGAATTCTATAATTAAAGACAAGAATAACCTAGGTATATTAGGATTAATTTTTATAAGCATTTCCCATGCTTATAAAATAGTGTGAATTTTGATGTAGTCCTAATTTCAGCACAAATTGGTTCAAATTTAAGCACTTATATCTTGAAACAAATTAGCCTTTTCTTCTAGACCCTCTTATTTTCTAATGCTACAAGTTCACACAAATACGGTCTTATAAACACTATGATAAGATGATAGCTGTCAAATTTGCCTGTCGCTACTGAGCAATTGAAGTCTCTGTAAATTTTCTGAATAACAATTATAATCGGCACGTACTACATGAATACTTGTCATTAAAATGTTCATAGCAGGCAATTAATAAGTTCTTATTAGCTATATATTTCGTACATATTCTGCAGTTGTCTCTGCAACGTTTGTTAGGTTGAACGTCCACATCTCAAGTTGTCAATTCTTGTTTCTTCTAGCTCATATTTCTTCACCAAGGTCTAAGCCATTGACAGCTTGGCACCAACTAACTAGTCACCCATTTCATATAATCTCAAAACGCACAGCCTATTTAACGTAACAATAATTGTAGAACGAATCCGTAAACTTTGTGCCGCACGATATTCATAAACTTTTCTTCTTCAGCGAGTATCAAAAATTAACTCTGTTTTTTCTATTTACAGGTAATGAATATATCACAAGGAAGCACGTGAAGAGAGAACTTAGTGGTACACAAGAAAACCCGTAGTACAATTATTGCCATATCCAACGCGTAACTGCCATCGTCATAATCGACCGATTTTAACGTCATTGACAACCATGCAAGATTTGAATATGTTCTGACATACTATTGCTAGGAAAGGTTTAATGTATCTTAAATTCTTTATACACTGGATACGTTTTTATTGTCGGGAAACTATACCTTTCAATATCTTAGTATAGTAGAACAACATGTTTTATCAATAATGAAATTCATGTTCATTGATCACTGAAATGTACAATCACTAACAATGGGTAACGCGCAGCTGTTACAAATGGCAGCATATTAATGAGACTAAATCTACAAGATTAAGGGTTATGTCATAGCATTTATAACAGGTGAAGACCTTTGAGTTTTGCATTAGTATGTTAGAACTGTCACAAAACTTGTGAACTATCCTAACAGAATTTGTAATTCAAGGTAATATTTTATCCTCAGTGTTAACACTATAACACCAATTATTATTTAAGTAAATCACTATTTACAGCAAAAATATTTACACGTACACATATCGATATTAATTCAAGAAAAAGCACGATATTATCAAAGAGAAAACAATCTTAATATTTCAATTTAAAATATCCATTTAAATTTTTCTATACGCCTTGTTTTTCGTAATATCACGTTTCAAATTTACCACAATATCTATCAGCGCATGTAAGATATTCGCATATTCTGACTTTGCCATTTATGGCCTTAACACACTAGTTACTTTTGAGGGTAAATCGTGCGACTCAAACGCATCGTAGACTATGACTTCATCGCCGAGTCCCGCGAATTGGCCAAAGAAGCAGCTAGTGTGTGTGTGAGGCTTTAGTCAATAAAACCACGCAGAGTTTCATCTAGTGACAAATAAAGGAATTGATAAATAGTTCTTTAGTCAATGAGTTTGTGATCTAGTAGTAAAATTGTTATAACTAGTGTTACCTTAAAGTCATAGATTCATTGTCATGTATGAGGCGACTCCTTGCCTCGGTGGAAATTGTAACATTTCGTTCAACGAAAAATTATTGTAATATAAGAGGTTATATTGTATTTTTACAGGCCATGGACTGGGCAAAATGTTAAGTAGTAAAATGGAGTTGTGTTTTACGAGCTCGGCTGGACGTCGCCAGTTGACTTTAATCATTGAATTCTTGCGTACTGCGACTTAAAAAGTACATCGATTGTTTTACGATTTTTGAGTCGCAGATTTGCAGTCGCAATTTAAACTAACGCGAAAAGTATTATATCGATACAATTCAATGTATAAGTTTCGGAATTTCCATAAATTTGATGCAGTACTCGTTGACAAAACTTGAGACTTCTACTTTAGTAATTTATGTAGTTTCATCTCACATAAATAAACTAAACTCCGCAAAGTTTTAAGATACATAGTTTAAGTTCGTACGAATACTTAACGGATAAATTTACTAATTTATATTGGTTGTCACACACTACAGTTACCAGGCGAACTTACTTCGCTAACTCTACAACCCAAAAAGATTCTTGTCCTTCGACAAAATAGTTCGTTCGTTTCATGCCCGATTCATACCGCTTAAGCTACATTGCGTATAGAATACTGAAATGCAATGAAGCTTATCGAAAGAGATTAAAGAAAAGGATAGTTCTACTAAACATAACACCATTTTATTTTACTACAAATATGGTACTCCAAGTCCTACAGTCCACGGCCTAAAAACTAAAATTATAAGTACACATGAATCACTTTAAGTCATTGCAAAGTCCGCAATGTAAATATAAAGTTTATTTATATAATTTAAATAATTAATTTTAATCGCATACGATGATGGTAAAGTGTAATTTCTAAATGACAAATAATTGTACAGATATTATTAATATTTCCCATTTAGATAATATAATACGCTTCTTCGTGTGTTTTGTGAGATCTGTGGATTCATTAATCATCACACATTCTGATTGTGATGGTCGAATAAGAAGGCTGTATCCAACATTTCACAAAACACACATGTTTAATTAAAAAAAATATCCAAACATTTGATCTTTAAGTATAAAATTGCTCACTCTCATCAAAGTTTTGCATGTTTCTAGTCACTTCATTTAAAATATTAATAGTATTTAATATTAAATTTTATTAAAGACCAATAGTACGTTAAAAATATTTTATTAAAATGAAATAAAAGTTTTAAAAACTAATTAGTGAACATTTTGAAAAAACTTAGTAAGATTTAGCGCATTAGTTACTAGTGAAGTTTGAAATTAAAAAAGTTTTATTAATTAAAGTGTAACTAAAATTAGCAATAAATTATAGTAAATACCTCCTTTGTAAGTAAGCACTCTTCCGATTAAGCACTGTTGTAATAATAACGGATTTTTGAGGCGTTAAAATTATGAAGAATTCTGTAGTCTTGAATTCTAAGGTTCGATTGGAAAAACAATCACCGAACGCAGACTGTAACCAAACTGAATAACTTGAATAACTCAACCATGTGAAATTAAAAGTACTTTATATGGATTTTGTCACGTAGTTTATTTTAGAACACTTTTATTGCATAATTTTGAACTATAACACGTAGAGTTCAATAATAGTATTATTGAACTCTACTACAATTTACAAAGTAATAAAATTGTTCTAAAATAAACAACGCGACAAAATCCGTATAAAGTCATTTTAATTTCAATGTATAACATTCGCGTAAACTTAAGACAATATTATGTCAACCATGTGAGTTATAATTATAACTCTACAGTTTCACTATCATCACGCAAGTCTTATAAACAAGCTTTATAAAAATGGATTCTTTTGTACTCATGTTTTCACAACATGATGGCGTTCGTCATGGCAGTTTCAAGTTGGCAAGTTTTAATAAGCTATTTAGTAAAAATAAGCACGAGTAGCAATCTGCGTCGCGACGATTACAATTATTTTTCCAATGGAACCTTAGAGGTTCCGTAAAAAGTTGAGTGAATAAGAATGCTCGAAAAGGAATGTTCAAAAGGAAATATGGAAAAAGACCTAAGTGCCAAAGCGTCGTTTAATCTCGTACGTTTGTGTAAGTGATTATTGTAAGTACATTAGACTCATATGTAAAATTCGATTACATTCTCATTTTTATTTTCACGGTAGATAGTATTCATTATATTCCAGTGGAACAACTTTAGAAAGTTCCGTTATTTGATTCTGTTAATGTGTATACTTACTAATGAATTTTCTGGATACTTCATTATTATTTTGTATTTTATAATTTTTGTGTATTAAACCGTATTTTATTTAAGTAAGAATGAATTTGAACGTACATAATATTTATATTGAAGTGTGTTTACAATTAAGTTGAATGTATAAATAAAGGTCGGCATACACGAGCACGTTCGGAAAAAACAAATAATACGCACAGATTGTGATTTATGCCTTATCGGTGTTCTCGCTGTTATCGTTTACGTTAAAAAGCAACCTGTTATTTGTATTGCTAAATACTGGCTTTAATCCAATCATATTTCTAAACCTTTGAGTGAACTCATATTGGGTAATACCTATATATACACCATTACATTCATGTCGTTCTATATCAGCAATGGATGAAGTGCTATATAGGCTTTACCCAAATTCATTTCACGAGGCTGTAATGCTCTTAATAATAAAAAAGTCTTGTAGGTTAAATAGTACTTGTCTTGCACGGACATATATTCAACACGGCATATCATTGAGCATTTGAAAATGTTATACATTAACATCGACACAACAAGAGGATACTATTTGCTACACTTCCTCTCACATATTTTTTTGTTTCACTTAATTACTTTTTTTACATATTAATATGTATCCCAGAACTAAAACGTCAAATTAATAAGCAAGCTCACCAATCATTAATGGTTCGGTATTGCTTAATGTTACACTTTCTCTTTACTTCAGAGTATTTAGCAATACAAGTGAATAAACGCCAATGGTGCAATCGCTTTGTGATTACAATATTATAACTTTATAAATAGTTTTAAGCTGTTTTATCCGAAACATGTATGTTGTTAATAGGTAGTTATTTTTTCATTCATAATCATACAGTTTCAATTAGAATAGTTCGATAAAACGGTTTTTATTAGAACAGTCTCAGAGTTGCAGTGCAGTTTAATGCAACCCTAAACTAAAAACAAGACATGTGTTTGTGTTTGATACATCATTAAATCATAATAATATTACTATATATTGGAAGGTGTTCAAGACCTATTCTATATCATTATTTAATAATTATATACGTCTGGGTAAAATCCTGAATAGGGCAAAATAAAAAATAAAATTGTAAATTGCTCTATTCAGTAATGCAATTGATACGTTTCTCTACATTTTATCTACAACTATTTCTTCTGTCACACCTTTCAACATCGTGTTATTCAAGCAGCCCTCTCGATTAACTTCTAAATAAAAGATACTCACGAGATTCCTTTAAAAAGGAACACTCACGAGAGCTCACGATATTTTTCTCATTTTATATTATGAACCAAAAATGTAAGACTTCCATTATAAAGCAAAAATATTTTATTGTATATTGCTATAACCTTTATTAATTTATCTTTGATATAGTCAATTTTCAAACATATTTACGTCTTGTGAATTCCTCAGACAATACAATAGAAAATATCGACAATAAAGCAAAGATTTCGTATTAATTTGATGCTTAATATCGTTACGACTGAGATCTTACAAGTTTAATGTACAATCTACAATGCTTTCACGGTATAAATGCCAAGAACACTCTATTAATTAGTCTTCGATGCAAAAGACAAGATCTTCTCTTGCTGAAGAAATATTCATTTTATCAAATCTGAATATAATTTCGAACAAAATAAGAAGTCAATAAATTTCGCAACATGCATATAATATCAGCGAAAGAAAATGTCTGGTAACATTTAAAAGGATTGACATCACTGTTAAGTATTCCTAAATCAATTAAGATTAATATACTGTGATATCTAAAAATAATATCTAGAAATTTGTGTCAAGATTGATTCAGCAATAGTGTGTTGATACATACTTCCATAATAAATGCGAAAATAATTGCTTACGTTTTCGCATTTAGTCTGAGTAAGACTGAAAGTATATAAAGATACATTAAAAACGTGAATAAAATCGCGAATAAAAACGAGAATTCCTTTAAAAGGGTTGCATCACACTGCACTGTATCAAGCCAATCCACATTCGTATATTTTAGACTTTAATAGTTACATTAATTTTCGCTTGCCACCGAAACTAATTATATCGATGCCAAAGAATTGTTTTTAGCTAATTATAATTTTAAATAGTTCTACTGTTATTTGATCAGATCAAAGTATTATTAGCTAATTAATATATTGTAAATTAATTATATTGTGTACTATCAGTCAGCGACATTATATAAAGATCTTTTGCTTTGTACCTACTCCATTCTACATCTTTCCTTGTTAAAATCGTTCCAATTATGTTTATTTAAAACATTGTGATTTACGTATAAATAAATTCCTTTTCGGTGGGTTTATAGTATGACTAGGGCTTTATCGCTCATAAAATAGACAACTGCTTTAAGTTCAGGATTTCTTAAGCTTCTGCAAGATTAATAATAGTTTCTTAGATTGTGAAATTCATTTTTAGTTACAACATATTGTTATTACTGTTTTGTAACAAGAATACTGCTCATTAATTCCACGGAATGTTGCGCAGATATTTACGCCCATATTAAGAGCTTAATTCTTAGTTCGAACAAAGAGCAATAGTCTCTCTTTAATGAAATTTTATTTACGGAAACGGTGTCTGACAAATCGGTAGACGATAATATACTTGCCCCATATCACGTAAGACCTAAAAACATAGTTGGCGACATGTGAGTATATAATAATAAACGTCGGTAAATAAAATGGTATCATTTATTCCCTAACATTATACATATTCTATTATGCACAACAATCTATGCTCACCCTGCAGCGACATAGAGTCGTAAGACTATATATTATATATATTGTATTAACGTCTAACAAGTTCGGTCTAGAACAAGAATTTGCAACTAACTCAGTAGATAGCAATAGAGATGCCTATCACATAGTTCAAAGCTGACTACCGAAATACGAGAACTTAATTAATAAGAACAGATTACTGCATGCCAAGCTTCTATCAAAGACAAAACTACTAGTACTTGTACGTAGTATGCACGGATGACGTTATCTATGCCCGTTCTTTGAATGTTTGTAAAGTTTCCCGCGATACACGATATACTTCTAGTGAAGAGGTGCGTTTATAATAAAAACTAGCGAACCGCCTGGGTAGTACAAAATCTTAACAAATTATACACCTAAACTTTCCTCATGAATCACATTGTATATTGGTGAAAACCGCATGAGAATGGCGCCGAGCGCAGGCAGCACCGTTAGTTTGACATTAGTGTCATATTTATATCACCTGTGTAGTTGCTTGGATTGTAAAAAAATATATTATGACATTTAGGAATGAGGTTTCAATATATAAAAACGAGTCGTTTTAGCTACGGCTAGTTAAATATTGATCTTTTTCCATAACAAAATATGTATGTATGTCAAAATTTAACGGTACGTAGGTAAAATGACTCGTTTCTTCATTTAGGAACCAAACCTTATGTACATTATCTTTGTAGACATTATTGACTATAATTGACATTATAAATTAGCAAAGCGATTCCGTTTTGGCTATTGAAACTGGTAGGACATCTGTAATAGAAAGCTAAGTTGATTAACATTCACAAGACAATAATTGTAATTCCTCATCTTCTACTGCAGTAACAGTAAAATTATAGTGATATTAATTTCTATAGAACAAACTCGCAAGCATTAAATACTATTTATATATTAATAAGTAAACATTCAAGCATAAAATAATGTTACGAAGTTGTATATTCAGTCTCTTATGGGACTGACTATACTATCTTAGAATTAGCAACAATATGCTAGAATAAATACTTCCTAACAGTTATCATACTGTCTCATTGTTACTGAAAACATTTTTAAACTCGCATTTTTCGGTTTCCATTGCTCGCGGAGGAGATAGCAAATTGAATTTCCTTTCGTTCAGATTTCTTATCTTTAGAGGAATGGTAACTCTTTGTAGCATTAAATGAGGTAAAGTATACCTATGTTACGTTTAAAATACATTTCTGTATTTGAAATGTTTGTTGTGTACCTACTTTTTAATTTCTTTAATCTATGTTTATAAAAATACAAAGCAACCATAGAGCACAAACTACGATCTCCGTAAACTATATACGTTTTTGGTCTGTTTGTCATCGTAGCAGGTGTTTTATACTGTTTTAGGGCTCACGTAGTAGAAGTAAACCTTTTGCCGTCTACTTTACACGTAAATTCAAACACCGCACTGACACTTTAACACTTTTCTCAACCTTGCAAACGGACCCTGGACTTTACAATCGTACGCAAACATAAACGCAAACTTATGTCAAGACGATAAAATAATTTAAAAGCAAAATCGGAATACGTACTAAAATTTAAAAGAAATTGCTATAGTAACGATTAATAATACGACTAAGCTGACACTGTACCAACAAGATAAGCCCAAAATAATAAAAATAATAATCATAATTTATTTTCTAAAATCAATAGTTACAAATATTGTATAAAGCTATACCTACATATTAAAATTATAAAGGACACCCATCATTGTACTTGTTAATAACTGTATCACAGGTAACCAGGCCTTCCAAAATAAAACATTACAAAGCTGCCTATACTCACATAATTAGCTAACAAACTGACTTTAATTCTTCAACCGTCACAACAATAAGCTCAACGTCATGTCACTTAAATCCTGAGCGAAAGCGTTCATGTAAATAATTTACAAGCGTAATCTGTTAAATGGATTCACTAATCCAATGATTCGAGTCCGATACGGGCCAGTTACTTCATTGTTTAATGATATGGACATGGTTTATAACTATACTGGTCCGGAGGGTTAGGTAGAGATCATGGATTACTTCTTGTTACTATTCTAGTTCGATCCCAAGGCACGCATCTCTGACATTTCGAAGTTATGTGCGCATTAAATAGTTAATTATCGCTTGCTTTAACGGTGAAGGAAAACATCGTGAGAAAACCTGCACGTCTGAGAGTTTTCCTAATATTCTCAAAGATATGTGAAGTCTGCCAACCCGCACTGGGCCAGCATGGTGGACTATGGCCTAACCCTTCTCACGCGTGAAAAGGGTCAGCCCTGTGTATTAAACTGTCCCATTGCCATGGGATAGTTTAATACAGGGCTTATATTATGTACTATCCTGTTGAGCCAGACTTCATGCTGCTACTGAAAAGATTCTCGTATTTCTAGCAGCACAGAGTCTACTAAAGTCCTATATATGACGCCAGAACCGCAGCAGCGCCGGGTCGCAAAATTGTGTATTCACATAACTGCATCGCTACCGTACCGCATCCGTGTCGCAGCACCATTACCGCGTCGTAATCACACAATAGGCCCGCGTTTATTAAGTTAAGACCTAAGAACATACTTTGCGAAAAGTGGGTGTAATACAGAGGAGTATTATAACTGCATTTCGCCAAGTATTCATGAAGAGGTAGGTTTGAGCCTATCATAGAGACATAGGCGTCAGGTTACGTATGTACTGTATTGATTGTTTTATGTATTGATTCTTATTACATTAACCATATATGGTTTATAGGTATACATATATGGTCATGCCATTGCGTCCCTGAAGAGGTACGTAAAGTAACACAGCTATATTTATGAACGGCAGTTATCCCTTACTAACAAACGTACCAATATTAGTACGTATTCAGCCATGAAAAAATATTTTTCTAGTAACACGCACAATTGCTTTCGAATGATATCGATAATCGCAGCGCACACACTAAAAGGTCTTGTTAATAAAATTATTCGAACAGAGTTGCGTTACTTATGTTGTGCATCAATTAGAATTGTTTATATGACCGTATGTCGCTGACTGACAACACAAAAGATCTATCTACGTCTAAGTATGCTGTTATTGCTGCAAATTTTATTTACTTACTGTTATAAACTATTGAGAAACTCACTAACTTCATCGAGACTTATCTATTGTATTATGAAATCAATAAATAGATATCATAAATCTATACGAGTTTTATTTTGTATTCCTTGTATGCTACCTTATCTACGTATAGTACCTAGCGGCAGAAAGGGATGATAATGTACCTGTAACAAAAAGAAAGATTCTGCGACTAAGCTGGGTAAGACAGGCAGGCCGCGGCCTGACAATAATATCAGCCCTGTATTTAAACTGTCCCACTGCTGAGTACAGAGCCTCTTCTCAGTGTGAGAGATGAGTTCAGCCCGACAGAAATCAGTCAATTGTCTTTTCTTTTATACGAACTAAGGTAAATAAGCTGACCAGCCAACATTAAGCTGGCTAAGGCATTAGCCTAAGGCTGACCTAATAGTTGTCTCAGCGGTTTGGTGCTGGAATATTGCTCATGCTATCGATGCATGAGACAAAAACCACACTAATTCTTGGCCTACAGCACAACGCTACCTAACCCTACCAAGTAACCTGGAGACTCTACTGACCACAGAAAGACAACAATATTGACAGCTAGGTAAAAGTTTAGAAACGTGCCTATTCGATAGGGGGTAACGGTGGTGGGGGGAGGGTGGGGAGGGGGAAGGGTAACTAATCCCCGCCCTCCCCTCCCGCCGGAGCCCTATAATTTCCGAGAAAAATTAACTTTTATTTTTAAAATTTTACTGTCATATATTGATAAATAACAAAGAATAAGAGGGCAAATCACTGTCTTTATCTAACAGTTTACAGAAAATATAATTTAATACATAAAGTCTATATTATACAATATCTTGAGAATGCATCTTCTCCGGCACTGCAGGATGTGCAGCCTCTTCGCCCTAGCGTAACAAAGCACTGGCCCATGCGCTCACCTAAGCAGCCTCGGCTTGCTGGTCGCCTGCGGCGACCAGCCTCGGCCGCTTAGGCTCGCTTGTGCCTATGCTTTGTTACTGCGGCCGGAGGCTGCACCCCTTCCGTGCCTCCGGGCTCTAAAAACACTCTAGGGGTAGGGCAAAAAGTACCACGTGAAGTCGGGGTAAACTAATTCGGGTCTGTCACAGATTTTAATATTTACCTTTATTTTACTTCCTTTTTTTCCGAATTTCGATTCGTCGATCTGTACTACTTTGCCAGGACCTATCTTGCCTGAAGTATTTTGTTTTTCTATTGCGGAACGGAATGTATGTCAACAAAACAACTTAACAAAATAGGAGCAATGCGTTTCGTTTCCCATAAAAAAAGTACAGGCTCATTTTTATAGACTTTGAAATAAATATCTATAATAATAACTTTAATTTATAAATATTTTGACACTGAGTTGCATTCCTCCCTACTTCCCTAAGTAGAAAGGAACGTAATTCTGTGTCAATTACTTATTCATAACCTCAAAAACGCAATATGAATTTCTTATTTTTTTTAAAATGAGTGGTCTCCGGCAAGAAAAAATTACTGATTGTGGCTTAGAAAACTCTCTAGTATCACGTACTACCCTTAGATTCTGCCCAACGAATAGGCACGTTTCTAAACCCAACCCGACAGCTACGATTAAACTTTGATATCAAGGTTCTGGGTCTGTTATGATGTCATGCTATTTTCGCTCGTTGTAACTTCAACGTGCACAAGCTGTCTAACAAAATATTATGATGATGATGAACAAGCCGAGACGGCGGTATTCTGCCTACAGAGAATTTCTTAAACTGTCATTTGTTTGAATGCTAGACATAATTTAAAACGTATAGTCTGACCGCTGATGTACTGCTGCGAGTTAATAGATTAAAAGTGAGTATTTAGCCAAACTGTTCTGTAGGAATGGGGTCGGTTGTTTCAGGTTGATAGCTTTGCTACACAATCAAGATGGTCTTAAGCTAACAGCCATATATACCCTACCTGACTCTCGGGCGAACCATATGTAAGATGGGATAAGAAGCGGTAGTATCCTATGGACGCTTGCAAAAACACAGCTATCACTTTGCTGAACCTTTAAATAAAGAGACGCTTTCTTTTATTTAAGAGACAATAATTAAGCCTGTATGTCTTACACAATACGAATTGCCTGCGATCTTCTGTAGAATGAAGTACAGTCAGCGACGTAATAAAAAATATTTCTCATTTCTGTTCTATATTAAATGATTTTCATTAAAATTATTATGACTGAACTGTTACTGCAATAAAAGATGAATTATCAATATTGTGCATGGTAAAGGATAAAGCAATTCAAAATCTCGTAAATGTTTATCGACTTATGTCGCTAACTATACCTTCTTCTTATTGGAATGGTGCGGGACGAGATCTAGGTCTTAAGCGGACAACGCTGTGCCTAACTTCTCAATTTTAATCGATCCTAGATATTTTAAAAGGTTCTTTTTAGAGTTCGAAAAAACTCTTATACAACAGCTTTGTCCGTCTGTCTGTCTGTTAAACAACTTATAACTGAAGAACCGTAAGAGCTAGCGACTCGCGGTCAACGCCATTCGACTCAACATAGTCGATATACTCCGAAATGACTATGACCTTTGACCTCTGACCTCAAGGTCACGTGGTATCACGTGACCTTTGCATATTATTTGTTTTTTAAAAGATAACTCTCGCACTAGGAGAGCTTCTCACTATAAACTTTCAAACAATAAACACAAGCAACACCCAGACTCAGATCAACTATTTGTGGATGACACAATTTTTTTCCCGTATGGAGATTTAACCCACACGCGCCGCGGCAGTGGCTAGGCGACCACTTACTATTACGTCATCCGTGCAGTCAGCTCTTGCTAATGCATTAAAAGCAATAATGCCTATACAGCCTTTCTTGCTAAAGTATCTCACTGAGAAACTTGCAAGCTGATGTTTGGTAATCTACAGCTGGCGACTTCAATCATCAAGAATACACGAAAAATGAAGCGCTTCGAAGCACACACTGCATTGCTTCATATAACAAAAAGTCACCTAACTAATATTATAAAGTAATACTTAATTCTTTTATCAATCAATTTAATGCGATGAAATCGAGTCGTTATAAAATGTCGTACTACTGAAGATGGGTGTCCTCGCATAGTTAGCAATAGTTGAGGATTTGGGCATAATCTCCCTGTTCAAATGAAGTACTCTCAAATATGATAATTTCCCCACGATACATAACTCCGAAAGTTCGTAGAGTTGGTTTAATATCGAATTTCATTCCCTGACTAAACTGAAACTCAATTTCCTACCGTCATCATGCATAACTGACTTCTTGATGTTTATCGTAGGGAAATATGGTTAGCCTTATTTGTGTTTATTTGTTTGTTTGTTACGTTTTCACTACTCGACTGATTATCATGCCTTCTTATAGCCAGTTCCCAAAATTAATAAGTCAACGTTATTAACATGTCTTTGGCTTTGTACAATAAATAAGAGAGATGGCATGACATTTATCGTATAACTAAATGTTACTATGTTATTTGGATATTGTCAAAACAGGGCCTTATTAATATTGTTACACACTGGGTGTACGTGCCGTGCCGTGCCGTCTCTCGGCATTGTGTGAAAGACTCGGCAGTTCCATCAAATAATTTATTACAGCGCCATCTGTTGACGTCTTACGGAACTACGTAGTTCGCCGGTACAAGAAGAGTAGAGAACGCTGGCATATTCTCGAATCTTCGTACTGTTTACATACCGGGTATGACATTTCTCGAAATCTCCGGAAACGCTTTAACCGCGTATAAAAGGGAAAGGCAAGTGCTCGCCGAGTCAGTTTACAGTCGTAAGCGGTCAAGTATTCATCGAAGCGAACGGAAGCGAAAATACTACTGAGTTTGAACCAGTTACAGTGAAAAAGTGTAGTATAGTGTTTGTTGTGTTTTAAATTTAATTATGTGCTAGAATAATACATATTTTAGTCGGTAATATTGTTTACATTCTTATCCCTCGAACCCGGCACGTAACAATATAATACATATTTAATATTTAGGTTTATAAGGTTTATATTTAGATTTTATGTTTTATGTTAAATGCAAATGTGAGTTTGTTTGTTACGCTTACACGCCTTAACTACTCGACCGATCATCATGAAATTTTGCATACACGTTGTCAGGTGTACAGAGAGAGACATAGGGCGAAAAAAGTGGTGTACTCGAGGAACAAACAATTTAATAACCTACATTTACGCCGAAAAGCTGCAAGGGAAATGAATGCGACTATGTCGTTAAAAAAATAAATATCGCTGGTGAAGGAAAACAACGTGAGGAAACCTGTATGTCTGAGAGTTCTCCATAATGTTCTCGAAGATATGTGAAGTCTGCCAACCCGCGCTAGGCTAGCGTGGTGGACTATGGCCTAAACCTTCTCACACTGAAAAGAGGCCCGTGCCCAGCAGTGGGACAGTTGTGACTGATATTATTATTATATATATTTAGGTAGGTACTAACTTGTTTTAAAAACTCAAGCTCTACATAGATATCGTTATCGTACCCACGAAGTATCTACAGATTATTCTCAAATGCGTTTTTTAATAACCTTGTGGTATCTATCCACATCTATCGGTAAAACGCAAAGATGCATCAGCGTCTGAACAAGTAGTAGGGTGTACTTGCGAGACAATTTCCGCCGCCTGCACTTAACGTCATCTCCACGCGCCGACGGAATGCTACTACAGATGTAATAGACGCATTCAATACTTTAGTAAAAGGTTTCAACTTCGTATGTACGAGTAAGTTCTAAGCACAGACAAAACTTGTGAGAAGGATGGAGGGAAAGAAACGTATTAATTCATTACATCGTAATGTAACGTGTTTTGATATGTACGCAAAACGAAACGAAGTCATATCATAAGTAAGGGTCGACTTATGGCTACGATTGCTTATTGGAGAAAATGGGCCTGCTGCCACCTAGCGTATTTGCCCTAATTAGTATTTGCTACACTATACCTACAAGAGACACGTACCTCCAACTTTTGTAGTTTTTTGCGTATTAATTCTTCTTCTTTTCGTGTGGTTAGTGGCCAACCTGTTGTCAAGAATTGTTCAAACCGCCCGTAGGCCTCTGACATAGCTTAACGAGTGCTGTCAATTTGGCAACAACCGGGACCGAGTTTTTACGTGCCCTCCGAAGCACGGAGACGCTCAGATAAAATACCACTAAGCGGTCACCAACGACCACAACCAGCAACGTTGGGTGCGGTCAGTCTATAGATGATAGTCTATAGACTGACCGCACCCAACGTTGATTAACTTCGCTAATCGTTTACCGATCAGTGAGTGCAACTGGCTATTGGTGTATTAATTAGCTCGCTTTAACTATAAAAGTAAATATTATGAAGAAACCAGCACGTCTGAAAGTTCTCCATGTTTTCGAAGATATGTAAAGTGCGAGCAGCACTGGGATAACCTAACCCTTTTAGAAGCGGCTCGTTTTCACCGTAGGACAATTTATAAACAGATCGAATATTATTCTTAAATTTGTCTGAGATAAATGTCATGAAATCAAAAGATTCTTCATGGTTTATTACAACTTTAAACATTATCAACATTCATACAAGTGTCTATACTCTAACTCTAACTGTAAACATAGCGGAATACTGCTGTAAGTTCAAACAATCTCGGATCCCATAATGCTGCTGTCCACCATCAGAAGAGTTCGTTATAACGTTCCACTGCTAGGCACGGGCCTTTTCTCAGCGCGAAAGATAGAAAAAAAGAAAGGAAGAAAAGAAAAGTATTTTTATTTGTATCTACTTTACACAATACAATAAAATATAAGTATATACAGAACATTATATAGTATGGAGACCAAATTAGGTTTATTATATTAAAGGTTAGGCCATAGTCCACCACGCTGACACAGTGTGGACTGGCAGACATTACATGTGTTCGAAAACATTAAGGAGGACTCTTAAATGTGCAGGTTACCACACGATTTTTTCCTTGCGCGTTAAAACAAGCGATTATTAGCTAATATATAAGCACATGACTGTGAAAAGTAAGAGATTGCGCCTTGGATCGAACTCGTGACCTATGCGTGGCAGTGCAACGGTTTCCCACTAGGCTACTTAATATTTATAATAGATTTAGCGTTAGCGCAAAACTAGTGGCGGGCAATCCGAGAGTATGAGATGGTATCCTATCTTTCCAATTACCATATTACAATAGATTACGATTCAATTCAATATATAATTTGGTATACTACGACTAAAAACCAACTCAATATGTAAACATAACGTATGAGTATAATTTATAGCTCAATATCTCAACAAAAACTAGAGCTCATCAGAGTAACTACAAACGTAGGCAGAAGAAGCGTCGGCCACAAATCACCTGCTGTCAAACAGACAGACTAAATGAATGCCCTAAAGCCGAGACCTAGTTAGCTTTCAATTTAGCCGCTACTGAACATCATTTATCATTTCTACGTACTTAAGTATAAAACAACATTTACATTGTATTAGGTATTGTCTGAACGATTTTGGAGCAAAAATGGTACCTATTATTACAAAACGTTTATTGGAATATCTATCCAAACTTAATATTGTTTCTTTGTTACGCTTTCATATCGTACACGCATTGTCACGCAAACAGCAAAGGACATACAACTTTTTATCTAGAAAAAACTACTGTTACTATTCTAACCTAAGCTACATTTACGCGAGCGAAGCCGCGGGCAAAATCTAGTATTATTATAAAACTTTAACAAGACTGCAAGATATATTTTTGAAAACGAATTATAATCTACCTACTTTAATTTTTAGAGATCTGAATGTAAAATCTGTTTTAAAACTGTTTTGTCTCACTCTCGATCATAGCCGGTCTTGTACTTTTGGCTGCTTGTAAAAATAACATTAGACGATTTAGATAGCTACGCAACTTGGGTACAAATGAAAAACCTAAGCGACCCATGTGTCATCAATCACAGTCATGACACTCATGACTATGAGCGGCGGTTACCGTTTATACCAGCCAGTAATCGAACGGCAAACTGCAGTTAGGGTTGCCACCTTTATTTTGAACGAATAGAGTACATATATTTACTGTCTTGGATCAAAAAAATATAGTACAAGATTTGAAAATAAAGTATTATTTATTTAACCTTCCTTTTTATTACCGTATTTTTGTTGATGTTAGTGACAACTAACAAATATTTATTATCAAGGAACGTCGTAACCGCATCTTTACAATATATGTTTGTCTATATAAATATAGATGAACAATTGCTTATTCAATTTAGGGAATCTCTATCTCTAACATAAGTAGATAATTAAATAAAACTTGTAAAAGTCGACATAGGTAAAATAAAGTATTTTCACGTACTTTATTTTCCTAATTAAGTATAAAGTACGTTTACCCGAAATAACGTTCAATACTTTGTTTTAAAATATGGTTGGCAACCCTTACTGCAGTTTGCGGAACATACAATCGAAGTCGCGAGCAAGGACTAGTGACACAATTGTTTCACAGAACTAAAGAGATAAAGTACCTATCAATGACATTAATTTTCATCAGCTACGCTTAACTATCGAGCCATCAACTAACGTAGAAGCAATCTTCGTTCGACTATTGACAATTGCCAAACAATCCTATCCAATCCGAATAAAAAAACCTAAAACCTAACGATGGAAGATAAGCCCACTGAAACCGCTACTAACAAAACCGACAATCCAAATGAAGTGCCGAAACACTAACTACGTCTAACCATTTCGAGTGAAGACTTGAAACGTAACCTTGACGAGTGGACAGCAGCCGGCCTTGGGCTATTCTCATCGACCTTTCAGCGGGAGAAGTCAGCCGAGCCCATGACACAGGTGCTCGGAATAACCAGATGTGACCTGCAGCTGAATGCCTCTGTACACTTGTCAAAGTGAATGAGTACTGATGGATACACAAGCGGTTCGGAATCCGAAAAATACTTTTTAGCGAAGCTGTTTTCGTATTGTATTTGAATGTGTTGATAGCATATCGTATATACAGATATGCCTATCTACAAAGTAGGTATCTTGTTGTCTATTTTATTCGAGAATTATTAGATTGTAACGGGCATCGCCGTTTCACGTCAATAGTGCAATGAGTGGAAATCATAAAACACGAAATCTTTTATTCAAAAACGGTATGGCATAATTAAAAAAGACGAATTTCGTTTTCAAGTATATAAGTTAAGACTTATAGTGTAAGTAAAGCAAAGTAATTTTAAAGAAAAGATCCTAAATTAACTTTCATTAGATTACATATCCATCGAATAATAGCAATAGTACCTTTACATTTTCAGTGTACCTAGTTTCAAATCTACAGCTTCCAAACAAGGCTTCCACAAAATTACTTAGTTACAGGTATCCATTAATAAAAACAATTTACAATAAAAAGGCGCAACATGTGACTACACGACAAATGAAATGAAATACGTGTCGTAATATCATATGACATTATGTTATGTTCAAGGAAAATTGTTGTTTTCATCAAGCGTATGTTTAACATGACTGATGTGTACAATAAATTGAAGCCGACGGGCGTCACACTGAGAAAGTTAACACAAGCAAACACTCTGTATTTAGCTTGCTAATGGTATAAATGTTTATTTAAAAGTTTATGAAGGTGTGTGAAGGTTTACCGGATTTGTCTAAAACTTGGCAACTTGGGTATTGGAGTTATATGTTTGCCCGTTCGATAATAATTTAGCTTAAGTGTTTTATTAACAATTTCAAATTTTATATCGTGTAAATATTTTCTGCCAGCCAGCCAAAGATTATTTTTTATTCTCGTCTAGTAATTTTTCCATTTTCGACTAAACAATTCCAACATTTCAAATGTTTAGAAATGGTAAGAAATGACTAAAATTATATTACCAAATTTAATTAATACCTACTTGTGTCCGCGACAGTCCGACACAAAAGAGCACATGCCTGTCTACCTTTATCCGCGTTCAGGGCGACTCACACTTCGCCGGTTGGCGTCCAGCTTGGGAAACTCGCGGCCTCGAGGCCGAAATGGCTTCGTATTAGGTTTTGTGCGAAATAAATTAGAAAGTGCAGAAGTCACTTCAGAGGACTACAGACAACATTAAATGTTTGACGATATGCTAGCCATTGTTTGTTATAATTTTTCTTTTCTTTCTTTGAATGTTTTCAAATACTTCATTTTACGCTTTACAGGTAGAAAATGTTTAATAGCATCTTGACAATTGTCTAGTTCTACGGCTAGAAGATGTCTCTATACAACATAAAATCGCAGCTGATGAAACTTAGTAAATTAAGTGGTCATCTTAGCATCTGGAAACTTGCTACACCAGATACAGTATCGTGTTTTGCCAACCCTTACATATGGAAGTTGCTTTATTGGTACGGCAAGGAGTATTTCAAATGAACTGCTTTCTAAGTATAAGGGATGACCCTGCTAAGCTAGTCACAAATCAAAAATCTATATCTAAGTTAAAGAAATTAGCCTTTCATATTGATAATAAAAAGTAACATCATCTGATACCTAAGTCCTTCCAGACCGGCAGACTATTGACGGCCGTGACCGAAAGTCACGTCAATAAACGATTACAATGCACGAAAATTTAGATGGGTTCAATAGCTATTAACTTTAACATATCATGATGATGTACTCTAGGCTGAATTTCGATCGCGGCGGCCAATAAACGGAGACTGGCCATCAACGCAGGTAATATAATAGTGCAGAAGCGTGTGCAAGCACAAGTCTGCTCTCTATTCCCTCACAATCATAATCCGATGGAACAACAATATGAATCTACCAAATAGAAGTTACACGCAGGATCAACGGCGTCAACCAACCTGCTTTTACAGGCACAGGGTTTTGCAACACCGCCAACTTCCTAACTCCGGGTTTCTATTTGATTGAGAATTTGACAGAATAACCCAATAACATTATGTTGGCCTGACCTTAAGATTCAAACCCAAAATCTCATACATACCAATCGTTTTAACCGAGATAAGTATAAACAAAATAAAATCATAAAAACAAGTCAGGACCTTCAAGTAAGTATCTATCATTCTTTCTCTATACGAAAACTAACGCAAAGTCTAACAATTTAAGTTATCTGATAAGTGCTACCCCATACATCAAACCACCATAACTCATATCTCAACTAATATAAATTTCTCTCCGGCGAAGTATAAACCGCCCTTATCTCCGTCTCGTTGGTCAAGGTCGGCCCCCAATACCGCCGAGTGACGTCACAGACTATTATTGTACGTTTCACTTTGTTTTGTTACGCTTGAGCCTATTATGGTAGGTATTTGGGTCGCGAGGGATATTCTCCTCCCATAGGCGATTAAGGTTGGTAGCGGTGGCATAGGTTGTTTCTTGTAACAGGAAACTTGAGGCAATTTCTATGGAATTCGCTTAAATTCGCGTTGGATTTATTTCTGTGTTACGCCTCCACCAATCGCTAATTAGGCTTAAACATTTGCCAGCTAAGCAGCGGATTACGTCAATATCATCTATGAAGCTCTTCTATTCCTTTCCTTTATATAAAGAGGCAATTACCGGAGTAGGAATAATTCCTGTGTCGCGGAGGACTTTACAAACATTCAAACAACTGACATAAAGAACACCCAGACTCGGCACAACTATTTGTGGATCACAATTTTTTGTCTCGTATGGAAATGGAACCCACAAAAGTCGGTGCAGTGGCAGTGGCGAGGCGACCTCATAAAACACTATGTCATCCGTGCACTCTACCTACATATTGGCCAATGTATAAATAATTTTTCTATAGTATAACCTACCAGAAGTTTTCGTACCTCAGGTTATGCCGGGCCTGGAGCCAGGCCAATCCACTTACGACCATTAGGTATCTTATTAACCTCTGAGTCTTCTTCGAAGCGGTTAATAAAAACACTATGTGGGAATGTGTCTCTGTCTGTTAGTGACAGTTTGTTAGTGACAGGCGTAGCTCCGGAACCACTGGACCGATTGACTTGTAACTTGGTGTGCAGTGCAGACACCTTGGAGTCTCTCGGTCAAGTTTGAATACGGGCCGAAAAGACCCCCGAGTTATAGGGGTCACAAAGTCATAAGGTCAGGGGATATCCACCAACAGAGTGATTTGGAAGTCCAAGGAAGAGGCTTTTGCCTAGCAGTGGGACATTACAAAAAGCAGATAAAAAAAAGGTCACATGAAGACGAAAAGGTTGAATTCTGGGTTTTTACACCCATCTCGTTGACACCTACAAGTATTTTAGTAGTTTTGATGAAGTCATCCTTATTAAGTTGAAATTTATTTGATGTTCTAACGATATAAGCCACACGGTTTGATTGCTTTAATCAGTACCTACCTGCCTTACCTTAGTAGCAGATGTAGACCCCTATTCAGTTGAACGCTCAGAGGTTGGGTATGACACGATTGCTACGACAGCTATGAATTGAACACGGTGCTACTCGCCGATTAGGGTGCAAACGCAGGCTTAGTTTTTGTGCGTACGTTGAGATTTGCTTATTAATTGTGCTGTTTTCTAATTCCCTTTCCGTGTTTGCTAATTTAATTTCATTACAAGACGATTTTAACCTGTGCTCTGTTGGAATGCCAGACATAATTGGAAACCTATTTTGTCCAGCCGTCGGTGTGCCGCTGTGACTCAATAGTTAATACTAACAAAGAAACTATTCCTTAGAAGTAAAATAAATGGTATGAACATGGTGAAACGTATAAACGTATAACGGCTGCGTAAAGTACACCATTCCCGTTTTGTAGGTATGCGACATTGATTCGTGACATAAATTAATTAGTAAATGACCAATTTACTACCTAATTAATTTATGTTCGCTAAATAACAAGTTGCTTGTGACACTAACTCGCATTAATCTTCACTATTCACGCTAACATTACCTAACAATTCACTTTGAAAGCGGTTTAACGTAACTTCTGCCGTAATATACATATATGAAGGCGAGATAGGTACTTATAACAGAACAGGCGTTCGGTTAACATTGACGCACAAACTTCTTTCCAACCACCAAAATCTGGTAGCTCATCAACAAAAAGTGACATTCCTAATAATATACCAAAACAAAACACGTGCAAAATATGCAAATAAAACTTAAAATAGTATATTAATAACTTTATTTTTAACATGGGTAACCTACATTAGATAAAAGTAAATGGACTTACCTACAGATTGATGATTTGCACAAACGAAACACAATTTGACGAGTAAATATAATAAAACTTATAATACACAGGATCTATACAATAATATAAATAAATAAAAAATAACCGTAAATAATTCACGAGCTGTGAATCGATCTCGAAACGGACTATAAACAATTTTTTAACTGAGAATACCTACTTGCAATCGAATTGCTTTGAATGGGATGGCGGCAGGAAGTGAATTCGTGTAGAAACTTATTTATTTTTAAATTATTTATTGGCTTTATCGAGGTATGTTCTTGTTGTATATGGTCAATAAATATGTTAAACAAATTACCACGAGAATTAAAGATTATTTAGCATCTATAATCATATAATGTGGAGCTAAAGGCTTATCAACTGAATAGGTGTTTGTTCTCGCTACATAACCTTGTAAATTATTTTTATATTTTTTTAAATTCCTTGGTTATTATTCAATAGGTTTATTATTATATTTGTGACATTTTGTTATTTATTTTTAATCAAACAATTTGAAAATTGTTTATGAATAAAGAAATTCAAATCAAAGTTTCATGATATACCTATATGTAGACATATTTGCTAGTACATACAATATACTTAGGTATTAATCCCAGTAGGAAACCGTTGACCGCCACGCAGAAGTTTCAAGTTCGTTCCCACGACACGCATTTCTGACTTTTCGTGGTGTGCGCATATTATATAGGTAGTTATTTATAGCTCGCTTTAACAGTGAAGTGACGCCTTTAAACAACGAATTGTAAATATGGATAGTCAGGGTGGCGGCGACAATGAAGACACAAGTTGTACGGAAAAGAACTTATACTTATTATCTTTGAATGCACGTTCCAATGGTTAGAATATGAATGCCCCCAAAATATTTTAACCGCTGTTATTTATACAAACATTTGACCTAATTTAATAATAAATTCACAAACTCAATAGATAATATTAAACTTTGTTTACCGTAATTCTGATTCTGATGATTATTTACATACAATTATTATTTAATAATACTGGATTATGTAACGTTAATGATTTATTACACCGGAAGCAGAGGCGCCGGTGTGACAAAATTATGCCTAACCCAAAATCAGTAGGAATCTAATAGCTTAATCATTATATTATACATAGTAAAAAAAATTATTATAGGATTGATTATTAGACATAGTGTAAGAAAAAGTACAGAGATCAGTAACAATACGTACTATTTATTAATCGCGCCGGAAGCTGACAAGCGGAGCATATAAATATATTTAAGTATCAAGAAATATGAAATAACTATTTAGATACTTGATCATAAAATTATTAAATTATAAAACGATAATAGATTTTAATGTACATATAGTGGTTAAGATGTACCCGAACTAGCAGTATATGTGAGGCCGGAAGTGTTACTTGATAACATTCGGCCATCCTGTGTATGCCGTGTCTCACGGCGATCAGCGCTGTCATCGGCGCCTGGTTTGTCGCTGGTGTACGGTACTTGGAATTAAGATGCTTAAGCCGTAATTAAGTCTTGTATTACCTAATTTATACATCTTATTTATCCTAGATCACACACAGCTTTTATTTGTCTTTCTTCACACAGATTGCATATGTCCTAATTCATATAGTCTTCATTTGACTTAGTCCACACAGCCCTTAATTGTCCTAGCCCACACAGTTTTTATCTTGTTCTGTATCATACAGTTTTTTTTTCTACATCACACAGCTTTTATATGTACTATATCACACAGCTTTTATTTGTTCCACACCACACAGCTTTTATTTGTTCCACACCACGCAGCTTTTATTTGTACTACATCACACAGCTTTTATTATCACATATTGCCTAGGTTTTATTTATTCTAAGTTATGCGGCCTTTATCCTAATGTATCTCGATTCTATTTTACCAGATACTTAATAGAAAGAACGAATAGGTACACATTTTGTACAACAGTTTATTTCTTAATACAATATTTGTTGCGTTCAATTTTTGATCTATTACTCTACTTCCATAAGTTTGTAGTAATTAATGAATACTTAACATCCTTATCAATTATGTAACATCATTTATTTTGAATTAACTTTCTAATAAGTCTATTAAATCATCCCTATCAACCTCATGGTCACTGCCGTTGCTATCATCGGGAATGGAAGAATTATAAGGTCGGAAGACTTCACCGCGAACAACAGCAGTAAATTTTCGATAACCGTAGTATCAAAGGCATGAAGCCTTTGATACTACATATCCTGTAGCGATCCAACGAGTGTTCTGCTTTGCATACTCTTTAGGGTCCCGTATACAACCCGTTAAGTTTCCTAGTTACATTAGCGCTTACTCTAGTTATTCCCCCTTTCCAAAGTACTAATTGTCCTACTGAGTACTTAATAAATTTTTTATGCGATCTATCAAACCTATCCTTCATAAGTGTCATATGTTTATCAATACGTAATTTAGCCGCGTTTCGCCTTTCTTCTAATGCTTTCGCTTGACTTTCGAAGTCATTGGGTTCCCCGGAAGTGTATGCCGGTAAACGTGAATTGGAGTGCCCAAATAATAACTTAAAAGGGACAGAACCAGTAATTGCATGAGGAGTATTATTAATGCCCCAAACTATATCAATTAGGTGATCATCCCAGGTGCATTCGCTATTAGACATAGTGTTCAATCCGTTAATCAAAGTTCGTTTTACTCGTTCTACTTGGCCATTCGACCTAGGACTGGCAATGGCATTCAAAACATGTTTAAATTGCATTTCTTCTGAAAATTGTTTGAAATACCGACTGGTAAACGTTTTGCTTCTATCTGTAATAATCCTGTTATGATTTCCAAACTACAAAATAATATCTTTCAATTGTTTTATAGTTTCCATGGAACTACAACTTTTGACAGGTTTTGCAAATACGAACTTTGTGAACGAATCTATGAATACTAGTATATACGCATTTCCTTTACGTGTTTTTAGAAATGGGCCAAAATGGTCAACGTGTAGTGTGTGCATCGGGATAGTCATCTTTTCGATTGGATGTAGTTCTCCCTGTAATTTACCGTGCTCCCCTTTGCCGTAAGCGCATTGGAGACATGATTTAACATATTTGCGAATAAATCTCGTCATGTCCTCGAACCAAAATAGTTTTTCGCATTTATCAAAACCAACATGTCCGATCTGATCATGAAATTTTTGTAATAATCCCCTTTTTACCAGCTTAGGTATAACGAAACGGTCCCCGTTAATTGTTTTTCTATGAAGAATGTTATCCTTTATGGCATAGTTAGCAATAATATTTTTATTGTCTGTACCATTCCGTAGCTGCGTTAAAAGAAACTGAATAATTTCGTTTTGTAACTGTAATGTCACTAGCCAATCAGAGTTATCAATTAATAGGACATGGTCCTGTACTGGATTCCTACTTAGGGCATCCACGTGCCTCATTCGGTCACCAGATCAATACTCGATTTGTAGATCATAATATTGGATTGAAAGCCACCAGCAGGCTATACGCGGAATAAGGTCTTTTTTTACTAATGTTGTCCGTAATGCGGCGCAATCTGTCACTACAGTAACGGGGATCCCAACGAGATAGACTCTAAAGCGTTTCAGGGAATACAATACAACGCGTTTCAGGAAATACAATACAACTGCCAATGTCTCCAACTCATAACTATGATAAAACTGCTCTTCCTTACTTGTAACCCTACTGGATTATGCAATTGGTTTTAAAACATCATCGCTTTGGTATTGCAAAAGGATACCTCCTAGCCCTAGCTTACTGGCATCGGTGTGAAGCTCTGTGCGAGCATTCCTATCGTATGTACCTAATACTGGTCTCTTAACAAGACGCTCTTTTACCGTTTGAAATGCAGTTTCTTGGGCAGAGCCCCAAGTCCATTCAACATCTATTTTGGTTTACTGCGTGAGAGATCTAGCTATTTCAGCAAAACCGCAAATAAATTTCCTAAAATATGATGCCAGGCCAATAAATTGTCTTACTTCATGCACGTTTTGAAGTATTTTTATATTCAGCTACGCAACTAATCTTAGCCTGTCCTGGTCACATTGTACCTGCAGTAATCTCATGACCCAAGTAATTAACAGTTTTCTTTAGAAACGAATATTTGCTAAGATTTAATTTCAAATTTGCTTCTGATAAGAGCTTTAATACATTATTTAGTAACTTAAGACCGTCATCAACAGAGGTTATAGGTAGCATGACGTCATCGAGATAGATAGCTACGTCATTACCTAAACTACCTAACACAATTTTGATAAGACGTGAAAATACTGCCGAAGCATTCGCTAAGCCAAATAGCATTTTGAAAAATTCATTTTGCCCTAAAGGCGTAACAAATGCAGTTTTATGAATAGAGTTTTTAGACAATCTAATTTTATAATAGCCCTATGCTAGATCTAGAATTGTAAAGAAAGATTTACCGGAGAGACGGGATACCTGGTCGTCTATATGAGGCAGAGGATATCGATCTTTAATAGTGCGTGCATTAAGAACTCTGTAGTCTATACATAACCTATAATCACCACCTTTTTTATTTACAAGAACCACTGGACTTGAATAATCAGACAGAGTTCCTTATTACACCTGCATCAATGAGATCCTGAACCTTTTCATTTACAATTTCATTTTCCTTGTGGGAAAGTCGATAAGGCTTGCAATTAACAGGTTGCTCGGTTTTGGTCTAAATATGCATCTCCATTAAGTCGGTACATCCTAAATCTCTTGAATTTTTTGCAAAAAATATATCTGTATTTATTGAGAATTAACCGTAACAATCGACTGCAATCAGCAGTTTCTAAATTTCCAGTATCTATATCAGATAATTGCAATTTCTCGTCAGCATATTGGTCAAGTATCATAATATTAGTACTACTTTGTAAACTGTCATTTTTATCAGTAACAATTACCGCGCGCGCTATTAGTCTATTCGGTTTCCATTAAATAATTTCGTCTCCGATATTAATTACTTTTAAAAAGCAATCTTTCAACCTCACAAGTCCTCCTAAAATTACATAGGATATATGGCCTAACTCAAAATATACAGAATTCACAAGAAATTAATGTTCCATTAGTGTTAATATCGAGATAAACTTGCACTAAATCAACACTTTGTTGTCGTATTATACAGCTGTGACTCAAATACACTGGAAATTTTGTTATAAAGTCTGTGTCATGTAATTTTATACCACTAAGAGCACTATTAAAAGTTGCTGCCCGTATCTATGTATGCAATGAGACTACAACCATTAATTATCACTACCTTCTTGTACAAATCTACGTAAATGTTGTATGTTGTAAAGAAAATATTACTGACCTTTGTATGTGAAGAGCTGGACGCATACCAGCAGCTGGCAGACACGTGGCCCGGGCGACGGCACACCTCACAGCGCGGCACCTTGCAGTCCTTTGCTTCATGGCCTTCTCTTCGGCAGGCGTAACATTTTTTCGGTCCTAAGTCAGTCCCTGTAATTGGAGCAACGGCGCCTCCTCTTCGCCACGTGGTAGTAGGTCCCGCAAATGGCTGGCTTCAACTTGTTTGTAATTTACGAGTGACGACAAATACCCGTAGTAAAGTTGCTGCGGTGTATCGCATCGGAAAGCCTTTGCGTTGGCTTTTATTTCCGTGGGTAGACCTCGAATTATGCACGAAATTGCAGGCTCGCCAACGATATCGCATTTTTTTAGCAACGAAACTTTTGTCTTGAAAATATTTAGTCATTATTTCCAAATTCATTTTTTTTAGCAAGCATTTACTCCGGTAGATCCACGCAGTCAGTAGAACGTGGAAACGCGGTCTCTAAGGCGTCTTGCCACCCCTTCCACGTGAGATCATAGTCGTCCAGATCATCATACCAGTGTCTACCCGACCCACGAAGACGTATCTGCATGATGAACTGTCGGTCTTTGTTGTCCCATCCATATACGTCGCCCAACTAGTCGATCTTGTGCAGCGATCCCTTGACGTTGCTAGATATATATATTTATATATATAGATAGATTTTTCATCCGGCTGAAACATTGGTATAACCGCCGCATCGGTTTGGGTGACACACCGCTTTTTCCATCGCTTATGTTTCTCCACGGTCTCTTCATCGGAAGAAAAAAAGTGGATGATTCGTCGCTATCGGGTGCAGCATTCTCGCAGAGTCTCCTTTCTTTGTACCAAGTCCGTAGGTAGATGTATGGGCCTGAGATAATCCCACTTCTGAAGTGTAAACGTGGATAGTCAGGGTGGCGGCGACAATGACGACAAGTTGTACGGAAAAGAACTTATTATGTAACATTAAGGATTTATTACACCGGAAGCAGAGGCAAAATTATGCCTAACCCAAAATCAGTAGGAATCTAATAGCTTAGTCATTATATTATACATAGTAAACAAAATGATTATAGGATTGATTATTAGACATAGTGTAAGAAAAAGTACAGAGATCAGTAACAATACGTACTATTTATTAATCGCGCCGGAAGCTGACAAGCGGAGCATATAAATATATTTAAGTATAAAGAAATATGAAATAACTATTAGATACTTGATTATAAAATTATTAAATTATAAAATGATAATAGATTTTAATGTACATATAGTGGTTAAGATGTACCCGAACTAGCAGTATATGTGAGGCCGGAAGTGTTACTTGATAACAGAATACACCTAGACTCAGGACAGCTATTAGTGGATTACACATATGTATTTATGTCTCGTGTGGGGAGAGGTATTGTATTGTATCCACAAACGCTCGGCGCGGTGGCAGTGGCGAGGCACCCACTTAAACCACTAAGCCATCCGCGAAATCTAAATTGCCTTTGTTGACTGTTTGTTGGGCTCGTATCAAAAAATATTTTATCTAGGAATTTTATGAATACCGCATAGATACCTCTCCGCGGGGCGACGTAGAGGTTATGTCGGGCTCACTGGGGAAAAGATACCCCGGTAATACCGACTAAATCTACCACGGTGTTCCTCGACATAACCATAGACGGCGTGGTATCGCGCGAATCGCTTTCACATGTAATCGCGACATTCGCGACCCCGCCGAGGTTTCGGCCCGCCGCACTATGGGATAGAACCGTGCGTACCAACCGTCTCAAAAATAGGTTTTGGGAATGTTCGATATTGAATATTTTGGTAATGCACATATCTGTCTGAATGTCTAACACATTTTATATAGTATTTAAAATAGATTATTTACCTTTTTTTAATAAAACTTGTCTTGCAAGGTGACGCTCAAAATAATGTCGATTACGTAGCACTGAATTCCACCAGTTTACATAGACATACTTTGATTATTTTTATTGCAAATTTATAAGTGATACCTATATGGTTAGAATGGTTATTAAGTACTCTATTTAAAAGTATTTAAGTGTAATTTTTTTATTTAAAAACTGGAGAGATAAGTATACAATTTTTTTTATAATATCTAATATTCTACCCTAGAAACTTTAAAATATATACTTTTGACAGTTAGCGATGTCTGCCGATGTCGTAATTTTGATAGCATCACATAAAACAGCTCATATAGAAGTCAAGGCAAAAACAATTTTTGCCCGAATTTGCACCTCTTGTAATGAGACGAAAAATGCCTGGTCGGAGAAAATGCAAAATATTTTAAAATTTGATTTAGAAGATTTTTGGAAAATAAGGCTATATTTGACATTTTTATGTTAAAGAATATTATCTAGGTATTAATAACTAAATTAAAGCTTAGGTAAGGTGGGATTACTAGGTAATGTATTAATTTTATTTTTATCATTCGGTCGGATGTGGTTAATGTTTGTTATCACGTCTGTGTGAATTAAATCTATACTAATATTATAAAGCTGAAGAGTTTGTTTGTTTGTTTGAACGCGCTAATCTCAGGAATTACTGGTCCGAATTGAAAAATTATTTTAGTGTTGGCTAGCCTATTTATCGAGGAAGGTTTATAGGCTATATAACATCACGCTATAACCCACGGCAACAGCGCAGTAATCATAAACGCGAGTGAAACCGCAGGCACATCCAGTAATTCTCATATAACCTTTCGTTTCAAAAATGAGCTGTGGGAACACGGAAGAGAAAAAAAGTAAAGAAGACAAGAAGAAACTTATGGAAATAGCAATGACGCCAATACAGCTGTTTGATTGCTCTTCAGAAATTATAGGAGTTGATGAGGATCTTATTAAAAAGGTTCTATAAGTACATATAATTCTTGACTTTGGCATCCGACATTGCAGTAAATCTAGAAAAATTGTTATATATACTCGCGCTACTGCTTTAAATGTATATTTTTGTTATATAATTATACGTTACAAAATATAGGTATTATGTGATATAACATGCCTTCTTTAGTACATAAGATCTTAATACATGGGGAAAGTATAATTAGACATTTTGCTGTTCTGCCTATTGGTAATTTATCTGAAGATAGATCAAAAAACATCCAAATTTCAATAGAGAAGATGGTTGGAATGTACCACCAGCTTGGGATCCAGTACTTCAAATAGTCAAACCCAAGAAAAAACAAACCACAGCTAGACTTCATGATACTTTGAGCCCATTCTGCGTAAATAGAAACACCAATAACTAAATTATGTTCGAGTAGGTACTTTGAAATAACTACACTAGAACATTGAGACAACTACCATCTTAGTCTCCCCGTGACCATGGCTGCTGAAAAGCAACCGAAACGTCGGGGAAAGTGTAAACTTAAATACAAATAGTTTTAATAATTTAATTAGCTTAAAATTAGTAAAGTTTAATAGTAGTATAGTAGTGTAACAGTTTCTAAATTATGTAATAGAGTGTTAAATAAACAACGCGATAAAATCCGTATATAGTAGTAATGAATAGCATTCGCGTAAACAGAAGACAACATTATGAATTAAACTTATTATTTCTTCTGTATTACTGTATAATTTATATGAAGATTGAGTAGACTAGCCGAACACACGGCACAGAGGCGCACGTGGGAACACGCACGCCGCCTCTCAGACCTGGTGCTGATCGGGTGGCGAGTAGGCCCACGCAGCCCACCACCCCCAGGTCAAAGCTTAGGGTGGCTGGAGGTCATCTCGCGCTCTCCGGCACTCGGTTCTGCTGTTGAGGAGAGGATTAAAGCGCGCCCTCTCCCGCTCCGCCGCCCTCTTGATGGAAATTACTTCCTCACAGAAGGAGGTGGTATTCCACGACTTCTCACTCCGGACCATAGACTGAATCACGACCGAGAGTGAGTGGGCGGGCAACCAGTCCGACTGGCGCGATCATCTCACGGCTCTGCGATGCCCAGGCGGGGCAATCCGCCACTAAATAACGTCTAAGGTAACTTACATAAAAATCATATGGGTCGAATTGAGAACGCCTGGGTTTAAAATAAAATAAAATACTCACAGACATATTCATAATTTTATTAGTCCAACACTAAAATAACAACTATACAATAAACATAATCAATTTCAGTTTCTTTCAAGTCCATCATAATCCACCATTCATATATTCAATATGAAAAAATACATGTAAAATAATATTAAAATCTATCATGATGTGGAAAATATAACTATAAAATATTGTCTATTATCTATTCCGTGCCTCGGCGGTCTGAGAGCTGTCGTCCCGCTGAATCTGTGAAAGTTAAAAATACATCAATAAAAACTAATTTTAATTAATAACCTAGAACTTATGCGTATATCCAAAGGTTTTCTCCTTGGATGTTAGCATAAAACATAAGATTTGCTACGAATTTCAGATGCAAATATATATATATTGTACTAGATTTTGCTTTTTGCTTTGCTCGATTTAGTCAATTTGCTATCCCGCGGGACTAGTAATTTTTCTGCATGAGTGATACTCTATGTTCTTTTCTGTACCCCGGCAACTTATGTGATCGGTTGAGTAGTTAAAGAGTAAACGTGTAACAAACAAAAAAAAACTCACATAATTATAATCTTCAAGGACAACTAAATGCTTTTGTGTTAGTTAGTAAAGCGATGGATAGAGGTCGATCGTGTCTACAGCAAGAGTTTACTATGAACACTATTCGCCTTTTGACTGTCGATGAGTAACCATTCTTCTGTTGCAGATACAAAATTGAGGCTGACAGACAGAAAAACCTTTAGTAGCAGCACAAAATCTTTAAGATATCTACATCGTGCTCCGACTAGAAAGTGAAACTTGTCAAGTATTTTAGATAGTCTAATCTAGTTGCCACAAAGTATTTTGCTGATAGTTGAGCGTCAATCTAATGCTCGGTTCCTATATTTAAGCAACGAATTGTTTAGCTACGGACAGTTGAATTAGAAGGACATATCCATAGTGTGTCAAAAATTAACTGTCTGTAGGTAAAACGATTCGATTCTTGAATATAGCAACCGGCCCTAAGTTAGGAAAGTGTGGATAACTTTAAAAATCTATCACTTATTTCTTACTATACGAAAAGAAAGAAAGACTTTTGTAAATGTCCGTTCTTTTTATAAAAAGTAGGGATTGACCGATGTATAGTATGATTTTAAACTACAATTAGATATAGCCCGCGACTTCGCCCGCGTAAATGTAGGTTGGGTTAAGTTAGATTAGTAAGAGTAGAGTACGCGGGGGCGTGAGGAAGATCCTTACGCCCCGGACATCCGCCGCCGGAGGAGGGGGCGCAGGAGACGCGCTTATGTCGCTCTCCTGCCCCCCACCTAAGGGTTCTGGGTGGCAAGGCCTCAGGGGACCCTGCCACCCTTGAGTAAGAACCCATAGAGGGCGCGCGCGGTGTTCCCGCGCGCCTTCTAACGTCGAAAGGGGAGAGCGGTGAAATGCTCTCCCCCGGGGACGAGAGGAGGTCGGGTCCCATTGACCCGGCCGGCACCCACACGGGGGGGCCTGCTATGGATGAATCTTTTTAGACTCCCAACAGGCCCCCCCCACTGGGTGAGAGAGGGAACACCCCAGGTTTTTTTAGTGGGTATACCAGCAATAGGCTGGTGAGTCCCACACGCCCCGCCGGTGCCGTCCCCTAGCCGGCGGGTAGTGCATCAAGCATTTTTTCTTGGGTATCAAAAAAAAAAAAAAAAAAGTAAGAGTAGAGTACGACCCCCAGCCACCCTGATCTTTTACCGTGATGGGTTACGTGGGCCCGCCCGCCATCCGATCAACACCAGGTCCGAGAGGCGGCCATAGGATAGGTCTTGTCGTGTAGTAGCCAGTCGTTTCATACGGCGGAATTGAATGTAAGAATTTTTTTTTTTGGTTGCATTTGAATGTGAATCGCGCGCCTCCGCCGGTGCCGTTATGTCGAACGCCAGAACACCGTGGTGGGTTTAGTCGATATTACCGGGATGTCGCTCACCATCTTTCCCCAGTGAGACCGACATAACCTCTCCGTCGCCCCGCGGAGGTAAAAAAAAGTAACAGTAGAATACTGTATGTACAGTTTCCTAGATGAAAGGTACCCTACGTCATTTTATGTTTACAACGTGTGTACAACGTAAATACCAAATTTCATGATGATCGGTGGAGTAGTTAAGGCGTGAAAGCGTAACAAACAAATAAATAAACGAACTAACATTCGCATTTATAATATTAGGTTAGGATTACCTGTAGCTATTAGCTCTGTGCGTTTGTGGCGGAACTCTTACTCATCAGCTTGGCAACCATTTCCTGAACTCTTTTCATTTCTTCAAGCTGTGTAGTCAACTGGTATAGTCTATTCTCACGCTCTAGGACTGTCTTTTCTAGCTGTTTGATCGTCTGTGGAATAAAATTAATATTTAGGTATAAGGTAACAAACATGCATACAGCCTGCCTGATGGTATGTATATCATAGTGCAATATTCATGGGGGATTCAGTCTCGTGTTGCCGATGTTTTAAAGGAGTTTCTGTGCCATCATGGCAAGCAAGAAACATTACACTGATCTTCTACTTATCCCCCTTCGTATCACACTAAGTAAGCTCGAAAACTGGATCCAATACTCGGATGTTTAACTGCATTATTCTGGAGAATGTAGGTTCTTTCATTCCAGCTAGCTGCTTCAGTTTTAGTGAACGCTAATGGTTAATGTTTCATGCATCATTTATAATCATATCCATATCGTCACTGCGCTCGCCGTTGACGTAAAGCGTATTTAGTTATATAAGCGTCCTGTCGTCTGGGTAAGTTGTCATTGACACGTGCATGTAGAAAATTACAAGTGAATGTAATAGTTTATGCTTTATAAAGGAAACATACCATATCACGATGATCTATTTCCTTTTTAAGCGCGGCCTCGCTGGCATTCGCCTCTTCCAATTTCTTGTCGCGCTGTTTGACTCGTTCCTCAAACTTGATGAGCACGCCGGCTAGCTCGCTATTTTTACTCGCCTGTAGTACACAAATAATAAAACTCACAATGTAGACACATCAATACTGCCGTCATAAGAAAAAAGAGGCTTTTTTTTTATTGTGTATTTTACGTATTCAGAATCAGTAAAAAAAGACGCATCTGCCAGTTGTTTATAAAATAATATTTATTTTTTGGCAGATGCGTCTTTTCTTCCTTATAACTGCAGACCGTAAAAAACGCATTTATCATCACATCATCAAGCAAAGAAGGTTATTTCTTATTTATAATTCTGAAATGACCTTTTCCGCTTTTTACATCATTATAATTGAAACATTGAAAGCGAATCTTGCATTATTAAAACTTAATGATAGGAATGATGAAAGCCCTATTAGTATATATGAAATAATAAAAGCATTGAAAAGCATGAAATTAGGAAAGGCTGGTGGTTATAATAGGATTACAGTCGAAATGCTGACAGCTGGACAGGGTCTCATAGTAAATCAGTTGTGCCGCCTTTTTAACTTGTGCTGGAATACCGGCCGTGTACCTAGTGATTGGTGCAAGGCCGTCATAGTACCTTTATACAAGGGAAAGGGCTCACAGCAAGATTGCAAAAGCTATAGAGGCATTAGCTTGCTCAGCGTATCAGTAAATTGTATGAGAAATTGTTAATTGAAAGGATTGTGAAAGTAACCGACGAGAAAATATGGGATGCACAAACGGGATTTCGAAAGGGTATGGGATGTACGGATCAGGTCTTTTCCTTACGGAGCATAGCCGAGAAAGTTTTGGTCAAAGGTCAAAAGGTCTATTGCGCATTCGTGGATCTGGAAAAGGCTTATGATAAAGTGGTGAGGAATGAACTTTGGTCGGTTTTGTCCATGTATGGAGTGAATAGTAACCTCACACGAGCTCTGAAATCTCTTTATGACGATTCCAGAGCTTGTGTTAGGATAAATGGGACTTACGCAGAATGGTTTAACATCGAAAAAGGTGTTAGACAAGGATGTGTAGCGTCACCCTGGCTGTTTAACCTATACATGGACAATTGTTTGAAAGATTTAAAAGATTGTGAATGGGGATTAAGAATGAATGAGTTACTTGTCAAATGTCTACTTTATGCCGACGACGAAGTAATACTTGCGTCATCGGCGGAAGAGTTGCAGGCGATAGTAACTATTATGCATGGTGCTTGTGAGAGTAAAGGAATGAAAATGAATGTAAGCAAGACGAAAGTAATAGTATTTGAAAGGCAGGAGTGCATGACGATGTGCAATATTATGATTGATGGAGAACAAGTGGAGCAAGTGAAAGAATTTGTATATTTGGGTACTTTGTTTACAAGGGATGGTACACATGACGGAGATATTGAAAGAAGAACGATTGCTGGCAATAAAGTGAATGGCGCTCTACGTGCTTTTATGAACAGTAGAAATGTGTCCGAAAAGGCACGTTTGGCTGTTCATAGAGGACTATTAGTGCCTACACTTATGCATGGAAGTGAAAGTTGGGTATGGCAAAAGAAGCATGAGAGCAGAGTAAATGCTGTAGATATGAGAGCGCTGAGAAATATATGTGGTATGACTCTGAAAGATAGAATAAGGAATAGTGTGATTAGAGAGAGATGCGGCATAAAAGTGGATATAGTGACGAGAATAGAAAAGGGTATGTTAAGTTGGTTTGGGCATGTAGAAAGAATGGACGAGAACAGACTGACTAAGAAAGTTTATAAGGCTAGTGTGAATGGAACAGTCGCAAGGGGAAGACCTAGGCGAACGTTTCTTGATCAGATCGGAGACGTTCTGGATAAAGGCCAGGTTAAGAGCACCTTAAACCGGCGAGCGTGTATGAGGAATGTTATGAAAGTGAATGAAGCCAGAGAAGTGTGTCAGGGTCGTAGCAAATGGAAATCCGTAGTCTCTGCCTACCCCTCTGGGAAACAGGCGTGAATTTATGTATGTATGTATGTATATTTGAATATTTTACTATATAACAAATAGAATGTCAGTGCAGTGACTATCCTTGTTTAAATCAGTTGACACCTTAATTATTAATCTTTTTTCGATAACACAAATATATACTTCACATTTTTATAAAAGAAATTACTCTTTACAAAATACTGCTGAATATCAACATAAGTCGTTCGTTCTTTGTATTATATGTGAACGCTACTACCGGTCTATGACCTAAAGCTGAATATTAGGTTGTGTGTTTGCGCAACCTGCTATCTGAACGGTTGGTTCTGTGATTGTTGTTCGATTTTACTGTTGGAAAATTCTGAATATAAGTGCAAAATCAGGCGCATATTGTATGAATCTTAAACATAATCAACAAATTCTGGCTATAGAGATTACAGGTTATGTTACTATATATAAATTATTATTTCGATATATGAATGACGAACTGACCTGTTGCTCTAGTTTCTTTTGAAGCGCCTTGTATTCCACTTCGGCAGTCCTGAGTCGATCCTCCGCCTCTCTTTCACGAAGTTTCATTTCATTTTCCACATTCTGAAAGTGACAAAATAAATATTAGTGCATTTAATAACATAATATTTGCTTTAATATGGTCTAACTATATATTTAATATGGTGTAACTATAATTTGCCTGCAAAGCTAGGGTTCTATGAACAATAGCCATGTATATAATATACAGAGTCATGGTTGTTGCGCGGGCCCCTTCTTCGCTTCTTCCATTGTATCTTTTAATAGGTTTATATATAGTGTTTGTACAAGCATGAATAAACAAAATAATAGGGATGTTGGATTTGTGAACAAACAATTACTGTAATTTAAAGATAGCTCTCTAAAGTTTGTATAGAAAAAACAGTTAATTTTAAACTTATGTCTAAATTATTATTGTTTGGTATTAAGTCTTTCATGAATAAGTCTCTTTTATATTAAACATAAATCAGCAAGTGTGCATACTTAATCGGCGAAAAAGAATTTCTTTTTTATTTTAGTTTTAGTTTTATTTTATTCTGGTCAAAAGCATAAGATTCCTATGCTTTTGACTAGAATACGAAAACAGGTGAATATAAATCAACGGAGCTAGGTGTTAGAATAAGAGCAAGATCGCTTATTTTCTGGACTCCAGACGTGAGTCTATAATAAATTCTAAATTAATTTATTCATTTAGGTCACAAAGTAACACTTATGAACGTGAAAGGGGTAAATGAGTTTACAAAATTTACTGAATTAGGTAAGGTTAGGCCTATGCCTATCATAGGATGTAACTACCTACAGGCGCGCGGTACGCAAACACGCGAGAGGGCTGCCTGCCTACAGTATTTTAATTTCATCTATACATGAGTTTCTTTCTAGTTTAGTGATGAAAAAAATTAATTATAATTTTATTTAAAAAAGATTATATTTGTTGTGAATGGAATAGGAAGAGTTCAATAAAAATCATGTCGTGTTTTTCATTTTTAGATTTAATAAAAAAAACATTTTTATATTTGAGACTCGACTAAGACGTACGAAAAGCTTTATTGTTAAATTTAATAAAATAAAAAGTCCGCATTCGGGTAAAAAGTTTAATTAAAAATACTTTTTTTGCAATTGCACTTTGCCATAATTATTATGTAAGCACTTGTGCTTATATCAATCATATATTCACAAATCGCAGGCTTACTGCTGACAAAACCATCACACCGTCCGTTCGTCACTGCGGTGCATTCGCGACTGGTTGTGTTCCAAGTGTATACCGACCTCGAAGTGCGTAGGTATTACTCGCGTTCCGACCTTTTGTATGAATATGTACTGTTACTGTTAGATACCATTACCGTGTCACGGCCACTCTTTTAAATCGCTATCAAATTATAATTTTAGTATTTTACAACTCATTTATGTATAATAATACGGATGTTAGACTACAGCCTAAGCCCTCTCAAAATGAGAACAGGCACGTTCCCAGTAGTGGGTCAGTATAATACAGGGCTGATTTTATTCTTCTCCCTAGCCTTTATTATTCCCAAGTCACTTTGGGTCGGCTTTCTAGTCTAACCGGATTTGACTGGATATCAGTTTATACACGGAGTGATTGCCATCTGACCTCCGCAACCCGAAAGCTAACGATACCCTAAGGTTAGACCAGTGTCAGGATATTAGAGGGCACTGGCTTCCCAATAACGACCACTATAGATGGTCAAGGCAGGCGGGACCGACGACTTAACGTGCTCTCCGAGGCACGTAGCAGGCGATAATTGTCAATCAATACGCACATAATTACGAAAAGTCATATAACTTCAGAAAGTCAGAGGTGCGCGACGTGAGTTCAAACCCGAGACCCTCTGTGCATTGCAGTCTGTTGGTCTCCCCACGGAACTATCGTTGATTTTATTATTATATTCATATTATAATGGAGTAATAAGTACATACAGCTAGTTGCGCGCGGAACTCCTTGTGTAGTTGTTCTTTTTGAATTTCTTTGTCAAGTTTCTCTGCCGCAACTTTCGCTCGGAACCCGCGTAGTGTTGTTTCAGCGTCTTCCAATTGTTTGTGAAGATCTTCTATAGTTTTCTTATGCCTACAAATTAAATGTATAAATTTTATAAACCGCTATCTAATATTTATATTTTTCAGCAACGCAATGATTGCGTCAAAGAGAATTGGTACTGAATATATTGATTAATTAAATATCGTATATAATCGTAAAATAAATATAATACAAATAAATAAAAATACGTAGTAATTAAAAAGAACTTGTAATAAAATTATAATACACACTAAATATACATATATTTAAAATAATTATATCAAAAATAAAGAAAACATTTAAATAAAATAAATCATTAAAATATTTAATAAAAAATATTATAAATTATAAAAATATCACAATATAAGAAAAATATAATTTAAAAATCACAAAAAGAGATCTGCATCGGCCGGGAATCGAACCCGGGCCGCCCGCGTGGCAGGCGAGCATTCTACCACTGAACCACCGATGCTCATATAGATACTTATCAAATCTCTGTTTACAACACGCTAAGCAATATGAACATTTGCATTCACCTTTGACGTCACATTATCAGCGTTGACTGACAACACGCTGTCTGCTTCAAAATTAAGCAACATGTTGAGTGTATTTAAGTTTATTTGTCTCTTATGTTCTTGAATTAGTACCTACTTATACAGTTATTATTAATTTATTATTGGGTCGCAGCGGCCCACCGGCGGCCAGACACAATCGATTTTTAATTATGTCTAGTATGCTAGGATTTGACACAATAAATGTGATTGATTTAAATTTTATAGCAGGGAGTTTACTGCCATTCTTTAAATTTAATATATCAAATTATTATCTTTGGTAACGTTTTAGATTTCAAATAATTTTAAAGTTACTATACACTGACCATTAAAAGCACTATGCTAACCGGTAATGACCCTCTCCGATGAACATACCAATAGATATTTACACATAATACATACCAATCGATTTTCTACTGTGTCTATCACGGGACATGGGAAGGGTTAGATATAAAAGTAAGGTTACCTTTCATTCTGCATTTGTGTGGTGTACAAAACATCTTGCTGTGACGAGTTAGTGGCTTGCAACATAGCTAGCGAATGCTGTAACGATGCCATATGTTCACTGGCCCCCTGAAAAAATTATATAAACATGAATTATATATATATTTTCTTAAAACAGCTCCTGCTTTAGGCATAATTTTTGTGTGCCAATGCACCGACTTGACAATTATTTAATTAACTGATACATTTGAGACTGTATACTAATATTTGTCGATTTACATAATTATGTTTGTACTGTGTGGGATGGAAGACGCAGCTCTCGGCACATCGATATTTTACGACTGTATTAGCGAGACAAACAATGGGCAATGCACATACTAGGCATTGCGTTTCAGTTCAATCATTCGATATATCGATGCTTCGAGGATGAAAATGTCGTAAAAGCCGTTTAGGCAAAATTCAGTTTTGAGCTGCATTGACCTGTATATTTAAAATGATGATATTCGCAAAAAAAAAAGAAATGGTTTTACTACCCAGAAAATGCCGCATAATAAAGCTTTGTTTTTAAAATAATGATATAAATAATACTTTAATTCGCCAAAAAGATTGTAAAATATATAATTTCATAATTAGAGAAAACTATGTTCAACAAAACAAAACAACAAATAAATTAAGAGGAAAGTATAAAAGGACCTTTTTGATTTTGGCTCTCCTGGAAAGTTGTATTTCGGTTTTAACTACATTCCATTCTCGAAGGGTCGATATATCTTATTGTTTGATTCAATTAACCATTACACCTATTAAGTATATAAATATACCATAATTAGGTAAACATTTTCATTTCACATCATAGATATCGAATGTATTGCGGTTTACCAGGCACATTACTTAACGATCAAGTCTAGTGACTTGGACGAACCAGGAATAAAACCCTGGATTACACAATCAGAAGTTCACACTTACCCTATGGTCAAACAATCAACTTTTATATAGTAATATTTCTTCACGGCATCAAATATTATAAAAGACTTCGTTAGTAATACTAAGACACAATTACCTGTAAAGCGACCGAGTGTGAATGTAGCCTCTGTTCTAAACACGTCATTTTGTACCCGTACAACTCCATTACGCTAGATGTGGCGATGTCAGATATCTGTAAATACAAAATTGTTTATTAAACCTGAGAGCTAATTTAAAACAGATTAATTGGGTAAATACTTCGCAGCGAAACCCTTTTTTTTTATCTTTTCTCCGCAACGTGATTGTAACGGACCTGATGGTAAGCCCAATTACAGTCCAGAGACAGTGTCGACGAGGAGAAGATAGATGTCTTCTAGTCGTTGTCAGTGTCAGGCCGGTCTGACCAGATGCTTCTTCACACTACCTACGTTTGAAATTTCAAATGAAAAAATGTCCAATGTCATAGAAGTGAAGGAACACATGTGCCGGAAGACTGTTCCAAAGTTGTATGGTACGGCATACATAGTCTTGTATGTTGTTTAGGTCTTAATGAAAGCGTAAATCTATATTAAATTGACCATTAATTTTATTAGCCTGTTGAGTCACAGAGGCGATTTTTAATTATGGCTGATATTCAAAGACTAGAGATGATAGTAATAATGATATTAATGACGAGTGACGACGTCAGTATTGGCAGAATAGAGTTATATATTATTTGTGTTGTTTTTGGATTGCATAAAGTAATAAAAATGTGTAAAAAAAATAAACAACGCGACGAAATGCGTATAAAGTAGTTTATACAATATCATTTTAGTATACCCGAAATACCCAGATTATCGTTGGAACTAATGTTAAAATAAAAAATGAACCATTTATTAGTTATCAGCTGGTTTCATCGTGTTTATTTTTACGCAACACAATTATGGCCACTAAACTTGGCACCGAATGCTCGCTGCCCGCGCCTGTTTAAATTTTTATTTATTTGTATTGTTATAGCCAGTGCCATTTCTCGGCACTACGGGGAAGCGCCCGGCCTTCTAATAATTTATTACAGCGCCATTTATTGACGTCTTACTGAACTACGTAGCTTGTCACTACGCGAAGAGCGAAGAGCGTTAGAACTTTCTCGTACTATTTTAAGGATCATACCGGGTATGGCGCTTCTAGAAAATTCCAGACAAGCGTTTACTCACGTATAATAGTCAAGGGAGCGCACCGCCAAATCAGTTAACAATCGAAAGCGGTCAAGTCTTCATCGCAACAAACGGAAGCGCAAATACCACAGAGTTTGAAGCAGTTAGAGTAGAAAAGTGTTTAAGTAGGTGTTCTAAATTTAATTGTGTGTTAGAATAAAACGTTTTTTAGTCGGTAATATTGTTTAAATTCTTATCCCTTAAACCCAGCACGTAACAATATATAATCATGGTAACAACATAACATAACATTGCCCATCTCACTTACGGGCTTTAGTATTTTGTAATAAGATAAAGTACTTATTTGAGTTATGAATAATTTAAGTAATACAAATATTAATCACATTAAACCATTGTCGTGTTTAAATGTCTCACCGCTGCAGATACAGCTCATATAGGTAGCGCTAGAGTTCGTATCATTTCTGTATATGGAGCATTGGTGTATTGGAAGCGCTTATTTGAATAGGTACATAAGTAATACACAGTACGTGCGCTTGGGTATGAGCGGTGGTGAGGCGGCGGATGCGTAAGCAAACGGTACTACATCACGACAACAATGCGCATACTGTGACGTCACTTTTATAGGTCATGGGAGGGAAGGCGTTCAGAGTGTGGATGGGAAGAAGTGGTATAGCGGCGTAGCTGAGAATTGTCTATGTATAGACTGTTATCCTTCAATGAATGGCGGCCAGCGTAATAATATTGTGTTAAATTTTTCATACATTTCTGGGACGAAATATGACATGGTTTAAAGATTATTGCATTCGATTCTACAGTTTATTTTAAATATTCTAATTTCAGGTTTATGGCATAGGTACTAAAAATTACATTGTATAAATATATAAATAAAATAGGCCAGTAAAATGTCTTATTTGTGCGAAATAGAGCGTTTTTAGTGGTCTGAACTTGAATCGTTGAAGCGACGATGAGGGTTAAATTTTGTTAATGTTTAAATGTTTTGAATATGGTATAAAATTATGTAGTTGTGAGTCTTAGTGAATTCACACTCTTGTGTTATCCCAGTTGCTACAAGTTCACTTTTAAAGGAACGCCTTAAGAAAAAAATCTCTTGTAAAATATGGGGAGTATATAAAATAGTTTGTGTTTGTTACCGATCGGTTAGTGTGCTTTTCGATTTGTAAGTACTTCTACAAGCATTACATAGCTCCTTTACTATTTTTTTATGGAAAATACCTCATCGTAATATAAGGATGAGTGATAAAAGGTAAGTTGACATCAATTATAGCATATTCTGTTGTGCTCTGAGTGAATTCACAAAGATAGCATTGTTTGTAATTTGTTATAGTAAGTAATTAGTAGGTATAGGTATAATGATACGATATTCATAAATATAATCGTACTTACTTATTTATAAGATAGCTACACTATTGTATTAGGCTAGTCCTGTAATGATAGTTGTATTGAGTAAAATAAATAAATAACATAAAAATATTTAGTTGTTGATGTCTCAGCATTGTAATATTATCTTCCTTCACAATTCTTTCAACATTATTTCCATTTGAAATAACAATATTTTAGGTTCAAATTTTTGCGTTGAAATAGATGTTCTTTTTATCAAACAATAGTAATATGACATACTATTTCGTTTTGCATTTATGTCTAATGTTTTCTTTGTATATCACGTGTACCAGGGTTAGGATTATTTGAGATTATCGAACAGTTGGAACAAATAAAAAACGATGAGGACATTTGATTCTAGCATCACTATTTCACCACACGAGAATTACAACGCCGAAGAAGTAACTGATAAAGTTTCAGGAGATAAAAATCACGTTTCTTTGTCTAATCTACCTGGTTCTCAATATCGAGCACAGGCAACACTTTGATATAGTGATGATCAATCATCTAGCAACAGTGATGATAATAACCTGCGTTTAACACAGCTATTGATCTCGCAGTCACGAGTGCGTCATCAGATCTGGAAAGGATTCCTATTCCTACATCGTCAATAACAAACGGTTCTTAGATTTGCTGATGTTCTACGTTCAATTGACGAGACAGCAACTTTTTATCTGTTTTTCATACGTTTTTTACTTTGGTTCATCTTATTGAAGAGCTGGGTCAAAGAGGTATGAAGGGTACTGGGACAATAAAGAAGAATCGTGTTACTAAGTGCGTTTTTCTATCTAATAAAGACATGCAGAAAACAGAATGTTGAATGTTCTAATATAAATCCACAAGAGCTGAAGAAATTTTATTATGCAGATGGCATGACAATAATATTGTAACCATGGCATGTAATGCTTGTAAAATTAAGCCTGTATCAAAAAATAGAAGTTTTTCACAGTAGCTCAAGTAATATGTACAGATTGGTGTACCAGCTGTTATAAAATCGTATAGCGAAAATATAGGCGTGGTTGATAGACCGGACCAAAATATAGAATTATACAGGACATCTATTCGTGAAAAAAGTGTAAATAAAATCTAATATCTATAAAATTCATTGGTTTCTTGTTTTTAATAAAACCTGTCCTATAATAAGGTATGTTTATTTATTTTTATCAGTTACTTAGTAAACATCCCTAGACTGTTTGGTAGTAGTTCATATTACTAGCGTTCCTATTAAAGAACACAATTTGCCAGCTTTTCCACAAATGACTGATTTTATAAAATATTTTTTTATGTAATAATAGGATCATAATAAAACAATATTTAGAAAATCGTACGGATATTTAAGTTTTTTTACTTTGAGTAGTATCAGGTGCAATGGCATGTTTTGGTGTAGTGAGCTAGGTACGTGTAAGTATGGCACATACCTTCCCGTCCCGCAGCGCGTCAGTAAGGTTCCCAACGAGCGCGTCGATGGCGCGCTCCTGCGCGGGCGCGGCGCGCGCGCTGCCCCACGCGGGCTCGGCGCACGCGCCGCACGCGCCGCCGCACGCGCTCGACGTGTTGCGCGGCGCCAACTCGCCCAGTGAACTCGCGCCGCTGATCGACTCACCGAATACCTGCAATTAAAACATACCAAGATATAGTAATAGCTATATTTAAGCATACGCAATAGACAACTAACGACTACACGGATGGCGTAATGGTTTAAGTGGTCGCCTCGCCTCTGCTACTACGCCGAATGTTGTGAATTCGAATCCCACACGGGATAAAAATTTGTGTGGTCCACAATTTTATTAATAGTTGTTTCAAGACTGGATATATTGTGTCCGTTGTTCGAATGATTGCAAAACCCACCGCGTCACAGGAAAGACTATTAATGCGAAAATTATTCATAAAAAATACATTAAATAACGTAAAACCTCATGTTAAATCATTATAAGATATCCTGAATTTTGCAACACCCAATAATCCTGCTCAAAAATACATTATCACTTAAAGATCATCCATCGGCTTCCTAAATAATCCATCATATGAAAAACAAACTACATATACTACACCTTCTTATTTGTAATACACTCAAAATCTCTTGCTCAAAAATAAACACTATAAAATATCAATAATTCCAAAAATACCATTAAATATTAACCAAACATTTATAACAATTTTCTTAAGAAATCAAGCACAAACCATTATCATTAAATCGTATAAACCTTTTCAGTATAAAACAAAATAATTTGTACTTTCTAAAATGAAAATCAATTATTACCAGGGGCCGGAATAGGTAGTTTTTAAGTACCAAATCTACCTACAAAATCTAAACATGGATATGCCTTTTAAACCCGGAATTGGGGATTAATAAAAATAGTTTTCTCATACTTCCGGGATTGATATTATTGTCTTATAAAACTCTTTTTTCCTGTGTTAAACACAAACTAAGTAGCGTTACACGTAACACGCCGGCAAATGGCACTTGACGGAATTTTAGTACTCGCCGCCTGACGGCTTGATAAAGTTTAATTATTTTCTATTTTACGTGCAAAGAACGTACAGAGATGGAAAAATGAAACAAACTTGACTCCAAGTATATATTTTTTTATTAAACAGTATCTACAAATCAATGAAATGAAATAAAAACATATCAATCAGAATCAGTATTTCAACTATGTTAGAAACACTGGTGGAAGCTAAAGGTTCATCGTCCACGTCATTTACTAAAGAATTAAAATATAATATCATAATTTTTCAATGTTTTCTTCTTTTAATCGGTTTAGATACGGGTGCAAGACCCACTTATATGATGAAACTGATCTTTCAACGTCAACCGATGTGAGCGGCGCAAATTTAAGCCATGTTTCTTGCCTTGTTTCGCTAATATTTCTAACGACATCCAAGTCTGGATTTCGACTCATAATCTGTTCAAGTTTTGTTTGTAGTGCATCATTTCCCGTCCAATTAATGACTGCTCTCACTTCGTCAAAAACTTCTAAAGCTGTAATAGACAGGTTTTGCTTTTGCCTTTTGCCAGGGCTAATTGAATGATTTTAAAGTCTTCCTCTATATAAATCAATTGTGTTTGTAAATTTTCATTGTTCATTGCATTTTTTGCTTTTCTAATACAAAGTGCATCCTGGTTGTTTACTATAGTAAATACGTCTTGTATTTTGTTAAAATATTTGGCATAGTAAAATGATGCCGCTAGCCAGGTGCTATTCGATATTAACGTATCAACATTCTTGTATTGAACTCTTATTTGTTCAGCGAGGCGGTGCAATGCTTGAGCTAAATATATAATGTGAACAAGATTTGGAAATTTACTTTGTAAAATACGCACAACTAACAACATGTATGCTACACTATCTGTACACATTATCAATACATCATATACTCTAGATTCAAAAGAAAAACTTTTCAAAATATGTAGGGCAACATATTTTGAAAAGATTCTATAACAAATAGAGATATTGTATTGCCATATACTTTTTCTAATACTCTACAAGCTACCAAGTTTGGCTTGTATGGTTTCAAGGTTTCAGGTTTAAATGCACCATGTATCTACCTAATATATCTATTGTCACGTCTAAGGATACCCATAATTTGGTATTTCCGATTTTGGTATAGATTTCTTGAATTCTGTTTTTGTAATTTTTCTAAATAAAATCAAGATCTGCCACTGCATTTGCAACATAAATATTGTGCAAAAAACTTTTTGAATGCGGTGTAATTGACCTGAGACCAAGGTACGTTACATGAAATTAAAAATTCAATTAAATCAAAATAGAAGTCTACCAATGGTGATTTTCGAGTTCCTTTATGTGTAGCTCCATTAACATGCCGGTCTAAATTGCTTTTTTTTGTAGCTTTTACAGAAGTTTCACACTTCGTACAAAATATTGTTTCACTTGCACGGTCGTAGATTAAATCTGAATCTAAATGAAAGTCTTTGATCCAGTTTTGCTCAACGTCTTGCCTTATAGTTGGGTGTTCCATGACGGCACGAACAAAATGGCGGAGTTGCTGGCTTGTCGTACAAATAGAATACCTACGTAAAACATAAAAGAATATCTTGAACACAAAGTATTTAATTTAACAGCAGTTTAAGCGATGTAGCTAGATCAAAGAAAGAAAACTAGCACTAGACTAGACTGAACTTTTATGTGGAATATACATTTACATTGAAATTGAATATGTAATCGAGATTATAAAATTAATAAAATTATTGAAACTCACCTTATCTGCAGGTTTCTTGAAACTAAATCCAAATACAGGAGAAATATCGTGATATTCCTCCTGTATTTGGATTTAGTTTTAAGATATACATACACACGTGTGTGTTTAGTATTATTCACAACACAGCTATCAAAATTTAAAAGTCGCAGTCCAATAAACATAGCCAGGATCGTCAAGTAACACAGATTCAATCCAAAAAACGTAAGCCCAGGTCAATTTATATAAAAATCATCCCCTCACCCCGCAACATCCACCCCGCACCCCGCCTTGTAGCGGTAGTAATATAGAAAGAAAAATAAATAATATCTACGCGGCGTACACGCTGTGTTGAGCAGCAAAAACTGCTATCTGACTTACCGGGCAGGAACCAATCACTTTTATATATTTGTTTGTATAAATAAATTATTTCTTAATTATGTTTTTTCGAATGAAAATAAATATTTTGTGTCCAAAGAAGGTAAACAAATTTAGAGTACTAAATCATTCCCGGGATTAAAAAAGGCATATCCATATTAAGATTTCGTAGTAGCATATTTGATGTCATTTGGTACTTAAAAACTCTACATATTCCGACCCCTGATTATTACAGAACATTTCATATTCAACAATTAAGTCAATAAGTATCAAGATCACCTATCGATGAAGTTGTTAACACTTTTAAATGACACGGTTATTCTTATTCTACTGTAGGTATATACCGATGATTCCCATTTCATTCATGGAGTTCTAAATCCTTCAAGAACGCGGGTATAAAAGCGGACACAAACGCTACCAAGGAGTTTATTCGAAATACGAACGGAGCGAACATTCGAGCTATCAGCGAAGATTTCGAACTGAAGATGAAGAAGACTACAGTGAAAAGTGTTACTATTAACAATATTTATTCTGTTAAGTAATAGATGTAAAGCAGCATTACAAATATTCGTCATACAACCGGTAATTTAAATTAATTGACACTTTTGTACTCCAATTATTTTATACTCCAATAAAAGTAAAATTTTATTATGATTTTTATTACAAAAATTTTCTCGAATAATTTAAGGCGAGAAGCGTCACCATAGATTAAACAACCAAATTTTAGCATTAAACCAGCAAGATTGACAAACTTATAAATCTATAGTCTATTCCAATCCAACTTATTAAAAAGCTGAACAAACCAAATTAATTTGCTAAATTTATCACATAATTAGATATCTAGAATGTCTATGGCCATCTCAAAACACAGTTTGTTTATATTTTTATTAAATTTGATTGACAAACTATAGATAAAATTTCATGATTAAAGCTTCATCCAAAAGCATAACAGTTTTTGCAAACTTATTTTATTTCAATCAGACAACTCTTCTTCTTCAGTGTAATTTTATAATTTGTTACATAGATTCATTGTCTTCAGCCTGTATTCTCTAAGGGGTAGGCAGAAGTGTACTACACTCACATTTTGCAGGCATATTATGGAAACGAGCCGATTGCCTTATTAGAGTTAAAAATTCTCTTATACAACAGCTTTGCCCGTCTGTCTGTTATACAACTTTCAACTCAAGAACCGTAAGAGCTAGAGAATCGGGGTCAACGCCATTCAACTCAGCATAGTCGATATACCCCCGAAATGACTATGACCTTTGACCTCTGACCTCGTAGTACATGGTATCACATGACCTTTGCATATTACTTGAACCATTTTTCAAACTCTAATATTTACGGCAATTCATTGCCGTTTCTCACTTGTTCTATTATTCAGCACAGTTCCAGACTACGTGCTACTGAAAAATGCTACACGGAAAACACAATAACACTTTGCCTGACCAGGGTCTCGAACTCAAGACCTTATAAGCGACATTGCATGTATTACCGCTGCGCCACCAAGGCTGTATACAGTATAATCGAATCATTAAATAAGTACAAAATACTAAGCACAAACCTGATTCATCTGGTCTGATGGAAAATAGTGATGTTTTACGAGTTGTAGTATTTGTCTTCGTCGAGTTCCGTTGTTGCTCGTTAGACCAGCACATAACAGTTTTCTGACCTGAGAATAATGAAAAATTAAGTATGTAATTCAATTTTAATATAACTTGAGTCAAACAATTGTTTTGCTTTATGTCAGAAATGAATGTTCATTTAAGTAAAAGTAAAAAGTACTTAGTCAAACGTTAATGGTTAAAACTGAAATTAAGGCATTAAAATTAAATTTAAAAGAATAAAGTATTATTATTATTAAAATTAAATTGGTTGCTAGATCCTGCCATAGGGTTAAGCTTGTAAGAAGATACCTGGAAGGCGCTAGATCACAAAACAATTAGTTAAGTTAAAGATTTAAATAAATCATGACATGAAGTCCTGCATATACAATTTGCGATCAAAATCGTGAATGTAGGTTAAATGAGTTGTTGTTTGTAAGACATAGGGATCTAGAAGTGCTTTTTATAAACAATCAACCAATAATAAAGTGTTAGTTTTGGATCCAACTTTAATGAAATTCAAACAGGATATAGCTATTGACATTTATAACTTAATTATCTTAATGTATCCATTATGAACCTTTCAAATCGTAGCCGCGCACCAGTGGCCAGACACAATAGATTTTAATTATGTCTGGTATTCTAAGGCTTAAGAGATTTAAATGTTCTTTCTTTTAAGGTGGTCTCACCAGTATCTATATAACACAATAAAATAAAATATAAACATACAAAACAGTCTATTAACAGATCTATATGTATGTTTATATATTCGTAAACCTTATGATATGTCCTTTACCCAAAACAAATCCATTCGTAGCCGATAAACAATTAGTTTTAAGCGTTAAGGTTAGTAAAATAAGGTTTAAAGTGGCGCGTACTTGGTGGCTCTGAATCTGAGCCGGTAACAAATACACGGTACAAATGTAGCGGCTCGTATGCGAGCCTCTGTCAAAGGGCAGGTTAATTGAGACCAAATTAGGTACCTGTGTCAACAATTGCTGTAGTTGATATTGCAACGCTGGTATTCTCGCAGGACCTATACGGTATGTGAGCAATTACAACAGGTGACCAGTAACGACCACATAACACATCACCAAAAAAAAAAAAATTTGTTTTATTTGATGATACAATATGATCATGGTATAAAGACTATTACATAATAATATTGTTACCTGATGATGAGCTAACATTCTAGCGAGTGCGGACTCCCAGTTTCTGTCGAGGGGCGCGAGCGTGAGCGCCGTGCGACAGCCCACCACCACGGCTTGTTGCGACGCCTCCGCACCCACTACGCCGTTCTATAACAAAATGAACATTAAATAATATTATAACAATATCAGCAATGTATTAAGCGGTCCCACTGCTGGTCACGGACATCTTCTTAGTGTCAGAAGGGTTGCTATAGTCCATCACGCTGGTCCAGTGCGTGTTGGTAGACTTCACATATTTTCGAGGACATTATGGAGAACTCTCAGACAGGCAGGCTTAGCTTACTCACGATGTTCATGCGAGCGATAATTAACTATTGATTGCGTGTGTGTGCGTATGCGTGATACGCACACACATATAACTTCGACAAGTCAAAGATGCGCGCCTTGGGATTGAACTCGAGACCTCTGCGTGGCAGTCAAATGGTCTTCCACCTGGCTTACCATCACTGTATATAAACTATCGTACTACTGAACACGGGTCTAGTGTAATTTAGCAGACTTTACATATCTTTTATAACATTGTAGATTATTCTCAGGTGTAGTTTCCCCACACGGCCTCGATAGCGTAGTGGTTAGTGTAACCGACTGCCACGCCTGAAGTCGTGGGTTCGATTCTTGCACAAGTCAAAAAATTGTGTGCTTGAACATGGATGTTTGTCTTGTTTTATATGTATAATACGTAAGTATTTACAAAAAAAAGTATATATGTATGTTTATCCATTGTCTAGTAAGTACCCATAGTACAAGCTCTGCTTAGTTTGGGCTAGATGTTGTTGTGTGTATGTGATAGAATATTATTATTATTACTGTTTTTCTATAAGGTTTACCAGTAATCAGAAAAGTAATGCAGTGTGAACTATTAAACTTCAGAACGAACGTAAGAAAAAGAAGTGTGTTTAAACAATAATAATAGTTAGTATGAACCTCAATGTTGTTCAGACAGTGTTGTTACCAACTTTAAAAACAGTAGGAGGTTCTGAATGCGACTGTTTTTTTTAGGTACTTTAGCATATGCAGCCTGTCAACAGATATTCATTTTGACTCGCTGACCACTTTCCGAAAAGGTCTTTATAATGTATCATTTTAAGTAATAATTTATTTTTGTTGACTAATTTAATTAATTAATGGTATCTAGGATATATTTATTTAAATTTATATAGATCTAACACTTTTTCAAATTTGTTAATTTTGTCATTTGTGTATTGTGATGTAATGTGATTGTATTTTGAATTTGAATTTTAACACCGTAATTCTAACTTTATGTATAATATTATGCTAATTTATGAATTATTTGTTTAGAAATGATAATTATTGATTTTATTTTAATAATTTTGATTTGTTTTATGCAATATTTCTTTTGAACAGTTTTTTCGATATTAGCTAAGCTCACTTAATTGTGCATGCTCTGGCCGCCTTAAAAGGTTACGCAACTGACACAAGCCTCACATTATACTTTTTTATTGTATTGTTGTTGTAATCGCTGGTGGTCCTGAATAAATAAATAAATTAGTGCAATGTCTTTAAAGACACACAGCGCACACTGCGCACAGGGATTAATCTTAATACGGCAATAAGCTATTTGCCTATCTGATTTTGTATATTACATATTTTATTCACAAGAGCAACTAGCAATCAAAAGAAATATTTGTGTTAACAGTATCAAAATATGAGAGTAATTCACATTAAAATTGAGGATCGTGGGGTATCATGCTATCTCCCTCGGACAGATGCCGTTTAAATGGCGGTTACGTCATAGTTTGTAACGTGCATCCTTTTACTCTCATTTGACCATGACGTGTATCTTATTTATTTTTAGTAGATTTCAAGAATTCTTAGTATTTAAGAGTTTGTGTAATGAAATTATTTAACATAAATAATTAAAAAATTTGAGTCACTAGGTCACTACCCCATTGAGTAAAAAAAATACTAAAAAGAGATGGATAAAGTATTTTACCTGTGAAGTGTATTGTAGCACACTATATAACGTATCTTCGAAGGCATCAGGTGTGACTTCTTGTAGCACACGCTCCTGAGTCTCACTCGACTCGCAAAGAGCGCCAACTACTTGCAACTAATAAAATAAACCAGTTTTATGTTAATTAAACATTGGAATTGGACTGCTTTATATGGATCAAATCAGATTTCTACGTACATAATTTCCAGCTATGGGTGTTGGAAACAACTGAAACGTTGGGCAAAGTATGAATACAAATTGTTTAAATAATTCAAAATGCAAAGTTGTGTTTTAAATTAACCATAATAAAAGCCATATAAGGTAGTTTAATTTCAGTGCACCATTTCTTTCCATTCCATTTCATTACCTCACTAAGATATAATAATTATACATATTTACAACTGAGCCTGACGTGCTCGAGTCGTTTCCCAGGTCGTACACACGGCTACACATCAACTTAGACACCTATATACGCATAACTACGCTACGTACAAAATAGAGAATTGCCGGAAAGAGACAGTGCATAGTGGTGTCGTTGTAATAAAGTAAGGATGGAGCGTAATAAAAATATATCGCACTCTCTCGCACGATTCGCAGCGTTCAACTTCTAATAGTTCAAACTCCAAACAGTCTAGGTGATGCGTCGCTGTGTGTACAGTATTATTAGGATTTCTGTTAAGTAAAGCTTGTTAGCGATACGGGGGTTCGCTACATGGCTGGCGAAATAAGGATTTTATTACTTTAACCTACGTCAATGTATGTATTCTCTCATTATCCAATAAGCTATTTATCAGGCACTATCAAAACATTAATAAAATTAATAAATTACAACTACGAAGCAATATTTGCTCCTAATAAACATACCCATTGTAATCCAGCTTTGCCAGGTTCCAGCGACGGCGGAACGAGCAGTGACGGTAGGCCGTCGTTGATTACTGATATCAAGTCTGGAGGAAGGATACCTTCATCTGCAAAACATACACAAAGATAAATATAATTTAGAGAACTTCATGTAGAAGAAAGCACATGCTGCATCGTTGTTTCATAATCACTGGGAAACGAGGCATATAAAACAACGATGGCCTATGTATTTTCTACAAAATAGATGAGAAAGAAAAACATACAGGCAGTGGATGTGACTGCTTTGCATGTGGTTTCGGTTTCAATGCCTGGGTCTGGCAGACCTACTGTGATTACCTATTTAAAATTATAATTAGCAGCAAGAAGTCTAGAACTGTGCTGGGTAATTTATAATAGTTTCACTGTCACATGGGAACATAGATGGCAAAATGTGAATGTAATACACCTCTGCCTACCCATTAAGCGACATTAGCATGAAACCATGCATGTAAACATGTCGTTCAAACTTAATTACGTCTTAAATTTACATCAATCGTTTGTACAGTGGCGCGGCGTAGTGGGGGTGGTAAGGGCGGCTCATCCCGGGCGGCGCTTTTAGAGGGCGACATAATTTTACAATAAGTAATAATAATATTTTATAAATATTTGAACTGGACAATACACAATAATGATGACTGTTCTGGTCAGACTTTTGAATTTTATTTCGTCCCGTGCGACTGACATCCACGCTACGCCACTGCTATTATAATTAGTTGTATCCCGGGCTCTGCTGTTCTTAGAAAAATGTTATATGGCTATTCAAGTATGAGCTCTTTCTTGAAACGCATGCTTATATTTATTGCGTATGTGTATAGACAAAGATAAATTAAAAGATATCGTGATTTAATGATACGATACGTATAAGCACACACACAGGAAAGTGCCACCCTCTAATCGGGAAACGGTGTATACATAGTACGACTGTTACTCCATTTTAATCGAAAAATAACAGTTCCAATTATTTTCTTTCTATTCTTAGTACTAGGAATGCTCGAGCTAGGGTAGGTACTATTATTATCGCAAGCGATCACTAACTTAGATGTAAATAAAGAGAAATACGATGACAAAAATAAGTAAATAAATATTTGAATTACCTCTGTATTGTGAGACAATAGCGGCGAATAATTCGAGGGACTCCGGCAAACACGTCCGACTGGCCTTCATACATAGACATACGAATGTGCTGTGGTGGCATCTCAGTGAATACAGGTCTGAAATCAAATACAAACAGAGGCTTATTCTTAATATAATCTGTAGCATATATATTTATTTTTCTTTAATAAAAGACAACTCTACACTAAACTAAACATAACATTTAACAAATCATACTAAACATTTAACAAAACTAGGAATACCTAATAGGCATGATGACAGGGTTAAAAATAAGTGATTCGAATTAATCCATCTTTTAGATTAGCAAAAAATAATGGGCTCCTATTTTTTGTTTTAGCAAAACAATAAATATTTACTACAAAACAATAAGTTATAACGCATTAAAGGTCAGGAGTGAGGCATGTGACGTCACTGTCTTATAAAATTTATACCGACAAGGGACGTAACACGAAATTTAACCCCGTTGTATCTTCGTTGTCATTAGTTTGTGTGACATAAGAAAAAAGTAGGCTCTCGCTGATTTCAGCATAAATGAGCCGGCTCGACCGGGAAAGTACTACCCTCTCACAGAATATCGACGTGAAATAGCAGTGTTCCTACTGTTGTGTTTCGTTTGGTGAGTGAGAGTGCCGGAGCCCAATCACCCTCTTTCCCCCTTCCCGCTCCTTCTCCTTCCCACTTCCTTTTTTCCTAAAGGGTCGGCAACGCGCAAGTGATGCTTCTGGTATTGCAGGCGTCCATAGGCTACGGTGACCACTTACCACCAGGAGGGCTTGTTTAGTATGCTTGTTTGCCACATCAATAGAATAAAAAAAAAACACTTCTCGATTATTTTTTGCTAGCCTTAAAGACGGAATGAAATCTTTTTTTTAGTCATCATGCCTATTACTGTGTCATGGGGGACTTCACAAACATTCAAACAACAAACACAAAGAACACCCAAAAGTCGGAACAACTATTTGTGGATTTTATAATGTTTTATTCCGTGTGGGGATCAAACCCACAACACACGGCGCAGCAGCAGTGGCGAGTCGACCACTTAAATCACTACGCCTTCTGTGCAATTCATGTAATGTGTAATATTTCTTTGATGTAGAGTCAAATTTTAACTGCACGCCATTTGCGTAATTATTTAAGTGATTGGGTCTTCAATGCGATTACGCCATTGTTGTCGGTTCGAATAACACACTGGACTAAAGTTTGTGCAATCCACATATGTTTGTTCCGATTTAATGTTCTTTGTATTCGTTGCTTGAATGTTTATAAAGTCCCCCACCATACTAGAATGAAACCTATGGAAAAGGTCTTAAAATGCGAAATATATTAAACTACAATCTAAATTTGCCATAGATCTATTAAATGTCTAATTCGTGAAAATTAAACCACTGGCGTTTAATTTTCACGAATTTTTTAACGCATTGCTAGTACCACAAAGACCAGGTAAAGAAATATGAGATGGGTGAGAAAACCCAGAATTCAATCTCTTCGTCTTCATACGAACTTTTTTCTATCATCTTTTTGTAATGTCCCACTACTGGGCAAAAGCCTCTCCCTTGGACTTTCATATCACTCTGTTGGTGGATATCCCCTAACCTTATGACCTTGAGACCTAGGGGTCTTTCTATCTCTATCAAAAGATCCCAGAGGTATAGGTATCTCGGTGGTCTTTTGATCCACAGAGCTCATATTCAAACACGACCGAGGGGATGACCCCAAGGTACACCAAGTTACAAGTGAATCGGTCCAGTGGTTCCGTAGCTATGCCTGTCACTAACAGACAGACACATCGACCCACATAGTGTCTTCATTAACCTCTTCGAAGAAGACTCAGAGGTTAATAAAACAAAGTAAGTAACTTACCTAAGTTGACAAGTACAGTAAGAAACTTAAGAACATTTTGCAGACAGTTGGGCGTGTTATCCGTATCGCCTATTTCATCTGGTGTCACCTTACACAGTAATTCCACATCCTGAAATAAAATAATGTACCTATTGTAGATTAACAACAATATACATAATTTTATATACATTTTAATTCCCTTGGCCAGTCGCCCGATTGCCCCATGAGAAAAAACCTCCTGTATCCGTGGCTAGATTACATTGTTAGATCAATCTAACCACGTCCAATCTTTTGTGTCCTTGGTCAGATTTCAACAGTCTAGCTAAAGACACTTAAGATATAAGGTATGTGTGATCAACAAATAGATTTGCCGAGTGCCTGTAAAATCGCAATTACAGATTTAATTATCGTAGTGAAAACGACCCATTCTTCTTGCAGTACCTAACTTCTTACATAGAACACCCAGACTCAAAACAACAATACGCGCTTCACAAGTTTTTTGCGCCGTATGAGTATCGAACGTTTCTTGATCAGATCAGAGACGTTCTGGATAAAGGCCAGGTTAAGAGCACCTTAAACCGGCGAGCGTGTATGAGGAATGTTATGAAAGTGAATGAAGCCAGAGAAGTGTGTCAGGATCGTAGCAAATGGAAATCCGTAGTCTCTGCCTACCCCTCTGGGAAACAGGCGTGAATTTATGTTTGTATGTATCGAACTCACTATACTCGGCGCACTGGCAATGAAAAGTCGTCCACTTAACCACTACTCCATCCAATACAGAATATTCATATCAATAATGTAAATGGCAATACTGCTCCAAAGCACAGTCCTCAATAGCTAATTATACTGACACAAGAAATGAAATTAAATAAGTACCTTTAGTCCTTCATTGAGCGCTGTAGAAAAGTGTTGATAGGCGAGCACGAAGCTTCGCAAATTATTGTCGGTACACAAGTCATTGATGAATGTGTATGCGTGAAGTAGTTGCGTCGCGTCTCTTTCACTGTTAAATTACAAATAATGGTTATACGAAATGATATAAAATTAGTTGATTGAAATGCTGTTCAATGTGCTACAAACAGTAGCTTGTGATACCATTAATAAATTCTATAACGTCAAATTGATGCTGTATATTTCAATGAAACTGAAACTGGAGCTATGTTTCGTTGTTTAAAAAATATTATCTACTAGCTTTTGTCCGCGGCTTCGCTCGCATATAAGTAGGTTGGGTTATGTTAATACCCAACAATGCATTTTCATAAAAATAAAATATAGCCGATGTTACGCGGTGTTTATATAGCTTTAAATTGAAACAATTTTTGAAATACATAAGTCGAGCAGTTTTTGATTTAAATCCTTATACCTAAACAATCAAACAAAACATCTAATGTTTCCTCTTTATAATATTAATAATTTTATATTATGAAACAAGTGAGAAACGCAATGAATTGCCGTAAATCTTAAGAGTTCGAAAAAATGGTTCAAGTAATATGCTTGACGTCAGAGGTCAAAGGTCATAGTCATTTCGGGGGTATATCGACTATGCTGAGTCGAATGCCGTTAATCGCGAGTCTCTAGCTCTTTAGACAAACGGACGGACAAAGCTGTTGTATAAGAGTTTTTCGAACTCTTAAAACCATTCCGACCTATAACTCCATTACTGCATGAAAGAAGGATAAATCGAAGAATTTACTAAGAAATTTACTTTAGAAGTAGTCAGATCATTTCGTGTACGTCGATTATGATCATCTGCACATAAACGCTAATTAGCATTGCTACTTAAGCATAATTAGGCTTTTAAAATCTTAACTATTTAACTACTTAATATTTTCAACCTTATGGTTAGGTACATAAGGTTGAAAATATTAAGTGAAGTGAATTGGCGTTAGCCAATTCACCAATGAAACTACCTTTTCTTCATCTTTTGTAGTTAAATATCTCGCGTCGAAATGCGATGTATCTTCAAAATGGTATTTATTAAGAAAATTTGCTAACTAATATTATGAATGTCATTGTGAGTGTTACGTTTTCACGCTTTAACTATTCGACATACATACACGTCAGGTGTATTGAAATGGACACCTATCTAGTGTGCTTTTCATCCAACAAAAAAGTACTGTTCCCGGGGGATAGAAATTTACTATCTAGATTAATGCGAGCAAAGCCACGGGCAAAATCTGTCTATACTAATATTATACAGACGAAAGATTAGACTTTTTTGGGTAGTAGGTATTTAACTGCACAGCAAAAAAAAATTACTTATCGCACAGCAAATATGCTTACCAAAAATACTAATTGCACAGCAAAATACAGATCTCATCAGAAAAATCGAAACACCTTTCAAGTTTGTTTTGTAAGGAATATCAGAAAAATGTGTATATTTAGGAATATATGTATGTCATCCTAATGTTAATGTTCTAAATTCAAATTAAATTTACATAGGTTTCGTATTTTGTTTAACAAGTCCTTTTGTACCCTGTATGGAGTATGAAGGAAATTATTAAAACACGTAAATGAAAAAAAAAGCTAAAGAACGTTTATTTAATAACTTGTATTATTACTTCTTCCATACGGTTCTTCATAGATCGGATGAGAGTCACGATCAAATGTTGTGGCATTCTATTCCATTCCTCTTGGATTGTTTTTAATTCATCCCATAGATGTTCAATCGGATTCATGTCCGGGCTTCTTGCTGGCCATTCCATAATGGAGATACCGACTTCGGTAACAATCTCGTACGACGCTCGCGGTGTGAGCCCTAGCATTGTCGTGCCATGAATATGAAACCGTTGCCAATAAAATGTGCATAGGGCATCACGTGAGGCTCAAGACACTGTTCGATGTACCGATGTGACTGTTTAGTGCAGGCAGACGTGGCCCAGACACAGACAAGCTCTGTCTTACTTTCTCCAATCCAGCTTTGTGCAAAGCGTTCTCCATCTCTTCTGTAGACCTTGTTCCTTCCGTCGTTACCATACAGCATAATTTTACACTCATGGTATGACCAATTTAGGCGCTCACGTGTAAAGTCACGGCCCATTTGCTGGCTTGTGCGGTACTAGTCCACGTTCCTTCAACCTTCTTCTAATTGTAGAGTTACTTACAGCCACCGTACGTACAACATAAAGCTGCTGCTGCAGTTGAAAAGCATTAAGGCGTCGATTTCGTAAAGAAGTTGTTACAATAAATCAATCATCTCGCTCAGAAATGACCCGGTTCCTGCCAGATTCTAAACGGCGCGTGAACAAACCAGTCTCCCGATAGCGTTTGTAGACTCCATGAACAGACGACAGGCTTAGATGCAATCTTTCAGCCACAACACGCTGACTAATTCCAGAATCCAGCAATGCCACCACTTGGGCGGCTTATGCGGGCGAAGTATCCATATGTTTTAGAAAAACTTTTTCAGACATCCCAAAGTCACAGTACACACACAGTATACTGAACACAGAACAAAAAGTTTTAAGATAAACGCTTATTTTTAGTTTTCAAAGGTGAAATGTACTCCAACTATAAACACACATTTGTCTCAAAACAGTGAACCATTTCATTTATAGAATAATCGAATGAAATTCTAATTTTGAATTTTCGCTCATCACTGTAATGGCCAAATTGCCAGCTATACAATCATGTGATTTTTTTCATGGAATGAAAACTCTTTTTTATTAAATTAGGACAGAACCATAACAACGGAAGTGTTTCGATTTTTCTGATGAGAAGTGTATTTAAAGAGATCAAACTAAGCCGACGGCTTATTTTTGGGTGGGTTTAAGAAGGAACCTAACATAACCTAACCCTTCCGAGACGGAATGCAGTGATTTGAGGCGTATAGGTCCTCGTTACGCTGTGCAATTAGTATTTTTGATGGTCATTATATTTAATCCCGATTTTTTTTGTAAGGAACAAGCAAGCAAGAAATAGATACTTAACCAATTTAAAAAAAAAAAGTTTTAGAAAGCTACATTTCAGCCAGTAACACAGGCTATATTTTTTGTAAGTACTATTACTAACATAACCTGACCTTCTTTTACGCCAGCGAAGCCGCGAGCAAAAGCTAGTATAATGTAAACAAATATAAAACAACAAACCTGACTGCTTTATTAAACGTTCGCATTGTGCAACACAAGTAGCTATGCACATCAGGTTGTCTAGTCGCCGCTGCACCGCGGGTGGCCCCTGACAGGCATAACAGCAGCCTGCACACTTCCACTCCACCATAACCACCATCCTACAAAATATGAAGGTGTTTATTGGTATACTGGAATACATGGATGTCTACTGGTATTTCCAAAGCAGCAACAGCCTAGTGGGAGGTTGTTGGTTTGCCACACAGAGGTCTCGAGTTCAATCCCAAGGCGCGCGCAACTCTGTCTTTTAAAAACATCGTAAGAAAACCTGCAGGTCTGTAAATTCTATAGAGAACTTATAGTCCGGTCAATTTAGACATTCAAAGCTACAAAAATTCGCATAGCGCTAAAAATTGGTAGGAATGTTCGGAACACCATTATATTTAAATCTGAAAAGCCCACATAGAGGCCCATGCCCAGCAGTAGGATAGTTCATATACAGAGCTGGTATTATAAGCCTTAATATCACACACAGTCACAGTGATACAACAACAGCTGCAATAGTAATGCCAATTATTGCCTGGTCTGGTTGCCACAAATCCACAATACTAGCCTCAAGCTTAGTACTGAATCTGTTGTTAATTATAAAATGTAAAATGTTACTATAAATTATTTAATTACTTGGCCAACACTCAACCCCAGGTGCCAAACACACTTGAAAGGATTTATGACTGTAGTATCATCTGCATGGATGACACATGCACATAGTCTCATAACCCATATCCCCAAAAGAAGTAGGCAGAGATGTTGACTCACATTTTACCAGAAATGGTTTTAGTTTCACTTAATAGGCAATGAACTAGGATTTTAACCGATTTTTTGAGTTGAAAATTATTAACATAACTTTTGTAATATAATCACAAAAAAATGCAAAGCATACCTTCAGACTAATGAGATGAATCACAAACTCCTTAGTATCAACAGTCCTCATAAGTGCATAAATAGCTGGCAGGTTTCCATAGCATATATTGACAAGGACAGTGAGAGACTTGTGACCTATAGTGCGGTGTTGTGCTTCTGTCATAGGCTGTGTGATCCATTCTGTGAGCTGCTTCATGAGACCTGAGAGGTATGACTCTTGCCAGCTTATTTTTATGCCATAGGATATTTCCTGTAATGTTAAAAGTTTTATTTAGAATTTTTAATAAATAGCTCTTTTCTGCTCTCCTTTGGTTCTAACTAAGAAGTAAAGTTTGTCTCTGGGGCATACAATATCCCTATGCATATGTGCTATAAATGTCTCATTCAAAACACTTAAAGTAAATTTGTCTTTTTAATGAAGTGTTAATTTTAATGAAGCACTTTAACTAAAAAGCTATCCATGCTTTCAATTTTAAATTAAGAAATATATATGTATTAACAACACATAACATTAAATATATATGTATTAATAATTATACTTTAAACTAAAGAATAATTTGCAGCAACTTATTAAAGCAGACAGGACACTAAAAAACAGTAATACTGGGAAATGAGAGACTAACCTGCATTACAGAAAGAAGTTTAATTTTCTTGTCATTGGATATTGAATCAGACAATAACCGAGCTAATATTGGCATGAACCTGAAATAAAATATTAAAAGAAAAGTATGTTACAATTGTGAGTAATTAGTGTATCAGCTATATTATTTTGATGATATGCTCTTGATTGTTTTCCTATACACCAATATTTTAACTTACATCATAATATAAAGTTTGTCAACACAGTCAATATTTTAATTCTACCATCATAGATACTCCACAGGAACTTTAAAACCATTTTCATTCAATAATTACTAGCAATAGCTATTTAATGCCAGGCACAATAATCAAACAACTAGAAATAACAGACAAATTAAGTTTTATTTGATTATAATATAACACTAACTTGTAGGTATGAGTGAGTGCGTGTCTAGCACTAGGCTCTACAGCTGCCCGAGATAGCACAGCTACCGCAGCCCAATGAGGACCTCGAGCGTCGCACATAACACGCCATAACGAACTGAAGAAGGCACAGACCTCCGACCGACCAGGAGAGAATATTGACAAATCGCACGAAGACGCTACTAGCTGCAAAATCATTCAGATTAGTTTTCATTTCAGTTATAGTTCGATCTCAGACGCAGAGCATTACACACACAACGTAATTTAAATTAGTAGCACTACTTGGAGACTACCCAAAATAAGCCTACTTACCCCTAAATATCTTGTCATCAAATTCACAGCTGAATCACTATGTGTTGCTTCAAACTCTCTTGCAGCAGTCACAAAACATTTTAAGTTAGAAAACTTCCCACCTTCGGATGGGTTACTGTAATTATCGCCACTGTCGATTTCCATTTCCATATCAAAAACAAATATGAAATATTATAAATAAAAAACGAGATATTAACTATTTTATACGCAATTGTATTAATTTTTAACAGAGATGTCTAAATATGCCAAAATAATTAAAAGAAAACTGTCAAAAAAAGGCTAAAACTGAACTATAACACTTGGTAAACACAATATCACAGGCAAATTCAATTTCAACTGTTTTCGGAGTCATTTCAAGTATGACAGCAGCCATATTGATTGTTTATAAAATAAACGTTGGTGATTGGTCAGGAATGGTAACGAACCATTAACAATCTGGGTACATTTTGGGCTTAGGCTAGGAAGTAACGCTTTTCATTCATTATCAAATTCTACTTAGCAGTTTATCTATTGAAAAATATAAACTTATGAGTTATGATATTACTTAATACATGTCATGCTAGGCACCCATTATATAAATAAATAAGAATATTTAGTCGGATTGTTATTACTTCTAGAATATCTGCCATAAATCATAATAATATCATTGGCTGAATAAAATTATACTCGTGTCAAGAAAGTTTCAAGTTTGTGGTTACATAAAAAAAAAATCTGACATTCGTTCGCTGTTGTATGTATTTATTTAGAAAACACTTTTATTTGAAAAACAACTGTTCTTATTATATTTTCTTTTCCGTATTTGACAAACAAACATGGGTGTGGATGTAGATACTGTATCTCCTGGGGACGGTATGTACTTTATTGCAAATACAAGACACCCCTTTATAACCTTATATTTTGTTTTTATGTTTATTATTATTTTAGGCACAACATACCCGAAACCTGGACAAACTGTGGTTGTTCATTACACAGGAATGCTGCAAAACGGAAAAAAGTTTGATTCCTCTAGAGATAGAGGTCAGCCCTTCAAATTTACATTAGGAAGAGGTGATGTTATCAAGGGATGGGACCAAGGCCTTCCTAGGGTGAGCCAGATTTTAGACATACATCTTCATAAATCCTTCGACTAGCTAGATGTCGTAGCAGCAATTAGGGTAACTGCATTGCATGAAGTTCCGAGTTTAAATCCCAGTGTTGGACAAAGCACCATTAGGTTTTTCTGTCATGAAATCTTGGAGTCTGAAACTGTGCCTGGTATACAACAATAGGCTCACCCCCAATTAAGCAAGGCCTAAAATCATAAGCAGTGATCGGATAATCGGGTGCTAATATACCTGAACTTCACTTTTATTCCCATGAAAGAATAATACGGACATGCTTTTAAGAATAAAGTATTTTAGTTTTTGGATAAAGTCATCTATACTGTTATGTAGACTCTATTTTTGTGTTGCTTGCTTGGAAATATCAATAATTAAAAATACAACTGTGAACTTTTTTAGCAGTTGGAGGACAGTTTTTTTAGTTAGAAAATGTTTGCAATCGTTTTTCAATTTTTTTATGGTGGATTTTGATAATAAAGGTATCCTATGTCACTTGGGATGGTATTTGGCCATTTACTTAAATGTTGTTATAAGAAATAAACGGTCATAAGCCTGTTAGCTTAACCATGATTATTGATGACACAATGATAATAGCATTGAGTCTCGACACTGGTATCTAAATGATATGTCATTGGGCATTCTTCACTCACTGATCGGTAAATGATTAACGAGGTTAAGCAACATTAAGCTTCGGAGGGCACGTAAAAAGTCAGGGTTGTTGCCAAATTGACAGCAGTTGTTAAGCCATGTCAGAGGCCTACGGGCGGCTTGAACAACTCTTGACAACAGGTTAGCCACTGACCACACGAAAAGAAGAAGATTCTTCAGTAGATATATAAGTCAATGTGAATCCTATAAAACAAACAAAAATAATGCCCATTGCTCAACATGTTTTGGTTCTGACTCGGTCTACAAGATGTATGCAGTATCCCTCAAGTCTTAGTCAACATCAATAAGATGAAGAGCTAATTGGGTACTAAATAAATGTGATATTTTTCGTTCTCAGTGTTGTCAACATTGCAGATGAATATTGTGAATAAGTATTGCTGCTATATTTTAAAACATATCTGTTACAGATGTCAGTAGGAGAACGCGCTACATTAACATGCTCACCGGACTTTGCATATGGCTCTAGAGGTCACCCAGGAGTCATCCCACCAAACTCTATTCTCATATTTGATGTTGAACTATTGCGTGTTGAATAACAAAATCATACACTGACTGCATTTTTAAGTTTAAAGATGTCACTCATGTATTTAATTATTGTTACAAAAATTACAATAAATGTTTATAATTGTTTTCTATTGAACAGTATTTCAGCTTGGTTTGTGACTTATTATGTAAATTAATGAAACCATAGCAATTCTCTTTTAGAAGTTTTGATAGGTGATAAAAACACTCATTACTTTAAAGATAATGTTAGCTTTGTAATGAATTCTGCTATTGAAATTCTAAAATCTACCTAATTTCAAATATATTACATGCAATAGATACATATTGTGATTTTATATGTACTTCACTTTTATAAGTTGTGGCCTGTGTTATATTAGCATGGCCATAGTTTAGCTTATTACCACTGTTTCTTTTTATGGGGAAGAAGGTTTTAGTGTCATGCACATAGAGCACAGCTGGGTATTATAAATTGGCCTGGCCATAAATTTCTATTCATGCCTTCTTATGAACATCATAAGATATTTAATTTATAGAATTCTATTGAAGGTAATAGCATGCTATTGAAGGTAATAGGTATGAGGTATCATCAAATATGGAATAAGTGGAATTCCAACCCACAACATTCATAGAGTAATATCTATTGCAATTGCTACAATAATGTTGGCTTACTTCTAGCATAAATATTTATCTTTATAACAGGGTACGTAAGAAGTGAAACAGAATTATTTAAATGTAACCCTCTAGCCGCTGGTAGACAAACTGCGCCAGTCCTTATATATAACATATTTCATTTGGACCGTGTTGTGCAGAAATAATCCAATCCACAAAAATTATGCTGATTTGAAACATAAGTTCATTTTTCTTGTGACTGTTATCCTACTACATCATTTTACCTACACATATAGTTTTATAAAGAATTGAATATAGATTTTTGCATTACTTGATGTTTATTCAAAAGACCTTCATACTTATAGATAAATTAAAAAAAGAACCCCTGTATCATTTCTGCACAACACAGTCCATTTAATGTTCAGAAATACAGATGGTTAAAAAGAATTGGTTTTATAATGACCTCTGTGCAAATAATATATTATGCACTAACTATTATTTAACATAATATGTATGTATATTGGTTAATTAATTAATTTATTAATATGTAATCTCATAATGTAGGCCTTGAATTAATAACAGCATTTTAGCTGCTTTATGGTGATTGTTTTTGTAAATTGTATATATTTAAAATTAAACTCATTAATATTTATGGTTTCTAATGCTCACATACTTGTTAAAATAAATACTATAAAATATGGCGAAGTACAAAAGTTCCTAATGTTAGGAAGAATAAATGCCATTATTGTCTTATCGCTAGAATAGAAACTCTTTTGCTAAAATTGTTAACATGTTAATTTATTGATATTTGTATGTAATAAAAGATTTTATTTAGATTTATTTTTTATTATAACTAAAAGAATCTTCTGTCACCAACATACAAAAATATATTATCATTATCACAGATAAATGTAACACTGCTTTGAAGTAATCCAGAGAAGACTATTTTTTTTGTATAATTATAAATTACATATTTCACATTCTGGCATCTATCTTGAATTTAACAGCTTATTAATGAACACATGCCAAACAGATTAATGATTTATTATTTTTGCCAAAGTACTAAGGTTATAGGTGTCATTTCTATTTCCACCACCACAACTGCTATCACTGGACAACAACTAAACAAATGATTTTACAAAAATAAACTTTGGTCCTGTAAAACATAACCATAAATAGACATAATGCATTTGCTTATTAGGTTGTAAGTTAAATTAGCAGGTAAATGTAATCTCTACTCAGGATAATAATTCATTAAAGGTACAACACTATTCTTTGTAAATGGTGTGCGGCATAATGCACAGCTTTCCAGTGCCCCATAGGAGCAATTCAAACAAGATATATGTCCACAGGGAAGAACACAAGGTTGTATAATTTCTTCTAGGCATGCAACACATGATTTGTTACTATCCACCTCATTGGGTGTTTCCCTCATTTGGTCCATATGCTTTTTAGATCTATATAAAGTTTGACCACAGGATACAAAAGCATGCAGCAAGGTTACTATGCCCAGAAGTCGCAAATGGGCGTAATACGCCGCAGCAGCCGGTCTTACATGAACATAATCTATGCCAGTCACTGTTTTACCTATTTGCATTGGGCCTCCATTCATATACGCTAAGCCGCGATGTATATTTTGAATTTGGGGCATAATATTAGCCAATGTCTTCAGTATGATTAGAATTACGTTCTGTGCCTCGGAAGTTAGAGTACCATTTTGTTCAACGCGTTTTTCAGCGCTCTGGATAACTTGTCTTGTGAAGTTTTCGCCGAATGTTGATAACAGGATGCTAATCACACGACTACAGTAAGTAGGCAGTTTGTGGTAACTTTCATCCACTTGGATTATTCCAGAGTATTCTTCTCCTAAAGTTTGAAGATCCTTTAATGTTGTTAAGGATCTGTACAGTAAAGAAGATAAAGGTGTAGCCTTGGAAGCATAACGTGCAGACATCAACTTTGATAATGATTCGGCTAGTTGTTTTTCGTAAAGGTCGTCCTTCTGCCATGCCCTTAGCACTTCAGCGGGTTGTGCGGTAGGTAACGCCATACTTAATACTAATTACTAATAAGCTCTCGCAAAATTCTATAAGCCAGCGGTTATTATTTTGTTTATCACTTTACCATTGAACGTAGTAACATGTCAATGTCAAGTTGACGTTATTGACATTTGACAGGCCAGTTTAAAGATGGGTGATAAAAGTTACCTTTAACAAAATAAATAAACATGACAATAATGACACCAAAATGTTATTTTAACACAACGTATTTTTTTACGTCAGTGCCATCATTATTATACCATCACGGTTAAACATTTTAATTTGATTTCTTATATTTAAAATATTCAGACAGTGTCCTAAACCCGTAAAAAGTATGAAGGAAATTTCATTGATCTAACTAATTATGTCGCATATTAAATTTATACATGGTGTTTGGCGCATGGACCGACACAATTATTTGGGGGTTAGGGGAGGGCATATCCTAGTTTTCACCCATAGACCCCAGGTCCTAAGTGTACCTGTACTCGAGATACGATTTTTTTATTATATTTTCAAATTTTCCTGAATTATCACATTTAAAACGATATAAGTTTAGTTTGTAGTCATATTTACACTAGATAACTTTTATTGGATTCCCTAATGTATTATTATTCTTAATAAACATAAATTGATGGGAATAAATGCAAAAAAGTACTTGTCGAGCTTCAAAACTCTTAATAATGAAGTAATGTGTGCAAAATATGAAATTCTAAATTAATTATTAAGAAAACTAAAAGCTCTTTTGAACTTAGATTACTTTAACAAAAAACTGTACTTAATACCCTTTCTAATGATATACGACGTAGTCTTAAAATCATTTTTATATGATCAAATTATCAAAATCAAAGTAGGAACGTACACGCACTCTACATAAAAACCCGTTTTGGAGAACAGTGGTAAACAGGTAAATATGTCTGTCTCTTTCTTGCGTATGATAAATAAAGAAACATGTGAACATCCACAATTTTAACATCACGTAAGTCACAAGCTAATATGCTAATATGATTATTAGTTAAAATGTATATAACACATTTATTTAACTCAACAGTTAAATCAACGTATTACGTTTACGTTTAACTATTTAACATGTTATAAGAATTAGCACTTTAATAACATGCTAATTTTTATTTAACATTAGCATTTAACAGTATAACAAAAAAAAAAACATTTAAGCCCACCGCTAGACCAATTCATAGCTAGAGGTAGGTACCTACCTATTCTATAATTTTGAATCATAATATGAGAATTCATGAGTTGCTGATGGAACCACCGATAGGGTCTTTACACATTTTGAATCTTGTGATCATTAATATCATTGAAAACTTTGAGTAGCGAGTGAGCTATAGAGAGTAGCAAAAGAATCAAAATCTGAACCCTATATTCTCGATGGGTAGGAAAGGCGCATACAGCTATTGACATTTCGTCAACGATGATTTAAAATCATATGTAATTGCGGGCGAGATTATTACTGATTATTGCTGTTTTGGACACAGTACTTACCAGACTTCGCTCTGCTATTCGGAATAATATGATGGAAAAGTCCCCATAACACTTTGTCCGACTCGGGAATGAAGACCCGATCCACACGATCGCATGCACTACTACTGCGAACTGAATCAGGTTTCTCATTTTATTACAGTAGACTATAGGTTGTCTGAGGTATTTGGTATTCCATGTGATAAACCTACAAAATACAGGAGGTGCCGTGCACACACCCTTCTTTACAAAAACTAAGTGGCGAGATTTATATTTTTTAATAAAATATTATATATACATTAGAAATATAAGCTTATTTAGACAGTAATCAGTACCAACATCAGTAATTCTAATTTCATACTACAACTTTTATCTTTGATCCAAAAAATAAGAGAGACATCAAGTCCATTTATTTCATGTAAAACTTCACGATGAGAACCACAATTTCCATTATGAGAAAAATTTGTTGACCGCGTGGTATCTTCTCTCCCGCCCTGTGTGGAGTGACCCCCACCAGGTGCGTTGTGTGTGTCAGAAGAAATGGTGGTATGAGTCAGTGTGGGTGTGTCAAGTGCGCCTGCGCTTGGCAGGCGTCGTTGCAGGTGGTGTTGATGTGTTCGCTCGCCTGCGCCCACGACGGGAAACTCCATCTTCGTCTATAAGGGGGGAGTCCCAAGCTGTAAAACGTTTTCATTAAAACTTGCATAATCTAAAGGTATATTTTACGTCAAACTCCTAGATCGTTCTGAGGTTATAAAACTTCCGCGACCGGATTTACCCCGTACGCCTGATATTTTCCATTGCGATACTACTCGAAACAACATTAGAGGATCGTATATTTTATAACTTGAAATTAGCTAAACTGACTAACCACTAAAGTTTGACGTTCATAAGTGTAACTCTATGACCTAATTAAAAGTTATTGAATTTTGACTTTGACTTGATTTTGTGAAAAGAAATCGTTATGGATTCATTGGCGATTTACGCGGCATGGGTTTGAAATAAATTAGTGGCTAAACAAGATTTTCAAGAGCACAGATGCTTTGGCTACGATGATCTTTCTTAGTTATAATAAGAAATTGCAAGAATAGTTTACCTGCAACAGAGGTAATTTTCGACTTTGACACTTTGTCCCTCTGTGATGTGGATTTTCTGCTGCTTGAGCTGTCACGTGGGCCTGACGCATTGGAGTCCCGAGAGTCTCGACGCCGATCTGCAAATATAATATGACTGCTTTATCAGACAGAAGTTTTACGCTGGTGTTGGCAGGCAAATTGATCCAATCGGAACATTAATATTATTAGGGTATAGTATATAATATGGTAGTCTGCTGTGCACGAGGTCCTGGGATGGAATCCCGAGTTGGACCAACAAAAACAAAGATTTTCTGCCATAAAATTCCAATAGCACCTCATAGTTATTGTTGGCGGTGTTAAAAACCCCGTGCCTTGGAGACCACGAAAAGCAGTTGGTCCTGCGCCTGATCTCCCTCCGAACATGTCGGATTGCCGTGCCATCGGATGAAGTTAGGGAATAGCATTTAAAGTGCATATCTGCACTGTAATATCTCCGCGACTGTAATTCGGTTTAGAGGACCTTGTTCTCAGATATTGTTAATACAAGTACCCATATCTTCCAACTACTTTACATGTCCATCTATTTTCATTACATTTTCTAGCAACAGCTTGTGGAAACTTTATGAACTAATCATAAGATTGGCAGCAACAAATGATGGACATGGAAAGCTATGAAAATTTGCACTGGTTTTACAGATAAGTAAGCTGACAGATTTTCCTTACCATAGTCCTTTTCAGACTTGATGCTGGGTGTGTCAGTGGATGCATGAGAACTGCCACTCTCCTTACGGGTTTTGGTCGCGAGGGCGCTCACACTGTCCTTACGGCTGCCTGGTCAAGTAACTGACGTGTTAAATAAACTTAAGTAATAATTTTATTACTATAACCTCTCTCTTCGTGATACTACATATTATACCAGTGATGTTATTTAAAGTGTTTTTCTTTTATGGAAGTATATAAAGCCAAAAATGCAAATGCATCCTATGAACATTTTATAGATGACTTTTTACTACTATATCGCCTATGCTTTCCTATAAAAACTATAAAGATAAAAACTAATAAAAAAAGTAAATGGTTATCTCATGGAATTAAGCTCTGTAGTAAAAAACAAAGACAATTACTTTGGATTTACAGACTTAGTCCTAACACAAAAAACAGACTAGCTTTTAAAAAATATTCTGAACTCTATAGGAAAATCATTAAATTAACCCAGAAAGCCCAAAATAACCATTATATTAATTCTTCACAAAATAAATCAAAAGCAGCATGGCAAGTAATAAATAAGTCAAAATTTTGTTTGCCTGTTGAGCCTATTTTATTTTTAAGAAAAGACAACTTGACATTGACAAATCTGACTACTATTGCAAATGAATTTAATAAATATTTTATTGAGGAAATTGAAAATAACTTTCAAATTAATAGGACATCAACTTATAAACATATTACTGAAAGCCAATCGTTGCAGTCGTTATTTATGAGACCAGTCATATGTGATGATATAATTAAGATTATCAGTGGCCTTAGAAACACGAATACTGTTGGACATGATGACATAGCAACTAAGGTGATAAAATATGTTAAGGACCTAATAGCACCGCTACTTTCGCATATAATAAATGTTTGTATTGCTGATGGTACATTTCCAACTAGTTTAAAAAAAGTAATTATTAAGCCCCTATTCAAAAAAGATGACAGAACTGATGTAAAATTCCTATATTTTCAAAAGTGATTGAGAAAGTTATTTATAATGCTATATATGCTTATTTCGAAAAATTTAAATTGTTCTGCAATGAACAAAAAGGGTTCAGAAAAAATATCAATATTAATATGGCAATATATGATCTGCTTTCCAGTGTCTTAACGTCTATGGATAAAAGAAATCGTGTCTGTGCTGGGTCGGGCGATAAATGCCACTAGCGCTAATTGTCGCAGTCGTTATAATGACTAATACTGCTTATATATACAGATATGACGAAAGCTTTTGATTTTGTGGATCATAAAATTTTGATACAAAAATTATATTACTATGGTATTAGGGGAACCATCCTAAATCTTATCTGAGTAATAGATTGCAACACACAGAGATTACTAGAATTTGTCCTATAACTAAATTAGAAACAACTTATATGTCCACAGCTAGGCAAATAAATTACGGCGTACCACAGGGAAGCGTTTTGGGGCCCCTGCTTTTCTTGATATATATCAATGACCTCCCAAAAATCATAGATCACAAAACTGTACTATTTGCAGACGACTGTACGGCTATTGTAGAATGCAATAATTCAAATAATTATCCACTTGACATTAATAATTCTTTAACAAAATTAATTAATTGGCTTAATGACAATAATCTTGTAATGAATCTCAAAAAAACCAAAGTTATGCACTTCCACCAGCGACTTGTGAAATGTTCCTATTAATATTACTTATAAGGATACTCAAATAGACGAATAGTAGTACAAAATTTTAAGGTATAATTATAGATGATAAATTGACTTGGAAACCACATATGGAAGAAATCTGTAAGAGACTAAGCAAATCAGCGTATCTACTCTTGCAACCATAAAAAAAAGTAAATATTGATACACTACTAGCAGCATATCACGGATTAGTTGCCTCCGTTTTGCGATATGGAGTCATTTTTTGGGGACAATCAACAAATAGGGAATTAATGTTTAGGGTCCAAAAGATGCATATGATCAATGTGTGGATTAAAAACAACCGACAGTTGCATTCCTTACTTTAAAAAGTTAAGAATACTACCTCTAACTTCATTGTACATTTTTGAAACTGCACTATTTGTTAAAAACAATCCACATCTTTTCCAAAAAGTAGCCACAATAAAGCGAAACCCAACACCTTCACAATACATCAATACTTTGTGTCATGTGAATTGTAAAACAGCATTATTAAAAAAATGTTTGTTTGGTACTGCTCCACAAGTATATAATAGAATACCGAATGCAATAAAATGTATGCCACTACAAAAATTCAGAAAATTCTTATTTGATCTGTTAATTGAAAAGTGTTATTAATCAAATTTATCATTTAAGAACTCGTCTAGTTTATCTAGACGAGTTCTTAAATGATAAATTTGATTGAATGCATTGATATTATAATTTAAATTGACATTCTGAGTATTACTGTTAAATTATTGTCTATTATTTTTATTATGATTTTCTTTTGTAATTTTGGTTATGACAATAAGCCGCATTAAGAGTAAACCCTGTGTCACACGGGACTTTACAAACATTCAAACAATGGAAACAAAGCACACCCAAACTCAGAACAACAATTTGTCGATTACATTTTTGTGCAGGGATCGAACACACAGCACACGGCGCACTTGTAATGGCGAGGTGATCACTTAAACCTCTATGCCAACCATGCAGTCATTTGATATTAATCTATTGTGGGTCTATTAATGAATAAATGAGTTATTGCTCACACTTTCCTAAGCTTCTACATTGCTTCTACAATTGATTGTTTTATCAATTAAGCTGCTTCACATATCTTTTTTAAATATATTTATACTTTCTAAGTATTCTAATACTTTAATGAATGTGTTTGATTTTCATATTGTGGTAGAAGTATGGTATGGTTTAGTGAAAGGAGAGGTGGAGAATACACAATAAACAGTAAAACATAACAAATCAGAAGAACAGTGTCAATAAACATCAGTGATTATTAATCCAAGCAGAAATGACCAAATAGAAAGTAAGTATTATAGTAGTGTAATATTTTCAAAATTTTGTAATACAGTGATAAATAAACAACGCGGTAAAATCTGTATATAGTAGTTTAATTTCAATGAACTATTATTACAGGGATTACCGGGAGGGAAAATATGTTATATGTGTCTATGTTCTAAACATTTGAGTAACAAACATTCAGAGGTCTTCGCAAACTAACATTTATTAATAAAATTTATAATATTTAATCTAATATTTGATATCATCAAATATTAGATTAAATATTATAAATTTTCTGAACCAGGTTATATTTACTATTTTATAAAATTGTTTATAATCATAAATGAAAACCTATATAAACTCAAACTTTACTTATGGCTAGACTACATAAACAAAACAACATAATATAAAAACAATTGATAATAGATAAATTCTACCTTTAGGTGTACTATCTTTAGATGCAGTGCCTCTAGAACTGCTTCTAGGAGTTGAAGGCTTAGGTGACGGACTCCGCCCATCTAGATTGCAAGATTTCAATGCATTATAAGCAAAAACGTACAGCTCAAAAGAGCCATAATGCAACAACGGTTAAAAATAAACCAAGTACTAAATACGCTTTTTAAATTTGTAATACCAAAAATTACCTTCACTATCATCTCCAAGTATTGACTCTTTGCATTTCTGCTTCATTAACGACCCAAATTCACTGTCAGGCAGACTGAACGGAACTTCATGATTCGGGAATGGTATTGGCTCCGTGTCTTCGAGCAACGTTAAATCGTAGAGATCCCCTAGGTGTTTCCATATATCTTGCGTGGATATTTCTTTAGTTATGGAGTTAGAGAGTTTCTCCCAAATACAGGCCATATGAAAGTGTTTGTTTATCCCAACCGGCTTATGGTTAGCCATAGCGTAAAACAGCTGGATTTCCATGTCGACATCCCATTGTAATATATCACCGGTCTTCACTTCGGTTTCTTCTTCACTAGAAACCATTTTATCTAAAGTTTAAAGGCCATGAAATCCTTGTATTTTAATTTGTAATATAAATAATTGAGTTCTAATTATTGTGTTTACTACATGTCAACTACAACAAAGTGCCATAGACGGTAGACCCATAGACTATTAAGGACATTAAAATTTAAGGAACACAGATAACAAAGACTATAAGCTAGCCTTTTGGCATAGTAACTTTACTTTTTGCCTAGATTCATTCTCTACTCTACACAACTTTTCCTATTTTAGGCGTCTCGTCACCATTACTGCCTCCATGCATGTAAATATTAGACACGTAGCTGAGGGCTGACCCTTCGAGAGATCCACTATAGTTTTATATAATGCAATATCTATGTGAAATTTAATGCATATGCATTGTTTAGGCATAATATCTTTGGTTTAATGTTACTCTCTAATTTTACTATACAATAGCCTACAAGGGCATGGGTATTTAAAAATTGTTACAAACAGATGTAAAATATGTTTCGATAATCTGTGTAAAAACAGCTTATCGTTTCCATAGATTTCCATAAACAAAATATGTCACTTTGACAACGATATAATATGATTGAGCGTTGTCTTTGTAAAGTGTATTGAAAGAAATTATATCACTTCGTTATGATAAATAATCTAATTTATTTTAGATTTAATCCCCAATTATAGTCATGGCTAATCATTATGAAGTGCCTAGTTGGTAAGAAGTGCTAACTTTGACATTAGGTTCGATAATATCTACATTATTTGCCATGCCTGTATTGCCGGTAATGAACTGTAATTTATTTTAGGGCTGGTAAACCACCTACTGGGCTTCATTTGGATGTGTTAAAAGGCGACAAATTGATACAGAAACTGATGATAGATGAGAAAAAGTGCTATTTGTTTGGACGTAACCCTCAAATGAACGACTTTTGCATTGACCATGCGAGTTGCTCAAGAGTTCACGCAGCATTTGTTTATCATAAACATTTGAATAGGGCCTTTTTGGTAGATTTAGGCAGCAGTAAGTATACAATATGTAAAAACAAATAGAGAACTAGTTAATGAGCCAAATTATATGGAATGTAATGTGTAATTCTCAGCTCATGGAACATTTATCGGCCAAATGCGTTTGGAGGCGCATAAACCAACACAACTTCCGATTGATTCTACTTTCCACTTTGGAGCGTCCACAAGAAATTATATTATAAGGTAAAACTGGTCTATTGAACATATTCATTTCAAATAAACAAATTATTTATTAATTCAGCTAGCCTTGATACATGAGTATGCAAATGTTTACTATTTAAATTTGCTGGCGAATTGGGCATTATTATCAGATAATATATGTGCCTCAGTTTGATACTTTGGTAAGGTGGTTTTGTATTGGACAGACTACCTATGAGAATATTTATTAAGTATCTACTTTTTAAACTAGATACTTATAAGAATATTGATTTATACTTTTCAAAACAAGAGAGATTATGGTTTAATTAACAGTGATTATATATCTATATATTCAGGAGGATTAGTGCTTTAGGCTGAACGAAAAGAAGCTAGAAATTGAGTCTATTATAGATCTTTTTGTACTCCCCTAGTTAATTATAATGTATTGATAATTTATTAAACTAAACTAGTGCAGGAATGCCGTCCAATTCAATCTCATGATTATAAGACCTATTGATTATAAGCCTAATTACCTCACCCATTAGCCTACTATAAAAAAATATAATAATAACTAGATATCTCATGTGTTAATCCAGGACATCAGCAACCTGTGTCTTGGAACACAGGTTAAATGTAAATATTTTTTGTGAACTGACTTTTATACCCCTGATTGCATTAAAAACATGTATACCTCTATACCAATTTATACCCCATATATTGTTTGCCTAAATACTTAATGAATGTTTGGAACAGAGAACGGCCTACAGGCAATGCCCGTGGCATTATGGAGGACCTGCCTAACACTGAAACAGAAGGAGCACTACTAGGCCTGCCTGAAACGCAAACAGAATTAGATGTAAGTGTTACAGCTAGTCACTTGAATCACCTATGCAATCACCGTTGTTATAATCACTATCCACATAGATGTAGATGTAGCTATTACACTCTTATCAAGTAAAGTGTCTAATAAGCATATACCCCTGTTGTTAAGTAGTTACCATAATCTATAGTTGTTACCATCAGAGGTGTTGTTTATAAGTTTAGTTTGCTCATAAGAAAAGGAGATATTGTTTTGCTAGGAACAAAGATTACTGATTCCCTGCTGACAGCACACTATCTCATTAAGAAGGCTGAAAGCCTTATACATTTATAAACATAATTCAAGTTTATGGCTGCAATTTTATGTAGGATAAATTTCTCAGTTGGGTAGCCTGTTTATGCAGTGATCCACTTGTGACCCAGCTATGAATTTGTCTAAATTGAGTATTGTTACGCTTTCTGTAACTTTTTAATTTGTGATCTGAATGTAATCCAGATTTATACATAAAGGGTGCCCCTGCCTTCTTTATTCACTTCAGGGCTGTAAATATGATGTTACAATATGTAAGAACAGTAACAATGTTTTTTAATTCTTATAGAACTTAACAGAGTTCAACACAGCTCATAACAGAAGGATCTCCATGTTGGGTATCTCTACGGATGATGGAAGTGATGTTATGAAGGTAAGAATTACTTTTAATTTCCATAGAAAAATATAAACAATATTGGTAAAATCTTCTGACCAATTAGATTCATCATTTGAACATGGATACAAATGATGAATCTATTATTGGTCAGAAGATATTTTGCATAAACATAGATTAACTATTAAGTGCTGGGTTTCGTCCATGTGCCATACAATACATTGAACATTGAGTGTACCTACTTTGCGAGACGAGTCTCATTCTGAGCGACGCAGACGCGTAAACGGAGTGCTTTTGCCGCATGCGTCTTACGCATCGTATGACGCAAAAAGAAGCGACAATTTGAGATTTAAAAGTATGCCATTTGTTACTAACCTTTTTAAATTACTAGTTAGTGTTAGTCCAGTGGTCAAAATTCAACCATAATCATACATTAAAAATGTTATATAATCCAAAAAAAGACGCAGCGTTTTATTTTTTTTTACTTATAAGTATATAACTTAACTAGCTGACCCGACAAACGTTCTGCCATAAATTATTTCTTAGCGGTATGAAATATACTTTACGACCTATTATTATACCTACCAAAGATAAAAAAAAACAAAAAAAATTCATAAACATCGGTCGAGCCGATTCGGAGGAGTCTGACTACAAACACTGTAACACGAGATTTTTATATACCTATACAGTGTGACTGGTTAAACATTGTACATACTTAACACATTGGACATGATAATTTATGGTCAGACGTAATGTACAAAAAAAAACTGTGTAACCTGCAAAGAAAACCTTTATGAAAATTTGTATGAAATATACATAACATGTGGACACTGCGCGCGTCGCACACAACTGTCGGAGGCTAATGACCTTTAAGACTGCGCCGAGCGAAATGTGCCAAAACAGGCGGTCACAGTTAAGTTGATAAAATCATTTTTGTTTAATACAAATGTAAAATATCCATTTACCATAACAATGAATGTATTTACAATTACTCCGTGTAAAAAAATAAAAATAATTAATATTTTCGCATACAAAATTACGTAAATTTGCACGAAAAATGCAAATCGTAAGTTCGTATTAAGTGATTTTAGATTATGGTGCCAATTCTGTTGTCACAAAATTCTCTTATCTTAGCTAAAAATCTCTAAAGTTTAGATTAGTCCTGTCAAACGACATTTTGTATTCTGAAATCGCAAAAAATGACAGGACTAAAATAAATTTTAGAGATTTTTAGCTAAGATAAGAGAATTTTGTGACAACAGAATTGGCACCTATAACTGTAGAAATCTATCCTATTTTACAGCTTAAACGAAACTTAAATAGTTATATTACAATTCGTCCGTCCCAAATATTTAAGTTGTTGTTTGACAATAAAGATACATATTTATCAAAAAAGCACTTCAAATCCTCCATACAATTTTACTATGGCGGCCGCGCGTCGATTTAAATATCGAGCTCTGTCATTCAGTCCAACCGCGTCTTACGCTCGGCGCAGTCTTAAGTTTCTATTGGATAACCAGGTCAAATTTTAAGTAGATATCAATTCTTTTTTAAATTCGCGTCCAGCATCGAGTACTGAATATTCGTTCAATATGTCCAGTCTTTTACCAATCAGCCTGTATACAAAGTGGCGCAAATGTTATCACATTAATTGATACCACATAGTACTCTTTGACGATTTACAAATTATGAACCAAATGTATTCAGTAGTTTAGCCACACATTTTTTTTTGTTTTCCTAATTTAGAACACAATCATGTATAATGCAGAGATAAATGTCAAAGACCTCAAGCAGCTATATTAAAACAAAACAAACAAACGAAATAAAAAATACAAAAAAAATACAAAAGAAATAAGGTATAATATAATATATAATAATAATCTTGTGACGAAAAGAAATAGGTTAGTGTGTGCTTATTACAATGGTGTTCCAATTTGTGTCTAATTTTATTTTATTTATTTTGTTAAAATAAATCAGTATGTATGTATGATATACAATAATAACTTAAGGTATAGTTAAAAGTTCGTCATTTCACTCAATTTATTATATTATTGAAGGTAGGAACTTAATTAATATATTCATTTGCCCGAAGACAAGTTATGTGAATGATGTACGTACATATTGAGCTAATCGGGTTTTGAATATATCAATTGAGTGTACATTTTTAATGTGCGATGGTAGTTTATTATATATAGCTGTGCTCCTTCATATGTTAAATTTTTTTACCTTAATTTGTTCGGATTTTAGGTAAAACCAAGAAACTAGCTCGGCGAGTACTACGTTGGGTTGTGTGTTTAACCTTAGTGAATGATAAACTAGATTTAATATTTTTGTTTAGAAGTTTTCGCACTAATATGCACGTATTGTATATAAATAATTGTTTTAGGTTCATAATTTTGGTTTCTTTGTAAAAATTTTGTGTTGGTGAAAGGCGTGGATAATTGAAGATCAATTTTACGAGTTTATTTTGTATAATTTGTAGCTCGCCCAATTTAGTCTTAGACGTATTACCCCAGATTGCTATTACATATTGCAAGTGAGGTTTGACTAAAGCATTATATATATTGTGTCATTTATGTTAACCGTCTTATATCAACTAGCTTCACGCAGTATATAATTTAATGTGATAAGTTTTGCGCCACTTTGTATACCTAGTCTGGCCATAAATATTGTTATAAGGAAAAAATTTTTTATTTTTTTGCTTAACACATTTATTATTGTAATTTGTGTTAGTTTATACATTAATATAATTATATTAAAAATATATGAAGTTCAGTCAAAATGATCTCCATTGGCTTTAATAAAATCCTTTAGATATTGAGGCCAGTTATCTATAGAAACATGCGCTCTCTCCATGGGAAAATTCTTCACCGCCAATCTTATGGATTGTTTTAAGGACTTCAAATTATTATGGCGTTAAGAGTATATCCTCTAAAACTGTCCATAAATCATAATCCAGCAGATTAAGATCGGGAGTAGATGACGCCAGTTTTAAGCTCTGAAGGAGTCAGAAACGTTCGTTTCCAACCACGCTTGGGTGGATCGAGCTTTATGAAGCTTTTTTTGCTTTTTTGCTGAAGAACCATTTTTGGTTATGGAACACGGTGTAGTTAAGAAGCTTAACCATTTTCTCAAGAATCGTATCTTGATACACTTGTGCCGATGTTTTGACACCTTTTCCACAAAAATATGGCTCAGTCACTCCTTGTTAGCTAACACCTCACCAAACCATCACTGAAGTCGGATAATGTCCACGTTCTACTCTGCTGACTAATTGGAAAGCTTCTATAGAGCTTTGAGCTTAAACTCAGTCATTGTGCTTGTTAAAACATTGTTCAATAGTAAAAAATTTCTCGTTAGTAAAAAAAAATTCTGTGACTTCCCTTTGCGTACCTACCGCTTAATTTGCTTGGTTTTACCACCCTATTCATTTTTAAGTTATCAGTTAGAAAATGACCAGTGCGTTTCTTATAGGCTGCAAGTGTAAGTCAACTTTTAAAATACGCGGCATGGTTCTAGGCACTATATTAATTTCCCGAGATAATACTTTTGCTTTCGGACAGGATTTCTTCGAATTCTTTTCTTTACTGCTTTGATCGCCTGTTTCGTACGAATACTATGTGGACGGCCAGATCTTTTTCTGCGACAAACAGAGGAGGTTTCATTGTAACTATTAATAGCCGCCCGGTACACAAAAATTTTACTAATGCCATAGAGAGTTTCAAAAATTGTTTTTGGCTCCATACCTGCTTTATGTAATGCTATCATTCATATATCATTTTTAGCAATTCGGTTCTCTTTATCACCCCACTCCATTTTAATATCACAAAAATATTTAACACCGATCGGCGCGAAAATAAGAGAACACAATGAATATTCATATAAGAATGACAGATTCCAAATTAAAATGTAATAGTATGTGATTTTTTTATTGTAACTTTATTTATGGCCAGACTAAGTAGATAATGCTAAAGCATAATAGCTTGTCAAAAGCTACTAAACAAAAATCATGAAAATTAGTTGACAAACAGAGGAGAAAGTGATACTAACTCTTTTGCCTTTGCCTATTTATATCCAGAATTGAGTACCTAATAATACATTTAATTTAATCTGTTATCACATGCTTAGTACAAGGAACAGGTGAGGTTTTTTTTTTAATAATCATGTTGTAATATAAGTATATGGTCCGTCTGATGGTAATCAATAACCTATAAGCATTCTGCACCTAGCGCATGGTTCACAAACTCACCAACGCGGGGAACACCCCGCGTTGGTGATCTTGTTAAGACCCTAGTCTAAGAGTCACTGCTATAGCAGAGGAGACGAGAGAGAGGTTCCCATAATGACTGAGATTCGTTTTTTAAAAGTGAAACTCCTGCTACCTTTATACTGAGAACAACTGGCTTTGATCCCCACGCTGGACAAACATTTATCTGATTCCCAAATAGTTATGTCAAGTTTGGGTATTTTTGTTTTTTAAACGTCTCTACTAGTTGATTCAGTTACACCTGTAACTGACACCTGGTTTCTAAATTCAGAGTAGATCAAAACAAAAAAATTCTTAACAGGCAGTAAACTGCTGTGATTGACTGACTGAATTAGTGACAGCCTATCAAATCATTATATTTTGTCTTAGAAACTTTGTGTTAATTTCTTTCTTTTCCCAGCCTCCTACAGGTACAAAACGCACAGCAACAATGCCGAGCGGGGTGCCAAAGAAACAAAAGCGCAACGTGTCCTTCAATGAAGAAGTGGACATCATCAATCCCGAGGACATTGACCCCACTATCGGCAGATTCAGGAACTTAGTCAAGTCTACCATAGTGCCTAATGCTAATAGTACGCCAAGAAAGCTGAAGTTGCAGAGTGATGATAGTAAGTGTTGCCTTATGTATAATCACTCTTGCATTCTTTTAGAGACGATTGTCATATTCTATACAATTCAAATATGCTAGAAACAGCTCCGCGGACGAAACAAATACGACACTTATGTTGTTCTCAGTGGCGTAGCGTAGTGGGAGCGGCAGAGGCTGCCCGCCCCGGGCGGCACTTTTAGGAGGCGTAAAATGTCTCAATAAATAATAATAACATCTTGTAAATATTTGACCCATTTCATTACGAAGGAGAGGAATACGTAGAGTCAATAATAATGACTGTTCTTGCCAAAAAAGTTCTTTAAAAGTACTGTATATTATAGGCTTTTAAATTATAATACCTAAATAAGAAGGCAGCACAATTTTCTTTCGCCCCGGGCGGCTGACACCCACGCTACGCCATTGGTTGTTGTACTGCGTGCTAACTGAGCTCGGCACAAATCTCAATAGCAGCCCGAAGCTTGACAATTGGCGGTGTTAGATACCCCGTGCCTCGGAAAGCACGTAAAACCGTTGGTCCTGCGTCTGAGTTATCTCTGGTTGTGTCGAATTGCCATCCCACCAGATCATGAGAGATAAGAAACAAGAGAGTGCACTTGTGTTTACGTAGATACTTATGCGATATATTATCTCCTGCGCAGATGGCCAGTCTCTGTTAAGATTGGCCGCCGTGGTCGCAATTCGGTCTGGAGGATATTATTATTCACATTTCATTTAGTCACCTACTCCACATACATATGTAACCATAGTTACGAAGAATTCTACGACATTAGCCGAACAATGCCAACATACTACGAACGCGATTCTACTGCTTGTGTCAAATGCATGATTGTGTGCGTGTAGTGTTTATTCATTAACTTAATGTATTTCTAATGCATATTTTATAAACATAACTAGCTGTCCCGGCAAACGTTGTTTTGCCATAAAAAAATGTTTTGACCAAAAGATTTAAAAAAAATTTTAGGGTTGGACAACCCTTATCACTAAGGGGTATGAAAAATAGATGTTGGCCGATTCTCAGACCTACTCAATATGCTCACAAAATTTCATGAGAATCGGTCAAGCCGTTTCGGAGGAGTACGGGAACGAACATTGTGACACGAGAATTTTATATATAAGATATTAGGATTCGACACTTCTTTTCCATATAAACTTTAACTGTGCCAAATTTCATACTCCTCCGTCGGCGCAATTTTCGTAAAAATGGGTACAAAGTTTTTGCTTCACGTATTAATATACAGATTTTACATAGCTAAGAATACAATTAACGTCTTTCTGAGATCTTTTCTAAGGAGCCCAATAGCCTAGTGACATTAATTAGATAAATTTCTATGCTCAACTCAATACTATGTAAAAACAATCACATTCAAATATAAACGGCTGTTAATGTAATAATTGGCACGGGGCCGGCTTTATACGACATCACAGTAACACAACCCAAGGTTCCCCCGGATCCAGAAAGATCGGTTTATTTAAGCGATAAGCCATTCTTAAGCAAAGAGTCCTTTGTCCTTCACTTTTCTTGTTTATGGCCGTCATAGTTTCTTTAGTCTCCTGTCGGTGACATATTATGTATGTAATGTTATTTTGTCCAGGTCAACATCACCACTCTTTAAGGCTACAGGAGATATCGAGAGGTAGCAACTTGTATTCTGATTTGCCAGCGCCTAGTTCCCACCTCAGTCTCATCGGAGCTCGGTAAGTAGTACGAAATTTTTATACCTTTTCTAACACTTAAACTGGCTACTTTCAGAAAACTTTTTGCACGCGGGATAATTCTTCTCGATGTATCAAGCTATGTTCCTATGTTGGATTGTGCACACTATAGACTCAAAGGATTTCCTCTGCACACTATCAACTTCCCGTAGAAAAGCACGCTAATGTGCATAAAGGCATATTGTTTGCGTGGTGCCTTCTAATACTGAGTTACGAGCAGTGCCTTCGAGATGGAGGTTTTCAAATATGGAGGACGAGGATAATGTGATGAATATTTTTATTAACTTCAGTAATTTATCGAAGAATGAATATTGACGTTAAATCAGAATAAGTTTATCAATGTAGGTTACAAACAAAGATTTATCAAAGTTACACTAACTAGCTGTAGTTTGAATTTGCATTCACCTGTTGCGACGTTCAGGAAAGCAAAAGCGTAAATAAAACCAATGAAAGCACCTAGAAGATCACGTCCCCTTTGGTTAATTGCTAATCTTACAATATTGCTTATTTTACAAATTATGTCTGTAAGAAGCTGCAACCAATGTACTATACAATATGTGTTTACCTTCTTCAAAACACAGAAGGATATACAGGTTGTCCGGTAATTAATGGATAACCTTGAAATGTCTTATAGTAGAACCGAAGGCCGTTCAGAAAAATGAAAAACAAAAAAATATATATATATATATTAAAAAGTGCAAGCTATATTAGCATAGCATACTTTTGACTGTCTATCTATTAGCATAATTAGTGTTTAAAAATAAAACAACAAAAAACCGATGGATTTCATTCATTTATGGTAGTAGTATACAAGAAAGTTATACATGGTAATTAAAAAAAAAACACATCTCAGGTAGTAGTTAGGATAGATTTTTTCATATTTTTTCTGAACGGCCATCAGTTCCACTATAAGACATATCCAGGTTATTCATTAATTACCGGAGACCCTGTATAAAACGTTGAACAGAAATATTAATTAATGTTACTCGCAACATTTTTTTCGCAGAGGTCGAATTTTTTTCTTAAATGAAGGTAGCCTAAGTTATTCCTTATAATAGCTATCTGGCAGTAAAGGTCCGGTCTAATTGGGTTTAACTGTTTCAGTGATTAGCTGGAACAAACAGACAAATAAAATGTTTGAAAATTGATTTTTGTTATATGTACAGTAGAAGTATACTTTCATATACATTTAGTAAAAGGCTGTTATTTTGACATTACAACCAGACATATTAATTTTATTTGTTTGTATAGATATCTATCTATTTTAAACTAGGTAATGATTACTTTGAAAATTACCATAAAAAAACTCAATAACTAAAACAATGCCATGGAATCAATTATTAATAAAAACTACAGACTCCAGCTCTCACGTAGGTTGATTTTGTAACTGTTACTGTATTCTATTTGGGTTTAAAACCATATGTGTGCCCATATGGTTTACCTTTTGAGAGAAATTAATGAATTTTATTTATTTATTGTATTTTTAGACTGGGCTTATCGTTACCCAATCCCGCGCCTGACGTGGAACTGGAAGGTCCAGAGCCACACCTCAACGTGCATCCACCGCTGCCACATACAGGTACACATTTTACTTCTATCTCCTCTTACAGGATCAGCAAGTTCTATAGTACCAGTGCCTAGGCTATTAACGAATGAATGAAATATAGGTCAATGCTAGGCTTTTTTATGATTTTTTGTGAGTGAAGAAAGTGAGGCCCGCGAGACAGTAGCTATCGCCCAAATCGTTCGGCAGGTTAACATACCTATTGTAGCACGGCTATGTTAATACATACAAAGTCGTGTTTTATACAGGGTGTTTGGTAATTAATGGATAACCTTGAAATGTATTATAGTTGAACTGATGGCCGTTCAGAAAAAAATATAAAATATATCTATCCTAAATACTACCTGAGATATGATTTTTTTTAATTACCATATTTAACTTTCTTGTACACTACAACCATAAATTAATGAATTCCATCGGTTTTTGTTGTTTTGTTATTAACACTAATTATGCTAATAGATAGACAGTCAAAAGTATGTCTAGCTATTGCACTTTCTAATATTTTTTTTATATATATTATTTAAATATTTTTTCTAAACGGCTATCAGTTCTACTATAAGACATTTCAATGTTATCCATTATTTACTGGACACCTGTATATAGACTCACACCTGTTTTCCGGAAAGGTAGGCAAGGACTATGTCTTTTCACTTGTCACGATTCTGGCATACATGTCTTGTATGGTTATTCTCAAAGGCATCATCTTTAGCTTTAACTCTCATGAAACATCCAGGTAGGGCCTGCTTCGATGGCGTCACGTTTATGAACGCCATTGTTGTGCTTAGTATTATGGGTATGGCAAAAGAAGCATGAGAGCAGAATAAATGCTGTAGAAATGAGAGCGCTGAGAAATATATGTGGTGTGACTCTGAAAGATAGAATGGAAAAGGTTATGTTAAGCTGGTTTGGGCATGTAGAAAGAATGGACGAGAAAAGACTGACTAAGAAGTTTATGAGGAATGTGATAAAAGTGAACGAAGCCGAGAATTGTGTCAGGATCAGCAAATGGAAATCCGTAGTCTCTGTCTACCCCTCTGGGAAACAAGCGTGAATCTAAGTATGTATGTATGCACGCTGTGCTTAGTCTTGGGTTTGATTCTCCGGTTAGGCAAAAAGTTATTCAGATTTTCTTTGAAGAAATTCTCAGTAGCATCACGGATTCTAGAAATGTGCCCGGTTGAAGGCAATTGGATTGCCCCCTTATATGTGGGACTTAAAATTAAAGCTGGCGATGTGAGATGTAATGTACCTCTTCAGGAATATAGACGTGAGACCATACATATATATGTACTTCTAGATCCTTACCTCTCCTTTCTTCTATTTTAGTCTGTATTAATAATCATAACGTTTATTTCCAGCGCCCGAAGAAGCGGGTCCGTCAAGCGAGCCAAAAAAGAAGAAGTACGCCAAAGAAGCGTGGCCGGGCAGAAAGCCGGGCCTCATACCGGGTGTATGAGACTTGTATTAATTCACTATAGTGACACATTCACTGTGACTGGTTGTTTACATCTCACGATAATCTATTGAGTCGCAGCGGCACACCGGCGACCAGACATAATAGGTTTTTAATTTTATTATGTATGGTTTCCCAAGACTACTAAGTTAATCGCGTTAAGTTATATTAATGTCTTAGATTCATCGCTTTAAAAGGAAAAAATATCTTCAAAAGATACAACAAAAATCAGCGAACTTATAGTTTAGTAGTCAGTGCCTTTACTAAAACTAATAAGAGATAAAGGTTTGAAGTCTTTAAGAAGCTACTTGCAAGAAACTCACAGCAATATTTTTAATCGCCATTGAATTCCTATTTCGTTTAGTTACTACTCATATCTGCAAGATGTCAGCACTGTAATCTTCCTCCCTTGTGTTTTCGCGAGGTTTTCTATTTTGAACGGTTGTCGGCACTCGAGCTATGCACCTGGTATTGACGCACGGCCAATATTTTTTAATCACCATTCAACTACTATTTTAGATTTACTACTCACATCTGCTTTTGCAATTGTCAGCTGACAGTGTAATCATTCTCCCTTGTGCTGTTATGTCCATTCTTATTTTGAACAATTGGCAATGTGCGAGCGATACACTCGGTATCGCTACATAAATATATCGTTTGAAATACCCGGTGCACGGTAATGTTATCTAACAGTATAGTAACTCGGCTCTGTCCATAAAATAATTACCTACAGCCGAGCGGTATGCAAACACGCGAGAGGGCTGCCCATCTACAGTATTTTAATTTCATCTACTTACTTGAGTTTCTTTGTAGTTAAGTGATTGTAAATATTATATACTTTAATTAAAAATATTTTTTTTGTAAATAATAATAATAATATTCTACCACATACACACAACACCATCTAGCCCAAACTAAGCAGAGCTTGTACTATGGGTACTAGACAATGGATTAACATACATATATACTTTATTTTTTGTAAACACATGCATATTATACATAGAAACACCCAGACCAAGACAAACATCCATGTTCATGCACACAAATGTTTGACTTGTGCAGGAATCGAACCCGCGATCTTAGGCGTAGCAGTCGGTTACACTAACCACTACGCCATCGATGTTCAATAAAAATCATGTTGTTTTTTTATTAGTAGATTTAATAAAAAACAACCTTATATATTTGAGACTGAAAAATATTTGCGCCTCGATTGAGACATACGAAAAGCTTTATTGTTAAATTTAATAATATATATAGTATAAAAAATCCGCATTCGGATAAAAAATTGAATTAATAACACTTTTGTTTACATTTGCAATTTGTCATAATTACTATGCAAGTACTTGTACTTATTTCAATCAAATATTTACAAATCGCACGCTTACTGCTTACAAAACCATCACACAGTCCGTTCGTCACTGCGGCGCATTCGCGGCTGGTTGTGTACCGAGTGTATACCGACCTTGAGGCGCGTAGGTATGACTCGCGTTTCGACCGTTTGTATGAAGATAGAATACTGTTAGATAACATTACCGTGCCCGGTGTTTGTGCTTGTTTACCATCTTGTTAATATAGAAAAATGCTAATTACTTTTTGTACGCTGTATACAACGCCAGTTTATAAAATACACCTCAGATGTAAGCAATCTCGAATGTGACACTATAGTGATATAAATACTTACACAGATGTGACAACTTGACACTGAAGTGACAAAATTGACTCTTAAGTGATAATTAGGAGTGTTTAATAAAATTGTACTATAACAGTAGTATGACGTGTGTTTAGTGATTTGACAGTCTTCCTTTGGAAATATAAATGTTACTAGCCCATAAAATAATATTGCGCATGCGCATACTAGAAGAATTAAGCAGACCGATGACAGATATCTGCCTTATACATTACGTATGCATGCATTGCATGAGTTGTAACACACCCACATTCCCGAAAAAGGATTTTAAACTTTTAATTTTATGACAATTGACAGTTCAATACTTCTAGATTATTTATATGCAGATTTATGTATGTCGAAAATTTTTTAAAGATTGAAGTTCGCAACGGCACGCTAGTGGCCATTGGTCAAAATCCCTTCAGCGATTTGCCTGTGATGCTCAGACAAAAAATGGAACTTTATTGTTTATTTATGGTATCAATAGACTAACTAAAAGTAATGTAAATGAAAGAGCGAATAAATGCTCAAACATATTCTTTGCCGCCATTCTCACTTAGCGTGCAACACGCACGGCTACTTGAACAGTCGCGTATGCCTGAAGTCTCTCGAATATCCGTGCGGGTGTTTGTAGCGATCGCATTCGAACACAACGTGTGTCTAGCGAAACATTTTTAAAATATCTCGTCCTAGGTACGTAACTAGGGCTAGGTATTTTAAAAATGTTTCGCTCTTGGCTCTTCAGTCCTATCACAAGGTCTCTGAATGGCACGCGGAGGTTTTCCTGTCAATCTACGCTGAGCGCCGCTGCACGCCAGTGTGAGATTTTCCGCTGTATTTTCACGTGCGAGTTTCAGCTCTATTTTAATGAGATTACATATTTTATTAACATTTTAAAAATTTTCGATCCCGTTGTCGCTCGGTCTGTATTGATCCTTATTTTTAATAAAAGAAGATTTTCAAGTCGCATTTATAATTTATTACTACTGTGTCTAAAGCGCTGTAACATTTAAAACATTGGATAATGTAACCAGTGAATAGTAATGTAGTTATTTTAATTGTTATAGTTCTTTAGATTTTTGTACGTCAAGTACAGTCAGCATGATAAATAAATGTAAATTAAGTAATATAGAAATTGCGTTATAGACTTAGAAAGGGAGAGTGCACATTCGATATACATATAATGACTAAGAAGAATATTGCGTGTAGATACTGTAGTTAATATTGGTTTCAGACTGTACCGAACTGAATATTCGGTTCACAGTATACTCAACCGAATAATCGGTTCACAGTATACTGAATAATCGGTTCAATCTGTATATAACCGAATAATTTATTCAAACTGCATCTAACCGAATAATCGGCTTATATTATTATAACCGAACAGAAAATTCGAGTCGAATTATACCGAAACTAATAAATAAAATGTATTTAACCGAATATTCGGTTCGAATTATACTGACATCGAGTCAAATATATCGTCTTAACCATACCGAAGCAAATATTCGGTACAAAGTAAAGTCGGCGTACGAACTAGATCATACCTATGTATGCCGTTTGTTTTAATAATATTTTACTACCGGTGTAGCAATCGAACGGTAACCACTTACCACGATACCCCCAAGCAGGCTGTTTCCTTGGATGTATATAGGTACTTAATACGAAATAATAGGCCTAGTCTAGTTCCAGTACAATAAGCATTGCCCTCCGTAGATTTTTACAAGTAACAATAGATGCAGCTAGTTTAAATTTATGACAATATAGGAGAAAACGTAGAAATAATCCCACAAGTGGTCTCGTCAAATATCAGACATGCCGTCTTTATCGTGACGTTTTAAACGAGCGATAACTATTTAATAATACGCACAGAGTTTTGAAATGATGTCGGAACTCGACATCTGTGCGTGGCAAATCACCGATTTTCTCAATAACATATCGATGCTTTAATTCATGATATAAAATAACAAAAGCAACATAGGATAACTCGTGTGATCATACATTAAGCAAAAGTGAATTAGACTGCCCGATCCCTATTCTAAAATCTATAGCTTGTACACGTTACGTACGTTAGGTGATGCTGTCATATAGGTATAGGAACTTATTGCAGACTAAGTTTAGGAGCATGTCTCAAGTCGCATCAAGTCGCGTGGGTTGCGTTCGTATTGCCTATTATTGAGCATTTTCAATTAATTTAAAATCCATGTCACAATCTTATCTAGTTTTGATTCCTGATTACCTTGCTACTTTCTACCGCTTGCGTTACTACCATAAACAGTATAAAGTTGACCACATCGTCGCTCAAAATCAAAGGCAAACCAATTTCCTAAAAAATATATTCGTCAAAGTTTCTTTTGCCTGCCATTTGTATACATGATTATAACTCATCCCGTAAATATAGAAACGCAAGTCAATTATTTAAAAATGTAAGGAGAGAAATTTGAACAAAAAGTAAAAAAAAACGATTAGGTATTTGTACTTAAACTATGCCCCTTTTACGAATTTTATTGTACATGACTTACTATTATAAAAAATGCTGGCTTCTGCATATTTTTTATCATATGTTCGCCTCGTAATTCAAGACGAAATGTCTCGCGCGTAGACAACCGTAATTATGGATAAATTGTATAGTAAAGGTTATTTGGTTATGCTAAAGATTTAGATTTGCTCAAATTAATTGGGAACATTTAAGTGGACTAATAGATAATAGTTTTAAATTATGACAATCAAATAAGAACTAAATAGTAGTTCCAGTACCTGCGTACAATTAAAAAGCACTAATATTGATATATTTGTTATGCTGACTGTACTTTTAGCATGAGTGTTGCTCATTAAAATATTTACACATTGACCAAATAATAGTCAATCTTAACCAGCACTTGGTCAAAATGTTGCCAGTTAATGGCCATTAAAGTTGGACCTTACTTAGGCAAATACATTATGCCTACGTGAGGTCCAACATTTAACTGTTTTAACAGTTTTTCACCTTTTTAAGTACATTAATGTATTGAATAGATTCATAAGTAAGTTTTAAGAAAATTGTGAATGAATTATAACAAGAATAATATTCGTAAATAAGTTGTTTTATTTTACCTTATTTAGTAAATGTGTATTTTATGATATAAGTGATGTATATTGCTGGCTTAATCTATACTATTTAATATTATAAAGCTGAAGAGTTTGTTTGTTTGTTGGTTGGTTAAACGCGATAATCTCAGGAACTACTAGTTCGAATTGAAAAATTATTTTAGTGTTGGATAGCCTATTTATCGAGGAAGGCTATAGGCTATATAACATCACGCTACAACCCACAGGGTCGGCGCAATAACCATAAACGCGGGTGAAACGGCGGGCACAGCTAGTATAATGTGTAAAATAAAACGCAAAAAGGTCTACCATGAAAATGTCTGCCCGAAACTGCGTGGTGAATGAAAAACCTTTCAATTAAGTTAGGTACCTCGGATATCTTTTTTTTAAAATTACTTTATGCATCTATACTGCACTTACTTTTTGTGGAGCAACGTTTCCAATTGTTAGTGGACAACATCCGATAACAAATAGTTGTAGTAGTTATTTGCGCAACAAAATCGAGCGTATTTTGCTCTTTGAATTTATTATAGGAAAACATGCTGTTGCAATAATCTTCATCTGGCATGTTATAGATAGGTACGAAACTGTTCTATAGGTAGGAAATTCCTACACGTCCGTTGCCTGCAGAGATTATGAAAATGTGCTGTCCATCTCGCTTGTATCTAAGTTACTCTTTGTTAAAATAAGCTAACACAATATAACAAAGAGAATTTGTTGATCACACAATTTTGCCCGTGTGGGCATCGAACCTACAAAACTTGCCGCGGCAGCAGTAGCAAGGCAACTGACTAAACCACAGCGTCATCCGTGCATTCATTAGATTTGATACATGCTCGTATGTCTTGGACTATATGTCATCATGCCAATGATCAAACTGTTTACATGCGTAGGCAAAGAACTTTAAAACTTAAGAGCTCGTTAAGCACTTACACTACGTATATTACTTGTGTTAACTGTTGGTTGATAGGGTGTTGATGCTTGTTATAGTACACATGAAAACACTTCCCCGTAATAGTTAAAATAGTTTAATTTTGTTACGTGTTTAAGTTATAAAAAGTATATAAAATAGTGGCGAGTCTTTCACTATTTGGCAGTAAACTGTGTACTGGCATAATAATTAAAAGTAATTAGTATATAGAAAGAACGCAATTCGCGTTGCCGCGTATGTTGATGACTCGCTAAAATGTATGTACGATGGTGAGACCGTACAATGTTCATACTTTTATTTTCTTTTCTTACTAATATTATAAATGCGGATGTGAGTTTGATTGTTTTTACATTTTTTTATTACGCTTTCACTACTCGATCGATTATCATGAAATCATGTTTTACCCAGAACTGTTCCCGATCGCAGATGCGGGCAAAAATCAGTTCTAAATAATTATATTGCACTGAGTAACGCTATCATAAATTTTCAATATAATATACCTAATATAATATTCTACCACTAACACACAACACCATCTAGCCCAAACTAAGCAGAGCTTGTATTATGGGTAGTTACTAGACAATGGATAAACACAGGTACATATATATACTTTTTGTAAATACATACATATATTATTATACATAGAAACACCCAGAACAAGACAAATATCCATGTTCATGCACACAAATGTTTGACTTGTGCGGGAATCGAACCCGTCACCTCTGGCGTGGCAGTCGGGTACACTAACCACTACGCGCCATCGAGGCCGATTTGGTGTTGTTCTTCCGTATGGTACTCTGAGGTATGACCAAAAGAGTCTTTAGAGATAGGTGTACTTATTCACTACTTACTAACTCTAATTTGATTCACTGCTTCGGCTGGTCGTAGAAGGTTGCAAATAGGAACGGTAATTAAAATTTTATTTATTGAGAAACAAAGTCTAAATTTATCCGTTCCTATCCGTTACGTCAACCTTCATAATGTGTCTCTACAGGTCCCAATTTTCCAAAGGAATAGTCAAGAGTTGTTACGATTGTCGTTCTCCCTACTTCCTAACCTAATTTATTCTCACCACATTCGTCATGCAAGCCCGTTGTTCGAGGCTTAACCTAAGTAAATACTTACTCTTGTTTCTACTAGATGTCGCTACAAGGTGAGTGAAGAAGTATTGTATAGGTGGCGCCTTCTTAGATATAATCTAATAATTGTGTAAGAAAACGTAATGACAAGTATATAGAGATAGTAGGGTTTACATAGATGGCGTTAGCATTCGGTAATGGAACTATCGCAGTTTAGCTAAAGTTATTTTATTCAAAGACTACAATATAATATGCGGGTGATGCGGCGATGATGGCGGCATGATCTTATTCAATCTGTTAACGATTAGCGATAGGTGTCTGCCTCGGTGACGCAACGGCAGTAAATGTGACTGCTGTGTTCATACAGTCTAATAGTCTCGGGTTGGATTCCTCGGTTGCGCAATGTGTTAGCAGAGTTTGCGGTCAACATTTTTTAAAATAATATCCCAACTAAAATCAGGAACTGAATCATTATAATGACGATTTTAAACCGAAAACAGCACCGTAGCAACGTAGCAATACCGCTGTGACCCTAAAATTATTATTTAAAGTAGAAACTCATATCATCATCTCAGCTTTCTTTCTGCAAAATATGGCAATGTGTATTATAATTTTTTTTTACTTTTTCCTCACTAGTTTTTTTTTGTCACACATATTTGTTCCATGTGTGATTGAAACCCAGAACGCTCAGCGTAGTGTCAGTAGTGATGCGACCACTTATACCACGTATGTGTATGTAACAACTTGCAACAGCTACATAAATAAAATGAACGCTAAATGTTTTTAATATTGGCAACTTTTTTTTTATTACCAAGATAATAAGAGATAATACTAACGGCTAAATCAAAACAAAGCGTGAAGACAGATAAATTTACACATACACCTAGTAGGTACATAGTGGGACCCCTAGTATCGACAATTTTTTTTGTCCTAATTTAATTTGGCATAACGAGTTAGACATTTTTTTTCCATGATAATACTTTGACATAGGTACCTAATTGTTTTTTGGTATATTTTTGGTGGCTATATAATTTTTATTATATTAGTAGGCATAATTATCATTTAACCTAATGCTTTTTGCCCTAATTTTGATTGGCATAAAGTTATATTATAACTTATAAGGCATATATAACTTGGGTACCATAGTGTAACAATAGGTTAAGGAGTGGCGGGGGGCCACCCCTATGTCGCCAACATGTTTATTTTGGGTATATACGAATAGTATTTTATTGAACGCAAACACAAAATATACAAAACTTCAAATATATGCTTTAGAATATTATTATGGTTATAGTAATTATGCTTACAAAAATTGTGCCTAAACAGTTATGCCAAATTAATATTGTGCGTAACTATTACCTATTAGGAGAAGTAAAAGTAGGCCAAGTTCGGGCACGCCACGATCGTGGCGGTAAGTCCCGTGTTTGAGGAGTGGCTAGAGAGGCGGCATGGCGCCCTCACCTTCCGGCTGACACAGGTACTGACTGGCCACGGTTGTTTTGGCCGGTTCCTGTGTCGTATACGCCGGTAAGAGACGCCCGGTTGTCACCACTGCGGCGACTGCCGATACGTTGTAGAGGACACGGCGCTGCACACTTTGGCGGTTTGCCCCGCCTGGGTATCGCAGCGCCGTGAGTTGATCGCGGCAGTCGGATCGGTTGCTCTCTCGCTTCCGGCCGTAGTTCAGTCTATGGTCCGGAGTGAGAGGTCGTGGAACGCCGTCGCCTCCTTTTGCGAGGAAGTGATTTCCATCAAGGAGGCGGCGGAGCGGGAGAGGGAGCGTTTAAACCCTCTCCCAAACCGCAGAGCCGGGCGCCGGAGGGCGCGCGATGACCTCCAGCCACCCTGAGGTTTGACCTGGGGGTGGCGGGCTTTGTGGGCCTGCCCGCCATCCGTTCAGCACCAGGTCCGAGAGGCGGCGTGCGTGTTCCCACGCGCGCCTCTGTGTCGAGTCCGTCTCCCCTCTAGGGGGGAGACAGTAGGGAATTTTTGAGGGAGTCCTTTGGGTAGGTCTCTTCGTGTGGTGGCCTGCCGTTTCATACGGCGAGCCGAAACCTCGGCGGGGTTGCGACCGCATGCGAAAGCGATTCGCGCGGCCCCGCCGATAGTGGTTTTGTCGAGGAACACCGTGGTAGGTTTAGTCGGTATTCCGGGAGGCACTTTACTATGATTCCATCCTTCTTTTACCCCGGCGAGTCCGACATAATCCCTCCGCCCGCCCCCGCGGAGGGATATGCGTCACTGCATTCCCCCAAGTAAAAAAAAAAAAAAAAAATGGCCAAGTTAAATTAAGACATATAATTTTATGCGAATATATAGGGAACCGTACAACCGTTCCAATGAAATGGGGATGTTTGTAAGTTTTTATTTATTATTTATACAGTGTGTTTAGTAAACCCTGTCCGATCCATAAATGTTTTATACAGTAGCTTATTATGAGTACGTAAGTGACATCCATTTATAAAAATCGATCAAATAAAGTACCCCAGTAAATTTAATTTATTTCAAATAATATGTTAATAGATTACCCATCGCAACACCGACAACTTATTAATCATAATACCTAGATATCAATAAAGTTCATAAAGGTTCACCGATGTCGCGCCGCGCTACGCCGCGCTGCGCCGCGCTACGCCGCGCTACGCCGCGCTACGCCGCGCTTACCTACCTACGCCGCGCTTACCTACCTACGCCTTAGAAAATGCCGCCAAAAGTATGCCACGCTCCGTGTCCTTGTCAAGTTTAGTGGAGTGTTGCTAGACTGTGCGAAAATTCAGTAATTTAAGGGTAAAATCCTGATCAATACTGTACTTAATAATATTATAAAGAGGTTTTACGATGATATAGATTTTTTTATTTTTTACTCGGCATGTTTGTTAAAATAGAAACAAGACCTTAATGGATTGGACAGGGTTTATTATATACACTGTATAATAATCCGAAGGGACAGACAGAGGTGTATTACACCCACATTTCGTTTTAGGTCTTATGTGGAAGGTGGTATAATCGTATACGGGCAAATTGCCAGATTCTATTTTGCTACTGAATTTTTTTATAAATGTTGATTCTTATAACACCGTTCTACCCAAGTGTTGAACTCAGGATCAAAGTTAAACTTATGCCAAGGGATAATTAATGAGACATCTCTAATATTATAAATGCGAATGTGAGTTTGTTTGTATGTTACGCTTCCACTCGACCGATCATCATGAAATTTTGTATACAGAAAAGGACATAGAGTACCTTTTATACGGAAAAAGTACCTACTGTTCCTGAGACAAGAAGACAAGAGATTAACGCGTAATAAAAGCTAACTTGAACAAAGCTTAAGAAATTAATTTCTAAGAATTGCTGTAAGAGTAGCTATGAATCGCAGAAGCATGTCGTCAGAAAGCTTCTAAATCTTCAAAATAATAAGTATAGCTTTATTATTTCTACTGTTTGAAAGGACAACTTTATTTCGATTGTGAATAAACTATGCTTGGAATCCTGTTAAAATAAAGGATACCAAAAAAATATTTTAAAATTTGTTATTTTTAAAAGACGGTTCTGCACAACACAAAATCTTTTTATGCAAAAGATCATAATTTTTTTTGTCCTGTCTGAAACTCGCATAGAAGCACAAGCAATTATTTTTCCTGTTCGAGGATAAAGCGTATAGTTGAAACACGGTTAATGGTAAAATTATTTTGTATCACAGGAATAGATGAGTAACCGCATAAGAATATCGTGGTTGCAGTGTATCACGGGTTTCTCACTTAGCCTGGTCATAAGCTAGTTCCTTTTAAACTTGGGATCTTATAAACTAAAACTCACTACAAAAAATTCGCATCACAAAGAAGCATTGATTGCACGAAAAGGAAGTCATAAAATCAATGGAACCCAATTGAAATTTTACAAATTAGCTTTAAACATAAAATGGATTCTTTAAAACTCAATTGCTCAATTCAAACCCATTACTTTCATACAGAATGTTTCAGCTACTGCTAGTTTATTTTTCTTTTTAGAGAATGAGCGTTGAAGACACGGCATAGTGAATAATATCACAATGGAGATGGCGTGGCAAATTTTAGACATTGCCGCCAATCTTATCGGGGACTGGCCATCTGCGCAGGAGATATAATAGTGCACAAGTGCGTGCGCAAGCACAAGTGCACTCTCTGTTCCCTAACTCTCATAATCCGATAGGACGACAATCCAACACGATCGGAGAAAGATCAGGCGCAAGATCAACGGCTTTACGAGCTTATCGAGGCACGGGTAACATACATTGCAATTTAAATCCTTATCTTTCCTTACTAATATTATCAATGCAATAGTTTGTTTGTTAATTTGTCCTTCTTTCACGTAGCAACAGCTGTTGTTCCATTGACGAATCGTCTATTTTTTTATGTAGATAGTTGCTATGCCTGGGAAACATATTGGTTGCATATCAGCCCTAAAAATTTTTGAGATTATTTTTTCGTTGGATATGTTAATTTAGACAGTTGGTAATGTGCCATGGCTACTTATCGGTGGTAATGATAATTGCAAGCATCCATAGTTTTTATGGAGTGTTGGATTACATCATCTTCCATATCTGCGGTATTAGGTACCGAACGGCATTAGATGAAACTTGGCTTAGCTTCTAAGTCGACCCGAATCTCAAGCTACATAACTGTGTTAACCGCAAAATCCATTTAGTAGGTATTTAATGCGTGATACCAAAATAACTATAGGTACCTACTGGCTAAAATTCTAGATGCCATTGTTTTATGATTAGACTTATTAAAACTAAAGAGTTACTACTATGTTATATATTTTTTAAAAGCTTATTTTTCAAAAACGTTTCGAATACACAGGCACAATTTTGTAAGCGTTACAGTTTTACAAAAAAAAATAACAAAAAAGAAAACCGACTTCAAAGAAGAATATTCTAAAACAAAAAATGCACTAAAAAGTTAAAGACACCGACTCCAAAAATAACAATAATTTAATTATTCACAAGAATACGCAATTACTTTCTAACATTTTTGTTAAAATTTGTGTTTATTTCTCGGTTTTCAGTGAATCTGAAGTTCGATAACTGATTTTAGCTGTCTGAATATGGGTAAACCTACTAAACGCGCTGTTCACATGAGACAGCGCCGTTTAAATGAGACAAACGAGGAAAGGGAGAAACGAAAGAAAATAGGAATGTACCTCCAGGGCCATTGCCCTGGAGATAGATTTCCTATTGAAATATCAAAAGAGACAAGTTGTGAAGAGCGCAAAAATAGGCTTTCGAAAATGCGGGCTTGGAAATTATGTAAACAAGACATACTCGTATATGTATGTGATTGTAGCAATCACGGCAGATTTGATGTCATTTATTAAATAATTCCGTTGTATAAAACCAAAGATCTTTATCAGAACATCACCAAATTTATAATGGGGCTACCTCGAAACACTACGAGAGGCTTCCAAACCATCATACACAGTTGTTTATTTTGTTGTTGCCAAAAATGTGAACATCATCAACGTAGCCGAAGTCAACCAAATACGCTTTATTAAGGATAACTCGAAAACTAACAGTCAGATCTTAATCAAAATTAAATGGGACCAAATGGAGAGCACCAGCTTTCAAATAAAAAAAGAATAATCAAAATCAGTTCAACAAGAAAATAGTTAAGGTAACACAATAAAAAAAACTTGCAGTCGAATTAAGAACCTCCTCCTTTTTTTGAAGTCAGTTAAAAATAGGAATGGTTGATTATTGATTGATCTCATTTAATACACATGTGGAAGTTAGTTTAATTTTTCCTTTGTACAGGGTGGTGGCGCAAAAGTAATGACCCTATTTGGTTCAGCTACAACTTCGTTTCTAAGTTAGGAAACTAGAATTAGTTTTTTAAATATATTTATTTATGCCATGAAATTTAGTTGCATTATGATTTAAATATGATGTCTATTAAATGTTGACCTCCAGAGTTGAAGCACACTTGAGCCCTATTTATGACATTTTCCATAACTAGCCGTAACACTTCCTGCGATATGTTTCTTATTTCTTGGTGTATGTTTTCTTTTAAAGCTGCGAGAGTCTGTGGTTTGTTCACATACACCCGAGATTTCAAATAACCCCAAAGAAAGAAGTCTGGGCAGGTGAGATCGGGTGATCTAGCAGGCCAAGGCAAATTGCCAAAACAAGAGATAACACGGCCTGGAAAAGCATCCCTAATTAAGTCCATAGTATCGCGCGCTGTGTGTGCCGTGGCACCGTCTTGTTGGAACCAGGTGTGCTCTAGCCCCATTTCATTCAAATTGGGTATCAAGAACTCACGTAACATGGTTCTGTAGCGCTCACCAGTGACAGTTACCGCATTGCCTGCAGCGTCTTCAAAAAAATAGGGTCCGATCACTCTTCCTGCACAGACGCCACACCATACAGTAACTTTTAGTGTATGTAAAGGTGTTTGTTGAATAATGCGCGGATTTTCAGTGCCCCAGAAGCGAGTATTCTGCTTATTGACATGCCCCGAGAGATGGAAATGCGCTTCGTCACTCATAATCAATTTTGAAGAAAAATTATCCTCTTCAAGGTTGAGGTTTAGGACGCGCTGGCTGTACTCTAGACGATCTCGGTGACCAGTAGGCAGCAGCTGATGAGTCATCTGAGTTTTATACGGAAACATCTTCAATCCTTTGGCCAAAATACGCTGCAGAGTCCGCCTGGAGATCCCCAATTGCGTTGCACGTCGCCTCGTTGATGTTTCTGGACACTTTAACACATTTTCGCGCACAGCCTCAAAATTTTCGGCTGAACGGCCTGTTCTTGGTCTGCCAGACTTACGTCTATCCAATGTTGACCCAGTTGCTTCGAGGCGTGTGGCAAAGCGTCAAATAGTGCGACCAACCGGTGCCGGACGGTGGGGAAATCGTCGACGAAATGCACGTTGTTTTTATCACTGATGAATTATTCCGTAAAAAAATTGACACGATTATTCCACGTTGTTGGGGAGTAAAGCGGTCCATGATTATTTTTAGTGAATTTTACATTTGATTACTACAAAATTTTCAATATCAAAATGACAGGCGATGTCATAAAAAAAAATATAAGGAATTTCTATAGTGCCAGTACTTTTGCGCCACCCAGTATATAAAACTTTTCTTATATATGTTTATACAAAACCAGGCGAGGCTAAGCCGCATACGGGGCATTTTCAGTTTTTTTTTTTTGTCGTGATTGTAACGGACCTGATGGAAAGCTCAATTACAGTCCAGAGACAGTGACGAAGAGGAGAAGATAGATGTCTTCTAGTCGTCGCCAGTGTCAAGCCGGTCTGACCAGATGCTTCTTCACACTACGTTTGAAGGACCCAATATCATAGAAGGGAGCGAACACATGAGCATAAAAAGGAATTGCGAATTTGTAATTTACACATAGGTTTGAGCATAGGACATACTATAGGACATTGCATCAGTTCATCAGCTTATGGCCAACTGTCCAGAATCGTGACGCGTGCTTGGCAGCCGTATACCACATCTTTTGACTTCACAGTTCTGTGGTTGAAGAGCTCGGGTTCATTACTACAAGAAAGTCGAGGTTTCGCAACGAGAATAAAAATAAACGAAAGCTCAATGGGCTTTTGTAAAGACTCGAAGACTTGGCTTGCTTATTTTTTCGAGTTCCAATAGAATACGGAGAACGGAGATCTAGCGAAAAAGAAATATGTAGTTATTGGATGTTTATTTAGATTGAAAGTTTAGGTTGTGATTAAACGTTCGGATTGAATTTGAATTTTTCAGGGACATTTGATCCTAAGACTTTTCGTAGTTATAATTATCGCACGTTTTAATACTCAAGGAATACATAATGAGGAAACCTGAATGTCTAAGAGTTCTACATAATGTTCTTAAGGATATGTGAAATCTGCCAACACGCAGTGCCTTTGGGGTGGACTATGGCCTAATGCTTCTCATACTGAGAAATCTCACACAGCTTATATACAGGGCTTTAGTCTTATTACTTTGTAGTCAGCTGCATAACATTAATTTACGCCTTTAGGTCTAAACCTAAGTCCAGAACAGGCCAGTATCAATGGCAAACCTCTAGACATTTTTGTCGGAGGGAGCTGTTGACGCAACTCGACTCTATGTAACGTAAAGTCTTGTCACACATAAACTAAAAGCAGAAAAGTCTAAGGTGTAACATCCAAATCTCGATCAAGTCGGCCAAGCTTAACATCTACATAAGAAATATATACTGAACAGGTATTTACGCAATCCATGTAGTATCTTACGAGTACAGGATGATAAAGCAATTAATTGTGGATCGAGCAAGTTCGAAAATTTGGAAACCTTCTCCAAAAACTAATTTCATCATTGATTGACTCACAATACACATCAAACGACTGTCCAGGGCTTGGAGATATGGCACGGATGTCGTATTGGTTTTAGTAGTCGCAAAGCCACTACGCCTGTTGTGGGCTGGAATCCTAGACGGGAAAACATTAGTGTAATCCACAAACGAACATTCAAATAATGGACGCAAAGAACACCCAGACAGGGTGTGTTCATTGAGTCCTTTGTTTGAATGTTTGTAAATTCCCGTTAACGCGGGAGACGTCTTAAAAAAAGTGTGTTTGAACACGCTGAACTCTGTATTCCATAACTCTCACAGTCTGATCTGACGGCAATCTGACACGACCTAAGATATATCAGGCGCAGGACTAACGGTTTTACGTGCTTTCCGAGGCAGGGTAATGAGCAACACTGCCAATTTCCTAACTCTGGTCTGCTATCAAGGATTTCTTAACAGCAAATCCAATTACTTTTATTTGTAGGTACAGACCTAGGTATCGAACGAAACATCAGACATAGCAGTTACATTTATTATCGTTGTACCACCCAGACAGATTAATGGAATAGCATTGGTTAGAGATCCGTGGCACTAGGCGTAGCCGTAATACAAGAAAGGTATCGGAGCTAACAATTTTTTTTTAAATAACAAAAATATTTACATTTAACAATAATATATTAGAATAATATAAAAGTAGAGCCTCGCTGATTTCAGCATAAATGGGCCGGCTCGACCGGGGAAGTACTACTCTCTCACAGAATATCGACGTCAAATAGCAGTGTTCCTACTGTTGTGTTTCGTTTAGTGAGTGAGAGTGCCTGAGGCCCAATCACCCTCTTTCCCCCTACCCTCTCTTTCTCCTTCCCACTTCCTTTTTTTCCTAAAGGGTCGGCAACGCGCAGGTGATGCCTTTGGTATTGCAGGCGTCTATAGTCTACGGTGACCACTTACTATCAGGTGGGCCGTATGCTTGCTTGCCACCTTAGAAGTATAAAAAAAAAAGATCTTTTGTGGAAGACTGGTGGCACTAGGAAATCCTGTCACATGGATTACCACAACATTGCAACAAACAACGCAAGTAGCGGCATAATTTCGTAGTAGGTAATCTGCCTACATGACTATAAGGACCGTAAATTTTTACAATGTGCCTCAAATGACCACTTGCAGACAAAGTTTTAGTCGTAGATATGTTCTCACCTAACCTCATATAACCTCAACTACATCGTACGAAAACGTGTCTAAACTAAGAAGAGTGAGCTCACACATTAGCGTGATAACTGATAATACTATATGTATACTAATATTATAAAGAGCAAAGATTTGATCTTTTGTTTGTTTGTAAGGATTTAACTCAAAAACTACTCATCCGATTTTAAACATTCTTACACCATTAGAAAGCTATATTAACACCGAGTAACATAGGCTATATTTTATTTAATCTAACCTGACCTATTTTTAGGCGAATGAAGCCGCGAGAAAAGGCTATTAATTTACATGTTATTTTATCATTGTGTGTCGGCAGAAAGTGCAGCTATGATTGCAATATTTGCTTTTAGTGACATTTTACGATCTAGGAGCGTACTAGTAGCATGACGAAAAGACCTAATAGGTAAGTTTATTGTTGGCTTGATCCGGGATTCGAAACCGAGACCTTGCGATCGGCCTTAAAATGTATGCCACGGACACAATGAGGCAGTCGTCTTCTTTATTGTAGTAAACTAGTAAGCAAACTGTAAAAATAAATTGTTTACAACTGTTAGTTGTTTACACGAAACGATTGTAAATTAACGAAACTTTAGATAGCACTCACGATTGATCTTATTTACAAATAAAAAAGCTAATAAATTTGGTACAAACATCCGATAAACTTGTTAGTTCTTTGTTTTGTTTTATTCAAAATCGTGCGCGGAATACGACTAGCATAATATGCACTTTTTATTTATGTAGAGTAACGCTTGTTTCTTGGAGATGTAGGCAAAACTAGGGAATGCCATTTGCTGCGATACTTCCCCGAGTTGTCATAGGTGTATTGCATTACATTTCCCTAGATATGCTTTAAGAACGTAATCTCACGTAATAAGGGGCGAGCATATTGCCGTTTACCAAGATCTGTTTCAGACTGCGTGATGCTACTAAGAACTTCTTGACGGAAGTATTAGTGGTGTTTGGCCCTTGAGCTGAATGCGAAGTGATACCGCTTTTGGATGGTCTATAATGCACAAGTGATGTTGGTGACTTCTGGTGTTGGAAGCACCGTAATCAATTCATCATCGTCGTAAAAACATTAGGAGACATGTACCTACCATACTTTATATAATTACCATCTTAGTTAATTATAAAAACATTTCCAAATTATTTGATAATAAATTAAGTAAATTAACAAACGCATACATTTGTTTAATATCTGATCCTGAACTTTCGCTTAAACCAATATCTCCAAAAAGTGTCAGATTTTTTATATGCATACTTAATATATATTAAAATAGAAAAAAAAAATTATTACAGGTTTAAATATGTAGGTAGATACTTCATTGTTTTTTAAATTAGTCGTTTCATATAAAGTTATAAAAAAATATATTTTAATTGTGATCCAATTAGCAAGTAGATATTAGCTAGACTGTTAATTATAATGCCTTTTGTATCAACGAAAAATAGAACTTTCTTTTAAATAAGTTTAAGGTGACAAACCTTAGAGTGAAACTTATTTCAAAGAAAATTATTATCATTGACTTCAAAATAACAAATAAGTGCCTGGTAATTCAGCACCATTGTCTTAATTTTTACTGTATTTAACGAAGATATATTATTCGGCTATTTATCCAAACATTGTTAAATTTCAATATGTTTTTAGTATCTTACAACTATATAATTACCTATTTATAGCAGGTAAATATACCTACTTAAGAATGTACAAGTTAGTATAGAATACCAAACGGTAATTACCTTATCAAATATCTAGCAAATTGCTCGTAAACAACTAGGCAGTAGCGAACCGAATTATAAATAGTGTTGTAGGAACCTCAGAAAAGATTGATATTTAGTCGGGCCACGTATACAACGCGCGACGATTATCAATGTTCTTAACAACCTGTAAAGGATTCGTTCTTCGCTCGTATTTTCTCATCATAATTCTCATTTCTCTATATTTTGCCCCCAGTCGTCCTCGGACCGCCATACGGATCGGTCGCGTCGCACTTCACCGCAGTTTCACTAAACAATATTGTGCTTAAATTCATATTTACTGTGTGAATAACTGTGTTTATTGTGTAAAACTATCGTTATTTTATGGATTTATTTATCGGTAAGTCACATTTTTCTATTAAATGTTAAATATATCGCAAAAATTCGGGAGACCTGTTGATTTTTGGATGGTACGGTAACATAAAACAGTACTACTGAATGTACACAATCGGTGTAAGATGTCCATTAAGTTTAATGATTGATTTTAATGTGAAATGTTTTTATTTTATTGTATAAAATATGACTAAATGGTGTCCATTTTTTTATAGTTTTTGTAATATTGATCCATATTCTAATCTGTACATTAAATAATAATGACTTCAATCTACTGCTTTTTGATGCAATGTTTGGTTGGGCACATCTATTTTTTTTAATTGGTGTGTTTCGGCGGTTCTATATTCAAATGAAGATATTATATTAAGTGCAATTGACTTAGGAAAAATGTTTGTAGACAGGCCCTTAACGTCAAGAGTGGAACCTTTTTTGGGTTTGTTGAATTTATAAATGGAATCGTTTATTTTATTTTATTTTGCTATTAAGTAGGTATAATATTTGATAAAATTAATATCGTTTTCTGACCGTAACCGTAAAATTTTAACAGCATTAAATAACAAAATGATTGTGAATTCTGGCAGAAGGTGGAAAATGATCTTAATATAAATTAAGTGCATAGACACTCAATTTATGTATATTAAGATCAATAATGAGTTCATACTAACAGTGCTTGCACACACAAATTTATCATTATTATTTTAAGCATAATAATTAGACTTAGTTTATGGAAAATGTGTTATTATATTTACATTTCATTTATTATAATTTTAATAAACCTGTAGGTAAACTAATGTTATTATCGGGCTTGTAAATCTTGGTAATGTGCCTTGTATGTTAATTACTAGGTATCTAATAAGCAGGTACTTAACCCTTTATCGCTTTTCCGTCTATACCTAAGTGAAAAGTCACGGCTTAATAACCTTTCGTAACTTAGGATCTTTCTATGTAAAATTTTATTCGTAATTAAGCCGCTCTTTTCTATATAAATTTTAAAATAATTTATAGCGAAATATATGTTTACGATTAATTATTTTAGGTATTCATAGTTATGTATACCTACTAAGTAAGTATTATTGTATAAGTAAAATGCATGGTATATTAGTAGGTAACTTAATCTATTAAAAATCAGTGACAGTCAAATAAAAAAAAGAAATATTTGAGTTACGATGATAAGCTAAATCGGTTTTCATGTTAGATAAATTAAAACAAAAAGCATTTGTCTTGCTATTGTATTTATCGTACCTATATTTGAACATTTAACTTTGATTACGAATTAACATTAATTTAAAATTTACTTCAACGATGCTCTGAAATAATATTTATTTTTGTTTCGGCCGTCATCGTCATCGCAACCATGTTTCACAACCAGTTGTAAGGGAATTTTTTTCTCCTTTGTTTGCAACTAGTTGTGAATGAAGAATATTTTTCACAAATACACAATCAGTTGCCAATAAATAAATTTTTATCGTATAATTGCGACAAAATACCTCTTATTTTTAATACGCAACCAAAGTTTAGAATTCATTTGAACAGGTCAACAGGTAGGAAATAGCATTATAATGCTACGAACGTCTCTCTCGCACATTAGTTGTCAGAAACTTGTAACCTTTTTGCTTGTCGCAAAGCATTTGCTTTGTTTTACTAGTGTCACAATTTTCCGACATGTTTCAGGTTTACATAATTTTCAAATGGACGTGAATGTAAATAATAACGAAACCAGCTGCATCACACGAACTCCTGAAAATGAATATTGTATATTTGCAGGATGCCCCATAGCTACAACAGTCATACCGGACATGCTAAAAGCAGCTTTGTTTTATAAATATAATTTTATATTTCGCTAGGGACAAGAGCCTGCGAATATCATCTTAGCCATGGCCAAGACTGGAGTGAGTGTCGACTACACTGTAGTTCTTTTTATGTACTTTTCCTTTACTTTTTCGACGCTATTTTAAATAAAAATGTGTCAGAAATAGGTTTCCTACTCATTTTCGAAAGACCTCATATTTGCGAAGCCCATTTCTACAACGCCAAATCATCTATTTAAGCCGATGGGTTATTTGATCGATGGGCCATTTCCATCGAATAGCCACTTTCAAACATGTGGCACTCGAAGAAATGTACTATTGGTGATATGTGAGTTGGTACATGTGGCTATTTGATGAAATGGCCCATCGGTCAAAATTAATCGGTTAAATAGCTGTTCGATGATTTGTCATTGTAGAAATGGGCTTCGCAAATATATCTTTCGAAAATAAGTACGAAATCCGTAAGAAATGCAATCGATTGTAAAAATTTCGTCTAAAATATGTATTTTTATTTTCAACTTATAAGTTTGTATACCTCGATTATATATCCAGTGGCTGACTATTCAGGTTGCATAGTAAGAAAAGAAAAATATTCTTTGCAACTGGTTGCGAAACTTAGTTGCCATCATAGAAAAGGGTTTACGTGTTGGCAACTGGTTGCGTATTAAGACTAAATATTCGCCTACCACAACTACATTGGACAGCAAATAAACCGGGCCACCCGCTATCTTGAAACTCTGATTTGATTTTCTCAAAAAGTATAAAACTTACAACTATCAAAATTATACCTACAGAAAGTGCGTTTTATGATACTTAAAATGAATAGAAACTCATTGGAATTCATCTATTTATTACGTATTTATTAAGGATTTTACAAAGAAGAGTCTTTTCCCAGTCGTGTTAATCATTAGTAATCGTTAAATGAAAAAATAAATTTAAGCCAGAAACAAAGAAAATTAAAAAATAAAGTTTCGTCAATATTTGGTATTTCTTCCCCTTGCTCAGATATCTGCCAGCATCCTTGTTTTCATCGACCTCACGAGCCTGGCGATGAAATCTTAAGGAATTGCAGTCCACTCCTCTTTAATTGTGATTCGTAGCTTTGGAAGCCTTATTGGAACCTCTACCCGGGCTCGAACCCGACGTTTCAGCTCATCTCATAAGTATTCTATCGGATTCAAGTCCATGCTTCGAGCTGGCCAGTCCATCGTACGAATGCCGACGTCGCGTAGATACTGGTTCACTACATCAGCAACATGGAGCCGTGCATTATCATGCATCAACTGCATATCCTGCCCGATATATCATGCGTAAAGTGCCACATGGTCTGCGGGGATTTCAGTAATGTAGCGATGATAAGTCAATCCACGTGTATGGCCCGTCGGTTGCATGAAAACTAACGCTGTATGTACGGTTAACGATATGCCGCCACAGACCATTACAGATCTTCCTCCATAAGGAACAGTTTTCTCGATGCTACACTAGGAATAACGTTCTCCAGGGCGACGATATACTCTCTGTCGTTGATCGCTTCCATTTAGACTCACCCTGGTCTCATCAGTGAAGAGTACATTACCACATCGCTTTAACGTCCAATAGCTATGCTCTCGAGCAAATTCAAGTCGTGTTCGACGGTGGGCTACCATTAATGCTGGGCCTGTTGCAGCTCTCTTTGGAGTCAGATTTCGTTTAACAAGTCTCCTTTTGACGGTATCTGAATTTATGACCACTTGGCGTTCGTCTGGCAGACTTTGTTGGTTTTGCTGGTTTCAGCATGAATGGGCCGGATCAACCGGATAGTACTACCCTCTCACAGAATACCGGCGTGAAGTAATGGTACCCGTACTGTTGCGTTTCGCATCGGTGAGTAAGAGAGCCGGAGGCCCAGTTACCCCGATCCTTTTCCTATCATTTCCTTTGTCTTTTCCCTCCTTCATTCATTTTTAAAGGGCTGGCAACGCACTTGTAGCTCCTTTGGGGTTGCGAGTGTCCATGGGCGGCGGTAATCGCTTACCATCAAGCGATACGTCTGCTTGTATGCCGCCACATGCCATAAAAAAAAAAACTTGAACTGCGTTGATATCGTCTGTAAGTTCGTTGCACCGAATATCTGCTGATTCGAAGTCTTCGAGCGACCTCACGTTGCGCAAAGCCTGCTTGAAGTAGTGCTACAGCTCGAGCTGCTTCCTGAGGTGTCGTATCCATTATTGATCAAAAAAGTAGCATAAATACACGCGTCTGAGTAAACGATTGATATGAAATATCCGACTACCCTCATTGTAGAAAAAAGAACGCTAATTGTGAACTCTAGTCAAAACAGAGCAAATCATTAGCATTGTGTTTGTTGCTTGATTACAATATGAGTTGACGGTACTTTAAAATAAATTTATAGTCATTTTAATCAGCATAAAACGCACTTTCTGTAGCTATGTACAACATTCATAGTTGTAAGTTTGTTCCTGAAAATTGAATCAGAGTTCCAAGTTAGCGGGTGGCCCGGTTTATTTGCTGTCCAGAGTAGTGGTCAAGGAAGAAGGAAAACTCTTTCTTTGCAACTGGTTGCGTAACATGGTTGCGATGACAGCCAAAAGGAAATTTTACGAATTTAATAAATAGCGCATCATTTTTTAAATATGCTTTCCATAAACTTTTCTTGTCAATCCAACACGCATAAAAAACTGTAAACAAAAATAAAAACAAGATTTGCGCTAAAACCGTAAGCATAGTTCAGTTTCAATAAAGTAATAAGACAATATTGTATGGCTTCATCGCGCGCAACACGTAAAGCGCCCCGAGGGGTGATATAAACGTGTTCTCATAAAACGAAGCATAGCACCTGCTTCTGTACCACAGGTGGCTTGTTTATCTTATTCGGATAAGGATATATACCTACCGTTTTAGTCCTAACTTAATTCTACTAATATTATGAACTAGATTTTGCCTATAAGTAACCTACGTCCTTTTCTACACCCGTGACAACGTGTTTACAAATTTCATGATGATCGGTTCAGTAGTTAAGGCGTGAAAGCGTAACAAACAAACAAACAAACTCTCATTCACATTTATAATGTTAGATAGGATGTGAAAGTTTGTGAGGATGGGTGGAAGGATAGATGGATGATTGTTACTCATTGAAATTAAACTACTATAATATACGGATTATACTGCGTTGTTTATTTAACACTGTATCTATTACATAATTTTGAAAACTGTTACCTTACTACTACTATGGAATTTTACTAATTTTTATGCAAATAAAATTATTAAAACTATTTATATTTAGGTTTACACTTTCCCCGACGCTTCGGTTGCTTCTCAGCAGCCATGGTCACGGGGAGTATTCGCGTAAACAGAAGACAATATTCTGTTTGTTACTCGTTCACACAAAAACTATTTTATACTAATCTATACTAATATTAGAAAGAGAAAAGATTAGATCTTTTGTTTTTTTCTTTGTAAGAATTTAACTCAAAAACTAAACAACCGATTTAAAAAATTCTTTCACCTTTTGAAAACTATTTTATCACGGAGTAACATAGGCTACATATTATTAAAAAAACGTATTGTTACTAACATAACCTACTTTTTCCTGTACCATAGATGGCTTATTAATCTTATTCAGCAAATATTTCTTCTAGCTTATCTTATTGGCGTCTTAATTTTATCTCGCTTATCTTACTAGGTTTCGTACGTGGCATTGCTTGTGTGTAAGAGCAAATATAAGGTGCAGCGACCCTTCTTGGAATTACCAAGATATTTACTTTAGAAATCAGTCCGGGACTGCTAACTTCTGCAACTTTAATTTTAGTATAGGATTAAACTTTTGTTTATTTTATATAGATTTTTATAGTATAGTCATGCTTGTAAATCTTCCAAGGTAAGGCAGTGGCGTATTACATGCACATTTCGTATAGGTATTAATTTGGTAAATAGTATGTTATCTTATTGTAAATATAATATACGCTGGGAAGAGACCGGACGGTATGTCATTGTTGCTTTGGAAGATGGGCAGGCCTTTGGTGTGGGACGCAACGTGCGTTGATACCCTTGCGCTATCACATCTTCCAAATACTGCGGAATGTGCCGGCGCTGCAGTTGCAATCGCGGAAACCCTCAAACGGCGCAAATATAGTAATTAAGTCGGAAATTACATTTTTGCGCCGTTTGGGGTGGAAACCCTAGGTACATGGGCTCCGAGCGCTCGTATTTTGTACAGGGAGATCGCAAAATGCCTGATCGACGTTTCGTGTGATCAGAAGGCTGGTCTTTTCTTGGCCCAAAGAATCAGCATTGCCATTCAACGTGGCTATGCTGCCAGTCTGGGCACGTTACCAGTTGACAGCGATGCTGAAGAATTCTACGATGCCTAAACCATTTTTGTAAATATTTAGTATTATAATTATTTGTGTTTTTGTAATTATGTTTTTTTAATACTTTTGTAAATATATATTAGATTATATATAGGCATAATAGTGTATTAATAGTTAAAGATTTCTGAGCATGAGAAGAGTTAGGCCATAGACCAGCACGATGGTGCAGTACGTATTGGTAGACTTACATACTCATATTATTGAGAATGATATGGAGAACCCTGACATGCTACTTGCATGTCAGGGTTCTTCATAACATTCCTACGATTTCCTATAGTGAATTCCTTTACCATCAAAGAGAATGATAATTAACTATTATTACGCACCTATTTATTTGTCCCTTTTGTGTACCAAGGCGAGTTTCTTGGTACACTTCAGACTCCAGACTTTTCGAAGTTAAGCTAGGCAATTCGGAAGTGTGTGCCTTGGTATCAAACTCGGGACCCTTGTGTTACAAGCCAACGGCCACCTATTAGACTATCGGTGCTCAGTCTGTTTACGCTTTTATTACATTTGTAGTATTTATCAGTAATAAACTAATAAACTTTGAAACGTAAACGGTAGTAAATATATTAATCGCTTCTAAGTAAATATTTTGTCGATGTGTTATTATGTATTCGTAGGAGTTGTTAGAATGTTGTTTTAACCAGGGAACAGAGAAGATGATGGATGTGACATTAGTCTGCTATGCGCGCCATAGTAATGGTCATGCATCAATGACATTGTGATCGATGGTCAGGTGAGTAGGAATTAACGCACATTGGATACACTGATCGGCAATATGGGTATACTAATTTCGCAATTTTACGTTACGTTTACGTTACTAAATAGACGATATTTTGGGCAATCAAGATAAATAAATAACAAATATGCTTTTTATAAGAAATTGCTGTTAAAAAGTATTAACGTCTCGAATTGCAACGGCCAGTACGCGGTGGTCTGACACAATTGTTTTTCAACTATGTGAGGCATTCCGGACTCAATGGTTTTATACAATGAAGTCTGACATTCCAGTAATTGACAGAGTAATATGGACATGACCAGCATTTTCCTTAAGTCCGCGTGTACAACGATTCGGTTGCGATTATATTTGCACAGATCACATATTGTGATATGGCTTAGAGTTTAAGTTGAACGTTACGCTACTAAGTCGGCCAATCGATTTTACGTAACAAGAATAACCAGACAGACATAAATGACAAACATTTTGTTTGGTTCAGACTCCTTAAAATAAACTATCAGTTTGATTTTTCTAAAGCCTCGTAACAGTTTAATATCAATCTATACTAATATTATAAAGCTGAAGAGTTTGCTTGTTTGCTTGTTTGGTTGAACGCGCTAATCCCAGGAACTACTGGTTCGAATTGAAAAATTAATTTTGTGTTGGATAGCCTATTTATCGAGGAAGGTTATAGGCTATATTACAGCACGCTGCGACCTACGGGAGTGGCACAGTAATCATAAATGCGGGTGACACCGCGGGCACAGCTAGTATGGATATATACGTATTTCAACTTAGTGAAAAATTACGTTTGTGTTTGATATTAAAGCCCCGGACTTGATATTTTTTTTGCTCGTCAAAATGACCACTCTCCGCCTGATGGTAAGCAGTCGTGTGGTCTAAGAGCAGTGGCCTCCACATCGTCCTCATAGCAGCCGAGGCTCTACTTTGACGGCCTGAGAAGGTGCTTTTTCACGCCCTGCTTAAAGGACCCAGGATTGAAGGAAGAAGGAAACACGTGCCTTGGCAGAGAATTGCTTGATCGTTCGGCAGAGTTATGAGGACCCAAACTTGTTGGTACGGTTTCAGGTTTCAGGTTGTGCAAAGTATGCTTGCATTTTTCATAATTAATGTCTCTGTTGGTACGTCCATCATGTTGGCCCGTTGTGGGTTGGCAGACTTCACATATCTTTATGAAGAACTCTCTGTAGTAATCTTTTAATAAAGATCACTACATTAGTAAAGTGTTTTGTTTATTGTGATTCCCATACTGATCAAGTGTACGCTATATTCATCTATATCCATCTTTTCTATATGGTCTTAACGTCGCTCACGAGTCCACTCTTAGAATGAAAGGAAAGGTCAATAGAAAGGCTGAGAGTTGCTAATTTATTTTCTAACGCAGCATAACTTTTCATATTGACTGTATGAAGTAGAAGTTTAAGTGTACATTTCGCTTCTGACTTAAGCCGAGTGTTGTAGGCACAAATTGAGACACAAATTTTGTTTCGTGTGGGATTCGATCACAAACGGAACAAAAATTTGTGTGGTCCACAAAAGTTCGTCGTCGTTCCAAGTCTGGGTGTTCTTTGTGTCCGTCGTTTAAGGTTTGTAATCCTCCACGTAATAGGTATTATTCCTAGAGCGGGAGTCAGCTTTTACAAAATCTGTTAAGAAAGTATTGTCAATTAGTAGGTATCTGTAGTCGGTCTTAAATGTGACAGACGTAACTGAGGATTTATTAAGTCGGTTTGATAATTTATTTCTTATTTAAAACAAACACAAAAAACTGTCACTTACATAAGAAAGCATTATAATCTTGAAGGTTAACAAATAATAGTCATATCCGTCACCACTTTTAACTATAAAGTTTCACTAATCGTTTACGCGAATAAAAAACACTCACACATTGCAATGAAACTATTACAACAGTATGAATACAAGAGGAAAAGTTAATTTTGAAAACGATAATTATTATAAACTTTTAAGCAAAATAAGCCTCGATATGGTTACCAATAAAATATACAGATACAATTCACATTAATTTTGTTAGTCGGTAGACAAGTAAGTCATTAAGGCTCGGTATCCACCAACCAGAGAGGAGATGACAGGAGTTGTGTTGTGAATTATATACCAATTAGATTTCTTTATTTACACATCTCCTCTCCGCTTAGCTTCGTTAGAAATGGATCAAGCTGAGAGGAGAAGAGATATCACATTTTCTATAGAATATTCTGCCGCGAGCGACCAAGCGTCACGGCAGAGCGGAGATGTGTGTAGCCGGGCAGCCGGGCGGCGCCGCCCGGTTCGTTTCATTTTCGGTTTTGAGCTCTCACAGCTCTCATCTCTGCTACACATAGCTAACATCTTCTCTCCGCTACGCATCTCTTCTCCGCTTTGATGTAAATAACCTGCCAGTTTCGTAACTCTTCTCCTCTTGTCTCCTCTCCTCTCTGCTTTGGTGGATACCGGTCCTAATTAGAAAATGTTTTCTTTACGGACATTGGAAATGGAGTGGTTATACATATCATCTGGTTACCCTTTCGTTGATCTATATCAACGAAAGGGTAACCAGATGATATCTATACATGAGAATATACATATTACTAGACTTTGGCCGCGGCTTGGCTTCGCGTTAATCAAGATTTTGCATATAAATTGCTCTCCACGGGCAACTTGACGTTTTTCTGGATGAAAGGTACCCTATGTTCTTTTCTGTACCCCTGACAACGTGTATGCGATCATATCATATTTTATGATGATCGGTTGAGTAGTTAAGGCGTGAAAGCGTAACAAACAGACTGAGAACAATATTTATATTATTACTAGCCTTTTGTCCGGGGCTTCGCTCGCGTAAAAGTCGATTAGATTACGTTATGTTAGTACTTTTTTAAATAAAATATAGCCTATGTTACTCGGTTATAAGAAAGCTTCATAATGGAGAAATAATTTTTAAAATCGGTTGAGGTGTTTTGAATTAAATCCCCACAAACAAACAAAAAATCAAATTGTTCCTCTTTATAATATTAATAAAGATATAGTTAGGATAGTCAGAATTACTTCGGGCACGCCACGATCGTGGCGGTAAGTCCCGTGTTTGAGGAGTGGCTGGAGAGGCGGCATGGCGCCCTCACCTTCCGGCTGACACAGGTTCTGACTGGCCACGGTTGTTTTGGCCGGTTCCTGTGTCGTATACGCCGGCAAGAGACGCCCGGTTGTCACCACTGCGGCGACTGCCGCGACGTTATTGAGGACACGGCGCTGCACACTTTGGCGGTTTGCCCCGCCTGGGCATCGCAGCGTCGTGATTTGATCGCGGCAGTCGGATCGGTTGCCCTCTCGCTCCCGGCCGTAGTTTAGTCTATGGTCCGGAGTGAGAGGTCGTGGAACGCCGTCGCCTCCTTTTGCGAGGAAGTGATTTCCATCAAGGAGGCGGCGGAGCGGGAGAGGGAGCGTTTAAACCCTCTCCCCAACCGCAGTGCCGGGCGCCGGAGGGCGCGAGATGACCTCCAGCCACCCTGAGGTTTGACCTGGGGGTGGCGGGCTTTGTGGGCCTGCCCGCCATCCGTTCAGCACCAGGTCCGAGAGGCGGCGTGCGTGTTCCCACGCGCGCCTCTGTGTCGAGTCCGTCTCCCCTCTTTTTAGAGGGGGGACAGTAGGGTTTACTAGTGGCGTAAAGTCTGCCTATTATGGGTAGGTCTTGTTGTGTAGTGGCCTGCCGTTTCACACGGCGGGCCGTAACCTCGGCGGGGTCGCTACCGCATGCGAAAGCGATTCGCGCGGCCCCGTCGATAGTGGTTTTGTCGAGGAACACCGTGGTAGGTTTAGTCGGTATTCCGGGAGGTACTTTACTATTATTTCCATCTCTCTTTTACCCCGGCGAGTCCGACATAATCCCTCCGCCCGCCCCCGCGGAGGGATATGCGTCATTGCATTCCCTGAAGTAAAAAAAAAAAAAATAGTCTGAATTACTTATATTTGTTTAAATCTGAATGAAAGACAAGTACTAACTAGATTTCTAATTAAGTTTTTATTCATTAAGTTGGTTCACGGTCACTAATCTACAAATAGGTCCGTATTGTAATCCTTTAGGCGTTTAGGTATTGTCTTGTCTTGTCAGAAGGACAAGTCGGTGTGTAAGCCTCACTTTAAACTTGACGTAATAAATGTTCTAGAGGTAGAGACTGAAATACCGCATTTGTTTTTATACAGCGTATAGCAGAAAGGTGTAGTCATATTTTAGTATCGTAAAGTACATCTGCAAAACAATCCTTGTACGCTATCCGCAGATAAAAATAAATTATTTCAAATTATATGACCATTTCATACGTTTTATTTATTTAGTTGTTGAATATCGAAAAATTATTTTCGGTTTCAAGGAGGTCACTCGAATAAGATGTTAGTGTTGTAAACAATTATCGAACGTATCGACTAGAATAGGCTGAGGCTAAGTCGATCTTAGTAAAATTTATGTAAAGAGATGTGATCCTTGCGCTTTTCCACTGTAAAGGAGCTATACCATGTGTCGCTTAAACATGACCACACCTTTCAGTTACATGCTGTATAAAGAATGTGATGTATTAGCCTTAGGTTCACTTTGGTAATGATCAGTAGACATATAGTAGGTAATCTACAAGTAGGGGGTGGTGGGCTTTGTGGGCCTGCCCACCTTCCGTTCAGCACCAGGTCCGAGAGGCGCCGTGCGTGTTCCCACGCGCGCCTCTGTGTCGAGTCCGTCTCCCCTCTAGGAGAGGGAAGGGGTGGGGGGGACAGTAGAGTTTTATTGAGAAGTGATCAAAGGGGTCTTATCGTGTAATGGCCTGCCGTTTCATACGGCGGGCCGAAACCTCGGTGTGGTTGCGACCGCATGTGCAAGTGATTCGCGCGGCCCCACCGTTTGCAATTCTGTCGAGGAACACCCTGGTAGGTTTAGTCGGTATTCCGGGAGGTCTAATATCATTATTTCAACATCTTTCTTTACCCCGGTGAGTCCGACATAACCCCTCCGCCCGCCCCCGCGGAGGGGAAAGCGTCAATGCATTCCAACAAGTAAAATAAAAAAGGTAATCTACGAGTAATTTAAGCAGCGGATTTATAATTATAATTGATATAATAAAAGTAGCGATAGCCTAGTGCTAGATGGTTAGACTGCCATGTAGAGCTCTCGACTTCGATTCCTCGGCGCGCACCTCTGACTTTTGTAGTTGTGTATGTATTAAGTGGTTAATTATCACTCGCTTTAACTCTAAAGTATCGTAGGGAAACATGCATATCTGAGAGTACTTAATAAAGTTCTTTAGGATGTGTGAAGTCTGACAACTCGCAACGGGCCAGCGTGATGGATTATGGCCCCAATCTTTCTCATACGGAGATTTATTTTTCAATAATTGAGTTAAAATTAGATTACATTAGCTTTTGCCCGCGGCTTTGCTCGCGTATAAGTAGGTTAGGTTATGTTAGTAACAGTACTTTTTCTGAATAAAAGGTTCCGTCCTATTCTGTACTGTGAAATTTCATGACGATCGGTCGATTAGTTAAGGCGTGAAAGCGTCACAAGCAAATAAACAAACTCACAATCGAATTTATATTATAAAGATATTTTATTGATCGACGAGTGCGTTAGGCTTGTAAATTATAGGTACCTACAATTTTTATCTCGAATAAGTCATGTGTATTCATATCATCTGAGGAATATTTATTTATTTTGTAGAAATATGAAATTGTTTTCATAATCGTAGGTTTAAAGTCTATTACAAAATAAAATAAACATTTGCTTTTCCACAAAAAAATATAATATAAAAGCAAGCTTTTTCGAACTTAAATGAGAAAAGATCGTTTGCACGCTTACGTATTAAAAAGTAAAAAAAGGTGTGGGTTGTTTTTGTACTAATATTTTCATGACTACCCTCACAAATAGTAAGCGATAAAAAACAAGATAAATGAAATTAACTTTAACACCCGCGCTTTTGTTAACTAATTAAAAATATATTTATTAATGTAATATTACTTTGATATTTTAGATATTTTCATTATTGTTTTCACTATGAGCTTTAAATTAAACTATTTATACAAATTTAATTGCACTTTGTTTTAATTACTTTCTAACTAGTTATGAACAATTTAAATAAATACATTCCTCGACATTTCGGTTGCTTTTCAGCAGTCATGATCACGTGCAGTAGTAATTAAAATACACCACAATAAAATGCATAGTTTATTTCAATGTAACTATATAATAATATCAGCCCTGTATTAAACTGTCACACTGCTGGGCACGGGCCTCTTCTCAGTGTGAAAAGGGTCAAGCCATAGTCCACCACACTGGCCCAGTACGGGTTGGCAAACTTCACATATTGTCGACAAAATTATGAAGAACTCGAAAACATTAGGCTTTTAACTATTTGATACGCACATAACTTCGAAAAGTCAGAAATTTTGGATCGAACTTGAGACCTCTGTGTGTCAGTCCAACGGTCTCCCACTACTCTATTGCCGGTTATAGAGGTGTTATAAAAATGAAGTAGGTACCTACATCATTTAGTACGCGTAAAAATATTATAACATTACATAAAATATAATGTAATAATATTAATGCGCCACTAAATTATGATAATAAACCTTCAATTTTCTTAGAAATTGAAGGTTTATTATAACGATCACATACAACATTTATTGTATATTTAGCTAGCTATATTGCTGTTGGTGCTTTAAATAAAACGCGCTGTCTGATAGCTTATCAAATAAAAGCCATTGTTATCACTGTATGATATAAATGTACCGTATTATTCAGCTAACGACGTGTCATGATGCAAGCACATACAAGTATCTATTCGAATCGATATAAAGGCAATTATTTACTTGAGGTCTGCCGCGCTTGCTACAGGACAACGACCTGCATGACACTGATGCTTCTTATAGTACTGCACAATCGGTTGTGTACTACATTAATACGTGAAGAGAACATTTTGTTTCGCTTTAAGCATGTTGTGCGCAAGGAGTGTAGGACGTCGAATAGTTAGAGTTGATATTATACGAAGAAGGAGAGAAATATTCAATCGCGTAAACGTAAAACAATAATTAAATACCTAAATATAAGTATACTTTTAATTAATTTTTTTTATAAGTTAATATTCTGGTCGAAATAGGAACATGGTAGCTAAGCAGAGGTGTACAGGGTGCTATAGTGGCGAAGGTTCCAGAATAAGAGAAGCCCGATATATGTTTACTCCAGTAATTTTCTTTTTTTTTCAATGTCTCTTGTATTTGGTACGGTCGCCAAGACATACGGACGAGGGATCGGTTAATGTGTTATTCAATTTTTCTGTCAAGAAGGCTAGGCGTACGTTTATGTTTATTGGGTGGTGTTAGTGGTTTAGTGGTCACCTTGTTGTAGCCACTACTCTGAGCGTTTGAACCCCACACGGTGCAAAAAATTGTGTGATTCAGTAGTAGTGGTTTTCATTCTGGTGTTATGTCCGTTGTTTGAATATATGTGTAGCAGCCAGCTTGTAAAGATGAATAAATGTAGGTACATAAAAATATGAATGTCACTAGCATTTAACTATTTTATATGAAATTCGTTATAGGGATAAATATTACGCATAACAACAATTTGAATATAACACGAGACAATTATGTGTGAGATCGAAGTTGGCAGAAGGAACTTTACAAACCTACATTATGGACATCAAGTACACAAATTCAGAACAACCATTTGTTGATCTCACATAGATATAATTGTTTCGTGTAATATTATAATATAATATAATATTCTATCACATACACACAACACCATCTAGCCCAAACTAAGCAGAGCTTGTACTATAGGTACTAGACAATGGATAAACATACATATACAATTTTTTGTAAATACATACATATTATACATAGAAACACCCGGACCAAGAGAAACATGCACACAAATGTTTGTCTTATGCACCAACCACTACGCCATAGAGGCCGTCATAATATTCAAATCTATGTCCTGCGTAAGATTCAAATCTATTAGACTAAACTCGGCGGCAGCGGTATGGCTACAGATAGCTCGCTACGTCATCTTCACTAACGAAATAAAACCTGTAACTTTAACGAGAGCGTAACTGTAACTAGCTGGTATGTAATACTCAAAAGAAATATACCTTTGAACGATATTTGCTCTCGTAATACTCGTTCAAGCTTTCCTGTGTATATATTTGTCAAACAGAATGACACGACGTTTAAGGCCGGTGAAAAAGCGATGCGTACCTATATGATTATAACCACTGAGATATACAGGGTGTCCGGTAATTAATGAATAACCTGGAAATGTCTTATAGTGGAACTGATGGCCGTTCAGAATAAAATATGAAAAAAAATCTATCCTAACTACTACCTGAGATATGTTTTTTTTTAAATTACCATGTGTAACTTTCTTGTATACGACCACCATAATTGAATGAAATCCATCGGTTGTTTTATTATTAAACACTAATTATGCTAATAGATAGACAGTCAAAAGTATGCTATGCTATTATAGCTTGCACTTTTTAATATATATATTTTTAAATTTATTTAAAAGAAAATGTCTCTTTTTCTGAACGGCCTTCAGTTCTACTAAAAGACATTTCAAGGTTATCCATTAATTACCGGACAACCTGTATACGATCACGATTATATCTTGGAAGAAGATGGCAGAGGATTATTATTGCCACATTTCACTAGCAATGGTTTTAGCCAAGTAATAAGAGGTGGGCCTGGTGGTATTGATGTATACTGGACGCAGTTCCAGACTCCGTATTGCCACAGAGAATATTAAGTCAGAAAAACCAAATAACACTTTCAATTTGTGTTTTTTGGATGAAGGTACCGTATGTCCTTTCCTATCGCTGACAACGCGTATGCGAAATTTCACTATGATCGGTCAAAAACAAACATACATTCCGATTTATAATATTAGTTGGGATAAGTACTTCTGTATTCTAATTGTCTATGGGTGTTACTAATATGTTAAAGCTTAAGAGCTTGCTTGCATTTTCAACGCGGTAATCTTTGGAACTTCTAGTACGAAATAAAAAAAGGTGTTTACATGCTATATAACATCACGCTACGAGCCACGGCAGCGGAGCAGTAAACATAAACATAAGACAAACTGCAGGGGACAGATCTTAACTAACATTATTAATGCGAATGTGAGTGTATTTCTTTGTTACGCTTTCACGCTTTGAGACTGCGCCGAGCGTAAGACGCGGTTGGACTGAATGGCAGAGATTGATTTTCAAATCGGCGCGCGGCCGCCCTATTAAAATTGTATGGAGGATTTGAGGTGATTTTTTGATAAATATGTATCTTTATCGTCAACTAATAACTTAAATATTTGGGACGGACATATTGTAATATAACTATTTATGTTTCGTTTAAGCTGTAAAATAGGATAGATTTCTACTGTTATAATCTAAAAATCACGTAAAATGAGCTTACGTTTTTGCATTTTTTGAGCAAATTTACGTAATTTTCTCGGTGAAAATAATAATTATTTTATGTTTTTTACACGGTGTAATTGTAAACACATTAATTGTTATGGTAAATGTATATTTTATATTTGTATTAAACAAAAAGTGTTGATTTTATCAACTTAACTGTGACCGCCTGTTTTGGCACATTTCGCTCGGCGCAGTCTTAAATACTCAACTGAGCATCATGAAATTTTGCATAAAATTTGTCAGGGGTAGAAGAGGACATAGGATACCTCTTACCTAGATGAAAGTACTATTCCCGGGGTTAGAAAGGTATTAAAGAAATCATAATTAACGCGAGCGATGGTGCACGGCATTATCTAGTTATTATATATTTTCTTGGTGCAGCATAAATAATAGTGCTACGTATACACATCTTTACGTGAAGATCGTTATTTAACGTTTGACAGATAGCTTTTATGTTAAATCTCGTGTTGTGCGTCAGCGACTTATTGATTGAATCTGAAGATTGGATACACGAATTTTGTGTCAATATCGACGATATTCGCATATTGAACGTAGTGGGGATATTCACGTTCGTAATAATTTACGAATCGATGCTAAAGTTATGTTTGTCGTTGCTGAAAACATTTCGAAAGTAGTTAGAGCGATTGATAAAATACTATTATAGGGGCAGATATCGAATTTCAAAGTTGACAGCACGGATGGTGTAGTTTAAAGTTGTCGCCTAATTATTGCAACTGCGCCGAATGTGTGGGTTCAATCTCCACGCAGGAGAAAATTTGTGTCGTCCCCAAATTGTTGTTCCGAGTCGGGGTGTTCTTTATGTCCATTGTTTAAATGGACGCATGATGTAATTGTAGTGCGAAATAAGACTTAAAAAATGCGGAGCAATCTTTGGGGACTGCTGATAGAAGTGAAAACTAAGTAACTAGCGTGCGGTGACGATGACGCGAGTTTCACGCTTTTTGTTCACCCAAAAAGTACCCACATATATACACAGTATACATATAGCTCATGTTAAGCGTTCGGTGACGATGACGCGAGTTCCATGATTTTTGTTCACCCAAAAAGTGCTCAACGCGCCTAAGGAAGTTTTCACTTCGAAAAATGTCATGAGTGACAGTTATATTATACATACTAAACCTCGCTGCTATGTCCCTGAATTGTGTAGGTTTGTCAAAGCCAGCTTTCTCCATGTATGGATTTAAGGTCCACCTAATAGAGGCCATACTTTTTACCGTCTATCAGTTACAGTTCTAGGCTTCCGTGCTGCTACAACACACAAATAACTTCGAAACAGCAAACTAAATAATAATTTAGCCTGCTCGAGATTTCACGATGAACCGCAAATTTAAGCGCAAGCTTGTTGCGGTGCTAATGAGCCAGCCAAATATTGTACATGAATTTTAAATCAACAACGTTTGAAGCAACAAGTTTAACTAATAATTAATTCTGTTTGTCTCAACTATATGTATGTATGGTTCAGTGATGCTGTGGTAATAAATGCGACTGCTGTGTATGAGGAACTTATTTCTGGGTTAAAAGTGTTATTCGATTTTTTAGAACTCCAGACATGTAGGTTTCCTTACGATGATTTTCCTTCACCGTTACAGCGAGCGATAATTAAATATTTAATACGCACATAACTTTGAAAAGTCAGAAATGCGCACCTTGGGATCGAACTCGAGACTTTAGCGTGTCAGTCGAACGGTCTCATACGAGGCTATCGCTGCTCCTGAAATTTACATTTCACTCACGTGTTATACGTAATATAAAGAAATAATCCTTATATAAATACAAAATTTACGTATGTCAGAACAACTGTCTGTATATAACACAGAGGTAGGTAGTGAGTGTAGTTAAAACTTTAAAATGCACGACACTTACAATCTCAAAAAATCGAACATAAAAAACACACTAGTTTTAAATGTTTATTGATTGAACTAGTAGCGCCTCTAGCGAGAGACAGGTGTACTATTGTCTTATGCCTGTTATTTACTGGATGAGTAATGACCGGCAATCATCCGCATCGGGTTCAACGGGGAAGGTAACACCGACTTTATTAGTAAACTACTTCTTCTATAAAGTTTTGTAGTAAACTAAAAAATCTTCTCTTTATTCACCTTTAGAGTTGGGTCTATTATGTCTTGGAATTATCAGGGTTAGTTAATCGGTTAATAGTTTAAGAAAGACGTTTGGCTTGTCAAAATTCTTTGAGTAATACAAATACTAAGAACTTTGAATTGCACTGTACTACGTGTTGAAATTAAACTGCTTTATACGGATTTTATCGCGATGTTTATTAAAACTTTTATTACATAATTTTAAAACTATTACACTTAAAAAAATATAAATTTTAATTTATACTTTCCCCGACGTTTCCGTTGCTTTTCAGTAGTACAGGGGGACACTAACGAACAGCATTACGTACTAAAGGACACAACTCAACTAGGTTGATTGTATTATATGTTAGAGGGCATGCTCTCTAATTCACTTAGTCTGAGCCCGGCGCTTTGTGCAACCACACGTCTAAAGGCAAAATTTTATTATTAAAATATTTCATGTGTATTGCGATAAAGCTTAAGTTTAAGTAATTTTATTCGATCTGTAAGACAATTAGAAAATTTATAATAACAGTATGGATTATGGACTGCGTGGAACTTGGTTGAACATATGTCCATAGTTAGCAAAATATGGGTATAAAACATCTTTACCCTATTCCAGAGTACAGAGTTTCAGTTTATTACGCATCCAGCGGAATAAAATCTGTGTTAGCATTCAGTACTCGACAATATCTTGGCCCGATACTTTCTTCTTCTTTTTCATCTTAGCGTTTATCCCGGATGCATCCGCGGCGTTGGCGTTGGAACCCAGGGTTCGTTTTCCCGCTAAGTATCCTCCATTTCGTACGATCTTCAACATCCTTGGCTTGTTGTTGGTTAGGTTGTTGGCACGCATGTCATCTCTTACGACGTCAAGCAAGCATTTCTTGAGTCTGCCCTGTTTATTCGGCAAAATACAGCTGTCAAAATGTAATTATATATAGCTGTCTATACCTTCTAGAATATAAATGCGTGATGCTAAGTTACGACACTTTACCGATACACTTTAATACACTTGAACCTAGAATATTGCCATTACTTTAGCCGTAAATCATTTATAATTCATCGATCACTTTAGGGAGACATGTTTTGTGAATTATACATAGACTAGCCCAATTTACACACCGTGAATTGAAGCCTAAATCCTAAATTCTAGGAACCTGTTATACACTAATCTCTGGCTGGTTTATCCTCAGTTCTAGGAGTCGTAATCCATAAATAGGCAACATATTATCGAATTGCTTTGTATGGTTAATAAACATTTAATGATTGAGTGGCCATGAGTTTCTTGCCTGCTTCTTCTCATAAAAGCAAATGAACAGGCGTTTTTCAATGCTGTATTTTTATTTTCTTCTGTTTATTTTTATAATTATTGTTTAGTTGTTTTTGAGATTATCGCGAACAGACAGACAAACGTGGCAGGGGACTTTATTTTATAATATGTAGTGAACTTGAATACACGAGTAATATCTCTAGTATAGAATAGGCTACGTAGCCTAGCCGTAGCCTATTCTGGTTATAGAAAAAATTATAATATAATAATGTCCTCCAAGTCGAATTTTGGTCACAGTGGTAAATTTTGAACAGAAACTAGCCATCTGCGTAGGAAATATTATAGTGCGCAAATACAAGTGAATTGTTTATTCCCTTACTCTTTTATGATGGGACACCAATCTGACACGACCTAAGAGAGATCAGGCACAAGACCAACAAATACGAGTCTTCTTAAGGCAACACTATAGGTTCCTAACTATAGGTTGCTATTGAAAATATCATTACAGAGAAATCAAATAACCTATTGTTGGCCCGATCCATGAAGCGATCCCAACACCTCGCGCGCAGCAGTCTTGTTAATTTCCGCATCACCATAGAGGGAATAAATAATATAAAGGTTGCTATATATATTACACGCGCAAGTTTATATTTCGCCAAATAAATTATTATATTATTTACGTTAGAGTAAATTGACGCGGGGGAAAGCTCATTTATTATTCAGACATTTTAAGTGTTGGCAGCGTTTGACTTTCGTTTGAACGAACATTATTTTCACATAAAAGTAACAGGAATTGAATAAAAATATGTGTCTGTAAATATTTTGGGCATAACATTAACTTTTTTAGCGAAAAGGAGAGACGAAGGTGAAAGTGTATTTATTTTTCCTTTGATGTAACATGATGCCTACATAGTCCCAATAGGATAGGCAGATGTAAGATGAGATGAGATTATTTATTTGTATAAACATGAGGAAACTGTACAAAGCAGAATTTGGAAAGTAACGTGTTTTTTTTGCAAAGACTTGTCTGGCTTAAGAAAGCACGCCTTTTAAAATGAGATAATAAATGATTAATTTACAAAAATGCAAGATTAGGAATGGCTAAGCATCTAAGGTTTAAAGCCTGGTACGAGCAAACTGTAACCATATGTCAAGAAATTGTAGAGTATTAAGCAAAGGTTCTGCTGTATCTTTGACTACACTGGTTAACGCCTAAATTTTACCAGCTACGTTTAAGGCCTACGGCATATTGGGCAAGTTTACAACGAAGTTTACTTAGAATTTTATCGAAAATATCTAATAATACTATGTCCGACCCAAGCTTCGAACCCCACACAATAGATTAAAACCCTTAACTATAAACCTTTACCATAAGATATACTAGCATAATGTTATATTATATTAAAAAGGAAAAAGTAAATTATGTCGCGGGACTCCTTGTGAGCAATGGCAGATACAAAAGTTATATTACAAAAAAAAGCAAACAAACTTTATTGAGCGAGTGTTCCAGGATAAGCTAATTTGCTTACAAAAGACTAAACTTTGTGAATTTGTCGTGTTTTACATACGAAGTACATTACATTGTTACGATTCTACATTATTACGTATTAAGCACATATTAAATTAAAATTGGTTTATAAAATCCTAACTAATATTATAAATCGGTTGTGAGTTTTTTGTTTGTGTGTTACGCTGTCACGCCTTATCTACTCAACCAATTATCATAAAATTTCGCATACAACATGTATGCGAAATTTTCAGGGGAACTCAAAAGGTCAGGGTCACCTTCATCCAAATAATATACCCATTTGTTTGAATGCATTTTGGATGCGGGATAAAAGACAGACATTTATTGACAATATCTAAAATAAAGGCGAGCGAACCGAGTGAAATCTAGTATGTCTATACATAAAAAAGTGCAAAATAATTAAAATATGTTACATACAGAAGATTGCGCAAAATATTATCATAGCCGTGTCAATTACGCCCTTAGGTAAACAGAATTCGATGTCGAGTTCACAAGTTTGGACATAACTTATTTTATGCCCAAACTATATAAAAATAAATTGTGGCATCCAATAAAACTTATAATTACCTAAGTTTACATGACTGCATTCGAATTCATCTGAATAATTATCGTTAAAAGCCTTGACTTCTAAGCTATCTCAGGGTGGTAAAAGACGTCTTAGTCGAGAAAAGAAAAATAAAATTTATCTTGGATAATGAGTTTGCTTTTAGGCGCGTTTGACTACTACATAGATATTTTCGACCGCCAACAACCCTTTTGCGATTGCGCGAATATTAAAACAGTAATATCTATTTATAATATGTACACTCAGTCTTAATTTTAGTAATCTAATATAATAATAATCTATATTTGCTATATTTTTAGATTTATATAATCTTAAGATTATGCAATAATTACCAATAGCTCAATGAAGAATTTTAGTAAACCATTCTAATTTGAACGTCTTTCACGACGAAATGTATACTCGATCAATATACTTAATCAATATTTTTTTATTAGGAAGGTTAACTTTCTCAATACTAACAATTCCTACGACGTGGGTGGGTTCATAAACATTCAAACATTGTTGGTCGAACTCGCGCAGTGGAAGTGGCTAGGCGACCACTCGACCACTTAAATATGAGACTGCATTTTAAAAAATAATGTTTAACTTATCTATGTTTAAATAATTATAGCTTATCAGAGGTCTTTAGAGAGACTAGACAAGTCAAGGTACATGCGTTTGTCGGACTGGTAGCTGAGCAAGTACATTTTGAAGGGCTAGGTGAAGGGATGCGCGTTAAGCACTGCTGTTGCAAGCGCCTATTTCGCTACAGTCAACGCATTTCAACAGGTAACCGTATATTTTGATACGTATATAATGTATACTATGTATGGATAACAGTTATATTCTATAGCAGCGCCACTAAAGACAAAATACAAACTACAATTCTACGGCGAAATTAAACAAACGGAAAAATTTCGTCAAAGTAATGAATAGGCGACTATTACAACATAGGTTTCGTCAAATTAACTATGTATGTAGATGGCAGTTTTCACTGCTTACAATAAAGTAGCGAAATGTCAATATGACACAAAAAAAAGCAAAATATATTAGATTCCATAAAACTTTTCATTTTGGAATAAAATAACATACCTACTGCTTACTTGAAAGAAAACGAACATGGTAAAATTCAGTTGCTTTCTATTCACTAGAGAACTGTAACTATAAAACATTTTATATATTTCTTTTAAAGTATAAATAAATACATGTTGGTTATTGTTCTGAGTACAGTTTGCTGACTTTTTTCATCTGTTACCTATGTTTGTCCAAAAATAACTCCCGTGTCCCAATTTCGATTTCAAATAAAATCGGGGATATCGCGCGTATGACATGTTTCATTTTTTATGTTTCCCTTTTTACTTCATATTTAATACCTAGTACATTTCCTAAAAAAATAAACAAGCTCGATCCTTTTAGGATGCTAGCCTTTTCCATTTAGCCCTTTCGCAGAAGGGACTAAAATAATTGTACATTTTAGTGAAAGGTCCCATTGTGTTCTGTTGAAAGAAGTTTTTATACGGTGAAGGTAGGCATGCAAAAGATATTCTAATAAAATATTTATATTTATGACAAAATAGGATTGGTTTAAATAAAAATATTATGTAATGTTTGTTATGTATATGTATTTACACAATCACCCTTGTTATACCTGAAGGGATAGGCAAAAATGTACAGATTTTATCACACGTAATAGAGGTGAATTGATGCCGTCTACCAGGCCTTTAGTCCGTTCCGGGTCCGGGTCTTTAGTCGTTTCGCACCATGAGCGATTCGAACCGTGGTGCGAATCACCCTAGTACTGTTTCCGAATGGGACTATTCGCACCGTAGCGGTTGGAGCGGTGCGAATGGCCCAAGGTATCTTTTGAATTGCGATATAATACTTAAGTAATAATCATATTTAAAGAAAAATACAATTTAAACGTGACATAATCACAGATTGAGTACTAACTATCTTACTACAAAAAGATAACAACATAGACATAGACATAGACAACATCTATTAAGCAAAAACTATACTAATAATAATACACGCTTGTTTTAGTGCTAAAACAAGTGTGTATTATTTTTGGTATAAATCGACTCGCTCGGTCCGAATTGATCCATTAAAAAAGTTCTTGGGCGATTCGCAAATTCAAATTCAAATTCAAAATTTTATTGTTTGTTACAGGTTTTAATTAATTTACACAGTTGTTATTGTCATAATGAGGTATCGCTGTAACATATATTTTAGTTGTCTTAATATAGTTATTGCTAACTTACATATGTATGGGATATAATTACACTTTCTAGGTTTATGTCAACATTTTAATAGTATAGATAATATAATTTTATTTAATAAACTACATAATTATAATAACGTTGCATTAAAATTAAGCAGGTATATTGTCAAATGGTCAGTTTACATTATATGCATTCATTATCATTTAAGAAGTCATTAACTGAGTAGTAAGCCTTGGCAATTAAGAATTCCTTTAATTTAATTTTGAAGATGTTCATGTCATTGTGATTCTTTATACGGTCAGGAAGCTTGTTGTATATTTTTACACCCATAATAAATATACTTTTGCCAAATTGTGCTGTTCTGCATCTTTTTATGGATAATTTGTTTTTATGTCGTGCACTTATAAGAGTTTCATAGCTATGTAGGTTATCTTTTATCATTATAGCTGCCTCGTAGATGTAGATCGACGGTAATGTTAATCATTTTAAAAGTCGAAATAACGGTTTACATGGATCTGTTTGTTTTATGCCTCGAATGTTTCTAACACATTTTTTCTGCGCCTTAAAGGGTAAATCCCTATCTGTTGAGTTACCCCAAAAAAGTATACCGTAATTTATAATAGAGCTCACATATGCGCACCGTGGCCGCGGTGCAAAATGACCAAGGAGCACAGAATCCGTGGTTCAGTGCTTTAGAGAAAATCCCAATGACACTGTGCCAAGGCGTCAATACAGGATTCTTAATAAAAGTTATAAAGCTGGCGACCAATAAACTGGTTTAAATGAATCAAATAGTCAAATTTCAAAAAGTATTATAAGATCCACCCGTTTTCGGAAATGTCAGTTAGTGCAACAAATACACAACAGCCATCTAATGATACTTTTTGCGACTAAATCTAAATTTAGCGATCTACTATCCTAATAGAACACAATAATCTTTTAATCAATTAATCAGCCCGTTGCTGTCCACTGTTGGATATATGTCTCTTCCATTTTGCGCCACACCATCCGGTCTTCCGCCTTCCGCCGTCAGTCAGTCTAATCCGGGCACCTTCTTTATGTCATCGGTTGATCTGACAGGGAGGCCTCTCACCTGTTTGCTCCAACGGTCAAACACTATAATATCCTAACTAATATAATAATAATAACCAGCAGTCGCCTAGTGCTCAATATTCGACCAAAATTCCTAAGCTTGCTACTTTGTTTTCTGTTTTTCTCTATTACATATAAATAAGGGATAGGTAACCATAGTTACAAAGAATTGTACGACGTCAGACGAACAATGTCGAAATATTACGAACGCGATTTGACTGCTGTGTCAAATGCATATAAAATCCCTCCTTCTGCATATAAACTTTAACTGTGCTAATTTCATACTCCTCCGTCTGCGCAATTTTCGTAAAAAAGGTAAAAAGTTTTTGCTTCACGTTTTAATATATAGATAATAATTGTTTATTAAGTTTAGTTGGCACAAATATGAATAACAATAAGTCTTAAAATACTTCAAATAGGAAACAATACTTTTGAAGCTTATACTAAGTTATACCTGTATTACAGGCGATAATTATGTGCTATTATAGTGTTATTACACGTTTAGACACTTAGAGCATTTTTAACAATATTTAACAAATATAGATTGTTCTTCAATAAGTTACTATTACAATGAAAATAATATTACTGATTTATATACCTAATTTAGTATTTAAATATTAGTTGACATTTATAATGTTTATGAAATAAACATAGGATATATCTAATAATAACAATCTAACCTAACTAGTGTAAGTGACGAAAATATCAACAAATGGCGATCTAGGCAGCCTCATAATCTACAGAGTTTACGTACCTATATTCAGCCTGTTTTCTGGCTGGACAATCAGTTTCACCCGCCTAGTGGTTGCTAAGCTTCTTAATGAAAAAAACGAGAGCATGAAGCACATAAAGGGGCATCTTACATCTTTGTACATTCGGTCATCGAATGTCCAGCTTCGGCACATTGTTCACACACCTCTCTGCAAGATTTCGCTGCGTGGTCATACTGATGGCATTTGTAACATTTTGTAACTAATGTAAAATCTCTCACGGGACAGGACGTCCAATGTATAAAAAGTCTAGCTTGTGTGACTAAGGCTTTTCTTTTATTAGCCGGAACCTCAAGAACATAGTTGCAGGCTGCAGCATCTTTCTTGCCCGATTTGTGGCTTAATTTCATTGAAGACAAAAATGATTCCAGATCCATCGATGGAAACTTATCGGCTATATTTTGCTTGTAGAGACAGCTTAATACTTTATTTTCGGACAGAGAAGTGGGTACACCAACTACCACAATCCGAGGTTTACGCTTAGCGGGTTCGTCAACTGTAAGACCGGACAAAGAGAGTTGATTATTACGCTTTCACACCTCGACCGATCATTATGTAATTTCGCATACACGTTGTCAGGCGAACAGAAAAGGACATACCTTTCATCCACGAAACATACCGTTACTAATTTAACTTAACCTACATTTACATGAGCAAAGCCGCAAGCAAAATCTAGTACGTATATACAAGTCCTAAACAGACGCTAAATTTCATCAAATCCGTTTTGTGGTTTGAGCATGATTGAATAGAGGCTAAAATGAATGATCACTGTTTTGATTGTTTGGCCTACCCTCTGGTAGGCAGATATTTAAAATAACTACTTTAGAGGTTCTTCTAAACATTTGTACAAGCTAACTTTAAGAGACTTGTTGCCTACAAAAGCTTTGTTCTGGTTTTTAATAGGTACTCTTCTTTCATTCAAGAGCATAGATCTTGTCGGTGGAGCAATCGCCACGTCTCTCTGTCTTTTGCTTGCCTTTTAACCTCTTGACAAGAATTATCGTCCACTTTTTCAGTTACTTGATCAAACAAATTTCTACCTTCCCTTTAATTTTTATCGGGATTCTCGGCATGTAAGGAAAATAATAGATATTTGAATAAATCGTGGCCAAATTCACCTCTTTCAAACTATATTTTTAAATTTTCTTTTGAAAAATACAGCCATTGCACTATGAATAAATCCTGCGGCCCGAGGTACTTTACAAATATTAAAGCAATGGACACGAAAAACACCCAAACTCGGAACAACCAGTTATGTCTCACACAGTTTTTTCTTCCGTTTGGGATTTGATCCCATAACACCCAGCGTAGAGACAATGGCGAGACAACCACTTAAACCTACGTTATCCGTGCAGTCAACCGTCCTGTATTAATAAGATTCACCCAGCTATTTAAATATTTAAATATTTAAATACAACATTCCCTTTGAGAGTAAGATCAATATGACAGTTTCAACTTAAGGCTGATTAGACCCAAGATAAACTTATGAATAACTAACTTCATAAAACCGCCTTTGGTCTTAATATAAGCTAGAACTGAGTCAAAGGCTCGACCACTTTCATTATGTCTTTGACATGTGAAACCTTTACAGAGTTGAGTTCTAAATTCTAATGAATAGGTAATCGTGGAATGAATTAACTGAATGGAAAACTGTCACGCTGTCAAATAATTAAAAAATATGTAAAATATACAGATTTAATTATAAAATCTGTGGCTTATAAGAGACATAGTGGCATAGATTATATCTTTTTTAGACTCGAAAGGGCAACTAGTATGTATAGTACTTTTACTCTATAGAAGATCGTATCAGAATAAATTCGTGGTGTGTTTCTGCAATGGTTTCCAGAGCTCTTCGACGATGTGTGATGAGGTTCATAAGAAGTTTTCATGGCAATTATAAATCACTTCTATTAAAGATTATTACGGCACCTGAATTATTCCATCAAATTAATATTAAACTGTCAATTATTGAAATGCCAGACATATGTACGTGAGAATCCATTGTATCTGGACGCGAGTGCGCCGTGGCGCCGCTTCCATTCAAAAGGTTAAAAGAATTTGTTGTATTTTTAGATTTCTGTAACAACAACTACATCTTGTAGATGAAATACGAAATTAAAATTAAAGTATTTTATTTTCATTAACTTACGACCTAGTTCGCATTATTTATTGAGGTAGGTACTCCTCTTCAGTAAGAAAAATACTTGTGTTAGGAGCTCCCGCTTTTCAAGTTACAAAAAAATAAAACTAGACAGGTATCTATGCAGATTAGCTTTTAACTAGAAATTAACAATAAAGAGCATGCATATATGTGTGTTTGTGTCTATTCGTTTCTGTGTGTGTATGTTTGTTTGTGCATGTGCGAGTGCATTTGCATGTATGTGTGCATGTGCGTGTGTATGTATATTTATGCCTGTGTGTATGTGTAAGAAATAATTTTGTTGGTAAAGATTATAATTGAATTGCGATTTTAAACAGTAGCTGTGAGTTTCTTCCAGGTATCTTCTCAGAAGCTCAAAGGTAGAAACCCTTTGCCTGAACCTAGCAACTAACATAAATGTTAATTTAAATCACGGAACAAACATTTGTTTTATTCACAAACAGTTGCGTCGATTCTTTGTTTCCGTTGTTTGAAGGCTTGTTAAGTCCCGCGTGCGTGACCAAAGAATTATTCCTAGCTCGGGTCAAAAACAAACTTCAGTAAACTCACTTACCACTAAACTTTGACGTTCATAAGTGTTACATTGTGACTTAAATATCACATAGACATTAGACATCACAATTTGAAAATGTGTTCATAATTCGGCTTGGATCGATCAATTATGGTAAGAATGCAATATGGACGATTGTATACAAACATTCTTCATCAAGTTCGGCCGCACTGTGAGTACGTACCGCACCATTTCATTTCGCGTAGGTACGTAGTTTTATTACCTGATTGTTTCGTGTAAACTGTCAGCGGCTTTCTATTTAGCAACACTTCGTTGGGCGTGTGTTGTTATTACGACAAAAGTTACCAAGAGCACCTATAGCACGCCATTTTTACGCGTGGCCTTCTTGGAAAGTTGTGCAGGCTTTCGCGGATGAAGTTTATTGTACACGTTAAAATGGTTTAGGCGCACTAGGCATTGTTCAAAATGGTTATAATAATAATTATCAGCCCTATATTAAACTTTTCCACTACTGGGTACGGCCCTCTTCTCAGAGTGAGAAGGGTTACGCCATAGTCCACCACGCTGGCCTAGTGCGGGTTGGCAGAGTTCACATATATTTGAGAACATCATGGAGAACTCTCATGCATGCAGGTTTCCTCAAGATGTTTGCCTTCACCAGTAGCGAGCAAAGCGAGCGATAATTAATTATTTAATAATGTCCTCCAGACCGAATTTCGGTCACGGCGGCCGGTCTTAACGAAGATTGGCGCAGGAGATATTATAGTGCACAAGTGTGTGCGCAAACACAAGTGCACTCTCTGTTCCCTAACTCTCATGATTCGATGGGACGGTAATCCAACATGACCGAAGAGAGATCAGGCACAGGACCAACGGCTTTACGTGTTTACCGAGGCACGGGGGTATCTAACACCGCCAACTTCCTAACTCCAGGCTGCTATTGAGCTTTCTTAACAGAAAAACGCAGTAACTTTTTGTTGGCTCGATTCAGGATTTGAACCCGAGACATTTTTTTTTTAATTTATTTATTTATTTGAACAAATACATATCAAGACACAATCTCCTGAGAGATTCTATAATTGTACGTATTCTTATAAAAATAAGTTTTCTTTATATCTTAATGAATTTTGCCCACGGCTTCGCTTGTAAATGTACGTTAGGATACGTTAGATAAGGAAAACTACTTTTTTTCTGATGAAATACCTTACATAAATACTTTTCCTACTGTTATCTTTATAAGTTAGTTTCTGTTCCCTTGACAACGAGCATGCGAAATTTTATGATGGTCGGTCGAGTAGTTGCGTGAGGCCTAACAAACAAACAAACTCACATTCGCATTTATAATATTTGTTAGGAATATGTGTATTTATGTACTTGTTTAATCTATGCATTGATATTGTAACTGTGGTCAGTACGCAAACAAAAACCAACAACCAACTAAAAACTATTCCCGCGAACTACGGCATGTCCACACGAACGACCGCACCGGTGACCGCTTCACTATACCTGCTCAAAGCAGCTGTTCAGCTAATTTACATTTAGAATGTGTTAATTAAATTGACTGCAATTTTGGCGGGTTAGTAAATCAATACATACAAATAAAATAAATTAAGTGTCTGTTTCAAAATAGTAGTAATGTCAAAATAGCAGCTTTTTACTAAATGCATATGAAAGTATATACGGCGCTTATATAAAAAAATCAATTATAAAATATTTAATTTTCCCTCTGTTTGTTTGTTTCGGCTAATCTCTGAAACGGCTGGACCGATTTTGACGGGACTCTCACTGGCAGATAGCTGATGTAATAAGGAGTAACTTAGGCTACTTTTAATTAAGATTCCTTTTGTTAAATTCCATGCAGACGAATTCGCGCGTTACAGCTAATTTGCAATAGACTACAGCAGATTGTTACGTGGATTCTAAAAACACTTGGCGAGAAGTGATTGTAATACACCTTCGACCGTACTTGGACAAATACAGATGTGAGTCTATGTGTATAGGATATATAACAATGAGAATAAAAATATACCTTGTTCCCGATGCTGGTGGGGTTCTATGTATTTATTTTTTTTACGTAACGTTTATATAAATAAAGAGTAGGATAATAAAGACACGTATTTTTTTAAATTAAATTTATTATACACTAGCTGCTGCCTGCGGCTTCATACGCTTGAATCGCACAGTAACGCACAGACATAATTTATTTTCCTTTTTTAATGTGGTGCAATGCTAAACGCGTACACCTCCGCGGGGTGGAGGGGTTACGTCGGGTTCACCTGCGGAGAGATGAAAAATGCCGGACTCTACCGACTAAACCTACCACGGTGTTCTTTCACAAAATTTATAGCTGGGGCGCAGGGATCGCTCGCGCATTCATCCTGCAGCCCCGGCAGATTACTATCTGACAAGTATGCAAACACACACACATTTTCACACTTATAATCTATATTAATATTATGAAGAGAAAAGATTTGATTTTTAACACGCTTTTATTAGCTTGGTATGTATAGATACATATCAAGCTACGTATCTATGAATGTAATGGAATCTTTGAACGTGATGTTCATCCCTTTCAAACCGAAATTGAAAATTTGAAACTTTGCACACTTATCGTGGACCGATGACAATACAACAATTTAGAAAAAAAAAAAATAAAAGAAAATAAATAAAAAATATATATAGTAGTTTTAAAAAACTAAAGAAATATAATATATAATATTATAAAGTAGAAAATAATTTAATAATTTTAATGTAAGTAATATAGTAAGTGTGGGGTGGGGTCAAATATCTTAGAAAGCACCTCGCGCTTTTTTACATTAAAATTATTAAATCCTTATTTTTTTTGTTTAAGCAAGCGTGTTTCTTTACTTTTTTTAAACTATTTTGTTTATTATTTGTTTGTTTGTAAGGGTCTCAAAAACGAATCAACCGATTTTAAAAATTATTTCGCCATTAGAAAGGCTATAGTATATTTAAAAAAAGAAAGTACTATTACCAACATAACCTAACTTACTTTTACGCGATCGAAACCGCAAGCAAAAGCTAGTACTAAGATAAGTGAGATCAAAAGTTCCTCACAATGTTTTCTTCTCCATTAAATAAATAATTTTACCTTGCACCTCACACCGACTAAAATAATAATTCCGTATTAAATATTTTATGTTTGCGAGAAACCACAGCGGTCAGCGAACTCTTTTGTAGTACAGTTTAATATTTAATGTGTTTGAGTGAGCCCGAGAGAGTCGTATCCGAAGGGTATTTCGCCCCAAAGCGGTACAGACGTTTGACACGTCTGAAACTAAATTAACTCTTTTTATTTATTTATTTTTATTTATTTTTAACAAACTTACATATACTTATTAGTGATGGGATCAAATATATCGATACTAGTATCGATATTTTGGAGTATGTCTTTAGTGTGAGTTTTTATGGACAAGCCTACCAGAGGCTATACGGTAGTGAATGCGACAGTTCATATTAACTCTTATTAGTGATGGGATCAAATATATCGATACTAGTATCGATGTTTTGATGGATGTCTTTAATTTGAATTTTTATGGACAATCTTACCATGGGCTCTACGGTAGTAAATGCGACAGTTCATCAAGTCTTGGATTCTATTCCCGGATCAGGTAACGTGTTATTAGTTGCAGTGATAGTACGGAGTCTGGAATTGTGCCTGGTAGATGGTAATAGCCTCACCACTAATACTTGGGACCTAAAACGATATCTGGTGAAATGTGGCTGTAATATACCTCTGCCTCCTCTGGAATAATTTACATTTGCCTAACCTTTCGGGAATATAGCCGTTTTTTTTTCGGGGTATTAGGCAGCATATGGATCGCTTGATGGTAAGCGATTACCGCCGCCCATGGACACCCGCAACACCAGAGGAGTCACAAGTGCGATGCCGGAAGCCAGTGTACAGTGCTATTGGAATACATATACTTGAATAAGTTTGCATATTAACATACCACATAATACAATCATATATACAGATGCCCGATGGCAGTAATTGCTATTTAGGACACTTGATATTACCATACAGTACCTACTAGATGCTGTTCTTCGTTATAATTACTTCAACAAACTTTTAACCTATACTAATATTATAAAGAGGAAAGATTTGAATTTTGTCTGTTTGTAAGGATTTAACTTAAAACTACTCAACTTTAAAATTATTTGACTATTAGAAAGAAAGCTATATTATCACCATATAACATAGGCTATATTTGATGTAGAAAGTACTGTTACTATCGTAACTTAACCTACTAATACGCGAGCAAAGTCGCTGAAAAAAGCTAGTATTAAAATATACTAACGCTTCATAAACTAAAATCCGGTAATATTCAGCTGTGTTATTTAACAACACAACTAGTGTTTTCATTATGATTTTAACTTAAATATCAGCGAACAAATTTCACTTAGAGGTATTATAATTAATTGTAAACAAACGGTGTACGGATTTACGCCAAACTTTGGCTTAAGATATTAAAATTACCGATACAAAGTAAACTCAATGATTTTCGTATTCAGAACTTTATGTTTAAGCACTAATAATTATAAATTACTGTGTTCAAAGACTTTTTCTCCGGGTAAGCTTTTATGTGGGTCTAACACGGGTGAAGCTGCGGCCAATATATGAAGATGAATAAATTGATCACAAATATAAATAAAAGTCTACGGGCTTATTGGAGAATATTTTGACTGTAACGTTTACAATTCAGTACGGTTTTACTATATTTTATTTGAGAAGCAAAAAACTGCGTACTCAATTAAAAACAACACATTAGGAGTGTGTAGTTGTATTTTTTTGTATAGAAAATTTTAGTTAGGTTTATTATTTTTAAAAAGACAACTCTAACAAGGATTGAAGCCATATGTCACAAATATAGTCGATTGTCGGCGAATAATTACTGATCTAAACTTAATAATCGCGGCCTCTTGAGACTTGTACCTATTACAACGACGCCGACAGCTCTTAAATTAGTTTTATGTAATTAGCTAAAATATTTTGCGTTGATAGGAATTTATTCATCAAGATTTTTCTCAAGACAAAGTTTGATGATAAGCTATTTTAATTTGCCTCATCATATTTATATTGTTTGTGATAGAAGTAGTTGTTTGCCTCTGTCAATATGCCGAGTATTGTGGCTTTGAATATCATACTAAATTCAAAGCCGCAATACTCACATTATTTTTATCTGTATTATAATAAAAGATAAAAATAATGTGTGGGGCCACAAATGATTGTGCCGAGTCTGCGTGTTCTTTGTGTTCGTTGTTTATTTTTTTTTATTCAGATTCAGATTCATTTATTCATATAAATATAAGCTTACAGTATAGGTACACCAAATCACTTATATCTATGCTAACTATACTAAAATAAATTACTTATATAGTACTACAATGTTAACAGGATCTTAGACTAACAAAAAGGAAATAAGATAAAAATAAAAACAAAAATAACCTCCATGTAGGAACTATGATATTACATTTTACATAGGTAAATATAAATATGTTTTAATATTACATTCCGGGTGTCAAAAAATATGTCTGCATCTGGACTATATTGAAGGAACTCGTTAATAAGTCGAATTGCTCTAGTCGTGGGGCTGTTCTCAGCTTGTGGAGAGCGCCACATAGGTGGATAGCTCAGGAGTCTATGCTGTATTTAATTGTTGGGGAAGTCCCCCACGATAGAGGAATTATTTGTAGAGTGGGTGTTCTCCTTTATTATAAAGAAAAAACAAACACGCCTGTATTATACCGAAGGAGTAGTTAGAGGTGTATATAACCAACATTTCACTTGTTATTAATAGGTTTGGGGTCGAGCCTATCGACATCTGTTGGATATTTCTAGGCATCATGCTGCTGCTGAGAAAATCCGAGCAGATAAATCCAGAAATATCTTCCCTAGCTTAGTAATCCAACCCAGAATCTCACGATTAATCGCAAATAGACCCATCCACTTATTGGACAAAGGGGCGGTCCTAACATCAATATTCTAAAAGGCTAATAAACGTGTCAATATCATATTCCCACTAAGTGATTTCGTTGTTGCTAAGTCAGTCAGCCAATCACAGCAGTTGGACATGCTTTTGACCATCTCTTAACAAATTTTTGTGTTGTGAACTGCCTCTCAGAAATTGGATGTTAATTTCACAGACTGATGACTCATAACCGATGATTTATCCAGCCGTATCTGAGAAGAGCACATGCAATCTCAAAGGCAATTCAAAACCTATATTGCGATAAAAAACAATTATCTATTGTAAAAAACGGCAATGAAATTAAGTATTTAATTTAAATTACTATAATAAGATAATCATAACATTTACTATATTTGAGACCGTAGGATGCTTATAAGGTAACAACGCCCAAGCTAGGCGGATAGTATCGCCTACATTTTTCATTTACAGTATAATTAAAGTTTATATAAAAGACCATAACGTTTATAATATAATCTTTACTGAACACCTACGCTAGTAGACCATAAAATCATTTATTATAACATATATTTTGTTAAAGCGACGAAGTACTGTACAGGCGTAAAAAATAAATTAAAAAAAAACCATCCTCGAATCCACTTTAACACACAAAAAAATTCATTCAAATCGGTTCAGCCGTTTAGGAGGAGTTCACTGTCAACACACGTACAGAAGAATTATATATATATAAAGAATATATATATATATAGTTACTAGGTACTATTAAACTATATAATATATGTCCTGTATATGAACTAATTGCTAAACACCGGCTTTCACATATCTTCGAGAACATCATGTAGGACTCTTCCACCTGAAAGTTTGCTCACGATGTTTTACTACATCGTTAAAGCGAGCGATATTGAAAACGCTTATTACTTTGAAAAATCAGAGGTGCGTGCTTTGGGATCGATAAACCCTGGTGTAGCGAGCATCCATAGGCTAGATAAACCGTAACAAAATAGCTGCAAACCTTTCTGCCAATACGGCTGTCTAAAAAAATTATACAGCATCACTAACGATTATTAGATAAATTTAAATTGGAAATACGATTGGTATTTATCCTGGAAACTCGGTAAGAATTGCCGCGCAGTGAGATTAGAGTATTTCGTGGTTTCTAAGCTGTTTTCATATTACCAGCTACGAAATTCTACTCAAATACATATATAAACTCACCACAAATTCAGTTCCTACTGTGAACTTAATTATGAGTACGCTAAACAAACTGTAATACGAATAGAATTTCTAAATATAATCGTTTTATTGGTAGTGACGTGGAGATTGACGTATTCCCTATATTGTTGCTCGAATTATACATAGCTTGTGGGTAAAGTACTATTTAGACGACCGCGAAGTAAAATTAGACTTCGCGGGCTATTGCTGTTACTATAATTTGAGTACTAGGTAAATATTGACCGGTATAAAATGGAGCTTATGTAGTGAGGATTAAGGTCTAGAGTACATACACATATGGTTCATGCTTGGTTATGATTGAAGAAGTAGACAGATATGTATTATAGCCACATTTCGACAGCTGTGTTTCTAGATCCCACTTAAAAGGACAAGTAGTCTAACTGCATGTTGCCGGATAGTGTGCTGCTATCGAGAATTGCCAAACAAAAACCTCTATAAAATTTGGCCCACAAAGAATTTTTGGTATGGAATCCCATATGAAACAGTTTAATCCGCAAAATTCAGCGCAGTGGCAGAAGTGAGGCGCCTACTGCCCCGCTATGTCAAACGTGCAGGCATTTTTTAAGGGAAAGCCTTTTAACAGTAATTTCGTTATGGTACGAATGAGTTGTCACCCAGGGATATACTTCTCTTCTATAGGAATCGGGCGCAAGAGTTTAGAGGAGTAAAACTATTACCATGTTTCGCCCAGTCACTAAGAGTTCAAGAAAAACACATAGTTACCTCGCTCATTATTATTGATTACTTCTACGTGCAGTTCGTACCTAACGCGTGAGTGGTACTCCTGGTATTGCACGGTAACCGCTTAGCATCAGGTAGGATGTATGATTGCTTCCATCACTACTGTAAAAAAAATATTGGCGGTTTAATACAATCCCTAGCCTCCGAAAACACGTAAAGCCGTTGGTCCTGCACCTGATCTCTCACCGGTCGTGTCGGATTACCATTCCATCGGATTTTGAGAGTTAGGGAACAGAGTCTCCGTTAAGATTAGCTGACCTGATCAAAATACGGTCTGGAGGACATGCATAAAAACATATAGCGATTCGAAATGTCGGTGTTCTGTGCCCATTACTTCAATGAATTTAAAACGGCACGTGTAGCCATATCGAACGGGTTATTCTTTTGAGTAAAATGAGATATAAATTGTGAGTATTATTTGATAGCGCTGTCATAAGAAATAACGACAAAAATGACATTGGCAAGACGAAGGAGGGATAATAAACCGTCACAGTTGAATGATTGGGTGTAATGTTTCAATTTTATGGATATTCTTTTCATTTCAAGAAAGCCCTGCGGTTTTATCTACGCAAATGTGGATCGTTTTTACTTGAATGGCGTCATCAATAAGTCTCGTCAAAGACTTTTGATCTCTTGTTTTATTCGTAGCTTGAAGGAATTTTAGCATTTGGAATATTTTGAATAGTTTTCGTAATTTCAATAGGTTGCATCTGTTATTTGTACCTATTCTTCAGAATTGTTTCTGTGATGCATTAAAACACAGTCATGCCCAAGGAAGACATAATAAAGATACCTTATTGGTATATTATTGGTTATCGATTTTTTTTTCACTTTGTGGAATGCATTGACGCATATCCCTCCGCGGGGGCGGGCGGAGTGATTATGTCGGACTCACCGGGGTAAAAAAAAGATGTTGAAGAGATAATGTACCTCCCGGAATACAGACTAAACCTACCACGGTGTTCCTCGACAAAACCACTATCGACGGAGCCACGCGAATCACTTTCGCATGTGGTCGCGACCCCGCCGAGGTTTCGGCCCGCCGTATGAAACGGCAGGCCACTACACGAAGAGACCTACATAAAGGCACTCATTCAATAATATACTCTACTGTCTCCCCCCTAGTGGGGAGACGGACTCGACACAGAGGCGCGCGTGAGAACACGCACGCTGCCTCTCGGACCTGGTGCTGAACGGATGGCGGGCAGGCCCACAAAGCCCACCATCCCCAGGTCAAACCTCAGGGTGGCTGGAGATCATCTCACGCCCTCGGGCGCCCGGCTCTGCGGTTGGGGAGAGGGTTTAAACGGACCGCTCCCGCTTCGCCGCCTCCTTGATGGAAATGACTTCCTCACAGAAGGAGCGGACGACGTTCCACGACCTCTCACTCCGGACCATAGACTGAACTAAGGCCGGGAGCGAGAGGGCAACCGATCCGACTGCCGCGATCAACTCACGGCGCTGCGATGCCCAGGCGGAGCAAACCGCCAAAGTGTGCAGCGCCGTGTCCATAACAACGTCGCGACAGTCACCGCAGTAGTGACAACCGGGCGTCTCTTGCCGGCGTATACGACACAGGAACTGGCCAAAACAACCGTGACCAGTCATTACCTTTGTCAGCCGGAAGGTGAGGGCGCCATGCCGCCTCTCCAGCCACTCCTCAAACACGGGACTTATCGCCACGATCGTGGCGTGCCCGGATATTATTGGTTATCCTAACACAGGTATAATTCTATATTTAAAAGGATACTTCCGTTCTAAGATACTAAATAGAGAGAAATAAGTGCTCGTGTATTAGATAGCGAATTTTGTTTTTCTGTTCAACGATGATTTAGTTATCTTTTGAAACTGTTCTCTAGAAATAACTTATATCTAAAATATTATATAACAGAAAATAAAATATAAAAGTAAAACACTTTAATAGGCGTCATAGAATTCCTCCGCATTACAGTTGACTGGTAGTGTGCCCAGAAGACAGGCATATTTTTTACTTTTATTTTTATTTCATTTTTTTTGTTTTCCCTCTTTGTCATACCCAGGTGGATAATGGCTCGTCTGCTAACAGCAAAAATACTCGGTATCTACGAGGCAGGCAATTAGTAAAAATACTCTTTGCATCGCTGTATTGCATCGAATTGCGATGTCATATACGGGCCTTTAATATGTCTAGTCTCCCATAAAAAACGAGATATTATTAAAAATCTATTGTTTCTGGCCACCGGTGTCCCGCAGCGACTCAATAGATTAATGCCTTCGTTTGCTTATGTCCAAGTGTAACTTCATACATACAAAAGAAAAAGCTTTTGCTTGTCATAAACAGCTTTCCATTCCACTGATTATAACAAGTTCGGTCTGGCATATGAGTCAGGGCGTTTATGATCATATTTTATGGCCATAAAACGTATACTCGTCGAGGAAATATCTCAACTGTATTTAAGATAACTCTACAAGAGTACAAAGATTAAGCGATCTAAAAGAATATTGTGATTATAGTTAAGAATAGTGTAGTTTCAAATGATTAGAGTTGGTAAACCTCAACCATTTGATAATAATCCGTGATGCTGCTGCCAATTAAATAGTTCTATCTCATGACAATCGAAATGCATGTAATTCAGATTAAGTTCCTGGTCTTTTTACAAAACATTTCCATTTTATTAGAAAAAATAATGATATTTCTGTTTAGCAATCATAATAATCATGCACACTGCCATTAGTGACAGCAGAGTAGATGGCAGGCGGTGAAAGAACAAAAACACCGATACTTCAAATAGGATGTGGGTATGCGTTATCAATGGATGGAGAAGTCTAGTTCCTGAGTTCAATGTATTGCAAACCAACAGGATACAATTAGAATAGCCCTCTCTCAACGAGAACGATTGTCAGCGCAACTGCGGTTACGTCTAATAGCAGTGCACGGAAAACGCTATCTTCCTACTCGACGCCCCGTGTGTCATCTCTATCTATATAAATAGGCAAAGACAAAATAGTAGAGATCCCATTTTTTTGTAGGTACTATCAATAAAAACAATCGGCAGGATCGGGTTCTGAGATTTTTTTCGTTCGGGCAGCACGTCGTCTGTCTGGTCCGCTAGCTATTTATACAATCCAAGCGTCTCAGTGGTAACTGCACAAATGTAACAAATATGGCACTTATATTGGTGTACTGATGGTGTAGCCTGCGCTCCACCATTCTACATATTATTGAACTGATGGTGCTGGTTGCTTTCCACGTCATCCGTGACTCGGTACGAGTATAATTTATTTTAATATGTAATAGAAGCATGGCGCGCATCATACCGTGATCTGTGCGTATAATATTATATTCAACTGCAAGGATGACGAAACGGGCGGATGTCTCGCCGCTGCAGCCATGTGCGTTAGAATACCCAATAGACAATTATTTATGTGATTTATTTTGTGTCCGTTTTGTAAAGTTTTCTGCGTTGTAGGGTCTAAGCCCTATACGGGAGTTTTATTTGTATTATTTATTTTAGGCCTGTACCGTCCCACTGCAGGGCAAAGGCCTCCCTTCGATCTCTCCACTTTTTTCTGTCTGGCGTCAATTGTCTCCGATACCAGTTGAACGCATCCAATTCATCCCGCCATCTCATTCTGGGCCTGCCGCGGGGCCGTTTGTTATTTGGTGCCCAGTCTATGGTGATTGCCCACTTCTCTTCAGATATGCGACAGATATTGCCAGCCCAGTTCCATTTGAGTTCGGCAGCAGCTTGGCCCGATCCTTAACCTTTGTTTGAGAGCGCAGTACCGTATTTTTGATAATATCTATTAGCTTAACACATCATTTGTATTATAATATAATTTATTTTTGTGAGTAGTAGAACCGTGGCGCGTAATAAACCGTGCTCTGTATGTATATTCAATTTCAAAACCATTAATGGTGCAACAAGCAAAAAGTCGCCTAGAATGTTGTGGATTCATATACCACACAGAACAATTATTTGTGTGACTTTGTGTCAGTTAATTGCATGTAGGTATGTAAAATCCTGCAACACAAGGCTTTATAGATAATACATAAAGCAAATTTTTTTCAAAGAAACGGAAATTATTTTCTTAAACACATATGACAATAAACGCTTTTACCGTGGCTGAATATCGGCTACAACACACCCTTTCGAATCCGCTTATCGATTTCAAACGTATCGGTTACACAAACACATTGTTATAGTCAGCAACATAATTTATGTAACTGAAATTTCATGAACTGCTCGGATAGTGTAGGGGTTTAAGTGGTCACTTCAATGCTACCACTGCCCCCAGTGTTGTTCGATCCTCCCACGGGACAAAAAAATGTGTGAACCATAAATAGTTGTTCTGAGTCTTTTGAGTGCTTTTTGTGTACGTTGTTTAAATGTTTCTACTCGTAAAGTCCCCCGCGACCCAGTAATTAGTCTTAGTGCGGCAGTTTTACTTCATAAATTTAATATTTATTTGGTGTTTTCGAAATGAAATGCCAGTAGAAATTATAGCCAGTTGCACTAACGGTAAACGATTAGCGATATTAAGCAACGTTGGATGCGGTCAGTCTATAGATGAGTGACCGCTTGTGGTATTTCATCTGAGCGTCTCCGTGCTTCGGAGGGCATGTAAAAAGTCGGTCCCGGTTGTTGCCCAATTGTCAGCAGTCGTTAAGCCATGTCAGAGAGGCCTACGGGCGGCTTGAACAACTCTTGACAACAGGTTGGCCACTAACCACACGAAAAGAAGAAGAATAACTTGTTTGTTTATTTGTTCTCTCACACAGTACATAATATGTAACATCAACGAGTCCCTACAAGAAAGCAGCGAATGTATAGTCTGTGTGGGAGACTGGTTCATGTAGAAGGTCCTGTTACAGAATTACAGGACCTAGGAGGTCAGAGGTAGAGAGACCAGTCTAGACTCAGTATCTATCTTTTAACTATTACTATATATAATCTAACGCTGCGCTGTTTATAATTTTGAAAGACCATATCAAAATCTCATAGGTGTGTATTGACTTATGTTGTTAACTGTACTATGAATAGCCGGCTATATATACGTAAGATATATCAAAATATACAAAATTCAGCTTATAGACATTTATCTTGATCGTATACAGGGTGATTTTGAAATAAATCGTGTAATTCCTTTTAACCACGCATTCTACTGGTGATATAGAATAACCCTGACCATATTTTTATTTAACAAGAATTATTTTTTTGAAAAATTATTGTTCCGTTTTTTTTCGTGAAATGGTGTCAGATAGTCATATGTTAACCAACCGAGGCAATTTTAATTTTTTACTAATTAAAATAAAAAACATATTAATAATTAATGTCGTAAATAATAACGGGCGGTCCTTTTTATTGCCCCTTATTATTTACGACATCAGTTATTGTTATGTTATTATTTTTAAATTAGTAAAATATTAAGATTGTGTCAGGTGGTTAAAATATGACTATTTGAAATCATTTCATGAAAAAAATCTGTACTCTAAATCTGCCGAAACCATTATTCTAATTAAGAAAAAATATGGTCAGGGTTATTCTATATCACCAGTAGAATGCATGGTTAAAGGAATTACACGATTTCAAAATCACCCTGTATATTGTATTGTAGACTTAGGATAGCATAGCATTACGCTTGCATATGCCGAAGTGTTTAAGCAGCAATGTTCACACCTATATTTCATCAGGAACCTAGCCCAACCACCGTATATTTTTAAATCCCGTGTTGCTAATGAGAACTTCCATATTACTTGACGGTTTATAACTCTGTGGAAAAATTATATTAATCCATTGTTTTGTTGCTAAGAGAAAGTTTGACACAGACTGCCTTGGAGCGCAGCAGTAACAATTTAGACTGCAGTCTAAATTGTTACTGCTGCAGAGTGCAGTCTGTGCTGTCTCGGGTTTGAATCCCGTGTCCGAAGAATATTATAGAGTTTCTGTTTAGAAATTTTCAGAAGCAGCACGGACTGCAATTACGCCAATATACTCGTACCCTATTACGTGGCACCTAAAAACCATAGTTGGCTAAATGCATGTGTTATATACCTCTGCCAACCCATTCGGGGCAATAGACGAGTATGTATGTATTTTGAAGGTATTTTCGGTACTAGATGGTACAAAGCCCTTTATGAGCTTACGATTAGAGTGTCGGTCCAGAGATGTAACTGTCTGTCGTAAGGTCTCGTGCATGAAAGTATGGATTTCTGTAATTTAATCACGGCTGAACTGTTGAAAATATTTAGATACAATTTTAGTTGGACGATAGTTTTGAATCATGGGTAACAAAATAGGTTGCAGTTTATTGAAATTAAATTACTATATACGGATTTTATCGCGTTGTTTATTTAACACTTTATTACATCATTTAGAAACTGTTACACTACTATACTACTATTAAAATGTACTAATTTTAAGCTAATTATTTTATTAAAACTATTTTATTTAAGTTTACACTTTCCCCGTGACCATGGCTGCTGAAAAGCAACCAAAACGTCGTTAAAAAGTAGTTTAATTTCAATGAATAACATTCGCGTAAAGAGAAGACAATATTAGGTTGCAGTTTAATGAAATGCAGAAATGTGTACACTCCATTATTGGTGAGTCGCAGTAAACTTTTGCCGCATGAACGTTCGTCAAACTCACGTATAATATTAGCCCTGTATTAAATTGTCACACTGCTGAGCACGGATCTCTTCTTAGTTTGAGAAGAGTTAGCCCATAGTCCACCGTGCTGGTCCATTGCAGGTTGGTAGACTTTACATTTCTCCGAGAATTATGGAGAACTCTTAGACACGCAGGTAGGAAACCTGCGTGTGTCACGATGTTTTCCTTCACCGTTAGATCAAGCAATAATTAACTATTGAATACGCACATATCTTCGAGCCTGAGTCGCGAGTAATAGCCACTTGGCTATCACTGCCGCTGTCGAACTCACGTAGTACACTCGATATTAAATCATATTGGTATTCGCATTAAGTTCGAATATGCAGTGGCTTACATGCAGCGAAGCAATTCCTTAGATTTATGCTTCTAATAAAAGCGTATCTCATACATTTATAGTGCAGAATGATATCGAGATGCGAGGGAATCCTGTTAGGTTCGGTGACTACAAATATATTGCATTTTAAGAGAGAATCTTGAAACATGGGTATAAATATAGACAGACATACTTACATTATCTCGCCTATATCGCCTGGAGAGTAAACTAAACTGTATTACATCCACATTACGCAAACTATAAGTTTTAGGTTCATATAATAGAAGGCAAGCTTATCGCCATCAACCAAACACTTTTCTAGCCTCCATGCTGCTATTGAAAATTTAACGACAGAAAAATAATAATATTTTTCCCAAACGGGGCTTCAAACCCGAGATCTCATGCACTATCACTGCGTCCGGAGGCAGATTTAATAGCATAGCTAGTACCTCATTGGGCCTGGTGCTAACAACACACCGTCTCCTCCAGAACCAAACAATCTTCTGATGAGATTGTTAATAACCTTCTGAACGCCACGGTCTTGTATAGAAGACACACGTTTCCGTGCCCTCCACGCCACGTCTGTATTAGAAGACAGTGTCTAATCGTAACATTTATTAAAAAGAATACATAAAAAAATAGTTGGTTTTATTCTGTGCCTCAATTTACTATTACCTAAAACTCTAGTTTTACTTTTTTATTTCAATTTATTTCAATAGGCCTTTTAAAGGTTTTAGGTTTATTTTAAAAACAACAAAATTGATGTAGCCATAATTTTTCAACTGTTATAGATATATAGGCATAGGTTGGCGCTTAAAAGGTTAAAAACTCTTGTCTAATATGCTCTATATTAAGTTTATATTTAGTTATATTATTGTTCAAACAGATACTTAAATAAAGGTCCATTTTTAAAATAGATAGACAAGTGATCGCCTGAAACACAGGTCTAACCTAGTTCAAGCAAGTAGCTTATAATAATTTAAAGATGTTAAATTATCCTTTCTTGCCGTAACTATAATTATTATTTTGGTTATAAACTAGTTTATTAAGGCATTGAGTTATTGTTAGATATTAAGATTTAATTTAAAGTTGATTTAAGTCCTCTATTGTACTCCTTTTTTAGCCGAATAAATTTTATTATTTTATTTATTTTATGATTAAATTTATAACAGACATGACGTGTCATACTTTAATATATAATTCTCAAAGTTAAAAATAAATATCATCATCTCAGCCGAAAGACGTCCACTGCTGGACATAGGCTTCTGCCAAGGTTTTCCACACAGACCGGTCTTAGGCCACCCGCATCCAACTGCTTCCTGCGACCCTTACCAGGTTGTCGGTCCACCTTGTCGGCCTACCTCTGCTGCGTGTTCCAGTGCGTGGCCGCCACTCCAGAACCTTTCTGCTGCAACGGTCATGCGTTCTGCGCGCTATGTGCCCTACCCACTGCCACTTCAGCTTGGCTATCAGTTGCTCTACATAAATACTAGATATTGCCCGCGGCTTCGGTTGCTTCAATATAGGTTTGGTTAGATTAGTAATAGTACTTACACTGGATGAAAGTACCATATGCCTTTTTTTGTTCTTCTGACAACGTGTATGCGAAATTAAATGATGATCAGTCGAGGAGTTAAGGCGTGAAAGCGTTACAAATAAAGTACATTCGCATTTATAATATTATAGTTAAGATACATAGAGTTACAGCTACCTGTTTTGAAAGGGTAGGCAGAGGCGTATTGCACCCAGATTTTGCCAGGTAGGCTTAGGTCATCATCATCAGACGAGAAAAGGAGACACAGGTGCGTGCGTCGCTCCTTTGCGACTTCGTGCGTCGTCGCAGCGCAGGTGTGGCATACAATGCGTTGATCCGTTGGGGCACTAATGAAGCACCTCCTAAACATATGCAAAACGACACAGCATCAATGCTGCGACGACGCCGCAACGCATCGCACTAATGAGGCACCTCCTAAACATATGGAAAACGACACAGTGTCGATGCTGCGACGACGCAACGCAAGGCACTACATGAGGCGCCTCCTAAACATATGGAAAACGACACAGCGTCAATGCTGCGAGGACGCAGCGCAACGCACTAATGAGGCACCTCCCAACTAATAGAAAATGACACAGTGTCAAATTTGCGACGACGCAACGCAATGCACTACATGAGGCACCTTCTAAGCATATGGAAAATGACACAGCGTCGATGTTGCGACGACGCAACGCAACGCACTAATGAGGCATCTCCTAAATATATGAAAAACGACACACCGTTGATGCTGCGACGGCGTTAGGCAACGCACTACATGAGGCACCTCTCTTATTCAAACTGCTGCTACTAAGATCCCTTAACAAAATAATCCAATAACTTTACGTGCAACGGGTAATGAATCCGGGACCTTTACCACATAAAATTATGCCACGGGACTAAGACGACGGTTATATACTTTGTTGAATCGAAGCTGATTTCTATTTAAGTCTATCGGTTTTAATTAGTAGCCATTACTAATAACTAATTATAAGGCAATGTTAGTAAGCAATCCCGATGGCTATTAACTCAATCGCTTTGAACATACATACATAAATGTGTTATGCTGAACTGGAGTCTATGTAATTGTAAGAAATTAGTTAATACTAGCGGCTTCGCTCTCGTAAAAGTAGGTTAGAACATGTTAGCAACAGAACCTACTTTAAAAAAAATATAGCTTATGTTACTCGATGTTAATATAGCTTTCTATGGAAGAATTTTTAAAATCGGTTGAGTAGTTTTGATTGTTAAATTATTTATTTTCTTTTTTTCACATGAACAATGGTAACAATCATAATTTTTTAATAACTTAACTAATGTTAACAATGTAATCGTTTTTTAGTTAAATCGTTACAAACAACTAAAAAATAAAATCTGTCCTCTTTATAACATTAGTATGTATAGATTACCATGTCCATTACTGTGGCACGGGCTATTAACACTATGTTATGCCATAAAATGCCACTCGTTGGCAAAATGTTGTAATAAGTACTTAAATCTTCATCTAATAGCAAAAATAAATGATAGATTGTCAGTATATAAAGTTGTATGAAAAGCAGATAATAAGAACATGTACATACATATGTGTCGGAGAGTTGGACGGCAACTCGCTTTTGAGATAATGAAGCAACAAAATATAGGCGTGGTACTATACTTCATACGTCTACTAATGATAGGCAAATACAAGAGAAATAAAACAATAAAGGTTCAATGTGATTATCTCTGATTTGATTCGTAACGCAGCGAGTTCCTCACCCGAACGTACCCGAAAAAAAAACCCACACGAGTCTTCGGCGCTTATTATAACGTCAATATGACACTGACAGCTATAACTGTCCTGACACATTGGCTCTATGGCGACCTCACTCAAGCTAACGCTTGACGTTCTGAAACAAACCAATAGATGGCGCTTTATTCAACTCCAATTACAGAAATAAATTACATTCCAATGATTATTTTCTTGACGCTCCGACATATGTATATGAGGTCTTGGCTTCGATACCTAGGCCATCACATATCATATAATTGCTGTAGTACTGTAAGTGTGCTTACCCCTGAGACGATTTACAGGCGTGAGTCTGTTAACAGCGGCACACCGGCGGCCAGACATAATACGATTTCAATTATGTCTATATCATACTGTTGAGGTCACATGTGCCAGCTATTCCTGACTAATATTATAAATGCGAATGTGGATTTGTTTGTTTGTTACGCTTTCACGCCTTACTAAACCACCGATTCATAAAAACTCGCATACACGTTGTTTCAGATATACAAAATGAAATAGGGTGCTTTTCATCCAAAAAAAAACATTGTTCCTTTGGGATATATATTTATTAACAAAATTTACATTAACGACGAGCGAAGTCGCGAGCAAAATCTAGTCTTGTATAAAATTTAATTACCCGTAACAAGTAATAAAGCGACTTGTCAATAAACATCGTATGTTTGATATTATACATTCTTGTCAGCTGCCATACATTCTTGTTAAAGCTAATAATATAGACCATATTCGACATTTCGTTGCTTGGCTTTAGTATCGTCAACTTCATTTGTATTGAATGACTCTGGCACTAGAAATAACATTGGGGAACAATCATTTTGCGGCATGGCAAGTTGAAATCAAATTTGTGTAAGTTCAGTATGCTTAATACGAGAAAATATCAGATTTGTTAAATTGACTCTAGTTTATGAGATAAGACTTTATAACTATATGACTGAAAGAAGGTCGAAATAAAAATAATTACATATGAAATATATATTTTAGAAGCGGCTATATAATAACGACAAGAAACCTTAATACATATGCTTAAACAAAAAATCATAAAAAAGAATATTAGAAAAACATTATCTATAAGCTTTTCTATTGTGTTTATGTTCAGGACAATCCCTTATTAAACTCAAGCAATAGTCTGCCATCATAATTTGGCTGTCCCATCGGCCTTGGTATCTTTCTTTTATTGTTCTAATGTCCTGATGGAACCGTTCTTTATGTTGAATATCTCAAGAACCAGAGTTAATCCATAGAAAGTAAATACATTTCGGGTATGACTGATGAAGGTGTTTATTTAACCAGTAACAAAATTAATGCCGCAGAAAAAATATATTTTTTATTGCCCAGTGTAATTGCTATGACGTGAGAGCCTTTGCAAAGATCACTTAGACTTGGAACAGGTATTTGTGCTTCACAACATTTTTGGTCTCTTGTGCGACCTACAATCTTCGACGCACTGGCAGTAGTATGACGACTACTTAAAGTGTTATGGCAACTACTTAAAGCGTTACGTTATCTGTTAAGTCAACTTGTCTAACGAAAACTTCGGTCACTTTTCTTTCAAACAATGTTATAATTCAAACAATTTCTTTTTCATTGCTTAACCGAGTTTGCGGAATAGAAAATTTGAGTCGCGAGATCGCTTAACATGTCGAGGTATTTGATTAATGTCAATTATTTTTTACTCAGCTAAGATGTCAAATTGCGAAACACGTTAAGAACCAGCCAGTTCATAAAAACATTATACTTAGAGCATTGCTCTGTACGGAAGCGAAACTTAGACAATGACCCAACAACACTGGAAAAGACTGATAGCTTTCGAAATGTGGTGCTAGAGGTATATGGAAAGAATCAGCTTGTCAGAAACGAAAATTAATGCGGCAGTATCTACTAAGCCTTGTCCAAGAAAAATCAATATTCTGGCGATAATTGACAGCAAAACTTGTTAGATGTTCGGCCAACTATCGACTGTGAATTTCCCAAGTAACTAGGACTAAATATCACATAAGAAAAAATACAAGGAAAGAGATAAACGGGCTGACCCAGAAGAACATTCACTAACCAAATAGTGGAAAAGGCGAAGGTCATATCCTATAACGAGGTCAATGTCGTTGCCGAAGATCGGGAAAGGTGGCGACAAGAGCTGAGTTCTTAAGAATTCAGTTCTTGTTGCCATGATGTAGAAGAAGGTGTCCAGTTACATACATAGGTCCATCTGGTGAATGCCATTATAAATCAGTAGTCAATTGCAATACTAATGAATATTATTATAAGTTGTATATTATAGATATTGTAGAAAAGTAGCTACAGTTGGACAATGACACCTTAATACTTTAGCTGAAACCATAAAGCACTAAACTAGGCAACAGTACTATTCCAACCTATTTAACTAGTATAAGTTCAGTTCTATATGAGTAAAATACGCTGCAGAAGTCGGAATAGGGATACAGCGAAGTCCAAACTCAATTCTGGCTTCGCTCAAATGTTGCTTGGACATTCTCATGAGTTTCCTTAAGCTTGAGTGATGATAATGTCCAATGGCTGTTAAAAAAATATTTTTAGGAACCAGGAAAGAAGTATATTAAAAAAATAAATAAATGAAATAACCTCTAACACAATTTATTCAGAAATATCACTTTTAAATAGCTTAAACACAGCTCATAATTTTAATACCAAAATAGAATAACATTAAAAACAAAGAAACAATCAACCATCAGCTAGACAGAAAAACCGTTAAACAATTTAAATTAAATTAGCTCACGTGCGCACCAACAACCTCACTGCTCGAACGTCAACTGGCAAATGGGCGCCACGCCTTCGTTCGACCGCTTTTATAGAGATCGCCGGTAACGTAAAAAACAAAAAGAATTGGCTCTAATAATATTTATTTTTCTTAACATAAATATAAAAGTAGTAGTAGCATAGGTACATATAAAAACACGATCGACAACGCCCAAGTGACTCCATCGCTGTTGCATGACTCCATACTGTGACTATCTATTATCAAACGGACTGTTTGCGACTTTGCCGACATAGTGGAATCTATACACGTCTTCAATTAATCTCCTGATCCATGATCGGATCCCAGGATCCAGATACAATAATTTTTATTGTGTCTGTTTTCTTCCTCGCCTTTATTATTTCTAAGTCACTTGGGGTCGGCTTTTCTGGTCTAACCGGATTTGACTGGATATCAGTTTTTAGACGGAGCCGCTGCCAGCTGACCTACTAAATTCGAAGGCTAACGATACCTTAAGGCTAGACCAGTGTCGGGATATTATAGGGCATTGACTTCCCAATAACGACTGCCATAAATGTTCATGGCAGCTGGGACCGACGGCTAAACGTGCTCTCCGAGGCACGGAGCAGGCGATAATTGTCAATCAATACTCACATAATTTCGAAAAGTCATATAACTTCTGACAGTCATAGGTGCGCGTCGTGGATTCGAACCCGAGACCGAGACACATCGCAGTCTGTTGGTCTCCCCACTAAGCTATCGCTGCTTTTTTATTGTGTCTGTATGCCGTCTAAAACGGTATATTGAATGCTACTAAAACTATTTTCAACTAAGTAACGTTAATAAACCTAACTACTTATAAATGAAACAAATTCAATTAAGTGGTATAAAAGAGTAATGACTAAATGATGTAGCACTTTTTTCAATTTTCATCGTGTCAAGTGTGCAAAGCCGGTGACAGAAGCTAGTATCCTGTCAATCCCCGTGTGTAAAGCCCCTTGAAATTGCAAACCATTTCTGCTGACGACGTTGATTTGTAAGTCGGCTTTGTGTGGAAAATTATGTTTCCATTTGAATTAACGCGTGAAATATATGGCAAATGATTCTCGTTTCTTTTCAATACCAGAATTGGTTGTAAGTTCACTTTTATGAACTTACAACCAATAATACCTAATACTTTACGTCATCCAATCATTTAACAATGTTTGTGACAACATCAACAGATTCATACTTAGATATTACAACCATTTTTCACAAACGGTCTTGGATTACACGTTACAAGCGAGTCTATTTTTAAGGAGAAAGCCTAGTAGCACTGCCTGACCCGGCAATTGAACTTGATTTCTCACGCAGAGCATTCACACTTACTACTGCTCCCAACGAGACAGTCTTAATCGTTATTAGGAAAAGACCGCGTGAAATAGGTACTATACAAAACTGTGAGTTATACTTGTGTACAGAGAGTTCCGTAGGGTTATTCCCCGTTGCCTCCACCGTCGACGCCACCACTGGTGACAAATGGGATTCTTTTCCAAAAAAAATCCCATTTGCCACCAGTGGTGGCATCACCAGGGGTGGCAATTGGGAGTGGCCACTCATTTTATTTCCAGTTGCCACCAGCGGTGACAGATGGGAAAAATAAATTGATATGCACCCAGTAGTAGCGATGCTAGAACTGAATATATACTGGTTTTTATTATTTGTTATTTTACTTTAGAGATTTCATAATAATCACTCCAACATTGAAGCCTGTGCATACGTATTACCATAAGTATAAAAAATGTAGACTTTACCTTTTTACGAAAGAGTAATCTAAAATGTGGTTGTGGGTTGGAACATGAGATAAAAAAATGTCTGAAATACAAGTAGTTCCGAGTCTCGGTGTGCTTTGTGTCCTTTTGTTTGAATGTTGTCATGTCTTCCGACACAGGATTTGTACCTAGAAGAAGACTGACCGTACATTAATTAATTACTTACTAATAAATATTTTGTATTGTATTGCAATAGCCAAGATAGAGTTTATCTTCAAAACAAGACCTTATAAATGGATCATATTATTACTGCAATATATGGCTGCAATGTTTTGATCAATAGTTCGGTCAGCTCAAAAACAATTGAAGGCATCGGTCATTCCTAAGATCATTATTTGGAGCTACATGCAAAAGATTATAAAATTGTCATGTATGACTAATATACATTGCAATAAAAATGCCTATTTAAAGCACCTCAGCATTAAACATTGCCTTGTAAATAGTCATTCAACAAAAAACTATGGCAACGTTGCTTAACCCGATCGATTCGTATAAAATATACGAGTACATTCCTCTCGAACCGTTCCAAACGCATGTACGTGACAGCAATTTATTTATAGGACAAATAAAAGCGAATCGATTCCTAGGATAATAAAACATCCAGATAAAACGATATCGGACTTTAGATATTGGGAAAACCGTCACCGATACAACATTTATCTGCATAAAGTATGGCGCAATATTGTGCAATGTTAAACGACACTAGCTGTATATTTAAAGCGCTCGTTGGTTTATGCGTCACACGGCGCGTTTCACATAAGCGGCAAACGCACTTCTTTTGCTTTCTCAAGATGACAAACGTCTAACGCTTTGATTGACGCTGCGTTCAACGTAAGAACAAAACCTAACAATTTATATATAAAAATAATAATATCAACTCTGTATTATATGACACGGGCGTCTGGTTAGTGTAAAAAGGGTTAAGTTAATATACTAATATTATCGTCAGAGCGGGAGATCGGAGCGCTTAAAACCTCTCCCCAACCGCAGAACCGGGCGCCGAAGGGCGCGAAATGACCTCCAGCCCCCTGAGGTTTGACCTGGGGGTGGTGGGCTGCGTGGGCCTACTCGCCATCCGATCAGCACCAGGTCCGAGAGGCGGCGTGTGTACCCACGTGCGCCTCTGTCGTCATTGTCCTCCCCAGGGGGATCCCTGGAGGAAGTATTTTTTGGGAAATGGCCTGCCGTTTCACACGGCAGGCCGAAACCACGGTGGGGACGCGATTGCATGTGAAAGCGATTCGCACGGCCTGACCGTCCATGGTTATGTCGAGGAACACCGTGGTAATTACATAGCTAATTTAAATCCATCTCTTACCATTAGAAAGCTGCTTTAGAAGTCACATAGGCTATATAACATTACTTTGCGAGCCACGGGTGTAGAGCGGTAATTATAAACGTGGATGATACAGCGGGGGAAAGCTAGTAAAATAGTACGTCGCAATCGCAATGCATTCAACGCACCGTATGACGCATAAATGAACAGGACGCTTAAATAAAAGCAATTAGATTGACAGAGTATAGATACTTTCAGTTACTTTAATAGAGTAATGTGCTAATGTATTTTATATCTAGCTCGGTGGCTCAACGGTAGTGTATGCGATTGATGTGCACAGTCTCGGATTTAATTCCCTGTTCGGGCAGTGCCATTGGTTTTTCTGACAAAAAAATCTCAGTAGCAGTACGTAGTCTGGAAATATAGTAACGGCAATAGGACTGCTCTCTTTTATTTGGAACCTTAAGACAAAGCTGGTGACGTGTGGATGTGTACACCGTAGCCAACCTCTTTGGGGTTGTAGGCGTGAGACTATATACATATGTATGTAATATTTTCAACTTGTTTCTTTCTTTACTTTTTTTATTTAATTTAACTATTTAATAACGATCGTCTGGACGATAAATTAATTAAATGTTATCTTATCTTGTGTCCTTCCAGTCAGTACAGACCGGCGACACTTCGACCCAATGGGATCTTTTGTGTCGGCTGCCCCAACAACGACTACCATAGATGTTCATGGCAGCCGGGACCGACGGCTTAACGTGCTCTCCGAGGCACGGAGCAGGCGATAGTTGTCAATCAATAGGCACATAATTTTGAAAAGTCATGTAACTTCCGAAAGTCAGAGGTGCGCGACGTGGGTTCGAACCCGAGACCCTCTGCATTGCAGTCTGTTGGTCTCCCCACAGACCTATCGCTGCTCTTTTTTAAATAAATTAAACGTTACTTCAACGGTTTATCATTTAACATACTACGGAGACAACAGCCTTTTTTTTCTAAGTACCGAAAGATCCAGAACCTTTTCTCGTTGCTCGTTTGCCCTTTGGTAACAGTCACCACGGAAGCAGCCGCGGTCCGCTTGGCCAGCCGACATACGTCGGACACTAACGGACTTTTCATTCTTCTCCTTCGCGCTGTTGCATAGGATTCCATATCCTAACTTCATAACTATAACTAATGCAATATAAATGCAAATGTGAGTTTGTTTGTTTATTACGCTTTCATGCTCTAACTTCTTGACCAATCATCATGAAATTTCGCATACATTTTGGCAGCGGTATAGAAAAGTACATATGATACATTTCATCCTGGAAAGGTACTGTTCCCGAGGTACTCTTCTCCTTTATTGTCAAATATAAAAGTAATCTAGTATATTTTATAATTGCAGACGAATTGCCGGCAAAAATTGAACACCTTACAATACAATGACATATGACGCTATAGCCACCACTGAACGAGTGCATTATCAACCAACCTCAACATGTCTGATTCAACAACTCTCTAAATAGTTACTGTTCAAATATAAAGGGGCATTTATAAGGTGTCGTCGACAAAGGGGGCACCGCATCACCGCGACCGTAGCCTTAAAATTTCTGTAAGCTTTCGTTACATTACTTCCCCGACTTTGTAGACTTATAATTTATTGATTTGGGCAACGATTAGAAGTTATATTACCACTTCCATGTAAGAACTTGTTTACTGTAATAAACATAACATCTGGAGGAGGAAAAATTACACCGGTCTCACTAAAATGTTGAAATATTCATACGAACATTAATCTTATACCTCAAAAGAAAGGCAGAGGAATACTAGAATTATATTTCGCCAACTACAGTTTTCAATCCCACGTAGTAGGGGTCTATTGTCGTTTTATAGGGTACAGTTAGTGACTCCGAGTTGCCACTGAGAATTTTTTACAGGAGCATCCAACAACGCTTTGCCCGACTCCGAGAATCGAAGCCGAGACGCCATGTACAGCAGTCAGAAAATCTGTATATTTGCATGCTTGAGGTAATTATATAAGAATCTATATAATGAGTCACTGAAACCATTTAGACTAGACACTATAAAAAAATATTTTGTCTGGGCCCCGGCATCTAAACGTTGACTTAAGAATTAAAGCAAAAATCTGAATAAAATAAGTACTAAGATAAAAAACCTTAGAGAACACATAATTTTAAACATAAAGCATAGTCTCTGCTTCTAATGGCGTCTGTGGCTAATGTCTATTGTGAGATGCGGTATAGTGAACATAGAGGAGGATTGTTAGTAACAGTTCTGAGCAGGGGATGATGAAATTATGGAACTACCGTTGTCTACATGTAAAAAGTACGCTATTATATTATATTTGAATTTATTTAATTATATATATATTTGAAACAAAATAGAGTATACATTTGAATAACTGAATATACAGAGCCATCTAGAACTAGACATTAATAAAATTATATTTATTCATATAGGTCACAAAGTAACACCTATGAACGTCAAAGTTACAGTTATTGGTGTGAATTTACAATTACCTGTTGCTATGTCCAGCAAAGCAAGGGCGTAAAGCCATTGAGAAGATTTTGCGACTTCGACAAATTTCAAATTCTGTTTCATTGATTATGCCTCTTTTATAAATCATATTCTATCGTAATATTATAACTAAATTCTCATAAGTATACTAAAATAAAGGCTTTATACTGTTCTCGTATTAACGGAGTTTAAATTAATGTACATCGGGTTGCTGTTTAATTTTTTTGTTGTTACCGACAAATGTTGTGAATGATTTTGGTAACACCTTTACAATATTTAAATTATACCTATTAACATATTGTAGTGCTACATACTGATAGATGGTACCTGTAATTATGTGAATTTATAATTAATATTTTTTTTTTGTTTATTAATAATTGGGTTACAATATACTTACACTTAAACTATCACTATTCCTGATGGGCCTTTTAGTATGAGAAAAGACCCAGCAAGGATAGTGAGTATAGACAATTTAAAAACAGAAGTGATATAATTATATACAGGGTGTCCGGTATTTAATGGATAACCTGGAAATGTCTTATAGGGGAACTGATGGCCGTTCAGAAAAAAATATGAAAGAAAATCTATCCTAACTACTACCTGAGATATGTGTTTTTTTTAAATTACCTTGTATAACTTTCTTGTATACTACGACCATAAATGAATGAAATCCATCGGTTGTTTTATTATTAAACACTAATTATGCTAATAGATAGACAGTCAAAAGCATGCTATGCTAATATAGCTTGCACTTTTTAATATAATTCTTTTCTTTTTAATTTTTTTTTTTTTTTTTTCATTTTTTCTGAACTGCCTTCAGTTCTACTATAAGACATATCAAGGTTATCCATTAATTACCGGACACCCTGTATACTAAATAATACCAGTTCAGAATATAGAAAAACAATCCCAAATCGCCGCCAAAACCTTTTGATCGGTAGCAGTTTGCGCCTGTTATTAAATATTAATACGCATAAACCGCTATATCGGCAATCGCGCGGCGCAGCATTGGATAATTACTACCGGCCTTGGCTTAGGAGTCGGGATACTGACCGAGTATACAGCTGAGACGATACGTCCATCGATAATATTGATGAAGGAACATTCCACACAAATCTAAACTAATATTGTAAATGCAAATGTGATTTTGTTTCTTTATTACGCTTTCACTCCTTAACTACTCGACCGAACTTTATGAAATTTCGCATACACATTGCCAGTGATACAAAAAAGGACATTGCGTAGCATACATCCAGAAAACGCGAGCGAAGCCGTAACTAATAACTAGTGCTATAATGAACTAAAGATTAAATGTTAGAGGTGCTGTACTCGGTAGTACAGCACCTCTAACATTTAATCTTTAGTTCTTAGAGTGGTACTTTTACGTGCAATCTAAATACGGTTACTTAGATTGCACGTAAAAGTACCGCTCTATGAACAGTGAGATCATACGATATACTTACGTGATAGAGAACGATAGTCTACAATATCAATATGAGTGAGCGTGATAATACTATTTATATAATTCAGGTGTCCTGTTAGATGACCACATCCTTTAGAAAGGTGACCATATTTGAACGTATTAGGGCGCATCTATTTTGTAAAACTTTGAAAATGAACCCACGTTAAAAAATCAATACACTGCAGTCAAACGTATATTTGTAATATTATAATATCCTCCTCTCCTATAATACCGGCCTTTTCTCAGTGTGAGAAGGGTTAGGCCTTAGTTCACCACGCTGGCCGTGTGCGGGTTGACAGACTTCAACTAACTTTAAGAACATTAAAAAGAACTCTCCGACATGCAGGTTTCCTCATAATTTCCTTCATCGTGAAAGCGAGCGGTAACTATTTAATACGCACATAACTTCGGAAAGTTTGAGATGCGCGTCTTGGGATCGATACCCGCGTACAAGTTCAATGGTCCCTATTTGAAATACATTATTTCTTTCTAATTATTTACCGCAATAAATCAAAACATAACAAAGGCAGTAGAGAATAAAAATTTGCGAAGCATTAACACAAAGAAAAATAAACACCCTCTGCTGAGTCAAGGACCTCTTTTCGAAGCCCACTTAACAACACAGCAGGTACCATCTTGTTGCCCACGAGAGTTCGCGAGAGGCCTCAAGTACCCTCCAACCCCCCAAATGCTCATTAATAACCACTTGAAGGGTTAAGTGCCGATCGTGCTATAGTTGCCGAGTTGCGGTATTGAGACCTTGAGGTCTTTACTACCTTTACGTTTCACTAATTAAGTGGGGAACAATGCTAGCCTTTTGTTGTTGATGTGTAAGCGAAATAAAGGGATAAGTAAGCTTAAAGATCTCAACGTTCAATGTTTGCTTGTAGACATTTTCTCATTTTTACAAACAGAAACACGCAAACACAGGATCATCTGTACCTTTGTTTGTTCGACTCCGTCACAGAACATAATAATGTCCTTCAGACCACGATGGAAAGATGAAGTGCAAAAAGATATGAATGAGTGTCAAGTGATTGAAGACGAGGTCGAAGATAGAGCGAAGTGGGGGCAGAACATTAGGAACGCTGACCCCATCACCATGTGGGACTTAAGCTAGGAGAAGAGAGAGAGAGACCGAGAGATCGAACTTAAAGTCTTTCAGACTTAATTCTGGTCATGGCAGCCAATCTTAATGGAGGATGACTATCAGCAGATAATATAGTGCACAAGTGTGTGTGCAAACGTAAGTGCACTCCCTATTCTTTTACTTTTATTACTCACGGCAAATACGATGGCAGTATGATACGACTGGAGATAATTATAAAGAAGATCAGGCGCAGGAACATCGGCTTTAGGTGCTTTCCAAGGCACGGGGGTGGGTAACATCGCCGACTTCCTAACTCTGGGCTGCTATTGAGGTTTCTTAGCAGAAAACACAATACTTTTTTGTTGGTCTGACCCGGAATTCGAACCCAAGACTTCAAACACGGCAGACGCATTCACTTCCGCTGTGCCACGGAGGCAACAGTATAGTCAGCATAGTCCATTAATCTGTCAATTGCTGGAATGTAAGCACCCCGCTTCGGTAGCCAGACTAAATTCTTTTTTAGTTATGTCGCGCCGTGGGCGGGCCCTACAGACAAAACGTTAATAAACATTGTAGATATTGTGAACGTGACTTCACTTTCGCTTTGGTTGACTAACAACTATTGCAGTCAATGTTTATATAAAATATCAGATCCTCAGAACCTTGACTTTTTATAAAGGAGACATTCAAGTATAACGTGAGCAAGGTTCTAGACCTTGGTCCTGACAGCAAAAGTAAGCATAAACATCATCCGAAATAAACATAGCAAGGCTACTGGCAAAACTTGACTATAAATTGAATACTACCCCAACGCTACGATTTCTAAAGTAAATGTGTAATGTTTTGTCGTTTATCTACAAACAGCATCGTAGTGCTGTCGCCGCAATAAGTGCAGTGGGTTCGAATTCCACACAGTACAATTATTATTTGTGTAATCCACAACTAATAGTTATGAATCTTTATTGTAAAAAACTAAACTAATTAAATGAGCTCAAATAAGTTTTACAAGGAGCTATTATATAATGCAGCTTTCTGCCTCCTAGCTTCATCATTCAGTTAATTTAAAATACTATCTATTGTCTAATCATCCACATAAAATATACTTGCAAAGTTTCAAACCAACACCACAATAAGAAATTTAAGAAACTACTTCTACGAATTATGTTTACGTATTTCGTTAGTTTCTGCCAAGTAAAGCTAATAACAGAGTGTTAAAATAGAATGTCTGCTACCTCTCTAATAAATTTAATGTAAAAGGTGGAAAATCAACTACTTAACGTAATCAATTTACATAAATAATATAGTTTCTGTTTACAGTCGGTTACTGTAATACCCATTTATGGCACTATCTAATCAATAAAACTAATTTGGTTGAAAGCAACGTTGTTACGACATGCTATAAATTATTCTAGTGTTACTTCTTATAGACAAGCGAGTCAGGAGTTACAAGTCATTAGGGACGCAACTGGTGAGAGCATTTCTTAGGTTGTGTCCGTATCTTACAAAGAATTTGACGCTAATTACCTTGTTTTGGCATATTGATCTAGGACATTTCTTAAGATAAGTACATTGACATTCTAGAAATGTCTGGAATCCCTTTATATAAAAGCTCCTTAGGCTTTTAAAACTAAACTCGCTGGATATGGACCATTTATTATCTACTAGACAGTATCGTAAACCTGGGCGTTTGGAGCTTACGCAATTTTAGGTACTTTTTATACACAAAGATGACAAACAGACTTACAGCGCGTTTGATAGTAAGCGTTCTGTAATCTACGATTGCTTGCAACACCTGGCTGCCATTCTAGAGAAAAGGAATTAGATAGGTTGAAAAAAAGAAAAAAGTGGAAAGATTAGGTTTGCAACATAAAATAAATTTGCAGCAGCATTTTATGAATTAAAAATGTCTAATTATTTTTCTATAGTAATAAATTGTGATTAAAATAAGTACTTTAACTTATTGAGTAGCAGCGGTACACCGGCGGCCAGACACAGTAGGTTTTCAATTGTGTCTGGCATTCCAACAATTGACAGGTCAAGTTTTATTTCAGAAAAGGTGAAATAAATGATCATTAGTGTGTATGATAAAGCAATTTGATATCTCAAAATTTACTTATGTCGCTGATTGTACTGATGTTCCTGTTACTACATAGGTTTACTTCCTAAACAAGACGGTACATATATATGCCTTTGCGTAATTAGGTGAGTATTAAATAGTTAATTATCGCTCGATTTAACGGTGAAGTAAAACATCGTGAGTAAACCTGCTTGCCTGAGAGTTTTCCATAATATTCTTGAAGATGTGTGAAGTCTGCCAGCCCTCATTAGGCCAGCGTGGTGTACGACGGTGCCCAGTAGTGGGACAGTTTTATACAGGGCTAATATTATTAAATATACAGCAGGCGTATATGTACGTACGTCTATACATTTTCAATTTAACACACTATTAAATTAAGTACGCCCAACGAGAACGAAGCATAATACCAAACCAAACCTATTCGTAGTTCATCTGTATCCCAGAATTATAATTAAATTATTTAGCTAGGGATGTTTGGGTCGAAACGTCAGTACGAGATCAAATACATCCTCCGAAGGGTTGATTCGAAAGGGAACGTAATAACACGAGTCGGTTGCAACCACTCCGTTTTGTAATCACATTAGCTGTTCAAATGGAACTAATAGAACAAATTATGTATTGTAGGAATAACATTATGGAATCTACTATGTTCCTAATACATGTTGAATATTTGAATTAAATGTACTCATCGCAGTATACAAGTAAGGAGGTTTTAAAACTTCGGCTTCCGCCAATCAAACTTTACAATCGCACGCTACCAGTGATAATCTTTGCCATAAGACTGACAAGATAAAGATGAGCTGGGTATCTCATACTTGTGTCTCATAGGCTTTTATAAACATAGACACAAATAACACTCACTAGCAATGGCAAGGCGACCTCTTGAACAACTGTGTCATCCGAACAGTCATATTTAATTATATTCAAATAAACAACCAGCTTGAAAGTATTTGCAATTAAATTGAAATAATTGAAACTATCTTCATTTCTATAAAGTTATACATACGTTCAAATGACAGTACTAAACGTTGTCCTTTTTGAAATGTAATTATTTAAAACAATTCACCACACAGTGAATATTCCGAGTGTTTCAGATCGCTGCAAGTTTGTCACAAACGTCCGCTTTCGGCTTTGATATGTTTAAACCGTATGCAGATAGAAATGTCAGCTTGATATTTTACAAACGTACATAAATTGTTCTCTGATACCCTCAGGGGTAGACGGAGAAGACGGCTTTTTATTGTGTTGTCAACAGGGGATAAAGGACACAACCTTTGTGCGGGCCATAGTCTTAAAATATTTTCGTTGTGCGGGTAATATGGCGATTCCTTTTTCGTTGCTTTGGTCGCTACGCAAGAGATGTATAATTGCTACGAAAAATAAATTCGTATATTTGAAAATTATAATTCATCAATATTAAGTGGTCGCCACAACCATTCCGCCGAGTGTTGTGAGCTCGATCCCACATAGGACAAAAATTTGTGTGATGCACAAATTGTTGCTCTGAGTCTAGGTGTTTTAATGCTTGTTAAAATCTTCGAGAGACCAAAATTATAAATAGTTTAGCATGCGTCATACTGGCTACCGTAGGAATTAGGTAACCGCGTTCTATTAGGCGGACCGTATGGTGAGTTACCATCATCGTGATGGAAAAAGGACTGGTCTTGATTCTAGTTTCAGTTATAGTCAATTTGATTTGTACAAATAGCAGTGCGCATTGTGCAAAAAAAAAACAACGACGGACGTAATAAAAGGGATAAACATGATTGTAGAACTTTATAAAAAGACTATAAGGCTTAAATAAAACTGGTATATAATTATGGTTGCCGTAGTCTTTGATCGCTTGCACTACCTACCAGAGGTACTTGCCTGTTGCCGAATGGCAAAAATAATTAATTATGGGATGAAAGGAAAGGACTGGAAGAGCTATATAGGAACTTAATGCCTATTTTACCTATTTCAAAAGTAGATACCTACATATAATATACATAGCTCAAACTAAAATTAAAATATTTTGACTATAGGTGATGTTGCTTGGATACCATTTTTTTATATTTGCTTTTATATAAATGAATATACGCTAACGGCTAAATTACTTAATGTTTTATCCGTAAATGTCTATGTAATTGTTTTAGCCGCGTCAAAAACATATTCAACACTAAAAGTATAAATAAAAGGTTAGGTACTCGAATTATTTTTATAGAACTATTTACTTAACCTTAGTACCTTTTTTTTAGCATACCGAAGTGTTTATCATAAAAGAATATAATGATGCGAACATTATATGATCCCGCATTCGAATGTAGATGTCAGTTATTTCGCATATTTGAATGACGATTTGATAACACATTCATCATGTGTTTGTCGTTTTGTTATGGCCAATCAAAAAATTTACTTCTTTGGTAGTCTTTTCACTACACTTCTATTGTATGCACGTACCTGTCGAGAATCTTACACTCCTTTTATTATATAACCAGTTATATAACAAATCAACAAATAATACATTCAATTCACGATTCCAATGTTTATTCGTTAATTTAAATTAGCAATTATAACACCGCTAATTGGCTGTTAATATTCACCATCGTGAATGCTCATTATAAAATCTATTTGATTGCTAGAACCTACAAAAATAACCGCAATATTATACCACGGGTCCAACAAAGCAGATATTCTATTAATTAAATTAATACAGACACGGACAGTTGCAACAAGTATGTGTAAGTAATTAACATAGTTAACAACATTACACGGACTACGGTGAAGCTTAGTTAAATAGGATCTAGTTGCCTCTTGCGGTTTTGCTGCGACCGTAGGCTCTTATATTCGGAGCTTTTACGATGGATGAAATATAGCTCAAAGCAATACCTGACGTTGGTAGTTGAGATTCGAATATAAAAATAATTTTTATTCATTTAGTGTTATGTTTGTGATGTGATGTTATGTGTAGTTCCTTCAACTGAGAAAAATTATTTTGGTGCACGAAATTCGCTACGTACTAATAACGTAGAACTTAAATAAACATTAAAGAGCGATGTATATGTAATAGGTACGCCACTGCCTACATCTTTGGAGATATACTCGATATATATATATACATATGTATTTATAATATAGACACAAAAGTAAAAATAAAAAAAGGGAAAATAAAAGGAGGAAGGGAAAGGGAAATATTCAGATTTACTTTTATCCAATAAATGCAGGTAAAAGTAAGAGTTGAGTCGTACCAATTTAAAAGGAAAGCAGAAAACAGAGAGGTGTGGCGATCTAGCAAAGCAGCAGTAAGAGCTACACTCTTACGTGAAAGAAAATACACAAAATATAGGTTCAAATTTTAGGAATATCCAGAGCAATAATACTCCGCTCCATAAAGATGCCATTAAAACAGTAAAGTCGAAGTCGTAACAATAAATAAATAAACAGTAAATTAAATTGACAGCCGACAGAAAACATTGCAACAGAATAACTAAATTATAAGATATATGGGATAGATCAACTATCAATAAAATGTAAGTGCCAATAATATTTAAATTTATGAACCAATAAATGCCAATCAAAAGAGATAGATATGTATATGAAGAGCTTATGAAAAATAGTTGTTGGAGATACTATTTCATAATACAATATCACACCCTGATATTGATGAAGGATTAGGCAGATTAAGCAGAGAACATGGCCAGTGATCGAGATGGTAGCGTGTGTGACTGGGCTAGTATCACTCTGTCCTGGTGATTTTACTAGATATACTATACAGACTATATTTTATTATAATAAAGATAATTTTTATTTATTGACATAAAAAATAAGATTTTGCTTTACACTAATTCATACATATTACATCAACAGTGTTATAATATATAGTGTAATAAATAATTTAAGCTTAAATTAAAATTATTTTAATAAAACTTATAGTGTATACAAAAATAAATAAAGTTCAAAAGGTTATGTTTAAGCCTACCTGAACTCGGGTACGCCACGATCGTGGCGGTAAGTCCCGTGTTTGAGGAGTGGCTGGAGAGGCGGCATGGCGCCCTTTCCTTCCGGCTGACACAGGTTCTGACTGGCCACGGTTGTTTTGGCCAGTTCCTGTGTCGTATACGCCGGCAAGAGACGCCCGGTTGTCATCACTGTGGCGACTGCCACGACGTTGTTGAGGACACGGCGCTGGACACTTTGGTGGTTTGCCCCGCCTGGGCATCGCAGCGCCGTGAGTTGATCGCGGCAGTCGGATCGGTTACCCTCTCGCTCCCGGCCGTAGTTCAGTCTATGGTCCGGAGTGAGTTCTGTGAGGAAGTGATTTCCATTAAAGAGGCGGCGGAGCGGGAGAGGGAGCGTGTAAACCCTCTCCCCAATCGCAGAGCCGGGCGCCGGAGGGCGCGAGATGACCTCCAGCCACCCTGAGGTTTGACCTGGGAGTGGCGGGCTTTGTGGGCCTGCCCGCCATCCATTCAGCACCAGGTCCGAGAGGCGGCGTGCGTGTTCCCACGCGCGCCTCTGTGTCGAGTCCGTCTCCCCTCTAGGGGGGAGACAGTAGGGTTTTTACAGTGTGAAGTAGTGCCTATATTGGGTAGGTCTTTCGTGTAGTGGCCTGCCGTTTCATACGGCGGGCCGAAACCTCGGCGGGGTCGCGACCGTATACGAAAGTGATTCGCGCGGCCCTGTCGATAGTGGTTTTGTCGAGGAACACCGTGGTAGATTTAGTCGGTATTCCAGGAGGTACATTATTTCTTTTCCATCTTTCTTTTACCCCGGCGAGTTCGACATAATCCCTCCGCCCGCCCCCGCGGAGGGATATGGGTCATTGCATTCCCCCACGTATAAAAAAAAAAAAAAAGCCTACCTGAACTAGGATAAACTTGTGTTTTAGGACATCACTTGACAATTTTATTCAATTACCTACATCTACGATTAAAGGTGTTTAGGAAGTAATATGACAACTTTAACTTTCAATATCATATTAAAACTTCTAGCATAATATTGTCTTCTGTTTACGCGAATGTTATTCATTGAAATTAAACTACTATATACGGCTTCTATGGCGTTGTTTATTTATCACTGTATTACATAATTTTGAAACTGTTACACTACTACTACTATTAAATTTTACTAATTTATAAGCTAATAAAATTATTTAATCTATTAAAACTAACTATGTATATTTAGGTTTACACTTTTCCCGACGTTTCGGTTGCTTTTCAGCAGCCATGGTCACGGTGTCCGTATATAGTAGTTTAATTTTAAAGACTTCTTGCAGTTTTTCTGTGTCCGTTTAATATAATTTTCCTAGGTATGCCATTAAATAATAAATAAAATTTATTCGGCAAATAAAGGAATCACAATGGTGGACTTAAATCAACTTTAAATTAAATCATTCTTCCTTTTTTTCTTTTTCGTGTGGTTATTGGCCAACCTGTTGTCAAGAGTTGTTCAAGCCGCCCGTAGATCCCTGCCATGGCCTAACGACTGCCGTCAATTTGGCAACAACCGGGACCGACATTTTACGTTCCCTCCGCAGCACGGAGACGCTCAGATGAAATAGCACTAAGCGGTTACCCATCTATAGACTGACCGCACCCAACGTTGCTTAACCTCGCTAATCATTCACCGATCAGTGAGTACAACTGGTTATGAGCGCCTCAATATCTAACAAAAATCTTTATATCTAACAATAACTCAATGCCTTAATACTAGTTTATAACCAAAACATGATAGGTACAAAAAAAATTATAACTAACATTATATACATATGTAATAAATTATTTTTTATTAAAAAGAAAAAAAAAACATATATTTAATATTATCAAGGTTTATTGTCCTGTTATGTGTATATACGCATAGTGTGATAATAAGGCTTTTATATAAAAGAGGTTGATTAAGAGTATATACAACAAATATATATTTGTTAGATTAATCAAGGTAACTAACCAGACTGTACGGACGATGTAGTGGGTTATGTGGTCACCTCGCTGCCAATGCGCCGGATATTGTGAGTTCGATCTCCACACGGGTTACAAAATTGTGTGTTCAAAAAATATATGATCTGAGTCTAGCCATTTTTCATGTCCATTATTTAAATTTTTGTAAAGTCATAGACACAGGCCTTATTGCTAGTGAGGAGTAGGAGTAGGAGTTGTCTTGACCTTTTCTGGCCCAACCCAGGTTTCAAACTTGATATTTCATACCTACATCGTAGCCCTATGTGCAGCTAGACCAACAAAGTTAATTTATATAGTATCAAATAAATGCCGAAGCTGTTTATCAAAAGGATTTATTAACTTATTGCTTCGTTGCCCTTCGCCGGTGAGCCGTTCCACGTGGGAAGTTTTAAGCGTAAACTCTAGAAATAAGGTATTTATAAGAATAAAGGTAAAAAAATCCAGGGGTGAGGTAAGTGTGCAACGGTTAGGACGTTTACGTAGCAGAAAGCATCAAGGTCAAAAATGGAGTAGGTTCTCCATTCTAGATATTTCTCGGAAACACTATTTTTCTGGATGAAATGAAGTTTCTTCTGACAACGCGTATGCGAAATTTCACGATGATCGGTCAAGTAGTTAAGGCATGAAAGAGTAACAAACTCACATTCGTATTTAAACTATTAGATACCGGTTCTCGGCATCGGATTAAGCGATTTGGATATTTATATTTTTATTTATACGCTAGGCCAACGTAGGCCTTACAATGTTACTATGCCATGGGAAATTTACAAACATTTAAACAACGGACATAAGAAACATCTAGACTTGGGACAACCATTTGTGGATCACACAAATGTTTGTCCAGTGCGGGATTCAAACCCATAACACTGGGTTTGGTGGCAGTGGCGAGGCGACCAGTTAAACCGCTACGTCATCCGTGAAGTCAAAGGTCAAAGCCGTTGTGTCTCGATATCGGCTACAGAAGGATGCATAATCAATTATGTATAACCTATATATGTCACTGTCATTTAAAATCTGATTCAGGCTATTTTGTTATTAGTAACTAAATTATTGTTTTGAACGAATTAGAAGCGTTATGAATGCTCTTACCGTGAGCTAACGTGAATGAGATAGCAACCATTCGAATTGCTTTAACTGTTTTGAAAGGGATTTGTTGAACTGATTCTATTTTGAGAATAACAGAAAAACATAAAGAATAAATTGACTTAAGTAAGAATATTTACTTTCTTTTTTTTAATAATAAGTAATTATAATAGGAATCTCTACTAGGACCTATTTATACAACATATCTGGTTCTTTTCTTTATATAATACTAGCTTTTGCCCACGGCTTCGCTCGCGTAAAAATAGGTTAGGTTAGTATATATTAGTACTTTTTTAAATATCCTATATTACTCAGTTATAATATAGCTTTTTAATGGCGAAATAATTTCTTAAATATTGAGTTGTTTTTGGATTAAATCCTTATAAACAAACAAATAAAATAAAACCTTAACAAATTATAGACCTAAACCTTCCCCATAAATCACTCTGTCTACCGATGAAAACCACATGAAAATACATTCGGTAGTTTTTGAGTTTATCACGAATATACGGACAGACGCGGTGAGAACTTTATTTTTTATTATGCATTGATGATAATTGAGCATACATTAAACTCTATTGTGGTCCCATATAAATTTTGTTAAGTTCTGATTTAAATTGTTTAATGAAACTAGTCATGAATAACAGTCCGCGTTGGTTAAATACAATTGGAAATTTAATTAAGGCTAATAGATTATATTTATTTTTTGCTTTGATGTGGTTTAGATGTCGGTTTATTTTTTATATAAGGATTTGATTATGTTTTTTAATTAGTTTAACATAGCTATCTGCCTTCTTGATCTCGTGACGTAAATTTGCGTCCAATTTTGAAGTCCTAGGTTGATACGGGTGCAGTCTTAATGGAAAAGAAAAATAAAAACCCAGTAACACTTTGTCCGATCGCGGATTCAAATCCGAGACGAGACGAGAGACCTCATACACAGCAATCAAACTCACTACCGCTGCACCAAGGGAATGCTATAGAAGAGAATTATACTCTATTTTAACACGAATATAATTTAGAAAAAGAATTTCGAGTGGCCGAAGACTTGGGGGAGGCCTATGTCCAGCAGTGGACATCTCTCGGCTGAGATGATGATAAACTTAGAAAAGTCAGAAGTCCGTACCATGGGATTGTCGGCCTCGATGGCGTAGTGGTCAGTGTAACCGACTGCCACGCCTGAGGTCACGGGTTCGATTCCCGCACAAGTCAAACATTTGTGTGCATGAACATGGATGCTTGTATTGGTCTGGGTGTTTCTATGTATAATATGTATGTATTTACAAAATAATTAGTATATATCCATTGTCTAGTATGTGTGCATCGGTGTTGTGTGTATGTGATATAATATTATTATCATTATTGTACTCGAAACACTTATTTTGCTTTGGACGTTTACCTTACGCTTTTTCGTTAATATTAGAGGTGTTATTAAGCAACCTCATTGATAAAGTACGTATTTTAATTTAAGCGATATCGTGCCATCACATTATCTGATAAAGTTATTGATTGCCAACGCGGTACAACAATTTGGGAATTTCGTGGAAACGATTATGAGGTTTTATTATAATGACATGAAGATAAAACACATTTAGTAAAGGTATTTGTGTAGAAAACCCTTCCTAAATACTTTGGCGTGAATGTTATAATGTGTTCATGCCAAAAAATTTACGATTAAAGATAGATGTGTTTAATCCAAGCTTGATAACTTTATTAATATAGGAAAAACAAAATTATAAAGTCTTGATGAATTTATATAAATTATCGACTTAAGCGTTACTTGATAGAATTCCATTGTAATAATATAATTGCAAAGAGGAACCCACTATTCACCAATAGGCTGACCACTCTAATTATTGCAATAGTAAAAGGTTACCAATACTGAACTCCTCTAATAATAGACAATCACGTCGTGGGTTCCGAGCGCACTCCGACTTGCAACATAGAATTTTTTTTTTGAAAACCTAACGCCCCCACTTTTTACACTTATCCTGTGTCGCGGGGGAGTTTACAAACATTCAAATAATGGACACAAAGAACACCTAGATAAGGAACTACCATTTGTGGATCACACAAAGTTTTGTCTAGTGTGGGATTCGAACATACAACACTCGACGCAGTGGCCGTTGCGAGGTGACCACTTGAACCATTACGGCGTGCAGGCTATATAACTGGTGAAATGTGAGTGTACAATATCTCTGCTTACCGCTTAAGACTGCGCCGCGCGAAATGTGCCAGAACATGCGGTCACAGTTAAGTTGATAAAATCAACACGTTTTGTTTAATACAAATATAAAATATACATTTACTGTAACAATGAATGTGTCTATAATTACTCCGTGTAAAAAACTTAAAATAATTAATATTTTCGCCTACAATATTACGTAAATTAGCACGAAAAATGCAAAAACGTAAGCTCGTGTTACGTGATTTTTAGATTATAACAGTAGAAATCTATCCTATTTTACAACTTAAACGAAACATAAATAGTTATATTACAATTTGTCGGGCCCAAAGTTATTGGTTGACAATAAAGATACATATTTATCAAAAAATCACTTCAAATCCTCCATACGATTTTACTATGGCGGCCGCGCGCCGATTTGAATATCGAGCTCTGTCATTCAGTCCAACCGCGTCTTACGCTCGGCGCAGTCTTAATGATATACAGGTTTAAGTATTTGCCTCGCTGCTGCTATTGCGCCGAGCGTTGAGGACCACAAGTAGCAGTGTCGAGTTAGGTTGTTCTTTATGTCCATGGTTTCAATATTTATTAAGATAGATAGATAGAAAGATTTTATTTCAGACCGGAGTCCATAGGGTTATTAAGTCCCCCACGACACACAAATTAATTATTGCTAGTACAGGAGAATACTTTATTAAAAGACGAGGTTGTTGGCTATTGTGATGTATTGGTAGCTCAAAACAATATAGACATACCCATATTTATGCATTATATCTATTTTTATTCATCTCTTCTTATAAGAGAACAAATATATTTTTAAGGCGGTATAATCAAATAAGAAAATTATGTAAAATGGGTTATTGTATTATACGAAAATTGAAATTAAGACTTACTTGAATCTTTTCGCTTTGTGGCAGACACGTATTCTAGAAAGGACTGGAGTATTAAAATGCTATTTGAGTTAATTGTTGGACTCATTAAGGTAGTACTGTTCATTAGTAAAGTGTCGTTCTATTAGAATTAGTGCTTGTGCTTAGGTTTGGTTAAGCTTAGGCCTTAATTATATAATAATATTATCAGGTACATGATTAAGTAATCCTAACTAATATTAAAAATGCGATTGTGATTATTTTTGTAGCGCTCTCACGCCTTAACTAATCGACTGACTATTATGGAATTTCTTTTACATGTTCTCAGGGATACAAAAAAGGACATAAGGTACCGTTCAGCCAGAAATATAGTTCTGTTCTCGAGTGGGTGAAGCTGCAAGCAAAGGCTAGTAATAATATAATTGGGTCGGTGAGAACTCCCTTATTAATCGTGTAGCATAAATTTGTATTTCCGTTTATTAATCGTGAATCGTTAATGTTTTCAAATGTTGATGTAGAATGTTAGGAATTTCATAGTAGGTTTATAGCAGTACGGATTCTAGAATTGTGCCCAGTTGGCGGCAATTGGCTCGCTTATTACGTGGGACTTAGAAACATAGTTGGCGAATTGTGGATATAGCCTATCGATTCGACAATATGCAGGCGTGAATGTGGCATATGTGGCTGTGTGTGTGTAGGAACATGATCGGTTGCAAACATAAGTGAAATTTCTACCACGGCTACAAAGAGACAGACAGCTTCATATAGAAAATAAAAGGATTGGTCTGGTAGAAAAATTATTGGATTTTGCTCGGCAATCAAAACTGGGGCCTTACCACAACCTCTTAAAGCATTGTCATTGTATGCGCGAAAGAGACATCTTTGACAGTGACAGGCAGTGCGTTATGACACAACTTGAAGAATACAATGTGGAAGAGATACTATATTGTGATAGTTGACCATCCACACAAAGCTTAACAGCGCCGCCTGTAATTTTCCTAATGTAATACGTCAATACTTTACTAAAAGATATTATCCAACTCATTACAGTAGGTACCCGTATGCCTATCAATCAACTTTATCAGACATGCCTTCAGAATTTACTGATAAAATACAAAAATAGAATATCCTAGAACATGTATAATTAAATAATATAAGTGATGTTACGAAGCTAGTTTATTTTATTTGAGGTTTCTTTACACGAATATGATAAGGAGATGTTACCTTTCTCTATATATATACATTATTTTACTACGGAACCTTAATTACTATTTAAATAGCTTAAATATAAACTAGTTTAAATGTAAGACATTATTATGAAAAATGATAATTAACATTACCAAAATACTCAGCAAGAACTTATATACATGTTTTTTAATTGGAATCATTTAGAGTAAACAGTTTTCATTGGCTTTATTTATTTAGACGTCACGCATTTAAAAAATTATATATGTATATATTCTATCACATACACACAACACCATCTCGCCCAAACTAAGCAGAGCTTGTATTATGGGTACTAGACTATGGATGAACATACATATATACTTTTTTTTTGTAAATACATACATATTATACATAGAAACACCCAGACCAAGACAAACATCCATGTTGATGCACACAAATGTTTGACTTGTGCGGGAATCGAACCCGCGACCTCAGGCGTGGCAGTCAGTTACACTAACCACTGCGCCATCGAGGCCGACAATCCATTGTCTAGTACTCATAGTACAAGCTCTGCTTAGTTTGGGCTGGATGGTGTTGTGTGTATGTGATACATTTGTAAACGTCTTCTGTCATTGCTTGCTGTCCAATATTAATTCACAAACGGGTTAAGTCCTTTGACGACAAGACGCTATATTGCCGGGATCAGCGTTTTGACAGTTTAAATAGTCAGTGTATTTTGCAATGCATTTTTACCCGACTGCATCAGAAGAAGGGTAATGTTTTCGAGCGTATGTATGTATGTATGTAAGTGTGTATGTATGTCCGTTTCTTTGGCACGCCCAACAGCCCAAACGGCTGGACGGTTTTTGACATATGAGGTATCGTTGAATTCATCAGAATTGTGGTAGTGATTGATTGATGAATTTGAATTTGTATGATATGTAGTTATTTCATTATTTGATAAAGTAAGCTTACAAAACAATGCATTAGTCAGTCGAATTTTATATAGATACAAACTGTCCGGACAGACGTTGCCCTGAACAGGCGGAAAAAAAAAACAAATCTAAACCATCCTCGAGGATGGTTTAGATTTGTTTTTATCCACTTAAACACACACAAAAAAAATTCATTCAAATCGGTCCAGCCGTTTAGGAGGAGTTCACTGTCAACACACGTACAGAAGAATTATATATATAAATATTGTGATACTTGTTTTTCTCTTTTCAATTCATTACTTTTAAGCAGTTGGATTTTTTGTTTTTATAATAATAATAAACATTAAAATAAACATTGTTGGTAGGGTCTATAGACTCCACTATATAATGTGAGATGGTTTCCAAAACTTAGTCACATAGCATATTAGTATATTGGTACTTAAAAAGTAGAATAAGCCATTGACCCTAAAGTCGTGAAGCAAAAAACGAAACTACAGTTCGTAAAAGTATTAGCGTCGAACAAAGGTCCAATATGGGTATAGCCGGATGTAAATCAAGATTGTAATATAAAAGTTAGTCCCTCGCCGGGTGGCGGCCCTAACGAGGTGAATGATGGGACTTATACCGAAACCTTCGTGGAACTTATTGGTACATTAGCTATGTAGGTTAAAGACTCAGGTCACTAGTAAATTGATTTTTGAATCGGTTTTACTGGTTTTATTTATCTTGTTACAAATATAGGCAGTCATATTTTTTTCATTTACGGCAAAATTAGTCTAAGATATAAACAATATTGACTCCTTGTTATCATTTTATTAGGTTGGTAGATAACTCGCTACCAAAAGAACTCGAGCAGGCCAATGATTTAGGTTTCCTCTATTCATTTATTGTTATCAAAAAGTGTCAATAGTTATCACGGCTAAACACTGACAAGGTATGGATAAAAAATATTATGGCCCTCCTACATGAATCGCAAATGCTGTGTTCGTTCTGCGTTCAACGTCTGTTTGCATTTATTATATGTACATATTTACCCGTATTTTATTCATTTTTAATAGCCGTTATTAACAGTATTTTTTTTTAATACGCTTTTCTGCATCTTATTCTTGAAATGCTAAACAATAGTCATTCAAACTCATAAGCACGTTTTCTTACTACAACACAGCAAACAACGACATATGTACGTTCGTTTACTAACTTTTTATCACTGCGCCAATTTCAGCTGTCTTCAACATACTCATTTCCTATTATATCCATCCTTGTATGACAATAATGCACAGTCCATGTTGACATTCACATTTCAGCAGCTTGCAAGCGTCTTTTAATTGCCATCTTTATGTCAAGCCAACATTCCACTTCACACAAGACACGAGTACGAGTTTTGCTCTTGTAATTGTCCTCTAGAGATTAACAACTCGTCAGTTATAAAAACAGGTGTTTTAATATTTAATGTTAACCAAATATTAACACCACGAATGCGCCGTTCGTGACCCACTCCCGAGCTGCATGCGTGCATTTCGCGCGCCGTTCCTGTGCCGCACGCACGCAGATCTGGACACACCCTTAGACAAAAACAGACACACTGGACTGTGACGTGACTTTTCACACCATCGTTAACTGAATCTATATTATACTGTAGGTAATAATAATAGGTGCTTGGGTCAAGGGTCAGATGCAGAAGGCGGTCCTCCTCGATACGGCACGCATAGTGAGGAGATTCCTCTCTCTGAACCCCTAACCACCGACAGCTTGGACCTTGTCTCGAAGTCGGTGGGCATCCATAATTTTTATATTTTTAAATGTGTTTTTTTATAATTATATATTTAAAATGTAATTTTTATTGATAAATAGTGAATAAATGTGAATAATAATAATATTCTACTACATACACACAACACCATCTAGCCCAAACTAAGCAGAGCTTGTACTATGGGTACTAGACTATGGATAAACATACATATATACTTTTGTTTTTGTAAATACATACATATTATACATAGAAACACCCAGACCAAGACAAACATCCATGCTCATGCACACAAATGTTTGACTTGAACGGGAATCGAACCCACGACCTCAGGCGTGGCAGTCGGTTACACTCCCCACTACGCCACCGAGGCCGACAAACTAACTATAGTTTCTTATTAATACGGCGCAATTCAAGAAATTCATATTTTCTTATGTTTTAAAATAAACCTAACTAAAAGACTATGTGATTTGCCTAGGTTTTAAACATCTTTATACCAAATTTAATCGACAATAGTCCAGCACTAATTATTTTGTTGGAATACTAGCTGAAGATAGATATGAAGAAGATGTGTGAAGTCTGTCAACCCGTATTGGCTAGCATGGTGGAGTATGGCTTAACTCTTCTCACAATGAGAAAGAGGTCCAGAAGCAACAATGGGTTCATTTATATACGGCGCTGATATTACTCGTGTTTTTATACTAGCTGACTTACAAATACTCTTTCTTTTATGGAAAAGTACATTCAGTTTTAACTTTTCTTAAATTTTCACCTGAACTCTTTTGTCAAATAAGCTATTTGACTATTAAGAACATTCACAAAAGAAAGTGAAGCTCTACCAACAAACAGCTATAAATTTTTATTAACATAAATAGATAGAAGATAGTTCAACATCTGGTATTGACTCCGTTGTTGACGCATGATCTGCACGGATCTTGGTACAGTCAGCAACATAAGTCGACGAACATTAAAAAAAATTGTAAAAGTATTTTATTCATTAAAATCCTTATTAATAATTATTACTCTGTACTTATGAGTTATGATTAAATCAACTAACTTGTAACTATTAATGCTTGACAAATAACATTTGTTATAATAATAATAATAAGAGACAATCGAAATCGCGCAAGTGTGTATCGACTTATCTAGCTGACTGTACTACCTTCCTGACAAACATCCTTAAAAGTCTCCTTGCCGGATGCTGCAACAAAGCGGCACATCGTAAAAACTTTACACCCTAATGACTTTGATGGGCGTAAGTACGCAAGTAGGGGAAGTATGACGATAAAGGAGGGTGAAAAATGTGGTATTTACTGACTCTGATGCGTCACAAAGTAATTATACTTGTACATAATTTTTACGCGCTTTTTCTGCGTAAATTTAGGTCAAAATTTAACTGCATGAATTCATTATAGATAGGATTTGGTTGATATGAACTAGTGGTAAAGCACGCGGTGCTATCAATCGATGGACGGAATAGGACACATGTCTGAGAGATTTTTTAACTGTTTCGTGTCTGCCTGTGATTCGTGTGTAGGAGATTACTCGATTGTTAAACTGCGTAATGGTTAAAATAATCATTAAAGCAATCAACATTTATTTGAATCGATGTATCGCTACGAACGTTATTATTGCTTTATAATGTTTGTTATTGTATATTTTTTTGTTGGAAATCCTTAAATACTTAATTATACTGTTGTTAGTGATTGGTTAGTTTTCCAATAAACAAACGAATGGCTCTAAACATTCTGGTCTGTGTATTTTGCCCGGAAACATGCTAAAGTCATTGATCGGATTTTTATCCGATTTTCACCGATTTGTAGCTGGGATTTGTAGTAAGCTGGGAGCTAAACTTAAATTGTTCTGAAACTTCATACACCACCGTAGCATACACTAATGCTGTACAATTTAGCCGAGGCTAGATAGACATATTATGGTGTATGATAAAAGTACATATGCGAAGCTACGGCTAAACTATTAGCATTCCAAGAAACATAGTCGCGGGTAAATACTAGTACTAATTTATAGTGATTTCCATCCGATTTTCCCTTCACTATTTCATGTTAATCCTAATTAAAAATTATAAATGCTAATGTAAGTTTGTTTGCTACGCTTTCACGCCGAAACTACTCGACCGATCATCATGTAATTTTGCATAAATATTGTCAGAGATACAGAAAAGGACATATGGTACCTTTTAGCCAGTTAAAGTACTGTTCTCTAACAAAACCGCGGGCAAAGATTGTACAATTTAATAATAAGGAAGTTATAACACCCCTCAATCTTTCAACTAACTTACAACAACGATACCTATAAAACGGTAAGTTATTTTCTTCAGGAGAATTTCCTCCAAGTAAATTATATTTAGTACTTATATAAATTGTGAGTTGCTTGGTAAAGTGGTTTGCGGTTCTAGCTAGTCGAGATTAAAGTGGGCCGAACAAGTGCAGTCAGTGGGCAGCCCTATTTGTGTTTGCGTTCCATTTCATTACGGATTTATTTTATACTAGATTTTCCCGCGTAAATGTAGGTTAGGTTAGATAAAAGCACTTTTTTCTGGATGAAAGGTATCCTATATCCTTTTCTGCACACCTGATAACGTGTATACAAAATTTCATGACGATCGCTTCAGTGGTTTCAGTGGTGAAAGCGTACATTTATAATATTAGTTAGATCTAGGAGTTAGGTTGTATAATTTTATTCCTAAAGAATGTTGAGTTTTATAAGCCTTCTGGCGTTTGAATATTAAACTTGGAAAGAGTTTACAAGAATTCAGACAAAGGACTGTTTGAATTTTTGTAAACTTCTTTACGACTATAGCTAGGACGGGAGATATCCTCCAAGGAAATGTCGATGCACTACTACACCATATATGTAGATGGAATTGATAGTGACAGTCGAGTGGACGCATCATGGGACTACAGGCGAAGGTGTCTAGGTCGGTTCTACAGAGACTTCTGACTTTACAAATTAGTTGTAGGTTAGATATTCCTATACTGCTGTCATAAGGGAAAAATACGTACCTATCTGCCAAAATTTTCCAAATTTGTATATATGAATTAATCAATTTTAATACTGGTTGCACAAAAAGATACTTTTGGCTATATAGTGTACAAAATGAAACATAGGCATATTATCGCATACTTACCTCATTATCGCTCGTTTTACCGGTAAAGAAAAACATCTTTATAATGTTTTCGAAAAAGTCTGTTATCTTACTGCTAGCGTGGTGGACTACAGTCTAACCCCACATATAATAAGAAGAAGCCGATGGTCAATAGTGAAATAATTTATACATAGGGCTGATGTAAAAATAATATTATATGCAAATAAACAAATATAGAATATGTTATACATATATATAAGAATCGGCTAGTAATTTATGTTTTCTTTGAAATACTAGATGGGAGAATCTTGAGTGAGTGAATAATTCTTCCATTCAGGCATTTTCTATGTAGGACTATAATGCACAATACTGCGAACAGTTTCTATTCTATAAAATCCTTGAATGAAAAGGCAATTTAATATATATATTTATCATTAACAGACAGTTTTCATTGCATTAGAACGTAAGAAAAGAAAATACGCGAACAATTTTATTTATTATTATGAACATACTATTGTCTAATAGAAAGTCTCTTGGAAATCGCTCATAGTTTTATACTAGCTTTTGCCCGCGGTTCCGCTCGCGTAGAAGTAGGTCAGGTTATGTTAGTAACAGTGCTTTTAAAAAACATAAATATAGCCTATGTTACTCGGAGATAGTAGAAAGAAAAAAAAAAAAAAAAAAAAAAAAAAGCTACTCGCTGCAGCTAAATGTGCAAGATACTTGTGTGGGATTGTGGGATACATGTCTAAGCTACTCGCACCTTCTACTCCTACGAGCTACATGCGCAAGTTAATTAGGTTTAAAAACTTTTACTTTTTATATCCTATTAAAATAAACTACTGTAACAACTACACACAGCAACTCATGTAAGAAAAATATAAAATTTAATAGCATTGTTATAAACATTTGGCGTTTGAAAAGAGTGGGCATGAGTTTCTTGGTTGCTTCTTCACATGAAAGCTCTACCACTCGAACAGGTTTTCTTCAATGCTAAATTTTTATTGTCTTTTATTTATTTTTATTATTATTTTGTTTCTCTTATCACATATATTATTCTAACATCAGAGAAATATCTGGCCCTTTGGGAGGCTTACACGGAGACATAGGTTCTTCGTGAAGAGGCTTTTCGAGAGGTTTAATCTAAAGTGGGATGGAACACCTATGGTGGCACTAGCCACAGCAGGCGTAGGACTATTGCTACATAATATGTACTTTTATACTTCTGGGCTATGGGGATGTGTGTTATTATTATTTTTATGAATATAATAGTTAATCGACGTGTCCAAGAATTGTTTGCACATTTTTATGGAAATAAAGATTATTGACTTTCACTTTGAATCATAGTTGCTCTCGCGTCAAACGTTTACATCAGAGGTACCCAGACCTTTTTCTCATAGACCACTTTCAAAATTTATCTGGTTCCGGTGGACCCGCTGTAGCTACATTTCTACCATATTCCTTGAATAAAATTTAAAAATTGATCACATGTCTACCATTCGGACCTTTTTTTTTAAATTCCTCGGGACTGAACCTATCACGGTAGGTGGCAGTTTTTTTTTTTTTTAGAATTTCGCTGGGCTGTAGGCGGACTGAACTTATTTTTAGAAATTATCGGTACTATAGGCGGGCTTCCCTTTTTTTTTTAAATTCTCGGGTCTTTAGCGTGTGGTATTGCTCAAAATAATTTTCGTGGACCTCCGCTTACGAATTGTGAACCCCCATTATTTTTGGCACGCCAACGTAGACCCCTGTCGATTCTCCCGTGGACCCCTGGGGGTCCACCTGGACCACTTTAGGAACTACTGGTTTACACAATGCACACAATCCGCGCTAGTGCCTCAACTTGCGCATGGTACCTTGTATACAAGAGCTATTAATATTTGTTTCTACTGTGTAAAACAACTAGTAAGTAATGAAAACATTAAGCTTACAGTCGGCGGACAATGGAAATGAATTTCCAGAACAAAGTTGTGTGAATAAATGTTTTAAAGACAATATCTTTTAAGTGCTTGCTTTATATTTTTATAAGCACCTGACTTATTGTTGCTGGGTTCTTTTAGAATGGCTTTGTGATATGTATACACATACATATGTGTACACTTACACCTGTGTTTCTGAAAGTGTAGATAGACATACATACATACATAGATTCACGCCTGTTTCCCAGAGGGGTAGGCAGAGATTACGGATTTCCATTTGCTACGATCCTGACACACTTCCCTGGCTTCATTCACTTTCATTACATTCCTCATACACGCTCGCCGATTTAAGGTGCTCTAAACCTGACCTTTGTCCAGAACGTCTCCGATCTGATCAAGAAACGTTCGCATAGGTGCAGACCTAGGCGAACGGCTAGTGTGAAGGGAACAGTTGCAAGAGGCAGCTCTTGCAACTGTTCCATTCACACTAGCCTTATAAACTTTCTTAGTCAGTATTTTCTCGTCCATTCTTTCTACATGCCCAAACTAGCTTATTTAAGATACCCTTTTCTATTCTTGTAGGCAGACGTGTATGTTTAGCGATAGTTTTGGTTGTCAAAGCGAGTTGCCATAGCCGTGGCTCGGGCATATTTCTAGACTCCGTACAGTAACTGAGAATTTATTTGTAGAAAAACACAATCTCACTTTATCCGACGCTTTTACTATCAGTCGCTTTTACTATCGATGTGCCACTGAGGTAGCTCGGCTTACAGTTTAGACTATATTCTAATCCTAACTTCACTATCACTACATATTATAAAACAAGCTCTACAAAACTACTGAATGGATTTTCGTGCGGTTTTCATCAATAGACAGAGTGATTCATTGGAAAGGTTTGGGTGTATAATTTGTTAAGGTGTTTTGTACTACCTGTGCGAAGCCGGGGTGGGTCGCTAGTTTGTTATAAATGCGAATGTATATTTGTTTGTTTATCACGCTTTCACACCTTAACTACTCGACCGATCATCATGAAATTTCGCATACACGTTGTCAGGTGAACAGAAAGGAACATTGGGTACCTTTCATCCAGAAATACTAAAAGTAATATAACCTAACCAACATTTACGCGAGCAAAGGCGCGGGCAAAATCTAGTTTTCTCGTGATTGATACCTTGATAATGTAAGTCAATCAAATAGGCCAATAAATGTCACCAGCGTTGCTATAAATTGCGTTAAAGAAAAGTCTCAAGGAACAAACCTCTTACAAATACGGAACAAATGTTAGAAATAATCTATTCATCCATGACTCAAACTTGGGCGAACGTAAGTACTTCGGTTAGCGGCCGCCATTGTTCCGTCGTACAATCCCACTATTGTAGTATTCTATTTGTCTTTATTTTACAGTCTATTCCATTTCTTAAGGGGTTTTTAAACGGGCATTATTGGCTGCAATATACCGGCCCGCAAACGGATTGCCAAATTTACGGGCTAAGGGATTAAATTAGATTTTCGCTTTAAAGTTCTAGTTTATATAATGCTTATATAATAAATATTTATATAATATAATAATAATGTTTATATAATAAATATTTTCCGTAGCTTTGTTTGCGTAAATAAAGGTTAGGTTAGGTTAGGTGTATCAGTAATTTTGTTATAAATAAAATGTACCCTATGTCTTTTTCTGTTCCCTTGACAAAGTGTATGCAGAATTTTAAGATCGGTCGTATAGTTAAGACATGAAAGCGTAACAAACAAACAAACTCACAGTAGCATTTATAATATTAGTTAAGATATAAGATTCGATTTCACAGTCTCATAAAAACGGTATATTTTTGTTTCCGATTCACCCTCTAGTTAGGTAATTAACTAACTATAATTACTAAATATTCAGTATTTTTTGGAAATTTTTCAGGTAGAACAAACTATTTGGAAACTAAAATTCATGCGGACAACATCACGAGCAAAAGCTATTTTCTATAAAAAAACGAATGCTCAGTGTCCTTAATCTATTGTCTGTTCAGCTCTTACTAAGGAAATTTACTAAGAAACATTCAGGCATCGAACTGAATTACCTTATACAAGAGAGTAAGCGTAAATAAAAACTTACAGCACTCTACCCGCGTAAAACATTCCTGAACTCATTCTAACATCATAAAAATGCAATCTATAAACTGGAAACTTCAGTGTCACCTGTTGAACACCTTGACATAAATACCGAGAGTGACCTGGTTACTTCAAATAACCGTAGATCTTATCAAGGATCTGTCCAACATCTGCTCTTAGGGCCCGATCTCATTAGCGTCAGGCGGGCGTGCGTGTTTTTCTTACGTTTGACAAGCGCGCAGCGCCGACAACGCGCGCACGCGACGATTGCGTCCCGTGGCTTCTGAATGTTGCGCTTGTTTTGTAGTCGTAGCGCACTTCTCGAAACGTCAAAAACGCCGTGTCCGTGTTGCGAAGAAGCGGCGCTTTTCGAAGCGACAAAACACACCGCGTTCCTGTTGCGTAGACACGACGCGCTTCTCAAGTTGACAGAAAACGCCGTGTTTGTATCGCGTAGACACGACGCGCTTCTCGAGTCGACAATAAGCGCCGCGTTCGTGTTGCGTATAGATTATATTGCGTATAGATAGGCGCCTTATCGATTACACAAAACGCTTTGCTCACGTTGTGCAGATGCGGCGTGCTTTTTCAGTCAACATTGAATCGCCAAAAAGCCGGTCTTGCATCGCGTAGATGCAGCGGATAAGAAACGTCCACGTAGAACAAACGCCAGTGAGATCTAAACCTTACTGTTACAAAATGTCAACAGTTCGTTACGTAACGAAATAGTTTCCGAAAGATCGAGTTTTATAAATCACAGTGGGGGGAAGATGGATGGATAGTACGGAGTTGCGTAACGGCTGTAAATCTGGTGATTGATTAGACATTGACGCTTCATGGTGAAATACTGCGTTTATTTATATACAGTATGTACAAATACGTCTGGATGGGTGTTGTTAGTAGATTTAATGGGTGAAATTGGCAGAACAGATTAAATAACTTTTTATGGTTGTCGCAATTTGTTTTGTTAATACTTTATATATACAGTTATCTCGTTTTTCTGACGCCTAGATTCAGCAGTATGTTTTTGAGGCAAAAAAAAATATGGGAGAGCATCAATTACATACAGTATATGTGAATAATATGAGAGAGGGAGTAAGAGAGTTATTTATTTCTACATTTGGGTCCTATTTAATAAGTCATTATATTGTCAGCAGAAGAAGCAGTCTTCTTTGTTTTTAATTGATAATAGTGCTTTCCATGATAGCGAGTGGATTTTGTAATCGAAAACCCTTTGAACCCCAAGATCTTATGTAGTGCAGTTGCATTAACTACTGCTGTGCCACCGAGGTAGTAACATGCTTTTTTTGTCTAGAATATGACGTAATAGGATGGGAGTTACTTAGGCTTTTTCATATTGGCAAAGGCGGGCTCTTCCATGAATATATTACCAAACAAATCTTTAAATAGTTTTATAGTAGTATTTTTTCTTAAATATGACAGCTTCTGCACTAGGAATTATTCCTCTACCGCGGGGGACTTTTGCAAATATTTAAACAACGGACACAAAGAACATCCAGACTCGGAACAACCATTTGTGGATCATCACAGTTTTGTCCCGTGTGGGATTCGAACCCACAATACGCGGCGCAGTGCCAGTGGCGTGGCAACCACTTAAATCACTACGCCATCCGTGCATTTATTTAAAGGTAGTGTTTTTTAAATAAACTACGCTATAGTGAAGAAGTTTAATTTTAACTAATAGCATTCGCATTAACGTAAGACAACATTAACAAATCCTCTAAACGCTTTAATTTCTCAAGTAAATAATGAATGGTGGCTTTGCAAAACTTGAAGCAAGTAATTATTTGCAAAGACAATTCGGAATATTCTATCGATATCCTAGAACTTTATTATTATGAAAAACTTACGTCAGTTAACTCAAAACATAGCCACAGAGTCACAAATATTTAAAACCAAATATATTACTAAAAACTGGCTTAGTCATGTCAGATAGATACGTCAAATTTTCTGACTTGAATTTGGAGTAATAATCTAAATTTATTTAGCGGTTTACACATGAACAAACATCTAAGCAACTTCACAAACTTCCACATTTATAAAATTAGTAACAGTATGATATACCAACACGGTCTCGTCCAATTTTTAGGATAGGATAGCGCTCTTTTTTATTTTGTGTGCGGCCTAATCCCACATGGATTTGGTAGTGGCGTGGCGTGGACAGGACGGCCGCTGCCGCCGGGCACTATCCAATCTGGGTTCAAAAACAAATAATATACTCTAACATGTGTTTCGCCTTTACCCGAGGTATCGGATATTAACAATGCATCTTAATTTTTATGTACAATTTTATAGTTGATACTAATAAACGTAGCCTAGTTGCAGTTTGTAAGTATAAAGATGGAGTTACGCCTGCTAATCCTTGAAGGGATAGGCAGTAGTACTACTACGTAATATTACATACTATCGACTTGAGCGAAGGATGACCATTTCAGAAAAAAATTCGCGTACACATGTTGACTTTAAGTGACTCCGGCCTTAAAAAAAACCCTTGTAAAAAAACTCAAACAAAAAGGTCGTACTTGTGGCCTGCTATGCGATTTTAACCTTAGGAGTGGTCATCCGTCACTCAATTCGATAGTACGTAATATTTGTTAGAGAGAAAATTTACATTGGTGCCGCAGTGATAGTGCGACTGCTGTGCATCAGGTCTGATGATGAAAGTTTGATTGCCGGTCTAAAAATTATTTGTTTATTTATAATGCTCGGGTTAAAAAGAGAATGAGTTCAGATATGCAGGACTATCACTGGTACACACAGCTTTCACTACATTAAAAACAAAAGTAATATTTTAAAATAACAATATTTTTAAAATACAAGTGTTTTTGGATTTAATTGGATTAATCCTGTCTAAAATTTTCAGTATCAATATGGATTTTGGAACTGTGCGTGGTAGACGGTAATAGGCTTGCGCCTTTTATGTGGTACTGTAAGGTTCAAAATTATTTCAAACAGTTCTTATTATATTTTCATTCATTGGTTAGAAAGTTTTCATTTTAGCACTGGCAACACTATTGATATTTTATAAAAGCAACGGACCTCGGCATTTTGGCTCATTCTTATTTTGGGCTCAGGTCGATAACAACCTTTAGAACAGTGTATTCATTAAGTGCGAAAGTGTTACATTACAAGCATAGAGTAAGTAAGGTAGATTACCGACGTCATATATTTGTATAGTTAAAAGTGTAATAAAGATATTGTGAGAAGCAGTTTTATTATACTCGAAGTGGTCTTACATCTACAACTATTCTGGCAAAATGTGTTTGTAATACGTCTCTGTCTATCTCTTAGGCATATAGCATATGGGTTACAAATTACTATTCATATTAAACCTCCAGCATAGTGTTAAGCTTGTATTAGGAGTGGGTTTGCATCAGTAGTGTGTAGCTTGATATGCTGGTGATTTGTACTTGTTATCATGACTATGAGAGTCAAGAGTACATAATAACACATAACACCTGCTTGATTATAAGATAAAACAGATAATGACCCTGAAATATTTCTTGACAAAGGAAAATTCATCACATCATTAGAAATCTGTCCAACAAAGCGAAAGGGGCAACGGCACAGCTAAAATTTCAAGGTAAGTAACGCGACGTCTGCCCCTGTCTGGTCTCCGATCGATCAGCGCTCCCAATGAGTAAACAGAGCTCCCGATATTTATACGTAGAGACTTCTTGCTGTCACTTAGGGTACTCTTTAATCCATCGGTCGTAGACCAAATATCCGTTTAGTTAAAGATAATGGTCGGTGAAGGTTGTATTCTATACTTACCTAGTCTTGCCATAAATATTGTTACAAGGAAAAATCTATTTTTTCTATTGCATAAAACACTTGTTAATATCATTAGAAATATATAAATCTCATTCAAAATGATCTCCATTGACAAACAGTATTTTAAACGTTGAGGCCAATTATCAATGGAAACATCTCCCTCCATAGAAAAATTCTTCAATGCCATTTACAAACTTATGACGTCATCTACAGCTTGTCAAGGAAATAAGCCTGAACAGATGCCGGTACCTTTACTAACTAGTTTCAGCATTCACACCGGAAATTGGAAGTTAGAGCGGTTAAAGCTTCACCGGTTACAGGCATTCCTACTTATAGACTGAGAGTAGTCATGTGATACATTCGAATACAGTTGATACAGTTTAATTCGAATATCAGTAACATTCGAATTAAACAGCACATTGCTATTGAAAGTTTATTCGATAGGTATGTACTAAATTTAAAGCGTGTGGATTTTATTGCAGTTTATTTTTATATTTAAATTAAACACTTTATACGGATTTTATCGCGTTGTTTATTTTACTTTAAACACTGTTATTACATAATTTTGAAAACTCTAACACTACTATTATTGAATTTTACTACTATCATACCATACTACGACCATTCAACCATTTATTCTTTAACTTTGACTATAAATGTAGAAATTTAACCACAAAAATCAAAAGACCGACATATTTATTTGTTTCCTTTGTGGCCTGTTATACGAAATGTATAAATAACATTAACTGTTTGTTTTTGATGTGAAATGCTTCGGGACAAAAGGTTTACGAAATAACCCTTTGCCAGAGGGTACTACCCGGGCTTGTTCACCAACATTATTTTGAGCTCACCATACTCGAAATATTCGTTTGATTTCGTATCAGTATTTTGATTTGAGTATATGTTAGTGGTTATAGAGTGCTAGTGGAATGGAGTTAATGTCAAAATTTACGTAGCTTACGTTCTTTATGGTTGGATTCTCGGTTCCTACATCTTGTTTGACGTTGCCACTTTTTAGTCACTTTTCAAAGGGGCCAGACGTACCAAATATTAGGACTTTCGTTAGCATAAACTCCCTTTTTCTGTAAGTCCAATAATGCGCTTGTTTATTTTGGTTGACCAAGTTATTGATATAAAATAATACATGTATTTATATATGACATACACATCGTCCAAACAATTTTTTTTGTTGATTACCGTTTCAATTTGTTTTAATCAACATCGGCCAGAAAGGTATTTTTGTATTTCTGCTAATTCATTTAGTTCCGGATTTGGTCATTAACGCATACTTAAAAAATGCGTTCTGTATGTATATGATTTAAGTATATTTAAGCATTAATTATCACGAGAACAGCTATAACTTATTGACTACAACTGTTAGACTAAAAAACTTATCTAAACATTTATCGTGTTGACCAATTGAGCGCATCTAAGTTCTCCATTCATTAAGTTATATTGACAGGGTTTGCCCTTGTGTAGGCAGATACCTCATCATATCTCGTGGGAGTCGTGACTAAAGAGTCAGAGGGGTGGGCATCAGCTTTCAGTATTGATTTATTTTAATGCGAGTGGGCGCATGTACCGCGCTACTATCTGAGTAATCTTTTATGTTTTGACTAGCTTACGCTTAAAAAACCCACTAACGTAATTTAAGAGTTCTAACTAATATTATAAATGCGAATGCGAGTTTGTTTGTTAAGGTTTCGTGCATTAACTACTCGACTGATCATCATGAAACTTTGCATGCATGTCAGGGTACAGAAAAGGTCATAGGGTACCTTTAATCCAGAAAAAATAACTGTTGCCGAGGGATTCAAAATTGACATCCTACTAATATTATAAATGTGAAAGTTTGTGAGGATGGATGTATGGATGTTTGTTACTCTTTCACGCAAAAACTACTGAATCGATTTCGATGAAACTTGGTATGTAGATAGCTGGAGACTTGTATTAACACATTCGTTACTTTTTATCCCGATATTCCCATGGCAACGGCACTTAAGCGGGTTAAGCCGCGGGGCGCATCTAGTAGCTAGCAGCCGAGGGATAGCTAGAAATTAATTAAAGCAGAAAGAAGGACATAGACATTGATCGATATCGGTGCATGTTGTTCCATGTGATATATCCATGATCCATTTCCAACGGTTTCTCAAAAAGCCTTGACATTCGGTTATTGAGTGCATTCTGATAATTATCAATTATACGAGGGTGCGTTTTTAAGTTCGCGGAATGGAATAGAAGGGGATGAAATAATATTACAAAATTATTTTTCCTTTTCAATATATTCACCTGAAACCCTAATACATTTCTCAGATCTATGAATTAACTTATGAATACCTTCATAAAAAAATGTTTTGTCTTTCTCTGAAAAATACGCCGAAACTACATCCTTCACTTCTTCATCGGTTGAAAATTTCTTTCCTCGAAGCTCTTTTTTCAGATTTGGAAAGAGATAATAGTCGCTGGGAGCCAAGTCTGGGCTATAAGGTGGGTGATCAATGATATCGAAGCCCACCTTGTGCAAAGCAGCCAACGCAACTCGACTCTTGTGAACAGGAGCATTGTCGTGCAAGAGCAGGACACCTTTGGTCAATTTTCCTCTTCTTTTTTCTCTGATTGCCTCTTTTAACTGCTCTAAAATTGAAGCGTAGTGTTCTCCGGTTATGGAAACACCTTTTTCTTTGTAATCAACCAACAAAATTCCTTCTGTGTCCCAAAAAACTGTCGCCATGAGCTTTCCCGCCGATTGCGACACCTTGAATTTCTTAGGCGGTGGTGTACCCTTTTTATGCCACTGCATGGAATCTTGTTTAGACTCAGGTTCATAGTGATGAACCCAAGTTTCATCCCCAGTAACAATTCGCTCCAAAAAACCATCCTTGTCTTCATTACACTGGCTCAAAAACGCACGCGAACACTCGACGCGCTTCTGTTTTTGAGGCGGTGTGAGCATTCTAGGCACCCATCTTGCACTGACTTTTGTCATGCCGAGATGATCATGGAGAACCTTGAAAATGGTCGTTTCAGATACTCCAACCATCTCTGCGATTTGTGTTTTCTTCAAACGTGCATCCTCCAATATTAATTTTTCGATTTTTTCGATAAGATCTGGAGTGGTGACCTCAACAGACCGCCCAGGCCGGGAATCGTCTTCAATTGATTCCCTGCCTTGCTTAAAGAGGTTGTGCCACTTGTATACCATGGTTTTTCCTGGACAAGAGTACCCGTATACAGATGACATCTCTTCCAAAATGGTTTGAACATTTTTTCCTTGCTTGGTAAGGAACTTTATAACGGCGCGGAACTCGATTTTCTCCATACTTCACAATTTCTTCCAGATTGAGTTGCTTGAGGGACGATAGTTCAAAGACTAATGACCTCATTATGATAATACTCGGTATATATACTAATTATTAGTTGCTAAACACGTTAGTGACTAAACAAGCACCCCCACCACCTTCCATACCCTCCATTCCGCGAACTTAAAAACGCACCCTCGTATGTGAATGCCTGTGTTTAATCTATAAATATGCTCAAATAAATAAATAAATAACATAGCGACCAGAGTAATGGGAATATATTTAAAACATTTTGAATGAGAGTGTAGGAATAAAATGAAGTAAACATGTGTTTACTTTGTTAACTTATGCTGTATATTTATACAGCATAAGTTGGATACATATAAAGGTATAAGTTAGAACTTGTAAAAGTTTAATTACTAGTATACAAAGTTTTAATACGCATTTAATACGGATTTGCTGTATAACATTTTTATTATGGTTTTTATTCAAACATTTGAGTGCATTTTATATTATTTTTGTGATTGTTAGTAAAGCAATGACTATTTGAATAAATGGAAATCCACGGCTACATGTTATTAAAATAAAATGGGATTAGCGCATATTTTTTTATTTTAAAGATATCACCAGCTCTAGAAATAATTTATGTTTTACAAGGATCCTTATAAACCTAAGCTCTGTAAGTTTTATTGTGGACTAGATTTTTTCGCGGATTTGCTCGCGTAAATGTAGGTTAGGTTAATAACATTACTTTTTGGAGGGCAGGTACCCTATGTCCTTTTTTATTCCCCTGACATTAAGGCTGAAAACGTGTATAAAACTTCATGATGATCGGTCGAGTAGTTAAGGTTTGATAGGGTAACAAACTTACATTCGTATTTATAAAATTAGGATTAGAATTATTGTAAACTGTAAACCGTGATACCTTGGTATCACCGAGCATACTTTGTAAGCGTTTTTGTAAACTTAGTAGCCACCCAGGACGGGCTTGCCTAGTGTAGGGCCACTGGATACGAACAAAATATGTTGTTTTTTTTGGTAATAAATATGTTTCATTTTCATTTTTTTCATTTGGTTGCACACCGGTAGTGAACTATTTCAAGTTCAATTCCCAGGTCGGGTAAAGTGCGATTGTGTTTTCTAACAAAAAATTGCCATACAGTACAGTGTCTAGAACTATATCCGGTAGATAGGTACACCCTCTATTACGTGAGAATTTTCATGATGATAGTCCTAGTAGTTTAGGCATAAAAGCGTACCAATCAAACAAACTCACATGCGCATTTATCAAGTAAGGATTACAAAAAATTGCCTGCATACGGGACACAATTATGTGTACCTAATCCTCACATTGAACTCATATGATTCGCCTCACTGGCTGAATTTAAACTACTAAGCAGGATGACAAATATTGCAGTCAGCAGTACCAACATAAAGAAACTAAGAAAACCAATAACTCCAGTCTGTGTAAACTTTCTTTAGAGATATAAAAGAGCAATATTATTGTGTCTGTATATGGCAGTCGCCATCTCTGAACTCTTCAGTGGCTTTCAGCGAAGCTTTCAGCGTGAAGTGCAACGCAAACAGATTGTCGACGACCTTACAGCTGTTACTTACTGCGACTATATTGCGAGATATTGCTGTATTTTATTGGTTTTCAATACTGCGTGCAGCGCATTCGAATCATCTTAATTTATATTATATTCTGCCACGCCTGAGGCTCGGTGTCGATTCCCGCACAAGTCAAACATTTGTGTGCATGTGTGAATATGGATGTTTGTCTGGGTGTTTCTATGTATAACACGTGTGTATTTACAAAAAAAAGTATATATGTATGTATGTTTATCCATTGTCTAGTACCCATAGTACAAGCTCTGCTTAGTTTGGGCTAGAGGGTGTTGTGTGTATGTGGTAGAATATTATTATTATTATATTATTACTGTTACTGTTTTGCTGATATACTGAGTCTCCCGGTCATATATTTTCCGGTACGACTACATATATATGATACGATATAATATGAGAGATATCTGTACTATTATTATAAAGCTGAAGAATTTGTTTGGTTGAACGCGCTAATCTCAGGAACTACTGGTTCGAAATGAAAAATTATTTTAGTGTTGGATAGCCTATTTATTGAGAAAGGTAGGCTATATAACATCATGCTATGATCCACAGGGTCGGCGCAGTAACCATAAACGCGAGTGAAACCGTGGGCACATCTAGTATAATATATTTATCATCTATATATTTATATACACATATCAACTTACTAACCGTAGTAATTAAGATTTTATGTGTTACTTTATAACCTAATTAGATAAATCATTTTGGTTTAATGAATTGAATCCTAGCGCAAGATGTTGAAAAATAAGATCGTTCAGTTCTTCACGCGGCTCAAGAAAATAAAAGATTTAATTCGATGATAAAAAAATAATCATGAACACTTATTAAAGACGCATTGATCATTAAATTTTTGATTTAACCTATTAATTGTTAGAATGCCAGATATACTAAAATTAAAAACCTATTTTATCTGGCCACCAGTGTACCGCTACAACTCAATAAGTTTAATATCTTATTATAATTTGAATAATAATAATAATGTCCTCCAGACAGAATTTCGGTCACGGCAATTCTTAATGGAGACTGGCCATCTGCGCAGGAGATATTATAGTGCACAAGCGTGTGCGCAAACACAAGTGCACTCTCTGTTCCGTAACTCACAAGATCCGATGGGACGGTAATCCGACACGACCGGTGAGAGATCAGGCGCAGGACCAACGGCTTTACGTGCTTTCCGAGGCACAGGGGTGTCTAACACCGCCAACTTCCTAACTCCGAGCTGCTATTGAGATTTCTTAACAGAAAAGCCCAATAACTTTTTGTTGGCCCGACACGGGATTTGAACTCAAGACCTCTTGCACAGCAGTAGCATTCACTACCGTTGCGCCACGGAACGAATTTGAATAATAATAACACAGCATGGAAACATCGCGCCGCTAGGAACGTGCGGCATTCGAATGCGGGATTATACGATTTGCGAATCATTTCCGTAGATCATAACAATCATGCAGCGCTGCATTATTGTATTATACATCGTTCACGTGCTGACGGCAAACCGATGCATAAACGTTAGGAAATAATCTCGTACAAATATGTTTTAGTATCTTTTTTATTAAAGCACGCTAAAGTAAATTTATTCTGTTGTATATTAACAACTATTGAAATCTCTACTAGCATCATAAAGAGGAAAGACTTGACTTTTTGTTTGTTTTTTGAGTATGGTTTTATTTTTCAAAAAATTCTTAACCTGTTTTGAAAATTCTTTCAGTTTTAGAAAGCTATATTATCACCGAGTAACATAGGAAATATTTTATTTAATAAGTTACTAACATAAACTACTATACTATAAAATATATATGTAGTTCTCGAAGATATGTGAATTCTGCCAACTCGCAATATGCTAGCGTGTCCACCACGCTTTTCTACTGGGAAAGTTTACATACAGAGCTAATATTAGGTATATTATATCTTATTTATACATGTATTACTCTAAGCTTGAAAAGAAACACTATTGAAAAAGAACGACGAGGAAAGGTGCTTGTTGTCAGTCCCGTATTTGTAGGTATATTTTGTACAATAACAGAGTTTGTTGATGCTTTATAAAAGAAATATTTGTTTGGAACGGTTCTCAAGTATAAATGGAGATGTTCGAGTGCTATTCTTGTAATTAAATGTTTTCACCAGTGATTGGGCGCAACAGTGCTGATTGACGGCTGTGTTTGTTATTCGATAATTTATTTTGTTTGGGTTAATTTCAAAGAACTTCCTTTTTTTCTTTTGCTTGGCCCGAAATTCCCTCGTACATGAGGCATACATATAAGTAGTATATTCAGTTTTCTAGCAATTGATCTTACAATTTACGCACACACGACTGCGATGGTGACGTAGAGGTTTAAGTGGTTGCTTCGCCACTGCTGTTGCGCCGGGTGTTGTGGGTTCGAATCCCACACGAGACAAAACTTTGTGTGATCCACAAATGGTTGTTCCGAGGCTGGATGTTCTTTGTGTCCGTTGTTTGAATGTTTGTGAAGTCCTCCACGACACAAGAATGATTCCTAGTGCGTAGACTAAATTAAATGAATTTAACAGGTTTATCCTTTTGCGTCTCAGCGGCACACCGCCGGATACAATATGTTTTCAAAGGGTTGTTCTGTATTCACCCTATGACTTCTCATCCTATTTCTTTACTCATCCTAAAGTAGAATGCCTATCTCATCGGATTTTATTTTTTTTAAAAGTTTCTTTATTCAACCGAAATGCGTTCCTTATTCTACCCGTGGCAAATATTACCGAAAAAAGTATAGATAGCAAAACAATCTTTGGCTTTGTAAAAGTAGGTTAGGTTATTACTTAGTACTTTAAAAAATATATAGCCTATGTTATAGTAGTTTTCTAATGATGAAAAATTTTGTAAAATTGGTTAATCAAATTATTTATCTTTATAATATTAGTATAGATATAGATTACTAAAATTTTTTTTTTTTCATACTAAGCTCGACAGCTAATCTTAGAGTTTTTGGGTAATTTCGTTATCGGTTGAGCTAGGAATACTTATAGGATCGGGCACGCCACGATCGTGGCGGTAAGTCCCGTGTTTGAGGAGTGGCTGGAGAGGCGGCATGGCGCCCTCACCTCCCGGCTGACATAGGTACTGATTGGCCACGGTTGTTTTGGCCAGTTCCTGTGTCGTATACGCCGGCAAGAGACGCCCGGTTGTCACCACTGCGGCGACTGCCGCGACGTTGTTGAGGACACGGCGCTGCACACTTTGGCAGTTTGCCCCGCCTGGGCATCGTAGCGCCGTGAGTTGATCGCGCCAGTCGGATCGGTTACCCTCTCGCTCCCGGCCGTAGTTCAGTCTATGGTCCGGAGTGAGAGGTCTTGGAACGACGTTGCCTCCTTCTGTGAGGAAGTGATTTCCATCAAAGAGGCGGCGGAGCGGGAGAGGGAGCGTTTAAACCCTCTCCCCAACCACAGAGCCGGGCGCCGGAGGGCGCGAGATGACCTCCAGCCACCCTGAGGTTTGACCTGCGGGTGGCGGGCTTTGTGGGCCTGCCTGTCATCCATTCAGCACCAGGTCCGAAAGGCGGCGTGCGTGTTCCCACGCGCGCCTCTGTTTCGAGTCCGTCTCCCTCTAGGGGGGAGACAGTAGGGTATCAAGAGAAGTGAGTCCTTTGGGTAGGTCTCTTCGCGTAGTGGCCTGCCGTTTCATACGGCGGGCCGTAACCTCGGCGGGGTCGCGACCGCATGCGAAAGCGATTCGCGCGGCCCCGTCGATAGTGGTTTTGTCGAGGAACACCGTGGTAGGTTTAGTCGGTATTCCGGGAGGTACTTTACTATTATTCCATCTTTCTTTTACCCCGGCGAGTCCGACATAATCCCTCCGCCCGCCCCCGCGGAGGGATATACGTCATTGCATTCCCCAAAGTAAAAAAGAAAAAAGAAAAACGGAATACTTATAGGATGAAATAATTTCTGTCGGTTGAGTCAGGAACGTAAATAGGTAGAGTTCGAAAAAAAAACAGTGTAGGATTAAATGTCATCGGATGACGCCGGAACAACCCTTTTCAAATATGTCTGGCATTCCAAGAATTGAGAGGTTAATGCTTGTATTAAGAACGGGTTTAGTTTGGTAGTGCCACGAATAGAAATCGAACACGCCACCAGTTGATCGCCAGTCCGCTACTTTAACCATTAGGCTACTGATACTCAGCACTCAAAACATAATCACAAACTTATATCATAATCAACGAGACAGCTTTGAAAGCTAGCTATTATATTTTATCAATACATACTGACTTACCTAATAGCTCCCAGAATCGTTAAAGCAATATTTATAGCTCATAATGGCAGCACTAAATAGCCCACTGTCCGCTATTAACTTAAATATTGACATAACATTGGTATTACTCTGATTAAATTAATAATCATACTAGTTTATTATACACTAGCATCCCGCCCCGGCTACGCACGCATAACCTTAACAAATGATACACCTAAACCTCCTTCATGGATCACTCAGTCTATTGGTGAAAACCGCATGAAAATCCGTTCAGTAGTTTTTGAGTTTATCGCGAACAGACAGATAGACGTCTGTCTGTACTACGGCGGGGGACTTTATTTTATAATATGTAGTAAAACTACATACAAGGAAAAAATATAGTAGTGTGTATTTTTTGGTTAGTTCGATGAATTGTTAATATATGGCTCGGGTTAATTTATCGAACAAATCAATCTCAATTGTTAAAATGAACATATATATGAAATGTACATATTTTGTAAGGGTAGGAAGGGATATTTATATATAACACCCACATGCTGGGTGCTCAGCTGGGTAACCAGCTATGTTTTTAGGTATCATGTTCACTCCTGCCTACCGCTTTGGGGATTTATGTATGTAGGTGTGATATGTATATTTTGTATTTTGTTGTTGTCGTTGCAGTCTGTCTGGTCTTACAATAAGAGTGTCTGGCCACGTGTGCCGCTGCGACTCAATATTTAAATATAAGAATCTATATCTATTGCTGATTCACTTTTAGATCCGCCGACATGACTTTTCAACAATTATCTGTGAGTTAGGCTAATAAGTGCTTAAGTCTAAATGTACTTTGTGTCCGAACTATCTGTTTGTAAAGTACACTGTGACAGAACATGGTCTAAAAATAGCATATTTTAAGAATACGCATGAAACGATGTAGGTCGTTAGTATTGGCTATATTTTATTATTCTTCCTTTTCTGTTTAGACTTATTGGCTCCACGTCACAGAAATAGTACTACAAGCTACAGTATATTAATGACTGACAGGCCGAGGCCAAACTAACACAGCAATGGCGACGCGCCGGCGACTATGTTCATATAAACTTGATGGTCACATCGTCGCAGGATAAAATATGATAGCTTTTTGTGTCGTGTCGCCTACTATGGCCTTCAGGTTGATAGGTTACACAAAGTACCTGTCAATTAAGCTTCTTCTTTAACAGGTGCCTTTCGGTTTTTGGCTCATTCATAAACTGTCCTATGGATGACTCGCGTTGAGGCGACACATGTGTCGAGTCATATTATGTGTTCGAAGCGGAATTCTTCAAGTAGGAGTATGCCCGGATTCCATGATGCGGCTGTACCTTATCAGAGGAGTTCGGTATTGTCAACCTATTTCTATTATAATGGCTTCGGTGGGCAACCTGAGGGTGCGCAGCGGGGTTTCCCTCTTCTCAATTATTTAATTCTTTTATCATCGTTCTTGTAGCCCCGCAACCGCCGCAAGATTGTTTTAGTCCGATTCTTAGCAGACCGTAACTTAGTTTGACTTAGTTTCTATAAGAAATACTTGAACGCAAAGTGAATATAATACTCCAAGAACGCACTTCTAGTACGTTCTAAGAAAATTATTTTCTCTTTGAGGAGTTATATAGACCTCGATTACGTTGAACATAGAGTATATCATTTTATCATACATACATAGTTTCACGGCTATTTTCTTGAAGGGTTAGACAGAAGTATTACGACAACTATCGACAGAGATATTTCACCAGATATGGTCTTAAGTCTCACTTAACAGGAGGCGAGTCTATTGGCGTCTTCTGGGTACAACATTTCCATTTCTTCGGCCTGAGTATTGAAACCAAGACCTTATCCACAGCAGTCGTATTACTACCGTTCCAAGGTAGTCAAATTATCATCTATACTAATTTTATAAAGCTGAAGAGTTTGTTTGTTTGGTTGAACGCGCTAATCTCAGAAACGACTGGTTTGAATTGAAAAATTCTTGTAGTGTTGGATAGCCCATTTATCGAGGAAGGCTATAGCTACGACCACTTTACGACCAATAGAAGCGCAGAATCAATAAAAACGGGTTAAATTCTCTTATGTGAAGCAGACGAAGTTGCGCGAGTCAGCTAGTTTTATATATTTACTAGATGTGGCCGCGGTTTCACCCGCATTTATGATTACTGCGCCACCCCCGTGGGTCATAGCGTGATGTTATATAGCCTATAGCCTTCCTCGATAAATGAGCTATCCATCACTAAAATAATTTTTCAAATCGGATCAGTAGTTCTAGAGATTAGCGCGTTCAAGCAAACAAACAAACAAACTCTTCAGCTTTATTATATTAGTATAGATATGTTCTCAATCACACTCGCAATAGTGAATAATTATGCCTATAAAATACTTCTTTTTGCGGGTGTTGCTTACAGCACATGTATCGCTCACGTACTCACAAACACTCAGATGTCATGTATAACAATCATAATTATTATTATAATACTAAAAGTAACACTACATAACACAAAATAATTTTGTCCTACTTTTACGCGAATATTTTCGCGTAAAAGTAGGACAAAATTATTTTGTTTTACATTGAAATGAAACTACTTTACACGGATTTATGGCGATGTTTATTAAAATTATTATTGAAAATTCTAGTTCCGAATCTATATTACTATTTAAAATTATTAAAATGAATCTGATTTAAATTTACGCCTTTACTTTTCCCGACGTTTCGGTTGCTTTTTAGTAGCCATGTTCACGCGGAGACTGCTGCCGAAAAGCAACCGAAACGTCGAGGAAAGTGTAAATTTAAATTTAACACTGCTGGAACACCCAGAACAACTATTTAGATTATTATTGTTATATTTGTTATTTAGTTTGGGCTAGATGGTGTTGTGTGTATGTGATAGAATAATATATTATATATGAAGGAGGAGGAACCTCCAAAGTGTTTTTAAAATGCTCCATGATGATGATTCATGTTTGGGTAATCGAAACAAAACTTCATAAGTACTTGCAGGAATAGAGGCGTTTCTATGGTGTAGGAAGACGGGCCTCTCCATTGAAAATGCCATACCTATCCGTTATCCATGTTCATTTATTATAACACTTTTTAAACCAATAAAGAAACACTATCACGTCAGATCCGTCGGCTTCGACCGCCGAAGACTGAATGCCGTTCCCAAACATGCGGACAATCTTTTATAGGTCGCGTTGGAATGAATCACGTATCGACAAATGACATAGTCACATGACTGTTTGTTCGATTTTCATATTTGAATTTTATACGCTCAGCCAGTTACACCGATTTGAATAAATTCTAGACAGTTAGAATATTTGCGCCGATATATAATATTATATTATTATATAATAGCAATCAGTCCTGTATATAAACCGTCGCACTGCTGCGCAGCCTCTTTCTTAGTTTGAGAAGGGATAAGCCTGGATACTCAAGAATGAATTGCTTACGATCGACCAGCTTAGCAAAGCCCTTGAAATCCTTAAACGTGCATCCTTGGATTACAGCATGATCTTTAATCGCTGGCTTAGAATCCTTCTGAATTGCAAAAGGCCAACAAGTCCACCAGTATTATCGAGATATGCAATGTGAGTTGATTGTCTTGTGTGTTACTTTTAGTATTATAATAATAATTATGATTGTTATACATGACATCTGAGTGTTTGTGAGTACGTGAGCGATACATGTGCTGTAAGCAACACCCGCAAAAAGAAGTATTTTATAGGCATAATTATTCACTATTGCGAGTGTGATTGAGAACATATCTATACTAATATAATAAAGCTGAAGAGTTTGTTTGTTTGTTTGCTTGAACGCGCTAATCTCAAGAACTACTGATCCGATTTGAAAAATTATTTTAGTGATGGATAGCTCATTTATCGAGGAAGGCTATAGGCTATATAACATCACGCTATGACCCACGGGGGTGGCGCAGTAATCATAAATGCGGGTGAAACCGCGGCCACATCTAGTAAATATATAAAACTAGCTGACTCGCGCAACTTCGTCTGCTTCACATAAGAGAATTTAACCCGTTTTTATTGATTCTGCGCTTCTATTGGTCGTAAAGTGGTCGTAGCTATAGCCTTCCTCGATAAATGGGCTATCCAACACTACAAGAATTTTTCAATTCAAACCAGTCGTTTCTGAGATTAGCGCGTTCAACCAAACAAACAAACTCTTCAGCTTTATAAAATTAGTATAGATGATAATTTGACTACCTTGGAACGGTAGTAATACGACTGCTGTGGATAAGGTCTTGGTTTCAATACTCAGGCCGAAGAAATGGAAATGTTGTACCCAGAAGACGCCAATAGACTCGCCTCCTGTTAAGTGAGACTTAAGACCATATCTGGTGAAATATCTCTGTCGATAGTTGTCGTAATACTTCTGTCTAACCCTTCAAGAAAATAGCCGTGAAACTATGTATGTATGATAAAATGATATACTCTATGTTCAACGTAATCGAGGTCTATATAACTCCTCAAAGAGAAAATAATTTTCTTAGAACGTACTAGAAGTGCGTTCTTGGAGTATTATATTCACTTTGCGTTCAAGTATTTCTTATAGAAACTAAGTCAAACTAAGTTACGGTCTGCTAAGAATCGGACTAAAACTATCTTGCGGCGGTTGCGGGGCTACAAGAATGATGATAAAAGAATTAAATAATTGAGAAGCGGTAAACCCCGCTGCGCACCCTCGGATTGTCCACCGAAGCCTTTATAATAGAAATAGGTTGACAATACCGAACTCCTCTGATAAAGGACAGCCGCATCATGGAATCCGGGCATACTCCTACTTGTAGAATTCCGCTTCGAACACATAATATGAGTCGACACGTGTGTCGCCTCAACGCGAGTCATCCATGGGACAGTTTATGAATGAGCCAAAAACCGAAAGGTACCTGTTAAAGAAGAAGCTTAATTGACAGGTACTTTGTGTAACCTATCAACCTGAAGGCCATAGTAGGCGACACGACACAAAAAGCTATCATATTTTATCCTGCGACGATGTGACCATCAAGTTTATATGAAAATAGTCGCCGGCGCGTCGCCATTGCTGTGCTAGTTGGGCCTCGGCCTGTCAGTCATTAATATACTGTAGCTTGTAGTACTATTTCTGTGACGTGGAGCCAATAAGACTAAACAGAAAAGGAAGAATAATAAAATAACGCCAATACTAACGACCTACATCGTTTCATGCGTATTCTTAAAATATGCTATTTTAGACTATGTTCTGTCCCAGTGTACTTTTTAAACAGATAATTCGGACACAAAGTACATTTAGACTTCGAGCACTTATTTGTCTAACTCACAGATAATTGTTGAAAAGTCACGTCGGCGGATCTAAAAGTGAATCAGCAATACATCAAAGATATAGATTCTTATATTTACATATTGAGTCGCAGTGGCACACGTGGCCAGACACAATAGACTAATTATTAATTATGTCTCTTATTGTAAGACCAGACAGACTGCAACGACAACAACAAAATACAAAATATGTATATACAGAAACATATGTAGGTGCAAATACATATCACACCTACATACATAAGTCCCCAAAACGGTAGGCAGGAGTGAACATGAACCCTAAAACCATAGCTGGGTAAATGTGGGTGTTATATATAAATATCCCGTCCTACCCTTACAAAATATGTACATTTCATGTACATATATGTTCATTTTCACAATTCTTGAGTTTGGCGCGTTCGATAAATTAACCTACAGAGCCATCTATTAACAATTCATCGAACTAACCAAAAAATACACACTACTATATTTCTGTCTGTTCGCGATAAACTTAAAAACTACTGAACGGATTTTCATGCGGTTTTCACCAATAGACTGAGTGATCCATGGAGGTTTAGGTGTATCATTTGTTAAGGTTATGCGTGCGTAGCCGGGGCGGGATGCTAGTGTATAATAAACTAGTATGATTATTAATTTAATCAGAGTAATACCAATGTTATGTCAATATTAAAGTTAATAGCGGACAGTGGGCTATTTAGTGCTGCCATTACGAGCTATAAATATTGCTTTAACGATTCTGCGAGCTATTAGGTAAGTTAGTATGTATTGATAAAATATAATAGCTAGCTTTCAAAGCTGTCTCGTTGATTATGATATAAGTTTGTGATTATGTTTTGAGTGCTGAGTAACAGTAGCCTAATGGTTAAGGTAGCGGACTGGCGATCAACTGGTGGCGTGTTCGATTTCTATTCGTGGCACTACCAAACTAAACCCGTTCTTAATACAAGCATTAACCTCTCAATTCTTGGAATGCCAGACATATTTGAAAAGGGTTGTTCCGGCGTCATCCGATGACATTTAATCCTATACTGTTTTTTTTCTAACTCAAAATTTACAAACAAAATTATTTTGTTTATGTCTTTGTAATGTTCCCTGCGACATGCGACACAGGATTTAATCCTAGTGCCTTTAAAAAGAGTGAGGCAACAAAACGCGCTAGGCGTATTCGATTGCAGCGTTTGTTTTGTAGCATTCGGGTCGTAGAACAGGTGTCTATTCCTTATAGAATATCTTTTGCAAGGCGTAACAGTCATGCATAGTCGTATAGGCAGTTCTAATAGAATCCTGCTAAAATAAATGCTACGATAATCAAATGGGTAACTGTTGCGAGCCGAAATTAGAGATATTGATATGAGGTTCAGTCATTAATATTTAAAATAAACTAGACTCGCAAATACCTCAGAGAGTGGGTAGAGATTATTAGATAGATAAAATGGCACCCATTTTATGTGACCGTGGTGAAGAGTTCGTCTCGATACTCCCGTAGAATGAGTTTGCGTTTACAGCTGATCGTGAGAGCCTGGATTCAATTTCCGATATGAGTATTGTATTAGCAGCATTGAGTTTGGAAATACACCCAGGATAATAGTAATGGTCGTGTCCCTTATATCTTTCATCTACCGGGCCAACTAGTTCTTCGTGTAGAGTGTTGCTAATCAGTAATCGAAGCCAAGACTTGACACAAGTGTCGAAAAAAAACGCATATTATGCAGAATTATAAAGGCTTTTCTTTATTATTTATTTAATTCTCTACGAAGGATTTGCTGTACACTCGATAGTCTCGATATTGTTAATCTACAATCAGCTAAAATATTATTGGTAATTAGAGAATTGAACATTACTGGTTATATATGTTATTACTAATAATGGACTAATGCGTAGTTCATTCAAATTATCAGATTACATCTTAATGCGGTTTCTAATCAGCATTAAATGCAGAATGCTCGTGTCAATACTAGTTTGTTATCAAACTTTAACAATAGCGAATAATTATTGAACCATAAATTCTTTAGATAGTTTTTTTTTATTATTAGGTCTCTTTTTGCGAACAATAGTGTAAGCATTAACGGCTGCGGGTTTGCTGATCATGAGTATTCGATTGCAAGGTTATTTATATAAAGCGATAGCTCATTTTTCTACGTGTAAAATGAAAAACAAGGGAATATCGAACTCAACTGACGATTCACACTCTACGTGAATTTTGCTCTTGTGTTCGTGAAACAGTTATGTATATCGTATTCCTTCCTAATAACATATTATGATTAAGGGGAAATACATACATACATCCAAACATTTAAAGAAAATGTTAAATAAATCGACTTTAATTATATAATTATAGTAGGCTAGTTATTTCTCTGGATGGAAGCAGTCTTTTTCTGGATAAAAGGTACCCTATGTCCTTCTTTGTACCCCTGTCTACGTGCCTATGCAAAATATTATGATGACCAGTTGTTTAGGGTGTGAAAACGTTTATAATATTACTTAGGATACTTTTATTTTTGACCAAGTGTCGTTATTCAGGCAGCAAAAGAGCAATACATTTGTATAGACTAAATACATTCCGCATTTTCCGCAAATCCATTCCATTCATACATATATATTTAATAAATAATCAATATATTTAATTCATAACATTAACGCGATCATGCATTTTGTTTACCTTTAGGCGCTTAACGTTTCTTACATTTGGATATTATGTGCGTAAAAAAGAGGTTTAATATTATGATTTTATGTAACAAAATATTTGCGCATAGAAACGTTTATTTAAAAAAAAACCATTCGTTATACCCGTGCAATAGTATAACATTTTAACGTGACCGCTTGAAGCCTTTTGTAACTTCGACGCGGCGTCACCTTTAGAACGCTTTCCACAACAAACTTTTCACGTGCAACATGTTGAAATTCTGACGTCACGTACGCTGTGTTCGCGCCTTTTTGAACTAACTTTGACAAGCCGCCATTTTGAGATTCTGTTTATTTTAATTTAAACATGTACCATTACAGAACTATTTATGCACGTATCCAATGATATTTAAAACTATGTAGATATGTGGATGGCGAAAATCTGGTGTTCAAACTATTTTGTTATGCATACCTGCACTTGTGTTAACAATTTAAACTACTATGCAGCGAAATTGATTTTAAAAGAGCTAACCTACGTGAAAGAGATAACTACTATTCGAAATATTGCGGTTTAAATATTTTACAATTATTTTGTTGAACCGATTTTTGTTTAATAGAAAATCATCATTTCAACATTTTGAGTCTTCCCTGTGGGTGGACTTGTAACATATCTGCTTTTTAGTTATATATTATCTACATTAACGTGGCATAATTAACAAAACTAGGTATATATCTTTAAGAATAAAATTGAGTTATTAGCAGTTGTTTTATGAGTGAAAGCATTTTATGCGTTTACTATAATCTGCAATGTATTAAAATGTAGTCTGTCATTGCCTATTATTTGAAACTAGCATTTGCCCGCCGCTTCGTGTAAAAGTAGTTTAGGCTAGGTAATATAGTAGCACTATAGTCGTTACTCGGTGATAATCTAGCTTACTAATGGTGAAATAATTTTTAAAATCGATTCAGTAGTTTTGAGTTAAATCCTTACAGAAACAAAAACTCATCTTTCTAAACTCAAATCTTTCTTCTTTATAATATTAGTATAGACAAAGAATGAGCTGACGTTTCTAGGGTGCTCCCCTTTTACTGAAAACAGGCATATAACTAATAACATTGCTACTGCTTTTCGATATGTTACTAAGAGTGCTGGAGGCTAACATACCTACGAGCACCTTTCCCAATCTTTTTCTTTCATCCTCTCGGTAAAACACAAGTGATACGCCAAGCATTGTTGGCTATTATTAGCCAAGGTTAAAGCTACAAGTCCGAGATGGGCTGCAGACCGTAAACTGCAACTGAAAACTGCAAGTGACACCTGGTTTCTATGAATGTCTATAAAATTAGTTCCGAGCGCGGCAACACTGCGGCCTGCAGCCGTGGCGCGCAGCGACCGCGGACTGCAGCGTCAGTGTTGTCGCAAACTTGCTCAAAGATGGAAAGCAATAGGAAAGATACAACAAGTCGTTATCATCTTCCTCTTCTAACATAAGATACATTAGTAAACTATCGGTAGCTTCGTTCAACATTCTGTCTCACACGAAGGTACTGAAGTGATTGAGGTATGGTTATAAGCATTGTGCAGCCGCAGCATGCCGCCGCGCTTGGAATAGAAGCAACCACGACCGCAGGCAGCACTGCGGTCAACCGCAGCCGCTAGCCGCAATGTCGCCTGTGGTTGCAGTCTGCAGCCCATCTCGGACTCGTACTTTTAGGGTTGCTATTAGGCAGGCCATTGCCTTAAAATACAGTAGGACTATCACTACTTTTTTCTAAGAGAAAATAGAAAAGACCTCTTTACTAAAATTCAGATTTTGATATCGCGATCCAATACAAAATCGTACATTCGAATGCAACATGCTAGCACAAGCGAATGTTATGGCAAAACTAGCTTTGGCAGATAAAATCCTGCTTTAATCATACAGAAGCGAACGTCTATATTTGTTAACAAATGTTGGTTCAATCAAGAAGTCCGTGATTTCATGTATTCGATTCCGGTCAAATTAATGCGTCGGCACGTGTAGGATTAAGCGAAAGGTTAAAATAAAAGGTTAAAAATAAATATTTCACACTCGCATTTCGGCTTAAATGGCTAAAATAAAACCGGCCCATTATTTTTTGTTTGTGACGCTAATAAATATAATTTCCGATAGGTATTCGTTACTAAAATAAAACGTGGTTTTAAATTAAGCTGATATATTATAGTATGTGTTGCCTCGACGATTATGTTGCACCTACTAGATGTCCCTGCGGTTTCACTCACGTTTATGGTTACTGCACCGCCCCCGTGGGTCGTAGCGTGATGTTATATAGCCTTCCTCGATAAATAGGATATCCAACACGAATAGAATTAATTCGAACCAGTAGTTCCTGAGATTAGCGCGTTCAACCAAACAAACAAACTCATCAGCTTAATAATATAAGTATAGACTAGCTGATCCGCGCAACTTCGTCTACTTCATATAAGAGAATATTCCCCGTTTTTGCAACATTTTTCATTGCTGCTCTGCTCCTATTGGTCGTAGCGTAATGTTATATAGCCTATAGCCTTCCTCGATAAATAGGCTCACCAACACTAAAACACCTTTTCAATTCGAATCAGTAGTTGCTGAGATTAGCGCGTTCAACCAAACAAACAAACATACTCTTCAGCTTTTTAATATTAGTATAGATAAGTATTTAAGAGTTTATATTTTCGGATATTGCCCCCGGCTTCAGTCGCGTCATTCTAGATTTCGACAATTTTCTATCCCTTAGCAATAGTACTTTATCTAGTTGGATGAGAATGCTATGCCCTTTCCTGCACCCCTTAAAACGTGTATGCGAAATTTCATGATGATCGGGCGATTAGTCGCGGCGTGGAAGCGTAACAAATAAACAAACTCAATTTTGCATATGTAATTAATATTATACATGTGAAAGTGAGTTTGTTAATATCCTAATATTAGTTAAGATTTTAACGTTATTATTTCTGTTCTCATAGTAGCTCTAATTAGTGCATGCTGTAGCCGCCCTTAAAAATTATATAACCAACAAATACCAAAAAACTATGTACCTAGAGCAGCGATAGCTCAGTGGGGAGACCAACAGACTGCAATGCAGAGGGTTTCGGATTCGAACCCACGTCGCGCACCTCTGACTTTCGGAAGTTATATGACTTTTCGAAATTATGTGCGTATTGACTGACAATTATCGCCTGCTCCGTGCCTCGGAGAGCACGTTAAGCTGTCGGTCCCGGCTGCCATGAACATCTATGGCAGTCGTTATTGGGGAAGTCGACACAAAAGATCCCACTGGGTCGAAGTGTCGCCGGTCTGTTCTGACTGGCCCCCACACAAGATAAGATAAGATGTACCTATGTCAATGTATTGTTGTTGTAACCACGGGTCCTTAAATAAATCTATATTTGAGGCCTATCTTGGATTTAGGAAAGGTCTGTAGAGGCTTCAGTCCTAGACAAAAATTATGCCTAAATTACGATGAGCTGGAATATTTCTAAATGAATAAATAAATTGTATTTATTTCAGGAACTGACCCATACATTTGTTAGTATAACTTAAAACTATGTTAGTAAAAATATAAACATATAACTAACTAATTAAGATTGGTTAAAAATATTTAGCTCTTCACGGCTTTGTTTCCTAGGCATGCAGTCTTTAGACTGATGTATTACTTTATTTAAAAAGATAATTCGCTCAATAGTTTTAATGCCTGTATCGCAGAAGACTTTAAAAACATTTAAATAACGGACACAAAGATTACTAGACACAGAACAAAAATTTGTGGATCGCATACACTTTTGTGCCGTGTGGGGATGGAACTCACAACACTGGCGCGGCGCACTTACGTGCCGCTTAGGACTAAGTGATACAACATGTAGTATATTTACTTCTATGATTAAGAACCTTACAAATATTGTAAAAGAGTCACTTTCGTTGTTTGTGACTCGATACACTTGAACGAATTTGAATGAAAATTGAAATACAAATATACCATTTCCTGGAATAACACGTCGGATATCTTTTATCCGTTGCTGTGACCGTTAGATTGCTACGCAGAGGTCTCGTGTTCAATCCCAAGGCATCTGACATCTGACTTTTGAAAGTTATATGCGTATTAAATTAGTTAAATATCACTCACTTAAACAGTAAAGGGAAATATCGTAAAGAAACCTGCATGTCTGAGAGTTCTATAATATTTTCGAAGATATGTGGAGTCTGCCAACCCGCACTGGGCCAGCGTGGTGACCTAACTCTTCTCACACTGATAAGAGGTCCGTGCCCAGCGGTGGGACAGTTCATGTACAGGGCTGATATTATATTATACCTTTTGCCTTAGTATGCAATTATGCATTGCCATTATATTTACGTGGGCAAAGTCACAGCAACAAACTTGTAAAATATAATTGACCAATATCAATTAATATGAAACATACGTTACAAACTTTTCGCATCATTTCAAACCGACCACAATCATACCCGGCGGCTTTCGTATCTGTCAAAGTTTATGTTACGAGTAACTGATAATTATTACTTTCATTGAAATGGATTAATGGAATTAAAGCTTTCAGACCTTATTATTTGTAAGCGTATTGTGGTCTATGTCCCGTCTAACATTACACCCGAAAATTGAAAAGTATAATTAATCTACAACCCATGATATACAGCGTGCAAGATGTGCTCATATTGAAGCATCACATAACATATCTCCTGTATAATATTTAAAATAATAATGTTTTAATCCGCTGATAGGACATACGGGTTAATTTTAAGATATACGTTACGGTCCTAAAGTATGACCACACCTTTCTGTTACACGTTGTAAAATGTGTAAATGAATATCGTTTATTTATATATATTAATATCATAAAGAAGGAGTGCATGTTTTGTGGGTTTGTATGGATGGCAATATCTGGGAAACACTATAACTATTTGAAAATTCTTACACATTTCGATTGGTAAATTATTCCAGAGTGCCGAGTACGAGTTGTTTTTACGTTAACGCAATTTAAACGTTTACCGCGATTGGCTCTTTGATTGGTTAAGAGCTTGGTGCGAGCCAATCGGAGCGCCCAACGTCATAAACGTGTCGATCGCGTTAACGTAAAACAAATTCGCATTAGGCACTCAGATTCACATAGGCCACGCCTCTATTACTACTACTATTTCGACTCGGTCGAAGTCAGGTCGACCTGCTAGTTAATATTGGATATAAAGAGGTGAAAAGAATTTGTTTATACGTAGAAGAGTAATTTAAGACAGCCTCGATAGCACACGGTAATCAGTGGGATTGTTGATTGCATGAGATTTCAGGTTCGATTTCCTAGTCGAGCAAAGTATTATTGGTTCCTCTTTTAAGAAGTTCTTAGTAACAGCTATAAGACCAAACTTATAGCTGTTAGTAAGAACTTCTGCTGTTCCCAGAAAACAGTACCTAGTAGCTCGTCCCTTAATATATAGGATCTAAAATCATTGCTGGCAAAATGTGTGTAGTACACTTCTGCTTACCCCTTTTGAGATACGGCGTAAGATTTTATTAATGGAAAGCTAGACTATGTTTTAATGACAAACCAGGCGAATATAATACGAATTATGTATTCTGTGACACGACCGTACTGAGTATACCAGTGTAAACCAAACTTATATTATAAATGCGAAAGGAACTTTCTCTGTATGGCGTATTGCGTGTCGACAGCGAACTAGAATAATGTGCAGTGCACTGTTATTCTTACGCAAGATTTATTAGATAACTGAGGGTCTAATATTCATTGTAAAAACTGTTTAAAGTTTAGCTCTAATATAGTCTCAGAGATCTATATCACTGAGATATCTATATATCACAAATGGTAAATTAATATAAACTTCAATGTAAACATAAATTGCATTTTATTTCAAAGTTTGTTACGATGAAAACACTTTTAGTAAGGTTATTCTTGCGACTTCATCTGTGCGATTTGCTGATAGTCTACGTTATTTACTTAGTTACATCATGCTATACAGGTGTCCGGTAATTAATGGATAACCTTGAAATGTCTTATAGTAGAACTGAAGGCCGTTCAGAAGAAATGAAAAAATAAATAAATATATGTATATATTTAGAAGTGCAAGCTATATGGCATAGCATACTTTTGACTATCTATCTATTAGCATAATTAGTGTTTGATAATAAAACAACAAAAAACCGATGGATATCATTCATTTATGGTCGTAGTATACAAGAAAGTTATACATGGTAATTAAAAAAAAAACACATATCTCAGGTAGTAGTCAGGATAGATTATTTTCATATTTTTTTTCTGAACGGTTATCAGTTGGACTATAGGACATTTCCAGGTTATCCATTAATTACGGGACACCTGTATATATCCGGTCGTATAGAATGGAGTCAGATAACACGTCGCTTAGATTTATAATAGCCTTAGGGTTAAATAATATTAAATTTTATATAGGATCACATACGTTTTTATTCGTGATGTCATCACAAACAGGCAGATAAAAACACAAAAACCGTTACCATAAAATTGAGACTTCTAAATAAATAAATAATAATCCAAATTAAGTTAATTCGTATATAACATCGGTGGCGTAGCAGTTGTGTTTGCGACTGGTAAAAATGAGGTTTCGGGTTCGATGCCGGGAGGCAAGCTAAAGTATTATCGCTTTTTAATATTTAGAATTATCAGAACCAGCACGAAATATGGAACTATGCCCATTGAACGGCAAAATGCCCGCTTCTTAATACGTGGGGTCTTAACCTATCGTATGTTTATATTTTCGTAATATCTTATGATACGTCCTTTACCCAAAACATCCATTCGTAGTCGATAAACAATCAATTTAAGCGTTAAGATTAGTAAAATAAGGTTTAAAGTGGCGCGCACTTGGTAGCTCGTATCCGAGGCGGTAACAAATATACGGTACAAATGTAGCTCGTATGCGTGGATCTAATACACTTCTGTTCCAAAGAGGTAGCCTTCAGCATGTTAGTTGGTGAACCGAACATAGGCTACAAATGGACGTGGCAAATACCTGACCCGACCATTTCTTTTAGAATTATTTTCGGGATCGATTTGCGAAACAAAGCGTTGTATCTTAAGGAAATGAATAGCCTGCGAGTCTCGCGTCCCAAACCACTTTAGAAAACATTGCTTCGGTTATTAGATTTAAATTAAGTCAAGACCTTTTGTTGTGTACCCCCGTTAGTGAAAGTAATGCATAATATGAAGTAATGGAAAAATTATATAACACAAGAAGTACCGCGTAACCAAATAAACTTTATACAGCGTGTCGTTATGAAAACTATATCGCTTTTGAGGTTAAAGAAAGTCCCTCGGTTATTGTTTTAGCCTTTGGTGATAGAGTCGTGAGGCTATGTGTTTATGGAAACTAATGATACCTATATCATGATGAAAGTTTATGTGGCTTCAAAGTAAACCAGTACGCAGGACTTGTCGAAGCGCTGCTTCGAATAAACACCAAGTTTGCACGGCAAACATAATATATACAGGAAATTTGCACATGAACCCTTTATACTGTGACAGTATGAAAGCTCTATGTGAATATATAATATTGTAAGCTAGGAACGCGTTCACAGGAAAAAGTAGCGACGCTTATTCGAATATATTATTTATTGAATTAATGCTTTACTGACAATTATCACTAATATATTTGAATTAAATAATAGGGTAGTTGACTCACGATTTTTTTGTTATTTAAGTCAAATAGTTACATTATCCAAACCCTCAAAAACAAATAATTTTGAAATCTACTCAAAAATAAATAAGGTAGTATAAAGAACACTCAATGGCGTAGTGGTTAGTGTAACCGACTGCCACGCCTAAGTTCGCGGGTTCAATTCCCGCACAAGTCAAACATTTGTGTGCATGGACATGGATGTTGTCTTGGTCTGGGCGTTTCTATGTATAATATCTCTGTATAATATGCATGTTTCAAATCCAGTGGGACGGCAATCCGGCTCGAGCGGAGAGAGATAAGGCGCAGAAGCAACGGATTAACGTGCTTTCTGAGGCACGCGGGTGTCTAATATCGCCAAGTTTCTAACTCCGGGCTGGTATAGAGATTTCTTAACAGAAAAAATCCTACTACTTGTTGTTGGCCAGATCTTCGATTTGAATCCGAGACCACATGCACAGCAGTCACATTTATTACCACTGCGCCACGAAGGATAAAGATAGTAATAAAAAATATTCGCACGTCGTTATACACGTCACAAAGCCTGAGATTTCCTTTTGAATAACATAAATGGTGCTTCGCCACAAAGTCATACATTCAAATGTCAGCTGATGTCACAAGTTAAAATGTGAAAAGATGAGGATTACTTTACGCAGTAGCTGTTACGTCATGATGACGTCTTTCTAACACTGGACTGTAGTAATATTTCTTAACCTTAGCACTATCGTCTTATCTTATCTTATCTTGTGTGGGGGCCAGTCAGTACAGACCGGCGACACTTCGACCCAATGGGATCTTTTGTGTCGACTTCTCCAATAACGACGACCATAGATATTCATGGCAGCCAGGACCGATGGCTTAACGTGCTCTCCGAGGCACGGAGCAGGCGATAATTGTCAATCAATACAACTTCCCAAAGTCAAAAGTCATATAACTTCCCAAAGTCAAAGGTTCGAACCCGAGACCCTCTGCATTGCAGTCTGTTCGTCTCCCCACTGAGCTATCGCTGCTCTAATATCATATAATATAGCAATATCGTAGTCTTGCGAGTTTGCCTTGAAAAACGGTTATCCATCCAAATAGTTGAAGCCAGGGACTATGCTTAACTTTTTAAGAAGTTTCTGTTATCACGAACGCATTGATAATTGTCATTTGTGAATTGGCTGCCATACTATTATTATGTATAAATGCGAATTTGAGTTTGCTTGTTACGTTTTCACGCCAACAACTTCTCGACTGATTATCACGAAAATTCACATAGGTGCACGATGTCAGATGTATAGAAATATATGTATGTATAGAAAAGGACATAGGGTACATTTCATCCAGAAAAAGGTCTGTTCCCGTACGAGCGAATAAACTGCGGGCAAAAGGTAGTAATAATAATAATAATAATATTCTATCACATACACACAACACCATCTAGCCCAAACTAAGCAGAGCTTGTACTATGGGTACTAGACAATGGATGAACATACATATATTCTTTTTTTTTTGTAAATACATACATATTATACATAGAAACACCCAGACCAAGACAAACATCCATGTTCATGCACACAAATATTTATCTGTAGTATATCTACTATAAATTACTAGCAATTTGGATTTAAATTACTAATATTTTTGTCAACCCCGTGTATCAGTAGTGGTCACCCGTAATCATTGCTCTTCCGACGTATGATTAAAACCCACAACCTATCGTTCGCAAGTCTGTTCGGTAACAGACTTACGGTACGGTTACCGTTATAGGAATAATAATATCAGCCCTGTATTTAACTATCCCACTCCTGGGTACGGGCCTCTTCCCAGTGGGAGGGATTTGTAAAGTTGTTTTTTGTAAATTATCACTCACAAACCAAGGAATACCAAGCGTGATTTGTATATTTATCCATCCAAAATAGTTACCGCGTAAGTTTCTTAACCCAAGTGCCCATCCAACCATTTGTACTTCGCTATTACGTCACCGAGCTTCCAAATCCCTCTTGAACGACAACATAATTGGTTCCTCCCCTCGAAATCGTATAAACCCATACGTCAGCTGACGTCACAAGTGAACAAGTGAATAGACTCCGATTGCTTTGATGTGGATGATTGCACTGACAGAGTCGTTCATAACATAAATTATTAGAGATGTTACTATTACAGAGTATCCGAAATGTCTCATAAATACATTACAAACGTCAGCTTGATGCTTGTTAAACTGACAATTCTTAAGATGCCAGACATAATTAAAATCTGTTGTTTCTGGCTGCTAGTGTGCCGCTGCGATCTTTGACTGAGACTATGTTTGTAAGTAAATAGATAGCAGTTATGAATAGAATGGGATTGATTTTGTATTAGATACGTCGTGATTATTATATTGTTTTTGATTGTCTACACAACTTAACATTAGAATGATGTTTGCCGTTTAATTTTAATTTTACTGTATTTATACGATTTTACAATTTATATTTTAACGTTTCTTGATTTTTAGAATTTTACTATGTATGTAAATCATAATTATCATCAATTGAATAGTCTTCTAAATTTAATTATTATTATATTTTTTATGTTAAGACTTCACTAATTTGTACACCTATTCAGGTAGAACATGCTGAACTTTCAAATTGAAATCAAATCCGCCCCCACACAGCATGTAACATAAAAAATCTGCCTTAACTCACTCATCCGGTCAGCTATTACCGTTAAATATATCCTCACCTTTCTGTTACATCGTATAAGCGTAACAGAAACCGATAAAACGGTACACAATAACCATCTCGGTAACTGCGGATACGGGTATAAGCATGTAACAACCCTACTAATGTCAGATTCGTCAGTTTACGATGACACTGGACAAAAGGCCCTGTTGTAAAACTTGGATAAAAATTGTGTTGTAAAATGTAGATAGGTATATACCTAAGTATATATTTTGTTAGTTTATGTTATTTGGTTGTAAAATTGAGATTTAGTACATTGTGTCGACGAGAGTTGTGTGGTCACTTTTATGATGATCATCAAATTTATAGGTGAGTCTTGTTTATATCTAGTTACTATGTGAAGAAAGCGCAAGTGAGGGATTGTAATATTATAGAATGGAGAGATTTAAAATACATTGCCATGAAGCCTAAGGCCCTTTCACAACAAATATACAATATGGTATATTTTTAAACATATCCCATTTCTTTTATTAATTCCGTCGCAAATATTGACCACGACCGTAGACCACCAACCATATACAGTGTGTATAATAAACCCTGTCCGATCCATTAAGGGCTTGTTTCTCTCTTAACAAACATGCTGAGAAAAATAACAAAATAAAAGTATATCATTTTAAAACGTCTTCATAATATTTTTAAGTACAGTATTGATCAGCATTTATACCCTTAAATTACTGAAATTTCGCACAATCTAGCAACATTCCACTAAACTTGACAAGGACGCGGAGCGTGGCATTACTTTTAGCGCCATTTTTCTAAGGCGTTGGTAGGTAGGCGCGGCGTGGCGCGGCGCAGCATCGGTGAACCTTTATGAACTTTAGTGATACCTAGGTATTGTGATTAATAAGTTATCGGTGTTGCCATGAGCAATCTACTAACATCGGGCACGCCACGATCGTGGCGGTAAGTCCCGTGTTTGAGGAGTGGCTGGAGAGGCGGCATGGCACCCTCACCTTCCGGCTGACACAGGTAATGACTGGCCACGGTTGTTTTGGCCAGTTCCTGTGTCGTATACGCCGGCAAGAGACGCCCGGTTGTCACCACTGCGGCGACTGCCGCGACGTTGTTGAGGACACGGCGGCTGCACACTTTGGCGGTTTGCCCCGCCTGGGCATCGCAGCGCCGTGAGTTGATCGCGGCATTCAGATCGGTTGCCCTCTCGCTGCCGGCTGTAGTTCAGTCTATGGTCCGGAGTGAGAGGTCGTGGAATGCCGTCGCCTCCTTCTGTGAGGAAGTGATTTCCATCAAGGAGGCGGCGGAGCGGGAGAGGGAGCATTTAAACCCTCTCCCCAACCGCAGAGCCGGGCGCCGGAGGGCGCGAGATGACCTCCAGCCACCCTGAGGTTTGACCTGGGGGTGGCGGGCTTTGTGGGCCTGCCCGCCATCCATTCAGCACCAGGTCCGAGAGGCGCCGTGCGTGTTCCCACGCGCGTCTCTGTTTCGAGTCCGTCTCCCCTCTAGGGGGGGAGGGGGGAGAGGGACAGTAGGGGACAATAGAGTAGGCCTTTTTGCGTAGTGGCCTGCCGTTTCAGACGGCGGGCCGAAACCTCGGCGGGGTCGCGACCGCATGCGAAAGTGATTCGCGCGGCCCCGGCAATAGTGGTTTTGTCGAGAAACACCGTGGTATGTTTAGTCAGTATTCCGGGAGGAACATTAATCCCTCCGCCCGTCCCCGCGGAGGGGTATGCGTCAATGCATTACACAAGGTAAAAGAAAATGGCTAATCTACTAACATATTATTTTAAATAAATTAAATTTACTGGTGTAATTTTTTTGATCGATATTTGTAAAAGCATGTCACTTACGTACTTATAATAAGCTACTGTATAACACCTTTAAGGATCAGACATGGTTTATTATAAACAATGTATAGGTATGTAGGCAGCTTTATAGTTTGTCTTCGCCGTGTCAAGAGGCGAGCCTATTACCATCAACCAACCAGAGACCGAACTTCTTGCGGGCACTGAAAACTGCTTGACAGAAAACTCCAATAACATTCTGATCGGTGCGGTAAAATAATACAAGACATTATGCACAGCAGCAACCGAGTCAGACTGTATATAAAAAAAAAATAACAATCTTATCAAGTAAAAGATTAGAAGAGTTATATTTTTAAAGAAATCACCTGCTCGAGGAAACATTTCAGTGTCGCGGGGACTTTTCATACGTTTTACCATTTATGTGGTCACACAATTTTTTGCTCCGTGTGGTAGATGGATACTTGGCTTATGCCGGTTTTTACCAACAGGCCCCTAGGCTCCACCTAACTAGGTATCTTTTAAGCTAGGGGCATCTCTTAATCGAATACTTACCTAAATTCAATTTCATTTCCATACTGTGTATCATGTACGAAGGAATTCCCTAAGTAAGTGACAGTTAACTTTTTCTAAAGTCACGCTTCTGACATCAATGTTTTATCGATAAGATGAAAATTTCTATATTTCTTTTTAAATGAATGGTATTACTATTGGTATGTATATACATTAGTATTATTAATATATTGAAAACAATATTTTTTTACATATATATATTTAACTTTATTCAGTTTAATTTATAAATAAAAATATTTTCGGTGCATGCATATGAACGAGAAACCTTATGTCATTTCTTAACATACGTCGTCGTCGTGTGATTATTTGGAACTCCGATCAGTTTATACTGTCTTATCTATGACTCCGACTCGTGTTAATTAAAGCTTACATCTTTTAATTATTTCTCCCACCGTTAATAAAAAAATTCCATTAGCAAAATATCTTAAAGCACATAATAGTTGGTTTATCGGAGACACTGATTTATTTCTGAAATAAAGCGTAGGTATTCTGTTGTTAAACAATTTACTGATTCAGGAAGGCAGCCAATAATAATATTCAAAAACAAAGAGCAGAATACGCGTAATAATCGTATTATGTCTACTTACGAGTGTAAGCTATATTATGTTTTATACTTCAAACAAAAGTTACATAACTGTTATCTTTGAATTCTAAAAGATGCTCAATTTTTTTTAATAAATATAGAACACTGTTTAGATAACCTATATCTTATGAAAAAGTCGACATCGTCGTATTTATCGAAATCGTTGACTCTTTCAAGGTGAATGCATGGTCTTTTTACTATTTGCTGAATGTTCTCTATGGTCTCAATAGCTTCTAGACTCTCTATAAAGTGCCCTAAATCATTTTCCTTGATAGAAAATCACTCGTCTATAAAGTGCCCTAAATCATTTTCCATGATAGAGAATCACTCGTGTCTCGCGTATGAATAAACAATATTTTGTTACCTAAGCATAAGAGTAGTTTAAGGAGCCAACAATCGGGCCCTTAAATATTAGAGCTGCTTTAGAGACTTCAGTGACACCTAAACGTTGGTGAAAACGGGCATTAGTGGCAGTGGCTAGGTGACCATTTGAACCTATACACCATCCGTGCTATCCGTACTAAACAAAAACATAAAATTCTAATACCATCTTAAGCATGGTGAAACTGCCTTTATTCTACCGTTTCTCACAACTACCAGACCGTAAGACCTCTCTAATAAATAATAATATCGTATTGTGCGTAATACAAAATTACATCTAAAACACATGTACTGTGTCGAACAGTAAGTGTTATCGCGACGGCACAGATTTCGTTGTTTGCACATCCCCTTTTTCCTTGACCTTTTAAAGCTTTTGTGACCTTCAATAAAGTTTGCGGGCCTTTTGAGTTATAAAATATTTTTATACGATGACCTATATGTGGGTTATAATGTTTTGAATGGTAGATGTGGTGTGAATACTTGGTTGTATTGTTAATGATGTAAATTAGGTATTCTTTATTGTAGGCGAGGTAATTAGATGTTGGTATAGTACCTCCAGGCAGAGATAGATACTATACCCTCAGGAATAAATACGTGTGAGTCTATGCCCGCTTAGATACATGAAATTGTTTTAATATTCCTGTCATAATAATAATATTCTATCACATACACATAACACCATCTAGCCCAAACTAAGCAGAGCTTGTACTATGGGTACTAGACAATGGATAAACATACATATATACTTTTTTTTTGTAAATACGTTCATATTACACATACAAATACCCAGACCGAAACAAACATATGGCTGTTTGTCTTAGTCTGGGTGTTTGTATGTGTAATAACAAGTCAAACATTTGTGTGCATGGACATGGGTCCATGCACACAAATGTTTGACTTGTGCGGGAATCGAACCCGCGACCTCAGGCGTGGCAGTCGGTTACACTAACCACTACGCCATCGAGGCCGCTGTCTCGGTAGCGCAGTGCTAGTGTATGTGATTGCATAAGGTGTCAGGCTCAATTGCCGGATCCAGCAGTATTATCGGGCTTTTCTATCAAAAAATTCTTAGTGACAGCACGGAGTCTGGCAACATTTCAGGTAGACGACAATAGGTTTGCCTCTTATTACGAGTGACCTAAAATTCTAACTGGTGAAATGTGGTTGTGTATATCGTGGTCTCTACCTACCCCTTAAGGGTGATGTTTTGTATGTATGTAACGATTGTGGAGTTGCATCTGAAGCTATAAAATGTCAGTGCAGACCCGCGACTAATGGAGCAGTGGTGTATAGTAATGTTATTAGAGCAAGCGACGGGGACTGAGTACACTTTGTATTATCTGTAAATTGGTTAAGCAGCTGATGTTTATTAGATAAAACTGTTACTAATGAGAGTTTCATCTCGTGAGTTCTTTTCAAGTTATTTTCTTTTAAGCAGACAATTGCCGTACTAGGAGTAATTTCATGGATAGCATCAAAGTTGACGCTAATGTTGTGATTATACATGAGGCTTCGCGTTTTATTCCCAATTCGGAAATAGGTTATATAGAGCATAGTGTCAACAATTATTTTTCCGAAATATTGCTGAAAAAGTGTTAAGTTGGAAAGATGCCTGAAAGAAATACTTCCAGAAGCAAAGAGCCTAATGCCATCTTCATTTCCAGGCTACATAATTTCCTAAAAGAAAAATCTAATACAACCACTTTGCTTGACCCGTGCGTCGAATCCAGGTCTCACGGTCACATACAATCGTAAGCGCAAACTTATGTCACAGGGCCAAAAGGCGGCCTAAGCTAAGCTCAAAAAACGCAATGCTTGAATACCAACTGTCGAACTAAGTTTATTTGCAATCGATTTTGTTAAGTTTTTGTAACCTGTGCTGGTTAGTAACATAATTTCACTTGTCATCTTTATATAAACCCCTGTTAAAATTCATTTTAAAAAATATTTTAGTAGGTGGAAAAGTGTTTTCTGACATTTTTCATCTCAAGCCTTTCTGAATACAAAGAGTACTTATATACTTATATGTAGTTTGTAAAGTGCAAATAAAGCCCTTTCGTTTGACCTAGTAATATCAGTTTTCACGCTCTCATTTAGTATTTAGTCACCCTTGCACTTATACATATTTTATAATTTATTTTAGAAGCAGTAAAAACATTGCAGTTAGGCAAACCTTATTTAAAACTATACCAAATATCGACATCCTAGTATTAGTATAGCATATTTGATAGACAGATTGACAGACAGACACAGATAATCACCTTAAGCAGCCAGTTTTCATCATTTTGGTATGGATCCCTAAAAATAATGACATTATTGTTGCTTTAGATAAATGCTTTTCTCTATGTTATGTAAGTTAAAACTCAGCTAACCACTAAGCAAGCTTGACGGATGAATGTTTTTTTGTTTTTATTCTTATCTCGTCTCGAGATAAGATTGTCAATGTTTTATCAATCGGTCTACGGCCGCATCAATTAATTGAAACTTCCAAACATCTTCACAAACTTTTATAATTATAAAATAAAATAACTTTGTATCAAATCACAGAAGAATTCATGGCATCCAAAATCAAAGAAAAGAACCTCCAAGGTTTAAGACATTCTTTATAAAATCCCTATTCATCTAAATATTTTTTCCGTTCTTAAACTCTCAAAACTTTTATCTTATCGTGTTGAAGTCTGCCAGTGACTTGTGGCGTAATTTCCCGTGGGACGGGGGCCATGTTTAAACGCTACCCGTTTGATCTCAAACATTGTCCACCAGTGGGCGTTTTATCGTCTATCATCCAGTTTACGACAGACAATACAGTTTTGTATCGGAATTTGAGATGGTTATTGTTTTATAATAGTTTACTGGCAAGAATTGAGAAGGATGGTTTATATACATTTACTTTTAGTGAGCATAGGTAATGATGAATTCTACATGAGCTATCGAGCTCACAAGCGAACGATTATATACAGACACATATTAAAATTTGTGTAATTAATGGGATTAAATTGCAATGCTTTCAGTATTTCAGTATATGTTGTTACAAAATTTGCAGACTTACTAAAGTTTAATCACAATTGGATAAATATATTCAGAGAAATATGTAGGCAGAAATAATGTAAAAATAAATACTAGTATTCTAAACTCTACATAATATCTACTACTTTTTTTTATTATCTTTCTTGCACATAATTACGGAGGAACAAATTAACGTAATTTTTCATCCATAGTATCAGGAACAAGAGGATAACTGATCGATCTTTCTTTTGTTGCAGGTGTGAAGTGAAATGGTGATACAGTGATAGTGTGAAGTGATAACGATGGCAGTGAACAGTCCAGGAGGTTACCCACCAGTCTCCCCTAAACCACACACCCCTAAAAGTCCCCGACACTTCATATTCCCACAAAAGAGTCCTTCAATTGCCTCCAGCACTTCTTCTTCAGGATACTTTACCCCTCAGTCAGGCTGCAGCTATGAAAAACATAACCAGCCACCGAAATCCCCGATAGCACATGGACACCGGAGTCCAATGAGCCCAAGGCACTTCAATTTTCCACAAAAAACACCATCAGGGCGCTCCAGTCCCTGTTTTGATCGGGCTCACGGCCTGCACTATACTACCTCTTTGAAGCACAACCGCAGTCGAGAGAAGTCCAGGTCGCCCAAGCCACCACCAGTGCACATCCACACGAACCCTGGCTATGTGTCCCCAAATCGCACAAGGAAACTATATGGTTCCACTTCCACCGTCAGCTCACCACGTCTTGTGACATCCCCGAGCATAGTTTCCAGTCACACTGATGATTCCACAGATGCAATGCTGGGGACTCCATCGGCCATACTGCATGATGCAGATGACGAAGCTACAACGACATCTTCGAAGGTCTGCAGAAAGTCCACATCGGATTTGACAGATATGACTGATGACACACCAGTGACTCGATCGACGAGTGTGAGCAGGCCCTGTTCTCCGATGCGAAGGGGCTCCATGAAGGGTGGCTTGGCGTATTTAGCCAGCAGGCGCGGTTCAAGAGAGTCTACCATGTCAAACTGCGATTCTGTCGAAGACATCGGTCCATTGAACTTTCAGAACACGATGAGAGGGCGTCAGCGACGGACGTCAAACTTCCTCGAGTTGCCAGGTGGGTGGATTTAATCTCTTGGCTTTGATTGAGGTTTATCGGGTGTGTGAGGTCATACGGTATGACGTGGGTTCGCACTGATTCATGCTCATCAATAATTCATTTTTATCCGTTAGAGAAGTTTATCATCTATAGCGTACTTGATTTAATCTGTTGCTTTCTGACTTTTGGGAAATGTGAAATGTTGGTTATTTTAAATATATATGTATTTACAATTTTTATTAAGTAAGATGAGAATCAACCTGATTGAGCTGTTGCCGTACGTTTTAACAACATTATACGTATTACGAACGCGTGTTATCCACACGCGTTCGTAATTTTTTTACAACAAAGTAAACAAATTATCTTTCGTCTCGCCTGATAGTTAGCGGTTTCCGTAGCCTATATCGTTTACAATGCTAAGAGTACCACTCCTGCGAAGAATCAAGAAAAAAGACTATAAATATCTGGACTGAAAAGCTTTGCAAGGCGTACTCATTGACTTTGCGCCGTATTTTGTGGGTTCGATTCCCATACGGGGCAACATTTTTGTGACCCACAACTAGTTGTTCCGAGACTGGATGTTCTTTGTGTCCGTTGTTAGAATGTACAAACATTCTCTAAGTCCCTCGCGAGGAATGAAACGAACAACCGATGCGACCTTTAAAACCATTACGCTATCTTAAGATGCAGTCTTAGGATTTAGTTATGATCTACAATAGCTGTTTACATTCATAATTTTGTTTACATCAATCTCTACTAGCATAAAGCTGAGTATGCACACCTTTATCTACTTTTTTAAAAAAGAACCGAGGTTCGACTTTCGTATCTTTGTCCGCAGAATCCAAAAAGTAGACCACTACTAGACTACTAGTAGATTGGCCTGAAATTTTTTCTACAAAGTTGCTTTTCTATATATAAGAGTTTTTATGTAGTTTTATACCGAAGCTCTAACAGGAATGGGTAATTAAAAAATCAGACTAAGTCACACCGAAACTTGTCAGTTTACTCAGCTAGTAGGATACATTTTTGAAAACTTATTCCGATTTACTTTTTAGATGAGTACCAACAATGTTTCTAACCTCAAAACGAATTTTGTAGCTGTTTTCTTAGTTTATTCTGGGTATTATCATGTTCTGTATAGTTAAATAGAAGCTTCGGTGCATTGTGCAATTACCCAAATGCCGTCTTTGGCGAAATGTAGTTGTCGGGGGCAATGTTACGAGAAAATCAAATTTTCATATAAGTTATGTTTTTCCTTGTTTGTCAAGTTGTTACAAATTCAAACAAATTTCATTAAAATGCGTTGTACAGTTTCGACTTTATTGGATAACTAGCTTTTGCCCGCGGCTTCGCTCGCGTACAAGTAGGTTAGGTTATATTAGTAAAAGTGCACCGGGCGGCGGCCATATTGGCGACCGCTGGGGTTGCACAAGTCGTTGGTCGTATCCGGCGGTTGGGCCTGGAGGTGGCTCTTTCTAAGTCCATCTTTTTTCATGGTCCTCGGAACCGGCCACCTCCAGGGGCCCACATCATGATAGGAGGGGTCCGCATCGGCGTCGGGTCGACTCTCAAGTATCTGGGACTCGTACTCGACAGCCGGTGGGACTTTGCTGCACACTTTCGGGCTTTGGTCCCCAGTCTTCTGGGCGTTGCAGGCGCGTTAGCGCGCCTGCTGCCCAACTTAGGAGGGCCAAACGCCTCCTGCCGGAGGCTCTACGAAGGGGTCGTGCGGGCTAAGGCCCTATACGGAGCACCCGTATGGGCCAACACCCTGACGGCCAAAAATGTTGCCGCTCTTCGGCGGCCACAACGCGTCATCGCCGTCAGGGCAATTCGAGGCTACCGCACGATCTCGTTCGAGGCAGCGAGCCTCCTTGCCGGATCGTCGCCTTGGGACCTAGAGGCCGGGCTCCTGGCGTTACTATTTCAATGGCGCCAGGAGGCACTGTTACAGGGTGAAGTGCCGTCGCATCGCGATATCGAGGTGCGGCGGCGCGAGCTTCGCGAGGTCCTAGTGGCAGAATGGGCCGGGCACGCCACAATCGTGGTGGTAAGACCCGTTCTTAGAGAGTGGCTGGAGAGGCGTCATGGCGCCCTCACGTTTCGTCTGACGCAAGTGCTGACCGACCACGGTTGTTTCGGTCGGTACCTGTGTCGAATAGGCAAACAGGAGACGCCCGGTTGTTATCACTGCGGTGACTGTCACGTCGCTGTCGAAGACACGGCGTTGCCACATTGGTAGGTTGCCCTGCTTGGGCCACGCAACGCCATGTCATGCACGCGGCAGTCGGTAGAGTCGTCCTCTCGCTCGAGGCTATGGTTCTGTCCATGGTTTCGAGCGAGAGGTCTTGGGATGCCGTCGCTTCCTTCTGTGAGGAGGTGATGTTAGTGAAGGAGGCGGTGGAGAGGGAGAGGGAACGGTCAATCCCTCTCCCTAACCGCAGAACCGGGCGCAGGAGGGCGCGAGACGACCTCCAGCCACCTTGAGTAGAAGCCTGCGGGTGGTGGACCTATTGGGGCTGTCCACCGCCCGATCAGCGCAGGTCCGAGCAGGCAGCGTTCGTGTTCCGCGCACGCCTCTCGATGTCGCAAGGGGGACTAGGTCCCCCGCTTTGTCTGTGTTTTTGATGGTTGTGTGGGACCCGCCACGTCCATCGGTGGGTCGAACCTTTGGCGGGGTCGCGATTCGAATGCGAGAGCGATCCGCGTGGCCTCGCCATAAAGGTGTGAGGAACACCGCGGTGGTTTTAGTCGGTTCAGCCCAAATCCATCTTAGGGGCTGGATCCTGACATATCCCCATCGCCCGCCCCAAAACCGGCGATGGGGAATGTGACTTGCAAATTTCCACGCGTATAAAAAAAAAAAAAATATTAGTAAAAGTACATTAATTTTTTTAATAAAATGTACCCTATGGTACCCGTTGATACTATAGCTTTCAAATGGTGATTTTTTTTTTTAAATCCGCTGATTAGTTTTTGATGTATATTCTTACAAACAAACAATAATCTAATCTTTCCTCTTTATAATATTAGTATAAATATAGAGAAACATCTAATGTTGCCGCATTTATAATAGCCATAGCCAGTTGCACTCATTGATCGGTAAACGATTAGCGAGGTTAGGTTAGAGATTAGCGAGGTGAGGAGCAACGTTGTGTGCGGTCAGTCTATAGATGGGTGACCGCTTAGTGGTATTTCATCTGAGCGTCTCCGTGTTTCGGAGGGCACGTAAAAAGTCGGTCCCGGATGTTGCCAAATTGACAGCAGGCGGCTTGAACAACTCTTGACAAGAGGTTGGCCACAAATTACACGAAAAGAAGAAGATTTATAATATTAGCTGAACTATGATAATATCAGCAGAATAGGCCAGGAGAACGTGAATGAAGCTGCGGGTGATATGCTTTTATTCTTCCTCAGGGACATTCAGCCTTTCTATGTATCTTTGTTCAACAGTTTAAACGTAAAAAGTAATTATGTATACTTTTGAAACAGCGTCATGATAATGTCAATCCGAAATTTCGGGCGAATTAAATATTAAGAACATGCCTACCACGGAGTTTCTTTGTATTTCTTTATTTCAAAGCTATTACTCCGTTGTCCGGTCCCCTTCATAGTAAGATTAAGGAGAATATCAAAACATTTCATAACGTGTTTCATGGTACGAATGGCACAAAAAATCAGCACGGTACTTTGTCATTTTAAAAGGGTGCAATCACTAGATAAAATTATAGAATAACATATTTACAAAAACTCATAAAAAGCATCAAGAATTCATTAATATATTTAAAAATAATATGTAGCAAACTTCCTCTGTTCTAATATATGTAGGAGGCTGTGCCCGGCATGGTCCATATTTAATATATAGCTTTTAGTCTATCATTTATTATTATATACTACATTGTGGAAAGCAACACAGAAGCAATAAAAATTTACGTCACATAATACCTCACTGGCGTTCGTGATCTTGTACTTATTTTTTTATTTATTTTATTTTAAATCGTTATGCTCAAAATAGTACAATGGTGATCTTAATGCAAAGGACATTATCTACCAGCCGACCTTAGGGTGATGCAGAGATGAAAAGAAGTAGGTGCATACATTATATACCTAAGTTTATATTTATCACCTATTTGTTTAAATATTGTGAAACTTGTGCAATTATTTTATTACTGTAATGTGAAGAGCGGGGTCTCCCAACACCGGTAATGTTTACTTAATAGGAGTACCCCAACTACTGATTATAAAATAGCATATAAGAAAATGATAATAAATAATTTTTATTTTATATTTATTTTTACAGTAACGCGAAACATACATGTAAATATACTAAAGAATATCGCAATAATAATTATATATTACATAATATATAAATACCAATAAACATATTATATAATCTAATAAAATATATACAAATATATATGTGTATCTATATATATAAAGATACATACATAAGTACATAAATTCATACCTATATACATACGTATCATATTATTGATGAGATGAATCCGATAAACTATCTAGGAGGAGAACACGCACTTTTACCTTGAAAGTGTAATGGTTTGTGGCCATCCTGATTTCGTGTGAGGGAGCGCATTCCATAGTATAACGGACTGGACGAAGAAGGAAGAATGCAGGAAACTAGATGTAGCACTCAAACCACTTATGTTTGTAACTAGCATTTGCCCGCGGCTCCGCTCACGTAAAAGTAGATTAAGTTATGTTAAAAACAATACTTTTTTAAATAACATGTAGTCTAAGTTACTCGGTCATAATGTAGCTTTCTAATGAAGAATGAATTTTTTAAATCAGTTAAATAGTTTTTGAGTTAAATCCTTACAAACAAACATACAAACAAACAAACAGAAAACAAATCTTTACTCTTTATAATATTAGTATAGATAATTGTTGTGATAAGTTATTGCTATTCGGTTTGGATTGTTGGTTTCGTAGCAGGGAGAAGTCGGAAAAGTATCCCATATACGGCGATAGATTCATAACGTGTTACTATAGATATATATAAAGCTATAAACCTAAGACAAAACCGGTAATATATAAGACCATATACAGTCGTTAGTTTGTATATATAGCATAAATTAAATGAAGATCTGTATTTAAGTGGATTACGCACGTAACTACGAGCGTATCTCTGTAGACATGAAATATGTTTGCTGTTTCAGGCATGAAATAATCTTAGCACCTGTTGCGATGTATCCAACTACGGGTATTTAAGAAATTTGCTTTATAAGTTCATTACTTTTCATTGAATTAATGGCGCTGTGGTTTATGTAGCCGTCTCATTAATGCAAATGCGTGGGTTTGATCCCCACGCCGGACATAAAATGTTGTATCACATATCATATATTTTAAATTCAAATAACGGACGTGTTAGAATTATTGTAAGCGATATAAGGAATATTGTTAGGGTTGTGGATTGTAATAAATATAGAATTTAAATAAAAGCATAGCAAATATTTAGGTACATTTCTATAGTATTGTTGTACATACATACATAATTTCAGGGATTTATTATTTTTTTATATAACTACGGTGGCAAACAAGCCTACGGCCCACCTGATGGTAAGTGGTCACCGTAGCCTATCGACGCCTGCAACACCAGAGGCAACACTTACGCGTTGCCGACCCTTTAGGAATGGAAGTCAGAAGGAGAAGGAGCGGGAAGGGGGAAAGAGGGTGATTGAGCCTCCGGCGCTCTCACTCATGGAACGAAACACAACAGTAGGAATACTGCTATTTCACGTCGATATTATGTGAGAGGGTAGTCCTACTCCGGTCGAGCCGGGCTATTCATGCGGAAATCAGCGAGGGTCTACTACTCAAAAATTATGTCACTGATGGGTAGGCAGAGGTGTTTAATACGCATATTATTATTTCATTAGCTATGGTTTAAGGTCTATGTAGCAGTTTGCATAATAACAATTTGACCGAGCCGGAAATGAAATCCGAGACCTTACGCACGACAGCAGTATATACGATTGTTGCGCCACCAGGCTATAAGTATAGTCTCGTATCCTTGCATTTCATGTGTAAAGTGCACGGGTTAGTGTATGACGTAATAGTTTTAGTTGTATCCTTGCTGCTAAGCCGCGGAGAATTGTGGATTAGATTACAGCACAGTACAAAAATTGTTTATTCAACAAATAGTTGTTTCAAGGTTTGATATTGTTTGTTTTCTTTGATAGTTTTAAAATGTTGAAGGGGTACGTATTGTAGATTAAAAGTTCTGAATGGGAAAGCCCATTCTAATCGCTACGCCTGATAAATAAATTGAATTGATTGATTGATTTTATTATTTTGCCCGACGACGAAATCGAATCCGAGTCTTGTAATATCAATCGCATACATAAGCGCAAACGTATGTTACAGAACCAAAAAGTTATTTTAAACATACATATTATGTAAAACTAGATTTTGGTTGCAGCTTCGCTTGCGTTATTGTAATTTAGGTTTGTAACAGTATTTTTTTTATGGTATTGGAGGCAAACGAGCAGACTGTTCGCCTTATGGTAAGCGATTACCGCCGCCCATGGACACCCGCAATACCAGAGGAGTCACAAGTGCGTTGCCGGCCTTCTAAATTACTGTTTGGATTTTCTTATAAAAATTTGGTCCTCTTTGATTATTCCTAGTGCGGAAGTTGTCTAGCATTAGGAATAATTACGGTTTTATAAACATTCAAACAACGGACACAAAGAACACCCATATTTGTAACAAACATTTGTGGATCACACAAATTTTTGTCCCGTGTGTGGATTGAACCTACAACTCTCGACATGGCGGCAGTGGCGAGGCGCCCCTTAACCCACTTTGCCATCCGTGCAGTCTACATTGGCCATGATTGAGACGTAACCTAGATTGGCAAGACAATGCTGGAAACCAAAGTTAGTCCAATTAAGCAATGTATTTCAAAGTTTATGTGAAACAATGGACTTTGTTATTGCATTGTTTGGAAGCATGTCACTGAGAGTGTTGTTTTCAGTTGGTACTTAATAAACCAATAAAATCATCAAGATATTAAAGGCAGGGATAGCCTAGTCACAAGGCCCTAGTGAGAAAACGTTGGACTGCCACGCAGAGGTTTAAAGTATGATTCCAAGGCACGCACTTCGGACTTTTCGAAGTTATGTGCGTATCAAATAGTTAATTATCGCTTGAAACCTACATGACTGTGAGTTCTCTATAATGTTCCCGAAGATGTATAAAGTCTGCCAAACCGCACTGTGCCTGCATGGTGGACTTAAGTCAAACCTTCTTATACTGAGACGAGGCCCGTGACCAGCAATGGGAAAGTTTGTTTATATGTATTTACCTGGTATTATTATTTGTTTCTCTTTCAAGAGTATTTTCCAAATACGTTAGGAGAATACTATTGACCTTTCAATGAATCCTGAATCCTTATTCAGCGCAAGTTTTTAAAAACGACGGAATACAAATGTCACATGAAACGTCTACCATACAGAGAATCATTAAAAAAATATAATCTACTTACCTTAAAATCTAGACGCCTGTTACTACATGCAATGTTTCTCTATGGACTTAATACATAATATATATGACTGTCCAGATATAATTAGTAATATTTACTACATAGTGCCCAGAACGGTTGTGCGACGAGAGGCGCGCGCTTATTCGTTATCTGCTACGACTCGTAGTCGCACAAACGCGGGTGAGCGGGCGCCTCTCCAACGTTTGGTTAAAACGTATAACAAATACTTTATTAAAACTGATATATTTGCCTTACCTCGACATGTATTTAAGAAAGCCATAGTCGATAACCTTAAATCTCTAGAATAGTAATAACAGAATTAGTAACTACTAACATAGCTCATAGATAGATAATTTTTCATAAGTTAGTGTACTAATACCTCACTGTATGTCTCCTTACTTGGTAGTAATATGTGAAAACGTAGTGGATTGTACATTTACCCATTGTTATAATTATGTTTCTGTTCGTAATATAAATTTTACAATTGTTTGTTTTCGTATGAAATAATAAAAAAATAAAAAACATATTATACCCGGCACATAAGTTTAACATGCAGAGGCCCTTGGCGAGTTTTAGTTTAGAGTGAGATGGGACACTTACCGAAACACTAGCCGCGGCAGATGTAGGAGACTACTGCAATACATATGGAATCTACTTATTCGGGTCTATGGGGATGGGTGTTCAATGGTTTGGTGTAATGCACACTATGGATCAAAATACAGCGTCTGCCATATTGTCTCCGCACAAAGTCGATATGCGGTGACTCGCCGACTCACTAGATGGGCTCCCTGAATAATCGCCATAGGCATACAAGCCAGCAGCAGACGGCAACACCGGTGCGAGTGGCTATGGGTGTCAAGCGGTGCAGTCCCGGTTTCACCATCACGGGTCTCGTGACAACGGAAACCTGAAGTGGGCTTCCTATGACCTTGAAAACGACACTTTCACCCCAAAGTTCACCCCAAAGCACATAGCTCTAGCCACCCTCTGTCCGGCCGACCAAGGTAAGCTAGAGTAGAGAGTCCTACGGGCGCTATTGAAGTTCCACTTCAACCAACTAGTAATGGCAAGGCCCTAACCGACTCTCTGAGGCATTCAGGACCGCAGTGTCACCATATTATCATTATTATGAAGATTTTATATGCATACATAGACCGGGGATCTTCCTATTCCAGGGGTGGTACGCAAGGATATATTACATCCACATTTCATCATTAACGTTTTACGCATAAGCCGTCCGCTCTGGACACATTTATAGACTTCCGTGCTGTTACTGCCTATTTCCTAACAAAAAAAAAACTTTGCTCGATCTAGAAATCGATTACGATGTACTCATCTACTATCGTTAAATCTTTGAGAAAGGGATGATAAATTAAATAGATACATATCTATCGTTTTAACAAACTTTTTTAAATATTTCAACCAATTTTAGCTACAGCAATTTTAGTTGTTAACCTCTTCAGCTAAGCTAATATGGATATGTTACTAGTGGATTCTAGTCGGTAGTGCAATGAGTCGGCTTCAAAATTCCGATGTCTTAACCATCGGGCTGCCACCACTTCCTATTCCACCAAACATACCTACTTATCAATGCTATATGACATTTAATCATAACTAGCAAAGTATATACATATGGTGCATTTCTAATACTCCAGAATAATCCACCTAACTATATACTCAAGTTTTCAAAATCTACTTTGGAAACACCGGTTTCACGAGTTCTAGAAAGTAGAGCGCTACTAAGAAACCTTTGAAATAAATGTACAGCAATACTTAAGTGGCATGGGAACTTTGTAGACCCACTCCAAATTTGATTGGGCGGCCTTTCTAAATTGTAAAGCATTGTGATACTTGAAAACCAAAGTTATCCAATAATTTAACTTGTACACTTCTTGAGTTGTACCACTTTAAGTTTGTTTGATTGTATCGAATTTATATTTTGGACACAATAAAACAAAGGTTTTGTGGTGACGCTGTATTCTAAGCTCGAACATCGCGTATGTTCAAAATAATAAAGTTATGTTTGAAATTGAGTTGCATTTAATTTTTTATGGTAAAGTAAGAAAAAGGAATGGGTAATGTGTTGAATGTCATTTTAGCAAAAAATAAACAGCACGGATGGCGTAGTATTTTAAATGGTCGCTTTGCCACGGCCATTGCGCCGACTGTTGTGGGTTCGAGTCCCACAAGGGACAAAACTTTGTGTGATCCACAAATGGTTGTTCCGAGTCTGAATGTTCTTTGTATCAGTTGTTTGATGTTTGAAAAATCCCTCGCGGGACAGAAATAATTACCAGTGCGCGAGTAGCCTTTGTAAAAGAAAAAATGTAGTAGGACACCATAATAAATACTTAATTCAGTTTTGCAGTTGTGAGATTCATACGTGGATATTACAGTTCTGCATTGTGAAGTATTTTACAATAATCTTACTAAAATAATAAATAAGACTTACTAGGGTATTTGACTTACAATTATACTATATTTTATTACCTAAGTCAATTAGTTAAATCACCCAAATTCTAAAATACAGAGAATAATTGAAATATATTCTAAAATAAATAAGATTCAAGCGTTACAAATCTGGTAATTGTCAAATGACAGAAAAAGGATGCACGACACAAACTGTGACGTAACAGTTATTAAAATATTTTATTTTTTTCTCTATAAAGAAATTTAATATAATAATTACTCTCTCCTTTGCAACCAATTTCAATACTGGTTGCACAAAAATATTTATTTTAATTGCTATTTGCTTTTGTGTGTAAAATAATGTACAAAATCAAACTTAGGTTGTTTTGTTCACTGTTGATTGAAAATATACATTCACTTTTAAATGCTACTTCTTTTAAATTATTCTTTAAGTGATGTACAATGTGGTCGCTCGTAGTATTGTTTACAGGGCCGGATTAGCCTTATCTCGATGTTCGAGCAAATAGGCATGGGTCGCGACCGTATGCGAAAGTGATTCGCGCGGCCCCGTCGATATTGGTTTTGTCGAGGAACACCGTGGTAGGTTTAGTCGGTATTCCGGGAGGTACATTATCTTTTTAACATCTTATTTTACCCCGGCGAGTCCGACATAATCCCTCCGCCCGCCCCCGCGGAGGGATATGCGTCATTGCATTCCCCCAGGTAAAAAAAAAAAAAAAAAAAAAAAAAAATAGGCATGCGGACCAGAAAAAGTTTTTCGTCCGTCTTTTAAATTAGCCAAAAATATTGGACAAGTATTTTTTCTGTTGTCCCACAAACTAATAACAAGGAAGGTACAACGCGTTTAAATTTAATGTTACGTCACTTGTAGGTACAAATTATACAAAAGTCACATGTGACGTCACAATAAAAATACGTTATATCGTAGAATTTTTTATTATTTGTTAAAACAAAAATAGTGGACTAACATTTTTTGCTTATCAAAAAGATGGACTAATAAGAATCACATATTTTTAACCCTGTCATCATGTCTATTGAATGTCAAATCGCCACCATATAAATATCAAACGAAACGATGCGAATATTAGATACAATTATAATTTAAATAGCTTATGAGGGTTTGATTAGCTAGTTTGCCGTAAAAACTACGTGTTAATCATGTTTCTACATTGAAATTAAACACGTTATACAGATTTTATCGCGTTGTTTATTTTACTTTAAACACTGTTATTACATAATTTTGAAAACTCTAACATCTTAGTCTCCCCGTGAACATGGCTGCTGTAAAGCAACCGAAACGTCGGGGCAAAGTGTAAACTTAAATACAAATAGCTTTAATTATAAATAATATATAGCTTAAATAGTAGTAAAATTCAATAATAGTAGTGTTAGAGTTTTCAAAATTATGTAATAACAGTGTTTAAAGTAAAATAAACAACGCGATAAAATCCGTATAAAGTGTTTAATTTCAATGTATAACATTCGCGTAAACATAAGACAATACTATGTTTCTACAGTTAAATATGTTTAAAGTAACACGCAGAATGTTACAAAGAATATGTATTTATGGTAAGCGAATTTATATAGCGCTGCGTTGTTTGTGGCACTTTCTTTATCTTGCGAGTTATAAGCGTGTTAAGATTTTATAAAAAGATATTTATCTGTCTGCTGTTATGTTTCTTAGGGCGTGAGTTCATTGTACCAATTAAATAGCGGACCACGCGAACTCCAATCAAGCTGCCAGCTTTATGATTGCAACACTGAATCGTATTTCAGAAATATTATAATGAGACATAGTGAATTAAAAATAAAAATCAATGTCTGCATGTGTGTAACGTATGCTTTTTTATCTATAAATACTTCTATACTAATATTATAAAGCTGAATAGTTTGTTTGTTTGGTTGAACGCGCTAATCTCAGGAACTACTGGTTCGAATTAAAAATTATTTTATTGTTGGATAACTTATTTATTGAGGAAAGTTATAGGCTATATAACATCACGCTACGACCCATGGAGGCGGCGCTGTAATCATAAACGCGGGTGAAACCGCGGGCACATCTAGTACCATATATTTGATCGCGAAAGTTGGGTGACTTGTTGCTCATGCTTATGAAGGCCAATAAGATAATAGAAATCAAGGGTCAGTCACAAAATCAAAGATCCAATCAGCCGCTAGTGCCTCTGTAGGTACAATGTGGTAAAGTCGTTCAATTCACCAAAGTATACAATATGTAAACTGTCTTCCACAGATCCTATACAATATAATATTGCATAGAGTCAGTGTCAGTGACATTAACACATTATTTAAAGACGTTTCCCGCTCTAGCCGTATTTCTCAATCGCGGGCAGCCTATACAAAAATTCAAATAAGAACATCCATACTCAGAATAATCATTAGTGGATCTCATAATTTTTCGTTCCATGTCATCGAACCCATATCACTCGACACGGTGGCAGTGGCGAGGCCATCACTTACACCATTACGCCATCCGTGCAGTAATAATATAATAATAATATTCTATTAGATGTACACACAACACCATCTAGCCCAAACTAAGCAGAGCTTGTACTATGGTTATTAGACAATGGATAAACATACATATATCTCGGCGGGGTCGCGACCGCATGCGAAAGCGATTCGCGCGGCCCCGTCGATAGTGGTTTTGTCGAGGAACACCGTGGTAGGTTTAGTCGGTATTCCGGGAGCTACTTTACTATTATTCCATCTTTCTTTTACCCCAGCGAGTCCGACATAATCCCTCCATCCGCCCCCGCGGAGGGGTATGCGTTATTGCATTCCGCAACGTAAAAAAAAAAAAAACATACCTATATACTTTTCTTTTTCTTTTTTTGTAAATACATATATATTAGACATAGAAACACCCAGACCAAGACAAAAATCCGTGTTCATGCACACAAATATTTGACGTGTGCGGGAATCGAACCCGCGAACCCCCTCAGGCGTGGCAGTCGGTTACACCAACCATCTATTATTTTTGTATTTTATATTTTGCTAGCTAATAGAAATCGCATACAGTGTACAGACACCATTATATATGTAAGCGGTAAGTTACTGCAATATAAGAACTCCGCTAACATGATTACTGAGAAAAAGTTTGTACTGAATTCAAAACTTGACAATAATAGTCTAGACTTTTGTTACATAAAATATTATATTCTTTGAGAATGTACTCAATAGTCAAGTCAAATAATATATTGGAATCATGTTTACGCACTGCAAAATGAAACATTTGATAAATTGACAGGCAATTGATTTCTACTTATATTATTAATAAGATTGCCCGCGCCCTTGCTCGCAAAAAGTTAGGTTAGATTAGAAAAATATTTTTCCTGTCCTATGTCCTTTTCTCTTGCCCTGTCAATGTGTATGCGATATTTAATGATGATCAGTCAAGAAGTTAAGTCGTGAAAGTGAATCAAACGGATAAACAATTTACATTCGTATTTATAATATTGAATTAAATGAATGATCAGGTACTCTATCAAGAAACGATATGTTCGCCCACCTGAATACCACGGAGACAAACATCGCGATGTAAAATATGATTCAGAACATGGTTCATCAGTATGCCAAATTTCATTCAAATCTGTTTGACAGTTTACGCGTGATTGAGTGACAAACAATCCAACGCCTTTACGAACTTTCACTTTGATTTTAATAATTATTATTCAAAAGACATAAAGACACTTGTGTATCTTATAGTCTAACTCTAAAGCCTCTTATCCATTAGGCAACAATTGACGTACACGTGACGCTCAACAAGATCGGCAAGGTTGAACAACAACGCGCGACATGACGCGCGGCTTGTTCTTTGTTTCCGTGCAACTACAGTTGAGCATCACGTGTTGTCGTGAAGACGTGATGCGCTAAAATGTCTGTAGTGTGGTGAAATAAAGTGTGCTGAAATCAACACTAGTTACACTGGCAACATGTTGCCGACGACTGGTCATGCGTGAACAGACAACGTTGCTAAACAAAGTTCCGTAACATTGTCGTGCAACATGTCGCGCGTCAAATGTTGCCTAGTGGATACGAGGCTTTAAGCTGCAAGTATAGTGATGCCTTAATACGGCGAAACCTGAAAACCTTTAAATGTCAGGCCATAACTTCTGACATTAGCTCTAAGCTACTGATGTTCTGAACGAATATTCAGTGCGACTTAAGTGCTGCCGCACAGTAGGCCATAGGTGGTGGCTACAATAAGGGCATGATTTGGAAGAAGATTTGTATGGTACCGTGGACTTTCTCCATAGCGTAGCGGTAGAGAATGCGACTGCAAGTTATTGGATTTTCTGCCAAGACATTTTAATAGCAGCCCAAAGTTAGAAAGTTGGCGGTGTTAGACACCTCGTGCCTCGGAAAACAAGTAAAGCCATTAGTTCTGCGCCTGATCTCTCTCCGATCGTGCACTTGTGTGTGCGCACACACTTGTGCACTACAGTGCACAAGAGACTGACCATCACTGATTGACAGTCATGACTGGAATTCGGTATGTATGGTACCGACGTATACTGAGAATTGGAATAGCCATTTCTGAGCCACAGGCTACGAGAGTGGTGGCATCTACATGTATTTAGTGGCCGTCTTCCACATACGCCTCAACCAGCTCCATCGAATACAGAATGAAAACGTAGATACTAGCTAGGACTGGTGGCCGCATTCAGTCATCGGTGGCTGCGACTGGTAATTACGTCTTGTTGCTTATCTTAACCACCGATTGCAGCGACTACTGAAACTGAGTGCCTAATGCGAGTTTATTTTATGTTAACGCGATCGACACGTTTATGACGTTCGGCGTTCCGATTGGCTCGCTCCAAGCTCTTAACCAATCAGAGAGCCAAACGCGTTAAACGTTTCGATCGCGTTAACGTAAAAACAACTCGTACTATGCACCCAGTGTGCGGCAGCTCTAAGACTGTGACCGACATTCGCGATTTCAGATCGCGACCGACTTTCGCGACCTATAACCCCAAGTTAACCCTAAGAGTAGAATACAGGGGCATACTGTATTATAGGCTGCGTCTTAATTAAAATTAATTTTAACGTTGCTCGTGTACACTATACTACTTAGGGATAGCATAGCTTACTTTTCTATAGGTAATTTTTTTTTATAGATCTTGCTCGCAACTTCCTTCGCCTTAGAAAAGTACTTTTTCTGGATGAAAGATACAATATGTCCTATTTTGTACCCCTGACAACGTGTATGCGAAATTTAATGATGATCGGTCGAGTAGTTAAGGTGTGTAAAAAACAAACAAACTCACATTCACATGTATAATATTAAGTTAGGAATTGATTTTCTTTGATTGATTCCAGAGATAAAAATTATATGCACAGGGCATATTATTTTTATTCTTATAACTTTTATTTAGAAATGTACTTTGTTTCTAGACTTGAGTAGTTCACGAACTAAGAACTATTAGGAATGAATTCTTGATATTGAACTAGAACGAATTATTCCGTAAACCGTTCCTTAACCGGTCCTAGTTCGTCCAGTTCTGCATGCTTCACATCTCGACTCGGGAAACATTTATAACCATCGATCAAATATACCATAGATGCACGTTCTTGTACTAAATCGTACCCAAATAATGTCTTCGAATTGATGTGTACTTATAGTTATGTTTACTCGTTCGACTATTTAAAAATAGTCCTAAAGTGAATATAAATTTAACTTAATATAAACCTTAACACTTAGTGATAGTGTCGTAATACTTATGACAAAGTATCATAAATGTTTTCTTCATTCTCTCACTACGGTAAAAATATCATATTATGAGTATATTTGATCGATGTTTATAACCTATGTTGTTACGTTTAACGCCAAACAGAAGAGCGTACTAATAGTATAAGAATATCATGCTCTATTTCTTTCTTTACTTGAATTACACTAGAGGGAACGAAATGCATATAATATGTGTTTCCCAGAGTAAACTTTCCAGATCACTGTAAAAAGTTCGATTGAGGTAAACAAAATCTGGAACTTTATTATTACAGGCATAAAACACATTTTGTATGGCCCACACCTACGTACCCACACCTTTTCCAGTATGTTTTAAAAAGACTGTGTATACAGGCAACGTCCGTACCATGTAAAAGGGTATTTTCCAATTCGAGGCAAGTTTTAAATCAATGCAGAACACTTTTAAAATCTGAAAAACTGTCACAGTTATTATTTGTGCATGATAACTTGTAAATAAAATTGTATAGGTATATAAAATAATGAAAAAGAAATTTAAATGTAAATATTTGAATCATTGTAAATATTTGATTTTTAAAAACGCCATTCTTAGACTTAAAATAATAACATTGTGTTAAGATTTAAAATAATAATCGAGACATTAACATTTTCAAATATTAGAATGATAGTCCTAAGCCTGCAAAGTATGAAGGAAAATCAAATATTTTTCCTTATTAAATACTCAAGTATACTCTTTGTTATATGATATAACAATAATGCGTAAAATACTGTGTTTATATCCATAAATTAGTAACAAAACAGTTACACAATGCAACAACATGATCAAAAAATTCTAATAAAGCAATGTTACTAAGGAATAAAGAACTAATAGTCCTAATAGAACTAGACGACCGAGCACACATTATGCATCATCGCTTATTAAAGAACTTACAAATCTATCAAAGACCAATGGAACTAAAGAACTAATAGTCGTAATAGAACTAGACGACCGAGCACACATTATGCATCATCGCTTATTAAAGAACTTACAAATCTATCAAAGACCAATGGAAGTTAAGAACTAATAGTCTTAATAGAAATAGACGACCGAGCACACATTATGCATCATCGCTTATTAAAGAACTTACAAATCTATCAAAGACCATTGGAAGTAAAGAACTAATAGTCGTAATAGAACTAGACGACCGAACACACATTATGCATCATCGCTTATTAAAGAACTTACAAATCTATCAAAGACCAATGGAAGTAAAGAACTAATAGTCGTAATAGAAATAGACGACCGAACACACATTATGCATCATCGCTTATTAAAGAACTTACACATCTATCAAAGACCAATGGAAGTTAAGAACTAATAGTCGTAATAGAAATAGACGACCGAGCACACATTATGCATCATCGCTTATTAAAGAACTTACAAATCTATCAAAGACCATTGGAAGTAAAGAACTAATAGTCGTAATAGAACAAGACGACCGAACACACATTATGCATCATCGCTTATTAAAGAACTTACAAATCTATCAAAGACCAATGGAAGTAAAGAACTAATAGTCGTAATAAAAATAGACGACCAAACACACATTATGCATCATCGCTTATTAAAGAACTTACAAATCTATCAAAGACCAATGGAAGTAAAGAACTAATAGTCGTAATAGAAATAGACGACCGAACACACATTATGCATCATCGCTTATTAAAGAACTTACACATCTATCAAAGACCAATGGAAGTTAAGAACTAATAGTCGTAATAGAAATAGACGACCGAGCACACATTATGCATCATCGCTTATTAAAGAACTTACAAATCTATCAAAGACCATTGGAAGTAAAGAACTAATAGTCGTAATAGAACAAGACGACCGAACACACATTATGCATCATCGCTTATTAAAGAACTTACAAATCTATCAAAGACCAATGGAAGTAAAGAACTAATGGTCGTAATATTGTCTTCTGTTTACGCGAATGTTATTCATTGAAATTAAACTACTATATACGGATTTTATCGCGTTGTTTATTTATCACTGTATTACAAAATTTTGAAAATATTACTCTACTACTACTATTGATTTTATTTGACTAATTTATAAGCTAATAAAATTATTTAAACTATTAAATCTATTTATTTTTGGTTTACACTTTCCCCGACGTTTCGGGTGCTTTTCAGCAGCCATGGTCACGGGGAGACTAAGATGGTAGTTGTCTCAATGTTCCAGTGTAGTTATTTCAAAGTACCTGAACATAATTTAATTATTGGTGTTTCTATTTACGCAGAATGAGCTCAAAGTATCATGAAGTCTAGCTGTGGTTTGTTTCTTCTTGGGTTTGACTATTTGAAGTACTGGATCCCAAGCTGGTGGTACATTCCAACCATCTTCTCTATTGAAATTGGGATGTTTTTTAATTTCAATAGCCTCGCGAAGCATCCTTGGCAGGAATCGGTGTTCTTTAGCGAGAATCTGTGGTTTGTCAAATCTCAGGTAGTGGTTGGTCCCCTGTTGTACGTGTTCACACACAGCAGACTTCAACGAGCGTTTGTGTTTTACGTCAGCTATGTGTTCTTTTATGCGGGTGCCTATGCTTCTCTTGGTTTGACCAATGTATGAGAGTCCGCAGTCACAATCTATTTTATAGACCCCTGCATCTTGTAAAGGTAATTGGCACTTGACGGATGGTAAAAATTGACTTATCTTCGTTGGCGGCTTGAAGTATGTGTTGATTGAAGCTCGCTTCAAGATGTAGCCAATCTTGTCAGTGACACCCCTTACATAAGGCAGTATAGCAGGCTGGCGCTCGACTGTGGCTGGCTTTTCTCGGGATCTGTGACAGCGGCGCGGCTGTTGGAGCTTGTTGTCTTGCAGTACTTGCTTGACATGTTGAAGCTCGGCGTCCAGGTGTTTCTTGTCACAGATCCCGTGGGCTCTCTGAAACAAAGACATTCCCACGGTAGCTAACTGTTTAGGATGGTGGTGAGATTCACCGTTCAAGTACCTATTTGTATGGGTCTTTTTCCTATACACGGTGTGGCTCAAAGTATGATCAGGATTCCTGATGACAAGTACGTCTAAGAATGCTAATGAATTATTTGCCTCACAGCTAGACTTCATGATACTTTGAGCTCATTCTGCGTAAATAGAAACACCAATAATTAAATTATGTTCAGGTACTTTGAAATAACTACACTGGAACATTGAGACAACTACCATCTTAGTCTCCCCGTGACCATGGCTGCTGAAAAGCACCCGAAACGTCGGGGAAAGTGTAAACCAAAAATAAATAGATTTAATAGTTTAAATAATTTTATTAGCTTATAAATTAGTCAAATAAAATCAATAGTAGTAGTAGAGTAATAATTTCAAAATTTTGTAATACAGTGATAAATAAACAACGCGATAAAATCCGTATATAGTAGTTTAATTTCAACTAATAGTTGTAATAGAAATAGACGACCGAACACACATTATGCATCATCGCTTATTAAAGAACTTACAAATCTATCAAAGACCAATGGAAGTAAAGAACTATTAGTCGTAATAGAACTAGACGACCGAGCACACATTATGCATCATCGCTTATTAAAGAACTTACAAATCTATCAAAGACCAATGGAAGTAAAGAACTAATAGTCGTAATAGAACTAGACGACCGAACACACATTATGCATCATCGCTTATTAAAGAACTTACAAATCTATCAAAGACCAATGGAACTAAAGAACTAATAGTCGTAATAGAACTAGACGACCGAGCACACATTATGCATCATCGCTTATTAAAGAACTTACAAATCTATCAAAGACCAATGATACTAAAGAACTAATAGTCGTAGTAGAACTAGACGACCGAGCACACATTATGCACCATCGCTTATTAAAGAACTTACAAATCTATCAAAGACCAATGATACTAAAGAACTAATAGTCGTAATAGAACTAGACGACCGAGCACACATTATGCATCATCGCTTATTAAAGAACTTACAAATCTATCAAAGACCAATGCTACTAAAGAACTAATAGTCGTAATAGAACTAGACGACCGAGCACACATTATGCATCATCGCTTATTAAAGAACTTACAAATCTATCAAAGATCAATGGAAGTAAAGAACTAATAGTCGTAATAGAACTAGACGACCGAGCACACATTATGCATCATCGCTTATTAAAGAACTTACAAATCTATCAAAGACCAATGATACTAAAGAACTAATAGTCGTAATAGAAATAGACGACCGAGCACACATTATGCATCATCGCTTATTAAAGAACTTACAAATCTATCAAAGACCAGTGGAACTAAAGAAATAATAGTCTTAATAGAACTAGATCACCAAGCACACATTATGCATCATCGCTTATTAAAGAACTTACAAATCTATCAAAGACCAGTGGAACTAAAGAACTAATAGAACTAGGTGTACAAACTAGTTCATTTGGAAAAATGAACTAGTGCTGAGAACTAGCGAACTAGCGCTCCGAACTGGAGCGCTCTGTTTAGTGACCGAGCAAGAACAAGTCTATTTATTTCTTCTCTTCCGTTCGTGATTTGTTTCTTCTAGTCTGTTATTTTAATAAAATGTGGGCAACTTGATGGTTTAAGTGTTCACATCACTACTAGTGAGTTGAGGGTTGTGGATATCTCAGGGGATTAAAGTTTGGGGATCCGCAAATACATAGTTGTCCTGGGTATTCTTTGTAAAGTTTATCGTAATACACGAAACATTCCTACTAATAGAAATATCCTTAAAATATTATTTTAATCTATTATAATAATGATTATTATAATTTAATCCTGAATACCTGTAATTGGCCCTTTGTTATACTGTGTCAATTTGTTCAAAACTTTGCGTGCTGTTGGTCTTCTGAAGATAAATATATTAATAAATAATATAGCAGGTTGGATCTCGATTTTTATTAGAAGATTCAGATTTCATGCTGCTTCTGAGAACTAATAATCGCATTTCATGCTGCTTTATAGAAGAACCTAATACGTCTTTGTCCGCCCGGACATCAAAACCTCACGATAGGTTGTGAGCTAAGTTAAAGTTTGGCTTAGCGGCCAAAGGTAGCAGTCATAGCAAATGAATTTATGCTATAAACTAAAATAGGCATTCTTTAGCAGACAACCTAGTTTTAGATAGATTTACTAGGAATAAATCCTGTGTCACGGGATTCAATCAAGCAACGGACATAAAGAACATCCATCTGAACAACCATTTGCAGATCATATAAATTATGTCCCATGTGGGATTCGTACCCACAACACTCGGCATTGTAGCAGTGCGAGGCGATTACTTAAACCACTGCGCTGTCCGCATAGTTCATTTAGTTTTTTATGATTTCAATAACTGCTATGCTTTGGCATTCATAAGTGTTACTTAGTGACCTAAATAAATAAGTGCATTTTGATTTTGACTTGACGATAAGTTGATCCAGTGGATCTCGTTGATGATTCTTTCACGACTATGTCTTCGACTTATTACAGGCTCAATAGGTATCAATTATTTAATTACCTAGTCGAGAGAAGATAACTTCTGTAACCCAAATGAATGGGTATTCTAAAGAAATATTCACGCGATCCATATCGTGGGTTATATGTTCAGCTACTTTTGTCGCTGCCTGTACAAGCTAGTACTTAACACGAATGTTGGATAGCTTATCAATTATGCTATATAATTTCGCAATTTGCTTTGAACCAGTCATATATGCTAATGACTGCCATATGGTATAGATTATCGTCGCTCTCTATAGAAGCCTTGTGAATGTATTATGCACTAATGATGGCGGATCAATGGGTAAATGCGCTGCTAAGTTGGTAGATAGGTTAATGGGTATTACATGAGCAATTTGTTATTATTGTGGCTTTAATACTAAATAATGATAACTTAATATTAAATCTATACTAAAATTATAAAGCTGAAGAGTTTGTTTGTTTGGTTGAACGCGCTAATCTCAGGAACTACTGGTTCAAATTGAAAATTCTTTTAGTGTTGGATAGCCTATTTATCGAGGAACGCTATAGGCTATATAAAATCACGCTACGACCCCCGAGGGCGGCGCTGTAACAATAAACGCGAGTGAAACCACGGGCACATCTAGTAATGTATAAAGGCAACAATCATTTCATATCAAAATCTACATCGGTCTTAGTTTTGAGAATAAGATCGCTGTAGAGTGTGATATAAGTCTAGATTCACCGTAACTGTATTTGAAAAGCAAATGCGATGATGGCAAGTCGCCGTTAAGATTGGCCGCTATGAATATAGTCCAAAGGTCATTAATTTTATTTATAACAGTTCTCTATATGTGAAATACACATATGTATATATACGTTGTTGTACAACGTCTGTCGGGTCCGCTAGTCCTACCTAAGCGTTGGTTTGGAACCCTATCGTAGTGCCACCAATCAGGGCTAATTGTAAATCTAAACCATCTGCTCAAAAGAGACAAAAACATCATCAAAATCGGTCGTTTAGCGAGAATATAGTGACATATATACATAAAGAAAATTATATCCTACTAATATTATTAATGTGAAAGTTTGTGAGCATGGATAGATGGATGTTTGTTACTGTTTTACGCAAAAACTACTGAACGGATTTTGATGAAACTTTACAGTATTATTGTTTATACATCAGGATAACATATAGACTACTAAATATCTATCTTAACATAAATCTATAGTAACGTGAGCGAAGCCAGGTGCAAGGTCTGTTAAGTATATATAAATTAGTAGTCTGCAATAATAAATATATCCAACGCCACACTTAATTATATTACGCCCAGCTAGCTTTCACGTGTTATTTATCTGTGGATCATAACAAAGAACACAGATTAAACAGACGTAAATTGATGTTGTTTTCTTTTTGGTCCACTAGATAATGATTGTTTTTGTCGCGTATTTTTCTTGTAATTATGAAATAAACATTTACTTGAGGTGAGGCTGAACTGTAGCGAAGGTTAATGAAGCTTTAGATCTTTATCTAATCTCTATCTATCTTTTTTTTCGACTTTGCTGTTCATCACACTCTCTACATAGTGTAATGAATAGCAACAATAAGATTTAATGATGTTTAAGGATGTTTAAAGATAGTTTTTACATTAACTGAGATAAGGGGAGTGGACCCGGACATTTGGATAAATGCGTGTTTTAGATCTGCATCGCTTATCTATGTCTGAACTTGTGATCGAGAGATCGTAAGTTCGAACCCCACCCATGGAACTACTAACGTCAACCCACTCTTAACATTCTAGTTCAACTGGAGGAGTTAACAAAAATATAAGTAATTTGTGAACTAATCTACAAGACATATTTATTATTTATATTTATCTATTGGTAAATATTAATATCCACGGGTGGTTCTAATACCTGATGTGTCAGTGAAGTCTCGCCTATCGAAGCTTGAAGGACGGAGATTACACTAGCATTGCTTTGATAGCACAACGCCCCTTTAAGACTACCTGGAAACGCTGCAATACCGCACAAACTTGCAATATGCCTTTGAGAGGAGGCCAATTAAGAGTAGGTATATATGTAAACATTGATTACTTATACAGGGTGTCCGGTAATTAATTGATAACCTGGAAATGTCTTATAGTGGAACTGAAGGCCGTTCAGAAAAATATGAAAAAAAATCTATCCTAACTACTACCTGAGATATGTGTTTCTTTTTTAAATACCCTGTACAACTTTCTTGTATACTACGACCATAAATGAATGAAATCCATCGGTTTTTTGTTGTTTTATTATTAAACACTAATTATGCTAATAGATAGACAGTCAAAAGTATGCTATGCTAATGTAGCTTGCACTTTTTAATATATATATATTTTTTTATAAAACTTTTCAAGGTTATCCATTAATTACCGGACACCTGTATATGTAAAGAAGGCAAATCATCGTAGATTTGTAAATACTCGTACAATTAATAGATGCATAGTTGGCAAAATATAGGTGTGATATATGATATCTGCCTTTCCCTTAGAAGATATAGTCGTGATAGATATTAAGTTATTATTAATGAACAACCGAAATGAAACCTAAGGTGTGGCCCAAGAAGGTAGAAACCAACCACGCTGGTCGAAAATACCCCGGCATTTACCTCCTCTTTGGTAAAAGACATCTCAGTAAAGCTCATCTTCTTATTTACCCCGCCCTTACTATTGTACCACACCCTCCACACAAAACAAAACTATATTCTTATCTCACAAAGAAAAAAGAAATTTTCCGTCTATTACATAAACCTACACGTGTGCGCCGTTTCATCTTAGACATACGTCTTATTGGAAGCTAAATTGTATTGTAAATAAATAATGGGTAGTAGTCTATCAATGAAGACTTAAACTGAAGGCCTCATTTAAAATTATTCTAGCTGCATTTGCTATGATAAAGTTTCAGGATTATGTTCCTTTTTTTTAAAGATAACCTCGCAAGCTGTTTATATTTCCTGTGTCGTGGAAGACTTTACAAACATTTAAACAACCAACATAAAGAACATTTTCAACCAGATTCGGCACATCTATTCGTGGAGGTTTTTGTCCCGTGTGGGGATTGAACCCTTAACACTCAATGCAGTAGCATTTGTGACCAATTAAACTACTTACCCATATGTGCAATCAAGTCAACATTTTATATTACAGAGATATTATGTAGAATAAATGCTACCGTTATATTACTACTAAATATGTGTTTTTGGAATTGTACAGAACTGCCTGTCTTGGAGACGATTGTTGTGCATGACCGTGTGTATGACCAATAGAGATTGGGTTAGTTTGTTAGTTTACTTGAGTTTTCTGTCCAGGATTTCTTAGTAGCTGTCCTTATGGATTCTAGAACTGTGATTATAAAGCATTAGGCTCGTCATCTATTGTGTCAGGCCAATACAAAACCTGCTGAAATGTGTGTGCTATACACCATTACTGCCTATTTGAGGATATAGGCACAAAACAACGTTTACTTGTGGACCAAATTATATAGGCCTTGCGTTATTTCGTTATAACCTTATAAGTAACTAGCTGTCCTGACAGACGTTGTCCTGTACAGGCAAAAAAAAACAAATCTAAACCATCCTCGAATCCACTTGAACACACACAAAAAAGTTCATTCATATCGGTCCAGCCGTTTAGGAGGAGTTCGCTGTCAACACACGTACAGAAGAATTATATATATAATAATAATGCATTGGTAGTAATGATACATATATAACATTCAAACAATTATTATAAATGCGGTAGTAATTATGTGTTTTTATATTTATATGGTCAAATAGCTATTCAGATTGTAATGTAGCCGTAACAGACACAGTTATTACGATTTTTGTTTCTGCTACACCGCATTACTGATTCTGATCAAATTCGGTATCGATAGATAAAGCTTGAATTCTAAAAAGCACACAGACTCAATATAAAGAGTACATAGTCGAAAAGCTAGTAATTAATAAAATGGTCCTACATCGCAGCACACATTACCTCTTAAAAAATCCGAGCAACGTACCATTTTACCCTCAAAGCCCTTTCTAAGCCTTTCAACCTAAATAGTGCAGACTGGAGCACCCGAGTTCTGTGTAGAGGGTTAGTCAATATCCCCGCAGGTCAAATATTTGTACAGTCTACAGATACATTTACCAAACTGGCTGTATACTGCTGTTTGTTTATGTAAAGCTTTCTATAAGCCTAGTGTTAGGGGATTACAAATATTTGCTCCGTTTGAAAGAATTTTCTACTAGATTTGCGTGGGTTGGTTGGTAAAGTCAACCTTGGAGTAAAGGCAATACATTAGTGGTATTATTGAGAACTTTTATATATACCAATAATTATTTTCCTTTTTTATAATTTTAAAGTGACCCGCCCCGGATTCACACGGGTAGTACAAATACTTAACAGACTACCTATCCACTTAAACCGCATAAAAATCCGTTCAGTAGTTTTTGAGTTTATCGCGAGCAGACAGAACAGAACAGTTTTATAATATATAGTGATTGTGATATTCTAGCTTAGTTGGGTAATGCTTATAAAATCAATCTTAATATATAAGACTAGTTTTTGACCGCGGCTTTGTTCAACAAGGGACTGGTATTTTTCTGGATGAGAAGTACCCGCTGTCCTTTTTTGAACCCCAGACAACGTGTATGCGAAATTTCATGATGGTCGGACGAGTAGTTAAGGCGTGAAAGCCTATCAAACAAACAAACAAACTCACATTTGCATATATAATATAGGGTTAGGGTATTAGGCAGTGTTCATCTTTAACAGCAAATGAATTAGGCGGTCAACAAGTACACATAACTAATTATGTGTACTCGTTAATCGCCTAGTTCTATAACTATACATTGACACAGCATCGCCAATCGCAGGCTAATTTCAATCCCTGACGTAAGACCATTATAAGTTCAGATGGCAGAGCGACGTCACAGTGTGTCAAGGTCGCAGATTCGAGTCTTGCTTTGAAGATTCTGTTTTTCCTGTTATAATTTACATTAAATAAATAGTTACTTATCTCACAACATATTGATTTGGCAGTCGATTAGGGGAGGCGTTTGCCCAGCAGTAGGAAATACTAACTAAAGAAAAAATTAACTACTATATACGTGGGATACTCAGAAAGTTTTGCGAAAATAAAAAGAAGTGTTCTATATTTTCATTAAATCTTTTCAAAGTACTCTCCATCAGCCTCTATACAAAGTTTCATGCGTCTGAACCAGTTTTCGAAACACTTTTTCAGTCCGCCGCAAACACTTTGTTTACAGCCCGCTCGAACGCTGCCAGCGCATCTTCCAGCGACGAAAATTGTATCCCTTTAAGCTGATATTTTATTTTCGGGAATATAACGAAGTCATACGGTGCTAGGTCAGGGCTGTAAGGAGGTTGACCCAGGAATTTGACCGGGGTGCTGACCAGGAAGTCTAGTTTCGAGCACGGTGTGCGCGGGCGCGTTGTCGTGGTGGAGCAGTAGCCCGCGGAGCATTATGTTTGGTCGCTTGTTGCTCACAACAGCGAAAACTTCTGCCAAGCATTTGGTAGTATACCATTCAGCGCTGATGCTTCTTTGGTTCCATAAAGGAATTGAAACCAAGTACCTAGCCAGTCAAATTGACAAAACTCACGATCAAAATCTGCCCCCCGCATCTAGATTGCTTCACTGTGCTAGGCATTGATTCGTTTTGAAACACCTAAACCGTCGACTGACGCTTCGTTTCTGGATCGTATTGATAAATCCAGGACTCATCACCTGTACTGATGTCGTAAACATGCCAAGACGAGCCTGCTTCTTTATTTATGATAATTATCACGGCACCATTCCCCCCGGGCCTGCTTCTGAGCATCGATAAGGTTGTGCGGCACCCAGCGTGAAACTATCCTCCTCATGGGAAGATGCACGTGTAGAATCTCTTGTAGGCTTCCAGATCCAATCTGCAGTATGTGCTGAATCTCCTGTTACATAACTCGCCTATTGTCTTGTATTAAATTTTTCAATGCTAGCACGTTTTCTTCTATAACGGGCGTCAAAGGGCGACCACTCTTTTGTCATCCCCCAAAGTTAGTCGACCGCTCTTGAATTAATTATATTAACGACACACGGTTGCCTTGGAAGGGCCTTCATCCATGAATGCCATTTGAAGTCTAAAGCACGATTCGTACGGTTTCAGGCGACACTTGAAATCGTAAAAAATCATACAATACGTCATCGTACAAAAGGTTCCCGGCGCAGATCCATTTTGCAATGACACGATAATTTAAACTAGCTCGCAAAAAATGTGGAGTAAAATTTTGAAATTGGAATGTACCTATTTTCACTTATAAATAATCATATTTTCAAAATAGATCTAAACTGGCCAGTCTATCATATATAAAAACTTTTTATCGCAATACTTTCTCAGTGGCCTGGTATATTCCGTCGCCTGCGGGTGTGTATGTAGGTAACATCAAAATCGTCAGTTTTTTGTATATATTACTATGCCTCCTGTTGCGCAGCGGCATGCGACTAATGTACATGAGATCCTGGTTTTGTTTCCCGGGTTGGATAAACTGTTATTGGATTTTTCTGATCAGAAATTCTCATCTCTATTTGCACTACATAAAATCTTCTGCGCCAATAGGTAGTCCCCGTTAAGAAAGGCTTAAATAACGGTTATTCGGCTTGGAAAAGATTATATTATAAATCATTTCTATGTTTGTTTCTCTCCAAAACAACAAATCATTTAACATGCCATAACTAAATCAACATGCACATTACAATAATTGATTTGCGTTTCATACGTATTCATACAATGTTGGTTAGCACTCGGCTTATAATTATTATGATCGCTTATAAATTATGCGTATAGGTATAAAACTATGAGTAAATTTTCAGAAACAAACACTGAAATAAATCCTATTGTATTGTCGTTGAAGAAAATATACGACTTAAAGCTATGTACGGGTTGGTATATTAGTATATTTAACAGTATTAACAGCGTGCAACAAATTAAAAAAATTAAAGAAATGTTTGATATTGTCGTTAAACTCAAAATAATTTGTTAACCTGTAAGTCTAAAAAAAAAGGTATAATTAAATTCTATTATGGCAGGCCGCCGGTGTACCGTACGTGTTTATGACCATTACAAACATATATATATAATAGATATAAGATCGGAGTATAGAGCAAATAGGTTAATTTTCAGATATACATACATTACAGTCTTGCAATATGACCACACCTTTCTGTCATTTGCTGTATATTTAGTGAGTGCGACTGCTGTGTATAAGATCTCTAATTAAATAGCTGGTTTGGGCAAAATGCTATTGGTATCTCCTGAAGTTCTTAGTAGTAAACACGGTTGGCGTAGTGGTTTAGACGGCCGCCTCGCCGCTTGACACTGCGCCGAGTGTTGTGGGTTCGATCCCAACACGAGACAACACTTTGTGTGATTCATAAATTATTGTTTCGAGTCTGGGTGTTCATTGTGTCCGTTAGTTGTATGTTTGTAAAGTCCCCCGCGACACAGGATTTAGTCCTAATGCGGGAGTTGTCTTTTTTTAAACAGAAAAAAACAGAAACAGAAACAGAAACAGTAAACACGGTGTTCAGCAATCGCTCTCAATTCTTTTATCTCCCTTTTTTAAAAGGCAACTCCCGCACTATGAATTGATCCTGTGCGCGGGAGACTTTACAAACTCTCAAACGACGGACACATAGAACATCTAGACTCGGAATAATCATTTGTGGATCACACAATTTTTTTTCGGGAACCCTTTGTTTTAGACTAATGTTTTTTGTCCTAATTTAATTTGGGATAACGATTTAGGCATAGGAATTGTTTTTTGGCATACTATTCCAGTAGGAATAAATATCATTTAGGCTAATGATTTTTGCCCTAATTTTGATTGGCATAAAGTTATAAGGCATATATAACTTGGGTACCATAGTGTAACAATAGGTTAGGTGCGGCCTAAGCCGCCAACATATTAATTTTATATATGAAAAGTATTTTATTAAATGCAAACACAACATTTACAAAACTTCAGATTTATGCTTTAGAATAATTATCGTTCATTATCATTAACAATTATTATGCTTATAAGTTAATATTATGATTAAAAAATTGTGCCTAAACAGTTATGGCAAACGAATATTGTGCGTAACTATTATTAGGATAAGTAAAAGTATGCCATGTTAAATTAAGACTTATAACATAATTTTATGCGAATAAATATGGAAACTTTTTTGTCCCGTGTGGTATTCGAACCCAGAACGTATTAAGTGCAGTCTATAATAATTACAGCGTGCAAAATGTCAGTGTAATATACCTGTCCATTCCAAACTCCGCGCTGTTACGAATAATTGACAAATAAATAGGTCAATATTGAAGCAAAATAAATGAACGGAACATATTCGTCGAAATGTGCACCAGCGTAGTTCGTGAAATGCGAGATAAATAAAGGAATGCGTATTGAATGAACGAGTGTTATTGACACACGGGATGCTGTGTTAATTATGAATGTTTGGACCAAATGACATTGTTGCAGGTTATCCTGTAGTGGGTCTTCACTGTAAGTCACTACTATAGTTCTGTGTGTATAATGCTTGAGTACTAAATTGAAATGAGTTTCGGGACTGACGGTTGAAACACAGAAATTGAATGAATGTACTATATATTGTCACGAATATAATATATTGCCCCTGTTGTTGCCTGGTGCCTACGATCCGAAGCAAAAATTTGGTAAATCCCATGGCCGCCGCCGGGTTTATTTTCAAGGAGGTGCATCTCCATATACACATTACACTATTAACTGATATAAAATAATGCATGTCTATTTTGTAGATAAATGTCAAGTCAAATTTAAATCGCGATGGTATTTTATTGAACATATTTAGCTCATCGAAACATATGTATATGAAATCTTCTATGTATTTTCTTGCCTGACAGGAGGGGTGCAAGTGCATCCTCTTGCACCCTGCTGCCGGCGCCAATGGTAAATGTCAAGATAATATAAGCTGTATATAAACTGTTCCACTGCTGGTTTGGATCTCTTCTCAGTACGGGAAGAGTTAAGCCAAGCCCACACGCTGGCCCGTGCGGGATGGCAGACTTCACATAGCGAGAATATTATGGAGAACTCTCAGACATGTAGCTTACTTTATGATGATCTACTTCATTGTTAAAGTAAGCGATGTTTAACTATTTAATACGCATATTACTTTGGGATTGAATTTGAGACCTCTGTGTGGCAGTACAACGGTCTCCCGCAAGTCTTTCGCTGCTTAATGGTATAGTCTCACGGTAATAACTCGAAGGAATTGGAATATATGTATTAAAACCACATTTCACCAGATATGTTTCTGAAATCCCATGTATGCTCAGATTTCAAAGAATTTTTTGTCAGTTATGACTAACAGCACTTAATCTGACTCGGATAATAAACTTCATGTATAGCAATCGCATTCTTTATTCCTGCGCCAATGAAACAATCTTAAGTAAAACTTTATGAAATTAGTTTTAAAAAATGACTACAGATCTCATAAACTTAATATACTTATGGTTAGAAAATTGTCAGAACATAATCCTAGCAATGTGATTGGTAGTCGGCAATAGACCCTGCCTACCATTTGATTATCATTTGTTTGTTTGTTACGTCCTTTGATTATAAAGATCCATTCAAAATTTTATTTAAGTGCTGGTTACTTTTCAGTCTAAAAATTTGCCCGGCCTTGTCCTGTTTTGCAATTATGTATATGTCTCTACATTTACTTTTTGTTTTAGTTGATTTGCATACTTTCTTCTGAGTCTGCCTATCTCTCTCTTTGGCTCTATGTTCTATATACAGGATGTCCGGTAATTATTGGATAATCTTGAAATGTCTTGTAGTAGAACTGATGGCCGTTCAGAAAAATATGATAAAATACCTATCCTAACTACTACTTGAGATATGATTTTTAATAATTACCATATTTAACTTTCTTGTACACTACGACCATAAATGAATGAATTCCATCGGTTTTTTGTTGTTTTATTATTAATCACTTATGACCTTTGTGTCCGTTGTTTGAATGGTGGTAAAGCAGCCCGCGACACAGGATTTGTTCCTATTGAGGGAGTTGTCTTTGTACTAAAAATAAGCTGTTTTTGAGGACTGCCGGTGAAAACTAAGTAACTAGCGTGCGCTGACGATGACGCGAGTTTCACGCTTTTTGTTCACCCAAAAACTACACATATATGTACACAGCATGCATATAGCTCATGGAAAGCGTTCGGTGACGATGACGCGAGTTCCATGATTTTTGATCGACGAAAAAGTGCTCAACGCGCCTAAAGAAGATTTCACTCCAAAAACGAAACTACTCGACTAATCATTATGCAATTTCGCTTACACACTGATCGGGGTGGAAAACTTCCGTCTATTGAAGAAGTTTACGTGGATGCGAGTTAAGCCGCGGGCAAAGCCTAGTAGGTATGTTTTAAATTACTGCATTTACTGCGTCTTTAACTAAAGTCCAAGTAGGAGGAAAGATCAGCTTAGCCTGTTTCGATTATACAATTTTACGGCCTGCTATTATTAGAACGAACGTTAAGGTTCGGGGTAGGAAGTGCCAAGATTTGCTTAGCTAATGAAGGTCTGGACCCCAGGTATATAACAATTAGTTCCGATTGAATAACTTAGTTGTTTGGTGGTAAGCTTAATTTTGTGAAAGGTATCGTTGTTCAATAACCGTATGGGTTTCTAGACCATGTTTTAGAACATATAACTATTTTAAGCATAACAATCAAGTCTTATTTACTTAATACATCCTTACCTTAATGCAAGTGTCACACATTGAAATTATTTCTTATAATAGGAATCGGTATCGTGAGAGACTTTACAAACAACGATCACAAAGTACATTCAGACTCGGTACAACTATTTGTTGATCACACAATTTTTGTTCTACGTGGGAATCGAACCCATAGCACTAATAAGTGGTCATAAGCAGCCATAAACAGTGATCGAATTGACATACGAAAATGCCACAAAATTGAAACGTAATTAACATGTAATATGTGACTTTTTAAATTCGTTGTATCAAATTTACAGTATTGTTTAGTTACACCAAGTAAACTTCAGGTGTCGGTGTATAAATTTTCATACAGATTTACTGAAAACTGTTATTTTGGTTGGCTCGTGCCCACGTCCAGCGCAACCTGGCCGAAACGTCAGCCTTAAAAAAAGGTATGTAAAAACCGAGCATGATCGTGTTTATACCCTTTATTCGAAATATAAATCATGCGACGCAAAAGTATAAAAGTGACCTTTCAAATTATCATGAACGACGGTACGGACAGCAAGTATTGATGCTTGTAAATGACGCAAGATCTTCGCAAGAATTTCGTCTTGCGCATATCATTAGCGTCGTATATAAGAGTAATTTTCAATGTACATACGGGTGTGATAGGTGTATCAAATAAATTGAAAACTTTGTTTACTCAACGTATCTTCTCTGAGCGAACACACTCCAACTTGTGCTTAATTTAATTAACTAAACTCATACACTGACTGGTTTTAAAGATATAAGGCTCGGCGTATACGTAGTGTAGCCGAATATTTATTTTTGTACTATAAATAAGGCGAATAGATATATGTAGGTTAGCCTGATGGACACCGGCTACTCTTGCAATAGCAAGCGATCATGCGCTTATATGACTAATAGGCTAACATGACTAATAGGAAAACGGAATTAAATTTGGACACAAAGTTTGATAAGACTATGGATTTCTTTCACACCTTGACCGTTTCGAATTCTTACAAACCTGGTGAACTGGCAAAGGGGAGCGGCGAGCTTATGTCGAGCTCACCTGGGATAAGATGGAACGTCCCGGATACTACCGACTAAACCTACCACGGTCGCTGGAACTAAAGGGTTACTCCTACGTCAGTATCCTCTCTTTTGGGACTGTATACTTACCAACTTGCTGCATTCTGTCAGCCTGAAATTGTTTTAACACAGCGTGACACGGCATGTTACTCTTTTTCCACACTACCTAGCTAGTAAACTATCATATGGTAGGCGATGTTGTGCGATTACCGTATATTATAGATTACCTATGAATGCCTATAACGCCACAACATTAACGTTCGTGACAATCCATGAAAAACATCAGATGATTTACTACTAAGACAAAGGAGTTCTCTATCTGGCAACACACCATTTTGTTAAGAAGTCTTGAAATCCTTACTACAGAAACATAACACGAGGTTATATGCGATATTTTTTGGTATGGTGAATGAATTATCCAGTTTTAGGCGTAGATTTCGGTATGCCTTACCTTTCTTGACATACATAGATCATGGTCCTCATATATCGCAGGTTGACTTCTAAGCAAATCAAAATTCGGCATCTGTACCGCACGACCAGTTTGCAAAGGCCTTAAGTTAAGAACCTTGCGCAAGCTGAATTTGATCGGATAACTAACCTATGTTAGCGAAGGGTATATTTCTTGAATACCTTGTTAATCCTATTTGTGGTTTAACATGAAGATGTGTTCAAAATTAGTTAGTAAACTCACACATGACATGTTGTTGAAATTCTGAATGAAAATTATTTCTGTAGATTTAAATTAGATGTCTAATTCATGTTTTTGAGCGGGATTAGGATTATAGAATTGAAATTCTAAGAAACTTGTACAAACGCATGGTTTTATATTATGAAAGGGCAGATAGAGGTGTATTACGCCCACATTTCGATGGCAATGTTTAAGTCTCACGTACTAAACGATAAGCCTACTGTACTGCTGGTACTTTTCTTTTGCGTGAGCTGATAGTACTGTCTGTGTTACGTACAGAAGAGTTTATGTGGAACACTCAGAAAGTTATGCAAAAATAAAGTGTTCTATAGGTAAATATATTTTTATTAAATCTTTTCAAAGTACTGTCCATCAGCCTCTATACAAAGTTTTATGCGTCTAAACCAGCTTTCGAAACACTTTTTCCAGTCCGCCGCAGACACCTCGTTAACAGCTTGCTCGAACGCTGACAGCGCATCTTCCGGCAACGAAAATTGTCTCAAAGCTGATTTTTTACTTTCGTGAATAAAAAGAAGTCACATGGTGCTAGGTCAGGGCTGTAAGGAGGGGATACAGGAGTTAAACCGGCGTGCTGTCTAGGAAGTCCCTAGTTTTGAGCGCGGTGTACGCGGGCGAGTAGTCGTGGTGGAGCAGTAGCCCGCGAAGCCCTGTGTTTGGTCGCTTGTTGCTCACAACAGAGAAAACTTCTGCCAAGCATTTGGTAGTCATTCAGCGTTGATGCTTCTTTGGTTCCGTTAAGGAGTTGACACCAAGTAGGCAGTCAAATTTAAAAAGCTCGCGATCGAAATCTTTCCCCCTCTCCTAGATCGCTTCATTTTGGTAGGCGTTGATTCGTTTTGAAACATCCAAACCGTCGACTGACGTTTTGTTTCTGGATCATATTGATAAATCCATCATCACCTGTAATGATATCGTAAGCACGCCGAGACGAGCCTGCTTCAAATTTGTTTAACATATCACGGCCCCATTCAACCAGGGCCTGCTTCTGAGCATCGGTGAGTTTGTGCGGCACCCAGCGTGAAACTATCCTCCTCACGCGAAGTTGCACGTGTAGAATCTCGTGAAGGCTTGCCGATCCAATCTACAGTATGTGCTGAATATCCTGATACATAACTCGCCTATTGTCTTCAATTAATTTGTTTTACTGCTAGCACGTTTTCTTCCATAACAACCGTCAAAGGGTCACTTGTTTCTTCATCCTCTAAAGTTAATCGACCGCGCTTGAATTCGTTATACACGGCCGATACACGGTCCAGTTTTAGGCGATACTTGAAATCGTAAAAATCTTAGCACAAAAATGTGCCCGGCGCAGATCCATTTTTCAATGAGACACGATAATTTAAATTAGTTCGCAGAAAAAGTGGAGGAATGTTTTGAAATTGGCATGTACCGTATTTAGTTATAAATTATGATATTTTCAAAATAGATTATTACTGGCCAGTCTCTCATACATAAAAACTGTCTTTCGCAATACTTTCTGAGTGGCCTGGTATTTACGTGACGTACAGTGTCTATCTTTTCTGATATATTTGAATGCACCATTTCACCCGGTTCTACAGCACAGTAGAAGATAGACCGTGGCTTAGAAGAAAAGCTCAATTATAGATTTGAAAACGTGGAGCCGCGTCGTAATCCATTCAGCGGTTTTTACTGTCCAGTAAAATGATTGATGTCCATCAAACAATTAGACGGACAGATGCCAAAAATACTAAAAACAATTGTGAGTTATCCTCTTACTTAATCAATCAGCTTACTGCAGCCCACTGCAGGATATACATAAGCCTCTCCCATTTAACGTTGCAATGTTCCCAATAAACAGGCGATTCCAATTAGTCGTTACAGAGACAGCTTCGTTGTAGGCTAACAGTCACAAAGACTAGATTTGCCCGCGTCTTCAATCGCGTTTATGTAGATTTTATAAATAAATTTCTATTCCCCGGGAACAGTACTTTTTCTGGATGAAAGGTACCCTATGTCCTTTTCTGTACCCCTGACAATATGTATTCGAAATAACATGACGGTCAGTCCAGTAGTTAAGGCGTGCGAGCGTAACAAACAAACAAACTCGCGTTCGTATTAATAATATTAGTTAGGATTACTATTGTTTAAAATGTCAATTTAAACAGTTTTTATTTTTTATGCAGTGGTGGAACACTCCCGGCCGCGCGTGTGCTCGCTCCCAGAAAAGCCGTACAACCCGCGCGTGTCTGATGACCTATACCGGCTGAGGACCTTTAGCATCACCACTAAGGGCGGCGTCGTCAACTGCGGCGACTCCATCTGCAACCGTCGGAGCCGCTCCAATACCTCCGTCAATTCTACCAACAGCAGGTATGTTAATTAAAACGAGCTTGTTGCGACTCCACACGAAGAAGTTTCGACAAATGTAAAGAGATGGCGCAGTGCTCAATTCGCGCTTCGTCATACATTCCTGAATCTCGCAAGTGATGTTTACACAGCGAGTCACTATATATACAAGTTTCCCACGGTTCCCAATCCATATACATAACATTTTAAGATATAATATAACATGGCATACTTTTGTCTACCCTTATTATATTTACACATAACAGCTTACACATATGTATGTTTTTTTATTGTATATTATCACAACTAGTCGCCTAAGGTGGTCCTGGTGTCACCCCGTGGCAACATAACGAACCTATTTGTCGGATTGTAAGGAGACCTCACCAGATTTACTGTATAAGAAAAATAAATAAAAGTATTAATATACCAAAAAATAGTATATAAGGAAACAACATTATGCGAAAATATGGGATCCCTATTAGACTATTTTATCTATAACATAGATATTATATAAATAAAACATAGGTATTTAATAGATAACTCTCATCTCAGAAGTTCTCTTTTAAAAATCCAACTCCAGCACTTAGAATAAATCCAATTTTACGGCCTTTACAAAAGCACCCAGACTGGGCTTAAATATTTGTGGATCACACAAATTTTTGTCCCGTCGGGGGATCGAACCTACAACACTTAGTGCAGTGGCTATGGCGAGGCTTCCTCTGAAACCAGTGCGCCATCCGTGCAGTGAAAAACATACATACACTTATGAGCATCACAGAGCTTGATTTTGGATCATATAACTTCGTTACATATATCGTGGTTCCTAAAGCAATGCAAATATGCATACGCACATTAATAAGTGAATAAGAAGCAGACATAAATATACAAATTATACAAAAAGCGGCAACATTACATAATAATATGTACACATACAATATTGAGTAAAGTTATGGGCGACACAGTTTTTATAAATTCATAGGAATTCAAACCTTTTCCCGAAGGGTTTCACGACGGGAATTAGGATAAAACCGAGAGAAAATCTCGAGTCGCAATACATTTTTTAATATAAATATCTACATACGTCACACGCCTATAACCCGAAGGGGTACTCAGCAGAAGTTTATTACACAAAAATTAAGCCAGCAATGGTTTTAAATTCTTCTTAATAGGAATGACCCTATTTTCGTCTAACAGACAGAATTCTAAGCTCCGTGCTACTACTAATATTTATTGACAGAAAAACCTAATAACAATATGCCTAAACCATATATTATATACTATGAATATGTTTAATTACTGTTAGTTAGGTTTTTGTAAACAATCCTGTCGAGACCATACAGCAGAGAAGCTATCAATATTTATGAAGTTGGTCATTTGAACAGAACTTAATTCTGAATTATTATTCCTCTTTCTTTGCCGCTTGGTTTTATTTAGGCTATGATGGCGCTAGCATAATCTTTGTTTAGATTTTAAGCCTCTTAATTTGAATAAAGAGAAAAATTAAGAAAATTGTAATGCCCGATCCAGAAATATAATCCGATATCAAATGCATTTATTCCTGATGCGCCCACATATAAATAAGCCTTCCTGAGGTTATAGTAATTTACTAGCGAACAGCTTCACACGGATAGTACAAAACCTTAACCAATTATATACAAAAACCTTCTTCATGCATCACTTAAAAAAATCCGCATGAAAATACGTTCAATAGTTTTTGAGTTTATTGCGAACAGACAGACAGATGCTGCGGGGGACGTCGTTTTATAATATGTTTTGATAATACTGTATCGCATTATAAAATCAGTATATCTTGCGTATTGCGTTTCACTCCAATTGTGTAGAATCGACACAGCCTTAATTAGTTGCATCCGTCCACTAATTAAGCAAATGGAGCGGTCGGTATGTTAGGTAGAACGTATATAGTGATAGCTTACATACAAGATCAATGCAAACTCAGATACTAGTAAAATATTTGCTATTTAACAATTAAATTGCCGTTTATTGCAATGGTTATTTTAAAAAACCATTTATATACCGAGAAGTTGTTATATATTTTAATAATAACATGTATTATTAATAATAAATATCAATAATCGTTTATACTATTTATATTGAAAATTATATCGCTTAGTGTCTGCCGGTATTCCTTGTTTTAATTCGCGATAATTACATGATGGTTGAAGTTTTTGGTAATTTAAGACAAACCATAGTGGCCTAAATACAAGCAATTAGAAATACTTACATTCATTTATACATGAAAATAAAACAAAAGGGCGAATTTGCATTTCAAAAAAATTGATGAAATAGCATGAAAACCACAACGTTACCTATTTTCTTCATATAAATCTGCTAGCCTTTATTATTCCCAAGTTACTTGGATCATCTTTTCTAGTCTAACCAGATTTGACTGGATATCAGTTTTTACACGGAGCGTCTGCCACGAGCGTAGCCCGAAGGCTAACGATACCCTAAGGCTAGACCAGTGTCAGAATATTATAGGGCACTGACTTCCCAATAACGACTGCCATAGATGTTCATGGCAGCGGGGACCGACGGCTTAACGTGCTCTCCGAGGCACGGAGCAGGCGATAATTGTCAATCAATACGCACATAATTTCGAAAAGTCATATAATATCATAACTTCTAAAAGTCAGAGGTGCGCGACGTGGGTTCGAACCTGAGACCTCATGCACAGCAATCCTATTCACTACTGCTGCGCCACGGAGGCACTTTATACACGCTATGCATTTTTGTATTTCAAAACATGTTACTATTGCGTAAACATATGTGTAACTACTGCCTAACTCTGTTCGTTAAATACACGCGTAAATCCACATATCTTTCAATTTCTCAAAAGAAAATGGTTTATTCAAAACGTGTTACTACGCTGTTAATAAGTTGGCATACTGACAAGCAGCGCTATTCCCGTGAAAGTAAACCAAGTCGGTTCACGATGTGTAATCAGATTAAAGGAGATTTGTGACTGATTACCGAGTTGCGTGACCGAAGTAGGGTTGCCTCTGAATGTGTAAGTGCTTGAACAGTAATTAGTGTAGAATACCAGCCAGCATTCGAGTCATTAGTACTACAGATTTATGTATACTTATTAAACGATTTCAAAAAAGAAGGAGTTTCTAAATTCGGTGGACTTTTGTTTTGTTTGTTATTTCAGATACTACAACCAGTCACTAACCAGTAAATATAATCTTTATTTTTTATTTATTTAAAACTTTCTACACAAAATAGGACATTAGCGGACTTTATGCCTCTGGCATTATTATCTACCAGTCAACCATTGGGTGATGCAGTGATAAAAAGTAGGAGGTGCAATCATAAGCATGAAATATACACTTACATATACTTAGCATATACTAAAGAATATCATAATAGTAACGATATATTACATTATATATACATACCAATAAACTTATTATATAATCTAAATAAAATATATACAAATATATATAGATAGATACATACATACGTTATTATATTATTGTTGAGATGAATCTAATAAACTGTCAAGGAGGAGAGTACGTATTTCACCTTGAAAGTATAACGGTTTGTGGACATCCTGGCTCCATGAGGGAGCGCATTCCATAGTAAACCGGACTGTTCTGTGATAATCTCATTACTTTTCAACGATGCATATTATTATAGTAAAGCCTACGAATGAATTATTTCTTTCTTTCTTTTTAGCGTATTTGAAGTCGGTTTATATTTATGAAAATGATTACTTACTCAAGATATTGCCTGCGTCGTTAGTCACATGGTTTCATTTTTAAGTAGGCGGGTCTTCTGCTGGTATTTTGTTAACAGCGTAGAGTTTAGCAATGTGTTTGGTAGACAGTAATAGGCTCACTACTTCTCATATGAGAATAATAGTCATAGGTAGATCTTTTTTGATATAAAACATTGCTGCTCACACGAGGATATTAGCAATAAAACACAAGTTTTGCCTATCCAGGCATGAGACTCAGGGCTTAATTGACCGGCTTAAATATATGAGAAAAGTTTTGCGCTATGTAACTATATAATTTTAAAAATTTAATTTATATTATAGAAGTAGCCTACGTAAATTTATATAATTTGCATGATATGGGTTTCGAATTTAGAACATGACGTAAAAGTCTTGCGCCACGCATGTAGCTAACGCCAATATTAACTATTGCGCTATTGCCATTTGTAAATAGCATTATCCCGATAACGATTCGAATGGCCAATTCAAGTCCAGTAAGTGTTCAACCGACTTACTGAAGGCCTTTTCGAGCCGTTTACTTTAAACAACAATGGCCTGGATCTTATCGCGCTAATATCTGCCATAACTATTTGCTGCCGAACCTGTTTTGTATGCTAACAGAAATGTCAATATTCAGCCTTAAGTGCCTTCCCCTTTTAAGTCTCGGTCAACACTATAGCCAAGAGTGTATCGCGATAATCGCGCGATTTCTATATCATGCGAGTCTACGAGGATCTCATTTCTTTTTCTTAAAAGACAACTTTCTTACTAGGTATAACTACTGTGTGGCGGGGAATTTTTTTTTTTGCAACTAAATTGGCATACAAGTTTACGGCCCCACCTGATGGTAAGTGTTCACCGTAGTCTATGAACGCCTGCAACACCAAAGGCATCACTTGCGCGTTGCCGACCCTTTAGGAAAGGAAGTGGGAAGGAGAAGGAGCGGGAAGGTGGAAATAGGGTGATTGGGCCTCCGGCACTCTCACTCACCGAACGAAACAACAACAGTAGTAATACTGCTATTTCACGTCGATATTCTGTGAGAGGGAAGTCCTTCCCTGGTTGAGCCCGCCCATTCATGCTGAAATTAGCGAGGCTCTACTACTTAAACATTCAAACAACGGACACAAAGAACACCCAGACTCGGCACAGATATTTGTGGATTACACAAAGTTTTGTCCCGTGTGGGATTCGAACCCACAACACTAGGCGCAGTGGCGGTGGCGAGACGACCACTTAAACTATAACGCCATACGTGCAGTCGAAATGTCGAGGTCGGTCTTATTTACATGGCCATCGTAATTATTTAGCCGTAACCGCCCAGTAAGTCAACTGCGTGGTTTCTACCAACGTTTTTTCAACGCGTAGAAATTACAATAACGCAGTGCCAGAGAAAACGGATTAAATATTAGATTTATTTTCCTACTTTTATTCTTTTGAAAGACAACATCATCTGTAGGTGTTTTCCCAACGTTGCAGGGGACTTTACAGACAATGAGACACCCACTATATGCCGTAAAGTCAACCCAGACCCAGAACAAATATTTATAGATCATAATAATACAAATTTATTTGATTATTATTTGTTTTAGAATATCAAGGTAGCAAACAAGCATACGATCCGCGTATTGGTAAGCGATCACCGTAGCCTATAGAGTTACAGACGAACATTATTAGGGATATCATTCGCGCATTACCGAACCATCAAAAATCGCTAGCAACGTGAGGAACAGATAATACCCAAAAGGTTAAGTAATCTTCTCAAAAAAAGCGCCATGCTGCCTTCTGAGAGCACAGTATTCACTATTCACTGAAATGAGACAACAGATAGGTGTACTGATAGAATCTTCTGTAGATTCGTAGTACTTTCCCAGTCAAGCCATGCGTCCGTAGCAAAACCCAATCTTGCGTGAGGAGAATTTCTACTTGAACTTGGTGTTTCGGTCAAATCGACTATCTTTTGATCGAAATACCAAGTTTAAGTACCAAAGTTGTTTATAATTGTTCCAAAATTGCAACAGTCATTGCATTTTAGGGCCCCTATCGATGCCAGAGTGTGTATCGGATCTAAAGCAGTTAAAGGTCAAAGCAATTAGGCTATTTGGCTAGGACATGCATATTACTAGGTACTGTGGTAATTTTGTTACAGTGTTGGTTAATGGCAGTCCTTCAACCTAGTCTTATTATGTTACGGATATGATATGATTGTGTTGTATATGTAATCTTTCTTTTTATTTCTTAATGGCTAGCTTCTAAAGTGGCTTCATTCTTTTTGTATGAAATAAGAACAGCCGTTCCTTATTCTATTTCGTTTGATAAATGGATAGTATTGCCTAGGAAGTATATAATATGATAATTATATACATATATACAGGTATATACATAGATACAGGTATTTTCTTAGTATAAGGGATAGGACATATTGGGCGACATGCTGGGCCAGTGCAGATTGTCAGACTTTTGACATCTTCGAGAACGTTGTGTAGAACTCTCAGACATGCAGGTTTTCGCCCGATGTTTGATGTTTACCGTTAAAGCGAGCAATAATTATCTAATAAATTCGCACATAACTTCGAAAAGTCAAAGATTCTTGCCTGAGGATCAATCTCGGAACCTCTGCGTGTCAGTCCAACGGTTTCACACTAATCTATCATTGGAAGTACTTGCACCCAAATTGGAGAAATCTCTGAATGTGCCAAAAGTCAATTTATGTTTTGTTTCTGTTTCTGCCGTTCAGTAAACCTTTTATTAATAATAATATACGTTCATACATACATACATACAAAATCCCACGCATCTGAGACTTATTGTCCAGCAGTCAAATCCACAGTTGTTGCGCCACAGTGGTTCTATAATATTATATTTATAGGCAACATTTTAATACTAATCAATCATTTTGTGCCGTTATTTTTAAACACACACACTGGATCACGATTTTGATGACGTCATGAATCCTATTATATCTTTATCGGCACTACTGTTTGCCTCCGCCCATCGATCATCTATCCAGCATCCTTATCTCATTGAATAACAATATGAGCTCATAGAATAATATTAAAATATATGGAGCCACCCCTGTGACCTACATATCGGCCGCACCCCGCCGTCATGAATACTGACTGCAAGACAACAATAAAAATAATGACTTGTAATGGTTCGGCATGAGGCTGCTTAATAAACAATATTTTATGGATGAGTGGGAAACAAAATGACTTTATTTTGCAGCAGTAGTTTCTTGGTGATATAATGAATGCTACTGCAGTGTAATCGCTTTGATTCCTTGGAGAAAGTCTTATTGGATTTTTATATCAAGAAATCGTCAGTAGCTCGCATGAAGTCTGGAAATTTGTTCGGTAGACACCGTTAAAACAACACACAAACTGTACAGTGAAATAGCACGGTAAGGTTTGTGTTTATATTTACTTGTGATTATCCGTTCTAGAGTTTAGTTTCTGAGTCAAAATATTATTGAGTTCTCTGTAAAAAATATAAGTAGCCGTTAAGTGTCTGGGTATATACTTGGTAGAAGCCTTCTTTAAGTTGGTCCTAAAAACATAAAGAGCGGAATGTGGGTGAAATATTTCTCTGCCTACAGCTTCGGGCTATACAGCTGTGAGTTTATGTTATGTTTATTTCTTGCACTTGTATATACTGTACCATTCACACTATTATATGTTCTGCGTGAATGGCCAAAATCTTGCAGCCGTTGCCAAAATTCGATCTGGAAGAATTTTTAAATTGCAAATATTTTCCTTTAGATTAAATTTAGTACTAATGTGAATTTAATACAATAAAGTAGCCTGTAATGTATTTTGTAAAGACTTATTTATTGAATAAAATAATAATAATTATTATTATTTATATTTCGATTATTCCAAATATAAGACTGAATTGAGTAAAGTAGCAAATCTCAACTGAATATTTGTAAATATTTTCACAGAATCGGATTTGATCAAACCGCTAACTGAGCATTTACTTAAAATTATATTTAAATACTTGCTCAAATTTGAGAACAGATTAAGAAAAGTTGATATACCCAGAAACAAAAAATGCTCAATAATACTTAAGTAGAGTTTTAATCGTTCTCAATATTTGATTCTCCACTCAGAAACCGAGGGAAAATGTTCTTAGTGTCTGTTGTTTCAATGCTTATAAAGCACTCTATTATGCGGGGCTTATTGTAAGTTCAGAGTAACTTCCAGACTCCTACCATTACTAAAAATGTTCTAAACCAAAAGTCGATAACGAATCTGGGGCATGATCGGCCACACTGTCCAACTAGACAGTACAACGGCTAAAACCATTACCAACAAACTTTGGCTCTATTCTACTTTAGAACTCAGCATATGGGTAGGTTGTTGTTGACTCGAACAACAACGCTTCGAACTCTGAAATTAATTTACACCTTCACACCTAGTAATCCTTGCTAGAAGTTGGACAATAAACCGCTCAAGCTCTCATGAAGCATTCACCCGATAATTGCTTACATTGGCCGCTCGTACATCGTTCAATATTCAAGGCGGACTGGTGCGGTAGTCTGAGTTATACAGCGTGTAACGGAAAGGTGTGTTCATATTTAATTTAAGCGTCATATTACATGGCCAATATTTTATGAATGAATGGCAAATAAAATGACCGAGTGAAAGCGATAGAGTAGAAAGGTTTTACAGTGGCGGCCACGTACCGACAGACGCAGCAGGGGTAGGCCAACCTACAGGTAACCTGGTAGTAGTGCGGCAAGCGGTTGGATGCGGGTGGCCCAAGACCGGTATGTGTGGAAAATCTTGGGGGAGGCCTATGTCCAGCAGTGGACGTCTTTCGGCTGCGATGATGATGATTATATAGCCGTCGAAAACAGCCATAGCCTAGTAGGAAACCATTTGAGTGCCAGGTAGAGTCTCAAATTCGATCTTAAGACGAGCATCTGTGACTTTTTGAAGTTATGTGCGTATTAAATAGTTAATTATCGCTTGTTTCATCAGTGAAGAAAAAAATTGTGAGAAAGCTTGCATGTTTGAGAGCTCTTCATAATGTTCTCGAAGATACGTAAAGTCAGCCAACCAGCACTGGGCCAGCCTGATGGACTATGTCTTAACCCAGGAATGGGACAGTTAATACAGGGCTGACATTATTTTTATATATCCCCTATACAATGTGAAACCGCGTATATAGTATTTTGATTAAGAAATAAATATTTTCTTTTCATCGACTTTTCATTATGAGCATCTTCCAGTCGATTCTTAAACAACAGCTGACTCGGTGACCTTCGTGAACCCGAAACTTGACAAGATGTTTTTGTCGATGTCTAAATAATTCATTTTTTTTTATTTCTCCTAAATTTCTAAATTTTTTTTTTGATCTGGAGATGACGAGACTTGCGCTATTTTCCAGATATTTATTATAGTCCTAAAATATGACCATCTCTGTTTGTTAATACATACTATTATAATTAAGCTGTTATATTATATATAAGCATGTATAAATGTATTTAATGACTTATTAATATTTCAGAAACTGAGAAAATTTATTGCAATAACTTAACAAAAAGCTCGCTCTACTCAAACATATAATATCTATCTATACAATACTTTTAGAAAAGCGTTAATTACAAAAATATTTATAATATTTACACAAATCAAGCGACGTTGCTAATAAGATATAATTATGGCCATAAATATTCCTGGAGTTGCACAACCCACACGTTCACCGCTGCACAAGAAAATGTCGAACACATAACAACATTTTCATTAGCATTAATCTCATTAGTGCACGTTGGTAAACTCAACTATTTTCCTTTGAATTTGATATTAAAATTAGAACATTTCTATTTCATATGCTTGCTTTTCACCATTTAACGGGAATTTCCTTAATAGAAATTTGCTCTTTTCGACGACGAGGAAATATTAAATGTAAGTATAGCTAATATAAAACTAAGAGACCGTTATATAATATAACTTGTTTTTGCTCACAGCTTCGCTCGAGTAAAAGTAGGTTAGGCTAAAATAAAATAAAAGATTTTGTTAGTAACAATACTTTTAGTAAATATGGTATTGAGTAATAGAGCCTCGCTGATTTCAGCGTGAATGAGGGCTCGACCGGGTAAGGACTATCCTCTCACAGAATATCGACGTGAAGTAGCAGTATTCCTACTGTTGTGTTTCGTTCGGTGAGTGAGAGTGCCGGAGGCCCAATCACATTCTTTCCCGCTTCCCGCTCCTTCTCCTTCTCACTTTCTTTCCTAAAGGGTCGGCAACGCGCAGGTGATGCCTCTGGTATTGCAGGCATCTATAGGCTACGGTGACCACTTACCATATGTATGGTTGTTTGCCATCTTAGATGTATAAAAAAAATATACATATATATGGCCCATGTAATTCGGTGATAAAACAGGTTTCTAATAGTGAAAGAAATTTTAAAATAGATTAGTTTTGGAATGTAATCGTTCCAAACAAACAAAAAAATCAAATCTATCCACTTTATTATATAGATAATATAATGTCAGTCTTGTATTAAACTGTCCCGCTGCTGGACACAGGCCTCTTCTCACTGTGAGAAGGTTTAGGCCATAGACCACCACGCTGGCCCAGAGCCGGTTAGCAGAATTCACATATCTTCGAGAAGATAATAGAGAATTTTCAGACATGCAGAATTCCTCACGACGTTTTTCTTTACCGTTAAAGAGACCGTTGGCGGAGTTTCAAATATGATATTTTGAATAGTAAGGGCTTGTTCCACCACAACCAAATAGCATTTATCTATATGATAAAAGTCTCGCCATCTCTCTTATTTAACCTAACAAGAGTGAGACAGCATGCGATTTATTTTTCGTGTTATTGTATATATGTATGGCTAGTGAAAACATAACTCAATATAAAATGACGTTAAACTAGTTGCGTTAATATCGCCAAAATACTTTATCGACTATATAGTAAAGAGAAAATTGGGCCTAAATCTGATTACAGCCCTAAAGAGTTTAAACCTTTTGAACGATGAGACTACATAGATTTATCATATTATTTCATTTTAAATAATATTTAAGCAATTTGGTATCGTAGTCTGCTATCGTAATTGAAGGTAGATGGCATTTTTATGTTGCTATTCAATATTGAACTCTATTTTATGTTGTATAGAGATACTATTTGCTAAATGGTAATCCTCTATCATCGTAACATTATTGCTTGTACAAGCAAAAATTTGGCGTAGCAGGAAAGCGGTCGCCTCGCAATACGGTACTAGTATAATATTATTTTATCTATGAACTGTGTGTTTATGTAATAATCGTTTGTATAATACACAAATAATTGTTATGATACTTATAATGAAGAGACACTACGTACACCTTAATTTGTGTCTGTTGATTGTTCTCCGCAACAATGGGCTGGTCAGATCAAGAAGATCGGTGTTTTAAAAAAAAATTTAATGAAATGATATCGCAGTAAAGTTCACCATGGTATTATCCAGCATGTTATGTATTAAGTACTATCATTATTTTCTCTTACGTCCATACAGAATCACACGCTTTGGAATGAAGAACTTCCAGAGCGTGTGATTCTACTGTGTTTCCTGAGTGTTGTTACTTGTCCTTCAAACGAGGTTTAAAAGGTTTAGCACGGGAGGTAGCAGCTTGAAACTGTTGGCCTTTACAAACATTTAAGGCCACGAAGCTATAACAAACGTGTCTGAAGAGATTTTGGAAAACGCAAATGACAGAATACTTCATAATGTGAAAGATTGTGTAGATGTTCCGATATTTGTTACTCAGCCACGCGTAAACTGTTGGATGAATTTGGTAGAAACTTGGCACACTGATAGATATTAAATACAACATATTAAAAACTAGCTTTTGCCCGTGGCTTTACCCGCGTAAAAGTAGGTTAGGTTGGTAACAGTATTTAAAAAAATACAATTTTGCCTATGTTACTCGGCGACAATATAGCTTTACATGGTGAAAGAATTTTAAAATCGGTTGAGTAGTTTTCGAATAAATCCTTACAAACAAAGAAACAAAAATCAAATCTTTCCTCTTTATAATATTATTATAGACTATTTATCCCCGTATGTGATTTTGTGGGATTCAAACGAGTGAAGCGGCGGCTAGTAACTAGTAATAAGAATCGTCACTGATTACCGGTGGTGTGTGTGTAAACTATTATTACGTAAGGAGATTATATTTACGCTAATGTGTGGTAATTGGATTTCTTCCCTATTCATAGAAAACTGGCGCCTACTAAGTATTACTTGGTTATTACGAGACAAATGAGGCACATTTCGCAGCAATTTCTCGAAATATGCCTCGTTTGTCTCGTGGGATAGGTTTCAACGTATGTTTGAAGCTGACTGTGAGCGCCCGGGTTTGAAGCACGGTCGTTTATCCGTGTTATTTTTTCCCTTTTAAAATGCCCATTGGCAGCACTGTCTTTGGAAATCAATTAAAATAATAGAAGATGATTAAAATATTTCTCCACTTGTTAAAAAATGGAAGTAATTACGCGACTACCGATCATGTTGGCACATGTCTGATGTCTGGACTGGCTATTTTGGATTGGTTGTTTAATTTTTCTGTCAAGAAATCCTCAATAGCAGTTAGAGTCTGGAGATAATTTCGGTAAAATGCCTACTGCTCGGTTAGCGTGATGGTTTAATTGGTCGCCCTGACACCTTACACACGGAAGAAAAACATCTACAATCCAGAAACAACGGATGCAAAGCACACCCAATCTCGGAACAACTTCGGAGATTGGAGAGAATTATTACGAGATTAAATATAGGGCAAGAGCTTTTCTTAGTAAAAATAAAACTCTACTTAGCATTTTGTTGGTATACAAAAAATTTATGCTAACAATATTAAAATATTCAGATGTCATCACATTTTAACTCGGTCGATGACGTCACTTAAACCCACGTCCAATACCTACTCAATAACCCGATGCCCACCGGCAAAATCGACCCAACGCCGACCTCCTTGCTAATATACAAACTCAATTGTTTTCAAGAAATTCAGATTTATTGAGCGTTCACCCGACCAGAAACTCGTTAGGGTGCGGGTGAGATATTTACAAGTGGTGCTCCAATTTTGATGACCTAAGACCGGGAAGGAAAGGAAGGCATTATAAATATTGAGAGGAGAAATGTTATTGCTTGTTGGTTTATTTATTTGTTGCACAGCTGTCAAACTATATACAGCCTCTTTGATAGTAAGCGGTTATTGTAGATTAGATTTGCGGCTACGCCTGACTGGTATTTACATCAATAATAATGGTATATGTCCTTCCTCAGGTTTTTAACTATCTCTGTACCGAATTTCATTCAAATCGGTTAAGTGGTTAAGCTATGAAGAGGTAACAGACAGAATTACTTTCGAACTTCTTTCGTGTATGATAGCTCGATAAATCTAGTATAGACGTTGACTTAAGAAAAATATAGAAGCAGAGTGAACGTTCAATGGGCAAAACTTTAGAACAATCCAGAAATTAACAAGAGACTGGTACTAAATCAGCGTTCTCCTACGGTCTTAATAGACTAAGTTATTTAGATATTGTCAAATGTTATTAATTTTGTGAGCAATTAATAAACAAAAGACGTGAAATGATTTTGGGTGGATGATGTTTTATTTTCACTGTATATCAAAGTGCAAATGCTTGATCAAAGTCTGTTTGAAAACCATTCTAAATACTATTTGGCAAGTAATGCAGAAGGTCGTAACTTTGGCACAATTTAAAGTTACCAAATCTAACTTTTCAATTTGCAGTGAACGATTTTCCAGCGCAATTTCACAGCAATTATTTTGTAAGAAATCAAATTTTAGGCGGACGGAACGAACAACGAAATCTAATTATTTGTGGTCCGAAAAATTGATGCATAATATTTAAAACAGAACCTTTCTTTTGGTACATGCTTAACAAACCTTGTTAATACCAGCCCAGTTAGTATCGTTTAATGAATCCAGTATTTAATATTATGCAACATTGTTTACTTAGATAGATATTAGAAAACATATTCATTTACTAGTATAGAGAATAGGCATCTTGGGTACGTTAGTCTGTAATGTTATATGGATAATTTAAAATATGAGGGTTGAAGATTCTTCGAACTAGAATTCGAAAATAACTTTTTGTTTTTTAAAAAGGATTCATTGATAGACTAGGTTTATAATATTACTTATGTTTATAAGTTTGAAATACATAAACAATACATAATATATAGATCGCATTTTTTTTATTATATCGATTACCCCAGCGGCCATTAAGAATTTTCTGTTAAAAAGACGTTACAATATTCTCCACCATTCCTACAATCAAATGCTAGACTTTAAGCTAGGCAATCCCAAAAACTTAGACACACTAGACCACTGAGGCATTGGCTGCCTTTTAATCTCAACAACCGTACAAAACTCTTTCTACAAATGTTAACTGGATAACCAACCAGTGAAAATACCATAAAAGCCGTACTTTAGCGAATGGTAACGTGCTCCAAACCGAAGTATAAAATAAAATAAGCTACCAGGGCCGCATAAAAGCACAGAGATCCTTCACTTGTAGTACTAAAAGAAAACTAACATCGTGCCACTTAATATCCTGGCCGCGTCTACCGAGTAAATAGGGCAATGTAAGAGTCCATTCAGTATTTTCACCTATTGCAATCGGTGTGTTCGCTGGCTTAATAGCCTGAGAGAGCCAATTTAAAATTGGTTGTGGGGAAAAGTGCTTCTTTTCATTTAGAATGGTACTTTTAGTTGAATGAAGACGGAATAAAGTTATGTATTTGATTATAAATAGTAAAGGATGTTGGGTGAGTGAGGTACCGGCTTTTGAGTGTGGCTGTTTTGTTGGATTTCTTCGGGAAACTTTTGCTAGACTCTTTGGAATCTGGTAGGACAAGCTGAGTCTGTTTTCAAGATGATGTGTTCATGCCAGATCATGTGAATTATTTAATTAAAATAGTATTAGCATAAATGGTGCTTAAATTAGTATCTAATATGTTAAATATCAAGGTTCATCTTGAAGGGCAATTGTTACATTGGATATAAGTACTCGCTGGTCACATCGTTCTCTAATTATACGATAGATAACGTATAACACAGAACAGAGAAATAACGCATAACATCGCCTTAGATACTAAATACAGCAGCAAGTTTTAATCCCTAACAAAAGGGCTAAATTGCTTAGTTGTATAAGCGACGACAAGGTTTGTCGAGGTCGCAGGTTCAAATACTGTTTTATAGATTGTGTATACAGTGTGTCCGGTAAATAATGGATAAGCTATATAGCATAGCATACTTTTGACTGTCTATCTATTAGCATATAATTAGTGTTTAATAATAAAACAACAAAAAACCGATGGATTTCATTCATTTATGGTAGTAGTATACAAGAAAGTTATACATGGTAATTAAAAAAAAACATATATCTCAGGTAGTAGTTAGGATAGATATTTTTTCATATTTTTTCTGAACGGCCATCAGTTCCACTATAAGACATATCCAGGTTATCCATTAATTACGGGACACCCTGTATATTCATCATTTATAATTTAAAATACCTATGACATAAATCAAAATCACGATCACGAGCGAATATGCGAGTTGATAATATCATATCCTAATCTATAAGTACTTGTGAAATAGGCTGGAAGTAGATTGAGAAGTAGTGATTTATTTATCTATAGAACAATCTTGTATTTTCGGCTCACACCGGTGTTTGTATAGGTAGTAATAATTGGAATCGTCGAAGCGTGATATCGATACGGATTGGATCGGAAAACCGATGCGCGTTCCAAATTCGCTTCGGTTAGAGGCCCATATTTGGTAGGTGCAATATATTTGTGTACGTGGTTTATGTATGGAGATGTTGTTTTGTTACTTAACGGTTTATATCATAAAAAATGGATTATAGTCATACAAAAACCATCTTGGCTTTGCATATTGCTTGGCTCTCACGGTCTTGCCTGTTTTATGATATGAAAGTTGTATAAAAATATATTTTATTAGTTTTATGATAATTTGCTGCATAGTACAGCCTCATAAAAGTATATAATACTAGCTTTTGCTCGCAGCTTCGCTCGCGTAAAAGTTGGTTAGGTTAAAGTAACAGTAGAATTTCCTTTTATAAAATATAACCTATATTACTCGGTATAATTAGCTTTCTAATGGTGAAAGAATGTTAAAATCGGTTGTTTAGTTTTTGAGTTGAATTGTCACAAACAAAGGAACGAAAATCAAATCTTTCCTCCTTATAATATTAGTATAGATTATATTCAGATTTGTTTGTTTATATTTAAGGATTTATTTCTGGAACTGAGAAACTGATTTCTTGTCTGCATTTCTTATGAAACTCTCTCACTTCGAAATATATTTTTAAAGCAATTTAATATTTACGTATTTATTTTATTCTAGTAATATATTATTTATTTGGAAATTCATTAACGAGACGAGCAGACATTTTAAAAGAAATATCATTTTGGACATTGATAAAAAAATACTTACTAGCTTTTAGTCGTCGATATAGCTTGCTGCTACTGAAAAATTCTTACAGGAAAACCCAATAACACTGAACCTAAACAAGGCATGCAACCCAAGACTCCATACACAGCAATCGCATTCTATAATTCTGCGTCAATACCAGTTCTAAAAACACTTGCACTAATAAAAAACCTACACTATAATCTAGTAACATAGGATATATTTAAGAAGATACCTTGCGAGGAACCGCTTGTAGCAGCTACTTTAACGATATGAACTCATAACGCACAGCTGTATAGAAGTTATCCCGAGGCGCGTTTCACCAACACTGTATGAGTTTAACCGCAGCACCGCATATTATTAAGTAGGTAGCCGCGAGCATCAGTTGCATTGAGATGCCACCGCAATAGTAGAAAACTTGATGTAAATGAAAATGTACATATTAATACGTCAAGAGGAAGTCTGTACCCCTTTTTGAGCATGCTGTGTTCACGGAGGAGTGTGAGATTTGGCATAGTAAAAATTTATATGCAGAAGGAGAACAGGCAGCAATATTTTTTATGAGTCCTGTGTCGCGGGTGTTTGGAGCGGAATGGGGCGAGCTTTTAGCCGTTGATTGGAGACAGTTTGACACTATTTGCTGTAACTGAAAAATTCTTACATAAAACACAATAATTCAAGACTCCATGCACAGCAGTCACATTCCCTAATGCTGCGTCACTATCAGTTCTACACACACCCGTACAGTAAGCTAAACAATAATTTCGTAATATCCTTACTAATATTAGAAATGCGAATGTGTGTTTGTTTGTTACGCTTTGACGCTTTAACTACTCGACCGACCGTCATGGAATTGCGCATTCACATAGTCAGGGGGATAGAAAAGGACATAGGGTACCTTTCTTCCAGAAAAAGTAATCTAACCTAACCAGACTAAGTTTTATTAAAAGTGCTAAATGTAAAAATAGATTTTATCTTACGATATTATAAATAATTAATTAATATAATATATATTTACAAACGTATTAAAAAAGATAACATAATTACAAAAACACTAATAATTATAACAAAAATGATTTAGGCATCGTAGAATTCTTCAGCATCGCTGTCAACTGGTAACGTGCCCAGAAAACTGGCAGCATTACCACGTTGAATGGCAAATGAAAAAGACCAGCCTAACTTAAGCCTGTGCCCAGCAGTGGGACAGTTTAATACAGGGCTTATATCATTATTATTATAACCTAACCTACATTCACGCGAGCGAGGCCGCGGGCAAAATCTAGTTGGCTTTATTTGATGAGATATCACGCGCCACCGCTTGTAGCAGCTACTTTAACAATATAAATTCATAAAGTTACCGTTCCCAAGCTTATTTGCTTCCAACAACTACACCACAAGAACAAATTACTCCGCACAGCTGTATAGAAGTTATCCCGAGGCGCGTTTCACCGACACTGTGTGAGTTTAACCGCAGCACCGCATATTATTAAGTAGGTAGCCGCGTGCATCAGTTGCATTGAGGAGCCACCGCAAAAGTAAGGAACTTGATGTTAATGGAATTAGTACCTACGTTGTGTATTTATTAATACATTATGAGATAAATGTACCCTTTTTTAAGCCTATTCGAGAGGATGAGAAGGACGTGTGAGATTCGGCATAGTTTAAGTTAATTTTTATAGCCGACAGCCTAATGGGAAACCGTTGGACTGCCACGCAGAGGTCTTGAATTCGATCCCAAAACGTACATCTCTAACCTTTCGAGGTTATATTTATATGCCTATTAAATAATTGATTATCGCTCGCTTTAACGATGAAAAAAAGCATCGCGAAAAAACCTGCATGTAATTTCAGCTTCCTTTTTTTTTAAAGATTTGTAATAGCTGGGATTTTCTAAAATGTTCTCAAAGATATATGAAGTCTGCCAACCCGCATTGGACCAGCTTGGTGGACTATAGCCTAACCTTTCTCACTCTGAAAAGAAGTCTGTGCCCAGCAGTGGGACATTTTAATACGGGGCTTATAATATTATTATAAGTTAATAAGTAGAAAGAGTTCAGAAATCAAAAATCTATGGAAAATATTTAAATTTTATTAAATTCGACCAAGGGTTACCACTAGTTTATATAATACTAGCTTTTCCTTGGGCTTGCTCGCTTAGGAACACTACTTTTTTGATGAAAGGTTCTCTGTCTGTTTCTGTATCCTAGATAACTTGTATGCAAAAATTCAGGATGATCGGTCGAGTAGTTAGGGCGTGGGAAACGAATTAACAAACTCACATTCGCAATTATAATTTTTGAGAAGCTGTCCTCCGCGGTTTTACAAACGTTTATGGTTACTGCTCGCTCTCTTGGTCTACGTAATTTAGGATAAAGTAGCTTTTTCATGGCACCATTTTTTTATCTTGTCACGATTATAAAATTGGTTCAGTAGTAGTAAGCGGGGCGTGAAAAAGCACCTTCTCAGGCCGTCAAAGTAGAGACCTCAACATCGCCTCGGCTGCTATGAGGACGATGTGGAGGCCACTGCTCTTAGACCACACGACTGCTTACCATCAGGCGGAGTGTGGTCATTTCGACGAGCAAAAAAAAAAAAAATAAAAAAAAAAAAAAAAAAAAAAGTAGTTTCTGAATTTATCGAATACAAAAAGACAAACGAATCTCTCTTCTCTGTAATATTAGTATAGATCTATCATAGTAGTCTGTAGTCTCGACCAACCCTTCTGGGGAACAGGCGTGAATCTATCTATGTATGTACCATAATATTTTCATAAGTGTAAAATTTTGTAAAGATTTTTATTAATCGGTTGAATGGATATAAATAAAACTTAGCACACAGGTAGACCATGTCCTAGGTCAATACATAATATACTTTGTATCCGGATATGCTGATATCATTATTTTCTTATATTTTTATTTTGTATTTACAACTTCACTCAGCTAGTGAAATATTCCTGACCTTAAAACGCTTTGCCCGACCCGGGTATCAACTCCAAGATACACTACCGCTTCATAACCGAGGCAGTTTGAATGTGTAACACATCTCTGTCTACGCCTTCAGCGATAAATAAGCGTAAGTCTATGATATAACTGCATTCTATCGTAAGGAAACTCCAGAATCAGTTCTCAGGCATTTATTCCTTTTTATAATTGTAACATATTTAGAATTTATATTAATAGTTTACATAGTTATACAATATGCATAACTTATTTAATTCAATACAATATCCGCCGCTTAATACACTTTTACTTCACAAACTTATCCGATCGCCACTCAACGCAATCAATCCTCCGCTATCAAGCGTAGTGGGGCAGTCGAGCGAAATCAGTGTTGCCAACAGAAAATAACTGGTACAATTAAACTAATTCACATAATGCTCATACATCACTACACTTTATTAAATATTTCTATAAAATGATTATATTCTACCCATAATTGCTAACACTATTTATATTTTAAAAAGACAACTCCCGCACTAGTATTACTCAGACTCGGAACAATTTGTGGTTCACACAATTTTTTGCCCCATGTGGGATTCGAACTCACAACACTCGGCGCAGGGGCAGTGGCGAGGCGACCACTTAAACCACTAAGCTCAGTACTTATATTTTCTTTTATTATTTTTTAAATAATGACTGCACGAGAATGACTGTTTAATAAGACAGTATTCAAAAAAAATATTCAATTTTATAATATAGAAAGTCCATGTCTGTCCCAGTCACGGAGTGTTACAGTTAACAAGAAATGTCTCGCCAATGCAATGACTAAACCTTCTCTTTGAACTATTATAATTATAATTTAGTCGCGCATCAGATGGGATCAAAGTGAGTTTGCGATAATATCTCATTCGTGGTTTGTATTCGATATGTTTTACGATTGACGATGAGTAATAGGTAAAAGTATCGTTGTGCAATTCTGTAAAATCTTACAACTCATTTCGCAAACAAAATTAAATTTTTATGTTAACTATTGTGTTATAAGCTTAGGTGGCTCTGCGGTAGAGAATGTATCTGCTCTGCGTTTACATATTGATAGCCAAATATTTAAAAAAGATAATCTATATTAATATAATAAAGAGAAAAGATTTGTTATGAAGTAAAATAAATCTTTTTTAAGCGCGTTGAGCACTTTTTGAGTGAACAAAAATCATGGAACTCGCGTCATCGTCACCGAACGCTTTCCATGAGCTATATGTATACTGTGTATATATGTGTACTTTTTACGCATGCACGCTAGTTACTTAGTTTTCACTTCTATCGGCAGTGCCAAAGACTGCCCCGCATGTTTTTTTTTGTCTGTAAGGTTTTAACTCAAAATTAATCAACGATTAAAAAAAACACGATTGGAAAGCTATATTATCACCAAGTAACATGGAGGCTGTAATTTATTTTAAAAAAGTGCGTAGGTACTGTTACTAACAAAACCTAGCTTACAAAGCGATCGAGCAAGCGAAGCTGCGGGCAAAAGTTAGTACACTATATAAAATCACGCTAGAGGGACAGTTAGTTTATTTCGTAATAACAACAACTAATATTAAAATGCATAGTTTGCAAATACTTACTAAATTTAATAATAAAAGCGCCATTGTTTAATAAGGTTTACATGAAAACATTCCATCATAATGAAATATTTTACGTAAAAACCAATTAATTTTAATTAGTCTCGCATTCTTTATAGTCAATATTGAACAACAGCACAATACAAAATGTTTGGCATATCGAATTTAGCTCATTAAAATGTTTTCGTCTGCAATTTGATGAATTTAATCATCCGAATTATAATTGTTTCGCATACATAAATAATTATTGGCATATGTGAGATTGTTAGTGAACTACAATAATTAAACAACTTTTATGAGTGCTGTTCATTAAACAAATCATTTTACAGATGTATTCATGTGGATAATTTGAGTTGGTCTGAGCAGTTTTTGACCCAAAGTGACCTTGTGATTGCCTTAGGGATACTCATAGAACACTGAACACGTTAGTTACCTACTAGAGATCTTGATCGATCCAAGAATGTCAAAGACAACTACACAGGCGATACAAATATGACATTTATATTGTCGAATTTACGGTGACGCTTACTCTTGACGCTCACTTGCCACAAATATTAAGCTTTCCCCTCTCGCAAAGTAGGTACTCCGTATTCCGCATTGAAGGTCAAGAAGTGTCGCGAAGAAATCTAAATTAGACGAGCCCGAAAATATCAGACAGCACAACTGTCTTAGGAGTTTGTTAAACTTCATCGCAGAATTACAACATAAGGTTATGCACTGCGATCTTTAATAGGGAAGTACTTATCCAGTTGGACTGTTCCAAGTTTACGCGAAATACTGCTGTGTTATTTCTTTAACATTGTGAAACTGCTACCGAATCAGGACGTGTACTTCTTTATCCAAAGTAAGTGTTAGCGAGAACTAAAGTCAGGAGATAACCGATGCTGTCCACTGTTTACTGGAAGCTTATATTTACTTGCAATACTTATGCATTGCCAACGAAAGGAACAAATATTTAATTAACGATGGGGTTAAAAGAAAGATATGGTAAAATTTAGTATGAACGGAACTTATGTATAGGTATTTTTATTTGACGCAATTTAGTTTAAGTGCTACTCTCACATATGCTATAGATTGTTGCAGCAGTGGTGTATGCGATTACTGTTCGTAAGGTTTTAAGTCCGATTCCCGTGTCGGGCAAGGTGTTATTGGTAATAAGTGCAACTAATAATTCATAACTGGCAAAATGTAGGTACATTTGTGTATGTACACCGTAGGACACTCAGAAAGTTTTGCGAAAATAAAAACAGTGTTCTATAGGTAAATATTTTTTTATTGATTATTTTCAAAGTATTCTCCATCAGCCTTTATACAAAGTTCATGCGTTTGAACCAGTTTACGAAACACTTTTCCAGTCCGCCGCAGACATCTCGTTTACAGCCTGCTCGAACGCTGACAGCGCATCTTCCGACGACAAAAATTGTATCTAGCTGATTTTTTACTTTCGGGAATAAAAAGAAGTCACGCGGTGCTAGGTCAGGGCTGTAAAGATGGTGACCCAGGAGTTTGACCAGCGTGCTGTCCAGGAAGTTCCTTGTTTTGAGCGCTGTGTAAGCGCGTTGTCATGGTGGAGTAGTAGCTCACGAAGCCCTGTGTTTGGTCGCTTGTTGCTCACAACAGAGAAAACTTCTGCCAAGCATATATAATATAATAACAATAATAATAAAATATTTATTGAGTCGAAAACATATGAATTTAAACATTGAAATCCCACCAAACTGCTTAACAGTTTGTCGGCAGGAACACTCATTTATAATAACTACATACACTTAGCTTAATTATAAAATAATAAAACCAAAAATAAAAAACATATTGCATTAGGTACCATTACACACATAACAGCAACTTGAGGATCTAAACGTAACAGTTATCTGTGATGTCAGCAAGTAGCAGTTTCTTTAGCTTGAGTTTTAGAGATAATTAACTTATTTTAATATTCATGTCCCTTAGCCATCTACGTTTGTTATATATTGTAGGGAATAAATACTTGTTGGTTCTACTGCCAAAGTAGTTTTTACTGGTGCTCGGATTAGCTTGTGTTCTCGTATGCTTTTAGTATTATATATATTCTTCATATGGACTTTATATTGATCGCTATAGAATTGTTTTAGAATCAACAAGTATTCGATCTTTATATGAACAGGAAGTATTTTACAGGTAACAAATAGCCTTTCATAATTTTGTTTACATTCCAGTTTTGCGTTAGGGTTTACAAAGTATTTCATAAATCTAATTTGCAATGCTTTAACACTATCTAAATATGTTTTGAATGTACGGCCATACACACTCAATCCGTAACTGAGCAGTAACTCGGCGGGGACAAAATAAATAACCCGCAGTGTTTTTCTACTTAATGGTGTACTGAGTGCGTAGAATTTGCTTAGTACAGACTTGAGTTTAGTGCAGACTGAATCAACCTGGGACCTCCAATTCATATTAATATCCACCCACAAACCTAGATATTTAAACTTACTCACATACTCCAAGCCTTGGCAGTTACAGTTGGCATTCTCTGCGTGCAGACATTCGTAAGTGTGTCCTACGATACTAAATGGAGAATTACAAATTTTCTTTGCTATCCTGTTATAAGGTGAGTGTATATGCATTACCTTAGTTTTGTTTATATTTAGTATAATACCGTTATAGTGTGCCCACTTGGTAATATTATTAAAATCTGCCTGCAGCAAACCTCTGGCCGCCTGTATATTTTTAGAGGAAATTATTAGGCACATGTCATCGGCGTACATAAATTTGGTAGTATACCATTCAGCGCTGATGCTTCTTTGGTTCTGTAAAAGAATAGATACAAAGCAGCCAGTCAAATTGAAAAATCTCGCGATTTTTTGATATGAATAGATGATAACTGGCCAGTCTCTCATACATAAAAACTTTATTTCGCAATACTTTCTGAGTAGCCTGGTAATATACATCTGCCTACTATTTTGACGATAAAAGCTATGCGATGCATGAATGCATGCATTTTTGAGGGTAACCTTTTTCGTATAGACACGAAATAATTGGCAACGTGTGGGGTTTTTAATGCGAAAGCACCAACGAGCTTCTATTTGAAAAATACATATACGTGAGATATTTTAAATTTTTCTCTTTGCAAGTTAAAGTACATAACTGGCTAACATTGGATAGTAGAAACTACGAGTTAGTATGGAGAAAACTTTGCTCACTACTAGTTTAGGAACTGTATGGTTGAGCAAGTGAAGTTTTGGAGTTTTATTGTTCGATAAGATCGAACCGGGTGCGAATGGACTACGTAAAAGTTGTCGAAAGCACTCACTTTAACGTGAGCTGATGTGCAATAGACTCACGATTTCATCTCTGAAGGGGTAGGCAGAGATCTACACCATCTGTATTGATAGTTAAGATTGAATTTGGAAGTAATCGGTTCAACGGCTGTGAGTGCGATTGCTGTGCCTGACGTTCATGGAACTGTGTCCTACTGAACACAGTTCCATGATATATATGACAGCGATAGGTTCGCCTACTATTTTGATGCGACCTGATACCTTAAACAAAAGGTGGGTGTTCTCTTCTAAGCCTTTCGGGGATAAAAGGCATGAGAGTGTGTATGTACTCCTACATTTTTTCGGGGATAAAGTCGTTTGACCGTCTATGTATGCATGTATTTTGAGCGACTATTTACTTTTTATAGCAGCGATAGCCTAGTAGGACAAAGTCAGACTGTGCCAGTCCGAGGCAGAGGTTTCAAGTTCAATTCCCCAGGCGCGTAACTCTGACTTTTCGAAGTGCGTATTAAATATTTAATTAGTTCTCGCTTTAACGGTGAAGGAAAACATCGTGAGGCATCCTCCATGTCTGAGAGTTCTCCACAATGTTCTCGAAGATATGTTAAGTTTGCCAACCCGCACCGAGCCAGCGCGGTGGACTATGGCCTAACCCTTCTCACACTGAGAAGAAACCCGTGCCCAGTAGTGGAACAGTTTAATACAAGGCTGATATTATTTTATTTTATTTATTTATTTGAAACAACCAACAAGATATACACTATTACATTTTATTATTGCTAGTACTGTGTTTGGCACTACCTTACATCTTAGTAGTTAGAAGAAAGATAATACAATAATCTATCGAGAATCCACTAATATATAATCCCAACGATATTGTCCCGAACCCGAAATCCAACCTGGAACACGGATGGCGTACTGGTTTAAGTGGTCGCCTCGCCGCTGCCACTGCGTCGAGTTTCGTGGGTTCGAACTCCACACGGGACAAAAATATGTGTGATCCACAAATGGTTGTCCCGAGTCTGGGTAATCTTTGTGTCCTTCGTTTAAATATTGGTAAATTCCTCGCATTACAAGAATTATACATATATAGGTGACAATCTAAAATTTGAAAAATCTGCTTTAATAAGCAGACCATTATATATTTCTTTACTAATGAGGCACTATATTATATTCATAAGAAAACAACTTCTGTTGACTATTTCGTAGTCATATACTTAGCTTTATTTTCAACGTAATATTTCAACGATATATTCTGAAGCTCGTATCATATATTGGCATCGTGCATCGCCGCTGTGTATAGAAGTGGAAAACTGGAGATCGATGCTATATATAGTTGTGTCAATCATAATTTGTAGGTAAGGTACGTCGATAAACTAGGAGAGAGCAAGAATATATGGAAAGTAGACTTACACACCATTTTCTTGAGTGGTAGGTAGAGACTACGAGATTTTCATTTGCTGCATGACAGATTACATTCTATTTCTTTCTTTTTACCCGACTGCGTCAAAAGGAGGGTAATGTTTTTCGAGCGTATGTATGTATGTATGTATGTGGGTATGTATGTCATTTTCTTTGGCACGCCCTACAGCCCAAACGGCTGGACAGTTTTTGATATATGAGGTGTCGTTGAATTCATCAGAATTGTGGTAGCGACATCGGCTATGCAAATTTTCAAAATAGCGCCCGCAAATTAAGAAAAATGGGTAGGGAGTTTGTTTTTTTGTCTTACCTTAGCAATATGGATATCAAATGAAAGATCGTAAAAAGACCATTTCAAAAATATATGTATCATATCACGTTTATATGACTGTTCTGACACAAATTGTCAAAAAGCGTACCAACTATATGTATATCGGAACGCCCGAAGTATCATTTTCTAGCAAGAATCTATTTAAGTCAGGAACTCAGGAATTACATTGCCTGTACTTAGTTATATATTTATTTATTTATTTATTTATTATAAGGTACACTTACAGCAATACATACAAATGTTACAATTATAAGCACTGTGGATAAAATCGTAGGTATATATGTTTGCCTATTAAAAGTATACACAGCATTCACGTTATATAGGCAACATTAAGAGTAAACGTAAACTAGATAAAAATATGAAAGAGAAATTTTATTAAAAGTGAGAGTAATAAAAGTGAGCAATAGTAACAGTAGTCAACAATCGAGCAGTTTCAGCAAATCATTTCTAAATTTATTTTCTGACGTGTTAAATATATCTAAGTTAAACTTCGCGTTAAAACTATTGTAGGTTGTGCATATTCTAGCCAGGGGATAATGGAGACCAAGATTAGTACGAGCAGTGGGCGGGATGAAGGTTTTTGTGATTGCCTGTCTAGGGTAGCGACAGGGTACGTTTAAGTTAATAGAAGATAAGAATTCAGGGCATGTGATCTTATGGTTTAGGATTTTATGGAGAAACAGTAAGTCAATCAAAGTACGACGATTTTTGAGAGAGGTCATGCCAAAGAAAGACAATCGCATGTTGTATGGCACCCTATGATATATGCCGGAGGAAATATATGCTAAGTGTCTCGTGAAAGCACGTTGGATGCTCTCGATCCTCTGAGAAGAATAACTGTACACAGGGTTCCATGCTACAGATGCAAATTCCAGTCTGCTACGTACAAGGCTATTGTAAAGAATAATTCGTGTCTGCTTATGTTGAAATCCCTGTAAATTCCGTTTAAGAAAGCCCAATATTTGAGCTGCTTTTTTTACAATGTTATCCACATGACAGGTAAATTTTAGTTTAGAATCTACGGTTACTCCCAGATCTTTTAATTCATTAACCCTAGCCAAAACTACACCATCCAGCAAATATTCCGAGTCTATTGCATGAATCTTTTTAGTAAAGCGAATGTGTAAGCATTTGCTAGGGTTTAACTCCATACCATTAGTATCACACCAGAGTTTTATACTATTTAAGTCTATTTGTAAGAGATCTACATCAGAGACATTGTTAATAGTCCTGTATATTTTAAGATCATCGGCAAAGAGAGAGGCGTCACTGTATCTTAGAGAAGTGGTAATTTCATTGATAAAAATTAGAAAAAGTATAGGGCCTAGATGGGAGCCTTGTGGAACACCAGATCGAGCGTAATACACTTTAGATTCGAATCCAGCGACAACAACCACCTGAGGTCTTTTTGCTAAATAAGAATTAAACCAATCTAGTAATGATCCATTGATCCCAAAGCTTTTTAGTTTTGATAATAAAATGGCGTGATTAACTTTATCAAAAGCGCTGGTAAAATCGGTATATATAGTATCAACTTGCCTTCCCGCGTCGACTTCGAGAGATATTTTTGAAATTGTCGACACTAGGTTTGTATCTACTGACTGCCCTCTCCTGAAACCATGCTGAAAACTAGATAAGCTATTCTTTGCTAGGTCATAGACGTGCGGATAAATAAGACATTCAAATATTTTAGAAAAGCAAGACAGAATGGAAATGGGCCTATAATTTTTCACTTCGTTTTGGTCGCCTTTTTTGTAAACAGGCACTATTATAGCTTTTTTCCATTCGTCCGGGAAAACGCCTGTCTTTAAGGAAGTATTAAAGATTATTTTTAAAGGAGTAACAAGGTCATTCCCGCAACGCTTTACAAATAGAGGTGGGATATTATCAGGACCTGCGCTCTTGTGAATATTGGTACGTTTTATGACCTTAACAATATCTTTCTCTGTGATTGTCAGATCTGTACTGAAATTTTCTGTCGCTATACCAACTGTAACGGATTTGAGGCTGCTACTGTTATATACAGAAGAGAATTGTTGAGCAAATAGATTTACAATTTCAGGACCCGAGGACGCAGAGTTTTCACTCATTTTCATAACAGCTGGGATAGATGATCGTCCGTTCCGTTTATCTTTTATATATCGCCAAAACTGCTTAGGATCCTTACATATATTAGATTCCATATTACGTTTGTAATTACTCTCGCATATGATTGTCAGTTTGCGGCAACGAGTGCGTAGTAAAACATATTCAATTTTGTCTCTGGGGTTATCAAACTTGCGTAATCTTTCCCTGGACTTATTTTTTTCCTTGAGAAGTTGTAACAATGTTCTACTAAACCAGCTAGGATACTTTTGGGCTTTTAAACGGCGTGTAGGAACGTATTTTTCAATGATTGCATATGTAACACTATAGAAAGCGGAAACTACTCGATTGACGTCTGGAAGATCCTGGCATATTGTTTGCCAGTCTGTAAGTCTGAGTTCAGATTTGATGGCGTCATAATCTGCCTTATAAAAATTAAAATTTTCGATTTTGTTATGGGATAAACCCTGGGCGGTATCAACAAAATGAGGTATCGTGAACAAGATAGCAGGATGATGATTATCTAGTTTACTTAGTACATCTAATGGTTTTGAGACATATGCGTTGTCTACATTACTAAGAGCTAAATCTAGAATTTTATTGTTTACATTGTGAACATTGTTAAATTGATATAAACTGTTTAGTGCCATGAAGTCTATCAGTGAGTAGCCAAGATTTCTATTGTAATTTGTTGGCGTCATATGTGTTGTACCGTCATTTGATATCCATTTTATAAAGTTAAGATTAAAGTCACCCAGCGTGACTACAATGTCAGTATGACACATAACTGCATCTGTCCCATCCAGAAATTTCTGTTGATTATCCAAGCTGGTTGGCGGCGGTAAGTAAATGGCACAGATTGATATTATTCTCTTTGTCCCGCCAATGTCTACCGTTACATTAACCCACATATCTTCACAGCAAGTCTCCCATTTACGAACTCGTGTAGACGAGTATTCGCGTGAGACAGCTATCAATACACCACCGCCATCCAACTTAGAGTTAGAAGAACACTCACGGTCTCGGCGGTACACAACATAACGTGAATCTATAAACTCGCTGTCTGAGATACCACTGTTTAGCCAACTTTCTGTAAAGACTATAACTTTATAATCCGTGAGAAGAATGTTTTTATGCACGTCATTTAGTTTAGTCCGGATTCCCCGAACATTCTGATAATAGATATTGAAAGTGAAACACTATACACCATAACGCTCATTTGACTAAAATATAACTATAAATATACTTACAAACTACTTAATTTTTTGCAAACAATCCCTATTATGGATTAAGATAGCTTCACTGAGTTCTTCTTTTCTTACAAAGATTCGTCCATTTCGCACCCATGTAAATCTATAGCCATTTTCCTTCGCCTTTATGCGTGTTGCAGCGTGTAGAGCTTTATTTGTTGGCGAAAGATGCTCGCTCACATAAACAGGGCCTCGTATGCCTCCAATTCCGAGGTGTTGGGAATTAAGCTTTTCGTTAGGGTGACTCTTATTGAATTTAGTTACTGCCGCAAGAATCGTGTCACGGTGTCGAGGACTTCGTAGCTTTGCCACGATGGTGCGGGGTCTGTCACTATTCTTGTTTATCTTGGCAACTCTGGTGACGTGCATGATGTCCTCAGTTGCAATAGGAGCATCTATAATTCTTACGAGTTGTTCGACTGTATAAGTAAGATTTTCCGATTTGTGTTCTGGGACGCCATTGATTTCAATATTACTCTCTCTCATGTTCTGTTCCATTGAATTTAATCTGCGCGACAAATCTGATATCGTCGAGTTCAAAGTCGTGTTGTCCTTTTGCAGACCTTGTATGACTGCACTTTTTTCCTCTAGTGCCGTTTTCATTTCCTCGTATTTTTGGTTATAAAAAGCCATAGTTTCACATAATCCAGCAACTTGAGTAGTTAGGGATTTTAGATGGTCAGTAATCATTGCTGAAATAGTATCGGACAGAATGTGGCGCAATGAGTCTTCCGTTAGATATTTTACCGCGCAAGATTTATCAGGAGATACAGTTACTACTGGCAGTTGTTCTCGCCTGGCTCTTAAGGTAACATTGATGTTTTGCGAAGCTGGTGTAGTACACAGGTGAATATTATCGGGCGATTCAGGTCGCACTGACGATTGGATAGGATTGTTTAGGTTGCCAGTCTTTGGTACTTTGCTGTTGCACTCTGAACATTTCCAGTTCCGCTTTCTATCGTGATTGTTGGCAAAAAAGCTATTAAAATGCTGTGAGCTTACGCCAGCACATTCGATATCATATTTTTTTTTACAATTTTTGCAGTCTAGGTACTCCCTTGTTGGTATAATATTAAGGCATCCTGCGCATTTACCAAAATTTGGCGCCATAACGAATTTAAGCTTGAAGCGGGTTGGAAATGTTTGGACGCAATAAATAATAATATTGTTAAAATTAAGCGGTGAGGTTGGTAGCGAGCGATGCGACGCGACGTGGGTACAAGGTCACGCGACGCTCGGCGCGGGCGTACGGTGCGATGCAGCGCTCAGCGAGTGTTCAAAATTAAGACTGTTATTAAATGCATTTGTTCATTACTCACGAAGCACGACGAGTTATTACAAATCACTTACACCACTGTAATCCTTACACTATGAGCTTTGTATTGATATATAACTTATTGATAAACTATTACTTTTAATTACTGTTTTCGATTAATATGTACGGAGCAAAATTACAAAGATGTTGTCCAATCGACAGACGATACTATAAGGATATATATTAAAATTATATATATTAAAATAAAACTCGGTTAATAAAACTAAAAAGTCTGAAATAAAATTATTATTATAAAAACAAAAAACCCGACTGCTTAAAAGTAATGAACTGAAAAGAGAAAAACAAGTATCACAATATCTATATTAAATTCGACTGACTAATGCATTGTTTTGTAAGCTTACTTTATCAAATAACGAAATAACTACATATGTATATTCAAATTAGTTAAACTAAATACTTTATGGTGCTGCAGGCGGGGACAAACAATACTTTGTTACCTACGGACAAAGAAAGATCTACCAAAACTACGTTTGTCACCGCATGCGGTAGCATAAGGTAGTTAGTTTAACTAATTTGAATATACACATGTAGTTATTTTATTATTTGATAAAGTAAGCTTACAAAACAATGCATTAGTCAGTCGAATTTTATATATATATATATATTGTGATACTTGTTTTTCTCTTTTCAGTTCATTACTTTTAAGCAGTCGGGTTTTTTGTTTTTATAATAATAATTTTATTTACAAGACAACTTCCACATTAGAAATAATTTATGTGTCGTAGGGGACTTCACAAATAACGAAAAGAAGAATATGCAGACTCGGAACAACCATATGCGGATATCACAAATGTTTGTCCCATGTAAGCATTCGAACCTACAACACACGGCGTAATGGTAATGGCGATGCTGAAGAAGGATAAACATACTTAAATCATTACGACAACCGCGCAGTAATATTTTTGAAAATATATAAAAAGGAATTGTAATACAACAATATTTGCCGGCAATTAAGACTGCGCCGAGTGAAATGTGCCAAAACAGGCGGTCACAGTTAAGTTGATAAAATCAACACTTTTCGTTTAATACAAAAATAAAATATAAATTTACCCTAACAATGAATGTGTTTACAATTAATGCCTGTAAAAACTTAAAAAAATATTTTCGCTTACAAAATTACCTAAATTTGCACGAAAAATGCAAAAACGTAAGCTCGTGTTACGTGATTATTAGATTTTATGAGTAGAAATCTATCCTATTTTACAGCTTAAATGAAACATACAATACGTAATTATAATGGAAAATAACAAAAATTTCATTCATTGCCTTATCTCAAAAATCTGAAATTATTGGAATAAATATAGTTCATATAAATATTACAGGAAAAATAAAGCGATGTTTCTAACTACCACAATTAAAAATAACCGTTCATGAGTTTCGATTATAAACTCGAACTACTAATGAATTTAATAAAGCATTTTCTACCATTATCATCTTAGCCGAAAGATGTCCACTGCTGGACATAGGCCCCAAGTATTTTCTATACACTTTCTTTAAGTTACCATAAAGATACGGTACCTTCGATATACGACTGGCAATTAACCAGTTTATTTTATTAACTTGTATTTTCACACCTGTTAATGTAAACCTTTATATTAATGTTACTTTTTTATATTAAGTCTGTGTTCTTATTAAAGAAGTTTTATTTGTTGCAAACATGTCACCGACGAAACCGAGCCTAATCTAACAGTCAACTTAATTTGAAAACTTTTCTGAAGGTCGAGTAATGGTATTCACTTAAGAACATTCATTTTGGCTTTTATATAATTTTATTTGGGATATCTTCCATTCTTTTGTTAATTTTATAAGACATTTTGTTTATAATAATATGGAAGCAAATATATATATCATATAAATATTATGTTATTATTTTTTATTTTCTTATTGGCTAAAGAAATAATTTCATAATAAAAGTCATTCAGTCACTACTTTCAGTGTTACTGATAAATTTGAAAGAACAAAAAATAAATGATGAAACATAGATCTCTGTGTATTATCTACCATACGCCATATTTGATTCCTTGTGATGACATATGTTAGAAGTAAGAAAAATATTACTATATATAATGTCATACCTATATCTATTGCCGAAGAGGTAAACAGGTAGACATACACATGTCACCGTCTATGTTTATAGGTCCCACATCATAAACGAGTCATAGAGCCTAGAATCGGGCCCGTTTACCGGGCATGATTTATCTCTGGTCTCTGTGTAGCTACTAAGAACTTCTTGACAAGAAAGCCCAAAAACATTGTGCTCGCACCGAGAATCAAACATGAGGCTTCGTATACAGCAGTCGTATATACATACCACCGCTGCGCCACCAAGGCAGTCAAATGAAAACAATGTTAACATTCATTAGAGGTTCGATGGCGTAGTGGTTAATGTAACCGACTGCTACGCCTGAGGTCGCGGGTTTGATTTCCGCACAAGTCAAATATTTGTGTGCATGAACATGGATGTTTGTCTTGGTCTGGGTGTTTCCATGTATAATATGTATGTTTATCCATTGTCTAGTACCCATAGTACAAGCTCTGCTTAGTTTGGGCTAGATGGTGTTGTGGGTGTGTGGTAGAATATTTATTTATTATAATCCGTGATAATTGCTGACGAATTGGATAGAGATTTAGTAGACCTACATTTTGCCGGCTAGGTTCGAAATTTTACGCAATAGGGGGCGGGCCTATTTAATCGTCATCTACAGAGCTTTTATCCGGATCAAACTTAATGCTGTTACCTATTTTTGGTCATATCCTGAAATCTAATCTACAGGGTGTCCGGTAATTAATGGATAACCTGGAAATGTCTTATACATAGTATTATTCTATGATGCACTAATGGTTGTACCGAGTCTGATTGTTCGTTGTGTCCGTAGTTCAAATGTTTGTAAAGTCCCCCGCGACACAGGATTTATTCCTAGAACAGAAGATGTCTTTTAAAAAAGGCAATCTTAATATTGTTGTAATACAAAAATCTGTGGGTACACGTTATCAATATTATTAATACTCACCTTTGAGTAACGGATGTTTAGTCACTTTTATCTATGGTGCTTATCGCTACATAACTCATCTATGTGCTCATTTTTATAATAACATCCCATGCGCATACGCCAATTTTATATAAACTCATTTTATTTTAATCGAGTGTAACCGACTGCCACGCCTGCGGTCGCGGGTTCGATTCCCGCACAAGTCAAATATTTGTGTGCATGAACATGGATGTTTGTCTTGGTCTGGGTGTTTATATGTATAATACGTACGTATTTACAAAAAAAAAAAAGTATATATGTGTGTTTGTCTATTGTCTAGTACCCATAGTACAAGCTCTGCTTAGTTTGGGCTAGATGGTGTTGTGTGTATGTGGTAGAATATAGAATAGAATAGAATAGAATAATATAGGTTGGGTCACACAGATATGCCCATGGATACCTGTGTGACCCAATCTGTATTATTTATTTGGTCCCTAAATAATACCTACATGATTGCAATAACCAGACCTACAGAATATCGATAAGAACAATAATATGAGTTTATATAAAATTAAACTATATGTGAGTTACACAGATATATCTGTGTGATCCAGAAATATTTGTTCAAAGTTTTGGGTTTTCTTATGCGTCTGTGTGGGATCGAACTAAGAACATTCGGTTCTCTGGCAGTGGCGCGGCGACCATTTGAACACCGTCCGTGCAGTCTTCAATATACAGGCAGAATCTTATAACAGTTTTAATAGTGTAGTTACATATATGTATTATATATATATATTATATGTGTGCCTCCGTGGCGCAGCGGAAGCGAATGCGACTGCTGTGGATGAGGTCTCGGATTCAAATCCCGGGTTGGGCCAACAAAAAGTTATTGAGTTTTTCTGTTAAGAAATCTCAATACGAGCTCGGAGTTAGGAAAATGGCGGTGTCAGATACCTTCGTGCCTCCGAAAGCACATAAAGCCGTTGGTCCTGCGCCTGATCTCTCTCCGGTCGTGTCGGATTATCCGTCCCATCGGATCATGAGAGTTAGGGAACAGAGAGTGCACTTTTGTTTGCGGACATACTTGTGCACTATAATATCTCCTGTGCAGATGGCCAGTCTCCGTTAAGATTGGCCGCTATGACCGGAGGAGTGTGTGGAGGACATTATTATTTTATAAGTACACGGCGCTTGTATCTATATTATATTCGAACACTAATGTGGTTACCAATACAATACCGAACTAACTCGATAATCATAGTAACGGGTAATAAAGTGTATAATCTTGTATGCCAATTATGTGCGCCATTCCTTAGTGTGTTCGCCCACTCACCACCGGATTAAGTCAATAATAGTCGACGTGGTTACACGAGCGCAGGCTTATCTAGAATTAGGAGAGGCTGGTAATCTGTCATACAGGTCTTCCTAGTGTAGATACCAGTATCTCACACAGACTCACCTACTCGATCATGTAACACCTAGTTTAAGATCTGATTTTTGTAACCATTCCGTGTGAGAGAGAAATAAACAAATTTATAATTATTAAAAAATAAATTGCTATGATTTTGTGTATGTGTGTGACTTTTATGTATGTGTGGGTTTGTATGTATAGTGCGTGTCATCATAATGACTAAGCGGCTGCATTAGTGTGAGTTCATTGTTTTCGTTTGTTTTGTCTCGTTATAGTTACGTCACCTGTCTTTGTTATGTTTTGTTATAATTCAAACATAAAAATCCTGATTGCAAATACATAATGATGGAGAGCCCGATACTAAAAACAATACTGCTGGCAGCGATATTTAATTTCATCGAAATAATATAACTATTGTTACCCTCACTATGGAAACGATTTTTATTTATTAAAAGCTAACAAGGCTATGAGTATACATAGCATGGCATATAAATATGCACATACGCTTAAATAAAATGATCTTTACACACACACACACACACACACACACACACACACACTCACACACACACACACACACACACACACACACACACACACACACATTTAAATCCTAATCCTCCCGTACTAGTAATAATTCCTATGTCACGGAGGGATTTACAAACATTCTAACAACGAACACAAAGGACACCCAGACTCGGAACAACCATTTGTGTGGATCGCACAAATTTTTATGTCTTGTGGGATTCGAACCCACAACACTCGGAGCAGTAGCGACGGTGAGGCGACCACTTAAACCACTACGCCATCCATCAAGTCATATTTGATGGTCTGTAGCGTCAACATAATAGACAAATAGTCGATTAATGATATGAGATGTAAAACCTTCTCCAAAGGAAATAACATGATAACATTGGTACAGACATCCTATATCTCTTGGCGCTTAAACAGTTTCACATGCATTGTTATTAACCTCTGAGTCTTCTTCGAAGAGGTTAATGAAAACACTATGTGGGTCTGTGTGTCTGTTAGTGACTGTTTGTTAGTGACAGGCATAGCTCCGGAACTACAGGACCGATTGATTTGTTACTTGGTGTGCAGACACATTGGGGTCATCCCTCGGTCGAGTTTGAATATGGACCCTGTGGGTCAAAAGACCCCCGAGATATAGGAGTCACAAGGTCATAAGGTCAGGGGATATCCACCAACAGAGTGATTTGGAAGTCCAAAGGAGAAGCTTTTTTTGCCCAGAAGTGGGACATTACAAAAAGTTGATGAAAGAAAAAGTCAAATGAGGACGAAGAGGTTGAATCCTGGGTTTTTACACCCATCTCGTTGTCATGCACGTGAATATGAACTTGTGTAGTGAAAATCAAATCAATAACAAAATGAATTCTGCTGTTTAATCAAGAAAATGGTCTGAAAGTATGGTAATAGCTGCTACGAAACCGCGTGTGCAGACGAGCTTTACGGCTTGGCACATACCAGCGGACCGTACGGTAAACTTATTTATCGCTTAAATATACTGAATTTAGTATTGTGTCGAAGTGAACATAGGATTGTGTATAAACAAAGTGTTTTTATTGAAATCTTAGATAAATTTCTAGGTTATCTTTGGGTATAGTGAATTTAGGGGTAACTGAGAAGTCTTCTTATCAATGTTCAAATGAAATAACTTGATGATAAATATAAGTATAGACATTTATTTTCTGGTATCAGTTTTAATATGATAAATACATATTAAGCTACGACCTAATTGTATGATTGTGGGGAGACGACTGCCGCGCGGCGTTACTGTATACTTGCGCCTGACTACACAAAACTACCGCGTCAGCAGTGTCGCTATAGTGAATGATGAAGTAAACAGTCTATGACCCCTATGGAAAATTTTCGCCAACCAAAATCAGTACGAAACATAGCACTGAAAAGTATATATTATTATAACGTAAAGCCGTGTTCGCAAGAACCAACTTTAAAGCTAATATTTTGTGTTTATTGATCTTATAAAAGTTCATTCGTAAGTACGGACTTGACGTGCTTAGTTACTATATGTAATAATAATATCATTTACTTTTCTTCACAAACATTCTTCAGAAACATATAATTATAACAATATTGCAATTACTACATTCCACTTTAGTAGGGCACTGTTATTAGTCTAAGTACGTTTTCGAATTCAACCTGTGTTACAAGTCACCATAAATTATTATATTATGTAATAATTTTACATGTATAAGATGTTGTGCTGAATCTAAACTAAACAACTATTATACATAAAAAAATATTCATCTATTTGGATCTTATAGCAATTGTTTATTCAATTTATAATTAATTATTAATAAGAATAAGCTGGACGTAGGAAAGTAGTAGTAAATAACTGGCTTCTCGAATTGCGGTGCAAATAGTGTGTCAGTTAGCGACACGGCAAGCGGCAAACTGTCTGCAGTTACCTAGCTTGTGTGCACTAGGCTTAAAGTAGAACGGCTCGCCTCAAAGAAGGGTGCAGGCTATTTGATGAGTAATTAACTAACAGATGCGGCACGAGGGCTGTCTCGGTGAAGGCTCTATGATTTATGCAATGTCAAAGAGAAACTGTCTGTGTAAATTAATATTAATGTGTTTGTGCGGTTTATCATTATTTACGCGCTGTTTTGTGCGGCCATTTTCCAATATCGTAAATGAAAGAGTAATAGTTATTATGTTTTGGACTAGGGACAGTTTTGTGTTGGTGTTAATCGGTTTTAAATAAGTGAGATGATTTATATATGACCAGTTTTTGCCCGCGACTTCGATAAATATACGTATATTAAACATAAACAGATTTCTTAGACCATACAACATACAACTTGCATGTCTTGCATCTCCTATGTCATCCCCATGTAGGACAAAATTTCACAAATGTTTATTTGCTTCTTACCAAAAGCCTAAATACAAAGTTTCATGGTTTTATCTTAAATAATGATGAACTCCTATATAAACGTTCATCCCTTAGTTCAACCCCTTACATGCCCTTTTTTACAACGAAAGACCTGTCCTTTCCCAAAGTCTGGTCTATCTCCGTACCAAATTTCATCAAAATCGTTTCAGTGGTTTAGGCGTGAAAGCGTAAGAGACAGACAGAGTTAGCTTCGCATTTATAATGTTAAGTAGGGAAGAAGGGACTGTAACATTGATGACATAAAACATATTTTTAAATTTTAGAGAGACAGCTATGGTGGCCTTCGCTTATTCCTGGGTCACGTAGGAATTTACAAGCATTAAAATATTAAAAGTAATATATAGTACCTATGTTTATCATGCAGACCAATTTACAATTTACATTACATTGACATTGATAGCCACACTAGGCAGAGCCTGTATCGAGGCTATCGGATAAGTTAGTAATAATAATAATAATAATAAATAAATATTCTACCACATACACACAAAAGTAAGATTTAGGACTAAACAGTGTTAAAACAATTGCATACTTAAAATTAGAAAGGAACCTAATGAAAAATCAATTTGTTGATCACACAATTTTCTGTGATGTATGGAGTTGAAACCACAACACTCGACAAAACCTCAACACTGACAGTGGCGAGACAAAACTGTTGGATAAGTTATCTATTCGATCTAATGCAGCTACAGAATCGAATTACATATTAATATATAGTAAATCGATAATGAGCAAATCTAGTATAATGTATAGGTTTTAGTAAACAATAGATAGGTTTCAAAAGGCACTGACAGCAGATCTCGAAATGTATGTAAAAATGTTTTATGTTATTTTTATACTTTTATAATAATATTAAAAATACCTCCAATTTACGACTTAGCAAGCGTGGTAAGGTCCAGCCTTTTTTATTTATATTGCGGGTTGACTAATTTAATGTTAGAATTGATTTTACTTCAATTACATTGACTAATTATTACCTCCAGTACAAACTTATATCTCTATCAAGACTCTCTGTTGTCGTCCTAGTGGACACACTTATAAACCCTGAGCTGCTGCTAAAAATTCCTAACAAAATACCTTAACAATATTTTGCCCATCCTGGTTATTGAGTCTTATACCTCACAAAAGCACTACATTTTTAGCTTCTTAAAAATACCTGCTAAGTTTCAAGCACTTATCATACAGTATTTAAGACCTAATGTATACTTAGTTTGCAAATAAATGATTATTATTATATCACACAGGCAGGCCTGCTGTTATATCGAATATGAAACTCATATCATCCAATATAATTGAGGTCAACGGCCCTTAAAAGCATAGCAGTCAAGCCCTAACCAGCTATTCTGGTTGGTGACTCCACTAATTTCCATAAAGGGTGACAAGCCGAACTAAACGATCGATCATCTGAGCTATTAGCATTCGCGACAAAAGATTTAAAAGGTAAATGAACCGACCTAGTTTGGAACTATTTAACGCTTGCTAATAAGCTTTCTAGTGAATCATGTTACTTTCCCTTTCATGTATAAACTAGATTTAGCCCGCGGCTTCGCTTGCGATATTCTAGGTTTTGTGAATAAAGTGCTGTCCCTCGAGAACAGTACTTTTTTCTTGATGATAGATACCCTATGTCTTTTTCTGTACCTTTCTGTGAATTTACATTTACTGCCACGTTCAGCAAAGCAAGGGTGTAAGACTCATGAGAAGAACGGCCAAGAAACTCATGGCCACTCTTTTTAATCGCAAAGTTTACAATATTATTTCGTTTACAAATCATAACTGTAAGGTGCTGCAACCATTTCTACATGAATTACTACTGAACATACTCAAGTATTTAATAAAATTTGATGGTAGCCTCTAAAACAGCAGTATGGTAAATAGGAGCGTCCACTTACATGTCAATAAATAATCAAGACAAGGCATGATTGTAGTCCGTAGTTTAATCTAACCCTTGACAAAGCGTGTGAAATTTGGTGATCGGTCGAGTAGTTAAGGCGTGAAAGCGTAGCAAATAAACCTCACATTCCCATATAATATAATATGAATTAGGATTAATTTATGCCCGCGGCTTTTCCGGTGTACCTTATGTATATGATTGGAATAAAAATGTTTCTACGTGTTAAGCCAAGACATATTCTATCTATGTTGCGTGGCGCAGCGGTAGTGGATGTGACTGCTATGCATGAGGTCTCGGGTTCGAATCCCGGGTCGGGCCAACAAAAAGTTATTGGGTTTTTCTGTTAAGAAATCTCAATACGAGCCCGGAGTTAGGAAGTTGGCGGTGTTAGACACCCCCGTGCTTCGGAAAGCACGTAAAGCCGTTGGTCTTGCGCCTGATCTCTCTCCGGTCGTGTCGGATTAACCGTCCCATTGGGTCATGAGAGTTAGGGAACAGAGAGTGCACTTGTGTTTGCGCACATACTTGTGTACTATAATATCTCCTGCGCAGATGGCCAGTCTCCGTGAAGATTGGCCGCCGTGACCGAAATTCGGTCTGGAGGACATTATTCTATCTATCTGCCAAGTTTTACCCAAATGTTTTGAGAGGTTTACGCGTAAATACAGCGATGCAACCACTTACTTAGACTCAGTTCATGTATTCAGACGAATCGTTTTATCAGCGGACAGTTAACTTTTAACACATATTGTATGATAAATATGTAATTATCCGTAGCTATAACGACTCGATTCTGACTATAAGAATCGGACCTTAACATTTTGACCGCCGCAGTCATACATGACAAAGGAAAATGTGCCCAGCACGCCACGAACAAGACTATATTATGACAAATTAAAGGATGAAATCGTAGCTTGTCACCGAGAGCACGCTTTTGCTTTTTTGACGTGGCTGTGAAAGAGTTAAACAACTACATATGCCATTTGTGGAGTCAAAAGAAAGTTAAACAGGTTGAACTCACTTAAAATACGAAACTGTGCAATGACCTCATTTTAAACCGTTTATTTACGGTATACTACCCATTTAGAATTTTAAAACAATATTCATTGTACAGAATGTTGGCTAAGCTAAAAATAGGTTTTGCGCAGCATGCCTAAATAATTAAGCGAGAGGCGAAAAAATATCGATTGGCTGAATTATTTTTATGCCTTTATACGATGTTGGCGATTGGATTAGGCTTTTAATAATTACTGAAGATGATAATTTGGTGTTTAATTATTTGTTGTTGTAAGTCCTACTAATATTATTAATGTGAAAGTTTGTGAGGATGGATAAATGTTTGTTACTTTCGCACGCAAAAAGTACTGTAGAGATTTTGATTAAACTTTACAGTATTATTGTTTATAAATCAGAATAATATAATATATAACGATATTGAGTTAGTTCGCCAAATTACAACGATAATTGTCAAGCAAATCAAACAAACTCCTGCTATCTGAGAGCTATTTCGGCGTGCGGTGCATATACCCTATAACCTTTCATCTAGGAAAAGTAGGTACTGTTACTAACCTATCCTACATTTATGAGAGTGAAGCCGCGGGCAAAATCTAGTGTTATCTATTTAATAAATGACTTGAAGAAAACAATATTATTACGTTTCATCGTTATAGCACGGCGGTAAACGCGACTGATGTGCATGAGCTACTAAGGCAGTCATTTTCACCTACTTTTATTATCGAACCAGCAGGATATTTGTACGCTTGAATTCGTCGAGAAATTAAACTGCAGCAGTTGTTTCGTATAACGTTCCTGGTTTGCTGAGCTTAGGTCACTCTGACACGGTAGAAACGATTAGAGCACGCTCCAAGAATATTAGCTCTTTATATCCTTGCGATTTATTAAAACTTGGTATACTCCCGAAACACGTATTTCCTCCTTCCATCTCGGGTCCTTCAAGAGAGGGCTTGAAAAGGCACCTCAGTAGGCCGTTAAAGTAGAAACCCCGGCACTACTGCAGCTGTGGAGGGCTCTGCTTGTGGACTACACGACTGCTTACCATCAGGCGAAGTGCAGTTATAACATGACTGCGCGGATGGTGGATGGTTTGGGTTGTCACATCGCCACTACCACTTCAGGGGTGTTGTGTTATCGAATCGTACAATGGACAAACATTTGTGTGATTCATAAGTTGTCTCGAGTCTGGGTATCCTATTTTGTTCCGTCATTTGAATGCCTCGTGACACAGGAATAATTCGTAGTATAGGATTCGTATAAGAAACTAGCTGACCCGACAGACGTTGTCCTGTCTGAGGTGAACTATGAAACTCGCGAGGATAAAATAGTTGTTTTCTGAAATTATTTAATTTTCTGCGCAATTTTCTTAAACTTTTCTTTCCGTACAAAGATGAAAACATTATAAAAAATATGAATGATATCGGTAAAGTCGTTCTCAAGTTATGGCGTGACCAAGGGAAACAGTGATTTATTATCATATGTATATAGGTATATAGACACGATCGAAAAAGAAAATGATGGCTGGTATGCAATAAAAAAAAGAAAATCTCAGTTGCCAGTTGTCGTTTCTAAAGACAGCTAACACAAGGTGACTTCCAATAACTATGTAAAATTACAGATAGATCTGTAGTTTTATGTATGAGAGATAGAACAAATCAAATATGGGTAGATGATTGAAAACTAAAATACATTACATAATTATAATAAACGGAACAACGTGTACCATTTAACATGTACATACATATTTATATATACACACACGTGTATAATTACACTAACCGTGTATATCTGTGAAAGAGTAGGTAGCATTTCGATAGCTTCCACGTATGTAATAGCGAGCCGGCGAACTATTAGGCACATTTCCACTCGCCGTGCCACGTGCCACTGAGATTTATCTAACATAAAATCACTATACATTTTACGGGAATTGAACACGAAATTGTTCTCTCAATATTTATGCCATGAGACAAATGAGAATTTAAAAAATGCATATCTACCAAATACCGATATTTGAAGGCTTTTATTTTTTAAGGATCTCCCGCATTTGGATAATTACTGTGTCGTGGGGGACTTTATAAACATTCAAACGATGGTCACACAGGACACGGTAACTCGGAACAACTATTTATGAATTACACAAATGTTTGTCCCGTGTGGGATTCGAATCTACAATAGTTGGCGCAGTGGCAATAGCTGGGCTGCCACCTAAACCAATACGTCATCCGTACATTGATATAAAATACTATTGTTTGGAATCAATATAACTTTTGCGGGATTGTGGTTGGTCAAGAGCGTTCTATTATTCTTTCCATGACTCTGGATAACTTAATATTCAGTGTAAAAAAACTTTGACCCCGAGAACGTAAATATGCAATTATTTAGATAAGAACCTTTTTTATTCAATATCAAACATACTTCCGAACTTCTGAAGAATGGAAATAGAAAGGTTCATAAATATACATATATATATTAGTTATGTGTTGTGTGCTTCAGAAACAAATATATAATTTAAAACATCTTTAAAATATAGAAAAGGGAGGAATAGGCGTGTAGTAGGAGGGTAGGATGGTAAACAGATATTGTGAATTACACAAAGCTGTCTATAATATTTTAAATATTCGTCTAGCAAAGCCTAGCGCCGTTGCCAGTTATTTGGAGACGGTATGGACCTTCCTTTGACAATAAAAGGGTGAAAGAATAGTAAGAGTTTTGGCGTACATGCCTCGATCCCTACTTTTCTCCTCTTATTCAATCTTTATTTCCTTTGCCCTGCAGTTACTACGTAGGCGTGCTAGCGTCAGTGTAATCTGGAAATGTTTTGGTATCGCGAGTAATTATAAACAGTAACAGTTTACCAACAGCCGAATGCTTCTTTGCTACATTTGTTATGCATAAAAATTAATACCTGATACTATTACTGATCTTAATCTGGCCTGTCTTTGAACCCCATTCCAACTGCTGTATTACATTTGCTTTACATACTTTCGTCAATCTTTTGTTTTACTTTCTTTTGTATATTGGACTTGTAATCGCGTGCTTTTAGGTCTAAATTCATCCGTTGCATACCGACGTAAATCCACTCCTAACATGAGGAGGGGTTAATAAAAATACTAGAAATTTGATGCCCAGACTAACAATTTTTTTTAGAAGTATTGACAATCCTGTCACTCACGTTTCTAAATTTACTAATTATAATATGTTTTCTTTTACGCATTCCGTATTCTATCCATTAAAGGCACACCACATATCTTTCACCTCCTAAATTAACAGCCTTTCGATCATCTTTCCATTCCCTGACCTACAACAGAGATAACCTTTATAGTAGCATGAAATATTTGTGGTAGGCAAACCGATATCAGTTTTGACCTTTAGACAACCCGGCCATAAAATACAAAATTATATTTTTGGAGCAACGCTGGCCACTGATTATAACATGCCTAAAGTTACCCCAAAACCTACTAAAACATATATTAGCCCAGAACAGGTATTAGTGGTAATGTATATACCTATATTTGAACGGAAAGGTAAACAAGATTAATGCGTTCGTCCACGGCAGTAACAATAGCAATTCACTTAGCAGAAATACATACGTACAGAAATAAATAACTTAGCGAGATATTTATGTTTGTACTTTTAAGATTAATACCGTTAAGTTTAACGTATGTATGCGGTATACAAAGAGATGCTTACATATGTTTATTGGTCGCAAGTTAAATAGATAAAGTAATGTTGTCAACCAAAAATATTTGAGTTAATATTGTTTTGTGAGGGAGATATTGAAAGAAGAACGATTGCTGGCAATAAAGTGAATGGCGCTCTACGCGCTTTTATGAACAGTCGAAATGTCCGAAAAGGCACGTTTGGCTGTTCATAGAGGACTATTAGTACCTACACTTATGCATGGTAGTGAAAGTTGGGTATGGCAAAAGAAGCATGAGAGCAGAATAAATGCTGTAGAAATGAGAGCGCTGAGAAATATATGTGGTGTGACTCTGAAAGATAGAATAAGGAATAGTGCGATTAGAGAGAGATGCGGCATAAAAGTGGATATAGTGACGAGAATAGAAAAGGGTATGTTAAGTTGGTTTGGGCAAGTAGAAAGAATGGACGAGAACAGACTGACTAAGAAAGTTTATAAGGCTAGTGTGAATGGAACAGTCGCAAGGGGAAGACCTAGACGAACGTTTCTTGATCAGATCGGAGACGTTCTGGATAAAGGCCAGGTTAAGAGCACCTTAAACCGGCGAGCGTGTATGAGGAATGTTATGAAAGTGAATGAAGCCAGAGACGTGTGTCAGGATCGTAGCAAATGGAAATCCGTAGTCTCTGCCTACCCCTCTGGGAAACAGGCGTGAATTTATGTATGTATGTATGAGTTCAACTGCGCTAAAAAATGTTCTAATCGTGACATCTATAATAGCTTTCACTTTTTATTATTGTCTGTCGATCAAGGCAGTTGTCACCAAGTGTAGTGGTTCTGATTGCCACTGCTTTGCATGAGGTTTCGTATTCGAAATCCGGGTCGGGATACAAAGAAATTAGAGCTAAGTAGTATTGGATTTTTTGTCTCGACATTTCCAGTAGTAGATTGGTTTCGTGACCAGACGACAAAAGGTTAACTTAACCTTACCTAAAATCATAGCTATTGAATTATAGTCGTAATATCTTTCTACCTTTAGAGGGATACAGGGGATGTACATATGTAACTTTCAATACGTTTGCTTCCAAGTTATGGAACTCTCCATTTGCGAGTCCGACTAGCATTGGCCTGTGTTTTAGTCAGTTGTATATTTATATATTCATAAGGTAAGGTATAAAAAGTAAATAAAATATCTGTAAACAATATTATTTTAAAGGTATACTACACAAAAATTCTCCAAAATCTTCACAAACTAATAACTAGACAATTTGTTTTACCTTTTTCATATTCCACCAACAATATCCTTAGGGGTTTCTTAAAGGTTCCTTGCAGTGTTCAAATGGCAGCCGTCTAGACTTAAAAGTTTAGTCTAGACTAACGATATTATTGCACAAAGTTATATTTGCACTAACTCCTTATTTATTTACAGAAAGATTCCTTTGAATGTCTCTATTAATGTAAGTAGTACTGAAATGAAAAGCTGTTCGCATAAAATTATACCTGCATAGAAAGTTCAAATCATAGATGCACGCTACTATTTTTAAAATATACGGACAGACGACTTATTTCCAGACGTTAAGTGGTCATCTGCCTCACAATGCATGATATTTGAATTATAAATATAGTATTATCATAATCATTCATATTGATAAATTGTACACTGTCGTTCTCTATCATGTGAATGTACTGTGTGTGCTCATCCGTGATCGTCATTCGTATCTATGATTTAAATCTTTGCATATGTATCCTCACATTGCTCTGCTTATACCCACGAAGGTATAAGCAGTATTATTTTTATTTCATTGATGTAAATAGCAGTAAGCAATTGAATATATGGTCAACATATATGGACAATATATGCAATTGTTATTTGGTCGATGTCACCTTAATTACACCAGCCATGATTTTAAAACTATAAATTGATGAATTGTTTAAAAATTTAGTAATTAATACAATATCTATGTAGCATAAATAGTGAGACACGGTCACTGAAAAAGTTAAAATAGTAAAAATACAGCAATGTCAGAGATATTAACAGGCTCCCTGCCCGATGTATCACATATGAGCATAACAATAGATTTTCTATTGCGTCTATTACGGGACAGTAAGGGTTAAGTTATCGATGGGAAAGCATGTCGAACCGAAGACCTTATAACCTGCATTAACCAGCATTTACTACCAATGCCCCACTAACGCAGCTTGAACATAAAAATTGAGATGTGTTTTTTGTTTGTCCTCAGAGCATCAGATAGATCGCCCTTCGACGGTTCGTGCTGCTCAGGGTATCGGCCAGTCGACTCTGCGAGCCTCGATACTCCTGACGAAGATGATCTGGATCCGGTAAGACTAAGGAAATAGAATACAATTTTTTTGACGTCTCCCGCTCCAGGCCTTATTCCTGTGTCGCGGAGGACATTACGAAATTCCTAAAACGGACACAAAGAACACACAAACTCGGAACAACAGTTTGTAGATCACACAAAATTTTGTCACGTGTGGGATTCGAACCCACAACACTCGGCGAGGCAGTGGCGAGGCGACCATTTTAACCAATACGCCATCTATGCAATCAAAAGCTAAATTAATAGCTATTGCATACATACATGTATAGATTCACGCCTGTTTCCCAGAAGGGTAGGCAGATACTACGGATTTCTATTTGCTATCCTGACACACTTCTCTGGATTCATTCACTTTCATCACATTCCTTATACACGGTCGCCGGTTTAAGGTGTTCTTAACCTGACCTTTGTCCAGAACGTCTCCAATTTGATCGAGAAACGTTCGCCTAGGTCTTCCCCTTACGATTGTTTCATTCACACTTGTTATAAATTTTGCTTAGACAGTCTTAATTAATAGCTATTAATTTATTATTAAATAATCTTTTGTGGGTAGTGTTCATAGTAATAATAATAATAAGTCATACCCAAACAGCTACACCAATCACTCAAAACTTTAAAACTGCCACCTACGACCTACTGCCTGCTACAAGAAGCAGTCATACTAAATACCTACAGAATAGTAAGGAAATTTCTACAATGTGAATAAGACAACTCACAGCCACTCTGTTCATAACTCAATCACAACCTATTTCTGATGTTCCCTTGGCTTAGGCCCGTGCCGTCAGTGTTCTCTCCAGTTAGCCGAGAAAATAAAAATAAAAACAAAATAAAAATAATTAATTATTTATTCTCTCACTACAATATAAACATTATTTACATTTGGTAGGTTACATCATTATTTAAATTAGGTATTGTGAGGACTGGTACCTAAACTAGACTCGAGGCCTGTATTTCAGGCTACCAGGTCTCCACCTCTTAGGCTTTACATCTTATTATGTACAGCTTACATTAGTTTGCAGTAAGATATTTATTACAAAAACCAAAAATAAAATAAAAAGGTAATTATTGAAAGGTTTCATTCACACGTTGTTTTTCTGGTATATCCGAATAGTTTGGAACCGTCCTGGCGTGACTGAGTCAGGCATCGTACTACGCGTCCAGTGCGACATCATATTCAAACTTATTTATTTACAGAAACGGTAACACAATAATCTATACAAATAATTAAAATTGTAGTGTCTGTTTGTATTATTAAAATAACAGGTTTTTACTAAATGCATATGAAAATATATACGGTACTTATATCAAAAATTTATTGTTTGTTTGTCTGTTTGTTCCGGCTAATCTCTGAAAGGGCTCGATCGATGTTGACGGGACTTTTACTGGTAGATATCTGTGTTATAAGAAGTAACGATACGATAATTTTAGAAAAATTTAGGACTCCGCGAAATAGAAATCTCACGCGGTTGAAGTCGCGGGTTGATTGTAGCATTTATAAACAGATTCACGCCTATATTTCTGCGAAGGATTACAATAGTGTAATACATCCATTGCTTTCTATTTATATATGTTTCATTCTCATGTAATAGGAGACGAGCTCAGAGCCGCCTATTGAGTATATTTCGGAGAACGTGTCAGTGCCGCCATTGGTAAATTACGGCCTTTGTGTGATGACGTCATCCTAGGAAACAATAGCTTACAGGCGTGTATTTTCTGGGAACATACACACATTCATAGTTGCAATTCTATATCACCGAACGGCGAGCCTTCCCTTTTTAAGACACCCTTCACAGTAGACGTAAATCCTGTGTCATCAGGGATTACATAAACATTCAACGGACACAAAGAAAACCTAGACTCGAAACAACAACCCGTGGATCATATAATCGTTTTACCCGTGTGGGGATTGAAACCTACTACAGGCCACCCTTTAAGATGGTCACCCCGTGACTTAATTCTTAGCAGTCGCATTAACTGCCGCTGCACTGTTGTCTGGATACATTACTCTTTTATCTTTCTTAAATCGTATTGGTTAATTATAAACTTACATTGACAGATAATGTAATATGTACAAGTCCAATACAAACATAGTTTAAATAATCTTAACATCGTTATCATTCGTGAATAGTATTATACTGGAGTATTTCCTATGATTACAAGACATTGAAATATGCTTCGTAGCACATTACGGAATATACTCGTAGCATATCACACACGTAGCACTTAGGATAATAAATGTCACGCGTAGCACACCGTGTGCGTAGCAAATAGACTTGCGAATGGTCCACGTAGCACGCTACACATGTAGCACATAGGGTATTAGGTGAATGGCACGTATCACACTGTGTGCGTAGCAGGTAGACGCTTGTGAAATTGGCGCATAGCACGTTATGCGCATAGCACATAGGACATTATCATTGTGGCGCGGAGCACACCATATGCGTAGCAGCTATCTGCTACGCAAATGCACTGCGTGTATGGCGTGCTACGCGCCACACTGAGCCTACAGCCTGCTATTTCACTATGGAGTCTATACTCTATTCAAGTAGCTCGTAGCACATAGGATTTTGTGTGTGACGTGTAGCACTTTATAAGCATAGCACATTGTTAATAATGACTGTAGCGCATAGCATACTATGAACATAGTACGTAGCAGATACAATCATGATAATATAGCAGAAAAATACAAGACCTCGAGGCGTTAAACCTCGGCGTTTCTTTCTATACATTTTTAATAGGCTTCTTGCAAATAAATTATTCTATTCTAAGGTTAGTTAGAGGCCGCTAGAGGATTAGATTATCTGTAGGGAGGCGCGATCACGTTCATCGCAGTAATTACTGACGTAATAAACTCGTATCAAGAAACCGTTACGTATATTTTTATTTTAACCAGCCGTTATTACTAGTTAAACTCTAGGATTAATAATGTCTTAGGCAGAGATGTGTCTCAAAAACATTTTGCATCCTAAGTTACGGTTTTGCAGAATTGCCCTGTATAGCCAATGCTCTGCTACTACTTTTGAAAAACTCCTTAGGGGCAAAGCCAATCACACTACGATGAAGGTACAATTTGAGGAATCCTAAGCACGAACAGAAATCACTGAACTAACAAGATATACCAATTCTATTCAACGCCCACTATACGCATCTAAATCATACCTAAAACCATGAATCACATTATCAATTACAGCAATTACAATTAACTTTAAATAACCTATTAGCGACCACGGCTGTATTCCCGGGACCTTTATCCCACCCCCGGGGACTCCTACTCTGGTTCCCACCTCGCCGTTTCGAGTCCGATGAATTTTTACATATTTAAACGCTCCAAGTTTAACACGGCGGTAAAATGAGAGTTATTCTTTAATATAAATTTAAATAAGGTTCGGTAGTGACAGAAAATAAAACTTAAGGAATAAAACAACAGTTTAAGATAAAAAGATGAAAATTAGCTTAGCTTGTTATGTTTATTAGCTTCAATGCTGTCATACTTCTTGAGGGCGATTAATATATATTTAAATGTATATAGTTATATACTACTGAATGTTGCTGTGGCATAGCGGTAGTGAATGCGCGTGTTGTACTTGAGATTCCGGGTCCAAATATTAGGTATAGCCAAAAAGCTATTGAGATTTTCTGTCAATAATTCTCAATAACAGCACAGAGTTTAGAAATTAATGGAATTGCCCACCACCATGCCATGAAAAGCTTGTAAAGCCGTTTGTCGTGCGCCTAATCTGTTACCGGTCGTGCCGAAATGCCATCCTATCAGACTTTTAGAGTAAGAGAACAGGTAGTAAGTATGTATAAGCCACATATTGGTCCACGGCAACAAGCTCGATCGGTTTTACGCTAGGCTTTAAAATATAGCTGACCAATTGTTGACCTATAGTTGGTTTGGTCATGTAGAAAGAATGGACGAGAACAGACTGACTAAGAAAGTTTATAAGGCTAGTGTGAATGGAACAGTCGCAAGGGGAAGACCTAGGCGATAGTTTCTTGGTCAGATCAGAGACGTTCTGGATAAAGGCCAGGTTAAAAGCACCTTAAACCGGCGAGCGTGTATGAGGAATGTTATGAAAGTGAATGAAGCCAGAGAAGTGTGTCAGGATCGTAGCAAATGGAAATCCATAGTCTCTGCCTACCCCTCTGGGAAACAGGCGTGAATTTATGTATGTATGTATGTATGACCAATTGTTGGTGTCATACGTTTCAGTTGACCTCTTCCGTCAATATACAGAGATGAATCTATATGCGATGTGTAAAGGAGTAAATAAGTATGTACATACGTGCATGTGTGATATATCACAGGAAGAATATCAAGATACTCTATGAAACATTTAATACGAGTTTCATTCCTATCTATCAGAGACGTTAAAATTATTATTAGTCTCTTTGCGTGACTATAATCCATAACAGTAAATTTATACGATTAGTAGGCAAATTATATACATCTATACTAATATTAAAAAGAGAACAAAAATTATATTTGTATTTTCGTTTGTAATTAATAACTCAAAAACTAGAAGACCGATTTTAATCATTCTTTCACTATTAGAAATATATTTTATTTAGAAATAATAAAAGCTATATAACATTACGCTACAACTCACGAGAGCGGAGCAATAATCATAAATGTGAGTGAAATCGCGATAGCTAGTAACCGAATTATTATTATGAACCCAAATGTGAGTTTGTTTATAAAGTTTTCACGCCTTAACTACTCAACCGATCATCATAAAATTTCGCATACACGTTTTCAGGCGAACATAAAAGGATATAAAGTACATTTCATGCAGAAAAAAGTACTAAGCCCGAGCGAGCACAGCCGCAGACACAAACTAATTTTATATAAAATCGCGGCTATTGGCATATAGTATCAGTAACTCATTTAGAAGCACCGTTGGACTTAAAATAAGCCACGAGTACAAAATGATACTACTAATGTCTAAACAATGGTCCCCAGTGAACCTCAACGGTGACCGATAAGGGTCTCTCCATTGCCTTTAGCCACTGTAATCGTGGCGCCTAACACCAGGATTAACGATCCCAGATATACATAGATAGTGATTAAACAGGCGGATACACATTTAAGATGGCGTAGTGGTTAGTGTAATCAACTGCCACGCCAGAGGTTGCGGGTTCGATTCCCGCACAAGTCAAACATTTGTCTGCATGGACATGGATGTTTGTCTTGGTCTGGTTTATCCATTGTCTAGTACCCATAGTACAAGCTCTGCTTAGTTTGGGCTAGATGGTGATGTGTGTATGTGATAGAATATTATTATTATTATTATTTAAACGTTAATTGTCAGCGTAATGTTAGGATATAGGCTTTAATGGACGTAGATTTAGACTATTTACACATAGATTGAAGTGTTTAATGCGTGAAAGTAAGCAAAGCGCCTATTTTTTTTGCCAAGACGTCGAAAAAAAGTGATGCCTATAAATAAGTAACTGTGGCCTGTTGAGAAGGCAAGAGTCTATCTTCGGTTTCATTGCTTCTAGATAGGTGGACCAATTTCAATACCATTTTTCTAGTAAAAGCTTCGTGAGGGACCGATTCGTTTTAGTTAAAAGTTAATTTAAGCGGTATTTGATGAACAACCTTTCAGCTACGTAAATTAGGTAGTGAGAAGCAAGAAAAATTCTAACTAATATATGTGAATGTGAGTTTGAATTTGTTTGTTTGTTTGTTTGTTTTTACGCCTTAACTTCTTCACCGATCATCATATAATTTAGCATACATATTGTCAGGAACACAGACAAGAGCATAGGGTACCTTCCGTCCACAAAAACATACTGTTCCTGAACAAGAAACGTACCGTTTCATAAAAAAACGCGGCTATTGCTAGATAGTATCAGTCGTGCGACGCAGCGACTAATTCAAAAGCGAACTTACACTTAAAATTAGACTACGAGTACAAAATGATACTACTAATGTCTAAACAATGGTCCCCAGTGAACCTCAACGGTGACCGATAAGGGTCTCTCCATTGCCTTTAGCCGCTGTAATCGTGGCGCCTGACACCAGGATTAACGATCTCAGATATACATAGATAGTGATTAAATAGCGGATACACATTTAAATGTTGATTGTCAGTGTAATGTTAGGATATAGGCTTTAATGGACGTGGTTTTTGACTATTTAAACATAGATTGAGAGCTTTAGTATGTAAAGGTAAGCAGGGAGCCTATTTTTTTTGCCAAGACGTCGGAATATAGTAGAGAAAACAAAAATCTATAGTATATAGTTTCTTTGCTCCCAAATGGAAGGACTCATTTCAATACGATTTTAATGAATTTGAGCTTGATGTAGGACCGATATGTTTTAACTAAAAGTGCATGAACGGTACCCTATATCCGTTTTTGTACCGCTAACTATGTGTATGGTATTTCATGATGATCTGTCGGTAGTTAGGGCGTGAAAGCGTAACAACTAAATAAATAAACAAACAAATTCACATCAACATTAGTTAGGATTAGGTTTCATAAAAGCATATGAAATACTTTATTCATAACTAGAAAAAAAACGTACGCACCGAAACAAAAACTTCTACTTAGAAGATGTTTAACAAAAAAAAAATACAAACAAACGCCTCTAATATCAACCACAAACCACCGGTAATACAAATTACTTTTTAAACCATAGACAAATGAGTTTCGAATGGCGCGAGGAGGTTTGGCTCGCGTGACATATTAGCATATCAATCGGCAGCCTGCCTTTATGACGTAATGCCCTGTCAATCTTCTGCGTGACATGTTACATTAATGAAATTGATTCAGAATATATAATGCAACACAAATGTATCGTACTTTGTGGCAATCAACTTAATGAATTGATCAACACTTTGAGTACTCTTTTGTCGACCCAGAAGTGGTTTTTGTACGTATATGGAGAGGTCCTGAATTCAATTATTAGGACGGAAAAATAATTGGGCTCTTAATGTTGATGTGTAATAAAACTACACTGTTTATGAATTGTCTCGCTGCGCATTAGTCTCGTGACGTAAGTTTATGTTTGACTGACCGTGAGGTCATGGATTCGAAGACTGCACTTAGTAGTACTGAAATTTTCTGTTAGAGAATTCTCAGTGTCCGCACTGAGTCTGGAAACTGGTTCAGTGAATGACAATAGGTTTTCTAAAGGCGAAGGTGAAAGAGAATACACGAAAACGTGTTGTTAATGTTGTTACCTAGCGAAAATATAACATGTGGGGTTTTTAATTTTGTATGTTGAAGTTGAGATGAAATGAAGTTATGTCGTTAGGGTCCAAATGCTTGCTGCTAATTATGGTTTGTAATCAAAATTATAAGAAAATAATGGTATCAATATGTGAGACATATAATTATCAGTTTGTCAAATTTGTTTAGTACCAAACTAAGCGTGGTTATTTTCATAGCTTGTATCTTTTTATGTTTATTGATTTGTTCTGAATAGTAATAAAAATAAAGATATTGGCTAGAACTTATTTCTGTAAATTAAACTATTACTATAAAATATTAAAAATATTAAATCTTGCGCAGCTAGAATCTAGCCTCATGCAGGTCATGTTTGACAGCGCTTCAATGTATAAATGGCGCGCGTGTACAAGCGTTTAATGGTTAAGCCAATTATCTTCGTTCGCATTTTTTTTATACAGCTTAGGTGGCAAACAAGCATGCGGCCCACCTGATGGTAAGTGGTCACCGTAGCCTATAGACGCATGCAACAACAGAGGCATTACTTGCCGACCCTTTAGGGAAGGAAGAAGAGAAAAAGGAAGTGGGAAGGTTGAAGGAGCGGAAAGGGGGAAAGAGGGTGATTGGGCCTCCAGCACTCTCACTCACCGAACGAAAAACACCAGTAGGAATACTGCTATTTCACGTAGATATTCTGTAAAAGGGTAGTCCTTCCCCATTCATGCTGAAATCAGGCTCTACTACTAAAAAATATTGAGTCTCATGAGTACATAATTTTGTATTTGAATCCTGTTATAGTCTCTAGTTAGATATCCTAACTAATATTATAAATGCAAATATGAGTTTGTTTGTTTATTTGTTACGCTTTCACGCCTTAGCTACTCAACCGATCATCGTGAAATTTCGCATTCACATTGTCAAAGGAACAGAGAAGTACATAAAGTACCTTTCATCCAGAAAATAGTACTGTTATTAATCAAATCGAACTTTACGCAAGCGAAGCCGCGGGCAAGATCTAGTACCTAATATATAGCTTTAAATATAAGGTGCATGACACTCGGCGACTCACCATCTGCACTCTAAACTCGTCTTTACTTCAGTGGCCATCGATATTTCAGCTGTCGTGGCCTTTACAAGTTTGCTCGATATATACTCTCAGTGTTACATTTCTTTCAAACAAAGGAAGTAAAGTATTATATAATATTTTTCTTTTTGTTGCAGATACCAAAGTACAGGGTGGTATTGCTCGGCGACGCTGGTGTAGGCAAGACGGCTTTGGTGTCACAGTTTATGACGTCAGAATATATGAACACTTACGACGCAAGTTTGGGTAAGTTTACCTCACGATATGATGACAGCACAGACAAACTAAGCCTTTGTTCTTTATTTAAACTCCCGACAACTGCTTATTTTTTACCTACCCAAATTTCGTATACAAACTTTTTTATCGTTTCCTTATTTAAATTTTCATGTCTCCTTCAAGATTCTAACGAACTTTTAATTTTTTTTACGTTTAAACTTGAATTAACTGTTCCTTTTTTAAATTCTTATCTAAGTCTCCAGCACGTTTTGTCTTTTGTTTATATTGTTTGATTTTTACAAGTCTAACACTAAATACAGATTATACAACCTACAATATTACGTTCCGAAATAATTTCTTCCAGACGATATAGTTGACATGCATGATACCAAAATGCATAACAGCTTACAAAAGGCATGCAACTTTCTCTTCTTCAAAGCATGATTATATTCAGCATGCATTTTAAAAATATAGAATAATGATAAATAAACTTTAAAATGATCTTTTCAGAATCTATAATTAAGAACTACCTATAAAAAAAGCTTAACTACATTTTGAAAATGTCAAGGATTTAATCAAATAATGTTTTATGACGCTGATTTATTATTACAAAATATAAAAAATGTTATGTAGATAAAGAAAGATAGACCTTTAGATTAGGATTACTCTAAATATAGATTTAGAGTAATCCTAATCTACGTAACGATCTTCAAGGATTTGCAGATATATCTGCGTCAATTTGCTTTATACGTGATACGCTTTTGTATAAAGATGATATATGCCCGGATTCTATATTCTTAAAGCGAATTATTCTAGTTGCAAGCTTTGTTCAAGAAGCATTATTGTGCTTTAAGTAAACGTGGTGAGGAATTATATGAGGACTAGTGGTCGTCCTATCGTTTTCTGGCGTTGTGGAAGCTCGGCGCAGTGTCATACTCCGAAATATTTCACAATTACTTGCTCGACTGTTTAGTCAAGGTCTATACATTAAGTTTTTTTAATACATCCAAGGTCGCAAACAAGCATATGGCCCACCTGATAGTAAGTGGTCACCGTAGCCTATGGACGACTGCAACACCAGAGGCATGACTTGTGCGTTGCTGACCCTATAAACTAACCAACCCTATAAAAAACTACTCCGAAAGGAAAAAGGAAGTAGAAAGGAGAAGGAGCGGGAAGGGGGAAAGAGGGTGTTTGTCCTCCGGCACTCTCACTCACCAAATGGAACACAACAGTAGGAATAGTGCTATTTCACGTCCATATTTTGTGAGAGGGTAGTCCTTCCCCGGTCGAGCCAGAAAATTCGGAAATTCGGTAAATTCGGAATTCGGTATAAAAATTCGGAAAATTCGTGCTGAAATCAGCGAGGCTCTATTACTCAAAATCAGCGAGGCTCTACTATTCAGTACTACAATTATATAGAAATATAGAGCACAAATTGCGACAGTCTTTAAACGTTAAAGGAGTTTGCCCACTAACCCGTCTCATACCATAACCGTGCTAGGAACGTGTCAGACAAAAAATATTCTTTGTAAGGAAATGTATAAGGCTATGCCCACTAGGCTGTTCCGTCACCGACCAGCTGTTCCTATAGCAGGGCATATCGTGTTGCTTTTCTTGTCTGATACGTTCCTAGCACGGTCATGGTATGAGACGGTGTAGTGGGCAGACTCCTTTATAGTTAACTGACACGATGGCGTAGTCATTCAAGTGGTCACCTCTTTATTGCCACTACGCCATGTGTTATAGTTTGGTTTTTCATACGAAACAAATATGTTTGTAATGCACGAATAGTTCTTCCGATTCTCTGAGTTCGTTTTTTTAAAAGCAACTTTCGCATTCAATATTTTGTCCTGTGTCGCAGGGGACATAATAAACATGTAAATATTATTATAATAATATAATAGCCTATCACATACACACAACACCATCTAGCTCAAACTAACAGAGCTTGTACTACGAGTACTAGGCAATGGATAAACATACATATACACTTTTTTTGTAAATACATACATATTATACGTAGAAACACCCAGACCAATACAAACTTCCATGTTCATGCACGCAAGTGTTTGACTTGTGCGGGAATCGAACCCGCGACCTCAGGCGTGGCAGTCGGTTACACTAAGTACTACGCCATCGAGTCGTCGGTTATTGGTTTAATGTTTATAATATTGCCGTGCCACAGGAAATATGTCTAGTGTGGGAGTTGTCTTTTGAAAATAGGTTTACTAAGGATTTATTTACATAATCATTAAATATCTCTGAGTGGGCTTGTTAGTCTAAAGACGAAACCTCAGCAGGTTTACCCTATTTAGGATAAAACTAATTACGCCAATCTGAAACTCAAGAAGTAAAAGGCGTTAGTCCTAATGATGCCAGCAATTACATAAAAATAGATGGCCAAGTCAACATAACTCGAGAAGGAAGACCTAAACGTAATATTCAGCAGAATTTGTGTACCATTTGTACATATACCTAAGCGTTACGTCGGAATTCGTGTTTTCTGCAACTTTACAGTTATTAGACTTGATTTACTGCATTCGCAACGCATGGGGTATGTGTCATTACATTCATTTTTTTTAATGTTAATCTATAGATGGCCACTATAACTATCTTATCTATAACGCTTCGGAACGAATGGGCCGGCTCGACCGGAGTGATACCACGGCCTCACAGAAAACCGGCGTGAAATAGCGTTTGCGTTGTGTTTCGTCGAGTAAGTCATAGAGAGACCTCCGGTACCCCTCACCGGAGGCCCAACCGTACCCGCACCCGTCTGGTGGGTGCAAGTTTAAAAGGAATGCATCGCACTTGTGACTCCTCTGGTGTTACGGGTGTCCATGTGCGGCGATAATCGCTTGCCATCAGGCGACCAGTTTGCTCGTTTGCGTCCTATAAAATAAAAAAACAAGGTATAGTGACATTTTGTTATTAGTAATCTTCCATCCGTGAGGGTATTCGTTTTTGAAATATAGAAATCGGGCTTAAAGTATTAACGTATTAAATTAATGTACGAATATATATTTGTTGCCCTGCCATCCCGCCCCTGCCATCCCGCAATATTATTTATAACGGTATATTAAATATATTTTGAAACAATTTATCCGTTTGTAGGCAAGGTTAAAACTATTGTATATCTATCATAACTATGTAATAAACAGTTATGTATTTGTGACTGAGAGTGTGAGAGAGAACCAACGAGATAATGAGAGAGGAAGAAAGAAAAAGAGAGATAGACCACAGATCAGGGAGTACTGAGCGCCGGTATTTTATTAGAAACAAATACTATTATTAATTACTTTTATGGTACAATTATTTTTATTTCTTTCGTTTGAACTAAACGAACGTCGAATTGTCACTACTGTGCGGTCACGTTCAGTGTGTAAGTAAGTGTGTAAGTGATATATTTGTATTGTGTGTGTAGTTGTCACTGACACGCGCGTAGCGCTGCCAGGCTTTCGTATAAAGCTGTACATATTCGGGTAGGTGTTTGGTCAGTTTAAAAAACTTAGTATCGATCGTAGTTTTTTTGAAAAGAAGGAATGATTTTTTTTTATTTGGCACATACTACAAACACATAAAATATAAAGAACCTTTACTAAAAAATCTTATAATGTGAGTGTCTAATAGTAGAGTCAACATTTTTATTTTTAGTGTGTATATTTAGCGCAAGCGAGTGGACACGCACTGTACTCCCCAAAAAAGATGTCTTGTTATAATACTACTACTAAAACCTAAGGGTGTCCAGCCTTTTTACGCATATGTCCGGCTAAGCTCTCTGGTCTGTCCAGCTTTTCGATTTTTAGACCTGGCAGCACTATACTCGCAGATTATCTGGAATGTCACTAGCGAGGCTAATGCGGACGATGCGAACCGACGCCGCGAACTATCCCCCTGACAACGATGCGAAATTTCATCATGATCGGTCGAAAAATTAATGCGTGAAAGCATTATAAACAAACAAAGTCTTATACGTATATATAATAATATGCAGTTAGAATTCCTCGTACGTTTTTCATTTCGTTACGATTTTTATTACATGAAACTGTACGGATTGAACCCTGATTGGATGACATTCCCCTCAGTCATTCATCTCACACTTTTGCTTAGTCAACAGTTTTACCATTGATGTCCCGTCAATCGTCAAAGCTAATACGTCTTGCAGTCAGTCTATTCTCAACTCTCGTAAATCGGTTGCCTAAGGGTACTCTCCTCCTTATAAACGTTTATCAACAAATAGTATCTATTATTAATTATAATTTACTAGACTCAGCTCGCGGCTGCACTTGCGTATATGTATGTAGATTATGTCAATTTTCTATTCAGTGGCAGCAGTTTCTTTTTCTGGCTGAAAGACACCCTATGTCCTTTTCTGTACTCCTGACAACGTATATGCAAAATTTCATGTTGATCGGTCGAGTAGTTAAAGCGTGAAACTGTAACAAACAAACTCACATTCGCATTTATAATATTAGTTAGGACTTTTTTAAGCACCCTGTAGATTGACCCCAAGAGTATTTTTCGATAGAAACGAATATTCACCCTGTGATACTACTATAAGTCCGATATTGGCAGTAGTATCACAAAAAGTTGTATCGCCTGAGCGACGATGATCAATCAAGATCACAATCTACCGCTTTACAAGAAACAATTGGACAAATTGCTTAGAAATAAAGGCTACTTCTGATAGTAGTACTTGTAAGTTAGGGAGATATTTGTCATTGTAAATTGAATCTAAATGAAAAGAGTCTAGAGGCGATATTACAACGTAGTTTTCAAAATGAGGTGTCGAAAACATTGACATTGAATTCTCAATTCTATTCATTTCGTAATTAGGTATATTATTGATGGATATGTGAACTGGCTTTACCAAGTTATTGAATATGTATAGTGAATTTGTCACTGATTTTAGTGTTCAGTATTGATATAGTAAAAACGGAAAGCCTTATAACAAGAATTTGTCAGTAATTTGGATTTATTATACAAAATGCTAATCCAAATATATTACAAATGAAAACACCAAAGATTTTCTTATTAGTAGAACGCATCATCAAAATACCTTGTCTTACACAGGCATCAAACTTCGGACTTCAAAATATTTTATTAACATAGTATTAAGGTGTATTTAGTAACATCAAATTTTATTTTATCTATGGGCCTATGCAGTCCGATATAAATGATTTATTATTATTATTAACAGTGACACAAAATTATGCCAACGAACTTGAGAGGCCAATTACGATTTTTAAAGTCAATTTCGCTACCTGGTTAGGCCCTGTAACATGGAGTACTTTACAAAAAAAATTAAAACGAACACAATGAATACACAGACTTGGAAAATCTATTTTTGGACTACTACTACTAAGATATTTGTCACATGCGGGAATCGAAACCCACACCCGGCGCAGTGGCAAAGACGAGGCAACTATCTGAACTATTACGCCTGCCGTGCAACTTCATAGATTAACGAGATGGGTGTAAAAATCCAGGATTCAACCTCTTCGTCTTCATGTGACCTTTTTTTCATCAGCTTTTTGTAATGTCCCACTGTTGAGCAAAAGCATCTCCCTTGGACTTCCAAATCACTCTGTTGGTGGATATCCCCTGACCTTATGACCTTGTGACCCATATATCTCGGGGATCTTTTGACTCACATGGCCCATATTCCAACTAGACCGAGGAATGACTCCAAGGTGTCTGTACACCAAATTACAAGTCATTCGGTCCAGTGGTTCCGGAGCTATGCCTGTCACTAACAGACAGACACATAGACCCACATAGTGTTTCCATTAACCTCTTCAAAGAAAACTCAGAGGTTAATAGCAAAACAGCTTGTCAGATTACTCGAATATAATCTACACGGTGTAGGCTGGCTCATGACGTCATTATCGGGGATGTGAGCTGTCAATAGCACGTCGCTTCCGGTGCAAAGCCTATGACGCGCACGTCATATCCGCTAGTGTTGTTGCAAGGCTGTATATTTTATTACAAATAATTAATATGAAGGACTAGTTTTGGCGCCCGTCGATGCTCGTGTTATATATTAACATTTTATTTAATTGTTACTTAGATTCAGCTATTGCAATATTGTTATTATATAGGTTTTCTTTAAATACAACTACAGTTGGTGTAAATTTTGTAAATAAATTTCTATTCCTCGAGAACACAACAAACAAACAAACTCGCATTCGATTTTATAATATTAGTTAGGATTTAATATTGTCTTCTTTTTACGCGAATGTTATTCATTGAAATCAAACTACTATATACGGATTTTATCGCGTCGTCCCCGTGACCATGGCTGCTGAAAAGCAACCGAAACGTCGGGAAAGTGTAAACCTAAATATAAATAGATTTAATAGTTTAAATAATTTTATTAGCTTCTAAATTAGTAAAATTCAATAGTAGTAGTAGTGTAATAGTTTCAAAATTATGTAATACAGTGATAAATAAACAACGCGATAAAATCCGTATATAGTAGTTTAATTTCAATTAGTTAGGATTGTCATGTTGAGCTGGCTATCGCAATATTGTTATTAAATAGGTTACTTTTAAAGACCTTTCGCTCGCTAAGAATAAAACCTGTGTCGATTGGGACTTTTCAAAAAATCAAACTACGGTAGTCAAGAACTCCCAGACTCAGAACAACTACTGGTGGATCATATACATTTTTGTACCTTTATGGGGATCGAGTTCGGCAGCGATCATTTAAACCAGTACACACGGCTACACATCAAGTTAGATACCCTATATACGCATAACTACGCTACGTACAAAATACAGAGTTGTCGGAAAGGGACAGTGAATAGTGGTGTCGATGTAATGGTAAGATAGATAGAGCGTCGCGTCCCGTTCAGCGTGAGTGAGACAAAATAACAAAATATAACGCACTCTCTCGCACGATTCGCAGCGTTCAACTTCTAATAGTTCAAAGTCCAAATAGGCTAGGTTAATGTGTCGCTGTGTGTACAATGCCATTCGTGTGGTCAAAAATAAAATGTAATAGATAATATCACGCTTATATCCAAAGGAGTAGCACTGTTGTATTACAATAACATTTTGTCAACTACAAGCTTGTATGAATCTCACTATAGATACATTTCGGTAGATTATTATAAACTAATGGACCCGATGGCAACGCCCCCTACCGAATCTAATCGTGAATTTTAGGGCCATTTTAGGACCCACGCAAACACAAAAACATCATCAATACGGTTCAGCCGTTTAGGAGAAGTTCAGTGACATACACACAGAATATTTGTAAACATATATCAAGATATTCGTTAATCTTAACAATAAAAAGCTTAAAGTATTTGAATGTTTAAGTTCAGTATAAACAGAAATTTAATTAGAAAAGTTAAAAGCAAAAGTTTTCCAATCTTACTCCCACTTACAGACTATCAAGAAAATATTGGCCGATATTAAAATGCTAATGCACAATAACCCCTAGTCCACGATTTAGCTAACACTAACTATAGAAAACAGTTTCTTAACGACCACTATAATTTAATTCAAACTAGCGATTAGCGATCATCGATAAAAATATCGAAGTATCAGAATGGAATCGAATCTTCAAGTCGAAATTCAAACTGTGTGTTTTTATAACTGCGTATATCAAAACAAGTTGCGGTAATTATTCGAATTATAATGAGTTCAATTCAAAGTGAATCAATTTTCGAATGCGAGGCTCTTTAAAAAAAAAACAAATTTTCAAATAGGAAATAAAAATTTTAGTAGCTTAGGATTGCTGCTTAGTAATTACTCATCGTTAACCTGACAATTGTCAGAGATCACCTTATTGTATAGGTAACTGGTTTTTTTTCGCATTACAACGGATGTAATTCAGATTTTGGGTGCAAATGCTGTAGTTACCATGAGGTAATAGGTAGGTCATATAATATATTTGCTAAGTGGCATAAAACAACAACACAGGTAAACACGCGGGCGGTTTCTACCTTTATTTATAATTAAATTGATAACTTACCGTTGGAGGTATTGGCATTCCATTTTATTGACGCCATATTGGAATTTCATAGCGCCGGGAAACTATTTGAGCGGGTTAAATTGCGTTTACTAGAATTTTAATGTTGTCAGTTGTTTTACACATAGCTTGGCTTCTCGTCTTTACATTCCCAAATGATTTTGTCTTTGTTTATTGATTTTAAATGAGGCAATTACCGCGGTAATAGTTATGTCTGTAGCGCGGCAGACTTTACAGTAGGAAACAACGGATAAAGAATACCACCCACTTGGAACCATTATGAGTAGCACACATTTTTTTTTTTTGGGTACGAAACTATGATACCTACTAGTTAGGGTCGTGACCATTTAAAACTGCGCCATTTATTCCATTTTTAATACATTATTTTAAGCCACACGAATTAAATAATACTAATGGCATAAAGCCTTTTCTACTCGTTGGTGCGATGGCATATATTTATGCGCTTATGTACTAAGAATCTTAAGCTTTTCAAATCTATTTACAGATTTAGCAAGGTTAACAAGTTCTTTCTGCCTTAGACAGTATATAAAGCTATGAGGCCTGGTTGTCATTATCAGTTATAACAGGTAATATGTGTCCACATCGGCTGTTAACATTCTAGTCTCAACGAAATTCTGGCACAAGCTTACCTACACTATACGAAAATATATCGATATCTAAGAATCGATAATTTAGTAAGATATCGAAAAAAAACCATTCGATATACATCACTAGCACGTGCACTGACATGTTGTACCATCAATATTGAAAATGGCCGTGAAATGAGCGCTTCGACGCAGACATTGATGTAGATTAGAAAAGTTTACTATATCTATACTATTATAAAATTGAAACGAGCTTGTCTGCCCATTGGAGATATTTTAAATCAGTTGGAATGGACTGTTCACAGAGTTTTGAATGCAAACCAAATGATTTTGAATTGAAGTCTATACTACAGTATTGATTGCGTTGCGATCATTCGGGTTTTATACAGAGTTATTAAATACAGAGTTTAAGCTGCTGACGTGGATACCTGGTATAATAAAAAAAGCAATGATATGACAGAAGAACGTCGGCGTATGGTAAAGAAAGCGGCAGCAATTTTTATAGAGGATAAAAACGCTTTATTTATTGTACCAGGTGGTGTTGAAATGAGTCTTGTAGCCAAAACGCATGTTGAAGTACACTTTGCGACACTAGTACGCTTAAACTATTGATTTTACTTAAAAATAATATAATAGGCAATTTTCTCTAGTTTAATTTTGTATGTTTTTATCCTAATATGATGTGGAAAGAAGATCTTGTCCAAAACCTGTTTTAGTCGCCATTCTTGCAATATAGCAGCGCAAGTGGCAAATATGTGTGTGTGGCAAAGTTAACATTCGGAGAGAGCACATCGAAATCTATAAAATTACCAATTTCCAAAAGTCCCCGAAAGCTTTCCAAGTAAAACAACCAGATAATTGTACTAATTCACAGTTTAATAGCTTGGATTACAATTTAAAATGAAGCCATATTTAATCTAATTATGTTTAATAGAACCAGATTAATTGCATAGAATGTTCCGCTGGCCGCCATGGTCAACATTATTGACGATGATATTGCTGTTCAGCCTGTGAAAAGTATTATTAGGATTTAGTTCACTTCGCTATGGAATATTATAAGATTCGATTTCAGTTACCAACGCACGGCGTCTGGGAAGGTTTAAATGTTGTTATACCGGGTTTAAACGTAGTTGGAGAAACTTCAGTTTGGCTCTTGATTTAAAAAATTCTTTCGTCAGTAGAAAACTACATTAGCACCGAGTAACATGGGCATTATTTTATTTAAAAAAAGGCAATACTTTTTTTTTAGTAATGTAGGTTAGGTTAGTTAATGTTAGTAACAGTTTACTGACATTAACTAACCTAAACTACTTTTACGCGAGCGAAGCCGCGAGCAAAAGCTAGTATAATCTACACACTAAAACACAAGTGTACCATGAAAACTAACGTAGAAAAAAGAGTAACTTAGATTATAATTTCATATACTTCTGAGCTGTCATGCAGGCACTTAACCTAAAAACGGAGCAGGCAAAGGTCATAAATTTTTCATCAGTAAACAGCCTAATGGGCAACCACTTTCTCAACGCTTATAGTTGATAAAAGGGAGGGATCACTTCGTTCCTCTATTCGGAATATACCGAATCTTTTGTACAAAGTAAATCCTTTTACGCCAGTTTTCTAGTGAAAGAAAAACAAGATTTTAGGCTATCCTGTAACTTACTGAATCGGATTGAGAGATTAATGAAGAAACATTTATCAAGTTTCTATTCGTTAAAATAACATAGTTTCATTCCTACTGTGAAATTTATAAAGTTTCTAAACATGTTTGGGTATTTAGATTTTTGTTTCTTGATCACGCTTAAATTAATGGATTTTGATGATATTAACATACACAGATAGACCGTTTCCTGAAGTAACATCACATAGGCTACTTTTTGACGACCTCGATGGCGTAGTGGTTAGGGTAACCGACTGCGACGCCTGAGGTCGCGGGTTCGATTCCCGCACAAATCAAACATTTGTGTGCATGAACATGGATGTTTGTCTTGGTCTGGGTGTTTCTATGTATAATATGCATCTATTTACAAAAAAAAAGGATATATGTATGTTTATCCATTTTCTAGAGCCCATAGTACAAGGTCTGCTTAGTTTGGGCTAGATAGTGTTGTGTGTATGTAATAGAATATTATTATTATCCTAAGAATGCGGTATTGTGAAATTCACGTGAGTCCATCATCCATCATCAGTCCATGGCTTTACCATGGACTGATGATAGTGCGATTTGAAGACCTCGATTACAAATGGTGAAGAAGCATATCGTCTCAACTTCTTCTTCTTATTTTTGTGTGGTTAGTGGCCAACCTGTTGTCAAGAGTTGTACAAGCCGCGTAGGCCTCTGACATGGCTTAACGACTGCTGTCAATTTGACAACAACCGGGACCGACATTTTACGTACTCTTTGAAACACGGAGACGCTCAGATGAAATACCACTAAGCGGTCACCCACCTATAGACTGACCGCACCCAACGTTGCTTAGCCTCGCTAATCGTTTACCGATCAGTGAGTGCAACTGGCTAACTTATAACTCAATTTTACTGCACGAGTACTGTAGTGGTTTAAGTGATCGCCTTGTCAGTGCCACCGCGCCGAGTAGTGTGGGTTCGATGCCCACACGGAACAAAAAAATTGTGTGGTTGCCAAATGATTGTTCCGGGTCGGGTTATTGCGTTGCTTATTGCATTATTACAAACTTTACAAACGACTGTTAGTCCCTCGAGACACAGTCATTATTCCTACCGCGGGAGCTCAAATCAACTCAAGTCAAAAATCATTTATTCATTTAGCTCACAAAGTATCACTTATGAACGTCAAAATATATAGATTAGCGAGTTTACTAAGTTACTGAAGCTACATTTAGGTTAGTTGCTAGGTTCAGGCAAAGGGTTGAGCCTATGAGAAGAAACCTGCAAGAAACTCACGGCCACTCGCCAATTAATTATAATTTCAGTATTTTACAACTCAGGTTAACAAGGTGTTGCAGCCATTATGCCATATACTACTGACTATAAACAACTAAAGATAATAACAATAAAGTTGTCTTATTAAAAGAGAAAAATGAATCAGTCGACCGACAGACACAATGAAAGCATTTCGAGCGTTCGAGTAACCTACCATCCAAATAAAAAGTAATACTAGAATTTATGTAAATAAAGTTAACATATCGTTCACTGTCGGTATGTTGCCGAAGGTTTAATGAAGGTATTACGTTATACGTATATTTACGTCAGTCATGTCATGTTTGTATCTCGTAGCAAATTGACTCCTGCAACACTACCGTGCATTGCAAACTTTACCAGAATTTTTTTATTAGGAACTCAAGCATTCAATTTTTTTCTTAAAGTTAAGCCAATTAAATTGCCTTAGGCCTATGTATTTAGGTAAAATAGTAAACTACTTCTCAGCAATGATGGTAAAAACTGCCCGTATTCATCATTTATCGATCTCGAGTTAATCATTGATCAAGGACTTGAGCTATTTAGTTGAGAGATAGCTAAGTATTAGTAAGAGATTATTTATAAGTAAGGCAGTTGCCTTTGAGTACCCGTCTATATTTAAAACACAGCTCTTTCGTTGTGAGTAATTCCTGTATCACGGAGAACTTTACAAACATTCAAAAAACGGACACAAAGAACATCCAGACTCGGAACAACCATTTGTGGATCACACAAATTTTTGTCCCGTGTGGGAATCGAACCCAAAACACTCGGCGCAGTGACAGTGGTGAGGCGACCACTTAAACCACCACGCCATCCGTGTAAAAGTAAAAAAAATGCTCTGAAATCTTTTAGCACTTGATTAGTTAGATATTTGGGTGAAATAGTGAACCATCTGTTTGTATTAAGAGATGCGATGATAAAAAGTAGTACCGTATACATGTTGAATTCGGGTTAATTATTAATCAAGATCTTGAGAACCATTTAGTTACAAGATAGCCAAGTAGGTACTAGGTAGGGCGCGTTCGCACTATGTCGTGACGATAGATTATCGTGTCGTTTAAAGCGTCGTGGCTTGTGTATTTAAATAGAGGTGTTCACATATAGGACGATACGATTAACTATCGTCCACGACGTCTTTTTGCAGTGCCGACAGATTGTCAAGTCAATGAGAACTGCTAGCACGACAGTTATAAAACGATAAAAAAACGTCACGACTAATCATGACGGCAAATCGTGTGTAGTTGTTGCAACTACCTATCGTAGCCACGATAAAAATATCGTCTCGTCGTTTACACGTTCAACGATAAAATATTTCGACGACACAGTGACGATAAACAGTCGATATAATGGGAACAGCTACAGACGACAATCATCAAACGATAAATCAATCGTCACGACATAGTGGAAATGATTTCTTAGAGGTTATTTAGGGGTAGCTAGACTTATAACGAAGAGAAATATCTAGTAATAGCAAAACCGAAGCTCCATGCGTATTTTAGGTGTTGTCTTACGCTAATTACTTGGCGTTGCTCCGGTAGCCCGCAATTAATCAAGTGGCCACTAAATGATTGTTTGGTGTTTTAGCTGGAAACACGAAACTGTTAAACATTTGGCATAGCTAACATTCATGTTCATTGAAATTAAACTACTATATACGGATTTTATCGCGTTGTTTATTTAGCACTGTATTACAAAATTTTGAAAATATTACACTACTACTACTAACATTCATGTTGTTTTATCTTCAACTAGCAGTGATGCGAGTTGCCTCCACGTCAATGACTTTATATAATATTAATCAGCAATAAATAAATCAGTCCTGTGTTAAAATATCTCAATCCTGTGCATGGGTCTCTTCTCAGTGTGAGAAGGGTTAGGCCATAGTCCAGCACGTTGGCCCAGTGCGGGTTGGCACACTTCACATATCTTCGAGAACATTACGGAGAACTCTCAGACATGCAGGTTTTTTCACGGTGTTTACCTTCACCGTTAAAGCAAGCTATAATCAATTATATAATACGCACATAACTTCGAAAAGCCAGAGATTCGGGCTTTAAGATTGAACTCGAGTCTGCAGCGTGGCAGTCCATCGGTCTCCCAATAGGCTATCGCCGCTTCGTTTGACGTAACTTAACTATTATCTCACGACAACAAATTAAGGAGTCTGCCCACTACACCGTCTCATACCATGACCGTGCTAGGAACGTATCAGACACGAAAAGCAACACGATACGCCCTGCTGGTCGGTGACGGAACGGTTTTGTGGGCATAGTCTTATACATTTCCTTACAAAGAAGAAGAATATTTTTTTGTCTGACACGTTTCTAGCACGGTCATGGTATGAGACAGGGTAGTGAGCAGACTCCTTGCTTGATTAAAGTATCCAATGTGTCAATTCACGCAATAGTCTATCTGTGTGCCAAATTGCATACAAATAAGTTCAACGGTTTACACGTAAATGAGTTCCGAACATAGAAACAACTTAAATGAATTGTCACATGGCATGGTATCCTAACTTAATATTATAAATCCGAACGTGAGTTTGTTTGTTTGTTACGATTGTACGCTGTAACTGCTCGACTGATCATCATGTAATTTCGCATACACGTTGTCAGGGGTACAGAAAAGGACATGGGCCTATCGTTCAGAAAAAGTACTGTTCGCAAGCGAAGCCGCGGGCAATATCTAATAGGTTTATAAATATTGTATTATCATGTCTTAGGTTTCAATAAATTAGCAATTTTAATCTTTATCCTATTAAGAAATATGATTCATTTGTAGCTCTTGCTATGACGGTTTTTTGAGAAACTTTAGGGAATAAGTAAAAAATACTGCGATTTAAAGACAATCACTTAGAGTTTGAGTAAATTTAAATCTAGATAATAATATCGTCAGAACACAAATAGGTTTGAACAGAAATACGAGAGAGTCTTCAAGAACTCATTGGTATGCCCTTAGTGTTAGGTTTCTTGTGACCTTGTAGTAATAGGAGCCTGGCGAGACGCTCCATCTACTCTTACTATTCTGTGAGCATGTGTGAGTGTATTTCAAGTTTGTGTGAGATTGTGTGTGCGTGTGTCTATTATATTTATATTATTACAAGGATTAGTAAGATTACATATTATAATTGCTAGTAAAATTCAAATATTATGTGTGTGTGTGTGTTTTAAGTTTGTGTGAGGTTGTGTGTATGTCTTTCACATTTATTATATTAGTAGGGTTAGTACCTAGGTACATATAATATGTAATCATATTATATTTGCTTGTCAACGTCAAAAATTATGTGTGAATGTGTTTCAGATTTGTGTGAGTGTGTATGTGTGACTATGTGTGTGTATTTGTGCTCATGTGTGTTGCACATTTATAATATCAGTAGGATTTGTATATTTGCTAGTCACATTAAAAATTATGTATAATTTATGTCATAATTAATTTTATTATGCAGGCAAAAGAATTGTGGTAAATGTGTTTACTGAAATTACATTTAGGTTAATTGCTACGGTCAGAATATCATTGTTATAATTATGTTCATTTACTAGTTCATTTATAATCACTGTGGGATGACTGTGGGATGGCAACAATATAATATGTACTTATTTAATGTTTTCGGCTTGGTCTATTTTTAAATTGAAATCCTTTCTTTATCTACAAAACATCATACTAAACTATACTTTTTCTATAATACCTTAAATTACACTTGATATAAATGTACAACTCTAAATATATTACAAATAAGACTAAAATAATCTATAAGCGTAGAGGGCTGAGATGTTAAGCTTTAGTTAGTACGGGATGAGAGCGGATTATGGATATAATACTTATTTTATATTTTTAATACTTACCTAATACATAGAAAATAAAAAAACAGCCAGTCTTCATAAGATTTTGTGTATGATTCTTCTATATATCATAGTGCAATTTTGTTGCTTGTCATATTAAAAAGGCAAGTTTAGCGTGCTGGTAGCTACAGACAGTACATAGATACCCATCTCTTTGCATTGTCTTTTTGTCATCTCTGTTCATTAGACAACGAATGTAGTTTGAAACCAGTAACTCAATGATTTTGAAATAAGTGTTTGTTTCACAAATAAAACAATTAATAGAAATGGTCTATATATGTGTTTTGCCTTTTATCTATTATATTAGCGTAATAATATTCTTTAGAATATCTAGGCATTTAGACATTGTCCAAAAGCTTCAGGTAATTGATACGAACATGTGTTAATTTATTAGTGATACGTTGCATTTTAATGTGAGCACAGCTTATTTGTGTGGTGCATTTGTACAGTCGGCCAAGACAGTGGTCTACCAGTTTTGAAGAAAGTTTCTGTGACACCTAATTATCACTAACGTTGACTTTTCTAAGTTGACACATGGCATGACGTAAATATATGATAAAGAGAGCAATACACTGTCATAATATTATTCTAAGGGGAAATCGACCTTGTTGTTTCATGACGTTCAAATGAACCTCAACCGTAGGGTGGTAAATCACATTTTAGGCTGACTGTACATAAGAACTACTTCTTATCAGTGAATTGCAAAAGAAAGTATCACAAATGAAATAATAGTTTATGGCGGATTTAATCAACTAGAGAGATGCAGCGATAACATAAGTCTATAACACAAAATAAAAATAAAATACTAAAACACTAGAGGACCAGACTAATCATTATCAATCTGATTTCATTTCATTTCAATATTTTCATTTCTGATCTGTGTGTGATTATCACAGACATATTTTACTATTATTGTTTCCTTTTTAATTATATAAAAGCTATTCGCGCTCTTGGTTAAGGCAATTCCTGCATCACAATGGACTTTGCTAATATCAAAAACAAAACACCCAAACTCAGACCAAATACTTTTAAATCATACGATTTTGACCAGTTTTGGCGTTAAAGCCAAAACAGTCGTCGCACTAATTATGACGAGGCCAACACTTAAGCAACTGCACCAACTGAGCTGTTAATTTATTATCGTTTCAACTCGTCGCGTTCCTTAGATGCCCGTTGATTGCTTGACGTTGCACAAAACAACACTATTTGAGAAATTTAATTAACATTTATAAAGTTTTACTTTGAAGTGGCGTTTGTAAGTTCACTTATTAGTTTATTTAATCTTTTAGTCAATTTGATTTTAAATATTAGATTGATAAATCAAGTTTGAAAAGATGCTTAGAATTTGGTTTTTTAATTTGAAATACAGGGTGAACTTCAATTTGTATTATATTGCAAGAAACATAAAGTGATTAAAATAGAGTAAAAGCTTTGCGTGTATTCCAAGATTTAAAAATAAGTTGTATGTTATATTGTCTTCTGTTTACGCGAATGTTATTCATTGAATTTAAACTACTATATATGAATTTTATAGCGTTGTTTATTTATCACTGCATTACATAATTTTGAAACTATTACACTACTACTACTATCGAATTTTACTATTTTATAAGCTAATAAAATTATTTAAACTATTAAATTTATTTATATTTAGGTTTACACTTTCCCCGACGTTTCGGTTGCTGAGCTAATAAAGATATCAGAACATGTAGAGACATCTAGAGAGATGCTGATATAAAAGAGATTTAATAATTATTTGTAGCAACATTGTGAATGTGATCAACTCTTACTCCGTCTGTAACTCTGTGCATCTATGTATATAGATACAGCCATTCGTACAATCACGGAGAGCTTAGTGGCTTAAGACGCAGGAAAAGACACAAACAAAAAATTATGTGTTCGAGATTCGAGAGATTCGTTTCGTGTTACGGTATTTGTTGTTTGGATGTTTATAAAGTCTTTCGCGATACAAAGGATCTTAGTCCGGGAGTAGTTATGATCATAATAATTTGTTTGTATGAACATGGGCTATACTGCCACTGTAATTAATTATAAATAATAATAACATTTATAAGTGATATTTGCATAATGTAAAGTATTTTATTACAATTTCACTATTACTAACATAGTAAATTATTCTCTCAATCAATTATATTTTCAGTATTCTTTCAAATATTGACAAAGGAACGATTTTTTAAACAAAATTATTATGAATCATTTTGTACATATAAGGTAAGTTTTACATATATGTATAGCACATACAGAGAGAATTCAATTCAACCTGTGCTCGCTTTGAGTTCCGAGAAATGAATATTTGTGTGAATTCTAGATCCGACGTATCTATTCAAATGAAAATCCTCTTTACAGCGAAATATTAATTGGCACTAATAGCCAACTGCTGTTATTCTGATCCAGAATGTTTGCCATCCATAATATACATTCTGTTTAATGACATTAATGAACGACCGAAATTTATTTAATCAAAGTATTTAAACAAAGCGTAATGGTTAAAGTGGTCGCTTCGCCACTGCCACTACGTCAAGTGCTGTGGGTTCGAATCCCACACGGAACAAACATTTGTGTGATCCACAAATATTTGTTCCGAGTTCAGACTATTTTTTGTGTCCGTTGTTTGTAAAGTCCCACACAGGATTCACGCCTAGTGCAGGAGTTGTCTTTTTAAATTAATAATCATATATAACATTTAAATAATATTTATATGGGCTAATTTAATAGAATCTAGTCATTGTTAAAGTATCAACTCCGAATTCCTTTGAGGTCTAGTCATATTTGTCGCAATTATAATATTTTATACACAAAAAAGAAAAAAGAACTCGTGAAATTCTTCACACCAATATTCTCACGATGTACTTATCCAGATTTTACCAAACTTCACAGACCAGCGTGGTAGTCAAATCAATTAAATTGGACATAGACAATCGCCCAGAATTGGTCGTAAATAATTATCTTAGAAAAAATTATGGTTACCACTCAGACATCCAGATTTACAATATGTATTCTTCTGATCCTTTCTCTTCTTCGTTCATGTTCTCTATTCCTAATAGTCTTCCTCTATCACATAAGATGAGGTATTAATTTATAAGACAAGTCCAACATGTTTTTAAGAGTTAATGTAAGTGAAACTCATCTTGATCATTTAATTATAATGATATTATAAATTGTATACTTCAATTTCTTTCATGCCGTGGAAGAGCACACCAAATCGCACAGTTCAAAGGCTCATACGGGATGTAATATTGCAAATGAATAATTTCTTATTTCATAAATTAGCAGTCAATAATATGAAAATTAATACCTTATCCGTCTGTCTTGAATATTCCGGCTCTTTATAATTTCGATGGTAAAATATCCTCGGAAATGACAGTCACTTTCATCTACAAAATTGATTACCTTTTCCAAGAAAGCCAATAAAATCCATACGAAACATGCTGCAGGCTAAAATATCGAAGACGAATGAAGCCATTTTTCAAAGTAAGACGGGTGTTTTCCTTTTGTACTTTTTCCTATAATTATAAAATACAGACCTTTAAATGTAATTAATTTTTAAATGAATTCTAAGAAATTAGTTATCTTTGAAAGGATAATTTATTTGAAACGTATCGGACGTAACGTAAAGGATGAAATAGAAAAATGCTTCTTTGAGACATGATTATATTTAATTAGAAATGTGTACAATTAACTGGAATATGTTAGACATCGTATTTGGACGCTTATAAATGCTTTTTTCAAAAGACTCCATGTTTTTTGTTTAGGTTTGATAGTACATAATCCGAAAGAGAATAATTGCTCCTAAGTGGCTATTGGTGTTACAACTGTTTTTGACAATAATTAAAGCATGAATAGCTGTGTTGTTGGCCTACAGTATCAATTATTAATGCTACACTAACTCACACACAGACGAAAAGGAATACATACAGGGTGTCCGATAATTAATGGATAACCTGGAAATGTCTTATAGTAGAACTGATGGCCGTTCAGTAAAAAATATGAAAAATCCTAACTACTAGCTGAGATATGTGTTTTTTTTTTAATTACCCTTTATAACTTTCTTGTATACCTACTACGACCATAAATGAATGAAAACCATCAGTTTTTTGTTGTTTTATTATTAAACAATAATTATGCTAATAGATAGACAGTCAAAAGTATGCTATGCTTATTAGCATTATTAGCATTATTAGCTTGCACTTTTTAATATATATATACTTTTTTTTTTCTTTTTCATTTTTCTGAACGGCCTTCAGTTCTACTATAAGACATTTCAAGGTTATCCATTAATTACCGGACACCCTGTATATTATGTTTATTTCCATTACATATAGTGTAAAATGCATATTCTTGCTAAAAGTCTATTAAGATTTGAGCTGCATTCATCTATTATACTCGTATATTATAGAGAAGATATAGAATAATAGGTCATGCCATACATTGATTGATTAATTATTTTTATTGTCGTCTTGAGGCTGTTATAAATTTGATAAGCGGCTATAAACAGCTTAGTTAGATTAAACGCCCTTTTATATATAGTTTTAAATATCGTGGTATCCTTATCTTTTTATAATTTGTGCTTATATAATGTTAAGCTACAGTATGTTTTATAGCAAATGGCTAAGAACTATCCACTCTTGACTGGTGTTGGTCTCGGCACGGTAAAATGTGCTTCAATATACTTGCCTTTTGTAAAAGTTTGTGTCATCATTTGTACCAACACATAATAAAATATTAGACATAAGATTAAATTAGGTAGGTATTATTACTCTTTTTGTCTTATTGACGCTATTAAAACCCGTTGTCTAATATTGCATTAGTGTAATGTTTTAGACTGAGGTCATAGAACCGGTGTACCTAAGTCCTAAGTATGAATTTATATAATTATTTAATAATTATTATATGCATACATTGACTACCTAACGTCGGTCTAGTGGCTCCGAAATCTTACTTATAAACTAGAATATATTTAAAAAAAAATTATTATGAAGAATGCTTTATGATATGTGTTCCATTATGTAAATTTATAAACATTTTAGTGTAGTTTTTTGTTATTTTTGTACAACGAAAATAAAAGGAAATAATATCTAAACATTTTTGGAATAAAATTATAATTTACATAAAAATAACTATTTGTAAATAAAATAGCAATGTGCAAAAAATATATTTATCTTTACGGTCGACTGAAGGCGTTATAAAAGAGCTAAGAAAGTGAGAGATAAAATAAAACTCTCACTTTGTTTTAGTAGAAAAACAAGGTAATTTTATATTATTTATTATATTTCGATATTTCCGAGAATGTCGTTGGAATCACTATGCTTATTACCTTAACCATAAACTATAACATTCTTGTTCTTTTTTCTGTTAATTTAGACTGGATTGGCTGTTTGTCACTTTACAATTAATTTTAAAATAATTTACGACTAATATTCCGCTCTCATCTCAACGACTAGCGACTAGTTTAAGCACACGTGTGGCTGCTAGCTCTTCTGTAAATAACGAACCTTCTTTTTGCTGCTTACTATGGCGAAGCTAAACGTGGTAAGTGTATTGTCACCCTTATTCTAGTACTGTCACCCTTTTGATGTGTTGTAATTTCCTCACGATGTTTATACCTATTATATGTTGTGTTATATATATGTGATAATTAAGAAGCGTCATTCTTGTTTCAAAGTTTAATTTTCTTGTTATGTTTTAGCTACTTACTTAGTAAAATAATCGCTTTCACGCTTATTATGAGAATATTTCGCAGACGATCATGTTAATTAAGTTTATGTTCCTATGTTCGTGTTTGTCATAATTTCTTTGCAGAGCTTTGTTTGTGTTCGGTAAGACAACAGCTTGCATCTCATTCTGCCCCATATGTTTTATAACGATAGAATGAGGTACCGCGACTTTTCAACGTTGATGTGCTCGGATAAGTGAGGTCTCACCCTTTCATTTGGGCTTTATAACATTTTTATTCTATCATATTTCGTGTTACAAACACTTCTATTATCAGCTTACACTATACATATTTCTTATTTATGTTAATATTTCGAATACATTTTATTTTGCGAGAGATTAAAAGCTCTGTTAGCTAACAAAGTTTTTCTTTTATATAAAATAAATGTTATAGATTTTTAATGATTAAAGATTTCCATTGAACACCTCATTGAAATTTTATGAATAGTAATAGAATGTTCATATCATAGTTATCTTAGGGCGTAGATTATTTATGCTTGTGTTTTCAGACTCAATATTTGCAGTGATACCTATGCTAAATGCAAATTGTACATGGTAAGTATTGGTAAGTATGTAAGTAATTCATATATTGTGGCTAGTTAGTAAACCTCAGAGAGAATATTTACTGGTTACTCATAAGTTATGTTTGGTTAATTTAGTGCGTGAACGTTTATTGAAGTTTACCACGTGTATTGAAGTTTACCAAATGGTCGCTGAAAAGCTAATTAACGACAAGTCAAAATCATACTCTTGTCAAGAGGTTTGATTGGCTATTTCTAATTCAGTCAGCAGTTGAAATGAGTTTCAACTTCTGTAAACAAATTTTTGTGTTGATCTGCTAGTCAGAAACCAGATGTTATAATATTAATTAAAGTAATATTAATTATTAATCCTATTGAAGTCGATTTCATTACTGGTTCTAAGCAAATCAGCTTCAGTAGATCTGACGCAGAATATTTGAGTGTTAATTATTGTAATAAAATCTGTTCTGAGTAGAGTTCCGATCTATCATGTGTCATAAATATTACAAATGGTATTCTCATTAGTATCATAAGTTGCATATAAGTTCACGTTTATTAGATTAGATTGGAGAGCTTTATTTTGAACATATCTAATTACCAGAATTTTATTTCTGACTACACTGATATTTCGAGAATGTACACATTTTGCTTTCTATGCGAAAGTTGACATTCTATAAAAAATATGTTTCACGAAGTGAGCGTATTGCATCGTATTAACATATTGAAAACTGGACATTCTGCGTCATATCCATAACCACCCTATAGTGATCTTAGTTCGATATTTGTCTGCGATGGTATTACATTCATTTTTAAAAGCATCTATTCCTTTGTGCGCATCTAAAAACCAAGCAAACCGTCTTTGTACGTATTATTCATCGGTAGGTCAATACTCCTACATGTATTCCAATCCATATTGAGCAGAATTCATCGACTATACTCCTTTCATTCGTATTGTTCGGTGCACTTATGTTAACAACCCCTTTCGCGTATTTTTAACATTATATAGCGTATACCTTATTTAGTGATGAGCACATTTGTTTAGAACATACTTCATTCTTGTCCATTTGATTTTAATATAAAATGCACAATAAAGGTTTCGGTCGACAAGAATTCAGTCACTAATGATCGCCTGAAATAGCAGGCAAATCACTATGTGTTGTTGTCTCTAGGGCAAAGAGTAGAGATTTGGATTTAAGTAAAATAATGTGAGTGGCTTACGGAACTCTTGTTCACTTGGCGAAACGCAAAAATAGTCTTACGCTGGTTTTCTATAAGAAGGGATTACTTTCCCGAGCTAATTCTCTAATTAATTGCGTCTCCTTCGGTTCTCGAGACCAAGTTTCAATCAAGTCAGCCAATCTTAAAGTAGACAGGCCATCAGCGCAGGAGATAATACAGTGCACAAGTTTGTGCGCAAACACAGAAAATAAACCTGGAGGTAGGTCTCTTATTGCAAGAGCCGTCTAGGTGGGTACCACCACAGTGTGACATTTTCTACCACCAAGTAGTAGTGTGCAAATTGTGCACTTCTTCTTCGTGTCAATAATTATAGTTGGAACTATATGTACATATATTATTTGTAAAATATTCGGCCACTCTAATTGCGTTAGGAGTGGCCGCACATTGGGAACTATTGTATTTCGGTTTGAATCGTACTGTAGTGACATTTGTGTGCATGTGAGACTTAAGAACAAAATATGTCTCGGAGTCGGCAACGCGTGAGTGATGCCTCTGGTGTCGATAGCGTTTATAAGCTGCGATGCTTACCTTCAGGCGGGACGTATAAATGATTGCCGATATCATAGCATAAAAAAAGTAAAAAACCAATAACTTATTTTGGCCCGAGACCTTATGCACAGCAATCGAATTCACTACCGATGTACCACCAAAGCAGTCAACCACGGAACGTCAGTATAAATCGCTAATAGTGGGCAAATCCACTTACAGTAACTGGATGGTCTATTCATCTCTACTTATATTTGATAATATTTCGATTTAAAATCTAGTCAATAGCTGACTTAGCCGAGCATTTGCTGGAGTCTGGACCAAACCACTGGATTGAGTTACATAAACCACATGTTTTATCCACCGATCGTCTCAATTACTCCAGGATAGTACGTGAAGCGGTTGAAATTAAAAAATATCGCTACTTCAACCAGGAGGATGGATACCGTTTGTCTACATCTTGGAATCCAGTCATCAGCAAATGTAAACGTCGCCGTAGTGACTTAGTTAGCCAGTGTGTAGACGTCGTTAGTGTTGTGTGTTGAAATACCGATAGTTCGAATATAAATAATAGTGACCAACTGAGGGTTGCCGAAACCCGCACTTCACGAAGGCGCCGCTGCGCTCACATCAGTCAACCCGTGACCACAATCGATGCAAGTCGAAACGTCGGGCAATCAATAGGTATTTATTACCTTTTAAATACTTTACTGCGATTAAGACCCGTTGTCAAACATTATATTAAATAGCTTACCGAACTGTTGGTAATACATTATCAACCAACAATTCATTAATTCAAACAACTATTAACAGTAACAGACCAATTGAACATAAATTTAAGCGTTTAATCGATAATAACACATAGCTACTTAATTACCTTACTTAACACTATCCAAAGGTCATAAATTGTAGCCCACTGAAATTTAAGGGTGAACTCTGTTGTGGTAGAATGTTTATCTTAATTAAAGCGGTTTACTGGCGTACTTATAATGTTGTAGGACGGATAAATAACGATATCGATGTTGACCGATGACATTAAGGACTGACATTTCACAATAACCATGTTTGGAGGACAGTTCACAATGACCATGTTTGGAATGAAAAACATATCATTAAAATTACTATTTTAATGATCTGACAGTCGACTGATTGCTCTATATTTTTCTCAGGATAGTATCATTAGGCTTTTGTGTAGGAAAAAATAGTAGTATCCATGGGAGTATGCAAGGTAACATAGAGTTCACCTCCTGTTATCTGGCATATTAAAACATAGTAGAACTGTTTGGTTTAAGTGTTTGAATATCCGTTATCCGATATATTTTTTTTTTCTTTATTATAGGACCTTAGTCACATATGACTATGCCGCTCCATTGGAACTTTCTACAACATTACTATAGCTACAATTACTGCAATAATGAATGATTACTGTGAACATCGTCGCATGCCAACTTCAACAAGTTTATAGATTAATTTAGCTGCCTCGGACAGCGGATATGCTAAAATACTGTTACATCGTCCAATATTCTTATGATCTATAATTGCAGACAAAATTTCAGATCTGATGTCCTCATTTCGGACAAATGCCACCATAATATGCAGAGCATTCTCCACTACATCACACTCAGAACACAGTGGAGATGCTATTTTTCCATTAAATAAGCGAATTTATTAAGTGGGATTGTATGTCCTGATCGAAGTCGAAATGCAGTAGTTAGCATATATCTCTTAATACCAATTTGATCAGACCACGGAGACTTCCAAGGTTCATTTTGTAGTGTCATCCGATATTTTAGTATACGTTGTTTAAATGTTTGTAAAGTTCCTCGCAAAAAAGTATGAAAATGTGCGTGTAACACATGTGTACTCATCGAGGAAGTATAGACGTCTGAGTTTATTTTTAATGAAGGCATTATGCTGTCTACAGTTAAAAAGGTTGTCGGTATAACAGCGAAGATACGAAAAAACCAAACAATGTATCTAAAATTACCAATTAAAATTCCTGCTGGAGGCGTTTTTAGAAAATGTATTCAAACGTTCGGATTTTGAAGGCAGCTGTGATTGTTTGGTGCACGGAGAATGAATGATGTTTGCATGCAGCGCAAGTAGCTTGCGCATGTGCAAGATATTTGTGCAAGCTACATGCGCAATCTATTCGCGCGGGCTACATGCACAAGTTACTAGTGTGGGCTACATGCATAAGCTATACGCGCGAGCTACACGCTCGAAATTATTCGCGCGGACCACATGCATAAACCACTCGTGTCAGCTACAAGTGCAAGCTATTCCTTTAGACTGCGATGATGCGACGATGCGATGCGATGATGCGACTCTGGATGTGCAAGTCATATGAGTTACTTGCGTCGGTCACATACTCTATGCATACAACCCACACAAATCCTTTAACTATAAAACATTATTTACCAAATTAATCCAACTACAAAATCAGTATTTAAATAAAACCATACCAGCTACGAAAACCAATTTCGCAATTAATAGTTTTAATAGATAAGTACTTCAATTCAATTAAAAGTAAAGCTTGAAGCCCATCTGTATTCAGTTTTGAATGGTATTCAATAATTCTTTACCGTTCATGCGAATCGATAATAAGCGGCTTTTCATACGGCGCCTTTATGTAAAGCCAATAACCCGGCTACTGTATCAAATTCTTTCCATGGTTATTTATCCGGTTCATTGGTCCCGGGTATGTTTGTGGCTACAGTGGACTGCAGATCGTGACGTTTCCAGTTCGATGATCGGAAAAAGCGAACCGGTATGGGGATTTCGTTAGAAATTCTTAGCAGCATCTTCTGCAGCAGGGTTTGAAAATGTGTATGGTGGATAGTATGTTTGGCTTTTACTTCCGCCTTTCATAGAGGAAGGGACTAAACTATAGCAAACATCGTGGATGTGTAACACCTATAGTTACCCCTTCGAGGGTTACAGACTCTTTATGTGTGGGTTGTGTTTTCAGTAACCACGTTTGAACCAAAAATATGTTGAAAGCATTTTAATATTAAACGCTTCGCTTATTCTTGTACACGTTGTTGACGTAACGACTAACAGATCAAGTCGTAAACTTAGCACAACATCTCTTCCCGTGGCAATGTAAGTGTGCTTCTATATACCACTATCAGTTGCGCGCTTAACGGCACTAATAAGAATTTATTAAGATGCCGATCGAAGGCAAATTTAGTTTTCTTTTTAATCAAGGTTTTTATCGCGAGGGACTTAACAAACACATACCAGAGTACACCTATCCACAAAACAATTACTTATATAATACACAAATAATTGTTCCGTATGGGATTCGAACCCACAACACTCAAAGCGACGAGCGTGTGGCTGCCGCTGCGCCTAGTACAGCCAAAAGTTATGTTCGGTCGAATTAACTGAAGCGGATGAATGCGTACCAAGTCTTTCGGTCACGTTTGGCTGTGCTCCGTCACGTATCAATACATTCATCGCTCCATATAGCCGCAACAGCGAAGGCAAGCGAGCGTGCGGTGTCTATCGGCATATCCGAATTCAATGGCCTTCATTCTCTACTCTGTACCTCGCAAGAGATGAACTATTAACGATTTAACAAGCTTTAGAATGTGTATTTACAAGTACAAGTCTAAAACTCAAGGCAAATCAATTCCATATTTATATTCATATAAGTCATATACCTTTAAACGGCAAAGTTACACAATGTGAATGTACATTTACGTTTATCTATTGTCATGTTTAGCAAAGCACGGGCGTAGAACCAATAAGTATAACTGTCAAGAAACTCACGGAAACTCATTCTAATCGCCGAGATTACAATATTTTTTATTTAAGAAATCTGTTCAAAACTTAGCGTTTTCTAACTAACATAATAAAGAGTTAATGTTAGTAAGTTTGGGTGTAGGAGGTTGACAGCATGGATGGCGTAGTGGATTAATCGGTCGACTCGCCTTTGCCGCTGATCGAGAGTCTGTTCGATCCCCACATGAAACAATAAAATATTTGATCCACATATAGTTTCTGCGATTCTGTGTGTTCTTTGTGTCCGTTGTATGAATGTTTCTAGAGTACTAGAATACGAGTACCAAGGCAGCAAAGCGCAGGTGAAATTTAGTTATTGATAAAACATAAATATGGAGCGTTCATTGAAAGCTATAATCATCTTTCTGTTTGAGATGTAAGATAATAATAATTTCTAATAACGTTCGACGGATATTTCAAGCCAATAATAAAGTTATCTGGAATGTGACGTTAATTATACGTTATTACAAGGACGGAAGACGAGAGGAGGATGTTATTAAAGTACAAGTTTTAATATCTTTTAATAAAATCTTAGAGGCAGTGACAGTACTGAGGAGATCGTAAGACTGCTACACATAACTCTCAGGTTCGATCTTAGAGCAAGGACCTTTAACTTTTCCAAGTTTCAATCGCTTTAACAGTGAAAATATTGACGTAACTTGAATGTCTGCGAGTACTGCATAACGTTCTTGGAGATGTGTAAAGCTTGCTAGCCCACAGCCAGCGTGTAAGTGGTCGCCTCGTCACTGCCATTGCATCGAGTATCGTGGGTTCGAAACCCACACGGGACAATAATTTGTGTGATTCGGAAACGGTTGTTCTTTGTCTGGATATCCTTTGTGTTCGTTATTTTAATGATTGTAAAGTCCCCCGCGACACAGGAATTGCTCCTAGTCCCCACTAGGAGTAATTCCTGACGCATGGGACTGGTTACCTTTTTAAAAATAAAATTAATACTGAAAAGAGACCCGCGTCCAGCAAAGAGTCACTTTATTAACACGGCTAATTTTAATTATATTGTATAATAAAATATTCACCTGCGAGCACATTAAAGAAACGCAAAATTGTACATTCGATTTAAGTCATCAGAAATGGTAAATACCTAAATATGTCATCACAAATTGCGTTATTTGGCAAAGTGGTTGGCAAAAGAAAAGTGGGTCGTAAAGGGAATGCTTGGCTAGATGACGTCAAAGTGAACCAAAATAGCGAATATAGGCGTCATGATACATCTTGCACGAAATAAGATGTAATTGGGATATTATTTAAAAGGAAAAAGACAAACCATGAAGGAATTGAAAAACCAGGAATTGAACCCGCAATAGCGTTAACCGTGTTATCTTTTTAACATACAAATGAATGCTTCTACGTCATGAGTTGAATTGCCCACTATAATAAGTATCTTAAACGACGTTAAGCGCCATCTATCACATATTGAAAACATCTCCCAGCAAGGTACATGATATACTGAATTTTAAAGATGAACGCAGTGCAGTTACTTTTCAGATGTCCGTCGTTATCATGAGATAGCTTGTATGTTTGTTACTTGTCTTAGTATTAACATAGAGAACAAATACGTCCAGATTTGTGCCAGCTATATTTCCAGTTCCGTGTAACGGAGCTAGTAAGATCGCATAAGTTTGTACCTTCATTGCGACCAATTGTGGAGCACTTCTATCGATAATTAGCCCCAAAAAGTGATTTTTAAGTTCTTCTTATGGTTTTTCAATAGCTGGCCATATTCTGGTAGTATGCTCCGGAGATCAGATTAGATCCCTATTACATGGGATAAAGACATACTTACTGAAATTTGTGTGTATTATTACATCTCTGCTTATCCGTTTTGCGTTATACAGCCGTAAATCTGTGTATGTATGGATATAATAAGTTGAATCGCTGCGGCTTACATGATAATCACTCCATTACCAATTTGCTACTCAACATTTCATAACATTATACGTGATTAAATAAATGTGCTCTACACATTTTAATTAACAAGCTTTATTTAAGCCATAATTATATTACATTATTTAAATACCAATAACGGACTATACATGAGCTCAAATATTATTATTATCGCGCAATATTTATATACGGTTATTTATTTCTTACCAAATTTAATATCATTTTTGTTAAGGAATATCATAATTTCATGTACACATGGCTACCCATCACCCTATATACGCATAACTACGCTTCATACAATATAGAGAATTGCCGGAAAGGGACAGTGCATAGTGGTGTCGATGTAATGGTAAGGATAGAGCGCAACAAAAATATAACGCAGTCTCTCGCACGATTCGCAGCGTTCAACTTCTAATAGTTCAAAGTCCAAACAGTCTAGGTTGATGTGTCGCTGTGTGTACTACATAGCGCTTACAAACCGGGCGTGCCTTTTATAATCTCGTATTTTACCGTTGTAAGATACACGCCCATAAGCACATTTTCTACAGTCGATGCCCAATACATTGCGGCATGATCTCGCGAGCCAATTTTGATTTGGTAGCAGACGTTTAGATTCTCACAAAGAATTCGGACAAACATGAACTCATAAGCGCGTATGCGGTAGTGCAGTTAGCAAATAAGTAGCTGAACATTAAACAAAGTAACGTATTTTGTGAATTCAAAGTTAAATAGATTTTTTATAAAATGGTTAATTGACACGCTTTTATTATTAGCTTGGTATGTACGTATTTATGTGTCTATGTATCTATAAATCTATGTAACGGAATCTTTGAACGTGATTTTTACCCCTTTCAAACCGACGGATTGATTTGAAACTTTGCACACTTATCGAGGACCAATGACAATATAATAATTTCAAAAAAAAAAAAAAGTAATAAATTAATATTGTTAAATAGTAAAAAGCATGGGGTGCTTTCTAAGACATTTTGATAACCCCACGCTTTTTTTACATTAAAATTATTAAATTACTTTCTACTTTTTAGTTAGGTTTTTTTAATAAAGCGTATTTTTTAGTTATTTTAAACTATTATCTATTTTATAATCTATTAACTATTACTGCTAAAAACTAACAATTTGTGATAATCTTGAAACATACTAAATAGACTTATGTTGCTGACTGTACGAGATAGGCATATGTCATACGGTACTTTTACTTTTATATAGGCCGCAAAGCTAGGTTTATCTTACTACAATACTTGCACCAGAATATACATCTAATATTTGAATCTATTTAATCTACTAACATGCCTTTAGTGTGTTTAGGTGTGCTCATCCATGTCATGCAAGTAAAATTTAATAATAAAATGGTAGCATAATCTTACAGCATTTACTTTCTAAAAATTAATCGGGCTTGATTATTCTGAAACCCTAGGCACGCTACTGGCGTCACCAGAGCGTGGTCATTTTTATGGACAGTTCCTTAGTGCCATACTATATAGGATGCCGAACGAGCTAGGCCATAAGGAATCTTAATGGTTAAAGTTTGACCATAAGTACCCATATGTTAATTATTTTTAGTTTGGCTTAACAGCTAAGGTGGCAAACAAGCATATGGCCACGGTCCACCTGATGGTAAATGGTCACCGTAGCCTATAGACGCCTGCAACACCAGAGGCATCACTTGCGCGTTGCCAACCCTTTAGGAATGTAAGAAGAGAAATAGGAAGTGGGAAGGAGAAGGAGCGGGAAGGGGGCAAGTGGGTAATTGGGCCTCCGGCATTCTCACTCACCGAATGAAACACAACAGTAGGAATACTGTTATATTACGTCGATATTCTGCGAGAGGGTAGTCCTTCCCCGGTCGAGCCGGGCCATTCATACTGAAATCAGCAAGGCTTCAAAGCATTGAGTTTCCTTATGGTTTAACTGATTTGGTTTCATTGTTTAATATGAGAAACAACCCGTTTTTATACTTGGTAGTGTATTTAAAGGCAACTTATACGTGGCAATATCCGCTCAGTATGAAAACCTATGTCATGTGCTCTAGTTAATATACATTAGTTTACCACCTGGTACAATATAATAATTCGGATTGAAAACAGATAAATACCTACGATTGAGTTGGCATAGTGTTCATTTTTGATATCATATAGCCAGGTTGGTTGGTATTATATTCAATCAAAATACCCTACCAGTAGACATGATTGTATAATTTCTATTGATAAACAATTCTATTATAACTATATATTAATACGTTAAGCAAAAACATTGTACCCCTTTTACGAAAATTGCGTGGTCAGAGGAGTATGAAATTTTACATTAAATTAAGGAAAAACACTACACGCACACAACCATGCATTTGACTCAAGCAGTCGAATTGCGTTCGTAGTATTTCGGCATTGTTCGGCTTATGTCGTAGAATTCTTCAGTAAATATGGTTACATGTGTATGTGGAGTAGGTGACTAAATGAAATGTGATTATAAGGGAATAGTTATAGACAATAAAACCTTAATAATGATCAAACTTAAAATTAAAACCAATTATGAGCGAATTTCGACCACTTGGCGACCGCCAGTATATATTACTCCATCAAACATAAATATAGTTGATCACAATAAAAGTAACGTATAACCCTAACCATGAAATAACCCGATACATACGTCACCTGATTGTATTTCCCTTCCAAAGTTGACCCTGACCTTGAATCAAAATCCCTTCATTCAACTTCATAGGCTTTTTCATAGAGACTTATTTAAAGACTTTGTTTCAGATGACGAGTTTGGTGAGAAGTCAGTGTCTGTCCTCCTGGATGGAGAGGAATCTGAAATGATATTCATAGATCATCCAAGTACAGAGATGTCGGTAAGTTTGTTAACAAGCGTTGTCCACTAACTTTTGACTGTAGGATGACGTAGTCATTTTGGTAGGCGGCTCACCTCTGTCACAGGACTAGTGCTGTGAATCTGATCTCTATATGTACAAAAATGAATGTGGATCATGATTTGATGTTCAGACTCTAGTTATCTTCGTGTCCGTTGTTTGAATATTTGTAAAGTATCGAGCAATACATTATTTCTAGTAAGGTAGTTATGTTTTTGCAAGAAAGAAACATAAGTTAAAAGTGTTGGTATAGAAACACGGGGCAGCATACATATAGCTGCCACTCGTGTAATTATTCTGAGCATACAACCATCTCTTTTTCTCTCTTTCTAGCTATGTATCCCACATGGTGGTGGGGTCAGCTTTCCTTATTTTTCTCCTTCACTCCGCTCTGCCTTCGACATCATCGTCAGTAACATTACATTCACCCTTGTCCTTTAGCACTACATCCTTTCACTTTGTTTTGGGTCTACCTCCAGGTCTCCGACCGGGTAGGTCAAGCTGTAGTGCCAAATTTCCGACGTAGTCTGGTGGCCTTCTTTACACGTGACCATACCATCGCAGCCTACTCTCCTGCATCTTGTCGGCGATGTCGCGTACGCCAAGGCTTCTCTGCACGTACTCATTGCGGATTTTATCAAGCCTGGTTACGCCGCACATCCATCTCACCATCTTCATTTCAGCAATTTGGATGGTATGCACGTTCTTTTGGGTTGCAGTCCATGTTTCGCTGCCATATGTAAGGACTGGCCTTATTATGGTCTTAAAGATTAAACCCTTAAGTTTGACAGGCATCTTCTTGTCACAGGTGACACCAGTTAAAGGTGCCGGCAAACTTCTTGAACAATAATTGGCATAGTAAAATGGTAAAATGCATCCTGCGCATTTGTCAATATGTTTGCAGGCATGTATACTTCTCGCCACTTTAGCCATGCTGCGGCTATTCTGTCTTGCATGTTGCATTCTAAGTACCCAGATCTGTGCATCATACCACCCAGATACTTGTATTGATCGCATATGGTTACAAGTTGGCCGTCGATGGGAATCGGACTGTTGTCACTTGGGTCTGGGTCACTAAAAGACATGTACTGGGTCTTTGCAACACTCAACACTAGGCCACCGGCCTGTAACTGCTGTTTCCACAACAGAAGTGCCTCTTCTAACTCTGCGCGGCTCTCGGTACTGATAGCCACGTCGTCTGCGTAGAGGCTGACAACTGCGCCACTTCAGTAAGTGATTCTAAGACCATGCAAAACAGGCAGGGACTCAGTACTGGGCCTCAATGCACACTTTCTGTAACTGTTATTGGTTTTCTGAGCATACAACCACCATATATCCATAATCTCTTTCTATGAAACCACACTTTCAAATTCAAATCTCAAGCAATCACAAATTCAACCAAATGATTGAGATAGCGAAATCATTTTGAAACGCATTATCTCGTTCAGGAAATAAGCAACAATATTAAAGCGAAACGAACTCGTTACGGTAATAGGAAAATCTAATATTTCCGTCGGTTGGAAAACTCTTGATGTATTTTTGAACAAGTTAAAGTAAACTACCTAATCTTCAAAGTAGATTGTGTTAAAATAACTTTAGGAGGCAATATCAGGCAATTTTAGCAGGTGCTTGTGCCGGTAGTTTACATTTACAACATCGGACTACTAAGCGAAAAGTTTAGAGCTGAAATCGTATTCATTGCTTTATTAACCCAGAAACAAAAAATAATTATTTTAAGAAATTCAGCTATTGAAATGAAATTAGGATCAACATAAATAAATTAAAACAAAATTTAAAATTAATTAATAAATTTGAACTATTATTGCTGTCAATGAATTATGGAACATCGTTATATTCAAACAATTTTCAATTTAAATTTACGCCGTGTCATGTACCAAATATTAATTAACAGGATTCTTACGATGAAAATAACTTAAGTATTTTTTATTCTAGGTTGAAAATTGCCTCTCGACTTACGAGCCCCACGCCTGCGTAGTTGTGTATTCCGTGGTGGCCAAGAGCTCATTCACTCGAGGTGCAGAACTTCTTGCTTATCTGGCTCGGGAGCAATTTACGGTGGACAGGACAGTCGTGTTGGTCGGCAATAAAGCTGACTTGGCAAGGGCTAGGCAGGTCTCCACAAACGGTAAGTAGCTAATAATCAAATTAATATCATTCAATATTAAATGCAACTCATAAATAAAAATTATGAAAATTACATTTTTATTTGAGTGTAGATTGTTTTTCGTATTTAATTCTAAGCAAATCATGTTTTGCATATCTATAAAAAATATATAAAAATACAGTTTGTGTTCATTTTTTATGTGCTATCTATGTTGTTCAGGTTTCTCCTTTAAAGTAAAATTTATATGTGATCATCAGTCGTCATAGTTAGTTTATTTATAAAAGGTTAGATACATTTGACTGTTTATTTACAAATCCTGTTTAAAAAAGGGAGCGATTCTATCAATAAGTTTAGCTTTAGTCAGTACTTTAAATAAGTATGTTAAGTAAATTAAATGTAGATCATTTGAAACAAACCAACACCAACCAAGGTATAAATATATTAATGTTATTTTATACAGCATCCTTTTAATATATTATACAACATATTATTTGAACACTAACGTCAATTTAATAACGACCATCATATACAGAGTAAAATCCCCAAATAATAAAAAACAAATATTCGAATAACTATACTTTTTTTTTTGTGCAGAGGGTAAAGGGTTAGCAACATCACGAGACTGCAAATTCATCGAAACTTCATCAGGTATCCAGCACAACGTCGACGAATTGCTAGTTGGCATTCTCAAACAGATACGACTCAAGGAGACCAGGGACAAGAAACAAGCAAAGAAAACAAAACAGGTACACAAGTCCATATTGAAATTTAGATTCACAAGTACCAACAAATTGACGATGAAGAAATGAATAAATCTGATCGCAAATCGTGACATTAATGATAATATGTAAAACATTTGTCCTCAATAAAACAAGGCAAAGAATATTGAGAACAAGATTTCTCAAAACGTTAAATACGGGAAAATATTCCACCTACTTTATCAGGAAAGACAAAAAATGCTCTAATATAAAGTGTATATATATGTGCGTTATTATTATGAGTAAAGATGAAAGGGCTTAAACAAAATGAGACCCGACTTTAACATCAAACGACGGAATTTATTTTCTCCTATAGAATCAATGACAAAATATTTACGCACAAATCTTTTGTCTTAAATATATTTTATCAGAAATTCTTTGTTTTAGGAAGCGAAACCGTCAAAACTTGCAAGTTCTCGAACACATATATCATTGAGCATTGCAAGAGAGCTACTGCAGAAAATCTGCATCAACGACATCTCTAAATCGAAGTCTTGCGAAAACCTGCACGTCTTATAAAAGGTCAACATTTAATGAATCCAAGATGTATTTTTTCTATCTGGTAGGGTCCTTTCTAATCTTGATTTAATTTTCTTAATATAACGTTTGACTGGTTAAATATTAAGGTTAATTTTGTTGAGTATACGATAAGGTTGATAAGCATGTATCAAGTTTTAGCCCGCTTCTAGGATGTCTATATGAGTAATTCGAATGGAATTTAATTTAAATTTTATTTGAGATTTATATAATTTATGTCTTTTGTGTTCTAAGTACAGTCTTCTTTTTGATAAAGCCAAACATTGGTTCCAGATAATTTGATTTAATAAATTGTGCTATAAAATGTTGCTCTTTTCCTCAATCGTTAACGTCAAGAGTATATCATGGAAAATTGTTGTGCGGAAAATATTAAGGCTTTTGAGTTCCTTAAAATGGTTAACAACAAAAAAACCTCTCGAAAGTGCTGCTTATATTCATTTGAATAAAAATGCGTTGGTTATTTAAACGAAATATTTAATAATCTCCATGTGTTCGATGTCCACAATAGATGTTGAATACGTATAGCGGTTACAAACATTTTCACAATAATCGTAAATTCTTGAACCTATTCATTCGAGACAATCAAATTAATCAGGTTGATACTTATTGTTCCATTTCATTTCCCATTCAATATCATATTATGATTCAGTCTTTATTATTGGGGAATATACTTTTGCCTATCTATGCTCATTTATAATGCCATTATTTTTATATATTCTAGTTGCATATAGTCTTTATGGATCTATCCAAAACTTGTTGTTGAAATGTATTTTACAAAAGTACATTAGCGATTTTGAAATCATATATAGAAGTTTTGTAATTTACTGTTGGTAGCCATAGTAGACCTATTTAAGGATATATTTTCAATCAATAAATGTATATTTCTATAACGATGAAATTATTAAATTAAACACTGTAATCGAACGTCAAAGGTATTTTATAAAACTAAACTGTTTCCTGTATAAACTATAAATATTCGTGAGGACCTTTCGTAAAATACTATTGTTATTAGTGTAAAGGTCTGTTTCACAATGACACTGTAATAATTAAAAAAATGTTTATAGCCGTAATTGCTCATATATACGGTGAAATGATAAATTTGATATGATATGCAGGCGCCGGCTCGCTTTTACATGGTCTTTGTCAAATAGACCTTGCAAACCTAAATGTAAGTAGTTTTAACAATTTGAATGTTTAGCGAATATCATTGTAATTCATATCTTTAGGATATTTTGCAGAGATTTTGTTTTTATTTCTATTTTAATAACTTCAGAGAAAGTAATTTTGTAGCTTTCGGCTACCTACGCTTTTCTAAGAAGGACGTTTTTAAACTACTCAACTTGTTTCTGTAAGTGGTTTGGCGATTAAGTTCAATGAAAAACCACTTTACTTTTAGCCACGTTTTAATGCCAACAAAGACTTTGTAGAGTTTCATATAACAAAATGTTTTGAAGAAATAAAAGATAAACTTATGAAAGTATTTTCATGGAATATGGGACTAAAGACAATTACGATAAAAGAAGAGATAATTTCGGCTGGCGGCGACTCAGACAATTTAATTTGATGCTTGTATTCCAGAGAAATATTAATTTGTAATTACATTCTTGATTTCATAGCGTAATAAATGTTGTTAGGTTTATCGTAAATATATCAAATATGAATAATAACGTTGACATAATAAGAAATTTATATTGGCATATTTGTTATATTTATCTTGAGCTCGTGTTACAAGTAATTATTTAATGGATTTGCGATATGACACATTGACGCCATTTTAGAATAAGCTCGATAAATTGACAGTTTGAACAGGACACATGTGGACAGTAATCCTATTATCCGATTGTTGAAACCAAAGGATTACAAAAATCAGCTACAAAACCGATGTATTTACAGCAGTATATTTTGAAAATACTTATGATTTCGCCATATTAGATGTCAGATGTTTTCAGAACACTTAAAGAAAACTTACTTAAAAAAAAAGTATTAAAATGTTTGATCTGATTGAAAAACTGTAGAGTTTAGTGTGAACTAATCCAAGAATCAGCTTATTAATTTGCGTTATAAATTACTATTGGAAGCCGTTATACGCGCAATTTGTAACCAATTCCTGTAACGTAGATAGCTAACAATGATTAATCAAACCAAAACTAATTATTTGAAACACGAGTTAGTATAGATGATAGGGAGCGGCCATTTTAGTTTCGTGGTTCCGACCTAGGCGAAATGGACTCCGATGATTATTAAAGGGTAAAAAAAGGAAGACCTCAAGTATGACTAAAAACTGTAGATTGTAAATAACCTCAACGATCAAGATCTTTCAACTTTAGCTGGTGGTTGAGGTTATTTATAGTTTGTACTGCTATTTTTCCAAGAATAAATTTGTCATGAGTATAAACTTGCTTCTTTTCAGTAATTTATAAACACTAATCTAGCCGCTCCCCTAAGCTCTAGAACAAGTAAGTTTACATTGATACAAAACTTTTCTGCGCTTGTATCGAAGTAAACAACATTAAGTATTCTTGAGTCTTTAGTGTTATAAGGTATTAGCCGCAGTCTAAGCAGCTCTGTTGTTTCAGCCCGGATAAATTTAAATGTCAGTATTAAATTATTCATAAAAAATATCGTACGCTTGTCTAAATCTAGTCGTAAGTTGTATGTAATACTACATATTACTATTAGAATACTAATTATATTTTTCTATACGAAACTTTCTACGACTTTTGAAGTGGCGAACGTTGATTTTTATTGGATTATTTTGTGCCAATGGAACACAATACATCTTTGCAATTCTTGATTATATTACGAAGAATATTGCAGTTACTTATACCGAAGACTAATAATAGTTTTGAATTCAGTACTAGTACCTACAGGCGGCCAAAAATGTGGTCTACCATCCTACGGTTGAGATTCATTTGAACGTTATTAAACAACAAGGTCGATTTCCTCTTGCAATCATATTATGACAGTGACCATTGCTCTCTTTATAATGTATTATATGACACGTGTCAAGTTAGAAAAGCCAACCTTAGCGATAATTAGATCTCACAGAAACCTTTGTCTAAATGAATAGACTACTTTTCGGCCCACCGTACTTACTAGCTAGAACATGAAAACGTTTTTGTTTTTCCAAACAAACTAAACTACTTATTTTCTTCATTCATCAACATGATTAAGTATCCAATAAACTGAGCTCACAACAGGACGCTTCACTCTAGTTTTATAGCGTGTTGCCGATGAGCTCAATCATTAATATTCCGGCAGGCGCGGCGAATGCGCCAATTACCACCCATTGTGTCAATATCATTGAATTGCACACCAGTAGCCATGTTTGTCGTTACATTGTTCTTGATTACTCCGTTTCATCGGAAATTACGATCGGTGTTATTGTTATATGAGGCATTATGTTTCAATTTTCATTTTCATAACATCGACCAAAATTAACTATTCCTGGAAAGTTGCCTCTATATTTTTATTGTTGTGTTTGGAACTGGTTTTCATATTACGATTCTTCACATTTTATCAATTCATTTAAATGTCAGCAAACTATATTGTAAATTATAAATACGTTTCGTTAATTTGTTTTTCATTGGTACGGAATAAGGAACTATCTTCGAATATTTTTTGTAATCAATGACGTGTCTTCACGACAGCTAAGTGTTTATTTTAGATTCTTAAAACCCTCACCTATTTGTAAGTACTTAGAACTTGTTATGACCTGTCATTTTCATTATTAATACACGTTCTATCGAGAGAGTCTAAGTATTTAGATAGGAAACAAATGGATTTGGGGATTGTGCAAATTTCTATGAAAATATATAATGTACTCGTAGTATACAGCTGCTCAATATTCAAAACAAGTGCAAACTAATACCAATAATGCAAGTAGGTTACCTTCAAAACTTGTTTAGAATATCTTAGTACAAGGTTTGATTGAAGGTTAAGTATGAAAGTAAGTAAAACCTATATAGCTAATTTGAGTCGATATTTAAAAAAGCCAACATTAGTATTAATAATAAAATAGATAAATGTTAATTATTGTTAAATAACCAAATGCTGACAGCGGTTTTACATGTGTGGAAAAGTATTCTTTAGCCGGTTCGGTATCTTTGGCTAGCTGTATTATTCGCGTAAAATAAATATACTTTCAAACTTTACTACTACATTATTTTTCTTACATTAATTATAACAGCATTTGAGTACAAATGAATTATGATTTACGAATAAAATGGTTAACTAATAACTTATAGTTATGTGTAGATATGTAATTATACTCGTACATTAAGTATACCATGAGTTATTAGAGAAATTAAAAAAATTATGAAAAAAATTTTTTTTGGCGTCGTGCAGTTGGTACTTCGTGTATAAATTACACAAAATTATGTCGCTTGTACACAAAGTTATGTGCTTACATGCGCAAGCAACTCACGCGGGGTAAATGCGCAAAATACATATACGGCTAACATGCATCGATCGGTTATAAAGCGCAAACTACTTGCACGTGATAACCGCTTCGTGAACGAGCATTCAATCACAACGACGATTTTAATTCCAATTCCATGACCTTAAAAATCTTAACTAAAGAGTCACGTTTTGCAAATGTACTTCAGCTAGCCCTTATTAAAAAGAAACAACAAGCAGCAACCGAGAATTATAAATAATATCTCGCCTGCTTTTTGCATCTAATTTAATTCGTCCTGGGTTTCGAAACAACTTAATTTTGCGCCGCGTTTCATATTTCACTTTAAGTTTCATATTTTCTCGTAAAACTGTATTATGATTAAGATTTTTTGCTGAGTTGTTTCTGTATGTAGTTCACAACGAGACTGGCAGTTTTATTTCTATAGTAAACGTTAGGAAACATACTATTATTAGCCTCTTTTTTAGTGAAAATCTGCGTAGTTTTTACTTACTTTCTACACTAATTTTTATTTGTGTGCAGTTAGTAAACGTCGAGCCATCAGCATAAAATCTAAATCAAAAATTGAATCTAAAGTTGGATAAAAGTACTGGCTGATGACAATGTGGTGACGTTATTATTTAAAGAATACATAAAACTAGATTTTCCTGCGGCTTCACTCGTAAATTAAGTTCACGTAAGTTTAGGGTAGGTTAGTAACAGTATTTATTCCTGGTATTTGTATTACTTGAAATATTATATGTGTACTCCTAACAACGAGTATGCAAAATTTCAAATTAATCGGTTGAGTAGTTAAGGCTTGATAGCGTAACAAACAAACTCACATTCGCATTTATACTATTAGTGAGTATACAAAGATCTTGCTCGGGGAAGTGCAATGCCTCATACTTTTAGCGGTGTAAGCTTAGTAACACTGTTACAACGTGTGTAACGTAAAGTAAGAAAGACTTGCGCAAGTCACTTCTCGCCATAACTCCTTCCGCGAGATAACGTCCTCGCAGAAGAATGCTATCGCTATCCAGTTCCTCTCGCTGTCGACCATGGCTTTGATCACGGCCGGCAGCGAGATGTCAACGCCGACAACGTTGACGAGTTCACGGCGCTGTACCGCCCAGGCATGACATACCTTGAGCGTGTGCTGCGCCGTGTCCTCAGTACTATCGTAGTGGTCGTAGATGGGACTCGGTTAAGCTCACACACCTCTACCGACCTGTAATGACTTCATCTTAAGTAAGCGATACGCCTGGTATTGCGAGCAGTCGCAAGGTACCAAATAACAGTTGACAATCGCCGATACATGTTGGCGACATCTGTAGTTTAAAATAATTAATGGAATTGCAATGCATTTATCAATCCAATATTAATTAATAGAACACCAAACACATTAGTTGGAGTATTCCTGGCAATCTCGTAGATTGACAGAACTAGCTAACTCTACATAAACTATAGGACGAAGTAAACTTGCTTTTAAAATCACTTTAACTTTTTGCAGAGAAGAGTTGAGAGTACACAATATTTTTGCAGAAATTTGCATAAATTCAACGTGCCCAGTGTGGGAGATCGAGCTTTAAAAGTACCTATAATATGGGGATGCGTGTAGACACGCTTTTTTCTTATTGTGATATGTGACTGTGCATGTCTTCTAAACCCCTCTTAGATTAATGAGTTGACCATCCTTATGTAAGTATTGTTATTTGCTTTCTACATGAGGCCACCAAAGCTATAGAAAATAAGATTGGCATGTTTAAATGCATGACGTGGGTCTATGAAATTGCCCTAATAGTAAAGTAAACCTTGAAGAGTATTTTAACATGTCATTTCATATTAATATCATCATCATCATCAGCATCTCAGCCGAAAGATGTCCACTGCTGGACATAGGCCTCCCCAAAAGTTTTCCACAAAGACCGGTGTTCGGCCACCCATATTCAACCGCTTTCCGCGACCCTTACCAGGTCATCGGTCCACCTCATGTGGGCCTACCCCTGCTGCGTTTTTCGTCGTATTATAATAAGAGACATTAAATAGCCCAGATGACAAAATTGACTCGTGTTATCTAAGCAGTTTAAACTCTATTTTATGGTTTGACGATGATTAACTTATTACTTTTAATTTCAAATTATATGGCCATAAACTCATAATATCAATAATAGTTTGCAACTCCAAAATAAATCTATAATTACCTATTTTTAAACTTCAGTGGTGCCTATTTAGATTATGCCAATCTTATAATTTATAGAATTAGAACTATAATTGATATTATGAGTCTAAATTATAGGCTTAACAATTTAATGGCTCCAATGTCTATGGTTTCTGAAATGTCTTTCTCAGCATTTGTTAATATTCAGTCAAACGCATGTCAACTGCTGGGATTGACTGTCTAAATTAGCAACAGCCAATCAAATTACTATTAAATCAATGACATAATTAAATAATTAACATAATATGTACACAAATTATTTACTAGTATATATATTTACAAGTATATATATACAAAATATAAACTAAAGAGAAAAATAAAACTGCAAAATCAAAAAGCGTCATAATATTCCTCCGCATCGTCGTCAATTTGCAATACTTATTCTTTGTGCAAAGAAAATACCAGCCCTCTGGTCACGCGAAGCATCGATGAGCCGCTTAGCTAGGTCTCTATAAACAGACCTAGCACTTGGACCCCATGGCCCCAGCGTTTTGACACCAAAAGGCTCAAATATGTACTCACCAATAAGGTTTTGATTACTTGATTTTCATTTGACAAGTTTTTATTAGCCTGCCAGAAACCGAGCGTTGGTCTCAACAATTTGTCTCAACCGCATGTTTTGGGTACAAATGTACCAAAAAAATGCTTTTGGTTTTACGATGGTAAAATTTAATAAGTTGCATACCAATTTTAAGATCAGTCTTTGGTTGTCTCATGTAAATAAGGACTAAATGGTGGGAATTGTGCATAATTTGTATCGGTTTTAGAATGCCTTACGTAATCTTATTGTCATGACCGCGCTGGACGTGGACTAACGTAGAATATTCTATTCTTCATGAAATATGTGTGTAATTGTAAGCTTCTGTTCATAGAACATTTTATGTTCGTAATTTCTAAGGCATTCTTAAAGAGGGGTATAAACATCAGAATGCACTAAAACACTCATGTATATATATATGTTACAATTTAATCTAACTAACACTTCTACTTCATGACAACTAATGGTATTACTTATATTTTTGCAACTAAAATAATCGCATTCTGTATATATTTAAAATATAAGACGTGGGTTTCATGCGCAAGTACAGTCGCTAGCGCGTGGTGTATGTGTCGTGTAAATGATCAAAGTGAGCCACCACTGCATGCCACGTAACATTAACGCCGCATGTTGCTTGCGCATGTACGCGAGTACTTTAGCATGTAACCGCGTGAGTATCTTGCACGCGTAGCTTGCGCATAAAACCCCCGCGAGTACCATGCGCATGTAGCCCGAGAAGGCTACTTGCGTCGTATACAAGCACCATAAGTATATTTTCCACATTGTACGGTGGAGGCCATTTCATATTGTATTTATTTAGTAAGTGCCATAGACATACATGTGTATCTTTGAGTAATGGAGTCTTCAAGTTAATAGCGTTTCGGTTTTTATGTAGAACGTGTTGAAGAAGCTTTTTTATAAGTGTTTTGTTACTGTTTGTAAAACTTTCATTAATTATGTGCCGTAAGTAATTTGTAAGTATTTGATAAGTATTATGTAATCAAATTCGAGCCAAAGAATTTTAGTTGATCGAATTCATTTATTCAACGTCAATTATATAAATTGTTTGACTGTCCTACTGTTTACACTCGTCTGAATATCGACTATATTTTATCTAATATCAAAGTAATACCATTAGTTGTTAATGTTTCTATACTACCATATACACATTATCTTAAAGTCTGAAACTTCTTGTACAACTTAATAGAATATTGTAGAACGAGGTTGAGAAGACACTTCGGCAATGTTCATTTATTTTAAGTACAATATTCTTTTAAAGAAATACCTGCGTTGGACGGAACATTGTTCGATTCTACTATGTATTAACAACGCCGTGATATCATACGGCGAAAATAAATCATTTTTATACTTTAAAATAGATTTGTCATTTTTCGCCTTAAATGCAGCAAGTACTAAATCTCAAACCCAGCTTACCTCACTGCCAAAATAGCCGCAACGGAGATTCACATATAAAAACTACAAACAGACAAAAACCTGTTAAAGATTTTGTTATATGTATAGAAAAATACATACAGGTGTACATGAAAAAATAAAATAACCCATTTTACCTCGAAAAGACATGGCTCTTAATTTGATTACTTAGTAACATAAATTAAAAAAAGTTTAATTTAATAAAAATGTTAGTCTAATTAAAGAAGTTGGTTTCCATATCGAAATACTACTACTAAAATAAATTTAAGTTTTCAACGACAAGTATTAGTTTCGTGGTACTGGCCGCTTCGGCAGTTATCAAAGAATCGAATCGATAATAGTAGGACAAAACATAAAACAATAGTAATAGGAATTTCATTCTTACTGCCGTTCTATTCTCCCGGGTACTTTTATTTCTTTTTTGCTGAAGGTGAACGATACTAATAGCACTATGACACGTTCGTAATTTAAATTTAGAACGACATTTAACGGATTTATTTTCCGAAGATCAACGAAGATTGCCGAAGTGTCTTATCAATTGCATATTATACAAACTGTTGTGTTTATCTATAATCCGTGTAAGTAGGTTACTTTGTATACGTTCATTCGATGTTTTGATGATTCAAACTATTTATGTGATTAATGATAGTTGCAAAATAAACGATACATTGGATATCTGTTCTTTTATTTATTTGTTTTCCTTATAGCACGATACCTGATCGATGTGTAATAGCATCAAAACGGCAGATAGCTGACAAACTTCCAGTCGTTTTAAGGTCACCTTAGAAAATAATTACTATAAAATTACAACAATATTGCTATAAGATATTGTGCTACAGCCGCTAAATATTTAAAGACAACAGAGGCCGTAAGTTCAGAAATAATTGAAGCAAGAAAAGCTGTCTGAAGTATGTTACTACAAATTTTTTATAGCAACATTTTGAAGCGGTGGTTGCTGAACGGGTGAGTTATTGGAGCGTGGGGTCATAGAGTCGAATCCCACCCATGGCACTACGGAAAAACTACAACAAACACTATTATAATGCTGCCATTCATGAAATTGTCTGTGTTTTCTTGGCATTACAGAAGCGATTCGAAGGAAACGACTAAGCCACTGCTGCTTGATTAGTCAATAATAGTAGTTATGAAAAAGACAGTGTAGGCTAAAAAAGGATGATATGATATGAGAAGGAAGGTAAGGAAATGAAAAGGAACCGTGGGCGTGATTGGCCCACGACGCTTTCACGCACCGAACGAAAATCAGGAACGTTCTAATACTCTACGTCCTTATTTTGTGAGATGGTACTGCCGCTTACCAGTCTGCCCATTCATACTAAAATCAGCATGGTCATCGCTACTCAAAAATGCTGAATTTGGCATGAATGGGCCGGCTCGACCGGGGAAGGACTACCCTCTCACAGTATATCGACGTGAAATAGCAGTACTCCTACTATTGTGTTTTGTTCCGTGAGTGAGAGTGCCGGAGGCCCAATCATCCAATATCCCCCATCCGCTCCTTTTCCTTCCCACTTCCCTTCCTAAAGGGTCAGCAACGCGCAAGTGATGCTTCTGGTGTTGCAGACTTCCTTAGGCTACGATGACCACTTACCATCAGGTAGGCCGTATGCTTATTTGCCAACTTAGTTGCTTGTCACTTTTGTACATAGGTCTCATATTTCACTTATGCATATTGTCGTAAATCATTTACTCGGCTATACTTGGACTAGTGCCAAAAGGACAGGTTTTTATGGTGTAGAAGGCAAACGAGCGGACGGATCGCCTGATGGTAAGTGATTACCGCCACCCATGGACACCCGCAGCACCAAAGGAGTCACAAGTGCGATGCCAGCTTTTTAAATTTGCTCCCCCTCCTAGGAGGGTGGAGGGTTGAGCCTCCGGTACCGTCACTCACTCAACGCAACACAATGCTAGCGCTATTTCACGCCGGTTTTCTGTGAGGCCGTGGTGTCACTCCGGTCGAGCCGGCCCATTCGTGCCGAAGCGTGGCTCTTTCACGGACCAACACAATTTAACAGTTTTTGGCACCAAGGTCAATATGGTAATTTAATAAACTAACATCTTATCCGATGGCCATGAAACTAGACCTTCAAGTGAATACTTCATCTCGTTACTTAAGCAGTAGTCATTTCTGAAGGTAGTCTTGATTTTATGTGGCAATAGGAAAGTCAGGTCTTTGTTGCCTCTTCCTTCGTCCTCACTAACTCCGTGAACTCTCGAAACTACATAATATGATATAGATATCAGTCGGTAGAAGATGACTCTTTAAATCAAAGTAAATACTTATAACTAGTACTTCTCTCTGCAGTAAACCGGTGTTAATCATATGTAGCCATGAATACCCCGGTTATGGCGTAAGACGATACTGCACACCCAAAAGATGTACCTTTGTCAATACTGATACTAATAAGGGCGATATTAGTACTGGCATTGTTTGGCTAAAGTGCTTATTAGGATCTTCTTACATGCCTAAAACTGCTGTGACCTCGGTCTATATAATAATCGTCTGAAGAATAATGCTTTTCCCTAGTGAAAGAAATAAAATCTGTTCAGTAGCTACAGAATCTAATGCCTATAAACAAACAGTCAAAAATTACATAGTTACGTAGTCTCACGCCTACGACCCCGAAAGGATAGGCAGAGGGGTATTAATGATTCCCTATTTAATCGCATAAAATTATATGTCATACTAATTTTTTTTTTTTTTTTTTTTTTTTTTTTTTTTTACGTGGGGGAATGCAATGACGCATATCCCTCCGCGGGGGCGGGCGGAGGGATTATGTCGGACTCGCCGGGGTAAACTAAGATGTTAAAAAGATAATGTACTTCCCGGAATACCGACTAAACCTACCACGGTGTTCCTCGACAAAACCACTATCGACGGGGCCGCGCGAATCACTTTCGCATACGGTCGCGACCCCGCCGAGGTTCCGGCCCGCCGTATGAAACGGCAGGCCCCTACGCAATAAGACCTACCCAAGATAGGTACTCAAAATAAAATTCTACTGTCTCCCCCTAAAGGGGGAGACGGACACGAAACAGAGGCGCGCGTGGGAACACGCACGCCGCCTCTCGGACCTGGTGCTGAACGGATGGCGGGCAGGCCCACAAAGCCCGCCACCCCCAGGTCAAACCTCAGGGTGGCTGGAGGTCATCGCGCGCCCTCCGGCGCCCGGCTCTGCGGTTGGGGAGAGGGTTTAAACGCTCCCTCTCCCGCTCCGCCGCCTCCTTGATGGAAATTACTTCCTCACAGAAGGAGGCGACGGCGTTCCATGACCTCTCACTCCGGACCATAGACTGAACTACGGCCGGGAGCGAGAGGGCAACCGATCCGACTGCCGCGATCAAATCACGGCGCTGCGATGCCCAGGCGGGGCAAACCGCCAAAGTGTGCAGCGCCGTGTCCTCAACAACGTCACGGCAGTCGCCGCAGTGGTGACAACCGGGCGTCTCTTGCCGGCGTATACGACACAGGAACTGGCCAAAACAACCGTGGCCAGTTAGAACCTGTGTCAGCCGGAAGGTGAGGGCGCCATGCCGCCTCTCCAGCCACTCCTCAAAAACGGGACTTACCGCCACGATCGTGGCGTGCCCGATATGTCATACTCATAATTTAACATGGCTTACTTTTACTTATCCTAATAATAGTTACCCACAATATTCATTTGCCATAACTGTTTAGGCACCATTTTTTAAGCATAATTACTATAAGCATAATAATAATTGTTAAGCATAATAATTATTAATGTTAAATCGTTTAATTATTATTTTCATTTTCAATGTTTATTAATTAATTTGATTTAATTTTAGATTTAAATTATGAGTAATTTTATTCAATTAAATTTTTTTTTTATTTCATTTATTTTTATTGAATTTTATTCTAAAGCATTAATTTGTTTACGCGTAATGATATTTAAAATTTTTGTGTTTGCATTTAATAAAATACTTTTCGTTTAAAAAATAAATATGTTGGCGGCTTAAGGGTGGCCCAAGGGCCACCCCTGCTGCATCCTAACCTATTGTTATACTATGGTACCCAAGTTATATTGGATATAACACCAAACAATATACCATAAGTTATAACTTTATGCGAATCAAAATTAGGGCAAAAAGTATTAGCTTAAATGATATTTGTACCTACTGAAATAGTATGCCAAAAAACAATTATGTCAAAGAACTATTATGACAAAAAATATGCCTAACTAGTTATACCAAATTATATTAGGTAAAAAAAAAATGGTCGAAACAAAGGGTTCCCGGTATTAATGTTGCCACACCAATATAGGAGGCGTGACTTCATGCACAACAATGAAAAACCGGAGTGAAATAAAGCTTGCGTTGTGTTTAGTCGAGTGAGTGAGAGTAGGGGAGGCCCAACCGTCTCCTCCGTCCGGAGGCGCAACCAGAAGGTTGGGGGCAAATTTAAAAGGCTGACAACGCACTTGTGACTCCTCTGGTGTTGCGGGTGTCCATGGCTGGCGGTAATCGCTTACCATAAGGCAATCGGTCAGCTCGTTTGCCTCTGATACGATAAAAATAAAGACATACATTATCGCTGTTCCACCGAGGTAGTTAAATTTTACTTCTAATGAATTATAGTATCCTATGAATTTTACAAAAAGGGGTGTGGAGATGTTAGGATGTTTACTACTTAATCAAGTAACTCACCTCACGGATGGCGTAGTGACTTAAGTGGTGGCCTCGCCACTGCCATTGAGCCAGGGTTGCGGGTTCGAATCCCACGCGGGACAAAAAAATTGTCTAACTCACAAATGGTTGTTCCGAGCCTGGATGTTGTTTTGTCCGTTGTTTGAATGTTTGTAAAGTCTTCGCGACACAGGAATTATTCCTTGTCTTTAAAAATATATAAAAAATCTAACAGATTTGGATGAAATACGTAACACAGATATATTATGTTTAGGATTAACACTACTTTGTACCCGGTGACGTGTTCCATTGTGCTTTAGTACATTACCATAAAGTTACGTAGATGAAACAACACAGCTATATAAATCAAAAATCGCTATTTATCCATTTAGAGGTCGATCAGCTTACTGCGTAAATATTAAGTCAACATTTCCTATTATACATCCATTAAATTTCTATCTTGAGTTGTTTGTCGAAGTCATTGCCTCAAAGATGTTTCAATAATTTTTATGTGAGTTTGATTAGGTTATAGATCGGTTGGACTCTCCCTAATTGCTACCATTCAGTAAATTTTATTATACTGCTTATTAACCGAAGGATACCTATGGCTTCTTACTTCGCAGTTCAAGAATTAATAAAGAAAACTTATTCATATTTGAAAAGAAATCTACTGCTCATTCATTGAATAAATATAATTAGACTAGGGTGCGTTGACTCTTTACTTCTATTAGCCATTTGATTACACTGTTGAGATGAATAGGTACTGCTTGATAATAAAAGGATAAATTAAAGGCATTCATTGCGATTTTGGGTTAAAATGTAAAAATGGGCTTAAATACGTTTACTTTTATCATAAGAAAACATTTTGTTTGCAGTGATAGCCTAGTAAGAGACCGTTAGATTGCCAAGCAGAGGTTTAATTCTAAGGCTTATTATTGATGTACAGTCACCAAAAATTGGGTCTACTTCCCTACAGTTGAGGTTCATTTGAACGTCATGAAATAACGAGGTTAGATTAATATCAATAATATTATGACAGTGACCATTGTCCACCTGTCTTTATCATATATTATATGTATATACGTCATGCTATGTGCCAAGTTAGAAAGTAAACCTTAGCGATAATTAGATCTCTCAGAAACTTTTGTCAAAACTGAAGACCAGTTTCTTGGCCAGCTGTATGTCATATTGATCACTCACGTATGTTTTTAAAAGTTATGTCCATATTTAATAGTTAGCTATTGCTCGCTGTAACGGTGCAGAAAAAGATATGTGAAGTCTCCCAACTCGCATCGGACCTATGGTGGACTAATCCCTAATCCTTCTCACACCGACAAGAAGGAGAGTAGTAGAGTTTATATACAGAACTAATTTTATTCTATGATTTATTAAAACTAATAAATGTTTCATAGAGTAGATGTACCTATTATTATACCTCAAATAAGTCAAAGCTTTTGGATTAATCCAAACATCCTTCAGCTGAAACCCTTATTAACAAAATGCTACTTTAGCCAGCGGATTACCGAATAATGTTTCAAAATGTCGTAAATAAGGAAAAATGTTGTCATGTCGTGTTTTGAACTCACTCGATCAGCTTAAACATAAGCTGGGAACGTGTTCTAACTGAGGCAAACATACTTCGATCTCAACGCTAAATATTTGACGAATAAGGCATCGGTACCTAGCACCGTCGTTTCCTTGTTGTCAGGCAGTCTTATCTTCATATTTCTAAAACTTTGACCCCGGGTTTCAATAAATTGTAGCTTTAATTCAACTGTATATGTGGCGTAGTGAATGCGACTGCTGTGTGTGGTCCTCCTGATAAAGTTATTGAGGTTTTTGGTCAAGAAATGCTTGGAAGTCTCTGTACTTCTACGAATTTCTTGACTTGTCTGGAATTGTGACTGGTAGAAAATAATAGACTCGGCCCCTATTAGGTGGAACCTTATATTATAGTTGGCGTAATATGGATGATTAACACCTCTGCCTAACTCTTCGGTTATATAGGCGAGAGACTATCTATGTATGTATATTAAATCTACATATTATAAAGCTGAAGAGTTTGTTTGGTTGAACGCGCTAATCTCAGGAACTACAAGTTCGAATTTAAAAATCTTTATGCGTTGGATAGCCTATTTATCGAGGCAGGCTAAGCTATATAACACCACGCTACGACCAATAGGAGCGGAGCATCAATGAAAAATGTTGCAAAACGGGGAAAATGTCTAATGTGACGTAGACGAAGTTGCGCGGATCAGCTAGTAGAATAGATAATACAATTGTATATACTACTTACATATACATTATATATACACAATACAGTACCATAAATATACAATACGCAAATAATAGACATGTTGACAGGGTAAAAATAAGTAATACGAATTAGTCCACCTTTAGATTAGCAAAAAATATTGGACACCTATTTTTTGTTTTAACAAAACATAAAATATTTACTTAGATATAACGCATTAAAGTTTAAAGGGAGTAGGGGCTTGTAACGTCACTGTCCTATAAAATTTGTACCGACAAGTGAACTGACACGAAATTTAAACCCGTTGTATCTTCGTTATAATTAGGTTGTGTGACAAAAGAAAAATACGTGCCCATTATTTTTTACTAGTCTTAAAGACGGACTAAAATCTTTTTTTAGTCAACATGCCTATTATAAATGCGATCTTGAATTTGTTTGTTACGCTTTCAAGCCTTAACTACCTACTTGACTGATCATCATGAAATTTTACATACACGTTGCCAGAATTTCACAAAAGGACATAAGGTGTCATCCAATAAAAAATACAACTGCCGAGCGAAACCACGGTCAAAAGGTAGTATTCTATATTTCTATCATAGCTCTGCGAAATATGGTAAATAAAACATAAAGTAGGAAAGCGAGCTCCTCTCGTAAAAATATCGAATGGTTCGAGAACAGCGAATGTCCATTAACTTTTTGCATGTAGAACCATACGACACAACTATCTACGTTAGACTTCGTTAAATATGAGTTTATTGATATGACACATCTGATTCCGTTCGAGGCTTCACGATGACATAAACGTGTATAGGCGTAATAGTATTTTAAGCCTCTTACCCCGAAGGTGTATCCACGGACCTTTCACTATCTAGAATTTTAGTGCCTATGTATAGGTGACGAGCCTACTGCCGTTTACTTTCCAGATCACCTCCATGCTTCTATTGAAAATGTATGTACCTACAGACAAATCTAATAATACTTAGCAGTACCCAGGATTAAGGTTTTTTTCCTATATATCTGTAATGTGTGTGTGTTTATACATTAATATATTAACATTAAAAATATATGAAGCTCATTCAAAATGATCTCCATTGGCATTAATACAATCCTTTAAACGTTGAGGTTAGTTATCAATAGAAACACGCACTTTTTAAAATTCTTCAGTGCCAATCTTAAGGATTGGTTTAGGGACTCCAAATTATCATAGCGTTTAGAGCATGCCATACTCTCTAAAACTGACTATATATCACAATCCAGTGGATTAAACTAGATGACGGCCAGTTTTCAACTCTGATGAAGTCCAAAAAGTTCGTTTCCAACCACGCTTGGGTGGATCGAGATTTATGACCCGGTGCTGAAGTCTTGCTGAAAGGACCATTCTTGGCTATGGAACATAGTAATGTTAAGAGGCTTAACCACCATCTTAAGAATCGTATCTTGATCTACTTGTGACCATGACTTGACACCTTTTTCACAAAAATATGACATGTCGTAGTATTGCCATTTAATATTAAAATGAAGCACTACATGGGTATATGGACAATAATTTTTTTCAAGCACAAGGTTGTCTATAAAATATTTGCCTAGAAAATCAGAAGAAGGCATTGCAAGGTGTTTGAGTGCGTAGATTTATAAATGTCAACTTCAGTCGACGCATCACTGTGTTTGTTGTGTAAGTGTTTCTGAGCACCAGCGATTATGTAGTAAATATTTGGTTTTTTTCCTACTTTATTGTTAGGTTATGCAATCAATTACAGAGGTACAAATAGTTAGCTTGTGCATACAACACGCGGCAACAGATATATAGACGCGAACCTACGCTTCTATTTGTCATTGCATCGGGCCTCATTAGCCGAATTGATTTGAAATCCATCATTGTATGTATACGTACAGTGAGCTGCAAAAATGCACACCCATGTCAAAACTAAAATGGTATAAGCCAGTATTTGACACCATCCCAGAACATCGATACAAGAACTCTTAAGTAGTTTAGTTATATCGTGAAAAATGGCGGTGCACTACTATAAAATAAAAAAGTAAATTTCTTAATAACTTAATTTTGTTAAATTTACTTTAAACAATCTCTACTGAATGAACTGTCGGCCTCGATGGCGTAGTGGTTAGTGTAACCGACTGCCGCGCCTGAGGTCGCGGGTTCGATTCCCGCACAAGTCAAACATTTGTGTGCGTAAACATGGATGTTTGTCTTGGTCTGGATGTTTCTATGTATAATATGTAGGTGTGTATTTACAAAAAAAAAGTATATATGTATGTTTATCCATTGTCTAGTACCCATAGTACAAGCTCTGCTTAGTTTGGGCTAGACGGTGTTGTGTGTATGTGGTAGAATATTATGAATGTTATTACATTACTTATTTAGAAATAAAAATCAGTAAGTAGGTAACAACTACATTTGAATACAAGTGTACCGTCGATACCTTATATAGCCGTAATAAATAAAACAACGCCATCTAGTTCATTCATGTTCATTCTTATTCGAGTGTTCACAGCATTTAAAACCTTAAGGTATCCATGAAGTATTACAGGTGACTGTACCTATACATCAAATCAATTAGGCTAGTGAGGTAATAGACATTGGGCATTCAGTTAACAGCATCTGCCATTGGACAGCACGAATGGCGCCATAGTGGTTTGAGTCTTGCTACTGCCACCAGGCCGAATGTTGTAAGTTCGGTCTCTGTAGGACACAGGCATCTTCTCAATGTGAGGAGGGTTAGGCCACATTCTACTATGCTCCCCAGTTGGGGTTGGCAGACTTCACACATTTTCGAGAACTATATGGAGAACTCTCACAGATGATTCCTCACAATGTTTTCCTTTACTGTTAAAGTGAGCGATAATAATTAACAATTTAATATGCATCAACCTTCGAAAATTCAGAGGCGCTTCGGGATCCAACACGAGACCTCTGCGTGTCAGTCTAGCAGTCTCCCACAAGATGATCGCTATTTGTTTTGCTATTAATAAAAATCTTTAAAAAAGTCTAAGTAAAACAACTCTAAAATCGCCAACGATATATATGGTGTCTCAATATTATTAATTACCTTAATTTAGAAGCTTAGTTAAGATGACTATCTTATCTTGTGTGGGGGCCAGTCAGTACAGACCGGCGACACTTCGACCCAGTGAGATCTTTTGTGTCGATTTCTCCAATAACGACTGCCATAGATGTTCATGGCAACCGGGATCGACGGCTTAACGTGCTCTCCGAGTCACGGAGCAGGCGATAATTGTCAATCAATACGCACATAATTTCGAAAAGTCATATAATTGCCGAAAGTCAGAGGTGCGCGACGTGCATTCGAACCCAAGACCATCTGCATTGCAGTCTGTTGGTCTCCACACTGAGCTATCGCTGCTCATAAAGATAAGATGACTAAATCTTTAATAATTTTCACGCTTTTCATTAAAACTTAATTTGGGGTGATTATTTAGAAATGTAGCTCCGAACCTCGTTTAAATAGAGCACAGCTTTTTTTAAATGTTCGTCTGTTTGTCTGTTTGTTTATTCCGGTATGACACAAAAAACCATTGAACAGATTTTAACGCGGTTTTTAGTTTGGTAGTTACATTTGAAGTAGAATAGGAGATATGATGCAAATCGTTCTCCGAGTAAGTGCCGTGGCTGAACCGTAATTCACACGGGCAAAATCACGGGCTGAAACTACAAAAGCGATAAAATTAAAGTAAAAGTGGAATCTCTAAAATTATTTAGTAAGAAGTAATAAACAAATGTGTCAAACACATTTTTGTCAACCAGCCAGTCTACGCGAACGATGTCGCGAGCAAAAACTAGTGAAACAAAACTGTCAAAACCTTGGTAATATTAGAACTTAATATTACAGGAAAACTTCAAGCCCAGCTGCGAACATTTTATATACCTAACTTAGTTAAAGTTTTAATTGTTAAACAAAGGTAAACAATGTGTTTTGTTGAAGTCTGTTAATTGTTTCCTTCTTGCGAGAACAGTAAATAAAGTTCGCCAACAAACAACTAGTTGAACTGGCTCTTTTTTCCTTGTAAATTATCTATTATGACTTTGTTTTTATGAAGTTTATGTGTGTAAAGAATATTGTTTAATTAATCCCTTGAGCTACGGGCAACGGCCCGCCGGAGAACAGACGTAATTGGCTTTCTATTACTGGCATAGCGTTCCAGTAATTGACAGATTTAAGATTGTGTGAACAAATTCAAAGAATACCTAGACTAGGTACAATTTATCGATCATGCAACTTTATGTCGCGTATGAGAATTAAACCAAAAGTCGCCATTTGTACTCAACTTTTAATCTTTCTCTCAACTTTTAGTCTGCCATATTTTTCTTTTAAAATATACCAGACTAAAAATATAAAAATTATTAGGCATGCCATTCTCCGGAACATTTCAATGTATCGGAGAAAGGCATGCCCAATATTTTTTACGTTCTGGAGAAACGCACAAATATATCTACAAATAGACAAACTTAGAAAAATAATATGTTAAAATAATATGTTAAAATAATATGAAGCGTGCAGGTATAACAAAATTGTAGGGAGAAGAAAGCTGTAATTTCTACCTACTCTTCGGCGCAATAGTATCAAATCTATTGACAGCCAGGTAATTAAGAAAAGGTAATTAAGTAAGTATCTATCTTTAACGAAAGATACGTACTTATGGGAAAGGCCAATGAGTGTAATAATTTACTTTTAGTTTCGATTAATTACATACATCCATAGTATCACGCCTGTATCCCCAAAAAGATAGACAGATGGTTAAACCCATTTACGCCAGCTATGATTGTTTTAGGTCATACGTAAAAAACAGCTATTCAGAATTTCCTTGACTTGAGGGTCAAACCTGAGATCCCATGCCAGTGTCTATTAAAACGTAGTGGCATTACTTACAGCTATGCAGAAAAATTCAGCACATGGAGCATTACGATTCTTTCTTGATTTTTTTAACATGCCCTTTAAAAGTATCGTTTAATGGAACATAATTAAAATGACGAACTCACTGGAACAAAGGACGCATTGAAGCGACGACAGCACTGTTCATTGGGTGTCTTTTGTCTCGCTCTATCTCGTTGTAAGGAAGCGAGACATTACATAGCTCAGGTGCGACCACTTGGAAATTGCACCGAGTGGCACTTTTTGTTTTACGAGCGGAATTTAAGAGCTCCAGAAAAATGTGTATTTACGTAATATGAAGAAACAACACGGCTTTATGTCTCTGAGGGGTGATAAGACTTGTATATTTCGGCAATAATTATGGTACACTAAAATATTGTCCTACCAATACTGCCAAATTTTACCAGTCACAGTTCTAAACTCTGTGCTCCTACCAAGAATTCTCTAACACAAAAAACCATTAGTAGATTGTTCAACTCGTAAATCGAACCTGACCATTATGCACATCATTCGCATTCAGTACTGCTGGGCTAACGTTTCTACCTTTTTGTGTTAACAAAGCCATGGGTTATTATAAAACCGCAATCTACAACCTACTTATTAAAAGAAAGCTTCACCCAATAGTTACCATGTATAAATAAAATTACTATTATTGTGCCGTCACGCCTTGCTGGAGTCAACGTCCACCCACATAAACAACACCGCTTATTAATTTTAACGTACACTATTTACCTATATTACTAAAGCTAAAAGTCTATTCCATGACTGACATCAAGGACGGGCTTTTAAAACTGCCATTTTAACTTGATCCCTCGAACCTTACATATTCCATTGCACGACGGGTCACCAGATTCAGGCATATAACCGGTTTATCTTGAACTCACATTTCTCACAGTTGTAACAAGAGGGGAGATCACCATATATCTGAAATACCTCCAATAAGTTGCGTGAGTCACTCCCATAGAACCGCGACACACCATCAATCTTTTCGGTGGAAAAAAACATTAGTCAAAGCGAAAGAAACGTTTTCGTACAAACTTGAAGATCTGAGTATTATGGCTGTAATAAAATACAGATTCGTCAATTTAAGTAAACTGGCATTGTTCAGACATGAATGGCTTGTCATCACGCTTTTAAAGGGAAAGAAAGAGGTAATGTTTGGTAAATAAAGTTTATTTTAGTTAGATTATCATTTTCTTTGGATTGGAAAAATATTTAGTTAATAATTATACGGTTGTGCTCGCGTTGCTTTAAGCTTTGACCTCAACTAAGACTGTTTAGAAAAGCCACCTGTGGCGTCGGCAAAACATGCATATGTACATAGTACATACTTAGGCTCACAACTTTTACACAGAAAGGAAAGTACGGACTTCCACCTGCTACGATCCTAGCGTTTCTGCCTTTATGTTATACTTTAAATGGAGAAAGGACAGGTTGACACTTTAACCTGGACTTTCTCCAGAAACTCTTCGATCTCGTCAGAAAATGTTTTCCTATTACTTTCCTTTTCAACTGTCTCTTTAACACTCACACATACATTATTGGGCAACCTTTAATATCTATGTATTTATCACGTACTGAAACCATCTCTTAATACAGCATTTATTTTTCATTGTTGTTACTATAAATCTTATATTATGCCACATCACTCTCTTAACACATCCTTTACGAAACACGGCACATACTTTATAACACTCATATTTTACTGCATTCCTTCTACTCTAATATATTTTTTCCCAGTTTTACTACCCCACATACGTGTTAGCAACTCCAATATTCCATTATGATCAGCCAATTGTGATTTAATCGAGCCGTTTTGGCTGCTTAAAAATCGTGAAGAGGACCTCATTTACTTTGTTTCCTACAAACACTACTTCAATATTTGACCGTTCCCAGAAGATATAATATCTAAGTTACACAGCTGGCGAGATGTGGGCATAAAACATCTATATACACCCTTTAGAAGATATACCTACTGGCGTATCTCTACCTAATATATCACTTTATGTAACTCCAGCCATCTTTTGTTTTTCCACCATTATTAAAATTCCTTCTCCAATACGACATAATATATTAAGTACTCGAATTCCATCAACCTTAGAAATGACTTTAAAATCCCAGAGCTATAAAATTGTTATAAGAACAAAAAGCCGACATTATTCTGACGCTGGAAGAAATATTATAGTTTACAGACCCCGCAGATCTTGGAATGCGACAGTCGGGTTATAAAAAGTAAGCTTAGATGTCTGAACATCCATTACGGAGAACATTTTCTCGTGGATTCCATTTTGGCGGTTGAAGTTGTATAATTTACGGGAGTAGAGGTGAAGATTTGGGTTTTGGAAATGTTGCTTTATTTTGGAAGGTAAGTTTTCTTGTGTCAGATTTTTCAACCGTTTAGAAGTCTGTTCTGTAGACTAAAAATTGTCTTGATTTAATTGAATGTTTCGATGGACCTATTATTTTGGTATAGGTTTATTATTAATTTAGATCGTGTGTTAAATTTGCAGATTAATTAGAAGCCATCTGCATTGAAAAATCGTTGGTCCAAACTGAGTACTGATGATATAAACACACACTTATGTACACTTATAAAATAGGTATATCATAGCTTAGTTGGATAGATTAACTTGACTACTCTTATCTACACTGAAATAATGTTACACGATGACTACATCCATGACGCACTTTGCGTGTTTGCTTCATCACTGCCAGTCAACCAAATTCAGTGCAGAAAAGTTCGATTTTCCGTAACTAACGAATAAATGTGTGACTCTAAAATGGATGTTTCCTTTGTGACCGTTTAATGAAATTGTATTAAATATTTGTTACAACTGGTAATACTCTTCAATTACTTAGGGCACAGTGGAATTGCTTCTTAACCTTAGGATTTCCTTTCGCTCAATTTTGCTTACTGAAACGGGGACAATCTGACTGTGAATATACCGTCACTCGTCAGAAATCGCAACCAAGAAATCTTGATGAATAGTTCTAAGTTATATTGTTTTATATACATCGTAGACCGATAAGGAAAAAAACAAGTTACTCGTAAACAAATATTGAGGAAAGGTCGTCTACGTCACAACGTACTAATCGTAGTTAATACCATCTACTTTAATTGATAGCAGTTATTTATGGAGCTTGTAAACTATTTCGATTAGAATACCTACAACAAATAGAACAAAATGTACTTAGGTGCTAAAGAGACCGATGATAGGTCGTTAGTTAGAGACTGCAATTGATGAAATATAAGATAAGTATTTAGGACTGGCTTTTACTGTTCACGAGTCTGGTTTATTTTATAGTTTCTGTTGTAAGACTGTTTCTGTCCAAGTGTCGTCGTCGAATTTACTGACTATTCCCTCGTTTATTATGAGAGCTACGACATGTATGACTTAATTCGTAGCTATCACAAAGTAAGGGGTGGAGGGAAAAGTCAATCACGACTTTAACAAACCGTATCATTGTTTTAAAACCCTTTAAGTACTTACTGTGAAGTATAGTAATCTGCATTTACTATTCGGTTAAGATTAAAATTTTGTGCACAATAGATCAATACATAATCATTTTACGCACGTAGTAGAGGTAACAACAAGATAGCTGAATTAACAGAGGCAGAGGTTAAAATAGACCAGAAAGGTAGTAACTACAGCGATGCCTAGTAAAAGTAGGGTAATGTTTATGTGAAGAGGTTAAAAAGAGAGCATTTTCATCTGTAAATTTTCTACTGTGTATGACAAGAATCCGCCAACCAAACAAGATCAAAGACCGCCGCAACCAAAAAAGATTGCATATACCTAATTTTTAAACCAGGGCGGTATAACGACACGTTAATAAAATCTAAAATTTATTTTCTTTGCTGCCTTTGATTCCCTCCAGCAGTAATCTGTCGACGAAGTCACGCAATGTATATCTATGCGGATATTTTCTTATATTCTACTCATCCATGATATATCATAATCTTAACTAATATTATAAATGCGAATGTGAGTTTGTTTGTTTATTACGCATTCACGCTTTAACTACTCGATCGATCATCATGAAATTGCATGCGTGCATGCGTCAGAGGTACAGAAAGGGACTAGGGACCTTTTATTCAGGAAAAAGTAGTGTTATTAATTTAACCTAAAATCTAGTAGCTTTATAAAAGCTTAAGCATTTGAAACAAGTTATCAAAAAATATATTTTCCTTATTAGTCTTTAAACACGAAGGTATATTTATAATATTCGAATCGTGATTATTTCAAATTCGGAAGGTTCAACTTGAAATCCAATATTCTCGTTCATTTAAATAACGTCTGCTGACAAGATTTCGATTTGGCCGATACAATTATAAAGTATGTTCTGATATTTCTTTGATGACTTCTGTAAATACATCTTGCTTGTTGAACTTCATCGAATTGAAGGGAGCTAGTGTATTCCGGTGTTTATTAGTAGGAATATGATATAAGATGAGAATGAGACATGCTTTAAGGAACTGTAATTTTAGGGAATACAGAAAAAAAGCAGATATAGAGGATACTTAAGACATTTTTATACACAGCTGTTATATAAGCAAAGAATAAGGTTATGTACATAGTCTACGAATCAGGCTTTGATGTCATATCAATGTGTCAATGGACAAAATCCTGTCTTGTGCTCTGAGCTTAAAAAAATCTGACGATTACATTTTAATTTTTTGCACTAGGATGTATCTCTTATTAATACTGTTAAAATAGTATAGTAGTCTATTAAACGTTATATGTGAACTGAAATACAATAATTTATGTTTTATTTGAAATTTATTTTAATTTAGGAGGATACCATTTATGATACTGGGACTATAGTGGTTACTCAATGCAGACTAGATCGTAACAAAAAGAGAGAATTTTATTAAGAAAATTGTTTCTCAGAATGCAATTAACGTTACGTATACGTAAAAAAATCAACGATGCATGCATTAGATTAGTGCTATACAAACACATTTAAACGCTTTGAAAATTTAATAGAGCTTTGCAAATCAGTAATTATGTATAAGATGGGTTGTTGAATCCCAAATCAAACCGTACATACTATTAACAAATACCATGCAAATAAACTCGTTAACTAAAGCTAAACTATTTCCTTTCACATAATCAACTAAAAGGAAAAGATTACTAAAAGAACTCGATTGTACATTAGGCCGATTTTGATTCTATTCGACTGACTTGTGATAAATTTCAATAAAAAAGTAAGAAGTTTATGAGGAGCAGTTTCGGCACGTAATAAGTTTTAAGTTATTGCTCTTAGACTGGTGGCTAACGTCCAATGTAAAATATTTGGTGCTGGAATATGTAAATTTTTTTTAACAAAATTTTGTATGTACCTAAACACTTTTTGTCGTAGCTATGATGTAGAGGTTAGTTATAAAGACCAGAATAACTCAATAGTGAATAAAATAGGTTACAGATAGAGAAAAAGATAGATAAATATCTTTAGTTATAGTTTAAGATATGGGTCACAGTCGGGACGAAAATAACGAAATTTTAATATGAATAAATTTTTGTTTTGTTTATGTAAACCAGTACAAGATATTAATACCTAATACCCTTTGATCATCAGAATTCATTTTAATTTAGAACCAGCTTTTATTCCTTGTGAACAATACTTCTTTCTAACTTAAAAGTACGATATGATCTTTTCTGTATCTTCTGACAACGAGTATGCGAAATATTTTGTAATGATCAGTCGAGTAGTTAAGGAAAGCGTAACAAACAGATAACAAATATATAATCCTAATTAATACTATAATAATAATAATAGTAATAACATGCCTAAATCTACAATCACAGTCATACAAAAAGCCGTTCTTCTTAACACATGTCGCGTCACACGTAAATTTCTTGCATCATCTACTTCTTAACTTTCCCCCTCTGGCACACTGGGTTAAGGCCCGTGTGTCAGGTTTTTACCCCTTTGAAATAAAAGGGAGATTAAATATAAAACAAAAATAATAATAATATTCTATCACATACACACAACACCATCTAGCCAAAACTAAGCAGAGCTTGTACTATGGGTACTAGACAATGGATAAACATACATAAATACTTTTTTTTTGTAAATACATACATATTATACATGGAAACACACACACCAAGACAAACATCCATGTTCATGCACACAAATTGACTGATGATTTGCCTTGTGCGGGAATCGAACCCGCGATCTCGGGCGTGGCAGTCGGTTACAGTAACCACTACGCCATCGAGGCCGACGAAATAAATAAAATTACTATAAATGCAAACATTCGCATTTATAGTATTAGCTTTGATTTAAACACACAAACTCACATGAGTTTGTGTGTTTGTTACGATTTGATACTTTAACTATAACTCGACTGATCATTACAAAATTTCACATACACGTTGTCAAAGGAACATATCGTACTTTTAAACTAGAAAGAAGTACTGCTCACAAGGGATAAAAACTAGTTCTAAATTAAAATGGATTCTTATGATAAAAAGATGTATAATAATATATTTTACTGGTTTAAATTAATGAATAAAACAAAAATTTATTAACCTCCGAGTCTTCTTCGAAGAGGTTAATGAAAACACTATGTGGGTATGTGTGTCTGTCTATTAGTGACAGGCATAACTCTGGAACCACTAGACCGATTGAGTTGTAACTTGATGTGCAGATACCTTGGAGTCATACCTCGGTCAAGTTTGAATATGGGCCCTGTGAGTCAAAAGATCCCCGAGATATAGGGGTCATTTCTTTTCATTACTTTTACATTTAAGACGAAGAGGTTGAATCCTGGGTTTTTATACCCATCTCGTTTATATTGAAATTTCGCACACATATTGTCAGGAGAACAGAAAAGGACATATGGTTCATCTAGAAAAAAGTACTGTTAATAATCTAACAACCTACGTTTATGCGAGCGAAGCCGGAGCCAAATCAAACACAAAAGTAAATAAAAAGAATTGCCATGTCAGACAACAGAAAATGCATTATCCGCGGACATTCGTGGCCGGCATGGCGTTGAATATGTTTTGGAATAAAATGTTAATAATTAGAGTAGGTACATCGTCAAAACGTAAAGTTTGTTCTCTCTAATAAACTTGTACAAAGTGTAGTAGAGCGAGATGCGGGCGCTGGCGTGCCTTTGATGCCTTTGATATCAACACTACTGACGAGAGCTGCGTTTTAGAATATCCTCCATGTTTTCATTTTGAAAGGACTTTTGTGTGCCTTAATTATTTTTGCTACATTCATAGAGTCACGCGTGCTTGTGTTGTGCATGTGTATGTTTAAATACAATTACATACATAGTTACATACATACTTAGTTTTACGCATATATCTGTCAAGGGGTAGGCAGCTACCTTTTAGGAAATATGGTCGTATAGCAACCACATTTCACGTTTTGGTTTTAAGGGAGGTACTACGGGTAAGCCTATTGCTGTCTGACGCACACAGTCGCTGATCCCGTGCTGCTATGTACAGCAGTCGCATTCTGTATCGCTGAGCCAATTAGGCATTTAACTTGTCACGCGACATGCGCCCAGACGCTGGCCGCAGAAAATTTTGGCGTCAAATGTCAAATGACGCAATGACCGGTTCGATCAAATGACGACACTTGACTTGTTTTTTGTTTTTTTAAGGCAATCGCGTGACGGGAATAACGAAACAATTTTTATTTTGGAAGCTAGCCGTGACTACAGTTCTAAAGCTTTGTTCATTCTGAATCATCACAAATTATATTTAGATATTGCCCGCGACTTCGTCCGAGTGGAGATCTGTTATATTGCAAACTCTTATTTAAAAAGAAAACTTCAAGGATAGTGTTTTAAAAATTATAATCTCCCTGACTGAGTAGTTTGGGCTGTGCTTTGATCGATTCTTAGTGAATGAATTTCATTACAACCTTTCTTAATATTTGCCTACGTTGCATAAAGGACGTCTGCAAAATTTCAAGCCTTTTTTTTATAATCTCCACACTATGATTCCCTGTGTCGTATGGGTTGTGTGTTGATAATCCGTCAGTCAGATTATCCTTTAACATATTTAGATAAACACAATTAAGCTTCGGTAATTTTGCCAAACGTAATATTATGTTTAGAAATTCGTGTAATTAAATGGTATTTGAAAACGTAATATAATATAACAAATTGAAGATCCATCGATTTAATTATATTACGGCTTCTCGTCACTGATCTCTTCACACTGATTAATGAATTATGAACTACGTAAACTTAGATGGTTGAAATTGTTTGTAATTTCCGGATAAATGTAGGTTATAGAATATGTTTGACTGCTCGAATGGCGTAGCGGCTTCTGTGGTCACATGGTCATTGCCACGGCGCTGAGTGTTGTGAATTCGATAGCCACACGGCAAAAAAATTTGTCTGATTCATAAAAGATGTGCCGAGTCCAGGCCATTCTTTGTTTCTGTTGTTCAAGGAAACATTAACAAATATTCAAATGTTTGTCTAGTCCCCCACGACACATAACTTATTACTAGAGAGGGAGTATAAATAAAAAATTTGCCAAGTTTTCTGCAAATATTTAAATCTGGAATTAGAATGCCACTTCAATAGTACCAACCGATATGTAGCGCCGTGGTAGTCTAATGGATAAAGCATTGGACTTATCATAGAGAGCTCACGGGTTGAATTCTCATCGATTGCCAGGAAACACACTCGTACCACATGATAACTTGTAATTTGCAACCTAAATTGCGAGTAAGCTTAAACAGAACTAAAAATAGTCAATGGTGGAGGTAGGAATAATACAACAATGATTTGATAATCGGTTTAAAACCAATAAGTACCATGCATTCATACCAATTCTCGAAATTTCCGTTATCGTTTTTCTCATAACTGATAAGAATCTCCGAAGTTCATCCTAACAAATATCATCTATACTAACATTATAAAGAGGAAATATTCGATTTTTTGTTTGTAAGGGTTTAACTCAAAAACTACTTAACCGATTTTAAAAATACTTTCACAATCACAAAGCTCTATTATCAGCAAGTAACATGGTATACGTTTTATTTAAAAAAAAGTACTGTTACTAACATAGCCTAACCTAGTTTTATGCGAGCAAAGCCGCAGGCAAAAGCTAGTAATATTATAAATGCGAATGTGACTTTGTTTGTTTGTTACGCTTTCACGCCTCAACTACTGAATCAATCAGCATAAATTTTTGCATACACATTTCCAGAGGTATAGGAAAGGATATAGGGTATCTTTCAGAAAAGTTCTATAACCGAAGTATTACGTTTATTGACAAAATCTACATTATAGCGAACGAAGACGCGGGCCAAATATACTGTAGTAAGTTCTTTTTTATCTACCCGTTTGTCATTACTCTGTCAAAAAATCCTTTATTAACATGAAAGGTCGTATGCAATATGTGCTCGGAGTCCGCCTGATTAAAAATTGGAGCTTAATTTTAACTACTTCGCATGTGAAAGAGAGTTTCATTAAGAGATTATCTGTGGACTGTCTTTATAAATTCGTTCGCATAGAATTTTGGTAGATACACTACATAATATTAAGATGGCAGCGTGTGTAGTGGTTTATGTGGTCGTCTCGTTACTGCCGCCGCGCCGAGTGATGTGGGTTCGATACCCACTCGGGACAATTGATTCGTGTAATCCACATATTTGTCGGCCTCGATGGCGTAGTGGTTAGTGTAACCGCCTGCCACGCCTGAGGTCGCGGGTTCGATTCCCGCACAAGTCAAACGTTTGTGTGCATGAACATGGATGTTTGTCGTGGTCTGGGTGTTTCTATATAAAATATGTACGTATTTACAAAAAAAAAATGTATATATATATGTGTTTATCCATTGTTTAGTACCCATAGTACAAGCTCTGCTTAGTTTGGGGTAAATGGTGTTGTGTGTATATTATATTATATATAGTTGTGCCGAGTCTGGGTGATCTTGTTTCCGTTGTTTGAATGTTTGGAAAGCGCCCCGCAATATAGGATCAATTCCTACTGTGGATGTTGTCATTTTTAAACAGAGAAAAGAGAATTAACCTATTGAGTCGCGGCAAACCGGTGGCCAGACACAATACATTTTTAATTATGTCTGGTATTCTAAGATTTGGCAGATTACACAACATAAGTAACAAATTACTATGGAGAGAGAACAAAAAAGTATATTACTAGTAATTATTATTGGTATTGTGTGTATGTGATAGAATATTATTATTATTAATATTGTAGCCAACATACTTAACAGCATAAATATATTAAGACAAAGCCATAAACTAAACATTATTTTGTTAAAGAAAAGACTTCATATGATATACTAACTTTTGCCCGCGGCCTCGCTCGCGTAAAAGTAGATTAAATTAGGTTATGTTAGTAACAATACTTAAAAAAAAATATTGCCTATGTTATTCGGTGATAATATAGCTTTGTAATGGTGAAGGAATTTTTAATATCGCTTGTGTAGTATTTGAGTTAAATACTTACAAATAAACAAACAAAAAATTAAATATTTCTTCCTTTTAATTTTATATTATATAGTATAGATATAAATAACAATAGAATTTCAATAGACCCTATTGCAGGATCACGACTGCTTGCGTTAATCCAAGAACATGTTGGCCCTGCTAAAAATCTGACCTGAAATATCTGACACTACAATCTATAACTATACAAGTTGGCATCTACAAAGGTCATCGTGTTTCACATATGCACAGTAAAAGTATAAAACTCGGGCTCGCGAATTCTATTACGCAAAACAGTTTTTCCGCCCGGTGCGCGCCGGGCGTAAAAAATCGCCGGGCGCTATACAGCCTACTGGTCCAAAGTCAAAGTCAAAGTCAAAAATCATTTATTCATTTAGGTCACAAAGTAACACTTATGAACGTCAAAATATATGGGTTAGTGAGTTTACTAAGTTACTGAAGCTACATTTAGGTTAGTTGCTAGGTTCAGGCAAAGGGTTGAGCCTATGAGAAGAAACCTGCAAGAAACTCACGGCCACTCTTTTAAATCGCCAATTAAATATAATTTCAGTATTTTACAACTCAGATTAACAAGGTGTTGCAGCCATTATGCCATATACTACAGACTATAAAAAAACTAAAGATAAAAACAGTAATAACTTAATAATATTATAAAGATTAAATAATTTGGGCTAAGGTATATGTTTTAATATAAATCTAAAATAGGCAGTAAGATGGCATGATGGCGCATACACTTACACTTTGTGACAATGCAAAGGCAGTCCGTGACTAAATGCGGTTATGCATTTATATTCTTCAATAATAATCAAATTAAGAAACAAGTTACTTGTTAACTTCACAAATAATCACGAGGTACCTCTACATTACTAAATTGACTTAAAAGTAATACAGATCTTTAAATCCTGTATGCAACAAGCAACTAGTTCCATGAGTTTTTGTCATTTAAGTAGTCGTTGACTGAATAATAACCCTTCCGAATAAGTTGTATTTTAACGGCGCTTTTAAATTTAAGTAATGGTAAATTTATTATGTTAATAGGCAGTTTATTAAAAAAACGTATACCGAGTCCCGCAAATGTATTGTGAACTTTATGTAAACGATGATATGGGCCTACTAACTTATGCTTATTTCTAGTGCTTACGTTATGGATATCACTATTCTTATTATATAAGTGAATATTATGTTTAATAAACATAATGTTAGCATTTTTTTTTTATTACCATTTAAATTTTTTATTTTTATTTTATTTTCTTTGAGATAACAAACAATTGCGTAATGCGCTTAATTCTAATACAGTATTGAATCTTAAAGTAGACTTATGTAATCACGCAACCAACACCGTTATCTACAACTTAATATATTTTAAAAGAACTTAACAAGTAGCAAGCAACTATGGCAAACATGTGTCATTGAAAGATAGTTGATATTGAATATAAAAAGATAAAATTAAGTTTATATAGGTAATGTTAAGTAGGTATATGTTATGTCACTTATATATAACACTAAAGTATTTCTAATATTAAAATATTACACAAATTTGTTCATTAGCTGTTTTTTAAACTGAAATAGGGACAAAGCAAATATGTCAATATCAGTGAAATTATCGTTATAACTTTTCATTAAACGTCTTAAAGGCGCCCGCTCACCAGCGTTTGTCCTGCTCGGTATAGGAGCAAATAGTTTATGAACGTATGTGTCACGGATACGTTGCGAGCGACTAGGTATGCGAAAATATATTTGGTTTATCAACTTATCACAGTCTAGTTTATTTTGACAAATCTTATAAAGAAACATTTGGTCAAGGTACATTCTTCTATGTTTGAGAGTCATAAGAGAAAATTTATTGAGAAGTATTTCATATGGTAACCGTTTCCGTTCAACTTTATAATTCAAGTAACGGAGAAATTTGCGTTGTACTAATTCTATTTGGTCATTATATTTATCATATAGAGGGTTCCAAATACACGTGGCATACTCCAGCTGCGACCGAATGAGGGACTTGTATAATAACAATAAAGTAGCAGGCTTCTTGAACAAAGTACAGGTACGTCTAACAAAACCAAAAAGTTTAAAGGCCTTGGCAGTGATATAGTCTACGTGGGCATCAAAGTGTAATTTTGAGTCAAAATGGATGCCTAGGTCTTTTATTAATGAGACTCTATCTAAAACCGTACCACAAAGAGAGTAAGGGAAATTGATGACATTTAATTTCTTGGTAAAAGTGATTGATTTGCACTTAGATAGACTTAAGTGAAGTTTGTTAGCAAGGCAATAAACTGAGAATCTATCTAGGTCCTCTTGCAATTTGACACAATCTTCGATGGATCCTATTTTTCTAAAAACCTTTAAGTCATCAGCGTACAGTAAAAATTGACTGTTTAAGAAACATTTGTTAATGTCATTTATGAATAGAACAAAGAGCAGAGGACCCAAGATGGACCCCTGAGGGACACCGGAGGTAACGGTGGTGACATCAGAAGAGAACCCCTGAACCACTACCTTTTGAGTTCTATTTTGGACATACGATGCAAACCAACGGAGTAGATTACCACGAATGCCGTTATACTCGATTTTTTGCAAAAGCATTGCATGGTCAACCTTGTCAAAAGCCTTGCAAAAATCAGTGTAGATTGAGTCAACCTGTATTTGGTTATCCATACATTCAAACAAAAAATTTGAGTACAAGACTAGGTTACTTAATGTCGAGCGATTTTGAACAAAACCATGTTGCTCAGGAATTAGGATATTGTGTAACGTATGGTAAACCGCATTGTGGACCAGTCTCTCCAAGACTTTTGACATGGCTGACAGCAATGATATTGGACGATAATTAGAAATATCATTCTTAATGCCACTTTTAAATACCGGTGTGATATTAGCAGTCTTCCATGCTTGTGGCATAATGCCTTCCTTAAGGCTACGGTTAAATAAATAAGAAAGTGGAACACTCAACGACTTGGCGGTATGTTTCAGAAAGAAAGGGGGTATCCCATCCGGACCAGAACCTTTAGTTATGTCTAAAGACTTCAGTGAAGAAGCTACAGTATCTTTAGAGAATGACAGATCAGATAAAATGACTTGACCGTGTACCGGTGCCTCCAAGCTTTCGGTAATTGTGTTATTAATAGGTTCATAAACCGAGCTGAAGAACTTTGAAAACAGCTTACAAACTTGCAAGGGACCGGTACACACCTCACTGTTATAAGACATAGTGTTGGGTATACCTACATTAGTTGTACGACTTTTCACAAACGACCAGAAATGTTTTATATCTTTTTTTAGGCTAGTTTCAATTGAGTTTAGATATTTATTAAAGCACTCAGCAGAGAGTGCCTTGAATCTCTTACGATATAAGGAAAATTGCTCATAGTTGGAACAATTTTTATACTTCTTCCACTTGACCCATGCCTTTTCTTTGTTTTTAAAAATGTGTATCAATGGGCGAGAAAACCAGATAGGATATTCATTGGACTTGACTGGCCTCGCCGGTACATGAGTTTTAATAACTTCATAAATATGTTCATAGAAACTATTAACTGCAGAATCCAAAGTAATATGGGCCAGAAGTGTGCTCCAGTTAATTTTATCAATATCCTTATTAATAGCAGAATAGTCTGCTTCTATAAAACGATATCGCGGTACCGACAATTGAGGCATTACTATATGAGAGAACTCGAACGAACTAATCGTTAAAAAAGGTGGGTGTAAATTATCTATAGGTATTAATGGCATAGGGGCAAGCACACATTCACAAAAATTATTAGATATTAATAAGTCCAAGGTGCGGTCTAAGTTATTTCTAATATTATTATACTGCTTACAATTTATAGTCGATAAAAAATTAAGTAATACACTGTTCAAAGAGCTGCTATTGCTATGTATACGGGGCATAAGCGCGGGTGTGTTATGTCCAATCCATTCGATATATGGCAGATTAAAATCTCCAAACATAAATATGTCGCCAATAGTATGACAAGATAATTCTCTTTCAAGGAGATCGAATAACGCTTGGTATGTCGGTAACGATTGATTAGGTGGTATGTATAAACCGCACACAATGTGATATCGATTACTTGACTTTAAACTTTAGCAGAACATAGTCTATATTAGGTGGCATAAAGTTATTATAATAATCGTCCTGACAAAGTACATTATTAGATAAAACGATACGCGATGCGTGTAAACCACGGCGTACCGCTATTAACACGCCTCCACCGTCAGATTTGCCACACAGAACACGATTTCTATCACAACGATACACTATATACCTCGAATCGATAAATTCACGGTCTTCAATTTCAGGTACCAACCATGTCTCCGATAAAATAATAATATCGTGAGAATCGGTTAAGATATTACTATATAAGGTATTTAACTTTGTTCGTAGCCCGCGGCAATTTTGGTAATAAAATGATATGTTACTGGTCATTGTGTAGACAATAAGTGTAAATAAATAATACTAGCATAATTATATACAAGTAACTCACCCTATTTCTCAGCCGGAGAAATACATGGCGTACATTCATAACACAATACAACAGGAAACATTTATGTGTGTCAACGATACGACCAAATTTAAAACCTAAATAATATTTATTTATTGTAACCAACACCCTAGATATGTAATACATCAACACAATGTTATTAATACAATGTGTATATTGTAAAAATAACTGCCAAACTAACAAATATTTAACACAATAACTCCCGTAACCATAAGTAATTTGCTTAAACGAATAAAGTAAATATTTGGTCTTAGTTAAATTTACGAATGCGTAATATGTATAACAAAAATAAAGTATATAGTGTGAAATTAAGTGCAAATCCAACAAATATTCGATACGAAAGTTTTTATATTTATAAAATATGTTGACGACGGTATAGATAAAAACAGTGGCAAACGTGAACACATACCTTGTAGATGCACAGAGTAATGTTTGATGCAGAGCTCGCATGTAGAACATAATATTGTGGTAAACATTTATAAGATAATAATGTACGTTACGTTTGATAATTCCACTGACATTTTTATAACAAAGTGAACACGCATTCAAAATAGTGAGATGTTTAACTTTTAGGCACATAAGGTTTAAGTTTAGATAAGTCTTTTTCTGCTCGAATGGCGATGACAGCAGTAGGCACGTCGGCTCTAGTGAGAATAACACCGTGCTTGATCCAGACAAATCTAATTCCGATCTCTTTAGCAATAATCCGGACTCGGCGAAATAACGTTTTGTTTTGCAAAGTTAAATGTTCATTTAAGTAAATCTTCTGCGATGGTCCTTGTATATTGATCTGCTCTGATGTGACACCTTTGTTGAGGCGAACAGCTGAGATGAAGTTGTCTCTAATTGCTTGAGAAGAAAATTTTACTATGATGTTCTTGGGGCGTGAGTTGTTAGGATTACTCTGTGGTACACGATGGATGGCAGTGACGTCACTGACTGATAAAGGTTGCTTTATAACTTTTGCTATGGTTTCAATAATTGTTGTCAGATTTTCGCCTCGCTTTTCAGGCAGATTACTTATTTCAAGATTACTGCTACGAGCTCTTTGTTCCATGGACGAAATTTTCGCTTCCATAGCAGTAAGTCGGGGTTCATATGTTAAGGCACTCTGTTCCAGTACCTGCACGCGGCTTCCGAGCTCCTGCATACCTTTCTCAAGATCATCATATTTGTTACTGAGGTAATTGAGAGATTTTTTCACATCTCCAATTTCATCTATCATCTTGACAAAGTTAGCATCCTGCTTAGCAAACCATGTCTCCATCATAGACAGCACTTGGTCTTTAAACGACTTGAATTCGCGTCGAATTTCCGATGCCTGATCTTTTCGCATTGTGATGTAGGAAGGTGGCGATTCCTTATCAATAAGTGATCCATCTATTCTCATGTTTCCCTGCTCAGGTCCATCTTCTATGTCATATTGCCGTTTTGTAAAGAAATGAGAGCTATTATGTCAATTAACAGAGTGAGAATAAGTATAAATATATAATTTAGGGAGAATCTTAACTAATCCTATCCAGTGGCGTGCGGTTCATAAAGACAAAAAGACACTGCCTTTTTTTTATTATTTTTTACGTGGGGGAATGCAATAACGCATATCCCTCCGCGGGGGCGGGCGGAGGGATTATGTCGGACTCGCCGGGGTAAAAGAAAGATGTTAAAAGATAATGTACCTCCCGGAATACCGACTAAACCTACCACGGTGTTCCTCGACACAACCACTATCGACGGGGCCGCGCGAATCGCTTTCGCATGCGGTCGCGATCCCGCCAAGGTTACGGCCCGCCGTATGAAACGGCAGGCCACTACACAAAAGACCTACCCAAAATAGGCACTTCTAACATTATAAAAACCCTACTTCGACTCGATACAGAGGTGCGCGTGAGAACACGCACGCCGCCTCTCGGACCTGGTGCTGAACGGATGGCGGGCAGGCCCACAAAGCCCGCCACCCCCAGGTCAAACCTCAGGGTGGCTGGAGGTCATCGCGCGCCCTACGGCGCCCGGCTCTGCGGTTGGGGAGAGGGTTTAAACGCTCCCTCTCCCGCTCCGCCGCCTCCTTGATGGAAATTACTTCCTCACAAAAGGAGGCGACGGCGTTCCACGACCTCTCACTCCGGACCTTGCCGCCTTGATTGCGGCAAGACACGGTACAAAAAAAAAAAAAAAACAACACTGCCTTTTTTTTTTTTTTTTTTTTTTTACGTGGGGGTATGCAATGACGCATATCCCTCCGCGGGGTGGGCGGAGGGATTATGTCGGACTCGCCGGGGTAAAATGAAGATGTTGAAAGGATAATGTACCTCCCGGAATACCGACTAAACCTACCACGGTGTTCCTCGACAAAACCACTATCGACGGGGCCGCGCGAATCACTTTCGCATACGGTCGCGACCCCGCCGAGGTTTCGGCCCGCCGTATGAAACGGCAGGCCACTACACGAAAGACCTACCCAAAATAGGCACTACTTCACCTACTGTCTCCCCCCTAGAGGGGAGACGGACTCGACACAGAGGCGCGCGTGGGAACACGCACGCCGCCTCTCGGACCTGGTGCTGAACGGATGGCGGGCAGGCCCACAAAGCCCGCCACCCCCAGGTCAATCCTCAGGGTGGCTGGAGGTCATCGCGCGCCCTCCGACGCCCGGCTCTGCGGTTGGGGAGAGGGTTTAAACGCTCCCTCTCCCGCTCCGCCGCCTCCTTGATGGAAATCACTTCCTCGCAAAAGGAGGCGACGGCGTTCCACGACCTCTCACTTCGGACCATAGACTGAACTACGGCCGAGAGCGAGAGGGCAACCGATCCGACTGCCGCGATCAAATCACGACGCTGCGATGCCCAGGCGGGGCAAACCGCCAAAGTGTGCAGCGCCGTGTCCTCAACAACGTCGCGGCAGTCGCCGCAGTGGTGACAACCGGGCGTCTCTTGCCGGCGTATACGACACAGGAACCGGCCAAAACATCCGTGGCCAGTCAGAACCTGTGTCAGCCGGAAGGTGAGGGCGCCATGCCGCCTCTCCAGCCACTCCTCAAACACGGGACTTAAACAACACTGCCTTTTTTTTTTTTTTTTTTTGAGGGGGGAAATGCTCCTGATGCATACCGTCCCACTCGGGGGGCAGTGGGACGGTTATGTCGGGCTCACCGGTCAAGATGACACGACCGGCATACCGACTAAAACCCCCCTGTGCACCGTCACCTCACCTTGACGGGTGGGCCGTTGGAACCTGATACGACATCAACGACCCACCCAGTGACTGCCCACGCCCTGCGGGCACCAACAATGGCGGCGGCGTCTGGGTGCACCAGAGACGCCGCCACTACGCAGAAGGGTGAGGGTGGGAGAGTAAATACCCCGATCTCCCACCCTCAGCCCTACTCAGGGTGGCATCAGGCGCGCATCGGCGCGCCGACGCCGCCCAGTTCGCCGGCGACGGATCGGGTCAGCGAGGAGACTTTCCTCCCTGGCCCGCTCCGCCGCCTCCTTCTGCGAGATGACGTTCTCGCAGAAGGAGGCGACTGCGTTCCAATTCCTGTCGCTGTCGGCCATGGAGCGGATTATGGCCGATAGCGAGAGATCCGCACCGATGGTCTCGACGAGGGCACGACGCTGCTGCGCCCACGCCGGGCAGAACTCCAGCGTATGCTGCGCCGTGTCCTCGTCACAATCACAGTGGTGACAGGCGGGACTCGATTCCCTCCTCGCGACCTTGTGCAGGTAGTATCCGAAGCACCCGTGCCCGGATAATACCTGCACCAGCCGGAAGGAAAGGGTCCCGTGCTGTCGCCACACCCACAACGAAAGGACCGGCCGGAGCGCCTCCACCGTGCGAAAACCCGCACGTGGAGCCTCCAGCCGGACTGACCATCGGGCCACGATGGCTCGTCGAGCGGCCTCGCGCCACTCGCGCACCTGCTCGAGCAGAGGGCGACCGCCTCCGCCTGCCCGAAATTCGGCCGCTCGACGATAAACGTCGGCGAGCACTTCCGCCTCCAAATCCCACGGGGGAGTACCGGCCAGGGCGCATGCCGCGTCTGCGGACACGGTGCGGTAACCGCGTATTGCCCTGACCGCCAAAGTGCGCTGCGGTCGGCTTAACCGCGCGCGGTTCTGGGCGGTCAGGGACCCCGCCCACACCGGTGCGCCGTACAGCGCCATCGACCGGACTACCCCCGTGTAGAGCCTCCGGCACGCCAAACTGGGTCCGCCCAGGTTGGGCAATAATCGCCCCAGGGCGGACGCCGCGCCGTCCAGCTTGGGCTCGAGCTGACGGAAGTGCTCGTCGAAGAGCCATCGTCCATCCAACACCAGGCCCAGATATCTCATCTGGGCCTGAACCGGTACGAGGACCGAGCCGACGGTGATCGAGGCGCCGGCAGGTGGCCCGCGACGGGGCCCATGGAACAACAGGGCCTCCGTCTTGGTGAGGGCCACCTTAAGCCCCAGCGCCTCGATTCGCCCGACCACCTGAGAGACCCCCGTGGTGGCCAGGCGAGCCGCCTCCTCAAAGTTGCGACCCCGGGCTGCTACCAACGTGTCGTCAGCGTAACAGAATACGCTCAGCCCGGGGGGCAAGACTCCGCGCAGGGCCCAGTCATAGCCGATGTTCCACAGGAGAGGGCCAAGGACGGACCCCTGTGGAACACCGCGCGATATCGCCCTGCGCACGACGTCGCCTGCTCGGTCCTCGCACAGCACGGACCTCCGCTCCAAATAGTCTGCCATCAGCAGCCTCAGGTATGCGGGCACCCCATGGAACCGGAGTGCCTCCCCGATGCTGCCGAATGGCAGAGTATTAAATGCGTTGGCGATGTCTAAGGACACCGCCAACATCACGCCGCCTCCCCTGACGGCTTCCTCGGTCGCGGCCCTCAGGGCCAAAATGGCGTCGATCGTCGAACGCCCGGCGCGGAAACCAAACTGGGCGTCCGACAGATCGGGCCCCACCTCCTCGAGGTGCCGGACGATGCGGGCAGCGAGAATCCTCTCCAGCAACTTCCCCGCCTCGTCCAGCAGTACGATAGGCCTGTAGGCCGCGACCGAGTCCAGGGCTCTCCCCGGCTTGGGCAGGAGCACCAGCCTCCCCACCTTCCAGCACTCAGGGAACCTCCTCGACGACAGACACGCGTCAAACAGTTCCCTGAGGCGGTCGCCCATGTGGTCAAGGGCAAGGGCCAACACTCGGGCCGGAATTCCGTCCGGCCCGGGGGCGGTCCGCTTCGAGCGGATGCGCAGAACGGCCGCCCCCATCTCCGCCTCCGTGACAGGCGGAACCACCACGTCCTCCTCGTTGGCCTCCCGGACTTCGGCCTCTGCGGCCATCGCCGGGGGCGTGTGCTCCGCCTGTGGCGGGAATAGGCCCTCGACCACTTCGGTGAGGAAGCTAGGCTGAAGAGACTCGGTAAGGGGGGGGCCCGTCGCGCGGAGCTTGCTCAGCGCCGCGTGGTATGGGCGACCCCAGGGGTCACGATCGAGTCCCTCCAGCATCTCCTGCCGCGACTGCTCTTTGGCGCGACAGATGGCCAGCTTCAGAGCGTCACGCGCTGCTTGGTACGCTTCGTACAGCTGGCCCTCCCCGTTATCGTCGCGGCGTCGCCGCCGGCTGCGGGTGTAGGACCTCCGGGCACGAATGCAGGCCTCGCGGAGGTCCACCAACTCCCGGGACCACCAGTAGACCTCCTTCCTAGGAGGCCGACGTCGGACGCGCGGCATGGCCGCATCGCAAACCTGCGTAAGCGCAACGCGAATGCGGCCCGCCGCAGCATCGACCCCCTCGTCGGGAGGCACCGGAGACAGCCACGACTGCACTATGGCTGCCTCCTCCAACAGGTCCCGGTTCAAACGACCCACAGCCCACCGCGGAAATCGGGGAGCTCTGTCCGCCATGTGACCCCTAACTGGGTCCTGGGGATTCCGGGAGATCTCTGCTCGGATATAGCGATGATCCGAGAGAGTCTCGACCTCCTCCAGGACTCGCCAGTTCCTTACGTTGTGTGCGACAGCAGGGCTAGCGAACGAGAGGTCCACTATCGACCCGCCCTGCTGCCGAACACAAGTGTCGGTGGTGCCTCTGTTGAGCAGACAGAGGCCCACCGAACTCGCCCACTCTTCCACCGCTCTACCGCGGGCGTCCGTTCTGGGAGACCCCCACGCTTCGGACTTTGCGTTGAAGTCTCCCATCACCAGGACGCGGCCTGATGCCAAACGCCGTATCGAGGTCTCCAAGGATGTGAGGAAGACCTCGAAATCAGCCAGACTCCGGTTGGGGGAGAAGTAGACCCCGAAAACGAGTAATCCCCCCCATTCGGCTGCCACGTATCCCGAGCCCTTGTCTTTGAGCGACAAGGGCGGGGAACGCGGAGCCGTGGAGCTGACGACTGCCACGGAGCCGTCCCAGTCACCCACCCAATTTGGGCGGGGAGGAACATAATAGGGCTCCGCGGCTACGGCCACACCGATCGACCACTGCGCCATGGATTGCAGGAAGAGATCCTGCGCACCGGCGCAGTGGTTGAGGTTCGCCTGGAGGAGGAGGGTGCAGTCGTGGTCCATTATTGGGCCGACGTACCTGCAACCACATCCTCCTCCATCCGCGACGGTGGAAGAGCGGCGACGACGACGGGGGTAGCTGGGGTCGATTGACTACCCGCGACGTTTTTAGGCTTGGAAGCCCGGGGAGGGTTGCATCCCCTTCGCCCCATTATGTGATTGGCGGGCAATTTACCCGCCGCACACGCGGGGCAATGGGGGGCGGCGGAACAGTCCGTCGCCTTGTGCCCCGGCTGGCCGCAGCGGAAACACAGTCCGCTGCAGTCGAAGCCACTTCTACACCTAACTCCTACTCCTCTCTAACTCAGATAAATATTTATTATATTTTATTTTAAATATTTATATTTATCGACGAATAATTAATTTCCATAAACAACATTTCTTAAAACCTATATCATAATATCAGCGCCAACTGTCGCGTACCGGCTGCACTAGCACTGGCTGCGCAATGCGCCTACTTCGACGGAATAGACATGAACTAATATTGCATAATTCTTTGCATGTGTGCATCGAGACGGACACTAAAATATCCATGTGCGGTCCTACAAATTTTTGTCACACAATGTTAAAACTTACGCACACAAACGCAAAAAAAGACAGAGTCTTTATTAGGTATATGACGTGTTCAGTGGCCTTCGTACATGACGATAGTTCACGAGAATTGCTGAAGTACAACGAATGTTATGCAACCGATTTGAAAAGTAGCATGGCTAATTTGATTAGCGTTATCTGAAGAACTATTATTTTTTGTCGTAGGTTTTTGTTTAATTTTATGTGAGTTCTAAGAAGTCACCATTGTTAATATTTGTTCTGTTTGTCTTGTGTTGTCGCAGTTCATTTAACATTTTAACGTTTTTATAGAGTGAAAAATGAAAATTCTTCACTGTGAAAGTTGTTCAGATGGTGTGTGTATACAGGAAATAAAAAGTGACGCGTTTTTAAAACTATCTTTCAGTGATAAAATACAAGTGATTCACTCGGTGGATTTACAATTCGCGTACTGTAAATGTGATTTTCAAATCTTTTACTAATTTAATTGTGTTATTTGAGGATATCGTGGAAAATGTAGGCGCCTGGGATGGCGAGACTTTAAGTCAGGCTTCGTTATTGTTATACAATTTAAAAGACTTTGTATTCCAATTTTTACTCCATCCATGTGTTTAATAAAATATTCGCGGAAATCCTTTACGAAGTTATGCAAAAAAGACGTGGGATGTAATTTATTGCGTGAAAAAAATTAAAGAATTTGAATTGTTTTTGGATACATTGAGATCTAAGTTTGAAATCATTTTTGAACGCGTAAAGTATAACAGGACCGCCAAAACCGAAATGTAATGTTGTAGACAAATTTATTTGAAGCGGATTTTCATTGAAATTGAAGACAATATATCTAACGAATGTCGCGAACGTTATTAAAACCTCAAAAAATTAATGTTTTTGAATTACTATCGTGCGAAAATTTCAATAATTATAATGTCAATTTGCCGGTTGAATTAGTAACGCAATTCGTAGATGTTTATAAATCATTCATTATATTTTATGTCGGCCTCGATGGCGTAGTGGTTAGTGTAACCGACTGCCTGCGGTCACGCGTTCGATTCCCGCACAAGTCAAACATTTGTGTACATGGACATGGATGTTTGTCTTGGTCTGGGTGTTACTATGTTTAATATGTACGTATTTACAAAAAAAGATTGTATATATGTATGTTTATCCATTGTCTAGTACCCATAGTACAAGCCTTGCTTAGTTTGGGCTAGATGGTGTTGGGGGGACCCCCCACAGTGCTTGCGTCCTCGTCGCGTCCCCTGGTAACGACCCGGTTCTGTCACCGTAACGGAGTGTCAGACCGGTGTTCGGCTAAAGAGCACTTGTGTGCCGGTTCATATTGTTTTGAGGGTATTACTGTTACTCGAGTCTGTGTGCTTGTTTGTTTGTCCCTGTCTGTTCGCTTGCGGCCATGTTCAAGAAACAGTTTGAAAAAGGCCCTTCTCAGGGCCACCAAAAAGGCCCTTCTCAGGGCCCCTCCGAGCAGGAGAGTGCTCCTGAGGATGTTTTGGACGTGGAGTCTTTTAACTCGCGTGCCGACATGGTGGCGGTGGCCACCTCTGGGGAGGTAGGCAGCCGAAAGCGGCCGTCCGCTCCATTCTCCGTGCCTGGGTATTCAGGCTCGGACACGGAGACTGAGTGGACGGCGGCCGCCAAGGTGCCCACTACTAGAAGAGGGCGGGGGAGAGTGCTGAAGGGGGCACCCTCCAGGGAGGAGTTCCTCAGGCCCGCTTCGGTGCAGCAGAATGCGGAGTTTGAGGCGGCGCTGCACAAGAGGCGCCTTAGGAAGGGGCCGGCTGCTGTCGCTGCCGACCTGGGGATGGAGATCGGCAATGAGTCGGATTCCACCCCATTGGTCGGTGACTTGAGCGACCTAAATGCCCAAGAACTGAGGGCGCGGGCTGGCGAGAAGCTCGCCTGCATCCTGGAGGTGGCCCGAAAGTCGGGCAACTTAAAGGGCGAGTTTGTTGGTCGCCTGAAGCGGTCGGCGTCACTGCTAAGGGAGGTGGTGGACACCCTGGCAGGCCGCAGCGAGGCGGAGGAGACGCGGCGAGTGAGGGCCGAAAACTCCCGCCTGCGTTTAGACGGGGAGGCGCTTAAGGCGGAGGTAAAGGCGCTCCGTCGGGGCTTCGCTGAGGCGAAGACGGAGGCCGCCGCGGCGACGACTGCCGCCGCTGCTGCCGCCGCTGCCGCCGCCGCTACCACCACTGCGGAGACGCGGGCAGCCCCTGCCGCCACCGTTACCGCCACTGCGGAGACGCGGGCGGCCCTTGCCACCCCCCAGTTGGGTCCCGAGCTGGTGGAGGAGCTTAAGCGCTCCCTTACCGTCACGCTCGGGACGATGTTGAGCGCCCGGCTTGCGGGGCTTGAGGACCGGCTTCTGCCAGCCCCGACGGTCCGCCCGCCACTGAAAGTGGATGCCAGGAGGACGAGGGCAGACGCCACGTCACCCATAGTGACGTCTCAGCTGGTTGCCCTCAAGGTGGGCAAGGGGGCCAAGCAGGCCCCCGGAGCTGCCACCGCTCCTGCAGTGGCACCGACCGCGGGTCCCTCTGGCTCTAAAGGGACCCAAAACGTCAGCGGGATTGCCCCTGCCACCACCGTCCCTCAGGAAACCTGGGTGACGGTGGTAGGGAAGGGAAAGGGGAAGGGCAAGGGGAAAGGCCATGGGAAGGAAAAGTCCTCCTTCCCATCTACTGCATCTGAGCCTGTCCAGGTGGCCCGTGCCCCCGCCGCCAAAGCCCGGCCTGCTGCCCCTGTTGCCTCCAAGAATGTGGTGACAGCACTGAGGTCCCTGAAATCCGCGGCAGTCGTGCTATCGTTGCAACCCGACGCAGCGGCAAAGGGGATCACTTACGCTACCGCCATCAGGGCGGCACAGGAAAAGGTCGACCTGAAGGAGCTGGGTATCGACCAGCTCCGCTTCCGCCAGACGGCTACGGGAGCCAGGATCTTAGAGATTCCTGGCTCACAAAGCGGAGAAAAGGCGGATAGGCTCGCGGAGAAACTCCGTGATGCCCTATCCGCAGTGGCCAGCGTCACCAGGCCCGTAAAGTCCACAGACTTGCGGATTGCGGGCTTGGACGATGCTGCCACAAAGGAGAAGGTGGCGGCGGCGGTCGCAGCGGCGGGCGAGTGCGAGGTGCGGCTCGTCAAGGTCGGGGAGATCCGCCCCGGCTTTGATGGCGCCGGCTCCGCCCTTGTGTCCTGCCCTGTCTCGGCAGCCAAAGTGCTGCTGAGCAGGGGCAGGCTTCTCATCGGGTGGAGCTCGGTGAAGGTGGTGGCGTTGGGGGAGCGCCCCATGCGCTGCTTCAGGTGTATGGGGCTGGGGCACACGCGCCCTCAGTGTCCCGCCGCGGCCGACAGGGTTGACCTGTGCTTCCGTTGTGGAGACGCAGGTCACCGGGCGGCCAACTGTGGCAAGGCCGGGCTGCGCTGCGCTATTTGCGAAGAACCTGAACCACTGCGCCAGGGCCCAAGACCTGCTCATGCAGAGCCTGGCGCAGTGGGAAATCGATGTGGCCGTCGCCGCGGAGCCGTATTTTGTCCCCCTCAGTCCCTATTGGGCTGGGGACTTGAACGGCTCCGTGGCCATCATTGGGAGGGTTGGCGGCCCCCTCCTCTCAGTCAAAGAGAGAGGAGCGGGGTACGTGGTGGCCAGGTGGGAGAGGTATGCGATCGTCGGCGCATACTTCTCCCCTAACAGAACCGCCGCGGAGCTGGAGGTCTTCATGGACCTCCTGGCCGCGGTGGTGAGAAGGCAGGCGCCACATCAGGTCCTCCTAATGGGGGACCTGAATGCCAAGGCCCGGGAATGGGGCAACCGCTCCACTGACACTCGAGGGGAGATTGTAAGGGAGTGGGCGGTTGCCACAGGACTGACCCTCCTCAATAGAGGGTCGGTCCACACGTGCGTCCGTGGTGGACCTAACGTTCACCAGCCCCGCTGTAGCGGCACGTGCTCGGGCCTGGAGGGTGATGTCGGAGGTAGAGACGCTCTCGGATCACAAATATATAAGGTTCGAGATCTCCGCCTCCGACAATCAGGGAGGGTCCTGGTGCGTGGTGCGGGCGGATTTTCCGCGCTGGTCGGTGAGTCGCCTCGACGCCGAGCTGGCGGAAGAGGCGGCCATCGTCCAGGCGTGGCTTGCCGCCCCCACGCACTCGGTGGAGAGGGGGACGGCGGTGGTAGACGTCGCGGCCGGCCGTTTTCGCGAAGCGGTCGCAGCCGTCTGCGACGCGGCCATGCCGAGGGCCCGCCACCGCCCCGGCCGCCGAGAAGTGTACTGGTGGAGCTCGGAGATCGAAGATCTCCGAGCCGCCTGCTCGGCGGCGTGACGGCCCTACACGCGGTGTAGGCGGCGACGGCATGGCCGAACGAATGACCAGCTGTCGGCCGATGAATTACAGGCCGAGCTCCGGCTGTGCGATGGGTACCGTGCAGCCAAAAAGGAGCTGCAGCTGGCCGTCGGCCAGGCCAAGTCCCGGGCCTGGGGTGAGGCCTTGGAGGGCCTGGATAGGGACCCATGGGGGCGCCCGTATAGGGCTGCCCGGAACAAGTTCCGGGGCCTGACGCCCCCCGTTGCGGAGTCTCTGGAGCCGGAGCTCCTGGGCAGGGTGCTGGTGGGGCTCTTTCCCGAACGGGACCCCTACCACACCCCTCCGATGATGTCGCCGTCCTTCCCGAAGGAATTGGATCCGGCCTCCATCCCGCTTGTATCAGAGGCGGAGATGGATGCAGCCGTCAGCCGCGTATGTGGCAAGAGGACGGCACCGGGTCCTGACGGAATCCCGGGGCGGGTCCTCCGGATCGCCCTCAGAGAGATGGGCGATCCGCTTCGGGAGCTGTTCGACGCATGCCTCACGTCTGGACGGTTCCCGAAGCTATGGAAGGACGGCCGGTTATGCCTGTTGCGGAAGGAGGGGCGAGACACAACCTCGCCTTCCGCATACAGACCAATCGTGTTGCTGGATGACACGGGAAAGCTGCTAGAGAGAGTGGTGGCTTCCTGTGTCATCCAGCACTTGGAGGGACTGGGCCGGCTTTATCGCAGGCCCAGTATGGGTTCAGAGCGGGGCGGTCCACAATAGACGCCCTGCTCTGGCTAAAAGATTGGACGCAGGAAGCGGTCGGTGGGGGGAACAAGGCGTTGGCTGTCTCGCTGGACATTGCCAACGCCTTCAACAGCCTCCCGCATGGAACAGTACAGGAGGCGCTCCGGTATCACGGAGTGCCCCTGTATTTGCGGAGGCTGTTGGCCGACTACCTCCAGGACCGTGAGGTCCTGGTGGAGGGACGCGACGGTCTGAGGCGCCGTCGCGTATCCTGCGGGGTTCCACAGGGGTCGGTACTGGGACCGCTCCTGTGGAACGTTGGCTACGACTGGGTGCTTCGGGGCACGCTTCCCGCGAGTATACGGGTGGCGTGTTACGCCGATGACACCCTGGTCGTAGTCAAGGGGAGGAACCTCGGGGAGACGGTCTGGTTGGCTGAGGTGGGAGCTGCCCTAGTAGTTGACCGTATCCGCGCCCTGGGATTGGAGGTTGCCCTCTCCAAGACTGAGGCCCTATTGTTTCACTGGCCTCGGGGGGGACCTCCTCCAGGTACGCGAGTAGCCCTGGACGGGGTCCTGGTCCGGCTTGGGACCCAAATGAGGTACTTGGGTCTCATCCTGGACGGTGGACTTTTGGGGCACACTTCACCCAGCTGGCCCCAAAAGTCCTAGGAGCGGTGGCCGCTCTGGGGAGGCTGCTGCCCAACGTGGGTGGCCCGAGCGCCACTTGACGCCGACTGTACTCCGGAGTGATCCGGAATATGGCCCTGTACGGGGCACCGGTCTGGGCGGACGCCCTCAGTCGCGACAATAAGACCCTGCTGCGACGTCCGCAGCGGGTCGTCGCGACGAGGGCCATACGCGGTTACCGGACGGTGTCCTGGACGGCTGCCAGTGACTCCCCATGGGAGCTGCAAGCGGAGATCCTCGCCGAAGTTTACCACTTCGTGGCGGCGAGGAGGTCCCGCGGGGAGCCCCCGGGTGGGAGGAGATCGCACGCATGCGGCGAAGGCGCGGGCCGCCCTGCTGAGGCGGTGGACGGAGGACCTGGCTCCACCGGTCCCGGGCCAGTGGACGGTGGAGGCCATTCGCCCGGTCCTTCGGGGGTGGATAGGGCGGCGATTCGGGTAGCTGACCTTCCGACTGGTGCAGGTGCTTTCCGGGCACGGATGCTTCGGAAAGTATTTGCACCAGTTCGCGAGACGGGAGGTGACCCCGGTCTGCCACGAGTGTGGGGCGCCAGAAGATACGGCGCTCCATACGCTGGAGGTGTGTGCCGCGTGGGGGCCGCAGCGGCACACGCTTTCGGCCATAATAGGCGGGGATCTCTCCATGCCGAGCGTGATCAACGCCATGCTCGGCGGCGAGGGGTCGTGGCAGGCAGTGGTCTCCTTCTGTGAGGCTGTCATGGCGCAGAAGGAGGCCGCGGAGAGAGTCAGGGAGAACAATCCCCTCGCTGACCCTCTCCGGCGCAGACGGAGCGAGGAGGAGGCGATTTGCCCGCCTTCTCGCTCCTGTATAGTGGGGTCACTGGTACAGAGTCGGGGGACTCTCTACCGGCTTGCACGGCCCCACACGTCTGGGGGGTGGCCTTGGTGAGCAAGGCCTCCCCTCCACAGGTGCTGAGGCCCGGTTACAATCAGCCGGGCCAACCGCCGGGACGGGATGGTGATTGCTAACGCGACCCCATCTCGTCCCACCCCGTCGGCGGTGGGACTGCTCACCCCAGGTTTTTAGTGTGTATACCGACCCCCTTCAGGGGCGGAGAGTCTCACATAACTTCCCCTCCCCCCCGGGGGAGGGGGTATCCATAAAGGATTTTCCTGGGTCAAAAAAAAAAAAAAAAAAGATGGTGTTGTGTGTTTGTGGTAGAATATTATTATTATTCAACTTTAACTTAGACCGCCTTATCAATGAGCTCAAATGTAGTAGTTTTTATAAATTATAAAACATTTTTACGAAAATAACTTAAATACCTACAGTCTTTCCCAAAGCACTACGTTTGGCAAAATTAATTGTTACGATTCCGCGAGCAGTGCTTCAACCGAAAGGTCCTTTTCGTCGCTAAAACGTATACATACTTATTTAAGGAATACACAAGGCCAGGAACGACTTACAGATCTTTCTATGATATCAATACAAAAAAACCTTCTTACTACAATAAAACGCGTTCCTAACATTTACGATTCCGTATTGTAAAAATTCTTACTGAGAGATAGACGTGTAGATATAATTTACAAATAAAAAAAATAAAATATAAACTTTATAGTTCCGTACACGCACAACATACGACCGACCTTTTTTTTTTGTTTGATATTATTTATTTTGCAAATACAGAACATCAGACAAATGCGTCGAAAGGCCACTTCGAATATCCACAAATTGATATGTTCATAAATTCAGTCAATTTATGTATATTTGAGGTGGTAAATCACACACATCATAATTTATTTGTAACGACGACGAACCTAAACGAATATGCAGTGAAATTTTTGGTAAGTGACCTTTTAAAAATGCCTGCCGACCCTGTCTTAAAATCCTGTGCACGCCACTGATCCTATCTTATCCTAAACTTTGTGACGATGGATGGATGTTTGTCACTCTTTCGCGCAAAAACTACGGAACGGATTTTGATTAAACTTTGCAGTATTATTGTTTATACATCAGGGTGCCGACTGCGAGTTGTTTTTATGTTAACGCGATTGAAACGGTTACCGCGTTTGGCTGTCTGATTGGTTAAGAGCTTGGAGCGGGCCAATCAGAGCGCCGAACGTCATAAACGTGTCGATCGCGTTAACGTAAAACAAATTCGCACTCGGCACTCTGAATAACATATACATAGGTTACTAAAAATCTACATACCTATACGCAAACGAAGCCGCAAGCAAAGTCTAGTATTATAAATACTAGATTTGAATGTGAATTTGTTTGTTTGTTACGATTTCACGCCCTAACTTGACCAATCATCATAAAATTAATTACGCATACGCATTGCCCGGAGTACAGATAAAACTATAGAGTACCTTTCATCCAGGAAAATACTGTGTCTAACCTATCCCTCGTTTATACGAGCGAAGCTGCGGACAAAATCTAGTTCAATTATAAAAAAGAAACACCAAAACTTTATTGCTAGGTGGTATACTATTCAATTGCCACACAGAGGTCTAGAGTTCAAAGAGTCCGATCCCAAAGCACAAACATATGACTTTTCAAACTTATGTTTAGTGAGTGTACTTTTATTATCTCAGTAGTTTTTGCCAACGTTTTTTTTCGTATGCTTGGAATTTGGACTTCCAAATACAGCGTGTAACAGAAAGGTGTGGTCATCTTTACTAATATTATAAACTGAAAAGATTTGATCTTTGTTTGTTTGTTTGTAAGGTAAACTATACAACTGATTTTTTAAATTCTTTCACGTTTAAAAAGTTGTATTATCAGCGAGTAACAACTGATGTAACCTAACCTACTTTTACGCGCGTGATGCTGCGAGTAAAAGATAGTACCTATTTAATAATTATGGTCGAATTGGCCACCAGGCAAACACTATTATTTTAATGTGATAGTTTGTTTTGTCTGTCCTTATTCCACGTTGTAACGGAAATTAGATCGATTTTGTATAGAAATAGAGTACGGGCCGGTGAGTGACTAAGGCATTGTTTAAGTTAAGTTTCTGTGTGATAGCTATTCCATTTAGAACGGTAGGAGCAGAGCTTTAAGGTGTTGTTGTATTTGAGCATTCATTTTGAGCTTATAACAGAACATCGAGCATTTGCCGTTTTTAAATTGTCGAACTGAACAACAACATGAATAGAGCCAACCATTGCTACGAACATTTTCGCTATCATTCTAGCGAACGCTCTAGTCAATGCTCGTCAAAAATATTATTTATGAACAATGACAGAGTTGCTCAGCTCGGCAAAAACCTCGAAGCAAATTAACGGTTTTCCGCTAGAATGCTCGCTAGAACGCTACTGTTTATTTTTCTGTAATGTTACATTCGCCAGAATGCTCATTACAATTAAATGCTTAAGTGTATTAGCACTTTTACGCGATCAACCATTCATTCATTCAAAAATATACCCCTAATTAATTCAGGCTACCACCAACTTCAAAAAGGTATTGGAAGCACCAACAAATTGTTTACCTAAAGCCTAAAGCCCATAAGCTTTATCGTTCCGTAATTTAAATATCAAGCTGACCAATTTAATCATAGTTGGATTATTGGATGCAATTTATTCGATTACTTTGTGTTGATTCGTTCACATATTGAATGTTGATTATGAGCAGTGAAGTGCAGCAATATTTGTTTTAACAACTAAGTTGGCAAACAAGACTACATAACGTTATCGTAGCATTTTTGCCCACCTCCTACGCGTCTCTGCGTGTCTCTCTGCGTCTTTGCGCGTCTCTACGCGTGTTACCTTAGTTGTCTGTCAAAGATTGGTTTGTTTTGAACAGTGTTTACTGTACAGGGTTCATTAAAAACACTAATAACCTATTACCCAAGGCTTATTTTTATCTTATTTAACAACTTTCTTCTACGATAATACAAATATTATAGTAGTATGTCTAATTGCACGATTAAGACTTAAGACTATACTCGATCGCAAAAGCAGCGGTGTACAAACACCCCGCGCGGTCGATGCGTTGTGCGGGAGGCATGCAAATTTTATCTAATTAAAATATGCATTGAGTTTTGTAAAAAGTTGTACAACAAGAGTTATTAAACGCTTTTATTATGTTTCTTTATATTAATATAAAGACAACGTCCGCTGTAATAATAAATCCTACATCGCAGAGGACTTCACGTACATTCAAACCAGAGACACAATAAACACCCCGAATCGGAACAAATATTTGTGGATCACACAAATTTCTTTCCCTTATACGATTCGAACTTAAACCACTATGCCACCCGTGCAGTATATATTGTTACAGCCGTCTAATAATTTATTACAGCGCCATCTATTGACGTCTTACGGAACTACGTAGCTTGTCGATACGCAAAGAGTAGAGAGAACGCTGGCACATTCTCGAATCTTCGTACTGTTTACATCGATCATGTATGTCAAGTATGGCGTTTCTAGAAATCTCCAGAAACGCTTTAACCTCGTATAAAAGGCCAAGGCCAGTGCTCGCCGAGTCGAGCGAACGGAAGCGAAAATACTACATTGTTTGAAGCAGTTACCTATAGTTGGAAAAGTGTAGTATAGTGTTTGTTGTGTTTTAAATTTAATTGTATGTTAGAATAAAACGTGTTTTAGACAGTAATATTGTTTACATTCTTATCCCTCGAACCCAGCACGTAACAATATCATATCAAAGCTGTTCTTCAGATTTTATTGTTTTCCAGGTCAGGTTTAAGTAAACCTGACGTGGAAAACAATAAAATCTGACATCACTCGCAATATGTTCGCGTCTTAACTATTGTCTTTCTTGTAATTTATTGGTAATTGCGTGAGTCACGGAAGGTGAGGCAGAAAGAAAAGCGGTACATTCACGTCGACTTTATTGCGTAGCCTCTTTATCGGGAACTACTTTATTTATGAGACGGCTCTGAACTGATGTTCACTGATGTAGCACTTTGTTTCGATATCACCGCCATAAATCTACCGATACACGCTACTGGAGGGCAGATAACAATAATAAAAGTCTCTTAATATACTTTTTAACTTGCTAATTGTAGTTGAATTAGTAACAATGTTTACAAAAAACCGAATTCATTTGTTGTTTATAAAGATAAAGCCCGCATTACGAATAAACGAAGTCACGAAATCTTTACAAACATTTAAATAACGGACACAAAGAATGGCGTGCCTCGGCACAAAGATTTGTAGATCACAAAAATTTACGTCCGGTCTGGGGATCGAATCCACACGCAATTCTCGCAGTTACTATTATGCCTGTAACCTTCTGTAAGCTTGATACTTGGAATAGGTGTACACGTCGATTAAGCAATGTGTCCTACATATTTAAAATTCTCTATGTTTTTTTACAAAGATATTTCACTCCTGACCGCCAACCTGAACTGGACCAACGTGATGAGCTGTATCTTCATCGTTCTCATACTGATCAGAGGCTCGTAACTATCAGTGAAATCCTAACTATTAAATGCGAATTTGTTCTTCTCGAGCGATCATCATAAAATTTCGCATAAACGTTGTCAGGGGTACAGAAAAAGTCACAGGGTACCTTTCACCCAGAAAGTAGAAAAGTATTGTTTTCGTGGGACAGCTAGTAATTTATAAAGGCGGATTATAAATTACTCCAAAGATTCTGAAGCTGTAATATAATATTACACCCAGTGCCATCTCTCAGCATTGTGGGGAGGACTCGACAGTTCCGTTTAATAATTTATTACAGCGCCACCTATTTACGCCTTACGGAACTACTTTGTCGGTACGAGAAGAGTAGAGAGAACGCTAGCACATTATCGAGTCTTTGTACTGTTACGTACCGTGTATGATGTTTCTAGAAAGCTCCGGAAACGCTTTAACCGCGTATAGAAGGGGAAGGCCAGCGCTCGTCGAGTCAGTTTACATTCGTAAGCGGTTAAGTATTCATCGGAGCAAACAGAAGCGAAAATACTACGGAGTTTGAAGCAGTTACAGTGGAAAAGTGTAGTATAGTGTTTGTTGTATTTTAAATTTAATTGTGTGCTAGAATAAAACATGTTTTAGTCGGTAATATTGTTTACATTCTTATCCGTCGAATCCAGCACGTAACAATAATAATAATATTCTATGACATACACACAACACCATCTAGCCCAAACTAAGCAGAGCTTGTACTATGGGTACCTACTAGACAATGGATAAACATACATATATACTTTTTTTTTGTAAATACGTACATATCATACATAGAAACACCCAGACCAAGACAAACATCCATGTCCATGCACACAAATGTTTGACTTGTGCGGGAAACGAACGCGCGACCTCAGGCGTGGCAGTCGGTTACATTAACTACTACGAAATCGAGGCCACCCGATTTAGTATTTGCCGATAGCCAAAGTTTTACTCCATGTAACGTGAGACCAAAACTTTTCGCTGATATAAATCTTTTACAAGCGATACAACTATTCCTACAGTACCTTGTTCACTATAAGCAGACGAAACACTATAAAATATTATGTACATTCATAGACTTACCCTGAAGCAGCGATAGCTCAGTGGGGAGACCAACAGACTGCAATGCAGAGGGTCTCGGTTTGAACCCACGTCGCGCACCTGTGACTTTCGGAAGTTATATGACGTTTCGAAATTATGTGCGTATTGATTAACAATTATCGCCTGCTCCGTGCTTCGGAGAGCACGTTAAGGCGTCGGTCCCGGCTGCCAGGAACATCTATGGTAGTCGTTATTGGGAAGTCAGTGCCCTATAATATCCTGACACTGGTCTAGCCTTAGGGTATAGTTAGCCTTCGGGTTGTGGAGGTCAGGTGGCAGCCGCTCCGTGTAAAAACTGATATCCAGTCAAATCCAGTTAGACCAGAAAAGCCGACTCCAAGTGACTTGAGAATAATAAAGACTAGGGAGGAGAAGGAAGGACATAGACTTACCCTCGAAAGGTAACCAGATATATAGTATTTTCCAGCTGTTTGTAGGTCCCATAAAATAGTGCTACTAAAATCTCTTAATAGAAAACCAGTAACACTTTATTAGATAATAGCTTCTCCGCGCGGCTGCGCCTGTGTAGTACCAAAATCAATAAAATGCCTATGTCCTTTCCCAGGTTTTAAACTATATCTGTTTAAAATTTAATCTAAATCGGTTGAGTGGTTTAGCCGTGAAAAGGTTACAGACAGACAGACAGACAGAGGTTCTTTTTTTTTATACCACTATGGTGGCATACAAGCATACGGCCCGCCTGATGGTAGGCTGCCTTTAGGAAAGGAAGTGGGAAGGAGAAGGAGTGGGAAGGAGAAGGAGTGGGAAGAGGGAAAGAGGGTAATTAGGCCTCCGGCACTCTCACTCACCGAACGAAACACAACAGTAGCAATATGGCTATTTCACATCGATTTTCTGTGAGAGAGTAGTCCTTCCCCGGTCGAGCCGGGCCATCTATGCTGAAACCAGCGAGGCTCTACTACTCTGAAACTTTCAAATTTATAATATTGATAAGTAAGGATAAGACCAGGCGCCTATAATCAACCGCAAACATAAGTGAACTTAAGTACAATATTAAGCACTATAAAATATTGTATTCCTACGTACTCCATTTTAACATCAAACTGCACAGCACTTTATAAACGTATTTAATATTGCAGCTTCAAATAAGTTTCTCTCCAACATTAGATATATTAAATCTGTCTAAAATTCTGCCAATATTTGAGTTCGTAGCATTAATTGAAATAGTTTTCATAAGTACTTTGCACTGAAATTATACTATGTTTTAGTAATAACAATGCAGTAGAATGAATATATTATTTTATCATTAATTTACTGTTTCGTTAACGTTTGAGTTTGTGTCTGCAGTCGACCGTGCGGTCCAGGATTTGGTACTCGGATCGGTAAAACTATTCTTTATTGCATTTTTTATTACATTCTAAGTAGCAGCACGTAATAGCCAACTACCATTATGAAAAAAGTATAAGCCCATTGACTATCGTGCCTTTTGCCAAACTCTATACTGCTACGAAGAAATTCGTAACAGAAAACCTCAAAAACACGAGGAGAGAGATACGGGTATCGAAACTGAGACTTTACGATACACAAAATCTTGTATCATAGGATGTACACAAATATATGTAACCACAAAGAGCACACCCTAACGCCTACAGTGAAATAAAATGGTCTTTATTATGCAACACTACTAATATTATTCATGTGAAAGTTTGTGAAGATGTTTGTACATTTGTTACTTAATCACTCGTAAATCTGAGAACTAAATTGGATGAAACATGACACACAGAAAAACTGTATCCTAGATACATAATACACTTTTACCCTGATTTAAGGTGCAGTGGATTTATGCGTGTAAAGACGCAGGCTACAACTTCATATAATATAATATAATATGTATAATATTCTATCACATACACATTTAATTAACTAAGGTTTTAGATTTTAAGTAACAGAGAGCGACATTCCCGTCTACTAAGAATTTCTTGACAGAATAATCCAATAATGCTTTGCTCGGGAATCGAACTTGAGAAATCATTTACAGCAGTCACTCACACACCCGCTGTGCCAACAGACTTTTGTATATACATAACTAGCTTTTGCCCGTGGCTTCGCTCGGGTAAATGTAAGTTAGATTATGTTAAGAAACAGTACTTTGAAACAGTGATAATAACTACAGCTTTCAAATGGTGAAACAATTTTTATATCGTTTGAGTTGTTTGTGAGTTAAATCCTTACAAACAAACAAATAATGAAATCTTTATAATATTCTAGCGGACTCGACAGACGATGTCCTGTACACACGAAAAATAACCAAATCTAAAAGATTCTCGAATTCATTGAACACACAAAAAATTTCATCAATATCGATGCAGCCATTTAGGAGGAGTTTAATTACAAACATACGCACAGAAGATTATTATAGTTTAGATATAGATATAAAAAAGATTGGGCCTATACAACACACAAAACGCCAAAGTTTATTAGTAAAGTGATCCCATTGTTTATTATTAAAAGCATTACGTAATTAATCCTTAAAGCATAAAGGAAGCTCGGAAGAGGAACAGAACATCGCATAGCAACAGTCAACAGGTATCAAATGTCGCACATAATTAAATCACACACTGTGAGACGAGACGAGTTGTTTAATCCTGTATTCAGTGCGAGGAATTTAACCCTACCATACATAGATAGCATACGTAACAACATATTCTAGCTTTATTATAGACAGGTAGGACATGTGGTTTATAATACACTGCACAACAAAATTGCAACTTTTATCTGATAAATGACTTTTATCACATGATGTTTACTAATTTGACGTCGCTGATTTGTAAACAAGAACTGTTACAAAAAAATGTAGGGTATATTCTAATTTTTTAACAGTTATTGTTTACGAGTTGTAGCTGCCACTAAATTTGCTGATAACTAGAACAATACTCAGTTTTCTTATTATAGTTTGATGTGATCCGAATCATTTTTGTTTCATTTGCGGAGAGTATATAAATAATAATAATAAGCTCAGCTCTTTACCTTAAGCTACAGCAAGGAAGTCAAATAAAAACAAAGATGTTTCCACCTCAGAACTAAATAAAATAAAATAATCTTTAAATATACTCTGTTTTATTATAAAAAGACCCATGTGTCATATTTTGTTAACTAGACCTGATAGGGAAATTTTAGTCACAGATTAGAAATTGTCATTAACAGTTGGACTAATATCATGTAACATAACCCAATCATCAGACATGCTGTTCTGCAGTGTAATCTATACCTATTGGTATAGATTATACCTATAAAGAAGAAAGATTTGATTTTTTGTTTGTTTGTAAGGATTTAACGCAAAAACTACTAAACCGATTTTAATAATTCCGTCACCATTAGAAATCAATACTATCACAGAGTAACATAGGCTATATTTTATTTTAAAATGGTACTGATTCTAACATAACCTAATCTAAAGTTCTTTTACGCAAGCGAAGTCGCGGGCAAGAGCTAGTAATAAATAATGTCTTCCAAGCCGAATTTCGGTCACGACGGCCAATCGGAGACTGGCCAGAATGCATGCAGGAGATATTATAGTGCACAAGTGTGCGCATAAACACAGTCTCTGTTCTCTAACTCTCATGATCCGATGGGGTGGTAAACCGACACGACTGGAGGCATATCAGGCGCAGTACCGAGGGCTTTACGTGCTTTCCGACACAAGGGTGTTTCTAACACCGCCACCTTCCTAAGTCCGGGCTCATATTGAGATTTTTTTAAAAGATTAACTCAATAACTTTTTGTTGGCCCGACTCGTGATTCGAACCCGAGATCTCATGCACAGCAGTCGCATTCACTACCGCTGCGCCACGGAGGCAGTAACAATAATTGTTGAAGTGAAAGCTTTGTGGGGGACCGTTGGACCGACAGAGGTCTCAAAGTTCGATCGCAAGGCACGCGCCGCTGAGTTTTCAAAGTTTGTACTTATTTATTTATTAGGTCTGCTTACAGCATCATACATTTTACCCTAATATTTTTTTATAAAAATGGTATAATATTATTCTTACAACACAGGATTATTACATTTACTTAAGTAACGTTTCTTTATCAAGCTCTTAAGTAGTTAATTATCGCTCGCTTTAGGTAACTGTGAAGGAAAACATCTTGAGGAAACTTGTATGTCAATGAGTTCTCCTATAGATAATATATGTGCAATGCTCTTAAAGGTATGTGAAGTCTGCCAACTTTGCCAGCGTGGCAGACTGTGACTTATGCTTTCTCACACTGAGAAGAGGCCCGGATCCAATAGGACATGCCCTCTCTCTACGACTAGTGCAGTTTATGATATAGCGTTCCCCTATACCAACCATTAGGGTTATAATAGGTGGAGACCCAATAGAACAGTTTCTATACATAGAGGGCTGATATTATGTATTATGTAATGACCACGGGTTGGTGCATCATTATCTCAGCCGAAAGACGTCTACTGCTGGACATACGTCTTCCCCAATGTCCTCAACACAGACCAGTCTTGGGCCACCCGCATCCAATCGCTTCCTGCGATCTTTACCAGATTCATAATGGTAGATAATTTAATTAAGTATTTAAATAAAATATCCGTATGTGTGACGTAGCGTCACGTGCGATTACGGAGAAGGTCTCTGGTTCGATTTGGGTCTGGCAGTGTTATTGGGTTATCCGTTGGAAATCCTATGTAGTGTTTAAAAATACCTAATAATGTCTACATGGGACCTCTTTTTAGATTAATAAGTATTATTTTTTATAATAGTACCTATAAATCTAAACCTTAACAATAGTAAGTGGAACGTTTTCTTTGTTTTAGAAATGATATCCACTTAAATATATTATGCTGTTACGTTATATAAATATATAAATAATAGTAATTACGTAATTTATATATATATTATTTATATATATAATATCTTGCTTATCAACAATAGCTGCTGCAATAGACAATAAGGCTATCGGGTAAAGCCTGGAAGACAATACTATTGTTTTAGAGAAACATAACACTTTCATCCCCTAGAAGACCATTAGGTACAGTCAGCAAAGTAAGTCGAAACACAGTTGAAGATTTGGGTTGCCTGTGTCTTTTAAAATTAAAACAAATGTTAGTTTATTAGCAGTAATAGTTGAAAGATAGGCGATTATCTATACCTACTAATATTATAAAGGAGAAAGATTTGATTTTCTGCTTGTCTGTTTGTAAGGATTTGATTCAAAAACTACTTGACCGATTTACTAAAAATTCTTTCACCATTTGAAAGCTACATTATCACTGAGTACATAGATCAAGTTTGATTTTTTTTAAAGAATTACCTATCTTAACGGGAAGACTGACCATCTGCTCAGGAGATATTATAATGTAGAAGTGTATGCGCAAACACAAATGCATTCAATGTTCCCTAACTCTCATGATCCGATAGGACGGTAATCCGACACGACCGGAGAGAGATTAGGCGCAGGACCAAAGCCTTCACTTGATTTCTGAGGCACGGGGTCGTCTAACCCCGCCAACTTTCTAACTCCGGGCTGCTATTGAGATTTATTATCAGAAAACCCAATAACCTTTTTGTGGGTTCGACCCGGGATTCGAACCCGAGACCTCATGCATAGCAGTTGCATTTACTACCACTGCGTCACGGTTCAGATAAAATCAAGGTGGCAGTTTGGCGTTTTAAAATTCGCTCTACTTTGTCGTGGTTGAACTGCCTAGAACGTCAGTTTGCCCGTCTTTATGCATTTTAACATTAAACGTGGAGTGATATCTATATTTTCAGTATTTATTTTTCAACACAGCTGGCCTTGTTGTTCACCCTCTTGAAATGGTATTTAGGCAAATGGGCATGGTTATATAAGGTATGTTATAAAGCCTTTTACCTCAATAAACAGGTAACTAAGCACAAAAAACATTGCCTTCTGCAAACAATTAAACTTTTATATTTATATTACCTACTACTATCTTTTGCCCGCGACTTCGTCGACGTGGAATAGTTACTTGAGCAGTATTTTAATTATATTTAGGATACTTATTTTGTATGTAGGTAATACACATTCAAACTTCTGACGACATTTTACTAATGAAATTCATGTTTCCGATAAATATACGTATAGACAGATTTATTTGGACTCCCTCGAACCGTCATTTCCTATTTCATGAAACTTAAAAAACGCTGGTACTTAATGTTTATGTACATGTTATCAAGTTCTTAATGCCTATAGAAAGTTTCATGGTTTTATAATAATGACGAACTCCCATACAAACTTTCATACCTTATTTCATCCACAATTTAATCAAAATCGGTTCAGTGGTTTTGGTATGAATGCGTAACAGTCAGACAGACTTACATAAAGCATTTAAAATTATAATAAAGTAGGGATTAGTGTAGACTTTCATCCATGTTGTGTTCATTAAAGCCTGATTTGTTATATTGAATATACTCTTCTATTGTATATTATAGATAGAGTTCCTTCGTTCGGCAAGCTAGCCTTGTCGGATTATAAACAAGTACTACCTGCTATTATGCATATCTACCATTCCTTTGGCAATAAGCAAGCGTAGTACTATGTAATGTTCATTACCCGAACTAAAATAATGAGGCCTGTTATCAAACGTTTATTGAGCTGTAAACAAATTGATATTCAGTCATGTGTACGCACCCTAACCAGATATAATAGTTTATAGCTGAACTAACATTGTATCATATAGGTGTCAACTATATACACATGTTTATATAATGTCTTAATTAATGTGCCCAGTGGGAGACGATTGGATTGCTATTGGATTGCTACCCAGAGGTCTCGATTTCGGTCCCAAGACATGGTCTCTGACTTTTAGAAGTAAAATACTTATTAAATAATTAATCATCGCTTGCTTTAAACTATGAACGAAAAAATCACCAGAAAACTTTTATGTCTAAGAGTTCTCTATATAGTTCTCGAAAGTGTTTGTAGTCTGCCAACCTGCACTGGGCTGGTTGGCATGCTGGCGTGATGGACTATGCCCTTATTCATCTCAAACAGAGCCAAAAGGCCCATGTAGGACAATTGACCTGACTATAAACTTATATAAATGGTTGATCTTAATGTGTTAATGTAATCTTTACGTAAGTGGCGCAGTAGTAGTAAATGTACCACTGAGCATGAGGTTCGTGCAAAATAGGATAACAAAATATGTTTCAAATAAACACCTTAAGTTTGATTTTATTTTTTCATCTTCTCGAATAAATATTTAAGCAATGACACAACTTTGGTTCTGGACGAAATAAATCTGGAAAGGACTCGCACTAGGAATGGTAGGCTTAATCTGTCAAGATTTAGAAAACCAAATATAATTATAAATCTACTAGCGACCCGCTTGGCTTCAGACGGGTAGTACAAAACCTTAACAAATTATATACTAAAACCTTCTTCATGAATCACTCTTGTCTATTGGTGAAAAAACGCATGCAAATCCGTTAACTAGTTTTTGAGTTTATCGCGAACAGAGAGACAGATGCGCCGGGGAACTTTGTTTTAACAATATGTAGTGATTCTGTCTGGCTATCGGTGTGCTGCCGTTGTTTGAAAGGATAATGTCTAGTGAAAGAGCTTTCCAAATTTGTCCACACGTCCTTTACAATCATTGAAGCGGTAGTGGCAGCGCTTAAACCCTCTCCCCAACCGCAGAACCGGGCGCTGTTGGGCGAGAAATGACCTACAGCCACCCTGAGGTTTGACCTGGGGACCACCAGGGCTGCGTGGGCCTGCTAGCCACCCGATCAGCACTAAGTCGTGTCGTGTCTTTGTCCCCCCTGCCCGGGGGGACGGTGGAGGAAGTATTTTTGTGTAGTGGCCTGCCGTTTCAGACGGCGGGCCGAAACCACGGCAGCGTCGCCATTGCATGTAAAAGCGATTCGCGCGGCCTCGCCGTCTATAGTTATGTCGAGGAACACCGTGGTAGGTTTAGTCGGTATTACGGGGGTATATTTTCCCCGGTGAGCACGACATAACTTCTTCGTCGCCCTGCAAAAAGGTATGCGTCAAATAATTGCCTCAATTATTAAAAAGGGGTTATGTTAGTAATACAGTACATTTAAAAAATAAAATATAGCTTATGTTACTCGGTGATAATATAGCTTTCATATTGTAAAAGAGTTCTTAAAATCGATTGAGTAGTTTGTAAGTCAAATCCTTACTAACAAAATATCAAATCTTTACTCTTTAGGCATAATATTAGCAAAGATGTTTAGCAATAAATATGTTAAAAATAAATCTATGCACCTCAGTTGTATATTCTGCTAAGCATAAGTCAAAGGTACCTAAAAATAAACTGCTTGTTAGTGTGTGTGGGTGTCTGAAATACGTCAGTGAAGTTATCATCGATACTTTACGCCCACACTAACTATGTGCACTATACATGGCCAAGGCAGTAAGACACTGTTTAATGTAAAGATAATACATTATTGCATGTATGGAGAAGGCTTTTACCTCAACAGGAGGCCCTTATACCTAATAGACCAAATAAAAATAAGCAGAATACTTTATAATAAGGATCAATCTAAATGTCTGTAAGGGATAAATAACGTAAATATAACATTATTGATTGCAAATAGGTACATTGTAGAGTCAGCAACATCAGTAGCCGTACAGTATTTTATGAATTAAAATTATTATTATTATACTGTGTTTTTGTTCTGTAAGTCTGTCTCTAATAACTGCTGTAAAAAAACTAACATTTTTATAATTTTGAAAGAAATACCGAAATAGGGAGATTTCTCATTAGTGCGTTGCGTTGCGTCGTCGCAGCATCGATGCTGCGTCGTTTTCCGTATATTTTTTGTAACATGCCATATTAATGCGTTGCGTCGTCGCACGCGACGTTTTAACGGATCGACGGACGAGAGACCAAGTGGGGGTCAGAGTGATGCGCTGCGCTGTCGAAGCTACGTTGCGACGACGGACATTGTTCCGATCCATTGTGGAATGAAGATTTAAATCAACACTAAGGTGCCTGTGTCGCTCCTTTGCGCTGCGATGTCGTGCGTCGTTGCAGATGTGGCATACAATGCGTTGATCCGTTGCGACGTCGCAACGCACTAATGAGGCACCTCCCTTAAAATCTCATAACTGTGTATCGACTTATGTTACTGACTGTACTAATGTATATACTGTACTATTAGCGTATAAACGTATGTCTACCATCAATAGTGGCTTTATATTATATAATAGACCCAGAAGCGAATTAAATATGACTAGTGGTCGCCTATTGGATAAAGTTCGAAAGGAATTCATTTAAGTATGCACGGTGTCCGGTAATTAATGGATAACCTGGAAATGTCTTATAGTGGAACAGAAGGCTGATCAGAAAAAAAAATGAAAAATATCTATCCCAACTACTACCTGAGATATGTGTTTCTTTTTTAATTACCATGTATAACTTTCTTGTATACTACGACCATAAATGAATGAAATCCATCGGTTTTTGTTTTATTATTAAACACTAATTATGCTAATAGATAGACAGTCAAAAGTATGCTATGCTAATATAGCTTGCACTTCTTAATATATATATTTTTTCTTTTTTTCTGAACGGCCTTCAGTTCTACTATAAGACATTTCAAGGTTATCCATTAATTACCGGACACCCTGTTTATAGTATTTATAAACTATACATATATTCGTGCACTCAATATGTTAAACAATGGATAGAAATTTTCCCTTTAAGATACTTTATATAACTTTCCTTTAGCGAATATAAAATTGAATTGTATTGTTAATAAACATTTTGCGATTGAAAAGAGTAGGCATGAGTCTCTTGCCTGCTTCTTCTCATGTAAGCTATATTACTCGAACAGGCTTTTTTCAATGCTAAATTTTTATTTACTTTGATTTATTTTTATTATTATATTTTAACTAATATATCAGTTCATTGACGAGTCCAAGAATTGTTTATACATATATATGGAAATAAAGATTTTTGACTTTGTCTTTGACAAAGCAGCAGCATAGGCGGAGCCAAAGCAATATGGTCGCTTAAATGAGACTTCGCAATTTCGCACTTCATGTAACGTTAAAGTAACAGTTGCGATCCTCTGTAAGTTGAAGGATCTCCATGCTACTCTACAGATAATGAGCCTGAGCATGATTTCCAGGCTACTTAATACTTAAGAATATTGTGCTATTAGCTGAGTACCACTAATCTCTGTCCTTTAGCCTATTGAGGAACAGCGGCCCGAAAAAATAGGTGTTTAATTAAGTCTGGCATTTCACGATTTGACAGCCTAGTCGGCAGTACAGCGGCTATTTTTATTGTATCGCCACATGAACATGCAGTCCTATTTGGGCTAGAAGCATATTGTTTCATCACTACATATTATAAAACAAAATCCCCCGCCGCGTCTGTCTGTCTGTTCGTGATAATCTCAAAAACTACTGAACGGATTTTTATGCGATTTTCACTAATAGACAGAATGATTCACGAGGAAGGTTTAAGTGTATAATTTGTTAAGGTTTTGTACTACCCGTACGAAGCAGGGGCGGATCGCTAGTAGTTCTATAAAACGAGATTCTTTTAGCAATCTGTAGGTTGCGGTACTTGCCGTAACCATTTACTAACAGATACAGCTATCAAAAATAACGTCTTATAAATACACAAATATATTTTCTTTTTGAGTTGTCGTTATATCATTATTTGTGTTCAAAACCTTTTAAATCATAAAACAAATTGATCAGTAAAATGAAACTTCAAATAATATCGTCACTCAATTAATTGGAAAACAATAATGACTGCCATTATTTAATTTACGTTTACACAAACTGTTATTTGAGTTTTAATTTCTTCGAAGGCGGGAACGGCCATGTTACGTTTGTCAAGTTTAATGGACTGTTAGTGGTTTCGTAGTGATGTGCCACGTCGGTTTGAGGTGTCGATAAATAAGTCTGCAGTTGCTGATTAGTCAGCGAGTGTACGTGGCATTGGAGCCATGCCTTAGCAAAATTTTAATGAGTTATGAAAATGGCATAGTCCTTTATTGTGTATGTTTATTACAATCAGTTCAGTTTTTTAGACGATAAGCACAAACAAAGTGACAGAAATAAAAACTTGTTATATAAGGTTATGTAATCTAATATATTATGTGAAGTGATAAAAATTAAGAATAAACACTTTTTCATACAACAAATTTTACTATGAAATTTTTCTGCCTAACCTGTCACCTCCATCTCCGACAGGTTAGGCGGAATTGATATCAATTTGAATATTTAGTCACTGGACTTCATAATAAACAACCATCAAATTTGTAATAAATAAGATCCTAGAAAGAAAAAGATTAGGTACTTAATAGTCATACTCATACTGCACCTCCGCACTGCCACGCCTGAAGTCGCGGGTTTGATTCCCGCTCAAGTCAAACATTTGTGTGCATGGACATGGATGTTTGTCATGGATGTGGTCTGGGTGTTTCTATGTACATATAATATGCATTTATTTACAAAAATAAAGTTTATATGTATGTTTATCTATTGTCTATTACTCATAGTACAAGCTCTGCTTCGTTTGGGCTAGATGGTGTTGTGTGTATGTGATAGAAAATTATTATTAATAATGACTATAAAATAAAGAAAAATACTTCATCTTTTACTCATTTGCCTATGTTCCGTTGCTAATAATATTAATTTTGAGGCACCTTTCCTCGCCTTCATTAACCTCACATTAAATCTGTAAAGAGACGCATTGTTGGACAAAGTCTATTATTCACTAACATACACGCAATGTTATACAATTTTTGATCACGATTGACCGAAATGAAAGTTGGCTTTAATGTTATAAGAAATGCTAAGCTTGAGCTTGCTTAAGCATGAGGTCTCGGATTTGAATCCCGGCAAACCTTAGCTTACGGTAACCTTACGTTAGGTTAAAAACCATTTACCGAAATTGTTAGTAAACTTTCAGAAAGTAATAACGTTACATCGCAGTGTAGTCGGCAAAACAAAACAAATGTGTGCCCGAATGCATCATCAAATGCGTTGCACATTTATTATAATTATGACATTTTACAAGTATATAAACACATATATCACGAAAATATAAAGCTCAACACTAACAGTCATTTTTATCTGAAGTACGCTCCAAAATTCTATCCAATTCAATTTGACTCAACTCGATTAAAATTTGTCGATAAAATAAGTCGCATCACTAGTTTTATGCCAATTACTGCGACGTTACACAGTTTGTTCCCGTCTGCCAAGCTTAAATACGTTATAAAAGTGCCAACAGTAAAATATAATTGAGCCCGTGCTGAAACTCATAACTTTATTTTATGCCTGTATTGTCTCAAGGTGCCTGAGTTATTCGCTACGCTTTGAGGAAAACAGACGCTGAGTAATTATTTATTTATGGTGAAGGTATTTGTACGAATTGTTAAAAAGCAAAGTTTAATGGTTTGAATTTGTGGACGTTGAGTAAGAAAGTAACGAGCTTTTTACTTTGTATGTAGGGTTAACAAGGATACTAGTACCTGGACCTGGGGTTGGCGGGCTTTGTAGGCCTGTCCGCCATTCGTTCAGCACCAGGTCCGTGTGGCGGCGTGCGTGTTCCCACGCGCGCCTCTGTGTCGTGTCCGTCTTCTCTTTAGGGGGAGACAGTACGGCTCTTAAATGAGTAGTGCCTATATTGGGTAGGTCTTATTGTGTAGTGGCCTGCCGTTTCACGCGGCGGGCCGAAACCTCGGCGGGGTCGCGACCGCATGTGAAAGTAATTCGCGCGGCCCCGTCGATAGTGGTTTTGTTGAGGAACACCGTGGTATGTTTAGTCGGTATTCCGGGAGGTACATTATTCTTATTTTCCATCTTTCTTTTACCCCGGCGAGTCCGACATAATCCTTCCACCCGCCCCCGCGGAGGGGTATGCGTCAATGCATTACACAAGTAAAAAAAAAACAAAAATACTACAACTGACGTGTAATATATCAAATGTGAATGAGACAGTCGCTCTGCTACGACGCTGCGCTTTGTGAAAGACAACGCTTTCTCTTCCAACTTCACATTCGCCTTAGTCTAGGCAAATATTCTCTGACTAGTATTCTAGTAAATGGCAAGGGGGAGAGAACGCTAAACCAAACAGGGTGCATGAAGAATGTATTGAAAGTGAAAGAAGCAAGAGAGATGACAGATTCGTAACAAGTTAAAATCTGTAGTCTCTGTCCGTATCCGTACATCGTACGACTCCGGGCAACAAGTGTAAGACTGTGTATGTGTCTGTACAGATATCGGCCATAAGAACTGTTACGCCAATAGTTATTTTATCATATTAATGCCCTGTTCGTTACTAACGAGAGATCCAGGGATAACGAGAGATCCAGAGGTTTACAGCAATCCAGTTATCCATTAACTAGATTTAGCTGTATCCACTAAGCCTTAATATTCTCAGGATACTAAAGTGACAGATTCTCCAAAATAAACAGGATTTTACAGGATAGGCAAAGAGTATGGTCCTGGTCTAGGAATAATTTCTAGGCTGCGATATCTAACTTATCAACGAGCATGCTTTATGCTACCGAAAAGATAAAAGCACATATAATATGTAAATTTGCCACGGGTGGTTGGAGATTTATCCGTTTTTTGGACGTTGGATTTCAGTGACGAAAAGCTGCACATATGCATATAATGCACATACAAACGCTGATCACTGTGAATCGCTTTTAGAAGCTTAAGCAGCGACTTACGTCGTGAATTCACGGGTATTTTGTTTCAAATGCCGCTTAATGGTCGACGGTTATGGTATCCTATATAATATACTGACAAATCATAAGTTTTAAAGCCAAAAATGAACATGCAAATTTTTACATCCGCGTTCGGTTTTTTACAAGGGCACGTGAAAAGCAATTTCGAGACTCTCAGCGTACTGTCGCAATAAAAATCGAATTTTTTAAACATTTCATCGGACGAGGAGTCGCCGTTACACCGTAAAATCAAAATGGTCGCCTAACTACTGAGAAGGATCCAGGGTAATCGACTCCTACATACGTTTAGGTCGTGGAAACGGGAACATAATAAAGGTTTTTTAAGAAGGGCATATACATTTTTCCTCCTTAACAACTCACGAATGACTTACCAGACAGCAAAAGACAATATTTATTTACATTAAAAAACGTATCTCGCTATAGGAATAATTTCTATGTCGCCGTAGACTTTGCAAACATTTAAACAACGACACAAAGAACACCCAGACCCTACAAGAGTGACTAATTGTGATTCACATAAATTTTTGTCCTGTCTAAGAATCGACCCATAAAACTCGCCGCGGTGGCAGTGACTAGGCAAACACTACGCTGTTCCGTGCAGTGCGATCCGAGATAATAAGGCATTTTTAAGAAGAGGGTCCTTGTTTTAGTAAAGCTCATAATTAAATTCGAATGACATTTGAACACAGATGCTCATAACGCGATACCTTAACATCATTCAAACATCAACATTCATTCAAACAACCAAAAGATTATCGTCAAAATAACAACGCATTTTTCAGCTTTACAAATATTTTAATTATTGCCACATCACGTTCCGCTAAACATTAAAATTATAAGTATTCACATCATATCACGTTACATTTGACGTCTGACCTATAATTATATTACAAGGTTGGCAACCCAACGCCCAATTAAAAAATAATTACGGCAACCCCGGGTTCATGTTACCCGGTGCGCTGGGCGATGTGTGCTCAGCATTTTATTTTCTTTTAACAGGGTTTAAGATTTTAATTGCTACAAATTTCGTACCAATTAGCTAATGAGCGAGTTTTTAAAGTTATGCGCGTGTTGGCAATTAAGTTTGTCGTTTGAAACGGGGTTGAAACATCATTAAGAAACGTACATGAGCTTTACGCTTGAGAAGATAATCTCGTATACTCAAACAGTTGCGCATGGCAAAGGAAGATCGTAAACTCGAAATAAATGGTATACACTTGCCACGCTCATGTCATAAAGTTGATAAAACTTCGTATATATCTTGGCGTCGTCACCACTCCTTAAACCATTGTTATTGCACAGTACAGTGCGGTACAGAGAAGGTATAACGAGTAGCTTTGCCTCCTTCCCACGCATGCGATAACATTGCATTTTAAGAGACAGTCGTAAGGCCTGAGATATAGCATGCTAAAGCTTCATAATAATATTAAAATGAATCCCTACAGTTACATTATAAGTTCCAATGCTTTAATTTCAAAGCTAATACCTATTTAAGTATTTTAACAATAAATGCACTGAACTTGATTTCAGAACTAGCTGTCGCCAGCGGTTTCACCCACATATATAATTATATACGTGGGTGGTATAAAATAATATGTTGAATTAGGTAGAACTAAACATTAATACATAATATTATATAGAGATAAATACATTGAATAAAAACACAAACGTACAATGCATTGCTATATCGATAAAAGTTATTTTATTTAAGGAAAATAGCAGTATAAAGAGTACTTTCCCTGTTTGTACCCTAAATAGTCGTAAAGGTTTAAAAATAAAATAATGGTGAGAAATATAAACGCAATGTCAATAACAAAATAAATTAATAGATGTTGCTATTTTACGCAATTTTTATAACAAAAGATCATGTTTAAGTTCGACGCAATAAGGACAAGCTATTTGCCAGTTGCCCAGTGTATTGTCTCTCTACTATTACTAATAATTCCCTAAGAGAAAACCTAGTAATTGTTAGCTCGGCAAGAAAATTAGACCTTACCTTACGATCGACCCACCCACATAAGCACAATTTTATACACGAGAGTAACAGAGCAGTTTGCCTGTAATAATGCTATATTATTTTTCGGCTAGTATACCTCGGGAACTGTACTTTTTTACTGGATAGAAACTACCAGGTCAAGGTTCTTTTCTGTACCCCTGACAAAGAAACGAAAATGCAAGAAACAAACTACATACATAATCTCACGCTTAAATTCCTTAAGACGAATGAAGAAGTGTATTCGAACCACATTTGGCCAGTTATGTTTTGGTTCACATGTAAACCTATTGTCGTATACCCACTAAACACGTCTTAACAGAAAATCCTAATGATATGCCTTACCTGAAATTAAAATTCGAAACAACAGTTGAAATCACTACCGCAGGCAACCGAGGCACTTTTAGACGTCACATTTTTTTTCTTAGAAGCACGTATTTCTTTCTTCCATCAACCTGGGTCCTTTAAGCGGGGCGCGAAAAAGCACCTTCTTAGGTCGTAAAAATAGGGACCTCAACATCGCCTCAGCTGCTATGAGGATGGTGTGGAGACCGCTGCTCTTGGACCACATGATCGCTTACCATCATTCGGAGTGCGGTAATTTTGAAGAGCAAAAATAAAATTAAAAATGTAATGTATACCTATGTATATCTAACGGTACTCACTAGATCTCATTTTATGCACAAATATAACTCTTTAAAGCATCTTATAAAAGAGTAACAGGTAAAGTGATAACACAACCTACTTTTCCATGAGTGTTGAATAAAAACACGCGCGTAAAAATTTACGTTTATTTTTATGCTCCGACGACGCCGAGATATATGTTGTGTCCCAATGTTCGATGTGGCTTGAGCTCCGGAGTAGTATTTCCTCCTTTTTTTCTTATGAAGTGGCAGCAAAAACATTGTAATTTCATCTTTCCGTTGAAAATATGCTATAACCAAAAATGAAATAGAAAGAGATAATTAATATGTCCGATAGCTCAAGGAGGTCGTGGATTCGAAACACACCCATTACACTACCGACGTGAGCACCTGCATTGTAGCTTAGCTGGAGGGTAAACCCTGACATAAGTCAGACTCACTTGGGGAAAGATGGTGACATCCCGGTAATACCGACTAAACCTACCACGGTGTTTCTCAACATAACCAGAATCGGGAGGCCGCGCGAACTACTTTCACATGCAATCGTGATCATAGTTCGTAACCCAAATTAACTGTATATTTAAGAAAAAAATTGGCTAACCTTATATTTTTAACTCTACATGTTACATGTACAGTTTAGCTTTGTTACTTTTAACTTTATTAAATGTTAAAGTTGTTGAAATAATTGATATTTTATTTATTTAATAATCAAAACATATTTTTATTATACATATATTGGCTCCCAAGTTATAGGCTTGCCGAGTTTGAGGTGAATGTAACACTGTATTTAATATTTTCTTTGAATATAAACTAACTCATAACTTTTCGGCGACGAATTCGCATGACACACCAGTTGTATTTCACAAGCAAACTGAAAGTACTAGTACATTAACCTATTGAGTGGCAGCGGCACACCGGCGACCAGACACATTGGAATTTAAATTACGTCTGATTGTCTTAGACTTTACAGGCTACTAGAGTTTGAAAGATGCATTTCGAAAAGATTCGTCATTGGCATATCTATTTTTAAATTTGGATTAGTTCACAGTCGTGTCCACTAGAGGCGCTTTTATAGAATTTATAGGAAGCGATTCAATGGTTAATTAATTCTATGCTACTGTCTGAATAAAGAATCATTAAATATTACGAAGGAACCTAAATTGTTCCCTTTTAATAAAATTATTAAGAGCTTATTGACTGTTAATACATTTGTATAGTTAGTACTACATGGTCAAATGAATGATAAATCACAGAGGGCCAATTCGCGAAATAAAACTGTTCAAAATAGAATGTCAATCTATAAAATTGGATCTAATATGCTATTAAAGTTCACATTTGACGTTTATTTTAATTTAAGAGAATACAATTTGTTATATTTACGCTACTGAGATTACATCAGAGCTCTATTTTAAACAGTTTTATTGCAAAATTCTTGCAAAACTAAAGTTTATACTTTACAGCTAATTCTTGTATTTTACAAAAGGTAGGTACTTGCAGATAGAATTAATCCTTTGCCTGAACCTAGAATTTAACCTAAATGCAAGTTCTATTAATTGAGTAACTTTCTAAGCACTATTGTTTGACAAAAATATTATTTCAACAGAAAAGAAGATTTGTGTAAACTTTCCCCCTAATATTATTCGTTTATAAAAATTCAATTTTCGTTAAGATTGCAAACGCTCTTTTGGCAAGCTACTTCAACTGGCCTTGTGGCGCAATGGATAACGCGTCTGACTACGGATCAGAAGATTCCAGGTTCGAATCCTGGCAAGGTCGAAAATCTTTTTTTACATGCAGAAAATATCGATCGTGAATATTATATTAAAAGATTTTGTTTTGAGATGAATTTCTTTGTTTTTTAGGCTAAGTATGTACTAAAAGTATTTGGACTTTACAGGTTTAAGAGAAAATCGTATTAATAACAAACATTAAAAGAACTTTCTTGTTAATGAATTTACTTGTTTTTGTTTTTTAAAGACAATGCCCACAGTATACAACGCGCCCTATTTTGTTTTTTTGGGCATCCCACATTTGAACCCACAACCGCAGTCATTATCGCCATTGACGGCAGGGTCGTCACTGCCGCCACAATTAGTGTGGTTTATGCTTAAGTCTGGTTATGCGAACAAGCCATTGCGTTGGCTCGCGGTTACGCGATGGCTCGTTCGCAGCGCACTCTCCTACTTGGGGATAATCGTGTAATTAAAAAGCAATTAGGATCGTCAAATAGGCAACCTTCTAGTTAGAACCTTAAATCATAGTTGGTAACATGTGTATTATAGCTATCCATGTATGAAAAATATTGTTCGAGGCGACATCTCGCATTGCAGTCGAGCGCTACTAAAACTTTTACTGTAGGGGCTAATTTTCACGAAGTAGGTATTCTGTCTAATAAAACTATGGCAAAACGTCGGGGAAAGTATAAATAGTTAAAATTGTTCAAAATTTGTTTTAAAATAAACCGCATTAAATTCTATAATAAGTAGTTTCATTTCAAACACCCATGTCACTTAAAATGGCGCATTTATTAAACAATTTCAAACGATATTCGTCTTTTAATTTTGACATATTTTATTTATTTTATTTTTATTTTTATTTTATTTATTTGGGAAAACAAACAATTACACATTAAGAATTACATAGAAAAAAAAAAGATACAGATATAATACAAATGTGAAATCAACCACGTTTTCCACAGATACTCAATGAGACAATTTGGTAGATTTTAACACTAGCGATATAAACACTAATAAAAAAGAAAGAGGAACACAACATAAAAATAAACCACATACTCATATAAACAAAGCATCAAACTGCCACAGCGCCACATAATAAGTGTAAATACTGTGTTACATTAATTTTTCAAAATGTTAAGTAAACTTTGTCTAAACTTTCTATGTGGTAAAGCAAACAGATCCAAACTACAGAAATTCTTATTAAAATTGCTAGTAATGCGACGAAGAGGCGCACGCAAGCCGGCATTTGTACGACTGGAAGTAGTGGCAAATACAGGTCGCGTGCGCACCTCGCGTCCCTGGCATGTTCTGGGAACTATATAACACAACTTGTTACAAATAGTCAAACAATCATACGAGTTATTACATAAGTCATACAAAAATGTAGCTTCAAGAAAAGTACGCCTTGAACTCAAGGAAAGCAGGTTGTATTTTTTTAGTAATTCACTATAAGAGAGATAACAACTTTTTAAACAACGATAATGCACAGACTTCAGAAATTTACGTTGTATGCTTTCTATACACTCAATATATTTATTGTAGAAGGGGTTCCACACAGGAACTGCATATTCTAATTGAGACCTAACTAGTGATCGATAGAGATATAAATATGTACTAGGGTGTTTAAACTCCGTGGATGATCTCATCACAAAGCCGTACATGCGATAAGCATTATTTACAATTTTATTAACATGTGCTTCTAAGTGCAGTTTATCATCTAGTAATATTCCTAGGTCGCGGATCATACTCTCTCTTGTCAGAGTTTGACTGTGTATTGTATAGGAATATTTGAATATATTTTTATTTTTAGTGAAGCTAATACAATAACATTTGGAAATACTCAGTTGGAGTTTGTTCCTAGTGCAATAGTCTGCCAGGCGATTGAGGTCTTGTTGAAGCAGCTGACAGTCAAGAATAGTTTTGATGGGTCTAAAGACTTTCAGATCATCTGCGTAAAGTAAGAATTTAGAATTATGAAAGCACATGTCAATATCATTGATAAACATTATAAACAACAACAACAAATATCATTATGTCTATTGTCTATTTTGACAGCATTGCCTGTATGACCACTGCCCTTTTTAGAGTTGTTTTCAAAAACAAGAGGTCGCCACTTTCTTTTAAACGCCTCGAACCACGGTGAAACTTACAGTCTACGATCTTTTATAGTTTTTGACGCAACTCAATACTTTCAATCACCAGCGTCTATTTTTAAAGCGCCCTAGCGGAAACAGCGCTGAACTAATGAAAATGCATGAAAGTAAATGCGGGCGTGCAAACCGGCTAAGTTGTGTCTAGAGCTATGGAAACTTGTGATAGACTATGAGGTAATAAATGGTGGATCGTGGAGCAATCAACCTTGGAATGTAAAGAGCAAGAGGAGGAACTCTGGTGTGATTTTAGTTAGTACAAGTCAGACATATTCATTCGCTGCGCCCAGAGTGGAGTGGAATCATTTGATCACCGTTAAAAAAGATATAAATGCTGTACAGTGTGCCGAATTCGATTATCACTTGTGATATAAAAATAGATTATTCAGACTATCATATAATAACGATATAAAAAAGTGTCTTAATATTGTATCAAATATTGATATTAATATATAATTAATATTTATTTATTCTATATTCATAATACGCAGTCAATCCCGATGATACGTGGTAACAATTAAGGGCCACAGGTACAATGTATCGGGTCGTTTGTACAAACAGGTACGCATCTTATCTGCATCCTTTTAGGATGTACATTAATCACATTATCTCGTGCTTTTTCAGCGATACTATTATAATAATATATATTTTTTCGATAACACTTCTGTACGTGTGTCACTAAACTTCTTCTAAACGGTTGGACTGACGTTGATGATTTCTTTTGTGTATATGAGTGCGGCCCTGAATGGTTTACATCCACAACTGGATTCAGTAGGTGGCGCTGCAATAGGGCAGGCAGGACAGCATTTATCGGGTTTGCTAGTTTTATATACATTATTTAAACCCGTACTGCACCATTCTGAAGTATTGCAGGTAATTAAATCACTGTTCTGTATATCGGTTGTAAAAGTTTTCGTTCAGAAAACGACTTTACGAGAGTGTTATAGAACAGCAATAAAACAGTTGAGCGAGCCACACCAAGAAAACCTTTACATAACCATCAGCCATTATATATTTTTATAGCATTTAACTCTTGCAAAGCATTCAATTACAATAAAATGGAAAACTATAAACAGGAAGAGAAACAGTCTAGTGGAATCTTCGCTTAATGGAGTAGCTTGACTAAGAATCTGCCAAGTCTTAGAGTACCAGACATAATTAAAATCTATTATGGCCACCAGTGTGCCGCTGCGACTCAATAGATTATATCTATTGATAATTATATTTCTATTTATCTATTTATTTATATAATGGCACATATTCATACATACACATACACGGGCACATGCACATATATACACACATGCACATGCACACGCACACGCACAAACAAACAAATATACACACATAAACAAATAGACATAAACACAGACACTGACTCACACACACGCATGCTATTTATTATTAATTTCTATTATGTTTATGTTTTTTAATACCTGTCTATTTTAATTCCCTGTTACGTAAAGAGCGGTGACTCCTAACACAAGTATTTTTGTTACTTAACAGGAATACCTATTTTTGATGTGAACTAGCTCGTAGGTAAATGAAAATAAACGATTTAATTTTTTTAATTTTAGAGTTTAATATTCATATTAATTACTTGTTTACAAGTAACTCCACTTTGGCTTCTTCTGTGGTTCGTCACTTTGTGCTAGTGTGCAAGAAATATATGATCAGCTAATGCTAAGAAGTAAGCGGTATTTCTGCCCTGTACTTTGGAATTCAATAAAAGCCTATCTGATCTGTAACTTGTAGTATCTGATTGTGGAAATAGAGGGAGCTCTTTTGTTTGCTAATACACTTGTGCCTAGCCATCAGCAAAAGCTAGTATCGATTAAAGAAAGTTCAAATATCGCCATCGTATTCCTCGGCAATAGTACTGTTTCTGCGTGGAAACCTATAGCCTTTTCTGACTCCTGACAACGTGTATGCGAAATTTCATAATGATCGGTTGAGTAGTTAAAGAGTGAAAGCGTAACAAACTAACTCACTTTCGCATTTATAATATTAGTTAGGTTTAACAATTATACGGCACAGCTCTGTTATTGTACTTTTAAAGTATTTATTATAGCTTTGAATAAAAATAAAGTACAAAAAATGGCAGCTTTTACTTATTGCTAGGCCAAAAATCTTTTTAACAAATAATAAGCTTGGTTGAAAATTAACGAGCTTTGCTAGGAGCACAAAGAATATAATAGCTTAGTCGTAGAGATCGTGCAAAATTAAATACTTACAATTTTATTCATAAATACTTCTTGTATAATACTCTCACTCTGCTCTTAAAAATTGCTTCGTATATTTTAAAGGGAATTTTCTTTTTTGCTTTGGTTTATCATACGCGATGGTGCACAATGCACCATGAGTATGTCTAGGTAAGTACATATACCTTAGATTAAATATGATAACATACAAAAATATATTGATACGATGACACACGCAGAAAATTGATATTGAATATTGACCACGTAAACCAATACGCCATCCGTGCATGTTATTGACAGTGATAGTAAACTTCATAATAGCAGCGATAGCTCAGTGGGGAGACCAACAGACAGACTGCAATGCAGAGGGTCTCGGGTTCGAACCCATGTCGCGCACCTATGATTTTCGGAAATTGTATGACTTTTCGAAATTATGTGCGTATGATTGACAATTATCGCCTGCTCCGTGCCTTGAAGAGCACGTTAAGCCATCGGTCCCGGCTGCCATGAACATCTCTGGCAGTCATTATTAAGTCAGTACCCTATAATATCCTGACACTGGTCTAGCCTTAGGGTATCGTTAGCCTTTGGGTTGCGGAGTTCAGGTGGCAGCCGCTCCGTGTAAAAACTGATATCCAGTGAAATCCGGTTAGACCAGAAAATTCGACCCCAAGTGACTTGGGAATAATACAGGCTAGGGAGAATAAGTAAACTTCATAATATTTTAAAGTTATTTTGAATTGTGTAAGATGTTTTAACGACTAGTTGGACCGTGTTGTGCATCAATGATCCAATCCACAAAAACATAAATAAAAGTAATGCTGATTTGAAACATAAGTTCATTTTACTTGTGACTGTTATCCTTTTACATCATGTTATGCATATAGTTTTACAAAGAATTGAATATAGATTTTTGCATTACTTGATGTTTATTCAAAAGACCTTCATACTTACAGATAAATTAAAAAAGAACTCCTAGATCATGTCCACACAACACGATCCAGTTAGAAACTACATTTACCTTTATATAATATTAGTTTAGTTATTAGGTTATGCCATGAGAGTCTTATAAGGTACACATAATTATGTAGATGTGCCCTATAAGTGTGTCGGGGCATTTGTTGAACGTTTTAAGTTCGCTTTTTTCCTTTCAATAATTACCTTTTATAGCATTTATTTAAATAATGCTTCTCTAGCATTCACGTCGTTTTATCCGTGGTATAAGTTATAGCAGTCAATCGATCCGGATTGGATTGCCAATTCGTATATCGGTAGTTTTGTTATTTTTCTGATTTAGATCTTGACCTAGCAATAACAGAAAACAAACCATTTTTATAGTTTACTAGATTTTGCCCGCGGCTTCGCTCGCCTAAATGTATAGGTACTTTTTTAGAGTTCGAAAAATCTCTTATACAACAGTTTTGTCCGTCTGTCTGTTATACAACTTTCAACTCAAGAACCATAAGAGCTACAGACTCGCGGTCAACGCAATTTGACTCAGCATAGTCGATACACCTCCGAAATGACTTTGACCTGTGACCTCTGACCTCAAGGTCACGTGATACCACGTGACAAACGTGAACCATTTTTCGAACTCTAAGATTTACGGCAATTCATTGCCGTTTCTCACTTGTTTCTGGATGAAAGGTACCCTATGTAGTTCTACTACCATATAGTCTTATTCTGTACCCCGGAAACGTGTTTGCAGAATTTCATGATGATCGGTCGCCTAGTTAAGGATTAAAAGCGTAACAAACAAATAAACAAACAAACAAACTCACTTTTACATTTATAATATTATAGGATTAGGATATTATTCATAGGATTTTCAATGATCAAGAAACGTTCGCCTAGGTCTGCCTCTTGCGACTGTTCTATTCACACTAGCCTTATAAACTTTCTTAGTCAGTCTTTTCTCGTCCATTCTTTCTAAATGCCAAAACCAGCTTAACATACCCTTTTCTATTCTTGTCACTTAACATACCCTTTTGCTTTCATGCTGCATTTCTCTCTAATCACACTATTCCTTATTCTATCTTTCAGAGTCACACCACATATGTCGCTCAGCATATAATTATACAATACAAAAATAATCTCAATAAGCCAACGATAAAAATAACGTTAGAAGATATAAACTAGTGACACTAATAGAAATACTAAAGAGTTGTTTGTCGATCGATCTCTATCAAATATTAACACAGGCCAATGGCTGACCGTTGCGTGTCGATAATAATTTCAATGATTGTCAAGTATTTTCAATAGGAATCAATGTTATGGGTGTGATCGCTTGGTTATTACAATGCTTTAACACTGTCAAATTGTTCGATAATTTCACTTGTATTTAGTCTATTGAGGCACAGAGGCACACCGGTGGCCTAACACAATAAACTTTTAAATATGACTTAACTGCACGGATGACGTCGTGGTTTAAGTGGTCGCCTCGCCACTGCCACCGTGCCAAGTATTGAGAGTTCGATCCCCAAACGGGACAAATATTTGTGTGATGTACAAATGGTTGTTCCAAGTTTGGGTATTCTTTGTGTCCGTTATTTGAATTTTTGTAAAGTCCCCCGCGATACAAGAAATATTCCTAGTGCGGGAGATGTATTTTAGAAAATATATATATTTGGTATTCTAAGAATTGTCAGATTAATTATATTATTGGTCGAAATTCGACTGTAATCTATGATGTATAGTTTGTTTTACAAATAATTATGAGCGTGGTGGCATCTTACATAGTCTACAGCCCTCCTGTACAGTAGTACAGTAATCCATTGACATATTTAGGCCTGGTTTATCAAGAAGCGAGTTGTTTTCCATACGGACAATTAATTTTTACAAATTCTATGAAAGATAATATCAAATTTTAACTGTCTGTAAGTGCAACGTCTCGTTTTTTTATATTGGAACCGGAACATAGACTGCTATGTGGTTACCATTGATTTTAAACGCTTGAAATACTAGAGACATCACTCACGCATTGCCAAACGAAAGAAATGTGACATCCAGAACTCTTAGCCACCTGGTGAGCCGCAGTTCCCATACTATTACTATTATGACTTCGTAACATTCTTCATTAGTAATAGGGGTACCTATAAATATAATTGCAACATTGCATTAAAGAAAATCGGTAACATTGTAGTTTTCATACTACTTCATAAATATTTTTTGAAGGTTACCCTTTATTTATAAAATATAGAATGTTAATTAATTAATTGTAGAATTATATAGTTTTTAATATTAATTTTAATACCTAATTAATTATAATATGATTAATAATAACAATTTAATATATATTTCAAGGTTTCTTATATTGTATTTGTATTGTATTTGTATGTCTTAATGGCAAAACATAGTGGACTATTTATTTATTTATGACCTTCAATAGTTGTATTTACCTATGTTTAACAAATAAATAATCTGAATCTATTTCGACAAATTTCTTTTTCCTAATTTAATTTGGTATAACGAGTTCAGCATATATTTTTTGTTATAATAATACTTAGACATTATTGTTTTTTGGCATACTATTTCAGAAGGCATAAATATTTTAAGGCTCATGCTTTTTGCCCTAATTTTGATTGGCATAAAGTTATATATAAGGCATATATAACTTGGGTACCATAGTGTAACAATAGGTTAGGGTACGGCGGAGGTGGCCCTTGGGCCATTCCTAAGGCGCCAACATGTTTATTTTATATGCGAAAAGTAAAAGTATTTTATTAGATAAAATTTACAATACTTCAAATTTATGCTTTAGAATAGTATGCTTAACAATTATTATGCTAATAGTAATTATTTTTTGAAAATGGTGCCTAAACAGTTATGCTAAATGAATATTGTGCGTAAGTATAATTAGGATAAGGAAAAGTATGTCATGTTAAATTATGACATATAATTTTATGCCACCCTGAGGTTTGAGGGGGTGGTGGGCTTTGTGGGCCTGCCCGCCATCCATTCAGCTCCAGGTCCGAGAAGCGGCGTGCGTGTTCCCACGTGCGCCTCTGTTTCGAGTCCGTCTCCCCTCTAGGGGGGGACAGTAGGGTTTTATCGAGAAGTGACCATAGGGTAGGTCTTATCGTGTAGTGGCCTGCCGTTTCATACGGCGGGCCAAAATCTCGGCGGGGTCGCGACCGCATGCGAAAGTGATTCGCGCGGCCCCGTCGATAGTGGTTTTGTCGAGGAACATCGTGGTAGGTTTAGTCGGTATTCTTGGAGGTACATTATTCTTATTCCATCTTTCTCATTTACCCCGGCGTGTCCGACATAACCCCTCCGCCCGCCCCCGCGGAGGGGTACACTTCAAAGCATTCCAACAAATAAAAAAGAAATGAGATATAATTTTATGCAAATAAATAGGGAACCTTTTTGAATGGCCTATTCGAATTCTATGTATTTTTTCATGTATCCATTGCTTGTATTTAGGCCAATATGGTTTATCTTAATTTACATAAAAACAGCAACCACCACGTAATTGTCTTTTTGTTTTCCTCTAAAAAACAACTCCCGCACCAAGACCTCTTAAACCACTACGCCATACATACGTGCAGACAAATTATGGCGAATTGAAATGAAAACTATCAAATCAAACAAAAATGCCTTTTGTGTAGAATATCTATAATATCTTAGTATCCGTTTTATAAATGCAAAAGTTCAGAACTGTTCAGAATTTACAGTTCTGACGTCTCGGCGAGAGCGTAATGCTTTTTATTCGTTTATCTGACATTTAATACTATTCCTTTATGTTAAACAATATTGCTTTAAAAGTATCGTTTTATGTCTTGCGGCGGGAACATAAATTTATTTTAACGGGAAAATGTTTTTACTTACTCTAATAGTGATAGTTTATAGAGGTTGGTGAAATTGTGACAGTTATAAGTTTGCAGCTTTGAATCTTTTAATGTCTGTGTTATCTTAACTTGCAAACGGAAGAACCGATTTGATTGTGGTTTGTGCTTTCTTACCCAGCCCTAGATCTCGAAATTTGTGTGTTTTTGATATCATAACTCGCAAACGGATGAACCGATTTGACTGTGGTTTGTTGGTTTAAAAGAGTGACTTTAGTAATACACACGTAACGGACACAAAGTACTCTCAGAGAACAATCATTTGTGGACCACAGTGATACTTGTACACACAGCGACACATCAATCTAGACTGTTTGGACTTTGAACTATTAGAAGTTGAACGCTGCGAATCGTGCGAAAGAGTGCGTTATATTTTCGTTACGCTCTATCTTTACCATTATTACATGGACACCACTATGCACTGTCCCTTTCCGACAATTCTCTATTTTGTATATAGTGTAGTTATGCGTGTATAGGGTGTCTAACTTGATGTGTAGTACCATGTGGTATTCGAACCAAGAACAACGTGCCGGCAGCGATGAGGACTGCTTGCACGCTGCGCAAACACACAAAATACATCCAAACTAATATTATAAATTCGAATATGAGTTTGTTTGTTACGCTTTCACGCTTTAACTACTCGACCGATCATCATCAAATTTCGCATACACGTTGTCAGGGGTACAGAAAATAACATAGGGTACCTTTCATGCAGAAATAAATATATAAACGCGAGCGAAGCCGCCGGCGAAATCTAGTTTAATATAAAAACTCAAAGAGATATTTAACAAAAAAAAAATCTTAATATCCTTGCCGACGCTACATCTAATTCGTTAAAATAATCATTTTCTAATTTAATTCAAGTTGAATCTCCAGTTTTAATTAAATATTAATCTTATTGTGATACAATATTAAGCTTTTGTGTAAAAATAATAGTTTCGTTTGAATTATAACCTCGCTTAACACGCTATTCAAACTTTTCCTACTTCAAGATAATAGATTTTTAATTTGTTTTTGGCATTTAGCCTCTTTTCTTTAGACCTCCTTTAAATTATAACTTTTAAGAATATTTTTTTATCTCTAACCAATATTGTGATAACGTGATAACTTCTTTGAGTCTGCTTCTGCTGGTTTATGGGCTCTGGTTCGATTTATATTTTCCTTTTTTTTGCAGTGGTATCATAATAAGTTGTGTGGCCAAGATTTGTGTAAATCAAGTCTAAAGAAAAATGTAAACACGATCGCTATACGTCACATAGGTACTTAGTTTATTATAATTTATAACACAACACAATACAATATAATATACAGGCCCGTGACCATGGCTGCTGAAAAGCAACCGAAACGACGGTAAAAGTGTAAACCTAAATATAAATAGGTAGTTTTAATAATTTTATTAGCTTAAAAATGAGTAGTAGCAGTGTAACAGTTTCTAAATTATGTAATACAGTGATAAATAAACAACGCGATAAAATCCGTATAACTGAGTTTAATTTCAATAACACAAGTTGGAAAAAAAGTCTTGTTGCCGGCACCATGTGGCAGTAAGTACGAAGTCCACTTGAGTAAAGCTACGGGCTGTTAGTATCTTAAAACTTACTAAAATACTTTTATAATGAGCAAATTAAATGGACACAAAATACTAAGATATATACATAAGTGTCCGAGAAGGGTTAAGCAGAATTTTACATGTACCTAATATCGCCAATTGTTTATACCCTACGTAATAGGAGGCGAACCTATTGCCGTAAGTACAGTTGATATTGCTAATATCCAAAGGTCTCTGACTTTTCGAAGTTATGTGCGTATAGTTATTTATCATCCGCTTTAACGGCGAAGGAAAATATCGTGAGGAAACCTGCATGTCTAAGAGATTTCCATAAAGTTTTCGAAGATATGTAAAGGCTGCCAACCCGCAGTGAGCTAACGTGATGAACTGTGACCTTCTCACGCTCATAAGAGGAACGTGTCCAGCAGTGGAACAGTTTAATACAGGTCTGATAATATTTTATTATTATTATTATATACCCAATAACACTTTTCCCGAACAGCGAATCCAATCTGAGACCTCATACAAAGCAGGTTATACTGATGCTGCACTACCGAGCTAGTTTATACTTATAAGAGCAATATATTTATATTCCGAAGCTTTAGTGATCAAGCAATATGATCCATTCAAAGCAGCCGGCAACCTGTATGTATGCAAATTTTTGTGCAATACTGCCTGCATGATGCAAAGTTATTTACTAGATATTGAACAGATTCTCCATCCCTTGGACAAACTCGAAGATTTCCTTTTTATTAGTAGCAAACATATTCGTTCTGTAAAAATACCAGCGTTGCAATTTCAACAGCAACAGTAGCTGACCCAGGTACCTAATTTGGTCTCCATATTGTATACTGTGCTGTATATTTATGTTGTATATTATATTGCGTTGTGGAGATACAAATTTAATATTTTTCTGCCTTTCTTTCGTTCTCTAGCGCAAATGTTACCGGAACGTAATTTCAATATTAACTTGATGACGATATTTATTTAATTCATTTTCACAAAGAGGTTTCCTCTTTATTTGTTTGGCATAAGTTTGTGCTCATACTTACAACCGATCCTGAGGCTCGGGTTTGTTGCTCAGGCAGGGCCAAGTTTTATAAGTTTTTTAACCTCCGAATTAGCCTTAGTCGCACATTCGCAAGTACTAACACAAACTACTATCAGTTTTTGTAACGAAATCTTTCAAATGATCAATCAACCTTTTCGTTCAACTAAAGCAGAGTCTTATAGAGTTTATCTGTTAGAATATCATCAGCAGCAGCACAGAGTTTAAAAAAGCGAAGATGATTAAACGCGGTTTTCACAGTTTGGTAAAAACAAACTTGACTTCAAATTAGCAGACATTAGAAACATTCGAATAATAATATAATAATAATAGTTTGTTCTGTTTAAGTTTGTACAAATATAAATTACAATAGGTCTTAAAAATATTTAAAAATAGAATATAATACTTTGGACGCCTTTACTCGATTATACCTGTATCACAGGCGATATTTGCTATTATAATGTAATAGGAAGAGCAACAAAATATATAGATTGTTCTATAATAAGTTACTATTATAATAAAAATAATATAACTTATTTATATTTTTTTGCATTTAAATATTAGCTGACATATATAATGAATGTGATACCTCTCTTCTAGTTCAGCATTACAAACATAATAAAGCAGACTTCACAGTCTTAACACAAAATATAAGGAGTATAAATTGCAACTTTAATGATTTAATTGTAAACTTATCTACTCTCGCTTTTGAAGTTGATGTTATTGTTTTGACTGAATGCTGGATAAATAAGAATAAACCCATACCTACTCTAAATAATTATTATACATATTTTACGTCTAATCATAAAAATCAGAATGATGGGGTGGTAGTCTATGTAAAAAGAAACCTAAAATCGCTTGTCACGGAAATTAAATTGGCCCAGGCATCCTGTTTACAGTTAAATATACTAAATAATATAATTTTACGTGTCTATCGGTCTCCATCCCATAAATGTGCCGAAAACTTTAGTAACTCATTAAGTGACCATTTAGATAAATTGAAATCGCAAAATAACGTTATAATTACGGGAGATATAAACATCAGTATTAATCCAAAACCTTCTGAACTAGATTATGATTATAATAATAGAACATATTATCTAAACATGTTAGCAACGCATGGCATTTTACCGGGGCATACACTACCCACTAGAGAAACAAGATGCCTTGACCATATTATGCTTAGATTCAACAGAAGTAAAACTTCAGCTTTCATTGCTATTTTACAAACATCTATAACGGACCACTTCACAACTTTTCTATCATTATCGAAAATAAATCAACATAAACCTATAGAAAAATCTAAGACTACAATAGACTATGAAAATGCATACAGATACCTAATAAATCTAAATTTATCAGAATTACTTTTTTGCAATGATCCAACTTTTGTAACCAACGAACTCATTAATAAACTCAAAGTATCAATTCTAAACAACACCCATGAAACACCTATCCCTAAAAGTAAACGTAATATTAAACCATGGGTTACTACCGGCATTTTGAGGAGCATTAAAAATCGCAACAAACTTCAGAAACAATATCAACACGATCCACATAACGATATAAAAAATATTACTATCTACTATATAATATACTATCGCCTCAACAATTCGGTTTTAGACAAAGAATCTCAACAGAAGATGCAGTTACGTCTCTTAGCACTCATTTAATAGAATATTTGGATAAAAAATACAAATGCCTAACAGTATTCATTGACTTAAAAAAAGCATTTGATACGGTCTCTCTGTCAATCCTTATACAAAAGCTGAAAAAAATTGGCGTTAGAGGTAGGGAACTCTCTATTTTTAAGATTATCTGATCAATCGAAATCAGCAAGTTAAATTGAATCAATACTGCAGTGAAGACACTGGCGGTATACGGTGTCCCACAAGGTAGTGTCCTCGGGCCTACTTTATTTTTAATCTATATTAACGATCTCTGCAACATGACTATAAGCAACGCTAAATTTTCCACTTACGCCGATGAGACTGCCATTGTCTTCACTGGTAGAAACTGGGATAGCACAAAACTAGCAACAGAGCATGGCCTTACTCAGGTAGCTAACTGGCTAAAAAACAACTTGCTTACACTAAATACAGATAAAACAAATTATATCTGTTTTGCCATAAAGAATGATACACAGCCAAAAGCAGATCTAAAAATACATATACACGTTTGTGGTAATGGCACAACCAATACAACATGCGACTGTCCAGTAATACGAAAGGTAAATAATACTAAATATCTTGGTGTACAATTTGATCAAGGAATGACCTGGTATCCCCAAATTGAACAAGTTAGTAAAAGAATTAGAAAGTTTATGTGGATGTTTAAAAACCTAAGACATATAACTCAGAGTAAAACTACAGAGGTGTCATCTGTTCCTAATATACTAATTAACAACATTTACAAAGCACCAGTGCAATCAATTATAGTATACTGTCTACCAGTTTGGGGAGGATAATTTAAAACGCGATTTCTAGAAATTGAGCGATCCCAAAGAGCTTTAATTAAGGTTATGTATTTTAAAAAACGGATTTTTCGTACAGAAATCCTATATAAATTTAGTAACCTGTTATCAATTCGGAAGTTATACATTATGCATACAATTTTAAAAATGCATAAAACTTTACCGCGTTATGCAATAAACGTAGAAACAAAAAGAAGAAAAGACAAAGTAGCTATGGTCCCAAAAGTAAATACAACATTTGCTAGTATACAGTATAGAAAACGTGCGGCAATCATTTATAATAAATTAAACAAAATTCTTACAATATATCCTAAAACTTATCATGATTGCAAAACGACTGTTTCTGAGTGGATTAGTAAATTGTCTTACGACGACACGGAGAAAATATTAACTAGTTTAGAATAAAATATCAACATTCATAATTTATATTTATTTATGGAAATGCAATAAACTAAATGTTCAACAGAATATAAATCAAATCAACATACTTATGTGTGGTCATATTATACAAACACATGCACTCACACACACACACATCCACACACACACACACACACATACACACACACACACACACACACACACACATACACACACACACACACACACACACTTAAATACACATAAACACATACGCTTACACTCACACCTATTAATTAAGGAATTTTTCATACTTTGTTAATACTTACCTTATTGTAAACATACGTATAGATGTGAATGAGCGGGGTGTCCTAGTACAAGTATTGTTATATGCTTAAATGGATACTCCAAACACTAGGTTAAGGAAACACCAAATGCTTACGAAAATATTTTTTTTTTTTCTTTTTTTATATATATGTCTAATAAAGAGATTCTATGCAAACTAGTGTAAGTCATTAAAATATAAATAAACGACGATCTAGTCACCCTCGTAGTCTACTGAGTTTACGTACCTATATTCTGCTTATTTCCTGGCTGGATAATCAGTTATCTGGACAGTCAGGAACACCCAAACTCGGAATAACTACTTGCAGATCATATAAATTTTTCTTCCGTGTATAGAACCTATGGTACTCGGCGGAACGTCAGTGGCGAGGCTTCATCTTAAACCACTGCGCCATCAGTGCATTATTATGATCCGTGTAGATGAAGTTGCCGTTGACCTATACGTAGTCCACGTGGATGAAAGCGTGGGCATAATTTAGTATGATGTATAATTAAAATCCGCGGGCAACAGGTTAAAGCTCGCGTGTTGAATCTCTCACGTCGCTTTCCAAATGAGTGTATATTAAATTTTCACAGAATTAACGAAATCCTTGCAACAAAGAATACATCTTACTGGAAGCGCTGCTAAGCAGGGGAAATATGCCAGAGCCTTCACTAAAAGCCTTCACCAAGTTCATTCGTCGGCAACGTTATTAAAATGTATGTAAGTTACATGTGGTTGACAGGCGATGCCGTTGAGCAAATTTTATTTTTATTAATTCATACATAGAGCTTCTATAGCAGCAGCGATAGCTCAGTGGGGAGACCAACAGACTGCAATGCAGAGTGTCTCGGGTTCGAACCCACGTCGCGCAACTCAGACTTTCGGAAGTTATTTGACTTTTCGAAATTATCGCCTGCTCCGTGCCTCGGAGAGAACGTTAAGCCGTCGGTCCCGGCTGCCATGAACATCTATGTCAGTCGTTATTGGGCAGTCAGTGTCCTATAATATCCTGAAACTGGTCTAGCCTTAGGGTATTGTTAGCCTTTGGGTTGCGGAGGTCAGGTGGCAGCCGCTCCGTGTAAAATCTGATATCCAGTCAAATCCGGTTAGACTAGAAAAGCCGACCCCAAGTGACTTGGGAATGATAAAGGCTAGGGAGAAGAAGACACATAGAGCTCTTATATCCTTGCGCTCAAATTAACGTTGTCATAAAAGACATTTTGTCTAGGAGCCTAGGTTAGTGGTAATCATTACTCTTCGTGTATTCTGCCTGAGTGAGCCTATATATTTTTACCTATGGCAGGTTTCCATATCGTACAAATTGCGGTTTAAATTAAATTAAATCAACGATTGTCATTTCTACTAATTGAAGATTTCGAATTTAGAATTCTCACTTTTAAAATATGTAAAAGTAAATGCCATCCATGTGTATCGTCCAAAGAAATGACCAGAAAGATAAACACAGTATAGAAAAAGAACGAGATATTAAAAGTTGGAGAATGAGAGCTCATTCACGTTCATCTGTCAACAAAGAGATAAAAATGTAATAAGAGTGGTAGAGCGAAGGAAATGGGAACCAGGCAGCAAAAGTCAAGAATAACGGGTACTGATGCGGGGCGTCGCTAACCCATGATTCATTTATATCTTTCTTAACAACTTTTGTTTTACCGCTATCCATAATAAATGTATTATGGATAGCGGTAAAACAATTTAATATGTTCGTCTACAAAAGTAGAAAATAATTAATTTGGTTGCTTAATCGCACCACTAAGACTACAAGCGGTTGCAAAAGAACACACCGCTAAGCATTATGCGGGAGACACGAGGCATGCAATTATTTTACTTGTTAAACATGTTTTTTTGGGCAAATTTTGTAAAAAGTGGTAGAACATTAGTTGTTAAGTTTGATGTAAAGATGATACGGGTAAAACTTTATTTTGTAGTAATATGAATTTGCCGCTTTGTATGAAGAAAACCACAACGTTACGGATTGTGACGTGGTTTTCATACTAACTATTTCATAAATATTTATTTAATGGCCTATTCGAATTATATGCTTTTTATATTTGCTTGTATTTGTGCCACTATGCTTTATCTTAAATTAACCTAAACTTCAACTATCATGTAATAATGGCAAATAGAAACAACTAAGAATTATTAATAATTTATGTTATTAATAACAGTTACAGTCTTTTATCGAAATACAAATGAATAATAAAAATATTTAACTAATTTAAATAATATCGATAAATGATTTATTGACATAGCCTTTGCATTTTGTACAGAAGCCATAAAATTAGATGTCGAACATAAACGGCAATTTCATGGTTAAAGACCTATAATGTTCTTATTTAACCTATATAAAAATACGCTTCCAGTACTCAATAATCCTTGTAAAAGCACTCAGCCGAGTAAAAGCACAGAGTTTTTAATCACAGTCCTTTTTCTAAACTTGGCTGTATAGCGAGTGGCCTTATACAAAATGTATTGTTTATGTCCGTTACGACCCAGTGTTCCACTTTCAAATAAATAATTAGGACAAAATAAAAGCCGTCGAAAGTTTTTCACGAAAAATTTGTCAATGACGGAGCGGAGATTTGAAAATTTTGTTTTTATTTGTTTGGAAGTTGCTTTTTTTAATGATAGCAGCTATACATAATACTATATACTCAATTCAAATGGCTAGTAAATAAGTGCTTCTATACAATAGAAGAGTTCATGCAACATAAAACCAATAAATCGGATTATTTGTAAATTTTAATATAATAATGATAAATATACTAAATAATAATATACCTCGACATTTTGTTCGTAATATTTTAATCGTTTTATTTAATTGTTCAGAATATAGCTTCAACTATTCACCATTGTTAAACCTGATACTACCTGTATTCTGTGCAAATAAATGTTTCTGTCTTTCGAGTCAGTATGATGTGTTAACATACTTATACTAACCAGATAAAATTTATTATTTAAGTTTGACAATAAGGGGTAGGCCTGATGCATTCTTTGTATGTGGAATACAATCAAATGGAAATGCTCACTGTTTCTCACGTCAAAATCAACACTTTAAAATATTTTGAAACCTCGAAACACTCTTTTTTTACCAAGAGCATGTTCACCGTAAGCTTCGACAAGTATTCGATGCCATTCTGCAGCAGTTTTCTTCAAATGTTAAGAGAAAACCAATGCTGTCCGCGAATCGTAATGTGTAGGCAAAACTCGACATGTTTAAGGTTATAGAAAAATATACCGGTGTATGGAACGCTGCAAAAGCGGTCTTACGGTCCCTAAACTGATGTCTAGCACCATTTACAAGGAAATTCAGGTTTCATACTTCTACATCTATGTATACTACGTTTTGCATTAATTCACTATTAAAAGCTAAGTTTAACCTATTGAGTGACCACGGCACATCTGCGGCTAGACAGAGTTTTAGTTTTGGCATTTCAACAATTGACAGATTTAATATTGATTGATAAAAACGAGGAGCAAGATACCGACATAGTATTTATTTTATGCTGTTAACTAACTTAAAAACAGACAAAAGTATGTTCAAAATAAATAATGGTTATGGTTTGAAATAGGTTACTTTTATCCCGGCCAATATACACTCAGGCAAAACTGCGGGAATAAGATAGTATAATTATAAGAGATAAACATAATTTCAACGTTTATAAAGGCGGCTCAACTCCGGCCGAACAAATACCGCCAGACAGACATTCCACTCCATTACTGAACTCAAATAACTTAATTAATCAATTCATTTTGGTTGCTTATTTCTAAATTAGACTCATTTATTTGGGTGTTTACATATATTAAATTATAATTGAGATCTTTGCATGCTTAGTTTTATATTTTACTAGCTTATTAAATACATTCAAAGGATAGATTATTTATTTCAAAAAATACGAGTGCTCTATTTGTATACATATCGTCTAACATCTGTATATGTTACAATTCAAAACTACTACCTATAAATCTATACATTGTAACAGAAAGGTGTGATCATATTTTAGGGTCGCTATGTTTTGCTATATGTGATAAATAACCTACGTGCCCTAACCCCATATCAAAATATATTTCAACTGAAGGTCATTGATTCTTAATTACAAAAAATGGCCGGCGCTATACAAAAAATACCCTATTGATCCTCTTTATTTTTTTCAATGCTTGTGACGTTCCCGCGGCTTAGAAATTAGCAGAAAGCGAAGTAATGTTCTTTAAAATAAGAATAGAAGAAGGTCTGGTGATTTGAAGCGCACGGGAATAAGCCGGTACTATGTACGACACTGATATCACTTCACCACACAGTTTTTAGCCAATACTTTTGATGATTATTAATTTTTATAAACATGTTCTTATTAAATTATTTATTACAGCCAGTTTTTGAATATCTCACATTGTTCATTGATGCATAGTTGTGGCCGTTGCATCATCTCCCCATTAAGATATTGCAACATCTGTGTGGTCACCGATCTATGTTAGAACGACAAGCTATTACTATACCAGTAAACTATTTGGATAGATAACAGTATCCACATCTGGGGCACAGTTATAATGGTCAATGGTTATTAAGTACACAAAAACGTAGCGAGTTTAAGACCCTAAGATCTTTTGTAATTCTTAAAAACAATACGCGTGCATGGCTGGTAGTGTTGTTTATGTATCGATTAGAATATGCTAATATTTCGATAAAAAGAAAATTCAATATCTTCGTGAAAATAATGTATACAAATTTAATTCTCGCGATTTTCCATTGACCCTTAAATATGACCACACCTTTCTGTTACACCCTGTATATATTACTACATATTATAAATCAAGATAACACTATATTAATACGAAAATCTTTATTCCGACAGTCACAAATACTAATTTCAAAATACCGATTTTCATAATACCGAATGTTTCAAAATTCCTAATATAACAACTCCGATTTATCATTAATCCTATTTTTGTAATTCCAAAATTTAAATTTTTCTGGCGTTTATAATTGCTATTCTCAAAATACCAAGTTTCAATCGATCGAATAACAAAAAGTCCGACTTAATGATAAATCGAAACATAAAAAATACGAATAAATTATTAAAATATTGATTAATTAGAATTCCATAATAAAAACTCCTTGTCAAACCGAATAACAAAACAAATAAACACATAATTGCTCGTCTGAGAGAAGTATAATATTATGTTTAGTGTGAGGAGGTCGAATTAAAAAACTAATGACAGATGCATTTTCCTACTCATAATTGCATAGTTATGTAATTGTTTACATGATCAGAAACAAAATTAATCACAAAGCAAAATTAGATACCTCGACTCTCTATTTCTGGGTGGTAATAAAGCTCCCGCCTTAGCCTCCTAACCTAAACTATCCGAGTCGGATTGCTCTGAATCGGGGTGTTAACCATAATGATTCATTATCAGTATATATTTTAACCCTCTGGAATTATCTTAATATTGAAAATCGGAATGACGTTTTTCGGACTGAGAATCGAGCACTTTGAATCTTTGAACTTATGAAAATTGGAAAGCAAACAAATGGCAGTAACGACTTTCGGTAAAATTAATTTCGGGATTTTTAATAATAGACATTATAATTCTTAGGTATTATGAAAAACGGACTTTTGAAAATCGGTACATCGAAATTCGAAATAAAATATTTTGGAGTAATGGGGTGTTTCCTATAAAACAAACGACTGAACGGATTTTTATGCGATTTTCACCAATAGACAAAGTGATTCTTGAAGGTTTCGGTTTAATTTGCATGCGTCGGTGGGGCGAGTCGCTAGTTAATACAAAGAAAAAACTTTGTATGCCTTAGCATATTGCGCACACGGTGGAGTATGACATTCAGCAGACTTAAAGTTTATATGGAAAAGGATAAAACAAAACAAAAATAATATTTTTCACCTAATATGGCCGAATTATGACTTTCAAACGATTGAACGTTGATTCACACTACTAAATAAACATAAATCAGTAAGTAAATGTATAAGATCTTTACGTAAAGTATAGTCATAACTGCTTCTTTCCATATAGCAATTACGGAGACTGATATAATCCCCTATTTCTATTCGCAGCCTTCAAGGTCGCGATTCTGTGCTACAATTACACCGCGATGTATGCCACTATGTACTTGGTTAGAGATTTCCTTATTCATGATTTTATTTTAGCTGAACTACATAAACAGCAATTTCTGTCTGGCGCAGTGGTATCACTTGTCACGTTGCTACTGCCAGTGCATCGAGTGATGTAGCTTCGATTTGTAGATAAGGCAGTGATATTTGTAATCCATAAATAGTGCTGGACAATTCTTTTGTGATTATATATTTATTTAATTTTAAAGAAATCTTACAAACTAATAAATATGGCTATTAGATTAGTAGCATAAAAAGATTCCGCATAAGATATAAGTATGGATGCTGCTAACTGTTATTACTTCTCAAAAATCTATTATTTCATATATGTGCATATATTGTACATTGACTGTGCTACCATAGCATAGCTAATGTACGACATACATATATAAAATTGTTTTGTTTAAATATTTGGATACAAATTTTTGAAAATTGTCTTCTTAATGCTTTAAATAGTTATGTATCAAAAAATCAAAGACTGAATAACTAGAAACTAACGGTAGTTTTGAACATGTCTGTTTCTTCTCAGTTGCCTATTAAGGTATTATATTATAGTAAAGTAATACACTTTGCCTGCTCTTTAGGGAACATAGGCGTATTTAAATTGTTAGTAATCTTCGTAAAGTTAAAACCACGTTGGCATTATTTCGTATTTATTAAATCCCGAAATAAACATAATCTATCGTTTATTAACAAAGTAAAACCAATATTCAAAGCCTTATAACAGTATTAACAACACAAATATTGTCATAAATCCAAATGCCAAATGTACAAGATGGCGTGTTTATTTTAGGATCGCCACTCAATATCGACGGTGTCGTCTGCTTTTGTCATCACTTTGGGATATTGTTTATTCATTTCGGTGTCAGACGGAATTGTGCGAATTATTTGTCGATTTTGCGAGTAAGCTTTTGTCTGTAGTCAACAGCTGGCTTTGATTGGAAAGGGCTTCAAATGACGTCATAATACTTGGATCGCGAAGGGCGAAGAGGAATGTCTTATATTTGGACAGCAGTGTTTTACACGCATATTTTGCTAGCGATGGTTTAAGATTCCTTCTAATAGGGGGCGAGACTATTGCCATGTACTGGGCACAATTCTTCCTGACTCCGTGCTTCTTATAAGTTTTTACAGAAAATCCCAATAATAGATTTCAGGACCTGCATTAATTTGTTTCGAACCCGGGATCTCACATACCTACTTTAGTCGTAGACATGGTGTATACAACACTGCACTACTGAGGCAGTCTAGACGAAAACTTAAAGAGTCAAAGTACATTTTTGTTTTCACAAAGGGTCGGTGCATATTTTTGTATTCACAGTTCCTGCTTTGTCTAACCTACCTCCTTGAGATTATTTATTAAAATACGTTTTCTATACCGGGTAATTGAAAAATAGTAATTAACTTTTACCCGTGACGTAGTTATAACCTTACTTAATCATTTTTGGTCTACCACTTTCATTCATTCATTATTTATTTTTTTCATACAAGAAAGTCGATTTATAACAAATAAATTTAATATTTGCAGTCAGACAAAAATACAAATATTGTAATCGGTTGCTCTAATCGCACTAGGAATTAAGATTCCACGTGGTTGCAAAAGAATTTAAGCGTATCCAAACAACACAATATGGGGTGGAAGGCCTTATTTGGGTAGCGGGATGCATGTAATTAGAAACTTATTATAAAAATGTTTTTTGCCAAAAGTATTGAGTTTTGTAAAAAGCGCAAGAATAGAAGTTGTTAATTATGACGTAAAGAAGACACTGGTAACAGGTTATTAATATTTTTAAGTAACCCTGTATAGCCACACACATCACAATTTTTAATGCTTTTAAAAATGTCCTAATGGAAAATCCAATGACATTTAGTTCCACCCGGGATGTCATGTTTGAAAGCTCGTTACAAGTTTTCAATTACAAATACTACCGATCATAAAAGCTAATAAAAGTGTAATTAGTATTTTTTGTTGGATCCTTCGCAGCGGCAACATGAACTCTGGAATTGTCGCCCTTTTTTTCCAAAGCACTGTCTCATAGCCTATCATTTTGTATATGACCAGACATGTGGAACTAAAAGTTATTTTACTTTATGATTATTGATTATTTATAATATATTTTATACTACTAAGATGGCTAATGTCAAGAAACCTATGACTTTTCTGATCGTAAGCAATTATGGCCTATGCTTTACTTGGAGTTTGAACGTCATCGATCCTTCAAAATAGAGTCGCTATACTGACACTGTACGGGGCGAAGATCCTTGGTACTGTGCTGATAATAGCACACGTAAGTAACCGGGCAATCAATCGTTTACCTCCAATCTTTAGTTTCTAGAAGCACATAGATTGAGAAATACCCGGTCAATGTATCTATCAATGGCGTATTTCAGCCTCAAGCTAAAGTGAATCAGGTTCGGCAGAAAGGCAAGATAGATTAATAGAAAGAGAGTTAAACCCTTACTTACCAGGCGAAATGCAGTTACAGAGATAAAAGTAGTGTCATTAATCTTATGCCGATATTCTGATCATCTATCATCTAGAAAAAAGTGCTGATATTAATGCGCAGGCAAAATCTAGTTATTGCATAATTTTGAAACTGTACTATAATCACTGTCCAGAGTTTATTTGTAACGTCAATTCATGACGTAATATCCAATATTTCGATAACATTCTATATTCGAAATCATATTTCATACAATTCTGTCCAATTTCATATTCTCTCTCTGTAGAATTTAAATTGCACAGTAATAAAATGTACGGGATCCCGTGTCTTTGTTCAATTCTGCCATTATTAGTGTGGATCGATGTATTGTTGGGACTAACTATGTAGCTATACGCTTTTGTTGAGAATAAAGCTTTCTCATTTATATTTTAACTAGATTTGGCCAACCTTCACTTGCGTTAATGTAAATTTTTGTCAATAAATTTATATCCCTCGGGAACAGACTTTTTTGGGTGAATACCTATGTCCTATTCTATACAACGTGACAATGCGAAATTTGTTGAGTAGTTAAGACTTGAAAGCGTAAAAACAAACTCACATTCGCATTTATAATATTAGTTAGGATTGGGATAAGAATAGGATTTCGAAGCTTTTCTCTATCTAACTGCCTAATAAGTAAGGGTATGAGCTTGTACATAATATGAGTCAATCGTAAGGTCCTAGATATAATGCCCGGTTTTGATAGTGTTATTGAGTTTTCAGTGCCACCACATAGTCTAATAAAAGTTCCGGTAAAAATCCCGTCACCTAATATGGGGGACTTAAACTTCTTTTCCTTCTCCCTAGCCTTTATTATTCCCAAGTCACTTGGGGTCGGCTTTTCTAGTCTAACCGGATTTGACTGGATATCAGTTTTTACACGGAGCGGCTGCCACCTGACGTGAAATATGGGGGACTAAAACATAGCCAAGAAAATATGGATGACGTACCCCTATCTTATAGATATATAAAAATGTATGTCAACATATGGATTTATTTGTATCTATAAAGTGAGATAACATTCTATGGATAGAAATAAATCCATATGTCCTTTGAATCCTCGGCAGTGTTGTTAGATTTTTGTCATTTCTGTCAGAAAATTCTCAGCTATAGCACAATTTTGAACTGTGCTCTGTAGGGCCAAGAGGTTCACCATCACTTGGGACCTACAACACATCTATCGAAATGCTGTGATACATTTCTGCTTACCCCATCATTGGTATTAACCTATCGTATTTTTATATTTTTGTAAAACCTTACGATATGTCGACGACGAAAAATTTCGCATATACGTTGTCAGGGACATAGAAAACGACATAGGCTTTCGTCGTCGTTTCGTCGAATAAAGTACAGCAGGAAAGAGCTTTCATGCTTAACCGAGCATATAATGTCATATTCTACATGTCAAATTAAAATAAATCTTGAGAATTTGATAGCCCAATTCTTAAGGAAGGTTATGAACTAACCTTCTAGATATAAAATCATGATCCTAGTCATGAGAACAGTAATTATATACGTAAGTGGAACCGTAAGTGACAGCTATTTTTATAATAATAATATTATAATAAGAATAATAATATAAAGTATGAAAATATGTCATAGTAAGGTGTGAAGCGAGCCTAATGACTGCAATTACTCGTGAAATCAGCATCACATTTAAAAACGTTTTCTCTATTTATTTAATGAGACTGTTTGAAATACTTAATTATAAGAATAATGTAATAAATGTTTATTTTTGTATATCAGAACTAGTAACTGTTAGTTTTAATTAATAACATGTTGTATTACCTGTGTTTTATAAAAATATAAGGTCTAGTTTATTTTTACCACCATGGCTGCCTCTTTCATCTCTTGGTGTAAGCTTCACGTTCGGAGCAACAATTTTGTAAAATTTTCTGTCAAAATATTCTCATTTATAGCATTACTAGTAGTAATCGGTTACATGGAATCTAAAATGTTGCTAGTTTATGTCTTTCTTGCACATAATTGGAATAATTTTCATCCATAAAATGTGATATATATTAACATAAAAGCACTCCAGAAATCTGCTTGTTATTGTAAATGATTGTTACAAAAAGTATCACTGCTAAACTGAGAGACTAAACTCTCAATACTTTACAAACTTTTAAAAACGGACAGAAACATCACCTATTTTTTTAACAAATTAACATGTATCACAGGATGATGTGGGGATCAAACCCTACTGGGGGTTGGTATACTGGTAGTACAGTGATTTCTCATATGAAAGTCATAATATACATATATGAAAAGTCGGCATTGTTCTGGTATTGTAAGCAGCAGTAATAGGCGGGCCGTATTGCATCCCAAATTTTTGATGATCATAATTATGCATTTTATTGACAAAGAAAAATGGTTTAAGACTTGTATTTAATAAATGAGATCATAAGATTTTTTAAGTCTTTTTATAGATGTACTTGTTATGGTATCTTTGTTATGGTATCTTTCTATAACATATACTTGGCAATGATCGTGAGGTACCGAGTTCGATTTCACGATTTAGGCAAAATGTTCAGTTATCTTCTTAAGAATACTTTAATCGCAGCATGATATATATGTATATCACTAGATCCATTTAGGACCTAATAATAAATAATAATAATAAAAAATATTGACCAAAGAAACGCATTATCACTACCACTACACATTATTAAACAAAGACCCCCGCCGCGTCTTTCTGTATGTCTGTTCGCGATAAACTCAAAAACTACTGACTGGATGCGGTTTACACCAATAGACAGAATGGTTCATGAGGAAGGTTTATGTTTATAATTTGTTAAGGTTTTGTGCTACTCGTGCGTAGCCGGGTGGGTCATTAGTATTAGTAATAAAATTATATCGATACATTCACGCCTGTATCTCCTTGAAAGGGCAGCCAGATATGTGTAACACCCATATTCGTCTATAGATGACAAAATATGGATGTTCAACACATCTATCTTCCCTGGCGAGGAGCACAGGCGTGAGTGCATTAAACTAATTTTAGATATAAACTTATTAAACGGAATTGCTTCACTTTAAAGTCAACACAGACCCTGAGTACAACTTTGAATGTAGCATTCATATCCGATTCACTTTGTAACTTTATATTGCAAACATGAGAAACTACTGGAAGCAATTTGTGCGAGAAATAATTGCTTTGCAATCAATTTAATAACTTTCTAACATAACATTTGAATTGTACTTTGTACTAATAATATTATTAATGTGAAAGTTTGTGAGGTTATTTGTGTGTTTTGATGTTTGAGTGCGAAATTGCTTTAAATAATGTTGCAATTCACATGAGTATTTTAATGTTGTCTTACGTTTGGGCGAATGCATCTATACATTGAAATTAACCTACTTTTCACATTTAGGCATTTTTCGCGGTTATCATTTTTAATACAGTTTTAAACTGCACGGATAACGTACACAAGTACCCTCTTATTTAAGCGGCGAAGCAATGCGCAGAGTGTTGAAGGCTCGATCCTCAAATGAGACAAAAAATTGTGTGATCAACAACAGCTGATCTGAGGTGATCTCTGATCTGGGTATTCTGTAAATGTTTGTAAAGTCCACTGGAATTATTCCTAGAGCGGGAGCTGTCAAACAAACTCATATTCGCATTTATAATATTAGTTAGGATTAGGAATTAAAAATAAAATTGTGTAAAGAATGAAGAATTTGCAAGGTTTCCTCATTTTAAACTTGTATCATATTTCTACATACATAGATTCACGCCAAAATCCTCGACAGGGCAGTGGCCAGAGGTGTCTAACATCCAGATATCGCAAACCTTTAAGAACCACGTAATTGTGTTGTAGGTGTTCTTTTTGACCGTTGTTTGAATGATTGTTAAGTCCTCCGCGACACGGAAATCATTCCTAGAGCGGGAGAAGCTTAAAAAAAACAAATTAAGGCCAGCTCTCTGGGTCTACCAGTCACCGTTCCAGACTCTATGCTGCTACTAAAATATCTTGACAAACCAATAACACTCTGCCCGAAACAGGAAATAAACCAGAGATCACATGCATATCAGTCGCATTCACAATTGCTGCACCACCGAACGGATGGCGTAGTAATTTAAGTGGTCGTTCTGCTGTTACTGCGTCGAACGTTGTGGGTTCGAATCCCGCACAGGACAAAAATTTGTGTGATCCACAAATGGTTGGACCGAGTCTGTGTTCTTTGTGCCCGTTATTTGAATGTTTGTAAAGTCCCCCGTGACACAGCAATTATTACTAGAGCGGGATACAAACATTTATAAAAAAAAAATGACATGAAAATGCTATATACAAAAAATGGGTATGTATTGAAATCCATTTCATCTATTAACGCGCCGTCATTAAGCCATTCGATAGAGTTCCGTAACTCGTTACAAGTTAGATTATTATATTGTATACAACCATCTGAAATTATGATTAATTGCTCTCGTCGAACTTGTCGATATTTACTTTATGACTTACGGGTTAAATGTGAAATGGATTGATTAGAATTTGACGTTAATGCGAGAATTTAAAGTGCTTGTATAGCCAACTACATTCAATTTTGTAACAGTATTTTATTAATGAAAAATGTCTGATTATTTTCTATATAATATTAATATAAAATAACAATCCTTTAATTATTTCTTTTCAGAATTCTTTGCGATTTTTACACATATTTATTACAACAAGGAGAAAAAACTAAAAGGGAAGCATAGCCTATTCTTATTCTTATAACAGCCCTGAAGTATTACATACACTCTACAGAATATACTGCACATAAACATGTATTCTCCAAAGCCATTAAAAGTCTAAAATATTTATCACTGGGAAGACCAATGTTACCATAAACTACGAAAATGGTAAACAAATCCCGCCTGTATCACAGCACATAGAAGCTTGTAACACGAAGACAGGAATGTAGCCCACTGTCCACAAAAACGTGTTGTTTCTCTTATTGAATTATAAACAGGGCTTATTATATTAATACGCATAATATGCGAGTTTGTGCAAGCAGCGATAGCATTGTGGGAGACTGTTGGTTTCGATTTCGATCCCAAGGCGCGCATCTCTGACTTTTCGATGTTACGTGCGTATTAAATAATTAATTATGGCTGGCTTTAACGGTGAAGGAAAACATCGTGAGGCAACCTGCAAGTCTGAGAGTTCTCCATGTTCTCGAAGATATATGAAGTCTGCCAACCCACACTGGAACAGCGTGGTGGACTATGGCCTAACCCTTATAACACTGAGAATAAGCCCGTGACTAGCAGTGGGCCAGTTTGATACAGAGCTGTTATTAATAAAAGAGTATATGCAATATGTGTCGAGAATGTTCTAGAAAGGCTTAGCACTTCCTCGAATAGAAAACAGGTGAACCGAAAATTCTAGTTAACAGACTGGTTCGGATGATTTGTAATATTTCCAATGACAGGTAATGTTAACTAAGCAACATCCTGGCGCATAACAGTATTATAAAGCATATTTCGTTGTACACTAGTATTGATTTACCTTTATGCGAACGTTATACATTGATATATTTTATGGAACTTACAGTATGTTCAGATCTGCTGTTAAATATATCTAAGTATTAGTAAAAGTGCTTGTAAGTAAAGGTACTTGGCTGTAATAACCTAATACTAGCGGTCGCCAAATGGTCGAAATTCGCCCATGATTGATTAAAATTTTAAGTTTGATCATTATTAAGGTTTTATTGTTTATAACTTTACCCATATTACATATAAATAAGGTATATGTAACCATAGTTACGAAGAATTATACGACGCGACGTCAGACGAACAATGCCGAAATACTACGAACGCGATTCGACTGCGTGTGTCAAATGCATGGTTGTGTGCGTGTCGTGTTTTTCATTAATTTAATTATTTTAATGCATATTTTATAAAAATATTAGGATTCGCCACTCCTTCTCCATATAAACTTTAACTGTGCCAAATTTCATACTCCTCCGTCCGCGCAATTTTCGTAAAAAGGGGTACAAAGTTTTTGCTTCACGTATTAATATATAGATAATGTAAATGTTTTTTTTTGTAAATATTTTTTTTATGTTACCACTCTAATTTTACACGCTTTTATCATAAAAATGCTTTTTTAAAACTATTATTAAAAGGCTCAAATTTACACTTGGCACACTACAGCAGTCATGGTCACGAGACGACATTTCTGTTTACCATTAATTAATAATTTCATAACATAACGTCCTTATTTAATTTTTGGTCATACCAAAAATTATGGCCTTCTTATTATTTATTTTAATTTGCATCAATATGTAGTAGGTCATATATAATGAAAGTGGAATTTTAGCATATAATTTATTAAATATTTTTCTATCCTTAAAGAAGAAACAAACATAATTTTAAGTTCTCCCTGAATGCATCTTTTCATAGAAAATATGTAATAAAAACTAACAGTTAGGAAATATAGTTTAATTTTGAGTTACGAGACGTTTTTCTCTAAATAAATCATAGTTTTTGTCAATATTCATTTTAATATAAACATTTAGTTTCATACTAAAACACAGCTAACGAATGCATGTGATATTCAACTTATTTACTGCTTGCACTTATTAGTGAGGTTGAGCTTTTAGCTCTGTGATTGAGGAGGTGCAGGAATGGATCGAAAATTATTATTTCATTAATTTTATTATAAAATACTACTACCAGCACAAGCAATACCTGTATCGCGGCAAACTTTGCAAACGTTCAAACAACGGACACAAATATCACTCAGAACAACAATTTGTCAAATGCGAAATATGGAATTCAAATCTATAGTGTTAGCAGCTAACCAACTACTTCAACCACTAGAATATCTGTACAGTCATTAGTCGTCGTAGTTCTTGCAATTATTTAAGAATGCTTGATCTTAAAGGAGCCCGTATCGCGTTATTAAGCGAAGCAGATTTCAGAGCAAACAAGATTGTCGAAGGCTACAATTAGTTTATTCGAAGCACGTTAGGCTTAGAGAGTTTAGTTTAGGTTTAAATAGAATTTCAGTTCCAACGGAAGTGACCTAAATTGTTTGAGTAACTAGTTTAGCTCGACAGGACTTCTATTGTGCATTCAGAGCAAAAATAAAGGCCTGACTTATTTTCAAAGCATATTATATACAGTAGGTGATTGTTTAAATGACAAAAACCTTTGAAGTCGATATGTACACTTTTCATTACACTTATCCATGGAAAATATTGATTATGCTGTGAATGATGGCTCTTGTACTTAATGATGCGATACTTGATTATTATAAATTTAATATTAATATTTGTTGCTGTTGGTTGCTGGTTACATTTAATAAAGTATTCGATTTTATCGAGATCGTTGAATTTACAAAAGGTATTATTTAGTAAATAAGAATTTTCATTGTTATTCCACTCAGTCTAATAAAATTAAGTCAAAACTAACAATATCGTATAACAACAATTCGTGATCATTAATTGTAGTACAATTAGTTATTTCGTTTTCCTTTTCTTGTCTGGGTTCCTATATCCCAATTATCGTCATGCTCACTCAAATGTCATTCCTTGTGGTGGCAACATCGACCGGGTCATCCCTTTCCGTTCAATATGGCGAAGGGGATGATGGCTGGCCCATGCGTCGTACTCGTGAATGGGTGCTACTTGTGGTGACTGGTCGGTCTTAGTTTTGTAGATTCTAATAATATTTTTCTCTTATCTTAACATTTTAGAGTTCATCTCGGACTACAATATGGTCTCGCGTTGTTTATATTTTGTATACACGTAAGTGGATGTTCCTATTATGCCATAAATTACTATTAGGGTACTAACTTTGAATACTAACACATTCAAATTCACCTTCACACATTTTTAATAGTTGTAACTTTGACGTTCATAAGTGTTACTTTGTGACCTACATGAATAAACATAATTTTTTTCATCATTAAGTAGCTGGTCCCTGCAGTTATGTATGCGTTTATGATAACTGCTCCGCTCGCGTAGATAAGCGTGATATTATACAGATTATCATCTATAATTTACCCCACTTTCACAATAACATGACTACTTAATACAAACATTTCTTTCAAATCGGCGTGTTACTTCCAGAAAATGAAACTAAACTAACAAAAAAAACAATCTCTTCTTCTTTATAATATTAGTACAGAGAAAAAAACATGAATTACAAAAGTTTATACATAGTCTTACGTCTGTGTGGACTATGGCCTAACCCTGCTCACATTGAGAAGATGCCCGTGCCCAGCAATGAGACAGTTTAATACAGGGCTGGTTTTTTTTATACAACTAAGATGGCAAACAAGCATACGGTGTACCTGATGGTAAATGGTCACCGTAGCCTATAGACGCCTGCAACACCAGAGGCATCACTTGCACGTTACCGACTTTTTAGGAAAGGAAATGGTAAAGAGAAGGAGCGGGAAGGGGGAAAGATGTGATTGGGCCTCCGGCACTCTCACTCACCGAACGAAACACAACAGTAGGAATACTGCTATTTCACTTCGATATTCTTACATATTCTGTGAGAGGGCAGTCCTTCCCCGGTCGAGCGGTCCATTCATGCTGATATCGGCGAGGCTCTACTACTCGAAAGTATTATTGTTATTACGACTCTATGTCCACAAAAGGTTAGGCAAAGGGACGCCATATCTACATTTCACCAAATATATTTTAGCTGCACTAAATAGAGTATAATCCTTTTGTTGTATATATGCATATAGAAAACTCAACAACACTTTGCTCTAAGCAGAAAACAAATCCGACAGCAGACCACTACACACTCACACATGTATATGTGTGTGCTGTGCTAACTTATGCTACAGAACCAATGAGATGACAAAAGTATCATGAACGGAGACAACATGCACACATACGCTTATTTCCTTGTTTCAGAGGGCACATATGCGTAAAAAGGATTATATTATTGACATATTGGATTTGATTATAGATCTGGTATGTATAGCCAATTCAACCAGAGTTGGTTTTATTTTAGGTTCGGTATATTTAGTTTTGCATTATATTTTGAACAACAAAGCTGGCTAGAGCAATATTTTACATTAAATACTAGCAATTTTTTTAAAGCATTTGTTTATTTCGCTGCTAATAAAAAAATAATGTGCTCTAGACTGAATTTCGGTCACGGCGGTTAGTCTTAACGGAGACTAGCCGTCTGCGCAGGCGATATTATAGTGCACAAGTGTGTGCGCAAACACAAGTGCACTCTCTGTTCCCTAACTCTCATGATCCGATGGGACGGTAATCCGACACGACCGGAGAGAGATCAGGCGCAGGACCGAACTCCAGGCTGCTGTTGAGATTTCTTAACAGAAAACCCCAATAACTTTTTCTTGGCCCGACCCGGGATTTGAACCTAAGACTACATGCACAGCAGTCGCATTCGCTACCACTGTGCCTCTACTACACGGGTGTCAAAGTGGTTTAATCGTTCGCTTCTGCCACAGCCACTGCCGCCAAGTGTCGAGGATTAGAATCCCATGCGAGACAATAAATAGTGAGATATACAAAAGGATTTAAGAGGCTGGATGTTCTTTTGTCCGTTGCTTAAACGTTTGTCAAGTCTCCCGTTAGACAGGCACTGTGAAGGGGTAACCACTTTTAAAAGAATAAAAATAAAAAGTATAGCAGTATCCGTGATATCGCCCGCGTACACTAAGATTATATATAAATCAAGCTATTCCAGTATTACTAAACGGAACTGAAATATTAAACGTTACTTAGATGTAAGTTGATATCCAAACTACTGAACTGCGAAAACAGAATTAATATTTGTTTAGTGATTTACATGATATGCACTACCAAAAACAAACAGATAGAATAAAGATAAATGACGTCACGGTTAAAGTTTTGCTCTGTAGAGTACCCAGACGAAATCTCGACCGAATATCGGCTCGTACAATGTTCTATTCCATTTGTTTTTTATAATCGCGCATTAATTAGTCAATTCAAATAATTTATCATTTCACCGAAAAAAGTGTTACAATGGTATAATTAATTATCATAATGTTTCAATTGTTAAAATGCAACCCAATTACTAAACCGCATGCAAATATTAAACGGTCAATACAATATGTCATATAATTATGTAATTAGATAATATAATGTAATAAGTTATAACTGTGGTATTAATTATATAAGTTAAAATAGGCAGCGTAGTGGGAGACCGTTGGACTGACGCAGAGGTCTCGACTTCCATCCCAAGGTTACCTCTTTCATGTCTGTAAGTTCTTCATAATTTTCTCAAAGCTAGGAGAAGTCTGCCAATCCGCGTTGGGCCACTATGGAAGACTGGCCTAACCCTACCACCTCTACTAAAACTCTTCTCAGTGTGAGATGAGTTTTTAGTGGACACTGCCTGTGTTCAGCAGTGGTACAGTCTATATCCAAGTCTAATATTATAAGGTGCTAAGGTGCCCTATGATTTATGAATAAACCATAACTCGCAAAAACTATTTACACAACCTTCGTCAAACTCTGCACATAATTAATTACGGTGCCAACAACGACTCTTCGTAGTACAATTAATTTGTAGTGAAACAAAGGAGTGCTGCGATTGTCACAAAGGAACGATATTGTAAGATAGTGGGTACTTACTGTTCTGTGACGGTTGCTATTGTTTTATTGTGAGTAGTAAAGGGTGCACAACCCCTTCACTCGCAGACACACGGTCGGACGGCAAGTATTAGCATTGTATGATATTATTTAATGTATGGCATAAGGCTGGTTATAATTAGTTATCAATTCTACATACATAGTCTAAAGCCTGTATTTCAAATAGAGTAGGCAGTGATGCATCGCACTCACATGTCGCTAAGTATGGTTTTAGATCCGACGTATTGTAGAGCGGGGAGTCAGGCAGCGGTATTCTAACTAATGACTACACAGATGGTGTATCCTCGCCGCTGTTGGCTCTAGTGTTACTACGCCGTGTGTTGAGGGTTCAACTCACATACAGTACAAAATGTGTGATCCGCAAATGATTTTTCCGATACTGGGTTCTTTGTGTCTGTTGCTTAAATGTTTGTAAGGTCTCCTGTGACACTGAAGAACTACTTAGGTTGAAACTTGTCTTTGAAAAACATAATTATTCCGAATGTTAGTTTATTTGTTTGTTTGTTACGCTTTCACGTCTTAACTACGTCGCGCCTTAATATCTTCGAATAAGCAAAAAATATGAATATGTGTATACAAAATATTATGAATTTGTATATATTCTATTGTTGCGTTTATAGGACATATTATATAGTTGGTACTTAATATGTACAATAGGTACACAAAGAAATAAAAAATAGCTAAAGAGTTTGTAACACCGGTACGGAATTTGGTAGTAAAGTTCAAAACGCTTTTTCCGAGTTAGACCGCTCTGACCTCGTTCAATACATTTTGCGTACGCATTGACCCTACCAACGGTTGTTTTGACTAACTTGTATTCGAGTTAGGGAGGGTAAATATAGAACAAGTATTTCACGAATATTAAGTTATCCAGGAACTTCTTAACCCTGTTAAAAGGTTGAGCATAGTTTCTATTATGTCTATCACAGGAAAGCTACAGGGTTAAGCCAGTAGAAGTGGTCAACATTTGTAGATGTTTGTTATTTAATTTGATTCAAGTGTAAACCGTTATATGGATGTAGACCAACAGGTACGTTTAATGTTAATTATTTAAGAAAGTTAATTACCTAATTATGAACTGTATTTGCATGCCAAGGGACTTTAATGGCAAATGTGTTGTTCTAATCTATATAATAACTTTTTCAATTTTATTTATTATTCACTAATAACAATACAAATTATTAATTATATACATAATATAAACAATTCTTTAAAACTAACTTATACCTAAAATATTTTGAAACAGCGAAATAAAAAAGAAAACTAAAACCCTCTAATAGGCGTCATAGAATTCTAATCAGTTCTAATCTTGTATCACACCATTTTAGCAAATAAACGACTAGATTTATCTTTTTCTTTTTTTTAAGTTCTTCTTGGCTTGGCACTTAGGTAGAGTATATCCTGAAGTATGAAACAAATAGGATACGTGAAATTTACGCGAGCGAAGCCGCGGCCAGGAACGACTTAGTGTCTAAATCTATCTTATTAGTGACATGAAAACCCTTATATTTAGAGCAATGTAGTTGTAATAATTTTACGTGTAGTCTATGAGTTCAAATAAATAGGACTTTCGAGGCTTGTCTTTTCAGGAGCTTTATCTGTATTTTACTTACAAAGTATGTATTTATCTACATAATACTATACAACAATCAAGAACACAAATATTGCTTACAAAAAATTTACTGCAAGGTTAACACTGAGAGCAAGCAATCGCCTTGTCTCACCGTGCTAAATTTGTTGGAATCTCACACGGGACAAATTAGGACGAACCTGGGTGTACTTTGAATCTGTCAATGGTATGTTTGTAGGGTCCCCCGCGACACAGAGATTAAACCTTAGTACTGAAATCGTCTTTTATAAATGAAATAATGAAAGGACAGGCGAAATTATTGCGTAAGCGATCATTTACTCTAATGTAACAATGTTGTGGATTCAATCCTCGCCTGAGGCAAACATTTTTATGATCTATAGTAATGTCGTGTTCGCTCAAGGTCGCCTATAGTAGCGCAGCTGATGTGAATATGATTTGCTGTGATATCGAGTTTGAATATCAGATCGAGAAAAGCTTTTTATATTTTACTATCAAGATATATTAAGAGCAACACGGAATCTGACACAGTACCAGGTAAACAGTATTAGGCTCTACTTATTACGCCTACCTAATAAAGACAAACCAAGCGAAATGAAGTTATATTATACATCTCTGCCTACCCATTCGCGATAAAGGCGTGTTATTATGTATGTATACAAATAACTGCACGTATGGCGTAGTGGCTTAAGTGGCCGTCTCGTCACTGTCACCACGCCGAGTGTTGTGAGTTCGATCCCCACACGGGACAAAAATATGTGTGATCCACAAATCGTAGTTTCGAGTCTGGATGTTCTTTGTGTCCATTACTTGAATGTTTTTAAAGTATTCCGTGACATAGGTATTATTCATAGTACAGTAGCACAAAAAAAGAGGATTTTTCCATAAAACATATTTTTGCAGTAGAAATAAATCCATAAATACTCTATTCATTTTATTTTTTTTACATAAACGAAGCAACAATTATAATTTACAACTTAACTAATATTAAGAAACCTAACCACTTATAAATAAAACATGAAAGTAACAAAATATGGATCTATAAATTTAATATAAAAAAAAGAAATGGCTGGTTCAGGCAGCGTCGTAAAATTCCTCAGAATCGCTATTGACCAAGAAAGTGCCCAGGAGACTGGCAGCATTGCCACGTTGAAAGGCAATGCTGATTCTTTGAGACAAGAAAAGTCCAGCCTTCTGGTCACGCGAAGCGTCGATTAGCCGCTTAGATATATCACTATTAATACTTAAGTTAAAGCCGCAATGGAAATAGTATATATTGTTTGTTACAAAGATCAGATTTAGCTCATATACATGTCAAGGCTGTCCGCATCGGGTCCGGTACGCCATATCCAATGCGTATCTATATATTATGTACGACCTTGACACACGTGATCTATTCGCTGTTTCATCTCTGTTATATTCTATGGATGAATATTTTCTCTTCGTACTTTTTCCGTATCATCTCGACAGTGAATCTGCTATGTATGATTTTTGAAATCAGACAAAGTGATATTCGGTTTGTCTATCTAAGAATTGTTACTGTGGTAGGTAGGCGGCAATAGCTACCCATCATGTTGTTCCTAAAAAAATATAGCTGGCAAAATATGGATGTAGACCTCTCATTATTCTTCCGTTACTGCCTCCGGGGTGCAGCGGTAGTGAATGCGACTGCTGTGCATGAGTTCTCGGGTTCGAATCCCGGGTCGGGCTAACAAAAAGTTATTGGAATTTTCTGTTAAGAAATCTCAATACGAGTCCGGAGTTAGGAAGTTGGTGGTGTTAGACACCCCCGTGCCTCGGAAAGCACGTAAAGCCGTTGGTCCTGCGCCTGATCTCTCTCCGTTCGTGTCGGATTATTCGTATTCCCATCGGATCATGAGAGTTAGGGAACAGAAAGTGCACTTGTGTTTGCGCACACACATGTGCACTATAATATCTCCTGCGCCGATGGCCATTCTCCGTTAAGATTGGCCGCCGTGACCGAAATTCGGGCAGGAGGACATTATTATTATTCTTTCCTGCCTTTACCTTAAGTAACTTCAGAATAACAATAACAGATATAAGTTACCCGAACATGTAACATTTCTTAAGAACTTGCTTGAAATGAAACTTCTCTTACTTAGCCTAAGGCTTCTCTTAGAAAGTCAACTCGCCCACCCTCGAGAAATGTAGGTCAAGTTAATAGTAATAAGTTGGAAGTTTGCTACGGAATGACGCGTAAACCATTAAACAGATTTCTATGAGACTTAGCACACAGTCTGTTGCCTGGATTAACTTATAGACGCCATATTAACCTCTGAGTCTTCTTTGAAGAGGTTAATGAAAACACTATGTGGATCTATGTGTCTGTCTGTTAATGACAGTTTGTTAGTGACAGGCATAATTCCAAAACCACTGGACCGATTGACTTGTAACTTGGTTTGCAGGTACCTTGGGGTCATACCTCGGTCGAGTTTTAATATGGGCCCTGTGGAGTCAAAGACCGCCGAGATATAGGGGTAATTTCTTTTCATTACTTTTACATTTAAGACGAAGAGCTTGAATCCTGGGTTTTTACACCCATCTCGTTATGTTCTAGGTTTTGCCTGCGGCTTCCGTCGCGTAAATAAAGGTTAGGTTAAGAAAGGTTAGTAACAGTATTTTTTTTTTCTGGATGAAAGGGACTGTTATAATATTATATTGTGTAATGCACATATAAAATAATAATGCTTAGATCAGCGGTAGGCATGAGCGATGTGCGTCATAGAAATTGATCCAAGTGTTATTATTTGTTGCTAAGTAAATTAATTCTATTCTAGACTTCATTGTGGGCACTAGGGTTTTTATAACATTTTATACTGTTTTATTAAAATTAGTATATTTTAGAAGTTTGAGTTTTTTTTTAAAAGCCATCTCTGACTTGCCCTGTAACAGTGGTGTCAGAAGTGGGATACCGGGTGAGTTTATACCAGTTCAATAAGCCCGGTATTCCTCGAAATATCGTTGCTCAGTGCCCACTTTTCACCGCGTTTCGGAAGTTCAATCCAAACGAAGTACAATTCTCTGAACCAAACTATATCTCGCTGTATCTCGCCGTATCTCGCCGTACCTCGCCGTATCTCGCCGTATCTCGCCGTATCTCGCCGTGTCCTGTCGGGGCCGCACCTTGTCCTGTTGGGTCCTGGCTCTGTTTCGCCGCATTGCGCAGTATCTCGCTGAGTCGCGCCGTTTCAACGCATCCTAAGAGAACCGGCACGTCGTCCTGAGGACGTGGTGTTGCCCTGAAAATCGCTGTGACCGCTCGCCTGCTGCAAGAAGATCGTCGTTGCTGACAACATCAGCGCACCAGCCAAAACCGACTGCTCGCCGTATCCGCCGATTATGTTCGTCCAGTGCGTGATTTGTCTGTGAGTACCATATTTTGCCCACTGTTGTTGCCACTCGCGTGTTTGAATATTTTCTTTATACACTAGTCTCATTATAATGTCGAAAGGGGAAAAGTCTCAAATCTTGCTTTTGGAACAAGTTCCACTTAAAGTTTTATGTGATTTTGTTCACTCATATAGCGGGGAAAGAGAAACTCTACCCGGATTCTTAACTAATTGTAGAAATGCGTTAGATCTCGCATCTGAGTCTCAGAAAAGTATTTTACTAAAATTTATAATATTCAAGTTAAACGGTAAAGCTCAAATAGCATGTTCAAATAAAATATTTGAGACTTTTGAGGAGCTGAAAGATTTTCTCAAGCAACATTTTGGTGAGAGAAAACATTACAGCCACCTTTTATTAGATCTCCAGTCATGCAAACAACAAGCCAGTGAAACAGTTGCACAGTATGCCTTAAGAATTGACACGTGTCTCACTTCCCTTCAGTCTGAAATCCATAACTCGGATTCTCTAAAGAAAGAGCTAGCGGGTCGTATTGCTATGACGGAAGATCTAGCTTTATATACATTTACTCTAGGTTTACATTCAGCTCTTGGTAATATCGTACGATGCAGAAACCCTCGGACTTTAAACGAAGCGGTAAATATCGCTTTCGAGGAAGAGAAAATCTTAAATCTAAGTAAAAGTTCTACATTGAAATTAAACTACTATATACGGATTTTATCGCGTTGTTTATTTATCACTGTATTACAAAATTTTGAAAATATTACTCTACTACTACTATTGATTTTATTTGACTAATTTATAAGCTAATAAAATTATTTAAACTATTAAATCTATTTATTTTTGGTTTACACTTTCCCCGACGTTTCGGGTGCTTTTCAGCAGCCATGGTCACGGGGAGACTAAGATGGTATTTGTCTCAATGTTCCAGTGTAGTTATTTCAAAGTACCTGAACATAATTTAATTATTGGTGTTTCTATTTACGCAGAATGAGCTCAAAGTATCATGAAGTCTAGCTGTGGTTTGTTTCTTCTTGGGTTTGACTATTTGAAGTACTGGATCCCAAGCTGGTGGTACATTCCAACCATCTTCTCTATTGAAATTGGGATGTTTTTTAATTTCAATAGCCTCGCGAAGCATCCTTGGCAGGAATCGGTGTTCTTTAGCGAGAATCTGTGGTTTGTCAAATCTCAGGTAGTGGTTGGTCCCCTGTTGTACGTGTTCACACACAGCAGACTTCAACGAGCGTTTGTGTTTTACGTCAGCTATGTGTTCTTTTATGCGGGTGCCTATGCTTCTCTTGGTTTGACCAATGTATGAGAGTCCGCAGTCACAATCTATTTTATAAACCCCTGCATCTTGTAAAGGTAATTGGCACTTGACGGATGGTAAAAATTGACTTATCTTCGTTGGCGGCTTGAAGTATGTGTTGATTGAAGCTCGCTTCAAGATGTAGCCAATCTTGTCAGTGACACCCCTTACATAAGGCAGTATAGCAGGCTGGCGCTCGACTGTGGCTGGCTTTTCTCGGGATCTGTGACAGCGGCGCGGCTGTTGGAGCTTGTTGTCTTGCAGTACTTGCTTGACATGTTGAAGCTCGGCGTCCAGGTGTTTCTTGTCACAGATCCCGTGGGCTCTCTGAAACAAAGAAACCAATTTACTATGGAATTAGAGGCAAATAATTCATTAGCATTCTTAGACGTACTTGTCATCAGGAATCCTGATCATACTTTGAGCCACACCGTGTATAGGAAAAAGACCCATACAAATAGGTACTTGAACGGTGAATCTCACCACCATCCTAAACAGTTAGCTACCGTGGGAATGTCTTTGTTTCAGAGAGCCCACGGGATCTGTGACAAGAAACACCTGGACGCCGAGCTTCAACATGTCAAGCAAGTACTGCAAGACAACAAGCTCCAACAGCCGCGCCGCTGTCACAGATCCCGAGAAAAGCCAGCCACAGTCGAGCGCCAGCCTGCTATACTGCCTTATGTAAGGGGTGTCACTGACAAGATTGGCTACATCTTGAAGCGAGCTTCAATCAACACATACTTCAAGCCGCCAACGAAGATAAGTCAATTTTTACCATCCGTCAAGTGCCAATTACCTTTACAAGATGCAGGGGTTTATAAAATAGATTGTGACTGCGGACTCTCATACATTGGTCAAACCAAGAGAAGCATAGGCACCCGCATAAAAGAACACATAGCTGACGTAAAACACAAACGCTCGTTGAAGTCTGCTGTGTGTGAACACGTACAACAGGGGACCAACCACTACCTGAGATTTGACAAACCACAGATTCTCGCTAAAGAACACCGATTCCTGCCAAGGATGCTTCGCGAGGCTATTGAAATTAAAAAACATCCCAATTTCAATAGAGAAGATGGTTGGAATGTACCACCAGCTTGGGATCTAGTACTTCAAATAGTCAAACCCAAGAAGAAACAAACCACAGCTAGACTTCATGATACTTTGAGCTCATTCTGCGTAAATAGAAACACCAATAATTAAATTATGTTCAGGTACTTTGAAATAACTACACTGGAACATTGAGACAAATACCATCTTAGTCTCCCCGTGACCATGGCTGCTGAAAAGCACCCGAAACGTCGGGGAAAGTGTAAACCAAAAATAAATAGATTTAATAGTTTAAATAATTTTATTAGCTTATAAATTAGTCAAATAAAATCAATAGTAGTAGTAGAGTAATATTTTCAAAATTTTGTAATACAGTGATAAATAAACAACGCGATAAAATCCGTATATAGTAGTTTAATTTCAATGAATAACATTCGCGTAAACAGAAGACAATATTATGTAAATCAGTACGGACTGGAAACAGCAACAAAAATACGCCGGTTAGAAGATCTGCAAACTAAGCGCGCAAGATATGTAACATCTTTAAATTTCTTGAAGAGATGTCGTGATCACAGTCTCATTCCTACGTGTGTCAAGATATCAGCCAAGAAAGACATACGAGGAAGCGCTAAGATCTTAAAACAGGCAAGTCAAAAGTTATTAATACAAGTTATCAGAGAACATCGCGCTGACTTACGCAGCATAAATAGGAACGTTGAGATTTTGTCTAATGAAATACAGAGATTAATAACTCCATTTGATTTTAAACAATGCATCAATGCTATAAATCACAGAGAAAGATCTAAATATAATGCGTGTAAAACGAACAAAATTCAAAAATATGAAAAATTATTATCAAAATCAAATGCCAACAGCAAGAAACGAAACGTCAATGCACGGACCAATGACACGCCGCCGTCATCTCAAAGACAAGCAGTTATTAATCTGTCAAAACAAACTTTAGACAAAACAACCGAAAAAGTATTAAGTAGAGGTTTAAATTATGCAATAACACCGGCTAGGATACCGTATGAGGCCATTATTTGCAACGTCGAGGACTGCCTAGTCAAGAACAACATAAGAAAGGAAGATTTGGAGGCTATACGTCAGGATATTTCATCGGTCTTGCGTCGAAGTAAAGTGCCCAGACCGAATCTTCCCAAAGATGAATTCGTCGCATTAAAGAACTTGCGGGCTAGGCCAGATATTACAGTACTCCGTGCAGATAAAGGAAACGCTACGGTTATAATGGATACGTCAGATTATAAACATAAAATTGAAAATTTACTTTCGGATGAAACAACATATAAACAGGTTAAAACAGACCCTACAAACAAAATATTAAACAAAACCAAAGACATCATATATAAATACTCCGAAAGACTAGATCTAGACGTTAAACAATTAATACCAGCTTGCGTAAAACCTCCAAAGCTGTATGGGTTACCAAAAATACACAAGGAAAACGCTCCTCTACGTCCTATTGTGAGTCAGATCGACACACCAACTTACAGATTGGCTCAGCACGTAGCGAAGATACTCTCACCACTCAGAGGCAACTCGAGAGCACATGTAAAGGATTCATACCATTTTGTGAGTGAGATTAAACACCTATGTCTCACTAACAATGAAACAATGGTTAGTTTTGATGTACAGTCATTATTTACATGCATACCTGTACATGACTGTATTGAAATAACTAAAAGGAAGCTAATAGAGTACAATATGCCTGAGGAATATGCAGAACTACTTAAGCATTGCTTAACAACTGGCTATCTGTTGTGGGACAATAAATTCTACATACAAGTCGATGGTGTGGCAATGGGCTCCCCAGTATCGCCTGTTGTTGCCGATATATATATGGAGGACTTCGAGGCTCGAGCTTTACAGACTGCCCCCATCACACCCAGGATTTATAAGAGGTTTGTAGATGATACTTTTACAATATTACCAACAAATAGTGTTAGTGTATTCCTAGAACATCTTAATTCCATTAATAACAACATCCAATTTACTATGGAATTAGAGGCAAATAATTCATTAGCATTCTTAGACGTACTTGTCATCAGGAATCCTGATCATACTTTGAGCCACACCGTGTATAGGAAAAAGACCCATACAAATAGGTACTTGAACGGTGAATCTCACCACCATCCTAAACAGTTAGCTACCGTGGGAATGTCTTTGTTTCAGAGAGCCCACGGGATCTGTGACAAGAAACACCTGGACGCCGAGCTTCAACATGTCAAGCAAGTACTGCAAGACAACAAGCTCCAACAGCCGCGCCGCTGTCACAGATCCCGAGAAAAGCCAGCCACAGTCGAGCGCCAGCCTGCTATACTGCCTTATGTAAGGGGTGTCACTGACAAGATTGGCTACATCTTGAAGCGAGCTTCAATCAACACATACTTCAAGCCGCCAACGAAGATAAGTCAATTTTTACCATCCGTCAAGTGCCAATTACCTTTACAAGATGCAGGGGTTTATAAAATAGATTGTGACTGCGGACTCTCATACATTGGTCAAACCAAGAGAAGCATAGGCACCCGCATAAAAGAACACATAGCTGACGTAAAACACAAACGCTCGTTGAAGTCTGCTGTGTGTGAACACGTACAACAGGGGACCAACCACTACCTGAGATTTGACAAACCACAGATTCTCGCTAAAGAACACCGATTCCTGCCAAGGATGCTTCGCGAGGCTATTGAAATTAAAAAACATCCCAATTTCAATAGAGAAGATGGTTGGAATGTACCACCAGCTTGGGATCCAGTACTTCAAATAGTCAAACCCAAGAAGAAACAAACCACAGCTAGACTTCATGATACTTTGAGCTCATTCTGCGTAAATAGAAACACCAATAATTAAATTATGTTCAGGTACTTTGAAATAACTACACTGGAACATTGAGACAAATACCATCTTAGTCTCCCCGTGACCATGGCTGCTGAAAAGCACCCGAAACGTCGGGGAAAGTGTAAACCAAAAATAAATAGATTTAATAGTTTAAATAATTTTATTAGCTTATAAATTAGTCAAATAAAATCAATAGTAGTAGTAGAGTAATATTTTCAAAATTTTGTAATACAGTGATAAATAAACAACGCGATAAAATCCGTATATTGTAGTTTAATTTCAATGAATAACATTCGCGTAAACAGAAGACAATAAAAGTTCTACATTGAAATCAAAGACGTGTAAAATTTGTAATAAATTAGGTCATTTAGAATCAGAGTGTTATAGTAAATTGAAACGTGACAAAACGCCGCGCTTACATTATCAGCCGCGTGTGCAAAATAATTCTTTCCACAGTTCTCAGAATAATACGACACCGATCGTTTGTCGATATTGTAAGAATATAGGCCATGATATTTCGCAGTGCCGTAAACGTCAATATAATAACTCTAGAACATTTAATAATAATTCGAATAATAATAACTTGCCAAATAACTCTAGGAGTTTTCAACAAAATTTCATAGAGTCGGCTTCCGAAACATCATCGCCTCCACAGATTCTCGAAATAGAAAACTCTTTAAACTAGAACTTGGGCCTGCAAATGAGTACCGTTGCAAGTCCCAAACTTTAGGTACTAGAAATTCTAGTTCTATTCCAAAATCCACTGTTTCTAAGCCTGACAACTATACTTATAAGTCCATTGTTTCATGCAAACCGGGTCCTAGTTCTAATGAATGCCGTGCTATTAATACTAAGTCTAATTCTAATTCCACTGAGTCTAACCCACATCTTGACCAAAATATAGTGAAGTTTAAGGGGATTAACGACATCGGGTCGTATGCCCAAACAAAAGGCACATTTGTTCTGTCAATTAAACCCAATGCCTCAAGCAAGTTTTCATTTCCGTTCCCTTTCCACGTTGTGTCTAATGTTAATCTTGATTACGATGGTATCATAGGAACAAATTTTTTGTCTGCTCACAACGCCTCAATTATATATCCAGAGTCGAAGTTAAAGATTCTGGGTGAAAGTTCTGTATGTTTTGATTTAAAAACTACGAACATAACATATACAATTCCGTCGCGTACCGAAATGTTAATCGAGTGCTTAGTTACGAATCCCGAGCTAAAAGAGGGTCTGATTATGTGTGGTAAAATGGATCAATATCCAAAACTTATATTTTCTAAATGTCTAACACGAGTGAATTCTAATAATAAGGTCACTGTCTCTGTATTAAATATATCCGAAAGCGAAGTTGTTCTTAACCCAATAAAGTTGACGTTAGAGCCTGTGTCCTATATTCTAGAGCCTAATCATACTATTCCCACTACCTCTAGTCCAATAGAAGGATCGCTACCCTGTTTCCAAACTACTACATCTGACTTAGACCGCGATTATAAAGTCCAAAAAGCCTTAAGATGCGAACATATGACTCAAGAGGAAGAACGTGTGTTACGTGAACTATGTTCTGAATATAATGACATATTTTATCTAGAAGGCGACATGCTGACAGCTACTAGGACAGTTCAACACGAAATTCGTACTACATCTCAGACTCCCATCCATGCCAAAACCTATCGTTTCCCTGAATGTCATAAGGAAGAAGTCAGTAAGCAAGTCAAGGGCATGTTAGACCAGGGCATTATTAGCCCTTCTACATCCCCTTGGTCAGCACCGATATGGGTAGTGCCAAAAAAAACAGACGCTTCTGGTAAGCCCAAGTGGCGCATCGTTATCGATTACCGGAAATTAAATGAAATAACTATCGGTGACGCCTATCCTATACCTAATATCACGGACATCCTTGATCAGCTTGGACACAGTAAATATTTCACGACTTTAGATTTAGCCTCTTCATTTCATCAGGTCTGTATGAAAGAATCTGACGCTGAAAAGACAGCTTTCAGCGTCCCGGGTGTACCTGGCCTAGCAGGTCACTATCAATTTAATAGAATGCCTTTCGGACTTAAAAATTCACCTTCTACGTTCCAAAGGCTGATGAATGTTGTTTTATCTGGTCTCCAAGGTCTTCATTGTTTTACATATATGGATGATATCGTCATATTTGGTAATCAGCTCTCTGACAGTATCTCTAACCTTCGCAAAGTGTTTGAAAAACTACGCGAACATAACCTAAAATTACAGCCCGATAAGAGTGAGTTCTTACGAAAAGAAGTTCAGTACTTAGGTCATATTATAACAGACAAAGGCGTCAAACCCGATCCTAAGAAAGTAGAATGTGTCCAAAAATTTCCAGTTCCCAAAAATCCCCGCGATATCAAATCCTTCCTCGGTCTAGTTGGTTATTATAGAGAACTTTTCCCATATCACTAAACCGTTAACAAGTTTGTTAAAAAAGGACGTTAAATTTAATTGGCTCTCTCCACAACAGTCAGCCTTCGATACTTTGAAGGATAAGATCACTACAGCACCTATTCTACAATATCCCGATTTTACTAAACCTTTTATTTTAACTACCGATGCTTCCAACTATGCCATATCCGCTATCTTATCCCAAGGCGAAATAAATAATGATCTCCCAATCGCGTATGCATCCCGTACGTTGAATAAATCTGAAGGAAATTATTCAACTACAGAAAAAGAGTGCTTAGCTATAATATTCGGGACTAAAACCTTCCGTCCGTATTTATACGGGCGGCGGTTCAAAATCGTAACCGATCATAAACCTTTAGAATGGCTTTTCAATATAAGTGACCCCAGTTCGAAATTGGTAAGATGGCGTCTCAAACTCGAAGAATTCGATTATGAGATTTCTTATAAAAAGGGCAAAATAAACTGTAACGCTGATTCTTTATCTCGCAATCCGGTTCTCGCCATCGACCCCGAGTCTCCCTCTACATCTGAAACATATGAAAAATATTTAAAAATTAGTCAACAAGCTCCTAACTGTGATACGACAATAGAAGAGCATAACGACTCTCTGCTAAAAGCGAAGTGTAGAATGATAACTTACCCTTCCGCAATCGATCTCGACGACTCTGTTCCTTACTGCTCCGAAATCCTTCAGTTATCTAAATTTGACGATACCTTACCTGATATACGCAACTTAGAACGTGAACTGTTCACTTTCCAAAGTACCTCAAATGATAAACATGTTTTTACTCACCTATACTTACGAGTCCATCATTATGATGAAATGACGTATAAAGACATATTCAACATGTTGAGAGACTATCGCGATATGATTACAACTTGGTACATGGAAGAAAAAGAATTTGCAATTTCTGACTTTAAAGATTCTCTTAACAAATTATCATTCACAAAAATTTACAACATCCTTGCATTCCTATTTCATAATACAGGCATTAAAATACATGTTTATCATAATAATGTCCTATTTCCAACACCATCCGAGGTCCCGCTCATATTAAAAGATAATCATGACTTACCCTCTGCTGGTCACCCAGGCGTATCTCGTATGTATGACAGACTCAAATCCCTATATTGGTGGAAAAGCATGAGGCAGGATATAGAGAATTACGTTAAAAACTGTAAATCTTGTCAAATAAATAAACCTTTGCGCTGCACAAATAAAGCGCCAATGATAATCACATCGACTGCGACTCGGCCTAACGATAGAGTATACCTTGACATTGTAGGGCCTCTTCCAGAAACACGAATTGATAAATATAAATTCATCCTAACTCTCCAAGATGATTTGACCAAATATTCGCAAGCATATGCCATGCAGTCTTGTTCTGCTCAAGAAACCGCTCAACGTTTTGTTCATTTCATTTCACACGTGGGTATTCCACGACAAATCGTGTCTGATCAAGGTACAAATTTCTGTTCGGATGTGTTTAAACAGTTAGAAAAGTTATTTGGTATAAAACATATATACGCATCACCTTACCACCCACAAACGTGTGGCGCGTTAGAGCGTAGTCATTCAACGCTGAAAGAATATTTACGATCATACATTGACGACAATACCCACACTTGGGATTTGTATCTAAACACAGCAATGTTAGCCTATAACTCGAATGTCCATTCTACTACTGGCTTCGCTCCGTTCGAACTTTTATTTGGTCACAAGCCTTATATCCCAAAGTCTATAGATACTCTCGAAAATAACACATACACCGATTACGTACGAGCTCTTAATCACAGGTTATATTATAGTAGACAAAAAGCTTTACAAAACATACAAACGTCCAAAGAACGTTCAAAACGATATTACGATTCACACGCGCGTCCGATAACATACAACTCCGGTGACATGGTATACTTACGATGCCATCATAAACAAAACAAAGCGTTATCACCGGTGTGGAAAGGTCCCTATAAAATTATAAAAATAAACGGCAATCATACTGTAACAATACAAGTAGGAAGGAAACATATACGCTATCACTATGACGAAATTAAACCCGCTTTTTAGAAATAAACATACCCATCTCTATTGTCCCCAGGTTCCTCACGACCGTGTCCGGTAACCAGTTCGTATCAAAGCTGGTCGGAAGTCCCGGATTATAGGTACTATGATCAATTATTAGACTTAAAATTCTCTAACGATAATTGGAACGTTGTTACCTCTGTAGATTTGAGTCACATTCAACCTCATTTAGACAGTATAGAGCTCTTGCTTGAACGCATTACGAAACATTGCAGTATAGTCCAATCCTCTAAACTTAAAACCGAATGCTACAATTCGTTAAGTTCCTTGAGAGCCCTGCAGAGTAGTAATATTCATAAGTTCTCATCAATTTCATATCTAACTCAGGTTAAAGAAACCAAACGCACAAAACGAGGTCTAATTGACGCCGGTGGTTCTTTATTAAAAACATTTTTCGGTACTTTAGATATTGACGACGCTATAAAGTTCACAGATGCTATAAATAAGGTACAGTCAGACGAAAAAGAGCTCACAGTATTAATGCGCGATAATATACATGTAATTAAATCCACTATATCTACGTTTAACAGCACTATGTCTAAAGTAAAAGAAAACGAACATCGTTTGAACCAAAATTTAGTTACTATAGAAAGTGCATTCGAAAGGTTGAGTCAAACCACTGATAAATTAGAATCAAGGTCCCAGTTGTCTCTCATATTAACTTCAGTAGAAAGTATTATAATGACCCTATCTTTTGATATAGATGACATTAATAACGCAATATTGTTCAGTAAAATGAACGTTTTGCACCCGACTGTACTAAGTCCTGTGCAGTTGCATAAAGAGCTCGAGTTACATGTCAACTACATGCCTAAACACTCTGAGCTGCCTATACCTTTATCGCTAGTGAACGTAAATGAAATAATTACTGTCAGTGATATTGTATGTTATTACCAAGACAATAAGTTAGTATTTATTTTGCAGATTCCGCTCGTTCTTTCGCAATTCTATAATTTATATCATGTTATTCCATTTCCAGTCCCATTGGACTTGAGTACGCCAGATACTTATGTTTTAATAGCACCGAACAAACAATACTTGGCAATAACTCTGGACAGACTATTCTACTCACAGCTCGTGAGTGTCAGTGCGTGCAAACAAGTGAAAGGTCAGTGCTATGTGTGTCCTCTAGGTAACGTGTATTCCACGATGGCAAACCCGACGTGTGAAACTACGTTGTTGACAGAAGCATCTGTTAAGCTACCAAAAAGTTGCCAAACCAGAGTCCTGCGCGGCTCAATAGACATATTTCAAAAGATCACTTATAACCGTTGGATTTTTGTTCAATCAGATCCTGGTAAATGTCACATTGTTTGTAACGAGAACATTAATAGTTCTGATGAAATCTTGTTCGGTTCTGGTATATTACATTTACCTAAATCTTGCAAAGCTTACTTTAAAACACTAACGTTTCTCGCGAGTGACACTTACACCTCCAATATTACTACTAGTTTATCTAACTTTAGTATAGTTAGTGATTGTTGTGATACTAAAAATTTTAATAAAAGTGACATTCCGCTAGTTAAATTAAATGAATTAAACAATTTAGACTCATTAGTAAAAGCTAGTGTGCAAATGAGTGATTTTGAGAAACAGTTAAATAAGATCTCTGAACCGTCACACTTTGAAAAGTATTCTACGAGTTATCTCTCTCTCACTTATATATTATCTATAATAATGTTGATATATTTATTGCTTAAAACTAGGAGGGTTATTTGCCCGAGACAGGGATGTTGTATAAGAATTTATAATAAAAACTACGCAGACCGAAATCCTGTTCCTGCTATTCGTCAAAATGTGTCAACCATTGTCAACACAAAGGACTTAACGTCTGACTCGTCAGCCGATGACCTTGAGTATGATGTAAAGCTTTCTACAAGGTCGTTGCCAAATTTAAAAAGAAATGTTATATCATAATCAAATACATAACCTTCATTTAACGTTTACCTGTTTTAATATCCATTATAGGTATAAAGTTAAATGTTAACCTTATATGTTAACTACTTAGTTATTTTACTGTCAAACTATTTTCTTTTAGGAAGTAATGATAAGCTTTAGTTCTTAATCTATGAGTTAAAAGTAAACATGGTTTAAAGTTGTTTGATATTAAATTTTATATTTGTGCTATTTTTTTTGTAATATATAAACTTTCATGAGTTTTATATTTTCCTAGTTTACTGTTGTAGTTGCTATGTCTTAATTTATAAATCAAATCTAATTATACTCTTAAAATGTAAGCCCCAATGAAATCTTTTAAAGTTCATTCTTGATTTTATTTCTATTGATCATCCCTTAACCCGGTATGATCAATCTTAACGGGGGGGATGTTATAATATTATATTGTGTAATGCACATATAAAATAATAATGCTTAGATCAGCGGTAGGCATGAGCGATGTGCGTCATAGAAATTGATCCAAGTGTTATTATTTGTTGCTAAGTAAATTAATTCTATTCTAGACTTCATTGTGGGCACTAGGGTTTTTATAACATTTTATACTGTTTTATTAAAATTAGTATATTTTAGAAGTTTGAGTTTTTTTTAAAAAGCCATCTCTGACTTGCCCTGTAACAGGACCCTATGTCTTATTATTTTCGTAAGGCGTGATACGGTATCACGCCTTAACTACTCGACCGATCATCATAAAATTACGCATACAAGTTGTCAGGGGAACAGAAAAGGACATAGAGACCCTTTCATCCAGAAAAATTACTATTAAACAAACAAACTCACATTCACATTAATAATTAATAATGTTAGTTAGGATGCGTAGTATGCGTTGTATTGTGGTTCACTCAAATTCAAGAGCTAAATTTAGTAGAGTAGTAGTCTCGGGTTTGAACCCACGTCACGCACCTCTGACTTTCGGAAGTTATATGACTTTTCGAAATTATGTGCGTATTGATTGACAATTATCGCCTGCTCCGTACCTCGCAGAGCACGTTAAGCCGTCGGTTCCACCTGCCATGAACATCTATGGCAGTCGTCATTGGGAAATCAGTGCCTTATAATATCCTGACACTGGTCTAGCCTTAGGGTATCGTTAGACTGCGGGTTGTGGAGGTCAGGTGACAGCCGCTCCGTGTAAAAACTGATATCCAGTCAAATCCGGTTAGACTAAAAATTCGACCTCAAGTGACTTGGGAATAATAAAGGCTAGGTAGAAGAAGAACCAAAAGTAATATTAAACCTAAGAATAGTTGCGACTAAACCCATCAAAATGGCCGAAGAATATCCGATTAAAAATGTACTAGAGTATTACTAAGCACGTCGCTCCCCAGTTCAAACAAAAGGCTCCATGATCTAGAACCTTTCACGACTCGGTGGGAACTAATGGGCTTTTCTCATTACACACGTTGGCATTATTATATTTTCTCCGTTATTAACACTTCATGTTATATTTTCTTCTATTCGTTCGCAATATGGAAGCCATCTATGGTAATATGTAATATCTATGGCTTAATTATTATGAAGCCGATTGGGAGGAGCCTCATTTAATGTGTAATCAAGTAAGTTGTCATGATTAGATTATGATTAAATCTGTTGCTATGGAGTGATGTATTGATAGCGCTTCATGATATTTAATATTGTTTTTGTGGTTATGATACGCCATTTTGTTCGCATTTAGTTTTAATAAATTGGATTACGATAAGAGTAGTGTTGTTATAATATTGTCTAACGTTTATACGCGAATAGTATACATTAAAATTGAACTACTATGTAACTGATAATAGCTGCTGTAAATTTTAAAATCTATTTTTTTAGATATCTCATTTTCGAATAAACATATTATGATAAAAGCGTTATTTAGTAGTTTAATTCCAGTGCAGTAATGGTAAGCTAAGGGATTATAAATCCATATAAATGATGCCGTCATCACTCATGTACCAATATAGCTTGGGTTACCAGTAACGATATTGAAAACGCCATGTTATGACATCCGAAGAATCCCTAAACTTAAAACTGTTAAACTGTATTATAACCAAAATGATCAAACGTACATACAGGAGGTAAAAAGCTAATCAATTTTCCTTCCTTAGTAAAGCGAGTGACGTAAGAAAGCATATTTATAAAGGCATACATCATAGTAGTGATAAGCAGCATGGACACTACCATTAGGGAGTCAGTTTTATCAGGTACAGCTAAAACCAGTATTATAATTGACAGAAACGCCTAAATGCACATAAATTCATCCGACTTGACGTTTGTATGAGGCAAGCCTACTTTTTTCTACGTAGCTCTTGCCAGACTCCCTGCTACGTCTAAGAATTTTGTGACAGAATTACCCAAAAACATTTGTAATTCAGAAATTAGAACCGAAATCCATAATTGACTTCAAATTCAACCTTACTCTACCACAAAACTAACCAAGCGATCATAAATTAATAATTCAAGGAAGTGCCTTCATTTAACTTACTGTATAGGTCCCTTGTAACAAAACAAATTGGTAATCCGGTCGACCCGATGTGTAAGTTATCATCATTTAGGGTCGCGAGGGACCATCCTCGAACACATTCGGTACAGGAAGGTTAAATCTATTTCCTATAACAGAAGCTTCCCCTAGAGAACCATCGCAAAATTAATTTTACTAATCGTTCAGTCCCTGTTGAGGTAAGTGAATTCTGTTTTAATCTACTTACCTTAAATATCTGGTCCCGTGACATGAGTTATGATCATGAGGAACCGACTTCATTTCACGGGATAGGGAACGTGTTGTTAGGTTTTTTGATGGTGAAAAAACAGGACAACATCTAGCAGAACATGATAACGACTGGCAAAGCATACATACGTTTGTCAAAACATGACAAAGTTTGGCAAAACATGACAACGTCTGGCAAAATATAACAATGTCTCAACAGCAATAGACTCGTCAGCTGGGACATAAGATGGCGAAATGCGTATGATATAATATACAACAATGCAGTTACTTTGTCTAAATGTCCACCCGCTATTAATGAAAATATTATATAGGAGGAAAACGCTAATTAGAAATTTTTATTTTGTTTATATTAGTGAATATTTGAATTAACTGAAATCTGTACCGCATTCCAATCCGATTTACGTATACTATCGATTGTAGTAAAATGTAGACAATGTTTTCCGTAGCAACATCTACGCCGTAGCGCTCCCTACGCCGTAGAGTCGTACTCGTAGCATATTGCCGTTAATAGCGTGTCACATATTTACGATAAAATATTCACAATTAATAACAGACTTGATTGATGGCACATCAATCAAGTCTGTTAGCAGCCAACCCATTCATATGTGGATACTAATGGGCTAAAAAAAAGAGAAGTTTTCTATTTGACGCATATACGTATGTTTACTCGATTTTTTGAATCGGTTTAAATATATAATTGCTATTTTAATTTACTAGAATCTGATGCGAGTTACGATCTGATTTACATATATACTATCGATTATAGTTAAATGTAGACATTGTTTTCCGCAGCATCATCTATGCCGTAGATGTACTCGTAGCTTATTTGCGTTAATAGCATGGTGACATGCTATTAACGAAAATAAGCTACGAGTACATCTACGGCTTTTATCGTAAATATGTGAATATTTACGATAAAATTTTCACAATTTATAAATAATTTTTGATAGCACATCTTGGCTGCTAACCCAGGCGACGTTAGCAGCCAACCCATTCATATGTCATTTCTATTATTCTCAACGACTCAAAAAATAGATAAGTTTTCTATTCGACGCATATACGTACATATACGTAACCACCAATTTTCTGGATCGGTATAGATACATTTATCTTAAATGATCAAATACAACTTCTGTGCTCGATGGTTTGATTCCCGGAACGATCAAAGTGATACTGAATTTACCTGTCAAAATATTCTTAGTAGCAGCTCGAGCTCCGGACAATACCAAAAATCTTGATCCCTGTTACGTGACACCTAGAGCCATTGTTGGCGAAATGTGAGTGCATATACCTCTATTTACCCTTTTAGGAAACATAATATAGGTGTACGACTATATATGCTCACTAGTACATAAAACCCTTGCTTCCCCTTTCAAAGATATAAGCGTGAGATTATAAATCTCGTGTCACGGTGTTTGTGGTCGCACTCCTCCAAAACGGCTCGACCGATTCTTATGAAATTTTATGTATATTTGCAAGGTACGGGAATAGGTCGTAAAGTATATTTCATGGCGCTAGGTGATATTGATATCAACCTAACCTACATTTATGCGAGCGAAGCCGTGGGCAAAAGCTAGCATATGTATATAAGCTTATCCAACCAACTAATATTGTACCAAGTGAGCATACTAAGGCTTCCTCGGCAATAATTACTCGGAGACTAGAACGTAAGTCACACAGAACTATGTACAAGTAATAATTGCGCTGGGTTCAACTCCTGAGTCAACACATAGTGAATCCAGTGACCTCATGACTCGAGTGAATAGTGATGGGATTAATAGTTTTCTAAGTTTAGTCGATTTAAGTTTTAGTCGAGTTGGTATGTAGGAGGAAAGTTTAAATAGATACTATTTGATTAAGACAAGCGACTGAGGTAACTCTTTATTTTTACTATTTCTAACTTTATTATTTATTTATAGCAGCGACAGCCTAGTGGGAAACCGTTGGACTGCCACGCAGAGGTCTGGAGTTCGATCCCAAGGCGCGCATCTCTGACTTTTCGAAGTTATGTGCGTATTAAATAGTTTCTTTTTCCTTTTTTATACTTGTTATTATTTGTTTGAGGTATGTGTCAAATAAATATGTTTTCTTTCTTTCTTTAACTATCGCTTGCTTTAACGGTGAAGGAAAACATCGTGAGGAAACCTGCATATCTAAGAGTTCTCTATAATATTCTCAAAGATATGTGAAGTCTGCCAAACCGCACTGGGCCAGCGAGGTGGACTATGGCCTAACCCTTCTCACAATGAGAAGAGACCCGTGCCTAGTAGTGGGACAGTTTAATATAGCGCTGATATTATTATATATACTAGCGGTCGCCTAGTGGTCAAAATTCGACTAAAATTCGACCAAAATTCCTAAGCTTGCTACTTTGTTTTCTGTTTTTCTCTATTACATATAAATAAGGTATGGGTAACCATAGTTACAAAGAATTGTACGACGTTAGACGAACAATGTCGAAATACTACGAACGCGATTCGACTGCGTGTGTCAAATGCACGGTTGTGTGTGTGTAGTGTTTTTCATGAATTTAATGTATTTCTAATGCATATTTTATAAAAATATTAGGATTCGCCCCTCCTTTTCCATATAAACTTTAACTGTGCCAAATTTCATACTCCTCCGCCCGCGCAATTTTCGTAAAAAGGGGTACAACGTTTTTGCTTCACGTATTAATATATATGTAGATTATTATTTATTTAGTCCCCATATACACAGTTTCACGTCTAAACGCCCGAAGGGAAGAGAGGTCTATTACATTCATATTATGCCAGCTACTATTTTAGGTACTGTTTTTGACTGCACATATGGTGAAATGGTGTAAGTGGTCGACTCGCCACTGCCTTTACGCCGACACTAGTGCGGTGGGATCGAATCGCGACAAAAAATTGGGAATCGAAACAAATATTGTGGTGATCCTCAAATGGTTGTTCCAAATCTGGGTGGTCTTTGTGTTCGTTATTTGAATGTTTGTAAAGTTCCTCGCGACACAGAATTTATACCTAAGGTGAAGTAGCCTTCTTTAATAAAAATAAAATAGTGGTCAAGCTTATTGCAATCAATTGGCCGTTGTTAACATCAAGGTGGTACTGATGATTTCTTGAACAAAAGAATCCTATTAACATTTTTATTTTTGTTCCCCTTACAGCTGTTGCAACCATATTCATCCTATATACTTTCTTAGTCAATCTTGTGTCATTAAATCCATGTTAAATACGCTATTACATTTTTTTGAGTGACATCCTAACTGATATTATAAATGCGAATGTGAGTTTGTTTATATGTCATGCTTACACGCCTTAACTACTCGACCTATGATCTTGAAATTTCGCATGCATTGGGGATGTAGAAAAGGACATAGGGTACCTTTCATTCAGAAATAAGTACTGTTACCAATCTAACCTAACCAACATTTACGCAAGCGAAACCGGGGGCAAAGTCTTGTGTGTAAATATATTTTCTCACATGATGATGATGATGATTTTACTGTCTTTTCGCCTTTCTGTTTGTTTGTGACCTTCACACTAGATGTGCCCGCGGTTTCATCCGCGTTTATGATTACTGCGCCGCCCCCGTGGGTCGTATCGTGACGTTATACAGCCTATAACCTCCCTCGATAAATAAGCTATCCAACAATAGAAGATTTTTTCAATTCGAACCAGTAGCTCCGGAAATTAGCGCGTTCAACCAAACAAACAAACTCTTCAGCTTTATAATATTAGTATAGTTTTGTGTTGATAAACATGGCTGATTTCAATTCCAGGCGCAATGCCAAATCCAGATTATATCAATTTATGGAACTACTAACTGTCGAGCTAACTTCACTCGCGTGGTACAAAAACACTCAAGATATACTAGGTTCTACCCACTGTTTTGTCTCTCTATATAAGAAAATAACTAACTCAGAGGATTTAGTATTAGTTAATAAGTAATCTATGTCTCGCTCCGGCCCATGAATTTATCTCGATCCTCCACTTCACTGCTGGGTGTAAAAATGACAAGCTAACATACTTTCACATTTATAATATATATAAATAAAAGTTAAACAAATAATAATATTCTATAACATACACACAACACCATCTAGCCCAAACTAAGCAGAGCTTATACTATGGGTACTATACAACGGATAAACATACATATATACTTTATTTTTAATACATACATATTATACATAGAAACACCCAGAGAAAGACATCCAACATCCATGAATAAATGTTTGACTTGTGCAGAAATCGAACCGGCGACCTTAGGCGTGGCAGTCGGCTACACTAACCATTACACCTTCGGGGCCAAATACATAGTTTATGGTGACAAAAAACATACGGCCAGATTAACAATTAGTGTAGGTACTTAGTCAGTGCTTGCAACATTAAAGAAATGATTTCAATGTTACTGAACTGTCAGCACAATTGAAAAACGACATATGGTGATAGGACAGTGCCTCTTGAGCCTGGGTACTCCATATCAGCCGTACAAACAGAATACAAACCAAATTGCTGCGATATTCTGTAGAGCCACCAGCCACCCAGCGGGAATGCTCCATACGAAGCAAAATGCCACTGCTCACGCTTTAATTTTATACTCATGCGCAAGTGCGAAGGTCGTTTCTCCACAACCACTCAGTTACACCGTACTCACAATATTCATTTATATGTACGGTACAAAACAAAATTATCGTAACTCGAAAATCATAGTATTTTACAGAATTCATTATTTATAAACTATAAGAGGCAGACTATTTCATTTTTATAATTAGCTTTTAAACGCATTATGTGCAATTGTCTACAGCATTCTTAAGTTAGTTTGAATATTAGTTCGCTTAATTACAGCAACGGTTATTCTAGATACACAATAATTATGCTTTTTGTCGTCGAAGTCAATACATATGTATTTCTATAAAGTTCTTTCTTTTGACTATTTACACATAAGCTCCATAGTACGCCTCACAGTATTAAATAATGATGCCAATAATACTTTGTTCTGTTCTCTTATAAACAGCTCTTAGAAATAAGATTTACAAAGGCACCGCCGCTAATATATGATATTAGTTATGAATACCAGTTTCGCCCAATTGAATCATGACGAGAATCTAGACGTTCTGTAATTCAATTGGCCTACTTGTTTCTACTATAATAATAATATCAGACTGTATAAAAACACTCCCACTGATGAGCACAGGCCTCTTATCAGTAAGGCCAAATGCGGGTAGGCAAACTTCACATATCATCGAAAAGATTATAGAGAACTCTCAGACAAGCAGTTTTCTTCACGATGTTGCCCTTCACTGTTGAACTGAGTAATCACTCGATTATCTGTTTAGTACGTAAATAATTTTGAAAAGTCAGAGGTATAATGTGCCTTGGGATCGAATTAGAGATATCTGCTTGGCAGTCCAACTGTCGCCCGCTACTGCTTTATATGCTTAAATATAAGGAAAAATAATAGAAGACTTAGTGAATAATGAACATCCGCGCCTTTTATACAAACACACTATAAAGAAACCTGATTTATTTACTACTTAATAATAATATATTCTGTTAACGTGCTTTTGTTAGAATGCATATATGTATAAAATGCACACTAGGCAATCTATATATTTAAAAATAAATGGATGCTAGTAAAAGTGACTTTTTATAATGCGCTTCTGTATTAAACTATACTGGTAAAAACCGTCATGATGAAATATCGGATCCAAGTACAAACTTAACTTTGCATTTGAAAGACACGTTTTCTTATTTTATCTAACTGCAAATGTAAGTTTGTAATTCAAACTTCTGTGATATAATTATTATTACGAAACCATTTTGCTAGTTTGAGTAAACGAAGAGGGAAGATTATTTTAATCACTTGGCCAAAGTTCGGACTCTTTATTTTGAATTTTTTCATTGCGTCTGGTTTCAAGCTAATTAACTTATTAAATATATTTTTTATCATATGCAAGGGAAATAAATACACAATAAATGGTATAGATTTAAAAATTCTCTGTTATTTAGGCTTCAGGTGACGAAAGATTAGGAATAAAATATAAAAAAATATGACTCAAATATTTTTTTAAACGTTAAATGTAAATAAAAAGTAGGTTTCTTGCAGTCACACAAAATTTGATGATGTGATTGAGGGTTAAATAAATATTTATTTATATTAATTTGTAGAACTCTGTCCTACTTGTTTTTATCAATGATTCTGAGATGATACCTACAATTAGGCAAGTCCACAAGAAATCACGCAGCGAGCTCTACAACGAGCTTGGAGCTTTGAGGTATAAATATCGAACGACTTTATACGTTTAAAAACGTTACCAACACATTTCTTGAAGGGCCAGTATAAACCATCTCGGCCAAAATCTATGTTACAATATTTAATATCAATAGATAAATTCCTTTTCCTCACTAGACCATAGAATACAAGAATAAAACTTAGTAACAACAAATAGATGAAGCAGCATATTTTCTTATTCTATACCTAAGTAAAAAAACTTCGTAAGAATTTTCTTTTTCTTTATGTAAGGTCATTGTCCTCTATTCTTTGTTGGGCGTTCTCCTCGGAACGTAATATTTAGGAGCTCGGCCTAGAAAGAAAAAGACATAAAGTATTTATATTTTTTGTGATTTATACAACAAAAACACTATACAATTGCTTAGAAAACTAAAGAAAAATGCCGAGTGAAGTGGCATGACTCAGAGACACATTTTGCTTCATATATCGACTGTAATACTACGGCAATAAAGTTAATATTAATATAAAATATAATTGTGAACTATACGCCTAAATATCCAAGAAACTAAATTAATAACACTCACTTTTCATACATTTATATCATTCAGTATGTAAATACTATGGATGTTTACCAAATGTATTATCAAGCTCTCTGCTGATACTACTTCTGCTGGTTGACAAAACAACTAATAGTTGACTAATCAGTATGTACATATTATTGAAATATATGATCCAAATATCTTAAGGCCATTATTTGAAAAAATCTTTTGTATAACCTTTTTTTACATTATGATGGTGGCAAACAACCTTACGACTCACCTGATGGTAACTGGTTCCCGAAATGTATGGACACTTGAAGAGCATCACAGCACATCAAGAGCATCATATGCGCATTGCCAACTGCTTCTAAACATACCCCTTCTTGAATATTCATAATGTAGTCTACTGGGAAAAGCTCACAACAATCGATACCTACAAAATGGCAAGGAGAAAAGAAGTATCATACAATCACAAACTACGCAAATACAGAATCCAGTAATGAACATGTGCCTTTTCATTCAAGCGAATTTAGGAGCTTCGCACTGACCATCCACTGTTCCATCACTTGTAATTATGCGTATTACCTAACTACTGCCTTGTAGCAGTTGCTTTCTTAAACCTTAGCCTTAAACAGTGTGACAGAGGCTGTAGTGAAATATTATACGAAAATAACTATCTTATCTTGAAAAGGAAGGCTGTTGCTATTGGACAAATTCCCAACCGTCACGTGTCTTGTCAACTTCAAAGATTAATAATATTCTTACTATCCTTAATAATGATAAAATACAAAAGTTTGTTTGTATATTGTCCGACCTTTCATGTATTTTTTTTGCACATGTCAGTCTAATAACTTTTTTCAGTGACTATGCCCGTATGCCGACATGAGTTATTAGGCGGTTTTTGTTCTATACCGAGAGAATTTCGGTTCTCTACATGCCCATTTTGAAGTCTGTACTAACAATAATATAACATTAAATATTTTATGACAATACTATCGTCCATGCGTCGTCCATTCGTCCATTCGACGGACGCTGGTGTTGGAAACAATACTTTTCTCGTTGTTTCAATATGTTTAAGACATCAGGTTTAAGCGAGGCAATGTTTTACAATGTTCTTTATTCCATATCCCGTGCCAATTTTGATAAAGCTGAATGTATTGTCTATATCATAAAGACAATCACTATCCAAAATTTCAGCTTCCAAGGCCCAATGGTTTAGACTGGGCGTGATGAGCCAGTCATATAGTAAGTCAGAACTTTTATTTTTATATATATTGAAAATTTATAGATATGTCAGATCTTAAGAACCACGAGAGCGCGCTGATAAAAATATATTGCTTAATTTTATTATATTAGAAAGACCACTCCCGCATTAGATTGGTAACCTTTTGTTGCAGCGGACTTTACAAACATACAAGATTCGGTCACAAAGTAGTCTCGGGCTCAGAACAATTATAATTGGTGGATCACACAAATAATATAGCATTTGTGCCATGTGAGATTCGAACCCACAATACTCGGCCCAACAGCAGCGACAAGATGAAAGCTTGTCTTCTACGCCTCCCGTACAAAGCACTTTATATTTATTTCATTTTTTATTTAATACTCAGACAAAAAAATAATCATGTCAAAAAGCCTAGCCTTATTTCATGCCTCAAACGGAGTGACACATGCGTAGAGTAACACATTTTCTGCATTACCGTTTACTACCTAAGCTATCTTCTACGAAATCCTCGACATCGGATAAAGTAGGATAATCTAAATTTCAATATTTTCTCAGAGTAATATACGTATGTGTTTTATGCCTATATACGTTTATACACGTGTTGCCTAATGTGAAAATATACATACGCCTCTCCCATTTGCGCTTATAAATTATTTATGTTAAAATCATGGATTAAATATTTATTTTGCAAGTACTTAAATAAAAGTCGTAAATGTTAAGTGGACGAAATTAAAGCGAGATGGAATATTTACATCGCCTGTCTTCTAAAAGACAACGTGTCAAAATCAAACCATGGTTAAGTGATTTGATTGGCCTTTGAAAATTTAGTCAGCCAATCATATATTAAATGATTTACTAACTAAATTTTCAAAGGCTTATCAAATCACTTAATAAAACTTACATAGTATGGAACAGACAGCACGGATGGCGTAGTTGTTTAAGTGGTCGCCTCGCCACTGCCACTGTGCCGAGTGTTGTGGGTTCGGATCCCACTCGGGACAAAAATTTGTGTGATCCATAAAGATGTTCTTTGTGTCCGTTGTTTAAATGTTTGTAAAATCCCTTGCGGAATTATTCCTAAAAAGAAACAATTACACAGGTAAAAGAGAGTGCTTAGAACAACAAGAGCTCTTACATATTAACGGCTGTTTTTGCAATCACGGTCATTTTAGGCCAGTAGGTGACCAAAATTATACACGGGATACTTATAGCCATTATTGCCGTCAAATAACTCATGCAAATCAACATATCGATATCTATTACTTCTATTATATCTTACCTTTGAGTCACTTGGTGAACTTGTCCATCTCAAATTGTGAAAAGCTCTCATATCCTATCATAGCAGTTGACATGCGGTTTGACCGTCTGTTAACATTTTTTGTGTTAATGACTCTTTTAGTAACCGGAGGTAATTATACAAAATTAAATAATTATGTTGCAATATATTTAAGTAAGAGTTAACATTTACAGTGACTAAATACTCATAGTGATTGTTGAAAGCAAGCACATGGAATACCATATGCTTGCTTTTAACCATAAACGCGATGTTTGCTTACAACATCGACCGGGGCAGTACTACCCTGTCACAGAATACCGGCGTGAATTAATGGTACCCGTACTGTTGCGTTTCGTATTGGTGAGTGAGAGAGCCGGAGGCCCAGTTACCCCGATCCTTTTCCTATCCTTTCCTTTGTCCTTTACCTCTTTCATTCCTTCTTAAAGGGCTGGTAACGCACTTGTATCTCCTTTGGGGTTGCGGGTGTCCATGGGCGGCGGTAATCGCTTACCATCAGGCGATCCGTATGCTCGTTTGCCAACCTATACCATAAAAAAAAAAAAAACGACAGTATACTTGCTTACACTAGTATGCCAGCTCACGAAAGTATGCAATACAAACACAGTAATGTTATTCTTGAGCTATGTGAATGCGATGATGGATATTGAAATGTTATTATTTTTCTTTATTAGTTATGTTATCACATAAGTGACGAATTGTCTTAGTGATAATAAAGATTTTTAAACCTGACCTGATGATTGACGTAGTGTATGGGCTGAATTGCAATTGGAATTATTTTGGAATGCCTGTTTGCGGTTTGCTGCTAGTTCTCAGTAGCAATTAAAAAAATACTTGATAGGTATCAAAACGTTTGTCCTCAACCAACAACGGCTAAATATGGGTGAGATGCACTTCTGCCTGCGCCGGGAAGATGCAGGCAATTATGAATATATTGTTAGGCTTATCTTATCTTGTGTGGGGGCAAGTCAGTACAGACCGGCGACACTTCGACCCAGTGGGATCTTTTGTGTCGACTTCCCCAATAACGACTGCCATAGATGTTCATGGTAGCCGGAACCGACGGCTTAACGTGCTCTCCAAGACACGGAGCAGGCGATAATTGTTAATTAATACGCACATAATTTCGAAAAGTCATATAACTTCCGAAAGTCAGAGGTGTGCAACGTGGGTTCGAACGCGAGACCCTCTGCATTGCAGTCTGTTGGTCTACCCACTGAGCTATCGCTGTTCTTAATATATAATAATATTGTAACGCTACCTACGGTGTAAAGTATCATTTACTATTTACAATTACACAATTTTACCTATATACAATTATTTGCAAAATATTATTTACAAAATTTTCATTGTAGCCATGTACGCACAAAAGTCTTTGTAAATAAAACGAGTAAAACAGACAAGTCATCCTTGGCCGGCTTTTTCACTTATAATAGCAATAAATGAAAATGTCATCTTAAAAACGCGTTAATATAAAAACGTTCAGTACAATATTGAATAATTGATGAAACTCACAAAACATCGCTAATGGCTGTTGTAAAGCCGAAGATAGAGCTCAGGTTAAAAGTTTAGCAAAGTGTCGGCGACACACGCACTGATCGAAACGCCAACCAATACGTTACTTAAATTTACATAGATACCAATTTTTTTCAAATATTCTGTTACATACACACAACACTATCTAGCCCAAACTAAGCAGAGCTTGTACTGTGGGTACTAGACAATGGATAAACATACATATATACTTTTTTTTGTAAAAAGATACATAGAAACATCCAGACCAAGACAATCATCCATGTTCATGCCCACAAATATTTGACTTGTGTGGGAATCGAACCCGCGACCTCAGACGTGGCAGTCGGTTAAACAAACAACTACGCCATCGAGGCCGCCACATTATAAAGCTGAAGAATTTGCTTGTTTGTTTGGTTGAACACGCTAATCTTAGGAACTAATGATTCGAATTGAAAAATTATTTTAGTGTTGGATTATATATTGGAGGACTTAGTTGATTTAGGAGCATCTATCTCACAAACGGACGCCTGAAACCGCCACACCTGTCTGCTTATGACCACAGCCAGTGCGACCTGGCCAAAATGTCAAGTCCTCAAAAAGAAATGTAAAGTTAATGTCCGTTTTTGGTTATATAAATCATAGTTAGTTGGATCAAAGGCGTATCGTTCCCGAATGACAGTGTGTCACCCGATCCTTCGGACAATTAATGGCCTATCGCCCACTCAGTAAACACGTTACGCACTTTCACTCGCCACTTTGTTCTCTAACGCAATATATTAACGTAGAAACCTCATTTTTACGCTATTTTTAAACGTTTTGTTTGGGCTTTCTTGGTACTTTCAACTACTTTTAAGGTAATAGTAGATTTATAGAGGCAGAGTTGTATTACACCACATTTCACCAGATATGTTTAAATCCCACATAATAGGAGTCACTCGCCACTATGACTTATCACAAAGTTATAAAATGGCGTCCCCTTCCCACAAGCTTAAAGTTATAATGGAGTGTTTGAAAGTACCTTCATAGGCCTGTTATAGTTCCTTTTTTAGCTCATATTTATCAACAGAGGTCTTGTGCTTTAATCGACGGCTTTTTTAATACTTATATTCTAAGGTTAAACTTTTTTAATATAGCATGTATTATAAATATAGCATGGGGAATGCTTGAAATTAAACAACTTTATACGGATTTTATCGCTTTATAGGCACCATTTATCTTTCTTTCATACATTGGTCAAACCAAGAGAAGCATAGGCACCCGCATAAAAGAACACATAGCTGATGTAAAAAACCAACGCTCGTTGAAGTCTGCTGTGTGTGAACATGTGCAATAGAGGACCAACCACACGCAAAAGAAATTTATATGGCTATTGAAATTAAAAAACATCCTAATTTCAAAAGAGAAGATGGTTGGAATGTACCACCAGCTTGGGATCCACTAATTCAAATAGTCAAACCTAAGAAGAAGCAACACACAGCTAGACTTCATAATACTTTGAGCTCAGTCTGCGTAAATAGAAACACCAATTATTAAATGATGTATATACTTTGAAATAACTACACTTAGAACATTGAGACAACCACCATCTTAGTCTCCCCGTGAACATGGCTGCTGAAAAGCAACCGAAACGTCGGGGAAAGTGTAAAATTAAATCAAATAGATTTATAATTTGAATAGCTTATATAGAAGTATACAGTAACTAGTAAAAGTTTTAATCAATAGTAGTTTAAAATTTTCAAAATTATGTAATAATAGTGTTTTATAAAAAATAAACAACGCGGTAAAATCTGTATAAAGTTGTTTAATTTCAATGTATAACATTCGCGTAAACGTAAGACAATATTATGGGGAATGCTTATGAAATAAACCTCAATATATTTGATATTATACAGCGTGTAACGGAAAGTGTGGTTATATTTAAGTGTTACATAATGTATTCCCTGTATAATTGCAAACCGCGATAAAAAAGTAAGCAAGTCATGAGCGTAGCTTTACGACGCTTGTAATCCCTATAGTACTTTATTTATTTTTCTTGCCCTTAGAAACACGTTCCAGTGGCTAGTAAAGGAGTTACAGAAATCTCCTTAAGCAGATTTGACGCCTAACTAACAAGAGGAACATATCACGAGAATATGTGACTTTGATAGAGAGGTACTTTGCCAAAAGACCACATCATCTTTTTGACGACCTATCTAAGTATCTTCAACATAACATATACATATGTAAGGAGACTCTCAAATTTTTTGAGGTCTGAGCAGTCGTGCCCTTTACAAAAAGTTCACAATAGGGCTGATTGAACAGTAAAGCCGAAGCATTTTTGGCTCATATTATCTTTCAACATTCAGAGACAAGCTCTCGCTTCTCCACCTCAAGCAGTCACTGATATTGCTTTGTCGCAAGATGATATACGGCAGCTTATTCAAGATACGATGAAGAATGAACATGCAGAAATACTATCAAAGATTACTGAAACTATGAATAATATTTTAAACAGAGAATTACATCCAATAAAAACTCAAATAGAGAAAATGGACAAATCTATGGATTTTATGAACCATCAATATGAAACACTTTTAAAAGAGTTCCAAGCGTCGAGAGAGGGCATGAAGGAACTAATGAGGGAAAATTTAGAAATGAAAAATTGTATCAACGACTTGACCTCACGCATAAATCAACTGGAACAGTACACACGCTCAAACAACGTTGAAATTCAATGTATCCCGGAAAAAAAATCTGAGAATCTTTTTGAAATTATGTCACAAATATCCAAAGTTGTAGGAAGCGGCATCGAAGACAAGGACATTAAGCACTGCACTAGAGTTGCTAAGCAAAATGCCAATAATACCCGTCCACGAGCCGTTGTGGTACAATTAGCCTCACCTCGTACACGTGACCAATTACTCGCTGCTACCAGCAAGTTTAATAAATATAATGCCAATAATAAACTAAATACCACACACTTGGGATTCACTGGACCAAAGGCACCTGTCTACATCATGGAACATTTGTCTACATCCAACAAGGCCCTTCATGCTGCCGCTCGAATTAAAGCTAAAGAAATCGGTTACCAGTATGTATGGGTTCGAGGTGGTCGTATATTTATGCGAAAGGGGCCGGAGTCAGAACATATTTTAGTTAGAAATAAGTTAACCTTAGATAAATTAGTTTAGTGTCTTTATTCTGCTTGTAACTTTCTACCAACGATTTGTTAAAAACTTTTTGTTATAAAATTCACTGAGTTAAGGATATATTATCAGAATGTAAGAGGTCTGCGCACTAAAACCCATAATTTTTATTGTCAATTATCCTGTGAAACTTATGACGTCATTGTATTGACGGAAACATGGTTGAACGACTCTGTTACGAGTTCAGAACTATTCGATAACAGATATGTGGTATATAGAAGGGATAGGGTTGGTGGAAAAAAGGATGGGGGTGGAGTGTTAATTGCGATTTTAAAGAAGATCAATTCAAAACGCTTGTCTCAATGGGAAAGTCAATGTGAGGACTTGTGGGTCGCTATTGATGTACCATTCTCTAGCTCTGTTCGCCAAATTGCTCTGTGTGCGATTTATCTGCCGCCGCCTGTGCTTCGTGCAACCTTGGAATATTTTTTAGATTCCTGTAATGTTATGTTTGAACAGTCAGAGTTGCAGGCATGCATAGTGGGTGACTTTAATTTAAGTAACATCAACTGGAGCTTGGTGGAGGGGCTGGATAATGGCTACACAGCACCAGGTATAGCGCATTTGTTAACTGACTTTACTCATATGAACAAATTGACACAACTAAATAATGTTGAGAACAAGTCGGGACGTATACTGGACCTTGTGTTAACTAATCTGACTTCAGGTAATACACAACCCGCACTTACTCACTTGAGTGTCCTCGATCCTTTGCATCCTCCCCTTTTAATTTCTTTTAAATCCAATAAAGATCTTAGGCTTCCGTATAAGGAAACTGATAGAATTAATTTTTTTAAATTAGACTACCATAGTATTTGTAAACATTTAGATGAAATTGATTGGAATGCCTTGTTTGATGAAAATCCTGACTTAAATGACATGGTTAAACTGTTCTATGATAATATTAATGATCTCGTGAAAAAGTTTGGTTCCGTCAAGAAGCATAAACAACAGTCGTACCCACCCTGGTTCAATAAAAATCTAATCAGAGCCATGAGAGAAAAAGAGAAAATAAGAACACGCTACAAAATCTATAAAAATCCGAGAGATGAGCTTGAACTCAAATTGTTAGCCAAACGTTGCTCCGATATTGCTGCCACTTGCTATAAAAAATATATCAGAGAGGTAGAAACCGAAATAAATAAAAATCCCAAAAGGTTTTGGTCCTACATCAAGGACAAACGAGGAGTTAGTAGCTCTTATCCGCTTACAATGTCCGATGGTATTACTTCATCTTCCAACGGCGTCGATATATCAGAAATGTTTGCAATGTATTTTTCTACTATGTATACCATTCCAACCGATAAACATCAATTAGAAGCCTCGGGATACTTGCAAAATTTGCTGGCAAATAGCTTACCACTGACGGCCCCTGTGATAGAATACGACACCCTTCTCAATAAGCTTAAGTCCTTAGACCGCAGAAAAGGCGCTGGTCCAGACGGAATTCCCTCATTTTTTATTGCTATGTGCGCCTCTTCTTTAACAACCCCGTTATTGCTCATATACAACAAATCTCTCTCAACTGGTGAATTTCCTAAAGCTTGGAAGGAAGCAAAGGTCGTACCGATTCATAAATGTGGCGAATGCGATTATGTAGGGAATTATAGACCTATAAGTATCTTGTCCACATTTGCCAAGATTTTTGAATCTCTGGTGTGTCCGTACTTGCAGGCACATTTGAAACTTTACTTAAGTAACGCCCAGCATGGTTTCGTTGGTTCCAGGTCCACATGTACTAACTTAGTCATGTTTACTGAGACACTGACGCGCGCTATTGACTCCGGGAAACAAATTGACGCAATTTATACAGATTTTAGTAGAGCTTTCGATCGCGTTCCACATCATATTCTTTTAGAGAAGATGACTGCTTATGGTATCACCGGCTCCCTTCTTACTTGGTTAAAATCTTACCTTGACAGCCGCTCCTTCTTCGTTGTCGTAAACGGGTATCGCTCGAAATCCTATAGGGTCACATCGGGTGTGCCCCAAGGATCCCATGTCGGGCCTATTCTCTTTAATTTTTTCGTCAATGACTTACCCATTACATTAAATTACTCGGACTGTTACATGTACGCAGACGATCTTAAGTTTTGCAGACAAGTTGAGTCAACTGAGGATGTTGAGCTGCTGCAGAGAGACATTGACCAGTTAACTATATGGTGCGACAAAAACGACATGACATTGAACATCAATAAATGCTACCATGTCAAGTTCTCTAGAACAGCTAACTTGTTTCCTTCTACTTACCACATTCGCCACAGTTTTATACAGGAGGCAGAACAAGTTAGAGATTTGGGTATTCTGTTCGATAGGAAGCTGACTTTTGTTCCGCACATCGAGAGTGTTATCCAAAAGTCATCGAGAATGCTTGGATTTGTAATCAGGAATGTTATTAATTTTAGTCGGAGTAAAACCAAAATTCTCCTTTACAACAGCCTCGTACGAAGCTCCTTGGAATACTGTAGTACTGTTTGGAGACCGCATTACGCTACTCACACATTAAGACTAGAGAGGGTTCAAAAACGTTTCTTGTGGCACCTAGCTTACTCCTCCGGGATAGCAAGGAAGAAACCATCTTATAAAGAAAGACTGTCACATTTCATGATGGTATCTTTGCAGAATAGAAGAGACATCCTTGACACGGTTTTCTTAGGCAAGCTTTTACAAAATAAAATTGACTGTCCCGAATTGCTCTCTAACATTAAATTTCGTGTCCCCGCAAGACTTCCTCGTACTCCCATAACTCCCTTATATCCACCACTTCGCAGAACGGTCTTGGGCGCAAACTCTCCTATACCCCGACTGTGTAAATTATTGAATGGCATTAGTGATCTTGTTGATGTGAATGTGGACTCAATGTGCAAGCTCAAAAAAGAATGTGCAAGTAATCGTCCCGCATTATGATAGTTTTTTTTTTATTTTCTTTAATTTCTTATTTTTTGAATGTATTGTTATTTGTATTGTTTTTTTTTTAATTGCTTATCTTTACTTTATTTTTGTTTGTACCTAATAAACATAAGCAGTTAGTATTTGACTTGTATATGTGTTTGTCTCGTAATCTGTAGAACTTTTGTATTTATGTTTAATCACACTTTTTGAGCATGTTGTGTTTGCCTGTAATAGATTGTTACACTAGAACATAAGATCTTAATATGTATTTTTGTAATTGTATGGGTGTAATCAATTGTTGGTGAGCCAAATAAAATAAAATAAAAATAAAATGAGGGAGCGCATTCCATAGTATAACAGACTGGACGAAAAAAGGAGAAGTAATTGTTGCCCGTTAGATCAAAATGTCTTATCGGATAAACAAGATGTCATTTAAATTATGCAATAAACTTATTTTATTTTTAATTCCAATAAAAAAAACATGGTAATTTTGCTAGTCTTCCGGGCACATTACAAGTAATGATAAAGATTAAAATTTTAACACGCCAAGGTTGGTGTGGTCTGGATCTTTTTATTATTATTGATTTATACATATATGATAACAACCCTGTTTATGAACTGTCCCACTACTGAACACCAATCTCTTCTCAGAGTGCGAAAGCTTAAGTCATAGTCCATCACGTTGGCCTAATTGCCGTTTGGTAGAATTCACACATGTTCAAGTCGTTATTTTGAACTTTCAGACTAAATCAAGCCATAGTCAGAGATGCCTACCTTGGGATCGAACTTCAGACCTATGCGGTGCGTTCCAACGGCCCACCATTGACTTCTATTTATACCTTACCTGTAAATGTATATATTCAAATATTTACTCATGTATTTGGATATTCTTTCAGTCATATATGAAATATACAGAAACAAAATACAAATTTCAATTAAATACAAATGTAAATATGCACTCCAAGTAATAAGAAAACGACTACACAAATCCAAAACCTTTAATATCGACCGCAACGTACCATTTCCTACATATAAGTATTCATCGATTGACTGCCTTCAGCGGAATACGATAACCGAACGCAATAATTGAATCAATCTCCGCCCCAGCACACTGTTTAGCATTTTAATTGATATATTTTGTTTACAGAGTATGCCTCAGGCAAGCTAATTTCATATTTAATGAAGTTACACCTCGTCGAAAGATAAGCCGTTTAAAACTTCGCACTTTCGATGTGAATTATTTGACCCATTTTGGTTAGGCAATCAGCATATTAAGGGCAATTTGTGTTTAAAATAGGAACATTCTATTTTAGTATTAGGATACTAAAATAGAATGTTTTTTTTGCTAATTACACTTTCACGCTATGGGATATAATATATATACAAGGTGATTTTGAAATCGTGTAATTCCTTTTAACCACGCATTCTACTGGTGATATAGAATAATCCTGACCATATTTTTATTTAATTAGAATTTTTTTTTTTGAAAAATTATTGTTCCGTTTTTTTTTCGTGAAATGGTGTCAGATAGCCATATGTTAACCAACCGAGGCAATTTTAATTTTTTACTAATTAAAATAAAAAAACATATTAATAATTAATGTCGTAAATAATAACGGGTGGTCCTTTTTATTGCCCCTTATTATTTACGACATCAGTTATTGTTATGTTATTATTTTTAAATTAGTAAAATATTAAGATTGTGTCAGGTGGTTAAAATATGACTATTTGAAATCATTTCATGAAAAAAATCTGTACTCTAATTTTGCCGAAACCATTATTCTAATTAAGAAAAAATATGGTCAGGGTTATTCTATATCACCAGTAGAATGCGTGGTTAAAAGGAATTACACGATTTCAAAATCACCCTGTATATGTGTGTGATTTTTCATTTTTTTTTAGTAAAGTATAACTCTCACATTAGGGATAATTCCTGTATCGAGGAAGACTTTACTAACATTCAAACAACGGATACAATAAACATCCAGACTCGGAACAACCATTTGAGGATCACACAAAATTTTGCCCGTAAGGGATTCGAACCCACAACACTCGGCACAGTGCCAGTGGCGAGGTAACCCCTTAAACCACTACGTCATTCGTGCAGTCAAATTGGTGCAGTATCGGCGCTAGGTTAATGTTCATAAGGATGTAGTTAATATTTCATTGTACGGGATTCCGGTGCCAAACAGGAGTTGCCTGTTGGCCTCCAAATTAGAAGAACATACTCGATAAAATAATATATATTTATCTATAACGTACAAGTGGTCTGTACACGGTACAACAGATAATTGGAAATCCAAAATCGCCTCATCCGATTTACGTAAGTTATGTATATGTATAACACATCGGGTATGTGTTCATATAATGCACCTGCAACGCCCTAAGTACTCGACCGATCATCATGAAATTTCGCATACCCGACGTCAGGGGTACAGAAAAGGACATAAGGTACCTTTTATCCAGAAGAAAAGATGTTTCTGAGGGATGGCCTGTTTTTATTATATTTTAACTGCTATTAATATCTGCAAACAATCCACCTAAGAGCTAGCGGTAACCGCTCACGGACATGACACTGAGTTTTCTTGGCATCACAGAACGATTTATTTATTTGGTTAACTCACATAGATACAGTTTAGAGAAAATGATTACAGTGTTCTAATATACACGCCCCTCACGAGCTAACACAGCATTCATAATCGAGACAAAAAAATTATGTTAAAAGTTTATAAACAATGTTCATAAAATGTTAACCTTAAATATGTATAAATTAACATTAGATAAAGTTTCAAAATTTTAAAATGAGTAAAAAACATAAATGAAGCTAGGTACAAACAAACATAACACTTATTGTACTTATACTAAATGCTTTAGAAGCGATAAGTACTTATTAATATCGAATGATTAAGTAGTAGTCGGCTCGCTGCCGCTGCTACGCCGAGTACCATGCACACAAATCCCTCTCGTGACAAGAATTGTGTGATCCACAACCAGTTGTTCCAAGTCTGGGTATTCTTTGTGTCCTCTCTTTGAATGTTTGTAAAGTTCTCTGTGATGCAAGAATGATACTTAGAGTGTAAGTTGTATTTTATTAAAATAACAAAATCCACGAAGCTCACAAGTGACAAATAAGCCCACAGTCTGCTTACCCCATGGTAAGAATATTCCGTAGCCTACATAAAAGCAAAGGACGCTATCACTAAAAAACTATTAGAGGATCGGAACATCTGCCAGCTGAGAGGTTAAACAATTGTTTTGATAAAAATCCCAATAATAATTAGTCCTACACGGAAACCGAAACTGAGACCACATTTACAGCAGTTTGAACTATCTTCGCCGCCTAATCATATTATCTTTGAATCTGTAGGTATATGGATATATGTATGTATATATGGATTTCAGCAACGGGTAATAATGTTTGGCGGTAAACCGAAACGACGCCTTATCGCGTTACAAAGATAATAAAATTTGAATTGAATATGTGTATATCTGCCATAACTTTATTTTCGTAACGTTATAGAAATGCATATGTATGTCGGCGACTACGATATTTTAGCGATAGTAAGACACTCAATTGACTTCATTGTACGAGCGAGAGCGGAGAACGTTGTGACATCGACGAGTCAAGTGAGCGCAATCGTTTGGTGTGGGACGATGGTTATATTCAGAAGTAGTAGTGTTCCAATCCGCTATATTAAGATAGCACGCTACGGACTAGAAAGTATATTTTTTTAGCGCGCTATTTTATACGCTATGTTATAGCGTGCTGCGTAGGCACGCTAGTAGCGTCACAGAATATGGTAGCGTGGAGCCTTGGAGAATATAACCTTGAAATGCGCTACTTTAACTGTGAAGCGTGTTTTGTAAAAATATATAATCTAATAAGTAATAGGCAAAATAAATTCCAGGAACTCGCCTTCATACTTTTGAGACTTAGGACCTTCTATAATTTATTGACTGTGACTACTGAATAATAATAATGATATGTTATATAATAATAAAGCAATTATAGGCGATTTAAAAGTTCATTAATACACAAATCACATGGGCCGGCTGGAATAGTACAGTAACGTAAACAACGATAATACGTCATACAGCGAGCGGTAGCACGCGGCGACTGAATAGCGTAGCGTATCTAGCGCGCTAGACGCTAGACGTCGCTCGCCGCTCGCGCTGGCGAGTCATCGCGCAGCGCGCTTGTCGTTTTTCCACGCTATGCATAAAACAGACTAGGCAATTATAGCGCGACGCTATTTCTAGCGCCGAGATTAAAACGATTTAGCGCGCGCTATGCGTTGAGTAAATATAGCGTGCTACGTTATGACGCTACGTGCTATATTAATTCAGAAGTGAGACGAACGGCAACGGGGCATTCGTTCGCAAGCTGCGAAGAAGAGCGGACCATCCGAACGGGATTACTGGTTCTTTGGACTCAAATTGTAATGACCGAAACTATTTAGTGTAGCTACGTCTGTAATTACTGTAAAATAAATTGGTTGTGAGAGGTGTATAGTTGCAGCTTGTAATTATTTACGCCATGAATCCGCTACCATAGACGCCGATAGCCGACTTCAGCAGGGTACTGAAGTCGGCTATGCCACTAATTTCACGCACACTCCGACACATATATAGACTCACATTTTTATACAACATATAACATAATAAACGCACAACCTGAAAGTAGTTTATTTAAATTCGGCTACTGAATATATTCCAGCAATTTTTAATATAGGTAATTTTTATCTCTAAAATTATTAAAATGAATTAAATTATAGTCGCTCATTTATTAAACAGCAGAAATAAACGAAAATGTATCACAATTCAAGGCAATAAGGTTTTTGATGCAATAAAGGCAATAATGTTAGATTTATTGTAATATTATACTCATACTATCTGCGCACAATAAGGAGAACTAATTCGTTAAATTAAAATATTTAAGTACATAAAACTAACATTTTAATGATTATATTATTATTACGATTTAATAATCTAATTGGGTCGTTTGAGGTTGTGCGTTATATCTGTGACATGTTTTATATCTAAAGAAGTAAGTGGAGGTGTATTACACCCACATATCGCAAGCGTTGTTTTAGGTTCCAAATAATAGAGGTTTAGCATATTGTCATCTACCGGGCGCTTTTCTAAGCCTCTATATTGTTACTGAGAATTGCTGAATAGGTAATTCCATTAACATTTTTATCGACCCGGGATTCGAACTTAGGATTTTACAATTGTTCGCAAAAACAAACGCAAACTAGGTTTTAAGGACCTACTATCTTATCTTATCTTGTGTGGGGGCCAGTCAGTACAGACCGGCGACACTTCGACCCAGTGGGATCTTTTGTGTCGACTTCCCCAATAACGACTGCCATAGATGTTCATGGCAGCGGAATCCGACGGCTTAACGTGCTCTCCAAGACACGGAGCAGGCGATAATTGTCAATCAATACGCACACAATTTCGAAAAGTCATATAACTTCCGAAAGTCAGAGGTGCGCGACGTGGGTTCGAACCCGAGACCCTCCGCACTGCAGTCTGTTGGTCTCCCCACTGAGCTATCGCTGCTCTGATGGACCTACTAAATAGAAGGCGAAGTTGTCATCGCCTACCAGAGTCAGTGCTGATATCATTTTTGTTATACATATGTACATATCTACGTAGGTACATAGATTGAAGTCTGCATACATATGTTCTCAACCTAATCTTTTAATTTTATGCCAATCCTAACGATACTTATATACTACTTGATAATAATCTTATTGTAAATGCGAATGTGAGTTTGTTTGTTACGGTTACATGCTTTAACTACCGACCGATCATCATAAAATTTCGTATACACGTTGTCAGGAGAACATAAAAGGGTATGGGTACGTTTCATCCAGAAAAAAGGGACTGTCATTAACCTAACCTAACCTATATTTTTGCGGGTGAAGCCGCAGGCTAAATCTAGTAATTCATATATAGCGAAATACTTTACAAACATTAAAACCACAACCCAGACTTAAAACCACTATTTGTACACCATATAAATTTTAGTATCATGCGGGTATCGAACCACACTCGGCGCACCGGTAAAGGCGTTCGACCACATAAACCACTGCATCATCTGTGCAGTAACACAAGAAAGGCTCTTATAACCTTTCGTGTGCGATTGCACAGATGACGTCAACGCAAACTGAGGGAAACCAGGCAAAGTAGATACTCTAGATACTCGTTAGAAATTTAGTTCAGTTTTACCCTTTTTACCCCATTAGGCGTAAATCCCCCACTTTCGTGACGGATATCAGTAAAAGGATACGTTTTGGTGGAATATTGTAAAAGTTGTTATCTTCTTGTATTTAAACTGACCGGATATTGCAATAAGTAGACAACTGTTTTCTAATTAAATAAGTTTAAGCTGATTTAAAGCATTAATATACAGTATTTTTAATTGTCTTTTTTTTAAATTCTTTATTTAAATAAAGGACTTGGTTCACAATAGTGAAGCGACCTTGTCGTCTTCGTAATACAACTTAAAATAATTACCATACTTAACATTTAGATTACACTTTAAATAAACGATAACTTGGGTTCTTATAACATTAGTGACACTTATTCTCTATTCAGGATATTGCCTTTAAACAGATCGCCACTAATTTGTATAATGCTTTGGCATTTTTTGAGTCTGGTTGAGACAACACACTGTTGCAACCACCTACATTATTACCAATATTAATATTATTAAATATATCGCGTCTTAAAGTTTCGTTGCGGACACATTCCACTAAAATGTGATGCACGTCCTCGATCATGCCACACTCTGCACAATTTGGTTTAATTGACTTAAAATGACATAAAACTTAACAACAATCATCAATCCTACTTATTAATACTTATAACAAAATAAAAAAGGCACAAAATAAATGAATGTTAAAAAAACGAAAAGATTAGATTTAAAAAATACCTCTAGCTTATTTATAATGTGGATACTAACTAGATGTCTGCCACAACTTTTGTCAGATCAACGTATAATAATATCAGCCCCATATTAAACTGTCCCACTGCTGGGCACGGGCCTCTTCTTAATGTGAGATGAAGCCTAGTGGCGATTTCAACGTATAGCCATTCTTATTTTTTTTAAAGACAACTGCTGCTCTGTTATTTCCTGTATCGCGGAGGACATTACAAACGTTCAATAAACAGACATAAAGAACAACCATTTGTGGATCACACAAATTTTTGTCTCGTGCAGGGATTGAACTCACAACACTCGGCGCGGCGGCAGTTACGAGGCGAACTTAAACCAATACGACATATTACGTGCAGTCAACTTGTTTCGACTCTAAGTGTACTTTACATATGTCAGCTGATTATATTTCTAAATTCCATAGCAGCCCAGGAATTACCCGTGCGATAGTAGTTGTTTTAACAAAAAAGTAAGGTACGTTCAATTATAATATGTATCCCTATGTAAATAAATATACAAGTAACTTCTAAATAAAATACGAACTGCCCTCAAAACGCGAATGGTTACATTTATTCTATAAGGTCACTTCATTTCTAAGTTTTCCTCGCTTTGGCAGTCCATGAACGGAACAATTTTCCTCTTAAATTGTTGACTGTGCAAATGTACGTGTATCTGCAATATTTGCCTTTCAGTTGCATTCCGTAATTTCATTTATACGTTCAAAAATTGCGAATTTATGTTACGGTGTTTGAAAGACTTTATGATCAATACTAGTTATAAAATCTATGCATGATGTGTAATAGAATAGAACAAGCGACAGCCTGGTGGAAGACTGTTGGACTGCCGTGCAGAGATTTTGAGTTCAACCCAAGGGGCGAATTTCTGACTTTTCGAAGTTATGTGTATGAATTATCGCTCGTTTTAACGGTGAAGACAAACATCGTGAGGACACCTGCATGTCTGAGAGTTCTATATAATGTTCTTGAAAATATGTGAAGTCTGCCAACCAGCATTGAGCCAACGTAGTGGATAAGGCGTAACCCTTCCCACACTGAGAAGAGGCACGTATCCAGCAGTGTGACAGTTTAATACAGGGCTGATATTATTATAATATAAGTATATATTATATAATCATCATGATAAAGAGTAAGGCAGTTACATGTGATCATATATAAGTACTCGTTCGGTACTGGTAAGATGTAGCAACGCGAAATATAATGATTTTAGATCCTACTTATAGTTATCTATTATAAATGTTTGGAGGTTTTTATTTCCTTTTTTTTAAAGATGACGCTTGCTCTTGTTATAAATCCTGCGTCGTGGGGAGACTTTATAAACATTCAAACAACCGACACAAAGAATATCCAGACTCTGATCAATAATTTGTGGATCGTAGAAATTTTTGTCCCGTGTGGTATTCGAAGCCACAACACTCGGCATTATAGCAATGGTGAGGAGACCACATAAACCATTACGTCATCATCCGTGCAATCAGTTCAGTTAAATAAAAAGTTAATGTAAAAAGAAAAAGAAAGATATTAGACACCAGATATGCCAATTTCATAGCAATGGACGTTAAAAGTCTGATCCATTTAACTGTGTTATAGATTATCAGTAACTGTACTGGTATTGAAACTTTGATAAATAAGTAGTGCAATATATAAAAAAGACCATACGTAAAAGAAATAGCTATAAGTTGAACATATTATTGGGCTTTGATATTTTGGAACGAATTTTGATTTCAGAGCAATAGAAAAACGAGTCAGTTGGTCGTGTCTGACTCTTCACTTTTTGTGCTCTAGTGACATATCAGCTTCTTTTCTGTACATAATATCAGTGCTGCCTAAATATAGAAATATTAAAAATCTCGTGAGCTATTTCAGCAACAGTACTTAAACTATGCGTCATGCTCACGAAATATCATATTTCTTTATTCATTTTAATATATTTACCGGTAGGTATTCTATAAAAAGGTTAAGCTTGCCTTTTAATTCATACAATATCAACGTCAAGAATAATTTGCCGGTGTCACGTTTGAGAACAGAAGGTAGAAACGTAACAATACTCCTACGCGTTTGTATGAAAAACTCCCACGTGCAATTCATAATAATAATGATGTATTTTTTTACCGAGTTGCCTTTTTGGTTATGTAGTATAAAGGATTTCCACCTTACGATGAGCTTCAGTGCTCATCAGAGCGTATTTTATAATGCGGTTATAAGTTCTCTTAACAGGAGTTAAGGTTTAGATTCGTATGGCACTTGCGCTGTATTTGTAGCGGGCGGTAAGCTAAAGATTAATGACTTATGATCGGGATATCGTGGTCCGATCTATACGTATTACACTACTTACGTGAACGCATTCTTAACACAAATGCATTTAATCGCATTTAACTTAGCAGGAGATGGTAAAAATAGTCCTACAAATCCGATACAAACTACACTAGTAACCCAAATTGCTAGAAGTCTGTGAAAAATATTTAAAACCTAGTTTGTGTATCTAACTAGGCTACTCTGTACTCTGGTTAGACACCTTTCTAAACTAGGGCCAGGTATAAATAGTTAAAATCCTAGTTGTCCCCTTAAAGTACCTTAAACCAATCAGCGTGTATGAATAATAATAGAGATAAGCCAGGATTATAACGAGTGTAGCCGAAATAGTTTCAGTTCCATCTACCTACCCCTCATTCAAGGCAGTGAGTTGGCATATCGAGGCAGGTTTAGTCAGTAGGACGCGAGACTATCCTTCTTTTCCTGGATAAGGCCGAAATAGAAAAAAAATGTGGAAAAAGGGGGAAGGAGAGGGCTCACCCCTTTTCCCGCAGAGAGGGATGCGTAAATACATTCATCACGTAAAATAAAATAGTAAAGTTTATAATAATATTTATGTATTGCAAGAACACAACACAACACGTTACTGCGTGTATAATATATGAATATATTCAAAGACAACACAATACTTTGTGTTGTCTGTGAATATATGTATGTATTAATATGACGCCAAACAGGGTGTATGAAACTCAGTCACGTTCGCAAAACCATTTGCTACACTTCACGATTTGTAAACACACCCCGTTGATCGGAAAACATCGTCTAATAGTACGATATTGTATTACATGTCATTGTAGTAGGTATATTTCTTTGGCAAATATTATACTTATTGTTATAGAAGAAATGTTTGGACATAAGTTAATGACATTGGCACGGGACCAAATTATTTGCGGCTTTATTACTTCGGCATCTCGCTATCTGAAAAATAAACTGCCTTGGTAGCGCATAGTTAGTGCGCATCGCGCTCGGGTTCAAATCGCGGGTCAGGCCAACTAAGAGCTTTTTTGATGAGAAATCTCAATAGCATCCCGGAGTTGACGGTGTTAGACACCCCGGTGCCTCGGAAAGCACATAAAGCGGGTGGTCCTTGGCCTGATCTCTCTCCGGTCATTAGAGTTAAGAAACGTGTTTGCGCACACGCTTGTGTACTATAAAATGTCCTGCGCAGATGGCCGGTCTCCGTTAAGATTGGCCGCCGTGACCGAAATTCGGTCTGAAGGACATTCTAATCATTATTATTATCTGTAAAAATATGTAGTGTCACTAGTCAGGTGGTAGCTTGCTATAAGGAGAACCGAATCCGTAGATTTGGGAGTATAGGTGAGAGACTATGTATTTATGTAAATACTAATTTATGCCCACGACAATATCAAAGTGACATCTATTAATCAATAGCGGAACTAATTCACTTCAATCCGTTAGTATTTTCTTTTTATATTTACTCCTTTATATTTTTTTCGGAAGAGATAACGTATAACATATAACTTATATCCTGTATATTTACCTCATTCCTACTACTACTTATGTTGCTCCATCTATTGCTTGATGTTACGGCTTCTAGGTACCAGAATTTAAGTTAAACATCCAGCTGTACAACTGTAATAACTGCATTCAGTTTCGTGGAGTTATTTTTGCGTAATGCGCATACAAACATATAGAGAGACGGACAGAAATATACAAAAAAATATTTCTTCGCCCTTCTTATAAATACTCGTCACATACACACATATATCGCCCAGTTACAAATGTATAATATACATCTAGAGGTAACAAAATAAACCACAACAAAATCTATATAAAGCAGTTCAACGTGTAACATCTACATAAACTTCAAACAATACTCTCTCACAATAGCTTTATAAAATGAAACAGCAAAACATTGGTACTCTTGTTAATTCAGTGCCAACAAACACTATAAAAGCAGTGCCACTATATTTAGGTTTGCAGATCAAAAGGAAAGTAATCATCGCGTTAGTTCCAGGATGGCGGGCAGGCCATCTAATCGGTATTCCGTGCCACTGGGCTTGTTGATTTATATCTACAAAAGAGAAGAATGAATTCACAGATAACACTGATACTATGGTTAACTTTGTGACATTTAGATTGTGTAACTTTCTTTATCTTATCTAATGTTATCGATGCAAATGTGAGTTTGTTTGTTATGCTTTCACGCCTTAACTACTCGACCGATTATCATGAAATTTTGCTTACATGTTGTCAGCGATACAGAATAGGACATAGAGTACCTTTCATTCCGAAAAAACACTGTTACTACCCTTTTTTTTTACGTGTTGGAATGCATTGACGCTTATCCCTCCGCGGGGGCAGGCGGAGGGGTTATGCCGGACTCGCCGGGGTAAATGAGAATAAGAATAATGTACCTCCCGGAATACCGACTAAACCTACCACGGTGTTCCTCGACAAAAACCACTATCGACAGGGCCGCGCGAATCACTTTCGCATGCGGTCGCGACCCCGCCGAGGTTTCGGCCCGCCGTATAAAACGGCAGGCCACTACACGATAAGACCTACCCTAGGATCACTTCTCGATAAAAACCCTACTGTCCCGCCCACACCCCTAGAGAGGAGATGGACTCGAAACAGTAGCGCGCGTGGGAACACGCACGCCGCCTATCGGACCTGGTGCTGATCGGCTGGCGGGCAGACCCACGAAGCCCACCACCCCCAGGTCAAACCTCAGGGTGGCTGGAGGTCGTCTCGCGCCCTCCGGCGCCCGGCTCTGCGGTTGGGGAGAGGGTTTAAACGCTCCCTCTCCCGCTCCGCCGCCTCCTTGATGGAAATCACTTCCTCACAAAAGGAGGCGATGGCTTCGACGCTCTTCGTAGCGTCGAATTCGTCTCCCCTCTAGTAGGGGGACAGTAGGTTTTTATTGAGAAGTGATCAAAGGGTAGGTCTTATCGTATAGTGGCCTGCCGTTTCATACGGCGGGCCGAAATCTCGGCTGGGTCGCGACCATGGCATGTGCAAGTGATTCGCGCGGCCCCGCCGATTGCGGTTTTGTCGAGGAACACCGTGGTAGGTTTTCCAGGAGATCTAATATCATCATTTCAACATCTTTGTTTACCCCGGTGATTCCGACATAACCCCTCCGCCCGCCGGCGTGGGAGGGTATGCGTCAATGCATTCCACTACAAAAAACGCCACTATTATGGCGATAGATCCCGTTTTCGAAGGGCGGCTGGAGAGGTGGTATGGCACCCTCACTTGCCGGCTGACACAGATAATAACTAGCCACGGTTGTTTTGGCCGGTTCCTGTGTCGTATACGCCGGCAAGAGACGCCCGGTTGTCACCACTGCGGCGACTGCCGCGACGTTATTGAGGACACGGCGCTGCACACTTTGGCGGTTTGCCCCGCCTGGGCATCGCAGCGTCGTGATTTGATTGCGGCAGTCGGATCGGTTGCCCTCTCGCTCCCGGCCGTAGTTCAGTCTATGGTCCGGAGTGAGAGGTCGTGGAACGCCGTCGCCTCCTTTTGCGAGGAAGTGATTTCCATCAAGGAGGCGGCGGAGCGGGAGAGGGAGCGTTTAAACCCTCTCCCCAACCGCAGAGCCGGGCGCCGGAGGGCGCGAGATGACCTCCAGCCACCCTGAGGTTTGACCTGGGGGTGGCGGGCTTTGTGGGCCTGCCCGCCATCCGTTCAGCACCAGGTCCGAGAGGTGGCGTGCGTGTTCCCACGCGCGCCTCTTTGTAGAGTCCGTCTTCCCTCTAGGGGGGATACAGTAGGGTTTTATTTGAAGTAGTGCCTATTTTGGGTAGGTCTTTCGTGTAGTGGCCTGCCGTTTCATACGGCGGGCCGTATCCTCGGCGGGGTCGCGACCGCAAGCGAAAGCGATTCGCGCGGCCCCGTCGGTAGTGGTTGTGTCGAGGAACACCGTGGTAGGTTTAGTCGGTATTCCGGGAGGTACATTATCTTTTTTTTTTTTTTTTTTTTTTTAACATCATTATTTTACCCCGGCGAGTCCGACATAATCCCTCCGCCCGCCCCCGCGGAGGGATATAAGCAGATTTAGTAAATACGCATAAAAGTTCGTCGTCGCTCGGCTTTCATTTCTGCATGAACGATTCTTCTCACCTGCGACTGTTCTGGAGTTTCTGCCACTCTAATAGCTGACTGCCGCTGAGCTTGTTCTTCTCAATGGAACTGCGTTTGAAGGGGCGTTTCAGTAGCTGATAAAGCTCTCTAGGGTTGAGATTGTTCATTCAAACGGCATTGCGTTTGATAAGACGTCTCAGTTGTTCTTAAAGTTGCTTGGCGTTCAGCTTGTACATCTAAATATCTAATCTGCGTTTGAAGGAGCGTTTCATTAGCTCTCAAGGCTCCCTGACGTTCGACTTGTTCCTCTAACCATAATTGTGTTTGAAGGGGCGTATCAGCCTGGAGATAGAAGCCTGGCGGGTGGCTTAGTCCTCAAGTCTTTCCTGGCTTTGAGAAAGTAAATCATCTGCTCTTAAAGCAACTTGTCGCTGTCTCCTTAATACGGCATGAGTGGATGGTTCTTGGGATATAGCAATTTCTGCTGCGAGTGCCTGCGATAAGCTCCACGATAAGTTAGAATTACGTTTGCGAGACATGTCGAAAGAAGTAAATAAACTCTTAACGAAAAGAATACAGTAAAAACAAAAACAGTAATACAATTTAGGTAGTAACCTAAAACTTAAAACTGAGAAACTATTGTACATAAAAATAAAAATGAATGGTGAAAATATAATTATAAGTAAAATAAGAAACTTAAAAATAATGAATGATAAACTATCGCTCAAAGTAGAATGAACAATATAAACTGCAAAAATAAAATAATTACAATATTATTAGGAATCAGAAGTGAAACAGCCTAAAAAAAATAACAAATGCATTTTCATTGTAAAATAATCATTAAATTTTGCAGGATGGTTATTATAACCGTTAATTAAAGAAATACATTAACAAATAAAGTTAATCATAATAATTAATATCACTCAACAACGATCACACAGCACGTCCGTTCCGTTCGCCACTCGATGACAAAGTGACTCGTTGCGCGATGAATACGCTTTTATAACCCGCTCGATCGGATGATTCGTGACGTCACTTGTTCATGACGCCTTATATAACCAACAATATTATTAGAATATTAAAAACAGATAAATAAACGATTAAAATAAACAAATGAATTGACTCCAACTTCCTTTATTCAAACTTCACGATTATTTATCAGTTTAATATGGCCATAGATAATACAAAATAAAACTACGTTTTTAAAATATATTTAGAGCCATCTATCGGATTATGGAGTGAATTAATTTTAGTTGGTACATTCAACATCACAAATCGATATCGCGTTTCAGCGCCATCTATCGAGTTATTATAATACTAAACTTTAAAGGTACTTTAGTATAAAAAACATATTTTTATTTGATTTCATCCCTATATAACTTACTAAGCTACTAACCTACTAACTAACCAAACTTCTTACGACAATTTTGTCAATACCTTTCACATTCACATTTATAATACTAGTTAGGATGTAATTAGCAGTGCATTAAAGGCATTAGTTCCATATTGACGTATTTTACTAATCTTTCTCATAGCTCTTCCCGTGATATAATACGCAGTGCAAGTATTCATAATGGCTCGTACATATGGAGTGAATTAATTTATTTTAAGTTAGTATATTCAATGTCATAAATCGATATTGTGTTTCTGCGCCATCTATTGAGTTATTATAATACTTTACATACATAGATTCACGCCTGTTGTTGGTAGGCAGAGACTACGGATTTCCATTTGCTACGATCCTGACACACGTCTCTGACTTCATTCACTAACAATACTAATTATAATACTACAGTATTATAAGAACACGATAGATGACATTAAAGTCACTTTAGTGTAAAATTTTATTTTTATTTTATTTTCCACTCTATAATACCAAACTTCTTTCGACAAACTTGTCAATTACCTTAACTGAGTGAACAGACATAGCTTACTTAGCTGAATGTAATTATTTTGAGATAGATGTGTCTAACCTAACCTAACTCGGGAACAGATTTTTATTTGGGCTATCAAATTTCTACCAGGATATAGTAGATCCCTTTTTCTGTACTCCAGGCATGACGTTGCAATTTATTAAAATCAGTACGCCGAGTTGTTATAGCGGACGACCGTCTAAAAGTAATTTTTATTTCCCTCGAGAACAGCACTTATTTTCTGGATGAAAGGTATCCTATGTCCTTTTCTGTACTCCTGACAACGTGTGTGCGAAATTTGATGACAATCGGTCCAGTAGATAAGTCGTGAAAGCGTAATAAACAAACAAACAAACAAACTCACTTTCGTTTTTATAATATTAGTTAGTAAGTTAGGATTAGATAATCCTATCCTAATCCTAATGATTAGGATAGGATTATAAAATTATAAAATCGTTACACTAAAAAAATATTACAACTGAGTTACGTGGTCTTTTTTCAAAAGAACTTATCTCCTGATTTAGACACACTAGAAAATTGGGAATAGTACTCTCGCGTTTCTTTTGATGTAATCTTTACGTAACTGTAATAAAAAGCTGATGTCACTTATTTTGGGTTTCTAAAACACAATAGGTCCCTTTCTCGCGTCCCTCTTTCTCTCTCTCCCTTTCTCTCTCTCTCTCTCACTTGCCCTATTCCCTCTTTCTATCATAAAAGTAAAGCTACTAAAATCATTACGATTAACATACTAATTCTCACGAAACATCAACCATATAAACACGACATGAGAAAAGAAAATAATCTTCACATTCTACGTCTCGCCACGGCTATCAGTTCCACTATAAGACATTTGCAGGTTCTCCATTAATTACCGGACACCCTGTAGATGGTATAGATATATTTAGATCGCTGGTCAATCTTTTAACGTCCATTTCAAATCATCTTAGTGTAGCAAAGCAATTGGAAAGTGTATTAAAACGACTCTAGCTGGTTTGATACCGACTTTATATAGATAACATAAGCTTTTATATTCGGGTAAATATATCTTCCTAAGTATTATCCTTATTATTTTGTTTTTTTCCTCAGCTCGTAGCTGGTTTAAACTACATTTACGGACAAAACCAAGTAATGTAATGTGTAGTATGTATAGATTATAAATAATATGTAACGGGTTTTAACGCGATCATGCATAATATTTACCTTTTTTATGCTTCCATGTGGTACCCATCGTTCTTTGTTCTATCGGTATCATCCCTAAGCATCTTCGCCATAGCCTAAATTTAATTCATCTCAAAGAAACCCTTTACATAAGTCTGCATGTCTCTTGATGAAAACGACACAACACAAACAACACTTCCAACATAATCTAAACATATAATATGTAACCGGTGTTAACGCGATCATGCATTATGTTTACCTTTTTATGCTTGACGTTTCGACCAGGTTACACCGGCTGTGGTCACAAGCTGACTGGTGCTGCGACGTCATGTCTCCATTTGTCAGAGAGGAAGAATCTTGATTCACTCTCACTTTTGGCATATTTTTGTTTGTCCATATACCGTCACAAATTATACTCACGGTATCCCTATTACGTATGCTAGCCATCGTGTCCGTATTCCGTGAATTACCTGACTGTGTCTGTGCAAAACAGCGAAGTTGCGTATTATTAATAACGGGATTCCACGTCGCTGATAATTTGAAACCATCTTCTCTATTGAAATTTCTATGTTTTTGATTTCAATAGCTTCTTGCACTACTCTTAGATAAGAGTGGCGATCGGTGGAGAGGACTTCCGGACGATGAAATGATATCCAATAATTAGTACCCGATTCCAGTATATGTTCTGCAATTGCTGATTTGCTAGTCTGCCGGTTCTTCACAGCGGCGATGTGTTATTTGACCCTCTCAGCAATAGTACGCTTGATTTGGCCTATGTAGGAACTAAATAAATAGTGTTTAAATAGTGTTGATGGAATATTTCTTTAACACCGTTCCGATCTTATCCGTAATTCATTTTACATAGGGCATATAGACGGGTTGTCTGTTCACCTCAGGATGCTTGGCTCTTTTAGTCGGCTGCCTCTGAATGGACGACCATTCACTACATATCCGTTATTCTTTAGTATCCGAACATGGTTGAGTTCAGACTCTAAATGCTCGGGGTCACAAAGATCATGAGCTCTGTTTTTTAAAGATGTTGTAATGGATTGTAAGTGGACGAGGGTGGTGGTTTGACGTTGCGTGCAGGTATCTATCCGTTTGTATAGGTTTACGGTACACACAGTGTGACAAGGACCCATTCGTTCTCGCGGTGATTTTGAGTTTGCAGAAATGACAACTGTCAGTCTCCATTTCATAAGTAAATCTCATTTTTGGATGAATGGAATTAAGGTGTTGTACATATTGTTCCACGTCTGCTTAGTACCCTTAACGATGCTGAAGATATCATCAACAAATCTTTTCCACAGTCGTATGGTCCTTGGGCCAGGCTCAATGCCTTCTGTTAAAAATGTTCCATCCAGAGATTAGCAAGTACAGGGGCTACTGGACTTCCCATCGCGACGCCATCTATCTGGAGGTAGAGTTGACCTTGGAATGGAAATAATTACCGTCTAAGCAGTATCGCAGTAACTCAATATAATTAAACGGCATTTTATTGTTACTCAGTCTGTCTTTCACAACGGTCAAACATTCGTTTATTGGAACATTGGTAAACAGTGGTTCAAGATCAAAGCCCACCATGATGTCGTCCGGTTTCAACGATAGGTGTTTTATATTATTAATTTTAACAAAATGGCGAGAATCTTTTACAAAAGACGGTGATTTCCCCACAAGTGGCTGCAATACTGATGGGACATACTTCACAAGGTCGTAAGTAGGTGATGCTAGTTAACTTACGATTGGCCAGGTCCTTGTTTTCCAGGAAAATTTATCGTACTCGTATCGTACGAGTACGATGAAACAAATATCAAACGAATTTTATGATTTTTGCATTTAATGCAAAATAATCTCGTTTATTCAAATAAGTATAATATACAGGTATATTTTGTATTTATCCTATAATTTCATTTGAATCTTTTAAAAATATTGAATGCCCAAATGCTGTGGCTGTGATCTATAAATAAAATTGGAATCGAGCGAAGACTAGTAACAAAATAAATATAATAAACTGTTTGTAAACATCGTAAGGAAACCTGCATAGCTGACAGTTCTCCATAATATTCTTGAAGATATATATGAAGTATGCTTATAAGCACTGAGCCAGCGTAGTGGGAAACTTAAGCTGAGAAGAAGCCTGTGCTCAACAAAGGCAAAGTTCATACACAGGACTGATATTATTATGTTATTATTTTTGAATAGGAAATTCAATATATTGTGCGTAAACACATTTCCCGCTGCTCTAGCATGAAAAATTCAGTACTCCATTTAATTCTCGTACATTACGAACGCATTAAAGTAACAGAGGTCGTCCATTTGCACAAGTTGTTGAGCTTGCCTTTACATCGCTTCGAGGCCACACGACAACTCAATATCAACTCAACTTAGACAAGTTATTAATCTTCGTCAAAAAGTTGTGTTATTAATTTTAGCTGTATTGTTTCGTATTGTGGTGAAGTTAGTTTATTGTTATATCTCTAATGTCTGGTTTAATCTATACGCTATGTTAGATTATTTATATGATTTATGTCATAAATAAGCATCTTTTCGTTGTGTGTCATACTTGTTGTTTATTTATTTATAGTTTTATATTAGCGCCTTATATTTTTATTTCTAAATTCTGTTGTAATCATTTTAGTTAAATTTATCTTTCTATCTATCTATCTAAGTATTGTTGTGAATCTCGTCCTCCTTTAAAATAACTCTGTTGCAATACTTTTATTTATGCCACTAGTTTCTAATGTATAATATCTTCTTTTTGTAATTTGTGGAAAATGTGGTTGATTGTACTTTTTATAAGTACCAATGTTCTTATATTTTGTAATGTACAATTGTTTATTTTCCCAAAATTAAAAATAAAATAAAATAGATTGTGCAAATAAATATGTATTCAAATATTTTTCGGTGAGGTGCTGACGGCACAATTGTAGTGAATTCGATTTGAGCACCGGATCGCGTAAACTCTTTTGTTTACTTTGGCACGTACTTAATAAATAACTAGTAAATGCATAATTTTTCATAAATAACATATATGTTGTGGATTATGCTGTGAACGCACATTTAGTCATAGTTAATTTAGCCATTGGATAAAATGATTCTTAGTGTGTAACTGTTTGTAAATTCCTAATAAATAAATAAACTTCTCAGTACCAACATCTTAGTCTGAAACTGTGCCCAAACATGCATACATTAAGTTTTTTTTTATTTCTTTTATTATATAGTTGGCAAACGAGCAGACGGATCGCCTGATGGTAAGCGATTACAGCCGCCCATGGACACCCGCAACACCAGAGGAGTTACAAATGCGTTGCCCGCCTTTTAAAAAGGAGTATGCTCTTTTCTTGAAGGTTGTTCCGGAAACGTTCACGCATAATACGTTTGTATTGAATTTTACGTTTTGTCTATCCCTTCATAAATATAGGCGTGAGACTATAAGTATGTATTCGGCAACGTTATAACAGGTAAGAAAGACTTAAGATGCAAATTTGAATGCCAGATATATATTTTTGAAGTGAAAACTTCTTTAGGCGCGTTGAGCGCTTTTTGGGTGAACCAAAATCATGGAACTCGCGTCATCGTCACCGAACGCTTTCCATGAGCTATATGTATACTGTGTATATATGTGTACTTTTTGGGTGAACAAAAAGCGTGAAACTCGCGTCATCGTCACCGCACGCTAGTTACTTAGTTTTCACATCTATCGGCAGTCCCCAGAGACTGCCACGCATATTTTTTTTAAACTACAACTCTCACTCTTGGAATAATCTCTATATCGCGGGGGACTTTACAAATATTCAAACAACGGACACAAGGACACCCTGACTTGGAACAACCATTTGTGGATCACACAAAATTTTTGTCCCGTGTGGGATTCGAACCCACAACACTTAGCATAGGGGCAGTAGCGACCACTTAAACAACTACGTCATCTGTGCAGTCATTAACACGTGTCATTAATAAATCATTTATTTCTTCTTTAATTCTTGTCATTTACCATAAGTAAATAAGTAGTTAAATGTGAGTATGTTATTAAGTATAACAAAGCATAACTTTGGAATACAGCCAAGTAAGAAACGGCCTTGTACCAGAAAAATATAGAACTAATCTCTACCGCTACGGATCCTGTTTTAGTAAGATAGTTTCCTATAGGTACCTAATTTTGGTTTGTTATTTTATACGCAAAATTAAATAAAATTAACATTCAAAGAGAAATTAATAAAATTTGACTACAAAAAAAATAGGGTACAGTAGGGATATGTCGCTATTTTCCTTACACGCCTACTCTTAAATAGATGTTACGGAACAGTGTGTACCGTGCATCCTTATGCTCTCATTTGAAAATTAGCCCTCATATCAGATTTTATTTATTTACCTACTAGCTTTTGCCCGCGACTTCGTCCGCGTCGAATAGTTACATTGCAGCCATTTAATTTTTTTAGGATACCTATTGTGCAAATAATACTTAAAAAAAACTGCTGTGGTTTACAGCAAATAGCTTATTTTAATACATTTTTATAATTTACGTTTTTCCATCTTCTGCTAAAACACAGATTTCGCCGATTTGATACTTGTGAGCACGCACTATAATGACGAATGCCCATAAAAACTTTCATCCCTTACCTCAACCCCTTCATGCCCTTTCTGACAACAAAAGGTAGCCTATATCCTTTCCCAAGGTCTAATTTACCTCTGTATCAAATTTCATCAAGATGGGTTCAGTGTTTTGGGCGTGAAAGCGTAACATACAGAGAGACAGACAGAGTTACTTTCGCATTTGTAATATTAGTAAGGATGGGAAAACAAATAGTAAGTATATTAGGACATTGAGTACTTAACATTAAACTTAACAAATATACTAACTACTACATTTTCCACAGATTAGAGTCTTGTAAAACTTAAATTTAAATCTGGCAGACAATAGCTGTCATTTCGAGTTAACTAAGAGTAGCAAAGGAAAATAAAACATAAACAATGATGAGCATAGCGAAGGTAAACTCGGTGACATCTACAAAAGAAAAAAAAATACGTGAGTTCACGTCGGTAGAGCAATGGATGGGATTCGAACCCGACCTCTCGATCGCAAGTCCATGCTATAAATAATATGTTATCGTTTATGCGATAACAATATAAGCATTTGTTTATGTTTAGATGTAAAATCACAGCGTGTCTTTAACGAGCTAGACAGAAAGGTATGAAACAACCTTACAACGTACTAGATGTACCCGCGGTTTCACGCGCGTTTATGATTACTGCGCCGCCCTAGTGGGTCGTAGCGTGATGCTATATAGCCTATAGCCTTCCTCGATAAATGGGTTATCCAACACTAAAAGAGTTTTTTAATTCGAACCAGTAGTTTCTGAGATTAGCGCGTTCAACCAAGCAAACAAACTCTACAGATTTATAATATTAGTATAGATGGGAATCACATTTATTTACCTAACAGTTTTAAGGTAACCTTTGTAATAAAACATTTGCAACTTAGCAAAATTTAATTAACTGTTCTATTACAACATAATCCTTTTTATTTTACCTTTTAACAGACTACAGTCCCTCTCAAGACTTGCAATAAAGCACTCAACAACTAGATACAATTCCTTTCTTGCCGATCTTTTTCTTTAGCCATTTTAGTTCTTACAAAGGAGCCCATTGAGTCACCAACACTGCCATAGTTTAATCCTAGACATAAAAAAAGATTGTCAAGTAAATATGTTTGAAAATAATGATAGTTCCGTAGCTTTACTTACAAAATTTTATTATTACTTGACGTTTTTATTTTTATAAGTAGTTAAGACTCAATTTTTACCAATAACAAAACGCCGTTTACAATGCAATAGTCAACATTAATTGTATTTGAGATAGTAATCATTGAAGTTATCTGTTAGTGAGGCGTGTATATTATAAAATACTAAGGGCCTGTCTTGTCACCTCATAATAGCATTTATCTATAGGATAAAAGTCTCGCCATCTCATTTCTTTAACCTAACAAGAGTGAGACAGCATGCGATATATCATTCGGATAACTTTAACTTGGTAGTTGTGAGAGTGGCCTTAAAAGATTCTGAGATTGTGAGTGAGACTGCTGTGAGCTCTCGATTTCTATTCGCAAGTTGGGCAAAGTGTTATTGCAGCATGGAGTCCCCGATGCAAGGCAAAATACTCGCCCTCTATTTCGTGAGATATAAATTGATAGCTGGCGAAATTTGCACGAAATGTACCTTTGCATACCCGTTCGAGTATAGAGTGGCGTCGGCTAGTGGCCTTTATATACATATATGTATTATGTACTAGATGTGCCCGTGGTCTCACCCGCGTGTATGATTATCGCGCCGCCCCCGTGGGTCGTAGCGTGATTTTATATAGCCTTAGCCTTCCTCGATAAATGAGCTATCCAGCACTAAAAGAATTTTCCAACTCGGACCAGTAGATCCTGAGATTAGCGCGTTCAACCAAACAAACAAACTCTTCAGCTTTATAATATTAGTATAAATAAGAGATTCACATCTCGATTCCCTTACACCCAAAAACATTTTTCTCAACCTAGTAATCAAACCTCGCATAAGGGCACTCCTTGTATAGCTCTAGCTCAATCACCCTCTTTCCCTCTTTCCGCTCCTTCTCCTTCCTATTTCCTTTTTCTCTTCCTCCTTTCCTAAAGGATCGGCAACGCGCAAGCGATGCGTCTGGTGTTGCAGGCGTCCATAGGCTACGGTGACCACTTACCATCAGGGCTGTATGGTTGTTTGCCACCTTAGTTGTATAAAAATAAAAGGTATAATAGCTTACACGCCAACTACTACGAGACCAACGAGATATATTTCAGTAATATTTATATAAACGGACATTTAGCAGATAGGCAATCACCAAAGTAAGCCATATATTGTACTTTTACGTAACGGAACCCTACAGAGGTAACAAAAAAGAATGTTCTGCCATCATGATCCTAACGACGCTTATAATCCTTGGAGAATTACGTTCGCCGACAGTGAATCCACAAAATATGAGCATAAGGTACAACGCATTAAGTCCATACTAAGTACCTATTTACATAAAGCTGGTGGCAGATGTGTAGTTATATATTAACACGGTATGTATATGCTATTATTTATTTTTATTATTTTTATAAAAGACAATCCCGTATATATATTTAATTTTTATATATTGAAATTAAACACTATACGGATTTTATCGCGTTGTTTATTTTACTTTAAACACTGTTATTACATAATTTTGAAAAATCTAACATTACTATTATTGAACTTTACTACTATTTAAGCTATATATTTTCTAATTAAAACTATTTATATTTAAGTTTACACTTTATATGTTTAGATACCGAACGCCGGCGTCACTAAGTTGGATTTCGCAGAATACTAGTGTTGCGATATAACAATCGCAACGTACGCTGAGCGACGTCCAAATTTTGGCACTAATGGGACACACACTTTCTCATTACTTTTTAAACTTTAAGTTAAAGTTAAATAATTGAATATTTGTAGTTGTATCGCTACTTACTGACAATACTAGCCTTCACTTGGATGGAAACAGTTCTCGACTTCCGTTAAGTCAAACAGAAGGTGTGGTGTTGCCAGTGAGCAGAAATTAATTTAAAGTGTTAGTATTTGTTTTATTTTGCAGTTTTATTATTGTTCTGTTCTTTAGTTCAGTTTTATTTTGTATCTTTTTAATTTTAATTTATTTCTCTATGTTTTGAGTGCCCCCTTTTGTGACCCAAAATATTTTTTTTCCTTCTTTTCTTCTTTCGTTAGGAATAATTTCTGTGTCGCGGGGGACTTTACAAACATTTCAACGACAGACACAAAGAACACCAGACTCGTAACAACCATTTGTGGATGATACAAAGTTTTGACCCGTATGGGATTCGAACTCACAACACTCGGCGCAGTGGCAGTGGCGAGGTGACCACTTAAACCTAGCGCCGTCCTTGCAGTCACGTAATAGTCACGCCTGTTTGCCAGAGGGCAGGCAGAGACTTCGGCATCCCACGATGCATATTGCTCGTGCTCTTTATTCCCTCGCATAACAATCTATACGCATTTAATAACTTTTAAACTTTCGCGTTGCATGATATATATTTAACGAGATGGGTGTAAAAACCCAGGATTCAACCTCTTCGTCTTAAATGTAAAAGTAATGAAAAGAAATGATCCCTATATCTCGGGGGTCTATTAAACCACAGGGCCCATATTCAAACTCGACACCAAGGTATCTGCACACCAAGTTACAAGTCAATCGGTCCAGTGGTTCCGGAGTTATGCCTGTCACTAACAAACTGTCACTTACAGACAGACACACAGACCCACATAGTGTTTTCATTAGCCTCTTCGAAGAAGACTCAGAGATTAATAAGTAACGGGTATTAACACGATCATGCATAATGTTTACCTTTTTATGCTTGACGTTTCGACCAGGTTACACCGGCTGTGGTCACAAGCTGAAGGTAAACATTATGCATGATCGCGTTAATACCCGTTATGTATTTTATATGCATTTGTCGACATTATGTTGTATGTTGCTATAGCGAAATGTATCTGATTTAGCCAGAGAACGGTATTTCTAGTATTTGTTAAACAGATATTCTGTTGTTATAATGCCGCGTTGGACCCGTAATATTAGTTTATACTTACGTTTTTATTTACGACAACTCGTACGATGCCGGGTAAATTCCAGCCTTCAGTATATTGTTTTTAGATATTTCTATTAGAAAACTCTCAGCTTAATGGTATATGAGACGACATCAATTTTTTCTGAATAATGAGAGTAAAAGGAGATCTTTTAATTTCAGGATTACATGGCAATCGTCACCAGTATTGTTGTTAGCGTTCATTTCTTAAAGTGTTTTACAGTCACTTATTACAAGATATACACTTATTATAACAAATCAGTAATTGTACTTCTTGCTTCTTTGTTTGGTTATGCCACTGCTTTCAGTTGTGACCGCGTGAAGTCTTAGTCGTGCGATTGGAGCAAGCAATTTAAATACTTGTATTTTTGTATACGAAAAAAAAAATGAATTATGAAAGTTGTTAGTTTTAGAGTTTAGTTACAAAAATTGTTAAGTAAGATATATATATGTGAAGGGTAAACAAAGTTATAAGTATTTTTCAAACCCTGTTTAGCCGCAATACCAGCAGAACGTTGGAATTTGGTTACATGCTTTCGATACAACGCAAACTTAGTATTCACTGCTAATAATAAATAATACTCGTAGCACGAGCACTCGACACCATGACTTCGCTTAACACTATGCCGAGAAATAGCAGCGTGAAAAAACATCCTTAAATTGCCAGACCTTCCATCAGAAATATTTTTGCATTTTTTTCTGGATCGCGTTCCGTTTGTAAAGCTTTTAGGTATTTTCTTTTAGGCTTCCTTGTAAAACAAAAAACCAGCGCTAGTAAGACCGACTACTTAAAAAATTTTACATTGTTCTGTACAACATCGACTACAAAAAATATGAAAAGGGTTGGGTAGAAGTTTATTTCGCCTTCATTTTACTGATAACTAACTAACACTGCTGAGATTACAAGTATACACAAGCCATAAAAAAGGTTCATCAAATGTAGAGACGTTTGATGAACGGTTTTTTTGTTGACTTTAGGATAGAGATGTTAAGGACTGAAAACAGTTGTAGAACAATAATTGCGTACGTTTAGCCATTGTAAAACCTTAGAGGTAAGTTTAAAAGTTTGACTGCCAACTCTTTGGTAACCCAGAAACTCTCGTAGAAGAAGATTAAGCATAAGCCTAATATAAATAAGATATATTCGATATTTTCTACTTTGTATTACAACACCGCTTACAGAAGGTAGTGAATGAGATACAACCAAAGAACCAAAAATATCATTAAAAATGGATGCCACCTAACTAAATCACTTGCTTGCAAGTGCCAGGAAAACATGAGAGGGCAAGAGCGTGCCCGCAATCAAATTAGCAATCAGCAGTGGCACTTAGAACCACTCTAACTTGACCCGTACCCTCGCACGCCTTTTACTAAATTGCACGTTAATGACTACCCGCATAAATTATAATGGGTCAACCTTTAATGGCCGTTATTAGAAAAGGTCAAGGGTGAATTTTCTTTGTGTTCATATCTGCATTTCATATCAGGACAACTGGATTAAGAGTTCATTAATGTCTTCAAACACAGACTCTCGCCTGCAATTTCCTAAAGCTAAGGCAGAAATTAATGGACGAAAGAGAGACATGAATGCTTTTAGGTCAAACGTAATTGGCGTCTATTGATTTCATACTGAATAAACCAACTCAGATGAATTTATACATTTAAACAATCGAGACAAAGAACATCCAGTCTTTTATTTTTTATTTTTTGGGTTGGGAGGCAAACGAGCAAACGGATCACCTGATGGTAAGCGATTACCGCCGCCCATGGACACCCACAACACCAGAGGAGACATAAATGCGTTGCCGGCCTTTTAAAAAGGAGTACGCTCTTTTCTTGAAGGTTTGTAGGTCGTATTGGTCCGAAAATACCGCAGGCGACAGTTCATTCCACAGTTTAGTTCTAAAAACAACTATCTAGGTATGCACCGCAGAATTTTTTATGATAAGTATATCGTACCCATAGCACTAATCACATTGACAGTTGCAAAACTACCAAAATAAAAATAAGAACGGATCGATAATCTTCGATTTAATGTTATATATCGGAAACAACACACAAGTCACAACGGATAATAATAGGCAAGTAGGTAGATGTGAGAAAAACAAAGTAATTGTTATTGTCAGGGTTACGCACCGAAAATAGCCGGAGTTGCCCGAACTTATCCGAATTTATTGGCTAGTTATAGAGTTCATAAATTTTCATGGTCTTCGTTATGTACGGATTCTCTCCCTTTTTACTTCTGTGGTTCAATGATAAACACATCTTCACTATTTTGATAAAACTTCAAAGACGACGAAAGAATTTGATTATCAACATAACAATACTCCGATACTGGCTGACTGATAACGCACGGTCTAAACCGATAGATTTAGAAACCATGTGTTAGGGTCATATATAATTGTAGAAACTGCATCTTGAGCTAACTTGGTGCAAACAAAAATCTTTTATTTCAATTTTTGCTTTTTTATGAAGAAACAACATTCTAAGGCAGTTTAATAAGTAAGCATGTAACATGTAATAATTTTATTTCTTAATCTGTTTACTCGGCCATTACCAGACTGCCCTTTAATGCTTCTTTATACCCTTTACATATACAAAAATTTGAGAGATGACGGATGGCTTGAGAAATGTGGCCGATAGAAAATCCCAACGGGCACAGAACTAGTTAACGTCCAAAACTCAGAAGTGGCAAAAATACATTTCATATGTAGCTATACACTAGCTTATAGGAGACCTAGACTCCCTAAGTTTTTAGCGCAGTAAAAATACGGAGTACTTTAGTAGCAGCATAGCTTCTCGTTGAGAAGATCTGGTTAACCTACTATAAACTGTATTTGAAAGTGAATAGCAGAATTTGCTCTATATTATATTCCGGGTCAAGACAAAGGAAGTCGAGTCATGGGATTGCTACAATGCATGCTACCCCGATGTTGAAAATTTACACTAAGGACTGTTTTAAAATATTTGTAACTTCTGGCTGACTAGCAAGTTAGATAACTTGTTGGTATAGAAAATGTTCAGTAATAGCATGCTTTATTATACCTGCTCCTTTGGTTTTTTGCTTAATATCTAGATTTTTCAGCGACTGGATTGTCCATGATATGCGCTCTGACATAAAATAAACAATAAAATATACATCCGTATCACTACTTTCTACGATCTTGGTAAATATCTTTTGCGTCATACTCTAATCACATTCTTCATGCACATACGTCGGCTTAGAATGGCTTACCTAAGCACTCTTAATCGTCGTCGATAAGAATGTGTCTAATCTTGCCAGAAGACGTTTGGCTGCATGTTTCCCTTCCAAAAATGTATTATTCCTATTAAAGCTGTATTTTGAACAAAGTTAAATCTAAGCAGTTATCCAAACCCAGCCACAAAATAATAGTACTAAGCCAGCGGACACCGTCACTCGAATATTTCAAAGTAGGTATTCTGTTCGTTCCTAGTCCAATAACGAACGGCCAAATATCCTCGTATTTTATGACGTCATAAAATTCATCGCCGCCATTATCGCTCCGTATACTCTTCAATTTGGTACCGCTACAGAGATTTCATCTAACGAACAGTTTCCGATATCGAAAAAGCTTGTATTGCATAAAGCGCTGATTGAATGCTTAAAACTTGAAACTGATTGATGTTATTGAAAATATTTAACTAATTATTTAAGGTACTGATCTATTAGCTTAAAAGCGAAAGGCTAGTTGGATGTTTTTGAAAGCCACTCTCATGTAATCTCATGTTCTAAATCATGGCACGCAGCTTTGACGATTTGAAGTTTGCACAGATTAAATAGTTAGTCACTCACTCACTTTAACGGTAAAAGAAGGCACCGTTATGAAGCGTAGAAGTCTTTAAATTCTCTATAGTGACCGCGATGATGTGTGAAGTTTATCAAACCGCATTGGGCCAACGTGTCTGAGTATGGCGTAGTCCTTATGTGTTGTGTTTAAGAAGACACCAGTGCCCAAAGATGTACACACAGTACATTTTATAAACGAGACTGATACTGTGAGCTGACTGAACATTTACTAGCTACATTTAGGTAATTTTTTAAGAAAGTTTGGATACAGCCGGGCAACACGTACCTACATAACGAATGAGTAACCTTATGTTACGTTTCTGACGCGAAGTTTTTGCCATACACTAGCGGACCCGACAGACATATCTGACCTGAACGAACCGGTCACACCGCCACCCATCGAATCCAATTGTGAGTCTAAACAATCTAGGAACCCACTCAAATCTCACAAAATTTCATCAATATCGGTCCAGCCGTTTAGGAGTTCAATAACATACACATTTACAAGAATTATATACAGGTATAAAGATGATTTTAGGTTGTGTTGGATGTGACAAGCGGCGAAGAAAATGTTCGGTCTATACAGCCACCAATGCGATTCTACAAAGCATGTTCACCGAAGTTTATAATTTATTTTATTTGTCCGGTTGATTGCAGTTTCCTCGGTTGAACTCAATTCAATGGAGTGCAATGAAATAAGCGAATGGATTTATTATTGATCTAAACGCAGCACTCGTTGACTATAAAGAGAAAACCTTTTGCAATAGTTATCGAATTGAGTTCAAAAGCTGTAACTAGTAGATAGATAGTATTCTAGTAAAGTTATAGTGCATGGTGGTCAGATCAGTGAGCTTAACACATCAGGTTAGTATGCTAATAAAAATATAGCCCCAGAACGGTCATATTAGCTGAGCTACGGGAAAGAAGATTGAAATCTAGTAAAACGATTAATGGATTGAGATAGAACTATGAAGTATGCAAGCAAGTATCTCCTCGGTCAACTACACTAGTTTTACAAGCTGAGTTGGAATCTCTATAGTTAGCAGTATGAACCAAAACTATTTATTTTTTTATACGGCCATTTCACTTCAACCTAGTAAATCAAATGGCAGTTGTATTCTTCGTAAGCTATTAATATCCACTATAATAGCTAGTAGATTATAGCTCCCGGTCTGACCGTATTCTGCTACTGTTATAAAATATCTTTGACATAATAATATGTTACAAAAATATACGAAACTCTTGAAAGATGTTATGCACTTTTATTCTTCTTAAGTGTTATTTAAATTCTTCTCAAACCTTATTTTTTGTTAATGCTTTGCATTTCTGTTATTTGTGTTTATACGTAGGCGTATTTAAATTCACGCTCCTGTATGCTGCCTACTGATAGAGTAGGCAGTATACCTACGTTGTCGAAAGGGCAGGCAGAGATGTTGATATTATAGCACCCGTGTGGGTTTGATAACAGCTACTTAAACATCTACATGACTTAAATGTCACGTAATGCAAATTTATGCCTTCATGGTGCAAATGAGTTTGATTTGAAGTTGAATATTACCTTAATTTTCCTGACCAAAAAACCGGGCACCTTAAAATTGCATTAAGGTTAATGGAATTGGCTAGTGAAAACATTTACAACCAGTGACGCATTAGACAATCGGTAAACCAGTAGGTAATCTTTAAATTCGTTATGAATTTTTTGCAAAATAACATTACTGCTTACATTCAAGTATTTTATGTATAGGTACATACATACTCATACGTAGGTAGGTATATATGTCTGTGTATCCTTGAAACGGTAGAGCGAGGTATATACTACACCCAACTATTGCTATGACGTACATATATAACCTGTGTCGCGAGGGACTTTATAAACATTCAAATAACGGATTCAAACATCTAGACTCGGAACTACCATTTCTGGATCGTACGAATTTTTGTCCCTTGTCGAACCCACAACACTCGGAGTGGCGACATTCACAAGACGACCAGTAAAACCACTACGCCACTCTTGCGATCAGCAAATGCACGGGACATGACGATTGCCGTCATGTGTAATCACAAATAACGTCACGAGACCACCAAGTCAATGTATTTCTGTAATCAATCAAAGATAATTCAGTCAAAATTACAGTTTAATTAATGTCACTGCTACAGTTAAGCCTCGTATCCACTAGGCAACATTTGGCGCATGATATGTTGCACAGTACGTTGCTCAACGTGTTGAAAGTCAGCACGGAACTTTTGTTTAGCAAAGTTGTCTGTCTACACATGATTTCGCTCGTATCAGTCGTCGACAACATGTCGCCAGAGGAACTAGTGTTGATTTCAGTGGCTTTTTCACGTCTCCACTTGTCAACATTTGATGGTCAACTGCATGTTGCACGGAAACAAACAACAAGTTGCGCGTCGTGCTGCACGCTAGCTGGCAACGTCGCGCGATGTTGTGCAACGCTGCCGAACATGTTGAGCGTCACGAGTTGCGCGTCAAATGTTGTCTAATGGATACGAGGCTTTATAACGCACGTGTTACCACATTGAGCATACGGGCACCAAACAAAGCCACATCGTACTCCAATTATGTGACAATCAATCGCTTTGATGTGTGCTGTGTGTGTGTGTGTGAACAAATAACATTTTGTGTATTCATTTGTGTGTCCACGGAATAATGACAATACCAAAAAGTTGATTAATTTTCAGTTTACTCGCGAACTCATTGCAATTTTTTTTTGGACTTTTATTTAAAAACAAGAATATGTACCGATATTTTAAATAGTAGTTTTTGTCCGCGGCTTCACTCGCTTACCTAAAAGTAGGTTAAGTATATAAATTTGCTATCCCTCAGGAACAGTAGGTATCTACTTTTTCCTGGATGAAAGGTACCTTATCTCCTTTTCACCCTGTATGCGAAATTTCATGATGAGCGGTCAAGTAGTCAAGGCGTCAAAGCGTAGAACACAAAGGGATTAAATATAATGATCATCAAAAATACTAATTGCACAGCAAAATATGCTTACTAAAATATATCACAACGAGCACCTATACGCCTCAAATCACTGCATTCCGTCTCGGAAGGATTAGGTTATGTTAGGTTCCTCCTTAAACCCACCCAAATATCGACTTAGTTTGATCTCTTTAAATATATTTTGCTGGGCAATTAGTATTTTTGGTGGAACAAAGGCAAAAAATTGAGGAACAGTTAAATAATACCCGAACAAAAACTCACAATTGCATTTAAAATATTGTTAAAATGTTGTTAGTTCAAAATGTTCGGCATCGCAACGTTGTTTTTAAAGTTTACTAGCAAATTGGTTTTTATAATGCTATTTTTATTCTTTTTGACAACTCTAGCTAAGCTAAGAGCTTACGTTAAGACGGTGTTCACGACGATATGAGTGGGCATCGGACCCACAAAACTGTAAATAATTATTCCTATTCTCTTTTGCCACAACTTCCCAATGTAACAAATATTTTCTTCAGAAGCATTCATTTTTGTGAACAGAAATGCAATAAAAATATCGGGAACCCGTTTTTATATTCACAGGTCTTTTTTTAAATATAACTTTTTAATTATATCGTAAACAGACAGATACCAAACACAACAATCAAAGAGATTTGATAGCAATTTATTCATATTAAATACGAAATACTTTTTCGTCTATTATTTAGAAGATTTATGCATTTAGAATTATTTGACTGCACAGATGGCGTATTGGTTTAAGTGGCCGCCTCACCGTGTGTTGTAGGTTTGATCGCCACACGGGACAAAAATTTGTTTGGTACACAAATAGTTGTTCCGTGCCTGAGTGTTCTTTGTGTCCGTTGTTTGAACGTTTAATAAGTCTCCCGCGATACAGGAATTATTCCTTGTGCAGAAGCTGTCTTTTTTAAAGAACAACAAACAAATATGTGAATAATGTTAGACAAGAATGATTTATATATTTTCCCAATTCCCAAAGTATGCACCTGAGACACACAGACGGACAGACAGATAACGTCGCACTATAAAAATTTCATTCCCATTTTGCTACGGAACCCTACAAAGGCAAAAGCCACGGCCCAATAAATAATTTTAATCATGAATGCTAGTGCATTGTGTAAATCCTTACAGTATCAAAGGAAAACATTGATACAACTTTTTTGTTTTACCTTACGAAGTAACAACGGCTTTTAATTAATTTTCCGATATATACCTCTAGGATAGACAGATACAGATCGCCATTTCAGTCGTCCGTTTATTAATCGAACGGTTTATTTGTTTCCTGACGTTCGAAAATGTATTATTTGATTTTTACCTTTGTTTCCAACGGATGCACGTTGGATATTTGCAAATTACATAGGTATGTAGATAAATAAACTCACGTACCTCTATGTATCAGTAAATGGGTAGGCAGGGCTGTTGCAGAGGTAAAATGGATTCATATTACGTCTGCTGTGTTTTAGGTCCGACACAATAGGTTCTAGGTGCATTATCGCCTGCCCAGCATAATTCTAGAAGAATTTTTAAAATAAACTCACAGCCATAATTTGTCGCAACCGAATGTAACTAATTCAAGATCCTACACAAGCATAAGCGTAGGTAACCATTGGACCAATGAGACATTATATCTGAAAATGATATCCGTGGGCTTAAAAGCATTATAATTCATAATAATGCCGGAGCTAACAATAATTGTATTGTATTTGTAAGTCAGGGCATAAATCTCGGCTTAAGCAGGATGATTAGCCAAGATTTACTTGTGTGCGCCGTGGTGTATCTACGTAAATTTAGGTGATAGAACCTTATCATACTCAGTAATATAATTATTATTAACAGTTATTCTAGTTTATGCATTGCATTAAGTATATTTCTTAAATTCTATAAGAGTGACTGTCTTGGTGACGCAAGGACAGTAAATGAATGGTACTATTATTGCGCTTAAGTTTGTGAAGGAACGTGGGGGAACTTCCAGCACAAAGGCAGGATCCTTCGACCAGGCTGGATGATCGTGCCTGGTGGGCCACAGCCCGTCAATTGATGTCGTGAACTTGTGTATACATTATGTAGTAAATCGCTGTGTGAAATAATTCACTTACGCGTTTACGGATCGTCCAGCGCCATCTCTTATCGTACGTCGTAACTTCTTGATATATGTACATATGAGGATTCGCTAAGACCGAAGGACGATCTGTTAATGCTACTGAAGAGCGTTGTCAGTGCTAGTGAAGGATGTCGCAGGTTTCAATGAGTTGGAACTGTATACCGCTATTAGACCCAGTAGGTAAGTCGAGTCTAAGTGCGGAGCGCGATGGGTGTGTTCCAGTGAGTCGGGATAATTGCTGCTCAGTCTAGGTCTTACGGTGCGTCGGAATAGTCGCTGCATAATGGCTGACTGCTAGCTGCGTTGACGGTGAGAGAAGTACACTGCTTACATGAATCGTATGCAGCGTGCCTTTTATGACCCTGATTGGGCCGTAGAGATGATCAAGCTGCGCATTCGCTTCAGACGTGTGGTAGCCTCTGTTGAGGATGCTAGCTGACAGGCTGCGACTTGATTACTGCTCATCTGGCGAAGTGCTGTGTAAAAGAAGTGAAATTGGTGGCGATGGTTGCTACTGCTGATCTGCTCCGAGATTGCTACCTCTAGTCAAGTCGGGGTCACCGCTGTACCTTCAGTACAAAGAGAAGAACATTCGAACAGCGTGAGTGATAGTGCCTTGCATCTTGCATACCGTGGCCCTACAGTAATTGATGTCGGTAACTTATATACATAGTAACTCACTGTGTATATAAACTCCCCTCCTATTACGTAGTAATCAAATTCATAGCTGGCAAATATGGCTGTAATACAGCTGTGCTTTCCCCTTCAAATGTATTTAGGCGTAAGTCTGAGTCTGTGACAGAATAACGCATTTTCTTTTCTTGGAATGCTTGTTTAATAGATTTTGTTGTTTAGATATTATGTACCTAATGAAGTAGTTTAATTTCAATATTATGTAGATACATAATATTGAAATTAAACTACTTTACTAGATATTATTATTACCTAAGTTATTGTTCAATGCAAGTTTTGCAACGCCTAACTTGTAATAGTCATCACGTAAAAATCTTATTTAATCTAACGGATATCATTTTCAATTTACGATAATATAAGCGACGTGACTTAAAAGTTATAGTGATTACAAATATTATATTACATAAGACAAAGATACTCAAATACGCGACAGAAAAGAAAAGGCACATTCTAGCTCAAACAACCCGATTTCAAATTCAAAGTTCGGTTATCTGTGGTTCGGTCAAACTGTTGACATTGACTGTCATTGACAAATCCAAGTTTGACAGATAAAACTGACGTGTTGTTTACGCTACGGTTACTTTGTTTTAGTTGTAAACTAATCAATTTACTATACAACATCACGAATAACTATTTCCAAATCACATCCCATTGTTAAATTCTGTATTTAAAATGTTAAAAGCCGTAATTTTAATCGGAGGACCGCAAAAGGGTAAGTTTTACTTTATTGCGTCTACGTCACCGGCTTTGCTATCAATATACTTAGCAAATTACATTAATTACGTTAATTAATTAACGGTTATAGTTATTGAATATATCTATAACTATTTGGTAGTCTTTTGAATAAGTAAGAAGCGGTGTTTAACCCCTAGAAACAGTAAATGGACGTGTGGAGGTTATGTCAATAAGATACTTATAAACTTTGTTAATATTGCAGAGATAATACATTGTTTGAAATTCCAATGATTGCGTTATTACAGATAAAGTATGATATTGATATAGTTATTTTTTATATAGGTATATAAACATACAATAAGACAATATAGATATTGATAACATTCAAGGTGCCTGTTTAGCTTGTGAATTATCTTTCTTATATTTTCGCTCTAGCTAATTGCTTAAGCACGGCCTTACATCATTATGAAATCCAACCAACAAAAGATATTGATATTTATACTTAGTAATAAAATAACATATAATTCCCTGTGTATAAAAGCTTAAGATACCTGCCATTTATATAATTACAATCTATGAAAAAGTTGTTAAGACAAAAAAAATACTACACAACAGCCTTTTGTTATAATGTTGGACTATTAATTATGGCCATTACATATGGTTCCCTTGTGATTCATTTAGACATATCTATCGGTAGTAGCTTGTGAGAGAACACAATAGATTTCTGACTTAAATGTTATATTTCAACAAAGGAGGAAATTGGTTTAATTCAGATAATTTTCACTGCTCTCAGTTCAGTTTTGTTTAACTTTAGTAAGATATAAAGAGGCCATTTATACAGGTGTTTTGCAAAATCAATAAAGATGTATGCTTATTTTATTATTCAACAATGAACTTGAAATGAAATAGTCTGAAACGGCATTACATAGGTTTAGGGAACCTTTTATTTGTATAAAATTTTAAGACGTAATGTAATATGGCATTTCAACTTTTGTTTGTCCTAGTTATATGTGTTTACATATAACAGCTTACACATATTTTTTTTAAGCATACTCTTAAAGTTGAATTGTATATTATCATCACAACAAAATATATATAATAGGTTGTTGTGGACAACCTGAACCTATTTTTTGGATTGACAGTAAGATAATTTTGTCAACATAAACTATACAGTTTATATTGACAAAATTATCTTACTGGCATACTTTGGCATACTTTAAAATAAAATTTTTGTCTAATACTTAATACTTTGGCATAATTGTCTTTGGCAGCCAAAGGCAATTATGCCAAAGTATTAAGTATTAGACAAAAATTTTGCCAACATTTATTAGGGGAAAAACATTATGCGAAAAGAAGGGATCCCCATTACATCTGCATACTTCTGAAGAGATAGGCCTATGAAATTTGTACGCATCCACATTTCTTTAACAATGACTACATAATGCGGCACATCTGGATCCATCTGCAGCATTAATATTTTACTTCTCCTTGCTTCCTTTGTCCTATCACTGGAAGAGCTGGAGAATATTGCAAGTTTAGAATATATAGGCTTTCCTAAGAATGAATGCTAACCCTGATTGGTTTAGTACCAATTGTGTCAGTTATATTGATAAACAGATTAGTGTTCTAACTGAAGATCAGAATACCTGTAACTATTAGAATAGCTTATGTTGGTGATATATTTAAGCTACCGAGAGAAGTCACCTTGTACAATCTAGTATAATGCAAAATGTATTTTCCAGGTACGCGTTTTCGTCCTCTATCCCTGGACACACCAAAGCCTCTATTTCCTATAGCTGGCCTGCCGTTAATACAACATCACATAGAAGCATGTGCCAAGCTGGAGCCGTGCAAGGAGATCCTCATCATTGGCTCCTACACCACCAGTCACATGCAGCAGTTTGTCACTGACATGGCAAAGGAGTACCATGTTATTATAAGGTAAATTTGGTTTTAATTTAAATTTGTTGCTGATACAGGCATTATCTATAATGCGGGAGTTATGCTTAAAAAAAGTTATATCTATCATAAATGCGCCCTGCTAAGTTATGATATATTATTGTAAATAGACCTTCTGAAATATAAATACAGTATTATAATTCAGAATTGTACACTATCATTCCCTATCTAATGTGTGAGCTCACACTTCATAGTGTGGAAACTTTTCTGTGCGATCTTTAATCAGTTTATCTTATCCTGCCGCATAAGTTAGCTCCTATGTTTATGGTTGATATCGTAGTCCAGAGTTTGATTCCTGCATGAAATGTGATTGAGTATTTCTGTTAGTAAATTATCAGTAGGAACATGCAAAGTAGAAATATGGTAAATATTTCCATTATCTATATCTCACTAGCAGCACAGAACCTAGAAAAGGGAGCAAAAATACTTGCCTACTATGACACGAGACTCTAACATATCTGGAAAATGTTAAATAGACCTGTCTACACATTCATCAATATTCAAGCGTCCGTCTATGTAGTAACGAATGAGAATGGTATCTTATCTTATCTTGTGTGGCAGGCCAGTCAGAACAGACCGACGACACTTCGACCCAGTGGAATCTTTTTGTGTCGACTTCCTCAATAACGACTGCCATAGAGGTTCATGGCAGCCGGGACCGAGGGCTTAACGTGCTCTCCGAGGCACGGAGCAGGCGATAATTGTCAATCAATACGCACATAATTTCGAAAAGTTATAACTTCCGAAAGTCAGAAGTGCGCGACGTGGGTTCGAACCCGAGACCCTCTGCATTGCAGTCTGTTGGTCTCCTCACTGAGCTATCTATATAAAACACTAGTTATGCGACGAAAATCTATAACAAATGCCACACATAAAGACTGATCAGTTTCACTTCAAGACTGTTGAAGAGTGTTACTATGAATAATAAATAACAAGTTGTGACGTGTGAAAATCGACCTTATTTTACCGCAATATGGTCCATTTTAGATTGGTTAGCATTGCTGAAGTTAGCAGCCGAACTGATTTGTTCCTCTATTGGTTGGACATTCCCATTGTTTTCGAGATCATTTATGCCACATGAGTAACAGTATTTATGTTCTTATCTAAAGGAATTTTTACTTATTTTCAGGTACCTTCAAGAATTCACAGCACTCGGCACAGGTGGTGGTTTGTACCACTTCAGAGATCAAATTCGTGCTGGCAATCCTACTGCTTTCTTCTTGCTGAACGGAGATGTTTGTGCCGACTTCCCGCTCAAAGATCTGTGGACCTTTCATGAGGAGAGACCAAATGCTCTGGTGAGTTTTGAAAGTCAATCATATTAACAGGCTTCCTGTCCAATGAATCACATATGATACATAACAATAGATTTTCTATCGTGTCTATCACGCGTGTAGCGAGTTGTCTGATTTCAGTTGAGTATAGGTTTGCAAAAACTTACGCTTTACTATTAGGAAAATGAAGATCAGAACGATGATTAGAAAAATTTTTTAGTAGGCGGCTAGAAGCTCGTTCCAATGGGGTAGGCAGATTTGTATAAGATCCACATTTCACAAGCTTTTAAGATACATGTAATAGAAAACATTGATATTATGGTCCACTGGGTAGATTACCAGTTTGTGAGTGAGAGAATTTCCTAACAGTAAATGCAATACTAATAAACTGATGGCCGTTGGGGCAGAAAGGTTCTGGAGTGGCCACGCACCGAAAAATGTAGCATTGGTAGGCCCCCACAAGGTGGACCGACGACCTGGTAACGGCTGCGGGAACCGTTTGGATGCGGGTGGCCTAATATTGTCTGTGTGGAAAACCTTAGGGGAGGCCTATATCCAGCAGCTAACGTCTTTCGGCTGAGAATAAAATCAGTTCATTTTGACCGGACATCGAACCCGAGACATCACAATTCTTCTAATCCTGGAAACATCTCCTATAACCACGAAATACTACTAATCTCTCATACCTTACATTTTGATCTAGAGGGGCATTGGGTATAAAGTTATGACCACACCATCGATCCCTACCTATCTTATAAACTACAGGTCACAATAATGGGCACAGAAGCGACTCGGCAACAATCCGTCCACTATGGCTGCATGGTACGCGAAGCTTCCACCAAGTCTGTGAGCCATTACGTAGAGAAACCGAACAGTTACGTATCGACGCTGATCAATTGTGGCGTGTACGTATGCTCATTACAAGTCTTCCATACTATGGCCGATGCGTTCCAGAAGAAACAGGATGGATATTACAGGTAGATCTAATACATTTTCAACCACATTTTTATTTTTCTTCAGGTAAACTACAGGCAAGTAGATCACCTTACAGGCAAGTAGACGACCTACCCGATAGTAATAGGTTACCCTCGTCTAAGGAAACAAACAACATAAGCAATAACAGTTCTATTTTGAAGGCCCGTCATAGAAAATTCGCCATAAACACAACTCAGGAATTACTTTTCCAGTGTAAAGACGCACGTATGCACGGCTAGCGAAGTGGTTTAAATGGTCACTTCGCCACTGCCCCTAGCCCCGCTCTATCCCCGTACGACGAAAATTGTGTGCCAAGTCTGGGTGTTCTTTTGAATATCTGTAATGCGGGTGTTGTCTTTCTGAAAGTTCATTATAACATATGTACCCCAATTTGAATAGAATGTCTAGCTTAAGCCAAGGCCAATTTTGTAGAATTTGCGCAGAGGATATGTGTTCAAGTAAATTTTTAAAATTAAAGTTTAACAAATTATATAAATAAATGTTTTTTTTGTCAGTGGCAACGGCAACAGCAGTTCACACCCAGGCTACATGTCGTGGGAGCAAGATGTGTTGGCGCCACTCGCGGGGACTAACAAATTATACGCCATGCAGGTAATTATTACATAGACCCTAGTAGAATTTGGTGGTTAGGTACCTATGTTATTAGCAAATTATAAAACATAAAACGTAGATGACACATATTTTCGTATTATAAGGTCCTCCCGACCGAATTTCGATCACGGTGGCTAATCTTAACGGAGTTGGGTTGCTATTAAGGTCTCTTAACAGAAAACCCAATAATGTTTTGTTTCGCCGACCCGAGATTCGAATCCGAAACTCATGCACAGCAGTCGCATACACAACCACTGTGCCACAGTTTCGTATTATATGAAGTTCTTGGACCAAGCACATATATCTTAGTAGAGCCGAGAATGAAATGTCGCGTATTGCAAACACCAATGTTTGTTCTAAGTAAACCGCAAATGTTTGTCATATACGAAGGTACTACAAGTAATACTTCAGTTGTGAAGCCTGTGCCATAGCGCATAGCAGGTGGCGATCCAACCGACATTGATGGCGGTAACTTGTATATTAGGTTAGTCGTACTGCAAACTGTGCTTGCGTGATTTAGCATTGTATGGAGTAGTATGTAATTGAGTACAGCGCCATCTTTCGTCGTGATTGCAACATTTTTGCTCTTATCGAGCCGCTACAGTAGCAACGAAATTATGATGACTTACTGCAAAGCGATGTTTCCGTCACCATTAAAGCAAGCGATAACGATAATTATAGTTAATACGCAAATAACTTGGAAAAGTCAGAGATGCGCGCCTTGGGATCGACCTCGAGACCTCTGGCGTGGCAGTTGGACTGCCACTAGGCTATCGCTGCTAAACATCGTGAGGAAACTTGCATGTCTAAGAGTTCTCAATAATGTTCTCAAAGATATGTGAAGTTTGCCAACTCACACTGGTCCGACGTGGCGGACTATAACCTAACCCTTCCCACATTGAGAAGAGGCCTGTGCCCAGCAGTGGGACAGTTTAATACAGGACTGATATTATTTACTGCAAAGCGGCATCCGTACCTACAGCTAATTTTAGAATCTGTTACTGAAGTAACTTCTCGAGTGTTAAAGACTGCCTCGCTAAATTAACTCTATTGAATAAGGTCTCGGAAGCGATTGCCGGATTAGGCAGTGTCAAAATTCTCAGTCGCAGCACTGTGTCTCGAACCGTGCCCAGTAGATAGCCATAGGCTCGCCTCTTGGTGGTCCTAAAACCGTGGTTAAAGAACCGTTGGTGTAATACTCTTGTTTAGAGATATATGCGTGAGACTGTGCATGTATGTTGATGCCGTCAAATCTCAAATAATCCTGCAGATTTTTATTATAGTAAAGTAATAATATCTATATTATTTCAACAGGTGACAAACTGGTGGTCCCAAGTGAAAACGGCTGGCTCGGCCATATACGCGAACAGGCATTATTTAGAACTGCACAAAGACCGGGTGCCGAGCATCTCACCCTGCACCATACTACCTGATGTGTTCATACACCCCACTGCCACCGTTGACCCTACTGCTGTTGTAAGTATATGAATTGAAGTGTATAAACGGCCGTAGCCCATTCGATAAAGAGATTTGCGATAAAGTTTACGAGTTTGAATCCCATTCATTGCACTACTGACTATTCTGGTTTAGCTGGTAGGGTTAACAAGAATACTAGTAACTTAAAAGCTAAATTGATAAATTGCCTTAAAAAAATTAAATAAAAATTAGTCAAACCCAATAAGAAGCAAACCACAGCTAGACTTCATGATACTTTGAGCTCATTCTGCGTAAATAGAAACACCAAAAATTATGTTCGGGTACTTTGAAATAACTACACTGGAACATGACAACTACCATCTTAGTCTCCCGGTGACCATGGCTGCTGTAAAGCAATCGAAACGTTGGGAAAATGTAATCTTAAATATAAATACTTTAATTAGCTGTAAAATTAGTAAAGTTTAATATTAGTAGTAGTGTAACAGTTACTAAATGATGTAATAAAGTGTTAAATAAACAATGCGATAAAATCCGTATAAACTATTTTAATTTCAATGAATAACATTTGCGTAAATAGAAGGCAATATTATAAAAATAATCGTTTGAACGTCAACATGTTTTGTCTGCTTCAGTGGCGCAGCCATAATAAATACGATAGTGGGTTCGATTCCCGGGAGCAGTATGCCACACACCATTAACTTTTAAAAGTTACGTATGTAAAAGAATTAATTATCACTCGCTTTAACAGTGAAAGAAAACCATCGTAAGGAAATCTGCATATCTAATATTTTTCCATAATGATTTCGAAGAATTGAAGTTTGTTAACCCGTTCTGGGCCAGCGTGGGAGACTATAGCTTAATCCTCGTGTTAAGAAGGTCCAAGCCCAATAGTGGGATAGTTTACAAACAGTGCTGATAATGTTTTAATTTCCAGATCGGTCCCAACGTGTCAATCGGAGCAGGCGTCACAGTAAAGGCTGGCGTGAGGATCAAAGAATCAATAGTTCTAAACAACGCGACGATTAATGAACACGCTCTAGTCATGTATTCAGTTGGTATGTTTGTTTTACTTAGATTGACCTCGCTTGGGTGCCGTGAGTTGTGGGTTCAATCGTGGGGGTCGGAGTAATAACTTTTGTGATCTACAAATAATTCTTCCAAGGCTGGGTGTTCTTTGTATCAGTTATATAGAGTGTGCCTTTTTTTACCGTCTTGAAAAAAATAGGGCGTGATAGGTAAATAGAGTAGACGGCTCAGGCAATGTTCTAGTCTGAATTTAATCTACCATTGTACACTCCTTATTTATAATCTATTTTTCATATTAAAACATTTAAAAAAGTAATTTGAGAAAAATTGAAATAATTCAAAATCGTAAACGTATGCACCCTAATAACGCGCTACAAATTATGAATGATTTCGTTACAAATAACATAAAAACTATCTTCAAGGGCACTCGCACTCGCCGGCCGTCGCTGGCGCCGAACACCCGCTCCCCCCCCTCCCCCTTCCGCCCTCTCCCGGTCGCCCGCCGCCCTTTTAGTCGTATGCGATTAGGCACACTGTGACGTCGCGTGATCTCAAAATGCTAGAACACAAATACTATTAGATTCTATTCCACTTACACAGCACACCATATTATTATCAAGACGGTAAAAAGTCACGCGGTATTATGTCCATTTTAATTAGTAAGGTAGCAAGAATCATGAAAATCATTGGTCCCGTGGTATAAGGTTGCACTTATATTTGACACGGGTGAGTTAAGGATGCTCACCCCACAAATATATGTTTTGTAAGCAATAATAAAGCACAGTAACAAGTTGAGTCAGCTTTAACTTTTCATATGAATAGAATGTTCTGGAACAAATTATGCTGATATACTAAATTAACATTAGCAATAAGGTTTCAGCACGAATGGGCCGGATCGATCGGGGTAGTACTACCCTCTCACAGAATACCGGCGTGAAGTAATGGTACCCGTACAGTTGCGTTTCGTATTGGTGAGTGAGAGAGCCGGAGGCCCAGTTACCCCGATCCTTTTCCTATCCTTTCCTTTGTCCTTTCCCTCCTTCATTACTTTTTAAAGGGCTAGCAACTTGTAACTCCTTTGGGGTTGCGGGTGTCCATGGGCGGCGGTAATCGCTTACCATCAGGCAATCCGTCTGCTCGTTTGCCAACCCATACCATAAAAAAATGAAAAAAAGAAAGCCATTGTTTCAAGTTAACTTTAACAATAACTTTCCACGAGATTCATTATGTATTCAGACTTCGCTCGCAAACACTGTATTCGGATTTTTACTAAATAAATTATATTTCTTATTAAAATCATGTATCCATTCCTTGACTAGCGCGACTCTCGGATCAGGTATGTTGTTTACTTTCTGTTAGGCAATTCTCAATCTCAGCGGTAATACGAAAGCCCTTTCCGACGTAGACGATTAGGAGTCTTAATAATATAATAATAATAAATAATAAATTATTTAATTAGTGACATGTTACAAAACACAAAAAATAATTTTACAACTTTGTACTTCTCCCTAGCCTTTATTATTCCCAAGTCACTTGGGGTCGGCTTTTCTGGTCTAACCGGATTTGACTGGATATCAGTTTTTACACGGAGCGGCTGCCACCTGACTTCCGCAACGCGAAGGCTAACTATACCCTAAGACTAGACCAGTGTCAGGATATTATAGGACACTGACTTCCCAATAACGACTGCCATAGATGTTCATGGCAGCCGGGACCGACTGCTTAACGTGCTCTCCGAAGCACGTAGCAGACATAGTCATATAACTTCCGAAAGTCAGAAGTGCGCGACGTGGGTTCGAACCCGAGACCCTCTGCATTGCAGTCTGTTGGTCTCCCTACTGAGTTAGGTTACAATTTTGTACATTAGTAAATAAAAGTACAATGACACAAGAGTGTTTTGGCAATATAATTGTTAAACTAGGCCAAAGGGCCTGTATCTTCCTTTCCCAAAGGGTCGGCAACGCGCAAGTGATGCCTCTGGTGTCGCAGGTGACCATAGGCTAGGGTGACCACTTACCATCATGGGGGCCATATGCTTATTTGCCATATTAGTTGTATAAAAAACAAATCTCAGTAGAATATTGTATGCTATAGTATGTGAAAATATTTTTAAAAGACAGCACTGAGGCCAATATACATATGTATAAAGAGGCACGACTCAAGTTTTCAACAGCAGAGACAGAAAACACCCAGACTCGTCACAAATATTTATGTGAAACGCTATTTTTCTCGTGTGTTTTAACATAAAACACAACTACCAGTAACGAAGTTACCACATCATTACGTCATTCACTTAACAAAATACATCACATACATTCAGTATATTTATATTCATGTATTGTCCACAGTGGGTCAAGAGGCATCAGTTGGTGAATGGTCTCGCGTAGAAGGAACCCCGTCAGATCCAGACCCTAACAAACCCTTCGCGAAGATGGATAATACCCCACTGTTTAATACCGACGGAAGACTGAACCCCTCAATAACTATTCTAGGTAAGATTTCTTGTTATACGGTCCTGTTACCAAAATTCGGGGTCACGGCAGCCAATATTAACGGGGACTGGCCAGTGTAAGTATGAATGACCTACACAATAAACGACACAGTGTACCTAAAAGGCTCCAGCTCAGTCCCCGCTGCGGATGACCGCGGCGCTGATTTTCAGCTGAGGCCTCTCAGCCTACGAGCGACTCATGAACGAACGTACGAAATTATAATTAAAATAAAAGATTAAATAGATTATATTAAAAAAATAAGAAATACAAGGAGAATACTGTTATACAATTAAAAAGATAATATTAAAATACACATTATTTTGTAATACATAAAGAAGATTAATTTAATTAATATTATAGTTTGTGTGCCAACAAAAGTGCACTCTCTATTGGTTATCTCTTGTAATCCGATAGGACGACAATCTGACTCAACTGGACAGAGATCAGGCGCAGGACCAACGGCTTTACGAGCTTTCCGTAACATGAGAAGCAACACCGCCAACTTACTAACTTCGAGCTGGTATTGACAATTTCTTGGAAGAAAAACGCCTACTGTTTTTATATCCTACGTAATAGGGGTCAGGGTAGGCCTATGGTCGTTTACTGGGCACAGTTTCAAAACCCGTGTTGCTACTAACAATTTCATGGCAAAAAACCAATAGCTCTTTGTTGGCCCGATCCGTGGTTCCAACCCAAGACCTCATGGACAGCAGCAGTTTCACTACCGTGGCGTCACCGTAGCTCTTTTTATACTAAGGCCTAATCTATAGACTGGGTCCAAGTCCAAGTAGACCATTGACCAGCGATTAAGCAGGATATTAAAACACTAGTTGTGCCCGGCGGTTTTAACCACGATAATTATTATTACTTCGCTCCCGTGGCTTCGTAGCGTGATGTTATAGCCTAAGAACCGACGCATATGTATGGACGCGCTGCGAACAACATCACTGCCAAGCCATTATCGATTCTACTACCTTCGAAATACTACTCGTTTCTGCTCGCTATCTGTCGCCACTATTCGCTACAATGCTCTCGGTAACTTATAGTTGTGCTAATTAATTTTCGACATTATTTCAGTAGTATCAAACTCGATTATGGTTTGGCAATGAAAAATGCTATGCGCTGCGACTCGTCAAATGAGTATCGGCCCTTACACTTCTGGATAAAGTAGCTTTTTACTAGTAACATATTTTTCTTTGATAAGGTTGTTCTTGAGTTTATTTATTTTAAAAAATACCTCGATGGCGTAGTGGTTAGTGTAACCGACTACCACGCCTGAGGTCGCGGGTTCGATTCCCGCACAAGTCAAACATTTGTGTGCATGAACATGGATGTGTGTCTTGGTCTGGGTATTTCTATATATAGTATGTAAGTATTTACAAAAAAAAAGTATATATGTATGTTTATCCATTGTCTAGTACCTACAGTACAAGCTCTGCTTAGTTTGGGCTAGATGGTGTTGTGTGTATGTGATAGAATATTATTATTTATTATTATATTATAATTTTAGTGTTTTTGATCTTTTTTAGTTTACTAGCAATTTGGGTTTCATATTGCTAGTATTCTAGTGTATTATAGTATTAAAGTGTAGATCTAATAATATCTTATTGATTTTTGTCCACAGGTGCAAGCGTCGTGGTACCAGCTGAAACGATTCTCCTCAACTCAATAGTGTTGCCACATAAACATCTTACAAGAAGTTTCAAACACGAAATCATATTATAGTCTAGACACATGGCAACACCGGCACGGTATTTTGTGAGAGTTTTATAAAGAACCTAAGATTTTATAGTTTAATGTAAAATTAATATATTTAAAATAATGGCATTATACATTTTAAGATATTTTATTGATTACTGTTAACTCGATATATTTTGTGATTGTAAGTCGCTCAACGTGGAGATTAATACTGGCAATACAGAAGGTCTACGATAGGTTTTAAGTCACAGCTCTCGACGCATCCCAAGAAGCGATTCGAACAATTGCATTCGAATGAATACTAAGCGGTACGATTACGCCTACTTTACTACTTTTCAGGTAAAGCCTGCAGACCTACCGTGAAACATAAATGCTGAAGCTTCGTACCCTGAAACACATTTATTCCCGTAATTCGTCCTGAAATTTCGGTACGTAACCTCTTGATAATCCTAAATCTTTTCCTGAGGAATCCGAACAACAGGGTACTGTAATTTTTAAAGAAATAAATCCCAAGAAACTGTTGTAAATGTACATTCATTGTAAGTTATTCGTTCGGTTCGGTTTTAAGTTCGGTCCTTAAACGGCGATGCCCCAAGCCTTGAATGTTGATTTGGAATCTATGAATCTGGGGTGAATACCAGACGTTTCTGGGTTCGTAAGATCGACCTGGCTCCTTCTGTACACCAATTCGCGATACCTACTTTGCTTGGTTAAGAACATAGCTCATTTACCTGTACTGTTTAGTGTTGTTGGTTCATTCGAATACAATCGTGCGAATCATTCGAGATAGTTATTCGCGGGCATGACTTGCTACAATTTTTATTAGTTCAGCGAGGTTTCTACTAGAAGCGCTTTTAGGCAATGCATAGAATGACATGGCAGAAATAAACCTATCGAGTCATCGTAGATCTTTAGGTGATTTCGAGGTTTTGAGGTTATCGATGACTCGCACCTTGTCACACCTGCGGCGGCGCCGTATTGATGCCCCGTTTTGCTCTTTATCACTGACGTCAGAGTATTCATTTTCCAGTGATACAATTATTCTATGTATTTAACCTATCAGCTTAACCATATCAAAAGATAAATACAAATGTATTGTGTCTAAGCGCCGGCGTTCGCACACCAATTAATCTTTTGAATTGCAGCGGCACACCGGTGGCCAGACACAATAGGTTATCAACTATGTCTGGCATTCTAAGACTCGACAGACTATGTTGCGCAACAGATTTATACATTGGCTATAATAGGTTACAATAGTTTTCTGTACCCCTACCTTCCCTTTTGCTTTGTAGTAGGCAACGTAAGTCGTGTTTTTATACCCGTACCTATCACTCCCCTAGAGCAATGTCATGTGTCTGTTTGTACTGTCATAAAACGAAAATCCTGCTGGATAGAGTATAAGAAAACAACGTAAGCGGTCTGCCGCTATACACACTTAGGTATTAAGATGCCTATAAATGCATATTTTTCTACAACGTGTGGCTACAATGTACTGGCCGTCAATAACAACCATACTATAAAAATATGGCTGTACAAAGAATAATTTTTAAAATGGTCGATGTTTTTAGCTTTTCTAAGCTGGCTAGACTATAGTTGAAAACAATGTAGGCAAAAATATAATTCCAAAAATAATAGTTAAATAATAGAACAGTAACGGAATATTAACCGCTCTGTCTATACCTGGGACCACACAGGCCTTATAATTGTATTCATTTAAAATTAGACTACAACCAAATTTTGTACGATAACGATATCTGAAGGATGCATGCGTTTGCTAAATATATAAAATATATATCTTCCGTTCATTAACACCTTTGTCGCGAATTGTCGATACTCTGTTTATCGACAACGCGATATTGACATCACTAATTGGCATTGTTGCTATGCCAGCCAAGTATTTAAATTGTTTCTGATTCAAAATTTAAACAATTCGTTTTTACTAAAGAAGTCTCTAAGCTATTAGATAGGTATCTAAGATATTACTTGCTTTTTCTTTTTTGGTTTCTTTAACAAAAACAAAAAGCTCAACGTTCTATCCATAGGCTACTATGAAGAGACCATATAACTGCGAATCATAGGTATCCAGTTCTATCTCAAGTCAAGTATGAATATGCTGGTGCTCATTTTTAGACCCTCAAATAAATGGTTTCATTAGACTTAAAATTAAAACACCACATATCTGCATCATGGCTGTAGAATTGATAGCTATCGCAGAAGCTGTTTCGTACATTGAATCACTTAAGGCAGGGAATTATGTCATTTTTACAGATTCTAAGAGTGCACTTTAACACTCAGTTCGATTTACCTCGACTATTCGCGGTATGCCAATAGCGTATGACATTTTAAAATCAATAATAAAATTACAATGTGATGGTGAAACCATATTCCTACAGTGGATTCCATCACATATTGGTTTGGATAGCTTAGATACTACGGCTGACCATTTGGCGAGACAGGCCACATATTTAGGGCTCCCAGTGACTCACTTACCGTATTTTTTAAAGATCTTTAATTTACTGCCAGATAGAATGCTTTTAAAATTTGGAAAGAGTACTTTGATGAGAGGTCCCTTACTGCGGGTATATGGTACAAAACCTTACAACCAAATCCTTGTCGTTTTGTTTGGTTTTCGACTTCCAGTTTAATAAGACAAGATATTATAACTGCCTTGCGGGTCCATTCCGGACACTTGCCACTGAACAGTTTAATGTACACGATGAAAAAGAAACCTTCATCTAACTGTTCTAGATGTAACATCAGAGAAGATGTTTACCACATTTTAGTGGAGTTTGCACGGAACGAGGTTGAACGGAAACAGTTTGAGATAGATGAATCCTGTTGTTTAAGGTCTGTTGGAGTATGTAATAGCATCTTGTCTGCTCCTTTATCAGAGCGGGCGATATACTTGTATAAAATTGTAAACAGTGCACTAAAAGTTAGATCCTAATACCATGTTAATTTCTTTGTGTTATTGATTATCTTTATTGTTTTTGTCATTGTATTTTCCTATGCAGGTGACATGATCAGTAAGTGACCAAGCCTCTCGTCTTTAGTAAATAAAGAAAGAAAAAAGGCAAGTATGAAGAAAGTAATGTGCGTTATAAATAGTTAATTATCACTCGCTTTATTTAACTGTAAAGTAAAACATCGTCAGGAATTATGCATGTCTAAGAATTCTCCATAATTTTCTCAAAAATAAGTGATCTCTTCCAATCTGCGCTGCCCAGCGCGGTTGACTATTGTCTAGCCCTTTTTATACTAAAAAGAGACCCTCGAACGGAGTCTTCTTAAAAACAGGGTGTTATTACCTATTTATAACGCAGGTTTTCTTTTTGCCAGTAAAACCTGTTATATAATATCACGCACTGCAGGCAGAGCAAGTACACACGGCTACACATCAAGTTATACGCGTAACTACGCTACATACAAAATAGAGAATTGTTGGAAAGGGACAGTGCATAGTGGTGTCTATGTAATGGTAAGGATAGAGCGTAACAAAAATATAACGCACTCTCTCGCACAATTCGCAGCGTTCAACTTCTAATAGTTCAAAGTCCAAACAGTCTGGGTTGATGTGTCGCTGTGTGGTATCGCTATTGGTATATTTTTTTTCTATCTTGATTGTAGCAGCAATTAAATGAAATTAGATTTTAAACCTTTTCTAAATTTAGTGTAGCTACATGTCATCATCATTAATCATACATTAACAAAGCCGCGAAGAAACCCTAGTAAGTTGTCCTCAGAAACACCAATGTTCGTGAAATATCTATAAGTATATTAAATAATAATAATGTTGATTCGTTAATATATAAAAGTAACGTTTTCTACTGCATCATATTTTTTATGTTTATCACAATACTTATAAGACAGATTTTTCTACATAGTCTTTTTGTTATTCCAATATTACTAATACTATATGATGTTATGTTCATTACGTTATAAACATCGATAAGTATAGTTCTACGTTTCTGGCGTTTCTACGGTATTGAGCATACTCAATGCTGTAGAAACGCCAGACATTTTCTTTCAACTTAAGTTTATTTTATATTTAACTTAAACTACGTACAAAATATCACTTTTAAATAGTATCTTCCATTATTATTTTAATAGCTTACCAACACAACAAAATAAAAAGCTATGCTATGCTCATAAGTTTGTATATGCTGTATTTCTGACAATAACTGATAAACATAATTTTTATACCATGTATTTATTTTTGCAAGAAATATGTAAATAAGTTAATTATTAATTATATAATGGTGCTGCAAATAAATTAATGAGCACAATATTAAGTTTTATTTTTCTTACCTATTGTGATTGCTCCATCCATCCAGCTCGTTGCAGTATGTATGCTATACATACTTCAACCGAGAAGTTCGTGATGTAAGGGTTGCTACACACATAAGCGGGCCGGCGTTAATCGGAACAGGCACAGGTAAAATCGAATATATGTAGATACGAGGGGAGGTCCAAAAGTTCGTGGAATGAAAGGGTTCTAAATTAAATGAAACTATAAATCTATTTTTCCTTTTCAATGTAATTACCCTTTAGCTGAATACATTTATTGGATCTATAAATAAATTTTTCTAAACCGTCGAAATAATATTTTTTGTCTTTCGCCTCAAAATGGGCCAAAATTGCCTCCTTCACCTATATGTCGTTGGAAAATTTCCTTCCCATTAAGCCTTTTTTAAATTGGGGAACAAATGAAAATCACTAGGGGCCAGGTCTGGACTGTAAGGTGGGTGGACTAGTGATTCGAGGCCGTGCGTGTGCAGAGCAGCCATTGCAACTCTGCTCTTGTGAACTGGTGCGTTGTCTTGCAAAAGCAACACACCCTTAGTCAATTTTCCTCGACGTTTTTCTTTAATTTGTCTAGTATCGATGCGTAGTACTCTCCAGTTATGTTTCTTCCCTTTTCTTTATAATCAATCATTATTATCCCCTCACAATCCCATAAAATAGTAGCCATCAACTTTCCAGCCGCTTCTGACAACTTGAATTTCTTTGGGGGTGGTGTGCCCTTTTTATGCCATTGCATGGACTCCTGTTTTGACTCAGGCTCAAAGTGATGGACCCATGTTTCATCTCCAGTAACAATCCGTTCCAAAATCTGTGCAGGTTCATCTCCACACAACTCCAAAAATTGCTTTGAAGCATCGACGCGCTGCTGTTTCTGAAGTGGTGTGAGCATTCTCGGTACCCATCTTGCACTGACTTTTGTCATACCCAGATGGTCATGTAGGATCCGCAATATGATGGTATCTGATACTCCAACTAATGCAGATAAATGTTTTCCTTCAAACGGGCGTTCTCCAGTACAAGATTTTCCACTTTTTCGATTATGTCTGATGTGGTGGCCTCAACTGGCCGTCCAGAGCGGGGGTCGTCTTCAATCGACTCTCGACCATGTTTAAAAAGACCATGCCACTTATAAATTTACCAGGGCAATCCTCCCCATAAACGGCTTGCATTTCATTTAAAATGGTTTGGCCTTTCTTTCCTTGCTTGGTAAGGAATTTTATCACGGCACGGTGTTCAGTTTTCTCCATAGTTTCAGTTTTCTTCCGGATTGACTTGTTTAGCAGGCGAGTTTTTGCAAAGGAATGACGCAACAGGGCTGAAACTCTATTTATATACTAATGATGAGTCCTCAAGTAGTATGACATTAAGCGAGCGCCCCTATCCCCACTCCATCCCCTCCATTCCACGATCTTTTGGACCTTCCCTCGTAAATGTTCGGGAATCACAAATTACTCAGCTTGGCATCTGCCGACTTATGTCGGTTGGCTTTTTCATTCTACAAATACTGCTGTATCGAATGATGTGTCGACCCGAATGGACTAACCGATCGGCACAAGCCGATTTAAACCGAACAAGTGCAGTAATTTCTGCGGGTCGGCTTTTATTGTTCGAGAAATACTGCCGAACCGACAATGCTTATGTGTGTAGCAACCCTCAGATAAAATTCTACACAAAGATTTTTGGATTGAATAAATGACTAATGTAGTACCATTGTAATCGAATAATTCACATTCGAATGATTGCTAACCGAATAACGATTAAATTTTCGAATGACCACTTGGTGATCTTAAAGTCTGACATGAAATGCGTGCCCTTTAGTTGATTTTGTCTGTTTTGCTCATGTGTGTACGTAACCATATGATGACAGATCGTTTCTTTTTAGTCTTATGAAATGTAAAATCATAGCCAATTGCACGCACTGATCGGTAAACGATTAGCGAGGTTAAGCAACGTTGGGTGCGGTCAGTCTATAGATGGGTGACCGCTTAGTGGTATTTCATCTGAGCGTCTCCGTGCTTCGGAGGGCACGTAAAAAGTCAGTCCCGGTTGTTGCCAAATTGACTGCAGTTGTTAAGCCATGTCAGAGGCCTACGGGCAGCTTGAGCAACTCTTGACAACAGGTTGGCCACTAACCACACGAAAAAGAAGAAGAAAGACTACCATGTTAATTGTACCGTTATGCAACTGTTCAACATGTGCATTTACCAATCCCCTATCCGAATATTAATCAATTCATTGTAATTGACGAATTATTTAAATTTGTAATAGATAATTGCCCAACGCTCCCTAAAAAGTAGCTTTGTGTTCGTCTCCGTGTTACATACAGAAACTGTTTTATACGAATAAATAAAAGTAAGGAGTAGGTAAGTATATTGTTTGTAGATATGTGCTGCAAAACGAAGATTATGTTTATCAACAAAATGCTTTCTGCAATACGTATGACCTGCAAACTGATATCGCAACGGAAACGCACGCAGTTTTCACACAACATGACAGTTAAGTACTTACTAATTAAAAAAAGTAATTGTAAAAATTTAGGTGTTTAACTCGCAATACAATTTTGGGTAGACATGTTATGGACAAGGTAAAATAACTCGTTTTCTTTGCGTACAATTCCCCAATTGCGAGGGTAAGTGATAATGACACAAGCCCGACTAAACGAATTCCTTACTATTTTTGGCAAAACTTCTCTCCCTTCTTGCTATTATTTTTCTTTTATACAACAAATGTGATAAGCTACCATACAGTCCGCCGAATTATAAGTGGTTACGGTAACCTATAGTAGAAGTAATTTCTTGTGACACGACACATACACGATACGATGACGACGACAATATTATTAGCGCGTTTGGGAACCTAGTATAAAGTAGTTGCAAAGTAAAGGTTCTTAAACGTAGTAACTGTACTGTAATATTTACTCTTATGCTGAATGTTTGCTTGACTGTCTGTAGGTGTATCTGTCGATCCCTATTGCCATGAACATCTATGACAGTCGATATGATAAACCTTCCTTGCCTAACCTTAAAAAAATCGTGCCTTTAGGTTGCCGAACTCCAATGACAGTCGCTTCATTAAACATCTGATATTCAGTCGTATCTGTAACCCGATTCAAAACATTGAGTTAAGCATACAATAGAATATATTGTCTTATATTATTTTATATTTCCTATTGTAGATATACTTCGAATACTTCCATTAATTGTATTGAGTGCCAACCACTTGGCAGTCAATATATGTAATTAAACAGATCACAAATAAATCTATAAAAAGGCCAGGCACTTCAAACTGACGATTGTGCTTTAGTCTCTGACTACCCCTATTTACTGTTGTAGGTACGTATGTACAGAATTCAACTCGAATCGATTGATAATCAAGATGTAATGACGTCTCTTTTGTGTAGATCACAAACCCGCCGAGTACACTTGTCAATGAGAAGCCGAGATAAATTTTCTACCGTTCCCTCTCTCCCTTTCCGTCTAGACTACTTAAAACAACACACTACACTAAAATATACTATTGTTGCAGTAAGCAACGGTGGTCCACGCAAAGAAATGTTTTGAGAAAATCATTAACTACGAAACTTTATAGCGGCGGATGTTCACACAATTGATGAACTACCACGGTGTTTAAGAAGCAGTTAAATTGATTGAAGTGTCTTCAAAGACAATAATAACAACGGGATCGTATGATTAGCAATGACAAAGCCGGCGTTTCGTACCTCGACAGTCTTAGTTGCCGGCATAGAAGTATATTACTCTCTTCTGAGGGAGCTCGCACCATTGTTGACTTTCTGTTGTCTTTTAGACCTAATGGTACCTAAAAGACAACAGAAAGTCGGTATATTTTATTATACCTGAAACCCTATCTACGAAAAAAAATAACTTCCTCCTGACCGAATTTCGGCCACGGCGGCCAATCTCAACGGAGACTGGTCATCGGTGCTGGAAATAATATAATGCACACTGTAAACACAACTGCACTCTCTGTTCCCTAACATAAGCCGACGGGATTGAAATCCTTCACAACTATAGATAGGTCACGCGCAGGAACAACGGCTTCACGTACTTTATGAGGCAAGCGGGTAACACCGCAAAACTTCCTAACGCCGGACTGCTACTGAGAATATCTCGTCAGAAAAGCCAATTATTGGCTCATCCGGAATGTTATTTGCCCATCCTGCGATTCCAACCCAAAACAGTCTAACCCTATATCTTAAAGAGGGTTACATTACCCGGGGTGACTCATTCGTACCATGTCAAAATATTTTCTCCTCCATTACGCAAAATATATATATTTTTAAACTACGGACGATCAAGAAACTCTTAGGCTTGTTGTTGACAAAAATAATTACATATTTATGATGATACGCCTATTATGGCTAATGAGTCGTGTGTGAATCGTAATATTTTGAGCAATTATTTGCAATTTTTCGTCACGCAATACACGATTGACATGTGTACAGTATTAAAGTACACGTGTTGTAAAAACTACAATATGTGTGTATGTATGTAACTACCAGACTAAATAAGATAACACTGGGAAACAAAAAATATATATTTTCTGCGACATTAATTTTGTTACTGGTTTTAATAAACACCTTCATCAGTCATACCTTCTTTTCTTTCTTCTTTTTCTTTTAAAAAAGAAGTCATACCCGTAATGTATTTACTTTGTATGGATTGACTCTGGTTCTTGAGATATTCAATATAAAGAACGGTTCCATCAGGACATTAGAATAATGAAAGAAAGATACCAAGGCCGATGGGGAATCCATATTATAATGGCAGACTATTGCTTGAGTTTAGTAAGGGATTGTTGAACATAAACAGAATAGAAAAGCTTACAGATAAAGTTTTCAAAAATTTTATGTGATTTTTTGTTAATAGCATATGTATTAAGTTTTCTTGTCGTTATTGTATAGCCGCTTCTGAAATATATATTTAACCTTTTGAACGCCAACGTCGGCTATACCTACTCGACAGGCGCAAGCGTGCCCTGTGCGCCAACGTCGTCTATACTCGACAAAAAACAGGGCACAGAAATATACAAAATAAACATATTAAATCATTACTTTTCTGTATTTTATTGATCTAACTTAGAAATTGAATCCCCAATTATTACTTAATTGTTCACAGCAAACAAAATTTGCATATTAGTTATTCAAATATTTGATAATAAAAACAATATATTAATATATCGATTTTCGGGCTTGGCGTACAGGACATGGAGCTGGCGTTATGACGTGGCGTTCAAAAGGTTAATATGTAATTGTATTTCTATTTCGACCTTCTTTCAGTCATATAGTTATAAAGTCTTATCTCATAAACTAGAGTCAATTTAACAAATCTAGTTTTCTCGTATTCAGCATACTGAACTTACACAAAATTGACTTCAACTTACCATGCCACAAAATGACTGTTCCCCAGTGTAATCAATAAATCAATCTAGGTAATAGTAATTCCTGTGTAAGCGGATCACGGATCACGGATGACGTAGTGGTTTAAGAAGTCTCCTCGCCACTGTTACTGCGTTGATTGTTGTATATTCGAATCCCACACGGGACAAAACTTTGTGTGATCCACAAATGGTTGTTCCGAGTCGGGGTGTTCTTTGTGTCCGTTGTTTGAATGTTTGTAAAGTCCCCCGCGACACAGGATTTAATCCTAGTGCGAGACTTGTCTTTTTATTAAGGAAAAATATTAGATTTTTGTTTGCTTAAATGTAGGCTATGTTAATTTTCTCTTACTCGGAAACAGTTCTTTTTTTGGATAAGAGGTACCCTATGTCCTTTTCTGTACCCCTGACAACGTATATGCAAAATTTCATGATTATTGATCGAGTAGTTAAGGCGTGGCGTTTGTTACGCACAAACAAACTCACATTCGCATTTATAATATTAGCTAGGATTACAAAAATAAATCTAAGTACATATTTTTGTGTATATTTTTAAAGGCTTATGTTAGTTGTTTTGCTCTTCATATGTAGGTATGTTTTGTTGAAGCCCGTTGAGTTGAGCAAAAGGCGGAACATTTTTTTTTGTATTTTCACATTTAGTTGTTCCGTGTTTGGTTGTTACTTGTGTCCGTTGTTTGAATAATTAAAAAGACCTCGCAACATAGAAGTTATTTCAACTGCGGAAGTCTATTTTATAAACCGTAGGAGAGTACATTTAGAAGAAAATATGCCACTTCTACAAAATTTAAATTAATTTGCATGGACTTACTTACTTTCTTAGATAATTTCGTTTCGATAGTTTTCCACGACTATTCCGGCTGAAGTGATTAATTATTCTACATGTACTTTCTTCTGGCGAAAGGTACCTACTCTATACCTATACTTTTCTGTACCCCTGACAATGTGTATCTAAAATTTCATGATGATTGACCGAGTAGTTATGGCGTGATTGTGTAACAAACAGACTTACATTCGCATTTATAATATTAGTTAGGATTTGTAAAGTCGGATGAAGAAATTTGGGTATTATACACCTCCGACTACTTCGGTAATATTAATATTATATCTTCGCCTATGTAAGGCGGCCTCAATGGCGTAGTGGTTAGTGTAACCGACTGCCACGCCTGAGGGCGCGGGTTCGATTCCTGCACAAGTCAAACATTTGTGCGCATGGACAGTGATGTTTATCTTGGTTTGGGTGTTTCTATATATAATATGTATGTATTTACAAAAAAAAAAGGATATATGTATGTTTATCCATGGTCTAGCATCCATAGTACACACGGCTACACATCAAGTTAGACACCCTATATATGCATAACTACGCTACATACAAAATAGAGAATTGTCGGTAAAGGACAGTGCATAGTGGTGTTGATGTAATGGTAAGGATAGAGCGTAACAAAAATATAACGTACTCTCTCGCACGATTCGCAGCGTTCAACTTCTAATAGTTCAAAGTCCAAACAGTCTGGTTGATGTGTCGTTGTGTGTACAAGCTCTGCTTAGTGTGGGAAATATGGTGTTGTGTGTATGTGGTAGAGTATTATGATTATTATATAGACATAAACACTATGTATGTACTCTGTATGTTAGCAGCGATGGCCTAGAGACCGTTAGACTCACATACAGAGTAAAGAGAGAATGTCTCAAGTTCAATCCCAAGGCGCGCATCTCTAACTTTTCAAAGTTATGCGCGTATTAAATAGTTAATCATCGCTTGCTTTAACGGCGAAGGAAAACATCATAAGGAAACCTGCATGTCTGAGAGTTCTCCATAATGTTCTCGAAGATATGTGAAGTCTGCCAACCTGCACTGGGCCAGCGTGGTGGACGTTTTGGTTGCTTTCCAGCAGCCATGGAAAGTGTAAACCAAAAATAAATAGATTTAATAGTTTAAATAATTTTATTAGCTTATAAATTAGTAAAATAAAATCAATAGTATTAATAGTGTAATATTTTCAAAATTTTGTAATACAGTGCTAAATAAACAACGCGATAAAATCCGTATATAGTAGTTTAATTTCAATGAATAACATTCGCGTAAACAGAAGACAATATTATGTAAAACCCAATAACTTTGTTTTGGCCCAACCCGGGATTCGAACCCGAGACATCATGCACAGCAACCGCATTAACTACCGCTGCGCCACGGGGGCGGAGCCAATTGATTCTTAGCTATAAGTCTACCATCTATTATTATATTACCTACTTCATTGTGGCGAAGCAATAAAGATTTGAATTTGATATACCTACGTGGATTTTATACAGCTCTGCCTAGCCTTATATGTATATGTATAATGACAACATTATGTAAATGCACATTAGTCGACAAACACAAAATCTAACATTTATGTAGTGCTAACAGATTGTCACCATCTCTTTTCGGATTAACACCAGTTATTTGAAACGTGAAAATCTATTTTTTACTGAACCTACCATTATTACAAAGCTGAAAGGTTTGTTCGTCTAAGCGTGCTGATCTTAGAAATTACTAATCTCATTAGAAAGTAATTATGACATTGGATATCCCGTCTAATAAGTGAAGTATAACATCATGGTTTTGACATAGGGTTATGACAGTAATCCTTGTCTTAACCCTGCAATGTGACTTAAATTGTCCATTCTTTAGAAGAGTGTGAATGTGTAAAAAGATGTATGTATGGATATTCAAATACAACATTTTTCTTTCTTTTTTGCAATAAGCGATCCGCATGTTGCTTTGCTGCTTAGGCCGTATAAAAAAGGTTACCTTTATTCAAAAGAAACACAATTAAAGGCAGGCTAAAACGCGGGCAACAACTAGTAGGTTATAATAATGAATATAATAGATGTTTTCTTATGTACGATAGTGTCAAATTAGAAGACTGCACGTGAGATGACGTATGTGCTACATGACATCGTAATACATGGGCAAGTTACTTTTTTTCAGTACATTTTTATCACGTAATCTGTATCGACGCAAAAAAATATTAAATTAACACATTATACGTCATTTTTGTATGTTTTCTTTAATTGAAGAGTGTTGCTCTTGTCAGTGTTGCAATCGCCATATCTCTGTTTCTACTGCTTTGCTTTTAGCCTTTTGATACGACTCGATTCAACGTTTTCTTTAATTTGTTGGTTAAAAGTACGTTTGGGTAATGCTAAGGTGACATACCTATTCAGAACCACACATGCTAGGCTTAGCTAACACTGTTACATCGTCGATATAGCCGATTAGAACGTGTACTAAGAAGTTTGACACCTTTTCTAACTTTGCCAAACTGTTAAAACTTCGCATTCTCTGCCGAGGCATGTTTTTCTTTCTTCATTCGATCCTGGGTCCTTCAAGCGGGGCGTCGAAAAGCACCTCCTAAAGACCTCGACGCCACTTCTCGTGAGGATGTAGTCTGAAAAACTCTGCTTGTGGACTACACGACTGCTTACCATCAGGCTGAGTGTAGTCATTTATACAGGCATTAGTATTAAAAACTTACCATTATACAGCTTGTCTGATCTTATCTTATCTTGTGTGGAGGCCAATCCCTCTCTCTACGACTATCCCCAGTTTATGATATAGCGTTCCCCTACACCAACCATATAGGTTATATTAGGGGAGCCACTGTACCTTCCAGTACCCGAGAGCACCTTCCGGGACCAGTTATAGACAGGTCTTGTCCCCAAATCTCGACTACTCCACCCTAACCTCAGAGATCCGGTTCTCGTAAGCGAGTTACCTCGTGCCCAAGCGACACTACCTATTCTCCAGATAGGTACCGGAGCAATAATTCGACAAAGTGGCATCGACTTCCCCAATAACGACTGCCATAGATGTTCCTGGCAGCCGGGACCGACGGCTTAACGTGCTCTCCGAGGCACGAAGCAGGCGATAATTGTCAATCAATACGCACATAATTTCGAAAAGTCATATAACTTCCGAAAGTCAGAGGTGCGCGACGTGGGTTCGAACCCGAGACCCTCTGCATTGCAGTCTGTTGGTCTCCCAACTGAGCTATCGCTGCTCTTTATAGCTTGCCTGATAGTAAAAGATTACAGTTTCATAACGATGTCCAAAAACAGCTGGATCTTTGAGTACCAGGCGCTGTAAGTTTATATCTAAAAGTACTGATACTATAATGAGACAACATTATTAGTTAAACGCTCTGTAACGTGCTGTTTTTAAGACTATATTTCAAAATTTAAGGGACAGATCATGATCATCTGCTATTAAAATAGCTTACTTCTTAATAACAGCTCAAAATTAGGCAGTTAGGAGTGATGCACAGCCAATGCCCCATAAAACACATTAAGCAATTGGTTCTGCGCCCGATCCCTCTCTGGTCGTGTCAGATTGCCGATGGTTAATAGAATTGCAGATCTTCGTTAAGATTGGCCGCCATGACCAAAATTCGGTCTGGAAGACTTTACAAAGTAACTGTGTAGTTTTATGTGTATTCTGAGGTTTTATGTAAAGATTGAACATTTACGCTAAGAACATTCGGAGATTATCATTCACCTTGCTATCAAAAATGACAATGAAATTCAAATTAATTTATTCATAGTTTTGCAAGAGACATCAAAAATCTTATTATTCGGATTAAATGACGCAATATTGCAAAACTGTATATTTGTTATATTACTTACCTATACACCTAAACTATCATTTGATAGTTTATTAGTCTTTAAACTAGATGTGCCCGCGGTTTCACTCGCGTTTATAAAAACGGCGCCGCCCCCATTGGTTGTAGCATGATGTTATATAGCCTATAAGCTTCCTCGGTAAATAAGCTATCCAACAATAAAATAATTTTTCAATTCGGACTAAGAGTTCCTGAGATTAGCGCGTTTAACCAAACAAACAAACAAACTCTTCAGCTTTATAATATTAGTATAAATTGATGTTCTTTTGTGAGGAGGTCTGTCTGTGGTTTGTCAGGTGCAGGAGCCTATAAAACAGGTTGTGACTCTTATACTACTACGCTCGATGAAGTCTGCTGTGTGTGAACATTTGCAACAGGGGACCAACCACTATCTGCAATTCGACAACCCACAGATATTCGTAAATAATACAGAATAATAATTAAGGTATTGATCATTTACTTAAATGCTAACCTTTCCAATGATTTTGTTCATGGTTTGTTTTATGTTGGCATTTCGTGTGCATACTCTCTAAACTGTTTAGCAGAAAATGATAAAGTAGTTTTAGTAAATAGTAGGACAAATTATTAATATCGACAATTCTATCGCCACAATCGCACCCTCACATCATTAGCCGTAATGCCGAGAAGGAACGCGTGAAGTACAGCGTATGAGAAAACAATATGATTACTATATTTGGATTGCATTATATTAATCAAGTTCAATCCAAAAGCAATCAGATGCAGATTACATTATTTAAGTTTGTATTGTCAGTCTAATCTCTTCTGTCTTTGAACAAAACTATAAATAACAAAAAAACTTAGAAACTAGAAATTATAATTTGTTATTCGAGTTCAAAACGCGTGACGTTCCAAACTTAAAAATATTACCTGACGTGTATTATTTTATTGTAGATACCAAAGACTGGTTTTGTCTTATTTCAAATTTAATGAAATATAAAGTAGGTATCTAATAATTGTTAAAATAAGCGTTAAATAATTACTTCTATAATTACAATTACCATCAACTTAATTGTTCGGGTTTTTATTTGATCAAGTTATTTGACATAATTAAGGGTTTCTGAAATAAAATGTCTGTTTTTATATCTGTTTGATTCTTAGTTCCAGTTATAGCTAAAAACATTTTCGATGCTATTTTACAATTAATATCTTGGGTTTTAACTTCATATGTAAACTGTGTTTCGTCTCCTACGCCTACACCTCCGGCAAACACGTGAGCTTACTTACGTATGTAAGTGTATGTCAAATATTACTCAAAACGGCGCTATAAAACAACTTTTATTATAGCAGTATGTGTGCATATTAAATTAACGTATCTTCATTCTGAAGTTGCAGATAATTGTATCGGAATCAAGTTGTGTTCTCCGAGTCGCATTGTAAATAAGCGATTTGTTGATGTCGCGATCGCGCGCCAGTTCGGTTGAAGCTATTGACGCGTCTGGCTGTATAGAAGTATAAAACAGTGACATACAAAAGTGTGGTTTAAAAATGAATTTTATAATTCGACATATAACATGGACGAATGGAATGCGGATAAACCAATATGTGTTCGCAATTATTAGTGAGTTCTTTTTCCATTATATTTTATTTATTAATCTTACGTTTGTACCAATTATAATTTAAAAAGTTTATATAAGATGTTATTACTTTAAAATATCTGAAAATATTATTCACAAAATAATGAATACACATTCTTATCGACAAAGGTGACAAAAATATATACTAATTACCTACTTTAAATTGAAAAGTAAAATTTTGGGCACTAATTTATTTTGTAGATATATAACATAAATAATATTGTTGAAGGTATATGCAGAATTTAGCCAAAGAAGTTACTTTTTAAAAATATTACATCTTAGTAAAAATACAACAGAAGGTTTATTCATTTTATAAACAATGATTGCTATAATTATGCCCATAACTAAATTGTCAGTAATTGCCAGCAAAAATTACTTGCCTTATTACTTTAAAGTAATCTTCAGCTATAGCATATACCTATGCAGTAAATATACTTTTGAATGCGTACAGTTTAAAACTAGGTATATGCACAGAGACCTCAGAAAATAATAAATACAGAATGAACTTGTATTAATAAAGTAAATTATTTTGTTAATGAACGTGAAGATTAGGATTACGGCACATTACACGATGATAATTCATTAAACGATAGTTTAAATCGATTAATAGGTATAGTTATATATGTAATGGCGGTAGGTGAACAAATTTAGTTTTTGTAAATAAACTATACAGTACAATATAGTAAGGACATAATATTTTATATTTTTAACTTCTAAATAACTTATTTTCAAAGAATGTTTACTATTTTTACAGTATATTAAAAAAGAAAATCAACAGTAGCTAACTTTTTCAAAATATATTCAGCAATACAGTTTTCATAGAAAATAACTAATAATAAAGATATCTCGAAAAGTTTTGTTATAATTTTAATGATTATAATATGTTATTTATAAAAAGTCTAAATATAATATTGTGTTTTATTATTATAATATTGTGTTTTATTATTATAATACCGTGCCGTAATGAAATCGCTGTATAACAAGCTATGCCTCGTTATCAACAGTCCAAAACCGCTTACCAAATACGTTCTCTGAAACACACGAAATCATATGAAGCCCGAAAAATCTATCATTTTTAAGCTTAACAACTATATCATGTTGTAGGTAACATAGAATTTATATATATTTTATATCTACGTTTTATTTAGATCTACAGATGACACTGTTAACATTTGCAATAAACACTTTTCTTGGGATTTTGTATACGAACGTTGATAATAAGAAACTAGAACAACTTTTACAAGTATCAAGTTCAATTCGTGATTTAACTAATGATGTTTTTTTTATTTTATTAAAAGTGTTACGCCGCATATTTGAAACAAAAATCTACGTTACAATTCGTAGATGATACAAATTTGTTTTTCTATATCATCAGCGCATTCCTTTTCCTTTTGTTTATGGGACAACTTATTCATTAAGGAAGGCTCAATCCTTATATTGCGGTCACGTTATAAACATTGTATAATAGATAAAGACAAAGCATATTCAGAACCCGCACAATTTTTTGTGTGATATAGACATACACAGGCTACAGTTTGCTTGTTGTGCCATCCGTGCAGTCAATAATACCCATTACCGATCTTTGATATTTAATAAAAAATAGTAGGTAAAATGGTCGTAGGCTCCGTCAAAACTTGAAACAGTCAAATTCGGACCATTAATCACCTTGTTGACGAGATAAAATTCCAGTGAAAATCCTTAAGGATGCGGTGATCACAGTCTTTAGAATTTCTCAACTAGACGTTGTGCTCTTCTGTATATCTACCGTGAAAATTCATAACTCTTGACGCACTTCAATCCTCAAAACATTTGAATATCGATGTATCTTGCCAAACGTTTTTATTAGTTCAGCGACGTTTCAGCTAGAGGCACTTTAATAAAATGTACCTATAGAAACGATATGCCTTTTTTTGTCCTCGTTTATAATAACTACTAACCTTAGCACTGTTAATGCTTAAAAATAAATATCAGTAGACTAGTCTATTAGACAGTCTACCACAGAGGTTCTAGAACCTCTCATGTTGTTATGTTTACGAATGTTTGTAAGGACGTGTTTCCTCAATACTTGTAAACAGTCTTAAGATATCGGTATGTGTTTCGGTCTTTCTTCTTCTTTTCGTGTGGTTAGTGGACAACCTGTTGTCAAGAGTTGTTCAAGCCGCCCGTAGGCCTCTGACATGGTTTAACGACTGCTGTCAATTTGGCGACAACCAGGACCGACTTTTTACGTGCCCTCCGAAACACGGAGACGCTCAGATGAAATACCACTGCGGTCACCCATCTATAGACTGACCGCAACCAACGTTGCTTAACCTCGCTAATCATTTACCGATCAGTGAGTGCAACTGGCTATGAGCGCCTGTATTTCGGTAACTTTTGAGGATTGTGGGCCCAGATGTCGAACTAACATTCAGAATTTCATGCCATGCTCAGCACAAAAAGACTTACTACGCTACCACAAGAAGAGGCTTTAGTCTCGTTTCAAAATCCCCTAGATATTAAAGTTAGTAGAACAACAAATACCTATATGCTCGGCTGCAAATTTTGATAATTTGGAAGTATTTCCTTAGATTATTCCCGATTTCAGTGCGATTCACATTGTACTCTATAGTTTCGGTTAGTTGATTTCTATCAGAAAGTCGAGAAATGTGTACGGTAGACGGCATTACATATTAGGCAAAATATTAACAGAGCTAATCCTCTGTCCCTTTCGAGGAATGCAGCCTGTATTTGTGACCTTTTAACTATACATACATACAGACATAATATTCATTTACTACAAGTATCATAACTTTCAGTAGTCACACTTATAACCTACATCATCATTTACGATAGTGCTTTTTATCCCAATTATCGTCCAACGGTACTCATGTATGCTAACTAATAACCACATACGTGACAATGAAAATCAAAATGATGAAATTCCGGTACATTACAATACCTATATAGTACGGTAACGGTAAAAACGAGTGCAATGCCGACCCAGTCCGGTCGACTTATGGTTTTAAGAACACTGTTTTTGGACATTAATTTGAACTCGAAGCACGGATCTGTAGACTTAGTCTCCTCACTGTTATATAAATAAATTAGCAAGTGTCTTAACGGTAATTTTATTTCTTAAATGTTAGAAATATTTAAAGTATTTGAAAGACATACGTCGCTTTATTTATTTACAAACATACAATTAGTGGACACTGACTAAGAACAATTTTGGTGGATTATAAAAATAACTAGATTTTGCCCGCGGCTCCGCTCGCGTATATGTAAGTTATTTAAAATTTCTATCCCTCGGCAATAGTACTTTTACTGGATGAAAAGTAGGTAGGTGCCCTATAGTAAGTACATTGGATAGTTTTCATCCAGAAAATTTGAATACGAAATTTCACGAGGATCGATCGAGTAGTTATGGCGTGAAACCGTAACAAACAAACTCATATTCGCATTTATACAATAGTTAGGTTAGGATAGTCTGTGGGATTCGAACCCACAACACTCATCGCGGCGTCAGATGCGAGGTGAGTAGCAAGACACATCGGAATAAACGTAGGCCTGTAATTTCATTTAACAAACCTAAAAGTACGGAACAGTAAGTGGAACTGCAGCATCCGTATCACTGCTGCCTACCCTTGTATGTCTAGTAAATGATTTTACTTTGCCATAATTTGCTAGATTTTATATTATTTGGGTAAGTATCTACCCACGTTAAAAATGCATAAATTTATTTATTAATTTGATTTTTCAACTAAGTAACTATAAAAGTGAGTATAAAAGTATATTACTAAAGTTTTAGCACTATACAACCTCTCAATAAAATTTAGCTATGAATTACTCAATTTATACAAATACGAAATTTACATAATTTGTAAAGTAACATGGATATATAAACTCAAACTCAAAATCGTTATTTCCATGAATAATAAGACGCCGTTTGTCATCCATAATTAGCCATATACCGGTCCACCAAACACCCATACCTATAGCCCATATATTAGAATCCATACGTAGCAATAGTCCTACGCCTGCTGCGGCTAGTGCCGCTGTAGGTGTTCCATCACACCTTTGATTAAAACTCTCGAAGGGCCTCTCCACGTTGGACCCATGTCTCCGTGTAAGCCTCCCAAAGGGCCAGGTATTTTCTAATATAATATGTTAGAAAGTACCTGTGATAAGAGAAACACAAGATTAATAATATTCTATCACATACACGCAACATCATCTAGCCCAAACAAGCAGAGCTTGTACTATGGGTACTAGACAATGGATAAACATACATATATACTTTTTTTTTGTAAATACGTACATATTATACATAGAAACACCCAGACCAAGACAAACATCCATGTTATAATAATAAATAGGTATCATCAATAGGTACAATCGTTTCTTGCACACGTTTATTACTTACTAGTTTTGAGCGCGGCTCCGCCCGCGTGGTACTTACGTCAATAAAAAGTAGCCTATGTCCTTCCCCTGGTTTCAAACTATATCTGTACTAAATTTCATCTAAATCGGTTGAGTGGTTTAGCCGTGAAAAGGCAACAGACAGACAGATAGACAGAGTTACTTTCGAATTTATAATATTAGTAAGATTTTACGTTTACAATCAAATAATAAGAAAATAACTTTTAACCTATTGAGTCGTAGCGGCACACTGGTGGCCAGATACATTATTATATTTTTAATTACGTCTGGTATTCTAAGACTTGACAGACTACGAAGTATTATTTTGCGTCAAGAATCGAGGTATCACAGAAGTTATTTAATGTTTTTACGTTATACAAAGTTGTTAAACATTGCGCGTTACTGTGTATGAGTTTTATAAACGCAATTCTTCGTACATTTTTGTTTCAATAGCTATGACATGACTTCATAAGTCAGATCTAAACTATAGCCGTAATAACAAAGACTTTTAAATATACGTCGTAAGTATTATTATTATCTAGGTGTCCTGTGCTAAATAAAGCAAATAATTAAAACACTAAAACCTAGAATGAGTGCGTTTGTTACCTTGTCTCCTTTAATGCAAGGACGGATTTGACGTGATTTTATGCCGACTGCTTTGAATTTCTATCGAAGACAGACGGTTCCTGTGTAATAATTCTAAATTTAAGACTACGCGGCCGAACTTTAATATCATTGGTATTTTACGTTTAATCGAATGTTACACAATGATATAATACTATTTTTAACGATTTTGCCCTTCTAGACATCAATAACAATCTATGTAACATAATTTGTAATTAGGATTAGTCATACAATCATGTTGAATGAAAAGATAATGCCGATAAAAATGATGTTGTTAAACGCATAGGTTTGAGCCTTACGCAAACCGTCTTGAAATTTTGTAAGTACCGAAGGATAGTCAATCTCACTGATATTATAAATGTAAAAGGAGATGTTTTAAGTTTTGATGTTTGTTGTCATTTATGCGTAAACCATCGAACGGATTTGGATACAACTCGGCACCCAGATAATAATTCTAAATTAACAAGTAAAACTTTTTATCTCACGCCTAATACTTTGCGTTCGTTCTATGTGTCGAGGGTGAGAGCAGCGTTAGCTCAGTGGGAGACCAACAGACTGCAATACAGAGGGTCTCGGGGTCGAACCCACGTCGCGCACCTCTGACTTTCGAAAGTTATATGAATTTTCGAAATTATGTGCGTATTGATTGACAATTATCGCCTGCTCTGTGCCTCGGAGAGCACGTTAAGCCGTCGGTCCCGGCTGCCATGAATATCTATAGCAGTCGTTATTGGGGAAGTCGACACAAAAGATCCCACTGGGTCGAAGTGTAGCCGGTCTGTACTGACTGGCCCCCACACAAGATAAGATAAGATATGATGTATCGAGGGTATTTTTAAATATATACTGTATGAAGCCAGCATTGGTGTATTTATGGAGAAAGTCAGATAGGCCGTGCCTACCCTAGGATGTTAGGGTTTACCACAATTCTAAGGTTTTATGTAGACCTCTGATGTTGAAGTACAGGTCCTTAAAACAACTGATGTGCGAGATACGCCAATTGCAAATACGCCGGCTACGCAAGAGAGAAAGCACGCTATACCGTAGCAAAGATGAGCAAACCAGCTCAATTCAAAGTAAACAAATACTATTTCACAACCGTTGACATTATCACTCAGTATGCGCTTAGCGTATCATTATTGCAATCGTGTCCTTACACGTATTTTTATTAGGCCATAATAGCAAATGAAAAAACATATTAATTAGAAAAGGGTAAAACGGTCTCAAATATAATGTTCATATATCAACAACACCTTGAGGTGTCTTTGAAACAGGTTTTCAAAAAAACCCCTTTGTAATGTTAACAACCTCTAAAATGAACCTCTTTTAAATGTTAACCTCGTTTATAATGTTACTGCTGTTGCTTATACGAGACTCGTATTTGGCATTGTGACAAAATAATGATGTAGGTAATGTTTTACTAGAAGATAATGTTTTAACCACGTGGAATAATCTTACGATTATGTTTGCCTGCCTGTATCAATCTGGTTAGGATGTTTTGGAAGTATTATTGGATTTTCTATTTCTTAGTACATAGTACCAATGGAAGACGACAAGAGGGTCACTCCCTTTTAGGGCTCGGCATGAGGTCTCACGTTCGATACTCGAGTCGTGCATAGTGATTAGTCATCATCATATCAGCCCTGTATATAAAATGTCCCACTACTGGGCTCGGGGCTCTTTCCAGTGTGATAAGGTTTAGACCATAGTCCACCACGCGGGCCCAGTGCGGGTTGGCAGAATTCACATATCTTTAAGACCGTTATAGACAAGCCCCAAACATGCAGATTTACTCATGATGTTTCATTCACTGCATAAACGACCGATCATTAACAAATGAATACGCAAATAACTTCGGAAAGCCTTGGGATGGATCCCGAGACATCTACGTGGCAGTCCAACACGATCTCCCACTAGGCTGTTGTTTGTTGTATGTTTAGTATTATTCGATTTTTCTGTCAAGCCAGATTTCCATATTGGATTTTACTCGTAGCTTAGCTAGAAATAAAAATTATCTTATTAGTTCGATTAAAAAGATAGATAGTGCTTTGGTCGGTTTATGGTTTTCATTAAAAACATTTTATTAATGAAAACCATCATAGGCTAACCGCTGTGATAAAGGCAGGCTGTACCCATGATTATTTATTATATTTGTGGTATAGGAATATATCAAATGCTAAACTATCATAATTATTGTAATATAACAATAAGAAAGTATATTTAAAAAAAATATACAGTCACATAATTTAAATAACTAATTATATAATATTTGTTGCACCCATGTTTATTTTATTATCGTACGATGTATTAAGTAATAAATACCCAAATATACATAATATTTTAAATAATAAATTATTATATTACATTAATGTGTTAATAAGGCGAATATACAAACAAATACTTGACATGACTGCATGGATGGCGTAGTGAATGGTGGCCTCACCACTGCCACTGCGCCGAGTGTTGGGTTTGATTCCCACACGGGACAAATCTTTGTGTAATCTGCAAATGGTAATTCCGAGTCTGGGTGTTCTTTGTATCCGTTGTTTAAATGTTTGTAAAGTCCCCCGCGCTATAGGATACGTTACTAGTGCAGGACTTTCTTTTTAAAAGAAAAATCAAAAGGTTATAAATAATAAAAAAGATGAATAGATAAGGCATTGAACTTGCGATCGAGAGGTCGTGGGTTGGATCTCATCCATTACACTACTGACGTCAATCAACCAATAACACAAACATTATATAACTCTTAATACTAAGACTAAAAGATTACTAGCAATGTGCGTAGCCATGCCGCTTCATCTAATTTTACATCAGCTAGTTTTTGCTCTCGTCCTAACGGTGTATTAACAAGATGGTTATTGCATTATCTTGACCATTGCAAAAGTAAAGTATTTACATTTCAACTGGTTTAATCCTGTTTACAATAAAACCATATCGTATTTATCGCATACCTTTTATTCAAACGGTAAAAAATATTTCTTGTATGGTACATTCATAAAGTATTTGATGTATATAGTCTGGTATAAGTGTGCACTTAGGTGTACGACCGATCGTTAGGTATTGGTTTCGATACCTGGGTCAGTCAAATAGTTATGTGATATTTCTGATAAGTAATTCTTAGTAGCAGTACGGGTGTTTGGTAATCGATGCATTAGATAGCCTCTACTGCGAGACCGAGGTCACATATCTGCAGAAAAGTAGATGTGCACCTCTGCTTAGCCTCTCGGAAAAGTATGGACTTATATAATATAATATCTGTCCATCTGTTCTGTTTGTAAACAGTCTCACTACTGTACAGTATGAGGAATAGGCCATAGTTCTGGTAGACTAGTGTGGTCTCTACTCTCAATGCGGACTGGCACATCTTCGAGAACATAATTAAGATCGCTCTGACATGTAGGTTTTCACACGATGTTTTCCTTCACTATTAAAGCGAGTTATAATTAACTAGTAACATGCACATAGGTATATCTATATTAATATAATAAAGCTGAAGAATTAGCTAAGTAACTTCCAGTCGGATACGAAAATCATTTTATGCATTTGATAGCCCAATTTCTTGAGAAAGGCTTTACAATATGAAAGTGTAAGTGTGTTCGGTAGTGAAATAGTAAGCATAAACATATTTGATGATACGAATGATACCTTAAATATTTTCTAGTAATTAAAAAAGTGTTAAAGAAAAGAAAGATTTGATGATACGAATGATACCTTAAATATTTTCTAGTAATTAAAAAAGTGTTAAAAAGTGTTAAAGAAAAGGTTACATAGATCTTTTCTTTGTTACTTTACTTTTTAAAGATATCTATCAAATGTGGGTAAAAATTACTAGGTGTATTCTTAACCTCCCTGTTAAGCTTAGGTTGAGCTTGCGCGGGATGTTATTGAAATGCCGAGAGGAACGATTCTACTCGCGTCTCCGTTGTATGTTGTATACGACGGTGTTGTGGGTATTATTATTTTTCTCGCTTTCAACAATGTGGATTTCGAGTTGGTTAATGTCAATTATAGTGCAATTGCATTGATTGCTTGATTTGAACCATGGCCTCTTGATCGCAAGTACGATGATCCATTAGACTACTGCCACTTACAATCGCGTAAAAATGAAAATAAAACCCAAATCTATCAGACAGCAAGATGTAACAACAATAATATACAACGCTACAGTATGACTCACAATGTAGATAAGAACAGTATTAAAATGCGTTCCGTACGGTTTATGCAACCGAACAGGCCGTGGCGTCGCGACTCGTGGCCGTGAACTCAACGGTGATAAAGTGCTCGAAACTTCGGGTACGCAATTTTAGTACGATATAAACATCGCACAGGCTATTTAGTGTTGGATATGGGTGTTGGCCATGGCTTAGTAAGGCTAGCCTGAAGGAAACATAGGCGTATATGAGAGGAGGTCAAGCGGGTAGTGCCACACCAGAATTATCTGGAACCCACCCCAGGATGTCAGGTTCAATTCAAAATTATAAAGACACTCCTATAGTTTACTGGCCCAGCTCTTAATCAGTGAAAGCCTTGGTACAAACGTAGGCTTTCTAGAAACTGGTCACTCCTGGTAAATATCCTTAGGCCAATGAAGACGTCAGAATTATCTATGGCGACCTTATAATATGTTCTGTGACGGCGACAAATACATAATAAGGTCCTCATTTAAATTTTCACATAATATATAGGTATGTAGGGCAATTAAAAGCAAAAGGACTAGGTGAACGATCTCAGACTAGATATTTTAAACAAAATCTAGGTTACTAGTTCCCAAAATCGGCGAGCGTGCTTGCAGAATGTGAAAAAAGTAAATTAAGCAAAAAATATGTACATGCCAGAATGGCGCCGAGAGCAAGTAGCAACGTATCGTATTTTTTTAAGACTTCTACATTACTAGAAGACCTTACAAACATACAATTAACCAGTACATCCAGATTTAGAACAATACAAAATAGATCACATTTTGATTGCCCCGTGTAAGACTCAAACCTGGCGGCGACTACCGGCCGCTGCGTCACCTAAGCAGTCAATTTTACAATGAAAGTATCATAATTGTCTGTCGTATGGGCCACCTGTAATGATGGATAAGTGTGTGAGTAAATAAATAAATAAATAATTATTAATATATTTTAATTATAATATAATAAATAAGTATCATAGTTGCCACTGACACTCGCGGTTTGTTTTTAATATGACAAGCGGGGGGCGTCTCCAATAGGACCACGGACCAGGAACGAGTTTCGTGTTCTGTGCTAATAATTATTGCGTTTATGACAAAACCCAAAGTCAAATGAAAACCAGTCTATTTAATATTAAAATGATAATATGATTATAATATAAACTTTATAACAATGGATTCTAAAATATAGAACCAGTTTTATTTCCGTGTGTTACTCACACGTAAAAAAATATGTTGATGAGTAGATGTTATGCAAGCATATACATATATGTAGTTTTTTAAATAATATACAATTATTTTTTAATAGAATATATACTCTTTATTTTACAGCGATAACAAAATTAAAAATTTACAAATATAAAGGTACAGAATGTACAAAGGACCCGTATCACCATAAGAAATATTTTACCAGAAATCTTGATAAGAATGATGTTAAATAAATTAAAAGGTTTTTAATAAAAGGCACCCAATCCTGTTTTTGGGTGACGTCATAAAATAGCATCACGCCGTTTATCGCGGAAGGATTAAGCAGAGGCATATCACACCCACACCTGTGCCCACACGTCGCTTCGTTTCGACACTGCTGCACTGCGGCATGCACGAATAGCGTAGTGATTTAAGTGGTCACGTTATACCAGCCACTACGCCCAGTGTTTTGGATTCGACTCCTACATGGATCAACAAATTGTAGATTACATAAATTCTGGGTGACTTTTGTAACCGTTGTTTGAGGTTTGTAAAGTCCCCGTGACACAGGAATTATTCCTACTGCGGGAGTTGTATTTTTAAACATAATAAACAAGAATAAGCATCACGAAATAAAGACGTCTAATAAATTTGTTGACAGAAGAGCTACTGAACATTTTGCTTCCCAAAAGGCTCACCGTCATACGTACGACATCGGAATTCAAACCGCAATTATATATTATATACAACAATGCAAATGTGTTAAATAGAAATCAATGTAAACACTTAATCTAGGTAATTACACGTAAACGCCAATATTTTAAAACATCGCTGCTAGCATATTTTAATTTATTTAAATGTATACATATCTTAACAAATTGACAAGTCGTTTTGCGGGCTTGCACACAATTTACACACCAAAGATTCATCGCTATCAAATTTATATTATAGGAATGCATAGACAAGTCAAAATTTAAAAAAAGAACATTTCTTTATATATCCTTTTTATTTTTAAAATTAATTGCTATCTAGAAAGCTCTATCCATATAGTTTTTAATAAAACGATTATAAATTATAATGTAAACTCTAGAAAAACCTACAATTATCGATCTAGGTCACAATTATGAACAGGTTATAAACAAAATAAATACGGATGGCGCCAGATTTCTATGCGGCCATTTTAAGTTTGTCAAATAAGTTTTTAAATTCTCTTGATAGGTGAAAGTGGTGGTATATAGTATATCGAGATTTTATAACGAAATTCCTTACATTCTTCATACTGTGTCACCTTTGTGTGTAAAATCGTGTATTATACAAATACAAGGTAGGTCAACGAACTCGTCATGGTGCCATTGATAATATTTTCACTGTCTCTTATTTTTTCTATATTTGATTGGTAGATGAGAAAGTATGACTCAATAAATGATCAAGTTGTTTATTGAAGGTCATTAATAATTTTGTTTTGTTTATGATGCTTAGTAAAATAACTTGACCAGTAGAGAACTAAAACTGGCATTAGACCATAATTCGTGGCGATGGTGGACTGCGGGTTCGCAGACTTTGACAGTGAAATTATTATTTTTACAGGTCAATCCTAACAATTACATATAAAGTACACTTATAAATATTTTGCCGAATTGGGTTACAGGTTATCATACTTGTTCCAAGAGAAAATGTACTAACATACAATTTTTAGTTCAATAATTTTACATCATATTATAAACTAAAGAGAAAAGTAAAATACTTAAATGCCTAAGGTGCCTTGGGATCGTACTTTAAACATCTATCTGACAGACCAACAATCTTCCTACTAAGCTAATTCCCTAATTGTTATCATGCAAATTTTCTCCATATTTTTACACAATTGCATTGTGTTTTCAAAGCGAAAAGTAATTAATTGCTTGATAAAGTAATTAAATATTTTCTGAAGAAATTATTGCAATGCAGTACATTTTAATAATTAACTTTGATAGCCAGCTGTTAAATGTCTGTTTAATAGTCTATATTAAATTAATTTCATTGAACTTTAGTTTTCTTAGGGCTCCGTTTCTTTGAAGGTGAATCGAAATCTCTGTAGGATCTTCTACGTCTGATAGGCTGTCTATTCTTGCATCGTCTAGACTCTGTATATCAGATATTAGAATATTTAAGTAAACTGTATCCGTATTTATAGGAACCATGACAACCGAGACTGAGTATTTGTAGGTACATTGACAATGTCCATCTACAAGTAAATCAGCAAAGTTTAAATAATACTTGCCAGTCATGGCTAGAAATCTCAAAATATTGGATTCATCAACATAAGTTGCAGCTAACCCTCAACCACCAGATGGGCCGACGGCTGGTCAGCCACTGACGGCAATAAAAAAGTAAATATAAATAACCAAATAAAAAAATACGTAGTTTACGGTAGGAACTACCAAGTGAATGCAATTGTTGTGCATACGGATTTGATTCGCAAGTTGGCCTTTATCTTTTGAGTTTTCTATCAACATATTCTCAGATATAGCACGCAGCTTGAAACTGTCTTTTCTTTCTATTTCGTGGGTCCTAAAAGTTTGGCGAAATGTGGGTATAACTATAATATAGACGTCTGTCTGCCATTTCTGTAAATAGGCGTGAGACTAAGGAACTTCTTGACGCAAGTTTTACCCTCCAGGGGGTTGCCGGCTCGCATCCGAGCCGGCCGATTTGAACCCTCTTTGGGTTGCCAGCTCGCATGCGAGCCACCAAATTCGATAACGTAAATATAGGGCCGGCCTCGTGAAGTTAATGGCTTACGTAAGCGCAACTATGGACAGGTTACTCACACTTAACCGTCTTGCATCTTTTATATTATGTGTGTATTTGGCAATACTCAGTGAGTTTATAATAACTGCGTTGTGTCTGTAAACGCTGGCATATTAATCATATTAAATACAATTGTAATATTTAAACAAATTATATAGTGGGTCATCCTTGTTTATATTGTATAAAAATATAACAGAAAATTTTAAACGCACATGCTCGGATGCTTTATGTGTTGCATTTATTTATACCTATACCTGTTTGAACTCTTGACGTGTCGATCAAGTTGTACTGGCCAAGGTCACAAGCAGAGAGACGCGGCGATGCTAGGCTTACATTTATACAATATATATGCTCCTTAATCCACATTTTAACATCTCATGTTTCTTTGTTTTTAACACGCTTTTATTAGCTTAGTATGTGCTTATGAACCTATGTAACGGAATCTTTGAATGTGATTTTCACCCAATTAAACTACTATATACGGATTCTATCGCGTTGTTTATTTATCACTGTATTACAAAATTTTGAAAATATTACACTACTACTACTATTGATTTTATTTTACTAATTTATAAGCTAATAAAATTATTTAAACTATTAAATCTATTTATTTTTGATTTACACTTTCCCCGACGTTTCGGTTGCTTTTCAGCAGCCATGGTCACGTCGGGGAAAGTGTAAATCAAAAATAAATAGATTTAATAGTTTAAATAATTTTATTAGCTTATAAATTAGTAAAATAAAATCAATAGTAGTAGTAGTGTAATATTTTCAAAATTTTGTAATACAGTGATAAATAAACAACGCGATAGAATCCGTATATAGTAGTTTAATTTCAATGAATAACATTCGCGTAAACAGAAGACAATATTATGATTTTCACCCCTTTCAAACCGACGGATTAATTTGAAACTTTGCACACTTATCGAGGACCGATGACAATACAACAATTTAGAAAAATAAATAATAGTTAAAAAAATAAAAATTATTAAGAGTTTAAAAAGAACTAAAAAGCACGCTTGAGTAAAAAAGTAAAAAATAATTTAATAATTTTAATGTAAAAAAGCGTGGAGTGATTTCTAAGATATTTTGATAACCCTCTACTTTTTTAATAAAGCGTGTGATTTAGTTTTTTAAACTATTATTTATTTTTATTTTTTAAACGATTATTTATTTTTTTTCTTTTTAAAAAGACAACTCCTGTACTAGGAGTTATCCTGTATCACGGGGGACTTTACAAGCATTCAAACAACGGACACAAAGAATACCCAGAATCGAAAACTATTTGTAAATCACACAACTTTTTGTCCCTTGTGGGGGAGGATCGAGCCCACAACACTCGGCGCAGTGGCAGACGGCCACTTATCTAAGCCACTACGCCATCCGAGCACTCATTCTTACGGAAACGCATTACTAGATAAAAATCCTATATATTTCTCCAGATACAGTTTATCCGTGTGCCAAATTTAATTCAAATATGTTTAACGGTTTACGCGTGACTGAGTAACAAAGATTCAAACATCTCCATAAACATTCACATTGATAATATTAGTAGGTTTTAGGTAAACACGTATTCGTATTTAAATAGTAATAGCAATGTAGTTTCTAATATTATTTATTTTATACTAAAGCCGGCTATTAAATCTATGGCTCGATTGGCAAGCGGTTACCGTAGCCTATAATATAGCTTGCGGGAGAACTGCCCGCCACCCGATCATCACAGGTCCGAGATGCGGCGTGCGTGTTCCCACGCGCGCCTCTGTTTCGTGTTTCCTTCCCCCTTAAGGGGGGACAGTAGGGCTTTAAATGTAGTGGTGCCCAAAGGGTAGTCTTGTGTAGTGGCCTGCCGTTTCATACGGCGGGGCGAAACCTTGGCGGTGTCGCGACTGCATGTGAAAGTGATTCGCGCGGCCCCGCCGATTGCGGTTTTGTCGAGGAACACCTTGGTAGGTTTAGTCGGTATTCCGGGAGGTACATTATTCTTCTTATTCCATCTTTTCTTTTATCCCGGTGCGTCCGACATAACCTCTCCGCACGCCCTCGCGAGGGGGTATGCATCAATGAATTCCCCCACGTAAAAAAGGCCTATTATAGCTTGTCATACTTTCGCTAGTTAGTTACCAACCCTTCAGATAAAGAATCACAATACTATATTTAGTCTTACGTTTACGCGAATATTACACATTGAAATTAAACTACTTAATGCGGATGTTATCACGTTCTTTATTTATTTTAAAATACTATTATTACATAATTTAACGACCTCGATGGCGTAGTAGTTAGTGTAACCGACTGCCACGCCTGAGATCGCGCGTTCGATTCCCGCACAAGTCAAACATTTGTGTGCATGAACATGAATGTTTGTCTTGGTCTGGGTGTTTCTATGAATAATATCTATGTATTTACAAAAAAAAGTATATATGTATGTTAATCCATTGTCTAGTTAGTATCCATAGTACAAGCTCTGCTTAGTTTGGGCTAGATGGTGTTGTGTGTATGTGGTAGAATATTATTATTATAATTTTGAAACTTTAAGCTACTATTGTTAAGCATTATTACTAGTTACTGTTGACTTTAAGCTTTTTAAATTATAGCATTGTCGCCGAAGTACCCTAGAGTCCTACTCTTCCCAGGAACTCATCATAATTACGAACTTTCGAAGTTAAATCCCTGGTCGAATTGCTACAGTACATACTACTCCTACGTTTATTCCATTGTACCCAGGATTGCCACCTTTATTTTGAACAAATAGTAGTAGTATATATAGTACCTGAGTTTAAAAAAAATTCAATCCCCAAAAATAAAGTATTATTTATTTCACCAGCTTTTTGTTACCATATTTTTGTTCATACTAGTAACATCTAAGAAATATTTATTATTAAGGAACGATGTGTATATTAGGATAGTTTTTATTTAAATCCAATTTAGGAAATCTCTATAGCGTTGGTAAACAATTAAATAAAACCTGTAAATGCTGTCATAGGTTAAATAAAGTCGGGCACGCCAAGATCGTGGCGGTAAATCCCGTTTTTGAAGTGTCTGGAGTGGTGGCATGGCGCCCTCACCTTCCGGCTGACACAGGTAATGACTGGCTACGGTTGTTTTGTTTAGTTCTTGTATCGCATAGGCCGGCAAGAGACGCCCGGATGTCATCACTGCGGTGATTGCCGCGGTGTTGTTGTGGATACGGCGCTGCACACTTTGGCGAATTACCCCGCCTGGGCATCGCAGCGCCGGCGCCGTGCGCCGTGAGTTGATCGCGGTAGTCGGTATGCACTCTTGCTTCCGGCCGTAGTTCAATCTATGGTCCGGAGCGAGAGGTCGGGGAACGCCGTCGCCTCTCTCTGTGAGGAAGTCATGTCCATCAAAGAGACGGCGGAGCGAGAGCGCTTAAATCCTCTCCCCAAGCCGCAGGGCGCGAGATGACCTCCAGCCACTGCTCGCCACCCTATCAGCACGAGGTCCGCGAGGCGGCGTACGTATTCCCTCGCGCGCCTTTGAGTCGTGTTTTTGTCCATCCACAAGGGGACAGTAGAGGAAGTGCGTTATGTAGTGACCTGCCGTTTCACACGGCGAGCCGAAACCTCGGCGGGGTCGCGATTGCATGTGAAAGCGGCTCCGCCGTCTATGGTTATGTCGAGGAACACCGTGCGTCAAAGCATAACCCAAGTAAAAAAAAATTAATTAAAGTATTTTCTTTCTCATACTTTATTTTCCTAATAAAGTACGTTTACCTGAAATAACGTACAATACTTTATAATAAAGTACGGCTGGCAACCCTAAATATATCGACCTCACAAAAGATCACTTTGTACCCGTCACTAATGCTTAAGAAGTAGTTTTTAAATAAAATATTCATTTAAATGCTAAAGAACTGGTTATAATACGTTACAGCCGATGTTTTTGAGATAAAGATTTAATACATACATGCATTCTAACAAAAGCATGCTAAAAGAATATATTATTATCAAGTAGTAAAAATATCAGGTTTCTTTAAATGCGTTTGTATAATAAGCGGTTTTAGTTATTCACTAAGTACTTTGTTGTTTTTCCTTGTATTTAAAAATATATCTTGACTAGCTTTTACTCGCGCTTCGCTGAGGAACAGTATATTTTTCTGGGAGCATGGTACCATATGTACATTTCTGTACCACTGTGAATGTGTATACAAAAGGAGATTGTTCTTATTTGCCCCAAGACCAACAATTTAAATTAGATAAAAAAAAATATTATATTTTCATACACTTATTACCGCTTTACGTATCAAAAGGACACTGCGTTCTTTATTTAATATTTAAAAGCATCGGAACAAAGAACATCTAAGATGCCGCCAACTTCGACATTTTACTTAGACACCGATACATGTTGGTTAGCGATGTCCATTCTTAATTTTTATCGACTCGACTTGTTATTCTTAATTTATTTAGTTATATTAAAATTATTTATAAGTCTTTCCATCTAAGAAAATTAACAGATATTTACAACAATAAGATGGCAGTGTAATATCCTGATATAGTTACATAAGTTTGGAGAAAATATAATAATAATAATAATAATTTATTTCCAATAACAAATTACAGTTTAAGATAATATAATATATTAATATACTATTATTATATTTATATTAATTCATAATATAATACGAGAACTTGCTTCTATTTCCAAAAACGCCCACACTAGGCTAAGCCTGTCCAGTGGGAAGCTTATAAGTACAAATTAACAGTATCTGTAAAAGTGACGGTATATAATGACAGCAATCTTAACAATTAGCATGCATTAAATTAAAACAAATATAGATAAAAATGAAATAACAACAATAATTAATTCTAATATCATAAAATATATTATTATTATTTATTTATTTATGCGATACTATTTTATTTACATTATACAATTATTTTGGCTCACACTGAATATAAAACAATATTTTACAATAATCTTTTTATTTTATTGATACCTTTTTAAAAAGTTTTCTGTATAGCCATGTCAACAAAAGTTTCTGTAAATTTGACTTTGCTTAACGGATCGTTAATTTTGACAGATTGTGGATTTTATTTATTCTTTTATACACAAAAGGTGTCATGTATGCACAAAAACGTTGTGCGAACTTTGAGTTTACAGTGGGAAGAGGAAGTTTGTAAACGCGTTTCTTGATCATGTTTTCAAAGTAACTAGAGGTTAATACTTCTCTATGGGTTAAAAGAATATTTTTTAGGATATATAGCCATATTTTATTATTACCGAATTCCGTATATCTGTATGTAATATAATGAAGCGACATGCACAGCCATACCTATTCAAAATCAAAATGATACCTAGGCACAATCAATTGTTATTTATATAATTTTCTTTTAAAATATATTGATTCAAAATTTGAAGAAAAATTCCAGTAAATGGAAATACCTATTTCTTTGATTTCCGTCATAGTGTCAATACTCAATAACTCAATCAATACTGTGAATCTCTGCTACACTCGCCGTACGCGCATAATGATTGATTACATTCAATCAGTCAATTCAGCACACTGCAGTCCAATGTTGGACATAGGCCTCCCATTCTTTAGGTAGAATTACTTCTATGTAATCGGACAGGCAACAATAATAAAGCATATTACAATTCGTTAACCGCGTGCCGGCACTGCCGGCATGATCGCGCCGCTTAAGAGACATAACCTCAAAATCTTAGTTTTAATTTTAAACAAATCTTATTTTCCGTAGTGTTCGTCAAAAAATGTTGTTTTCGTGAGCATATTGGAGTATTATAGAACACGTAGATAATTCTTCTTCGCATTTGGTTCTGGGGCAAACGATGTATGGACAAGAAGCAATCTCCTTTCATAGTGATCGATTGAGTAGTTACGACGTAAAATTGAAACAAACAATCAAACTCACATTCGTATTTATAATATTTTTTTTTATCGTGACACTGCTAAGTGATTGTAACGGACCTGATGGAAAGCCCAATTACAGTCCAGAGACAGTGACGAAGAGGAGAAGATAGATGTCTTCTAGTCGTCGTCAGTGTCAGGCCAGTCTGACCAGATGCTTCTTCACACTACGTTTGAAGGACCCAATGTCATAGAAGGGAGGGAACACATGAGCCGGAAGACTGTTCCAAAGTTGTATGGTACGGCATAAAAAGGAATTAAATATAAGTTAGGATAGTAATGTTGATTGCTCTATTTAAATAAATAAATGTCAATATCATTTCTAGACGTCACAGAAGCAAGTCTTGCCCCATAATTATAAACAATTATCATATAAAATACAAAAACTTGATAAAAAAATAACAAGATATTTGCTAGTTTTGATTTGAATTGGACTAAAGATATATAGTCATAGGTGTGTCAAATTAAATCACTTCCTTGTCTACGTAAAACTAATGATAATTATGATGCCGATTAGTTTAAGGTGCGGTTTTGTTTTTTGCGAACAACGCCGCGATTATTTCAGAATTATAAACGATTTAGTATTTATTGCCAAATAAGGTTGATTTTTATTGTCTGAGATGGTAGACCAGCCAATGGCTCCTTTGATTTATTCTGCCATTGAGTGTTAGCGTTTACCAAGCTTTTTAAAAACTTTGGCTATTAAGGCGATTAATAAATATACCAAATATCATGTGATCACAAAATCACGCACGGGACAAATAAAAATTTTCAAAAAGTTATTTTGTAATGTTTCATAATAATGTTTTTAGTTATACCAATAAAAGAACACAAATTACAGAAAGACTTGAAGTCTTTACAGATATGTAGGTATATGCCAAACAAAACCAAATGAAAAGTAAAGGAAACGGGCAGCATTGGGCCTGACGTTACACAAATGAAATATTTATCAAAATACTTTATTCTATTTTTCATCCTTAATCTCAAAATATTTCAGCGATTGTCAATGGGATTTATCTAAATTAAATAAAATAAACAACATATTGATAATTCCGCATTATTACCGGAAAACTAATAAATGTACGCGCGATAATGTTGCCATGTGAATTAAATAGTTAGAAGAATAAGCATGCTTTATTTAAATAACGGTATTTTTGAGTTTCATCTGGATAGATTATCATCTAAGTAGGTAAATAAATAATAATAAAATAGAACAGAACAAATTATTAAATAATATAATTATTTATTCAATCATTGCGTATTTATAAAATATGATCTAAGTTTTTTTTTACTGGCAACTGGAAAATCGATTTTGACGTTCATACATCAAAAGTCAAAACAAACAATTCGCTTGTTGCTCTTGCGCAGTGAATACTTTCCGTTATGGTTTTTCGTGTTTGTGTGGTGATTTGTGTTTGGTGTCTTTATTTAACGACTTCGGCTATGTGTACTGGACTGACGAGACTTAGTTATATAGTAGTTGACAGCTCTCTTATAGGTAGGGAAGCAATACAGCATTATTATTGCAACTGTGTTGTAGGAAAGAGAACTGTAGGTTGCTGTTGCCATGTAATGTCCATAATATGGTACCTTGGTTGGGCAAGGTATCAAAATAATTTAGTACCGCCTGCACAATTTCTAAATGATTTATTGATTATTTATGATGAAGAATAAATGAAAAGAAATAATGTGTGTTTTATTAGTTGTCCCTCAAACGCCCGTAGTTTGTATACTGTTTCTCGTAATATATTACATATGTAGGCATATGTCTATCAACTTAATAGTTATATTTTTGGACAAAAAGAGGAAAGTACTGTCTATATTTTCTCGACTTAAAAAACGCCTTCGACGCAGTCTCTATTCCCAACCTTATCAAAAAACTTGAGGAGTTGGGTGTTCGTGACTTACCGCTCCGCATTTTTATCGACTACCTAAAAAATAGAACTCTATGCGTTAAAGTGGATAATTACCTTAGTGATGCACTTCCTGTCTCTTTTGGTGTACCTCAAGGTAGTGTGACTGGGCCAACTCTCTTTCTCATATATGTCAATCAGTTGTGTAATCTAAAACTTCCAAATGGTAAAGTGACTGCCTTTGCAGATGATACCGTCCTTACCTTTACGGGTGACACCTGGCATGACACTTTCAAGGCTGCACAGTCAGGACTAGATACCCTACTGAATTGGCTGAATACCCACTTACTCACCCTCAATACGGAGAAAACAAAAATTCTCACGTTTTCATTAAAACAGTCCACTCAACCTTCTAACTCTTTCGTTTTGAAAGCACACTCTTGCCCATCTCCCAATACTGTTTCTTGCCGCTGCCCCAATCTTGAACGCTTGCAAACAATTAATCATATCTTGGGGTCACTCTCGACAGCAACTTAACCTTCACAGCCCACATAGACCTACTTACTTCTAGGATCAGGAAAATGATTTTTGTATTTAAAACTCTCCGCAACTATTTACTATGCTCTCTGTCAATCGTTGTTAGAATATTGCGTTACTTCTTGGGGTGGGGTTCCCAAAAGTAATATCCTTAAGTTGGAAAGAGCCCAAAGAGCAGTATTAAAGGTATCTACCTTCCGTCCGTTACTCTATCCTACAGAAGACCTATACAAGTGTTGCAAAGTCCTCACCGTGAGGCAGCTATTTGTTCTAAACACTGTAGTTTCACAACACCATGACACTCCTTACGAGATAATTACTAGGAGACGGAAGGACATAATTTTCCGACCATTCAAATGCAACTTCTCTTTCTACAAAAGATTTATTTGCTTTCAAGGACCTCGTCTATACAATAAACTTAACAAAACACATAATATTTATCCTTTGCACACAAACTCCCTTAAAAAACTAATTACCACATATTTACTGCAACTTAACTATAGTGACACAGAGCAACTCCTTCTCTGACATACTCACTCAAACACTCAAACACACACACACACACACACACTGCACAGCACTTAAGGGCTGCCGCTATATTACTGTCGCTTGCTTGATATATATATTTTTTATTTTTTTGTTACTTTGTTTTAGTTTCATTTTTGCTAATTTGTATGTAATCGAACGCTTATATAACGCTAGTATCACATCAAATATTATACGGGTTGGGACTGGTACTTTTAATACAAGTTATTCTATAACTTAGCAAGGTACCTGTTACGACAAACATAAACATATTTGTCAACTAAATTATATATTGTGTAAACAAGTGAATATGTATTTATGTTTATATAAGTGTTAATTGTGTTTATGCAAATAAATAAATTATTCACATTTATTCATTAATTATCAATAAAAATTACATTTTTAAATATATAATCATAAAAAAACACATTTAAAAATATAAAAATTATGGATGCCCACCGACATCGAGACAAGGTCCAAGCTGTCGGTGGTTAGGGGTCCAGAGAGAGGAATCTCCTCACTATGCGTGCCGTATTGAGGAGAACCGCCTTCTGCATCTGACCCTTGACCCAAGCACCTAACGCGAGCCTCTTAAGATGTTGGTCGAGGCTCTTGGCTATTAGACCGTTTACCGTAACGACTATCGGTACAATGATTGCCGAGTCCACATCCCACATATCGACAACCTCGTGTGCTAAGTCCAGGTATTTTAGTTCTTTTTCCTTCTCAGCTTTCACGAGGTTGCCATCATGAGGGATGGTAATATCGACAATCATTGCACGGCGCTCTGATCGATCTATTACCACAATATCAGGCTTGTTGGCAACAACAGTCCTGTCTGTGATAATAGATCGATCCCAATACAGTGTGATATGGTCCTTTTCGAGAACCGGTTCCGCTACATACCTGTAGTAAGGCACCTCGACCTCTACAAGTTTGTACTTCAGAGCAAGTTGCTGATGGATAATTCTGGCTACTTGGTTATGTCTGTGCAAGTACTCGCCGTTAGCAAGACGAGAACAACCGGAAACTATATGCCTGAGGAATTCACCGGGTTGGTGGCACGCCCGACATATGTCAATCGTACCATCCCTCAGGATATATTTCCGGTAGTTATTCGTCTTGATAACTTCGTCCATAACTGCACAGACAAACCCTTCGGTTTCCCCAAAGATGTCACCGAAGCGTAGCCAGTTCACGGAGGCGAGAACGTCTACATCAGGTCCACATAGGGCCTTGTAGAACCTACCGTGAAGCTCCTTGCTCTGCCATACACTCTTGCGGTCGTCAATGCTTAGTACTATAGGGATGCGCCAGTTCTCTTTAGCCAGATTAAGCGGGGTGAGTCCGTTATCCACTGCGATAACATCACGGTGCATATCCACGTTCGCTTGAAGAAAATATTCTCTAAGGTTGCACACCTCACGATTATGGAGGGTTTTGGCATTTAGAAAACCTCGACCCCCACATTTCCGCGGGACGTACAACCTCATCACAGAGGAACGAGGATGATGCATTCGGTATGCCGTCAACAGTGTACGGACCTTCCTGTCCAGGGCATCTAACTCAGTCTGAGTCCACTTAAGTATGCCAAAGGAGTATAAAAGAAGCGGCATGACCCAAGCGTTAAAAGCGCGCACCTTGTTGCCGCCTGATAAAAGACTGTTAAGTACTTTTCTCAGGCGACCAAAAAAGCGCTCATTCAACGATCGTTTCATGTCCGCTTCATTTATACCTAAAGCTTGTGACATACCCAAGTATTTGTAGGTATCAGTAATGAGAAGTGATCTTAGGTTAATGGAATCTGAAAGTTCAATGCTCTCAGATTCCACCATCCTTCCTTCCTTTACATGCATGACTGCACATTTATCCACACCAAACTCCATGTTGATAGATTTACTAAAGCAATCAGTTACTCTTAGTAAGTCTATCAAATGTGAATCAGTGCGGGCAAACAGCTTTAAATCATCCATGTATAGCAAGTGTGATACGACCTGACCGCCTCTCTTTAACCTGTAACCTAGCCCTGAACCCTCTAGTAATGTACTGAGAGGGTTCAACGCTAGGCAAAACCACAGAGGACTCAGACTGTCGCCCTGAAATATACCTCGCTTAATCTGTATTAGCTCGCTGGTCACCTGGGTCTGTCGACACCCTGGATAGTAAAGAGCCGTTTTCCATTGCCGCATACATAAGTTCAAGAAGGTGCATAGAGTTGTATTTACTTTATACAGCTCCAGCACCCTCAAGAGCCACGTATGCGGCACCGAATCGAACGCTTTCTTGTAATCTATCCAACATGTCGCCAGACTCTTGTGATTACGGCGAACCTGTTGGCTAATGGCCATATCAATGAGGAGGAGTTCCTTCGTACCACGAGCCCCCTTCCTACAACCATTCTGAGAGGCCGACATAATAGAATTGATTTCAATATGTTTTGAAATTTTGGCTCTCAGAATAGACGTAAGAAGCTTATAGACCGATGGTAAGCAGGTGATCGGTCTATAATTTCCAGGCTCGTGAGTGCTACCTGCTTTGTGGAGCAGGTGCGTAACTCCTGTGGTCATAAAATCTGGCAACGACCCAGATTCTACGGTTGATTGAAACTGCGATGCCAAGCAAGCATGCGAACTACGTAGCCACTTCAACCAGAAGTTATGCAGCCCGTCCGGACCTGGAGACTTCCAATTTGATAACGAACGGACTGCACTAGTAACATCCTGGTCTTCAATGACTACGTCTTCCATCTCTGGAATTTGTTCAACCGCTCGCTCGACATCACGGATCCAATCGCCCTCTGTGTGGCCCATGGGCACCGACCAGATGCTACGCCAAAAGGTATTTGTGGTATCAGCATCCGGCAGCCGCCCACCAGTCACATATTGATCCGGTCGTTCCCAGCTTCTATAAACACGTCTCTGGTCTCTTTGAAATGTGTAATTCACGGTATACCGGTTCACGCGTTTTTTATATCTGCGCAAACGGTTTGCCCACGCATAAACTTTCTGCTTCAGGAAGTCCATGCGCTCTGTGACCCGAGATGTATAGTCTTGTGGGCTGGTGTCAGTTCCCAAGAAAGCTCGACTCACAAAGCGCATCACTCTAGGGCGAGTATTGCCCTCCCTGAAGCAGATTAGTTTACCAATAAGTGCCCTTGCCTCAGCGATACGACGTTCAATCCTGCATTGCCATGCCGGAGCAGCTTTTCGCCATACAGCAGTGTCGTTTAAAGGGAACTTGACGCCTGCTGTACGACATGCCACTACAGCAGCACAATACAGGATTGAATGGGTATCACTGAGATTCTCGCTATTCTCTAAATAACTAGGCAGTAGCGAGTCAAGGGCACCTACCAATGCCATATTTTATATATGCGTAGGCAACCGCGGCAGTCGAGGCCTAATAGTATGGGGTGTGTACCGATATTCCCGAATCGCACATTCCAAAGCTACCCTTACCTCATCATTGTACTGGATGCTTACATTATTAGTCATATCATCCTCATCCTCGCTGGTAATGTTTTGGGGCAACGATGTAACACTACTTGTTGTTACACCAGGATGGACGTGAATGGCACGACTCGAACGTAAACACTCTGAGCGAAGCCTATCAAGTACGTTATCATCCAGCATCCGATTGCGCTGGATAACTCGCACTTGATCCGATAGTCGTTGTGCCGTGACGTTGAAGCCTGGTTCAAGAGCCTGAAACAGAGGCAGCATTCGATTACGATACGCACTGAGGTTGGTTCCTCCCTCTGTAGCCACAAAATATGCCCGCATGACGTTTTCATTTATTGACCTCGTCCATCTCATGCGGCGCACATCACCACCGACAGCGGGGGCCCTGTTCGAGGCCGGCGGGCCTCGGGGTCCCAAGCAGGACGGTGGCCGGCGTCTCCCCTGCCGACGTACAGGTGTTGGCGACGTCGGCGGGGAGAAATACTCGTCGCTTGATGAGCTCAACGCCTCACTGCCCGTCGTAGTCGCGGGTGCAGGTACCGACGACTGCGAGGCGGAGCTGAGCGACGAGTCCGGGGGTCTCCTTTGTGCTAATGCTCTGGCTCTTGTTAGCATTTGATCAAAATATATACATTAAATGATGATGTAGTGACACCACTACATCATCATTTAATTTATATATTTTTCATTTTGACATGTGTTGTCATTATGACCGATTTTACTTGTTTTGTACTGTTCTTTATGGTTGTATTATTTTAAAATTGAGACTTATTATGTTGAATTATGTTTATTATGTTGAAATTGTGGCCAAATTATTATATATTTTTATGGAGTTATAGAGAGCTGAAAATTTTGTAAAATGACACATATGCTGGTGTTGCCATTATATTATTATTATTATTATTTTGTTCTTAATAATCTAATCTAGTTATAGATAAGCTCTAAATTAAACTGAAACAAACTTATCCTAAGTTTTTGCCATTAAACAAGGTATAAAAGTCTATTTTGTACATAATGTTTCACAGCCTCTAATTAGCTACTCCCATTGAAATCTCGCATTTTTATTTTTATTTTGTAAATGTTATTGTGTTATCTACAAAATAAAATAGTTATCATTTTTGTAACGTTAGGCCCAAGGTTCTATGGAAGTTCGCCCGTCTCCTTTGTAAGCAAGATTAATAATTACGGCCTATTTTATTTGTAGGTTTTTATATGAAGATTTGTTTTTAAGAAATGGTATTTATAAATAAACTTAGACCTTAATAATAATGTCATAAATTAGAACTTCGGTTATATACAATTGTACTTTTTAAACAATTTACCTTGGTAGCCATTAAAATAATTTTGTAAATGTTTTGACATTTTTATGAAAATTGTCCGAAAATTACAATAATTATGATATTATATAAATAATTATATAATATAATAGGTTTTTTGTATAAAAATGAGTATTGTTAGATTTGACTGCGTCATTTGGATACCGGTATGTAGTAAGTGCTACCGATGATCTTAAACGACCGGGGTATCTTATCTTATCTTGTGTGGGGGCCAGTCAGTACAGACCGACGACACTTCGACCCAGTGGGATCTTTTGTGTCGACTTCCCCAATAACGACTGCCATAGATGTTCATGGCAGCCGGGACTGACGGCTTAACGTGCTCTCCGAGGCACGGAGCAGGCGATAATTGTCAATCAATACGCACATAATTTCGAAAAGTCATATAACTTCCGAAAGTCAGAGGTGCGCGACGTGGGTTCGAACCCGAGACCCTCTGCATTGCAGTCTGTTGGTCTCCCCACTGAGCTATCGCTGCTTCAACGACCGGGGTAAAGAATTATCTTTTTTGCATTGTTGCGTAAAACAATACATAGACATTGTTTACAGATAGTTAATAAATTTCTGTTCTTTGGGCAATATTAGGTATAGCCAGTGACGTCATATTTTTTTATTTTTGTTACTTTCTGATAATTCATATGGTTTCTGTACTGAATTACAATACATCTGACAATTTATGTATATAATATATTATATATTTAGTTTAATATTAATAGTATTTAGAATGTGATGCGTTCAAAGCAATTATATAATTTTCTTTTGAAATTAAATAACTCTAAAAGTATATAATATAATTTAGACAACATAGACTTTTCTATGCTTTTGTCCATATTAATTTTAACATTAGTTGTACCAATTTGGATATGGTTTACAGTCATAAGTTGTAATAAGCTTGAGTGTTGGCTCGTTTAATTAGTTTCGCTTAGTGATTTTTTAATTTAATTTGTTAAAATAAAAAAGCAATTCATTTTTAAAGTGAACAACACACAAAACGTAGGTATAGTATGTATAAAATTACTGACATAGCTAGTGAGTAAATAAGAATATCAATCCCATTTATAAACTGTTACCATGCATAAACTATCTGTGTATGTCTTAACTTATTCGCGAGGTTTTCTAAGTATGAAATGGGTTCTGTACCTTTACGAAATACATGTAATGCAAAAACCTACAGACCTTTGCCACATTTCCCCTCGGAACTAGAAAGAGTTTAAAATACTTGACGGCCATGATAACAAAGTCATAATTAAGGCACGCAACATAATCCCTAAAAATAGATTTATTACAAAACTCGAGACGCATTACCTTCTCAATTTCCTGTAGGTACTTAAAAGTACCATATTTGGCACTTTCTGAGTCATGCAAAGTGTGCAGCTTGACACTTCCTTTTACATAACTAGACGTGAAAATTTATATATCCTTATAATTGATTGATCAAATAATGAGGCTGGTTTACGATATTGAACTGAAGAATTTGGGGGATTTGTTTAGTTATTAACTTTTGAAGACTAAGTCATAAGTATCCTAAATCAACGCGCATAAAGATTGTAATAAAAGTCAAGCAAGCGAATTTAGCCAGGATAATAATAATAATATATTCTACCACATACACGCAACACCATCTAGCCCAAACTAAGCAGAGCTTATACTATGGATCTGCCAGGATCCGTTCGAGAGGCAGGCAATGACTACACATTATTTTGCCACTCTTTCTAAAATAACCCCATTGGGTAAATAGGCATAAAACTATACTATGTATGTTATATGTTCAGAATACGAGTAAAATACTTCTAAAATGCGATCACCTAACTGACTGCATGACTAGTGGCTTAATTGGTTACCTCTCTATTGACACTGCGCCGAGCACTGTAAGTTCGATCCTCACACAAGACAAACATTTGTGAGATCAACAAATAGTTGTTTTGAGTCTGAATGTTCATTGTGTCCGTTTTTTGAATGTTTGTTAGGAGATGTCTATAAAAAAGAGAAGAAATAATAATAGTTTAAAAACTAGGAAAACACGCTTTATTTAAAAAAAACAATAAAGGAGAAAATATTTTTTTAATAATTTATAATAAGGATAGAGTGGTTAATTACCTAATAAAAGAAATCATTATAATGTAAAAAAGCGTGGGGTGGGTGGTTATCAAAATATCTTAGAAAGCACTTTTATTAATCCTATATCCTTATTTTGTTTATCTTTTTAGTTTCTATCTATCTTTTTTAGTGTTATACACTATTTTTTTTTCTAAATTATTGTATTGTTATCGTTCCTCTATAAGTTTACAACGTTTAAATGAAATCTGACCGTTTGTAGTGGTCGGTTACAAACAAACTAACAAACAAACAAACATACAGGTGAAGCTAATAAAAACGTGTTAAAAAAATCCAATTTAGAATGCTTGTATGACTATCGGAGACGTTACATATACATATACAAATATATTTTTGTCTCTTTGTGATTGCACAATAGGTGTTTTAAAACGTAACACTATACATAAAAGAGTAATAGATAAAATATGTATATGGTAATTTTTATTATGTTTGATACATTACATAACAATGGTTATCATACGGAACTATTATCTAAGAAAATTTTATATACTATTAATTTTTTTTTTAACAATATGATGATAGAACTAGGAACTATGTATTTTTTATTTTTTTATTATATAGGTGGCAAACGAGCAGACGGATGGCCTGATGGTAAGCGATTACCGACGCCCGTGGACACCCGCAACACCAGAGGAGATACAAATGCGTTGCCGGCCTTTTAAAAAGGAGTACGCTCTTTTCTTGAAGGTTTGTAGGTCGTATTGGTCCGGAAATACCGCAGGCGACAGTTCATTCCACAGTTTAGTTGTGCGAGGCAGAATATTTCTGGAAAAATGCACAGTTGTGGACTGCCAACCATCTAAATCATGGGAATGGAAATTCTGTCACGTGGGACGATGGCGAAAAGAGGCGGCCGGGATCAGTCCGAACAATTCCTCGGAGCACTTCCCATAGTAAAAGCGATAGAAGATGCATAGCGAGGCCACATCTCTACGCAGCGCCAAGGGGTCTTGCCGATTTGAAACAACCCGGCAGTCGACGATTCGAGTCGCTCTCCGTTGAATGCGGTCTAGAGGGAGACGCTGGTACTGGGGTGCCCCTGCCCAAAGATGAGAACAGTATTCCATGTGAGGCCGAACCTGCGCCTTGTAAAGTAGTAGGCGATGGCTTGGCGTGAAATACTGTCTCGATCTGTTGAGTACGCCAAGCTTTTTCGAAGCTAATTTAGCCTTACCCTCTAAATAGCCGCGGAACTGGACTTCACTCGATATGTCGACACCAAGTATTCCAATATTGGCTGAGGCAGTTATGGGGATGTGCTCAAAACGAGGAGATACGACCAACGGCAGTTTTTTAGCGGTGAACGCGCAGACTTGTGTCTTTGTGGGATTGAATCGGACCAAATTAAGTCTGCCCCAATCTGAGACTTTCTGTAAAGAGGTCTCAATTTCAGACACAAGTTTGATTCGGCTCTCAATGACGTTTTCCCGAGAGATGTTAGCGCGGCCGGTATAGAGAGCATCGCTCGTGCTGTCGTCCGCATAACAATGAATGTTGCTTATTTGCAACATGTCATTGATATGGAGAAGGAACAGAGTAGGCGTAGTGCTACACACAGCCTTGCGGGACACCAGCATTTACAGGCATGGAGTTAGAGCATTCACCGTCGACTGCGACCTTAATGCTTCTGTCTGCTAAAAAGCTAGTGACCCATTCGCATAATCTCTCGGGAAGCCCATAGGAAGGGAGCTTCGAAAGAAACGCTTTGTGCCAAACAGGATCAAAGGCCTTCGCTATGTCCAAACTAACCGCCAAGGTTTCCCCCTTTGTCTCGATCGCCTACGCCCAACGATGTGTTAGGTATGCTAGAAGATCAGCAGCCGACCGACCGTTACGGAAACCGTACTGCTGGTCACTAAGCAGCTGATGACCCTCTACCTATCTACTTTCGGATGCTACACGATTAAAAGTTGTTTTTTTGTTGTTGTCGAAACCCGAACTACAAACAACTGCCGGATATACTAATATATCTACAAACAGTTGCACCGCGTCTGACTGATCTTTGTGTTCCTTCTTTATATGATTATAATAATAATATAATATAATATTCTAACACATACACACAACACCATCTAGCCCAAACTAAGCAGAGCTTGTGCTATGGGTACTAGACAATGGATAAACATACATATATACTGTTTCTTTTTTCTAAATACATACATATTATACATAGAAACACCCAGACCAAGACAAACATCCATGTTCAGGCACACAAATTTTTGACTTGTGCGGGAATCGAACCCGCGACCTCAGGTGTGGCAGGCGGTTACACTAACCACTACGCCATCGAGACGAGCGCGCTGTAGTAGCGATAGCGAAACCGTTAAACTGTCACGGAGGGATCTCAAGTTCGATCTCAAGGCACACATTACTGACTTTGGTTAATTATTGAAACATCGTGCCGAAACGTGGATGTTTGAGAGTTCTCCATAACGTTCTCGAAAATATGTGAAGTCTGCCAACCCGCAGCGGGCCAGCGTGGTCGATTATGGATGGCCTAACCAAGAAGGGTTAGAGACCGCATGCTCAACTGTGGTACAGTGTAATACAGGGCTGATATTATTAAAAAGATCACACAACCAGTGGGTATTATACCAGAGGGCATTATACATTATTCTCAAAGCAGAGGTTAGATTAGCGCGTTCAACTAAACAAACAAGCTTTTCAGTTAACAGTTTATTTGTTTGTTTGAATGCTATAATCTCAGGTACTATTAGTACGAATTGAAAAATTATTTTAGTGTAGGGTAGCCTATTTATCGAGGAAGGCTATAGGCTATATAATATCACGCTACGACCCACGTGGGTGGCGCAATAACCATAAACGCAGGTGAAACCGCGGGCATAGCTAGTTAGTATAGATAATGATAGACATCCAAATATTTGGTAACAAACGCGCAACTGCCAGGTGTTCTTTATTAACATTATCTATATCCGGGTAATGTGAGTAAACATACTGACATGTGTTTTATACATGAATGAACATGACCCAATTATCACACCATTAAAAACAACCAACTTATGTTGACCATGGACTGATAAGAGGTGGCCCTTTACGTTAACATGGAGTTCCTGGTTCCTCTTAATATCGTAATGATTATATTATCTGATTATGTATTTTATTTTATATACAAGAGCTAATACCAATCAAAAGAAATTGTTTTGTGCAAACAATATCAAAATTGGTTTCAAAATAAGGAAGTATTTTAAATTTGGATATACCTAAGTAAAGTAAAAGTGTAGTAGAGTTATTTCGTTATCTCCATCTGACAGCATATATATATTATATAGCAGTTACGTCACAGTTTGTATCGTACATCCTTTTCTAACATTCGACAATTACCCTTCCATCTGATTTAGGGAGGTGCTTCATTAGTGCGTTGTGTTGCGTCGTCGCACCGGATCAACGCATTGTATGCCACATCTGCGCTGCGATGACGCACGAAGTCACAGCGCAAAAGGGCCACGCATGCACTAATTTCAGTCTTCATTCCACAATGGATCGGCACACTGTCCGTCGTCGTACCGAAGCTCCGACAGCGCAGCACCCTGCCCCCTCGCTTCGTTTCTCGTCCGTCGATCCGTTAAAATGTCGCGTGCGACGACGCAATGCATTGATGTCGCATGTCACAAAAAATATATATGAAAAAAGACGCATCGTCGATGCTGCGACGACGCAACGCACCGCACTAATGAGGAATTACCCTTAAAACTTGTATCTTATTTATTATTGAGTAGATTTCGTACAATCGTTGTATTTAAGAGTTTAGGTGATGAAGCTACTTGACTTAATTAATAAAAAATGAGAGTCAACTACCCTATTATGTATTAACTAGATTGTGCACGCAGCTTCGCCCGCTTAAATGTAGGTTAGGTAAAGTAAGTAACCGTATTTTTGTGTATGCAGGTACCCTATGTCGTTCCCATGACCACGTGTATGCGAAATTTTACCACGATCCGTCGAGTAGTTAAGGCATAAAATCGTAACAAACTAACTCACATTTGCATTTATAATATTAGTTAGGATTGTGAGGTGGTAACGTATATCGTGTACGATGCGCCAATCTTCTGGTCGTTTCACCGAATATTTGGATCTCCGGTTTGGTACAGTTCCGCGCTGTCGAAGGTGCAGCGATTGGCCTACATGGCTATAACAGGGGCGTTCCCGACTACGCCAATGGCAGCGTTAGAGGTCCTGCTGGATCTAACGCCGCTACACATTATTTTGGAGTTAGAGGCAATAAAGGTGCTACATAGACTATCTGTGCATGGGCTGTGGAGCGTCAACATGCCGAAAACTCGACACACAAAATTGGAGATTTCGAAGGATCTCAAAAGGATTATGAGCATGGGATGCGACAAAATGCAACCATTACGCATATTCAAAAATAATTTTAAAATAAAGGTCCCCACGAGAGACGTATGGAGACAAGGTCTACAATCGCCTGACAAGGGTTGTCTCATCTGGTACACTGACGGTTTCAACATGGAAACAGGATCAGGCGCTAGTATTTATGCCAACGACTGCAAGGTGAGCCAAAGCACGGCCAAATACGCAACGGTCTTCCAAGCGTCGGTCTTCAAACCTATGCTATAATTGCTTGCGCTCAGGAGAATATTAACTATAATGTCACTGACAGGACTGTTTATATTCTCAGTGACAGTCAAGCTGCTCTCAAGGCTCTGAACTCCTGTAGGGTGGACTCTGGACTGGTCCTGAACTGTGTTAAGGCGCCTTAACAAACTTAGCAGAACACAGTCAGACTAGTGTGGGTTCCGGGGCATGCAGGGGTACAGGGCAATAAGGAGGCTGATGTATATGAATTAGCCAGTTTGTGGGCCCCGAGCCATTCGTAGGACTCTCTGAGAGCACCGTCAAGGCAGCTTTGAATGCATATGGCAATGATAAACACAGGCCAGAGTGGATGGCCCTCAGAGTTCTGAAACACTCCAAGAAATTCATTGCTAACAGAGCCACGAACTTCACCCAGAAGCTCTGCGGGTACAACAAGGGCCAAATACGCCTGCTCACAGCAGCGTTCATTGGCCATTTTGGTACCACGACTTTTTATGCAGATTAAGATTGGCAAACAATTTGATCTTCAGAGCCTGTGGTGAACAGGACGAGTCCATATCGCACGAACTGTGTAAATGTGACGCGATGGCTGGATTGAGAATGGGTCTGATGGTATTGGCATATCCAAACCCCGAAGACTTCAGGCTTCTTCCTCTGAAGTGTACGCTGCGGCTGATGCAGTACATTCATAAGGAGATAGCTAAAGGATAGATCTAGGGGCCGACACGTAAAATCCTGTGCACTGACTTGCTAACGTATATAAGTTAAGATTGGAACAGTTCGTGACCTATTGATTCGTTTCCAAGCCACGTGGCTATTCTCTGCATTACAATAACGACTCAGTAATAATTCCTGCTAATGCTAACTAATAATATGAATACCAATGTGAGTTTGTTTGATACGCTTTCACGCCTTAACTACTGAACTGATCTTAATGAAATTTCGCATACACTTGGTCAGGGGTACAGAAAAGGACAAAGGGAACCTTTCATACAGAAAATGGTACTGTTACTGTCCTGTGTAGTAAGGATATGAAAGTGTAACAGAAAACAAACTCACATTCGCATTTATAATATCAGTTAGTATTAGCATATATAAATTCACACCTGTTTCCCAGAGGGGTAGGCAGAGACTACGGATTTCCATTTGCTACAATTCTGACACACTTCTCTGGCTTCATTCACTTAGGATATATACGTTTAAGATAAATCACGTACTATATTGCACGTTATAAAATTTACAGCAATGCCTTCCTTTCTCCACTCCCTACACCATGCCCCTATGTATTCGAATATCATTCGAGATTGAAATCGAATCAGTACTTACATTTTAATTATATGTAGGTATGTCCAGTATTATTTTATCGAATTTTCAGATGAATGAGTCCATTTATTGCATACTTATCCAATTGCGTGTTGATAAATAATTTCAGCCGTTCATTCATTTGTACGATCATTTCGTGTGTTGTGGTCTATGCCGCACGCAATCGGTACAACTTACCAATGATTAGTACAATTTTCTCATTAAATCTACAATAGTAACAGTTGTTGTAACAATGTTTAATCCATTTTAAGTATATAATAGTCCTCATTGCATAGAGACCTAATGTCAAAATTAAGGTCGTTGAAGACCATATTTGAATGACTTATTATTATAATTTATGCAATGCAACTGAGGAAAACGCTAACAACAACTCATAGACTAGATTACTTTATTATATGCTACATTTTTATAGGTACTACAAATTCATAACAACATAAGATGTTGATATATAAAGCTCATTAAATTACAACTTCCTATACTTATAATAATATTCCTTCCTTCCTATACAATCCTTTTTGAATTTACGTTTTGTACTACGTGTCGCCCAGTGGTTAAAATTCAACCATAATTCATGACAAATATACACTTCTCATCAGAAAAATCGTAAAATGTATTTTATATGTTCAGTAGAGGAGTTTGGTATTGTCAACCTTTTTCTTTGCAATATTTGGGGTGAGCAATCCGAGGCTGCGTGGTGGGTTCCGCTCTTCCCAATAATTTAAATTTTATTTGCAGCATTTCTTTAAATATATTTTGGCTTTCCACGCTCCTTCTTTATAATAATTTTCTATGTCAAATCCCATAATCCTCCGTGCGTGCAATGTTACTCAAAAAGGGTTACAAAATATTGATGCCTGGATAATTGTCAACATAAATTCACAAACTCAAGGCAAAGCAAGGCGGTATACAAGCATCTCTTCTGCCTGGCACGCGTTTATTGCCGCGTAAATATTCCGCTATTCTGCCAATGCATACTGGCATATCATGCAAGTATGCATCAAATTGGCAAAATAGCATTAATATTATAAATGGTTTATTCTCGAAATAATAATAAATGTTTGAAATGATCATTGCATTTTATACAGAAATCAAATTAGATGTTGTACTTAAACGGCAATTTAATAGTTAAAGCCCTACAACAAGCTAGCGGGAAACGGATATTTATGTAATTTGTGTTCAAGCTTAACTTGAAAGTAATAATACCTACTCTGAATAAGCCGAATAATACATCTTGACCTTACTATTCATTTATCTATTATAGAATTCAAACTAATAGTCTTTGATTCATAAAAAGAACACTTCCGGTCATTTCCGTTATGCTAACTACTTTTATTATTATTTTTATATGTTTTAGAAAACGTATTGATGAAGGAATGACGTCACTAAAAATGTATATTAGCATAATAATAATATATGGAGTGAAGGAAACCTATTCTTATTATAATAAATGGCTTCCGGATGAATTCGACGGTGCGCCATTTGAATTTTTTTATTTTGTTTTTCAGAACTAGAGCAATGGCGTAAGCTAAGACTGTATATGTATTAGATACTAGATTTTGCCAGCGGATTCGCTCGCGTAAATGTAAATTAGATTAGGTTAGTACAGACAGTAAATTAAATAGGGTAACTTTGATCCAGAAAAAAGTCTGGATCAAAGTTACCCTATTTAATTTCTGTACCCGGCAACGTGTATGCAAACTTTTATGATGATCGGTAGTGTCGTAGGCGTAAAGAGTAACAAATAAATAAACTGATATATTTTATATTTATAGTATTAATTAGGTTTCAGTTAGTTCGTATAGCAACCAATTTCGGCAATTAAGTTTTCTATACGATGACATACATAAACATATGCCTCTATATGTTCAAAGAATAATTATATCCATACTAGATTTTGCGCGCGGCAGATAAGGTCAGGTTAGTCACATTTGTTTCTGGGTAAAAGGTACCGTATGTGCTGTTTTGTACCCCTGACAACGTGTATACAAAATTTCATAATGATCGGTCGAGTAGTTAGGCGTTAAAGCGTTACAAACAAACTTGCTTTCGCATTTATAATATTAAATTAGGATTTTGACACTGTGCTGGTACATACGGCTTCACATTAATTGTAACATCCTATATATATACGCATAACTAAATAAATCAAAAAAATAAGTAGAGAATTTTCGGAAAGGGACAGTGCATAGTGGTGTCGATGTAATGGTAAGGATAGAGCGTCGCGTCCTGTTCAGCGTGAATGAGACAAAATAACAAAAATATAACGCACTCTTTCGCACGATTCGCAGCGTTCAACTTCTAATAGTTCAATGTCCAAACAGTCTAGGTTGATGTGTCGCTGTGTGTACTAAGATTTACGAGATCTCGGATCTCGCGAACTTAAACAAAATATATGTATTGTCTAGAAATACTGATGCATTTGACTACACGGATAACGTAGTGGTTTAGGTGGTCGCCTCGTTACCACCATTGCACCGAGTGTTGTGGGTTCGAATTCCACACGGGCAAAACTTTGTGTGATCCTCGTCGTCACTGTCTCTGGACTGTAATTGGGCTTCCCATCAGATCCGTGACAATCACTTTGCTGAGCAAAGAAAATAAAAATGCTTGTTCCTAGTTTGAATGTTATTTTTGTCCATTGTTTGCATATTTGTAAAGACCCGCAACACAGGAAATACACCTAAAGTGGGAGTAGTATTTAAAAAAAAATAAAGTAAATGGAAAGATATATAACGACCAGTTTCTGAAAGGGAAAACAATAATTAGTTAACAGATGGTCAAATGCATGTCAACTGTTGTGATTGGCTGTCTGAATTAGCAACAGCCAATCTGATCACTTGACATGAGTTTCATTTTGTCGTGAATTAACGTGAGTTTGTTTTTTTTGACGGTGTATGAAAAGTAGTATTTTTACTTTATCTATCGTTATTTTGTTCTTATATTGTTATTACAGACTTAAAATGTGGCATGTATATAGTTAATTATAATTACTAATCATTGCCAGGATACTCCTATATTCCGTCGGGATAGGACAAAATCACCCATACCATAATCTATAATGTCCTCCAGACCGATTATCGGTCACGGCGGCCAATCTTAACGGAGACTGGAAAGTTTGTAAAGATGTATGGATGTTTGTTACTCTTTCACGTAAAATCTACTGAACCGATTGCGATGAAACTTGGTATGTAGATAGCTGGAGCCCTGGATTCACACATAGGTTACTACTTTTTATTCCGATATTCCCACGGCAACGGGACTTATGCGGGTAAAACCGCATAATAAATAATATACTAGTTTTAAGTACGAGTTAGTTCAAGCCATTCAAGTTGCGAGTAAAAGTTAGTAGGTTACATTAGGCAGAATTAAAAAATGTATCTTTGTATATTAAATACATACTAAGTAGATTTTACCCGCAGCATCGCTCGCGTAAATGTAGCTTAGGTTAGTAACTACTTATCTAACATAACCTACTTTTACGCGAGCTAAAAAGTTCTTTTTTTTCTGGATGAAAGGTATCCTATGTCCTTTTCTGTTCCTCTGACAACGTGTACAATTCATGATGATCGGTCGAGTATTTAAGGCGTGAACGCGTAACAACCAAACTCACTTTCGCATTTATAATATTAGTTAGGATAATAACAAAAATTATTAAATAATACAATATAAATAGTCAGTATTTACAACGTAAGTTTAAGTTCATTAAATAATATAAACAAACAGAAGGGTCATGTTCTGACATCGGCTGTGTGTTGTGACCAGTATGCAACCTTGTTCGACCTTCGGGCTTCATTTGAATTCTGGTTCTCATGAATAATATTATATATTACAATTTATTAAGTAATGTTTATCGGGTAAGCTGCTGATTTATTGTTTATTCTTTTATATCCATGATATCCAATGATATATAAACTACTTTTAGATACGTTGCCCGTGCTCTGTAGTGGCAGCATGAATGCAAGGTAATTACCAGAAGTCCATTTAGTCACGTACCAATCAGTGCCGTGGATGCACGTGATATTAAAATAACTTAGTAAATAACTTTCTCAACAACAAATAAAAATGCCGTCCTGTGTTTTTAGGAAATGTAAAAATTATACTGTAAGTAAGTAAGTGCCGTGATGTTCATGCATGACGCGTCTATTTATATTACGTCATTGATGATATCAGTTTATTTGAACACAATAATATCTGAGGTATCGTGCAGTCGCCATAGAAATTAATTTTTCTGAATAACATGATTCTCAAATTTGTTTAAAACAGAAAATATGTGTCTTTGGAAACTACAGTCTATAGAAAACTGACTGTACGGATGTCGTAGTGGTTTAAGTAGTCGTCTTGCCACTGCCACGGCGCCGAGTGTTGTAGGTTCGAATCCCATACGGGACAAAACTTTGTCTGATCCACAAATGGTTGTTCCGAGTCTGGGTGTTCTTTGTATCCGTTGTTTGAATGTTCGGCAACAACAAAAAAAAAAGATTTTAAAAATTCTCAACTTTAGAAAGCTATATTATCACCGAATAACATAGGCTATATTTTATTTTTAAATAAGCAATTCACAATCTTACAATATTTTATCGACTAATCTCGGTAAGTTACCTATATTATATACCTATATATTTACTAACAAAAATTTACTGCGTACGAAGTTAATCCAATCAATAATATACCCATAACTTAATCGGTCATTATTAAACTCTATTAATACATTCAAGAGTAACCCGTGACCACATGTGCCGTGGTAATTGATTACCATTGATCAAACATTTGTATGATTCATATAACAAAACTTCACTGTAAAGAATTTAAATAAATATTCACACTCACTGTTTCGTTCAATAACACTTATAAAATAATCCAAAGTGTTGAGATGACAAGAAGATATTTTAGGTATGTTACCTGTATATTCCCAAAAGATTATGTCGGCGCTATGGTTAATTAGCTCATAATTATTAAAAGAGCGAGCGCTTGATTCCCGCGTAAACCAAAGTATAATATTTAATAATATCATCCCTGTTTAAAACTGCTGGCCACGGGCCTTTTCTCTGTGGGATAAAGGTTCTATGCATTGCATTTGGCAGACTATTCATATATTCAAAAACATTATGGAGAGCTCTCAGATATGCAGGATTCCTCACGATGTTTTCCTTCACCGTTAAATCGAGCGATGACTAACACTTTATTACGCACATAACTTCGAAAAGTCAGGGATACGCGCCTTGGAATTGATATCGAGAGCTCTGTGTTGTAGTCCAATAATTGTCTCCTACAAGGCAATCATTTATTTAAAAAATAAAAGTAAACAAAGCTGGTATAGAGCTTTTCAGAAAATGTTTAACAGCAACGCGGTTTTTGAAAATACGAGCGATACTTGGCATATGACTCGTCCCGTCTTACTTGGGAATTAAAGCTGCCGAGATGTAGATTAAAATATTTCTACCTACCTCTTTGAGCATATTATGTATCCATGTATTTGATTACATGTAATGTTTTAATAAATAAATTATTCATGTTTAAATATTAAGTTATATATTTTTTTGTGTCTGGCCAAAACAGGATCTGCAGTTGAAAGCGAAACCAAAACTTCGGCCTCGGTCTAAAACTATGGCCGAAACCAGGCTATCTAGCCGAACCCGAATCCAAATCTTCAGTCGTTCACTAATATTTTTATTGTTTTATTAATTTAGGATATAGAGTATGTCACAGAAAGAGACATACATACACCCTCATATAAACTCGTAGACTTAGAATCCACAGCCAAAATATTTTAAGTCTATACCTACATACACCCGAAAAAGTATTTAATTTTCCTACCGCATCCGATAGATTTTTGGCCAATGATTATTAAATGTCTTCCTATTGTTTACAGTCACAATCCCGTTGCTCAGCTTCGGCATGGTGCAAGGATGGTTATCACCCATGATCTCCGTGCTCCAATCGCCTGAAGGTCCATCTCCAGAGCCGTACACTAACTCTGAAATATCCTGGACAGCGTCAGTGACTTACATCACCGCTATCATCTTCGGTGCGCCTATGGGCTGGCTCACTGACCGATATGGAAGGAAGCTCATGACTATTGTGACTACACTGTCTATTATAGTAAGTACTTCCTAACTAATAATTAAAATTTGTGTGATCCACAAATGGTTGTTCCAAGTCTGGATGTTCTTTGTGTCTGTTGTTTGAATGTTTGAAAAGTCCCCCGCGATACAAGAATTATACATAGCGTGGGCATTTTTATTAAACAAATTAAGCTATAGTAAACCTTGCTTCCGTACTTAATATTATAAATTCGAAAGTAACTCTGTCTGTCTGTTACTTCTTCGCGGCTAAACCACTCAAGCTACATATTTCAATAAATCCAGTAGGTAATTCAAATAGTCAAACCCAAGAAGAACAAACTACAGCACAGACTTCATGATACTTTGAGCTCTTTCCGCGTAAATAGAAACACCAATTATTAAATTATGTTCTAGTACTTTGAAATAACTACACTGGAACATTGAGACAACTACCATCTTAGTCTCCACGTGATCATGGCTGCTGAAAAGCAACCGAAACGTCGGGGAAAGTGTAAACTTAATTATAAATAGTTTTAATAATTTAAGTAGCTTAAAATTAGTAAAGTTTAACAGTAGTATACTAGTGTAACAGTTTCTAAATTATGTAATAAAGTGTTAAATAAACAACGCGATAAAATCCGCATACAGAAGTTTAATTTCAACAAAAAAAAATGTTATAAAGATAGTTTAAAAGCTGGGAATACATATGCTACTTTATATTGATGTAGATACCACACAGGCGGAACTGGAAAAGCTATTAATATTATAAATGCTAAATTTTGTGTGTTTATTTGTAACGATTTTACACCTTAACTACTCGACCAATCGTCATAAAATTTCGCATACACGTTGTCAGGGGTACAGAAACGGATATAAGAGTAGGTTACCTTTCATCCAAAAAAGTGCTGTTCCCGGAAGATAGAAAATTATTGATAATATCTGTATAACCGCGAGCGAAGCCGCGACAACATCTAGTACCTACCTAATATTTGTGGTATATACAGCGTGTAACAAGATTATGTGATTTTAATATTATTTTTTGAGTATTTCCAACAAAGAATATACACAGGATATTTACAAGGCCCGAATTAATTAAATATTTAAAAATCCTTCTATTATAGGAAACCACAGCATGGACGATAATAACTAAACGAACGAAACATATAAAATTAAAGTTTTATAATGTCCTCCTGACCGAATTGCGGTCACGGCGGCCAATCTTAACGGAGACTGGCCATCGGCGCAGGAGATATTATAGTGCACAAGTGTGTGCGCAAACACAAGTGCATTCCCTGTTCCCTAACTCTCATGATCCGATGGTACGAATAATCCGACACGACCGGATAGAGATTAGGCGCAGGACCAACGGCTTTAGCCTTTAAGTGCTTGCCGAGGCACGGGGTTGTCTAACACCGCCAACTTTCTAACACCAGGCATCGCTTGCTTTAACGGCGGGATAAAATTATAGTAGGCAATTTTCTCGTCTGTGAGTTCTCTATAATATTCTCGAAGATACATATGTAAAGTTTTCGAATCGGTGCTGGGCCAGCGCCAGCGTAGTAGACTATGGCCCAACCCTTATCACCCGAATAAGAGGCGCGTACCCAGTAGTGGATATTCTACATAATGTGTCCGGTAGGGATTCAATAGGTTGTTTTTTAACAAGGCAACGCATCCAAACACGCTGTTATCCTAACTAATATTATAAAATGTGAATATAAGTTTCTTTGGCACGCTTTCACGCCTGAGCTACTCAACCGATCATTATGAAATTTCGCATACACATTGTCAGGAGTATAGAAAAGTATAAAGGGTATTATTTATTTCATCCAGAAAAAAGGAATGATATTAACCTAACCTACATTTACGCGACCGAAGCCGCTGATGAAATCTAATTTATACTAATATTATAAAGCTGAAGAGTTTGTTTGAACACGCTAATCTCAGGAACTACTGGTTCGAATTGAAAATCTCTTTTAGTGTTGGATAGCTCATTTATCGAGGAAGGCTATAGGCTATATAACATCACGCTACGATCCAAGGGGGCGGCGCCGTAATCATGAACGCGCGTGAAACCGCAGGTACATCTAGTACGTTGTAAGGTTGTTTCATACCTTTCTGTCTAGCTCGTTAAAAACCCGCTGTGATTTAACATCTAAAAATAAACAAATACTGTTATCGCGGCAAACGACGCATATAGACTAATGAATTAATCATAATTTTATTATCCTCACGTTCTGCTCAATTATTTTCATATAAATATAATATGTTAATCGTTTTTTGTATCAACACTTTAATAATAGTGTTCTTGTGATCCTTCTAGTAAATTCTGAAGCAATTTTAGAGGAATTTCCACCAACGGACACTTAGGTAAGTCAAAGTCAAAGTCAAAGTCAAAAATAATTTATTCACTTAGGTCACAAAGTAACACTTATGAACGTCAAAGGGGTTAGTGAGTTTATTATATTTACTGAATTTACATTTATGTTAGTTGCAAGGTTCAGGCAAAAGGTTGAGCCTATGAGAAGATACCCGCAAGAAACTCAAGGCCACTCTTTTTAATCGCCATCAACTTATAATTTCAGTATTTTACAACTCATTTATGTACCAGATGTTGCAGTCATTATATCATATGTCACTGTCCATATAAAACTAAATTCTAAAATAAAGAAAAGTTGGTAATATAATGTAAGAAGCATTTGAGATTTGAAATAATATTTATCAGTAGGTAGCCATTTGTAATAGACAGTAGTATGGCATGAGGACGCATACACTTACACTTTGTGACATGAAAAGGTAGTTCGTGACTAAATGTAGTTAAAACAAAATTTACGTTAATACGGTAGTGGACTGACGAGCCATGGTTTTCTCTAAAGACTAGACTGAGAGTTCTATTTAGAAGAATATAAAAAGAGATCTTGAAGCGCTGGCCTTGCGTGAGTGACATCTTTGGTGTTGGAAGAGTTAAGTAGTGGTATATAATACCTACATATAGCCAGCTTTGTTTTAGGTCACAATTAATGGAGAACGAACCTATTGTCCTCCTCTGGGCACATTTCCTGAACACTGGGAATTCTCTAACAGACCAACCTAATAACACTGCCCAATCTTTGTTTCGTTTATAAACCGAGCCTTTGCTGATACAAGCCTCCTACTCCTACCCATGTCCCGTGCATGCTGGCCAACTTCATACATCTTCGTGAACATTATGGGGAACTCACAAATATGTATGATTTGTCACGATGTTTTCCTTCAACGGATTAAGCTAAAGTGATCAATCATTAACTATTTAGTACCCGCATAATTAAGAAAAATTATAAGTGCGTGTCATAGGACTCCCAGCATGTTAGCATTTCTGCTGTACAACATTACAAATATTAATTTATCCAGCGATGACTGTATATAATTTATATGATTTTACGTCGAGTATTTGTGAGATACGCACAAGGAAAACCATCTAATTAAATTACCTGTGATCTAAGCTGTTGCTTTTCGTCCTTCTAGCTAAGGATAGCTAGAGTGACAAAAAGCAACAGCTTAGATCTTTTCATCATGTATCATCTAAAATCTGAATCCCACAATTGTTTTAAGTGATGTGTTAATTAAAAGTTTACTATCGATAATTACAAAAAATTATAATAAAATTCTATTTTCAAGTCGACTACAAGATTGACAAAATAGAATAATATACACTAATAATACCGTAAATTATATAGTACCTAATATATTTCAGAAACATTCTTCAAATAAGCAAAGTATCAACACTATAATGTCTTTAAAAGATGTTGTGGGTGCCTAGAACGAGTTGTTTTTACAAAACGTGATCGAAAAATTTACCGCGTTTAGCTCTCTGATTGGGTAAGAGCTTGGAGCAGACCAATCGGAGCGCCGAACGTCATAAACGTGTCGATCGCGTTATCGTAAAAACAACTCGAACTAGGCACCATGTGCCCGGTAGTATGTTATCTCAATACTGTTTCATCTTAAACGCTTCTGATTATTTTATTATGTAGGGCTTACCCTACATAATCATAAAATAATAAGCAATAAGTCCACATTTTTTTTAATTATTTTGTTTCTTATTTGGGTTCCTTAATGTGCAGTCTAGAACGAGGTAAACAAAAATAAGTCCTTATAAAAAGTGGTCTTATTATTCTTTACCTGTCCAGCTACCAAATTTATTGCACATGCCAACGCCATAATCAATCTATTATCTCAGGCCACTGATATTTTGTCTGGTTTAGTTCATTATTTAATTTCTGTATCGATTTTACTAATGTCTATTAAATTAAAGTAATAAACTACAAAGAAATATAATTACATTTTTATATTAGGTCTAAGATAATGTTATCAAAATTGTCTTTTAACGATCACTTGGTGCCGCTAGGTATACAGTGTATATAAACTCTGTCCGATCCATTAAGATCTTGTTTCTCTCTTAACAAACATGTTAAGAAAAATATAAAATAAATCTATATCATCGTAAAACGTCTTCATAATATTATTATGTACAGTATTGATCAGCCTTTTTACCCTTAAATTACTTAAATTTCGCACAGCTAGACTGCGAAATTACCACTAAACACTCCACTAAACTTGACAAGGACACAGAGCGTGGCATACTTTTAGCGGCATTTTTCTAAGGCGTAGGTAGGTAGGCGCGGCGTAGCGCGGCGCGGCATCGGTGAACCTTTATGAACTCTAGTGATACCTAGATATTATGATTAATAAGTTGTCGGTGTTGCCATAGGTAATCTATTAACATACATTGAATTTACTGGGGTAATATTTTTGATCGATTTTTATATAAGGATGTCACTTACGTACTCATAATAAGCTACTGTATAACACCTTTAAGGATCATATAGGGTTTATTATACACACTATATAAAGAAAACTCCTGCACGTGAAATTCCAGTAATCTGATCCTAAACTAGAGCCGTACTATCTCTTAAAGCATTATTATTGACTACGAAAGAACGGGATAGCGCGTACAAAGTGTCTCAGATATTGTAAGCACGAGAACAAGCCGAAGTACCTTCGGCTTGTTCTCGTGTTACAATATCTATGCCATGTGAAGATAGAAAACTACCTGAGGCCAGGTAACTTTTTGATAAACAAAACAGGCGTGAATAAGTTTACGTATTTTGTTGCTATAGATATAAATATTAATAGTCCTATCAACACCCAAACACATCAAGGTGGATGATTCAACCAGCGCTAGCGTTGATGTATTTTTAGTACTTTTTATTGTAATTGTAGTAATAAGCATTCTATTGTGGGTACTTTTTGTACGCATTACGCGGGTACCTCACAGTTTTTATCTATCTTTCTTCACGATGTCGGTCTAGTTCGTTATATAGGAAGTGTGTCTTAGCGATTTAGCATCGTTTGAAGCTTAGACAGACAGGAAACAAGATAGCCATTCTGTAATACCTAGGCACCAGTTACTAACCTGGCTAAAATGATAAAGGTCCTGTTAGGCCCGAAGACTGCTTGGAAAAGTCGATTAAAATCTATCAATTTCCGCATTTAGGTAGTTCTTGTTAATTTTGTACAATACAAGGCGCTTCCTATGCTTTGTTAAAACAATCTTAGGGATGAGGTTTAGCTCTTATTGTATAGGTAGTCTTAGTATTGGGTTTTACTGAGGACATACGCTCAGCAGCAGCATGGAAACTGCCCGGTAGGCGATAATACGTTTACTCCCTGTTAAGTAATAGTTAGAGAAATGCGGGAGTAATATGTATCCGCTTTAAACGTTAGTGGACGTCAGTATGGGACTATGTACCTATATTTTTAGTTACATTTATAAAAATAACTCCCGCACTGGGAATGAATCCTGTGTCCTTTACATCCTTTACATTCAAATAACAACCAAACTAGGAACAATTATTATTAGGGGATAACATAATTATTTATCCAGTGTGGGAAGAAGAAGAAGATTTTAGCATAATATTTTCAAAGTTGTTTGACAGCCCTCGTTGAGATTTAAGAAAATTCTTCGTTGACTCTGAAATCCCTCTTAGTACTTATAGACGCAAATACACTTAATGCGCTTAATTGTATTGTGATATATGTACGTAACGATAAGTAATATATTCACAGAGTTCATTACCATATTCTCAATGCCCTAATAGAAAATACAAACATATACTACTTAATAAAACTAGGTGCTAAACACTCGTCAATTATTACGAGCATTTGGTATCAGTCAATATTTACTTAGTAAGTAGTCGTCGCTTGTATGAACTGGATTACAATATTTGGGATATCGATAAGTAGTGATGTCACTGTAAATATTATAAAGTGCGACTTTTTTGTGGTCGTCATGACTTTAAATGGTACTTGTGACATTTTTTGTACGGTCAATATTATCGCTGGTTTCTAAAAGGCAGATCAACACACAAACTTGTTAACAGACGGTCAACTGTTGTGATTGGCTAACTGGATTAGCAACAGCCAATCAGATCACTTGACATGAATTTGAATTCGACGCCTCGTTGATTATAGCCTTATAGACACCAGGTGTAAATCACTGCTTTAATGTATGACAATATAACAGTTTTAAAATATAAATTCTTTCCTTTTACAAAAGACAACTCCCCGCTACAGGAACCATTTTTTTTCTGTATCACAAAGAACATCCAGACTCGAAACAACCATTTTTGGATCACACAATTTTTTGTCCCGTGTGGGATTCGAACCCACATCACTTGGCGCGTTAGCAGCAGCGAGGCGACCACATTAACTACGTCATTCGTGCAGTTAAAATCTTTGCATACACAGACACGTGAACCGAGGATCTGGTAAAGATCGCGGCAAGTGGGTAGATGCGAGCGGCGCAAGATCGGTTTGTGTAGAACCTTGGGGGAGGCCTATATATATATAATAACACACTAGGTAAAAATGTGCCCCTGTCATCAATCATCTCTTCAAATATATTTATATGCTAAGCCATGTTATAAAGATAACAGCATGTGTTACTTATAAAAGTTATAAACGAAGCAAATACATTACAAACAAATATTAATTCGCATTCTATTATCGTAAGGGAACCCCCAAAGACCCAAGTACAATTTATAATCGTTGCTGTTACCCAATTAGAAGTTTTATACTCAACACAAATGAGATTTTGGATATTATTATGCATCAATATTTTCCTCGTATGCAGATTAGGCAAACACGTTGTGTACCTAGTAAACAAATTCCTAACTAGGTATTTTGATATCATAACAGGTAAGTAAAGTATTAATGAATACCTCATTTTATTAATATTGTTTTTCTTCATTTTAAACTTATTAACCATTGTTAGAACGTCAGAGATAAAATGCTTTTACCATTTTGTTTCGACATAGTTAAGATGACTGATATAAAAATATATCTAATACACATAATGAAATTGTAACTGGTCGAAGTCTCTACATAGAAGATATTTAAGAAAATTTATGTGACTAGACTTTATAAAAGCTACAGAAACCGAAACAATTACGTTTTAAAATGTTTGTCTGTCTGTATATTTGTACGCGCTTCACGCAAAAACTGCAGCACGAAATTGAATGCAGGTTTTGCAGTTGTAGTTCTTGGGGTCTACATAAAATCTATTGCATGTTTTATTTTGATACGCCGCCTAAAAAACCAGCATTATGTAAAACAAAAATATAGATAGGTACTTCCAAATTTTTCGCGTAAGAAGTCGAATAATGTTTATTATAATTAACTTAAAAAAGCAGAAGTTTCCAATACAAGTCGAATTAAAAGCCTCTGCTTTTTTAAAGTCAATTTCAATAAACATTACAGCTGACTGCCTTGTTGATTACGAGATAAAAGCTTTTTATGACTTGGAGTTGATCGTGAAGACCTGGCTCTGATTCGAAATTTGAGCATAGTTTTTAATAGCAGCAAAGAATCTGGTAAATTAAGTAACGTTCTTGATAATTTTTTATAAGGGCCTTCTTTGAGCACTGTTTTATATCGATTGCTATGTAGAAACTGGAACGGCTACGAATAAACCACATGACAATTCTAATACGGAATCAAGGAAGTCATTTTTTCGGTAAAAATACTTTCCGCCTGAATTGTTCGTCTTTTTGCCGCAAACTGTTTATTTATTTAAGCAGTCTTATTGTTTGAAATGAATAATAGACGGTTTTAACGTCTCAACTGGAGCGTAAATTAGTCGATGAAAAAGTTTAGATTGTTGAACTCTGTGCCTTACTTCCTTCCGAATTCTTTAAACGATTTCCTTTACTGAATGTTGATTTTTTTAAAAGGGTCTCGTACTTTAGATTGCTGAATTATGATTGTTAGACCTAACCTACATCTTTAGACATACCGTTTTATACAGCTCGCGGCATATTTAAATTTAAGCGGTTTAATAAGTTTTGATCGCTTGCATACCTACTCATGTGCTATATCTCAGGTGTCAAGCGAAAATTAGTCAAATATAACGAAAATAAAATCGACCGTATCGAAAATAGTACAACCCCTATCGAAGCAATCGACGATTTATTCACCGTACTTGTTATTCGAATACAAATCGAGTAATTGAATGTACAATTTAATAACCCGTTGAAAAGTAGTTAATTTTATGGAATTGTTTTGGAATTTATGCCCAGCACGAAAAGCGCCTTGTTATACATTGAATAAAAAATTCTTGAATGTCCATGACATTGAATAATTAGTTCACGTTGTCATATGAAAACATAAATATTGGTGGTGTTCCTGGTGATAATAATGGTCTTGCTTATAAATGCAAGTTAAATTTTACATTAGATTCAACAAAATTGTAAATTATAATCATATTCTACTCTTATTATTGATTTTATTCTTTTATCCTGACGTTTATCCTGACTGTGTTTTGTTTAATTTTTTCCTTATCTTGCAGCAAATGAAACAGCGGCCTGCGTGATAGACAGGGTTTAAATAAAAAGGTATATATATATACCTTTGCCTGCTGCTGATTAGAAATATAATTGTAAATCTATGGGGATCATCCTTCTAGACTACCATAATTCAACTCCCGAATGATAGATATCCCTAATATCTATCATTCGGGAGTTGAATTTTTCAGAGTACTCATACAGCATGCTACGCAGCGTTATTGACCAAAAATATCCAGAATCACCTAGTCATCAAAAGACTCGACCCTTTTTACTAAAACGTAGACTAAATGTAAACTAAGTATATGATATACCTCTCTCTATCCCTCCAGTGTGACCGCCCAAAACACATGAAAATATATGTAAAATTATCGTAAAAATAGCTAAAATTGGTTATTTTGTCGGTTTTAGTGAAGGAGAGAACAGACCGCTCATTCACTAAACTTGCAGTATTTCAAATAAATAGACATATCACATTGTTTATTGTTTTAATCGATAGCTATACCTAAACAATCACATCATTCAACATACAGTTTTACCATAAGCTCTTAGAAAAACATAAATATCTAACCTGAAATTTTTGAGATTTAGCTATCTTTCAATAATTTAGCTTACTTATATTTTTTCGAGCAGTAACTTGTCGGCGATATGCATTGTATAGGCTTAAGACTGTGTATGTATGCATAAGAAAGTCCACCAATATTTGCAATATCAGCATATTAAAGCCATTAATTTTCTCCAGGTGTATTGGCAGATCAAGCTAATCTGCTTGGAGCCTTGGGCTCTGATCCTGGCGCGAGCAGTCGCCGGTATACCATGCTCGTCGTGCTACATCGTGCTGCCAATCTACCTCAAAGAGATCAGCGATATTGACCTTAGGGGAGCGCTGGGCTCCCTGCTGATATTGAACAGGTAAGATTTTGTTTATGAGCTCTATTACATGCCTACTAGGTCATGTATCTACCAGGTGTTCATACCGGGATTATATGTTTTATTATTATAGTATATGTAAGTATCCAGAGCATGGTTTACGCGAGATCGGTTAACACAGGTATATACAAGCAATCAAACATGCCACATATTCAAAAAAATAATAATATAATGCTGAAGAGTTTGTTTGTTTGAACGCGCTAATCTCTGAAACTTCCAGTCCGAGTTGAATTTTTCTTTTCATTATGTAGTCTATTTATGGAAAGATATAATTACAATACAGTGTGACTGGTTAAACATTAATTTATGATCTGAAAAAACTGTGTAATCTGCAAAGAAAACCTTTATGAAAATTTGTATGAAATGTCCACAAAATGTGGACACTACGCGCGTCGCACACAGGTGCTACCGAGGTTAATGACCTTTGATAAGAAAAGGACGGGCGGGAGTGCAAATTCGGGAGAGTGCGAGGTGCGGTAGCGGGGAGGCGGGGGCGGAGGTTTTATTTAGCTTTGGTATATGCGCAAGAGTTATTAAGATTTTATTGGATAACTATGTCAAATTTTAGGTACCTATTTTTTTTAGATATTCATGTCTGGAATCGAGTACCTACTGAATACCCTCTTTCAATATGTCCAGTCTTTTACCAATCTGCCTGTATAATGATATACATCATCATACTACAATCCATGGAAGAAGAGCAATAATTGGACTGCACGAATGGCGTAATGGCTTAGGTGGTCGCCTCGCCATTGCAACTGCGCCGACTGTTAAGGGTTTGAGCTCCATACGTGACAACCATTCGTGTCTTCCACAAATAGTTTTGATATTCGTAAAGTCCCCCCGCGACACAGAAATTCACCACGTGGGTCAATTAGTTTATAATATGAACAGTATGACTTAATCATCCACATTGTTTAGATATTAACATACTAACATAATATAAGCAAGTACCTTAATTTTTATGAATCATACCACTCCTTATTTTTAATAATTGAGTTACCTGTCGAACTGGCGCCATCACTTGTGTTATAACGTCAATAATTGACAAAAATGGCCACAAGAACGTGTGAAATAAACTCGACTACTTTTAGTTTAGCTGCAAAAAATCTAAAATGATTATCGGTGTATCCATTGCGTGTCGCTTGACTAATGAAAATTAATAGGTAAACACAAGTAAAATAATAATAATATTTAAGAGAAACATAATAATAATAATATTTTACCACATACACAACACCATCTAGCCCAAACTAAGCAGAGCTTGTACTATAGGTACTAGACAATGAATAAACATACATATATACTTTTCTTTTGTATATACATACATATTATACATAGGAACACCCAGACCAAGACAAACATCCATGTACACACACAAATGTTTGATTTGTGCGGGAATCGAACCCGCGACCTCAGGCGTGGCAGACGGTTACACTAACCACTACGCCATCGACGCCGCCGAAATTAATGTGAATGAAAATGTTTGCCAAAGTGAATGAAAACATTGCTTAGACATATTTCTTTAATGAATGAATGATTATTTATTTTGAAACAATAAAAAAGGGACAATAACATAGGTAATTGTTTATTAAAATAAGACTTGAATTTGATTGCATGAATGGCACAATGGTTTAAGTGGTCATCTCGAAGCTGTCAGTGTATTGAGTGTTGTTCGATACCTAGATTAGACCAAAAATGTATTTCATCCGCAAAAAGACACTTGGATGTTCTTGTGTGTTGTTTGAATAGTAAAAAAGTCCATGCAACACTCAAAATATTATCTAACATTATTAAAAAATATAATTATGGAAATAGCTGTAACATGTATTCCACTGGCATCTAAATAGGTTCCTAACAGATCAGCCTCATCACTAGTAAAGGCGATTTTTGCTCAAGAAATGATGGGCAGGTACAACTGACAAGGTCGTCATAGATATTAGTATACGAATCACAGAATACGCTAGCTCCTACTGCCATTTTTGTGAAATTATATTCTCTTCGCGCGTGTAGTGACAAATATGACACGAATATTCTCGAAGTCACGGTGCTGCCTGCGCTCGGCGCCGATATTGCCCCATCTAAGGGTCAAATCAAAAGGTCGAAAATAGGCACAACAGTATTCCTTGTAATACGAATAGATCACGTCATACACACGTATTACATAAGTATACGTGAGATAAAATTCACATAATTATTTAATTGACATTCTTCATTAATGTTTCTCAACCTAGACAAGGCCTCTCATAGTCTCTGTTTTCATATCCATATTTGTAAAAATCTCGTGTCACAGTGTTTGTTGTCACACACCTCCGAAACGACTCGACCGACTTTTATCAAATTTTTTATGTATATTTGGTAGGTCTGACAATTAGTCGTAAAGTATATTTCATACCGTTAAGAAATAATTTATATGGCAGAACAACGTTTGCCGAGTCAGCTATTTTACTGTAATTATGACGTAAGGGTCTGTCAACATAAGGTTTTATAACGCTGCGTAGCATGCTGTATGAGTATTCTGATAAATACAACGCCCGAATGATAGATGTCCCTAATATTATGGTAGTCTAGAAGAATGATCCCCATAGATTTACAAGTTTAATATCAAACTTGCCTTTGCACGCGAATTCGTTTGCGGGGAAACAATGTCATCAGTCCAGTTGACACTGAAAAATTTAGATTTCCTCTATCAGCCTATTCATAATAATTTATTTATTTATAAAAGGTACAGTTACAGAATACAGACCAAGTAGTGATTGGGATTAATTTTACATGAAAACATTTCTGCACTCCAATTACTACTGTACACAGCATTCAAAATTTATACAGCTTCAAATATGTAGGTGAACGTTATAATAAAAAAGAAGTTACAAATAATATAGTTAAAACTAGGAGTGGAATATACATTAGGTTAAGGTGCAGTCAATTTGCGTAAGGATTCTATGAATCTGCTGTGACTATTCACAAATATATCAACATGAGCGCAAATATCATTATACTGTCTACACATTCGAAAAAGTGGATTATTTTGGGACACATTATTTTTGCACGTTGGTATTCGAAACAGCTGCGGAGTACGCACAGATCGAGTAGGTACCTTGAAGTGTAACTGACTTAGGAGAGTACTATTAAATGAGCCCTTCGAGATTTTATATAAAATTGACATGTCGCTCATCCATCTCTTTTTATCCAATCCAACCATTTTAAAGTAACGAAGTCGAGCTTCGTATTCAGGTATTTTACGCCTGAAGCCGCATTTCGTGCATAAAGCTCTGACGAACCGCCTCTGTGTAGACTCTATAGATACGGTCTATATGAATTTTATATATCGGAGCCCACACGGATGCGCAGTACTCAATAATACTTCTAACTAAAACATAGTATAGAGTTATCAGTGAACTGGATTGTCTAAAGGGTTTTGAATTTCGGAGTACAAAAGATAACATGCGGTTAGCCTTATTACAAACCTGGTCGTAATGTGATCTGAAAGACATAGTTGAATCGAAAATTACCCCAAGTCGCGGATTTCCTTTACCCTGTCTATTACAATGCCCTTGATATTATAATTGTAATTGAGTGGTGTTTTGCTTTTTGTAAATGATATAACCTGGCCCTTTTTTATATTTAGCGACATAAGGTTCTCGTCACACCATTTAACAACAGTATTTATATCCGATTGGAGTGCCTCACAGTCTCGGTGATCGGAGATACGTCTAAAAATTTTAATATCGTCAGCGTAGGCTAAACATTAACTCTCAATTGAAATTAAACTACAATATACGGATTTTATCGCGTTGTTTATTTGACACTCTTTTACAAAATGAAGAAACTGTTACACTACGTACTACTACTATTAAACTTTACTAATTTTGAAGCTAATTAAATTACTAAAACTATTATTAGTCTTGCTTAAGTATTGGCAAGACAAAATAGCACCACAGCTTTCTGTTACACGCTATATAATTATGTGAAACCTTTTAAAATGAATATCAAATAATCTGAATCGGATGGTGTAGCCCTGGTTGGTTCATAGTTTGGTTCAATGATTTGCTGAAGCGCAGAAATGACAGGAGCCATGAACCAAACTCTAACAAATGAGTAGACAGATACCAATGACTTCTTTTGTAATGTTTTATATCACTTGCACGTCAAGTGCAGTAATAAAGACAAAAAGATACATCCCGCATAGTCATTTTAACTATTAATAATTGTAAAACCTATTAATAAAAGTGATAGGTGATTATTATGCATCTACACTTGTGACCAATTAACTAATAGAGACATTAAGCCGTAACAAACATCCGTGACAAAAATAGATGTTAAACGATCCATTCAGAATTTTCTAGAAATAAAATATACAAACGTACTAAAACTAATAACTTATTAGTAACGGGTTAGCTTTTATGATCTCCCTTTACCATAAAGCGAGTAGTGATACCTAATCACTTGTTTCTGATATGTAATTTCTAAGCCTATCCAAAGTAAGTTTCTATTGTCTAGATGTGGTAATATTGACTCATTAGTTAATTAGTAAAAGCATGATCAAGTATCAGATCAAGAGTGAAAAAAATCATGTTTGTCAACCATTTGGAGACAGTAGGTATAAATGAGCTATTTTTGTAACCCGGTAAATAACGGAACACTTATTCGCCGGAAAATTAAGTAGGTAGTAATTTTCACTAAATAAAATTGTCCCGTATAGGATAAGAACCCGACCGAAAGTCGCGGCGGCGGCAGAAGTCCCGTTTTTCTACAATAAGACACAAAGGGCCTAAATAAGATCTATTATCTAGAAAATGAAATTGTCATTAATATAAAGTGGGTTTAAAAGGAAAGATTCCTTTTAAATCCACTTTATATTAATGACAATTTCATTTTAGAAAGGGTTCTAGTCGGTCTGCTGAACTTTTCCGAGCAAGGGGTACAGATATCTGATATCTGTATCCCTTGATCGGAAAAGTTCTGCAGACCGACTAGAACCCTTTCTAATAAGTATATCTTAAAGCATTATAATGGCATGCGCGAAAACGAGACAAAGCTACACATTGTAATGCGTTGTCTAAATCCCGCGCTTGCAATGACAATGCTTTTATCCTAAACTGATGAACGCATGCAGAATAATAGAATCATCCAGACCGTATTTTGGTCACGGCAGTAAATCTTGGCGCAGAAAGTATTATAGTGCGCAAGTGTGTGCGCAAACACAAGTACACTCTCTATTTACTAATTTTCATTGTCCATTGGGACGGCGGTCGAGATCCAAATCTCTTGCTCCAAGAAGCAAGAACTGTCTATAATCGGTCCGGAAAATGCTCGCGGGCACTGTATGGTACAGCGGTCTTCTCTAGCATAGCCGATCGGCTGGTCATAGAAAGTAGGAAGGTCCGTTAAGACGGCAACCTGACATGACCGGTGAAAGATCAGGCATAAGACGAAGCACGGTGTATACAATACTGCTAATTTTCTTACTCCAGACTGCTACTGACACTTTCTTAATAGTAAAACCCATTCGCTTTTTGTTGGTCCTCACCTCGGATTCGAACCCAAGACCTTATGCACTGCTATCTATGAGATCGCATTCATTACCGCAACATCAGTTAAAATATGATGATGGAAATAGCAAATGCCAACTCATATGCTCTCAAACAAGAGGAGTGAGTCTATTTCTACATGTTTCATAATTATCCATTTGTTTTTGTTGTTATAATATACCTAGCCTTGACATGATCGCGGAAGATTCAAAGCAAGATTACATAATGTAATTCTTCGTGATACAGGTTTTCCTAGATTACACCGATTAAGTAACACATCTATATTCTATACATACACAGCCTCACGCCTAGATATATCCCCGAAAGGGTAAGCAGAGGAGAATAACACCAAATTCTCCCAACTTAGGTTTTGGTCTTACGTACCAAGGTTATTGTCACAATGCCCGACTCCGTGCTGCTGCTATGAATTTACTATCAGAAAAACTCAACAACACTACCCGTCTCGGGACTCGAACCCGAGACTTCATACACAGCAGTCGCATAAACAACCGCCGCGCCATGAAGGCAGCGGGAGTAAATACAAATGCATCTATACTTTCTTTTTAAAATGACAACTTCCGCACTAGGAGCTGTTCGTGTATCGCGGGGAACTTTACAAACATTTAAACAATGGACACAAAGACCACATATAGATAAATAGATAAATATAGTTTTATTTGTTAAAACATGAGTATGCTCACATACAACTAGAAGATGTTCAGCACCTTCTCTTAGAGTGTAGTAGAAATGTATTTGAAAGGAAACAGCTATGTAAAATATTAAAATTAAACTCTTTAGATTTACCTAGGTATGTTCCAAAGTGTATTAGCTAAGCCTATTAGTACTGAAGCTAAGCTAGTTTATAAATTTATATTTAATAGGATTAAGAAAATCAGTTTATAACTATGTGTGAATCTATGGGACTGGCATGAACCTTGATTGGTTACAAGTCCCTAATTAAATAAAGAAAGAAAAAAGTAAAAAATATAAAACGTAGTTGGTCAGTCATGTTTTGCCGTTAGGGCGTACAAATTTTAAATATAAATCATGCAAATAGATGTAACAATGAGAAAATTAAATATATATTTAAAAGAAAAGGTTCTCACACTCGGACCAATATGTGTGGATCACAATAATTTTTACCCCGGGGAACGAACCCACAACACTGAATGGCATTACATTTTTTTTTTTTTGTAGTGGCGAAGCGACACTTAAACTGTCACGCCATCCGTGCACCGTGTACTTTTAGGATGACACCTACGAATGCTACGGTAAATAAAACTAAACATGTTATAGGTAAATTGGAATTTGCATTATAATACTGTCATAATACTGTCAAAGGTCAGTTTATTGCGTAACTGCAACACATTCTTATGACACATGATCACATAACATTAAACGTGCTCCTCTATTAAACTTAACTTTTTAGTCATTTTGTAATGTCTAGACATATCTAGTAATATTATAAATTGAATATTAAAATCTTATTATTATCTTTGTCTTATATTGAGACAATACCAACCACTTTTCTTAATAATAGGGGCTTAAATATAAAGTTGCCGTTTTGAATGAACAGAATCGGTAACGTTGTCTTTTTCATGCTGATTATTTCATAAAAAAATGTTGAATGGTCCATTCGAATACTATGGTTGCTTGTTTATGCTACTATGGTTTGTCTTATATTAACAGAAACATCAATTATCATGTAAATATGACGAATTAAAAAAATAATACAGCCAGACTCGAAGCGATAACTATCTATATATATATATGTATATATAAAGACGGATAGGAAAGAAACTACAGATGATTGACCTAGAAAGTATCTATGTTAGGGCTAGGTGATGCGGTGCGATGCAGTAAGGCATAAAAACTACTTACACTAGTAAAGTGCACACATTACAGGCAATTATTTTGAATGAAGCGCGAGTAGACGAACGTCTTCTTGCCAGATTCTAGATATTCTAGAGGAAAGTCAGATTAAAAGTACCTACCTTGATCTGACAAGCGTGCATGAGGAATAAGAGTGTGAGTTTGTGAGTGCGAGAATGAATAAACTATGAACGATTTGCTAGGATATCCTAGTACCTGATAGGCTTTAGTCTCCGCCTAGGCCTTCGCCAAATAGTCGTAAATCTATGTAACAGCTTTACCTATATGAAGGAATATGTTTATGTTTAATTGTATAATGATAGTACCTATGTATAATGTTTAAACGCGCTACGTAAAGTCAAGAACTATTCTTTATATTATTGCCTGTCAAAATGACTACAGTCCGCCTGATAGTAAACAGTTGTGTAGTCCAGAAGTCCACAAGCATATACCTCCACACCACGTCCTCACGAAAAGTAGAGCCGAGGTGTCTAACTAAAAGGATATGCTCTTTCTGCCCTGTTTTAAGGGCCCAGGATCGAATAAAAATCATGTTACGGCAAAAAAATCCATGTTGTAATAGTTAGGCAAAGTTATGAGAAGCGTTGTAATCGCCTCTACCATTTATCGGCGACACCTAAGCCCAGCATGTGTTGTTTAAGATAGCTCGATTAGTCCTCTTTACTACTTCAGGGACTAAGCGAGGAATGAAAGACCTATTTATTAAGGAAGATTATTATTAGGCTATGTAACTTCAGGCTATGACTTTAGAACAGGAATCAAAACGTAATTTAACGCAGATGAAAAATGAGGCAAATCCAGTTTGAGTTTTTTATTTATTGATTAATATGGACATCCAGTAGTTGTTACATTGTTTGTATATAACTAAATAAAACTATTCTAAATATTTATTGACTAAATGCACAACATTTCAAGGTTTCACAACATGCATAATAATAATTATGATGTAGTTAATATCTGTATTACAACATAGACAAGATTATGTTTTGTTTATTATATGAGTAGAAAATTATTAAAATAATAAATAATAAGAACAGGATATAAATAGTTTCCTAACTTTAATTTTAGTCTTTTTAAAAGACAACTCACACACTAAGAAATAATACCTGTATCCAAGTAGTACCCAGCCATTTTTTTAAGACAAATCCGTCACTCCAATTTAAAATTGTGTCGTGGGAGACTACAAACAACGGACAAAGAATACACAGATACACTAGACACATCATACAAAAATTTTTTCCCGTGTGGAGATCGAACCCACAAAGTCCTAGTAAAAAATATCAAATCTTTTATATTTAAATATGCCATCATGTGTCGTTCCACTAAACGCCTGGTTTAAAGTAAGTGCACTAGAGCGCATGCACTCTCACGCATGTTACAATTTAGATGAAATTACTGTACTATACTGTACTAGGTACTAATAATAAAACGTTAACAAATTATGCACCTAAACCTTCATTATTAATCAATTTGTCTTTTGGTGAAAACCATATGAAAATCCGTTCATTAGTTTTTTTAAATATGAAGTGATAGTGTCAAAGTCAGTAAGTCATAAATCTTTATTTCCATAAAAATGTGCAAATTATTCTTGGAAACGTCAATTCACTATTATATTAATAAAAATAATAATAAAATAAATAGAAGGAAATAAAAATTTTGCATTGAAAAAGCCTGTGATGTGCAAAAAGTCAAGTGAGTATTGTAATTTGAATGATTGTTTATTTTATAGGTAATTAGACTAGGTAGGTATAAGTCTAGACTTCTAGAGATTGTCTGTTTATCAGAATACGTGACATAAATATTCATTCTGATGAGTCACCATTTTATATTTTATTATTTTATACGTGACATGTTTTCTAATTAATATGTATGTAGTGCCTTTTTATTTAATGTGTAATTTAACATTTTAAGAACTACTTTTATTTGGTTAGTGTGGATTTTGTCCATAAGTTTGAATGAATGGTCCTTTTGTGTAGTTAGTTAGTATAATTTGATTTGATGATCGGTCGAGTAATTAAGACGTGAGAGTATTGCAAACAAACATACTCACATTGGCATTTAAAATAGTAGTTAGGTTGTTAATAGTAGTTAGGTTTAGGTTTAACTAGCGATATTTTAGTCCCCAGTAGTAATAGCGAGTCTATTGCTATCAATGGCGTAAGCTGCTGTTTAAGTGGTTGCCTCACTATGACTCTACGCCTCGTGTTGTGGGTTCAATCCTAACACTGGACGAAAATTGTGATCTGCAATTATTTTTTCGTGTCTAGATGTTCTTTTTGTCGGTTATTTGAATATTTGTAAAGCCCCCCGAAACACAAGATTAAAACATAGAGCAGGTGTCTTTAAATATTTTTTTTATAAATATATAAATTATTCAATAACATTACCTAACTCGAAATTTTGTGAATTTTATTCCTATTCCTATAGATTAAATTAAAACACTTATAAAAAAACAAATATAAAACATATATTATTTTATAATATTATCTTACGTTTACGCGATTATGTGATTGTATACATTGAAATTTAAGTTTAATAGTTTTAAAATACCTAGTATTTTAAAATAGACACCGATAAAATATGTATATAGTAGTTTAATTTCAATATATTTGAAGTTAAATGCGTTTACGCCTTATTGCCGATATATATGCCTTATATTGAGAGGCAACATATGAAATAAATGCCATATTTTGAGGTTTTCAAATGTATTTAGTTTATTTGAGCTTTGTATCAAAAATGTTTTCAACACACTCTATAGACACAAGTAAACGAGTATCATAGATACAATATAATTCTATTTATACTTCATACTATTTAAATAATAGACCACAAATTTCTTATGCATAACTTGCATAATAAAAGAACTACAAGTATAATTATGTTACATCTATGATACACTTGTACCTTAGTCTGTATAGTGTATTAAAATATTTATAAAACAAAGCCCTAGTAAATTTATTACATTTAAAACTTGAAAATATGACACTTGTGTGCGATGTTGCCACTCGGACAGTCCATAACGCATAAAAGGTCTTAACCTTAAAAATATAACATAACTATAATGTATCCTTAAATATAGCTTTCTAAGAAACTTCGCTCGATACTGCTTCCTCGAGGCAACACAAAGAAAGCCGGTGTACCTGCTTTCACTTCAAAATACTTCGTCAATAACAAATCACCGAGGTTCTTAGTTGGGTTGAGAACATGTGGCATCTTGTCGTAACCCTCAAAGTAGACATTGACCTTGTCACAGCCATATTTATTTTCCTCATCCCATGGTGCAGGGAATAGCTGCTTCATTTGGGACATTAGTGGAACATTCTCGGGGCAAGCTCGTACCAAATCAGTCATCTGGTATTCTGGATATAAAAGTAGTATAGGCCATTTTAGGATACCATCTTCGATGTGAACAATAGCATCCTGTGCTCCGGGTAAGATTGGCTCCAGCTTCGACAAATCAATATCATCTTCATCCTCACATTTGGAGACTTTGATACCCCGTGCAATAATCGCTTTAATCACAATATCTTTTTGTCCATCCGCTTTCTCATTCATCCTTTGTTTCCTTCTCTGGTTACGTTCCTGAAGCAACTTCTTCAATTTACCGATATTCAGAAGCTCTGCAATTTCTTTGTCTTTTGGTTGAGTTTCCAAAGCCTTCTGACATATTTCAATGCAGGTATTGTAATGATTTGCTTCGATAGCAGACTTTATGGCTCGTAGACGAGCTTTGGTATGGTTTGGATTGAAAGTTAAGGCTTTCTGACTGTCATATAGGGCCGATCTGTAGTTCTCAAGATACCAGTGTGCTGCCGCTCTGTTGTTGTATAGACTTGCGTTTAGTTCTGCGTCATCACATCGCTGCTTTATGCCTTCTGTGTAACTGTGAACAAGCGTAAAGAATTCTGTATTAATCTTTCGGCCAACATTAAGATTGAAGACCCAGGGCCTAGACACAATTTATTTTTCATTGCGTCTATCGGTTTTAGCTGGCTGACTCATTAATATTATGTGCCCTAAGAGCAGTTTATTATATTGATATTCAGATTCAAAGAATTTTATGAGTCTGTTCTTAAAGTTGCTTTGTGATGATGAAATGAAATTGTTCTTTATTGGTTTTACTACTTTTGAGGTGTCTCATTAGACAAACTACCACATATAATACTATAGCCTCGTGTCCACTAGACAACAATTGACCCACAACACATGACGCTCAACAAAATCATCAACGTTGCACAACAACGTGCGACGTTGCTAGCTGACGCGCAACATGACGCGCGGCTTGTTGTTTGTTTCCGTGCAAGTGCAGTTGAGCATCAAATGTTGACAAGTGGAGACGTGTAAAAGCCGCTGAAATCAACACTAATTCTTCTGGCGACATGTTGTCGACGACTGATGCGAGCGAAATCATGTGTAGACAGACAACGTTACTAAACAAAAGTTCCGCGCTGTACACGTTGTGCAACATGTCGTGCGCCAAATGTTGCCTAGTGGATACGAGGCTTTAGGGCTTGTGCACACCACGTTTTTTAAACGCGCCATCGACTCGCGTTTGTATCGATACAGACGCAGCCTATAGACCTTTGCACAACTGTATAAATTCAAACACGCGTTTAAATCGATACAGCCGCGCGTGTGCAGCGATACGGACGCGCCGGTGTCATGCGTTTGAATCGATACAAACACGATGCTAACGCGCGTGTGTATCAATACAAAACGACAACAAACTGCTCTGTGGGACAGAAGTGCGCCATCGACGCACGTTTCTAAAACGCGCGTCAACGGCGCGTTTAAAATACGTGGTCTGAACAGGCCCTTAATCACATCATAAGTCTAGACAAAGGCTTATTGGTCGTTTCGTGTCGTGGGTAATGTCGATTCGCACACAACCATCATTTGAGTGTAAAACAAACCGATCTGAAAATGATTGCACGGATTACGTAGTGGTTTAAGTAGTCGCCACGCCATTGCCACCGCGCGGACTGTTGTGGATTCGAATCCTATGTGGAACAAAACTTTAGTGTGATTCATAAATGTTGTCCCATGTGTGTGTTTGTCTGTTATTTGAATGTTTGTAAATTGCCCCGCGGTACAGGAATTATTCCTAGTACAGAAAAAGGAGGTGTAAAAAAAGGTGTGTGAATTGACTCCTTAAAAATATGATTACTAAAAAATGTAGTTTTGCACGAATTGTGCGACCAATAATCCTAGACAAGTACATCAATACATATGTATATTTCAAATAGGTACACAAAGGTGTGTTACACCCAAATTTCAATTGCTAAGGTTTTACATCACACATAATAGAGAGCTGTAATATAGCCTAATTCACAGGCAGTTTAAAAATTTGAACTATTCCTAAGAAATTCTTTAAAGTAGCCTAATAAAACTATGCATGATTCAGCAATCAAAACCTCGTGAACAAGCATACAGAATACAAGTGTATAGAAGTATTTTCAAAAGACATTTTCATTTTCATACACTTCTACAGCTGGAATATAGACACAACTCAAAAAAATCAGCAAGACATATTATGAAAATACTGGCATGTATATTTAGTGTATTCAAAATAGCTATGTTTTCTATTCATCAACACAAAGAGACAACAAGACAATTTTTTTTAATGGGATCCAATTTTTTAACCCATATACACACTATTATTTAATAACTATGTAAGCAATCATTTAACTAATGAATACAATACAAAAAATCAAAATCCTTACCCCAAGATAGCCAATCTGTAGTTCTTATGTTTAAAATTAAAATTGCCATCCTCCTTGTAGTTATTAGCGAGCTCCACAGGTGTATTCTCTTCAGGATCATACTTCAACTTGGCTAAACCTTCAGCCAGTGCCGATAGTTCACCATCCTTAGGTGCATCCTTCATAAAAAATGGATGTTTGTCCATTTCCTCCTAGAAATATAATAAAACATTATTAGAAAAGAGGTTTTATCGTACACACATAAACTCACACCTATACCTTTGAAAGAGAAAATGGTGCATTACATTTAGGTTCCATATGACTACATGTTATAAAACAAAATCCTCCACCACATCTGTGTCTGTTCACTAAAAACTCAAAACCTACTGAACAGATTTTCATATGGTTTTCACAATTAGAGAGAGTGATGCATGAGGAAGGTTTAGGTATATAATTTGTTAAGGTTTTGTAATATCTATGCCAAGTCGGGTCACTAGTAATGCATATGAAAAGGTTGGCAGAATCTGGAAACAAGCAAGCCTCTTGCTGCTGGTAGACCACAATAGGTCACTCATTTCCAGACTGCTGGCCTTTCTTACATTGTCGGACTCTGTATTACTAAGGAGAATTTAATAAACAACCTAATAACCCTTGCACAACAGTCATATTCAATGTTGCTGGGCTTCCAAAGCAGGTTTTATCAATTTTGTAAGTGAGCAATCACACACACAAACTACATCTGCTAGCTACTAATAGCCAGCTACCTTAAGTTAGAGTTGTAGAAATTGGCTACCATCGGCTACATATTACAAAATGTATGGAACATTCTGGTCAGTGAACCAGCAGTAGATGTTTGGAACATCCATTTGTTTTAGATGGCATTACTTACACATGTTTTTAAGGACATTATATTCTTGTTAAATGCTTCTATGTATATGACAATAGTTAAATGTGGAGTTACAATACAAATTTAATAGGCATTTAAATACTCGGCATCTTAAATAAGAGTATTTTAGATACACCAACAGATTTTAAATTAAACAAGCATTTTAAAATTATTAATAAAAATATAACTTGCACAGACAAACGTGTGGTAGCTTAGCTTAGAATATGTTTAATTTTTCTTTATCACTATACATTATAGGCATATAAATAAAGAAACAGTAAGTAGGTACTGTTTAGGGTTAACCCAATAACAACACAGTTCTATAAGTAATCATAATAAAGCAGTAAATTCATTGTTTAATATATAAAAATAAAGATTTCATACCTCCCATCTGTCCTCTGGCCATCCTTCAGTGTATCTTTTCTTTTCTAAGCTATCAATGAAATCGTCGAGCTCCTTATCCAATTTCTGGGCCAAAGCTATCCTCTCCTCCTCCGTCATAGACTTTGCAGCCTCTTTTGGAGTTTTCTTGGTGTCCTCAGACATTTTAATATATTGTTTTAACAACTCCTAACCTATACGTATACTTTTAGCTACGTATAACTTTGTAATTACACAAGCTAGGATTATTATTACACCTTATCTGTTGAGATTAGTTACAAAGCCGTTAATAATGTTATAATATTTAAACGAAATCAACAACTAACATTTTTATTTCAATTTTCGATAACCGCACAAGTAGCAGCAGAGCAGAGGTAACCAAATCATTAATCAATAGTTGTACGACAGTCATACTGACACAGAATTGCGTTCTGACATGTTTGTCATTTCAAGCAATATGTGCGCAGTGCTGCGTCAAAACAGTTACTGCTGCGTTTAGTTTTTATTTTATTTTAACATAGGTGTAAATATTGTAATAATGTATACAATTTTGTAAATATGAAAATTTATATGGCGCTATGCTAATCATAGAGCACAGTTTTACCTACCTAAATTTAACGTGGCCCGTGAAACAAGCGTGTAATAAGTACCTAGTTGAAGTATTACGTAAGCAACAATGGAAGATTTTGCTTATTTTTGATGTGATGGGGAAGGCGGAATTAGTATAGCGATTATGGCAGCATTAATTATTTAATTACTTTTCGGAAATTATTGTTAAATTCGGTAAATAATATATTGAACGTACATAATTATATTAAGTATCAATCCACGTATCAACGCTACTTGTCTATGCTCAAAAAACTAAAAAAAGATAATTAGGTAGTGTCCCAAAATATTGTGAAATTATCCTAATGCTTACTCTTGCATAGGAGGGGTTAAAGAAATTAGTTTACTTTGCTGAAAAGGCGGATGAAGAGGGGTAAAAATGGTTAGAATCCTACTTGCATAATACTTGAATGGCTCTAAGTACACCCTACTGCCAACCCTATCCCTTTACAGGCAAGCACATTTCAGTCCGAGTATATAGATAGTTTTAAGTTTTATTAGAAGGTTTCATACCTAGTTGTTTAAAAATACCTATTTATTCTTTTAGTTTTAACTTGTCCCGTTCACTTGAAAATTGGTAAAATACATTAGTATCGTGTGTGGGTTCGTTCAATTGGCCTGTCTCTGCTTATGTGGTGTATATAGTCTGATAATGGTATAAGCAGGTAGAAAGGAATTCAACCTCATTAGGTAATCAAAAAGCTACCGAGTTTGGACTCGTTGCATTCGTCTAGACTAGATGAGTAGTTTCCAGTTTAAGTTAAAGCATTTCTGATGATGATAACAGGCATAAGGCCAGTCACAGGATGGCAGTGTAGGCCGTAGACTTATTTCCACTGGTTTAATGTAAGTAACTGATGGTTTCCACAGCCTTTCTTATATTTAATAGTTACATATGTACTTAAATAAACTTAGGTTTATTTATCTCTGATGGGGTAGGCAGAGGTGTAGTCCACATCTTGACAGTTATAATAGTTTACAATTTGATCAGATTTGGATAATCGATCGCTAATCCAAGGACAATCGGTAACAATGGATAATATTACGGCATACGAAAATCTAAACGTAAATTCCAGCTCGTAGCATTTCCGAATGGCATAGTGATTAAAGGTACACATATCAACTCGGAAAAAGAGGTCGCCTCGCCACTACCACTGCGTCGAGTGTTGTGGGTTCGAATCCCACACGAGCCAAAAAAATGTGTTATCCGCTAATGGTTGTTCTTAGTCTGGATGCTCTTTGTGTCTGTTGTTTGAATGTTTGTAAAGTCCCTCCGCAATACAGGAATTATTCCTAGTGTGGTCTGTGGAAGTTGTCTTTTTAAGTAATATTATCAATTACATATTACAATGAAATGGTCCTTCATACTCTATGCAGTTATTGTTAATTGTATGACAACGTAGTGTGCATTGATTTTATCTCACTTAAGTACTAGGAAATGATGAGATTATCTATTCACAGTCAAGATCATACATAAGATGACTTCCGGAGTAGGAAGAAATAAGTAGGTATAACTAGGATTAAGTGCAGTGTAAGTTTCTTTAACACTAGAAGTCGCAGCAAAAGGGCAAGGAATTGAAGTCGTGGTCATCGTTTAATACCTACCAATATGATGCATTCAACGGTAGCAATGTACTTGACCAAACTAAACTTTACATAATGATCATATGCCACGAATTTAAAAGCTTCACACCCGGATTCTAAAAAGCTATATCAAGAATGTGTCCAAATCAAGCTCATGTTTTGATTGGATATGCGTTTGACTGTCTGTTAATATTGTTACGTGATGAGTTCGACGGATAAGAATGTAAACAATATTACCGACTAACACACGTTTTATTCTAGCATACAACAAACACTACCTATACTATACTTTTCCACTGCAACTGCTTCAAACTCTGTAGTATATTCGCTTCCGTTCGCTCCGATGTATACTTGACCGCTAACGATTGTAAATTGACTCGGTGAGCGCTGGCCTGACCTTTTAAACGCAGGCACAGATAATATAATACTATACTAGTACAGATACTCAATCCCATACAAAAACACTTACACTAGATGGCAGCACAAAACTAGCGCCACTGCTGCCATCTACCTATAACAAGTACACAAGTTCCGAATCCTATATAATAACAGCTCATAAGAGATGGCGTTGTGACAGTAAAATAGGTACTTGACTGTTTACCACGGATAGAACATAATTATTTAAACGAGCCAATGCAAAATGTGCGCAACCTTGAAAATAAAAGTTATCTACCTATAGTGTTGTGTGCCGAAATGCGTACGATCACACTTTGGTGATTCTCATTAACTCGGTCGGATTTTCGTGAATATATCGTGTTGCTGTCAAAATTTGACCTTGTATATATTTTTTTCATATAACTTTAATGATGATGCGTTTTAAAAAGTATTAATAAAACAATATATTTCATTATGTATGCGATTGTGATTGACGTTCGGGTACTTTGAAAATAACTCATTGGCGTATAGAATTCTACTTTGGCAGTTAGTTATCTATATTTCACTATAATTGTAAATATAAAATAACATAAAATATGTAGTAGATGTTTGAAAACAACAGTGCAATGCCTAGTATTTACTCTCTGTTGAAATTTACTGAGTTATGACTATTTATAAAATACATCAATAGATTATTTTGAATTTAACTATCGAAAAATAAATATAATAACCAGCACTCTTTTTTTAAAAGACTCGTACTGTTACTCTTTTGCCGTATAACAGACTCAACACAAAAAATCTGTTGAACATAATTTATTTTCTGTCTGAGAATCGCACCCATAACACTCCGCACGTCGATAAGTACTCGGTTTAAGCGATTAAAACCACTATGCCATACTTGAAATCAAATCACACGCACGCGCGAGTATCGCCCGCCGGCGGCGTTCGGTTTATTCCGGTCAGCTTCGTGAATTTTCGTGTATAATATCGTGTATGAGCGCTGCTGGTAGCCGCGGCGTCGAGTAGCGCGCCTGCCTGCCGCATCGATTCTCAATAAAGAGTCGAAGCTTGACTGTCAACTGGAGTTTTGTTATGAAATATTAATTATCTGGACCTGCTTAATACTTTAACAGAAGTTAAAGCTAATAATATAATTATTGATATACCTCCTATAAAATACAATGTACCTATTAATAGATTAAAAAACAACTGAGTTAGTAGGTATGCTTTACGCTTATTAGTCATGGCTCGTAATCTTTTAACTATGTCATAATAATTATTGACATTGTATTCTTTTACTTTTATATCCATATTAATTATTGGTTTTGTAGGGAAATAAATAATTAATATGTAATAATAGTTTAAAGTCAAGTAACAAAACAATAGATAAGTACCTACCTGCTTAATTACAGATTTAGTCAAGTTGCGTCTAGTGATCAAATAATACTAAAAATTGCGTAAAAACCAAACTAACAAAGCGGTATAAACAAATAACAGTCTTTAATTTTATAGAATAATTATTATGATAGGTTAAATATTTACCTAACTATTTTTAGTAAAATGTTGCTATGATTTACTAAAACTCCATTTCTATCGGCATGTCTATCGTAAGTTTGTAATTCAATTCAGAATAAGTAGGTAGCACAGAGGTAATGATTATTAAAACGCCGACGAGTCCGACGACTGAGCTATGAGCTATATCTACTGCTAACTGCCGCACAAGCAAATGAAATTTGACAATAGAAGTTACGAGAACCGACCAGGTGTTTGAATATAATGCCATGTAGTACAACAAAACGTTTTTCTTAATACATTGACATTTGTTAAGCATACATATTTTTCATGTTATAAGTAATTTCTTAATTAATTAGTATCAGTAGGTAATAAACAAATATTGAAGTAAACCAAAAGAAGGGTATGAAATAAAAACACAATGTTTTTGTAGACTTGTATAAACATATAAAAGAGCCATATAGCGTGTCCTCTAGCCCTATAGGTAAAATAACATGATAGGTAGATTACCTATGTTTGATGTAAAAAATACTGATATATCGATATCTTTAAATCATAAAATAAATGCGTTTACCTTGATGCTCGTTAATTAAATATGTACAATGTTGATTTATAATAACATTTTATGGTCAATTTTATTCCAATAAAGCATTTTGATTGATCTTAATATTAACATTGGAACTCATAGTGCCATCTATGATCTATTTTTGGAACTGTTTACTTTTTGTTCTAATTGGTACCCCATGACGCAGGTAAAGCGTTTCTGGAGATTTCTAGAAAAGCCATACCCGGTATGTAACAGTACGAAGATTCAAGAAAGTTCCAGCGCTGTCTGTACTCTTCTCTTAACGACGAACTACGCAGTTCCGTAAGACGTCAATAGATGGCGCTGTAATAAACTAACATTTGCATTTATAATATTAGTTAGGATTAAACACAAATGAACAACATTATAATATAATTGTATCAAATCATTGTACAGTTAAAACTTATATATAACACTAGCTGACCCACGCAACTTCGTCTGCTTCACATTTTAAGAGAATTTGCTCGGTTTTTGCAACATTTTTCATTAATGCTCTGCTCCTAGTGGTCGTAGCGTGATGTTATATAGCCTATAGCCTGCCTCGATAAATGGGCTATCTAATACTGAAATGAATGAAAGAATTTTTCAATTCGGACCAGTAGTTCCTGAGATTAGCGCGTTCAAGCAAACAAACAAACAAACTCTTTAGCTTTATAATATTAGTATAGATTTATTTTACCTACATTATAATTTCCACAAAAAAAGAATGTCGTAGCCATAACCCCGTAAAATAAAATAATCATAACATAAAAAAATTAACATGTAGGTACTACTGGGTATTATATGTACTCTTTTTAACACAAAGGCATCTTGTTCCGATAAAACACGCAAGCTGTTAGTTTCGTCACATATATTTATGTACTGTGTTTTCGTCTATCGTGAATACCTATGACAATCGATGTAAGTAGGACATATAATAATATGTCGATATCGATACCTACTTATTGACTGACAATTAAACAGGTTTACAAGCGACGACGGCGACGCGACGTTGAGACTTGTAAATCTCTGACTACAGGAGCATACGCAATAGCTATTGCCTGCAGCTCGCTCGTATAAAAGTAAGTTAGGTTAGGTTATGTTAGAAACAGTAATTAAAAAATTAAATTTCGCCTGTGTTGAAATAATATCAGCCCTGTATTAAACTGCCCCACTGCTGGGTAGTGGGCACAGGCGTCTTCTCAGTGTGAAAAAGGTTAGGCCATAGTCCACCACGCTGGCCCAGTCCGGGTTAGCAGACTTCACATATCTTCGAGAACATTATTTAGAACTCTCAGACATGCAGGTTTCCTCACGATGTTTGCCTTCACCGTTAAAGCTAGCAATAACTAACTATTAATAAATACGCACATAACTTCAAAAAGTCAGAGATGCGTGCCTTGGGATCGAACTTGAGACCTCTGCGTGGCAGTCCAACGGTTTCCCACTAGGCTATCGCTGCTATAGCTATAGTATTTTTTGCGTTAAATCGTTACAAACAAACAAAAAATCAAATCTTTCCTCTTTCTAATATTAGTATAGACTAGTATAGATTTAGATGTGCAACACTTGTCTATTTGGATACTGTGCTCTATAGCACCTACATCTATCATCTATATATCTATGTTATCTTTTTTTCTGTTGTTGGTATGCATAGGTATATAGTAACAACAGGAAAAAAGGATCAAAATCTAGAAACTGATAATTTGAAATGTGTTATTATAAAACAAGGGATCATAAAAAAGAACCATAGAATATTTAACTACTTACTCACTTTAAAAATAATATGCGATTAATAGGTATAGTTTAATGTACCTATATTTGCGGTTGGATGCGGGTGGCGGTCTGTGTGGAAGACCTTGGGGGAGGCCTATGTCCAGCAGTGGACGTCTTTCGGCTGAGATGATGATGATGACCTATGTTTGTGTTTTTGTCAACATTGTGTTCAGAACATACCTACCTATTATTAAATTAAAATAAGCACGTGTAAAAAAATAACATCGCTTGATATTTTAGTTATGTTTTGACGTGGCGTAGCAGTAGTGAACGCGACTGCTGTACATGAGGTCTCGGGTTCAAATCTTGGGACGGGCCAACAAAAACTTATTGGCTTTTTCAAGAAATCTTAATAGCAGCCCGGAGTTAGGCAGTTGGTGTTGTTTAGACACCCGGGGCTCGGAAAGCACGTAAAGTTTCGCCGCGGTCGTGTCGGATTACTGTCCCATCAGATCCTGAGAGTAGGGGAACAGAGAGTACATTTGTATTTGCGCACACTCTTGAGCACTATATTTGTTACGTATACTTACATCTTTTTAGGGGTGATTGTACATACTTCGCAAGTTGAGGTGCTTTAATCGCAAACTTGTACCTGAGCCAAAATCTCTTATCGGTCACGGAGTTATTAGGAGATTGATAATCAATCTCCTAATAACTCCGTGAGTTTGATTTGCGTTGCAAATATTTCTATAACTCAAAACTCTTATTCAAAACTTGTTTCCTAAAACTCTTTCTCAAAACGTCTAAAACTCAAGCCATAACATGCTTTTTCTATTTCTAGAAACATCGGGTACCTAATGAGCTACGTGTGCGCTGATCTGCTGGACGTCCAGACTGTACTATGGCTTGGACTGCTGGTCCCAACTGTGACCTTTTTCATATTCCTGGCGATGCCGGAGACACCTGAATACTTAGTGAAACAGGGGAAGGTTGATGTAAGTTCAAATTCAAATAATTTATTGTCAACTAATCCGACTACCTAATAGGTATTATAAATGTGAAAGTTTAAGAGCGGATGGACGGATGTTTGTTACTCTTTCACGCAAAAACTACTGAACCGATTACAATGAAACTAGGTATGTAGATAGCTGGAGATCTGGATTAACACATATGCTACCTTTATCCCAATATTCCCATAGCATCGGGACTTACGCAGGTGAAACCGTGGGGCGCTAGTTGTACACAAGGTGTTACAATTATATGAATAGATAATGCTGATAACATATTGCCTTATTCAAGCTATTTCTCTTAACATATACATAGATAGTCTAACATCTCTTTCCTGAGGGGGTAAACAGAGATGTATTACAGACATTTTGCTAATTAGATTTAAGATCCCACGTAATAGGGGCGAACCTATTGTAGTTTACCGGACTCAGTTCTAGACTCCGTGCTGCTACTAAGTAGTTATTGACAGTAAAACCCAGTAAATCTTTGCTCGACCTTGGAAACAAAGGTTCAAAACAAACTTCTAAATAGCTGCGCTGCCGACGCAGGTACTTCATAGGTAAGAATTCGTAACTAGAATTTTCATGATTCTTTATGCTAACTAAGCACAGAAAAATGTATTAGTTCAGCAGCGTCATTGTAGAACAATGGTGCTTAAAAGCTGTCTACACACCGTATCCTTCAGGTGACTGTAAACCGGTTCACTTCGCCAGTACACAAAATGTAGTAAGTTGAATCCCCAAGTGGCACAAATATTTGTGACATGTGCTTGTGGCGATGCTAGATACCAATAAATGTCAGTAATATAAAATTATTGAATGAAAATTATAAATAAAAATTATATCATCATATCAGTCAAAAGGTGTTTGGTACTGTACTTATATAAATCACTCGAAGAAACGAATAAGCCAGGGCAACCCAAGATCTAGAGGACTATTAGAAAAATAAGAAACTAGTTGAAAAATAAAAGAAGAATACATTAACTCTATGCTTAATATTAATATTCAACGTATCTCAAATTATAATTTGACTTCTTGATTTTTTAATTGGCAGTTAATGACTGTAATTAAGCTAATTATTGAATCGTATTTTTACTTCAAGCCATTAATAATTTATATTTTTAGTAAAAAAAAAATACATTTGGAATATTTTCCATCAAATTATTCCAAGAATCACCAGTTGATCAAGGTCAAAGTAATAGAAAAGCGTTGTTTATTTATTAGATATGTATGTATATCCGGAACTATTTCCTTATGTATATCGATATACAATCATTTGAATATATTTTATACAATTCTTGATTGTTGTCGCTTTAAGTAAAGGAAGATGTATCTAAATTATACATTTGATATGGATATATTTATTTTATTATTAAATACTATTACTTCAAAGACTATTATTGTTATAAGAGAAAGAGAGAGAGATATAATATAAATTATAACTAGCTTTTGACCGCGACTTTGTACACGTGGCATTTGGAAAAAGGTACGTACCTTGCTGTATTTTTCCTTCTTTGCATACTAATATTGTAAAGCAAAAATTTTGTTTGTTTGTTTAAACGCGCTAATCTCAGGAAGTACTGGTTCGAATTGAAAAATTATTTTAGTGTTGGATAGTCCATTTATCAAGAAAGGCTATAGGTTATATAACGCCACGCTACGACTAATAGGAGCGGAGCATGAATGTAAAATGTTGCAAAACGGGGAAAATTCTCTTATGTGAAACAGATGAAGATGCGCGGGTCAGCTAGTTTAGGATAAAACATTAATTTATAAAAAATATATCTTATACAGAAATTAGAGTAATACCATCATATGATGCAAAGTGAAAGAAGTTTGTATAAACTGCATCATTTCTAGGGTTGAAAACTGACCCCCAAAATACAGGCACTCGTCTAGTTTATGGTAGCAGTATTAGTATATTTTAGTAAAACACATAAATTTTCTGCCTGTTTCAAAATTGTAATGTGTAACATGTGTGTTATCTGAGAAAATAAAGACATTATTATATTCTAGGCGATATATCAAGATGAAACATGCACAAAATTTTAAGTGAGAGTGTCGCAATACAATTGTGAAATTACATTTAATTTCATGTAGTCGTTTTTGCGTGCTGCTTGTACAAACATACAGACAGACAAACATTATATAAATAATTGTTTTGGCTTCTATAGCTGTTATAAATATTATTTCTTTAATTTGCTTAAATATCTCCGATATACAGACATCTACCACTTAAAACTTTATTATATGTATAGATTATCATCAAATTATATTATTAAAAGGATTATAATATACATGCATATATTATATTGATGATATCTATGAGTAGGCGGCCTTGTAGCTCTAAGGTCCGGCGTTCGTTGACGAGAGGGCATGGCGAGGGTCGCTTATGCATTTTAATACGATGACTCATAATAATCTAGATTGTTAATGTATGTATATTCGGACATAACTAACATTTCGTTACATCAACCTGGTTAATTAGCTAAGCTGATTTGAACTTTTTAAATTCTTATTACTTACTTTTTCAACACAACAACACTCTCTCATCACTATCTTTACTAATATTATAAATGCAAAATGAGTTTGTTTGTTACGCGCTCCATGAATTGCCATGCCATGACATTTTGCATACACGTTGTCAGGAATACAGGAAAAGAGATATTGTGGTATATAGGGTGCCTTTCATCCAGGAAAAATAGTACTCCTGATATTGAAATTTATTGACAAAATTTAAGCCGTGGGTAAAAGTTAATTAATAATATAATACCATCAGGCTTGTTTATAGGCCCGTACCCAGCAGGGACACCGGGTATGGGCCTCTTCTCACTATGAGAAGGTTTGGGATTCCCCAATTTGTCCAGTGCGGGTTGGAGTCTTCACATATCTTCAATAACATTATGACGAATTTTCAGACATGCAGGTTTCCTTGAAATTAAACACTTTATACGGATTTTGTCGCGTTGTTTATTTTTCTTTATAACACTGTTATTACATAAGTTCAATAATAGTAGTGTTAGAGTTTTCAAAATTATGTAATAACAGTGTTTTAAAGTAAAATAAACAACGCGATAAAATCCGTATAAAGTGTTTAATTTCAATGTATAACATTCGCGTAAACATAAGACAATATTATGCAGGTTTCCTCATTATGTTTTTGTTATATGCTATAAAGACACCACATACTCATTGAGTTGCATCGACACTCCGGCGACCAGACACGATATGTTTTTAATTTAGTCTGACATTCCAACAATTGACAGATGTTAATTAAATGATACCATAATCAAATTAGAAGTAACTTAAGGCTTAAAGTCGTGATCCTGCTAGTTAAGTCATCAAGTTCATTATTATAAATAACGTAATGAATAATGTATGTAAGTGAATGATTGAAGAACATCCTCAAACAAACCTTTCTGCTGCCAATATTCGTATGCAGGTCATGAGTGGACGACATGACGAAAGTTCAATGATGTTCACATCTGTCAGAACATACATATACCTGTCTTCATATATGTGTAGGGACGCAGTTTTGTATTAATAATAATAATAATATTCTATCACATACACACAACACCATCTAGCCCAAACTAAGCAGAGCTTGTACTATGGGAACTAGACAATGGATAAACATACACTTTATTTTTTTTTGTACATCATATATACATATAATACATAGAAACACCCAGACCAAGACAAACATCCAAGTTCATGCACACAAATGTTTAACTTGTGCGGGAATAGAACCCGTGACCTCAGGAGTGGCAGTCGGTTACACTAACCACTACGCCATCGAGGCCATCATACCACATTTATGTTTTGAAGTTTTACGTAAAAGAGGGCTAATAATAATAAAAGAGCCTATTCTTGCATGCCAGGGACATATTTATATGCCTGATGTGCTGCTACAAAAAAATTTTGCAAAGGCCTCTTAAGACCTATCTCGTCAGTCCCCTGGTAATGTAACTGCCTCGGTGGCGCAGGGGAAGTGAATGCTACTGAACCGAGTCTCGGCATCGATTCACGGAAGGGGCGAAAATGTTATCGTGTTTTTATGTCAATAAATCTTAATGACAGGTCAAAGTAAGGCAGTTAGCGATGTTGACGCCGAAAGACGTCGGCCATGCTCTTGATCTCGTTCCGGTCGCGTTGGATTGCCGGCCCATCGGATTATGAAAGTGAAGGAAAATATTTGCACACACTCTTGAGCACTACAATATTACTTGCGTAGATGGTCAGTCTCCGTTAAGCATGGCCGCTGGTACTAAAATCTGGTCTCAAGCGGGCGCCTAATTTAAAGTAGCTATCATAGTCAACAGACACTTCAAATATGAAAGTTATCATACACGTTGGACTGCGGAAGAGTAGGCGCAGAATACTTATTTACATTTACTACGAGCTTGGCATATAGCCAAAAACTATCCGATATAATTTCAAGTGCCTTTTATTTCCAGGAAGCCAAAACTGTGCTGGCGTGGCTACGTGGCGTAAGTCCAGTCGACAGAACTGTTGAACAAGAAGTGGAGGGGCTCGTGAGGGTGGAAAAACAGACGCAAGCAAGTACCAAGTCCGTGTGGAAGATTATAAGTAAGACACCTTTTATTGTCTCGTTGGTCTTATAGCATATGTTGGATTGCCACGGCGATGTCTTCAGTTTGATCTCAGGGCTGACCTCTGTCTTTTCAAAGTTATGTGCGTATTAAATAGTTAATCATCGCTCGTTTTAACGGTGAAGGAAAACAAGGTCAGGATACCTGCATGTCTAAGAGTTCTCCATAATGTTCTCGCAGATGATTATGACTGCATAGATGGCATGGTCGTTTAAGTGGTCGCCTCGCCGCTGCCCCTACGCCAAGTGTTGTGGGTTCGAATCCCACACGGGACAAACATTTATGTGATTTACAAATGGTTGTTCCAAGTCTGGATGTTCTTTGTGTCCATTGTTTGGATGTTTGTAAAGTCTCCCGCGACACAGGAATTATTAGGAATAATTCCTGTGTGCGGCAGTTGTCTTTTTTACAAAGAAGGAATTTATATATGTAAACTCTGCCAACCCGTACTGGGTCAGCGTGGTAGAGTATGGCCTAATCCTTTTCATACTGAGAGGAGTTCCGTGCACAGTAGGTAGTGAGACAGTTTTAATACAGGGTTGATATTATATATTGAAGGACCCTAGTAGTTGAATGCAATTCTTCCACGCGCTAAGTGATGTTGGTACGATCGCTACACGGAAAAAAATTAGTTAGGTCCATAACTACTTGCTCTGAGTGTTTCCCGTTGTGTGTTTGACAAACATTTAAGCTTGTAAGGTCTTCCACGACAAAGGATTTACAGCTAGCGTGCTTGTTTTAAAAATTGTTTGCAAAAATACATTACTTTTCATTATAATTCTTCCAGTGCAAGACAAACCCACCTTCAAGGCGTTCATCATCACCCTCGTGATTAAGATTACGCAGCAGTTCGACGGGTATCTTATAGTGCTGATATACGCTGGGGTCGTGTTCAAGCGCGCCTCAGAGTCCATCAACCTCAAGCTCAGCCCCAACAAGCAGGTTATCATGATCGGCGTCGTGCAACTGGTTGGAAGCATCCTTGCTACTTGTATCGTGGAGAGGACTGGCAGAAAGGTTAGTTATATGGATATATAGACTAATGCGCCGTGAGAAGATATATACTACAGCTTGCTTGAGGATCAAAATTCGGTACCTTATGGCCTGACATAGACTAAACATAAGCAAGTTTATAAAATAATAAGCAAGTAAACTTATTAGTAAACTTATTTCATAGATCGATTAAAAAATGTCGACAACTTTTGTAACTTTGAGTTTTGTTTGTATGCGTGATTAACGATTGTTTCGAGTCATCACACCAAATGCAGTGATATTTATTGGTATTCTAGTTATCAAGTCTTAGAATATCAGACAAAAAGACTATTGTGTCTGGCTACCGGTCTGGCGCTGCGACTCAATAGGTTAAATTATTTCCTTGCGTAGTTTGAAGATTATTCAGAAGCAAAGACATGTGAAATTTTCTTATAGAACAAAAACTATCAAAATGATGAAATGTTCTTCCCTGTTTAACCAAACTTCATTGCCATTACATTTATGGAACAAAACTATCAGATATATAAAACCAAACAAATTTCCGCAACCTAAGATTACGGACCAAAAAATTATCCAGAAGATAAAACAAACTTTCTCGCTTAACTTAACATTTATTATTGCAGCTGCTCCTGGTAACAACATCGTTCGCCATCGGTATCGGTATGCTGATGTTGTCAGCGTGGTTCTACGTGACGTCATCAGGCTTCTGGCTGCCGGGCTGGCTGCCGGTCCTCGCCATGTGTCTCTGCATCTTCGCTGATGCTGCAGGTTTCCAGCCCATCTCGTACATTATTATCACAGATTTGTTTACTTTCCAAGTAAGTTAAAATTCAAAAAGTATTCCATATTATTTTTTTTTTGAGGAGTACGATTCTATATAAACCTGCAGTTTCGCTTAATTTAAAGAAGCCTGATTATGGAAAAATACTTCGCAAAAGATCACAGCTAACTATAGGTTATGTTCCTGCGGTAGGTATATAGGGTTTCCTAGCTCCTTGAGAAAACGCTGTGCTGCTAACTGGGAACCAGTGTGATCTTTTCTCCTATTGGTGACACACACTGACTCCGTTCTTAAATAGTTTATCAACTACGACTAGTACCCTTGGCTTTCTGAGCGTGGCATAAACTTGTTTTGATATCTTAGAAGTATAAATAAAATATAATATACCCAATGATATTATATTCAGAAATTAAGCAGTATGTTACTAGCACATGCAATGTAAAGACTCAAAAATTTCCCAATAGACTCGATTTTCTACTGGCCTCGAAACAAAATCAGTTTAACAAAATCCCTTGCAAAACAAAAAACATTTATTTTATATTTGTCCGAACACAAGCTCAAATTATTAACACATGTGTAGTTAATAATAACAAGATAGTCTAGGCACCAGAGTACATTATTATAAAAGTAACATATCTACATTAAAATACCATACATTGAATAATTAAGGTCATACATACATATACCCAATAGCTGTCGGATACCTGCCAAAAAGCAAGGCAAACAATTGAAAAGTAGATTGAATTTTAAGAATACATGTAGACTATTTCGACGGGTGCAAAGTAAAAAGAGTCATCTACAAAACAGTTACTTTTTAGGAGAGCACATAATTGGAAAAAATGCTCCCATTTTGTCAATTTTAAACCAAATTTGTTGAAATTTTCATCATTGCTTCATTATTTAATAATATATCCACGTGTATGTTTAATTTCTTCTAATTATGTTTAATTTACGAGATATTGTAGATGTCTGCATCTACATTGCGCTTAAAAAAAGACAACTGTGTTAACTACCACTTGGTCGTTTCTACGTAGAAATTCCAAAATTTAGATTTAGTACAGTATGATTGATGAGTATATTTCAGTAAATACGAAAAGTGCAACACTTCCTTTTATTAAAATTAGTTAATGACCGTTTTACATCTTAAATACACCAAGTTCAGAACATAATTGCGCAGATGTCTTTTTCTACGTCGTCGATTCGGTGCAAGGTACACGATTTAAAAGGTTAAATGAAATATTTACTTAGGAATCATTAATTTATTATCGATAAAAACGTAACACCTCGTACATTTTTGGAAATAAAAATAAAATAAATTAAACCTTACCTTAAATTATCAATTTATGAGGTAGGTAATTGCAACTATGTTTGAAAAAAATAACAATAAAATTAAATCTAGAAAGTTCTAAGCTTTTTATACTTTATAAAAAAACAGTCACAATAATCAAGTTATAGTTGTTTTGATAACCTAGTTATCACAATAATAATAGTTATTCAGTGCTTCAATAAAAATCAAAATAAATCCTTTAAAGTACGTTCTACTCGTACTTTTTTATATAAAAATAGATAGGTTTATCACTTATGATAAAAGTAAGTAGAAAATTAAATTCTAAATAATAATGAATCTCTGTACTTAAAAATTACGAAAGAAAATATTTTCTTTAATTATTTTAAAACCAATTAAAATATTATTCAGTCTCATTACCGTTAGTACGGGAACTGTGTTTCAAATTTTTATAAAAGTTATGATGTCAAGGAGGTATCAGATTTTGCTGGCAGAGGCTTATTAAGTCTTTGTACTTGGCACTTGTAATCATGATGGGTTCATTATAACATTTATTGGGATCAATAAAGCCACGGTGGGAACGAGTAGTTACTTTTCGCACCAAGTCAATTCGCTTGGGTTCTTCATCATTGAGATCATATTTATACAATATTGTGCAAGAATTCTCTGCTTTAACGACTATTTCTCGAACTTGATTCCACTTAACATTCTCATTGTCGGTATTTTTCGTTAATTTAAAATCATTTAAACACATTTTGAAATCCAATATTTGGTCTTGTGTTATTTCTATAACCTCATAAGCATCGCCGGACGTTTTACACCATCGAACGAGTGTATACCATTCTTCAGGACAAAAAATGAATTTTCTCTTAGACGATTTCTCAATTAATGCGTGGACACCATCGCCTTCCTGCTGGGTGTGACCCTTCTCCAAAAATCTGTGATGAATATCAATGCCATACTTTTGAGAGCAGTATAGCATCAGAAATACAATACGGTTCCTGTTCTGACCGCCACAGTTATCGGACCAAAGGCGGATATCTTTGATGCCTCTATCAGTTGACTGTTGAACCCCGCTTAGCTATAGTTTCAAACCACATATAACATATTCCTTTTTTAAGTCCCATATCAAAGACAGTAAAATTAAAGACAGAAAGTTTACGCTTATAATAAAATGAACTGGTTTCTCCGTGTGGAGTTGACAAATTTTTTTTAAAATCAAAGGTAGCTGAAGTTACTGTTTCAGGATTAGAAGTAGCTTCATTTTTGTCTTGTTTCTTCAAAGATCTCGCTATATTTTTATCTTGTATATGTTTATTGTACTGATCTTGTGCTTCGGTTTGTGAAGTAAGGCAATTTTTAAATGCTATACAGACGTCGCACTGGTCTTTTTTAGGAATATAGAAGGCTATGTTCATTTCCTTGTTAACTATGTCTCGGTACTGGCGCGCTGTCTGTACTCTCTCCACAACATTATTTTCCTCTGCCCAAGTCTGGTACAACTTAAACATCGTGGTGAAATTTAAATCGGCCAAGTAATTAATTAACATAGGTACGTACCCATAAACACTACAAACAATAACAATTTACAAAAGTAAATTGAGACATCTACATCACAATCGCAACGTATAAAAAGCTATATGGCAGATAGCCGTTTATGCGCCGTTTCGTAACAAAAAATATCAATGATAACCTATTTTCATAATTACAACAACTATATATGATTTAACTTCAAAATAACAATAACATTAAACTTGTATCATAAAAAATACGTACCAGAACTAGTTTCACAGTTGTTATCGATAAGTTGTAATAGTTCTTCTCGGTTCATAATAGCGCATTGTCGTCTCGTTTCGGCCAAATTCACCAATAATTTACGTCTTTCCATGTCTATTGTGTTGAACTCAAACTGTTTACTAATATGATAACACTTTTACACAAACTTTATCACTTAATAAATCAAAACAAACAAATATTCATGCTGGCCGGCGAAGCACATGTCATCTGACTGATGACGCAATATGACTGACCGTAGGCCCCCCGTGCGTCCCGCGTATAAACGGCCAGCGGTAGTTATTCGCATTTACATCATGCAATTTCACAAAACAGGCGTAGTTGTCTTCTTTCACGCGACAAAAGTAACAAAAATAATGTGATATTTTTATTTTTGTTTTTGCTATGTTGTAAAACATGATATTTTAAGTTAGTTTAAGTTAGTTTTTACAAAAAACTGAAAATCTCAAAATTGCAGTTGACTTTTTTTACTTTGCACCCGTCGATTTATTATATTTACTAATAGAATTGTAAATTATGTGCCATGCGTAACAAAAATAATATTAGTCGCATGATGTTCCTGATTAATATGGACCGCAGGCATTAAGCAAAGGTTTAGTATGTAACTAATAATTTGCCGAACCAATGTTTTATGCATGCGTCGATACTTGTACTTAGCCTGGTGAACTATGCGCTCGTGAGCTCATATTTTAATCAACCAAGATGGGCCAAGCATGCAGGCTGCCTTATAAAAAGTATCTAAAAAAGGGCTGACTCTTCAATAATGACGCACTGCCACGAATGACGTAGTGATTTGAATAGACACCTCGCCACTGACAGTGTACCGAGTATTACGGGTTGGATTTGGTTCAACGGTACGGTTTGGTTTTGGTTTGGTTTGGTGTAATCAACAAATAGTTTTGCAGAGTCTAGGTTTTCTTTGTGTTAGTTGTTCGAATGTTTGTAAAGTCCAACGCGACACAGGTATTAATCCTATAGTGAGAGTGTCCTTTATGAAACCAAATAAAGACCTGGCTTGTGCGCTACGGCATAGCGCTGCCTTAAGCAGCCATTAATTATTTTTGACTTGGTTCTTGTATATTTTATTAATTTTGAATACTTCTGATTACTAATTACTTACATATTATTTTTGTTTCCTTACAAAAAATCACTTTTATCTGCTAAGCTTTTAAATTTAACCATACTCTATTCCATTTCCAGCTCCGCGGTACAGTATCAGCAATTGCCAACGTGTGCGCGAAAATGAGCAACTTCGTCCAAACCAAATGGTTCACCATTCTTTGTGAAGTCCTAGGCATCCATTGGACATTCCTATTCTTCGCTGCCGTCTGCTTCATCGCCTGCTTCTATACCGTAATCTACTTCCCAGAGACGAGACAGAAGTCTATCGAAGAAATTTATGCGAAGCTTTCTGGAAAGGCCAAACAGGGTAATAATAGGACCGAGGCTGTACCTTAGGTAAGACATGTACTTGTACTGAAATATTCTTTAGTAATGTGATTTTATTTCCGGAGTTTTGTGGCACTGTTTTTAGTGTTAGACACTGCTGTATTAATACTGGTTTTTATGTATACGTGAGTCAATATTTGTAATGATTTACAAATCTGTCCATTTTCTTATAGTACGTAGTGTCAGACACTTAAAACTTTCATTTTGTATGAAAGTAGTGTCTTATTATTTTTTCTTTATAAAATCTTAGTATTAGTGTGATTGTCTGATATAAAACGATACGTTGACTAATGAAAGTGTCGTATTAAAAAAGTATTTTAAGAGCGCGATCTTATTTTTGGGATATGTGTTAAGAATTTCAATGTATAGGTATAAGTGCTTTTGTAGGCGAATTAATTGTATGTTGAGTGTCTGTTGAATTTAAAATGTGTCGATGTTCCCCGCTAAATATTTATTGCTGCTAAAATGTAAACGGGTAAATACCTTCGTTCATGATTATTAAATGTCAGGATAAATTAGTATTCGTATTTTCATATTTACGTCATATTAGCTGTGGCAGCCATTAATTCGCACCTCACGAGATTAGTCATAGCTTTGCAGTTAACCTATTGAGCCGCGCCGGCACACCGGTGGCCTACATAACACAATATATCAATTATTTCTGGTATTCTAAGACTACAGATTAATAGAATAGAATTTCTTTATTTCGGACACACAAATATCCATATGGTGTTAGTAACATACAAAAAATAACTTATTGCCTAGTGTTAGTAACAATCAACCTCCGCACAAACTGCTGTACAATCGGAGAGCCGAAGCTCTCGGCTACAGTTTTCAGGATGCTGTTTTGACTGCCCCTCACTCTCCTCAGAAGCGACGCAGTTTTTTTGCATACAATTGCATAGAAGCCGTCGGTGCGGGCTTGCGCAAACATATTCGACGCGCTACAGTATCGAGGCAGCCTCAACAACATCCTGGAAGCATTGTTATATTGGATACGCAGGGCATCCAGCGATCTTTTAGTATAATTGACCCATAGATTGCCTGTGTACAAACTTTGGCAGTAAGCCTTAAAAAGTGTTACTTTAACTTGGTCTGTACACCGCGCAAATCTACGGGACAATATATTACTCCGGACCGCTAGCGCCCTGCGCCCTCTCAATGTCTACATCGTCCCTGAGGTCAGCGGCAAGACAATGCCCTAGATATTTAAAAGTTGACACCCTATTAATTGGTGACCCATTAATACGCAACTCAGGACCCTCTCCACGGCGTTTGACACTGACCTCAAAGACCATGTATTCACATTTCTTTTCATTGTATTTTAATCCATGTGCGGCAGCGTAGGTCTCACACGTTTTCAGCATCTCTCTGATTGCTCCCGCCGACGGACCCAGCAGCACCATGTCATCTGCATAGCTGTGTTGTTAATTCTAACCCCATCAACACTGCATCCGACACGCATGCTGCTGAGTGCTACTATCAGGTCATCCACGTAGAGGTTGAAGAGCCTGGGAGACGTCAGACCACCCTGTCTCACCCCGCACTCCAACCCATACGGCTCGGATACTGTATCATCCCATTTCACCCGATTGGCTTGGTTACCATACCAATACTGGAATAGCCCACATATTTCCGCGGGTATACCCCTGTCTCCCATCTTTCTCCAGAGAATAATCTTCGGTCAAATTTTATAAACTAACCTTTGTTATAATCCATGTAATTATTTAATTAGCGGGAATGTATGATTGTATGAGTATGTATGTGTTTGCAAGTGAGTTGTGCCTACGTGTTATTTTGTTCCAAAATGCCAGAACATAAATATTATGTTCGAATAAATTCTTAGTAAACAATGTAAAACATTATTGCCTAAATAAATTATTCCTAAATAATAAACGTGTATGAATACAATAATAATGTATTATGTATGTAAATATGTTTTACTTTTGTTTTGAACAAAACAAAACGAATACAGAATCAAATAAATGAAGTAATAATTATATTATAAATAATTTATTACAATATATACTTAATAATTAATATTCCATGCCTCTATAATTTAATTGTTTTTTAAATCGCTGCATTAAATGCAATGATTTACTTATACATAAAAAATTATTTTAGCTGGTTTTAAGAAAACCTTCCTACAAGCTTAAGCTTAATTTTAAAATAAGAAATTGAATTTGCAAATGGGATATCTTATTAAATTATAATTTAAATTTTATCTCTGTTGTTAATTATTATTATTCATCTATTATATCCCTTTGAATGCCGATATCTTATTTATGATGACATGTCAACTCGGCAATATTATCATTATTTGAAGTTCTTAATTATTTGTTTTATAAATAGGATTCTGGCGTTCAACAGTGTAACTTTATCTGTGAATTATTATATTTAATTATTTGTAATTGCCATCAAATTATTAATAATTATTAATTATAAAAGTGTATTAAGTTATAAAATAATTATCATGAAGTGTAAATACCATATTTTAATTATGTATTATGTTATGAGTCTTAATTAGGTTTAAATCGTAGGCTTAAATTAGTTCTAATAATGCTACAAGCGATGTCTATGGCAGTAGGCAGAATTGTATCAATTAAAATAAAAAGAAAAATTTATAAAACCACAAAATATATTTTAATTGATATTATTGATATAGAATATTTTGAGTATATTTTCTAATACTAAAAGTAAAGTACCAACATCTCGGTTCTGTGTCTCGCGATCTGCGTTCCGGCTTACGAGAGCTTAAGCCAATAAGATTATCTAATGAAGTAAAGTTCTTTTGGTGTTATATTTAACGTTCAAATATTATTTAAAAAATATAAGACTATAATTATTATTTTTAATAATGTGAAATTAATCTTACTATTCGCTAAATGACGATCCAAGCTTTGGTTATATATAAATGCGTTTAAACAACGCATGATAAATATAAATTAATATGTAAATATGTGATAATTATAACAACTAATAATAATTATATTATATTGTTATTTACCAAGACTTGTTGATAATAAAAGAAAAATTGAAAGATCGTTTTTTGTTTTATTGATTTAAAAACTTTATCAATAGAGTTAAATTTGGTTTCTTTCACTTATTTATTTTGAATGAGATCACAGGTAGTATAATATATTTAATACAATTGAAAAATGTTTAGATGAAACATAGACATTTTTTAAATGGTATTACGAAAATTCCTTTTGTATGTTAAAAATCGTAGTTTTATTTTCATGTTTTTGAAGATGTAGACAAGGTCTTCAGCTGTATATTTAAGATGACATATCATATTGAAATGAATCTATATAAGAGTACAACAATTGTAAAAGTTGTAGCTGAGTGAATATTTTCCACATGTATGCTAGTTAAACGCCTTTTTAAATACATCTAGCAATACTACCTAACCAGCAATTTTGAGGTTAAGATAATATTTTGTTATTACAGTGACTCATCACTTTCTTTTTTACTTTTAAGTTGGCAAAGAATCATACAGCTCCCTGTATTCGATCTCTGACTATACTAGAAGTTTTACTCATACATGGCTAACCTTAAAAAAAACTAAAATTGGCCTTAAAGAAGTAGATAAGATAGTCTCCGACTTATTCATCAGACCAAACGGAAAAGTAACAGACTTACTACTCTTACGTCGGCTTCTTGTTAGAAGGACGTGGTTCCCCGCGTAAGCTGATTCACTTATACCGTCATCAAATAATTAACAACAGCGACATTTTTACCCGGTATTTTTGTAATTGTAATTGGACTCCCTTTTCCGCATTTAAACTCCAGGTTGGTCCATTATGCGTGAGAGTCGGCCGGTTATAGAGGTAGCTAGCCCAACTCCACCCAGAAGCACAGAAGTTTCCTGGGGTCTTCGCAGGCTTCGCAGAGTGACCTCGGATTGTTGAGGATTTCCATACGTTGTGCTGTTACTCCCACACATTCCAGGACCACGTGGGCAGCAAATTCTTCTTCGGTCAGACATCCCCTACAGAGTGGGCTGTCTGTTGCTCCGATGTTGTACAGATGTTTGTTCAGAGGGCAATGTCCTGTTAGGGTCCCCACGATGCAATGGTCCGAAGGTCCAATGAGATGGCAGGCAGGGCTTCTCTCGACTGTCTGCAGTCCGTTGTCCGTGCCCAGCGTTCGTTGTGTTGGCTCTGAGTGCGAAGCCGCATCCATGTTCTTAGTTGTGAAAATGGTAAAGGGAGGAAAGGGGGTGGACCTTCCCTGGTGGTTCCCAATCCTCTTCTAGCCAACTCATCTGCAGCATCATTGCCCAGTGATTCACTGTGCCCCTTTATCCATTGTAAAATCACAATGTTTTCCCTCGAAATTCTTTCAAGAGCAAGGTGGCATTCGTAGACGAGCCTGGAGTTGCAGCTATTGCTCTCTAGTGCTCTAAGTATTGCTGTGCTGTCGGAGAGGATTCGTATCCTGTAGCTTTCAATCCGACTCCTGTCGATCGCGGTAGCGGCCTCCGTGATGACCACACATTCGCATTGGAAAATAGAACTGTGCGAGCCTGGTGTCATAGATATGTTTATATTGAGATCCAGGGAGTGAACTCCAGCGCCCGTTCCCTGTATGGTTTTTGAACCATCAGTGTAGACTCGGACCTCGTTGATTCCCAATTGATCTCTCTGTACCTCATGGAGTTGTATATGCTAGTTTTTCTGAAATAGATGTTGTTTAGAGATCTTGTCACAAGGGGCGGCGAGTAGTGGTTCGTGAGCTGCAGCTCGCTCTAAGATCGATGCATGTGAACTCCTGGTGGTTCCCCACAGGCCCTGGTGTTTCAGCTGTATTGCGGCTATAGTCGCTTCTTGCTGTATGTAGAGGACTAAGGGGGCCAGCCCTAGGATGACTTCGAGGGCGGCTGTCGGTGTTGTTCTCGTACACTCTGTTATTACTGAGCATGCCGTTCTCTGGAATCTCTGCAGCTTGGTGATGACGGTATTGAGTTCAGTCCTGGTCCACCATACGAGAGCACCGTATGTTATTGTTGCTATAAAAATTTATTTGCGGTCTACAATGTCTCGAACTCTCAAACAAGACTGACTAGTTTGGCCGCGCTATCTATTGATAATCAAGTTGCAGAAAATATAGGTTTTGCCATATTATTCTGATAAGACTAGCAAAACCTAGATTTTAGCTTTTTGTCAGAAAATTCTCTGGAATTTGCTGACAAAAAAAACTAAAGAAATAGGATAGTTTTAATGGTTCGTGATGTTTATGCTCAAAGCTATAGCATTGAACAGAAACTTGTACAAATTATGTAAACTATAACTTCTGTATTATGTACCTATGATCCACAATAAAGAATTATTATTATTATTATTATTATTATTAAATTGTAAGTTTTCTTGAATAGGGCTCAGGTATTTACTACACCCACATTTTGCCAGCAATGGTATTTAATTCGCTCGGTAGCAAGGGTAAGCCTGTTGCTGTCAACTGGACATACTTCTAAACTTCGTTCTGCTACTGATTTTTTATTAACAGAAAAACCCATAACATTTAATCGAATCTGAGACTTTATGCTCAACAGTCGCAATGACTTGTCTCTGTGCCAGGCAGTCATTTTTATTTAGGCTTCGATTTGGGCAGACGGCCGGAGGGGATAATACCTCCATCTAGCAGCAACAATGTCAACTAGCTAAATGGAAATCATTTCTTTCCCAGACACACTTCTCTGGCTTCATTCATTTTCATAACATTCCTCACATACGCTCGCCGGTTTAAGTGCTCTTAACCTGGCCTTTATCTAGAACGTCTCCGATCTGATCAAGAAACGTTTGCCTAGGTCTTCCCCTTACGACTGTTCCACTTACACTAGCCTTATAAACTGTAATATTTGTTCTGTTTTCGCTTATAACGATTTTCATCTATATCACTATTTAGCACAACATTATGTATGTAATGACAATTACGAGACCTTAACACAATGTGAGCATACTAAAATAAAAATGATTCACACTCGATTTCGAGGAAATTAGTTTAAGGAAGAATGGATCAGGAAGCACCTCTATGTCGTCAATCGCCTTCGTTGATATTCCTCATAATAATTTATCACTGGACGTCTTATCTTTTTATTTAGTTACTTAAATGTAGATGAAATTGTTTGGTTAATATGTAATTTGGCTGCAGGAGAAAAGCGACTGCTAAAATAGCTGAGGAAACGTGTGTGTAAGGAACCTATCATAAGATCAAAATACACAAATGACAATGTATGTATATAATATAGATTTGTAATTTTTTTTGATATACCTATATGTCCATTAAGGACCTTTATTTATTTTAATACAGCAAAATAATTGAAGTAAGTATACAAAATTTTCAACTGTTATACTGTCCTGTAAGCCAAAAGGCGCTATCTCTGTGATACGCCTTTTTAGTTTTTTTTATATCATTCAATAGCTAGAATAATTTCGCATCTAATGGTATAAGCCAAATAGCGCTATCTAACTTAAACCATTAACAAAAACCACTAAGAAGTTTTTTTATATCTAAATTTTTCCTTCAACTACTAAGAGATTTGACTGCATGTCGTTTTTATGACGTTAAATAGCCGTATATTGACATGGGCTAGAAGCGTTTAAAAATGTTAATAACTACTTAATTCAATAATATTGTCTTCTATTTACGCGAATGTTATTCATTGAAATTTAACTACTATAGAGTCTTCCCGTGACCATGGCTCTGAAATCAACCGAAACGTAGGGGAAAGAGTAAACCTAAATATAAATAGTTTTAATAGTTTAAATAAGTTTATTAGCTTATAAATTAGTAAAATTCAATAGTAGTAGTAGTGTAACAGTTTCAAAATTATGTAATACAATGATAAATAAACAACGCGGTAAAATCCGTATATAGTAGTTTAATTTCAATACTTAATTCAATTTTTAAAGCATTATGCGACAAGTTCATCTTTCGAAAAAGGTCCGCAATTAGCTCTTTTGCATTAAGTAAATGTGAGTATTATTAATTCACTAAGGTTTGAGATACCTCGACTGTACCTAAGTATAAAAGTTAAAATTAACATTGACTTTTATATCTTTAGTAATAAGGATTACACTTATTTACATTTCACAATAGAGCGTGTGAAGATGAACATAGGAAACGATAATTTCTTAATTTGCTATATGAAAGTTTCGTGAAACTACTGGTGCTAGGAAAAGTTCGAAAGAATCCAGTATCTATCCCGTACTTTGGCATGAAGCTTTGTCTGGACGATCTAAAGATAAGATTATAAGCGCGTATTATCATTTTTTAATGTTCTATCGGTATATGAAAAATATTGTAGGTACTTTTAGTGTATAATTGTTCTGCTTAAAATAAAAACTGGATATTTTTTTGTTTTCTAATCTATATTATAAATTCGAATCATATCAATGCAGAGAAGATTATTGTTAAATACTTTGAAGCCGGACACACATTTATGTCTACAGACTCTTTTCACCATAGAGTAGAATTGGCGATGATGCGAATGAAAAATAAAATATATAATAATAATAATATTTATTGCCATTAAAAATTACAAATAATACAGAACAGGTTTTAATTTTCAAGAATTGTTTACATTGTTAAAATTTTCTGAATCAATTAAATTCCCCGCACGAGGCTAAGCCTGTACTGCGGACTATGGTAACTTTTGCGAAGCTGTAAGTAGTGCCGGAAAAATGTAAATACCAAAAAAATAGATGATTTTTATGAGTGGCAAGACTATACGACCCAATATAAACTTTCCTGGCTGTCACCACGATCTTACATTAGTGACATTGTTGAAGTGGAAGTTAGCAGAGGCAGTTTTGATATTAGGTACAGAACTGGTTTCGATAATGAACTCATTACGGCTAGCATTATAGGTACAAAGTTCTTAAAATCAGACAAACTTCCATCCCCAACTAAAAAAACAGTACCAGCAGTAATATCTAAAAAAAGCAGATCATTTTTTAAAATCTATTTCCATACCTGCTAATAGTATGTCTTTTGGCGGGGACTGCCAACTTTTGATTAATTTTATTTCATAGAAAGCAAATAATTGCGTTATTTTTGTTATTTGTAATATGCTGCTAAGGTAATAAAGTTGTTAAAAAAATATTAATAGGAGTTTTATTATAAATTAATAAGGTATTTTTATCAAATATAAAAATTTGTCATTTTGTATAGAACGTTCTAGGAGCAGATTAAGACTAAAAGCAGTATCTCTATTTTGAAGCCTTTCTTTTTAATCAAAATAGCGGTATCTCACAAAATATTCTAGAATATCTCAATAATATCTATGGTCAAAATACGTATAAGAAAGCTTTAACATTTTTAAAAAGATTTTTTTTAACCGTCGTTTGAAGGTGGTAAAAATTAATTTACAAAAAGTCGTTTTCTCAAACTTTCTCTGATTGAGTTAGCGTTTTTTGGCTTATCAGGGCAGTATAGATTTATAGCTTGGCGTTGGAGGACACATCGCATTCGGCATAGGTTGGAGCTCAAAACGTTTATCGTAGTGTAGGAGTTGTAAAGCCAATGGTCTTCCATTAGGCTATCTTGTTGACGTATAAAAATTTACGTTCGTATTTGTGTCACGTAGAATAAAACCATAGGACTTCCAAAACAAACAAACACTAAAATACTAAACACTCCCTATGTCGGTCGGAGTTCGGAATCAAAAGGCGGAAGCCATTGGTATGCCATTGTCTACGTGGAGCACGTTAGTCATCCGTGTTTTCGTTTGTTTATGAGTGAGAATCAAGGCTTGTCCAAATAGACATTCAATAAATGTAAATGTCGTAACATAAAACTGGACAGGTTAAATAAAAAATACTAGAAATCTCTCAGAGTATAATGAAATAAGAATCGATAGCCTAGTGGTCTACCATTAGGCTATTGCTGCTACTAACTTGGGACCTCTGCGTAGCAGTCCAACGGTCTACCGTTATTATTATTATTATTAGGATCATATTCGAGACCTCTGCGTGGCAGTCCAAAGGTTTCCCACTTGGCTATTACTTGCTTATATCATCGCATCGTACCATAAAACGACACCAATAGCAACGTGATGGGAACAACATAAAATACTGCCTCAGTGGCGTAGCGGTATTGAATAAAACTACTGGGCATGAGGACACGGGTTCAATACCCAGGTAAGGCAAAGCGCTATTGGTCGTTTCTGTCAAGAAATTCTCAGTTGCAATAAGTCTGGAACTGTATCCAATGCACATATAACTGCAATAGGCTCGCCCTTATAATAATAATAATGTTCTTCAGACCGAATTTCGATCACGGCGGCCAATCTTAACGGAGATCGTCCATCTGCGCAGGAGATATTATAGTGTACAAGTGTATGCGCAAACACAAGTGCACTCTCTGTTCCCTAACTCTCATAATCCGATGGGACGGTAATCCGACCCGACCGGAGAGAGCAAAGGCGCAGGACCAACAGCTTTACGTGCTTTCTGTGGCAAGGAGGTGTCTAACACCGCCAACTTTCTAGCTCTGAGCTGCTATTGAAATTATCCAAAACCCAGTAACTTGTAGCCCAACCCGGGATTTAACATTTATAATATTAGTAGGATAGGACATGAACACGTTATTTTTCACGCGGTGCAGTGATTCAGCCCTCAATCATATGATTAGTTTTCACACAACAGATGCATGTTCAGAATAACCAGAGGTCTAATGAAGGGTGATTCTTATAATAAAACAGTCATAGCAACTGAGAGTCATGCAGTAAACAAATGCTAGATAAGTACAGAGTACGGGATACTTGTTTATATACGACTAGTAGCGACCCGCGGCGGCGGTCGCATTTTCAAAAGTTTAAACCTTTTATTTTCTAAGGGATAAATCTAGATAGCTTTCAAATTTAGGTCACGTATAATTATGCGCTTAGATTTACGTGGAATCGTAATGTCACCGGCTTAATTCCCACTTGGAGCAGTGGTTTTAGCTTTTAGCACACCTATTCTGGCAAGAAATCTATACTAATATTATAAAGCTGAAGAGTTTGTTTGTTTGTTTGCTTGAACGCGCTAATCTCAGGAACTACTGGTTCGAATTCAAAAATTCTTTTAATGTTGGCTAGCCTATTTATCGAGGAAGGTTATAGGCTATATAACATCACGCTATAATGCCCACGGGAGCGATGCAGTAATCATAAACGCGAGTGAAACCGCGTGCATATCTAGTTCTTAATAAAAGCACGAATTCTAATTATAATTAAGTGAAATAGTTAGAGTGTGGTTAAGCTCTTGATTATGTCGGACTTTATTCTTAAATGGAAAAACACAGGATGAAAATGAAAAATATATAAATAAAATGAAAAAGTGTTTATTTTAGATTCTAAAACTAAAAATTACAATAATTTTATACTTCTACCAAACTACACAGCAGTTTGACGGTAGATGTAGCTCCCATATTATTAAATTATTTATATTAAAATTATTGTTATTACCTACACTTTCTCATACATAAAATACGATTTTGTTTTGACTTTTAAATGAAAATAAAATAATAACACAATAAAGGCAGAATAAAATAAATAACACCAATAATTACAATAATCATCACGTACATTACAAACTATACTTATTATGATGAATTGTTACACTGTCGGATTGGGAAATTATATCAATGGTCTCTTCTCGCCGCAGCTGGTACTCCAGTATTGGTTTGTTTCCCACACGAGATAAAAATGTAAATAAGATCTACAAAGTTATAAGCAGATACATTACTCCTACTGCGAGCAATGTTTTTTAGAAACAAATAAATGTGCAAGACTATTTCGTTCGTTTATTACGTTTTCACTCCTAAAATATAGAAATTTCGAGAGAATTACACACGTCACATAGTCACAATCTCACGTCTCTCTCCGAAGAGAAAGGAGTAGCAGAAGGGAGCAGAAGTGTATACTGTGTTCACCTACATTTCCCAGCTATGGTTTTATAGTTCATGTAATAATAAGAAATCTTCATTCATTCCTATTACGTAGACAAAGACAAAGACAAAGACATTTACTTTTGTAAAAACATGAGTAGGTATGACATATTATGTACATGGTGGTTTGCTAAAGGAATGTTCATGCATGTTTTGCCAAGTACGGCGTACAAAATAACACTGGTAGAATATAGATTACTATCAGAATCAAATAATAAATTGAAAAATAACCCAACAATAATATCAAAAAAAGGAATAATAATTAATATAAAAAAAAACATATGAATTTAAAAAATATAAGTATGTCAAAAAAGCAAAATAATAACTGGAAATTATGTCAAAACAAAATAATAATTAGTACTTTATCATGTCAAATATAAATAATAAGAAACAGTTTCTATTAATTCTATCATGTCATAATAATAAGAAGTAATATATTATTACTTAAACAATATCATTCAAAAATTCTGTTAAGCTGTAATAACACTTCAATATAAGATATTTTTTTAAATGTATTTTAAATTGGGAAACAGGGCATTGTTTGATTATTTTTGGTATTCTATTATAAATAATGGGTGCCAAACAAAAAATGCTCTTGTGTTTTAACGCGGTTGTAGATTTTACGATGCACAACCTGTCATTATCACGGCGACTACGTGTTGCAACATCTGATAGTTTCTTAAAGTATTTGGGGTTGCTCTTTACGAAACAAGCTACTTCATAAACAAATAAAGATGGCAAGCTTAGGATTTTATGCTGAATAAAGTAAGGTTTGCAGCTATCGGTTGTTTTCAAACCAAACATGGCTCTTATGCACCTTTTCTGTGCTTTGAAAATGATTTCTTTATCTGTTGAGTTTCCCCAAAATATGAGACCAAATCTCAGAATGGAACCCACGACACCATGATAGGCAGTTAGAAGTGCTTCAATCTTTAGAACAGGCGCGAGTTTGAAAAGTGCATAAGCAGAGGAACTTATTCGTTTGTTTAGTTCCCCTATATGTGCCTTCCAACTTAGATTCTCGTCTAATGTTAAACCTAAAAATTTTGCTTTATCTACATGGATAATAGATGTTCCTTGATAGTTAACGTGCACCACTGGTGGAGTTACGCGTTGACTAAAAAACATTATTTTTGTTTTTACCAGATTAATTTTTAAATTGTTATTATTTAGCCATTTAATTATTGATTCAAGTGTGTTATTGATATCATTTTCATATTTATCATTATTATTATTATTTGTGTGTATGACGACCGTGCTATCATCAGCAAAAAGAGACATTGGATAATTAGTTATTGTAGGCAAATCATTTATGTACATTATGAAAAGTAAAGGGCCCAATACACTCCCTTGTGGGACACCACATGTAACTATATGTTTGTCAGATTCATATGTTTCTTCAGATTTAGTCTTAAAATTTATTTTAGTAATTTTTGTGTATTGTTTACGGTCTTTTAGATAGTTTTCAATAAGCCTCAATACATTGCCTCTAATGCCGTATGCTTCCAATTTACTCAGCAAGATATCGTGTTTAACATAATCGAAGGCTTGCGTCATATCGCATAACACGGCACACACTGGATTCTTTTTATCCATATGATTCATTATTTCACCAAGGAAGTCGAATGCAGCCATATTTATAGTTTTATTTCGACGGAAACCTTTTTGGCAATCAGTGAGAATATTAAATTTTTCTACATAATCATACAATTGTGAATATATATACTTTTCGAATATTTTAGATAGTATTGAACTAAGCACTATGGGTCTATAACAGTCCATGTTTTGTTTGTTATCTTTTTTAAATAATGGCTTGACAATGGAGATTTTCAAATTGTTTGGGTATAAACCTGTATTTATACAAATATTTAAAATATAACTAAGGTGGGCACAAATGTGATACCCAACATATTTTATGATTTTTGTTGAAATTCCGTCGTGTCCAACGCTTAAAGTATTATTAAGCGATCTAATGATTTTTAAGATGTCGTAAGGTGTGCTAGGGGCCATAAACATAGACCCACTCGACTTAACAATTTTAGCGGTTACCTGTTTACCAGAACCTGATATTGGTTTAATTTTTTCTATAAAATAATTGTTGAATGCATTTGCAATCTTCTGTGGACTAGTTATGGTTTTATCCTTTACCCTTATAGACTGAATCAAATCCTTTGGTATGTTTGTTTTCGATTCATTTATAATAGCCCAGGTTGCTTTTGTTTTATTTGATGAAGTTTTTATTTTATAACTATTTTGTGCACGTTGTGTTAGTTGAATTATTCTTTTGTATAAATTAGCATATTTTTTGAATTTTATTTTATTTACGTCATTACGATTTAGTCTATAATTCCACATTAGTTTTCGTTTATGTTTGCTACAACGTTGTATACCGCGTGATAACCATCGCGGTCTACTTTTGGGCCGAACAATAATTATTTTAAAAGGAAAACATAGATTGTACATGAGCATAAAAGTCTCCATGAATGTATCGTAAGCAACGTTAGCGTTGTTGGTATTATACATTTCAGAGAAAGAAATGCTACGTAAACAATCTTTAAAGTTTTTCATGTTTTCGTTGTTATAATCACGTCTTATTATTTTCCAGTGGTTTATCAAAAAAGTTTTATTTACTGGAACATTTAATGTTTGTGCCGTATGGTCTGATAGTCCGAAGTCAATTATATCAGATTTACATTTTCTACCAAAATTATGTGCAAAATTATCTATACATGTGCCGCTTGCACATCGCGTTGGCTGATTGAATTCTAATTTTAGGTTGAAATTTAAGAGCAAGCTTTCGAATTCAATTGAAGTGTTATCACGCCTACGAGCGTCAATGTTGTAATCACCTGCAATAACAATTTTGCTCTTTAGGTGCTTTTTATTTAATAAATGCAATAATTTCTCAAATTGTTCAAAAAATACAGTTAAATTATTATACTTTGGCACTCTATATACGCAGACAATAATTGTTTTATGCTTAGTCAATTCAATGCCACAGCATTCGAATATCCCATGTAAGGATAGGCTTGATATATCAAGTAATTCGTTATACTGGTGACCTTTCTTTACAAGAATACAAGTGCCTCCCCTTTTACTGCCCTTCCTAGAATAGCAAGCAGCCAAGGTGTAATTAGGAACAAATAATAACCGCTGCCATCATGAAATGTTCCGAGATACATACTATATCGGGTTCTGATCCCTTTTGTGCTACTTCATTTAGAGAAACAAGAAGCTCATTGCTCTTGTTCAACAAGTCTGCTATATTCTGATGAAATATATTGAGATGTTTACAATAGAAAAAACTGCTCATTTGTATATTGCCGTTCAATATCCGAGGATATTGAACGGCAATATACAAATGCTTGGTTGTATTTAAGGGACACTGGACGACTTTCATAAACGTATCTCATTAGTTCAGCGATATCTTCTATGATTATTTGCAAGCCGTAATTATTGATGGTTCCTGTCTTTTGTCTGAACATGTTGTAATCACATCTTAGGTTCTTGTTCGAGTCAACAAAATAAGCATGCTCGTATGTCAAAATGTCATGGTAGAGTAGGTTGTTGAAATGTTCTACTCTGGAGTTATACATTGTCGCATCTGCTTTATATTTATACGTAGGCATGCAAAGTATGACATTCGTATGCTGAAGTTCCTTAAGAGATTCTCTTATGGTGAGAATAAGTGAATGATCTTTAGTTGAAATAAAATCGGTTTCTCCAATAAAAAATATGCAGAAGTCATCTAGAGTAAAGTTTTCTAGTTTGGGTTTTAAATTTTTCATCACGTAGTTTATGCCTGCGTATGGTGTTAAGTAATGGCATATTTTAGAATGCGTAAATTTTTTTTCTGGTATTTTATATATTCTATTATATTTATTTTCACTGATAATACATATCTTTCTAGGTGTTATTTCTTCTGTTTTTGTTTTCAAGTTAACTATAACAGCTTCTTCTATAGGGTTTTTATCTATGGTTATTACAGTTGAGTTTATGATTGTTTGCGTGCACCTATTAATAGTTTTTCCAGTTTTAGTTGTATGATCTGTCTGTGTTTGCTTGTCCTTTGCCAATTCTTTCCTTTTTGGTGATGATAGTTTGTGCTTTAATGACTTTATAGGACTGTTGGTTATTTTTTTGTAAAGTTCATTTTTCTTCAATAGCTCCTCGTTCGACTGCTTTAGTTTGCTATTTTCTAAACTAAGTAATTCTATTTCTTCTTCGGCACTACTTAGTTGGATAGTAAGCGTTTCAACTTGCGATTTTAGTTTATTGATTAAATCCTGATCATAATTGTCAGCACTCATATCAGGGAGGCTGTTAGAAGTATCGTCCATTGTTTGTTGTAATATTTCACTGTCATATTGACTGACATTACTCTGCGTGTCAGATTTTGTACGATTACGTCTAAACGTAATATTCTCTAAGAAATTCATGATTATATATTTTTTATTTTTAAATTTATATTAATTTATACTTGTATATTTCTTTATATTTTTGTAGATATAATCACAAAATTTAACCTTCAGCATAAAATAATAAAAAGCAAAAAGCATAAAAATTCCAAAAAGTTACATTCCAGTCAGATTCGAACTCGGTCCCCGCGGATGAGTGTCATGCCTTATCTAACTTGACTAAGGGTTCTGTTACACTTCGTGTTGAAATAAAGTATAGGGTTGTAGTTGAAACATTTATAAGCGAATAATTTCTCATGCTATGACTCATTCAATAGGAATTTTTTCTTCGATTTTGCTAGTCACTTTATGGGTGTAATACTTCACTTTTTTGGTTTAAATTGTTAATTGAATAATTTCAATGTTTTTATATTTGATTGTTAATTGTTTATTCACTTTATAGTTAGTTTGTATTATTGTCACTGTTAATTCACTTTATTACTGTCTCTGATTTATTTCACTCCAATGATTTTGCACTTTGTAATATTTTCAAAAGTACGTGGATTATACTTAAGATAACATTGTCACTTATGATTTAGACGATTTACCACATATTTAATGACAGATAATGACCATTTAGCAACTTATACTGTTTTTAAAACTAAAATAAATACGGAGCACTTTATATTAGAACTTTACTGGATGGTGGCGCCATCTACTCAAGGAAAGAAAAGTAGAAAGAGGCCATTGATGTCTATTCGGCACAGCTCCAGAAGCCGTGCCCCTATTTTCAAAAGGTGAAGATTATTTAACAGCGCAAAAAATTGTGAAATTTACATAAAAATATGCGAAAATAAAAATTATACAATCATTATCTTAGGACTAGACTATCAAACATTACAATAATTTTTCAATCCGAACCAGTAATTACTGAGAATAGCACGTTCAACCAAACAAACAAACTCTTCACTTTTATAATATTAGTATAGAAGTATAGATATTATATTATTTAAACATTATAAAACGCTTTTATTATAATAATATATTCCACCAGCATTGAGACAACAATATAAAAATTATACTTTACCTACAGTGTATTTTAGTTAAAGATACATATTTGTTTACGCTATCATTATAGAATATTAAATTAAGAAATATATACAATTCTGTAGTATTATTTGTCTATCCACATTAAATATATTCAAAGAACTTATCTACATTAGTTTTATAAAGGAAAACGATTTTAATTATTGTTTGTTAAGTATAAATTCAATGACAACAGGACTTATTTTAGAATATCCTTCACTTTTAAAATGCTACTTTATTCAGAGGGATGCTAAAGAAAGGCTACTAGGTTCTTCGCTCCCGTAAATACCACGGGGAGTGCTCTGAAGAGTTATTCCACCTTATTCGCCCTCCCCTTTCCTATCCAGAACAACGCGTGCTGGGCTCAGATGCCATCCTTACACGGTGGAGTCGACTAGAGTGCGTACCAACAAGTTTAGGTCCTCATACCTCTGCCGAACGATCAAGGCATGGAATTCTCTGCCAAGGCACGTGTTTCCTTCTTCCTTCAATCCTGGGTCCTTTAAGCGGGGCGTGAAAAAGCACCTTCTCAGGCCGTCAAAGTAGAGACCTCAACATGGCCTCAGCTGTTATGAGGACGATGTGGAGGCCACTGCTCTTAGACCACACGACTGCTTACCATCAGGCGGGGTGTGGTCATTTTGACGAGCAAAAAAAAAACTTGTCCTTCGGGAACAAAACGTTTTTCTGGATGCTAGGTACCCTATGTCCTTTTCTGTGCCCTTGATAATGTGTATGCGAATATCATGATGATCGATAAAGTAATTAAGGCGTGAAAGCGTAACAAACAAACTCACACTGGCATTTATAATAAGTTAGAATATAACACCACGTTACTGAGCACGTGAGCGGAGCAGTAATTATAAACGAGAGAAACCGAGAGGTATCTAGAATTAGTATGGAACACCTAAGTACTCTAAAATATTTTGTCATTGCGAACCCGCAACTCTGCTGACGTTCACAACGCCGGTTTTCCCCGGGCTTTGAATTATCCATACCCAATTTTATCGAAATCGCTTTAGCGGTTTACACGTCATAACGATACAAACAGACAACGTTATTTTGCATTTATTTTACCATTACCACAATACCAGTATGATCAAGCTTCATCACTGACCTACCAATACTGAAACATATTGGTCGCAGCTTACGACAATCGGAAAGTCCCAGGGAAAGTTGATCTGTTCCAGAACTCGTAATTATTTTAATCAGAAATAACTTAGAGACTGATTTGATGACGCAGCGGCATTGTACATATGTAACTGACGTGTAAATAAGGCAAAGTGTTATTGAGTTTTGTGATAAGAAATTCTTAGTAGCGACTCAGAGTCTGAAGCTGTGTTCGGTAGACAATAGACTCTATCGATAGGTGACGCAATTTGGATATAAATACATCTCTACCTAATCTTTCAAAGATATAAGCATGACATTTTTTTATATGTGTATCATGCCTTGCAGATATAGGCGTGAGAATGTGCAATATATCTGTAAGAGCAGTTTTGGTAAATCAAAATCAAATATACGTCAAAAAATAATTTATCTATTTAGGGCACAAAGTATGCAGCACTTACGATGAGGCATAACACAGAAGAAGGCAGCAAGGCAATTAATACTCGCACTATCTACTTTAGGCAGGGAATAGCGGGCTTACTATAATTCTACCCCCATTAACGTACATCAGGAGAACCAGACCCCCACAATTATCACATGGCCACCCGTTTGTGCTGCATGCTGCTATGAAGCATTGTTTCTGGGACACTAACATCTATGTGTAAATATAAGTAAGCCGTCTAACTACGTAGGCAACGAAGCACACGGCCTGCCTGATGGTACATCCCTCTCTCTATGACTAGTCCAGTTTATGATAAAGGGTTCCCCTACACCAACCGTCAGGTTATAATAGTGGGAGCCGCTGTACCTTCCAGTACCCGAGAGCACCTTCCGGGACCAGTTATAGACAGGTCTTGTCTCCAAATCTCGATTTCACCATCCTAACCTTAGAGATCCGGTTCTCGTAAGCGAGCTACCTCGTGCCCAAGTGACACTATCTATTCTCCAGATAGGTACCAGAGTAATAAAGCCGCTCACCACTCGCAACTCTGGGAGTTACTAAAGAAAACCTCGCTGAAGCCGACGGAGAAGCCGCCTTCCATTAGTATCTCATAAGACATAAGACATTTATTTCTAAACAAATTTACATTTGTGTCAAAAATTATACAAATTAAGACTTACAACTAAAGATATTTAAAAAGAAATAATCAGAATACAGTTACACAGTACATTTTTTTTTTAAATCAACAGGTATAAAGAAAAAATGCAAATTACAAAAAATATGAAGATAATATGGAGAGCAATTTTTTTTTTTATAATCCATAGACTTTGATACTATAAAAGGCTTTTTTACCAAGTATGCTTTGAGTTTGTAGTTAAAATGTACGGATCTACTAGAGTTTTAAACTCTATAGGCAATCTGTTAAATAAGGTGACAGCCGACACTCCAGCGCTATGTTTAACCACATTTAGTTACGGCTGAATTGCCTTTGTGAGGTCTTTCCTGCGACTATTAAATCTTATTTACCTATCTGTTTCTGACTCATATTTTGAATTTTTTTTTATAAGATTTGTTAACACAACTAAGATGTAAAGACAGGGCAAAGTTCATATTTCTAATCTGATAAAATGCTCCCTACAAGATTCGGTCTGTTTGATGCGCACTATCGTTCTTATGGCTCTTTCTGTATAATAAAAGCTGCATTTATGTTGTACTGATAGCTATTACCCCAAAATTGAATACTGTACCGTAACTTTGATTCAACTAGCGAGAAATAAACCATCTTAAGGTGATTAACAGAAAGGTCATCTCTCAGACTCCTTATTGCATAACAAGCAGAACTGACTGTGTTAACAATGGAAGACAGTTCTTGTTTCCAATTTAACAGGGGGGTTCAAGTATGGTACCGGAGCTGTATAAGGCACGGTCGCTTCCCGACGTACATCCATATGCTTACCCAAATATGTAGATGCCTATGGTACAGGAAAGGTAACGACTATCCGTAGGAAACCAGTAATATACCTTGCGTATGAACCAGTTCACGGCACATTGAGCATTCGTAGGCGTAGGTCATTAGGAACAGAAACATGTAATTAACCGATAAATTGTAATTAACCGTGCTGTAAATCTTAATAAAATAAATATTAACTGGATAAACAAAGCAACTAATAAAAGAAAATGCCTACCATTTTTATTTACTGAATCTTAAAACAAATTCATATAATTTACTTTCTTTTTAATTTAACTACGAAAATGTAGTCACCTAAAGCTTTTATATTAAACGGAATTACTGACCCTCAGGATCTTAGTAGTATTCGCACTTAACCACTTTTAGACTTAAAAACAACACTTCTTGAGTCATATAAGCACTGTTTCCAACAATTTCAGAATCTAAGTAAATATTAGATAAGCTTATAACTAATCCTATAATAAAATACAGATTGTATTTCTCATAGTTAGCGTGAGTCAAATGAGATAATAATGTCACTTTCTTTATGCATGCTGCGAGTAACGTCATGGTCGTCCCCGAAGGGGTTGGATACACCTATGGTCCCCGAAGGGGTGGGCAAAAGTATTTTACACTTACAGTTCGCTAGCTAGCTATAAGTAGTACGTAGCGGGTAAGCTTATTGTCGTCTATCAGGCATATTCCAAACACTGTGCTACTGATTTACTTTGTTAGTTAATTCCTACAACACTTTACCTCAAACAAGAATTGAACCTGAGATTACTAACTTTATTTGTAATACTTGCTGGTTTCCTAAAAACAGTGCTAAATAGAAAAAACGTTAAATCTTTATTGATATCTTTATAATATAAGAAGTTCTATCTAATTATAATATTGATATTCTCACCATAAGTCAAGAATTATGCAGCATAAAAATATACATATATTTAATAATATGCGTGTGTGTAGTAAAGCCTTTTCATAGACCTATTAATACCAAAAACATATATAGTTTATTTTTGCTATAATGTTGGATAAGCTTATTTAACGACTATTTCAAATTTCAAGTTAGAAGCAATATGAGCGGCTGAGATCAGCAACTATAACAGATAGAGAGACGAATAAAGGAAAAGACAAGGTCGCACCATAGGGGCTCCCTTTTAATATTTTGTTCAAAACTCTAAAATGGTCATCAGCACAATTGGCCAACAGACGCAACAAAACAAGCATCTTATTATTTTTAACCGAGTCATGTTTGGCATATTCAATCAATATTCGATTATAAATCAATGTCGAATAATAAATCGTCTTTCAAATATTTTAAATGTTAAATCGTAAATATAAAACCAGGATCATTTCATAAGTTTAATGTAAAAATAAAGAATAAAAAATCTTAACTTATATTATAAATGCAAATGTGAATTTATTTATTTATTTGTAACGCTTGCACGCTTTTACTACTGGACCGATCATCATGAAATTTCGCATACACGTTGTCCGAGAGGCAGAAACCCTATGTTCTATACGGTTCATTTCATCCTGAAAAAACACTGTTACTAATGTAACATAACCTGACCTAAATTCACGCGAGCGAAGCCGTGGAAAAATCTAGTAAAGAATAAAATAAGACTAATTTTACACTTGGGTATTGCCATCAATTGACATACTCAATTGTAAGTTTGGCAACTCGCACAAGCTACTTCACAAACAATCTTAATATTCTGCCCAAGACACCTTATATCTACAACACTAAAACATACATTATACAATTTTATTAGATTACATATTTTCTTGATATTATACGACGTGAATATTTTTTTAATATAATAATATAAAGCTAACTAGCATAACTTTATAAAGCTTGGATTCACACTTAATTACTTTGACTGATTATATAAAAATGTGCAGAGTTAGCAGAAAGAACAAATTTCAAAGACTTCCAGAAGAAGTTATTACGATCATACGCCATAGAGTTCTTTACATCACCTTCAGGCATAGACTAAAGACGATCCTGAATCCTGACATTTCTGTCACGGCATGCTCTTGGTAGTTTGATTTTTCAATTCAATGCAGTTCTTTATTGCTTTCCACAATATAGTATACTTAATACATAGTTGGTAAATTTAAAGCTATGCATTAATTATGGACCCTGTCGGGCACAGCATAGTAAATATTAGGAGAGCAAGAGGGCTTATTCCATGCTATTTTTAAATATATTAATACATTATTATGTATAAGTGATTTACGTATTTTATTAGTTATTGGAAATATTTTGTTATTTAGTTTCATTTATTGATTTGTATATTTAATTTATTTCACCATTTTAAAAATCGTCTGAGATCTCTACATGTTGTATACTTAATATATAAAAAAATCTTCCTACAAAATGTCTTTGACTTTGAACGTTAGCTGAGACCAGCCTCATACAATTTGCTGCTATAATTAAGATAAGTATAATATCAACAATAATCAGGCATCTATTGTTGATACAACCCTACAAACATTAACGTTGTTTAAAGCTGCGTATGCGCAGATCAATTTTCCCGCGAAACAATACGCAAATAGTGTAATTACCTGAAACCGAGTCAACCCGCAAGCTTTTACTGCCCGTATGTGTCACTGCCAGTACAATATTTTTTTTATTTGTTTACATGGCTTTGCTTCCGTTAAAAGCGAGCAGGCATGGCGCATAATTTAGTGCGCGTAGAGTCGTCGTAGTGAACGCACGCATTCTGCGCAACCGTCTCCGTAATATCGAATATAATAACGGGAAAAGTATATATTTTAATAACATTTTATACGTGTATTAAAATAATAAAATCTATCTTAGTTTTGTGTTGGTGTTGTACTTAATATTTTTTAAATAAATTTAAATTTTGTATTAAAATTTTATGCTCCGCAAGATTAACTAAATACTTTAAAAGTATTTTACTGTACTTAAAGCAATTTAAAGTGAACGCAAGTGATATTTAAAGTGTACTTAAAGTGCCGAGCAGTATCATTAAAGTGATTTAAATTTATAAATAAGTTCACATATATTTAAAGTGTAAATGTGGTAACAAGTGGAAGTTTCGTGAATCCCTAGTGAAATCGTAAGTGTCTGCCTGTTCTACTTTTCATTCATGTCATTACAAATCAGCGACGTTAGTGCAAGATGCGTGCCGCAGAATATTTTAATACCATTGTTAAAATATTGTGTGGCATAAGCATTCCCTTTAAACTAATTTATATATTTAATAACGAGCTTATTTTTTTATATAGTAGTTTATAGTAGACGAAATAATAATACGCATTTTTCAAATAATATACCCTGTATGAACTATTGGTAAAGAACTTATCTAATCTACCAGACCATTGCATTTAACAAAACCTAAAATATTTTATAATTAATTGTTACGTATATTGTTAAGAGGAAACACAAGGGCCGTTTTTCCATACAAAAGTAGTCCCCTGTTTCCTCCCTGGATAATGCCAGTAGAGCAATAATATTTTTTCAAAAAATGTTTAGCCTCTATTGGCATGTCCCTATGTTTTCCTTTTTTTCATTTATTAATTATTAAAAGAGATATGAACCTTCAAAAATCTCAAAAATTGGTCAGATTTTCTGCTGTGTTCAAACATCCAGAAAACAAATTTTAGTAGATTATATAAAAAAAGAAAAACATAGAAACACGGCCAAAGCCTTTCTTCAATTTTTAATGAAATAAGTAGTTAAATCGGTCAAGTGTTGGAGAAGGAATCAGGGGACTACGAAACGTTGATTTTGTGTACTTTTATAGGTATTTTCGGTCCAAGCTGCAGTTGTCTCTATCACGCTCTGCGGGCACTGCGCGACAGCAATAGATTTTACAAATACCTATTTTTCAATTCTCTCGCCCGTGGTGTTTCCTCTTAAGCATAAACATTAATCTTCAAAAAAATTATAATTTATGTAATTCACACGGGATACTTATTTTATAAACAAAGTTTGAAATGATTACAATTATAAATAACCGGCAGTGCGTTTCTTTATTACAAAACATTTATTTTCATTCCATCATGAAAATACAAAAATGTTTGCGGCTAATCACGAGGCCCCCAAAAGACGATTCCTGGTTCGAACAAATATTAATGGATTTTATTATGCAATAATTATCAATAGAGCATAAAATCTGGAATGAGCACGATACACAGTAATACACAGCCGCGTTCTCGTGGGACCTAAAACCTACATATTAGTTAAAACATAGCGGAACTTACATAGTGGGACCTATGTTTTAAGTCCCGTTATGTTGTAAGTTATATCACAGTATACTTCCCTGTCATATTGCTGGTGAAATGATGATGATGATGTAATGTATCTTCACAGATATAGCAACTAACGCGGCTATAAAAGCCAGCAACTAACCAAACGTAGCTTCAGCAACTTAGTAAACTTACCAACCTATATATTTGGATGTTCATAAGTGTTACGTTGTGACCAAAATAAATAAATTATTTTTGACTTTGACAATACAGGCGTAAGACTCAATTATTAATATTTATGTTCTACAATTGAACTGAGCAGTGAAAATGCGAGTGCTGTGCTTAAAGCCGGGGATTCGATGCCCAAGCCGAGCAAATTGTTTTGAATTCCTCTGTACGTACAGAGCAGACAGTAATTGTCTCACTTCTATAACACGTGTACGAAAACCATAGCTAGCAATATGTGGTTATGTAATAATTCACCTCTGCCTACACCATCGGGAAGATAGGAGTGTTATTATATTTATTTGAAAACTCCACCAATAGCCTAAACATCCATTAATTATATTCACTTAAACATATAACAATGATTCATAAATACATAATTATCATGGTTATAAGTTACGAATTTATTCATCTATACTAATATTATATAGAGAAAAATATTGCACTTTTATTTTTTGATTTAACGCAATAACGACAAAACTGATATAAAAATTATTTTTCCATTAGAAAGCTATATTATTAATGAGTAATTTTTTTTTAAAAGGTCTTTTTAATAAGCTGCTGGTAGCGCAAAAGCTAGTTAGTTAAATAAAAAGACAACTCCCGCACTAGGAATAACTCCTGAATCGCGGGGGAAATTTACAAACATTTAAACAACAGACACAAAGAACACGTAGACTCGGAACAACAATTTATCGATCACACAAATTTTTGTCTCGTTTGGAAATCAAACCCACAACACCAGTTGCGACAGTGGCAAGGCGATATAAACCACTTCGCCACCCATACAGTCAAGTTACAAGTTAAGTAATTATTTACTTAAAACCGCTGACATGAAATAACCAATACCTCAACAACAACGTTATAAGCCCCGCGGAAGTTGGCGGCACGTACTGCCTTCTTAAACATGTCTATGACAAAAATTAAACATAGCTACGTATCTATAAGTTTATTATATAATCGTAGTACGCATGTTTGTGGTGTAACTTGAACGGCTTTGATTGAGGTCATATTTATAAAGTAATTATATATTTTGTTTTGTTGAGACGATGATTCATTGTTATGGTAAGTTTCGATTAGAGTCGAGATATCGCCAGGAGGGTACGGATTCCCGGGGAGGACTATATAGTCGTATTGAATTATTTAATCACACAATATTTTGATGAATTGAGTGATGAAATAATTTAGTAGATAGTAATAATTTTGATGATTCACTTTTTCATTATTAACGGTAAATAGTTGATTATCCAAAAATAAAATACTAAGATTTTTGAAATATATACTCATTAATACATTTTTAAAACATTTTAAATCTGGTAGTAGGAGTAAATATCGAGTGACACAAAAAGAAGTCACAATGCAAACTGTGTCGTAACTGCTACTTAAAAGCTGCTGTCCGAGGGAGATAGCGAGATATTCGCACTACAACCCCAGCTTCCTTATATCCAGATTTAAAGTAACAATTAATCAGTTCCTTTTTTACAACCAATTTGGATACTGTTTGAACAAAAATATTTCTTTTGATTGCTATTTGCCCTAATGATGAACAAAATCAAATATAGGTAACTAAATTATTCTTTGTAGCAGCACGGTGGTTCAAAATTTGATAGATAATAAGATCGCCCATGTGGGTGTGATAGTTGCTACTCTTCTGCCTTCCTCTTTATGGTTATACAGGCGTGAACCTATAGCTGTCTTTATTTTAGAACTAGCTTTTGCCCGCGGCATCGCTCACATAAAAGTAGGTTAAGAAGTGCATTTAAAAAAAAAAATGTAGCCTATGTCACTCGTTAACAATTCAGCTTTCTAATGGTAAAAGAATTTTTAAAATCGGTCAGGTGGCTTTTGTTTTAAATTCTTGCAAACAAACAAACGAAAAATCAATTCTTACGTCTTTATTTTAGTATGGAGGTATAGATGACCATACTTATCTGATACACACTATACATAGGTTTCAAGTTCTGTCTACGTATGTTTTTATTTGTTGTAATTCATGTTCCATACAAGAGGGGAGAGTCGGCAGATGTTTTATCCACAACCAGTTTCGACCATTCATGTTATATTATACCAATTAAATAAAATATAACCAGTCTATTCCTAGACTACTATTAAATAAAATTACTCTTTTTATAATCAATACTTGGCTGGTTGTATTGAAAACTTGCGCATTTAAAAATAAAAACACAGTTAGCCGGCTTTAACTTGTGTCGACTGTTGGTCATCTAGTAACTTTAAAAGGGACAAATAAAATCCTTTTTTGAATTGTTATAAATCGAATAACAGGTAAGAAGGTTTGTAAATGAAATAATGAGATGACCATAATTTGTGTGATCCACAAATGGTTGTACGGATTCCTGGTAATCATTGTGTCCGCTGTTTAAATGTTTGTAAATTCAGCCGCGATACAGGCATGACATATATGACTCATGCGAGAGATGTCTTAAAAAGTTATACATATTATCTATGTATTAATACATACAAAAAAAATCACTTAACCTCGAAGGTCACACGTAGTATTTAGTCGTAGCTACATTGTTCTCTGGACAGGCGTATATAATTATTTTTGTGCCTTATTGAGTATCGCCATTTTGGCAGTGTATTCAGCTGTGAATAGATGGGACTAGGCAAGACACTTAATAGTTATAATACGACAAAAAATTGCAATATTATTTACAGACTCAATTGCACCTAGCGGATCAAATTGGCGCATAATGTGTACTATAATTTATATGTGTCAGCCAAACTAGAAATTAGATGTCAGTGAGATTACTAGGTATACCAATAGAACATTTAGAAAAAATATACGAACTGTTCTTTGATTCAATAGTGAAAGCGTAAATGTAATTACAATTGTCGATCGTAAGGTGCAGTGGCCGAATTGCGCATTTTTTTTTTCGTGTGTCTTCTTGGTACTAGCATAGAGGTCAGTATTACATCCGGTGAATGGTACTATTAAGCTTGCCTCCTTTTAAGTGATATCAAGCTAAACAAACGAAATTTGGCAAATATGTTTGTGATACAACTGTGTTTACCCTGTACAGATTTAATATGTACATGTTAAAAAGTCGTAGATATATGTGCCTATAAGACAAATGGATAGATAAACAGACTTAGGTTCGTAACTTCAATTATAGATTGACGTCCGAAAAGTTTAAAATTCTAACTTCTAATATTATTTAAAACACTTTGATTTTCTATATAAGGTTTATACGTATGATGACAGGAGTTTAAACTTTCCACGTGATTAAATTATATATGATAAAATTATTTAAACATGTCTTTGACCATAAAATGGACGTACTAAAATTGAAACACGAACCAGAAAGAACCCATATTAAACAAAGCACTTTGCTCAAACAGCATTCCAGTAATGCTATTAAAAAAGTATAAAAAGCGATAAATACCTCATGAAGGTTTTATCTAATGGTAAATGACACGGAAAATTTTATGTTACGTAGATCGAATCGTAAAGTATCGGCAAAAAAATCTTGCACAACTTGTTTATAGTTTCTTAGAACGTGATACGAAGTCGTTGACGCAACTCTTTCGAACTACGAAAGTGAAAATAAACGGCATTTAAGTTTGAATGTGGAACTTCCAAAGTGCATAAACAAAATCATAATAAACAAATTATTTTGACAAATATATAATATTTATTTATAAATATATAATGATGTGTGTTTCCTTAAATATTTGTACCAATAATTATTATTAAAATTACTAAATACTAAACACATGCGATTAGATAATGACCTTTCGTTTCCTACTATGTTCCTATAATTTTCCACCTTTTAATGTGATCTCCAGACTACGGACAAAAATATAATCTACCAACACAAGTCTATGCTGACATGCTAGCAGAAGCTTGACAGGCAAACGTACATTAACAATCAATAAAGTCAACACAACGTGCAGTGTAGAAGCTTTTGCTCAAATTTAATGTGGGCATTTTAAAATATTTATCCTACTAGATTTTGGCTCGTAAATGTAGATTAGGTTACTAATAGTACTTTCTTTGGATAAAAGTTATCCTATGTCGTTTTCTGTTCTTCTGACAACGTGTATGCGAAATTTCATGATGATTGGTAGAGCAGTTAAGGCGTAAACAAAACAAACTCATATTAGCATTTAGAATATTAGTTAAGATACATTGGCAATAAAAATAGTTTGAAAGTACTTTTAAAGATGTCTTGCTACAGTTTAAACAAATAAATGAAGGGTCATAATATTGTCATTTGAGTTTCTAACTATCGGGTGCTACTACACCATACGGGTCAAGTATCGATCGATTGTAAAGATGTTGATTGCATCCCAAATTTACAAACTGGCCCGTATTAGGTGCACCCTTCTAAATAACTCAAGTAATTAACGTTAAACGATCAATTATATTGTATTGTACGAGACTCTATATTTATTAAACTTGACACTATATTTATTAAACAACTTTATGTAACTTTTAGATGTTAGCTCAGTTTCAAGCTCATCTAATTCGTTGAAATTAAAACTGCTTTATACGGATTTTGTTGCGTTGTTTATTTTAGAGCACTTTTATTATATAATTTTGAACTATAACACTACTATTATTGAATTCTAATACAATTTAAACTATTTATATTTAAGTTTTTACTTTTCCGACGTTTCGGTTGATGGCTGCTGTAAAGTAAACGTAAGACAATATCATCTAATTCGGTTGGTAATTGACCAATATAAAATGTATGTAAACAAACTGCTTTTACCGAAATCTGTTTTTTTTTTAAATTGTAACACTTAGAATGGTGGAACAAATGTTAACAATTTCCTGTTTACATATATTATATGTTTTGCTTGTGAATAATAATAGTAGTTATTACAGTAATAGCACAAAATAAAATGTATGGTAGGTAGGTCATTAATTAATATTATGTTATCGTTAAATTAAACGAATTTGTCCGAATGTTCGTTTATGTGAACTATACTGCTATCATAAAAAAAATCTGCTAGTATTTTTATATTAATATTTAATATAAAAATACTGGCAGATTTTCATTCTTTTTTTTACTGATTTCAAATAAGGAAAAAAATATTTTCGAAAAAGTTGGTACGTCTTGTTTCCTTATGACGGCAGGATAAGTATTGTAGCTCGCCCGCGATTGAAATTCCATTTCTTCGCTGGAAAGGAAAATTATGACACATTTCGAAACATAATAATCCAGTCTAGTCGGCGAAATTATGTTAAACTAGCTTAGATTTTAAAATCTGTTCGGTAGACTTGGGTTACCCAAGCATTGATAAGGTGCGTCGGAATTTCTTCCATGGTGCGTGATGCCAGTACATACAAATATAGAATACATTAAAAATAACTGATTTTGATTCGCATATCTGTAAATAGTCTATTAAATATATTTCTTAGCATGTAGCATTGACGGATATTTTCTTTTAAAAGACTCATGCCGCTTTTAACATTAATTCTCTGTCGCGGAGTAATTTACAAACATCAAATAAAGAACACTCAGACTCGGAATAACTATTTGTGGACCTCACAAATTTTTGTCCCGTATGGGAATCGAACCACAACCCTCGGTGCAGTGGCAGTGCTGAGGCGGCTACTTAAACCACTACAGTACTGCACATTCGTACAGATCTAGCAAAATTATTTGGCCTTCATGGTAAAGCTAGCTACAAAATAATACAACTATATTACTGCAAAATATAATCGTTAATTCATGTCAAACTCATGGAATTAATAAGTACTTGCGTACCTACTTAACAATGCCATGGTCAAACTCTAGTTGCCATATTAAATTGAAACAATTCACAGCGCAACAAACCAAGTGTCACTAATCCTCTTTGTTACGTCTATCAAATAAATGTAAAATAATATGGCGGCACACTTTATTTAGAAGACTGATTGGAACAATCAATTCACATTTCGTCACAACAAGGCTCTAATATTATAATCTATGATTAAATTGGTCAGGCCGGCGATTTTAGATATGCTTTTGTATAATGGAATATAACTCTCATGCGTAGTTGTGTTTAAATAAGGAGGTTCTATACGTCGTTTGTAGTGACGATCAATCACTCATAGTATGGTAGGATATTGGCAATCACTTCGAGTGACAGCTCAGCTGTTTCTCTATGGGACAGGCATTTTAATTATAAAGTATATGACGTTACAAACGAATCTGATCGTAATCATAGCATCGTAAGATATACATATAAGTGCATTTTTATTTAAGGAAATCTCATATATGAAAATATTCTAATCATAATTGTTGCTTATTGCAAACAATGCCTGCACTAAGAATAATTCCCGTATTACGGAGTACGGAAAACATTACAAACATTGAAACAACTACCATAACGGACACCCAGATTCAAAACAACTGAAAATTTGTGGATATATTGCAAATTTTTGTCACGTTTTGAAATCAAGCCTAAAACATTCGACGCGGATATTTCAAATGTATTTTCGTTCTGCTTTTAAAACAAGTGCTATAAAATAAAGTAATTTTGTTTTTAAATTTTACTGCAGTTGACTATGATCCCTTAAAGTGTTGAACTCAATAGCGAGGAAAGCAATCACTAACCTGTGCGCCATTTTTAGACTCAACTGCAAACATACAAACCTCTTTGTTACATGTGTAACAAAGAGGTTTATATGTTTGCAGTTGTATACAGCTTTATATTATTCCAGAGATGCATAGACATCTATCTTCTCATAACTAAAATATAATTACTAAATAAATCCTGTATTTATCTTCTGGGTGGTCTATGTGAATAGACCACCCAGAAGGTGAAAGGTTTTGTATATTTATATACTTACCTGCGCTTTTTTACCAACTATTATTATTATTATATAGCTATTTGATTAGTCAGCTGCGCCGTACCCTTATCAAGTAGTAGGTTGCGAGTGGGGCTTAGGCATCCAAAAATGTTGTCGGGGCTTAAAACGAATGAGGCTTCCTAATACTATTATACTAAAGTATTAGTTATCTATAGAACTAACTGTCAACAATAGTATAATCTATATATATAAATCTCGTGTCACGGTGTTTGTGATCGCACAGCTCCGTAACGGCTCGACCGATTTTATGAAAATTTTAGGTAGGTATGAGAATAAGTCGTTAGGTATGTTAGGTGATTTATATGACAAAACAACGTTTATCGGGTCAGCTAGTAAGGTAGGTATACATAATATTTCTTACTTGTTTGATATGGTATACAATTAAATTCATTATAAAGCTACTGTATTTTGTCCACAGCGGCGCTCGCGTAAATGTAGGTTAAGTTAGATTGGTAACAGTTCGTGGGCCTGCCCGCCACCCGATCAGCACCAGGTCCGAGTCCTGTGTCATGTGTCCTCCCCCCTCCCTCCACAAGGTGGGACAGTAGCTTAAATCTAGAGGTGATTAAAGGCTAGTCTTGTTGTGTAGTGGCCTGCCGTTACATAGGGCGCGCGGCGGGCCGAAACCTCGGCGGGTCGCGACCGCAGGTGAAAGTGATTCGCGCGGTCCTGCCGATTGCGGTTTTATCGAGAAACACCGTGGTAGGTTTAGTCAGTATTCCGGGATATCCATTATTATCTCCATTACCATCTATCTCTTTTACCCCGGTGAGTCCGACATAACCCCTCCGCTCGCACAAGCGGAACCATAACAAAAGGTAAAAAAAAAATTGGTAGCAGTACTTTTTCCTGCATAAAAAGCAGCTTCTGTCTTATTCTGTAACCCTGACAATATGTATGCGAAATTTCATGATGATCGATTAAGAAGTTAAGGCGTGAAACCGTTACAAACAAACTCACATTCGCGTTTATAATATTAGTTAGGATGCAGTTACTGCTTAAGCCTATCTTCATTATCTAGACACATTGATATAAAAAAAATAAAGACTGTACATTCTTTGTATTGTATGACATTCATATTTTGATGGGGATTGTTTGGTTTGGTGCTTGATGTGATTTTGTGTTTAAATTTAGTTAAAATACACAATTCTTTAGGATTCCGTGCCTAAAGTATACTGATAGGACCACACTCATGGTATAGTCGCTCGGCTAGTTACGTCGACTGTAGTGGGTTCTAATACCACACGGTACAAATTGTTGTTCCAAGTCTGGTGGTCCAGCTTGGTCTTTGCGTCCATTGTTTGAATATTCGCAAAGTCCTCCGTTATACAGGTGGTTATTACACATATTGGGGTATTATCTTTTCTGCCTTAAAGCATGGGTACCCTCATTAAATATGTGGATATATTAAACAGGTAATTTTCTAAAACAACTTATGAACTGTCCACGGGAAATGTACGTCCGCTGTCATTAGCTGCAATATGTGTGTACTTACAAGGCTTAAGATTTTACAGCACATTACTTATTACCGCCCCAACTGTTCTTATTTACTAAGATTGCCTGTGGCTATGTCTATAATATTCGATACTAGATTTTGCTCACGTCGTCGCCCGCTTAAAAGTAGGTTAGGTTATGTTACTGCCAGTGCTTTTTCAATTAGTTATGAAGCCTATTTTACTCGTTGATAATATAGCTTTCTAATAGTCAAGTGAATTGTAGTTTTTGAGTTTAATCGTTACGAACAGACAGACAAAAAAATCAAATCTATCCACTTTATAATTTATAGATGACTATACCAAATAGTTCTTAAATTCATGGGAACTTAATGATTATGAGGTGGAAAAAAAAACGGGTATAATAGATATTAGAATAACCTTTAATTTTAGCAAAAGCTATGTACAAAACGTTTTAAACTTTTATATTAATAGCACCTGCCCACGCCTTCTCATCCACGTTTATAATTACTGATCCGCTCCTGTAACTCGTAGCGTAATGTTATATTGTCTATGTTACTTTTGAACAAAGTAGCTTTCCAATGGCGAAAGAATTATTAAAATCGGACCAGTAGTTTTTGAATACAAAATGAAAATACAAAAATCTTTTCTATTTATGTTATTATTATAAATAAAGATTTTAATATATTTGTAATATAAAAAGGCTAGACCTTATTATTATCACACTGATCCAGTGCAGATCGATATTTTCAGAACATTACGTAGAGTTCTTAGACTTACAAGTTGCCCCACGATGTTTTGTTAGCCGTTAACGATATCATTTTACATTAAGACATATTCGTACATTTATAACTAAATTGATTTATACCACGGTACAACGCGCAGCACGCATTAATACTTAAGAAAAAGAAAAATAAAACATACGATTTCCATAAATTAATCGTTCTGCCAATTTAATAAAGAAAATAGGTTATTATATATTTAAAATAACAGTGGTTCGGGCACGTGCGTATCATAAGTAAGCCACTCATCATTTAATAACTAAAAATGTTATATATTACTCAACATACTAGCTTCCTACTGAAAACTTAATACTTCATAAGAATAACCCCTTGATTATTCCTGTCCACTGAGCACGTAACGTAATGCTACTAAGAATTTTCTAAAAACATACTCAATATTTTCTCCAATTGGGACTCGAACTCGAGACCTCACACAAAGTCATGCTAAGGAATCAAAGAACCAGCTACATATATAACTCACCACTGCTTATCAAAACTATATAATCGGATGCATAAAAAATAAATAAACTTCGTAAAGTTATTCGACAAACAAAAATAAGCGTTTCTATTTAAATTATGGGTGTCCAACAAAACCGGACTATACTATAAAACTGTCGGTAATATCCGGCGAGAAGTGGCCGCAACGACTGCGAACGAGGCATTTAATTTCTTTATTTGTTATCTATGGATGAATATGGCGACCAATTGTCTGTGGATTTTGAATGTTCGTATTTTGAATCCAAGTACAGGTTTTATATGCCGGCGGGAATAAAAATGAAAGTTCTGTTTTTGAAACCGGGTTTGTAAGGGCACCCAAAATTGTTTCTGTATTGTAAACCCTTAGTTTAAATACGTGCAACGATTGTTTAATCGCAAAATGTCTCGCTAGATATAATAATATAATAAATACGAAGAATAGCTTGACACTTTTTCTTAAATATTTTAGAAGACGTCTCCCGTTTTACTGGTAATCCGAATGTGGTTAAGGAGTTTATAAACATTCAAACAACAGACAACAGAAAAATCAACCAGTTTAAAACAAATACATATCCTGGGTAATAAGCAAAGATTAAAATTCTTTTATTTTTTATTTTCTTATACATCTAAGTTGTCAATCAAGCATACGGCCCACCTAATGGTAAGTGGTCATTGTAGGCTATGGACGTCTGCAACATCAGAGGCATCATTTACGCATTGCCGACTCTTTAAGAAAGGTTGAAGTGGGAAGGAGAAGGAGCGGGAAGGAGAAAAGAGGGTGATTGGGCCTCCGGCACTCTCACTCACCGAACGAAACATAACAGTAGGAATACTGCTATTTCACGTCGATATTCTGTGAGAGGGTAGTCCTTCCCCGGTCGAGCCGGCTCATTCATGCTAAAATCAGCGAGGCTCTACTTCTCAAAGTTTTGTCCAGAGTGAGATCTAACTTACTACACTTGGTGTGCTGTGGTAAGGCGATTACTAAGACCGCTGCGTCATCCGTCCGTCATAATGCGTTGACAGCACAGCACTTCTCTTTAAAAAAATAGTTAAGTCTTTACAAATAATGTAGCATTTAAATACCAAAACGTATATATAACCCACACTATTGTCGACGAAATTACAAGAGAAGCAGTAAAGATAACGGACGTGTATCATGCAAACAAAAAATGGGAAAATTATATTGTAACAATATAATTAAACAGTATCATTATTGATAAGCTAGAAATTAAGTAGCTATTTTTAAATTTCAGTTGACTGAGACCGAATATATCTATGTATATTAATAAAATGTGAGTTGTACGTTATCAATAATCGGCGAAGAGGTGCACGCTCTTCGGCATTAGTTCTACACTTTCCCGTGTAGAACAATCGAGGTTCGCGCATCTCCCTCCGAATAACAGTCCTGGGGACTAATATAACATAGCCTGTTTGATAATTCAGTACAATTATTCTTATTCTCGCATATGCCATATAGCATCATTATCATGAGTAATGTGTGCCTATGCTCCAAACTTAAAGGCTTAAAATATTTAAGAAGATCCATATAAGGAATCCTAGAATTAAAACACTTGTAATGCGAAGAAATTTTTCTAGACCATTTCTATCCTCTGCTTGTATTTTGTGTAAAAGGGGCTCCAAATAGTAATCTTCAAAAGTAGTCTCAAACCTACATCCCTGTAGGGGAAGGTAGAGGTGTTAGGTAATACACCCATATTTCGGCAGTTATAATTTTAGATACTATGTTATAGGAGGCCTATTTTCATCTACATGATAATTTCTTGACAGAAAAACAAAATAACACTTTGTCCAACCCGGGAATCGCACCCGAGACCTCACCTCATGGTAACACAGCGAATGTAAAACCGCGCACATTCACAATCGCTGCGCTACCGACGCAGGTTAATAAAGACTTATTTATTTACATTGTAAGAGGTGTAGAAAAAGATGTCTGCCAATCGAATAAATCAAAGAATCATTAATTAAATTGCATTCAATCGTTCATCGATTCGAGACGCGTTAAAAATAGCCACTTTAATAAAATCGCTTTATTTTCATTCTCTCAAATGGTTGACTAATGGTGTACTGGCCATACCACGTGAATTTTGATGAGTTATAAGGTGTATAACAATCACATTTCGCTTTTAAAATCTATACTAGCGTTTGTACCCGAATTCGCTCGAGAACTGTACTTTTTTCTGGATGAAAGGTAACCTATGTCCTTCTCTGTATCACTGACAACGAGTATGCAAAATTTCATGATGATTGGTTGAGTAGTTAACGCGTGAAAGCGTAACAAACAAACAAACAAACAAATGATCGCATTTATAATAATTATACTATATTTTGCTTTCGGCTTGGCTCGCACACAGTTAGATTAATTGATTAAGTTATGTTGGTAACAGTAATTTTTTTGGATGAATTGTACCCTATGTTCTTCTCTGTACTCTTGGCAACGTGTATGCGAAATTTCATGACGATCGGTTAAGTAGTTAAGGCGTGAAAGCGTTCAAATCAACTGACATTCGCATTTATAATATTAGTTACAATAATTTGGACAAGCCTCATTGGCGTATATAAGCGGGGACTAAATAGGCCTTGTCTACACCAGAATTGTATGGGCAACATAATTTCCAGCATAATAGTTTTCTACTACTTTTGTACTAAATGCCAGGCCCTCCTGGAAAATAACCCTAAATCATAATAATGTCCTCCAGACCGAATTTCGGCCACGGCGCGGCGCGGCGGCGGCCAGTCTTAAGGGAGACTGGCCATCTGCGCAGAAGATATTGTTGTGAACAAGTGCGTGCGCAAACACAAGTGCACTCTCTGTCTCTGTTTTCCGGCACGACCGGAGAGATCAGGCGTAGTACCAACGGCTTTACGAGCTTTCCGATACTCGTGGGTATCTAATACCGCCAACTTCCTTACTGCGGGCTGCTATTTAGATTTCTTAACAGAAAAACCCAATAACATTTTGTTGGCCCGACTCGTGTTCGAACCCTCTCGGGTTCGTCGTTCGGTTAGTGAATGTGACTGCTGTGCATGAGGGAGACCTAATTCGCATCCTCAGTCGCATTCACTACCACTGCGCCATTAAAGCAGTTAAAACCTCAGTAATAATAAAGCAGTTAACCCTAAATACGCCAATGGCAAATCTACTAGACACGGTTCAAGAAAACTAACAAAACAACGCAAATAGCACTTTGCATTACCCGGAAATCGAATCTGAAACCTCTAGATCGACGGCTTAATGAAGCGTACTAATGCCACTGGAGTAACAAAGCAATTCTAAAGTATAATTTACACAACTATAAACATGTCTTATTAATAGGCAATCAATTATAAATAACACTCAATCCTAACTATAATATTATAAATGCAAGTGAGTTTGTTTGTTTGTTACATTTCCCCACCTTAACTACTCGACCGATCATCATGAAATTTCGCATACACGTTTTTGGAAAAACAGAAAAGGACATAGGACACCTTTCATCCAGAGAGAAAAGTACCTACTGTTATAAGTAACAGTAGGTACTTTTCTATCAATACAGGTTAAGTTAGGTAAGGTAAGCCTTACCTAACTTAACCTGTATTGATAAATAACGCGAGCGACACCGCGGACAAAATGTAGTAATATATAAAACATAAATCAAAGCACTAGAGAATAATTAAATGTAAATAGATCAGTTATATAAAAGTACGAGTGGAATTAATAATATCCTGTTCAGATAGAGTAAAATGACATATACATACGTATTGTATTCATTTTATATTAAAATAGGCAGGTAGAGCTTATAATAAAGCACGTCAGTCAGTCACGTGTACCCGACAACTTTAAATTATAATAATACTAGCTTTAGCTTGCGACTTAGCTTGCGTAAAAGTAGGTTAGGTTATATATACTTTGTATAGACAAAGTAGCGAGTTGGCACATTGTGGGGTTTTGGTCAGTAGGCCGGAAGTACACGAGAGCCTGACATATTCCTCTCGCCTCCTCTTGTGGCGAGGGGTACGCATCAGGTGCGTTACCCCACGAAAAAGAAAAAAAAGAAAGAAAATAAGTTAGATGTAACAAGTTCCGGGGGTTCCCACTCACCTTACAAATCAGCAAGGTGGCACACCGTGTTGGTTTTAGTCGGTAGGTCCGAAAAGTCTCTGGAGAGCCCCACATAGCCCTCTCGCCCCCTCTTGTGGCGAGGGATATGCATCAGGAGCATTGCCAAACGTTGAAAAAAGAAAAGGTTAGATGTAACATTTTTCTTTTTAATATAATGTTGTCTATGTTACTCTGTGATAATATAGCTTAAAACATTTATAAAATCGTTTGAGTAGTTTTAAATTAAACCATAACAAACAAACAGTCGGTGACTATAATAAAAATGTCATAATTTGTAAAAAATCGTAGATAAAAGTTTTCTAAATAAAAGGAAGGGAAAGGGAAGGGAAAAAGTTATTCGTTTTTTAAAATTTAATTCGTTATATAACATATGTAGCATTTTACATCATGCTATCATCGTTAAATATAGGGTAGAGTTTTTTTTATACTACTAAAGTGGAAAACATGCTTACCCACCTGATTGTAAGTGGTCACCGTAGCCTATGGACGCCTGCAACACTAGAGGCATCACTTGCGCGTTGCCGACTCTGTAAAAATTCTAAAGATATAATTATGTACATAGACTACATAAAAACTAAGTAGCTAATAACCACTTCTTATTTACTTATAAATACCTACTGAAATTCGTATTTATCTGAAGAGGAAAATAGTTCAGCTGTTGTAACAAATCTAACAAACGTTGGCGTACATTTGTATGATTCATTAATTAAAACTTCATGCAATCTACTTGGTTCATATGTAGCCGCATTTAATGTATAAGTAGGTAATATTTATGTATATTATATAAAGGACAAATAAAAAGCTCGCTAAACAAGGCGGAAATTGAATATAAATAAATAAATTCTTCGTAACGTATATATGTCACGTGGGACTCTATGCCATACCTACATTTTAAATGCTTATACTTAATCAACGCTAAATCGTTGAATAGATTTAGATAATTCCCCGATAATTTAGATAAAGTCCCGTGGAATTCATGAAGATGAAGCCAAGGCTAAAACTAGTACTAAATAAGCTATAATAAAATTATTTATTTTTGATAAAACTGCCACGCAGAGATATCGGGTTCGACCCCAGGGCTCGCATCTCTGACTTTTCGAAGTTTTGTGCGTATTAAATAGTTAATTATCGCTTGATTTAACTGTGAAGGAAAACATTGTGAGGTAAACATGTCTGAGAGATCTCCATAATGATCTCGAAGATATCTAAAGTCTGCCAACCCGCACGGGGCCAGCGTGTTGGACTATGGCCTAACCCTTCTCACATTGAGAAGAGGCCCGTGCCCAGCAGTGGGACAGTTTAATACAGGGCTCATATTATATTATTGATAAAATTCACGCACAACTCATCATTTTTTACATAAATATGTATCGAATCCACTCGGCACACTGTGTGTGTATTGGCACGGCGACTACTTAATCCTCAAATAAATAAAATATCCATACGTACTCTGGATAGAACTGCTCAACTGATTACATTTAGCACATCAGAATGACAACTCCATAATAAAATAACCACATATGTTAACAAGAGAATGTTGAGGCACAATACTACAGTAAATATGTAATAACTAAACAACCATTTTGCACAAGTAATCTGATTCTCAAACACAATAAAATGTTATGTCAAAACACAAAACTACTACAGTAGTACGCACGGTTATCTCAACGCGAAACAGAGTCATCAAATCGTTCTCATATCAAACATAGATAAACACAAATTAATTATCTTCAGGAGGTGAGATAACTTTAAACACACAGAGATTTTGTCACAACTTCACGCCTGTTTATTTTTCAAGCAAAGGTAGAAGTGTAATTATTACACCTACGATTCGCCAGTAGTAGTTTGTAGCTCGTAATAGAAAGCAAGCGTATTCGTGAAGTCTGCCAACCCGCATTGGGTCAGAGTGGTGGACTATGGCCTAATCCTTCTTACACTGAGAAGTTCGTGCCCAGCAGTGGGACAGTTTAATACAGGGCTGATATTACATATATGACGCGCACTTCTAAACAAACACCACATCTGAATATTATGAGTGCGGTAATTAACATTAAGTATTTACAAAATTCAATCAGAAAAAAAAACTATAAAAGTAACAATGTATGAATGTGTGACACGAAAATCTAAAATTTATAATAATATAATTATGATACTAATCCGGCAGCTGACTGTAGATGCACGCAAACCCATTTATATAACAAAAAATTGCATCAACGTGAACGAGTACAAATGTTTTGAATATTCTTATTGGCATTTACTCGTCGAAATATTCACACTGACTCACAACACTTCTCACTTCCTACAAGGCAGCCTAATTAACTACCTTAGATTTATGCTAACTACAGCAATAGTGAGTACTGAGCAATTAGACAATGACGTAGGTTAAACGATAACTCGGTGACCGCGTGAACTGCGCACGCGCACGTACGGAAGCGTGTACGCATTGTATTCGCCGTTTTGTTTTGATAATATTGATGTGAGTCAGTTACACCGCGTGCCATATCTTCCTAAATTCAATTCTTAGTAAATAAACATAGGCTTTTACGTATAGGCAATAAATCCTAACTAATTTTATTAATGCGAATGTGAGTTTGTATGTTGCGTTTCCAAGCCTTTACTTCTCGACCGATCATCATGAAATTTCGCATACACGTTGTTAGGATTACATTATAGGTACCTTCTATCCAGTAAAAAATACCATTGCTAAAGAATAGAAATTTGACATAACCTATATTTACGCATAATCTAGTATGATCATGAAATCTATCAACGTTTTAGGTAATTCTTTTGTATTGGTCTGAAAGGTTTAGCAGATTAAATGTATTGTGTATAAACATGGTAATATGCTCGAATGTTACTATGCGGTACTGACAAATAGTTATTTAATTCTATAGGTACTTATTCATTTTTCAAGGTAGACTAAATTTTGTGTGTAAATTTAACGCACGAAAATTATAACATTTTCCTTAAAGCTAAAAATGTTGACCACGAAACAAACGCTGATCTACTTTATTCCGTTTATTACATAGACGAGTACAACTTAATATTATGATAAATTAATTGAACTTTACGATATAATCAAATGGACACGGCCCGTAGCTCCGATGTCACGCTCGTACCCATACGTCGAAGCGTGATAATCTTAGCGACAGCGTTAATCTGACCTGACAAAGATCATAGTGACATACTACTAGATATATCAGGTAACGTCATAGCGTGGTTTATCATACATGTCATTATGACGTTTACAAAGAATAAACGAAGACTAGCAAGGTTGCAAGAAGCATACGCTTTTGCCGATGGTATAAAAGCTTATTGACGCTCTAAAGGATAAAGATATAAGGCTTAACCGGCCCTTGAAAATAGGGAATATAGTGCTGTTAGCGTAAGGAATAGAGATTCTGAACTATTGCTAACAACACAAACATTGGTTAGTACGAGTTTTATGTTAATATCTAAAATCCTGAGGTGGGCTGCAGTCAATTCTAGCACGGGCAAACACCCAAAAATATACAGGCCAATCAAGCAACATAGCGCCAGCAGCCCGGAACAATACTCATCGCAGACACACAAAGTGCTGTGGTATAGTGAAAACTAATTTTAATCATAAAAAGAGATCTTTAAGCTCTATCACTTTAAAAATAGAATAACAATATTGAAAGTAATGATATTAAAATCAGAAAAGTTGAGATTATAGAAAATGCGTCCAATTCAAAATCCTAAGTCGTAGATTTTTGCTTTCAATCCAACATTCATAGTACATTAGTGATATCACTTTCATATCAGCAACGTTCTTAACCTTCTAGAGTCAAGGAAAGACCTTGTACTTCGATTACTAAACAGAGACTAGATATATTCAATCATTATCAACTAAAGCAACATATGGTTGCTAAAAGGCTAATCAATGACGTGTCAAAATCGAACTTATGGCAACTGATTTAATTGTCTGTTGCCTTATCACTAGTTATCAATCACAACAGCTGACATACGTTTATTTCGACCATCTATTAAATAATTTTGTATTGATCTGCTTTGTAGAAATCGAGTGTGAACTTACCAATTGTTTTAATACAATTTAATCAAGACCATTAGGCGATCTATACCGCGAATCAATCGCGTTATTTGTATCATAATTATTGAAATACACACATGTATATAGTCATACGCATAGGATTATTCTGAGTTTTATTACAATCATGATATATTCTGCTGCCTCTAAGATTTTCTTGATCGTACAATCGAATAATACTGTGCCTGACCCGGGATCATTGTGAATTCAATTCTGGAACGATATAAATAATGCAATACTCAAAAGTCTGTGTCCAGTTTACGCATTTAGATCCATTATATCCATTAGATATTTCAAAGCACAAGCCCTTTGCTTTTATATTTTCACACAAAATACTACAGAACTACTATCTATTTTAAAAGAAAAGGTAACTACTTTAGCCTACCCAGCAACTTAACCTGTACAACGGTAATGCAGCTAGTTAATAAATTCCACATACGGAATAAAACAACAACAGTTTCTAAGCCGTCAACCTTTGGCTTAATAGTACATAAAGTTTTATTACAATCTCAAATCAAACCTCCTTTGTGAAGTGAGTGGTTCTGACGCGATATAGCCTTGATAAGCGAGCTTAGCGTGGAGTTATGTAGTAGGCTGCATGTCTTATTTCCTTAGCCAGCTTTAATCTATGGTTATTACGTTTTATGAGATCAGAGGCCCAAGTGTGGATTTTTCATAAAACTAACTCAATCTACAAAGTTGTCGTATCGACTAACAAATATAATAATATAATAATATAATATAATATAATATTCTACCACATACACACAACACCATCTAGCCCAAACTAAGCAGAGCTTGTACTATGGGTACTAGACAATGGATAAACATACATATACTTATACTTTTTTTTTTGTAAATACATACATATTATACATAGAAACACCCAGACCAAGACAAACATCCATGTTCATGCACACAAATGTTTGACTTGTGCGGGAATCGAACCCGCGACCTCAGGCGTGGCAGTCGGTTACACTAACCACTACGCCATCGAGGCTGACAAATGTATGGTAACTTACAAAGCGCCCCTGGCGGAGACTATTGTAAGAAAAACGAGCGAGTGTGAAATCGTTTGCACTACTACAATAGCGGTGTCACTAGAAGTGACGTAAAAATTATCGTGTCGGACGCGGTATTGATAGTTTCGGCAAACGTTTTTCAAGATTATGCGAGTGTGAACTAAAATTTGACATTTACAATCGTCTCGAAACGGTAACGCGGTCGTGCAGTAAACTCACTTGTTGTTGGGTTGGTGAGACGTAGTTGACATTGAATACGATATTAATAACTGTGTAATTTTGTGTTTAATTTTGGGTGAAAATGACGGCTCGTAGCTTTTTCTGGTGAAAACTGATGATGGCCACTCATTACCAAGATTAAATAAATTACTTGAAAAAAAGAGCGCTGATTTTAGTGCCTCATTTATTCCGGTAAAAGACCTCAGTAACATTGAATTTAGAAATAGATATTGCTTATCAAAGGAAGCCTTCCTGTTTCTATGTATAGGAAATATGCAATTAGAAGAACTAACAAATTACAACCAACCAATCGTAGGCGTTGCCTTTGCAAAGATAGAGTATTGCATTACAAGCCTCTAAAATACGCACAAATTATTCAGGCCACAATTATTCAGGCAAAATAGTGTGCTCTATAGTATTGCATTAGGTTATAGAGTACCTGAACCAGATGATTTAGGTAAGAATGGTTCATAATATTAAGATGAATCTATATTTCAAATGGACAGTATGAACATTAAGGATTTACTAAAACAAATCTCCTTTAATTTTAGATCTAAGTGAACATCATAAAGCTACAATAGGTCATGTCCAGCATATGGAAGAGCAACAAACAACCACCGAGTTGATTCGAGGAAGAGCACTGCATGATCAAATAGCTAGACATAGTCACTGGTTCTTTTTTATATTTTGATCTCAATGGGCATAATAATCATTACATTCGCTTTTCTCACTGTTATATTCATAAGTCATATTCTCATTTTCTTATAATGTTTTTGGCAAAATGAATTACTTACATGAATATGATTTAAAATGTTTGTTGTTATTAAGAATCTATATAAAAAACTGTGCCAATGTGGCTTTGTAAATAACACTACTGACACCATATTCAAATTTATTTATTTAATTAAAGAAGACAGGCGCATTAACATAAAAATAATGTTTCTCTTTTAATCAATTAACAACATCTGCAACATCTGTTACATAGAAATCATTCTCATTTTCTTTATCTAAAATTAAAGTCAAGAACCATGTACTCATTTAGGTCACAAAGTAACACTTATGAACGTCAACATATATAGGTTAGTGAGTTTACTAAGTTACTGAAGCTACATTTACGTAGTTTCAGGCAAACGATCGATATAAGAATATAAATGTGTGAAAGCCACAAATTTATATTCTTATATGTCTGTGACACTTTATTGAGGTTGCTCTTCCACGTCGACGACGTTGGGATCCTGTTGATGTATCGGCTTCCGGTTGTGGTACGTGCGTATTGTTTGAATGTAGAGTATGGAGACTCTGATGTGATGGTCCAGGCATATTCCATATATCGCATTCAGCTAAAAAAGAAAGCAATTAAAATTCACACCTGAATATTATGAAGATGAAGCACACACATTTATATTCTTATATGTCTGTCACGTATCAAAGTGATTAAACCTATTACAGCAATTTATCATTCACAATTCGAAACACTTATCGGTTCCTTAATTGGGCTTACAATGTTATAAATTATAATATTAATATTTTTATAATCAGTATATGTACCTACTTAACTCAATAACAGGAATGCTTTCTGCTTCAAGAACCTGAGGACTTCTAGCAGGCATAGGCGATGTTGGTGACAAAGTAATAGTATTATCGTCATTTTGACTCTGAAAATAATTAACTCTCATCAGTTAAGCATTATTTAAGTAGGTATTTATCGTAATTGATGAGGTAGATACCTTTCTTCACTTTTCCGTATTTTCATTGCCCCGGTGGGATCATTATTTAATAAATTTTACAAGTTTTCCAATCTTGTATTGCTTGATTTCTGCCTTTTACATTATTCGACGGCTTATGTATGTCACCGTGTCTGTAAAATTAAAATGTATGACATTCGCGTAAACGAAGTATAATATTATGTAAAATAACTATAATTTATGATTAAAATTTATATATAATTTACAATTAATCTGCTTTAAACACGATAAATTCCGTATAAAGCAGTTTAATTTTTATATCGTTACTTCGTTATAAAGTGATTATTTTTATATGTAAACATGCATAACTGTATATGTATTTATTTACTTACTGCTCCATAAACTTTACCAGAATTTCAAATTGGAATGGCGTGGTCTAAATTGCGCACATTATAATATTATAACTTCAATAAATTCAAAAAATCACAATATACCGCTAAGCTTTTGAAGGCGAACGTCAAAATTTAAAGTAATTCAGAAATGTCGGTAGGTTTCTAACCCAAATCGGTATATGATAAAAGAAAATATTCAATCTTTGTTTAATATAAATAGAAATGGAAAAACTGTATGATACATAATGAATATTATAATATAACTTCCATACATTATAATATTATATTCATGAAAAATTATGTAATTTGGTATTTCGATACAGCAGATATTGGTAGAAATACAGAAAAATAATTTGGGTTGAGATCACCGTTTAAAGGACTTTTTGTATTGAAACATGACGCGACGCATAGAGCATTTAGCATCTCTTTTACTCGCTGCTCCATAAAACGAAATAGAGATACTCGTAATGCAATGTAGGCAACTTAAAAAAAATTACCTAACTTTCGGCTGACTTTCGGCAAAGTGAGATTACGCGATGCGAATAGATTGGTTTGCATTATTTCACACTCTGACTATTTCGAAGTACTTTCGATCGATAGTTAGCACGATTGACTTGATCGTTACGTACTACGTCAAATGACACGAAATTTACACTCGGGCTTCAGATTAGACGGTAGTTGCTCGGTAAGATATAGGTTAAATCTATTTATACATTATCTTTATCGGTAATGTGTCAGTACATCCTTTGCCGTTTTGTGAAAGTTTGTAACGATTTGTGTTTGTTACTTAATCATGCGTAAACTGCTGAACAGATTTGGATGTTACATATGTACATGGCCTGGATTAAAACATAGCATAATATTTTAATTATACTGGGAATTAATGCTCATGGGGTCCCATAAGCATTAATTCCCGGTATAATTCCACCGGCAATAACTAGTTCAAGATGATGATGAAATTCATTGAATCTAATTAAGTCTACGTTCTAAAGAAGATGTCTTAATTATTTTATAGTAACACGGTTGTGTCTCTCCAACTCAGTCAATCTGTGCCGAGCGATTACTAAAGCAACACGTTTAAGCAGCAGTAATATAATAATGTGTATTTAATTTTGCACTTAAACGTGTCTGTGCAATAATGAATCGGCTAAAGAGCAAGCGTTCTAACTCCAGCTACAAAAAAATACTTGAAATCTTCTCTAGTATGTGGTACATATTAACTTAATGTTGGGATTGCTTATTTAATGAGTCTGTCCATTTATTCATTCTGTAAAAAAAATAGCTATATTAGATGGAATTTTATGCAGTTTCTAGTTTGTCTTAAAGTCTAAATCTAAACCACCTTTCATTTAATTAATGTTTAGTAGAACCGGCGATATGATCAATAATTTGAACAACATAAATGATGTCCCGCAGACGAAGGAGCTACGTGGACCTAGTGGCGGGCAAAGGCTAGTATTATATAAAAATAGTTAAGCAGTTCGCATCATTATAATCACCAGACGTGATTATAATGATACGCTTTTATCTTGAGTGATCTTTTTATAGATGTGAAATTCATTAGAAGCTGTAGCGAGATATAGCGCCTTCTTCAAATTTATAAATTATGTGACATAGTGAGTGTATTCGTTACAGAAATTCATATCCATAGCCAGGCAAAAAGTCTAGTGGAGTATACACGCAGAGGTCTCGAGTTTGATTTCAAGGCGCGTATCTCTGACTTTTCAAAGTTATCTGCATATAAAATAGTTTGTTATCGTTACCCTAAACGGTGAGGGAAAACATCGTGAGGAAACCTGCATGTCTGAGTACTCGAAGAAATGTTAAGTCTGCCAACACGCAGTAGGCCAGCGTGTTGGACTATGGCCTAACCCTTCTCATACTGTCTATATAGGCCCGTGCGTAGCACAGTAACAGTTTAATACAGGGCTGATATTATTATTTATATCCTTAGACGTAGGAATTCAAAGACGGTACTCCCAACCTAGAAATTGCCAGCTCTAGGCCAGACTGCTCGTACATACACACTCACACTACTGCAATCGGCCGAAAAGCCGCGGTTACGCGATGACCGACTACGGCGTCTTATGAACATCAATAATAATGTAACTCCCTGTTCGCACTAAAAAACATGCAACATGTGATGTTTCGAGTCGAAAATGTTGTATGTATTGCACATACACAGATTTAGATAAATTAATGTTCGCCAAGGAGTCGAAATCCAACTACATTTATTATTAAAAATTGAAGAAATCTTATATTATAAGTGACATGACTCAATAATTAAAATAAAACATCAATTAAATATTTAGTTACACTAAAGCTGTTTAACAGCTACTAAACAAAAAAATATACAGGTGATTTTGAAATCCTGTAATTCCTTTTAACCACGCATTCTACTGGTGGTATAGAATAACCCTGAACGTATTTTTATAAAAGAATTTAATTTTTGTAAAATTTATTTTACTGTTTTAAGTTATATGTTAACCACCAGAGGCAATTTTAATTTTTTACTAAATAAAATAAAATAACACAATAATTAATGTCGTAAATAATAACGGGCGGTCCTTTTTATTGCACCATAATATTTACGACATCATTTATTGTTAAGTTATTCTTTTTAAATTAGTAAAATTTTGAGATTGTGTTAACATATGACTATCTGAAACCATTTCCCGAAAAACATCGATGCATTAATTTTTCCAAAAACATAATTATATTTAAAAATATATATGGATTCTATATCACCAGTAGAATGTGTAGTTAAAAGGAATTACACGATTTCAAAATCACCATGTATAATAGTATTACAAACAGAAAAGAAAAAGATAGCCTATTTATATACGGCAAATAGATTATTTAAAAGAAAGAACTATAAATCTCAATACATTTAATATATATGTATTTTTATATTTTGACTAGCTGTCCTCTGCGACTCACTTTTATTTATTATTACTGCTACGCTTCTATAGCTCGCAGTACGATATTATATATAGCATATAACAAACATCAAGAAATGGACTATCAAATGCAAAAATATTATTTCAATCCGATGGGTAGAGCAACCTTTATTATATTATACAGTATAGACAATATTATTTATACAAAACTAGGTTCATAAAATGCCACTCTCCTGTCATGTGATTGTGCATGGTAACTGAAAAACAAATAGGAGTAATTAGACAAATAGACCGAGAGGAAACTAGAAATTAAAAAGTGTGACATTGTTAGTGAGTTCATTATCAGTCATTATACTCCCGTTTAACGACAGTTAGTAGTACATATGTATGTTTGTATACAGACTCACGCCTGCTTACCCGAGGGGTAAATAAGAGACTACGGATTTATTCTTGCTAGTTACTTGGATAGCGACGCGTGATTTCGAATAATTTGAAAGCTGTACGATAAGTTCGGGATTTATTCGAATGTCGATTTACTGATCGCACATGATTATTATTCGGACCGCGGTTTGATGACGCGCGCGATATTTCGTTATGTTGTAGTCGATTATTTTTGTTTCTATTTAAATCTGTCTATAATCTTACTATTTGTGCTAGTCGTCATCTAGAAAACGGCGACATCTTTTAACTGTTACTTTAGTATATTTTAGCATATTGGCAATACATAATCAATTAAGAAATATTCGAATAAATTTCAATAACTTTACAATAATTCGGATACGAATCATCCGAATAATCATCTATTGCTAATAAAAGTTACTACTGCGTCATTAATCATCCGTTATCAATTTATTATATAAATTTCAATTGAAAACTAGTAACCAGATTTCTACCTCCTCGATTAAATCGATCATAATTGGCAACACCACTGTCTCATTAAAACTAATTCTGTCTGATTCACTTCTCACAACATTCACGCAATTTCATGTACTGTAACAAAAATGTTGAATGTTTGTTTCTTTTTTCAGAATCGCTTGCTGTCATAGGCCATGCGTCACTGAGACGCGCACTCGCTTACAGCCGGAAGCAGCGCGTCGGCGCGTGCGCAACATGTTCGGCGTACTTCCGGTGCGGTGGGTCGCGCGGCTCAGAAATGGGGGCGTCATCAATCAATTCCTTATGGCCACTATGAGTGAGTATCATTTTGTTTTTATTTTAATAATTTCTATAAACTCTTTTTGAGAGATGCTATGTAACGGAATCTCCATTTAAAAGTAGTACAGTTCTCCCTACAGTAACACGTCACTTCCTATAGTAGACTGCAGCAGGGTTTTTTTACAGGGTATTAAGACCTCCCAAGAAAGGCGCTTTGCTATCAGCAAAATAACTCTTTTTTAAGGTTTTTAAGTATTAGTTAAGATTACATTTTACTAATAAGTTCTTGTTAAGCCCTTCCAACTGAGCTAGAATGCTTGTTATCTCGTTGGTAAAGGATTGAATTGGATTCGAACTGGCGGCAGCTCGATCGTGTTCCAATTCTTTTTCGGTTAATTACTGCCGCTTTTTAAAACGAATGAAACTGACATGACATGATATCACAAAATCTCCTTCAAATCTCATTACCGCGATTCAGGCCTTAGTAGTAGTATTTAACTTTTGTTGCTGGTTAGAACCTCATTGTTGTGTAAGTACACATGTGGAATTAGCCACAATAGTAATCTTCATCCAAATCATATACGCGTATGTACATTTATTGAAATCCTACGTAATCATGGGCGTGCGTGTGTCGATAAATTATCGTTGGTGAACCTTTCGATAACCCTGGACCAAGATGGTTATCTTACGGGCCTCGTATGTGTAACACATGCGTAAAGTAATAGAACGGTCTGGATTGTGTTATTCCGACCAACATATATATATTATATAAGTACAATATCGACCATTTATTTACGTGTCTTATTAGGCAAACTAATAACTGATTATAAAAATCAATCAGTGACTGTATTCGAACTATATTCATTCTTTAATATTTAGATAATATGACAAAGAAGAAAGACGATACACAGAGATGACGGCACGAATGGCGTACTGCCACCGCGCCGATTGTTGTGGGTTCGATTCCCAAAAGGGACAAAAAAAATTGTGTGATCCACAAATAGATGTTCCAAGTCTGGGTGTTCTTTGTGTCCGTTGTTTGAATGTTTGTAAAGTCCCCTGCGACACAGAAATTGTTCCTAGCACGAGTTGACTTTTATTTGTTTTTAAAGTCATTATCTCTAAATGCCAATACGCCATATTGATGTATCAAATAACATATTAAGATAGCATGGACTGATATACATACATATCTAAATATACACATCTTGTGACAATTATACAGCAGAACTTTACTACTACTGTTATATTCTTCTTAGTCGGGCACCGACTTGGAGACCAACCGCGGCCTCTCTTGCCTTCAATGCGGCCCTAGGTTATATTATCCTAACTAATAGATGTAAATATGAGTTCGTTTGTTTATTACGCTTTCACGCCTTAACTACTTGACTGATCATCAAGAAATTTTACATACACATTGTCAGGGTAACAAAAAAGGACAAAGGGTACCTTTCATCCACTACTAACTAACCTAACCTACATTTAGGCAAGCGAAGCCGCGGGCAAAATCTAGTTGAAAATAAACCTAAGATTATGGATGCCGCAATACGTCAAATTAGTCCATAAATGTAAATCGATGAGTAAGTACTTCGGTTAAATTTAAAAGCCAGGCGTGTTACTGTAACACTATCAATAATTATGTAATTTTCATAATCAAAACTTGACCTGCGACTGATGTCTGGCGTATAGACCCGGTGACAGACGAGTGTAAGCGACGTTCGTCGCAATTACGTCACGCTAAGGTGAACACAGGGTCACTTTCTTATGACGTCAATAGGTAGAGATACTTACAAAGAAAACTATCATGCGAATTAGTCTATCCAACTCCTTGCAAGTCGGAGAACCGAAAGACCAGTTACCGCAAAGTGCTTTACATTTCTAATCTCCGTGCTGATATTGCAGATTTCTTAACCGAGATATCAAAAAGCATATACAGGGTGATTTTGAAATCGTGTAATTCCTTTTAACCACGCATTCTACTGGTGATATAGAATAACCCGTTTTTTTCGTGAAATGGTGTCAGATAGTCATATGTTAACCAACCGAGGCAATTTTAATTTTTTACTAATTAAAATAAAAAAACATATTAATAATTAATGTCGTAAATAATAACGGGCGGTCCTTTTTATTGCCCTTTATTATTTACGACATCAGTTATTGTTATGTTATTATTTTTAAATTAGTAAAATATTAAGATTGTGTCAGGTGGTTAAAATATGACTATTTGAAATCATTTCATGAAAAAAATCTGTACTCTAATTTTGCAGAAACCATTATTCTAATTAAGAAAAAATATGGTCAGGGTTATTCTATATCACCAGTAGAATGCGTGGTTAAAAGGAATTACACGATTTCAAAATCAACCTGTATAGCTTATATTCCTACTCGAGAATTAGGCACGTGCCCAGCGCATTCACCGTGCGCATCCATGCACAAGCGCGCTGTTAAAACTCTAAGGAAGAGGTACGTTTTATTATTAACAGATTGATTTTAATTTTAAATCCTTATTTTCATTACTTTTCGAAACAAATAGACCAATATAACAAAAAAATATGAACTATGAAAATAACTGTAAGTTAGGTACTAAAAAGTATTTAGCGCACCGATAAAGAATGTGTCTACGATCTTGGTACTGTATACAATATTTATCAAATAGTTTTATGTACAATCTTGTTTTCAAATCAATTCAATCTGGTTATAAACGGTTGCTATTTAAGATTAGTGTCACAAGACATATCAATTTCAAACTCCTAAGAAACCAACATGAAAGCACCTCATTTTAGTCTATTTTCCTTGCCCTTCGCCTAAAGTCAACGACTCGACGAGTCCGTAACATAGGTACAATGTTAACATAAAATTAAACGCTTAATACCAGCACACTATTTAATCTCCTGACTCATCAATGAAATCTACAATTATATACAATGTTGCAACCAACGCTACAAGTACTTATGCTAAAGCAGTTGCAAAACCTGCGCATGAGTCAGTATCAGTCGAAAGCTAAACGGGTTCTAATACACACAGTGACAACTGAGGTTACACAAGTTCAAACAGCTCCGCTAAATTACCATCTAACCAGTTAATATGTTGTTATCCTCACTCACGTTAAAGGGAAACTGTCTTTTTCACCTTGTTTTAGTTCAAAAGGAATAACGGAGTGATGTGATGTTTTTGACGGAGTTGGATAAAAACTTTCCCTCTCAGTGCGAAGTCATTGCCCATTTCTTCCATTTCATTAAGGCTATTGTATAAATTACTTGCCGTGGTACACCTTTCTTCTTCAAACACGGCTTAAAGAGTACCTACTATCTCGGTAGGTAGTGGTTCACTATGTAGATTTCGACATTGCTTAACTCCATGGATGGAAACAGTGGTAATTGCCACCCATGGATTGCCATGGAGTAAGACGAACCAGCAGCCAACTTGGTGGTAAGTTTACCACCTAGTTGGCTGTTTCGTCTGCTACAAGGAGGCATTAATAATGACCACTAATTTTGCTATTAAAATACTTTGTACACAGCATCAGATCTGTATCATAATTTCTGCAGAAAGACAGATACCAGTCTTGAGCCGCTCGCGTCGAACCACTTCCCGCGATCCTTATCAGGTCGTCGATACACCTATTGGGCGCCTGCTATGCCTTCTGTATATCGGAATAACCAAAAATTCAATTTTAAATTCTAGGATTAACTCAATATGTAGGCCTTTGCTTTGTAAGGGCCGAACTTCTCCTGGCAAATAAGTCTAGATATGCCAATGAACTCGGAACCACCACGAGGTCGAAATAACATCGCAGCGCAAAAGCATAATAATATTCTCACATTAGTGTTAATTCTAGTATTCATTGCGGTCAACCTGCTATTTTAATGCTTACAAGCATTCAAATACCATAACAATATAAATTCAATACAGGGTCATCAAACCCAGAATCCAAAAATAGATCCCTCTAAAAATGATAGTACTTAAAGTGTATCTTGTGGCAATAGCCAGTTGACTACTTTAACCACTACGTAACCTACTATATATATACCTACTTATATACTACTGCAACAATCTTATTATAGTACCTACATAAAGATAAATCAACTACACAGAACTATTAAGTCCTAACTATACAAATAATTTCAACAACAGTTATTATTACAATAATCACAAGAATGACATCATCTACCTAACACGTTCCCATTCAAAATTATTTCTTGAGGTAAGCCGCGTACTTTTATCCATTGTTATAATACAAGTAAATATCGTATATAGCGCAACAATTTCCACACAGATATTAAGTGATATTGAGCTCTCTTTACCCTCGCTTTAATTAGAGCTATTCCTGGGATAGGACATATCTCCCTACCCTATTGTTGATCGCTTTTAAACAACTTTGCGTTCCGTTTCTGCGATGTTTAGGCAACTCTCGGGTATTCCAATCTTGTCATGGCCTGACCCAATACTGGGAGTATTGGGTGCGTAAAAGGTAGTGTCAACGCTATTTACGAATACAGGTTGATAATTGATGGTGGTCTCATACCGATTGAGGTTTCATGTCCTGATTTAAAGTTCAGACATTACGCCGCTATCGAGTTCTGACTCCACCGACAGTATTCCCCGAAAGGAAAAGTCCGGTGACCGATTATGGCGGCTTCATCCTAGATGGCTATCATAAAATCATCGAAGTTGAGATTGCCGGAGGACATTTCAGATAAACCCCAAGCCTATTGCGCTAGCATCAGACTGACTTCTTCTTTTGAAAAGGCAGTAACGCGCTCGTTATATGCCTGATTTTATAACCGTTCATAGGCTACAAAACCCCATATCAATAGTTAGGCCATAATAATATGAAAGTTACTTAAATACCATAAAAACAACAATGTAGTATATTGGCAAATCTTCCTCAAACATGTTTTTGATACCGTAATATCAACATTTACCGTTATCCAGCATTTATATTCATAAGAGATATAAGAAAGGAATTTCTTTCTCCAATTTTCTGGCACTGTCTTTAGAGGCTGTTACGTACAATACTAAAGACCTCAATTTCATAGATCGACATTATTTACAAAGGCCTTTACGATACAGCACCCAAATATATATTTTTTTGATATCTGGAGTTGCTGGGCAATGTATACCTACCTTGATCATACAGAAGATTCCATCACCGATAACCATGTGATGTATTTCTGTCAATAATAGAGCTTCTTAACTCCTTAAGGGGCTACTTCTTTCCTTCTCATATGTACTAAGTGCACTAAGAACAAAACGATTCCATTTTGAAAGGATATTTGTCTTTTGCTTGCCGTCGCAAAATTATGCTGTGGTATGGAACCAGGTGGTAGGTTAGGAAATTCTATAAATTAGACTAAACATAAGCAACAAGCAGGCCGTATACTTGTTTATACCTAGAAGCCTCGGTGGCGCAGTGGTGATTAATACAACTTCTGTGCATGTGGTCTGAAATCACGGATCAAGCCAACAAAAATAATTAAAATTCCCAATAGCAACCCGGAATAAGGAAGTGGGCGGGTTTGCTCATCCCCACTTCGGAAAGCACGTAACGCTGTTACCCGGATTTCTCTCCGATCGTATCAGATTACCGTCCCATTGCATTATGAGAGTAGGATATAGTCAGAGCCCTGTTTGTATATATCCGTGTGCACTATAAAATCTCCTGCAGATGGCCAGTCTCCGTTAAGATTGGCCACCGTAAATGCAATTCAGTCTGGAGGACCTTATACCAAAATAACACCGACCTACCCAAAAATAGCATCATTCAACTAAAATAAAACAACGTCGGTTGATACTAATAAAAAAACAACTGATATTAATTACAGCGTCACAGTGTGCACTAATCAAGTGTGGCTTCTCAGATAACGATGTGATCTTACGATGTGTTCGTGTTTTAAAGGTCATACATCACACACAATATACTAAAACGCCGCTAAATTTCCACACGGATGGTTTAAATGGCAATACTGCTACAGCTGATTCACAATATAAATACGCACGGTACTAAACTTAAACTTTATTCTTTATTTCCATGCAATATTTCCATAAATTAATTATATACTACTTTTTGCCGGCGATTTAAAACGCATGGAATTAGGAAGCAGATACCTATCTATCCTTTTTTTTCTTTGCATGTAGTTCTTTTGGCTTCGGCTTGTAGGCAACGAATCAAACATTTTAATTAATAATAGATACTCGACTTTTAGGCAGCCTATCAAGATAAAACTTGTAGATTTTAAATTAGACTTTCAGCGAAAAACGCATTCAATTACATGCCGTAGTTTTTGCTTGAAGCGCGTACAAAATACAGACAGACAAAATGCCCAAAAATAATTGTTTTAACTTCAATAGCTGTTATAAAGACCATCATACATCTTTATTTCTTAAATATCTCCTATGTATAGACATCGACTAGTTACAATTTTATTATACTTATAGATATTTTTTTGTTTTGTTTATTGGTTAATGTCGTAGTTACTTGTTATTTAAGTTGTTATTATCTTAATTACAAGAAAATGTGTAATGTAATTGTCATTGTAAGCTTTGTTGACAATCATTAAATAAATAATACATATTTACTTCTTAAATAATTGCGTACATGGTTTTAGGTCATCTTTTCCTAAATTGCTTTACCTAATCTAAATATTATTTATGTCCTTGATGACAATATGTGTCTTCCGCAATACAAAAATAAGTATTTTATATATTTTGACAAAAACAAGAAATGTTTTGTCTAATATCTCAGGGTTATGTTACACAAATATATTTTTATTAATAAACTTATAGCTAAGATAGCCCCGTAACCCCTGTTCCTTTATCTGTGTTGACCTGCCTAAAGTATGATGCTGTTCTTCGAGGAATTTCATACGATGATAATTATTGTTATGAGAATTCTCTGAATTCAGACAATTCAGGGAATCCCGAGATGAGGCATTATATTGTGTAAAGTTTGGCACTTTGTGATACAGTGATAACGTATAAGCCTAATGTGAGTTTGTTTGTTTGCAACGATTTCACTCCTTATCTACTCGATCAATCATCACGACATTTCGCATTCACGTTGTCAGGGAACAGAAAAATACCTAGGGTAATCAAGAATAAAGCGAGCAAAGCCGCGGGAAAAATATAGGAGAATATAATAATATAATATAGGCAATAATAAACTAAACGGCTGTGCTCCGACGCTGTAGACAGAAATTAAGGATTATCACTTGATAAGATCGTGTTTGTATATTTAACAGAATACTATATATTTGGAGGATGATAGAAGACAAAAAGCAGCGCGCATGTTTTTCTAATGTTTAGATGAAAATGAAGGATTATCACTTGATGAGATCTTGTAAACAATTTTCCACTCTCTTCTGAGTGAGTCAAGTAAAATCGTTGTACTACGACAGGTACTTATTTTCAATTCGGCCATTTATCCAGAATATTTGTCAACATCTTTTGTAAATTACTCGGTTAACAAGCCACCATTCATTATTCCTATTCTAAATATACTTAAATCTGAACATGAACAATTAACATGATCATTTTAATTGACATTCGTCCCCGAGCGATTGGAGTTCCGTAAACAGAGTCATAAGGTTAAAGTGTAAGGAAGATCTACGAAACAACATAAATGTGTAATTTTGATAAAATAAAAGTTAGGCAAACGAGTTAATAGCAATGAAAAATTATGACAGATAGTTACCTGAAATAATCTTCCTCAATAATTTGATAATTTACATGTAAAGCACAACTATTATCCTTGACGCTTCTTATGCAGCTAAAGATTGTTATCTAATTTTCCCTCCTTAAGTTTCCTGTATTTAAAAATGATGATAAGCATATTTTTTGGCTGCAGCGTAATATTGACCTCAAGGCCAAATTTCGATCACTGCTGCCAAATTTAACGGAGGTCAGCCATCTACGCAGATGATGTTATAGTCCTCAAATATTTGCGCAAGTCCACCCTCCATTCCTTCCCATCTAGTTAGATAGAATGCCAATCCGTTTCATCCACGACCGCACGTTAAACCAATGGTTTCACTGCGCGTCAAACCATTGGTTTGACGGCTCAGGGATGAAATATTGCCGACTTCTCAACTCCGGCCTGATATTTCACAAAAGAACCTAACAGCATATTGTTGGCTCGACCTCAAGACTGATTCACAGCCGTAATCCCTAATAAATGAATGAAGCAGACTAAAATCGTAGCAATAAAACGAATCGACAGTAGAACGGTAAACCAAGCACTTACACTGCATGCAATGAAAGCTATCAAAGCTAAGACTTTTGTTCTAAACATTTTTGTGAAAGTCGATAGGTAACCATCGTCCATCTACGCAAATGCCTGAAAACAAATCAAATAGGCTATTCGGTCAATAGGTCAGAACTAATACGTACTTAAATGATAAACACTGGTCTCATATCCTACATTACTGAAATATACCACTTACATTAAATGGAGTTATCATAAGTGGTGTTCGTGGCAGCACTTATGAAGCAACATTTAGTTAATATTTTTGACTTAGATTCTTTGAATTTAAGTGTGGATTTGATTACAATGAATACCCTGTTTACCAGAAATAAAACAACAAAATACCCGCCGAACCATTTTTTTTTTTACGTGTGGAAATGCGCCTGATTTATACCCTCTCGCCACAAGGGGAGGCGAGAGGGTTATGTCCAGCTCTCCCGTACTTCGGGCCTACGGACCAAAACCCCACGGTGTGCACGCTCGCTACCTTGTATAGTGGATGGGCCGCTGGTAAAATTACTGCCTCAGCGACCCACCCAGCAGTCTACAACTCCTCGGCGACGCCCCGGCACTATATAGGGCGTCGGACCGACTCAATGGCTGGCGGACGGGAGATCCCCGTTCTACCGCCCGCGGCCTTCATTATAACACCTGCACTAGCCGGAAGGAAAGGGTCCTATGCTGCCGCCCTGCCCACCGCTCCAATACCGGCTGGAGGGCCCATATTAGCCTTCTAACTTTAGGACACAGGAATCTGTAGCGGTCCGGCTATGGAAGTTCATCCAACCTACGGGAGTTGCCAAACAAATTATTTTTTATATCTATAGTGAGTGGTGTTGCCCGCTCCTTAAAAGGACGCTGTGCTGTTGGCACCAATGTACTAACCCATTGTGAAGACTGCAAAGTCGGCTCCTTTTTAACACGCTTTTTATAGCTTCATACGTTTGTTAGCATGTATGTTAGTATGTATGTAACGGAAACTTTGAACATAATTTGGACCCCCTTCAAAACGTCGAATTAACTCAAAATTTGGCATACTTATCAAGGACCGATGACAATACAATAATTTAGAAAAAATATAAAAAATATCTAAAATAAATAATAGTTTAAAAAAACTAAAAAACATGCTTTATTAAAAAAGCAAACTAAAAAGTAGAAAATAATTTGATAATTTTTATGTAGAAAAGCGTGGGATGGGGGTTATCAAAATATCTTGGAAAGTATCCCACGCTTTTGTATTTATTTCTATATTTGAGCTTTTTAAATTTAAATGTTGATAATGCGTGACTGTTATCGCTGGTGTTGCGATCGAACATAGCCTACTGAATATTATTATAGGTAGGCCGCACCGTACGGCCGACCTTGTGTATGTTAAAATAAAAATGTAGAGTCGTTTTTACGTTGCATTTCTTCCTGAAGTCCAATATTGTAAAACGCTCCATTTTATTCAACTTATGCAACGAATATACGAAAAATATTATCAAATCAAAACATTTATTATGAACTAAGTGTACATAAGGTGTTACAATGATATGAGTAGCGCTTATAAATTAGTGCATTATTCCAGCATTATAATATTGCTTCTATATATCTGTTATAATTGCCATTGCCAGCTCGTCTAGAGAAAATAAAGACTCCGCTATTAAGTCTACAATGACAACTAAAGTCTAAAGTAACAGATATGCTAACAATGCGTAATAAAACCATCACATTGTGAATTTGTTGTTCAAATATTTGCGAGCATTATCACTCAAATTACGACGACACTTTGTCTGTGGAAGACAACACAAAGCTACTTGTTTATACGCGATTAATATTTTTTATTGTCCTTGGAAAATTTACATTTTACGATACTTTAGATGTAGTAAAAAGTGGAGAGGAATTCTGCTGAATAACAACGTTTGGCTAATAATTATTACTTCAAGGAATTAGTTCATGACATAAAAATTATGAGGGTTCGAATCTCGAGTCGCAATTTGTTATCAATCAGTTTATTGATCTGTTCTCCGAAATTTTCGAAAGCAGCACGATGAATACAAATTACCCGTAGCCAATAATAAACGCACCCTCTATTACGTAGAAATTACAACCCATCTTAGCCATAAACAGTGCCCTCAAATAGTACTAAAATTACAACCCATCTTAGCTATAAACAGTGCCCTCAAATGGTACTAAAATTACAACCCATCTTAGCCATAAACAGTGCCCTCAAATAGTACTAAAATTACAACCTATCTTAGCCATAAACAGTGCCCTCAAATAGTACTAAAATTACAACCCATCTTAGCCATAAACTGTGCCCTCAAATAGTACTAAAATTTAAAAAATATATCATAATATTTATTGTTGTCGTTGTATAATATATTTTAAGTATTTTTCACAAATAATGGTTTAAATAGAAGTGTCCGAACAAAGCATGTTGTATTTACCTACAATAAATTCTACTACTTTATTGGATCTTTTTTTATATACATGTTATCGTGTAAACAAATATTAGTAATTGTAAATAAAATAAATATTATGAAAACGATTAAATTGATGAATTTCATTCAATATAACGACAGCGTATCACGTCGCTGCACCATTCGTGATGTCAATTATTATTCATTATTTATGTACATATAAATTTATTGCAGATTTTACTACAGTAAAAACTGCAATAAATTTATCTATACGACTATTTAATATTAGCTTACAACAATGTGTAATTTATGCTGATAATTACTGTAACGGTTGCTAGAGAAAATGGTGATATTAAGTTTGTTATTGCTTGAGCCTTAGACAATTATTTATATGTATAATATGTTTGTATTTACAAAAAATAAGTATATATGTATGTTTATCCATTGTCTAGTACCCATAGTACAAGCTCTGCTTAGTTTGGGCTAGATGGTGTTGTGTGTATGTGATAGAATATTATTATTATTAGCATTTTGATGCTGTATGGATAAACAAATGACGTATTTTATCTTAATTGTGTTGAAATTCTATCAAGAATGTCAATGTTTAAAAATGTTTGTAATCTTTTCGCGTATAGCAAAATGTCACTTCATAAACAATAACTAATTATTATCATGATAAGTCTGGAATACGAAAGTTCACAGTATTTCATCCTTGTTGGCTTACGTCACTCGCAAAGTAACGTAAGCCGTTGATCCTGCGTGTGATCTCTTTCCAACTGCGTCGCTCTTATCGGACTTCAAGAGTGAGGGAATAGAGAGTGTGCTTATGTACCTACTATAATATCTTCCTTGGCTAGTGGAGACTGTCATACGTGCGAGAGATAATAATAATGTCCTCCTGACCGAATTTCGGTCTCGGCGGCCAATCTTAACGGAGACTGGCCATCGGCACAGGAGATATTATAGTGCACAAGTGTGTGCGCAAACACAAGTGCACTCTCTGTTCCCTAACTCTCATGATCCGATGGGACGGATAAAGTGACACGACCGGAGAGAGATCAGGCGCAGGACCAACGGCTTTACGTGCATTCCGAGGCACGGGGGTGTCTAACACCGCCAACTTACTAACTCCGGACTCGTATTGAGATTTCTTAACAGAAAATTCCAATAACTTTTTGTTGGCCCAACCCGAATTCAAACCCGAGACCTCATGCACAGCAGTCGCATTCACTACCGCTGCGCCACGGAGGATCGTAAGGATTGGTCGTCACAACTAAAATTAGGTATGGACGTCATTAGTGACCTATTAAAAATTTACAAACCAAATATAAAATACTACGAGTACAAAGCAAGAAGTAGGTATACGATTTAGTCCTACTACAAAAGCTTCAATTTGCTACTCCAACATTCTTGACCTTTATTTACAGCCAAATCTGTAACCCTTAGGGGTCAACTTAAACTAGCGATAATCACAAATCAACACTCATTTTGTGCCCAAAACGATATCTATAAAACACTTGGATCTAATGACGGTGAGTTTGTCAGCCGCCTCCATCCGGGCCTCAAGATAGAATATCAATGAGTACTTCGCCTGCAATCACACACGTGATACGAATATGAATGCTTTTGCCGAACTAATAGCATGCAAATAACTGGTGAAATCTTTGTGGAGCAGCACGGGATGGTTATCAATGATTTTAGGATGATATTCTGATCTTGTCTATATATCTACCTATGTAAATAAATAAACTTGAAGTGTCTGTTTGTAATGTCAAAATTCATTTTGCAACCTGGACATTTTGCGACCTGGACATTTTGCAACCTGGACATTTTGCGACCTGGATATTTTGAAACTACTGGACATTTTGCAACCTGGATCTTTTGCACCTAAATGGTCTATATACGTGTCCAAGCCCCCTAATGACACTGTCGGTAGGACGCCAATATTTTGTCTTGGAACCCTTGTTAATTGACATCAACTTTATCATTAACAGTAGCAAAAGATAATATCCGTCAGTTTATTGTCCATTACAAATTATGATTACCTAATCATATATAAATTTTAACTAATTGGCTATGACTCTATTGCATTATTAGGTAATAATTTTCAAATTTACAAATATTGAGCCTTTCCAATCCTTATTAATAATATTCTAAATTCGACGGTAACTCAGTCTATCTGTTACCTCTTTACGGCTAAACCACTCAACCGATTTAGATGACATTTGGTACAGATATAGTTCAAAACCAGGGAAGAACATAGGCTTTTTATTAATGTAGGTACCACGCGGGTGACGCCGCGCGTAAAAGCTAGTATATTTATAAAGTCGACGCCCCTGTATGTGTGCATTGATACTATGACATGGCTGTTTATATGTGAGTATATATACATATGTGTGAGAGCACCATTCGTAAATTTTTATTAGATTTTTATCAATAGGCTTGAGTTAGTATTATGGCTGTAGTGATACGCCGACTAAATTAATGAATGTTTATTTAAGTAGCCATTGAGACGTAAATCAAATTACTTAAGATTAAACTCGACTCATAAAGGGATTTGCGAGTAGCCATTTTGCCATAGACTAAGTGTCTATGGAACGCAATTTTGTAATGATAGCTGACACGCGATCTAACTTCCTGTTCTTAAGTAGATAATTTCGGCGTTCATTATGATTTGATATTGGCGGTACAAATGTTGCAATAAATAAGTGGTTACCTCAACTATACCAATGCACCAAGTATTCAGCATGAATGGGCCGGATCGACCGGGGTAGTTCTACCCTCTCACAGAATACCGGCGTGAAGTAATGGTACCTGTACTGTTGCGTTTCGTATTGGTGAGTGAGAGAGCCGGAGGCCCAGTTACCCCGATCCTTTTCCTATCCTTTCCTTTGTCCTTTCCCTCTTTCATTCCTTCTTAAAGGGCTGGCAACGCACTTGTACCTCCTTTGGGGTTGCGGGTGTCCATGGGCGGCGGTAATCGCTTACCATCAGGCGATCCGTCTGCTCGTTTGCCAAATTACACCATAAAAATAAAAACACAGGAACCAAAGTGTTGTGTGGCCAATAAATAGTGCCTATTGGTTAATATTGTCTTCTGTTTACGCGAATGTTATTCATTGAAATTAAACTACTCTATACGGATATTATCGCGTTGTTTATTTAACACTTTATTATATAATTTAGAAACTGTTACACTACTGTATTATAATTAAGCTAATGAATTATTTGCCCCTAATTCCATAGTAAATTGGATGTTGTTATTAATGGAATTAAGATATTCTAGGAATACACTTACAAATATATACAATAATACAACCTCTTATAAATTATAAGAGGTTTGTAAATGATATATAGTTTAATTTTAATAGTTCCTATTGGGTTATAAATCATCCTACGGTCATTTGTAACAGGAATTTAACATAGCTGAGAGGATGAAAGAAAGGGGTTAATAAAAAGGTGCTCTTGTTAAAAGACAAAGTTAAATGTTTGTGCTGAGAGCTATTAAATCAATTCTTGACTTACTTTTTGTGTCTTTATATTACTTTCTTTATATTTATATGTATCTTTTAAATTAGGTACCTATATACATAAAAAATATTTGTGGAAGCTTGTTAATAGCAACATTCATTACACATTGTAACTATTCTCTAGAATATTAGTCGGTAAGATTTCCAACAAAAAAAAAATTTAAAAAAAAATATCCGATATTATATTAACAATAGAGCTAATCGGCACGGTACCTTCACATTTTTTTTAGCATTAGAATTTTTCATTACAGTTCGTGTAATAAGTTATTATAAAGAATACTTGTGGCTTCCTCCAGTTAAGCTAAAATGCTTATGTATTATCGGTAAACATCAAACTCAAGAACTCTTGATCGCAAGTCAGATATCTTAACCACTGTGCTAGCGGCGCTTCAGTTTCATCGTGAGAATGGAGTTATTATTATAATTGCGACATACACGTGTACGGTTGTTGCAATATCCGCCATTACAAGTTTGTTGACACAGCTGACTTCTAATGTTACGTCTTTATGAATAATATTGTAGCCAATTATGAAACACACTTGGTCTTATTGATTTCGTAGTACTACTTTTATATAGAGTGTCCGGTAATTAATGGATAACCTGGAAATGTCTTATAGTGGAACTGATGGCCGTTCAGAAAAAATATGAAAAAAATCTGAGATGTGTTTTTTTTTTAATTACCATGTATAACTTTCTTGTATACTACGACCATAAATGAATGAAATCCAGCGGTATTTTGTTGTTTTATTATTAAACACTAATTATGCTAATAGATAGACAGTCAAAAGTATGCTATACTATATAGCTTGCACTTTTTAATAAATATACATGTTTTTTTTTTCTGAACGGCCTTTAGTTCTACTATAAGACATTTCAAGGTTATCCATTAATTACCGGACAGCCCTGTATATTAACAGCAGTCCTGTACATTAACTGTCCCACTGCTGGGCACACGCCTTTTCACTATGTGGGAAGGGTAAGGCTTATATGACAATGGTAGATTCATTATAAGACCTTACTTTTTGGCTCTTGTGTCATTACTCATTATACAAGGAGGATACAGGGAAATACGTTTGTATGGAATAAAGGTTGGCCGCATTTAGATATTAATATTACTAGACTTATAGATAGCTATCTATACGCCTAGTAAGCTTAGAGTTTAGTGGGATACAGGCTTTGGACTTCTATGCAAGCGTCTCAAATTCGATTACAAGGCACGCCTCTGATTCTCATCTAACTTTCTGATAGTTAATTGTCACTCGATTTAATGTTGATAGAGAACATTGCAAGAAAACCTACATGGTAGGTAACTGAGAGTTCTACATAATGTTCTTGAAGATATAAATAAATAAATAAATAAATATTCTAACTCATACACACAACACCATCTAGCCCAAACTAAGCACAGCTTGTACTATGGGTACTAGACAATGGATAAACATACATATATATACATATTTTTTTGTAAATACATACATATTATACATGGAAACACCCAGACCAAGACAAACATCCATGTTCATGCACACAAATGTTTGACTTGTGCAAGAATCGAACCCGCGACCTCAGGCGTAGCAGTCGGTTACACTAACCACTACGCCATCGAGGCCGACAATATGTGAAGTCGGCTAACTCGCACTGGGCCAGCGTAGTGAACTATGGCCTAATCTTGCCTAAACTGAGAAGAGGCTTGTGCCCAGCAGTGGAATAGTTCATTAACAGAATTCCTGCTGCATCCATGCAGTCTTAATATCTATTATAATATTTGTCTCTCTTGTTGCAGTCACTATCCCAGCGCTGAACTTCGGCATGCTGATGGGTTGGCAGTCACCCATGACTCCCATCCTACAGTCGAAGGATGGTCCAGCACCGGAGCCTATCTCTGATGAGACTATCTCTTGGATGGCAGCTATAACCTTCATGCCACCGATCTTCTGCGGGTTCCTAGTTGGAGACCTGGCTGATAGGTGGGGAAGGAAGATTACTACTTTGCTGACAGCGTTGATGCTTGTGGTGAGTGAATATAACTATTTTAATTTTAATAGTTTTCAAATTATTGGGTAGAGAAGGTTCCACCATCGTGCCGAGGCGAAACACGTATTAACGCATATTTTATGCTCGAACCGGCATACTGCGTGTTGGAGTACGCCCGGATCCCACGACGTGGCTTTCCTTATCCAGAGGAGTTTGTTATTTTCAAACGTTTTCTATTGCATTAGTTGGAGTGGGCAATCCAAGAATGGGATCCCTCCTTTTCGCATAATGTTTTTTGTCCTAATATACTTCGGCATAACGATTTTGGCACAATTTGTTTTGGCATAATAATACTTTGGCATACTTTTTTTAGGCATACATTTTATGTTGGCATAATCATGTTAAAGACTAATTTGTTTTGGCATAAATTTGATTCCCATAACGTTAGTAGGCCTAATGACTATTAGCATAACGTTAGTAGGCCTAAAGACTTTTAGCGTAATAGAAGTTAACTCAGATAGAAGTTAACTGATTGAAATAGTAGTCCTTAATTATTTATTTTAGGTGTATATTTTCAAAACCGACTTCACGTAGTCTTGTTTGTCCTACCCCTAGAGTGTTATTTAAAATCGCGTAGGCGTGCAGGGGCGAGGCGGCCCGCGGGCTGAGGAGCAGGCGGCTGCGAGCGAGCCTGCGGTGGTGAGCGAAAGCCGTCTGCGACGATTAGCACGCGTGGGGCCGCCGGAGGCCCGCAGCGCCGGAGCCGTGACAGAAACTCATTCAACACATCATCAATTTATGCTTTAGGATATTATGCTTAAAAAAGTTATGGTTTAGAACTTTATGCTTAATAAATTTATGTTTTACAATATTATGCTTAATCATTATTATGGTTAGAGAAATTATGCTTAAAAAATTATGCGTAAGCTGTTATGCGTAATTATATTATGCGAAAATATAATTATGCCAAACAACATTATGCTAAGTTATATTAGGTCTTAAAATTTTATGCTAATGGATAGGGAACCTCCAAGAATGCGTGACGGGTTCCTCTCTTCCCAATAATTATATTACAATGGATTTCCGTCAAGTAAGGCCTAATTCATTATTATTTATTGTACTCTAGTTTCTGCCAGAAGGTTCACCTGTGACAATATCACAGGAACGCATACCAGGATAAAAAGATATCCCATGGTTTAATCTATTATTATTGTAAGTTTTATTCAAACCCGTTTATTGATTTACACGTTAACTGAGTCTTCTTAACATACAAGTAATTTACATCTATAATATTAGTAGGATACGATACAATATATAGACTCACATCTTTATATTTCTGTAAAGGTAAAAAGCGGCGTATGGCGTCAGCATTGCAGTGCCGATCAACCGTGTGGTTTTTAATTATATTGGGATACTCTATAAAAAAATACTTTATAATAATAATACAGAAGTTGGAAATATGAATATATAGGCTTGCCCCTATTAACCATAAACTTAAGGATACAAAAAAATTGTTTACTTACTCATATTTCGCCAGACATATTTAACCATAATATACTAATGTAATTTATTGCGTCTTCTTCTCCCTACTCTTTATTATTCCCAAGTCACTTGGGGTCGGCTTTTCTAGTCTAATCGGATTTGACTGGATATCAGTTTTTACACGGAGCGGCTGCCACCTGACCTCCGCAACCCGAAGGCTAACGATACCCTAAGGCTAGACCAGTGTCAGGATATTATAGGGTACTGACTTCCCAATAACGACTGCCATAGATGTTCATGGCAGCCGGGACCAACGGCTTAACGTGCTCTCCGAGGCACGGAGTAGGCGATAATTTTCAGTCAATACGCACATAATTTCGGAAAGTCATATAACTTCCGAAAGTCAGTGGTGCGCGACGTGGGTTCGAACCCGAGACTCTCTGCATTGCAGTCTGTTTGTCTCCCCACTGAGCTATCGCTGCTCTAAAACAAATAAATGAAATCTATTGCGTCTATAATAACTTTAAAGGTATTTAGCTATTTGATTTAGCTTGTGGTCAAGTAACAGCTTTGTATAAGTTTTAATAATAAGTCAATCGAGTCAAACGCCAAGGCTACCAACTAGCTTGTGAACAGTTAGTGGTCAACCACAAACAGCAGATTATGCTTGACACTAAAGAATTTATCATCATTTTAAACAAATTATCACATAGTCCTACATATCCATATATGCCTCAAACTGTAAAGAAGCCTTATTTATTTATAAATGATTTTACATATAGTATAACCTCACACTTATATAGACAGAGGTAGACAGAGGTAGACAGAGGTAAGTACACAATACCCACATTTCGCTAGCTGTCATTTATGGTCCCACGTAATAGGTTGCGATCCTATTGTTATTTTCCGGGCACAGTTCCAGACTCTATACTGCCACTAAGCATAACTAGATAGGAAAACCTCCAACACCATGTCTGATTCGGAAATCGTACCCAAGACCTCATGCACGTCAGTCGCAACAAAAAGATCCTGTCTTTTTGTTATTTTCTATTTAAAAAGACAACTCCCGCACCTAATAGTTATAATCGATGTGTTTCGAGCGGGTTTAAAAAAATTTAAAAAACGGACCCAAGGAACGTTCAAACTCGGAACAATAATTTGTGGATCAAACACATTCTCGTCCCGTTTTATCCTCGAAACCGGCAGTCTTAATAGATATGTACGTATAGTTAATCAGTAGAACGCGTGCAAGCGCTTGTAACCACTTGGTTCAGATAATTGTCTGCGCGCAGCAGATATTGTTTATTACAAAACTGGATCAATTGGCACAGCTATCGGTCGGATCACTGCTCATTTTAAACTTATACAGCCAATTGGCATATCATTGTATAGTTTATTGATTAGTGCGGGACATATTAAAAAAAATAAAGCGCATGTTCTCTAATTCTTTAAAAAAGAATAACAGATATACAGGCATGTATTGCTGTATGAATTTCTACCAACGTCATCATCATCATTCAGATAATTGACTAGTGTGGATATTCCCTTCTGCGGTTTGCTGTTGATTTATTCTGTTATATTTCTACATCAACCACAATATTGTTTCACGCAGGTGTTTCCTTGTATTAATGACAACATGAAATGAATTCGTAGAATATATTTCCTTCATGAGCACGTGATTATATCGAGACAGTTAATAAACTGTCCGACTATAAGACACGCGATTCTTTTCAGTATAAGCAGGGCCATAGGCCGCAGGTCCATAGCTGATTAGCAAACGTCACAAATATTACACTAGAATCTAGAATTTTCAGAACTTTTGGCTTGCTAATTATATACGAGGTAAAAGACAATAAATAATAAATTAAACCTACGACTTCGATAAACAGTGTCGTGGTTTTACTAGCCAAACCATTAATAATGCTACGTCAGGGATTCTAGTCTAGTAAACTTCTTAACTTAGAGGTAAATACCTCTGTATCCCACGTCCAAGATTAGGCCACGCGTCATCCATTGCTTTGTTTTAGAACTATGCGATAAGCAAGTACATAAGTTATACCTACATGATCGTACGCCTATATCCATAAAATATAGTTAGAAAAGTATCGCACCCCCATTTTAACAGCTATGTGTTAAAAATTTAGATCCTACGTAATAGGGTGCGAGCCTTCTGCTGTTTACCGACAATTTCTTATCAGAAAATCCCAATAACAAAATGCCCGAGGTTCCCGATAAACTAGAATTTAAGGCCGCGTTCATCTTTAATAGCGATTCTTACATTGGGGTTTCGGGTTTCGATTCCGAGACAAAATGAAATTGGGTTTTCCTGTGAAGAAATTTTCAATAACATCACGGGACAAAAAATCGTACCCAGTAACGACAAGAGATTTGCACGAGATAAAACCCATAGTTTATTTATTTAAGGATTTCCAACAAAGGAATATACGATAACATACATTATAAAGCAATAGTACAATTCTTAGCGTGTATAGTCCCTCAATTATAGGAATCCACAGCTTGCAAATTATAAGTACAACTTAACTAACGAATTAATTAAATAAATAAACTTAACAAAACATAAAAATTTTAAACATAGTATTCTGCCTCTGGGGTAAAAATTTGAGAAAAACAATAATAGCTAATTAGGTAATAGTTATATAAAATATGCACAAGTTTAATTAGAAAAATAATAACATATAAGTGTATGTAACACTAAGATAGCAATCTGCAAAGACAGTTTTTAAATTGTAACAAATTGTTAGTTGACGAATGATATACATTCGTTCGCTTGTCTATTTATTTATTTCACAAACACAACTATTATTACAGGATATTTTCAATGCTACCGTATTGTCGTACCGTATGGTCGTTATCATATAGTTTAATCATGACATCTATACAAATAAATAAAATTAAAGTGTATGTTTGTAATGTTTAAATAACAGTATTTTACTAAATGCATGTGAAAGTACGGTACGGTACTTATATTAAAAAAAACAATAAGTATTAAAATGTTTGTCTGTCTATCCGTCTGTTTATTCCGGTTAATCTCTGAAACGGCTGGACCAATTTTATCGGAGCTTTCACTGGCAGATAGGCTGATGTAAAAAGGAGTAACTTATGGTACTTTTATTTCATTTGAACTGGTACACTTCTTTGTTAAATTCCACGCGGACGAAGTCGCGGGTAACAGCTAGTACCTATAACATACAAAGCTATCTTTTTTTTTATACAACTAAGTTGGCAAGCAGGCATACGGCTCACGTGATGGTAAATGGTCACCTCAGCCTACGGACGCTTGCATCACCAGAAGCATCACTAGCGCGTTGCCGACTCTTTAGGAAGAGAAAAAGGAGGTGGGAAAGAGAAGGACCGGGAAGGAGGAAAGAGGGGAATGGGCCTCCGGCACTCTCACTCACCGAACGAAGCGCATCAGTAGGATTACTAGTATTTCACGTCGATATTCTGTGAGAGGGTAGTCCTTCCCCGGTCGGGCCGGCTCATTCATTCTGAAATCAGCGAGGCTCTACTACTCTAAAACTTTCTCTTAGTATGTTCTATACGTGTAATATGCTAATACTATATGGGCTTTATGTCGCTTAACTCCAGCGATCACATCAATACAATTATTCAGACAATAGAAGCACTACCGATTAGTCTTTTAATCTATCTATTTAAACTATCCAGAGTAATTAAAGAGATATATACTTCAACACAAATGTTACATCGCTTGCTAGTTTGTTGTTTGACACTTATAAAATGTTGATTAGAATGTAAATTAGCTGTGTTTGTTCTTGAAAATAAAGTTTTAAAAGAAAATAAAGTATTGTTAGAGTCTCAAAATTATGTAATAAAAGTGTTTTAAAATAAACAACGCGACAAAAACCGTCTAAAGTAGTTTAGTAAATACTAATTTAGTTCATACAAATTGTCATCCCGGTTCGGTATCACAATACTTTCAGCGCGGACAATAGCGGCGAGGTGATTACTTAAACCATCGTTTGTATCAGACGCCATCTTAATTGTATCTATCTTAATCTTCACGGATGGCGTAGTGGTTTAGTTCGATCCCTACACGGGACATAGATTTGTGTGATCTACACATGGTTTTGCTGAGTCTGGGTGTTCTTTCAACACAGGATCTATTACTAACGCGAGTTCTCTTTTTAAATAAAAAAACTTTTTTAGTTTTTTTATCTATTACCTATTTATATTTATTCTTTTTAATTATTATTTCGTTGTTTTTCTAAATTTTTGTGTTGTCATCGATTCTTGATAAGTATGCCAAATTTCAAGTTAATCCGACGTTTTAAAGGGGGTCAAAATCATGTTCAAAGTTTCCGTTACATACATACTAACATACGTATGAAGCTAATAAAAGCGTGTTAAAAACAAAAGAGTTAAACAATTGTGTATGAATTGTGAATAATAGATTGTGTTTAATCAAAATGTTTTGTTCAACAGATAAGCTGGTCCATCACCCTGATCTCTCTCCGTCCATGGGCCCTCATCGCTTCCCGAGCGGTGGCGGGTCTGGCGTGTGCTGGCTGCTACGTCGTCATACCATTGTACCTGAAAGAAGTAAGCACCACAATATACTTCCAAATAGCGATACTGAGGCATTTTACGACGATGTCTAAATTACCCATTTTATTTAAACACTTCCTATAAAACAATAAAACTCAACATAAACTCATTTTATTAGCGCATCGGTAGAAAATGCGATTACTTTGTTTAAGGTCTCGGATTCAATTCCCTTGTCGTGTAAATTATTGTTCAGGTATTCTGTCAAGATATTTTAAGAAGCAGCACGGTTTATGCCATCCACCAAACGCCGACTTATATGCTGTTACTTTCTGTAAAAATATTCTTACATTTACAGAGGAACCAAATATCACTTTGTCGACCTGAAAATCAAACGCTGGTTGTATTTTAAGCGTAAACATATCTGTTTACGCTTAGAAAAACGTCGGATTAAAAAAAAGGGAATCACTCACTCGATCACCTTTTTTATAATAAATAACATCTTTCATTTCAAATAAATAATTACTTAATTAAATAATTAACATAATATCTACACAAATTACATTTACAAGAAAAACTAAATAAATAATTACTTCTTTTAAAACACAAATTATACGACCCTAAATTCTTAGAAAATTATATGAAGTCAGCATATTTATTGTTGTGGTAGGTATCTAACAAACAAAACAAGTTAATAATCATAAACTTATCAAAATCGACCGCAACAAAAATACTTGAAACATACAACCACGGTAAAAATATCGCTTAAGCCAGCAATATATATTTTTCCATGAATAATTGCCTTTTTTACCGGAGGGGTCGACAGAGACTACAGATTTGCATTTGCTCGTGGTATAACTCCTTGCTTCATTTACTTTCATTATATTCTTCATGGTACGGGCAAGGGTAACCCAAAACAATGTGTGACTAAATTAAAAACGAAAAGCCTAATTAATCTATAAGTAACGGTACTAAAACGTGAAAGATAACTTTCCTCTTTTTTTAAGCAGTGCAATGTGTAAAATTTATAATATATTAATATATGCCCTATATGTAAACTTTTCAACTGCTGGACACGAGTTTCTTCTCCGTGTGAGAAGGGGCTAGGCCATAGTACACCAGGCTGGCCCAGTGAAGGTTAGCAGACTTCACATATCTTCGAGAACATTATGGAAAACTCTTAGATGTGCAGATTTTTGCGAGATGTTTTTCTTCACCGTTATTTAAAGTAAGCAATAATTAACAATAACGTAAAACTTGGAAAAATAATTTAATAATACATCGAATAATATATTCTTATATCGCAACGGTACCTAATTAGTTAAAAAAGCTACCTATAAAATGGTTATTGATGAGTGTTTGCTCGTGTTCGTCAGTTAGGTACGACAAACAATTGTTTGAGAGCAACGCGATTTGAAATACCACAACAAGCAACGGGGAATTTACTTATGACGTAGGTCATCCGTTGACGAGCAAATGGTAGCTTACAGTTCAGTTCAAAATAAACAATAATAATAATATTACAAAGAGGAAAGATTAGATTTTTTGTTTGTTTGTTAGTGTTTAACTCAAAAACTATCCAACCGATTTTAAAAACTCTTTCACCATTACAAAGCTTTATTATCAGCGAGTAAAATAGGCTATAGTTTATTAAAACAAGGACTACATCTACTTTTACGCAAGTGAATCCGCGAGCAAAAGCTAGTGAATAATAAATGAGTCATTATTAAACAAATAATGAAATCTACAATTACGTCTATAAACTTACATAAATATATCAGCCCTGTATAGAACTATCCCACTGCTGGGCACGGGCCTCTTCTCTGTGTGAGAAGGTTTAGGCCATAGTCCACCACACTGGCCTAGTGCGGATTGGCAGACTTCACATATCTTCAAGAACATTATGGAGTACTCTCAGGCATGCACGTTTCCTCAAAATGTTTTCGTTCATCGTTAAAGCGAGCAATAATTAGATATTTTAATACGCACATAACTTCGAAAAGTCAGTCCTACCGTCTCCCACTAGGCTATCGCTGCTCAGTAACCGAAAATTTGTCTGAATACATACACTGTACATTATCCTCGTAAGATGTATCTAACGTAATAGAGCCACCATATTACTACCTCTCAGACACTACTAAACTTTGTGGTTCAATTGAAATTTTCTTTAAAGAAAATCCCTTTAATACTGCATGCCACAAGCAAGCACAACCTATATAACAAACGAAGCATTCTACAGTATAGTCCATGTATTGTCTTATATGACATTGCATCTTACGACTGTATAAATTGAAGGTGCTTGATTACGCCAGCGTTTATTTTAATGTACGTTTAGTCTATTGTATCTATAAGTATCTTTATGTTAAGTTTTTTAAGAGGATCGTATATACATATGCTTAAATAAATAAAGTTGTTGAATTATTTCTACCAAGCATCGAATAATGCAGGCTTGAATTCTTATTGGACAAAATACTGTTAGCCACATATGATTGTTCCGAGTCTTGCTGTTCTTCGTGTTTGCTGTTTCAATGTTTGTAAAGTCCTCCGTAACACAGGCTATTCGTAACGCAGGCTTTCTTCTGCCTTAAAGTGGATATTTTACCATAAAGTGGGCCATACCATGCCCTTGTTTACCCCGTGGGATAATATAATAATATAATAGTAATAATATCCGTGAATATAAGCTATCCCACTGCTGGGCACGGGCCTCTTCTCAATGTGAGAAGGGTAAGGCCATAGTCAATCACGCTGGCCCATTGCAGATTGGCAGACTTCACATACCTTCGATAACATTATGGAGAGCGCTCAGGCACGTTTCCTCCCGATGTTTTCTTTCGCCATTAAGGCGAGCTATAAAAAAAATAGTAGAATAAAACAAATTATATAGTACACATATCTTTATATGCAATCTATGTATTGTTTTAATTTGTTTAGTAACTTTTGTGTCTGATAACAAAAGCACTTATCAGATTAGTAATGAATCTTCATTCATGAATAGAATGAATGGTCTCATTTGCCCATAGTCCAAAATACCAGACAAATGTGCCAGATACTTTTGTTAGGAAACCACTAGAGCGCAGTTCCAGCCCCGCAGGATGCATAAGTGTAAAGATTCATTATGATTTAATTTAGCAAGTACATAATATAAACAATAATAATATCAGCTCTGCTAATAAACTGTCTCACTTCTAGGCTCTCTTATTACAGAAAGAGTAGTATTTAACTGTTCCTCAATTTTTTACCTTTGTGCTACCAAAAATACTAATTGCACAGCAAAATATGCTTAAAATATTTTAAAGAGATCAAACTAAGTCGACGTCTATTTTTAGGTGGGTTTAAGAAGGAACCTAACATAAACTAACCCTTCTGAGACAGAATGCAGTGATTTGAGGCGTATAGGTGCTCGTTATGATATATTTTAGTAAGCATATTTTGCTGTGCAATTAGTATTTTTGGTGGTCATTATATTTAATCTCTTTCAGAAAGGGCAAAAGTATATTACGCTCATATTTCGCCAGCTATGTCTTAAGATAAATATGGTCTGAGTCTTTTGGCTGTCTGCCGGACACATTTTCAGACTTTAGCCTAGACTAAGAATATATGAAATGATAATCACAATGGTTATGTTGGTCCAAGTAATTGAACTTGGAACCACACAATCAATAGTAATCGTAAGCGCAATACATCAAATCTGACGACGCAGGCAACTCAATCATCATGGTATCAATAAATTTGACAGCAGGGATGGCGTAGTGGTTTAAATGGTCGCTTCACCACTGCTACTGCGCCGAGTGTTGTAGGTTCAAATCCCACACAGGACAAAAATATGTATGATCGACAAATGGTTGTTCCAAGTCTGGATGTTCTTTGTGTCTGTTGTTTGAATCGTTACACTGGGTTTATTCCTAGTGCGGGAGTTGTCTTTTTCAAAATAGAAATACCCATAGTAAATTTTTTACACGGACAAACATTTAACCCATAACTTTTCTTCACCAGGTGGCAGCAGACAAAATTCGTGGGGCACTCGGATCCCTGTTCATCCTGTCGCAGAACCTGGGCTACCTGGTTGTATACGTGGCTGGAGACGTGCTGTCTTTCGACGCAGTACTGTGGATCTGCACCGCGGTGCCTGCAGTCTTCCTAGTGGCATTCATGGCGATGCCTGAGACACCCGTCTTCTTAGTAAAGCAGGGAAAGATTCAGGTAAGAACATCATACTATGCGTTTTTTTGCCTATTGTATTTTCACGTTGTATGAGCATATTTAAATTTCGTTTATTTTTATTAATTCTTCAAGTCTTACTATAACAGACATAATTAATAATTAAAATCGATTGTGTCTGGCCACCGGTGTGCCGCTACGACTCAATAACTTAAAAAGATAATTACTGTACTAGGAATATAATACTGTGTCACAGGGGACTTATTGTTTGTCCCGTGTGAGGATCGATCCCACAACACTCGGCGCAAATGCAGTGGCAAGAAGATCACTTAACCATTACACAACCCGTGCAATCGAATACTGTGCAGATGCTGACAGTTTTCTGGTAGATACACTCAGTGACTATTTGCTAGATTCGGATCTATTTTTAGATCTTACTATCGGCAAATGATTATGATTTATGATTTATAAAGGTGTAAATTGCGTTCTCATCTTTTAATACTGAATTGTTTTGTTGTTCCTTATACGGCGAGCCATATTAACCTATTGAATCTGAGCGGCACACCGACGGAGATACAATTGGATTTTTAATTATGTCTCGTATACCGAAAATTGACAAGTTAAACCGATTCAGGAATGTAAAAAAGCGCTTTTACTTTCTTGTACTCATAAAATTTAACTAGCTCTATCAAAACTTACAGCATATTTCTAGGCCTGTCATATATGTATGTATTATACTGTATCCACCATTAATAAGGATATTTTGTAAGCAATATTATTTCTATTATGTGGAATTTAAAACTGTTGCCGTGGTTAGAGAAATGTGCCACGTTATAGGGTCAGACAATTTTTTTCTACCGAGAACAATTTACTACCATCTTTCTAGCTATCACTGCGAGTATCTGTAATAGTGGCTTTGGTTTCAAATGTCTAGTATTCTCCTCCCTCGCACAAAACTGCTTGTTTTAAAACTGGGTTCAGTGTATGACGTGTGGATTGAAACCACGGCTTCTCTCCCACTCCTCCGATACCATGAAACGTAAATGTCGAAATTTCTGGCCTATGATTGGTCCTATTGGTACCATAAACTCATGAAGTAACACTTTTTATCACCCTAAACTCTACTGTGAAGTGTATCGAACAACGAAGTAATGTTATTTCAAATAAGAAATCCAAAAACTACGTAAATAAAAACCCCCGACATAAAATTCATTTGATACCCATATTGAGGGAGCTATGAAAATGTAATTCGCTAATTTATAGTGGCGGCCATCTTGAATTTAAAATTTATCATAGTGTATAGTATTCTACTAGTCAAGCCCTTTCATTTAATACCCATATTGAGGGAGTTGTGAAAAAATATGTAATCCGCCATTTTAAGAACACTCACGACTAATTCACCTTTCAAACAAAGAAAAACAAATTTAAAATTGGTTTATCCGTTCGGGAGCTACGATGCCACAGACAGACACACACACGCACACAGACACGTCAAACTTATTTATTTCTAAACCCCGTCATTTTTGCGTCGAGGGTTAAAAATAAACATTTCGATAAGTATTTTCCTTATTTTTCGTTTGCCCAAAGTTTCATGGCAGACCTACAGTAGACTACCGGTACCTCGTATTATAGATAAGTCATCTCATTGATATAGGTAAGTCATTTGTGTTAAAACTAGTAGAAATATGATCTCTGTGAAAGGTGTTCGTGACGTCAGTAAAACACTGGTACTTTCCACGCAGATGGAAAGGCCAGGTGACCTACACGGACCTACACGATGACGATCTACCAAGACTGAAGAATATTCTTTAGCTCATTATTATTTCTCAAAGGAAACCACAACAAACTGGCCCATGATGAATACTCTGACGCTTTGGCTGTATTTCGCGGAAACTTGATGTGGTAGATGTATCTACTTGATTGAAGAAATAAACAACACTAGCCATCTTAATTACTACCTCTTTAAAAAATCGATACCCCTGACCTCCCAACGTGTATGCAAATTTCATCATGACTGGTCGAGTAGTAACAGCGTAAAAGCGTAACAAACGAACAAACTCTCGCATTTATAATATTAGTTAGGATAATCTACACACGCGAAAAAAAAACTTTATACCCCTTTTTATCAAATTACGCACACGAAGAAGTGTGAGCTTTCGCATAGAAAGTAATGGAGAAGAAGTGAATAAAGATACAAATTTTAAATAACATACATATATATTATATACACATTTGATCGAATTCAACCACTGAGCGACCGTAATATAACTAAAAATAAGTGGCCTATAAACTAATTATTACATGAATAGCAAAAGGCATAAGTGGTTACACTATGATTGCCAATGCGCATGCATATAACTCCTCATATCAAAAATATTTATGGGATCCACACTCTGCTGTTATGAATCTTGCTTGTCTTATTGTCGTTTGTTTTAATATTTGTTACTTATATACTTTAAACATTTAAACTGCCTCTGTGGCGCAGCGGTAGTGAATGCGACTGTTGTACATGAGGTCTCGGGTTCGAATCCCGAGTCGGACCAACAAAATTTTATTGGGTTTTCTGTTGGGAATTCTCAATACCAGCCCGGAATTAGGAAGTAGTTAGACACCCCCTTTCCTCGGAAAGCACGTAAATCAGGCGCAAGACCAACGGTCTTGTGCCTGATTTCTCTCCGGTTGTGTCGGATTATCGACCCATCGGACCATGAGAGAAAGGGAACAGAAGTGCTCTTGTGTTTGCGCACACGTTTGGGCACTATAATATCTCCTGCGCAGATGGCTAGTCTCTATTAAGATTTGCCGCCGTGCCTAAAATTCGGTCTGGAGGAGTAAGAGGACTTTAAACATAACTCTTCGATATGTGAAGAAAGTACCTAAAATGTTCACTTTATGAAATAACTAGAGACGTAGACTACTTAGATATTTAATATACTATACATATATTGTGAACTAGATTTTGCCTACGGCTTCGCTCACATAAATGTAGGCTAGGTTAGGTTAGTAGCAATACTTGGATTTGGATAAAAGGTACTCCATGTTCTTTTCTGTACTCCTGACAACGTGTATGCAAAATTTTATAATGATCGGTCGGGTAGTTAAGGCTTGAAAACGTAACAAACCAACTCACATTCGCATTTAAAATATTATTAGTGAGGATTAGAGGATACTAATAGACGTAATACTTATAACCTTTATAAGAGTGAAATAGTCTTTATTGCAGTGATGAGGACATTGTGTGGTTAGTTTTTGCGTGTCAGCTATGGCTTGCGGTATTCATTCAAGTTCTCAGATCATCATAAGGTCACACGTCAAATAGTAATCATCAGTCGTAGCAAAACTAGCGTCTTTTGTAATTAAAATTAGATAGATAAGATACTTGTATTTTCATAATGTCATTTAGTAAATCCTAGCTAATTATTACAAATGCGAATGTGAGTTGGTTGTTTGTTACGCTTTCACGCCTTAACTGCACGACCGATTGTCATAAAATTTCGCATCACGATGTCAGGGACACAAAATGTAGATTAACGTTTTCAAACCATAGTATGCAAAATTGTTAGGAATTAGAAAATATATTTCGCTTTGATAAAAAATATAACTACTTACTTACGCTTTAAATATATTTGACCGAAAACCATTTAATTTCGCCTGTACGTTGTCTGGGGTACAAAAGAGGATATGTCAACAAAAAGAAGGATTCATCCAGAAAAAAAATTACTTAATGTTCCCGAGGGATAGCATATTGACATAACCTACAAAATCTAGTTATATAATATAAAGATACCAGATATAGATAAGAACCATACGTACTACAAAAATTATGCTGCTATGTTATTAAATACTTATTTGCAATACTTAACCTAAAATATTCTGTGTTCTTTGCAGGAGGCGCGAGCAGCTCTGGCGTGGCTTAGGAACACCACGACCGATGACAAAGACCTGGAGGAAGCTATACAGCAGCTGGAACGAGAGGAGGAACTCGCCAGGAGTATGAAGAAAACAACCTGGATGAGTATAGGTGAGTGAAAGTTCATCTCATCTCATCTCATCATATCAGATCACTTCATATTATAAAACAAACTCCTCCACCGCATCTGTCTGTCCGTCTGTCTGTTCGTAATAAACTCAAAAACTTCTGAACGGATTTTCATGCGGTTTTCACTAATAGACAGTGTGATTTATGAGGAAGGTTTAGGTATATTTTTTGTTAAGGTTACGCTAGGTTTTTTATAATTCTTACTAGTTAATGTGGATTTTATCGCAGTTAATTTTATTTATAATTATATTTTATCTATTTATATACATAGGTATGTAGACACGGTAAGCGGACCATACATACATACTACGTGACCCGTTCAGAGGGTCTTCAAAATATTACGCTTGGTCACAGGGGTGGAGGGGCTTAAGTTTTTCGTCACGCAGTCAAAATCCTCTAGGAAAATCTCGTGCTTTTTGGAGCTATTCAAATATGGCGACAAATATTAAGCAAAATATTTATTTTAATTTTCTTTTTGCAATATATAGCCTTCAAATTAGCCGCGCAGCTGCAACGCAGCAGCAGCGCTGCGGCCGCGCTGCTTAGTAAATCCTTAAAAATAAAAACCCGCGACAGCAACGCGGGTGTAACGCTGCTGTAAAAACACGTGAAATACTACGTGAAAACTAAAGGGGGCTGGGGTGGTTTTGGCATATGCTACGGGTAGTCACCAAGGGGAGAGAGGGGGAGGAAATTGTAAAAATTTGGGTCACGTCGTATGGATACATTCCCTAACAGGCCAGTTGAGTAGTCTGTATTCAATACCTACGTATGTATGTGTTCACTTAACTGGTCTTTACACCACTCGCTTAATTAGATGGCAGGCAGAGTTGTATGACTCCCAGATCAGAATTCACCAGGTATGATTTGAAGTCCAAACTATAACATATCAAGAAACTTGTTGTAGGAGTCATACATCGTACATGGCACGCCTCCTTTACATCAGCACTTTGCTGTCGCCTCATATAAATCGTGTAAATTATGACCAGTCCGCGATCACAGCTCTTAATCAGCGGTACTCATTTATACTAATTATTTTATCATTCATTTTATCATATGTTATGTGGTAATTAAGTGACCAAAAAATCGCATCTCATTTTAACTATCTTTCATTTCAAACAACAAAGTTGTGTGCGACCTATTCAGCACGCATACATTTAACACGCAAAGTTATAACTTCTATAAATCAAAAGTACGGCACGTCATTCATGCTTTTAAAATAAAGAGGCCAATTTTTGTAAACGTCTTACGTTTACGCGACTGTTATACAATCAAATATAACTAATTATATGGGATTTGTCACAGTTTATGTTATTAGTATATCCATGACCATGAACGTTGGACAGCAACCAAAACGTGGAGCGGAATAAATACCGGCGTTAAAAATACGCTCGTTGCTTATTGGTCGTTGCTACCGCGGCATAGGGTAATGCTTGTCTGCCTGCTACCGTCGGGCCCGGGGATTGTTTCCCGGGCTAAAAGTATTATTGGGTTTTTCTGTTATGACGTTCTTAGTAACAGCACGAATTCTGGAAATGTGCCCAGTAGACGGTAATAAGCTCACTCCCTCTTACGTGGGACCTGGAAATAGCTGGTAAAGAATGCTTGTAATACAATACTTTCCGCATTTTTGTTCACAACTCCAGCAGTAGGAGTAAATCTTGTGTCGCGGGGATCTTTACGAACATTCAAACAACGGACACCTGAGAGTTATTGCAGAATACATCCATAGTCCTATTTGAAGGCATTGGATAAGAATATATATTTTGTAGGACACTTGTTTATATTGTTTCTATTGTATGTGAGTGTAAGTTAATAACATAGTTATCCCGTTGTACTTCTAACACTCTCTGGACCGAATAGTATTTCGTATTTGAATTTGAATAACACAGAACACCCAGACTCGGAACAACTATTTGTAGATTATATAATTTTCTGTCCCGGATCGAACCCACAACACTCGGCATAATGGCAATGGCGAGGCGACCACTTAAACTTCTACGCCATACGTGCAGTCAAAATAAGTATTTAGAGGACTCTATACCGAAAACAAGACATTTATAATTATTCACTGCCTGTTAAAGCCAGCATCAAAAGAAAAAAAATCGATAAATTTTAACACAGTTTTCACAAATTAGTACCTTAAACCTTACTAATACCACGCTTTACCTAACTGCATTCAGCAGACCCTGACATATGATACATAGAGAGATGGATATAAAATCGCGTCTGACCTGCAATCCACGCGAGCAAAATCGTGAGTAAACGCTAGTACATACACACTCACACTACAAGATACCACCGGCGCATATTCTAAGGCTGACGTGTCGAATGACCGAGAGGCTGTGCGCCGCTTCTGAGAAATGCTCTCACCGCACGCACCATCGTTTGCTTTGTACCTGTAATCAGGGATGGCACGCGACCTTATACAAACAGCTTCATGTTAATGATGACATATTTTGTTAAAGACCTTTTGGCCCAAATATATCGTATCGTATGGTAGCCGGTATGTACCCAAACGTAGGTGCTAAGGGTATCTGCCTATCAGGCTATTTCTTTCATTTTTAACCAGTCAATTGTTGGAATGCCAGACATAATTTAAAACCAATTGTATCTAGCCGCCGGTGTGCCGCTGCCGCTGGTCAATATCAACATATAGCCAAGGAAAACCCTAGCCAGTTACAGTTTTGCACCCTAGTAGAAGAATTTATTCTTTTGTTTTAGAGGAACACAGTAACAGTAATAATAGTTCGTCCACGTGTATCTTTAATTTTGTGTCTGTAATATTATTTAGATACCATAAATGGAGAAACCTGCCCCTTAATAATCTTAGAAATAATATAAATGTGAAAGCTTTTGTTGCTTGTTATTTAATCACACGGAAATAAGTGAACGGCTCTAGATAAGATTCAGTACACAGATGGCCTACATCCTGGATAGGACGTAAGCCTTTTATAACTTGTGACATATGTATATATTCCCATTAATTTTGAGATAACGCCAAACTCAGCAAGGAGGACTTGAGCAATCACACTCTCCAAAAAACCGTAATTTTATATAAGATCGCAATCAGGCAATCTTTGTGAATGAAACGTCTAGCTTGTATTACATAAACTATCATTTATCATTAGCAGCTTTCTATCACGCTGCTAAGCTAAGTGCTGCATGCCAGCCATAATTAACAAACGATGCGAGTTTCGTGACGTTTACACCAATAATACTAAAAATAGATTTCAGATATTAAAATTAAAAGCCGATTTCCTACAAATCTGATGCTTATCTACCCTGCTTCACTAAAATATTACATCCAATATCTTCGTCCAACAATTTATCATTGTGCGAGTATAATATTTCATGTGGCAGCATTTAAATAAGAATAAAACGGGACTCGCAACTGGTTGTCACGAAACTGGCTTTGCAAACTTCGCAGCGTTTTGCCTTACATTACATCTTGTATATCTGCCTATACATAATATAGACACGCACCTTTAGTACTTAGTATATGAATTATAAGAAGACTGTCAGAGGTGCAGTATTTTTAGAAAGCTATTTGCGACTGACGATATATTATACATATTGAGGTATGAATCCAAAACAAAGGTATAGTTATAAAGTTTGTTTTATCGTATTACACATTTATTACACCATAATGCAATAGTAATAAGTTGTATATAGTTAAAAAGTATTTGATACTAGCATTGTCATTGTAAGCGCCAGAATGCGATAGAGTATTACAAAGTGTATCTTTGTTACGTTCTCGCGTATGCAATGACTATGCTTTAAGAAATAATTGGAAAGTCCCTGATCTAAGCAGCGTTTCGCCTTCAAGTATATACATACAGGCTTAAGTCTATGTATGTTTGTAACGTAAACTGTGTTTACAGTTTGGCGAGTTTGTAAACAATGTACCACATTTTAATTTTATCGAAATAACCGCAATTAAAAAAAAATAAAATGTATATTTTTATTAGAAATGCCAGTATCACGGCGGACTTTACAAACATGCAATCAACGGACACAAACAATTATTTGTGGGCCAACGAACACTCAGCCTCAAAACAATTATTTGCGGGCCACACAAATTTTTGACCTGTATAATCAATCTCGTAAAACTACACGGATGAGTCAACCAATTAAATCAGTACGCTACGCATGTTGTCAGGTCAGAATGAAATAATCTAAGTTCGTTTCTTTTTCTATCACCCGTATCTAAGTCATTATTTTAGTTTTATCTCAATTCCTGCCACCTTCACATAAAAACGTTCGGTTACCTTGAATTTAAAAACTATTCTATGTTATCTAAAACATTGCCTGATATGCTGGATGTGTATATTATTACATTCCTTACATTAGCAAGAAAGAAACCTGTTATAAACTTCACGACTGGATTGTGAGTCAGCTACAGGATAAATTTAGATTAATGCAGTTTTTTGCTTAAATTATAATTATCAAAAAAGATTTTCCGTTAGCTATTAGTCGAATAGGTTTAATTTTTAGCTAGCCATACATTCAGAGACTTCTGATATACATCCTCACTCTAAGGTGTAAGCTGGGGCATATTACACATATGTATAATCCATATAGTTACTTGTCTTAGTTATTATACAAAACTGACGTAGGTACTGGTAACTAGAGACATAGAACCCCCTTTCTATAAGAATTAGCTTTTTATCATCCCTGTTTATTAATGAACGTGTATAGTCTGGAGCCAGTACCTAAATGATTTTATAATGGTTTGACTTGTAAGCCAAGGCAAACTGTATTTGAGGTTTTACTTAGATATAGTTCACTTCTTACCGCTCCTTCGGGATAAAGAGCGCGAGACTAAGTTATGGGATAGCAACGAAAAAACAAATTCATATATTCGATAATTATATGACTGCGTATTCGAATGTTAATCAATTTTTTGCCACTGATTGTTATTCGAATCAAGACAGAATTAGAAACTTCTTTTAATGATGGCTCGATCATCGTGTTTGATTTGGTGATGGTTAGACAAGACATCGTCGATGTATGTATGTCGACATTAATTCCTTATTTTTGTTTGTGCATCCGTAATATTGCCACATAGTCTGTACCCGTCATCTTCTAATTAATTTGATATTAATTAATATCAAATGGATGCATCCGAATATTAGGAACTAATGTCGGTTATTTTCATTTGTTTGTTCAAATAATTTAAAATTAATTTATTATTGCCTTATAATTTGAGATCCCCAAGATAGGAGTCGTGACTACGGCTGTCTGGCTTTCTAAAATAGAACACAATAACATTTTACTCGACCCGAAATGCAAACTCTAATCTCACGGTCTGCCACAATCATAAACATTAAAATGCATAAACCTAAGCCATGGTGCCAATGAGGAAATCTCAACATAGCACTATGTTTTTTGTCTCTACGCACTCCAGTGTAGCTAAATCTAGTCTTAAGACCGGTTGCTGGAAGGTAATCTGGCTTTTCCCAGCAACAACATTTACACTGTAGACATGATTTCTAAATATAGATTTTTCCATACGAAGAAATACGTATATTAAAAATAGATACTATTTCAGTCCACTGCAGTTTGCAATTATTAACTATTATTTTTGATCCTAGGTCAACAATATTACTTCTTTGTACAATAAAAATGGCATAGACCATACAATACCATCTTGCAATGCTAAAAGTACCACACACTGTTGTTGACCCGATGATATGCTCTTAGTGATAGGAGGGGAAAGAAATATATTAGAGAGAGATATACCTAAATTCAGAATGCGGGGTTAAGCTTTTGAAACTCTTATTTACCTGGAGAAACGCAATTGCGGAGTTTGTTCTCTTACGCCGGTTATCTGTAAGAGGTACCCTTTTAATGAAATAATGACGAGGGTTAATAAGAGTTTGTAAGGTTTTTAAGGTTTTAAAAACATTACAAACTTTTTTTTAAGGTTTTAAAAACCTAGGTTTTCTTGTTAGGAAAATCTCTCGCACTAAGGAATCTGAAAATATGGGAGACGGCAATGGGCTTCCTCTATTATACATACGTTGTACGCGAGACTTTAAAAACTTCAACTTAAGTATGTGTTCTTACATTTCACCGGTTGTATTTCTTTTTCAGACTTTTGCAATCGGTTTTATACAGGCGTGAGTCTATATACACAAATATTTTACAACAATTAAATACATCAATGATATCTTGATAGTCAAAAAAGACAAAACGCATTCATCGGCAATGTTGCTTACGTTAAAAATAAAATTAAATCGAATCGCATAACTATCAATTTCCTATAGTCAATGCACCGTCATTCCACACTAACACGTCAATTTACTAAGATCGCGTATAAAAATAACAAATATACTAAAACAAGTTGAACGATTGGCGTCTGTTTTCGTTTAAAAACAGGTCGAACGCAAAAAGTAATAAAACATGATATATCTGAGTATGCATCGAATTAAACAAGAAACCATTCAAGGTGAAGATTTTTGTTACATGTTCATGAGGCGTTGTATTATGTGATTAAGTTATTTATTTGCACTAGCTTTTGCCCAAGACTATGTCCACGTGGATTGCAGTTCACCAGCGAGCATCGTGTATATAAGACGATACACAACTGCGAGATTTGGACTACCTCTATCTTTTAAAATCATCAAGAAATCTAAAGTTTCTTATAGCAGTAATAGTTAAAAGGTAGTTGATTTATTCACAGTTCAAAAATACAGAATAATAATTAGGATTTTATATATGTTACTGACTGTACTAATAGCCAGGCTTGTCTTACTTATATGCTCGATCCAGAATATACATATATATGTTAGTTTATTATAGTCAACCTAATATGATTTGATGAGCTTCTCCACGACATAAAATTATAAAGAGTTGAAAAGACAGGAAATCGGGCTTATCTTATTCTGAAAGCTACTCGGGATGTTATTTATATATTTCTTGTTTCTATTTTTGAAAAGATTATTCTTTTTAGGTATAATTCCTGAGTCACGAAGAACACTCAGATTTGAACCAACAATATTTGTGGACCACATAATTTTTTGTGTCATCAAACTTAATATCTACTCAACGCAGTGGCATAAGGCGAAAATCTTAAGGTCCCTGCAAACATGAAACGACTGCTTCACCAAACCATGTGTTTTTGACCCTGAATGTACCTACATTCAAAATTTTGATATAAAAACAGTTAAAATTTATAAGCAAAGTAAAACCGGCACAAAGTCCTTCGAAATAGACTAATTAATATAAATATATATTCACATAAAACTCGTTCCTATTAATAGGGACATGTATGTAAATTAAAATTTCTACGTAATCAATTATTTACAATAGATAAAATACAAATTTCTGACAAATTTAAATACGGTGACGTCTCAAATTTATTTTGATGTTTCCTCTTAGACACACCTGTAACATAACAAAATAACATTAAAACAAACATGTTATTTGTTTCTTTATGTCGAAAACAAGTCAATAATAACATGTTTTACAAGAATGTGACACTGTTTAATAACCAATATTACTATGTTTGCACACTCCAGAGTCCTGACTCTGATTACAGTATCATACACATACCTACTTGCCACATACTCTCAGGACCCTGTCCCGTAGGCAGTAGTCACTAGTGTATTACACAGCTGTAGGACACAGATCTTACGTAATAAGTAGCGAGCTTATTGCCACCTACAGTATAGAGTTCCAGACTTCGTGCTGCCACGGAAAATTGGCAAACGGCTTCACGTGCTTGCCGAGGCATGGTAGTATTCAATACCACCAACTTCCTAACGCCGGGCTGCTTTTGAGAATTTCTTGACAGAGAAACCCTATCAGTTTATGTTGGGCCGACCCAGGATTCGCGTTGACACATTGCCCAATCCGGGAATCAAATCCAAGACTTCATGCACAGCAGTCGCATACTCTACCGCTGCCCCACCGAAGCAGTTAATAATATTAGCTAACTAACACCGTATAAATGCATACCTACTAACGGCCACTACTACCACTTATAAGTAAAAGTTATCCGAAAGATAAGTCGCATGCTGTCTCACTCATGTTAGGTTGAAGAAGAGAGATGGCAAGACTTTTATCTTACAGATATATTATATCTGGAGGTGGTAGTACAAGCCCTAAATCTATGTTTTTATCCTTACAGTTCGAGATAAAACGACCTTCAAAGCCTTCCGGATATCTCTGAACGTGATGCTGTCCCAAGAGACGTGTGGCTACCTGGTAGTGCTTATGTACGCCGGCTCTATCTTTGAGAAGGCCTCAGAATCCATCAGCCTGAAGCTCAGCCCCAACAAGCAGACGATTGTGGTGGGCGTCATACAGATGCTGGGATCGGTAGTCGCTAGCTGTATTGTTGAGAAGACTGGCAGAAAGGTAAGACTTCGATCATAAACTTTCAATTTAATGTTTCTCGTATTATATTAAATGGATATTATAAAATTTGTATTGCACGGATGACTGTTGCTCTTGTGGATTCCAATCCCACACGGTTTATTTATTTGTGTGGACCATAAATTATTGTTCTGAGTCTGAGCATACTTCGTCTTCGTTAAAATATATATGTTTATAAAGCCACTAAACACTGGGATTAAATTAAAGCGCGGGAATCGCCTTTAAAAAGTTTGCTAATCTCGTAGCAGACATCCACCCACCATACACGGATTCAAAGCACGATAGTAGAGCTTTAGATGAATTTGTAATTAAGGTGTACATATTTAGTCTTCAAAATGTATAAATACAAAATGTATTACATGTAATTTAATTAACATTCTATGATGATTTTATTTAAATAACATAAAATTTCGGAGTCGGCTCAAGTATTTCAATACTTAAAAGGAGTCCTCGGCAACTTCGTTTAATCATGTAATTAACAGTTACTGAAATCAATATTTTCATTAACTGATTTGAATTTACATATTTTTAAAACCTGGAATCGAAGCCTAACGCTCAGCGCAGCTTGAAGAAATACTAAATAAAATTATCCATTACTATCTAGTTATTTAGTTATCATTATTTATTAGTCGTTGTCTTGTCAATCTATACAAAAATACATTTCACGTAATTAAATTCAATATTAAAAAGGTCAACAATCTATCTTCATATAAAAATATGAATTTTCGCAAATTTTCGTTCATACAAATCTTGTCCTGACAATTACAAACACAATATAAAAAGCAGCCAAATCGGTCAAGCCGTTCTTTAAGTAACGTTCCGTCATACATGTGGCGATTACTTTTTATTTTTTTTATATCAAGTCGTTGTATAACATTTTATTTATTCTTCTTCCAGTGGCTGTTAGCTGGTACATCATTGGCGACTGGTCTGTCAATGTTGGCGCTAGGAGCCTGGTTCTACATCACCTCCATGAACATCTGGCTGCCGGGCTGGTTGCCAGTCCTTGCCATGTGCCTCTGCATCTTCGCTGATGCTGCAGGGTACCAACCTGTACCATACGTCATAACTTCGGAGCTGTTCAGTTTTCAGGTAAGGATTGAAGTTTACATTACGATCATACAACGGTAAGGCAGCGGTAATGTGACCAGTTTTGATTTCTCATGAATCAGTAACGGTAAAGAGAGGCTGGAAACCCCGAGTGAAATCATTTAATAAGAAACTGATATCGACAAGGAAAACGAATAAAATTTTCCTTGTGAGATTAAGACTAAACTCAGTCGTCAATTATTTCATTTTTGACATTTTAATGGGTGTAATAATTTTAATAATATATTGATATTGTCCCGACATACCCTGCGTCTTATAATACCTACACACGTACTACTTGCTCATTTAATGTTAGTATCTAAGACCGCTTTTAATTTTTATATCACTTTTGTGTAAAACAAATGATTACAATGATTATCCTGTAATTATTTACGTATAACAAACTTTATGAAGCAAATAAAAAAATGCGTCAAATTCGTTACACAAAAACCATAGTAATTAAACAAAAACGAAAAAATGCGAAAGTCCAAAATATATGCGTAACACTGCGAAAAGGGCTCCACAAAAGTAACACAACAATATATAACACCCAGACTCTAGTAACAACACATGTCGCTACGACAGTGATGACAATTTAAACCCCTTCATTGTCCATGTAGTCAGTCATCTACAACAGCACGTTCCATATTATTAACAAAGCTCTTCTTTTCCAGCATCGTGGTATGGTGACGTCCTTTGTGAGCTCAGTGGCTGCCCTCAGTGACTTTCTACAAACGAAAGCCTACGACCCTCTTCTGAAACTTCTGGGTATCCACTGGGTATTCATCATGTTCTCCTGCGTTTGCTTCCTCGGCACCTTCTACACCGTCATGTGGGTGCCAGAGACGAAAGACAAGACCGTAGAAGAAATATACGCTCTGCTAGAAGATAGCAGAAAGAAGGAGAAAAGGAAAGAAGATGTGGAAAACGGGAAAGAGACGAGTCGATTATAAGTGATATTTTATTTAGAAACTTGTCGGGTCACAAACGTTTTGTATCTACCATTTTGAATATATTGAAGAAGATAACTTATGCGTTCTATAAGACGGCTATGAAACAATAAGAAAAATTAAAAGTAAAGAAAATTGTACCATACTTGGGCAATTTTATAGAATGTATAGATTATGTTTTATCAATAACATTTTCAAATAAACATATTTATGTACTGCAAAGTTATTTGGAAAGAGTCTAAAAAGCTACTGAATTTAAAAGATCAATGCGTAGTAATTAGTTCTTATTTGATGTATTTAAAACTTATTTACATCCCTGTTTCATCACCTAGTTTTCTACTTTTGTCTGGACAATTGTAAAATAAATGCCGACTTTCAACGCAAGCCCTCTAAGCTTTGTATATATCATAAGTAATTTCTGTTTATCGTCATTATTAAGACACTTTGAACATCAGACCTTGCTAATCCATCACTTTTACAATGTCTAAAGGAAGTAGTTGATTGTTGAAATTACAGAACAAACGTTGTTCAGTACCTTATATACTTAATGATCCTTTGAGGAACCTCTTTCCGACTAAACTTGTACTAGGTCTCAAAATAACTGCTCAAAACTTTAGTTGAATTTCTATCACGTAGGTAATCCAAGAAAAACAAACCAGTTTACAATTATTGTCATTCTTATGCTATGTATTAAAACATAAGATGTATTTACAGTCAATAATAGAGTTAGGGTAACAGGTCAGGCAAAAGCAAGTAAATGTGCGTAACGTTGATGTATGTAATACCTTACATTTGTTCGTAAATTACGACTAAATTCCTCATACCATACGTAGTAATCGGTAATCTAGTGTGATACCCGAACTCAGTTACCGACTTAGTTAGGTTCAGTTAGACTTTACGGGCATTAGGAAAAATTGGAATAGACTGTATAATACCTATCAACATATAGAAATGTAATATAATTAAACTTTTGGCAGATATTTTGAGATTATAAATATTAATTTTTTTTGGAATCTCATTAAAATCTTATCCTGACAAGTTTCACAAGCAATATTTTTGCGCGACGATTTTGAATCTTAAATTGATGAGTATAAAGTATATTGTTGTAGCGCAGAAACGTTGACCAATGTGCCTCCCAATCGATTGTGATATTACTGACGAATTACTAATGTTTATTACACTGGTATTACTAGTTTAAGATGTCTAAACGACGATAAAATAATAATTTATAACATGAATTTAAGATTTTTATTCCTAAACCCTCGTAAAATGTTTTGACGGTCGTACTATTTTGCAAAAATATAAAACTTAAAAGTCACTTGGGCAGCAAGAAATAACTACTTTGTCACTGTGGATTCAGAAGTGTGCTCGGAACTAGAATTGAAATTTCGACCATAACGTTATAGTTCTCTCCGTCCTCAAATCTCCCTGTCCTACAAATAGATACTCAGCCATTGATTACTAAGAAAAAGTATCTTTGCAATATAATATAAATTATTGTATGAATGTAAGTACGCGTGCACTACCTTAGATGGCACTGGCAGTTATATTGGCTTAAACTTAAAAAAAAGTCGTTCCCGGTTTGGCTCGCTTCGCGGCATTTTATATAAGTAAGCATAAAAATATTCAATAACTAACAAAAATCATAAAGTAAGAAATAATTTATTATAACAAGCGAATAAAATATTTCCTTGGCTCCTATAAAATATTTATCGCCAATATGTGGAAACATGTTATGTACGCAAGTTTCATTTACGCGGTCAATTCAGTATCAAATAAGCTTGACAATGCTGAAAGTGATGTATCTTTATCTAATGTAGATAATACTAAAGCAGTGAATAGAATCGAGAGCGATGTATCTTATATTGGTAAGTAAGAAACTAGGAATGTTTTAGGGCATCTTCATACCGCGCGTATTCTTGTATACGCTCACGAGATTCACGATTACAAGCGCATTTCGTTATAACCAAACCAGCCTGTAAGTGCCAAGTACTATTATAGTACATTCTTACAAAAGAGAAAGGCAAATTTTTTTGCGATGAATATACGCTTGGTGTATACACGTCCTTATTGAGACCCATCCATGCAATAAATAATCAAAACTCTATGTTACTCAGTGTAACTGAAATGCTCCTCGCTCCGCCAGCCAATATCTATAGGGGCAGAGGGGCGGACAGTGACAAAAAGAAGGGGGAGAGGAAGAGGAAGAGTAAAGCTATATGTATGTATATGTATGTCAGTACATAGCTGATTGTAGTTGCAATAAATATACAAGGAGACAACAGCCGGCAAACAATTAAGAAGGGGTTTGTAAATAAACGTATTACCAAAACTTAAATTTTCAGATGATCGCTTCGAAAGGCCTGGTCAAATAGCACCTCAAATATTAAACTTCCGTTTGAACACTGGAGATGATAACACACAAAATATAGACTATCGTTGGGAGAATCCAGACACCAACCAACAGCAGAAAATAGACTTTCACATAGATATACCAGACAGTAAACATCCTCAAATTCTAGCATATAACTTAAGGAGTTCACGGTTAGGAGAATATGACAAATCTTTTGGAAATTTAGACCATGATGGGAGACGACGTTCCCAAGATGTAACAATACGAAAAAATATCAATATGTTTCCACAAAGAATAGGAAAAGGGAGCAGGAAGATCATTCGTGGCCTCAGTACAACCAGGAATTTTCCATACGTTGCTGCTATTATAATAAATGGGAGACTGTGGTGTGCTGGGACGCTCGTTGATGAAAACTGGGTCCTGACAGCAGCTCATTGCCTTAATTTGTAAGTAGTTTGTGTATATCGTGTCGCTGAGTTGGTTTTAGAAGACTTGCCGTTATAAGATTCGTACTATGTCATAATAGTGACACCTCAATTAAATCAAACGATTTTTCAAATTTATATGAATGTGGTACGGGTCTATATTTTTTGACCAGCGCTATCACATGTCAGAAAGATCGACCACTCAAGGCATTAAATCAAGGCAAATAACACGCCTTCCCACCAAATTTCTTAAGAAAAATGTGGGTATATAGGAAGATATTTAGTCCTTGCTCTATCCTAAAACTAACCTGGGCAGGTTTAGGTAGTAGGCTTAGGTATACCCTAATTGAAATAATTATTACTCTTACCTCTCAACACAGTGTCCTCCACGTGACTCCTCTTAAGTCCCTTGGTGACCACGTGAAGGTCCGAGTCGGCAGCACTCATGCTCACGAAGGTGGAGAACTGCACGATGTAGTGGGAGCTGTGCGTCATCCCAAATTTGAGGAGGAGCCGGCGCCACACGCCGATATTGCACTAATGAAACTATCAGTGAACCTGCGTAAGTATTGGGTGAAAGTGGAAATTAACCTATGAACTTCATAAAATGTATTTGATAAAATTATTAATAGTTTATTAGGGAGGCAATAATAATGAAACAACTGGCACACAGAGAACTTAAACTCTGAACCACATTTAAAGGCCCGCACAAATTTTCGCCCTGTACGAATATCCAACTTGAAATACCAACCATTTCCAAACAGATTGCAAAAGGTATAACTACATATTTTATGAATCAATCTAGCCAACTAAGACAAATATTCACTAACTTTGGTACGTATATTCACAAAGACTGAGTGTCGGTCTTAGTTTAAATTTTAGCTAGTAAACACAGCCAAAGCACAGCCCACTATAGAGTAAAAGGAAATGGGTAAAGGTGACCGAATGAAACAGATTACAGGTACACAACCACAGTACGTAAAGTATGTACACATCTATTCGGGACCAACATTATGTGGGAAAGCCCAGTTAAGCCAAACACTACAAGTGTTTGGCTATAGAGAGTGAGAGAAGGAGTATGAAACCGTGGATAGGTCAACTTGTACAAAAGTCACATGTGTTGTAATCAGACAGGCTTAAATCAGGATAACATTCTTAATAAAATGCCAGTAAGTCATTCGCTTTTATTAGAATCTTTAATTGATTTTCCAGACCTTAGCAGATATGTAAACATAATAAAGATATACGAGGGAGAAAAAGAGCCACTTCCTCAGAGCTTCATCGTAATCGCGGGATGGGGTGCGACCAGGGTAAGATCACTACCGCTGCTATAGACACAATACATTTGCACAAAATTTCATCCTAACTAAATAAGATAATGATTTCCTCGCAATGTAAGTCTGGGATTTATGCTCAAACTAGGGCAATTCGAAAGAGGAGTATGCCTCCACCTTACAAAAAAAACGCAGTCAAAGAAAATACCGTTGCCATGCTCCTTGAACGTTTCTCGATCAGATCAAAGACTTTCTGAACAAAGGCCAGGTTGGGAGAACCTTAAACCTGCGAGCGTGTACGAGGAATGTGATGAAAGTAAATGAAGGCAGAGAAGTGTGTCAGGATCGTAGCAAATGGAAATCCGTCGTCTCTGCCTACCGCTCTGGGAAACAGGCGTGAATCTATGTATGTACATATGTATGTTCCTTGAAGGGTCGTTAGAAATGGATCAGTTATTACATAATAATCCCTGTGCTGCATTACAATTCTTTTTTTAAAGAGATGGAATCTCTGTTGTTTTTTTATAGTTACAAGAACCAAAGCTTGCCTATAATATCATAGCTAACAACGAACTCCAGCTATCTCCAAATGAATGTCTGCTGTACCATTATGTCGATTTATAAATCGTCGATTCATAGGGTCCCGTAGCCTATAGGCTATGGTCGCATTGTGATTAAGAAGTAATGTTTATCAGATAGACCAAAGTTGTTGCCACCTAAGTAGCATAAAATATTTAGGAATTAGTGTGCTATTCTACTATATTCTGTAGTTACAAAATATTGTACACTATTGTTGCCGATGTAATACTCACATAACTTCAAAAGGTTCTTTTACCGTGGAAGAGCCACGTTTCGGCACGAATGGGCCGGTTCGACCGAAGTGATACCACGGCCTCACAAAACCGGCGTGAAATAGCGCTTGCGTTATGTTTCGTCGAGTGAATGAGGGTACCGGAGGCCCAACCGCCTTCTCCCTTCCTGGGGAGGGGGAGGTCAAATTTAAAAGGCTGGCAACACATTTGTGACTCCTCTGGTGTAGCGGGTATCAATGGGCGGCGGTAATCGCTTACAATCAGATGAACATATACGACAAAACAAAAACAAATATGTGAGCCGTAGGTTCTAAACTTGAGATATCTATGTAGCCTGGCTAGTATACTAGTGATATTTAATGGTTCTTTTACCCAGGGTGGACCCACTGCCGTCAGAGACTACACTCCTGATATAAACAGCGGTCGGTTGAAGGTGCGCTCGCAGACCTACTGCGTCGACTCGTACCAGCTCGTCAACAACTTCGAGTTCACTCCTGATCTGTTCTGCGCCTCGCTCAGGAATGGCTCAAGGGATGCTTGCTTAGTACGGTATTTCTTTCTCAATATAACTTGGTACTTGAAAATTGGTGGCCAGCGAGCCAGTGCTCTAGCTCAAGCGGCAACCGACTCTCAAGGACATGGATTTGTATACCGGACATAATAAAAAATAATTTGAAGCCAAGCCGCTACGTTCAGTAGAGCTAGCTATCGTAACTTATGTAAAGAGGATAAGTGAAAAAAAAAGGCAAAGATAGGGAAGAAAAGGGCCGATCGGGTAATTGGGCCTAGGGCGATATGCTGCTATTTTACATTGATAATCGGTAAAAGAAAAGTGTTACCTCGGTGGAGCCGATCAATTTACTCTGAAAGCAACAAGGCTCTACTACATGAAAATTAACTCTCTCTTTCGTTACTGCCTACCATACTGCCAATTTATTGCATTATTCTTAATTTATCTTTTCTAAAAACCTACAGATATACAGACACACACACACAATAATTTTACTTCCGTGTTTACTGGTAACCTAACATACTATGCTTGTGCTATATCGATATTATCAGGCGCTAACCCATACTAGTCATCCGTTTACACAAGCGTGCCTTCTAGTTTACACAAGCGTGCCTTCTAGGGACCGTACCACCATCTCTTCATGTACTATTACTATTATCTCAATTATTAAGAAAACGTGACAGAAAGAGAAGCGAAAAGTGCTAAAAAATCTCTTTCTTATGTAAAGTTATATTACAATAATAGGTGGCTATAGTACAGTATAGTTTTCACTGCAATAAAAGGGTAATCTTTGCCACTATACATGCACATACCATGTACTGTATTATAAAATTTATAACGCACAGGCTTTACCAAAACTGGTGGAAAACATTTGTAACACTGTTTATTGAAACATTAAATTACTATTATTAATATTATGTGTCGCTGCAATATAGCGCAATACAATTCACGGCCATATTTTAGTGATGGCATATAGATCTATCGGTCGACGCATTAACAATCTTGTTTAGAGCCACATATTGCATGAAAATCAAAAATACTAACTCGGTGAATGTGATTGTAAAAATGCAAGTGAAAATACTGCGCATGATTGCTCTTAGTTTGATGCAGGCGCTCCAGCGGTGCAGCAGAACAAACTGATGGGAATCATGAGCTTTGGGCCCGAGCAGTGCGGGGAAAATGCTGAACCCGCTGTCTTTATCAAGGCTTTTTATTTTAGGTAAGTGCTAGAAGTCAGAGAGTCGAGTAATTAAGGCGTGAAAATGTAACAAGCTCCCATTCGCATTTATAATATTAGTTAGATTAGCATCGACGGTGCAGTTAAAGAGAAAGGTGTGCATAAGTTGTCTAGTTTAATCCCAATGATAAATGTTTAATTTAACTTTTAAGAAATTCTTATAAGATAATCTTTTGAGGGTACCGGAAGCCCAACCGTCCTCCCCTCGCCTCCTCCTTCTAGGAGGGCAAATTTAAAAGGAACGCAACGCACTTATGACTCCTCTGGTGTTGCGAATATCCATGGGCGGCGGTAATCGCTCACCATCAAGCGATCCGTCTGACCGTCCGTCCGACCATAAAAAAAAGAAACAAGATATTGTGGTATAACTCAGGCTGGCCGCCGTGACTAGAAGATGGTATCTAAGCTATTATTATATGATATATATGATCTGACTATATATAGATATGATCTGACTACCTTGGCAGAACGATAGTACCTAAATAGGATCCTCTGTAACATGCTACATGAGCCCTCTGATTCGACACCCGGGTTATGCAATATATTATCAGATTTTCTATCAGACACTATGCACGGGAGACAAGAATAGGCTCGCCCCCTACCTCCTTACCTAGGGACCTAACCAAATCTGGCGATATGTGGGTGCAACACTACATCCTATTCATTCTTTGATTACAGGATTGGTGCAGTGGTTTCAATGGTTGCCTTATTGCATTGCTGCCACGTCGAGTGTTACTTGTTCGATACCCTTAATTATATTATTAATCTTCTGCCTACCCTTTATTATTCCCACGTCACTTGGAGTCGGCCTTTCTAGACTGACCGGAATTGACTGGATATCAGTTTTTACAAGGTGCGGCTGCCACCTGACCTCCGCAACCCGAAAGCTAACGATACCCTAAGGCTAGACCTAATAACGACTGCCATAGATGTTCATGGCAGCCGAGCCCGACGGCTCAACGTGCTCTCCGAGGCACGGAGCAGGCGATAATTGTCAATCAATACGCACATAATTTCAAAAAGTCATATAACTTCCGTAAGTCAGAAGTGCGCGAAGCGGGTTCGCAACCAAGACTCCTCAAAAAATGGTGTGAGCCAGATATCGTTGTTTCGATTATAGGTATTCTTTGTGTCCGTTGTTTGAATGTTTGTAAATGACCACGTGGCACAGGAATTTAGCTGGAGAAGGGATAGACAGACGGCAGCGATGTTATTTTTATACACCTATAAGACTATAATGTATATATATGTTTTTAATTGCAGAGACTTCGTGAAATCTACAATAACGTCATATAAAACGACGAAAGAACTGATACAAGCGATGCAAGAAGATCCCGCGGACTTACTAGCCCGTATCATAAACGACAAAACATAAACGTGACGAAATATAATGTTTACATGAAGATTACTATAGTTTTATTTCACCCCTCACTCTAAAAACATTATGTGTAATGCGACTGCTGTTCAAAGCTCTCGGATTCGAATACTATCCTAATCCTAACTACAATATAATAAACTAGATTTTACCCGTGGCTACGCTTGCGTAAATGTTAGTATCAAACGTTACTTTTTTTTGGATGAACACCTCTTTGGTACCCCTAAATTGAAGTTAAATTTATAATAGTTTATAATTATTAATGATCGGTCGAGAAACTAATAGTAGGTACAGTCATTTGGTCCGAAATAAGGTGTTAGCTGGAAAGTTTTCCGGGAGTTTTGAAAATGGGTAGTATTATATATTTCGATGCGCCATATTGGAAAAATAGCGCCTAATAGCAGTTTTATGACAATATTTCCTTTCCAACTCATTTTACGATTAAAACATGTTATACAAAAATAAACTAGAGAAAAATTCCTACAATTTATGTTATAACATTTTTTTTGTATAATCTGTAGCTTTGGCGTACGAGCGGAGCGCCGCGCCGTAAACTTTTATTAATTCACTACAACAGGTGTTTACCGTATATTTACGTTAAATAACCATACCTACTATGCCCAGTGCCGCCGGATTGTGAGTACAAATTTTCTTCTTCCAGCCTTACGCATCGTGCTATTTCGCCTTCGGAAGGGGAAATTTTAACCATGATCTGGCCGCACTGACTAGTTCCTATTGAAGGTATATAGGAATGCGTCGCCTTTGTGTCGGGCCACTCTCCCTTTTACAAAACATCTGACCATCTGATGGACAGATGGCGTAGTGATTCAAGTGGGCGCCTCGCCACTGCCCCCGCGCGGAGTGTTGTGGGTTCGATCCCCCCTACACGTGACAAACATTTGTGTGATTCACAAATAGTTGTTCCAAATCTGGATGTATTTTGTGTCCGTTGTATGTATGTTTGTAAAGTCCCTCGCGACGCAGGAATTATTCCTACAGCGGGAGTTGTCTTTTATAAAAGAAAAACAAATACAAAAAAAGATCAGTAGGCTAATTCACGTAATTAAATAAGTTCAGTTGCAGTGCAGTTGCAGTTAAGTTTCGATCAGAATAGCCCTTTTCGTATTCTCATAATTTTGACAACCGCTGTCAGATACGCTCGCGTCAAGTTCGCATCACGCGAGCGCTTTAGAGTATTCTACTGCTGCGCGTTTTATGTGCGTGATTCAGATCGCAACTAGATCGGTATTCACCTATTCATTTGATGTCTCAAATGACAGTTTGGTCCGATACACGTGAAACGTTAAACGTGCGATTCCATGCGATTACTTAGTGAGTAAATTAATTTCCCTCATGTGGCCACACCGTGGGTAAATTTAACTGATGTAATGGCCCAAAAGCCTGAAAGCCATGTCAAAGTATTACATACGACTGACGTACAGTTGACGCGCAGCACACGCGCAGTTTACGCATAGCTTACGTGCAGCTCACGCGCAGCTAAACAATTACAAGAATACCATTTTGCATTAAGACGTAAACTTCATTGCAACTGCACCGCAACTTGATCGGCGCGTCAAGAAATTACGTGAATTAGCCTACTGACTGTAGCACTCAATGAAAGTATTGTGTCTTAGTTATTAGGATAAGTTTATCGTTTTACAGTGTTGTTAGCGTTTCTAGATTCTGAGAGATCTTATTTGTGAGAATCCATTACAAAAAAGTGAAGGCAAAGGATTGAAGACTTTTCGTAAGTCAAATATTAAAAGAAAGGACGAGAAGGATAAACTTTTGTAGATGTTCATAAAACAAAAGATCCATACCTACTCTCTGAGGTCGCCGTCATCAAAATCTGCGTGCGTCCCTTGAGAAATTGAGGAAAATCATTGTCGTTTGCACATTCTATAATTGCCGTGGCAAGGCCGAAATCTTTCTTATCTTCATTACAGGTCGAAGTAGCCGTGTTTTTGTTTCAAAAGTGGATTTCGGCGATTAATAGATACATTATCATGTTTCGGATTTTGCTGTTAATGCACCGAATCAATGCTGTTCGAAGTTTCAGCTATTATGCACTCACCGTTGCATCTGTGCCAAATTATAATAATCTGGCGACACTGGGCATAGTAAAGTTAATTTACCTAAATATACGCAAAGCACTTGTTGGTGTAGATGAATAAAAGTATACGGCGCTCCTACTCCCTAACTATAAATTTTACAAAAAGAGTGTTGATACATAAATTGTAGGAATTTTTCTCTAGTTTTGATTTTGTATAAGATCTTTTTATCGTAAAATGAGTTGGAAGGGAGATATTATCAAAAAACTGCTATCAGGCACCATTTTTCCAATATGTCGGCGCGAGCGGCAGAGGTACGAGGTGGCAAAGTGGAAATTCGGACAGAGCACATTGAAATATATAATACCACCCATTTTCAAAACTCCTGGCAAACTTTCCAGATAAAACAACCAAATGGCTGTACTAGAATGCGTGAAAGCGTAACAAACATACAAACTCACATTCGCACCCTAACTAATGTCATAAATGCGAATGTGGGTTTGTTTGTTACGCTTTAACGCCGTAACTACTCGACCGATCATCATGAAATTCCGCATACACGTTCTCAGGACCACTACTACATAGGGGTACCCTATGACCTTTTCTAACTATAATTTTTTTTGGATAAAGGGTAGTTTATCCAAAAAAAAAGTACTGCTACCGTACGAAGCCGCGGGCAAAACCAAGTAAAGAGATAAACTATTACGTGGAAGTAAGGCAAAGGCTGATTAAATATGGCTACTTCGGTCTACCACATGGGTGTACTTCTGCCTGCTTCTAGGGGGATGCAGGTTTAAGGCGTACAAAGAAATAAATAAAACGATTAAGTTTTTAACGATTTAGTTCGTTATGTATCCAATTCGGGACGTTCTTCTGAGCTGACGTCCTTTGCCTCCAGTCTGGGTATCTGAATCTCAGGATCCACATCTGCCATGGCTTGTATTAGTTCTTTAGTCGTCTTGTACGATGATATGGTAGTTTTCACAAAGTCTCTGGGAAAATAATACGCACATTTTTTTAAAGACACCAACTGGAAATAAATCTTGTGTCGCGGGGGACTTTACAAACATTCAAACAACGGACACAAAGAACATCCAGACTTGGAACAACCATTTGTTGGTAACACAAAGTTTTGTCCCGTGTGGGATTCGAACCCATAACATTCGGCGCAGTGGCAGTAGCGAGGCGACTACTTAATCCACTACACCATCTGTGCACTAACTTCGAAGTACTTGAAGTCGATGAGGCATTGGTCTTGCTATCGAGAGGTCGCGGGTTCTTATTCCCAGGCATAGCACTACCGAAGTGAATTGAGTCCTAACATAAGCATTCTAGCTTAGCTAGATGGGTTAGGAACTTTACTGCACGAATAGCGGCATCGTTTCAATTTTCACCCCTGTTAGTAAGTACGTCGTGTGTTGAGGGTTCAATTCTCATACGCGATAAATAATCTTGTAGTCGACAAATAGTTGTTTGAGTCCGTTGTTCAAATAATTGTAAATGTCAAACAACGGTCACACACATCGCGCTTACGGAATGATTTCCAGTGCTGCAGCGATTTTACTAATAATTACCAGAGGGTCTTGTATATATAAAATGCTTAACGACTGATTATTTCATTAAACAGAAGACTAACGTTTAGGAAGTATAAATGTCTTACTTTATTTTTCAAAAAAGACAACTCTCGCACTAGGAGTATATCCAGTGTCGCGGCGATCTTTACAATGATGCAAACAATGGTCACAAAGAACAACCAGACTCGAAACAACAAATTGTGGATCACGCAAATGTTTGTCACGTGAGGGATTCGAACCACTTAAACCCCTAAACAATCCGTGCAGTCAATGTTAAAGTATCTAACCAATAGTCAGTCAAATGGACGAGGGCTATGCCTTCAAATCCAAAACAAAAACGCAGGAAAGAAATACTAGGCAGTCTCCATACAACTTTGTGAATGGAAACTATTACGGCTTCTATTTATCACGCAGGGTTTCGTAAAGTCTTTTACTAATAAACAACTTACCTAAAGTAAAATGCCTTGACGAATACAGCTGGTTGAAACTCGTGCCCGCAGCGTTCAGGCCCAAAGCTCATGATGCCCATCAGTCTGTTCTGTTGTACGGCTGGAGCGCCTGCGTCAAACTAAAAGCAATACGCTAAATTTAGCCTTGCAAGATGGTCGTCTCGTTGACTAATTGACTTAGCGTGTCTGTACATAATACGTCGCACAAGCATAGATAAACAGCTGTTTACCCTCGAAGTGGTAAGCAAGTAAACCCAAGTAATAGTGAACACATCTATTGCCGTGCACCGGGCACTACCTCAGGTGTTTAAAAATTCTTCATAGCTTGGCTGGTATAAACTAAAATGAATAAAATCAAGTTGATAGAAATAAAATGCCTAAATAAAAATAAATTAGTTTAAAAACATAACACAAGTCCGTAGAGGTCCACCAGTTTAGGCTGAAAGTCAAGCTACGATTATTAAGTACTTCTTCTGCGGTTTGCATCAGTTTTCTTTAATATTACCAAACTTAAATCTATATCTATACTAATATTCTAAAGAGGAAATACATGATTTTGTGTTGTCTGTATGTTTGCAAGGGTTTGAATCAACGATTTAAAAAAAATATTCTCTATTTTTGCTACCCTTCGTTCGAAACGCAAATGTTTTTGTCAACTGGAATGATATCAATCAGCTCGAGGCCAGCATTAAGTAGCAAATTCAATTGTTTGACTGTGCACTAGAATTGCACTTTATTGCGTTCTGATATACATAATTCGAATACATTTGTTTAGGTACATAACTACCCTGCACTCTGTGACAGAAGAAAAAAAACACCAAGACCGCTTAAGCTAGAGTTACTGGGTTCTGGTAACAATGAAGATGACACTGATACGTGAAGCAAAAACTTTGTACCCTTTTTACGTTAATTGCGCCGACGAAGAAGTATGAAATTTGGCACAGATAAAGTTTGAAGAAAAGAAGGAGTGGCGAATTCTAATATTTATATAAAATATGCATTAAAATACATTATATAAATGAAAAATCACTACACGCACACAACCATGCATTTGACACACGCAATCGAATCGCGTTCGTAGTATTTCGGCATTGTTCGGCTGATGTAGTCCTGCTCTTCGTAACTATGGATACATATATTAATATATAATTCAAAATATAATTAGGTACATATATCAGCAATATCTTACAGGAGTTACAGGCAACCATTGGGCGGATTGGAATAATGTATACTATTCATATTTTTTTTCTATGTTTGTGTATGACTGGTACGTTTATTTTAATGACATAATTAAGTAATTAACATAATATATACATAAATTATAATATATAATATATGTATGACGGAAGAAGCTATGAGTCGGGTTGATTGTTGTTTGCACGTATAATTCACAATATAAATCGTCTACATTTGAATTACTTTTAAAATTCTTAATTTAATTTTATTTCATTTGTTAAATTATTCTATAGCTCAAAAACCGTATTAATCTAATAAAAGTTATGAATATTGTAATTCACGTAACGACCAATCAGAGCAGAGCGTGTGCTTGAGTGGGGTCGAGGCGCCATCTTTACTTTAGGAAGGCCGACAGTTATTGAGACACATTTGAGCGATAGCGACTGATCAAGTCGGAACGTTGAGTTGTGAGTTGTGTAAAGAAAGTAAGATCAGTGCCCTGAACCCACTGCTCGGTCTTAATTATTATTTTTCATTCGACATTATTGAGAAGTGAAAATATTGTTTATTCTAAATAAAAATAGTGTAAAACCGGCATCGTTGTGTTTTGTACTCGCATATTACCCAGATGACGCCCACTAAACCCGCAACCACTAATGACGTTGCCATAGAGAACAATACTTCTCCGACATGTATATATTATAATAATGTAATATAATATATTATTCATATTATAATATATTTACGTATTTATATGTAATAATAATAATAATATCAGCCCTGTATTACACTGTCCCACTACTGGGCACGGGTCTCTTCTTAGTGTGAAAAGGGTTAGGCCATAATCCATTATCCACCAGGCTGGCCCAGTGCAGGTTGGCAGATTTAACATACCTTCGAGAACATTATGGAGAACTCTCAGACATATAAGTTTCCTCACGATGTTTTCCTTCACCGTTAAAGCGAGCGATAATTGACTTTTAAGTACTCATATAACTGAAAAGTCAGAGATGCTCGCCTTTGTATTGAACTCGAGATCTCTGCGTGGCAGTCCAACGGTCGCCCATTAGGTTATCGCTGCTATATTATATGTAATAAAGAAAAAAAGAAAACAAAGTAGCAAGCTTAGGAGTATCGTCAATTAAAGAGTATAGTTATTAAGTAAATAAAAATGCGGGGCAGTCTTTGGGGCCTGCCGATAGAAGTAAAAACTAAGTAACTAGCGTGCGGTAACGATGACGCGAGTTTCACGCTTTTTGTTCACCCAAAAAGTACACATATATACAGAGTATACATATAGCTCATGGAAAGCCTTCGGTGACGATGACGCGAGTTCCATGATTTTTGTTCACCCAAAAAGTGCTCAACGCGCCTAAAGAAGTTTTCACTTCAATAATTTGTTTGAAAAGATAGATAAATTAACCTGTATAGATCGAAATCTAAATGAAATGTGATTATTAGGGTATAGTTCTAGGCAATAAAACCTTAATAACTATCAAACTTAAAATTTAAATCAATTATGGTCGAATTTCAACCACTAGGCGACCACTAGTCCTAACTAACATTATAAATACGAATGTGAATTTGTTTGTTTATTACGCTTTCACGCCGTAACTGCTCAACCGATCATCATGAAATTTCGCACACACTTTGTCAGTATTACTGAATAGGACATAGAGTACCTTTTGCCCAAGAAAAACTACTGTTACTATATATTATTGTCTTCTGTTTACGCGAATGTTATTCATTGAAATTAAACTACTATATACGGATTTTATCGCGTTGTTTATTTAACACTCTATTACATAATTTAGAAACTGTTACACTACTATACTATACTATTAAACTTTACTAATTTTAAGCTAATTAAATTATTAAAACTATCAAATCTATTTGTTTTTAAGTTTACACTTTCCCCGACGTTTCGGTTGCTTTTCAGCAGCCATGGTCACGGGGAGACTAAGATGGTAGTTGTCTCAATGTTCCAGTGTAGTTATTTCAAAGTACCCGAACATAATTTAGTTATTGGTGTTTCTATTTACGCAGAATGAGCTCAAAGTATCATGAAGTCTAGCTGTGGTTTGTTTCTTCTTGGGTTTGACTATTTGAAGTACTGGATCCCAAGCTGGTGGTACATTCCTGTGTACATACTGTTACTATCTTAACCTAACCTACATTTACGTGAGCTAAGCCGTGGGCAAAAACTAGTACTTAGTATGTAATTAATATGTTTAAAACAACTCCAACTACAAACTAGGAATAATTCCTGTATGACGGGGAACTTTACAAACATTCAAACAACGGATACAAATAATGTCCAATCAGAGTCTTTCCTCAATAAAATAATTTGTCAATTGCAGAAAGTACCATCCCGTGTGGCGACCGAACTCACATTACTCGGCACAGTGGCAAAGCGATCACTTAGACCATAAAATAAATTCGTTAATAAATAATAATACCAAACAAAATAAATTCGAAACCAAATCTTACTAAGCAAGCATCCCTAGTGCCATTCCGAAGCGAGGCGCAGAAGAAGTCAGGAGTGAATTGGAAACCGTTGACGAGCTGGTATGCGTCCATGCAGTAGTGCTGTGTGCGCACTTTCAACCGAGCAGCCATCAGGTCCGGCGTGTAGTCCCTGAATGCTGTGTCTGTACCCTGGATGAAAACGGTCAATTAGTGCCATCGCGTATACTATTGTTTCAGGTTCTAGTCTTATTATTTTGAATTTGCTAGTTGTCATATTTATTATTCCCACATTTAGTCGTCAAATCTATACCAAAAGAAAGATGTGCCATTAATTTTCTTTTTGCTAAGTCAAATCTCTAAGCGCAACGGTGGCTTCTCAGAAGCCCGCGAACAATAGATACTCTGGCGTTTTAAACACTCACGTGCAAAGATACAGGATTCAACTGCATTAAAGAAAATAAAAATGCTAGGAATTTTTATGAATGTGTAGAGAAAATGCCTCAAGTAAATATTATTTAAATTGTAAAACCAGCAGTGCTCGTACACACAGCTACATATCAAGTTAGACACCCTATAAACGCATAACTACGCTACATACAAAATAGAGAATTGTCGGAAAGGGAAAGTGCATAGTGATGTCGCTGTAATGGTAAGGATAGAGCGTAACAAAAATATAACGCACTCTCTCGCATGATTCGCAGTGTTCAACTTCTAACAGTTCAAAGTCCAAACAGTCTAGGTTGATGTTGTCGCTGAGTGTACTTTACGTATCCTTTCTAAAAAGGATCGCTAGTACCCATAGAAGCGAAAAACCGTAATTTGTTATAAATCATTTCGTTCCAAGCATATTTTCTAAATCACCTTAGATTAATATTGACATGAATGTCTAAAATACTTAAAATTGCTTGCATTAAAGTAGCAATTACAAGTATTTAAGCTCTTTACTATGTAATTTTCAAAACGTCAAACCAGGTGATGGTCATCATGATTATCCACACGAGTTAGGTCCATGACCTAGCTAATAATAGACGCAGCCCGAGGTACCCAGCTAATGTACGGATTGAAGTTAATAGCTTGTTGGTAAGTCCGCAGGACTTTTAACACCCTTTTGAGGTCGGTCTTTCAATCACCAGAAAAGCCTTAATTCAGGACTCGGTAACTTAAAATATCTACCTATAAGTTATCTATAATAATATCAGCTCTATATATAAACTCTACCACTATTGGGCACGAGCCTTCTTAGTGTGAGAAGGGTTAGGTCATAGTCCACCACGCTGGCCTTCTGCTGATTGGCAGGCTTTACATATGTATCTTCGACAACACTATGAAGATTTCTTCGACGTGCTGGTTTCCTCGCGATGTTTTTCCTTCACCGTTAAGTTGATAATTAACTATTTAATATGTACATAACTTTAAAAAGTCAGAGATGTGTGCCTTGGGATCATACTCGAGGCCTCTGCTTGGCAGTACAACGGTCTCCTAGTAGGCTATCGCTGCCTTTAACAAGTTATCTGTCGATGAAAAATCCATTGTGGAAGTACTATTAAGCAGGCCCTCAAAGTAAAAATAATGGACTGATATTACCCTGGTGGCACCCCAGCCGGACACCACGATGAAACTCTGCGCGTACGGCTCCTTTACACCTTGATATATCTTGATTAGGTTCACGTGAGGACTGAATACTGAAAGTAGATATTAGTTCTAATAAAATTGAACTAACTTCAAATTCAGTCATACATCTCTTACCGTTTTCAAGAGGTTGATCAACACAATAGTTTGTTAACAGACGTTCAAATTCATGTCAAGTGCTGTGATTGGCTGACTGAGTAAGCCAATCAAATGACTTGATATGTATTTGATTTTGACGCGTCGTTGATTAGGCTTTCGGTAACCGTGTAAGTAACACAGATTTTGGTAAATTGGTGGGGACCGGAGATTTATAAAACGATCAAATTATTTTATTTTCTTTGGAATTGTATGAACCTTCTCACTGAGATACTTTAGTCGATGTGACCACTGTGTACTAAAATATAGATAGAGCTAAGCAAGACTATAAAGATAATGCTCACGTAAATCAATGCATCACGTAGTTTATTCCATAGTTTTACATGAGAAAAACAGTAAAAGCGAACCTTGCTAGTCGTGAACAATTCTAGATGAAATGAGGTTACTTACAAAGATTCCGCGATAGTTTAAGTAATGCCACGTCTGCGTGTGGTACTGGCTCCTCCTCAAACTTGGGATGTCTCACAGCTCCCACCACGTCGATCAGCCTACCACCCTCGTGAGCATGGACACTACCTATCCGCACCTTCACGTACTGTCCCAGAGATTTAAGGGGAGATACGTGGAGAACGCTGCAAGAACGCAAAATAAAGATTTGCCAGTATGAGCAATACCAGTAAAGGTTCGGGAGCTTCTGCGCTCGCCTATAGTCCGCGTAAAGTTGTCAAGGTCATCTGAGGCTAACAACTATCACAAAAAGAAACCAACACCACTACTATCAAAAGCTGTAGCAAATGCAATCACACTAGCATATAAAAATATTTTCTTCTGACTCTATTGTAAATAATTTTTTTTATTATTAATTAATTATCATCGGAGACCCAGAGGTCACAAGTTCACTGGAACCTCTGCAACTCCGTTGAGATATTGCCTCTTTGGCATGTTTCTACAGAATATACCACGGGGAGTGCTCTGAAGAGTTATTCCAGCTTATCCCGCCCTCCCCTTTCCTATCCAGAACAACGCGTGCTGGGCTCAGATGCCATCCTTACTCGGTGGAGTCGACTAGAGTGCGTACCAACAAGTTTGGGTCCTCATACCTTTGCCGAACGATCAAGGCATGGAGTTCTCTGCCAAGGCACGTGTTTCCTTCTTCCTTCAATCCTGGGTCCTTTAAGCGGGGCGTGAAAAAGCACCTTCTCAGGCCGTCAAAATAGAGACCCCAACATCGCCTCGGCTGCTATGAGGACGATGTGGAGGCCACTGCTCTTAGACCACACGACTGCTTACCATCAGGCGGAGTGTGGTCATTTTGAGGAGCAAAATAAAAAAAAAACATCACAAACTACGGATAATACACCGAATATATTGTATAAAAAAAAAACCTTTGTTCTGAGCTTCTGAGGTGCTGAGGTACAACTGATATTATAAATGCGAATGTACTCACATTCAAATTTATAATACCAGTCAAACAATTAAAATAAATCAGACTCTTGTTTGCTACGCTTTCACACGCTAACTACTTGACCAATCATCATGACATTTCACATAACTACAAGTTGTCAGGGGAACAGAAAAGTACATAGGTTCTACTCATCCAGAAAAAATACTGTTACTAACCTACCTAGCAACATCTAGAAGATATCAAATCTGTTCTGCGGGGGTATAATGTATCAACTACCACATACTAGTTCAAGCAATGAGCAGCTGTCACCACCCAGTTTTCGTCCACAAGCGCGCCGGCACACCACAACCTTCCATTTATAATAATGGCTGCCATATACGGATAGTTCTTAGTGTCAGTAGCATTCACCCCCCGGATCCTCAAGAGATGGTCTTCGCCGCCAAAGATGGCGATCTTTTGATGATTATCGTTCTTTATCCGAAGGGCCGGTTTACCGTACGAACGTCGAGCATGTCTTGACTTGTGATCGGAGTCTAAAGGATTATAAAAGTAACGCTTTGTTTAATAACTATATACATCACTCAATGGTTAGAACAGTAGTTTTTGACTTGTACGTAGAAAGTAAGATCGTCTATACGAGACAAAAATATTATATACTCCTATTATAGACTGAAGAGTTTGTTTGTTTGGTTGAACGCGCTAATCTCAGGAACTACTGGTTCGAGTTGAAAAATTATTTTAGTGTTGGATAGCCTATTTATTGGGGTAGCCTATAGGCTATATAATATCACGCTACCACCCACGGGGAAGGCGCAGTAACCATAAACGCGTTGAAACCGCGGGCACAAAACAAAGAGCTATCATTCCCGTAGCACGGGGAACATTCAAACAAAGGACACTAAAAACGCCCAGACTCGGCACAACTACATACTTGTGGAGCACACAATTTTTGCCTCGTGTCGGCAGTGTCGGCACGTTCGAACCCACAACACTCAGCGCTTAAACCTTTTTTTTTTGTTTCCTAGAAAAATCCTATCCTAACTTGATCCATTACGCCATCCATCCATTATCATTGCGCCAGATGTATGCGTTGTGTCAACGCGAGTCACTTGCGCATCTAACTCCTATGATTTACTTGTATAATATGTAGCCTGCAGTAATCGTCTATGGTATGTAGCCAATACGTTAGCTACTCGCGTCGTGTGTAAAATCGTTATCTTGCTTTCATCATGAACACGCAAGTGATGGCCCTAATGATGCAAGCGCTAAGCTGTTGCGGGTGCTTATTAGGTTAGCAGAGTGGACAACAGCTTAGCTTATAAATTTGTAAAATAAAATCAATAGTAATAGTAGTGTAATATTTTCAAAATTTTGTAATACAGTGTTAAAAAAACAAGGCGATAAAATCCGTATGTAGTAGTTTAATTTCAATGAATAACATTCGCGTAAACAGAAGACAATATTAATTGTTTACTTAGCATTCTCAAAATCAAATATTTACTCATGTAGGTCACGAAGTAACACTTATGAATATCAAAGTTACACTCATTAATGTGAATTTAGTTTTACATTTATCTGTTGAGCGAATCAAGGGCGTAGAACCAATGAGAAGAAATGGCAAGAAACCCACGGCCAGTTCATTCGCCAAGTTTACAGTATTGTTTATTATACCATTTTTATATAAGGAGCTGCAACCACTTACCACTTATAAAACATTCAAGGAATAAGTTATATTTAAAAGTTGGCCTCTAATAATAGTTTGTGGTAGAATACACTTACGTGAATACAGTATAAAAACACCGTGTGCGCATATTGCAGTCCAAGTAAAGATTAATAGGTATTACTGGAATCCACAAAACCAAAACCAACGTGTTACACGTACAAGAAGCACCCGTTCACGAATACGACGCATGAGCCATCGTCCCCTTCGCCAGATTTTTCTTTTAGTATTTAAGACACAACGATTGCACCAGGAATAAATCCTGTATCTCGAGGGACTTAACAAAAAATCAAACAATGGACGCAAAGAAAACCCAGACTATATTATATATATATATATTTTTGTCCCGTATGGGGATCGAACCCACAACACTCGACGCAATGGCAGTGGCGAGGCGACCTCTTAAACAACTACGACATCCGTGCAATCATATTGAAGGGAAGAGGATAACCGGGTCCATGACGCCACCACAAGCAATGACATTTGAGCGAATATGACGATCTTTGGAATGGTCCATTGGTTCTGCGATACCAAGAAAACAGCGAAATGCATGAGCTGCGGTTACCCTTACCACCAAGTGGGTTTCTAGAGCGGCTATACTGCGTCGATCAACAGCAGCAACAGTAGAACTTAAGAATCTAGTTTTCCTTACCATGAGATCCAGATTTCTTTGTTTTACAAAAACTCTCAGTTATCAAAATGACTGTGCATAACAACGTGCATAATTTCCTCATTTTGAAATATATTTATAATACTTTATGTGAAACGTGAAAACCTCATTTGTAATATACACATTATACTTTTATATATGTGTACCTATGTATTTTATTGCTATTTTATATTTCATAAATAATAACAATGTTATTGGATATTTTATGTCCTTGGAAGTTATTTCTTACAGTCTGACTCGTGTGTATATTTATAACAGTATGTTTTCCATGTTATGAATTCAATACCAACTCCCACTTAATATTTCTGAGTTGTCCTCGACAAGGTTTTGCTTACTCAGAAACAGTATTTTTAGGATGATTGGCACCCCTATGTCTTTTCTGTACCCCTGACAACATGTATGCGAAAGGAGTATGCCCATTCATGGTTTCATTTTCCCAACAATCAAACGTGGACGTTAATACACACGCGTGAATCTTAGTTTATCTTAGATACACTACACCTCGGATATTCACAGTAACATATAAAATAAGGTTTGGCAAGCTATAAGTGACAACACACGTTAAAACAAAAAACATGTTCTGTTTGCATGTGAATAAATAACCTAATTTAACGAGCTTCATAAGCCTTTTATGCAATAACCCGTCGAACTAGAGATAAATTTTCTTTTGTAATAGAATATACATTTAAAACCCAAAAGGTCAAGGTACGTACCTCGTACGTATGTACGTACGTACGTTCATGAATAGGAAATGTGAAACCATTCTCCATACTTCAATGGGCATATTCTCCTTTCACGATAATCAGTCGAGTAGTTAAGGCGTGACAGCGTACCAAACAAACAGACTCACATTCGCATTATAACATTAGTTAGAATTATAAAATATTTGCTAATATTACAAACACAGGAGCTTGAATAGGCTGCGACGTACTCCGGAGGGGTTGGTCAAAGATTACGGATTTTCTCCTCTCGATTTTTACTGACTTGTACACGGCAATCACGTATCAGGTCAAACAATAAATAATTTAATATATGTAAAATTCAGTCGCACGAGTTAGTAGAGGTAGTGTATTACACCCACATTCCACTAGATATGGTTTAGGTCCACTTAGGCGAACCTCTTGCTGTGTACAAGCACATTTCGAGTCTTCGTGCTGCTAAGAATTTCTTGACAGAAAATAATTCAGTTCTGCTTATCCTGTTATGGATTTAGGCGTGAGAATGAGTATGTATGTCTAATTACATATAATTACAATACCGTTATTCATTTAAAAGTACCTAAATGGTAAGCAAGTAGGCAAGCAACTACAGCCTAGTGGGAGACCGTTGAACTACCATGCGAGATATCTCGAGTTCGATCCAAAGGATCGCTAACATCTCTGACTTTTTGATGTTATGTGTGTATTAAATAGTTAATTACCGCTTGCTTTAATGGTGAACGAAAATATCGTGAGGAAACCTGCATGTTTCAGAGTTTTCCATAATGTTCTCGAAGATATGTGAAGTCTGCCAACTTGCAGTGGGTCAGAGTGGTTGAGTATGGCCTGATCCTTCTCAAACTGGCAAGAGGCCCGTGCCCAGCAGTGGGACAGTTTAATACGGGGCTGATATTACTACACCTTAACTAAATCTTCTAGAGGTGATTGTCTGAGTGGTACACCTGTCATTGCCATTTATTTGCGAAAATCCTAATTAATTAATTAATTGATCCTCTTACAAACAGGAAGCCGACGTAATAGTAGTAATTTTGACTCCACGGATGGCGAGTGGCCGCCATTGCCAGTGAGTTAAGTGTTGAGGGTTTGATGCCCAAACGGAACAAAAATTGTGTGATTAACAAATAGCTGTGCCGAGTTTTCAAACATCGGACACTAAAACAAAGGGGTGTATTTTGTGTCCGATGTTGAATGAATGGAAACTCCTCCGCGACATGAACATTATTCAATTAATTCGTAGTGATTCTTAACACATTTTACGCTATGCCAGTCATAAATGCTCGCAAACAATACATATTCTATTGTATCAGCTAAATAGCTTTCAGTGTGTTATGAAAATACAAATTTATAGTCACTGCATTGAGCCAGGTAACATTTCCGAAGGCATATTCTTCCCAGCTACGTTAAATTTAAATAAATTTTAACTTCAGAAAATAACAATTCATAAAATAAAGAAAAAACTGTAAATATAACTCATAACAAAATGTAAATTATAAATGCTACTTAATTACAATATACTATTAAAAAGTATATTAAAATTAAACGATAAAATTAATATGTAAATTATTGACCTTTGTAGCACTAATACCCTCGTATTTGCATCAATAATTTACTGGAATTATGTACTGCATCTCTTTGTAAAGGTATTAGACTAATTTGAATATTTAAAGGAATCTAAAATCAACTGAAAGTAAAAGATCAAGGACACTAGATTTACAATATATTTCAACAAATATATTTAAATTTTTAAAAAGCTTTTGAATGCAATTTCGTGCCAATGGTTCTAAAGATGCATCCATTTTACTGGGAATAAAGTAACTTATGTCTTTCTCCCATTCATTTACTATCTCTATGGATATAATTACTTTGATCCGTTAGGTTCTGATCCGACTGCATAAAATAATTACAAACGTACAAACACAGATTAATTCATAATATTAGACTAAGGCTAATCTTTGTATAATGTTGATTCGGAATAAACACAAAGTAAAGGCTCATTTTTTTTTACCCAGAACTTTGTCAGAGGTAAGTGTGTTATATATTATTAACAGTGAAATAAAATCAACATTTATTTTCGCGGTAAAAACTAACTCACTAAAGGCTACTCAATAATATCCAACTTAAAAAATACAAAACCGATTTACAAGCAATTAAATATACAGGGTGTCCCAGAAGTCGACGTCAAGCCAGAACTGGGTGATAGACAAAGTCATAGTAGTTATCAGAAAAATATTTAAGGAAATCTATCTCAAAATAAAAGGCATTAAAAAAACAAGAAAATCAACACCTTGTGTCTTTTAACTCTCGTTACTACAAATCTGCATTTATTTTAATTTTATTTTTATTTTTGCAATCCTTGATGATGCTTACGTAAATTGTTGCCTAAAAATTAAAGCCAACTGCTCCAGCTTAGAAAAAATTCCACGTATTGCCCAACTAAGTATTCAAAATTAATACTTCACCCAATTTAAACAGGCTGTACTGGAAAAAAAACGTACTACGCTAGTTTGGCAAGTAGCTTTAAAAGTTGGCGTTTCATAAGGATTCCAAAATGGTATGACACTTGCTTGACAATTGGCTATTTAGACTATAATATTTTTTTTTGTAAAGATACCTGATTTTCAATACTGTTTTTATCGTAAATTAAAATCATTCTAGTGTACCCAAGATTTTCTTCAAAGCTGTTACTTCAAGATTTCAGTTCGGGCACAGATAATATAATACTATACTAGTACAGATACTCAATCCCATACAAAAATCTTGGAAACGCCTAACTCTGGCTATTCTACTTGCTATTTTGGTACCTATCTTTTTACACAAGATGGCAGCACAAAACTAGCGCCACTGTTCCGAATCCTATTTGATACCAGCTTATAAGAGATGGCGTTGTGATAGTAAAAAAGGTACTTGACTGTTTACCACGAATAGAACATATAACGAGCAAAACCTTGAAAATAAAATATAGTGTTGTGTGCCGAAATGTGTACGATCACACTTTGGTAATTTCCTGAATATATCGTGTTTGTTGCTGTGAAAATTTGACCTTGTATATATTTTTTCATATAATTTTAATGAATGCGTTTTTTAAAAGTATTAATAAAACAATATATTTCATTATGTATGCGATTGCGATTGAAGTTCGGCTTCTTTGAAAATAACTCATTGGAGTATAGAATTCTACTTTGGCAGTTAGTTATCTATATTTCACTATAATTGTAAATATAAAATGACATAAAATATAGCGCTCAGATTTTTGAAATCAACTGTGCAATGCCTAATATTAAGTCTCTGTTGAAATTTACTGAGTTATGACTATTTATAAAATACATCACATAGATTATTTTGAATTTATCTATCGAAAAATAAATATAATAAACCAGCACTTTTTTTTAAAGGACTCATACGGTTACTCTTTTGCCGTGTAACAGACTCAACACAAAAAATCTGTTGAACATAATTTATTTTTAACCCCCGACGCAAAAACGACGGGGTGTTATAAGTTTGACGTGTCTGTGTGTGTGTGTGTGTGTCTGTCTGTGGCATCGTAGCTCCCGAACGGATGAACCGATTTTGATTTTGTTTTTTTATTTGATAGGTAGATTAGTCGGGAGTGTTCTTAGTTATGTTTGATGAAGATCGGTCCAAGATGGCCGCCGCCACAAAATGGCGAAATACATATTTTTTCACAACTCCCTCAATATGGGTATCAAATGAAAGGGCTTGACTAGTAGAATACTATACACTATTATAAATTGCAAATCCAAGATGGCCGCCACCATAAAATTCAAAAATTTTTTTTTCACAACTACCTTAATATGTGTCGGGGGTTTTTAAATTTTTAATTTATATTTTCATTAATGTTTGTCTGAGCGATAATCGAATCCATAACACTCCGCACGTAGATAAGTACCCGGTTTAAGCAATTAAACCACTACGCCATACTTGAAATCAAATCACACGCTCGCGCGAGTATTGCACGGCGGCGGCGGCGGCGTTCGGTTTATTCCGGTCAGCTTCGTGAATTTTCGTGTATAATATCGTGTATGAGCGCTGCCGGTAGCCGCGGCGTCGAGAAGCGCGCCTACCTGCCGAGTCGATTTTGAATAGAGAGTCGAAGCTTGATTGTCAACTGAAGTTTTTTTATGAAATATTAATTATCTGGACCTGCTCAATACTTTAACAGAAGTTAAAGCGAATAATATAATTATTGATATACCTCCTATAAAATACAATGTACCTATTAATAGTTTAAAAAACAACTGAGTTAGTAGGTATGCTTTACGCTTATTAGTCATGGCTCGTAATCTTTTAACTATGTCATAATTATTGACATTGTATTATTTTACTTTTATATCCATATTAATGATTGATTTTATAGGGAAATCAATAATTAATATGTAATAATAGTTTAAAGTCAAGTAACAAAACAATAGATAAGTACCTACTTAATTAATAATATGGTACTTATGTAAATAAAGATCACATTAATATACCATGATAAATGCGATCTTACTAATCCTAAAACATTATTCATGCTTTGGTATGATTTATTTAAATATTCGTGTCTAAATAATAATTATAGGGATATGGTGACGACGACGTCCAAGAAATATTTATTTCATGTAATATTACTATTACATCCGAATATTTATTACAATGTCAACCAAACCAGATATAAACACATTAATAGTAACTAGTTAAAAAATGATGAGTGTGATGATCACATCACACTCATCATTTTTTGTGTGAGTGATGTGAGTAAAATAGTAAATGATAATATTCGAAACGAAATGTGATGTCATAACATCGTCACGTGACGTGTTCAACAGGAAGAAGCAATTTTAAAAATATTGCTCAAAATTTATATTTTTCGAAGTAAAACAAATTTAATAATAAACATGGTTTCATACTTATATAGCACTGACCTGTTATATAGCGAATGTCCGGTGCTCACAGTGAGACAGCTTTTTATCATGGCAGTAATTACCCGTAAGCACAAAAGCCTTGAATTCAAACCCATATTGAAACGAAACAAAACCAAAATTTGTCGGTCGGAGCGACATAGAACGGATCTTGCGTGGCGCCAATATTATGTGATAAGTAATCATCTATACAACATGGCAAACAAAGTAAATAATATTTATCCCCTTTCTCTACAAAAATGCAAAAATACAGTTCGCAAATGGCTCTTAAGCTTAAGTTATGCTGAAAGTGAAAAAATTACTCGCATAGCGTGCTGACAATTACACACAACCACATAAGTATACGCACCCCACACACACACGTACGCACACACGCACATTCACACATTGGTAGAGTAGATTTTGATTTTTTTAAATTAGTCTTTATTTATTAAAGTTTAGATTATATGTTTAAAGATACCTTTAATAACTAAAAAGTAACTGTTGCAAAACCAAGCAATACTTGTTGTGTATGAATCGTTCTGAATGGAAGACGCTGGCGGCTGTGATACAGTTCATACTAGTACGGTCGTCAACGATGACCTCTTATTGATATATAAATTGTTTATGGTTTTATTTTTGTGTACCTAGCTTAAGAGAAATTTGTAAACTTTTTACTGTAATAAACTATTTTATTATTAAAAAAAAAAAAATACTTGGCCTTGTAGCGCGGGGGTGGCCGGGTCTTCCCTGCACACCCCCGCGCCCGCACCAGCGCGTGCGATAAGTGCGATCCTGTCCCAAAAGATTTCGTTTTGTTGTTGAAGGAGAACCCGATTGTACTATCGACTTAAGCGACGGTTGACCATTTCAGAAAAAAATTCGCTTACACATGTTGGCTTTAAGTGACTCCGCCCTTAAAAAAAACCCTTGTAAAAAAACTCAAACAAAAAGGTCGTAGTTGTGGCCTGCTATGCGATTTTAACCTTAGGAGTGGTCATCCGTCGCGCAAGTCGATATTACATAAACTAAGACGTTATCTGACTCTCAGACTATTATGAACTACTTAATAAAATGCTAGTTAACGGGTCTCACTCGCGATAAAGTATTTAAAAGGTAATAATTGGTGTATAAATACCTACACTGATTGCCCGACGTTTCGACCGACCTGCAAGGATCGTGGTCACGGGTTGATTAAAAAAAACATTTATTACGAACTACCTTCCTTTACGATAGTTAGCACTATTTACTTGACCGTCGCGTATTTCATCAAGGGACATGAAATTCACAAGCACAATTAGGGATGCCAACCGTACTTTATAGTAAAGTATTGTACGTTATTTCAGGTAAACGTAATTTATACTTTAGTAGGCAAATAAAGGACGTAAACGAACTTTTACAGGTTTTTATTTAATTGTTAACTTAAAGCAACGCTATAAAGATTCCCTAAATTGAAAAAATAAATTGTTTATCTACCTTAATATAGACATATTTTGTAAAAATCTGATTACGACTTTCTTTGATAATAAATATTTGTTAGATTTAACTAGCATCAACAAACATATGGTTACCAAAAGACAGGTTAAATAATTTTCAGATCAAATTTGTACTTTTTACCTAAGATAGTAAACATACTCTATTTGTTCAAAATAAAGTTGGCAGCCTTAATCACAATTGTGCCTAACTAGCTTTCAGGGCTTTTGAAACAGATTTAGTCAAGTTGCGTCTAGTAATCAAATAATGCCAGAAATTGCGTGAAATCCAAATTAACAAAGCGGTATAAACAAATAACAGGATTTAATTTTATAGAATAATAATTATTATGTTATTAGTTATTACTTAATATTTAAAATGTTGCTGTGATTTATTAAAACTCCATTTTTATCGGCATGTCTATCGTAAGTTTGTAATTCACTTCAGAATAAGTAGGTAGCACAGAGATAATGATACTATAACGCCGACGACTGAGTTATACTGCCGCACAAGTTAACGAAATTTGACAATAGAAGTTACGAGAACCGACCAGGTATTTGAAAATAATGCTATGTAGTACAACAAATTTACAACAAAACGTTTTGTTTAATACATTAACATTTGATAAGCATACATATTTTTCATATTATAAGTAATTTCTTATTATATAGTGTCAGTATTAAACAAATATTGAAGTAAACCAAAAGAAGGGTATGAAATAAAAACATACAAGTGTTTTGTAGACTTGTATAAACACATAAAAGAGCCATCTAGCGCCCTATATGTAAAATAAAATGGTAGATCGACGAACCTATGTGTGATGTAAAAAATACTGGTTTAATGATATCTTTAAATCATAAAATAAATGCGTTTACCTTGATATCTGTTAATTAAATATGTAAAATGTTTATTTATATCAACATTTTATGGTCAATTTCTTTTCAATAAAGCATTTTAATTATTCCTCATATTAACATTGGAACTCATAGTGCCATCTGTGATCTATTTTTGAAACTGTTTACTTTTTGTTCTTATTGGTACCCCATGGTTCGGGTGAGACGGAGAGAGTCATTTTACGCAGTGTGAGAGAGACGGATAGTAACGCCATCTTTACTGATGTCTTAGAATGAATGACTAAAAGAGACGGAATTATTCATTTCCGAAATGTGAGCAAAACAGTTAGTAACGCCACTTTTACTAACGCGTGAGATGGATGGATACGCAATTTGACTAGTGCGAGCGAGACAATAGCTGCTATTGTCCATCTTAATTGACGCACACAATACAGGTCAGTCATCAGTCAGTACGTTACGCTCCTTCGTTTACTGCGCAACTTTCCGTATTCGTTGTTGTTGATTTCGTACACACTTTTGCTTTGTTTATTGGACTTGATTGCTTGTGATTTGGATTTGGACTGTTTAGTTTTGACGACCTTGGCTTTCCCCTGGACTATTGTTGATCTTGTGTGTGTGTGAAGTGCCACCATGTCTCTGTACACCACACAGGAATACGCTAACATGCACCTAATTTATGGAGAATGCAGATGCAATGCTAGCGCTGCAGCTAGACTTTATTATGAAAGGTATCCAAATGCTACTCGTCATCCAGATCATCGAGTTTTATACAAATGTGCACCGACTACTCTCCGAGGGCCGATTCCCGAACCAAGCACACGGTGAAGGAAGAATTTTCTTCCCTTACGAGGACGTCGTATTACAAGCAGTCGAGGAAGACCCAAGTACTTCAGTATCTGCAATCGAAGCAAGCACAGGAGTGTCCAAAAGTACAACCCACCGAGTCTTGCAAGGAAACGCGTTTCACCAGTATCACGTACAGCGAGTAAAAACTTTTCTAGACCGAGATTATCTTCGAAGAGTTGCGTTTTGTCAAACAATGATACAAAAACAATGGGCAGATCCGCTATTCTTCTAAAAAATTTTGTGGTCTGATGAGTGGTTACATGAATTTACACAACCTACACGAGTGGCATGTATAAACCCACGTTTGATGAGACAAGACAGATCACAGTATCGTTTCAAAATAAACATATGGACCGAAATTTTAAATGGGAGAATCATTGGCCCTTTCGAGCTACCAGAAATCTTGACTGGCGAAATTTATTTGGAATTTTTACAAAATCATTTACCAAATTTGTTGGAAGACGTGCCACTAAGCAGTTACAGGGACATGTGGTTCCAGCAAGATGGCTGCCCGGCGCACTATACCCGCTCAGTTAGAGAATACCCCAATGAGGATAAACCAGACAGATGGATAAGGCGGTCTGGTACTATCTCGTGGCCAGCCCGTTAACTTGAATTAAATCCACTGGATTTTTTTTACTGGGGCGCGGTGAAAGAAAAGTTTACTCTAAGCCAATCGAAAGCGTAACTGAACTACGACAAAGAATAACAGAAGCAGTTGAATTTGTAAATAACGGAAGGTTCGCCCGTCTGATAACGCGATCTTTTTTAAGAGATGTCGGGCTTGTGTTGCGGCTGAATGAAGGCAGTTTGAATATTTTTTGTAGTAAATGTAATAAATTTTTGAATCAAACAAAATGTTTCATTTAAAACGTCTCTAGAAAAACAAACCCTAACTTAGTAAAAAACTGATAAGTCATTGAGTTTTTTCAGGTAAACCAAGAGTCGTAGGACCCTTGGACTACCTGGAAATACAGTTTCTGTCTTGCTTACAGTTTTCTATCTCACTCTAACTAGAATCTTGAAGTAACGGTCTTGAGCAAAGCTATGAGTCATTTTAATGTACTTAATAAAATTAAATTGAAACCAAGGGTTCTTTACAAAAAAAAAATTGTCTATGTCTAAATGGCCAATTGTCTAGCAAATGTCATACCATTTTGGAATCCTTATGAAATGCGCCAACTTTTAAAGCTACTTGCCAAACTAGCGTAGTACATTTTTTTTTCAGTACAGCCAGTTTAAATTTGGCAATGTATTAATTTTGAATACTTAGTTGGGCAATACGTGACATTTTCTACCAAGCTGGAGCAGTTGGCTTTAATTTTTAGGAAACAATTTACGGAAGCATCATTAAGGATTACATAAAAGTGAAATTAAAAATAAATGCAGATTTGTAGCAACGAGAATTAAAAGACCATCACAGGGAGTTGATTTAATTGTTTTTTTTTTAAATGCCTATAATTTTGAAAATACATGATATAGATTTTCTTATTTTTTTCTGATAACTACTATGACTTTGTCTAACACCCTGTTCCGGCTTGACGTCGACTTCTGGGACACCTGTATATCGTCATAATATAAAATAAAGCATATACATACATATATTTGACACTCCGTATTAGATAGGTACATAATGAGTAGGTATATAAATAACAAAAACCATATATTGTATATTAATATTGAATAACAAAATTACAAATCCAATTAGATTTACAATTCATTAAAACTGAAATCCTAACTAATTATAATTGCGAATGTGAGTCTGTTTTATCGTTTGTTATACTTTTACGCCTTAACAACTCAACATGAATAATCAACCAATAATCATCATGAAATTTCACGTACACGTTGTCAGGGGTACATCAAAGGATAGGGTTCCTTTCATCCAGAAAAACGTTCTGTGCCCGAGGGATAAAACCTGACATATGTACCTAACATATATTTATGCGGTCGAAGCCACTGGCAAAATCTAGTATTATTATTAATGACTAACTGATCCGCGTAACTTCGTCTGCTTCACTTATGAGAATTTTCCCCGTTTCTGCAACATTTGTAATTGATGCTCAGCTCCTATTGGCCGTAGCGTGATATTATATATAGCCTTCCTCGATAAATGGGCTATCCAACACTAAAAGAATTTGATAATTCGAATCAGTAGTTTCTGAGATTAGCACGTTCAACCAAACAAACAAATTCTTCAGCTTTATAATATTAGTTATAGATGTGATTTTGTTTTGTTACGCTTTCACGCCTTAATTACTCGACCAATCATCATGAAATTTCACATACACGGTGTCAAAGATTCAGCAAAGATTTTTCCTTTCATCTTGAAAAAAAATTTATTCCCGAAGGATACAAAATTAACGAAATTTAAATGAACGCGACCGAAGCCGTGGTTAATATCTTGTTTAGTACCTAATATTTTATTTAGTTATAAAATCCAGGAATCCAGTTGACTATCATAAACCGAAAATTCTAAGAAAAATTACCGCCATTTTTTTACCAAATTTGTCGTAAAAACGGGACATGCGCAGTACAGATTTCTAACAGTTATCACAGTTGAATAACCTAGAAACGCAATTCATATAATCTAGTTGTTCATTCTTGATGCGAACAAAAACAAACACTCCCTTATATTCTCAGAACAATCAAGATTCGTTTAGTTCGAGGATTGTTCTGAATATTAATTAATTACGATCGTATAATGAATATATTATTTTATAAAGTTATGGTTACGTGCAAATTGAAACGTGCACAATTTATGTACTGCAAACACTATTTATCTACAAGGTACATTTGCACTACAAAGGTAACTTGTATTTATCTACAAGGTACCTTTGCATACTGCACAAGTATCTTGTTGATAAATACAGAAAGCGAAATCACTGCGCAGCGATCATACATAGTCTAACCCACAATTCGCAAATTATTATTTTACGTCCCAGGTAGGTCCCAGGTCATTTCAGGTCCCTATTACCTGGGACCTGAAATCATCGGGTAATCTAAGTCATCGAGCCTATAACCGCCTATCGGGTTCAGTACCTCACTTCATACTGCTACTGAGAATTACCTGACAAAATTGATTGCTGTTTGTGGCAGACAGTGTCAGAGAATAGCATTATTTGATGGTAGATGGTAACCATAGAATGAAGAAAATGCTGTGTTTTCTTCAACTATGACTCTGCTACTGGTAAAGGAAGAAACAAAGACAGTCTTTCAGTTAAAACCCAAATCCGCTAGGCATCTAAAATGGGCTATCGGGCATCCAACCCGCTCGGTACCAGTATTTGGTACTTATTATTACTGCCAACTGTGTGACGCAATTCTGTGAATGTATTATTCTGTGAATGCACCGTTCAATACCCCTAGCCGGTGTTGCCCTCTACTGCTGGCTTATATGGCTATGGTGGCTATTCAGGGAGCCCATCTAGTGAGTTGGCAAGTCACCGTCTGCTCATTCATAGTTACCAATACACCGGTCCATCAAACACCCATCCCCATAAACCAGATGTATATATATATATATATATATATATATATATATATATATATATATAACCAGATGTATATATCGTCGCTAATCTTAACCATACTGATTTGATCCATTTTCAAAGCCGAATCGATCAGTCTAATCGGCGTATCTGTATGTCTTACCGTTCCCAGGATAATACAAAAACCAAGCCAGATGTATCTTACAGTTTACATGAAAAAAGATCATACTAAGGGACCTAAGTAACATAGGTCTTTTAGTGAGATTCATAAAAAGTCAATTGTTTCTTAAAATGGGGTCATAAGTGACTTAAGTCTTAAGTTATCCAAGAGTCGAGTCTCGTTACTACCGAGAAAACAGTTCACGTGAATATTTGCATTCAGACATCTATAAAAAATGTATGACATGTTTTTAAGTAGTTTAGAGAATATAACTTTGAAGGCCAGCTTATCAATCATTTACAAGCGAGTTTTTAAATCAAAAACTTAGCATTTCATAGACCTAAAAAAGATCAATGCAGTTTGTGCATGACGTATCGTGAAGGCGACACTGAAGCGAAGTTCAAACTGCTAGAAAAATATGACAAGCACGTTCAAGGAAAGAATTTATTTCGTGAAAAGAGAAACAAGTGCAAAGAAATGTCTAAGCAAGCTTCTGATTCTATTCAGTGTGCAACTTTTGATCTACAACAGGTAATAAGTTTATCAATCACCAATGAAAATGCAGTTTTCTATAAAATATGTGTATCGGCCTACAATTTCACAATTTATCATATGACTTCGAGATACTGTTTTGTTTTACGTGGCATGAAGGGCAGAGCAAGAGAGGAGCCTCTAAAATATCCTCTATATTAACAGCTTTCTGAAAAATAGTGATCAAAAGGGTCTGAAGGTGGTTTATTTATTCGCTGATGGTTGCAGTGGTCGAAACCGCAATTCAATTGTGGTTCAATATTATTGTTTGCTATTAACAACGCAACCAATCTTGAAGAAATTACATTTAAATTCTCTGTGCCAAACCATGGTCAGAGTGAGGAAGACTCCGCCCATAGTGCAATCGGCTATGCTTTAAAGAAAACTGGAGATATTTTTGTGCCTTCTCAACTGATTCCAATATTTAAGTTAGCAAGAAGAAGTAAACCTTATCATGTATTGGTTTTTAGCTACACTGATTTTATAAACTTTGAAAAGATATATACTGATTTACGTCTACTATCGGTAAGAAGTGATAACCAAGGATTTTCAGTTAACTGGACCGAAATGACAGCATTTTTTGTACGTAATAGTGACCCTATGACTCTGTTCTATAAAACAAGCCACACCGAAGAATCGTACAAGTCATTAAATCTGAAACTTCAAAGATCTTCTTTTCTGCACACGGAAAATAGTATTTTAAACGAAGCACAACCGAAAATTGCGTAAGAAAAATATGAAGACTTAGTTTTTCTAACTACTGGTGACGCACCTGTGATCAGGTTGGCAGAACACATAGATTCCTACAAATCACTTCCTCATTAATTTATTTATAGGTGTGGCGACTCCGCACAGACGAAGAAGTTCAGCCTACATTCAACAGATGGCATTACAATTGCCCTTTACATGACGTCTTACTATTCTGCATCGCACAAGTGAAGTTTACACAGCGACTGAGTATATATACAAGCTCCCGACATCAACCGTCGGGCCGCGGCCCGCCAGGCACGATCAACCAGCCTGGTCGGAGGATCCTCCCTTTGTGTTGGAGGGACTTCACACCCTGTTCCTCCACATTGGTGACCCCGACGTGATCATTCAGCACCCAACGTGATCATTCAGCACCCCGACGTGATCATCCAGCACCCGACGTGATCATCCAGCACCCGACGTGATCATTCAGCACCCGACGTGATCATCCAGCACCCGACGTGATCATCCAGCACCCGACGTGATCATCCAGCACCCGACGTGATCATCCAGCACCCGACGTGATTGGAAGCAACCTTCAAGGAGCAGATCAGCAGCAACTACCATCGCCATCGTCTTCACTTCTCTCACACAGCACTTCTCCAGATGAGCAGTAATCAAGTCGCAGCCAGCCAGCCTCTTCGGCCTCAACAGGGACCACCACACGCCTGCAGCGAACACGCAGCCTGGTGTTCCCTACGGCCTCACCAGCGTCAAGGCTCAACCCACTGCACACACGGTCCACGCAAGCAGGGTACTTCACTCGCCGTCAACGCAGCAGCTAGCCACGACGCAGCAACTACGCAGCATCAACCCCGACTCACTGTGGGACTCACTGCAACGCAACAACCCCGACTCACTGGGGCACACGCACCGCTCACCGCACTTCGACCTCGACTCACTGGGGCACACGCACTGCTCATCGCACTCAGACCCGACTCACTGAGGTCTAGCGACACACAGTTCCGACTCACTGGAACTAGCGGCATACAGTTCCGACTCACTGGAACTAGCGGCATACAGTTCCGACTCACTGGAACTAGCGGCATCCTACACTGGCACTGGCAACGCTCTTCAGCAGCATCGACAGCTTCTCATCAACCTGATCGACCTTCGGTCTTGGGGGGGAATACTGTGGCGACTCCGCACAGCCGAAGAAGTTCAGCCTACATTCAACAGATGGCATTACAATCGCCCTTTACATGACGTCTTACTATTCTGCATCGCACAAGTGAAGTTTACACAGCGACTGAGTATATATACAAGCTCCCGACATCAACCGTCGGGCCGCGGCCCGCCAGGCACGATCAACCAGCCTGGTCGGAGGATCCTCCCTTCGTGTTGGAGGGACTTCACACCCTGTTCCTCCACATAGGTATGATCTTACTAGACTAAACAATTCGTTATTTTATAAGAGCTCCGCCCCACGTTGTTATTATTTTGTGGCATTTGATTTTGTCACTATTGATAAAAGTTTATTATTTGTTTTAGAAGAAGCATTTATATTTTGGTTGAAAACTACTGTTTACATAATATTCTATATATGTAATTATTGTGATTTCGATCGTAATGTCTGAGACTGACTAAACTAATTAGTATTAATAAGAAAACGTTTTTGGTTTGTTAAAAAGTAATCGTATTTAAAGAGTACAAGTTTAAAGAAAGTTTTATAAAAAGTATAATTGTTTGAGTTAAATTGTTAATGTTCAATAATTACAAGTTATATTATGTTATATCTGTTGATTAAAGCTGATTTTCCTAGTACCGAGTATTATTTTTCAATTTTATAACAAAATGTCCCCTGCTATCTGACAACGTATTCCGAACAATATAAAAACAAAGATCTCACGAAGTGACGTTTCTGTATAAAATATTTATTATTAAGAAAATATTAACACGATAACAATAGTAGTAATACTAATTTAAAGATCTTAATCAGGACTACATACGTGCACATTTTTGTATCAATAGAATTTACATAGAACGAGCTTCCCTCAATCATAGGTAACCTTCAACCGCAAATAGCTTGTCCTGTAAAATATGCTTCGAGTCAGTTACCTCACTTAGTCAGATTAGCGACGATATTATATAACAATAGTCCTACGCCTGCTGCGGCTAATGACGCCGTATGTGTTCCATTCCACTTCAGATTAAAACTCTCGAGGGGCCTCTTCACGTTGGACCCATAATCTCCGTGTAAGCCTCCCAAAGGGCCAGATATTTTTCTAATATTTGAGAAAAATATTTGTGATAAGAGATACATAATCTGCTTTGTGAAGGTGAAAAGGGTTATGCCCGCTTGCGTAATGCAGGTTAAAGGACTACATATAATTCATGAACTTTATGTGATTCTCCCAGACATGCAGATTTTCTCACTTTCCTTCGCCGTTAAAGCGAGCGATAATTAGCAATTTACAGCACATAGCTTCGGAAAGTCGGAGGTACGTGCCTTGGGATTAAACTCGAGATCTCTGCCTGATATTCCAACGGTCGCCCACTAAGAGATGGTATTCAACAATTGAATTCAATTTAAAAATATTTAATTTATTGATTTATACTAAAAATCACTTAAACTTGTAGGAGGCAACCATAGAATGAACTTAATGATAATATAAATCATGGACATTGCATTTTAGAAGGCAGATCACAATATCACACTGTTTACTTTTGATCTAAAGGGCTTAATAATATGGCTTTGTCAAAATTAACTGGGGACTGATACGTGCACAAATATTTGATCATATCTTTTTAAGGTTTTCTACACCTAACTTTTAACTATTAGCTGCAGTATTTTACCTGCACTTTTTAAGGGCTTAATCAATAAAAACGAGTCTCTTTAGACACGGATTGTAAAATTTTGACTTATTTTCATAGAATATGTGTCCAATATTAACTGTCCGTAGGAAAATCGATTTATTTTTGGATATTGAAACTGACCATTAGTTAGTACTTGCAAAGAAATCTGTCATTAGCAACCACCGTTTGACAAACATTGTTTAACAGTCTATTGCATTTTGTAGATTTCGATTCACCTATAGCTTAATATATTTTATTTATTTTATTTTATTTTATTTTATTTTAATAGGAAAACAAACAGTATGCTATGACTAAAATTATAAGCTATTTATACAACTATAAACCATTAAGACGTTTTCACAGTTGAGTATATAATGCTTGATCAGTTTTTAAATAGCTAGGATTGAGATAATATCAAACTTACTCCAGAATCGAAAAGAAAAATGGAAAAATGGATGTACACTTAGAGGTCCGATTCAAACCAATTATTGGCGATAACACGCTTATATTTAGAAGGACTTGTATTAAATAGGTCTAAATCTGGAAAGTCTATTAACCCATTTACATAGATTGCGGATCTTATAAAATATGAACCATTTCTGTAATTGGTAGTGCTACGATTAACGTGCAGTGGGTGAGGCAATCTAACAGACCTGGTAGGAACTCTTAATTGCAACTTATCTAGCAGATAAGGGGAATCTATCTTGGATTGCGCAATTTTAGTTAAAAATACAATATCTGCGATTTTCCTCCTTTCCGATAGTGGTAATAAGTGTTGTCTCTTACATCTGGCCTTGTAGCTATCATCATACTTCTTGCACTTATATTGCAGATATCTTACGAATCTACGCTGTATTGTTTCTAACCTATTTATATATACATCGTACTGAGGATTCCATATCTGTGAACAATATTCAAGAATGCTGCGAACGTACGAACAATATAATATTTTAAACGTCTTTATATTTGAGAACTGAGAGCATGATCTCATATCTCAGTCATCCTCATGGATCCCAGTCTTCAACTCTGTTAATTCAAGTATATGCACAGGTAAGCAGTTAGATGGAACTATATATATAAAAATTTATGGTTAAATGGCCATTTCTGTGACCTAATCTATGTGTTTATAATAGACCAGTGTCAATATTGTAGGTTATGAAAGAATTCTAGTTTTCATAAGTTTGTGTTTTAAACACATACAAAGACCTTTATTAGCACCATTTATGTATGGTTTAGGTGAAGTAACACAGTGGTGAAGGGCACTGAGGAATCTCCACTGATACCGAGAGGAGCTGGACTAAGGAAGTAGTAGTACAGTATATCACAGCCATATCAGCTTATATTATGTTCCTGGGGTAAGTAGGGGTTCCAGAGCTTTAAAAACAGACTTGGTTGTGCTGTCAGTAAGAGTGTTAACGGTCTCTATATCGCTTGTATAAAAAGAATACTATACTTTAATGGTGCATGATGTGACAACTTAAAAGTTGTACATAAAATGTTAGTATTGGTATTCTTTTGTTAGAATAAGTATCTATATATTAATACGTGAAGCAAAAACTTTGTACCCCTTTTTACGAAAATTGCGCGGATGGAGGAGTATGAAATTTGGCACAGTTAAAGTTTATATGGAGGAGGAGGGGCGAATCCTAATATTTTTATAAAATATGCTTTAGAAATACATTAAAATAACGAAAAAACACTACACGCACACAACCATGCATTTTACAAAAGCAGTCAAATCGCGTTCGTAGTATTTCGGCATTGTTTGGTTGAGTTCACATAATACTTCGTAACTATGGTTACATACATATGTGTGTGTAGGTGACTATATGAAATATGATTATAAGGGTATAGTTATAGACAATAAAACCTTAACAACGCTCAAATTTAAAATTTAAATTAATTATGAGTGAATTTTGACCACTTGGCGACCGCTAGTTAATGTAATAACTACTGTTGTTAGATGTCCAAGTTAATAAATAAATAAAAACTTTTAGATTTCCCTATTAGGACTGTTTCGAACATTTGTAGTTAAAATAAATTGAAACGGAATGTTAGGTATGCATTCCAGTACACTAGACTACTTAGCTTAGTTATATAAAATGCAATATATCGTACAACAAGGCAATACAAATTCCACTGGCAACGCGATGCAATTCGCAGACGCAATCTAGATAAAACGTAAAAATTCCTTAAGCGCGTGTCAAGCGCTGACACCACTTTTCTTGTATTGAGTCGCGTCGGCCATCGGTAGCCGGACACAATGGTGCCAATTCTGTTGTCACAAAATTCTCTAATCTTAGCTAAAAATCTCTAAAATTTAGTTTAGTCCTGTCACTTTTAGCGATTTCAGAATACGAAATGTCGTTTGACAGGACTAAACTCAATTTTAGAGATTTTTAGCTAAGATAAGAGAATTTTGTGACAACAGAATTGACACCAATATATGTCTGGTATTCTAAGACACATTAACTAAGGAATTAAAAGACATTTTTAATTTGTCAGGAATATCTTTCTATTTCTACAAAGGCAGCTATATTTCGTAATAGGGTAACTAGCCTATTACTAATCAAACATAGGCAACTGCCTATGTTTGATTTCGTACATAGCACAAACAAGACCAAAAAGCAAAAAAAAAATTTTTTTTTTTCATACTATATCGAAATTAGTTGCAAAATAATTAATATTTTAAGTTTGGATATACCTAAGAAAAGTGGGGATGTAGTGGAGATATCGCACTGTCTGCCTCGAACAGGTGCATTTAAGAGCAATATCGTCACTGTTTGTGTCGCGCATCCTTATTCTCACATTTAACGCCTATCAGATTTTAATATTTTTTCTTTTGAGTATATTTCAAAAATTTTTTGTATTTTCGAGTTTAAAATACTTACTATTCGGCTTAAATAATAAAAAATGCTAGTCTTTTACCCTATTTCAAAACGATTATCTTCTTAGCATTTACATAATGTTACGATTACATCTTTTAATACATTTAACACTGCATAAGGAAACCAAAATATTATCAAAAATATGAACCTGTAGGAACCGAATTGGAAAATGACTTTTAGCCACGAGACTATTTCGTATGTTCCTCATTCCAACATAATTTCATCTATAGTGGCAATTCCACTTTCCTTATTTAACCTGTTTCGTCATTTATATTTATGAGGTATGCAATTTATTGCTTATCATATCTGAACTTTGTAACTACGAAGTGAGTTTATATGTTTCCTGTTATCTTCTCTTCGTGATAAACTGAATTTCATGTGAACTTGCTATGTTTACTAAAAAGGATTCATAGAGTTTAAAATGACAGTCGAAAGAAAATTTAATTTAACAATTAAATATAAACCGAAAATGCTCTGTCAAGATTATAATTAATGGTATATAGCTAGACTTTGTTGCTTTCCGTGTGTTTTGCTATTCATAATTTATTAAAAATGCATTATTTCCTTTGAAGACAGATACACTATAATATAATGTCTCTTAACTTATTTAATTCTGTCCATTCCCTCGAATACAAGACCAATAAATTGTATGATTAAAACTGAACCTACATAACGATTCTTTTTGCTCGTATAAAGCGCATTACCGTCCAAATTTGGTATAAACTAAGATTTTTCATTACGTCGTCGGTGGCACAGTGGTAGTGGGTGTAACTGCTGTATGATGAAGTCTCTGGTTGGATTCCTGGGTCAGGCCAACAAAAACACACTGGATTTTCTCTCAAAAATTCTCAATAGCAATCGGGAGTTAGGATGAAGGCCGTGTTTCACGTACCCGTACCTCCAAATCGTTAGTTCTGCGCCTGATTGCCGGTCGTATGGGATTTCCGTCCTACATCCATTTTTTTTCTTATGTCATTTATTAATATATAGACATCTATATACTTAGTTATCTGCCTATTTACTTTGACGGATTCAGAAAACAATTAAATATTTAATAATAATAATATTCAACCACATACACACAACACCATCTAGCCCAAACTAAGCAGACCTTGCACTATGGGTACTAGACAATGGATAAACATACATATATACTTTTTTTCTGTAAATACATACATATTATACATAGAAACACCCAGACCAAGACAAACATCCATGTTCATGCACACAAATGTTTGACTTGTGCGGGAATCGAACCCGCGACCTCAGTATTTACAAATGATATCTATCTTGAGATAGAGAAAATCAAGATGCTTTGTGAAAATAATCTTGTAATAGATATAAAGTTACAGTAAAATAATACATAATGGTATGCTACTAATAAATAGAGGATTATTTATTGCTTTAATAATTTTTGTAAATAAAGATGCATATTTGAGGTCTTTACAAAACATTCAAACAATGGACACGAAAAGCACCCAGACTCGGGACAACCATTTGTGGATCTCGCTAATTTTTGTGCCATGTGGGGATCGAACCCACGATACTTGGCGCAGTGGCAGTGGCCAAGTGACCACTACACCATCTGTGCAGTCGACTTTTATCTGTTAGGATAACTGCCGTAATATCACATATTCTGTAAACATTTGTCGGCTTCGATGGCGTAGTGGCTAGTGTAACCGACTGCCACGTCTGAGGTCACGGGTTCGATTCACACACAAGTCAAACATTTGTGTGCATGAACATAGATGTTTGTCTTGGTCTGAGTGTTTCTATGTATAATATGTATGTATTTACAAAAAGAAAAGTAATATATGTATGTTTATCCATTGACTAGTACCCATAGTACAAGCTCTGCTTAGTTTGGGCTAGATGGTGTTGTGTGTATGTGGTAGAATATTATATTATATTATATTCTGCCGGTTACGTATTATGGTTTAAAAAGTAGAGCCTTTAAAATCTACTACTAATAAGAGCTCCACTGCCGTCATAAGGAAAAGGACGTACTTACCTGCCAGTATTTTCATATCTTTATATACAATAAAGCTTCTGTGCGTGTGTTTGTAATTAAACTCCTCCTAAACGGCTGGACCGATTTTGATGAAATTTTTTGTGTGTTCCCAAGTGAATTCGAGAATGGTTTAGATTTGTTTTTTTCTCGTGTGTACAGGACAACGTCTGTCGGGACAGCTAGTCTCATTTAAAAATACTGGCAGATGTGCCTCTTTTAAATGAAAAGAAAATTTAAAAAAAGGTTAGGTAGGTATGTCTTTTTCCCTTATGATGGCAGTCCAGCTTAGTAACAGAATCCTGTTGGTATCATTTGGGTATAGGGCCATAATACCACTATAGTAAGACGAATATAGACAACTTAATGTTCCTTAAATACCTATCAAAAATTAGAACTTATGCAAAAGGGATGTTTGACATACTACCTTTACTCTTGTTTGTTTAGTGTCATAGATTGCGTGTGATCGTGAGATCTCAGGTTCAACTCCCGGATCTGGCAAAATATTATTATGTTTATCTGTTAGGTAATTCTCAACAGCTACACGGTGCCTAGAAAGGTACCTAGCAGACAGTAATACCTATAACAATAACGTTTATTGACATTAAAACTATATGGAACTCATAAAAATTATACCTACAAGGAATTTTACAGTCCCCTTGTTAAACACTGGTACTCAAGGTAAGATGGAACTTGTGTAATGGGTACCAGGGCACTCGTCACACATTTGCCTTTGCGTTTAGATCACATATAAAAAAACATAAATTACATAAGACCTAAAACAATAACTGGTAAAATATATGTATGTGATACATCTCTGCTAACCCATTCAAGAATACACGCGTGGATCTATGAATGTAAACCTTGACGCAGGGAACGTTACGAAGTGAAACTTCTTGTTGACGTCTATTTCCCGTTAGATATACTGTATCAATGTTCAAGGCTTGACCGAACGGGATTTTGTTAGGTAAACGTGCATCACTGTCTACAGAACCGATTAAAATCAGTAGTTGAGGGAACGGTCAGACACATATGCGATAGAAATGCCATTATTCTAGAAACGTCTTCTTATAAATTCAACTGGAAAATTCCCCCATAAAGTCAATGAAACAATTACGGAACATATTATTATGTACCAGTAGTCCACTCCTGCACGCCCGACTCATTCACACTTTCTTCGAAGCTGTAGGGAAACCCATTATTAAACACACGGCCACCAATCAAAATTTTACCGTTACGTAAATTTATTCTAGTGCTTATGTAAATCAAATAAGGACTATTTTCGCTCAGCAGCTAGCTAATTACCGGTCAATGAAATCGGTCAGACGACGCGGCCGCCGCACATCTGTGCAATTGATAAACATTTAATCATTGAAATTTAAACTGTATGACAGCCGGATAAGGTTTAGTTATGATAAACCGCTGTGGTGACATAACTTTGCGTTTGCATAACAGTTAGCTACACGCTTATGATTATAGGTTATAAAGAGTAGTCGTTTGACAGCCGTCAGATGAAACGCAAGCGCATGAAAAACACCGCGAAAATCGATTTTGTAAATAAAAATATGAACATAAAAATAACGAAAGTGATAACATTGTAGTGATTTCTTTTATAACTGTGTTATTCTTACAATAGCTGTTCTGTTAAAAAATAACCTATAAATTGTTATTTTATTATTGTGGATTCAGGACAGAAACTGTTCAGCCAATATGGACCGGCAAAAAAATGAAAGTAGTGCAACAAGACAGATTTTAACAGCTCTAGTAGGTAAGTTAATGTTTTAAAATGCATGCATATCAAAATTTGCGAATATCGAAGGTGATATTGACTCGCTTCTATTGGCATAATTGAGTGTCACTTGTAATGATGGTCACGAACCACTGACGTATCCTATAATGCTAATTGTACAATTGAAATCACATATTAGTAAGTTTATGAATTAAAACTAAGTATAGAAATATGCTTATTATTTATGGTTGAAGTTACCGGGAAATACAATTACTCAGCAATTTAAACAAAAGCGATAAACTATCCGTTCTAACATTTAAACTTCCTATAGGGAAACAATCAGTGTGGAACAATATTCCGATGAACGAATGACTATTATCGTTAAATATAGGAACCACCTACTGACTTAGTAACATTGTTTTCTTTTTAAATTAGAGATGGTTTCAGAATAAAAAAACAAACGACACAGAGGAATTGCATTCATAGTGCAAGCAGTATTACTCAAGGAGGATGCATACGAGTATTTACATATCTATTATAATTTTGAGCACAATTCATTTAAAATAATTTTAATTATTATTTTTCACAGTAAAATAGGCTAGAAGTAGAATAGCGCTTATTCTTGCGTACGGCGTGTGATCCTAGGTTCGATCTCATAATAATAATAATGTGCTCCAGGCCGATTTCGGTCACGGCGACCAATCTTAACGGAGACTGGCCATCTGCGCAGGAGATATTATAGTGCACAAGCGTGTACGCAAGCTCAAGTGCACTCTCTGTGCCGTAACTCTCATGATCCGATGGGACGGTAATCCGACACGACCGGAGAGAGATCAGGCGCATGACCAAAGGCTTTACATGCTATCCGAGGCATGGGGTGTCCAACACCGCCAACTTCTTAACTCCGGGCTGTTATTGAGATTTCTTAATTGAAAACCCAATAACTTTTTGTTGGCCCGACCCGGGATTGGAACCCGAGACCTCATGCACAGCAGTCGTATTCACTACCGCTGCGCCGCGGAGGCAGTTTATAGATAGGGCAAATTATTATTTTCACGTTAAACAATTCTTAGTGTCTGTACGGAGTTCCAAAATGTGTCCAGGAGAACCTAATAGGCGCGTCTCCGTTATGAGGAACCTAAAAATATGCTAAAAGAGGTTGTAATACATCTTTAGATGCAAATCTCTTCGGGGTAATACAGGAATAAATCTTAATATATAAATAAATATTAATGTTAATTATACAATAATAGGTTAATGTTTAAAGTTTAAAAGTTTGTAAGTAAATTGTTACTAACTCGTATGGATTATGTCCAATATAAATGTTTTTATTGTATTATTATGATACATATGTATAGGTACGTTTCAAAAATCTTTTGGGAAATATTAAACTCGTTTCCCAAATAAATTGAAATAAGGTTGAAAATCAGGGATAAATCTGTATTGTATAAAATATACCTACATCTAACAGCAATACTTGTGATACCTAAATTGTTTTAGTATTTATTACAGAACTACTTTACTTCAATGTATATAACCTTGATGTTAAGAAATTTCATAATAAATTACAACACTCATCTCATTTCGGCGTTTTCGGATCCCTCTCGGCTTATGATAACATAAATGTAGATGAAATATTTCACACAATTTTACACGTAACTAATAATAAAACGCGACGTTGCATAATGTAAGTATTAGGTACCTCCATCATAGGTATTCCTAAATAATAGGCACTATATTGTTTGACCCGTATAACAATAAATACCTGCGCGATTGTGACAGGTCGTAACCTTGCCAAAGATAAAACAATTATCACTGTACAATTTAAAATAATCTAAATACCTACTCATGAGATAATTTGTCTCTAAAGTTTAAATAAAATCACTTACTAGTCTAGGAAAAATTAACTATATATAACTCAATAAATCATTTGTAGATCACACAAAGTTTTGTCCCGTGTGGGATTCGAACCCACAACAATCAGAGCAAGGGCAATGGTGGAGGGACCACATAAACCACTACGCTATCATTTATCATAATTATTTGGTAGAACAGTTGCCAATTATTTAAAAAGCATCTGTAGTACAATGGATAAGGCATCTGACTTACAATCGACAGGTGTTGAGTTTGAATCCTACCCATTGAGAAGTTTCCTTTTATCCCATCTTTATTCTTTTTCTCTACAGTCAGTGATGTCATAAACACAACTCCCTTAGTCTCCCCGTGAACATGGCTGCTGAAAAGCAACCGAAACGTCGGGCAAAGTATAAACTTAAATATAAATAGTTTTAATAATATAATTAGCTTAAAAGTATTAAAGTTCAATAGTAGTAGTTTAACAGTTTCAAAATTATGTAACAAAGTGTAAAATAAACTACGCGGTAGTTTAATTTCAATGAATAACATTCGCTTAAACGTGAGACAATATTATCCCTTATTAGTAGACTTAAGAGGAAACAGAAGGGCCGTTTTTCCATACAATAGTAGTCCTCTGTTTCCTCCCTGGATAATGCTAGTAGAGATATAATATTTTTCCAAAAAATGTATAACCGCTATTGGCACGTCCCTATGTTTTCCTTTTTTTCATTAATTAATTATTAAAAGAGACATGAGCCTTCAAAAACCTCAAAAATTGGGCCGATTTTCCGCTGTGTTCAAACATCCAGAAAACAAATTTGAAAAGATTATATAAAAAAAGGAAAACATAGAAGCACGGCCAAGCCTTTCTTCAATTTTTTATGAAAAAGCAGTTAAATGGGTCAAGTGTTGGAGAAGGAATCAGAGGAGTGCGAAACTTTGATTTTGTGTACTTTTAATAGGTATTTTCGGTCCAAGCTGCAGTTGTCTCTATCGCGCTCTGCGGGCACTGCGCGACAGCAATAGATTTTACAAATACCTATTTTTCAATTCTCTCGCCCGTGGTGTTTCCTCTTAAGTACCTTTGCCGTGGGGAATTAGAAATTATAATTATGTAAGTTAAAAGCGTATTAATTATTTAACCATATTTTACGCGGTATAATATGTTGGTAGATAGGAATGAGGTTTCAAGTCACTGAACTCGCTAAGTATCGCAGCAGTTATAGCATGTAATTATATTTAACTAGATGTGCCCGCGGTTTCACCCGCGTTTATGATTACTGCGCCGACCCTGTGGGTCGTAGCGTGATGTTATATATAACATAGACTATAGCCCTTGATAAATGAACTATCCAGCTCTAAAAGAATTATTCAATTCGGTCCAGTAAATCCTGAGATTAGCGCGAACCAAACAAACAAACTCTTCAGCTTTATAATATTATTATAGATAGCAGGTAGATACACGAAATATTAATGTGAAAAGGTTTTTACAGCCGGTTAATATTTAGGACTGTAGAGTGGTCTTTCTCTTCCTAAACAGCAGATTCAAAAAGAATGAGGATTGTTGAATGGACTTTATCTTTTTCCAAACAGCTGATTTTGATAGAAGATGGGATGTCTATCTCTCTATCAGGTGGAGTAGAGTCACTCTTTAAAGCAGAGGTTCCCAGACTTTTTTTCTCATAGACCACTTTCAAAATTCAGCTGGTTTCGGTAGGCCTCCTGCAGCTACATTTCTACCATACCTATTCATTAACTAAAATTGAAAAATTTGATCAACTCTCTACGGGATTACCTTATTTGTTTTTAAATTCCCGGTACTAAAGCAACCTTGGTACGGGCTGACTTTTTTTTTAGAAATTCTCGGGACTAAACTTACCACGGTAGGCCGTCTGAACTTTTTTTTTAGAAATCATCCGGGCTTCCGCGAGTGGTATTCCTCAAAATAATTTTCGTGGACCCCCGCTTATGAATTGTGAACCCTCATTTTTTTGTCACGCTAACGTAGACCCCCGTCGAGTCTCCCGTGAACCCCTGGGGGTCCAGCTGGACCACTTTGGGAATTACTTTAAATTAAAAAATGATGGAAATTGTGGCTGCACAGATGGCGCAGTTACTTCTGTGGTCGCCTCGTTACTGCCACTGCGCCGAGAGTTTTTGTGTTTTCCAATTTTGTGACCCACTAATAGTTGTATCTAGTCTGGGTATCACTTGTGTCCATTGAAAGTTTCTAACCTATATTTTTATATTATGTATACTGAAACCTATTTATTTATATGTACACATTTAACTACGTATGCCACACCCACAATAATCCATACTATACATAGGTACTAATATTATAAATGCTGTCTGTCTATCTGTTACACTTTCACGGCTAAACCACTGACCCTATTTTGATGATATTTGACGATATATGTATATTACGAACTAAATGTTTTCGTCATGTAGCTCATCATTAACCGGATTATTATCTGTAGTTCGGCGACATACGACCTCTGCCCTTACTTTCGATCGTCGCCTTCACCTTCAACGATGGACATGCATATAAATCTTCATGGTCTATTGTAAATATATTTCGCAAACATTAAATATGTGTAATGTTTACAGTATGTTAAATAAAGTAGCAAACAAGTATATGGCACACTATGCGTTACCATCCTAATTAATATTATAAATGCGAATGTCGGTTTGTTTCGCTTTAACGTGTTATACTACTCGACCAATCATCATGAAATTTTGTATACGCTTTGTCAGGGTACAGAAAAGGATACGACGTACCTTTCACTCAGGGATATGATGTACCATTCCCGAGGGACAATAAATTGACATTACGTTTTCTTTTTCTTTTTCGTGGTGGAATGCATTGACGCCTTTCCCTCCGCGGGGGCGGGTGGAGGGGTTATGTCGGACTCACCGGGGTAAAAGAGAAAGATGGTAATGATGATAATAATGAACCTCCCGACTAAACCTACCATGGTGTTCCTCGACAAAACCGTAAACGGCGGGGCCGCGCGAATCACTTTTACATGCGGTCGCGACCCCGCCGAGGTTTCGGCCCACCGTATGAAATGGCAGGCCACTACACAACAAGACTAGACTTTGGTCACTACTAGATTTAAACCCCTTCTGTCTCCCCTTTTAGGGGGGCGGACACACGACACAGAGGCGCGCGTGGGAACATGCACGCCGCCTCTCGGACCTGGTGCTGATCGGGTGGCGGGTAAGCCCACGAAGCCCACCACACCTAGGTCAAACCTCAGGGTGGCTGGAGGTCATCTCGCGCCCTCCGGCGCCCGATTCTGCGCTTGGGGAGATGGTTTAAACACACCCTCTCCCGATCCGCCGCCTCCTTGATGGACATGACTTCCTCACAGAAGGAGGCGACGGCGTTCCACGACCTCTCGCTCCGGACCATAGATTGAACCACGGCCGGGAAAATTGACATTATCTACATTTACCCGAGCGAAGCTGCGGGCAAAATCTAGTAAACTTTAGTTTCAGTATATTGCAACATAAGATAGACGGCACACTAACCGTGGGTTGTGGTCATCTCGCCTCTCAATGCCGTTTTAAGTGTTGTGACTTGTGAGTTTGGTCCGCATTGGAAACAAAAAATGTGTAGTTCACAAAAAGTTGTTCGAAAATTGTATATTCTTTGTAATCGTTGATTGACAGTTTGTTAAGTCTCCCGCGATACAGGATTGATTTCTAGTGCGGTAATGTATTTTATACATATTTATGATTTTTATATAAGTCACTAAAAACACTTTGTTTTCGTATAAAATGAAATTATAATACACTGAATAATAAAGTTATTTAACAAGATCATGAGACAACATTGCTATCTTAATTACATATTGCATATGCTCAACAATCTCGATAAATTACATTGTACGTATATACATAATATTAGAATAGAATTCGTTGAAGTCATTTTGTTCAGATTGCCTAGATAAGGCTTGCGATTAAAAGATCGTGGGTGCTATGATAACCTTTGCACTATAGATGTGAATGCACTTCTAACACATAATAGTTTAGCGGACAATAGCGAAGCGCACAATAGCATTCAAATTATATCGGAAAGTATTTTACTGGACGGATGTAGATAGTGTAGTGGTTTATGTGGTTGTCTTGCTACTGCCCCTGCGCCGAGTGTTGTGGGTTCGATTCCCACACAGGGCAATAATTTGTGTGATCCATAAATTATTGTTTCGCGTCTGGGTGTTCTTTGTGTCCGTCGTATAAATATTTGTAAAGTCCCCCGCGACGCAAGAATTATTCTTAGTGCAGGAGTTGTATCTTATTTAAAAAAAAAAGCGGGGTAGGCTTTGGGGACTGCCAATAGAAGTGAAAACAAAGTAACTAGCGAGCAGTGACGATGACGCGAGTTTCACGCTTTTTGTTCACCCAAAAAGTACACTATACACAGTATACATATAGCTCATGGAAAGCGTTCGGTGAGGATAACGCGAATTCCATGATTTTTGTTCACCCAAAAAGTGCTCAAAGCGCCTAAGGAAGTTTCACTTCAAAAATTATTGTAAAACTGTCTACATAACATTGACATCACTGTAAAATGCTGTGCTCGAAGTGGCCTCGACGATGAACCAGCGACTAATTTTGCCTGTCATGGAATGAATAAGTTTTTGGTACACCTAAATAATTGTAGATTCCGTGAGGTAGGTACAATTTTTATTCGAATATTAATCGAATGAAATTTCGCACACCGCTGCTTAACAATGACAATAGAATGATAAAATCGAATGCCTTGAACATTATATCGTTCTAGGGATTTTCCTTTTGGTACGAATCTAAGTCTAATATCTGAGTTTGATATTAGTCATATTTAAAACACATAGTTGCAGTTATTTGGATTGGAGATAACCTTATCTATGTTATATGCACGTGGTGCAAACTGAAATGTGCGCTTAACAGTTCCTAGAACACTACTTTAGTTAATATTATTTCTAGGAAACTACGGAGGTAGATATATTAAATTATTAAAATTTTAACAAATGTGTCATATTATACTGTTACAGGCAGACAAACAAATCGCAAGATGGGACCACCATCTATTCTATTCAACCATCCATCGTACCATTATTATAACATAATCTATTCCTATTGACATGTGTAATCCTACTAATAATATGTAATATAATCGTATGATATGAAAATAATTATAAATGTGAAAGTTTGTGAGGATGGATGGATGTTTGTCACTCTTTCACGCAAAAACTACTGAACGGGTTTTGATGAAACTTTACAGTATTATTGTTTAAACATCAGAATAACATATAGGTATGCTACTAAACAATATATCTTAATATGTTAATGTCTGATATTTTGTAAAGACCTATATATTATTTTGTACCTGTATACAGAGCAAATAAACTGTTCCATTCTATTTAGTCAGTTATACTAACAGAAATATCCCACGAAAAATATTCGCACAAATTCATCGTACGAATATTGTTTGTCCGAAACTGCGATTAAATATACAGTCGGCACACGTGTCAGGATCGTCATGCACGATAATCGCGTCGCGCCATTTACATGCTTGTGTGAACATACGATGCGATATGTATGGATATCGGATAATATCTACGGACCTCAGTTTTAGTCATCGCGAGAGGTAGACGAAGCTATTCACTTTGTAACGTGCTATCTGTGCCCTCCGTGTAGTACAGCCCCAGGTAACAAACTTGGAAAAAGGAATCATTAGCGGTGCCACTTATAAATTGATAAATTATTCCGGCTGCTATTCACGACACAGACGCATGCCTCTAAAATCCACTAGCGCTGACTCAAAAGAGCCTGTAGGTGCCCGAGCCCTTCCAATGGCACTATCGGTAAGGACACTAAGGACCGAGACCTTCTAATAATTTCTCCTATAATTCTAGATACTAGACCTGGGTTCGAACCCAATATTGGACAGTCAATATTATTCATTAAACTTTTAAAGTTGAAATTTGTCAGTATTGACTCTGTGCGAATCTGGTTATATGCCTATGTAATATAATATCAGCCCTGTTTAATACAGGCCTGATATACTATTCCACTGCTGGGTACGAGCCTCTCTTCAGCATGAGAAGGATTAGACCATAGTCCACCACATTAGCCCACTGCCAGTCGGCAGACTTCACATATCATGAAAAACATAATGGAGATGTCTCAGATATGCAAGATTCCTCACGGTGTTTTCTTTTCCCTTTAAAACGAACGATAATTGGCTATTTATTACGCACATGGTTTCGAAAAGTCAGATATGCGCGCTTTAGGATCAAACTTGAAACCTCTGCGTGGCAGTTTAATCGTCACTACAGGTAACTCTCCCATTAGGCTATCGCTGTTATATGCTTATAGACAATTATCGTCTGCTCCGTGCCCCGGTTAAGCCGTTGCGTCGGTCCCGGTTGCCATGAACATCTATGGCAGTCGTCATTGGAGAAGTCGACACAAAAGATCCCACTGGGTCGAAGTGTCGCCGGTCTGTACTGACTGGCCCACACACAAGATAAGATAAGATATATGCTTATAGACAGCAATAGGTATGCTGGCCATTACGCGGGACTAGAAATATTAGATGTATTATATAGCCTACAGCCTTCCTCGATAAATGGGCTATCCAACACTAAAATATTTTTTCAATTCGGACCAGTAGTTCCTGAGATTAGCGCGTTCTACCAAACAAACAAACTCTTCAAAATATTAGTATAGATACGTAATAAAAACGTAGCTAAGGTAGTACACACTACGCACAGACTGTTTATGTAAATTGAATCGAATACATCAACATTTTAAAATTGTCAGTCATAACATGCAAGATACAAAAAAAATTGTGGTCTTTAAATAAATGTTATGACGGTTCGAGTCTAGATGTCCTACGTTACCGCGGTTGCAGATTTCGTTAAATGAATGGATTGCACCATAGTTTCACGTACATATTATGTTACATTTAAAAAGATCGATGTTTATGCTTTCTACTCCAATCCCTTGAGTTACAGCGTTATGTTAGAGAACCTATGAGTTTATACAATAAATTAACTATTCGCAATAAAAGGTTTCATCAGATGATGTTGCAATTACACTGGTCGTTTTTGCGATGAACGCATGCAAACATAAAAAAGCATAAAAATAACGTTGTTTTTAAGAATCATATAAATTATAATTAATAATGTGACGGAAATAAATAAAGCCGAAACAATTACAATATTACAACGTGGGAGTTGAACTGACAGCAAAATTAATTATTAGATTCAAATAATATGGTAGGCATTTGTAAATATATTTCTAACTAGATTTTGCCCGCGACTATGCTCACGTTAATGTAAATTTTGTCAATAATCTTATTTACCTCGAACAGTTCTTTTTCTGGATGAAAGGTACCCTATGTCCTATTATGTATGTATCTTCAACAACGTGTATGCGAATTTCATGATGATCGGTCGATTAGTTTACACCAAACTAGTAACAAACAAACAAACTCTTGCATTAGTAATATTAAAGCTAGGACGAAAAAGATTTTATAAATTATACAAAATCCATTTCAATATTACAAACTTACGTGAGAATCGAACTGACTACCTAGTCAGTTGTGCTGTTTACATTTGCATATTATACATGAATTATTCGTTATACAAAAATAATTTTGTAGGTATATACCTACAAATGCCTGTATGTATAAATATATTTTTATATACCTAATATTAAATTTACAATATGCAAATGTAAATAGCACAACAACATAATAAATAAATACAAATGTACTTACTTTATTACTTAATGTTCACACATCTATCAGCTTACAAATTACTTCAAGTACGGCATAAAATAACATATTAAACACTTCTTTCATACGTGTACACATTCTAAATAATAAATACTATAAGTAACAAGATTCAGGAATCCAACTATAAGTTTAATGGCCAGTCCCACAACTAACAAGTCAAACTTATCCGAGAGATAAATCGCATGCTGTCTCACTCGGCTTATTCCCGCCCGCCCCGCCATTTTGCTCCTAAGCGCTCCAAGACTAAAATAAAATATAATTATTATTTTGTAAAATCGTTCCCAAGGGCTCCAAAAGATTATGAAAAATTATTCCTTAAAATTTCCATATATTTATTTCTAGAAGCTCCAAATTATATTACAAATAATTAGATAAAGACCAACTTATTAGTGTGTTCCCGACAGCTCCAAAACAAACTGTATGGTTAACAGAATGAAAATTTAATAATATAATATTAGTTTTTGATAAGAAATAAAATCTCAAAGTACCTAGAGAATGTTTTGGAGCTGTAGGGAATGAAATTGGTAAATGTGGCTTTATTTATTATTTCCATATATAAATCTTTGGAGCTCCTGGTAACTAATGTATGTATGAAAATGAATTTTAGACAACAATAGATTTGGAGCGCACGGGAATAAGCCTCTCACGCTTCTTAGGTTAAATAAGAGAGATAGCGAGACTTTTATCTTGTAGATAAATGCTATTTGAAGGAATTGGGACAAGCCCTTAGTCATATATACAATGATAAATTATTACGCATGGCGTCAAAGAGCGCCGCCGTTATATATATAAACTGAAAGTATAAATAAACGGCAATTAAAAACCCCTGAAAACAAAATTATGACGGTATAGCAGAACTGCCTTGAAAGCGCAGCAGTCATGCAGGGACGTGCACAAAGATTTCTGGTAGGGTATGCACGCCCTACCCGAAACCTCTGCGAGGGCACTACATTTCATTTATAAATGTTTTTGTGTGTATATGTGTATATCTGTGTACAATAAATAAATAAAATATCTTACCAAATTCAATTCAGCGACTTTTCGACATGGCACCATTGATGATTGTGTGTGTGGCCATCATGAATATCCAAATAAGTGACTGATGGTGAGAACAAGCCACCTAAATGATATCCATTGTGGCCTTGTAGGTATTACAAGGCCGTGAGATGTTAAGAGTGTATTTTGCGCAAATAAACAAAAATAAATGAACGAAATTACTAACATACTTGACTGTAGGTATTATTTTAATTTTTATAAATCAAATCAAAGCGCCTGTCTTTTTTTAAATAATTCTGTAAAACGTCGTCGTAAAAATTACAAGATGGTTTTAAAATCATTAAAAGTTCTTTTTCAATCGAAATCATAGACTAATCAGTGAATCTGCTTTGGCCCTGTGTGTTTCGTAGATATGTATGGATTGTTTTTAAGCAAGAAAATGATCGTTCAGCCGATGCGCTATCAACTGGAATCGTAACTATTAATTTTGCTTATTTGTAAACTTCAGGAAATATGACTGTTAAATTGTTTGTATGTAAATATTGAATAAGATCAAATATTCCTAACGTTTTTAATTCGTCTGATTTATAAACGCATCGGAGCTCATTCCTAAGGCGATCCGCGTTAAAGGACTGTTCATGCGAATTAATAAGTTCGACGATCGATTGCTCTGAAAAATTATTACAATACAAATTAAAATATTTATACGAAAGTAGATTGAAAAACTTAAGGTCTTTTAAGTTTTTATAACGACTACTACACTCGTTCAAGACATTGTCTATAACCTCGCGCCTGTAATATTGTTGAACATTGTCAACACCTCGTTTTCTTTTCGGTCTATCGCAATTTGGTTAACAAACAAAATAGTTTATTTGTGTGTACACAGCCCGCTAGCCAGCTATAAATATCATAATGCTTTTTATTAAAAGAACGCGTCGTATTACCTTTCTGATGTTTTAGATCTAAATTGCGAACACAGCGTCCAAGATAAATTATTTTATTTTGTCATCAAAAGATAACGTCTAGAAAACACCAGCTTTTTAATTTATTCACATCACCAACACAGATCTCACAGGTATAATTTTCCATAATTTACAGTAATGCCGGTAATTTCACTAATTATTTAGAAAACAATTACAAAGCGCTCAAAATCCACTCGACAGCTCTGTGAAATAATTAATAATGGCGTACGATGCTGTATTGCTAAAATAATAGGCCTATAATAAACAACAATTATGATGTTTTTGACAACTATTTAAACTGGTTGGATACACGGACACGTGCATTTTACACACACAAGCAAAATATTTGTCTCGTAGACAGCGTAATCGATTGACGTTTAAATGTACTGCTAATAAGCACGATTCTTTGTGCTTCCAGGCACCTCTCTATTATAGTATTCTATTTATTTAGTAGTTCGCTGAAGGACCAATAGATGGCATTAGATGGCAGTGGCACAAGCTCTTATTGTATCTGATAATTTTATAGTGTATTTATTATTATTCAGCTTGTAGTATTTAATAAATAGATTTCGATTATATAGATTTACATAGGCCAGCGGACTAGGGTATGCAGTGCTTATTTGCTCGTATGACGCGCACGCGCCTGCGTAAATGCAACTGCTGTGCATGAGGTGTCACGTTCGGATGCTGGGTCGGTAACTTTTCCTGGCTACTTTTTATACAGAAATCTGCCACAAGTCGTTAAAAAAAGGAAAACTATAAGTATAAGGTCTCTCTCTTGACGTGAGCTGGAAGAAAACTCCTCTATCTTACTTTTGGATAGTAACCAGACATAAATATATAGACCTATGTACCTACCTATATAGTGTCAAATATAACATATATAATCGACTAAAATTCAAGTATTTAATGAAATTCGAATTCAAAAAGTCATCATAAAGTATAAAGATAACGTTAAATATATAACTAAGATCACTTTTATCAATATAGGATAATTATTTAAATTTTAATGATCTGAATCTTATTTTCTTTTTGTGACTAAAAGTTAATCACGACGAATCAAGTCACGTTACTTAAACAATGTTCGATATAATTATTTTTGTTAATTTAATCATGTACATAGTTTTCGTAGTTTTATCTATATTTACAGCTTATACATATATATTTACGACACACATCTTCGATCCGAAAAGTGTTGGTTATACATACATAAAACGGGTTATAGTAGAAATATGTATGTGTAATATGATAATAGTATCAGCCCTGCATCAAACTTTCCCACTGCTGGGCACGGGCCTCTTCTCAGTGTGAAAAGGTTAAGGCCATAGTCCACCACGCTGGCCCAGTGCGGGAATGCAGACTTCACATATCTTTGAGAACATTATGGAGAACTCTCAGACATGCAGGCTTCCTTCACCGTTTAAGCAAACGATCGTTAACTATTTAATACGCATATAATTTGAAAAGATAAAGATACGCGCCTTGGGATCGACCTCGAGACCTCGGTGTGGCAGTCCAACGGTCGCCCACTAGGCTGTCGTTGCTCTATCTATCTGTAAATATGATACATTGATTAATAATGTGGCCATTGTTTCAATGTTAGTAAAGTACCTATCCTGCGATACAGATTAACCCACTTCTAGAGTTATCTTTAAAAAGTCTCATGTCTTTTTTTCAGCGACCATCCCAACATTCTCATATGGCATCCAGATCGGGTGGTTGTCCCCCATGGGGCCGCTGCTCAAGTCTGCCGCGACGCCTGCGCGCGCGCCGCTTACTGACAACGACATCTCGTGGATGGCGGCCGCACTACCGCTCGCTGCAATATGCGGGATACCATTCTTCAGTTATGCGTCTGACAGATTTGGGCGAAAGATCTGCGTTATTTTAGTTTCTTTATTATCTTGTGTAAGTATATTTTAACGCTCTAGTAATAGTTGGCTGCATATATGGCGTAGTCGTTTAAATGGTCACCTCGCCACTGCCACTGCGCCGAGTGTTGTGGGTTCGAATCCCACACAGGACAAAAATTTGTGTGTTCCACAAATGGTTGTTCCGAGTCTGAGTGTTCTATGTGTTCGTTGTTTAAATGTTTGTAAACTCCCCCGCGACACAATGTATACCTAGCAGAAGTTGTTTAATAAAAAAGAAAAAATGAATGATAGAAAAGTTAGTTTATGTAGCGGTAGGAACAGAGAAGACATCCTCTCTTGCTATTGGAACACATTTCATTTTTTATTTTATCCTGGGGGAATGCATTAACGCATACCTCTCCGCGGGGCGATGTAGAGGTTATGTCGGGCTCACCAGGGTTAAGATACACTACCAGGGTATCTTTATAGCGACTAAACCTATCACGGTGTTCCTCGACATAACCATAGACGGCCGCGCGAATCGCTTTCACATGCAATCGCGACCCCGTCGAGTCGAGTCGTCGAGTCGAGTTTACGCCCGCGCCGTATGAAACGGCAGGCCACTATATAAGACACTTCCTCTACTTACCCATTGTGGGGGGACAAAAACACGACTCAGAGGCGCGCGTGGGAACACGCACACCGCTTCTCGGACCTGGTGCTGATCGAGTGGCGAGCAGGCCCACGCAGACCACCACCCCCAGGTCAAACCTCCGGGTGGCTGGAGGTCGTCTCGCGCCCTCCGGCGCCCGGCTCTGCGGTTAGGGAGAGGGTTCAAAAGCTCCCTTAGCCAAAATAGTTGCAACATCTATAGATATTTTATCGATTCAAAGGTAAAAGTGCTAAAATACGAATTAGACTAACCAGCCCGTTGCGATTGATTAACTGACTAACAAATATTTCCTGACTGCTAGGACCGACTGCTTAAGTTTTACCGTAGAAATGTGCAGGTTTTACTCTGACCAAACAAAAACATGTCTAGCGAAATAGACGTGGTGTTACCATCTGCCTACTCTATATTGCCTCACGCCTATTTTTTTAAAGGGGTCGCCACCACTTCCCAGGGCGGCAGCATGGAACCTTTTCCGTCCGGCTAGTGCAGGTATTGTCAGGGCACGGCATGTTTTGGCAAATACCTGCACAACTAGGTGGGAACCGAGTCCCATCTACCACCACTGCGAGTGTGAGGAGGACACGGCGCAGCACACGCTCGAGCAATGTTCTGCTTGAGCGGTGCAGCGCCGTGAATTCCAGGTCGTTGTGGGTGAAGACCTCTCACTGCCAGCCGTGATCAATGTCATGGTCGACAGCGAGAGGAAGTGGGTAGCGGTAGCATTCTTCTGCGGGGACGTTATCTCGCAAAAGGAGGCGGTGGAGAAAAATATCTTGGTGGATCCGTGCCGCCGCCGGCGTAGGTACCACGCGGCGCACCGGTGTGATACACCTATCACACTCATTTCACCAACTATGATTTTAGGATACAATTCCAGACGCTGTGCTTCTATTGAATATTAATGATCACTGATCAGATAAATGAGATAAACCCAATAACATTTTAAGTGACCCTATTGATTATTTATATTATGTAAATACAATAAAAATTTTGCTTGACCAGGGAATCAAACCGGATACCCGGACGGCAACTGATCGATATCTCTACATAGCAGTTTATATTTAAGGCAAATAATATATGCCGCCTTTGTAAGAAATAGAAGAATCATAGAAGCAGTGGCGTAGCGTGAGTGTCAGCCAGCCGCCCGGGGGGTAATAAATTTTGCCGTCCTTTTATTTAGGTAGGTATTTCAATTTAAAAGACTAATAATATATAAATGTATAATAATAAAACAGTGATTCTCAAGAACTTTTCGGATAGAACAGTCAATGTTATTGTGTATTGTACAGTTGAATATTAACAAGATATTATTATAAATTGTAAAATTTTGCCGCCCCCTAAAAGTGCCGCGGGAAAGGTGGCACCCACTACGCTACGCCACTACATAGAAACCAAAGTACAAAGTACAAGTAATACGTAATTCGTTTTACGATATTTATTTGCACGCTCGTCATAAAAAATCTACAGCGCGAAGTTGAATGCGGCTTTCGCAGTTGTAATGCTGGAGGTCTAGCTTGAAACCTGATACATGTTTAATTTTTAAGTATCATGTGTATACATCAGCTTATTCTTATATGTAAAGAAAAAAATATATAGATAGGTACTTATTTACTTATTATAACTATTCTGCAGTCGCGGGCATAACTTAGTATGCCCAGCCCAGTGAAACACCATTCCATACCTACGCCAGTCGACCAGCAAGCATTTGTTATATTTTAAGCAGGCCTTGCCCATAATCAGCGATGTCTACATATTGCTCTAGAATTTTGAGTTGAAACCTTACATCCTAGGGTGAACACCAGAAAATTCCAGGGTAGGCACTACCTATCTGGCCGCAGTTTTATAGTATAACCTACGCAAATGGCAACAAAACAATCACATTTTCATATTAAACCTTAATTCCGGCCTTAAGATATTAACGTCACAGTAAACACGTAAAGATCATATACTAATTAGTATACAATGTTTGTTTTACGTAACAGTTGACAAAGTTAGAGCTAGTTAATTAAATATACGCACACAAACTTATTGACAGACACGTGTTTGTATATGTGTAAAGCCGCATTCTTGCACGTGTTTACTATCAAATGTACGTGTGTATAAGTAATAGAAAACTAGATTTTGCTCGCGGCTATAAAATTAAAAATATATAAAATGAAAAAATATTTTTTAGACCTCACTGGTAATTTCAGAGATTAGAGCATTCAAACAAACAATTACGAGTACTTTAGCATTAAATTACTAAGATAGACTACTCGCAATTTTCTTAAAATAGATTACCTAAAAATCGGATGATAGAATCGTTTTACTTTTTACTAAATTTTGCCTGCGGTTTCGCTCGCTATAATATAGATTAAGTTAATAAATATCTTTCCCTCGGGAACAATACTTTTTTCCTAGAGAGGTACCCTATGTCCTTTTCTGTACCCCTGACAATGTGTGTACGAAATATCATGAGTATCGGTAGAGTATTTAAGGCGTGAAAGCGTAGCAAACAAACAAACTCACATTTGCATTTATATTAACTTAGAACTAGCCTCGACTCAAAGTACCGTACATGTGCTACCTTAAATTCTTAAGCCCTATGAAGCATCATTATTTCCTATAGAAACGTTTGAGTGGTAATCATAATTAACACAATCATTTGATAGTTGAAATTGGTAATTTTATACATTTCGATGTGCTTATTCCGAATTTCAACCTTGCCACCTCGTACCTTTGCCGCTCCCGCCGCCATATTGGAATAATGGTGCCTGATAGCAGTTTTTGACAATATTTCCTTTCCAACTCATTTTACGATAAATACATTTTATACAAAATTAAAGAGAAAATTCCCTACAATTTATTTTATAAATTTTTTTTGTATAGTCAGTACCTAATTTTGGCTTATGAGCGCAGCAAACATGATCTACAACCCATTTTGTTATTTTTTGTTATTCGGGTCCACTCGATTACTTTCGAACCCAATCGGGATTCTTAAACATGAGCGCGACGTCGACGCCGAAGTTACGCGACGTATTAGGTGTTTGAAACTAATCGAACAAACTCTAATAACCAAATGTGACTTTAACTTAATATAGATAAGTATTTTTGATCAACAAAACATCACTTAAATATTTTGCTTTCAAATAGTTTATTTTAGTTTAGTATTAGTATGTTTGGCCTACGAGCCGCTTAGGCTCAAGAGGTTTTTACTTTGTACAGACAGCGCTAAAGTTAATTAACTACGCAGATCGATAATCTGCACGTATAACGCCTAAAAGTTCCTATGTCCTTACGCACTAGTTCAAACTATTTCTATACCAAACATGATTTTAATATATCCCAGGGAAATGTCGAAAATTTAAATGGTATTTTTGTATAAAAGAAATGCGTTGACGTTTTGATATTGAATTTAATTACGAGAAACGTATTTTTGTATAGATTGACAGGACAACGACTGTCGGGTCAGCTAGTTTATTTATAGACTAGCGACCCGCCCCGGCTTCGCCCGGGTAGTACAAAAGCTTATCAAATTATACATCTAAACCTCCCCCGTAAATGTCTCGGTCTATTGGTGAAAACTGTAGTTTTTGAGTTTATCGCGAACAGACAGATACACAGACGCGGCGAAGGAATTTGTTTTATAATACGTAGTGAAGTGAGCGAAAATAGTAATAGGGACTTATTTAGTAAACAGAGTATTTACTATGACGTATATACGTTTTCTAGTTCATGGCGCATCTTACCACGTTTATTCGTCGCCATATCTTTCGGAACATTTTAAAGATTAATCAATGCTTGCACGTGCTCTCTTGAAATACATAATCCATAAAGCTTGAGCCAAGTAAACGGACTATGAAAAGCTATAGTATACCCTCATAATAACGACGACGGTAATTTTGTCTATGAGCCTACAATGAAACAACGATTGTTTTTAATAAAGAAAAGCTTTTGTCTTCTGCTATAAAATGGTCTGAATACCGGTAAAATGACTTTGAAAGAAAGAAATTCGTAAGGGGCCATCCATAAATTACGTAACACGTTAAGTGAAGGGAGGAGGTCGAAGAAGTATGACATTGTGTGACAAGGGGATCCTGAATTTCGAGACGTCACATTTCAAAATCTAATATATTTAAGTACATTAATACCCCGCTTCACGCGAGGGAAAGCGGGAATTCCTAAATTGAAATAAAACTAATTTTGGAACTTCTGTTTCAATTTAAAAATGTTCTTATGTAAAATTACGTCACACTAGAGAGAGGGGGAGGCTCACAAAGGTGACCAACTGTGACAAGGACGCGGAAGAGGTCAAAAACTCATGAAATTGGTATGACGTAATTTACGGATTTCGGAAACCGCGAAGATTCGGATAGACATTTTCATACTAAGTTGACTAGTATTTATAACAGTGCTACCTAACCAATTTCAGATATCCTGGACAATCAAACTAGCTGCCATCATGCCAGGTGCTCTCATAGCTGCCAGGGTTATCGCCGGCCTTGCAGCTGGAGGGTGCTTTGTTGTCGTCCCTGTATACGTCAAAGAAATATCCGAAGACACGCTGCGAGGGGCCTTAGGGTCTCTAAACATGACTGTGTGTAAACTCGGAGTGATATTCGTGTATGCAGTGAGCATGGCAGTGTCGTATAAAGTGAACCAAGCCGTGTATTTAGCGGTGTCTAGCATACACGTAGTGTTGTTCTGTTTTATGCCTGAATCACCGAATTATTTGCTGAAGATTGGACAGGAAAAGGTTTGTGTTTATTCTTATTACTTACGGATGACTGCGTGACTGCATTGATGTCGTATTGGTTTAAGTGGATGCCTCGCCATTGCCACTGTTCCAAGTGTTGTGGGTTCGATCCCTAGACGGATCTCAAATTCTGTGGTCCATAAATAGTTGTGCCGAGAGTGGGTGATCTTTGTGTACGTTGTTTGAATGTTTATAACAATCCCCCTAACACAGGTCATAAGTTAAGTATACTGCGGTAATTAACTTTTTAAAAAATAACAAATATTATTAATTTGCTTTAAAAGTAATCCACCACCCCTATTTAAATCTCACTAAACACAACCATGACTTCCAATGCCTCTTATTTAGATTTTTTAAATAAACACTCTTAAAAGGCACCTTTCCTTAGGTTAGGTTTACTTACATCTTATCATGTCCAATCTAAAAGATCAAGTATGATGTTTTACCCAAAAAAAACAAATATGATAAAACTAAAAAAGATAATATTTGCTTGGGAACAAACATAATAAAGAATATAAAAAGAACAAAAACTAACAATGACACAATATAAAATTTTAAAACGTGCTGCAGTAAATATTCATAACATTTATTTTACACATTTTTGTTCTCTAGCTCTGATCATTTCCCTCCTCGTGTCATCAATGGTGAATAGTTACCAAATAATTTCGTGGCAGGATTAAAAACTGAAGTATGAATCACAAGAGCGAGCACAAGAAAATCGGCGTCTTTCGTCTTCGCAGTGTGCGTCGGGAACAAATCTGTTGAATGACCGCTGCTAATTACTTCATATTCGCTCTGTGCATTGGCTTATTAAATTATTAATTATGTTTTCGGGCAGAAGTGCCTACCTAGTTTAATAATTGTATCTTTTGACTTTTAGCTGCCATAGAGGAAGCCTAAAATCAAATGGGAACAGATAAATATAAAGTCAACAAAATAATTTTTGTAACACAAAACATTACCATGAGTCCCCAGGATTCACACTTGACCATAACTCACGTTTACAAATGGCTTGCGCGGATGACTCCTTACTCCCGAGTACCGCGGCTCATTTCAGAAAGGTATCGGATCGCACGACTCCAAACGTCAAAAAATACACATTATTTTCGTTATTTATAAACAGTGATAAGTCCCGGGGACACAGGGTGATGAATTAAGGGTTAAGACAGTGACGTAGATTACCTACAGTTATTTAATAAAATACTGCTTCTGCTCTAGGTATTGTCTGTGTTGGAGGACTTTATAACCATTGAAACAACAAGACCCGAAGCATATTATATACGCAGCAACTATTTGTAGTCCCTCAGTCCTAATCCCTGAGGCATAGTGTAGTGCGGTGACCAATTAAGCCACTGTGTTATTCGTGCTGTCCAAACATAGACAATTCTTATAATTTAGACAAATCGTGCGTTTCTTCTAAAAGTAGCCTATATCAATTACCACTACTTAAGTAGGTGTATGTGTATATGTTCATAACAAATTTTATTAAAGTCGGTTATGATATATAGACCGTGAAAACAAAAGAAATATACACAATTAATTATTTTCGTATTAATATATCAGACTTTAACAAGAAGGCTTTAATTTATTACATGAAACTAATACATTATACAACATTATATAAATGTACGTATGTATACTCGTTGATGCACATGTTTGTATTCGTCTAACTTTTAAACGACCTGACCGATCGATATCAAAATTCGCATCATTTATTTGTTTTATATAGACACTTCATTGCTACGCTAGGAATTGTCTACTTATAGTTGTAGTCAAGTTATAAAAAATAGACTATTATTAAATACCGGCAACTTTATCGTGAAGGGTTTAGCCTGCCATTAAGTCCTAGATAAATGATACCTAAAGTATTTCATTAGAATATAAGTATTATATTTACTGAATTATTGTTCTGAAAGTATAATCAATAATTCCTCTAGGAAGGAACTTCGTAAGGCAGTTAATATACCTATGGCAGAAGGGATAAACATGAATAGGTACAACAGACAAAAAGAGCAACATTTAAACATGAGTATTGTTTGTTATTAATTGCACTCTTAATAAAACACCGATTTAGCTCGACATTTTGAAGTTAAGCAAATTGCGTGATTATAAATTCTAATATTATATTTGGGTTGACTAATTGCAACAGAGATTAAATTTGTTTAATCCAAAATACTCAGATAAGTCTATATTTTATTTAAGAGTGCGAACAGACAAAAAGAGCACTCAGTCTTAAAAACGGCTAACGAATCACACAAATCTTCTACATGGATCGAACTCGCAACAAAGGCTGTGGCGAAGCATCTACTTCACCGATTATAGGCTGTTATTATATGTTGTGTTATCATTTCAGAAAGCAGTGAAGACAATAGCGTGGCTGCGAAGCTTGAGCAAGAGTAACAAGATCGTGACGGAGGAGGTCCTCAAGCTTAAAGAGGAACAACGCCAGTTCGAGCTGACACCGCACGTGACACTGCTCAGTGTGGGTAATGTACGAAAACATTTATTTTATTTTTATAAACAACTAGCGAACCGCCTCAGCTTCAAGTAGTACAAAACCTTAACATATAATACACCTAACCTTTCTTCATGAATCATTTTGCCTATTGGTGAAAACCGCATGAAAATTCGTTCAGTAGTTTTTGAGTTTATCGCGAACAGACAGACAGACGCGGCGCGAGGGGGACTTTGTTTTATAATATGTGGTGACTAGTTTTAAACCAATTGGGTTGTTCCTGAGTATATACTTTTCCCACGTTAGTAACATCTGGTTCTTTCTTGAACATTATGTCATTGCGTGACACTCTACTATGCGATGTCACAGTACATAAATATACAGTAATCTATCTTCATACAAACGGTCGGAACTCGAATCATACCTACGCGCCTCGGCGTCGGCATGCGCTCGGCACGCAACCAGTCGCGAATGCGCCGCAGTGACGAACGGACGGTGTGTTGTTTTTTAAACAATAACCGCGCGATTTTTAACCAAAAATAAGTACAAGTATAGCCTATTTAATATGACAAGTAGAATATATTGTGCTGTTTTTGGTTGCATGAATTCCTCAATAACGCACCCAGAGATAACTTTCTTTAGATTACCTGGAAACTCCGAAAGGTAAGACTATAAAATGATTATACTTACTAGTAGGTAGGTACGTAATTTAAGTCTTGTTAAAGGATTTTTTCTCCTCCCGGCAAAGAAATGCCTGGACTAATAAATAAAGTGAATAAGTAAAGAAAAGTGATTGACACGAGTGAATTAGGTAGTTATAGGCGGTTCAGGAATCATGATACGGTAGGTGGGCAGCCCTATCGCATGTTTACGTACCGCGCGGCTGTAGGCATTTATTTCAAAGATACGGCCGAGTTACAATACTGTTAGATAGTGTTACCGTGGCGATGTGAAACATAATAACTTTATTTTTATTGTAGTCTGCAAGGTATTTACAAATCAACTTATATTACTTGATCTATCTACTCCTACTGTTTGATCTAAATGTTAGACAAGAAATCGTTTAAAATATTCATAATAAAGTGCAGTACGTTTCGGTGATGTAAAGGTTACACGAAACTATTATCATACGAATTGTTATGTTTGTGAGCGTGATATACAAAATACAAAACAAATATCAAATATTTTACCTACCAATGTATATGTGATACGATACGTGTTTTTATAGCTTTAATTTTCTCACATGAAAACGAACGCTTATTTCCGCTAGAAAATTCTTACTAGTAGCTTCAAAAGAAGTTCAAGCTCTGAATTAGCGGCACATGACCTAAAACTGTTTGCCGCAACTGCCAGTAGACTCAGCACTATTAACGGGGATGTAAATAGTTGGCCAAATATGGGTGTAATACGTTGCATAATTCTTTTGTGTATTTGTATACCTACATATCTACAAACATAGCTCTGGATCTTCTAGATTTATGTTTATTCATATGTAGGAATATAGACGGGATTCTATGTAGGCTATATATATGTATAGCTTACATAGAATCCCTCCTATACCTACATACAAACAACGACCACCCAGACTTAGACCATTAATTGTGGATCACAAAAAGTTTTGTCTCGTGTAGTGATCAAACCCACAACAAATCCATCTGCATATTCGTCTATAATACAAAACAATAAAATAAACCTTCCATGCAATGTACAAAAAATACACGTTTAAGAGACACCTTAGGATTTTTATTACCTATTAATTTATATTAGCGTTGAATTATAACAAAGAGCATTAAAACGTGCTTAATGCTTATACCTAAAATAAGTTTAGTGATAAACAAATAACCTTAGCTAACACTAATAACAGCACAGATTAGTCTTGTAGTGATAAAACAAGCTTATATTACAATATATTATGTATTTGCTTACTAAGATAATAAACCTACTTTGTTATTTTCAACAAAGCAAGCAAATGTTTACTTTGTTTTGTTTATTCACATTATAGGGTTATTATTGGTTTGTTCCGCATTCGCCCCTACATTACGTCCCACATTGCAAAATGTTCCTCATTCGCCCCTCTTTTTTAAGTATTCCTTTTTCATTCTACATGTTTGTGCATATGGTTAGCAAAACAAAACATGATTAAAATTATTTTAAATCTTTTCGATTTCGGGCTCGTGATGTCATGCGATCATAAGCTCAAAGTTTCGCCGAGAGATCAAGGAGGTGGTTTAAAATATTTTTTGGCTGCCGGTACAACAAAATATTCCATACAAAAGAAACAGGGTCAGAAAAGGAAAATAATTTGGGATGAAACAGGTATTACGTCAAAAAATTAATATTTATCTATATTTAGAGATATGAGGAACAATTTTTGGGGCGAATGCGTATTTTTATGTTTGAGACGAAACATGAGGATCGAATGCGAATTAAACCTTACTAATTCTACTATACGATTATATCTACAGATTAACCTAGTCTTTTTAATGCTGTAGTCTGCACCGAGCATGGTCTGTTACTGTCTGTCAATGAAGGTTAACAGGTGACGTACCAACTAATCAAACTGTTAGCTGGTATTTCCCTGCACGTCTTGGCTCACAACCAACACACAGTACCTTGCTGGCGTTCTTAAGCATATCGCTGGCAACTAATATGTATAAGCTTTAGATAGATTGTCCTATATTGTTGACTAATGTGATAGGTATGACTCGCTTTCTTCAAACGAGATTTAAAGAGAGTACTACTATCAAGGCAACTGCCTCTGTGGCGCAGCGGTAGTGAATGCGACTGCTGTGCATGAGGTCTCGGGTTCGAATCCCGGGTCGGGCCAACATAAAGATATTGGGTTTTTCTGTTACGAAATCTCAATACGAGCCCGGAGGTAGGAAGTTGGCGGTGTTAGACACCCCCGTGCCTCGGAAAGCACGTAAAGCCGTTGGTCCTGCGCCTGATCTCTCTCCGGTCGTGTCGGATTATCCGTCCCATCGGATCATGAGGGTAAGGGAACAGAGAGTGCACTTGTGTTTGCGCACATACTTGTGCACTATAATATCTCCTGCGCAGATGGCCAGTCTCCGTTAAGATTGGCCGCCGTGACCGAAAATCGGTCTGGAGGACATTACTATCAAGGTAGGCCTTCGTAGTAGGCAATGGGATAGCCTTCTTTCTCTTTTGCTTAACTGTGTAGATTCCTGATATTTCAGAAGTCTATGCAGCAGAGGTTTTTGTAAAATTACATAGCTTTTTTGATTATCGCTAATAAGGTTCTGTAGGAGTATTGCCATCCGTAAACACAAGCGCGCCACTGAACTGACTAGGGAAACTAGTAACATGATACGAATAAGCAAAATTTCTTTAAGGTCTTTTTCTAATGACGATCTTGCTTTATTTAATTTTTATTACAATCAAATGCACGCTCATATGTTTATAGTAACTATTAACCTAATTATAGTTAGATACTATTAACCTAACTTTCTCCAGAAGGGCTCTGATTTGAATGCAAGTCGTTTATTGAGGACTTTCTCTTCCAATTATGGATCAGTGGTTTGATTACGAATGATCTTCAATAACTCTAGCATTTCTATGTCTACCGCTAAGATTAGCCAAAAGCCCTTTCTAGTCATGTCTTTACGACTCACGCCATAGAGAGCAATTCCAGACACTGTGAAAATTACTTGAAAGGAAATAACAATGAAACACACATATTCTATGAAAAATCTGTCAAATTTAATTGTATGTAGATAAAACCATTCCTGTAAACAGTTCCAAAAATAAATCATAGATGGCACTACGAGTACCAATGTTAATATTAAGATCAATAAAATTATAGTAAAGAAATTGAACAAAATATGTTATTATAAATAAACATTGAACATATTTAATTAACGGAAGTCAATGTAAATGCCTTTATTTTATGATTTAAAGATATCATTAAATCAGTATTTTTTTACATCACACAAAGGTTATCGATCTACCATTTTATTTTAAATATAGGGCACTAGATGGCACTGTTATGTGTTTATACTAGTCAATAAAACACATAATGTTTGTTATGTTTCGTTAAGCACAGGATCGCACGCGCCGGGTGCTGGCCCGGGGGGACAGGGTAAGCCCTGCCCACCCCCTCGCACTACAAGGCCAATTAATATGAAACGATGTTTACTATTTTACTTCTAGAAATAGAAGGTTTAAGTAATCATTTAAAAGATTAGTCGTGTTTTGCTTATGTTGTGATGTTATGACATCACATTTCGTGTCGAATATTATCACATTTTACCAGGTTGTAAAGACCCTGCTTCAGTCTTGCGGCAATTAATTGTATCTACACATTTGCTGTTGTAAATTCATTAGGCGTTTTGTTTTATATAATTTTCAACTACCGACATGACTGCTCCTGCATTATTGTAATTTTTATGCTTATTCCTATTTTCTAGTCATTACACTTTATACTCTCGCCATGGAAACTGCTTTTTATTTAGTACTCCTGAATCGCACTTCTACGAAGGTACTATTATGGAATTCATCTCTGGCTTGGATGATATTGTAATAAATATTTAAATGTAGGTACCTACCTAATAGTAAAATTACATGAGATAAAAAATTTGTTGGGCGTCGCCGCAATATCCTTATAATAATTATTTAGACAGGAATACTTAAATAAAATCATACCAAATCATGAATAGCGTTTAGGCTTATGTTCCTAGTAGTTTGTTAGTTTTACTTAAAAACATATTTTACTAATACATATATTCTAAAGCTAATACATGATAGTTTACACACAGGACAAAATATTTAATTTCAAAAGCACTTTTATTTTCAACAGTATTTGCTTAAGTGTCTTCTCCCGTTGTTGTACAATGGGAGCGTCTCGGCCGGAGGCGTAGCAGAATAACAAATTTTTCACTGTGGGTGCATCCCGGCCGGATGCGCACCGGATGGGACCCTAATGGCCGGACCCCTAATATCGCATCTATCATGGAACAATAATGTGATTTTTATTTATTTAAATAATTAAGTACTTACCACAATTTTCATTAAGCACCTATTTATTGTTACGTGACTTCAAATTCGTAGGAAGTTAAATCATTTATATAAATATAATTCGTGTGGTTAGTGGCCAACCTGTTGTCAAGAGATGTTCAAGCCGCCCGTACTGCCCTTACTGCGAGAAGTTACTGCCCTCTCGATTACCACGGAGAAAAGGCAAATTTAGAAAACAGGGTGCATATTTTTTTCTTTTTTAGCGTTTATGGTAAACTACATACTCGATTTTTATGTTCTATATGTCAAAAGAAAGGACAAAATATGTTGTTTACAGTAAAGAAGCATTCTAAATCAGTAATTTATAAAAATGGTTATCTATGACTTACTGCCTTCTCGATTACCACAGCAGCGTAGGCCTCTGACATGACTTAACGACTGCTGTCAATTTGACAACAATCGGGACCGACTTTTTCGTGCTCTCCGAGGCACGGAGACGCTCAGATGCAATAAAACTAAGCGGTCACCCATCAATACACTGACCGCACCCAACGTTGCTTAACCTCGCTAATCCTTTACCGATCAGTGAGCGCAACTGGCTATGAGCGCCTCAATATAATAGCAAAAGAATACAACTGTCAATAATTACGACATGATTAAAAAATTACAAACATGACAAATAACCATAACAATTACTTATATGTAGTAGGTACACCATACTGACTCAGTTGCTTTTTAAACTATTAATACATTGTGTTTTATATGGAGTATATCAATAGTTTTAACTTTTGTTAAAGTATTATTAAGCATGTCCAGATAATTAATATTTTATGATAAAACTTCAGATAAGCTATGATTATGGTATCGCGCCGCGACCACTGGACACACACACGAATATTCACGAAGTTGACCGGTATAAGCCGAACGCTGCAGAGCATTATTCGGACATGCGTATGATTTGATTTCAAGTATGCGGTAGTGGTTTAATCCCTTACGTATCGACGTGCCGAGTGTTATGGGTTCGATTCTCACACAGAAAATAATTTATAATTAACAGATTTCTGTGTAGAGTCTGCTCCACGGCATAAGGATAATCCTATGAATCCTTTTGAGAAAAATGCTGACTTATTATAGTTATTTTGATTTTTGATAGTTAAATTTAAAAGAATCTTCGTGATGTATTTTATAAATAATCATGAGTCAGTAAATTTCAACAGAGACTAAATATTTGACATTGTATAGTTGATTTAAAAATCTAAATGCATTAATTTATATTATTTAATATTTATAATTTTAATTAAATATAGATAACTCAAGATTAGTAATAAGCTGATTCGGAGGCCATTACGTTTTTACAGCTAGATCGATGTAAAAATGATGTGGTGTGAAGCTTGAGCTCTAAAACATAAGAATATACTTTTTAAAAGATAGGTTTACCTACTTTATTAAAACTGACAACTTGATCATTCGTCAACTAGTAACACCTGTATTCCAGTAACTCCCGGTTCTTATATTCATGGAAAAATGTGTTTTAGCCGCGGAAAGTTTAATTTTAACATGTTATAGAATATGTGTGCCTAAAAATGAACTGCCCGTAGGTAAAACTAAAACTATGTTTACAATTTCTCCGATGAGGTTTAGGTTGCGTTTCAGTCATTGGCGTACATAGAGAATTATTTTCAAGGAATACTTAAAAGATTCTAAAGAGCAGCGATAGCTCAGTGGAGAGACCAACAGACTGCAATGCAGAGGGTCTCGGGTTCGAAACCACGTCGCGCACCTCTGACTTTCGGAAGTTATATGACTTTTCGAAATTATGTGCGTATTGATTGACAATTATCGCCTGCTCCGTGCCTCGGAGAGCACGTTAAGCCGTCGGTCCCAGCTGCCATGAACATCTATGGCAGTCGTTATTGGGGAAGTCGACACAAAAGATCCTACTGGGTCGAAGTGTCGCCGGTCTGTACTGACTGGCGCCCACACAAGATAAGATAAGATAAGATAAAATGATTTTAGGTGTACGCCAATGACTAGCTCTAAACAGCGCTGGGCTACAAACAATCCAAGAATTCATAAATAAATAATTTCATAATAAAATCGAACATAACAGATGATCCAGGTGTGGGCATCTGCCCAAGTAAAATTTTAAATTTTTAAAGTACCCGAACATCAATCGCTGTCGCATAGGTACATATTGAAATATATTGTTTTATTAAGTACTACGTTATATTATATTATAACACATTCATTATAATTATATAAGTAATAAAATATATGTATACCTATATTTTATTACTTGCATAATTTCAATTGATCAGATTATTGGCAGCAACATATATGTATTTTTACGAAAATCCGACCGAGTGAATGAGAATCACTAAATCAAAGTGTGATCGTACGCATACAGGCACACAAAATTATAGGTAGATAGTTTTTATTTTCAAGGATGCGCACATTTTGTACCGGCTCGTTCCAATAAATATATTTTTAGGTACATATATTAATGTTCTATACCTGGTAAAAAGTACCTGTTTAATTGTCACAACGCCATCTCTTATGAGCTGGTATTGAATAGGATTCGGTATGTGTACTTGCGGTAGGTAGATGGCAGCAGTAGCGCTATTTTTTTTACTGCAGTATATAATTATAGGTAACAAAATAGCAAGTAGAATAGCTAGAGTAAGGCGTGTCCAAGATATTGTTTCACCCGCGTTTATGATTACTGCGTCGCACCCGTGGTTCGTAGCGTGATGTTATTTAGCCTATAGCCTTCCTCGATAAATGAGCTATCCAACACTAAAATAATTTTTCGGATCAGTAGTTCCTGAGATTAGCGCGTTCAACCAAACAAACTAACAAATTCTTCAGCTTTATAATATTAGTATAGATTTGTGACACCTATAGGCTATATGTTACTTAGAAACCAATAAAACTTTAAATCCCAATGAGTCTCATACCCCTTATGCCGACCCAGAGATCGACCCCACATACAGCAGTCACATGTACCATCGCTGCTCTACTAACCAATTAATTTATTATTATGATATTTCCAGTCCGTGACAACAGGACATTCCCGGCGCTACGGATGACACTTATCCTGATGGCGATGCAGACACTGTCAGGTTGCTTCGCCCTCATGAACTACGCAGCCGACGTGTTCGAGCGGGCGGGCACGGCGTGGAGCCCTAACACGCTGGCGTTGTTCGTCGGGTCTCTACAGCTGGCTGGGTCGTTCTTCACAACTGTCTCTATTGAGAAGTTCGGGAGAAAGGTAAAGAGTACATACTCTACACTCTACATTATATTTTCACCCCTTTTGCCTGTCCGTCTTTTCTAGTTGGTAATAACAGATGCAGGAATGGCTGAATTCATAATGATCGGTATCTACATATACAGTGTGTAGGTATACAAAACCGATCCATTAAGGGCTTATTTTTCCATCGATTAACAAGCTAAGAAAAAAAAAGAAACTATATCATCATAAAACGTCAACATAATATTTATATCCCACTATTGATCAACAATTTTATTTTACCCTTAAATCCCCGAAATTTCACACAGACTGGCAACACTCCATTAAAAGTCAGCTTCTTAGATGTTTATTTTTTCTATGAGAACTGTCGGCTTCTTGTCAAAGGTCATGTTTGGCGCGTATTCAAAAGCGCAGACACCGCCATAGCCCCCTTAAGCCCCCCTTAAGCCTTATGAACAGACACACCGCACGAGGGAGGTGACTATTAATCAAATAAAAATATCGCTAAAACATGTTGGTGTGTTTAGGTAGGAGTGAGTGTAATTATACAGCTGCGCGTAGGGAGTACGAGGAACAGTCCTCTAGACCACAAGGTCTAGCAGTCCCGTCGGAACGCGCTTTTCAGCAGCTTCACAACCGCGAGTTACCATTGAACTTCTATAGCTCTATGTGGTTCCAGCATGATGGCGCGCCACCTCATTTCTTACGTGCAGTACGTGATTACTTAAATTCCCAGTACCCTAACAAGTGGATAAGACGTGCAGGACCAATGTCGTGGCCGCCGCAATCCCCAGACCTAACACCATTAGACCCTACTTGAGGGGATACGTAAATACGTTGTGACGGCTTTTAAAGAAACAAAATCAAATTAAACTGTGTTGCATAGGTAGTGTTCGTAGTGCCTTAAGAAAAAGGTGCCGCATGTGTATTAACGTTGGAGGTGGACATATGTATGGAGCACGACTGACGGAGCTTACAACACTTTGAGATTTTTATTAACTAAAGGTATGTACTTAGATATGATAATCCAAATTTAAAAAATACACTATAACGTCTTAAAAAGTAATCATAAACAAAGATTTCCATATGCGTTATTTTAAAATATCAGCTGATGCGTACTAGAGGTTACTATGTTATAGCGGCTCGTGTAAAACGCGGCGAGCGGTTTATATCAATGAATTAGGTAAATTTACCGTCTTCAAGCGGCTAGCGTTTGGCGGCTTTTTTGATCAAAGGATTCAGCGTGGCGCGCCGCGGCGGCGGCGGTAAACCTTTATGACCTTTAGTAATACCTAGATATTTTGATTTACATATAAACTGTCGGTGTTGCCATGTGTAAACTATTAAGATATTATTTTAAATAAATTAAATTTACCGTGGTAATTTTTTTGATAAATTTTTATAAAAGAATGACTCCTACGTGCTCATAATAAGCTACTGAATAACACCTTTAACGATCGGACAGGGTTTATTATACACACTGTATAAATGATATCAGCCCTATTCATACACTCCCACTGATGAGCATGGGACTCTATAACCTTAGATTATACGTAATCGTGAACAGTATTCGTCAACGCGGTCACAACATGCCTATATGAAATTTAATTTATTGATTGCATCAAACATGATAGCAATTAAGATAGTACAGTTGTTAGATTGCTATCACATGTCTGGCTGTTTTACAGCATGCAATATTACGCTTGGTTCGTCCATAAAGGATATTAAACTAAGTCTACAAGTTACACAGCTCTCACTCAACAGCACACTCCTCTATATAAATATATATATACATAATTATGTAACAACTTATTACATACGTTTTAAAATATCCAAATAATATTTAAAAAAGTGTTATTATTCCATTTGCTACACAATCTATATACCTATTATAATTTATTATCAGTATAAACAATTGCCTCTGCCCTGTTAAGGCTACGTTAGGTACATTTTAATTAATTTTAAATGACTTAACATTTAAATGGATGACGATATTAATTAACTATTAAATTTAATGTCATGGAGAGTTAGTTATACTAATTTATTCTTGAATTGTTATCTAAAATAATGATGTATTGTACAAATTGTATTCTTGTGCTAAGTACTTTTATATAGGTATAAAAAAGACAACTCCTACACTATGGAAAAATACTGTGTCGCGGGAATCTATTTCGTATCTTAAACCACTTCGCCATCCATGACATGACTGGTAGTGGTTACCTAATATATTGATGTCATAACAAGATCTGTTCTCTCTTTGAATCCAATATTTCTTCATTTAATTTATAGCTAAGCGCGGAACCACAACTACTGCGAACTTCAGTGATATATAGAAAAGATATTGAATTGCTAATGACACAAAATTCGATTTAAAAACGAGTCGAATAAAAAGCACTTATTAACAAAAATCTTTTATTGCATCAACTCTAAGTTTATCTATAAATTCGCTCCATGGACAAAAACCTTTCCTATTAACTTTACACCATTTTAATTGTAGCAACACCCTTAGCGGTGGATTCTTCAGAGTGAATTCAGTTCCGTTTCTTATTTGGGTCCACGACGGATAAACATATTCTATTTTCAAAAAATCATTATTATTATCTGTCCATCTTTGAAAAACTATTTTCCCGCCAATTGGATAGAGTTCGTATTGATATGGCAAATGAACTGGTTTAAAACACATATAATGAATAAGCGCATTTTGATTATAATCGTGTCCTACTATTAAAATGAATTTTGGAATACCATCTTTAAGAAAAAACTGTTTTAAATAGTTTATCAGTGGCGGTGCTGTATCTTTAGCGACTGTAGAGTATCTTATATCTTGGTCTTTTCGACTTATTTCAGTTATGGTTTTCCATTTCTCTGGCGTCGGCAGAAGTCCCCATGCAACCTTTTCTAAAGGCAAGCCGTCGTAATAACTCATAGTAAATGAATCCACAACCGTACCTGCGATATAAAGCGGTCCATACACCCACAGTTCATGTCCAGGTATAATACTTATGTTATTTTTGCTCATATCGGTCAAATCACAAATAGATTTGCGTTCGCATATTTCAGAGTCTTTAATATCCAATATTCTATTTAATGCCAAATATGCTGTCATGAGTTTTATATTGTCTAGTTTTCGCTTGATTTCATTATATACCATAGTTTTAAATTCATCGGTTTTATTGTGAATGATTAATTGAAACGTGGCATCCACTCCTTCTCCTTTGGTATATTTGCGATGAACAGTCAGATTGCAATCTTTAAATGCTGATTCAATGAAGGCTTCTGCGGTCTGTACGGTTCGATTAATAGAATTCGCATAAACGTAAACTGAGTCGGCACTAGGACATTCTTCTTGAAAAAACTGTTCACTTTCAAACCACTGCTTAAAGTATTGGGCCATATATCCTTCCAATAAGGCTCCTTTCTTAGTCAGTTGCCCTGGTCGTTGGTGTTGTATGGGCCATTCTTTCGATGAATATCTTGGAAGTACATCGGGTCTGATTGTAGTTCGGATATTATGTCGACTGAATATCAAAACTTGCTTCAATTTCAGTTTGATTCTATTAATTCCTTGGCATAAAACTACCAATGCAAATAAAAGTAATATTTTCCGGATCATTTTCACTTTTGTAACTGCAGCTATAAACTGTTATTGAAATATAATGTTATTGGTCGTCTTGCGATTAAGATCAAAGCGAGACTGATTTATTTTCGAGTGAAGCACAATGCATTTTTGTTCTCTTTGATTGAAACTCGTTATACGCGTGTCAGAACCGGCTTTAGCCGAATCAGTATTTCTGTTTATTTATAAAGTTTGTAAATACGTCATTATCGTTATCAGTAGGCATGTAGGTAGATCACTAGCGCGTCAGCGCCATGGATGATGGAACACCTGACAAAAGATCAACTTTCTGAAAATATTTTCTTATAAAACACAAAATATATAGATATAGATTATTTGCCTAGGTCATTACGAAATGACCTAGTACTTGCAATCAGTTGAACCGTAAAATATATTAATGATACATCAAACTTTATTGGTTAATATGAGCCGGCCATCTTAATTTGATATAAAAAGAGAGTCGATCTTAAATCAAAAGAGCTAGGATTAAAAGGTTACAATTTTATGAATAACTACTAACAACATAACTCCGATTTTGTAACGCCATATAAAATCTATAACAACAATTTATGACAAGGCATGGTTAATTTTATAGCCTACAAAAATACTGCTACATTTTATTTTCATACATGTGAAATACTAAACCTGCATTATTTTAAATTAAAAATAACACAACGAATTAAACAACTTATTGTATGTGAAGAAAATTCACTGTATACCGAGCGTCTCACTATTTTGTAGATACAAACAGTTTCAAGTATAGAGTAATCGTTACTAGTAATTATAACACACACAATATTAGTAGAACTGAGACTATTCCTATATCTACTAGGTTCACTAAGTCACTCCTATTTCTACGACCAAGCGTATCAAGAAGATATCTACCAATCCATACCAGTTCAGCTGTGCTATATACCTACTGTTCGATGTACATATATATCTTAAAACGAATTTTCGTAATGGAAGCTGTTCAAAATTGAGTTTGGATCTAGGCGTCGAAAACGTTAAAAGGCCATTTTTGTTATCATTTAACTTCTATTTTAGTCTAAAGTACTTACCTACCATTTGTGATATTTATAACTTATAACACTAAGGGCCTGTTCTATAAACACCAAATAGCTTTTATATATGTAAAATAAAAGTCTCGCCAACCCTTTTCTTTAACCTAACAAGAGTAAGACAGCATGTGATTTATATTTCGAATAACGTTTACTTGATAGTTGTGAAACTGGCCATATTATGACTCGTAACTTACAATCCATTTTGAATCCAATCTATTCCTATTATGAACAGTTTTTAATACGAAAATTGGCTCTATGATCGAATCAAATAATTTACCTATTGTTACAAATTATAGGTAAGTATATAACACTTATTGTATCTATTATAACACTTATTTGCACAATTTACGCAAATACGTAATGAGAGAAACGACTGCCGACTGAACTGCGGCTAAATAAGTCTGAACCTATATAGCTTAGTATAATGTTAACATTAATTACGTAATGTAATATCAAAAGGTAATGCTATAGCATTACTAATATAATTAGGCCGATAACAGTAAATAGGTCTGCTGCACTTAGTTAATTTAGTCAGGCAATGGTAGGTACCTACTCTAATTACTAGCGAATGATTGCCGCATGAATTACCGTTACTAATAATTTAAGCCCGGTTGAAAGCAGCGATAGCTCAGTGGAGAGACCAACAGACTGCAATGCCTCGGGTTCGAACCCACGTTGCGCACCTCTAACTTTCGGATGTTATATGACTTTTCGAAATTATGTGCGTATTGATTGACAATTATCGCCTGCTCCGTGCCTCGGAGAGCACGTTAAGCCGTCGGACCCGGTTGCCATGAACATCTATGGCAGTCGTTATTAGAAAGTCGGTGCCCTATAATATCCTGACACTGGTCTAGCTTTAGGGTATAAGCCGTTAGCCTTCGGGTTGCGGAGGTCAGGTGGCAGCCGCTCCGTGTAAAAACTGATATCCAGTCAAATCCGGTTAGACTAAAAAAGCCAACCCGAAGTGACTTGGGAATAAAAAAAGATAGGGAGAAGAAGAATTTAGTCCGGTTTTGTTATGCATTTGGTCCAAACTACAATATATCAAATTGTAAGTGGTAATCGCAGTGGTATCCCGATCGATAAGGCATGGGAACTTGTAATTGAGATATATTGTAGTCTTCATTGAGAACAGACGCGTTGACCAATTATTTAGTAAAATAATAATTAATAAGTTATAAATTGTGACCTCGTTTTAGCGATAGCCGGCACAACGCAAACTGTGTCACTTTTACGCTTCCGTATAGTAGGTAAATATGTACAATTTATTAGTGAGAATGTTTACTGTATAAAGATACAGCAACTAATAACATGGAGGGCAGTCCCTTTAATAGAAGTAGCAGGACCGCACGCACGCCACCTCCTATGGCTGAAAAGGCACCCGTGACCTCACCGAGATCTGAAGCCTCAGGTCAAGAAGATGACCTTGAAATAATAACAACGCCTGAAATTCAGTCATGGATGACGTCCATTGAAAAGTGCCTAAATGAAGTATGTTCTATTGTATCAGAGGGCAAAATGAACTCTGAGCAAAAATTAAGGATCAACACTTTATGCCGTAAAGTTGGACACGGGACTTCGCAGCTGGAAGTAGAATACCAATCACTCAAATTGAAAGCCGTACATGCATATTCCTCTATGAAAACCCTAGAAGACCAGCTTGATGTATCAAGGCGACTTTAGGACTTGAAGCAGACTGTAGAAGAATCTACAAAACCTATCACAGACAATATGTTGAAGACTGGTACGAATACTTTTATACAGCCGTCAAATTTCAGTTCAGTGGCGATCTATCCCAGCGATAAGTCAAAGTCGAGTGAGGAAACAAAATCTATTGTCCAGAAGATAGTCCGTCCTGAACAAATGAATCTGCATGTCCGGGGACTACGAAAGACAAGAGACGGCGGTATTATTATCAGTACTGATACTAAGGATGACCTGGAGAGACTTAAACAGCAGGTCCAGACCATGAACATGAGTCTTACAATCCACGAGCCCTTTAAACCTAAGCCTAGAGTGGTAGTTATAGGAGTTCCTTCGTCCATGCAGGATACTGAAGTTTACACTTGCCTCTATAATCAAAATATTGCCGGCAAACTTCAGGATACCAATCTCGAGACGTGCCTTAGGTCTATTAAATTAAGCCATAAATCAGGCAAAAAGAACGCTGAGACCTGTAATTACGTCCTTAAAGTTTCTGGAGCCATACGAAAAGCTCTCATCGTTAATGACAGTCTTTATAAATTGGTCGTCCTGTCCTGTGAGGGATTTTATTCTTGTAACACGCTGCTACAAGTGCCAGCAGTATGGGCACGCGGCAAAGACATATCGCGAGAGCAGTTATACTTGCGGCCAATGTGGTGATCAAGGCCATTCTATTAAGGACTGTGCGAAGCGAGAGGGACCTAAATGCGCAACATGCTTGCATTTTAAGAAACCTAGCAATCACACTACAGGCGCTACTGGTTGCCCGGCGAGACTCATGGCCGAGAAAAGGTATTTAAACTCGATTGATTATGGAGGCGCCTAAAGATACCCCTTTAATTATCATATTGTTTCTGCTTTACTTGGTGAATTATCCGCACTCTATAATAAATAATTATTTATAAACTCAATACGAGTGTTACATAACAGACAATGACCCAGTGTTGCGATTTGCTGATGCGCGATTTTATGTCGCTAACACACAAAACTGCACACCAACAATTCTTATTAAAAGAATATATACCTATGTTTTTAATAATGAATTAGATAATAACCTAGATTCTTACCTATATTTACGAAATTTGTTATTTCAGCGATGTGTTAATTTAATTTAGTATTTAAGTTTTTACCTATGTTAATATTTATAAAATAGCACTATACTTGATTATATCTTAAGTCTGTTCCTTGCGTTAGTTTACTGAATTTGTTGTATTGGAAGGCCCCGTCACCTGTGATACAGTTTCTTAACTAGTACAGGGATGGGTGACCTTTCTACTAGTTTAATCATTTTGTATTTATAATTTTAATATGTTTACTTTTACACTATATTTGTAGCATTGATTATGGAAATAAAATTTATTATTATTATTATTCAGTCCACAAACGATTTACTATACCTATACACTTCAACACGTAGCACTGAGCATAGGAGGGTGTAGCCAGGGGCGTGCACAAATATTTCTGGTAGGGTATGCACGCCCTACCCGAAACCTCTGCGAGGGCACTACATTTCATTTATAAATGTTTTTGTGTGTGTATATATATGTTTACAATAAATAAATAAAATATCTTACCAAATTTAATTCAGCGACTTTACGACATTGCCATGTCATGCCATTGATGATTGTGTGTGTGTGGCCACCATGAATATCCAAATAAGTGACTGATGGTGAGAACAAGCCACCTAAATGATATCCATTGTGGCCTTGTAGGTATTACAAGGCCGTGAGATGTTAAGAGTGTTTTTTGCGCAAATGAACAAAAATAAATGAACGAAATTACTAACATACTTGACTGTAGGTATTATTTTAATCTTTATAAACCAAATCAACGCGCCTGTCTTTTTTAAAATAATTCTGTAAAACGTCGTCGTAAAAATTACAAGATCGTTTTAAAATCATTAAAGTTCTTTTTCAATTGAAATCATAGACAAATCAGTGAGTCTGCTTTGGCTCTGTGTGTTTCGTAGATATGTATGGATTCTTTTTAAGCAAGAAAATGATCGTTCATAATTTTGCTTATTTGTAAACTTCGGGAAATATGGCTGTTAAATTGTTTGTATGTAAATATTGAATAAGATCAAATATTCCTAACGTTTTTAATTCGTCTGATTTAGCGGAGCTCATTCCTAAGGCAATCCGCGTTAAAAGAATGTTCATGCGAATTAATGAGTTCGACGATCGATTGCTATGAAAAATTATTACAATACAAAGTATAATATTCATACGAAAGTAGATTGCAAAACTTAAGGTCTTTTAAGTTTTTATAACGACTACGACACTCGTTCAAGACATTGGTGCCAATTCTGTTGTCACAAAATTCTCTTATCTTAGCTAAAAATCTCTAAAATTTATTTTAGTCCTGTCGCTTTTAGCGATTTCAGAATACGAAATGTCGTTTGACAGGAATAAACTAAATTTTAGAGATTTTTAGCTAAGATAAGAGAATTTTGTGACAACAGAATTGGCACCATTGTCAATAATCTCGCGCCTGTAATATTGTTGAACATTGTCAACACCTCGTTTTCTTTTCGGTCGATCGCAATTTGGTTCACAAACAAAATAGTTTATTTGTGTGTACACAGCCCGCTAGCCAGCTATAAATATCATAATACTTTTTATTAAAAGAACGTGTCGTATTACTTATCTGTTGTTTTAGATCTAAATCGCGAACACAGCGTCCAAGATAAATTATTTTATTTTTGTCATCAAAAGATAACGTCTAGAAAACACCAGTTTTTAATTTATTTAAACACACATCACCAACATAGATCTCATAGGTATAATTTTCCATAATTTACAGTAATTCCGGTAATTTCACTAATTATTTAGATAACAATTACAAAGCGCTTAAAATCCCCTCGACAGCTCTGTGAAATAATTAATAATGGCGTACAATGTTATATTGCTAAAATAATAGGCCTTTAATAAACAACAATTATGATATTTATGACAACTATTTAAACTTTTTTCGTTGTAGGCAGTGCCTTCAGTCGGCGAACACACACGTGCATTTTACACACACAAGCAAAATATTTGTCTCGTAGACAGCGTAATCGATTGACGTTTAAATGTACTGCTAATAAGCACGATTCTTTGTGCTTCCAGACACCTCTATTATAATATTCTATTTGTTTAGTAGTTCGCTCAAGGACCAATAGATGGCATTAGATGGCAGTGACACAAGCTATTTGTTTAAAGTTCGCTCACGGACCAATAGATGGCAGTGGCACAAGCTCTTATGGTATCTGATAATTTTATAGTGTATTTATTATTATTCAGCTTGTAGTATTTAATAAATAGATTTCGATTATATAGATTTATATAGGCCAGCGGACTAGGGTATGCAATGCTTATTTGCTTGTATGAAGCGCACGCGCCTGGGTGTAGCCACCAAGTCCACGTCCACCAGGCTCATTTCGACATTAGTGCCGCGCACGGAAGTTAGCGTAAACTAAACTCATTTTTGATTCGTCAAATGTAAGACTCAACGGCGACGACGGCAACTCTACAAACACCACTCAATTCTTATCTCCATAACATTAAGAAAAAGGACAAATGCCCAATAAATTGGACCGACGCGACGAGGCAACACAAGCATTCGAGCAGTGTAAAGCTAGCATCATAACCGCAGCTTTACTCGTTCACCCATCTCATCACGCCACACTCGCCTTATTTTGCGACGCATCAGACAACACAGCCGGCGCCGTACTACAACAGTTCATTGACGAAACATGGCAGCCCCTAGGATACTATTCAAAAAAATTCAACGACCCACAAAAGAAGTATTATTACCTACGATCGGGAACTACTTTCTATATACCTATCCGTCAAACATTTCCGCAAGACATTCAATGGACGTCATTTAATTATATTAACCGACCACAAGCGGACTAACATTCGTCATGACTAAGATTAATTCAACAACCGAAACACCGAGGCGAACAACACAACTAATATTTATTAGTGAATTTACCACTGACATACGTCACGTAAGTGGTAAATATAATATCGTTGCCGACACACTCAGTCGCATAGAAACCATCTTATGCCCATCTACACTGGACTACAAGGACATAGCGACCGCGCAAGAAACAGACAGCAATATTCAACAATTATTACAACAAAACATCTACCTACCTTAAGAAAGTGACAATACCTAACACAAATATAGAACTATACTGTGAAACATCTACATCATATATACGCCCGTATATATATACCTACCTACCCGAACAACATCGACAAGAAATGTTTAACAGCGTGCACAATATCAGTCATCCTGTTACGCGCACGACTCGCAAATTTATAAAAAAAAGTACTTTTGGCCATCTATGCAGGCGTCAACCGCTGGACTCGAAACTGCATTCCATGCCAAAAAAGCAAAATACAACTCCACACATTTTCGTCCATTTCAACTTTCCGCCAACTGACCGATTTCAACACGTGCATATCGACATCGTCGGACCGCTACCTACGACAGCTCAAGGACATCGCTACCTCGTTACTATGATCGGCCGACTTACGAGATGGCCCGATGGCCCGAAGCTATAGGTACCTACCGACGTCTATCAACATTGGGTGTCACGCTTCGGATGCGACAATAACAGATCAAGGTCGACAGTTCGAGAGTCAGCTGTTTCAAAATTTGATGAAAACAATAGGTACTAAGAAACATCGTACAACACCGTACCACCCACAAAGCAACGGCATAATGGAACGATGGCATCGCTCGCTCAAAAATGCATTACGCGCGAAACTCGCCCACACAAGTACATGGATGACAAGTTACCTATATTGCTACCTGGATTAGGTACGCGCCGCTTTGCGCACCGACACAGGTGTTAGCGCCACCGAGCTCACCTACGGGTACAACTTACGTTTACCCGGTGAATTCTTTGCACCAAGTAATGCCACACCTAATATAGACTATACTTACGTTGAAAAACTGCGAAACATAATTAATGTAAACAAGCCGCAACCCGTCACCGAATATCACAATAATAATAAGCGTGTGTTTGTGCACTAAGACTTACGCGAGTGCACTCATGTGTTTATTAGGATAGATGCAGTTCAGAAGCCACTTCAAGCACCATATGAACGCCCCTACCGAATTATAAGCCAAACAGATAAAGACATACAATTACCGGATCGACAAGCAAATATCTCAATTGATCGATTGAAGCCTGCATACGCTATAATAGAAGATAGCAACCAACATACCAGTACCTTACCTTCAAGCAACATACCCGTTACTCAAGAACCTGTGACCTCACCGCAACATACTGTCGACGATCGACAATTAATACATATAATATGTCTGCGAACGGACACCATGACGTCACAGCCAGCTACGGTAACACACTCGGGCCGTGTCGTCACTGTCGTCAAACTGCCGCGGCCGGTACGCTTTCGCTTGAAGGGGAATTCTCAGTACTGTAGCCACCAAGTCCACAAGCGCCATTTGCGCGAGAAAAGGCTCGTTTCGACATTAGCGCCGGCGCCGCACACGGAAGTTAGCGTAAACTGAACTCATTTTTAATTCGTCGAATGTAAGATTCGCTATTGGTTACATTTCTGTGTAAATATTTTATAAGTTTTTATTGGATAAAATAACGCAATATTTGGTGTACTTACTATAAATTAAGGTGTCAAAACTCAAATATATCTACCCATACATTCTGAAATCTAAAGTCTAGTTACTATAGGTACTACATCTACCCGTCACTATACCATAACCTCCAAAAGGGTTTACCAGGAAAACTAGTTTGCAATGCAAGATGGTATAATTTTTGGATTTGACATATCAGCAAGTAAGTATATTTAGGACTCAAGGGTTTAACCTTTTGAACGCCAACGTCGGCTATACTCGACAGGCGCAAGCGTGCCCTGTGCGCCAACGTCGTCTATACTCGACAAAAAACAGGGCACAGAAATATACAAAATAAACATATTAAATCATTACTTTTCTGTATTTTATTGATCTAACTTAGAAATTGAATCCCCAATTATTACTTAATTGTACACAGCAAACAAAATTTGCATATTAGTTATTCAAATATTTGATAATAAAAACAATATATTAATATATCGATTTTCGGGCTTGGCGTACAGGACATGGAGCTGGCGTTATGACGTGGCGTTCAAAAGGTTAACCAAACCCACATTTATTGGTAAGGATGAATCAGAGTTAGAATTTCTAACAAAAATGTATGTTATTGTCCTATTATTTTCCATCATCTAAAGTAGCTGAGTTTGTTACTATTAGCTCGGTTTATAATAATAATAATAATAAAATAAAGGCTCTTGAACCAGGCTTCAACGTCACGGCACAACGACTATCGGATCAAGTGCGAGTTATCCAGCGCAATCGGATGCTGGATGATAACGTACTTGATAGGCTTCGCTCAGAGTGTTTACGTACGAGTCGTGCCATTCACGTCCAACCTGGTGTAACAACTGATAGGGTTACGTCATTGCCCCACAACATTACCAGCGAGGATGTGGATGACATGACTAATACTGTAAGCATCCAGTACAATGATGACTTATCACAGACAGGACTGTTGTTGCCAACAAGCCTGATATTGTGGTAATAGATCGATCAGAGCGCCGTGCAATGATTGTCGATATTACCATCCCTCATGATGGCAACCTCGTGAAAGCTGAGAAGGAAAAAGAACTAAAATACCTGGACTTAGCACACGAGGTCGTCGATATGTGGGATGTGGACTCGGCAATCATTGTACCGATAGTCGTTACGGTAAACGGTCTAATAGCCAAGAGCCTCGACCAACATCTTAAGAGGCTCGCGTTAGGTGCTTGGGTCAAGGGTCAGACGCAGAAGGCGGTCCTCCTCGATACGGCACGCATAGTGAGGAGATTCCTCTCTCTGGACCCCTAACCACCGACAGCTTGGACCTTGTCTCGATGTTGGTGGGCATCCATAATTTTTATATTTTCAAATGTATTTTTGTATAATGATATATTTAAAAATGTAATTTTTATTGATAAATAGTGAATAAATGTGAATAATAATAATAATTGTTTATTAAGTTTAAGTTGGCCAATGCCATTGCTGGGCACCAGGTCTACCGTTCCCGTACACATTCACAGACATATACCTATATATTTTCGAGAGCATTATATTATTGAGCACCTACATAATAATAGATATTATTTAGGACTGTAGTAGCAATTATACCCATTACCCATCCGCGTAGAACATATTGTAGTGCACAAGTGTTTGCGGAAACAAATGCATTGCCCTGATGGGACGACAATGATACGACTGACCATCGCCTTCACGTGCTTGCCGAGGCACGGGTGTTTAACACTACCAACCACGGGTGTTTAACACTACCAACAACGGGTGTTTAACACTACCAACTTGCTAACTCCAGGGTGCTACTGAATTTCTCGTCAGCAAAACCCCATAAAAATGTTGTTAGTCCGACCATGAGTTTCTTGCAGGTTTCTTCTCATCTCTCCCTTGCCTGAACCTAACAACAAACCTAAATGTAGCTTCAATAACTTAGTAAACTCACTAACCTAACTATATATTTTGACGTTCATAAGTGTTACTTTGAGACCTAAATGAATAAATGAATTTTAACTTTGACTTTGACCCCGGATTCGAATTCGACATCTTATTTCTCCAGCAGTCGCATAAGTTACCGCTGTGCCACCGAGACACTCAAACGTCCTTAAACTTACAAATTAGGTACCTACGAATCGCGTTGTGCACAATTGTATTCGAAGATCCTACGAATGCATTATTATTAGGTATACACGCGCCTAGAAGTCAGCGCTTACCATTAGGCAGGATACGTACATTTCTACTGCCATGGCCTTACAAACCTACCGTCGATTCGTTTTAATGTTATTTTTGTTTGTTTCAGATACCCCTCGCGTGCAGTTCGCTAGTAGTATCAATATGTATGACGACGTTGGCGACTTGCTTTCTCCTCGGTACGGGCGTCGTGAGCTGGCTGCCGGTAGCCGCCGTGTGCGTCTGTATACTGGCGTACGGAGCAGGGCTTGCACCAGTACCTCTGGTCATTATGGCTGAGGTTTTCACGTTCCAGGTGAGGATTTTTTATAAAGACTTAACGAATATAGTAAGAAGTGCAAGTTACTATTATGAAACAGATCTTATATATCTAGGTGGTCTCGAGGAATGAGAAAATGGAGGTGGTGCAATCAGATCATTGCTAGACATTGTGGTTCACGAGATTTGAGGTGGCTGCGTTCATCTTGGCACAGCCACAAATATCCTCTTATATGTATCTTTTAAGCGAGAGCTTGATCAATGCTGATATTTTGTGATCAATGTCGATTAATTATCGGTAGATATAGTTAGATCTTCGTTCGGTGCTGTGGTTTTGAAAATACAATGTGGCTGTGCCAAGATGAGCCATACCTTTATTATCAGCTTTGCTACTCTTGATGACACGAATGATTTACTTAAGAATTATACATCTTCACGAGCTACGATCTTCTGTGTTCTTATAACAGACCAAGTATCTAATATCTTCCCCTCACAATTTAAGTGCAATGTTGTTATTAGAATTGATATTATCCTACTCTTTTAGTACTACCTAAAGGGCAAGCTATTTATCTTCTAAAACTGAAATCCTAGATCCACTACTGTTCAGAAATTAGTTGGAGGACAAATATCCGGTCGGAATAATGTATTTTACTGCATCAGTTATTACTTATTACTGTATACCTCTTTCAGATAAGTAATTGTTTGATACTTACTACATATCCCCAGCAATTGCTGCAACTGAAGTCATGTTATTCTATTTATAAATATATTTACGTTGGCCAACAGGTACGTGCACGAATGGCGGGCGTTTCAATGGCGTTCTCTTTCTTCTGCAGCTCAATGACAGTTCTATTTTACACACCTGTCGCCAACCAGTTCGGTGCGTTCGTCGTGTTCTACAGTTTCGCCGCAGTCACCTTCTTTGGAGTAGTATACACCGTGCTATGGGTGCCGGAGACTAAAGGAAAGAGTCTAGAAGAAATACAGAAGCACTGGAAGAAGACTGAACCTGTATTTGTATGAGAATTTTAGTGTGTTTTAATTGTGTACATTTCTTAGCTCATGGTACCTTGCAAGTTATTATTTGTAAGAGTACTATAATGCCGAATTATATTTACCTATACTAGATTATAATATTTTGGAATTGTGTCGCTGCATGCGACATTAAGCTAGAAATAAAAGACAATTGTTTAAATTTTGTAAAATGCTGCCCGTATCCATTTCTTAAGTTATAAAAAGTCTTGTAATTACAATGTGCCGTGACCCTGTTGAAAACCACTACCTATCATAGCTGTAAACTAGCAAGCACAAAAGAAGATGATGCGATTCTATTTTCAACGACAATCAACATTCAGATTTAGATCTAAAAATATCTGTATCTCAAAAATTAACTACCCATTACTTAGGTACCTTTAAGAATTTGCATATAGAATGCACTGGTTCATCACACTAGTCACATACATCACACTAGGTACATAATTTATATCTATAGAAATGATTTAAAATAAAATAAAACCAGTGAATATATAAGCTTTTAAAAAATCCTGACTGTGACTACATCATTTACCACAGATTTGAGAAATCTGTAAATAAATAAAATGGTGATTGGTTTAACTAGTCGTTAGAGATTATATATTAATAATTAATAACTATTATTTATTATTTCTTTATAGAGATTACATTAAAATTTATTCAAACTGCGCTAATAATAAAAAAAACCGTTTCTTTATTAATGACATAATTAACATAATATATACCTACACAAATTATTTACAAGAAATATAAACTAAAGAAAAACTGAAAATGTGTACAACTGCAACAAATGCACATTTTGCAAGCACGCAGCTCAACAAAATCGCTTCCCGATCACTTTTTTAATAATAATCTATAAAATCTGTTCAAAATGGTTACCAATCTAGTCTAATAAACATCAAATGTGAACTGAAATGCAATTTACGTACTCACTTGACAAAGAATTAAGATTCTGGATTAGAATAATTAACTATTACAACAACATTAACTATTAGGTACAACCATAAGACACAAGTGAGAACATTCTGCTTGGAGAAATAAATAAAAGTAGGTACCAAAATAGTAGTATCTGATATGCAACACACTATGCCTACTGCCTACCCAAAATGGTCTAAGAATGTAAATAATTTAGATGTGCGTATTGTATAATTTGTTATGTAATTCCAAAATAAGACATATCTTACTTAATTAATGTTTAAATAATTGGAGTACAAACTCGCATCTAATTTAGCAGTAAGTATTATAGGTATGACACATATTATTCGAATATTACCAATGTTACAATACCATTTACTTAGACTTAAGTAACTCAAGAAATTAAGGGATTTAAGTATTATACATATATAAAACAAGCTGTCCGGCGCAACTTTGCTTCACATAAGATAATTATCCCCGTTTTTCTTTGATGCTCCGCTCCTATTGGTCGTAGTGATTTTATATAGCCTTTCTCAATAAATGGGCTATTCAACACTAAAATTATTATTTTTTTTCAAATCCGTACTTCCGGAGAGTAACGCCTTCAACCAAACAAACAAACAAACTCTTTAGCTTTATAATATTAGTATAGATTGCTGCAAAAATTGTTATAGAAGTAGAGGAAAATCAAGTATCTGTTTTATATTGATGCACGTTCTACGTGCAGTATATGTACATATTGATATGTAGGTATTTAAATCTATTAATTTGTGGAATAAAATGATCTACACTCTATTTTATTTTTATTCACCTTTCCGTAATATTTATAACCTTGTAACAGACTTACATCTCAAAAGATTCATTTTATCAATATTGCATAACCTATCCCACTCTAAATTGTCGGCATTTTGACGTCACATATAGTCAAGGAGAGATTATGTCACTTTAGCTGTCTCGCCACTAAGAAGTTACAATAGCTCTGCGATTAGTGGTTGGCAGGAAGAGCCTGCATGCTACGAACCAGTGAACGGATTGAACTTCATCAGACTCACATTATTAGAGCTCTGCCCCATTAGAGCGTTGCGTTGCGTATTATTAAATGCTTGAGTTGCGTTGCGTCGTCGCAGCATTGCTTTCCATATATTTTTTGTTATAGCGTTGCGTCGTCGCACGCGACTTTTCAAAGGATCTACGAACGAGAGACGTAGCGAAGGGAGGGTGATGCGCTGCCTAGTCGGAGCTCCGGTGCCACAACAGACAGTGTGTGTGACTGCTCGAGGGTCGAAGGAGACGTGCGTACATGACATTTTTTTATCTCAGCATGAGTGTGGAGGATATCGATATAGATTTTCTTATCTCCTTGGTGCAAGAAAGGCCGATCATATGGGATAATAAAAAGAAATCATGAACATTACTATGATAAATTCCGGAAGGCAAACGAATGGGTAGCAGTGTGTAAACATTTATTTTTTAAAGAAATCGAAAAGTTCATCTTCATCTCAGAACAACTCTCTGTACTCCCGCATAAGAAACTGACCATCACTATTTCTTAATGCAATCAAGGGAGATATCCACAATATTTTATTGTTCTTACGTTTTTTTCGGCGGTGGCGCAATAAAAGCAACAATATAACACATTTGTTCCGATCCATTGTGGAGACTGGCTGAGGTAATGTACGGACTGAGGACGTGCGACGTCGTGCGTCGTCGCAACGCAGGTGTGGCGTACAGTGCGTCGATCCGCTGCGACGATGCGACGCAACGCACAAATGAGGCATCACCGTTACAGGTATAAAGTAAGAGATAAGTAATTATGTCTATAGGAAGATCCTAAAACTGCAATAAAAAGGTTATGTGAAACGAGAATAAATATAAAACGACCAAAAAATGTGTTTATTGTTTATTTTTAATATATAACTACAGAGAATCACTGCGACAGTGGAGCGAGCGCTGCGTCGCAAATCTTTTATCTTTTTTTGGTACACCTTAAATCAATTTTATCAATAAAAAAGTTATTACTTAACGCCGGTCTTGAACGAATGTTTTGGGCATCGGAGCGGGTAGGGAAGAACCCTATAGTACTGACTAATTAATAATGAAAAAACAGGTGATATTTCTTATAATAAATATAATATATAAGCTTAAATGTATATGTCGTCAGATCGTACAGTACTTGTATTTAAAACATCTGTGACCTTAGTGATCCCGACTTATAGTTGAATAAACTTAGTGCTTGTGAACTACAGGGTTCGGTCCCCGATAAAAACCTACATTGATATTTAGAATAATATCACGAGAAATTAAATTATTTCAGTTGACGAGTACTTAAATTTAGATACCGGTCTCTGAGATACACCACACAAATTATAGTAATGTCATAAAGTGTTCCAAAAAGTTGCTTATTATAATTATTTTATTTAGAACGGGTGTAGCTCGTAGATACAAGTAGCAGTTAGTTCGGCACGGTGTCATCTCAGAGACGAGCCGCGATATCGACAACACACATTATAATCTTAAAATTAACCGCTGCGATGACCACAGACTAACCGATTATGTCCAACATTACAAATAAATTGCAGTCAACATTCGTGTTGTCCTCGAAACAGAGGTCCGAACTATACAATAATATAATAAAAAAGAAAAGAACTTATCGACCAGCCGAAATGAAATTAAAACTAAAAACAACGATAAAACAAACATTAAGATATTATAACTTATCGATTAAAATCTATAATACAGACTCATTATCTCTATTTTTAGATCGATTTTCACTTCAGTGGATGTTTGAGTCCAAACATCGTTTTTCTCAAGGCCATGTTTCATAGTTTTCATCAGTTGGTCTTACGCCATCTTAGAAATAATAAGAACTAGCCGAACATGCCTCTATAGTAGCAAAATAATATTACACCTCGAGAACGATCGTTAGGGTAGTAAAAAAGGTCTGCCATTTTGTTCTAGGATGTGTAGAGGACAAAATGGTAGCCTTTCGTTTATGTAAAATAATGACAGATTAAAGTTTATTTCCATTTTCAGTAACATTCGAGCAATTGTATAATTTGCTAATGCGACTGTTGTATCACCAAGTACCTACTTGTATAAAAAAATCACGTCTCTATAAGTCTATTGTCAGTATTAATGATAATAATTTGATTATTATTATTGCAAGATTGTTTGCTTCAATCATTAGGCAAAGGCCAATAAATTAACTACCGATCAATGACACATATACTTAGTGATACTATGGAAAGCTCTCGAAACGAATAAAAAATATATTATGTAAATTTTTATTCATTTCGAGAGAAGATTTGAATCAGTCAATAAAATAAATCATCGATTTCATCTATCATGATAGTAAAATATAATTATATGCTACAAATTTAATAAATCGATATAATTTATTATAGATGTTTATAAAATTCGATTTACATTTGTAATTTGACCATCATACTAAGGTTCATTTGTTCACCGATAAACAAAATTTTTATTGAAGATACTAATATACCTGTTATTTACTAATTATAGTATAAGTATGATAACTTTATTAATTTTTATATTATACTAGCTGTCACTCATAGTTTGCTCACATGAAACATCTTTGATATCATTTAATAATACGCCATCTAACTCAGCATCATCATGGCTTTTTACCCTACTGTTTGATATAGGTAGGACTGCTTAGTCCTACCTATATCAACAGTACATTTAAGTACTTACTAACAAACATATTTGAGTCTTAAATGTCGTCGTATGCAAGTAAGTTACTAATTTACGACATAATGGTTTAATCTGGGTGACTTTAACTAAACATAATCCTTTAATCGCCGTATAAAGTAAGTTTCGTGTGTTAATTAGCAGAACGCAAACCAAAATAATCACGACACGTATCGCCGTAGAAAAAGCTAGGGGGCGTGATCATTTCAATTTAGGCCCAACTTTAGAGTTCAATACCTACACCGGTTCGTTTTCAATACTTGGCTTAAAAATTCCACAAATTACAAATGTACATCCAATTTCTTACATCGTAGTACCATTGAGTGTAGCGAAAACATGATTTAACACAAGGGTGTACCATTCCAAACAAATCGCTCGTTTTAATAAGTTTACATAACCGATTACAATTTGTCCGTAGTTCAAACTAAAATATAGTGTAATTGTAGATATTTACATGTCTTTGTCGCAATCATCGTGTGGGCTACCAGTATGAGATATATAATTTCTACTAAATATAGAAGGAAGAAATATAATGGCAGTTTTTTTAGTAGGATTCTAACTAATAGTACATTGAAATTGGCAGTAAATGGACACGATAAGGAACCATAGACGTAAAGGAGTTTTAACCTAAGGCAACACACGGAAGAAGGAAAATAGGGTGAATTTGGTTTACTCATTATTTTTAAATAAAGTGTTACCAGATGCGATAAATGATACATATAAACGATAAATGGCTTTTATAATAGCTATGCCTTGCTTTCGAGATTTCACAGGCGTGTATGTATAAAGAAATGTAAAATATTGTCTTTATTACCTTGATATTGTAAATATGAGTAAGTATATTTTAAGTCAATTTGAAATAATTCGTATCAAACATTAAATAGTTATGTAATTTGTTGATGAAATAAGCTATTAATATTTCCTCGTCAGACAGCTAGGAAAATGTTAATATTTAAAGATTGAGTACAAACAAAGGCTAGAAACATTAAGTAGAAAGTAGGCACTAAAACTAAAATCTATCCTATTTTATCTAAGAAATTCAATTTAAATTATAACTATCTCATACCTATACCCTTCACAAAGATTGTCTATATAAACCAAGTTACCGAAGTAACGAATATCTTAAGAGAACGACCTCTGGATCGTAGATCTATGCACAAAACACTTTTGCCTCAAATCAGTCAATTTTGACTATAAAAAAGTATATAATAATTAGAAATGTTCAACTGCCAAGAAAATATGTTTTTTTTTACTAGAAATGCAAAGGCAGTTAATGAAGAGATGTGTGTGTTTGTGCATATTGAAGTCACATCAGGCAATTTCATGGTTAGGTGTAAATACAAGTAGCCAGTCTTTCTTGTGTTAAGCTTAAATATACATGACTGGATTTGTCTAAGTTTTAACGAGACGTAGCGGTTGACAGGTAATGAAAGAAACGTAAGCTCTTATTAATGGAAATTCAATGGACCAAATAGTTGAACAATATGTTTCAGACTGTACAACTGCGCGATTTTATGTTCAATATGCTCACTTAGTCGCGTAATTGGCTAATAAGAGAGGCACTTAGACATTGTTCTATGCCTATATACCATGTAAAAGTTTGCTTTCTACATCCGCCATGATCCCTTCTAAGAGTTGAGTAATAAAACGTCCAACACGTTTCCAATGAGATTGTATATTCATAAAACAGAGAATAGCAGCAGTGTCCTAATGATCGACGATAGATAATCGTGACATGTCAAGTAAAACTGACGGTAGTTTTGTATTATCTACTAAAAAGAGGCAGTAAGAAATTAAATTAAAGTTTTTTTTATTATTATCGAGGGTCTTTTAGACCTTATTCCTACATAATAAAAATACATTGACAGCAATATACACATATCTGAAATGACTTAAAATACTGCGTCATATAAATGTGACACTAAAATTTCATCGTAGCTCTCTCTGGCAGAAACACAAGAGCTTAAAATATTTTTGTCATAGAAACATGACGGCATACTCGCTACCATAAAAACAAGACACGTGCCGCGTGTCATACAAATGCATTTTCTGCAATACAAATGACATATTATTATCAATGTCATACATAAATGACAATCGCTTAATTGCCTCACAAAACGTGACATTATTAGGCGGTCACACAAATGTGACAAGATATTTATCTTACAAACGCCCCATAATTAATCAACGTAAAGCCGAAATACGATGTTTTGTTTCGTATAAATGCGGCGTACTCTTTGACACAACTTTCACTGGCATCAAAAATGTTACAAATTATTTTCCAGCCACAGTATTGGACAACTTTTTGACTTATTTTTGTGTGTCGTACAAATGTGACATTTTAGTTATGTCGATTATCTATCTGCGTGTTAGGACACTTACTGCTGTCCGAGTGTACTCTCGGCTGAGAAGTGTCCGCGGCCGACTCTCAGTCGCTCACAGAACGCTTCGCCTGCGGCTCATCCACGTCTGTCTCTGGGGGGTTCTCCAGCCCTGGGAGCTGGATCTGTGTGTCTGACGCTTCTGATGGCTGTGGAAACAACAATACTCATTAGCACATTATACAGGCCACGATAATGTGCAGTATACATATTAATAACTGCAAATTAAAGAAAATAGCAACATATTGAAAGGAAAATAAATATTCAAATTTATAATTGATAAATAGCAGGACAAATTACAGAACTAAATAACAGTTATGAAAATATATATATATAGCTTGGTGCTTAAAGGATATCAAATATATTCAATGTAATGCTACTCATCATAATATGTATAATTCTACAACACAAGCCCAAAGCACACTGCAACTTATAATCGATAAATTAATATATCAGAAGACTACCACTATGTATACATTATTATATTATTTGTCAAGCACATACATAAAAAGCGCAGCACCCTATATACTTACTACTTTCTTTATTAAAATATGTGATAGATAAGAAATGTGTAATCATTTCTCAGAGTAGTGATGTTACAGACTGGACATAAAGTTGTGGAATATTATTATAAGGACAGTGGTAAGTGGAATTAATGGCAGAGGCAGATCTAAAATTCGTGATTCGATTATGTGAAGATTGTTATAATCAGAATGAATATGCCTACTCTAACCAAATCAGTCACATTCTGGACAAAGGATAGGTTAGGAGTAGGCTAAATCATCGCGTGCATAAAATTTATAATGAGAGTGAACGAAGTAAAAATGACATATCAACATTATAACAAGTGGAAATCTGTAGTGTCTGTCTATCTTGCCAGAAAATAGATGTAAGTAAAATGTGACTTCTGAGCTTTCAATTGAATTCTATTCTATATTCTTTTAGGAAAGATTTTGTGTAACAAAAAGTTACGTAAGAATTTGATATAATTAGTACAGACAGAGTCAGGCTACCCTAAGTATGGAGTACTGTGCTATGCTCATATATAGTAAAATTTTCTTTATTTGTTTTATTTAGTAAATCTAATTTGACTTTGAAGCGTTTATTTATTACAGACAACAATACAAATAATTTATCTTTATAAATTATATACATAATATAAACAATTCTTTAAAACTAACTTATACCTAAAATATTATGAAACAGAGAAATAAAAAAAAAAAAAACTAAAACCCTCTAATAGGCGTCATAGAATTCCTCCGCATCACAGTCAACTGGTAGTGTGCCCAGATTATTTAGTAAATAAATATAGCGTACTGGTAGTTAGCGATCATCATCAAAGAAGGATAATCATCTCTATGTATTCTATAGTCAATTAAATTTTTTTGACTTCAGAGAATAAATATACTCAGAAAGCAGTAAATTAATGATTTCATAATGAATTGTTTGTTACCAAATAACTCAACTAAGAAAATAAAACTAATAACTAAATTGATATAGTCTGTAGTTATATTTCTACTAACAGCTTATAAAGATGAAAGAAACTAAAGAGTGGCAGTCTGCTTTCGGCCATATTAAAACATTCTACTACTACTATCTACCGTGTTTACCTTAGCATCAATACTTCCAGAGCGTCCAACGGTAAGCTTGGAAAATATACAAGTAAATATTCAACATCTAGCATTACATACAGTAATCACACATAATACGAGTAGCCCCAAGCACATTGTAAGGAGAGCAAAGCGAAACGATCAAAACGCATATCACGTCGTTGTTTATACACCCAAGGACATAAAAAAATAAAAGAGAAATATATTGATAATCATTAGCTAGATTTCGAATTGCTTTATCATACCATTTTTTCATATAATTTAATTTTTAAAAGACTATTTACGACGCTCTTTGAATAAATCTCGTTTCGCGGGGGACTTTACAAACATTCAAACAACGGACAAAGAACGCTCAGACTTGGACTACAATTTGTAAATCACGCAAATTTTTGTCCCGTGTGAGGATCGAACCCACAACACGGCGCAGTAGCAGTGGCGAAACAACCACGTAAACCACTACGCCATCCGTGCGGTCAATAATGGTAATTTCTTTACTTTCATTGTAGTAACGGTTAAAGAAGAGTTATTTTAATCATAATTCATTACTATAGACAATTAATAAGTAAATTTTATTTCATAAAATACTATTAAATGTTCAGCTTCTTATGTCGATGATTATAATAGCGTATTATAGAATAGAAGCGAAACGTGATTGATCACACTGTAATGCTCTCGACGTGATCGCTTCGATTTGCACTCCGTTCAATCATTTGTTTCAAAATCGCACACATTATATTGGAATAGAACCATAGTGGTGTGGAACGAGAGAGGTGGAAAGACGATGGAAATATATACAAATGAACAAGGATAGACAGAGCAAGAGATAGAGCAAATGTAGCGAATAAATACGTAAAGAATTAATATCTGTTTCACCATGGTTCACAATCCAATCAAATGTGCAATTACCCGACATGTAGCATCGTGCTATGGGCCTATGGAACTTATTCCACCACCGGCGAGTCAGTATATATTATAAATGTTGTCGTTATATTCTAAAATAATAACCAAGTGGTATGATTTATTATAATATTCTATGTTAATAAATGTAACTTGGAATAATATGTCCTTGGAATAATATTCAGAAACGAGTATTTTAGCAACGTACAGTTATATACTGACATATTATGAGTAATATGAATTTTGACATGTGAGTAATATAAATTTAGAGTATTAAAAATTAACTGTCAGTAGGTTAAGCGACTCTTTTCTGAATATAGAAATCGGACCTAAACAGTCACTTAGATCCAATGCCAAATATAAAAAGAGGCATATTGCTAACAGGTTAAGGGACAAAGAGTAATTGGTCCCCTACTATCAGCACAATGCGTCTCCTCTCCTAGAAATCCTACCCACCATAGGAAGGTATCACAAGACTGTGGCTGCAGTGTTCTGTAAAATCTTCACCCTACACAATATCAAAACTACACAGGTTTGTATACTTCTCCAGTCGCGCTTCTTCAGTTCTAGCATAATCCTAACTTATAAGCTGGTTCTAATTAAATACTCTTGACTCGCCAGCGATGGAACAAGTCACTCATTTTTAAATAGTGCATGTCAAAACGTATATAGAAATATATGTTATATAGTACATACATAGGATACTAGCAATGTCTTCACAATATCTAATAAGTATATCAATATGTACAAGTGTAAAGTGTCTCACCTCAACATCGTTGGTGTTTTCTCTCTCGGGCAGGGGTCGCGGACGCTTCTTACCTCGCGGGACTGCCTCTGCTGTGGCTTGCCTCTTGGGTTGGAACTGATAATAAAAGAGTTAAATTATTATATGTGTCAAATGATACAGTTTATTTCGCAGTAGTCGCCTCGCCACTTTCAATACGCCGCGTGTTATAATTTCGAATCCTTCACAGGACAAAATGCTGTATGATCCCGTATGATCGTTAAATGGACATTTTTGTTTAAATGTTGTAAAGTTCCCAGACATACATTGGACTGAAATTTTTAAATGAACCTCCTGGGTCGCTGTATTAAAGATACACTACGCAATACGGGGTTTTGAATCCGCGATGCCATGATCTTATTCACAGCAGTCGTTTCACTACTGTTGCGCCATCGAGGCCGTTTTAAATAGGTTGAAGTGTGTTATACATATATATCGCCAGCCATCTTGTGAAGCAAAACAACACCTTTAAAAGTAATAATAGGGTAACAAATTTCGCTTGACCTAGTGAAGTAATCGTAACAAGTTGCATTTTGTAATTAAACAAAGTATTAAGTGTCGTATCAAATGTTGCTCGACTCAGACACCTTATGTACCAAGTTGCATATTCAGTTAAGATAGAGTATTACGTAGTGATAATGTCAGTAAGATATGTGCCAGCAGCTGCACTAGGCAACAAAATTACCAATTGCATGTTAAGTTTAGGCAGAATAATAAATAGTTGTTAACCTACTAAAAGAATGTTAAATGATGTGGAACGCATAATGCTTGTTTTTTTAGTTAGTGGACGGTAGTAGTAATGTGGGGATGCGCGCGTCCGACGGGAAGTAATGTCAGTAAGCTGTGGTGTGAGAGCACCGCGACTAACCTGTAGCTCGGGCGGCAAGAAGACGCGCGTGTTGACGAAGTAGTCGGACTGCGGCGCGAAGTACATGGTGGGAATGCGCGCGTCCGACGGGAAGTAATGTCAGTAAGCTGTGGTGTGAGAGCACCGCGACTAACCTGTAACTCGGGCGGCAAGAAGACGCGCGTGTTGACGAAGTAGTCGGACTGCGGCGCGAAGTACATGGTGGGGATGCGCGCGTCCGACGGGAAGTAATGTCAGTAAGCTGTGGTGTGAGAGCACCGTGACTAACCTGTAACTCGGGCGGCAAGAAGACGCGCGTGTTGACGAAGTAGTCGGACTGCGGCGCGAAGTACATGGTGGGGATGCGCGCGTCCGACGGGAAGTAATGTCAGTAAGCTGTGGTGTGAGAGCACCGCGACTAACCTGTAACTCGGGCGGCAAGAAGACGCGCGTGTTGACGAAGTAGTCGGACTGCGGCGCGAAGTACATGGTGGGGATGCGCGCGTCCGACGGGAAGTAATGTCAGTAAGCTGTGGTGTGAGAGCACCGCGACTAACCTGTAACTCGGGCGGCAAGAAGACGCGCGTGTTGACGAAGTAGTCGGACTGCGGCGCGAAGTACATGGTGGGGATGCGCGCGTCCGACGGGAAGTAATGTCAGTAAGCTGTGGTGTGAGAGCACCGCGACTAACCTGTAACTCGGGCGGCAAGAAGACGCGCGTGTTGACGAAGTAGTCGGACTGCGGCGCGAAGTACATGGTGGGGATGCGCGCGTCCGACAGGAAGTAATGTCAGTAAGCTGTGGTGTGAGAGCACCGCGACTAACCTGTAACTCGGGCGGCAATAAGACGCGCGTGTTGACGAAGTAGTCGGACTGCGGCGCGAAGTACATGGTGGGGATGCGCGCGTCCGACGGGAAGTAATGTCAGTAAGCTGTGGTGTGAGAGCACCGCGACTAACCTGTAGTTTGGGTGGCAAGAAGACGCGCGTGTTGACGAAGTAGTCGGACTGCGGCGCGAAGTACATGGTGGGGATGCGCGCGTCCGACGGGAAGTAATGTCAGTAAGCTGTGGTGTGAGAGCACCGCGACTAACCTGTAGTTCGGGCGGCAAGAAGACGCGCGTGTTGACGAAGTAGTCGGACTGCGGCGCGAAGTACATGGTGGGGATGCGCGCGTCCGACGGGAAGTAATGTCAGTAAGCTGTGGTGTGAGAGCACCGCGACTAACCTGTAGTTCGGGCGGCAAGAAGACGCGCGTGTTGACGAAGTAGTCGGACTGCGGCGCGAAGTACATGGTGGGGATGCGCGCGTCCGACGGGAAGTAATGTCAGTAAGCTGTGGTGTGAGAGCACCGCGACTAACCTGTAGCTCGGGCGGCAAGAAGACGCGCGTGTTGACGAAGTAGTCGGACTGCGGCGCGAAGTACATGGTGGGGATGCGCGCGTCCGACGGGAAGTAATGTCAGTAAGCTGTGGTGTGAGAGCACCGCGACTAACCTGTAGCTCGGGCGGCAAGAAGACGCGTGTGTTGACGAAGTAGTCGGACTGCGGCGCGAAGTACATGGTGGGGATGCGCGCGTCCGACGGGAAGTAATGTCAGTAAGCTGTGGTGTGAGAGCACCGCGACTAACCTGTAGTTCGGGCGGCAAGAAGACGCGCGTGTTGACGAAGTAGTCGGACTGCGGCGCGAAGTACATGGTGGGGATGCGCGCGTCCGACGGGAAGTAATGTCAGTAAGCTGTGGTGTGAGAGCACCGCGACTAACCTGTAGTTCGGGCAGCAAGAAGACGCGCGTGTTGACGAAGTAGTCGGACTGCGGCGCGAAGTACATGGTGGGGATGCGCGCGTCCGACGGGAAGTAATGTCAGTAAGCTGTGGTGTGAGAGCACCGCGACTAACCTGTAGTTCGGGCGGCAAGAAGACGCGCGTGTTGACGAAGTAGTCGGACTGCGGCGCGAAGTACATGGTGGGGATGCGCGCGTCCGACGGGAAGTAATGTCAGTAAGCTGTGGTGTGAGAGCACCGCGACTAACCTGTAGTTCGGGCGGCAAGAAGACGCGCGTGTTGACGAAGTAGTCGGACTGCGGCGCGAAGTACATGGTGGGGATGCGCGCGTCCGACGGGAAGTAATGTCAGTAAGCTGTGGTGTGAGAGCACCGCGACTAACCTGTAGCTCGGGCGGCAAGAAGACGCGCGTGTTGACGAAGTAGTCGGACTGCGGCGCGAAGTACATGGTGGGGATGCGCGCGTCCGACGGGAAGTAATGTCAGTAAGCTGTGGTGTGAGAGCACCGCGACTAACCTGTAGTTCGGGCGGCAAGAAGACGCGCGTGTTGACGAAGTAGTCGGACTGCGGCGCGAAGTACATGGTGGGGATGCGCGCGTCCGACGGGAAGTAATGTCAGTAAGCTGTGGTGTGAGAGCACCGCGACTAACCTGTAGTTCGGGCGGCAAGAAGACGCGCGTGTTGACGAAGTAGTCGGACTGCGGCGCGAAGTACATGGTGGGGATGCGCGCGTCCGACGGGAAGTAATGTCAGTAAGCTGTGGTGTGAGAGCACCGCGACTAACCTGTAGTTCGGGCGGCAAGAAGACGCGCGTGTTGACGAAGTAGTCGGACTGCGGCGCGAAGTACATGGTGGGGATGCGCGCGTCCGACGGGAAGTAATGTCAGTAAGCTGTGGTGTGAGAGCACCGCGACTAACCTGTAGTTCGGGCGGCAAGAAGACGCGCGTGTTGACGAAGTAGTCGGACTGCGGCGCGAAGTACATGGTGGGGATGCGCGCGTCCGACGGGAAGTAATGTCAGTAAGCTGTGGTGTGAGAGCACCGCGACTAACCTGTAGCTCGGGCGGCAAGAAGACGCGCGTGTTGACGAAGTAGTCGGACTGCGGCGCGAAGTACATGGTGGGGATGCGCGCGTCCGACGGGAAGTAATGTCAGTAAGCTGTGGTGTGAGAGCACCGCGACTAACCTGTAGTTCGGGCGGCAAGAAGACGCGCGTGTTGACGAAGTAGTCGGACTGCGGCGCGAAGTACATGGTGGGGATGCGCGCGTCCGACGGGAAGTAATGTCAGTAAGCTGTGGTGTGAGAGCACCGCGACTAACCTGTAGTTCGGGCGGCAAGAAGACGCGCGTGTTGACGAAGTAGTCGGACTGCGGCGCGAAGTACATGGTGGGGATGCGCGCGTCCGACGGGAAGTAATGTCAGTAAGCTGTGGTGTGAGAGCACCGCGACTAACCTGTAGTTCGGGCGGCAAGAAGACGCGCGTGTTGACGAAGTAGTCGGACTGCGGCGCGAAGTACATGGTGGGGATGCGCGCGTCCGACGGGAAGTAATGTCAGTAAGCTGTGGTGTGAGAGCACCGCGACTAACCTGTAGTTCGGGCGGCAAGAAGACGCGCGTGTTGACGAAGTAGTCGGACTGCGGCGCGAAGTACATGGTGGGGATGCGCGCGTCCGACGGGAAGTAATGTCAGTAAGCTGTGGTGTGAGAGCACCGCGACTAACCTGTAGTTCGGGCGGCAAGAAGACGCGCGTGTTGACGAAGTAGTCGGACTGCGGCGCGAAGTACATGGTGGGGATGCGCGCGTCCGACGGGAAGTCACGCAACTCGAACGTGTGCGAGCGCGCCCAGATCACCGACATCGCCAGGTCGCACACCGCCCATAGTTTCTAAGGAAAGACAACTCACATCAGTTTCAGTCAAAAAATATATTACTTATATGAAATTGCCGAGCGATTCCAATTAGATTACCGGACACGGTAATATAAACTAAAATAAAGTTACTGTGTATAATGTTTTTTATTTGATTGTGCTAACTGGTGCTGTTCTAATACTTTTAATCAATGACATCACAGAATTGTTATAAATGAAGATGAAAGGAATCAACCCAAGGCCATTAAAATATTAATATTGCATAGGAATTACAATTTGATTGCATGCCGCTTTGTACACACGGCTACACATCAAGTTAGACACCCTATATACGCATAACTACGCTACATACAAAATAGAGAATTGTTGGAAACGGACAGTGCATAGTGGTATCAATGTAATGGCGTAACAAAAATATAACGCACTCTCACGCACGATTTGCAGCGTTCAACTTCTAATAGTTTAGTTAGTAAGTCCAAACAGTCTAGGTTGATGTGTCGCTGTGTGTACAGTGAACAACAAAAATAGATACACACCTATAGAAATTCCGATTTCACCTATCTTTTAAATCATAAGAATGCTTTCTATAAGAACACTAATACTTAAAATATATTTAATATAGTCATCGTTTAAAAATACAGAATGATCATAAGGACTTTAAGCTTTAAAATACTTTTACACATTTGTTCAGTATTCAGCTACTTATATTGCTGACTGTACCTTCGAAAGAGCGAAAATTAAACAGAAACAAAGCACAACGCAAACAGCTATCACAATATCTAGCAGCTTTGCCTTACACTTAAGACTGCCGATATCTGCTGATGATGGAGGTGGCCCGCTCATAGCATATAAGCGAGCTATGAATAATAGAAAATCAGTAATAGAAAAACTGTCACAACATAGGATACTTACATAATTAACAGCGTCATCTGAATCATTGAGCGCATCTTTGTGCAGCTTCATACGATCGACGAGACTTTTGTAGAACCCGTAGCAGTAGAAGTCGTTGCGGGTGATCAACGGCTCCAGGATGAACCATAGACAGCTTTTTACCACCTAAACAGAAAGCAGAATGATTATTAACGTTATGGATCAAATTTCAAATGTTTAAATAATTGAAGGTCAAGTATACATTAGCGATAAGCGATTATAACAGCACAAATGTCTATATTAGCCACTATGGTTTAGGCCATTGCAGTCGCCACTGTGATCCTGTGGTTTCGATCCACACACGACACAAAATTCATCAAATACTTGGTTCGTGTTCGGGTGTTCTTTGTGTCCATTGGTCGTTCACAATACAAGAATAATTCTAGTATGGGAGATCTATATTTTAGGAAAAGAAATTGTCAAGATGCTTTTTATAACATCGTTTATTTCGATCCGACGGATTCTTACGAATGTTGATACTAAAGAATGAGTCACAAATAGTTTCAATTAAGTCAATTGCTTTATTGGTACTTATTCTCATGGTTAATCGTAAGATCGCAGATTTGAATTTCATACGAGGTAGTGCTGTAGAATTTTACTGTTGGAAAATTTTCGATATCGGCACGACCTTTGTGCAGTAAATACAAATAGTTAGTTTACATGTAAATTTAATATTTAAGAATATAATTAATACTTTATTTGTATTTAATAATATAATTGAGATATAATCGATTACTCCGATTCTGAGTCAGAATATTAGCGTGGCATTCGTGGTCGCTGCAAACCGTATATACTAGTTAGGTAGTAGTCGACTGCAACGAACCGGATCGTCGATATGAAAAATTAAGTCTCGAAGTAAAATAAAATCAGAATAAAAACAGATGTAAAAAGAGACAATCTACTTATTTATTTAAAAAAGAGCGTGTAGTACCTTGAGCTGCTGCACGTTGTCGTAGTGCGTGAAGGCGGGGTCGTGCGTGAGCACGGGCACGGCGAACACCAGCATGTAGTCCGGCAGGATGTGCGGCAGCTGGCTCACCGCGCGCTCCACTGCAACCGACACCGACAGCGTAAACCTCACACACGCATACACGTCACCAATATATTTATAATATCAATTATATATAAATACTATTGATATTATAAATATTTGAATAGATCACTGCTTTGTTGGTCTCATAAGTATGCGATGATGTTAGTGGACCGTTCACGCGTTAACATAACAAACACTAAATAAAAAACAAGCAACTCTTTTTCTAAACTGGCAACACAACAAAAACATAAATGTATAAGTAAATAAACACTAAATCACAAAACAAAACAAATTATATAAGCTATTTTAAGAGTAGTAAAATGCTTTCAATTATATCAATTTAGTGCAGCATTCTTCATTCTTCAACATTCATATCAGTGAGATAACGCCAGTCAGTCTCGAAATATCAAATAAAACGAACGTTGTTTACATAAAAGTTACACACCTATATTACCTTTAATGCCGATAGTAATGTAAGGGTATCAACGTCACTGCGACGCAAGTTCCAACCACAGTACACAGGCACTACACATACATGCTAGTCTACGCTACACAAAACACAAACCTCTACATAGTGATAGGTTTAGCCCAAATCTGTTTCGGATAGAAGTTACACACCTATATTACCTTTAAAGCCGATAGTAATGTAAGGGTATCAACGTCACTGCAACGCAAGTTCCAACCACAGTACATAGTCGCCACACATACATGCTAGTCTACGCTATACAAAACAAAAATAGCTACATCATGGTAGGTTTAGTCCAAACCTGTTCCAGTTAGAAGCTACACACCTATATTACCTTTACTGCCGACAGTAATGTAAGCATATCAACGTTACTGTAACGCAAGTTCATTACACAGTATACATCATCGTCACTGTAACGCAAGTTTCTAGCGTCACACATATGTACATGCTAGTCGACGCTATAGAAAACACAATCATCTATATAGTGGTAGGTTCAGTCCGAATCTGTTCGAGGTAAAAGTTACAAACCTATATTACCTTTAGTGCCGACAGTAATGTAAGCATGTCAACTTCACTGTAACGCAAGTTTAATACACAATATGCATTAACTTTATTGTAACGCAAGTTCCATACACAGTACACAAGCGTCACACATACATGCTAGTCTACGCTACATATAATACAAATGTCTACATAGTGGTAGGTTAAGTTCGAACTTAGTCCAGATAGAAGTTATACATCTATATAACCTTTAGTGCCGACAGTAATGTGAGCATATCAACATCCTTGTAACGCAATTTTCATATAGAGGACACAAGAGCCACATGTAGATATATGTTAGTCTATGCTACACATAACAAAATCGTCTACATAGTGGTAGGTTTAGTTCAAACCTCGTCCAGATAGAACTACATACATAAATAGATTCATGCCTGTTTCCCAGAGGGGTTGGCAGAGACTACGGATTTCCGTTTGCTACGATCCTGACACACTTCTTTGGTTTCATTCATTTTCATCACATCCATCATACACGCTCGCCGGCTTATCGTGCTATTAACTTGGCCTTTGTTCAGAACGTCTCCGATCTGATCGAGAAACGTTCACATAGGTCTTTCCCTTGCGACTGTTCCATTCACACTAGCCTCATAAACTTTCTTAGTCAGTTTCTTTTCGTCCATTCTTTCTACATGTCTAAACACTACATATTATCTTTAGTAGCGACAGTAATCCGAGCGTATCAATGTCACTGAAACGCAAGTACCAAATTCAATACACATGCAAGTGTACGCTACGGTAGTGGTAGGTGGAGTTGAAACCGGTTCCAGATAGAAGTCACACACCTATATTACCTTTAGTGCCGACAGTGATGTTGCGCACGTACTCGCGGCGGCGCACGACGTCGGCCAGCATGTACTGGCGCACGAGCGCGCGCACGCGCCGGTCGGGCTCGCGCCCCGCCAGCGCGTACATGCCCATGAAGTCTAGCGGCAGGCATTTGTTGGGGATACCCTGGGGAACGACACGCGCCTCTATGAAACGTACTCATGAAAATGAGGATGAAACATATTTTATATGATTTAAAACCTCAGTAGCTTATATATTCTACCGTCATATGGAAAGAAGATAAATCTAAAATCTTATATTCGTAATTAAGATTTTACCTATTTGGAATTAGACGCATCTGCCAGTATATTTATAAACATATTTTTTTTGGTAGATACGTCTTTTTTTCCTATGACGGCAGTATTGGTGGGTCGATAGTTGACTGAATCTATTATACAAAAGAAGTTCTTTGTTAGGATTGAAAACGGAAAGATAAATAAATAGAGATTTTCTAATGGTCTGGTTATACGCTCCGTATTGCCAGCACAAAACTGATCCGCTCAAATATTCGCTAGCAAGACAGAGCACGTAACAATTAGCACTTTCAAGTTTCTAATGCAGAACTACTACGAAATAAGTGAAATATTCTAATGATCTATTCATTATCATCGATTATTATTTAAAAGACAATTTGATGTCACATAATAATCAATATACTCAAAAATGCAACTTAATTTAAACATCGTACAGATTTTTAAGAAAGACAAATGTATTATTACAGTTACGATCTTATAAACTGAATATTTAATATCAAAATAATTACTTTATGAGTTTTATTCCCTATTATATTTGGAACTATATATTCAATGTATTTATGCAGTAAATGTAATCGTTATATATTACGGTAAGTACCTACGTTAAAGTTGCTGCTAGATATGCTGTTAGAAAATATTGCGGGATGACGTGTACGATAAAAATATCCAACAATATCGAAAGATCCGTACTATATAACTGTACGAGAACCCATTTATTACAAGTTATTTTTAGCTCAATCTAAGACTGAATATGACATTGGTAGAAAAATATTATATAATATGTTTCAAGTTACCTTTGACAATCCTTTGTGTAACTTAGTAGCGAAAGCTTCTCTGACTTGTGGTACCTCGTCCTGAAATAAAACATTGTTATTATTAGACTATTTCTTTGTCCCACTGTTGGACAAACACTTTCCTTGTTCCATTTTTCCTGTCTATAGCAATCTGAGTCGATTAGAAGTCGATTAAAAGTTGCAGAGCCAGATACTTTGGAATTTACTTGCATGGCATCTTACTAAAACATTCCCAAAAATGTTATGTAGGGTATGTATTAATGGTTAAAAAGGTTCAGTAATAATCCAGGATCAAAGGGACATTTTTAAGCAAAGTAACCAACGGCTGCGAAATGTTCCTAGGGAGTACGCTTAGCGCATTACGTTGCTTAAAACATGTATCTGATGCTTGACGCTCACATCCGGACTTAGCCTATTCGCTTGGAACACTCCAATTGAATAGGATGGCGTATTGGTTTCAGAGGTCGCCTCGCCAGTGTCGCCGCACCGAGTGTTCGATCCTCACACGGGACAAAAAATTGTGTGATAGTTGTTGTTAGTCTGGATCTTCTTTGTGTTCGTTGTTTGAATGTTTATAAACGCGAGACAAGAATTATTCCTAGTGGGAGAGTTGTCTTTTTGTATAAAGAAAAAAAGAATAGGCATGATTGGCGGCCTTCAGGTCATTCTGTAATAAATAATAATATATGTATACATACGATCATAAGATGTGACAGGTTGTAGAACTGCTCGGCGGTGAACTGATCACCAACGCCCTTCTGTTCGCAGATCTTGAGCATAGCGGCGCCCGCCGCCAGCCGTAGGTGCGCCATCTCAGCTTTTGATAGGCGGTTTTGCTATAATTGGCCAATTACATATGTATTACTGTTCAGATTTAATAATAATTAAGAGGGAAGGAGCTGAAGACGTCTTTGAGACAGAATATTTGACATTTTGTTAGACATTCATTATTTTGTAAGAAGCAGTTTGTATTGGCAATAAAGCCATTCAGTTTCTACGTTTTGTAGCTCCCGTCATGCTGGGGACCTGGGCACGTGTCGAATGTACCCTTATATTATAATATAATATAATAATAACTATTTTATTTCTCGTTGCATAGATAAAAACCTTATAGTCTACAATATATATACGACATACATACAATTTATGTTAGTATTTATATAACTTATTAACTAAGTTAATAATGCTTCACTTACACTCGTTATGCGTTCATGTTTATAGAAAAGCCGGCATTGGGTGGGACATAGTGAACCTTCATTACAAAATGAGTTTTATTAATTGGCCAGCTCATTTGAGGGAGAACATACACCTTAATAACAATTACCAATTGCAGCTAAACGACTTTTTGTGTTCTGTTACTGCATTCAGTAGAATTTCCAGGCTCTCTTACGAGGACCAGTAGGTAGTGCACCAGTAATCTTTATCTTTTGAGTTACGAAACACAGCAACACCTTTTTTATGGAAGTTCTTCAAGTAAATTGCTATAGGCTATATAAACCGACTACTATTATGCTATTCGCAAGCTTACATACTAAGCTTTAGATTTCACCAATCTTCCGACAGTTGGTACATTAATACTTAGATACAAATAAAGTAATTGGTAGTAACAAACCTGTAACAAATCTCCCTTATGCACGATGAACGCGTTTAACATCCTAAAGGTCTTCTGCGCGGACAGTTCGTCCTTCTTTAGTCCAAGCAGCCACCGCGCCATACACTTGAGCCCCTCGAGCTTGCACCGCGTCTCCTCCGGCAACTGGTCTTCTGGGCACCACAGCTCATCTGGCGATTGGTTACCGCCGCCACCTTCGCGGACTAGCAGTTCTTTTACGATCTGAGAAATAGATAATATTTTAATAATAAATATGTGAGTGAAGATTGTACTAGCCCAATGGATAGAGTACAAGCATTCTGGTTGTCTTAGGATAGCTTAGTTAAAGAGGTTTACAAAAGTATTATACTAGTAACATGATCGTAAAAAGCTTTCAGTGCTTGATAAAATTAAATAAACTACAGGATCTTGTCACATTACATATCCAATCACAAAGATTACGACAACGAACCGGACACACGACGTGCCAGAATCGAAGCATGCTACAATGATGGAAAATATACTGAGGTGACCAATTCAAGCAGGTTTATAGGAATTTGAAAGAAATTGGCTTGTTGGAAGAAACCGACCTTTGAAAACCACTAGTTCAACTCGCGATAACGGTATTCATATTTATATATTCATTCCTGTCTAAAAAGTATTTCACTATCCACTATCAGTATCAATCAATATAAATGAGTACGTACCTTCCTGGAGACGATATTCTTGATGTGCACGGGGAAGTTGTCAGGCAAGTTGTGCGCTATGTGTCCGAGAGTAACGATGGCGGTGCGGTAGTGTTCCGAGTGTGGGCTCAGCGTCGCTTTGAGTGTGTCCAGGATCTCCGTGAAGATCTGTGTCCGTTGTTCTGGCACGTTCACGAACAAACACCTGGGGAACAACCAACATGTTAATATTTACCTGGAACAGAACATCTACAAAGTAATAAAGAACTGTATATATACACTACCCATCCTATTCCACGAGGAACGAAGTTCTAAAGTCAACAGTAAAGATTGGGCGCATTTTCTTAGTGGTAGCATAGTCACTGTTTGTACCGTGGGATAAATTGATTACGATAGAGAAGACCGCAACATAGAAGGCGGATGATTTAATTGAGACTAAGAAGAAAACGCAATGAATAAGCTACAAAAAATGATATAATTACCTGACTGCATTTTTCGCCTGTTTTGGTGTGCCGACTTCTGCGTACGCTTTACATAGCGTGATTAGCCGTGGGAATAATCCGGGGCATGCCTCACCTTTAAACAAATACATAAAATCATGAAATATTGAATTTTTAGTCGGTTTTTTGATTATACAACATTTTAAAGATTGAATGGTGAGTAAATGTAGAATATTAAGTCTGCTTATTATCTATAAAGAGATATCGAGATAAGCATGGCCCTCAAACAGGTCAGGAACAACAAGACGCTGGGAGATGACGAAATTACGACTGAGCTTCTGAAAGCCGGCAGCGAAACTGCTATGGTAGTTCTATGAAAACTTTGAAATTAAATTGTAATAATTGTCAAATTCTAAAGTGTCAAATAAACAACGCGATAAAATTCGTATATAGTAATTTAATTTCAATAAATAACATTCGCGTAAACAGAAGACAATGTTCTATGCAAACTTTTCAATTCCGTCATACTCGAGGGTAAAACGCCACAGAAGTGCGGTGGTGCTTTTCTTTAAGAAAGGCGATAAAACCCTCTTAAAGAACTACAGACGCATCTCACGTCTCAGCCACGTCTACAAGCTGTTTTCAAGAGTCATCAGATCGGAGACGTTCTGGATAAAGGCCAGGTTAAGAGCACCTTAAACCGGCGAGCGTGTATGAGGAATGTTATGAAAGTGAATGAAGCCAGAGAAGTGTGTCAGGATCGTAGCAAATGGAAATCCGTAGTCTCTGCCTACCCCTCTGGGAAACAGGCGTGAATTTATGTATGTATGTATGTACATACGCTGCGGCAGGTTATAAAAATCTAAAGAGTAAACTAGCCTTTATGCGTGGCGTTTGTGGGCTATGAGAAAGCCTTTGATTTGATCGAAACCTGGGCAGCGCTGCAGTCTCTCCAAAGGTGCCAGATTGACTGCCGATATGTCGAAGTGCTGAAGTGTTTGTATGAAAATCCACCATGTTAGTCCGTCTCCAAGACCAGAGCTCGAAAGCTATACAGGTACAGCGAGTGGTTAGACTAGGGGGATGTAACATCTCCAAAACCGTTCGCGTTGGAAGATGTTTTCAGGCTCTTGGATTGGAAAGGACTTGGATCAACGTCAACGACGAATACATCACTCACCTTCAATTTGCCGACAATATCGTGGTCATGGCTGAGACGATGGAACACCTCGGCATAATACTCGATGGCCTTTGTAAAATCTCGCGACAAGTAGGTCTTAAAATGAACATATACAAGACAACAATCATGTCCAAACCACTCTCGAGGTTTTCGACAAGTATGTATACTAAGGACAAACGATCCAGTTAGGTAGGACTAATTTCGAGACAGAGCTCAATCCTCGATTCCAACTCGGCTGTGCAGCGTTCGGGAAGCTACAACCTATCTTCGCATCCAATATACCGCAGTGCCGTGTGTTAAGACGAAAGTCTTTGACCGATGTATGTTGCCAGTGATGACGTACGGCTCAGACGCGTGGTCGCTAAATATGGACCTTATCAGAAGGTTCAAGGTCACTCAGAGGGAGATGAAGAGGGCTATGCTCGAGGTATATGTGCGAGACTAAATCAGAAATAGGGGCATTCTCAGGAAAACTAAAATTACCGACATAGCTTTCTGAATAGCCAAGCTGAAGTGCTAGTGGGCAGGGCACATAGCTCGCAGAACCGATGGCTGTTGGAGCAGAAAGGTTCTGGAGTGGTGGCCACGCACCACAAGACGCAGCAGGGGTAGGCAAACTGGACCCATGACCTGGTAAAGATTGCGGGAAGCGATTGGACGCTAGTAGCGGATGGGATGGCCTATGTCCAGCAGTAGACGTCTTTCGACTGAGATGATGATGATAATGATGATGATGAATATCTAACAGTACTTACTGAGCGGGCGGTACTTCCCGAGGAAGGTGAGCGCGGCGAGTATGTGCGGCGCCACGCTCTCGTCGTCGAGCTCCAGCAGCGACGTGAGGCGGTTGAGCACGTCCTCGTGCAGGAAGTGCGCCGGGAACACGAACGACAACATCACTAGCAGCTTCAGACCACGCTCCGCCGCTTTCTTTATGTCTATGCCTGGAAACAACACAGAATTGAGTTATCCACACTAACTATGAAGTGCATAAGTTTATTTCTGCTGCTGTTCTTAGTTATCATGTTAAATGATAACTAAGAACCGGCTTGACTATCTTGAATCTTCTCAAGAATCCCTTACAATCATAAATACCATCCACGATTTTAAGAGTTGGTTTTAACACATGTCTTTGTAAATTGGACCACATATTCTACTTGTAAGAATTTTTTGATAGATTTACAGATTTTGTACAGAATAGAACTTCTAGGAAATCAGGTACTTTACTGTTCGGAGATTTTAATTTTTCTAATATAGACTGGGATTACAATAATATTTCAATTGTTTTTGGCATTGTTGACAATATGTTTTTAGATGAAATGGCATTTAATAATATGTACCAGTGTAATAAAATAATGAATTTAAAAAGGCGTGATATAGATTTGGCTATTACGGCTTATCCAAGTAAAGTAAAGATTTCAGAAGCTGCATTGTCGGCCTCGATGGCGTAGTGGTTAGTGTAACCGACTGCCACGCCTGAGGTCGCGGGTTCGATTCCCGCACAAGACAAATATATTTGTGTGCATGAACATGGATGTTTGTCTTGGTCTGGGTGTTTCTATGTATAATATGTATGTATTTACGAAAAAAAAAAAAGTATATATGTATGTTTATCCATTGTCTAGTACCCATAGTACAAGCTCTGCTTAGTTTGGGCTAGATAGTGTTGTGTGTATGTGGTAGAATATTATTATTATTATTACCGTTGTCATAATTGGACCCTCACCACTCAGCCCTGAAAATAATTACTCATTTATCCGCCCATGAGAAATACATAAAACGCAAAAGCATTTCTTAATTTAATTGCAATAAGTGTGCTTATGGATCAGTAAATAGGAGTTGGCCAAAATAGAGTAGTTTGCGATCTGGATAGACGATGACATGATGGACGCTTTTAGAGTTCGAAAAACTCTTATACAACAGCTTTGTCCGTCTGTCTGTTATACAACTTTCAACTCATGAACCTTAAGAGCTAGAGACTTGAGGTCAACGCCATTCGACTCAGCATAGTTGATATGCCCCGAAATGACTATGACCTTTGACCTCCGACCACGGTTACGGTTAAGGTCACGTGATACCATTTTTTTTTTACTCTAACATTTACGGCAATTCATTGCCAATTCTCACTTGTTTAGATTAAATTATTAACTGTAATTATAAGCAATACACCTTATTTAAAACCTCGTAATGACAAATACCAAATTGGATTAAGCACTTCCTTCATTAAATGCTTAAAATAAAAACATCAATATCATAGAAAATATAAGCGATATGGCAATCCAAGGTATCAAATTTCTTATGATATTTTAAGGGATCGGTGCGATAAAATTACTCCAGATTTTAATCTATTTAAAAAAGATGGAGCTTAGACACTCCCTGAACGCTCTACATACATTTGGTCGGCTATATTAACGGCCTTAAGCCTAACAGTAGCTCAATCCCTAACTTTGTGACATGGAGAGATTAATGCGCTGAAGGTAATCAAAGTATTTGTTACCTATTTTTGAATTTCTTTTACTTTACGTACGCTCTCAACGACAACGTAAGTTGATCACTCAGCGATGTGTTGCATGGTTATGAGGGCTTATCTTTTAGTAATTGTGAACTTAAGACATCTTAAATTTATAATTTATAATATTACCCAAATCATTTATAAATTCAGTTTTAAATCATCTATGCAGATGATTTAAAACACACATACATACATAAATTCACGCCTGTTTCCCAGAGGGGTAGGCAGAGACTACGGATTTCCATTTGCTACGATCCTGACACACTTCTCTGGCTTCATTCACTTTCATAACATTCCTCATACACGCTCGCCGGTTTAAGGTGCTCTTAAACCTGGCCTTTATCCAGAACGTCTCCGATCTGATCAGGAAACGTTCGCCTAGGTCTTCCCCTTGCGACTGTTCCATTCACACTAGCCTTATAAACTTTCTTAGTCAGTCTGTTCTCGTCCATTCTTTCTACGTGCCCAAACCAACATAACATACCCTTTTCTATTCTCGTCATTATATCCACTTTTATGCCGCTATACTATCACACTATTCCTTATTCTATCTTCCAGAGTCACACCACATATATTTCTCAGCGCTCTCATTTCTACAGCATTTATTCTGCTCTCATGCTTCTTTTGCCATACCCAACTTTCACTTCCAGCATAAGTGTAGGCACTAATAGTCCTCTATAAACAGCCAAACGTGCCTTTTCAGATACATTTCGACTGTTCATAAAAGCGCGTAGAGCGCCATTCACTTTATTGCCAGCAATCGTTCTTCTTTCAATATCTCCCTCATGTGTACCATCCCTTGTAAACAAATTACCTAGATATACAAACTCTTTCACTTGCTATACTTGTTCTCCATCAATCATAATATTGCACATCGTCATGCACTCCTCCCTTTCAAATACCATTACTTTCGTCTTGCTTACATTCATTTTCATTCCTTTACTCTCAAAAGCACCATGCATAATAGTTACCATCGCCTGCAACTCTTCCGCCGATGACGCAAGTATTACTTGGTCGTCGGCATAAAGTAGACATTTGACAAGTAACTCATTCATTCTTAATCCCCATTCACAATCTTTTAAATCTTTCAAACAATTGTCCATGTATAGGTTAAAGAGCCAGGGTGACGCTACACATCCTTGTCTAACACCTTTTTCGATATTAAACCATTCTGTGTAAGTCCCACTTATCCTAAAGATCGACGTACTACAAAATTTGATTAATAAAATGAATAACTGGTGCTACATAAATAACATGTATTTAAACAGTAATAAATGCCTCCATATAAAGTTTTCCCGCAAATAGAAGTAAAGGAACACCATGTATTATTTTAATAACACAGTGTTGGAAGAGATCACCCATGTTCGTAACTTGGGCGTAGTAATTGGATAGTTCTCTGAGTTTTTAGAAGTCACTATCTACTACTACAGAGTATCAACTATGGTCAGCAAGGCGTCAAAGTTGTCTGGTTTCATTTCAAGACTAACCAAATCTTTCAAAGATATGCCCTATATATAATCCTAACAATAATATACACTCAGATAGAATGGAACGTTTTTATTTGACATTTCATTCACGAATAATAAATGTAAAGAACTTTTCCAAATGAACTCTGAAGTAGCGCAGATTAGCAGTCGTCTTCAAAAAAGTTTATAACTGTAACTTTTAATTTTAAATATTATTTATTTTTCCCACATTAGAAACAAATAAGCTTTTGTAAATTAGCCTTTGTAATAACCGTCTCATAAGCATGTTGTATTCACTGTCACAGTATGGACAAAGGCTAGAAATTTTTTGTTTCGGAAATTGTTGTATATTGTTATGTCACAACCAATTTGTGAACCTAATAAAACAAAATTCGTGTCTGCAGCATTTTTACTGAGTTTTCATGCCGACATGACGAGCAAAGATTCGAAAGCTACTAAGATCAGCTCCATTCCTTGCCTGGGAAAAGCATCTGTACTACAATCAAAGCATGGGTGTAGCCATATGTAGTATGTAGCCATAAAAGAGACATACAAATTTTAGAACGACTAGCTTATAGCTAGATTCTAGGCTTCGGTTATTATAATACCATACTGGTTTGAATTTCTATGATTAGTTCAACTTTATTATTTCCTTTTAACTTTATGTTAATGTATAGCTTTTTATTTGATTTTTATTTTTAGATGTGGTTGCCTGTAAGTAAATGAGCACAAGGAATGTCTGTAAGTTATTATTTAGATGTGAGAAATGTGTATCATTTGTCGGCGATCCAAATAAATAAATAAACAGCTACAGCTTCGCTTCCGTTTGCCGGGATAGAAAATCCATGACACTCCAGCTCATAAAATATTGCTATACAAAATATCATGACGATCCATTGCTACATAAATAGCTAACAATAATACACACACATTCTTATTTATAATATTATAAAGGATAAGAATACATACCACACTCTTCAGCGATGGACTGGTCAGTACCCTTCACAGCGCCCTCCACGTATCCGACGAGTATGATCAGAGAGTCATGGTCTATCATTACTGAGCTCACTCGCTCTAACAACATCTTCACTGTGTTGTAATATAAGTTAGTCATCACTGGCTGGCCTAATTTCTTTAAAACGCTTGACTGGAACAAGATAAATTACAGAATAAAGAAAACGTTGCAAAGGGATTTCATGTCTTAAACCTGGTGCATCTATACATCACATATAAATGGGAAGCGCCAGTTTTTGTATAAAAGGAGCCATGAGGATATGAGTTACAAGTAAGAAATTATGAAGCTAAAAGCTCTTTTGTGTGTTTAACAATCATGTGCAACATGTCATCAACTAAATAGCATATTTTATAAATGCTGGACAAATTCTAATATAATGAAAGCTCAGTGTAATGAATATACTATTGTATACTTTGCAAAATCATTACATCATAATTAAATTTGATTAAACCTAGAATGCGATTTAGGGATGATCCTGATTTTTAGTATAATAATAAGGTCTTTGTACAAGTTTTTCTAACAAAAACACCTAGACATAACATTATATAAATATTAGGGTTTTGTACAAGATGAGAGATAGATTAAAAATTATGGGCATAATTGTCGACTAACTGTAAATGTAACTAAATCCTTTTATAACTTTTCCTACAATCGAAATAATATAAAAAAGTAAAACTCACAGTAGTACGAACACACACTTCGCAGCTGACATTGGGGTTCAGAATAGTCTCCATGCCCTGTAATAACTCGGGCGCCTGCTTCATATGGTGAGAGAACTTGTTCAAGAATTCCTGCGACTTTACCGATTCTGGCAGGAATTTGGAACTTATGTGTAAGACTTTAGCGATCATTTCCTTCTGCACGGCCGGCGTGGGCGGTTTCCTATGGAGCTCGATCCATTCGGCAACTGTGCGGCGGACTACCAACTGGTGTTTCTGTAATTCTATAAACGCTTTCGTAGCGTTCTCGTCAACGTTGGACATAAGGTAGAATAATTTCTTCATGCGGATAGCCGCTGGTAAGGTATACGGCACGAGTGACGTATTAAGCAGTCTTTCCACCAGGAGTCTGTCTTCTAAAGCAGTCATATAATATCCGTGGAGGATTTTGTCTTTAATCCATTGTACTGCTTTTTCTGTCGCTGGGGGCACACTCTCTTCTGTCAAGAATTTCTTATAGATTAATGCTAAGCCCGACATAGCCTCTTTCCGAATTTTGAATTTCTTATCCAGTGTTCTCTCTCGTACAAAATGTAAGAGATCTTCCGATTCGGCAACAGCCTGGAAGTCTCTTTGTGCTGTCGCTATGATCGCCATGACGACCTCATAACGCACTTGTTCGTGGGCATCGTGCTGCCTCAGTTTTAACGTTTCTGTAATGTCTTTTCTCAAATCTGGATGATGTACTAGGAAGTGCATGCAATATTGAACGCATTTGATTCTGATTGGTACTGATATGTCGTTGAAACGGCCAAGGAAAGCCCTCCATAAGGTCGGGTATTGCTTGGCTAGCTCTGAGCCCGGTTCGGAGAACATTCTGGCAAGGAGTGCAACCCCACTGAGCCTCTCTTGGAACTGCGCCGACTTCAGCTTACACTCTAGCTGTGGTAGCGTCTGCAGTAAAATCGAGGGGCAGCATTGATATAGCTCATATATGAGTTCGTATACTTTGGTGTATATAAGAAGGCCTTTTCCTTCTTCTTTGCCGAGGATCAACACGTGGTTGAAGAACTGTAAAGTAAAATAAGATTTCATATATCAAGTTAAAGTACATTACTTATTTGAACAAACATAATTTGAGATTTCAATTACCTAATATTCGAAAATCACTACTAACATATAAACATGAGTTTAGCTATAAAAGAATTACGACTCATACATATAAAGATGGCGATGGCGTAGTGGTTAGTGTAACCGACTGCCACGCCTGAGGTCGCGGGTTCGATTCCCGCACAAGTCAAACATTTGTGTGCATGAACATGGATGTTTGTCTTGGTCTGGGTGTTTCTATGTATAAAATATATGTAATGACAAAAAAAAAGTATATATGTATGTTTATCTATCGTCTAGTACCCATAGTACAAGCTCTGCTTAGTTTGGGCTAGATGGTGTTGTGTATGTGATAGAATATTATTATAAAAAATTATAAAGATATATTACAAAATCAAATAGATTTTATAGAGGCTTCTCAGAAAAAATTTTGGTCTTTAAATTTCTGGAAATACATTTGTGTCTAGCCGTCCCTCAGCTGCAGCTTAAGACGTGTATTAAAAATTCAATGAAACCGAAACAAATACGTATATTTTACGCTGGCCAATCAATTTAAGGAAGAAATATATGGTTAAATTCGCACCGTCACCAAGTAAGAGTATTAGGTACTATAAATATCGCGTAATCCACAACTTACATTTTGTATGTAAGTTTCGAGCGTCTCACTAGTTTTGACGATAAGTTCCTTAGCTAGTGAGTAGGCATGCTTGTGGTCTCTCTTGTTGGGCTCCACGAGGTTCATCAAGATAACGTTGAGCAGCTCGTTGGAGACCACGTCGGACTCAGTGATCAGCGGGCACAGGACGTCCAGCATGAAGCATTTAACTTTTGTTGAGTGTTCCGTACTGTAAAAAAAGAACAAAGAATGAAGGCTTATGTCCGATTGTACTATTTTATCTTGAAATGTTTTTTAACCTACTTTAATAAGGAAGTGGCACTGATTTTTATTTTCGGCAACTCCCGCTCTAGTTATAATACCTGTGTCGCGGGGGACTTTACAAACATTCAAACAACGGACACAAAGAACATCCAGACTCGGAACAACCATTTGTAGATCACACGAATTTTTGTCCCGTGTGGTATTCGAACCTACAACACTCGACGCAGTGGCAGTGGCGACCACTTCTTAAGTCAATTTTAGACGTCGTTATTATCACAATATCCTTGTGAGTCTGTCTTTTTTAACCTCTGAGTCTTCTTTGAAGAGATTAATGAAAACACTATGTGGGTCTGTGTGTCTGTCTATTAGTGACAGGCATATCTCCGGAACCACTGGACCAATTGACTTGTAACTTGGTATACAGACACTTTGGGGTCATCCCTCGGTCGAGTTTGAATATGGGCCCTGTGGGTCAAAAGACCCCCGAGATACCTATAAGGTCATAAGATCAGGGGATATCCACCAACAAAGTGTTTTGGAAGTCCAAGGGATAGGCTTTTGCCCAGCAATGGGATATTACAAAAAGCTGATGGAAAAAAGGTCACATAAAGACTAAGAGGTTTAATTCTGGGTTTTTACACCTATCTCGTTTCACCTATAGTCGTGTCGTGCCAGTGACGACATGTTGTGGTTTTTAAAATATTATAATAATATGGCCAAGCCAGCTGTTCGTATGTACCACATAATAAGGCATGGCATGAAATAACGTCAGACCTAAAACACAGCTGGTATTATGTGAGTGTGTAATATATTTCTGCTGGATCTTTTATGATATAGATTTGTAAGTCTACGTTATTCTACTAATATAATAAACTAGATCTTGCCCGCGGCTTCGCTCGCATAAATGTAGATTTAGTAACAGTACTTTTCTTTGGATGAAATGTACTCTATATCCTTTTCTCTTTGAGGAAAACAGAAAAGGATATAGAGTCTGACAACGTGTAAGCAAAATTTAATAATGATCGTCTGGTAGTGAAGGCGTGCAAGCGTAACAAAAGAAACACATAAACAAACTCACTTTTGCATTTATAATATTAGTTAGGATGTGAAAATTGGTGTAGATGTTTGAATGTTTATTACTTTATCACTCTAAAATTGTTGTACGGATTCGAATGCCATTTGTCACATAGATAGATCAAATCTTAGATTAACTTATAGGATACTTTCTATCGTCTTATATGATGCCATTGGATGCACACGGACAAAGTCGCGGACAGAAACTAGTATTTAACGTAGAACTAATATGCATCCTATGGTATAATACGAAGTTCATCTGCACAGGAATTACGACAGAGGAAGTAGCTCCCCACAGAGAAAATGGCGGCTAAATAACCTTGTGTTATGTTTCTGCGATGATTAAACTTCGTAGTACTGCATAAATAGACAGGATGCTGTTTGAACTGAGAACAGTGGGCTATATTATGTCTCTTGCATTAGCGGTTCTTTTCGTTAAACTAAGAAAGCGTGCAATTAAAGAAAATATTATAAATATTTTCGGAGTCAATGGGACAGACCATGTCCGAAACACTACTCTGCGCTCCACAACACGCATAACTGACGTAGCTGTTAAATCCGCCTGGCTGAAGTGGGACTGGGCCGGACACGTCTACCGCATGCATCCAGAGAGGTGGGCACAAATTGTGACCAATTAGGTGCCAAAAGACAGTCAACGGCGACGGGGCAGACCTAAACCGAGATGGCGAGATGACCTGAACGTTTTCGAAAGGGACTGGCAAGGAATGTCTTCGGATAGAGTGATTTGGAAGTCCAAAGGAGAGGCTTTTGCCCAGCAGTGGGACATAAAAAAAAGGCTAAGAAAAAAAAATATAGTGCTTATTTTGTAGTTTGATGTAGAACCCTGGAACCACAGCACTTATTTGAAAATTCTTTTAATATTTGAAAGAAATATTATTGCAGATGGACAGCCTAACTACTATAAATGCGAATGTGATTTTGTTTGTTTCATTTTTAAGTCTTAACTTCTCAAACGGTTAGCATGCAATTTCGCATATACGTTATCAGTGGATCCAGAATAGGACATAAATATCTTTCACCTAGAAAAATATTGTTACTGAGTGATAGAAATTCGTTGACAAAAGTCTAGATTAACGCAAGCGAAGCCGCGGGTAAAAACTAATAGGCTATATTTTATGTCCAACCTATTCAAACCCGATCGAAGACGGGACGAGCTGCTAGTCCTATATATAATCAACGCTCAATATAAACAAATTATGAATACATTATGAGTACCTATATTTGAAAGACTAAATCGCAAAGCTGACGAAAAGATGATCCAACAACATGTTGACTACCCACATGAATTACGCATTACATGTATATAATTGGCACCGACGAGAGCGTAAGACATCACACTATGACTTATAATCGATATATTTTGAATTAGAATCTTATTTACGTGAACTTATTATACAAGCTTGATAGGAAAATTTGTATTATACAAGATTGAGGAAAAACCACCACATAGCAACCACCGTCTTGTTTTATTTTCCCCGTGAACATGGCTGCTGAAAAGCAACCGAAACGTCGGAGGTGTGAAGTTAAATCTAAATAGTTTTAATAATTAAATAGTAGTAAACTTTAACAGTAGTAGTGTAATAGTTTCAAAATTATGTAATAAAAGTGAGTAATAAAAGTTTAAAATAAACAACGCGTTAAAATCCACATAAAGTAAATTAATTTCAATGTATAAACATTCGCGTAAATAGAATATTCATCAATTATCTCTTGTGTGCACATTATAGGTATAAAATAGTCTCATAACCTTTTTATTTCCGCCCGAAAAATTCTGTTTTACACATTAAACGCCATGTCGTTAATAAGTGACCGCAAACGATACATTGTCTATTGTGCTACATGGTACATCCAAAGTGTTAATAAATGCTTTCACTTTGTCAAAATTTACTTTTACTTCTGGTAAGACTGTTTCCTCAAATTATTTAAATCTTTGATTTAATATGTTTGACGCCGATATTATTAAAGTTTCGTCAAAAACATCCCTAACGAGTCCAAATAGGCATGTAATCAGCATAGCTTTTAGTAGATTATGTATTACAGTAATAAATATATACATTTCATGTATAACTTCAACAAATCACAAAAAAAGATTCACAGAAATATCCCATTTCAACAAAATAAGTATATTTCAAAATTAAAATATTTTCGTGGAATATTTTAAGCGCCCCATGGGAATTTCTGTGAAGTTTGATCAAATAGTACTTATTTTATTTCTCTTTTATTACTGAAAATAGATAATATCTCTTTTTAGTAATATTCTTTTGAATGTAAAAATGAGGCTTCAATATAATTTATCAAGAATCATCATTATAAAGCGAGATCTAAGCTCAATAGCTATTCACTTTTGTATGTAAAGATAAAATGATTTTTGATCGTTATCGAAAAGTAGAGTACTATGATCCCTCATTATGTATTTATAAATGTAATTAGAATATTCATTTACAAACTTACTATCCAATCAAAGTATTATATCCACCGTTAGCTTGGCTTTTAGCTATGTATTTTTTAAATTGCCACAAATTAATATAATATCCAATTTGTTTTTTATTATAAAATATACTTGATGTATGCATGGATGAATCTCCGAAGGAGCGTGTTCATTTTAATCTACCAGTTACAACACTTTGTCTGGACCGAGAATCGAACGTCACGAGACCCAAGAGTCAGCCTATTAGAAAACAATTAAATGTTTCTAAGACAGTTCCTAAAACATTTCGAGACAATATCACAGCTATTTGATGCATATGAATGAATCGACATAATCTTACGTAGTCTAATACATTTAAGCGTCAACGTCAACGTATTTGTATACAGCCAACCTTTACATAATTTTGTCGATCGTTTTTGCATCATTGACTGGTGCGAAAACGATCGCGAACACGCGAATAAAACACGAACTTACCATCTTTTACATAAGTAACCATATCATGTGGGACCTTAATTGTGTACCGCCAGGGCAGGATTTAGGGAAGAGCATTAGAAAGAGCTGTAGCCTAAGCCTGCACAGAGGATTTCACTGAAATTACTTCGATAGATGAATTATTTTTGTTTGGTTATATCTTTATAAAAATATTTGATACACTTTATCGTTAATAAAGACCTTCAGCCTTTGAACCGTGTATGCTACCGAGTATTGTATTATAACTTGCCTAAAAACCGATAATGGATTGCTAATATCAGTTTGACAAATGACAGTATACTTAAAAGCTTAGGTCCACACACCACACTAACTTCCTACAAGAAGGTATGGTATCTGATCTTATTAAGTTTATATACAAGCGTAGGTATTCATTACAACTACACAGGTAATACAAATACGATTCTAAACTGACGAACTTGCAGTCTACGCTCAACGCCACCCGTTCGTAACTTGACGTGAATATTACTATTACTTGGGTCTTTAGTAGAAACATGATGTATTATTTCGTGTTCTGTTCATAACTAACACGATTATCAATTTGGATCCCATAATAACGTGGAATTGAAATGTGAACCGTGTAAATTCTATTAAAGATTCAACTTTTTTCAATTGGCTTCATCGACTACCGATGATTCTGCCAGCGTTACAGTGATAAGAGCAAAAACTAATAATGAATAGCTAAGTAGTTAATCAAATGTATTTAATATTGTTTTCTTTTAAATTATGTATGTATGGAGATTCAAATAAAACATTTTTCTTTCTTTCTTTTCTTTCAAATGAAAATTGACAGAAAATAATGATTTTTTTTATATTCCAGCACTGGTTCATCTTTGGGCGACAAAAATTCGATAACATTTTGCCAGATCAGAATAGGCCCCGCCCGATGCGCTTCGCAAAAAGTCTCTTAAAAAACGGATTAGACATCCAATATAGTATAAACTTACTTGACAATCTTGAACATGAGCGAGAAGAGTGCGCAGAAGATCTCTTGGCAATCTTCCAACTCAAAGCACATGTTGAATGACTTGACATACGCCAAGTTCTCTAGTAGATAGAAGTAACGCTTGAAGGCCGGGTCCTTTGGATCCCGAAGACCTTGGAGCTGATTGATCAGGAACAGGAATATTGTTTTTACCTGTAACAGAAGATTATGTTAATAATTTTACTGAGTAGTCTCGATGTTCTATTTTAGATGTTTCGTTTTCTCGATGTTTTATTTACCTAAAAAAACCGTGTAAATTATAGAAAGGGTACTGTTGAATTATATGTATTAAACACCATAGATCGATGCATGTATCCTGTAAAACACGCACTATTTTTACATCCTCCACTGATTTGTACTTTTATTGTAAAAAGAAAATAAAAACATTACGAGATAGCTATCTAACAGCTCTATACATTATATTCATTGTTGTTGACTCTTTTTTTAAAAGCGGACTTATTAAAAGGTACTACAATTGGGTAAGGTTGGTTCTTCCTTTAGAAGCGCGTAATAATTTACCATATATACGACGCCTATATAGTCTGTCAAGTCTTTGAATACTAGACATAATTAAAAATCTAGTGTCTGACGACCGGTGTGCCGCTGCGACTAAATAAGTTAACAAATAATATCATTAGCAGAGCTACACTCTATAACTAAAGCTAAGGATAGCACTTTAACAATATTGTGCGGCGTCGGTGCTGCGCAAGGCGGTAAGTGCCGACTAATCAATTTCCTTTCCTTTGACTAGCCGGAGATGTAAACTCGATTATGTCATACAAAACCGACACATAGAGTTATTATTTATTATAGTTTATCAAACGCCTACTATACTGCCGCCTTAAGGAGGATAAAAAGAGATAAACCAAATTTTTTTTTCGAAATTTTGATTTTACGTTTTGGGAATTAGTAAAAAGAAATCGCAGTATATTGAAATAAAATATGAATTATTGGCAGATACGGCTTTTTCCCTTATGACGGCAGTATAATACAACTGAGTAGGTATACGATTGTCGATAGGTATTTGATTAGATTACGAGCTATCATTGTATGGTCCCTGTCTACCACACACCATGTCAAAGAACAAATAGCAGGGTATTTTATTCATTGGGATTTCTCACTTAATTCTAGCTTCTAGCAGTTGGTACAGTCAGCAATTAGAAGCCCTTATTATTTTGCCATTTTTACTGTAAGTATATCAACTACCCTTTAACTATTTCTGTTATAACAAATTTACATATTATGTTTGTTGTAATTTTCAAAGTTATACTCAACAAAAATTTTGTGTGCACAGTCAGAAACATAAGTGTGTATCGACTTGTGTTTCTGACTGTACTCTCTGCTTCTTTTAGTCTTGCAGACTTTTACTATCGTTTTAAATTATGGCATGGCATTGATCATCAGTTTGGTCGCTGGTTCATCTATCGTCAATCTCAATAAAATAAGAGAATCACCGCCATTGTAAGGCTCTAGACAGACGGACTGCATTTCAATTGCACTCCGACTGCAAAATTGCAGTTTGAATGTAATAAGTACGACTGTAATAAAACTGCAAACCAACCGCACAGCCCAATTGCAATCGGTGTGCAGTCTGCGTGCAGTTTCAACAAATGCACCTTGACTGAGAGCTAGATGCACGATCTACGTGCAGTTTAAATGCAGTTGGTCTATAGCAACCTTAATGCAGTTGGTCCAACTGCATTTCTACTGCACACCGAGTGCAATCGGGCTGCACGGCTGGCTTGCATTTTCATTGCAGTTGTACTAGCTGCATTCATACTGCAAATTTGCAGTCGGAGTGCAGTTGCATTGCAGTCCGTCTGTCTAGATCCTTAAAGATATTTTCTTTTAAACTTTAAATCAAGGCTTTTCAAAAATAAAGATGCAATGTATTATGATATCAAACAATAGCACTGCCTGTAAAAATTAAATGACATAAAGCTTCGCTTTATGCTTCATTGCTTGTCTAAAAATATCGTACAAAATATTTACTCTACTTACTACCGAGATTGCAATATAAAAGTTTCTTCTTGTAAATATACATTTAATAGCAATCTATGATATTTTTCCAGTAAGTAGAAATCACAAGTACGCACTCAGAACCTCGTAAACAAAGTTAGCCGAGTGCACTAACTTGCGACAGCCAATTAAACTTAGCAAGTAGTCCCGTCACTCCTGCTCAGATTACCCAAGTTTCGCGTTTATATTATAAACATGCAATAAACATCAAGAGCTTTTAATCTTCTTGGCGAAATTGTGTACTTTATGATGTGACACTGTTGGGAAATAAAATAATTCCGACTTCAAACATTATTAAATGTACTGTCCAAATGTTTTTCGCAAAAGCCCGAGCTTACTTTGATGGATATCATTTAATTAACTGATATAAATGACAAGCAGCATTATTCAATTTGGTTACGTTAGAGTAAACCTTTTAATAATTATAATTACTGATATGTATACATAAATACGGGAATTAATGCGACCACGCGTCAGATTACCTTTGTGTGCCTGACGTTTTGAAAAGGTTAAACAAGCCAATTTGTAAATTTTGCGTATTCGGTATATTGTGTCGACAGTAGTGACATACAAATATTACGCTGTCTTTAATACCCTTAGTGTTAATATAATTTAAGTGTTTTGTTACGAATATTCACTACTACAACCTGTGCGTTTCTACCCCTAATCGACGTTTATCGACTTGAGCTGGAGCGGCCCCAACAACATAACTGTTTTTAAATAGGTCTGGCATTCTAACTATTGAGAGATTACTAACCTTATCAAAGAGCTGAAAAAAGCCGCATACTCAGACAAGCATATAACACTTGATACTGTGCGTAATCTGATCAGAAGTAAATCAGCAAGCAGACAAGAGCTAGAACCTCTGAATGTAACATTGACTAGTATTTTTTTTCTTTTTATACAAATTATTTCGGCCTGGTTTATTTCTTACCTGTTCCTGATCTTTATAAGGCGCCTCAGGCGCGTAGACTCTAAGCACATCCGCGATGCAGCATGCAATGAGCAGCTGCACATCTCTGGAAGGATGTGTAAGGAAAAAGTCGTCGGCCAGGTGTAGCGCCAGGGGGATGTACTGCTGGTACATGCCCTCATCTTGGCCAAGACCTTGTAGTGTGTGCGCTAGGACCTGCAACAAACGAAAAAGAATTAGAATAAGTTGCATTCATACAAATTTTTGGTGTGAGATTTACTTGGTTCCATTATAAAATCTGCTGTAACTCAAAATGTATGGATCCTTAATTATTAAGTTACCCCTCGGTAAAAAGACCACGGCCCGTTTTTACCGTCGCGCCAAACTGGTCGCGTACAAGTAAATTCAAAGAAATTGTTTCTACGACCACTTAACATCAAGTAATAGTAAACTTTGAGGTAATTCCGCCTCCCCAGTCATGGATTTTCCAAGAGCTTTTATGAACAACTTGGAGTATTTTAAAAAGGGCATAAATTTTATATTGCTGCGCCGGCAACATTTTGTTTGTAATACTAGAGGTATCTGGTGTCACAATAGGATAAAGGCTTATATCAGTACACACAATTTGTGTAACATACGATCGTCCACATTCATATCCTTCGAGAATATTCTAGGACAAGTTACAGATAGCAGCTTTACGTTGTTCACATCAAAACGAAAATCGACTTAAGTATTCCTTTTGACCTTACACGCAGTTAAATAATAAATGAACTATTATAAGGACTTACACACGAAAGGAAAAGCGCCTTTGACATTATAATTATGAAGTCAATTCAAATTATTTAACAGGTCTGTTTATGCTCATTAATTTTATAACCTTTAAGTTTTCTCTTCACTCTTGTTGTTTGAGTTAAAACAGCTTCTTTCTTTTACTTTCTTAAAAGCTAATAGAAGAAATGCTAGTCTTTACAAACCTTTAAGCATGTTTGGTTCAGGATAACTATCTCGATTTCATCATTAAAAGTGACGTATAACTGTCTCGTTAGTTACGTTTCTTAACTGTTTAGTTATGTTTGCGTACGAACGTCGGTTATAGGTTTTATTCTTGGATCAAACCATAGGCTCACCTCTGACATGTGGGTCTTAAAATGTAAATGGCGCATGAATATATCTCTTCTTACTTCTTCAGGATATACAGACTAGAGTCTATTTTATTTGTAGTATCTCCTTTAATATTTAATAATACAATTTATAAGTGTACTTATCTCGAAAAGTCACTAAAGTAAAATAACTATTTGTAGGCTAAACATAGACTACACTGACAAAAGTTACGTAGAACGGTACTGGAGTGGGAATAACAGACGGGTAAATGTAACGTGGGGTAAGACGTACTACGTAGTTCGAATTACGCGGCACAACATTGGCGATTGCGTATTTGAGGAAGTACGATTTGTCTGCAATAGACGCTATAAAGCTATCGAAACATGTGGCCTGAAAGTTTCTCGACTTCTTGTTTTCTATAATCTTATTAAATGTGCTTCACTATTCCACCGTAAATTGTGCTGCTTGTAAATCGTAATGTTGTTAATATACAGGTAAAGCAGCACATATGCACACGGATCGCCTATTGGCACCTAAGCGATAAGTTATGGACGCTTTCAAACCTAGTGGCACTGCAATAGCAGGGATAAAATAGCCTTATAATTATTAAGAGGCTGTTAATTTCCATTACATTAAAGTACTGAGCGGTTTTCAAGAATATATTTATTGGCTAGAAAAACCATTACCCAAGGATCACAAAGTAGGCTGACAGCGCTGTGCATTGCTTTCTAAATTTTACTTTGACGCTCATCCTCCTTGATCTAGACGTATTTGCTAGGAGCGGTTATCGCGACCCTTAATATGACGACCAATAAGTTAATTAACTTAATAAACGTGTGTATCATACTGACAGATATAACAATAATAATTGAAACCAACATCAACCACATATTATACTATATAAAAGCAGCAAGCGATAGATTAGTCCAATGTGTACTAATATGGGTGTATTTAGACGATGGATCATTGATAGAAAACAGTTTAATATATTGACCGTCACAATTTACCACGTAATCACATCATACAATCTAGGCCAGGTGGTCCCAGGAGATAAAATCTAGACTACGACGCGTGACCTAATAAATGAACGTGGGCGAATTAGGTAACCCGCCCATTGTACCGATATGATATACAGAGCAATTTGGAACATAGTATTAGTAATTGGAGTCTATTCATTTGAAAGGCATAATATACAGGGTTACTGGTAACTCTACGTATTCCCGGCAATAATAGATAGAGAAGCTAAAATGCAATAAATTTAACCCCCCATATGATATGTATGACGGCAATTTAACCGTTTTCGAGATATGCTGAATTTAACGATTTTTAAAAATATCCATTATTTTGGCTTTACGACATAATAAAAAAATATTGGCTCTTTGTCATGTCATGTCTTTTTACATTATTTTAATTTATAAAGAACCTAGTAATAAAGCTTAATAATTTAAAAAATAGCCATAAATGCGTAATAAACCAAAACCATGACTAAAAATGTTTTATTTTCTTCGGTTCGGTATAATAATAATATTCGATTTTGGTAAATTATGTTCGGGTACTTTGAAATAACTACACTACAACATTAAGACAACTACCTTCTTAGTCTCCCCGAGACCATGGCTGCTGAAAAGCAACCGAAACGTAAAATTAAATCTAAATAGTTGAATAATTTAAATAGCTTAAATTGAAGTAAACAGTAATTAGTAAAAGTGTTTAACAATAGTAGTTTAAAGTTTCAAAATTATGTAATCATAGTGTTTTATAAAAATAAACAACGCGGTAATATCCGTATAAAGTTTGTTTAATTTTAATCTATAACATTCGCGTAAACATAAGACAATATTATACAGGTTGACTCGTTAAACATTGTACATACTTATGAACTAGATAATTTATGGTCCGACGATGCGTAAAAATAAATTAAAATCTATGTAACCTGCAAAGAAAACCTTTATGAAAATTTGTATGAAATATCCATAAAATGTGGACACCTCGCGTTGCACACAGCTGTCGAACGTGCCGCGCTACAAAAAAAAAGGCTAATGACCTTTGATAAGCAAAGGACGGGCGGGGGTGCAAATTCGGGAGAGTGTGGGTGCGGTAGCGGGAGGCGGGGGTGGAGGTTTTGATTAGTTTTGGTATATGCGCAAGAGTGTCCGCACATTAAGTTTTTATTGGATAACTAGGTCAAATTTTAAGTACCTATTTTTTTTTACATTCGTGTCCAGAATCGAATACTGAATACCCTCCTTCAATAAGTCCAGTCTTTTACCAATCAGCCTGTATATTCGATTTCTGAAACTAAATTTATGTTTAATTATGCGAAGGAGTGAATTAAGTCTATTACTTCGTTATTGTATGTTAGGACTGAGCTAGTGAAAATTGTCAATATCTGTCTCCACCTCTAAAGTGTCCGACTATAATGTAGTCGAATAGTGTAGATACAAATTAGAATACACAGCAAATGTGCATCTTATTTTTTAAAGACATCTCCCGCACTTTGTGTATTTCCTGTGTCGCGGGGTCTGTTTCCACACGCTCGAGTTGGCATGTTATTTCCTAGTAGCATATAATTTATTTATTTATAGACGTTTTTTTATTCCATCAAATAAATAATAACACCGAGCAAACGCTTTAGGTATAACCCCTATGCCGCAAAGCCTGTGATTGCACAGCCTCCAAGTACAAATATTGAAATAACCGACTCGAGTAACATCTAAATTTTGCACAACCACGTTCCGAGAATTGTTTACATCATTCGTGGGTGCAACTACAAAATCCGAACTAATATTATAAATGCGAATGTGAGTTTGTTTATTCGTTTGATTGTTATGCTTTCACGCCTTAAGTAGTCGACCGTGAAATTTCGGATACACTGCCAGGAAAACAGAAAAGGACATAGGGTAACTTTCATCAAGAAAAAGTTCTGTTACTTGCTAACCTAACCTACATTTACGCGAGCGAAGCCACTGGCAAAATGTAGTATTATTAATAGCTGCACGTATACTTTTTTTAAGAAACTTCTGCTCTATAGATAGTCAGGCCCTCTCGCCGGGGACATAACAATATTTAAACAACAGACACAAAGGCTAGATTTTCTTTGTCTTTGTTCTTTGACTGTTGTCAAGTCCCATCTGTTGTTCCCGCATCTGTTTATTATATTTTGTATATCGACGACTGGTGCAATTCAAGCAATTCTCCAAGGCTAGTTATTCCGTCAAGAAATATTTTTAGTAGGCATAAAACAATGATTAACCCGTGTGGAGACCGAACGAATTTAAAACACTCGACCCTCTCTTCTCTACTCTACCTATAGCGCTATCCGTGCAGACATATACAATCCTGTACTCAGCTAGATTTCCTAGACGGCTGGTAAGATCATCACTTTGACCCGGTGTCTGGTTTTCAGGACATTCTCCGGCCTACAAGTGAACGTAATAAATCGTCGCGTGAACGGCTGAGATGTTAATATCGTCGCGCCGACATCATTACTCATTATTATATCGAGCGTATCTTAAGCCCTAATGATGAACGACGCTTTAGACGTATCACAGACGACCTCTTTGAATCGTACCGACAGTATTCACCCTAAGAAAAATAATTACTACGTAAAACTTTACAATGTAAAACAGAATCATGAGAATCGTATACTACAAATGTAAACACGAGCTTTCGCCGACCAGCTGACCCATTCAAGACCTCAGCATACAAATATTTATAATATGTTTACTTCTTTTTTATATTCATGATTCAATATTTCTTACAACAGCGACGTAATCTATATTAAATCAATACATGCTAAGTATGATACTACTTGAAATATTATTTAATATTAATTCACGGCAATAACGGTTTGACTGCATAGATGACGCAGCAGGCAAGGTGTTGCCTCGGCGTTGCCACCACGCTAAGTGTACGCCGGGATTCAAAATCTTAGAATCGAATCCTACGCGGGACAATAATATCTATGTGTGATCCACAAATATTTTTTTCCGGATTGAGTGAACTCTACGTTTATTAATTGTATGTTTGTAAACTCTCCCGTCGACTGCAGGGTTGAGGCATAGGGCGAGAGCAATCATTAAAAAATGCATGATACAGATTAGCTAGTCAAAATATATGAAAGACACGCTAACTCAGTTTTAGTCAAATATCACCGGACAAAAACTCCTTATTGCGAACTTTCAACTCGACACGTGTAGGCTAGAATAGGTACAAACGCGTGAATACAAGTTATCCCTCTACCGATATATTATATTCGACAGCACATAAAATGCTGAACTTGCAAAATGTGTGCGTACTTTTTCTTTTTTATTTAGTATAGACTTAAAACGCACTACGTAGGCCAGTGCCATCGTATCCTAAACATATATATATAATATGTATTACCAAGTTGTAGTTATTTTAGTTGACACGTGCGTTGGGTCAAAAGAAAATTGGCCACGGATCGTCAATGTCCAAGACTATCAGTATGCACAAACCGGTGAACATCCAAACAAGGCCGTTCAACATAATTATAGTATAGGTAGTTGAATGTTTAATCCTGTCGATTTGAGTGTTATCCAATTAGGATCGATGTAATGGCAGATGTATTACGAGTTATGCTAAACACAAATTATCGATATCTCCGTCATGGGTAGGCGATTAAACGTCTGTTTTATAGTAAAATACAAGTCAGTCTGAGGGCACAGTTTTGAGTCCCGTGTCGGGCAAAGTGTTATTAGGTTTTTCTAATAATACAATTCTCAGTAGCATCATGAAGTCTGGAATTGTGTCCGATAGTGGCAACTGAAACATAGTTGGCAAATGTGATTTTTATACAAGTCTGCCTGCCTACTCCTTTGGGAAAAGAGGCTTGAAAATGTACATATATGTATGTATTTACAGCTCTAGAATCAATGCGGGTGTAATTCATCACTGCCTACCCCTCGACGATAGACTGGCGTGAGCCTATATATTTATGAGGATTAAAAACCTTGTCTGTGAAAAATACAATAAACTCACATTTGTGAAACATTCATCTTTGTCGTCCGACTAAATGGTTAGGTAATATTTTTACTGCAATATGAGGCAGCAAAATTGTCAACTATAGTGCATTCATCTCAACATTTTATATATATTTTAAGCATCATATAAGTATCTATTGTCTATTCCTTTAACCAGCGTAGAACCTGAACGAGCGTTTTCAGCTGCTGATTGTGTTCGCAATAAATTACGAAGCAGGCTTAGAAATCAAACATTAGATGCTTTGATATTTCTGCAATTGTATTTTCGAAATTCTAAATAGCTTTTATGTGTTGTCTATTTGATTTCTTGCAAAAGTATAGCTTTTTTTGTATTGTCTATTTTCTTTTCTTACTATACTGCGATTTGTGTTGTGCAACGAATATTAAAAACATTTTTTTAGAAATTACTCATGTTTTTTTTCATTTGAGCCTAATTAGAAACCACAATGTGGTTATTACACTATGTCATAGTCTAATCCCGGGATAGCCCCGGGATAGCTGGGGGATTGAAAAACATGCTCGGGATTGTATTTTCTAGCTACTAGCAATAGGATTTGACAGAAGCTCCATAGTAGTTAAATATCTGTATGTGGTATGCCAAAGAATCAAACGATATATTATTAATATGACACTAATGGCCAGTTTCTCTATAATCAAGTACAAGTTAACCGATATATAAATGTCATGCTGTGGTTTTTTCTTGTTTAAATAAGAGTGATGGCGAGACTCATGGCTTATCGATAAATTAGTTTTTATTAATTATATTTTTAATTTAATTATATTAGGAGATTGTAAAACAGGACCTTAAAGTAAATCCAATCTATAATAAATTAATAATATACACGAAGGTAATGTATACAATATTTCTCGTATGTTTTTAATAATAAAATGTCCTAATATTTTCACAAAGTAATGATCCGTTCCTTTTTTATAAGTATTTTATACAAGGTCGCAAAGAAACATTGATAATCCTGGAGGACATTTTGTCCTTACGTAAATCCACATCATCCCAAATGTCTTGCGGAATTTTATATGTTTTTATGTACTTTGAAACAAAAAGTGTTACATAACTCGTTTGTTGTTTACGAAATATCATTAAGTAGACGCGGCGGCAGTTCGAAATGACGATGGTGAGTCGAATTGCACTAGAGTCCTTTCTACAAGGCTTACTTGTCATACAATGGTAAAAATAGATCAGAGGCATAAAGGAGCGGCATATTTTTATACTATAAAAGTGAGTAAGCAGACGTCCCGCCTGAAATGCAATGATGCATATCCCTCCGCGCGGGGGCGGGCGGAGGGATTATGTCGGACTCGCCGGGGTAAAAGAAATGTACCTCCCGGAATACCGACTAAACCTACCACGGTGTTCCTCGACAAAACCACTATCGACGGGGCCGCGCGAATCGCTTTCGCATGCGGTCGCGACCCCGCCGAGGTTACGGCCTGCCGTGTGAAACGGCAGGCCACTACACAAGAGACCTACCTAAAGGACTCACTCGAAAAATTCCCTACTGTCGCCCACCTAGAGAGGAGACGGACTCGACACAGAGGCGCGCGTGGAAACACGCACGCCGCCTCTCGGACCTGGTGCTGAACGAATGGCGGGCAGTCCCACAAAGCCCGCTACCCCCAGGTCAAACCTCAGGGTGGCTGGAGGTCATCGCGCGCCCTTCGGCGCCGGGCTCTGCGGTTGGGGAGACTGTTTAAACGCTCCCTCTCCCGCTCCGCCGCCTCCTTGATGGAAATCACTTCCTCGCAGAAGGAGGCGACGGCGTTCCATGACCTCTCACTCCGGACCATAGACTGAACTACGGCCGGGAGCGAGAGGGCAACCGATCCGACTGCCGCGATCAACTCACGGCGCTGCGATGCCCAAGCGGGGCAAACCGCCAAAGTGTGCAGCGCCGTGTCCTGTACAACTGTCGCGGCAGTCGCCGCAGTGGTGACAACCGGGCGTCTCTTGCCGGCGTATACGACACAGGAACCGGCCAAAACAACCGTGGCCAGTCAGAACCTGTGTCAGCCGGAAGGTGAGGGCGCCATGCCGCCTCTCCAGCCACTCCTCAAACACGGGACTTACCGCCACGATCGTGGCGTGCCCGAATACCCTGCGCTAACGTATAACCCTCCAAAATTGATCTGCCTATTGACCACACAGCGCCTTATTATGAAAAAGACGAATAGAAAGTAGCATTAAGCATTATTAAGTAGGTCAACCATCAATCGTATCAGATATCCTTACTTTTCTGTGGACACTATAATCCTTGACTGAATCCTTCACTACAATCCTCGCTACGGAGTTCTATCCACACACGGGACAACCGAGTCTAGGTGATTTTGTGTGAAGTTCCCTGCGACACAAAAATTATTCCTAGTGAATTGTGTTTTGTAGAGTTTGCAGGTCTCTTTACTTTTATAAGATAAATTTCTCTATAAACAGTTCACGACAAATATTAGCCTAGTTAACGCTGTCCAGACAACCGTTTGTTTGTGTACGTTGCACATAATGCAACGTAGTCCCATTGTCCATAAATAAAACATCGATGTGCAAATTGAACAACAAATTTATTCACAACTATCACACAGCGGAACTAATTATCTCACACTATATTTAGTTACAACAATAAACCGCGCGACTATCATCTAGCCCCTTGCTGACGGACGAAGCGCGACGTGTGTACTATACAGACTGCACGGTATTATGTTGTCTCCAATTTAAAATTATCCGACCTTAAGGTACATTACTAGGATAGCCAATTTTAAGGATTATATAATTTCAGAGGGGGAAAACTCATAGAAACGAGTACATTTATTTTTATTTTATAAATGGTGGCTGCCTTGTAACTTCCTAGTTCGGCTTGGGAATACCAATTTCTATCAGTAATCAGTAAAATTTTAGGATTATGACAATGAGCATGTATGACTGTTATTAGTAGATAACTATATATAAAATAATCTTTTTTACACTATGTTTACTAAAACATAGTGTAAAAAAGATTATTTTATACTCCACTAGCTTTTGCGTGGTACATACATCAATTAAAAGTAGCATGTGTCCTTCCCCAGGTTTTAAAGTATCTCTGTACCAAATTTCATCCATATCGATTGAGTGGTTTAGCCGTGAAAAGGTAACAGACAGACAGAGTTACTTTCGAATTTATAATATTAATAAGTTAGAATTAGTATTATAGATTATAAAGTACACCTACCAACATAAAATAGAATACAACACTTTTAAGAGTATGTTTGGAAATCCTATCCATTGCTTTTAATGCAAGATTATCTTCTATACAGTTTTGCCTACCGCCTTTTATGGAAATCACGATAATCAAAATGTATTGAATAATAAGCTGACGATCAAACGGGTCAAGGTAAGTTGTGAGCTACAGCTACGAATGCTTAAAACGGACCCTCTGTTATACGAAGACTGACATTTTCTGTGTAAATAATTATAATACTATCTGTCACTATGGGTCGTAGTGTGTTGTTTTATATCCAATATTATATCACAATAAAAGGGCAATTAAATCAAGCAAACTTTCTTCAGATTTGTAATGTTAAAGGAGTCTGCCCGTTACACCGTCTCATACCATGACCGTGCTAGGAACGTATCAGACACGAAAAGCAACACGATACGCCCTGCTATAGGAACTCCTGGTCGGTGACGAAACGGTCTAGTGGGCGTAGTCTTATACATTTCCTTACAAAGAATATTTTTATGCCTGACACGCTCCTAGCACGGTCATGGTATGAGACGGGGTAGTAGGCAGACTCCTTTAGTATGGAATATAATGTGAACGTAATTATATTTTATAAGGGACACTTACAGCTAAACAAGTATGGTTGTTGGAGTTTTTATATAATTATGTATAAATCACTAGTTAGATTTTCATTTATACATATAATGATGTTGAAATTGAATAAAATGTATGCTTGTAGTACTTATATGGTAAAATATAATATACCTGGTAAAATACATAGACATATCACAGCACTCATTTCCAACTGTGTTTAGAATACAAGTAACAAATTGCCAGATTCAGTTCTACAAATAAGACTTAACCCCCTAGCAGTTAACATAACCCAGTAATTTCAAACGTTCAACGATTGATATAATTATGTATGTTTTTGGATGACGACTATCGAATACGTGACTAGCTCACTTCGGAACATGGTCGACAATTATAAGACAACGTAAATGTGTCACTGGAACGTACGGTAGCCGCTATCATAATGTAATAAGCAAGTAATAATGTTTTGACAAATATGGCGACAGCGTAAGTATTTGACTAATAATTATACATTTCTAGTGACCCGCCCCTGCTTCGCACGGGTAACACAAAACCTTAACAAATTATACACCTAAACCTTCCTCATAAATCACTCGGTCTACTGGTGAAAACCGCATGAAAACCCGATCAGTATTTTTTGAGTTTACAGACAGACAGAGAGACGCAGCTGTTCTAATATGTAGTGAAATATTTTCGTGATAAAGAACAATCAATGACTGACAAGCAAATGTTGATGTTAATATGACTGTCGTTCTTGCGGCTTGCCGGCCAATTGCAGTAGTGCGAGTGTGTATGTACGAGCGGTCCGGCCGACATAAGACACGACAGTTTCTAGTTTGGGAGGTGCCGTCTATGAATTCTCACGTGTATGGATATAGGTATATGCTGATAATGACTCATTATCAAAACTTCTCAATATTAATGAGACCTTTTCCAACCTACGATTACGGTATAGTTTGAGAAAATAAGCATATGGAAGCGTATGGTATTATGTACACGTAAGTCCATAAACCGTGCGAATGTTAGCAACTGTTCGGCCTTATATTGTCAGAATCCAGTGTATGTCAGGCCTTGTATTAAACCCATTCTATCTATTTATATCAGAACTACTAATGGTCGATTCTTTAATCACCAGATAAACCTTAACCGTGGTATCAATCAGGTAATCGTTTTGACACATTTGTATAGGAATTGTGCATCTCTTAAATTAAGATAACTGGCGATTACCGATTTTGATGAATTTTTTTTATGTATGGTCAAGTGGGTTCGAGAGTGTTCTAGAGATTTTTTTTCTTATTTTCTTGTGTACAGGACAACGTCTGTCGGGACAGTTAGTCTATGATTAATTTTATATTTTTCGGCAGGTGCATTCCATGTATTCGGCAGGTCCATATGTATATCTTATGCATCCTGCATCAGCTTATCTAAACATTTTGTTTTGTTTTGTTTTATCCAAATTCAATTAATCCAAATGTTCTATTCGACTACGGCAAAGGCAAAAAAGGAAGGGTAACGTTTTTAGCAAAATTGTTATGTATGTATGTTTGTATTTACATACTTATGTTCCACCGTAACGCCTAAACTACTGAGCCCGAACTTTTGATAAATTATATGCCAATCGATTCGTTATTATGATCCGGGTGACAGCCCACATTTTAAAGGAATTACATTAAATTTTCGGATGTTATATCCAAAAAAGTACCTATTAAGTAAGTAATTCAACCTAAATACCGTGGTCCGGTATTGTCAATTACGAGAAAACATTCTAATTTTTTAGACAAATTAAACCAATGGAGTTGAAGTCAGTAAGGATAAAAAATACGCGCAATTTGAATTGAATTATAATGTTATTAAAAGACTGCGCCGAGCAAAATTTGCCAGAACAGGCGGTCACAGTTAAGTTGATAAAATCAACACTTTTTGTTTAATACAAATATAAAATATACATTTACCATAATAATGAGTGTGTCAACAATTCAGTCAAACCGCGTCTTACAATCGGCGCAGTCGTAATGTGAAAATGGCAGAAGACTTCAATAGACATAAATAAACAGAAATATTTAATCCATCAACAGACTTGTCTACCAAAAAATCAACACCCAACTTGAGACTAGCTTTTTTTTTAGTTGTGGAAAAGTTTGTGAATGATTTGCTTTTTTTTTAGTTATCTTTCTAGTAATCGGATTACAGATTTTAAATTATTATTTTATTAAGCTCTTCGTAGCTTGTCGACAATGTTTATTTGTGCATATTTCAACAAATTAGATGTTTCCTATAGTTTGTTAAAATATATGACGAATAATATATGTAATTAATAATGTGCCATGGCCCAATATTGTTACCAAGCCTAGATTGAAATCGTTTTTTGTTTGTTTATGTATTTTTTAGTTTTAAAACACAACTTGGAATAATTGCTATATTGCGGGGGACTTTAGAAACATTCAAACAACGGACACAAAGAACACCCAGACTCGAACTCGGCACTCGGAACAACTTTTTATGGATCACACGAATTTTTGTCCTGTTTGGGGATCGAACCAAGAACTCGGCGGAGCGGCGTGGCGTGGCGACCACTTAAACCACAACGCCATCCGTGCAGTCAAATAAATTAAAATCAGTAAATTAAAGTAAGCAGATACGAAGACTTAAATAAAATTGCTTAGTAATAAATAAATTTCAGAATTCCAGTAGTTTTTATGTGTGGTACAACTGGAAGGTCTGATGGTATTGACGATTAATATCTCACCAATTAATTTAAACCAAACTTAACCGGTTGCACTAAGCCAATTACAAAAGGCTAGCAACAACAGGTGATTAACAATTAAGACCTTTAATTTCAAGGTAAAAAGGACCTCGTATGTTTGTAATTATACGATTATGTACCACAATATCCTTTCGATGCTTACAAAGACGGTTAGTTAATAGAATGATTTATGATTATGTTGAGGAAACCAGCTTATGGATGAGGCCTAATGCTATGTAATACTTCACAAAAAATACTTCCAACAACAACAGGCCACTGCACAAAAAATACTTCCTCCACCGTCTCCCTGGGGGGGACAAAGACACGACACAGAGGCGCACGTGGGAACACGCACGCCGCCTCTCGGACCTGGTGCTGATCGGGTAGGGCGAGCAGGCCCACGCAGCCCACCACCCAGGTCAAAACAGCAAGCTAGCTTAAGAGTAAATAAAAACCTACATATTAAAAGAATAATTATTTTAAAAATACTTTTGGTCAATTACTTTAATCCTAATTCGTATTTTCTATTGTGCCTATCATTACGATAGTTTACTTCCTAACTTCTTAATTTCCCAAGGATTTTCTCCTTAGGCAGGATGTAAAACGTCGTATCGATGTTCTATAGCTAAGTAATACCTTACGAATTATAAAAATCTCATCGTACACTAGTTTCTTGAGTGCTTGAAGTATCCGCAACGATGACGCAGTGGGCTAAATAGTTTCTTCTCCTTTCCCAGCGTCAAGCGTACACGTGATGATCAAATCATCACGTGTAACAAAAATGTGTTATCTACAAATACATAGTTGTTTCGAGTCTGGGTAATCGTTGTGTCCGTTTTGTAAATATTGGTAAAGTCCCCCATGTCACCGGAACTGGAATCATTCCCATACCTACTTGTCTTTTAATAGAATAGCATTTATTCAATCTATTATTAATATTATAAGCTGATGAGTTTGTTTGTTTGGTTGAACGCGCTAATCTCGGAAACTACTGGTTTGATTTGAAAATTCTTTAAGTGTTGGATAGCCTATTTATCAAGTAATGCCATAGGCTATAATAACATCACGCTACGACCCACAAGGACGTAGAAACATAAACGCGAGTGAAACCGCGGGCACAGCTAGTTAATAATATATTAAGTCACAATTACTAATCTTAACTAATATTTTAAATGCTAATATGAGTTTCTTTGCTTGTTTGTTACACTTTGCGCCTTAACTGCCTACTTGACCGATCATCATGTAATTTCGGATGCACAATATCAGAGGTACAATAAAAGACATATGGACATACCATTCATCCAGTAAAAGTACTGTTTCTGAGGGATAGATATTTTTAAGAAAAATATTAGATCATTGCGAGCGAAGCCGCGTTCATAAACTAGTAGTTTTATAAATCCACTACAGGTATGCTTCTGTTTACAAATGTTTTGTTTACGCATTGTTATAACTATAAAAAACGTAAATCCTTTAATAAAAAGACGTAAACAAGACGCACCACGTCTTGTTTACGTCTTTCGTGTGAAATCGAAACATTTGTTATCTGACCCGCTAACATGCACACAATTATGAGCCAACTATTAGTAGTACAACCATTTCCTAAGTAAATTAGTGAGTATAATACTACATAATGTTAGTAATTAACAGTTATTAGACGGCACGAAGCGATCTGTCAACCTATAAACAGCCAGCGGGGATTGAAACCAGGCTTAATAGCTGTCACGAAATAAAAGTAAAGAGGCAACTTGCTGCAATAATATACACATAACTAGCCCAACTACGTCTGCTTCACTTAAAAGAGATTTCCCCGTTTTTGCAACATTTATTATTTATGCTCTGCTCCTATTATTACTATTTATTGTCGTAGCGTGATGTTATAGCCTTCCTCGATATATCGGCTATCCAACACTGAAACAATTTTTCAATTCGAACCAGTAGTTCCTGAGATTAGCGCGTTCAACTAACTAAACAAACTCTTCAGCTTTATAATATTAGTATAGATAATTATATAAGGTGTAATATTCCCGGGTAAAATTTGCTCGCGTAATTATAGAAGTTAGTAACAGTACTTTTTCCTGGATGAAAGGTAACCCTATGTCCTTTTCTGTTCCCCGGACAACGTGTATGCGAAATTTTAAGATGATCAGTCAGTACTTAAAGCGTAACAAACAAAGTAACAGTTATAGTGACCGGTACACAACTATATGACGTCACACTCTATTGCCTAGAACCTAAGAAACAACCGAAGAAAATGGTTGATATACAGACTAAGACTATACATGTACTAATGCAGGAAACGTGGTTGGACTCTGCCTCCTATCCAGGAATATACTGGCGTGAGACTATGTTTGTAAATTGCTTAGATAATGCAATAAGGGCAAACGTGACGGGCTCATTTTCATACAATTCCACGAACTTACTGTATCTCGACCTAATTATTCCATAGCTAATGGTCTTCGTCCACTTGCATTATGTTCATAAGGTTAGAGCTACACTTAAGCGATAATACTTGCAATTTCAATCGACAAAGGATCTTAGTACAGGTCATTACCGATTCTTTTAAACAGAATTAACCTTATGATCCTAAGTCAATAACTATAATTAACTATTGATCTGCAATAAAATGTTCGTCTCCAGTGAGTACTTTAGTAAAAATATTGATTGATTATTTGATAACGTATTAGACCTACACCAATACGAATGCGGTACCGCCATTCGATTCTTCACGCGGCGGCAGCATGGTGCAAGAAAATTAGGTGAACGACCTAAAAATATAAAGGTCATTGCCGTGTCGCCGGCGTGTATGAGAACATGTATGATGGACATAGAAGGTACAGAAAAAAATATTAAGAAAACCGAATAAAAGGTCATCACATTCGTCCGAGGGCTAATGGCATATCGATAGTCAATCATAAGCTTCAATAGGTCTTGGCACACCTCGGTGAGTAAGACGCATGCGGCAAACGCATTTCGTTTGCCGCTGCTGCCATTAACGCAGCGTACAACACAAACCCAAACCGTAGCAATTGCGCAATACGATTTTGATGTTTTTTTTTCTATGTGATTCAGTGTGTGCTGTTTTAGATTCACAATTGGACCTGTCAAGTGCATTCGAGTTGCAAGCCAACTTTCGGACAGGACATCGTCTGTCAGGTACGCTAGTTATAATAAAATAGTACGCGGCAATCGCAAGCATTACGTTTCACGCATAAATGAACTGAACGCCTAATCGACTGCGAATTTGCCTATTCCCTACATCTTGTAGGTCGACATTGCTGTAGGCGCTGTTCATGCCACGTCCCTTGCGCATCTCAACTCATAAGGCTAATCAGGTAACCGCCTTATTGTACTTTATACTATGCTAAATACAGTATCAGTATCGTCATAAAGCCATAGCAACGGTACCTACTCGACTCGGTTTGTAACAATCAATATAACTTTACAATGAGATTATAGCACGCGCTTATGCAACGCAGCCTGATAAGTTTTTAAAGGTCTGTTGCGATTCGTGCACATGATATTAGACAATAGGCCTTAATAGCGTTGTAATTATCCAAATGTATAAACAGTTAACCCGTGACCAAGAACCATCTCACCACCTCCTCATGGTCCTTCCCACCGTATGGGATACAGAGTATCGGGAGACCGTGACCAAGAACAGTGCAAGTAGATCGATACGTCGAAAAATATACAGGTGTCTATACCTTCATAAATATATTGAACCTGTGACCACAAGTGACGCGAGTCGGTCTAAACGTCGGGAAATAGATATATATATATATATATATATATATATATATATATATATATATAATGCGAAAAGAAGGGAACCCTAGATATATACTTACCACCGCGATAAAGATCCGTTCTGTAATATAGTATTAAGAGTTTAGAGGGTTGCTCCACGAACAACAGCGAACATAATAAACAACGTTCGATCCCGCTCGGAACTAATGGTTGTATGACAGCTAATATTTAATAACTAATTCAATACTGTTATTTGCGCACTAACAAATATAGACCCTTTATTAATGCGATACAGATCTAGAGACATTCAAAGCAGTTTTCTTTGAATCTTCGTGCTTAAGATTTCCAAGAAATTTTCTCAAATCTGAAGCACGTGTATTTGCTTGTAAAGATATTTAACGGTACAGATATTTATGTATGCGTATTGGAAACCGGCTTTTATTTAATACTAGTTTTTACCAACGGCTTCGCCCGCTTGGATCCCACGGGGACGCATTATCCGATATTTTAATAGACACGGTCTATCTTTGTGCCCAGTTTTATCTAAATACAGTTAACGGTTTAAACGTGATTGAGTAACAAACATCGGAATATACGAACATTACACATTTATATCAAGTAGGAAGGTAAGAGTAGCACAACCAAAATAACAAACAAACAAACGTCCTGTCTCACCGTGACCGCTTATCGTAACCACAATACCACCACCAGTTCCAAAAAAGGAATCGTTTCACTGCAAGCATAACGAACTTACCCTAGTATCACGTTTATTTTTATTTGGTTTTACACCTTCCTAAAGACGAAAAAGCAGGGTGGACAATTGCACACGAATTTATCTGCAAAAAGCACTGTACAAAAGTGTGAGCGCTGTGTTTTTATCCACGTGAAGTACGTATCGCGTTGCACACAACATCATACAAATGAAACATTGTCCATCACTAGTTTCTAGAAAGCTTATTCACCGCAGGAGAACAAAACGAGTTTATTAAGCTGATATCAGCGTGCCTGTATGCGTAACTTTATAATAAAAACTAGAACTTTCATATAAGCCCAACAGCTCGGCTTACCTTACTCAAAATGCTGAATCTAAATAGTTTATTGCATTTAATCTAGCACTAGCGTGCCTTCAGTGTACATTGGTAAGCTTATCCACGACATTTAAATGAAACATAAAAATAAAAATGGAGAAATGGATACTGTTGAAAATCAAATATCGGGCCTGCCTTATACTGAAGCTTTAGGCACGCTATGTGTAGAACATTTCAAATACGACTCTTTCAATATACTGTAGGTACTCCAAATATATTAATGTATAAATACTCGAGCCCAGCCCAGCATTAATCAATCAATCTATCGCAACTTTAGTTACCCCGGGATATAAGCCTGTCCTATTTTACGTCACAACGCTCTGTCTTCGACTTTCGCATCGAGCCCACTGATACTACAACAAATAATTTCTGGCCCGATATTTGGCGCCTTACAAAAGCGTTTTAATAAGAATCACCAGCTATAGCTAACCGTTATTAAGAGAGGTCTATTAACTACTTAATTAAAGAGTTATGGTCAAAACGTATCATCGTCCTATCTAACGTCCCATTCAATAGGTAAGGGCTTGGTACCATAGCTCAGTGTCTATCGCGTCAAGTGAAATAAAAACTAGGTCATGCCGCGGCCGACCCGATTGCAGAACAGTTCATATAAAAGACTCAATCCTTTTCAGCTTCATTGACAATCAAAGACTTTTATTTTTAGAATGCAACGCCCGTGCTTTGTATTTTTATGCTCCTATAGAGTTCTGCTATCACGAGCAAGAGCATCAACTCAAGCCTAGCATTGAAGCTTTGCTCTCAACAAAGCTTAAATACTAGGCTTTAAATATGTAAATTATTATACACAGCTAAGTAAGGCGATTTTTGGATAAATCACTTTTTATGAAACTAAGGGTTTGAGACAAGAGTAGCGATAGCTCAGTGGGGACACCAACAGACTGCAATGCAGAGGGTCTCGGGTTCGAACCCACGTCGCGCACCTCTGACTTTCGAAAGTTATATGACTTTTCGAAATGATGTGCGTATTGATTGACAATTATCGCCTGCTCCGTGCCTCGGAGAGCACGTTAAGCCGTCGGTCCCAGCTGCTATGAACATCAATGGGAGTCGGTATTGGGGAAGTCGACACAAAAGATCCCACTGGGTCAAAGTATCGCCGGTCTGTACTGACTGGCCCCCACACAAGATAAGATAAGAAGGGTTTGAGATGATTTGTCTGACGACGATTGAGTTGCTCGCGAGTATAGTATCCCGAGGTTTACATATTTGTTTTGATAGCAAATTTTCTATAACATGCATCACATTGATATAAACTAGAAGGGATAAGTAGAAGTAGAACATGACCACTTTTATTTAGCTATGAATAGGTCTTGTTATAGTCTGTTTCAAATACGAAGTTCCATTTGACAGATGATTGTTGAACAGCAATAGTGACGAAATCGTTTTAATCGACACAGCACGAAATCGATTGCCGATTAACTTTACAAACAAACTGTACTTGTGGTCTTAGAATCGAAACAAAAATGAAATAAATAAAACAAAACAAATAGCAGTTAAACCAACTTTGACATATCGAAAGAATAGTTCTATCAATGTTATTTATACCGTGTTTATTTGTAAAACTACGAGATATTTAAAACTATAAGTCCAATATTGAATCTTCAAATCCATTTTTTTATAAAGGCAATAATTAAGGGTTTTTAGAATGGGATTTATGGTACGTTGCAACTTAATAATAATTGATACCAAATACTTTACAAAAGTATTTCTCGGATAATTGTTTTTAGTTCGAGTTAATTCGATTTTATCCAATTCATATTGTCGCGTCACTATGACTGAAAGTAAAAAAATACCATAGTGCGTAACCATGGTATTGTAGTAAAATGTTATTTTATTTTGATGTTTAAATTATTTACCATGACCAATATCAATGGAAATGAATAGTTCATTATGTTTGGAACCAATTAGCTCATACTTTGTATAGATTCTAATTATTTTTAAATACATAGTCTTTAGTACTATAAGTAATAATTGTTTATTTTACCATTTTATATGAAATTTGCAGAGTTACGTGTTATGAAGTGTCAAAAGGGACTTCGTATTTGAAAGAGACTATAATAAAGGTTTGCGGTTGATCTAATTTGTCTAACTTCAAGCACATAAGTAGATATAGATAGACAGAACGATAACGCTGTTTTGTTTGTTCAATTGGATGAGTGGAAACGCTAGCGCGAACCGAGGCGTATGGGTGCCATTACCAACATTTCAGAGTCAAAGAATAGCGGTTAAAAGACAAGAACTTTGCATATCATCGAAGAATTCGATTATACGCCAAAACCCCTTTTCATTAATCGATGCAATATGAATATAATGCATACATGGTTTATTAGTAAATATTCTGAGAATATTTCTGCCGTCCACCTATTACTTATTTATTTATTGACGATTCAAATGATAGTATTTTAAAGGTAGACAGACGACGACGACTGTGAAGGGTTAGTAAAAGGTGGCCTTGACACTCCGAAGGGTGCTACAGCACCCTAAAATTATAAATAAAAATTGTCTGCGCCGTGCTGCACTGTCGATGATTTTGAGTTGTCGCCGCATTCGCGCAAGCGTATAGATGTCTAACGAATGTCGCATATACGTCATTTTAAAATATATTTGGCGTTCATAATTGTCTATAATATATGTACCGAGTTATATAATTACGGCGGATGGCAACTACAAAACATACATTTCCATATACACTAACTGCATGTAATGGCGACTGGCGAATATTATACAATAAAAAAAATAAAGTGGGTCAGCACTTTATAAATATGTATTCTGCTTGTCCAATGTCCATGCCACAGTTACTCTTGGACACTTTATAAATAAAACGTGTTTATTTTGGCACTTTTACGTGGAACTATGTTTATATTTAGCTTGTCTTTTTATCTATTTTAGTCACTTTTACAATGAGTGACGAGGTTTTGTGGGAATATAAGCTCGTCTCATATCCATAATGATATTATAAATGCAAAAGTGACCGCAGTACTACTACGGTATAGGTAAAGCTAATTCATAGTTTGCTAACGATCGTACACTAAGACTATCCTGCGGGATTTGTGGTTTGAGACGGGCGAGGAATTCCCTTTGATCACTTATTTATTTTGGTTTGCTAAATGTAAGAGTTATAAATGTTACAATATATATGCCTAGCACAATAAGATTTAAGGAAAAGTTACGGCCAATTAAAAAGGTTTTTATTGTTAAGTGCAAAAAGTGTTGTGTGCGATAAGGATACCTAGATAAAGACAAAAATTCAATTTAATATAAAAATAATATTGTCGTTCCTGACTTTCTTTTGATTGGTCGGTACGATCATTTGTTAACATTCATTAAAACTGCATTGGCTAGCTAGATTGTGCTATGGCTGATATTATAATATTTAAAGTAGCCGACTGTTTACTTTCTGCATAGGTATTAACTTTTGTAACGAATTTAAAGTAATTAGCTATGGACAATAGTACAAATAAAAAGATTATCTTCCTCACTTCTTTAATAAAGACTGCTTCTGCTAGTTATTCAATAAATCACTCACTTATGAAATAAATAACCTAGTCCGTTTGTTGGTGTACTAGAGAGTGCAATCGCAACTACGGCGCCGTTCATAAAGTACGTATACACTAACAACGTGGCTAACGTAACCTATATGCCGACAGGAGATTTTACGAGAAATAGGATAAAGTCGGCTATGATTTTGCTGTCTACTATGAGCATCCCATGGTATGTGCTACGGTAGTAGAAGATAGAGTAATACGTAAGAGGACGTATCAGATCCTCTTACAGACTAGAGAAAGAGTAGTAGCACTGTTACTACGCTTTACTGAGTGAGTAAGAGTGCCGCAGACTCACATCTCTTCTAAAACTTTCCTATCAACCCATCTTTAATGAATAATCTATCTATAATATCGAACGGCGGCGCGCGAGTAGAATACCTTGCGTTAATCTTCTAGTTTACTCTTGACATGTCTTAAGTCTCAAGGAATACTAGTCATAATTAAAAATCTATTGTGTCTGGCCGCCGGTGCGCAAATCAATAGGTTAAGTTCCTATAGTCTACGTTGTTCTACCCCTCTCGCCACCTCATACAGCTGCTTTTTTTTCATACCAACATTACTCGAAACAAGTTGAGAGGAAAGTAGAAACTTGGCGCAAGTTGTACCACTGGTATAACATGCGTAGGTAGATGTAGACAATCTCTTACTACCAAGAGGATGGTAAGCCTAAATTCCTGCTTGGTAAGAAGAAACAGAAAAATAACTGGTTGTTCCGAATCCGTATGTTAATTTTGTCCGTTGCTTGATAGTAAAGTCACCCGCTAAAGGAATTACACATAGTGTGGACTAGACCTTTTTTAGGCAAACTACTGAGTTTTCCTAAATATTCGAGGAATTAAGAATATTTAGTTTTTGTCCCATTAGAGAAAGCTGTATCTGTCTAACCCTTTAGAAATCGACAAGAGTGATAGTATGATATGAAAACAAGTCCAGTATATTAAGGGCATCAAAACAGTTTACACAAATGCTTCTACACACCACCTGTGCAATGCAATTGCGTTGAAACATCAAGAGCGAATGTGCCATGTGATAAACCAGCTGGTATGATGTTCGCCGGATGTCTTGATTTTTAGAATTCAAATAACCTGTTTCACTTTTCACCGAGCCTTTTGATATTATTCGAGAACAGATGCAATGAAATGTAATGTATTTATTTACGTAAAATATGTATACAAATAGTTGTTTTAAGTTATATCGCCTTAGGATACTAACCATTTGGTGGATGGCATGCAAATACGATGTAGAGATAATTATAATATATTATTGTTGATGTCACGTCCTTTAGGATACTTCTTTATATAATGAAATTATAATTGAATATATTTGCAAATATTATTTTTCAATTATAAACAAAATGAAGCGCATACATTAAATAAATTCAATTAAATATTGATATTAAATTACTATAAACGGAATTTATCGCAGTTAATGTTGTTTACAATATTTAATTAATATAATTTTGTAGTTATGTTTCACCCGATGTTTCATACTTAATACTATTTTTGTAGTTCTGAGTCATCTGGTGCTATGACCTAACTTTGCACTTTTATTTGCGGTCGTTCCTGAGGTTCCTGAGTCGGGCAAAGAGTTACTGCATTTTTCTGTAAGAATATTATTAGTAGCTAATGAAACTGTCACAAAGAAACAGTGATATGATGACATGGACACTGAAAACAGTTGACGAAAAGCGGTTATACACCTCTGCCTACTCCCTCGGGATATAGGCTTAAGATTACTGTGAACTGCGATTTCGAACGCTGTACGTATAATAATATGTTTGTAGATGCATTCAAGTCGCAGATCATTTTGTTACTTGAGCTGTCATTGGCCTCTTGGGCTTAGGTTGCGTGAGATTCTGAACTCGTTTAGATCAGTGTAATACACATTTTCTTACCGCTTCGCATATACAAGGGTCTATATATCTAAATTCTTCATAAACTTTATGCGACATAAACCCTAGTAATTCGAAATAACTTACCAACAATTGATTACGCACCTTTTACGTTTTTATACCACTAAGATGGCAAACATTACACAATTATACAGCCTGCCTAATGGTAACTACCTGTTTGAAGGGTAATGCAAACAAAACTACTAAAGAGACCTATTGCTAAAGCTACAATACTACAATAAAACACGTTACGATATACTCGAATCCACACCTTGCACAAGGCATATAATCGACACCTGTTTGTATTTAAACTGAGGTGGCTGTGTCAAATTTAATTGGATGTTTTAATTAAGGTGATGTTTTATAAAATGCTATGCCGATGTCACATATCTTAAATGTGAAGGTGCCATTAAAATATAATACAGACAATTAAACTTTTAATGGGAATAGGCTGTTGCCCGCTACATCGTGAAGTAGTGTAAGGCCTACTGTCCACGCAGAGTAGCTTTAGAAACGCACGTATATATCTACTATTGATATTTCTTTCTATGTCCAGATGTGTGGCGTATAAATGGCGACTTCGACTGTCTTAGCAAGTTAAATTAATGTATTTATCAATGAACGACATTGTCACAAATGACAGAAAATGTATGCTTACAATACACTTCTTGGACCAAGTTTAGTATACCAGATTGCATAAGCTTCACTACCTATTGTATAAGGTCATGCATGCAGTTACGCAAACGTGGAGAGCAGGCCTAGCCAAGTCTTTTTCTCGGGCAAGCTCTTATAATGTATCTCTATTGAACCACTAGATCGATTGAGCTTGGGATATCAACAGTAAATAACAATCAATTCTATATTTCAAGCGATGGTAGCCCAATGAACTAACCTTCGAGAGGTCATGAGTTCGAATCCCACCCATTGCACTACCCACAGAACCCATTCTCAACACAAGTATATTATATAATATTACAATGTGCAACACAAATAACAAGTATCTTTAAAAAAAATATCTGTTCGGTACTTCATACGTTTAAGGACTCATTTATCAATATTTTACATATTTCCCATTTATGATACCAATAATAATATGGATATCAACTTAATTTATATTACTTTTCCTGCCTCGTCGGTCCAGCAACGTAGGTCCAATGCGCAATTGTGCATCTGCCAATTATAGTGAGGTATGATTTCTGAATCGAGTTATATCTCGACACGAAATTCTCAGTAGCGCTGCGATGCCTTGTATCCGTGTCAGATCAATATCAATGTATTTAATATTCGTAAAGCTCGTCAGTATTTCTGCGTAAATAGTAGAACCAACGTAGGGCGTTAATGTTTGCCCAAAGAACAATACACTACACTATTTAAAAAAATTGGTAAACCCACAACTAATCAGGTATACCTAACAGAATGATTGTGAGTAACATAGTTAAGATCAATAAAAAGCTGCAAATGCTGAAAGTCTTTGATGTATCATGAAAGACTTTCAGCATTTTGACCACTAACCTGCTCATAAAAATCGGTATAGGTTGTTGTATCAAGCATAAATAGGAAGGATAGAGAGAAAGTTACTTTCGAAATTATAATAGTTTAAGCGCTACATTGGAATATAAGTAAATTACTTTGTCATAGTATGGTGGAAACATAGAAAAATCCGTAGAAATAAAAATATACCTGTCACATGAATATGATATCCCTATTATTTTATATTGAATGAATATTCAATATAAAAAAAATAAGGAAGCTTTAAACAAAGTGTGTAATATAAGCGTTAATTATGAACCATTGATTAAAATGTAGATAACGGCGTGGGCCCGTTTATTAATACGGGTAGCGCATTCCAGAAACGCTTACGAGGAAAGGAATTACAAAAAGAATCACGAATACAGCGATATTTTGAGTTTTAAATTGTATGTTATTACACATATTATTACTGTTTACCATGAAGAAATTGTATGATTTGTGAGTACATTGTATTATTAAAGCAGGAGTTTTTTCAATTGTTAAAACATCGGTCTCAAACAAGGATCTAGAAATAACTCGTCCTCTCTTTCAACTGTCAAATATTTCGAGATAGAAAACTGAATCACGAATTGATCAAGCCTTTGTAAAAAGTGAAAAGATGGTGTCAATGGAGACCGAAAACTTCTGTCTGTCAAACATTGGAAAAGCTCTATCTTTTGACTCTTAAGGTGGCTCTCTACAAAGTGGCTATTAGCCGCCTTGTAACACATGTGCCTACTACTATTTTATGTAATAATGTGTGTATAGATTACACATAGTGTTTGCTATAACATAACAAACATTATACAGTTAAAGAGTTTGTATGTTTGACAGCACTAAACTAAAGAACTATTAGCTCCATTTGAAGTCTTTTTGCGATAGGCAGCCCTCCATTGAAGCAGGTTTACTATTTCCTAAGATTGCCAGTTAATATATAGAAATAACACTATATATTACACGAATAAGGCCCTGAAAAGAGGTCTAGTCTACATGTGTAACAGATATGTTTGAATACATTCGCCAGTTTAAATCTGCTACTTAGCAACAAAAAGGCGAACAAGCGCGACCTCAGCCTATTTGGCAAAATTTTTATAAAGGTTTAGCATACACCGTCAAGGCAAAGGAAACATTTTTAACCAAGCTTCAAGTTTGTAGACTTTAGTTCAGTTATGGAAGTTTCGCGATGAGTTAATGGTAATAGCTTTCCTTCTTTACTTTGTAACTGTGAAATATCTCGTAGGAGAACATTATTTTATCTAAACAGACATCTCTGTACTAAGTATAATATTTTAAGTAGCAAATGGTTAACACATTTGATATGGATTAGATTACTTTTATTTCTGACAGCGACCTACCAGGCGCTTATTTGTAAGTTAACACGTAGATTTGTTGACTTGGTGCCTAGATGCAGACTTAGACTCCAGGCTGTATATGCCTAAAGAGTAAGACAAATGTGTCTTTATCTCACTTTATGTCAGCAATGTTTAAAATGTCACGTAGACGAGGCTAGGTAGAAGGACTAATGCCAAGGCAGGAATGGACGCTAGGCTATTGTCCTTTACCAAACACATTTCCAGACGATGATAGGTATTACTGATAATTTCTCGACAGAAAACTCAACACCTAGTTCGTGCAAAGTGTTATTGTAAACCAAAGCTGCAGCTAGATTGCTCGCAACCCTGTAGCTTATGTAACTGGACTGAAAAAGTATAAAATGTAGTTTAGTAGTTGTCACCTTAGTTTGTTTATAAGTATAAAAATGTGTAGGTAAGCTGTACATAATTGACAGATGGTTTCTAGGCATCCATTCTAGGTATCCAAGTTTTGTGATAAATGAGTCAATGATATTTAAGTTATGTAAATAGTTATACAAAAAGTAGGGCGCAGCAGTCTTCGCTAGAACCTTGAACAATCCTACTAGAAAATTATTTAGACATACTACATAGGATCGCAGCCAAATATTTGAGCGTTGTGCTTCTACGGAGGCTAATGTTTAAGAGCTCTTCGAGGAGGCACTGTTCTATCAACAGTAGAAGTTGTCTTCGTTGCGCTGGCAACGCAGCTAGCTACTTCAATTAGAAAGGTCGTCAATGCGTTATTTAAAACTCTTGTGTGGCAACAGTTTAGGGACGCAGTTTTAGATACTTGTTTGCTTCTTTGTTATGTAAAGTAAACAAAATATATACAATACAGTCAATTAACACATGTTTATCCGAGGTAGAGAGGCTTCAGATTTATACTCGCTACGATCCTGCATTTCTCTTTTGCTTCATTAATGGACTTTTTCAAAGCAATACTGAAATAGTGGTTCGATATTGTAAACCCACACTATCTTTCTACTACTTTAAATAAGAGCGAAGGCATAACATTTATCTTATAGATAACTGTTACTTGACGGTTGCAAAACAGTAGCTACCAGCTTGCTCTCAAGTATCAGTAGTACTCTTGACGCAGACTTTCTACAAAATCGATTGACAAATCCTACGCCTTCAACTGTCCCATACACAGTCGCTTTACTAACACCATCAATCATTTTTCTTTCATCCTTTCAACATTAAAAATATATTAAATAATCAGTAATATATCACGAAAATATTAGAAAACAGACCGCATAATGCATGAGAAAGCAACCATCAAAGGTTTGCGGTTATCATTCACGACTGTAAGCTTTCAAATGTACAGCCAGCAGTATTGTGAGGAGACCGCAAATGTGTGAATACAAACCTCCCAGCCGTCCGTATTGTGAAGTAAAACTTAGTTTTGCTACATACAAATATCACGTACTGACTGTGAGACAATATGATACTATATAGATTTCAGTCCGCGGCTTCTCCTACATGAACCCCACGCCCACGACAAAGTATCTTATGTGTAAATCCAGGGCGCAGTCTATCAGTATACCAGGTATCATCCAAATCCGTTTTCATTGTTCTCTTTTATAATATTAGTAGGATAGTTTCGGTTAAATTATTTCTAGTAATAGTCATAGCATATAGAAAAGTCAGAATTCGTATTGATTAGGGCAAAGTGTAGTTCGCCTAAGAGACTCCTACTGTTGCGACCCCGCGTCATGTATTAATAGTTAATTAAAAATTAATAACTTAAAGCGTTATAATTATATTGACTTATATTAGTATAAAGGACTTATATCATATCTATGATTGCCTACGAGACGTACACCTGAAAGTCTACCATGATTTGTGACGCATGACTTTATCGCTTTTATACACTTGGACACACTGGGACTTTGGGTGCAGAAGGCGGCTCGATCGAGTCGTTGCTTACACAAAAGCGATTGCCGCCTTCAGCTTGCCTTGAACTTGGTCGACTTCGAACCGAGTCGTCAAACGATTTAGAGGTTAGCCATGTTCGTTGGAAGACTTCAGCTGCACGCCAAAATCGTCCTGTAGAGTAAGTGAGCAATTAGACATTTGATCGTTGGCACATCTCGGCATACAGGAAATTAGGTTTAAAGAACTTTATTTCCTCAAGAACATTACAGTTCACTTATGAGCATAGTATGTATAGATACTTATTAAACGCGATATAACAATAGTTTGACCGTAGGTAAGTAAAGAGATGGGTAATTACTCAGAAAAGAAATGGTGGCTAGTAGTATTAAAATTTGTTTAATATTTTCACTATTAGTGAAACAGTATTCTCGAATGGTTTTTGTATTTATATATTTAATTTCAGCATTGTGGATAGTTAGGTAAGATAAGATGTAAATTTATATGGAGCTGTCGTGTTTGTGTTTTATATTGGTTTTGTTTTGAATTGTGTTACTTTTATATGTTTATTTATATATTATATTTCAAATACATGTTGTTTTAATTTTGTTTTGAATAGAGACATACTTTCGAACATTTTTATTTTATTTGGTAGTTTATTGTATCTCTTGACCCCATCGTATAAAATGCTTCTTTTACCATACTCAGTTCTTGGCGTAGTAAGTGTTAGGTTGTTTGTATTTCTTAGGTGGTGTGTGTACTTGCGTTTGGTAAGAGAAGTTTGCGTCTGAATGCGCCCGTCTAACATTTTTTTTATTAACATTCATATGTTTTATTGACAATAACATGCATATGTTATATATGAATTAGTAATCATTATTTATCATCACGACTATTTTTTTATAAACCGAATACGCCCGTTGTATCTTTATCTATGATGTTGTAATTGTTAACACAATACAGAGACGGCATACCAGCATGCAGACTGTGTTCTAGCCTGCCAACATGGTTGTATAAAGAACCCCTTTCGCCGTCGCACTGGCAGCGCAGGTCCCTTCTTTAAGTATCGACAATGGTGTCAATTCTGTTGTCACAAAATTCTCTTATCTTAGCTAAAAATCTATAAATTTTAATTTAGTCCTGTCACTTTTAGCGATTTCAGAATACAAAATGTCGTTTAACAGGACTAATCTAAATTTTAGAGTTTTTTAGCTAAGATAAGAGAATTTTGTGACAACAGAATTGGCACCAATGTGCACTTAACTCTTATGATGATGCAAGCATCTATTGGCTATTGTATCAATAAAGTACAAAACATTTGTTTATTTGATCATAATCAATAGTGTGATTATAACTTAATTAAAATCACACTATTGAAAATTTCGTCGATTTAAACAAAACTGCAACAGAACAGTGACCAATAACAGATGTTGTTTTATAGTAATTTTTATATTTCCATTTATCATATTGTGGACAATACTTTTAAATACCTCCGATGACATTGAGTGGTTTCGTATTGATAAATCATAGAAATATATTTAGTGTCCAGTTCATGTAATTCCTACTAACTGCCACCGGCGGTTTTGATCGCATCGCATATCGAAATATTCGCGCTTTATAAAAACTAACCAGAGGGCCGCGAAATATAAGCTCTCAGGGGAAACGCTCAACGCGTTTATTGCGTCGTACATATGAATCTGACGCTATAGGCCTACCCTCGACGCGTTAAGCGTGTGTTTTGTGGCTTCCACTTACTATTACCCGCGACTTCGTCCGCTTTGCTACAAGATATGTATGACGTATGTTTTTGCTTGTAAAACAAGCTATTTCCACAGGAGAACAAGTATAGCAGTAGCTGAGAAAATGGGATAAACGGACTTGCTTTCGCATATATTATAATATTAGTATGGTCATAGTTATTTAATTACGAATATTTAGCATTCCGTACTCAAAATAACAAGTGACATTGAGGAGCGTACCATTTCTGTTAGATGGACAGACAACAGGCGGCATGCTTGTCATTTTTAGTGAGTATTACAAGATGATTAAAAGGTACCTACAGTTAAAATAAGATTAGATTATGAAACCCAACCCAACAGCTACAACTCTATTTTTAGCGACACATAACTTGACAATTTTAACGTTATTTGACACTTGTTACTATTTTTACACATACATATAAAATGAATTGAAACTGACTATTTAGAGCCGTTTGAAACCAAAACTATGTTTTTAGAATGATGTCTATCTATTTCTTCCAATATCACAATTTGGTTACCTCAATGCCCGGAGTTTAATTTAAGAACTAACCCAAGTAGGAATAGAATTATGTAGATGTACATAGTTCTAAACCGTACTTAACGGCATTAGGTGTAACTTGGTTTAGTTCTCCTGATAGATATGAAGCCTAGTGTGATCCACTCAAAAGGCGTCACGTGCAAACAATAAATCACCTTAACGAAATCGCGGACAAAGACTACTGAAATATATAAATATGTCCACAATATTCTCACATCTTCCTAGCTAAGAAAGCCAGCGGTCTCCCAAATGTGACACCGCACACCTGTTCACAGCGCTAAACAATAAATACCGGAGAGACATTCGATATCTGTCAACGTCAACTTATTACGATGACGTTGTACGTTCCAATACAGCACCTCACTGATAAAACTATTCACTGAAGTTCAGTATTATGACGACTTCGATGTTCTGTGTGGCGACGACGTCGACAAAACATACAATAATAATGTATAGTACATGTTTATGTTTATTGCAAAAGAAAAACAATACTGTATAATGTGTGTGGTGTATTTTGTGTTCCGTGGCATACGTTTCTGATCGATGTTTAGGTTGCGGTTTCGATTCCTAGATCGTCGAAGAGTTATTGGGTTTTTCTAAGGAAATTCTCAGTAGCATCTTGGTTACACACAATATTTTCGGTAACAAATTCGCCGCTTTTATGTGAGACCTGCAAACGTGCCTAGCAAAATGTGGGTACCACCTCCTCCTACTCCTTTAGATAAAGGAACTTTGTACGATGTTGCAAGATTCCTTGTATGTACCCGTTAATTATTACTTTATTTCGCGATGGAGTCAATGAAGCAAACGGCCCACCTGATGAAAAGTGGTCATTGTAAGCTATGAAAATTTAATAATGTCTAAAGCAATTTCTCGGCACAAAAGCTACTTATTGTATTATATCTCATATTTCGTTTTATATGAAAATGTTGAGAATAATATACGGCAAACTCGTGGAATAACGTTTCTGATATATGGCGCCATCATGCGTAAATCCGTTCATCGGCAGGTTAAACAAAATTGAATTATAATTATTTCATTGCATACAGGCAATTTTATAATTATATTTGCTTGCACCGATGTTGACTTAATGGAATTAAAAAATACTGCTTCACTTTGTATAGCAGTCTAAAAGTAGTACTACAGTTTTAGACTGCTATACAATGAGATGAAGTAGGTGATAGATTTGCCCCTTATACAAGTATTTGACACACCTCGGTCTAACCATACCTGTGAAGAATACAGACATAAAAATTGGTAGGTTTGCGTTTGTATAACATCTGTTACTAGTACTACTGTTCCTATATAACATAGGTTATGTTTAAAATCTATAACACGCGAGCAAAGCCGTAAAAGCCAGTGTTACACAAAATAACAAATATACATAAGAGTTATTAATTTGTATCTATTCGTACCGGAATATCGGATGCCTCCGATCTCAAAACATAGCAAACGCTGTAATATCGGTTATCAGCGAGAATACCCCTATATTATATTAATACGAGTAATATCAATATCATTTCCACTTACGAGTATATAATTACGCTTCCAACTAACTTCACTATAATCAAATCAATTACGGACGCGTGGGAGTGCCATAAACAAACTTTGTATAATTTTATTTATACAAGTCGAACTTTTATGAACGGTAAACAATATTTAGATAGCTTATTTTATTTAAAGCATATTTGCATTATTTATGGTCGAGTAAGGTATATTTACGTGACGAAGGTCTACATTTGGCATCTACGTATTCCCTAGACAATACCCTAGAAAAAGGTTGTACCTTTAAAGTCTGGATATAAAAAGGGAAAGAATCATAGGTTTAATATATCAGAGGGACGGATAAAGCTCTTTAAATTCGCCTCAGCAAGCTTGCAGATAAAAAATGTGCGAATAGCTTACGTGAGATAATGCAAAGATAAAATGTATAAAGCCAGCTAAGGAAAGCTTCTATCTTCTGGCTGCAGATAGGATTACTTTACATTTAATGTCATTGAGACCACATAAGTATACAAACGGTATAGGCAACTATTTGATATGTTTACATAAAAATATGTCACACACATGTATTGCAATATAAATGCATTGTATGATTATGTTGCGTGTATGCTAAATATAGCAGTATAGGTTTATAGTGGTGACCAATAGACTGGTATGCCCAAGAACCTTACCACCATTACTTAAAGCATTGCATGCGCAAGAAAGCGTGCATTACAGAGTGAAAAGCTTAGTCTGCTTTAACGCTGAAGAAAAACATCGTGAGGAAACTTGCATATCTGTGACTTCATCGTAATGTTCTCAAAGATGGGGAAGTCTGCTAACAGCACGCCAGTGTGGTAGATTACGGCCTAACCTTCTGATACTGAGAAGTCGACCGTTCCTTAGTGAGACTATTTATATTATTACTAGGTTTTGCCCGTGGCTACGCCCTCTTTTTTTCTGGATGAAAGGTACCACGTTCATTTCTGTACACCACAACGCGTTTGCGGAATTTCATGATGATGGGTTGAATACATAGGGCGCGGAGCCGTTAAAAATCCAACAAACCTCTTTCACATTTATAATATTAGTTAGGATGCTAATTCACCACCGCCACTACAAATATATTTGTAACTAACAGTCGACCGCCATTTCATCGTGTAAACTGCAGTTCGTAGTTTCATGTACGTGATGTATCTATATACTCGATATCTGCGATTCTACAATAGGATGAAATAAGGTGCAAAATTACGAAAATTCAATTAAAACGGTTTAGTGATTTTACGTGATGCACATGACTCAAACAGACATTAATACACGCGAAAGCGTGTTTGTTGGTTTGTCCTTTGACGCACAGCAAAGTTGCAACAGATCGTCATGATTTATCGCGTAATTTTTAATTTGTAAAGGGACAAAGTGACACAAGCTACATCTAACGACAAGATGCACGGTTCCTGTGTATGATAGTGAGTACGTTTTGTTATCCTTAAAATGAAGGGAGCACAGACGCAGGTACTTACAAGTTAATATGTTTTATGAATAATCTGGAATAGAACCAAAGGTATTCACTTCACACTTAAATATTAAAAATAATGACTCCATTTCTAAGATCATTAAACCCTTGAGCAGCGTGAACCATTATCGTTAATTACTTAAATACATCTATATTATGTACAATACTTCCATTCAAAATCGCACATTTCCGGCAGCTTAATCAAGCAGCAATTACTAATTGTACTTAACTCATTACTTAAATTTTCTAATTTGCTTAACCTTTATGCTGCTAAGGCCAACATTAACAAAATATCTTTTAATTATTTTTGTTCACAATTCATTCGAATGATATTCGAATACAATAATTGTTCACACCGCAAAACATAATTTGTATGGTCAAGAACGCAGCGTTTACACTTAAGTAGGGTTGTCAACACATTGGAATATCAAACCCGTTTGTATAAATCGTTATTCGATTGTTTGGCATACCAGTGACATTTTACATAACTACTACGGAGCTTTCCTAAATTTTTATAGGAATGATTGTTAGGTCAAACAATCACAAGGTTAGTACATAAACTTATTTATTGATATATGTATATATGTACATACACGCTTATATTCCCGAAAAGGAAAGCAGAAGTGTGTACACTAATAAATAATTCGCCGGCTGTGATCTTATAGGTCGCATATAGGAGCTATCAACGTCTACCAGGCACAGGACTGTCTGGTAGACGTTAATAAAATTAAAATGCTGCAATGCTTTTTTTTACAAAAAGCCTCTGTAACACTTTACCCGATTCGAAAATCGAACTCGTGCACAGCTATCGCATTCACAACAACTGCGCCATCAAGGCAATTCGAAAACATCTATTTAATTTCTGTGCAGTTCTCGTATGCATGTCAGATATATTATGTTCAACTGTCAATAACAACGTTATTGATGAAACTCAATACGAGCATGAGGTAGAGAAGGATCGTCCGCCTTCCTTCCATATCTCACGGAGGATGTAAAGCCGTCAAATCCAGCTGCCATGCACACTTTACAGTCGATATGGAGCTTTAGCACTAACAAAATTCTATCTCTTTTTTACAATAACCTAGTATACTGCCCGCCTGATAACAAGCGGTTACGGTAACTTATAACTGCTTGTAAAGCATAATGTCGAACCTGAGTAAAATTATACTGACGGATATGACGGATGATGAGAAAAGCATAGGGAGATAAAGTAAGATTTCCGTATGCTCACATAACCAGGCAATACAATTACTGCGAAAACACGAAACGCAGTTACTGCGTTACAACTTAGTTACCTGAAGGAAGGTGTTATATCCCCGGAAAAGGCGAGACATTCATATCAACTAATTGTCAACGACGTTCTCTTCCACTCCACATACTGTTTGTTAGGTATTAGAAACTTCGAAACTCTCTCATAACGATCAACATATTCAAATTTAGTAACAATATGGGAATAGGAGTACATTAAAGATAGACATACCTTTAGTCTTCTCACGAGTTCATCTGGACCGAGGTCATCGGTGATTGGACGGCAGCCTTGCGGGTACACTATTTCCGCCATGCTGCCAATCTGTAAAACATATTAATATGATAAACAATCAAACAATGACAGATTATTAACTGAGCAGATACCTAAAAACATTATAATCTATCTATATAACATTATTCCGTTATATTGCTACAAAATTGCAATATAGTTTGATAAATACAGGCAAAGCGTTAGTGAAGAAGACCAAGAAGAAAAGACACATTAGTTTAAAGAAAAAGTAAATAATGATTATGAGCCATATAGAGTATTAAAGGAAACACAAGAAAATGTCTAGCAATTAAATTATGAATGATGGTGGTCATCAATATAATAATATTTTACTTAGGCCCACTACATTAACAATTTTTTTGTTTAAATATTATTGTTTAACACAGTCATATCATGAGTATACAATAGAAGTGCTGTTTAGCCTATAATTAGTAAATTATACATTTATTTTTGTGTCAAATATGTTAATTCAGTATGTTATATATTTACCGTTGGCAAATAAAATAATCAAACAGCTGACATGGTTAGGTCACAAAAAGGGGTGTAGACTACTGTCATTGCACAATGATATTATCTTAATCTTGACATCTGTTTGGTTTAAGGGGGGGAAATAGGTATAGAGACATCAAATTATTATTTTTATTTTTCTTAAGTCGCCTGCTATCTATTCGAAAATATATACTCTTAAAATTTCAAGTCAAAATTGCAATTCGTTTAAAAGTTATAAGCGATTAAGTGAGTGCCCCTCGGTACAGGGTCCGAGCGCGTGACTTGTAAAGTGGAGCGGTCGAGCGGGGTAGTCATTCATATCCTACCAGGCATGTATTTTATCGAGAAATGATTTACTGAAGAAATATTTAGGCGGTCATACTCAAAACGCGAATAAAAGTTTCAACTTAACAATTTGGCGTTTGGCTCTGAAACACATTCCGGTTTAAAAATCATTGAAGCCGCAGCATATTTGGTTGCTAGCTTGTTCAATGAAGGAAGTTCAAGTATTTTGTTAGTTATGAACGAGCTGAATATTATATTTGGTAACCGCAGCTTCAATCAACAAATCGACAATCAACGCGTAGCCCGACAAAATCGACGCAGCTCCTTGGACAGTAAGGAAGCTCGAAAAGCTCAAAAAGAGAAGTTGCAAGCATAAACCGAAACGTATGAAGCTGAAGAAGGATTGCAATATTGCTGCATTCGCTGATTAGCCGGTAAATTGTTTGAATTAATTCATCACTGCTGTAAATTAACTTTGCCTACGACTTTTTTCAGGCGTTTTCATCGAAACTACTTTTTTCGAAATTGCGTAATCTCTAGTTTAAAAGATTTTAACCAATCGTTTTGAACCTGAATCCAATTTCTTTTTTATAATAAAAACATAAAAAATGGTAAAAATCATCATCCTTTATGTTTACACCAAAAAATACAATTTTTAATTTTTATTTATGAGGTTCACTTGGTAGATACATATATAAAAAAAAATACTTTGCTTTTCCTACTGATATCAGACAGAAATTGCGGCCTCCAAAAATTACGCATACTGCTCAGTCGGATGGCAACCTACAATGCGCGACAGCTGATTACTTTATAAGGAAACATTCAAAAATTTCAGAATATGTTCTCCAATATATGTGTAAAATTACCTTATAATGTTAATAAATAACATAAATTCACTAGTTCTTAAAAATAATAATGAAATTCACGATAAAAACGTCGTCTTACACCTAATAACTACCCTTAAACTCTCCTGTGAGTTTAAACTATGAAGTAGTCAATTTTAGTTCAACCTTGTTTCACTTCTTTTGTTATTCAGAATGCTTGAACGCGCATGTAAAATGTAAAAATATACCTTATTACAATTATTCAAAACTCTGTTTTAAATGTGATAAAAATCTGCTCTCCTCTTCGAGCCGGTCTGTGTGAACAGACCTTTATAAGCAGTCTCACAATTTTAAACATGTGTTAAGTATTTGTATGTAAGCAATTTGTTCACTTTGCACTCATTTGTTCTTGCAAATGTTTATGAAAGTCTGTAGCTCTTATTTCTGATGGTACTTATGCCTCAACATCTTTATCTACATGTAAACATGCCAGATCATAAAAGCTGATTGAATGAAATACATGAATTGATTGTTCAGTGACATCAATATAAAAAAGTACTCATAAATGTAGAATGGATGTGCAAGTGAATTGGAACTTAATGCTATTTTAATTATACCTGCGTTTTAAACTATTCATTACAGAATATATTACTATAAATTTTTTAAATATTTGTAATATTCACATAGTTAATTTTGCCTCATAACCCTGATGGGTGAAAATCCCCTTGAAATTCCAAAATGTCTTAATGTATAAATATTTATATAAAATTACTCAAAATACAATTTGAAGCAAATAAATTACAATGTTTAACAAAGTGAAATAAATTTATATTTATATGTGTTAGACACTAATATATTTATGGATATGAAAACTATAAAGTTACATTTATAGCAGTTAAGCTTAAACAAAACCAGGTGATGAGTCTATGAGGAAAGTCCTGCCAAATTACTATTGGTCTATCTTGGTGGTGGTTTAGTATGTATTATTATTTTTTATTTTTTTTATTATATTTGCAGTGTTACAAACATTTTCTACTATGAACCAAATATGAAGATTAATTTAAATTGTTGTTAGGCATACATTCAACTGAATGTATGAACAACCTAAATTATAATGATTATCTTTGCAATGGCAATTATTATAATGATAATCTTTAAGGTAGTAGCATTATATGTGATACACACTCTTCTATTTGATATAACACAATGTAATTTATGAAGATAAAGAGAAGATGAATGGTGATATATGACAAAATTAAATAAACATGTTTAAACAGGATAAATCATATAAAATTCAGATTGCCAGATGCCGTTCAAAAAAGATTAGTGACTTTTATAAATGTATGTTTCTAATAATTATGATAAACTGATATTAATTCAAGAAAACAGCTCAAGCTTTTCCCTCACTATTATTTCAATTCCCACAATTTTACTATTAAAATTGTTGTTGTTTGTGTGTTTTGCAGTAAGCATCTCCTCAGTTTTATCTATATAAGTGAAAACAGAGGAGATGCTTACTGCAAAACACGTGCCATTACAATTAAATAAAATAGCTTTACAGCTGTATCAATTAGAGGTAAACCTTGCAACTTATCTACCATCAAAAACATGCAACACATTTAATAATACAACAAGTATTATTAAATGTGTTGCTATCCCCCAAACAGCAAACCATAAACAACCATTTTGCCATAAGAAACTGATTTCAATGCAGATAGCTTTTATTTATGTAAATGCAAATGATAGTAAGAAGGTATATTGATACCTGCATGAACTCACTCTTAAGATAATGACTGTGAAACAATTGAGAATTTGTTTTCAACAGTAGCTATATCATGCAAATATGACAGTAAGTAGCTAAATAACAACAAAACTCATTCTTTATCAAGTCCAAACAGTTATTCATGAAAATGTACAATTTATTTATTTTCCAGTGATAGTTACATATCATATGTAGTCAATATTTCCTTACATGTCTTATTTGGGCAACAATAAACTCATTCTAAAATCATTAACTTACTGCATATATTAATTCTCCAATAAAATGAGATGTCAAAAAAATAAAGAGAATACATAGATATATCTATTTATTGTCTCTATCTACCAGTATGCTATATTTGTTTACTAAATAAGCCAAGTAAAAATAAAAAGATTACACATAGACTTAAGTAAGTCCTGAAATAATTTTGTTCTGTTGTTGTCTAAAATAATATCATATTAAGCTGATGATATATTATACAAGTGCAAGTGATTAATTTCAAACATTACTAACAAACATCCAGCTTCAATTGGCTTTTGAACAAACAAATTTAGCACATGTATTGGCAGTGTTTACCACCACATAGATAAACAAAGATGTCCAATCTAGAATGCTACTTTAAACATTAGGGATTAAACTATATTTTCAAAAACATTTTATATCAGTTTCTCACAACAGTCTAGAAACAATTTGTACACATAGATTTACCCTCATATACTCTTTGTTTGTAACATATTTTAGACTATTATATTACTTATATTGTACAAATATATCTTAGAACCGAGATACTTCTTATTTTATTATTGACATTAAAAAAGGATTATATCTTTATGAAATCTCGAATATACTATTTCTAATGACTCTAAGTATGTTTGTTTTCACTATTTATGAAATCTGATTAATAGATAACCAATGACCATCTTTTTTATTAATACATTTCTAAGTGGACAGGGAAATCACATTAAAACAAGGTTAATCTTCGTGTCAAGGCTTCATTCAGTTAAGTAATATAACAATAGTAGTATTCAAATATTCATTTGTATTAAATGGTCAGCCAACAAGTAAACATTATCAGAGAAATAATTACATGAAACATGGATGTCTATCTTATAAATACAAACAGACCACATTAGCAAACATCTATTATTCCTTTTCCAACACTGAAAATGAAAAATTATGTGCATAGAATTTACAAAAAGTGGAACATCCTAACCAAAAGGTTGTTGAGATGATCCATGTAAAATCATTACAGGAACATCTAGAATCTTTTAGAAGTCATATCATTCAGCTTGCCTGGTATGATATAAACATAATAATTTGTCTTATAGGAAATTATGTGAACATTATTGATAATAATGAAAGCTCACAATTTGTTGCTTATTTCTCCAAGTTACATGAAGGGTCTTATTGTGAAATAATGATTGTAGTTCTGTAAGTTGGTCATGAAATGCTTTCAAGTCACATATTGTTAAAATACTGTATACAAACAGCCTAATTTGTGCGACACTTTATGTTCCTGACCTAACATAAATCTGGCATGTTATCACGCAAATCTTTATTGATTATGTACGAACACAAAAAATAAAGTACAACGCACCCAAAACAATTATCATAACGCTGTTTTGAGACCAATAATATGACGTGTCTCTCAAATTAAGTCATAACTATATGTTTTCTCACAGAAATAGTACCATGCACGAGATATTTACCCTACCCTGTTGCTGTGCTCGTGGTATACAACAATCAAATTAAACTAGATTATGGCAGATCCACTTTTTACGACCAAGCAAACAACACAAACCAAAGAGGTTAATCCACCAAATTTATATCAAAATATGCCAAAATATATCGAATCTGCATCTTGATTACACATAAACACACAGCTAAAAACTTTAATGGCTAGAATACGTACAAGAATTCATAGACGTGGGCCTGCGTTCCCGTCCCGATGTTTACAAAATCCACCACAATATATCAACTCAAACAAAATGTTCACTGTTATAGCATAATCGTTTCATCTAAACGTCACTGGAAAACGAATCATGAGGGTTAAATATCGTCCTATTGATCCAAATACATAAAAATTTCGTTCTAATAATTTTTTTATCAATCTGTGTGGACGCCAAACTGCGGGAAAAACTACAGCGAAGTTAGCTGCATATCGCTCGCAATTCAAGGTCGTTCTATAGTTTATGGTTTTTTATCTCTATCTATGGTTGATTTTTGTTTGTGGTACATGTTTATGGTAAATAGTTAAAGAGCTGTAATATGTTTTTATAATACAAAATAACTAAAATAAGTATAGGTACAATTCTTTTTACGCAATTTTATAAGAATAGAGTCTTTTATCTTTTTAAATACTTTTATTAATTAAATCTTTTGTTCAAATTCTGTGTTTAGAGATATTAGATACACAGTAACGTATACAAATTACAACAAGGCTACAAACATTTTTGGATCACAGAAATAATTTACAAGTGCGAGATTAAAACCTATAACATTCGGTGTAGTGGTAGATGTAGCGGCGAGGTTACTACTTGCCCACTGCGCTAATTGTGCCAGTATCCGTATTCCTTAGTCATAATAATAGACATTTCTATAAACGATTCTTTGAACCTTAGTATAGTACCATAAGACTAAGCCTCAGAACAACGTCCATAATCCTGTGCTTGACCTATTTTTTTTTGTGTCAGGCACTAAACTCATTTTAATGAAATTCAGAACTTCGGTAGCTTAAATCATGGGATCTAATTTAAAAAAAACTCGTGTGTAAAACGGTTGGTTACAACTAATACAGAATAAAACAAACTGAGGCAAATTTTAATTATCTTTATTTTTTACATCATAAAAGATATTTACCCAAAGTCGATGACTAATTTATTGTTAAAACAGAAGCGCTGTTACAAAAATAGCCCTTTCCAAAAGGTGTTTAATTTTATGCAGCAGTCAGTTTGTCATGTTGGCAGTTATCTTAAATATAAAAGAAATATAAATTGATAAATACATTGCTACAGATGGCAATGATAATATTTTCAGAACCTTCCGTTAAGAATGGTAACGTGACACCACCGACGGCTGCCACAAGCTCTCTATAATAGTTACTAAAATAAAAACAAACGTAGCTCTACAGAATTAATTATAGTGTGATTTGCCATAGTAATGTAGTCTCAGCAATTATATAACCTTATAGCAGTTATTTATACCGTAAATAATCACATTTAAGAAAAATGCTTATCAAATAACAGAAAGAATGAGATCTATTTGCATACAGTTATACACTTTATTCTATTGAGCACTTACATTCGCTAATAATTTTATTTAAAATAGCCATCACAAAATGAACTTATAATAATGCTACTACTATTTATTCTGAAAGCAAAGCAAACATCAAAAACATGAAAGTAATTGTTAAAATAATGTCTAAGTTATAATATTTAGAGTAGAAAACATTGCTCATTTGAAAGATGTATACGTTTTATTCTAAAACTCAGGACGTCTGATGAAAGTAAAAAATTAACTGCCAAGCCTATTTTCCAGATCGTGGCAGTTAAGTTAATAGTTTCTTACAAATCTAGACATTCGAAGAACTAATAAAACCATTTATATTATATATCAAACAACATTTCTGTTATCTAAACACCAACGTTTTTCAATATTCGAAAATAATATCTACTAGTCAAGCTCAAGTTTTCTGAACGATCCTGCAGTCGAATGTATATCCTGAGTCAAATCATTTTTCTCCAACGCGTGTAAGTCAACACACATATCGTCCAAAGCCATCAGATCTTCCCTTTGTTTTAACAGGTTTCGTTTCAACTCTTCAATCATATCCCTCAGAGGAACAGTGCCACCGTATTCTTTCGGCAAAATCGCTGGATCCACATGTTTCGTCAAGTCATCACTTGTGCGATGGAACTGTGAAAAATGTAAACACATTAGTAATATTATAAAATTTGTAATATGGAAATTCTTTACATAAAATGCCCATTAATTAAAGTCGGCTTATTAATGCAAATAAAACAATGAATGATTATTGTCCTTGCTAAATATAGCCAATGTAAAATTTTAGAAAAAACGCACCTATTTCAAGAATTATTATACTGCCACTGCGTCTACATAGCAATGGGTTTAAATTAACGCAAAATGTTCCGTCTAAGACTAAACTGAGAAAACATTGGATGTGCTCTACTAACCAGAGCTGAGTTAATTTGAATGTTAAAGTTATGGCTTCATTCTAAAGTAGTGATCGTTATTAACTAGCAACTACGTTGGAAAATATTTATGACGCCTTTCATGTCTGTGGCGTTACTTCTCAGCCAAGGATCTAAAATTAATATATTGATTTCAGACGGTGACTGTAATAGTAATCAGTGTGCTTATACAAATCACAGATTAAGTTTATTAAGATGTATCTGCTGTTATCATGGCTAGACTCTTCTTTATTATTTATTAACTAGCTAACCCGCGCAACTTCGTCTGCTTCACATAAAAGAATTTGCCCCGTTTTTGTAACATTTTCATTGATGCTCCGCTCCTATTGGTCGTAGCGTGATGTTATATAGTCTATAGCCTTCCTCAAAAAATGGACTATCCAACACTAAAATATTTTTCAATTTGAACCAGTAGTTCCTGAGATTAGTCGTTGAAAACAAACAAACAAACTCTTCAGCTTTATAATATTAGTATATATTAGTAACTGACTTTGCGTGTAAGAACAGCTTACCATGACACGATCCTTAAGCTTATCACTAAGCAGTGACACGGCAAACTCGAAGAACTTGATACCGTAATGGGGAATGTTTACGAAGTGCGTGCGCTTGTGTCGCATTGGAGTTGAGTTCTGTAAAAATACAACAATTAATATTTCAATACAAGTACATTCAAACGAGGACGTTTTAAAACATGTACCAATACTAGCGCCCCGCCCCGGTTTCGCACGGGTAGGACAAAGCCTTAACAAATAATACATCTAAACCTTCCTCATAAATCACTCTGTCTATTGGTGAAATCCATGAAAATCCGTTCAGTACTTTTTAAGTTTATTGCGTACAGACAGACAGACAGACGCGTTGGAGGACTTTTATAATATGTAGTGATTTAAAATTAATATTTCTACATTTATTTGTAATAATTGTAAAGCGGAAATCCGAATAATTATATGAATATAGAGAGTCTACCAATCCAAAATATGTAGGTAAGTGCGTAAATTATTAATTGAGGCATCTTTTTATTACTAAATGTTGATTTCTAATTACATAAAAAAGCGTTTCCGCGACGCTCACTCTAGTCATTAATAATTAAGATCAGCAAGGTTATATCAAATATTAGTTTCATGTCCAAGAAAATGTGTGCATTCCCATTGAGGGACCACATTTGAATTTTGAGCATTTGAATGCGTCAGCCTTAAGAAAAAGTTCTCAAAAAATTGTAAATATAGCCCCTAGTTTGTAAAATTACTTTTACAAACTAGGGGTAATATTTACAATTGTTTGAGAAATTTTACTAAAAGCTGACGTATTCAAAAGTACAAAATTCAAATGTGGTCCCTCAATGGGAACGCATACCAAGAAAATTACGCTGTCTTGTTGTTAATCGACATAATTGGACTGGTTTTTAACCGATGCTATTAATGTTGGTGTAATGTGAAAACGTGTCTTAACGGACCGTTCCGTCACGCGATTTTCAGCGCGTCTTTTATTAATTAAAGGCGAAACTGTATCCGGTATTAATATTTTCTAATGAACACTCCATTCCACTTATCTCTACCCCATAAAAAGTTTACATAATTAATGTATTGTTATAGTGTGGCAAACAAGCATACAGATATATCAACTAATGAACGCTGGCAACACCAAAAGAAATACACGGTACTGGCCCTATAAGTATTATAGATATTTTTTTAAATAAATGCTTGAGTAACGTCGTTTTCATTCTACAACTTAAAATCAACTAGAAATTAAGCGCTGGGTCACGCGGGGCTTGACAAAAATACAATTAACAGAGACAAAGTAGACACAGACTCAGAACTATTTTTTGTGGATAAAACAAAGTAAGATGATAGCGGCGGGGTGACCGCTTGCTCACTGCATCCTTGTTACACTTTTTCATTCTTCTGCTTGACGCGGCTTGATTTTAATCTCGTAGTGGGAGACTGCTGGATTACCAGCGGATCCCAGCGAAAATATTCTAAGTCTATGTCGATCTCAACCTCTGACTTTTCGAAATGATGTGGGTATAAATTTAATGATCGGTCGCTTTAACGGCGAAGAAAAACATCGTAACAAAACCTTCCCCATAAAGTTCTCGAAGATATGTGAAATCTGCTTACCCGCACTGGGTCAGCGTCGTGGACTGTGGCCTAACCCTTCTCACACTGGAAAAAGGCCTGTGTCCAGCAGTAGAACAGTTTATATACGTACCTGTATACAATTGAGCATGATCCGCACATCGGTAAGCGACCACAGGCTGACATGTGGCATCTGCATGCCAGCCTCGTCGTTCACGTGTGTGTATCCGAGCAGTTGTGAACGAGGCTCGTCCAGAAGCAGTTCGACAATCATGGAGTGGACGCGCGCCATCACGCAACTGTCGTAAAGGTGTGGGTCGAAGCGACCTGCAGGAAAACATCGATATTAAATATTATAGTACGGACGTCGATGAAGTATGGTATACTAGTCCTTTGCCTACTCTTATTAGATTAGTGTAAGAGATTGTGCAGATGTTTGGCTGTTCTTTACATAGGCGTAAACTGTTAAACAGATGTGGATGCAACTAAACACACAGATAGTCGACGTAATGGATTAACTTAAAAGATATTTTTAATCTTAGCCACATCCGTTTAACAATTTCGGCCGCGTGATTTCAACGAGTATGAATACTGATTCATACCCGTTGAATTAACGCGGCCGAAACTGCGGATAGAAACTAGTAAGCATTTAAGTACTCTAATGGCCTGTCCCACAACTAACAAGTAAAAGTTATCCGAAAGATAAATCGCATGCTGTCTTACTCTTGTTAGATTAAAGAAGAGGGATGGCGAGACTTTTATCTTATAGATAAAGTAAAGCTATTTGAAGGTGGTGGGACAAGCCCTAAGTCTCGTAATAGCTCCGAGATGTGTTTATTTTTATATAAAGGAAATAATATATCAATGGCGCTGTAGCAGTAAATGTTACTACTATGCAGGTCTTAGGTTTGTATCCCGAATCGGGCAATATTATTGTGATTCTTGATCAATAAATTTTCAATAGCAGCATGGAGTTTTTGGATTGTTTATGTTGTTATTGCCGACAAACTGCAATGCAGTTTGGCAGGAGATTGTGTCTAGATATGTATTTGTAAATTTTTTTTTTTTAAATTGTCATATTGCCAAACTCCATGCTGCTGTGCTGGCCCTCTATCACGTAGATCTTAAAACCATACTTGGCAAAATCTACGTGTAATACGTCTCTGCCTATTCCTTCGTGAATATAGATATCTTAATAGCAATAGCAATTCCGAGTCGGCTAATATGGATTGCACACGACAATACTACGTAATGCCGTAGGTCATGTTGGACCGACCTTGAAGAAAAGTCTGACGTTATTGTAAATATTTAGTAACATCTTGGTAATGTAATTGATGTGATAGAAATATGTGATGAATATATGAATCTTCGGTAGAATCCTCTGCATATAAATTACAAAGAACGTTTACGCTATAACAAAGATGACAAAGAGGCCATATTTAAATTTTGAAAAAGCCGGTAAAAAATTAAAAGATTTCGCGAAAATTTTTAAATGTAGGAATTGTTGCTATCATAAAAATACTTACCTACATTTAAATAATTGGCAAATTATTTTTAATGTTATAATTTTAATATATTTTCTTAATTTACTTACCCATACATGATAACACCACTCGTCTGCCTTCGGCGTCCCTTTTCGGCAACGGGACTAAATAACCCGCATCAATAACAGCAGCAATCTTGGGGTCCAATGGGTCTAACTTCTGGAACCACTGGGGATACATCTGCCTGATAGTGAGGTATCGCTCCAACATCGAACAAGCTTGTGGAATGGAATACTTCTTTGTACGCAGAAAGCGAAGTAAGAATGGGTTATCTGTGGAAATACGAAATCTAGATAATTATGGTATACCTATGCGTATTTATAAAGATATGATTGTGAATTCACGTACTGAATTTATATTCAGTGCGTAAATTTCAAATTATAATTAAAACGGAAAATTAGTTTTAATCGATAAGGCGCATGTGTTTCACTGGAGCAGGCAAATTAAAGCAATATACATACATATATAGGTAACACAAATTTTAAGTAAATCTTTATCACCAGTCCATCACGTAGTTTATAGCCAAAAATATTTTTTATCAACGAGACTTCTCAAATAAATTTAAGCAAAAGGGTCACCATGAATTATGCAATCGGCCATAGGTCCTTGTGTATAAAATTAAGACATTTGGCACACTTGTGGATGTGTCCTAGAATATCATAGATAGTTGTCTATCATAGAGTTACTTGTGCATTCGAGTGATGCAGCCATAGGGCTCGCCATGAGGCAACGGACACATTAATTCATGTTATTTACATAGCTTATGGTTTGAATAATGAGTAGGCTTGTATAAAGTTGTTGTCTTTTTTTAATCTATCTTCACGGCTTTAGATTTTTATGTTAGAGTATGGCCAGAACTCTGACAAAATCCTATATAATATTTAATGTTTGATTTCATGAATAGTGTAGTCAGTGAATAGAGTAGTGATATATGTGGTTATTAAGGCTAGTGGACTCCATATGTGACATTATCACGGTTCTACCGAATTGCCCTTAAGCAAATACGCGTAATGAACAATTGTCACGTGTCAGCAAATTGCTCGTAACTAAGAAGAATATTTTCAGTCTAGAACTATGCTTTGTAGAAGGCGGTAGACCTCGTCCCTCATCCCAGACGGCAATATGCTTTTATACGATAATCAACGACAATTACCTCTACCACAACGTCTACCTACCCTCCAGATATAAGGTTTACCCTACAGCCGTGGTGCTATAAGAATCTCGTCTCCAATATTCCTCACTCACCTGTCCGACATTTCCTAATAGCTGGATGCTTTTCTATGAAGTGTCTCATCTGTGCTAGAGCCTGTTCTCTCAAAGCCGGTTCCTCTCTAAGCTCATTCCTGGCCTTCTCCCTCAGTTCTGGCGGCAGCTCGCCAGTCTCTCGCTCTTTAGCTTCGAGTATAGACACGCGGTCATCGTCAGTCAACCGCGGCTTTTCGATGATGTCCGGCTTCGGCTCGTGGTCCCTGCGGCAATCTTCGGGCTGCAGCACTGAGGTCGCCATTTTGGTTTATCTGTAACAAACAAATGGAGTCCAATTAAAAAGAAGTTAAATCTCACTTTGGGTCTTTGGCTCAGAATAATATTTGGTCTTGTGTCACCAAGCATGTCCACTTGGAATGCCAACAATAATTGTAAATTGATTCTGTGTCAGGTACTTAAAGTTAATATTCCATATCTATTATTGGGTAAGAGCAACACTTTATCTCAAAAATCTTATAAGATAACAAAGCAGGTATACACTGTGAACACCGCTGTCACATTTCGTCATATATTAAAACTAAAATAGTACCTACTCATATAATGCAAGTCACTAGACTAGAAAGTAGTCAAGCGCCTGTTCGTCGTGATCGGCAATGGGTGCGTTTTTACGTGGGATACATAGTAGACGATATCATACGGCAGAAGAGGGAGGCCGAAGGATTAGATCGAAATGTATATTTCTGCCTAACGTTTCGGATATACACAATCTAAATCAATATTTTATTCTTCTTAAAAGATAGACAAATTAGCGTGTTAGATTATAATTTACCTACTTGTGCAAACGCAGCCCCAATAGTTAAACATAATTCATAATAGGTATTTGCGATAATTATTCTAAACGCAAATATTGTAAGACCTTCGGAATTAATTCACATTATGCTGTCATAAAGACACGCAAATAGGTATCTATACAGGCAAGTCAATATATCTGAAAGTAGGTTGTTAATATTACGTAGGTACAGCATAAGATTACTTAAATTAGTATTCACTTAAAAAACTTTGTTTTAGCTTATCATTTGGTGATCAAAAGATGCAGATTTGGGTTAAGAAACTCTAAACAAATGTAGGTAATCGCAATAAAATTCATACATTTCAAAAATAACCTGTTCAATATATGTAGGTATATTCCCGAACGATTATATGAAGGTAATTTAGAAATGGCTTTATGAAAATATTCTTTAGAAAATTAAAGAGTTCATTAAAAAATATTGTAATTTTGTGCCTATCAGGTGTATTGGATGCTATTAAGCAAAACATGTGTAACATATTTCACAATTGTAACATCTTTTTATAACATGTCTTATGGAAATAAATATATTATTATACCTTGTATTATTAATATTATTATTAACAATGTATAGGTTCTCAGTTGGCATTGTACCTAATAGACACGAGAGTATTGCCATTTGCTAAAATCCGGATTATTTACCTTAAGAATGAATACAAATAAGAAATACTTGTGCATTATTAATCCAATTAAATGTTGGTACAAAACTTATTATGATACTACTGCTCTACGCACTGTAGCGCAGCGGTAGTAAATGTGACTGCTGTTCATGCGGTCTAGTTCGACGCCTGGGTTGAGCAAATTACTTTATAATACGTTATCAATACATAATTGAAAAATTATTATTGGTATTAATACTTCCTTAGCTGGAAGAAGAAGTAATACAATAGGTATATAACAATTATACCTATTGTATTAATTTCAGTGCTTTCCTGGTCATGTAGTCATATTAAGTATTACCATAAGCTTGAAGCATAAAAACTAAAGATAAAAACGTATAATCGACACCGCGATCGACATTGTTTCCTTAATCCATATATAGATAATAGGCAGTAAAGAGATTGTCTCACTGCAGTAGGTAAGCATAGATAAACGTTACGCACGATGATCCAATAGGATAAGGAGTTTAATTGCCGTACAACTTGTATTAAAAAAAATAACATTTACTGCAATACGGTTAATTTCTGTGTCGCAGGGACTTTACAAACCATCAAAAAACGGACACAAAGAATACCCAGAGTCGGATCAACTATTTGTAGAACACACATTTTTTTCCTTCACGGTGATTGAACCCAGATTCCTCGGCGCAGCAGCAGTGGTAAGGCGGCTTAAACCACTACGAGCAGTTGAAGAACAACACAATAAAAATATCATAAAGACCAAAGTACGTTAGTACTATATTTATTCTGTGACCAAAGACAACTAACAAATAAGTAAAACTACAACCATAACAGTTCCATCGAGTGCCGACCTACCTCCGCCGCATAGTCGGGGCATACTTATCAGAGAGGGTAGTCGTCTACCCGGGTCACGACGGTTGGAGTCGGCGAGAGATGTCGTGCGGTGTTCCACAGGGATCGGTTCTGGGTCCGCTCCTGTGGAACATCGGTTACGACTGGGTGCTGCGAGGTGCGCTCCTCCGTGGCGTCGGCGTCATTTGTTACGCCGACGACACGCTTGTCACGGCGAGGGGTAAGTCGCACCGGGCGGCGGCCATACTGGCGACCGCTGGGGTTGCACAAGTCGTTGGTCGTATCCGGCGGTTGGGCCTCGAGGTGGCCCTGTCGAAATCCGAGGCTGTATGTTTTCACGGCCCTCGGAAGCGGCCACCTCCAGGGGCCCATATCATGGTAGGAGGGGTCCGCATCGGCGTCGAGCCAACCCTTAAGTATCTGGGTCTCTTGCTCGACAGCCGATGGGACTTTACAGCCCATTTCCGTCGTTTGGCCCCCATTCTTCGGGGCGCTGCAGGCGCGCTCTCGCGCCTGCTGCCCAACCTTGGGGGGCCAAACACCTCCTGCCGGAGGCTCTACGAAGGGGTCGTGCGGTCCATGGCCCTATATGGGGCCCCAGTTTGGGGCTACAACCTGGCGGCCCGTAACATCTCGGCGCTTCGTGCTCCACAGCGCGCCATGGCCGTCAGGTTGATTAGAGGGTACCGCACGATCTCGTTCGAGGCTGCGAGCCTCCTCGCCGGATCGATGCCATGGGACCTGGAAGCGGCGCTCCTGGCATCGCTCTATCGTTGGCGCCAGGAGGCGCTAGCTCGGGGCGAAGGACCGGGTCTTGCCGCAATCAAGGCGGCGAGGTCCGAGCTCCGCCAGGTCCTAGTGGCCAATTGGAAGGAACGACTTGTGCACCCCAGTGCCGGGCACGCCACGATCGTGGCGGTAAGTCCCGTTTTTGAGGAGTGGCTGGAGAGGCGGCATGGCGCCCTCACCTTCCGGCTGACACAGGTTCTAACTGGCCACGGTTGTTTTGGCCAGTTCCTGTGTCGTATACGCCGGCAAGAGACGCCCGGTTGTCACCACTGCGGCGACTGCCGTGACGTTGTTGAGGACACGGCGCTGCACACTTTGGCGGTTTGCCCCGCCTGGGCATCGCAGCGCCGTGATTTGATCGCGGCAGTCGGGTCGGTTGCCCTCTCGCTCCCGGCCGTAGTTCAGTCTATGGTCCGGAGTGAGAGGTCATGGAACGCCGTCGCCTCCTTCTGTGAGGAAGTAATTTCCATCAAGGAGGCGGCGGAGCGGGAGAGGGAGCGTTTAAACCCTCTTCCCAACCGCAGAGCCGGGCGCCGGAGGGCGCGCGATGACCTCCAGCCACCCTGAGGTTTGACCTGGGGGTGGCGGGCTTTGTGGGCCTGCCCGCCATCCGTTCAGCACCAGGTCCGAGAGGCGGCGTGCGTGTTCCCACGCGCGCCTCTGTTTCGTGTCCGTCTCCCCCTTTAGGGGGGACAGTAGAATTTTATTTTGAGTACCTATCTTGGGTAGGTCTTATTGCGTAGGGGCCTGCCGTTTCATACGGCGGGCCGGAACCTCGGCGGGGTCGCGACCGTATGCGAAAGTGATTCGCGCGGCCCCGTCGATAGTGGTTTTGTCGAGGAACACCGTGGTAGGTTTAGTCGGTATTCCGGGAGGTACATTATCTTTTTAACATCTTAGTTTACCCCGGCGAGTCCGACATAATCCCTCCGCCCGCCCCCGCGGAGGGATATGCGTCATTGCATTCCCCCACGTAAAAAAAAAAAAAAAAAAAAAAAAAAAAAAAAAAAAGGCCGCATTCGTTTATACTTATTGAGGTAGCTACGTTCGAAATTATAATAATAACTGCTATGTTATAGTAATTATCGGTTTCATTTAAATAATTTCGATAAGATTTCAATGTAACTTGTGTTGCATCAGTATGTTATTAGTGTCGGTATGCGTGCGAGGTTACTGCACTCTTAGTTAATTGACAATAATAATTCTGTGGTCAAGATGCGATGATGCATTGATGTATGAACAAAAACATTTTTTTTAAGATTGACTGGACTCTCATTGTGATTGGCCTATGTTATTATCCATCATACGCATCGAAAGAAGGGTCTATTTATTGAACTATCGTGAAAAATATTGTGATTTATGACTCCGATTTTTATTTACACTGCCATGCGTGCTTGACGTGACGTTAATAGAACTAGAACCTAGGCTTTACTCGTATATAATAAATACCAATTTCTGAGGCAAAATATACGTTTCATTTATATCTATATAAGAATGCTGAAGAGACATTGACCATGACCTAAAATACGTTTTCGAGAAAGCTGAAAGTACTCTAAATTAGGGGAATCTAGGCAATTACCAATTTTAAACATTCATATTGTGTCAGTCATCACGCTACTATTAAAAGTAATAATTGTATACATAACCAAACGTTGATGAATGGATGAAGGATTATTTGCAGAACAAATAGCCTTTGTCAAAGATCGACAGAAACATCCGAAAAAGATCAATTGGGCACCATTTGCAGAACCTTATGACGAGGATTTCAATCGCAGTGTAAAATGAATATTGGCCTGCCTGTAGGTAAGCGGATACCGTATGCATCGGATATTTACAACACCTGGTGCATAGTTCGCTCACAGCTTACTAAAAAAGATTCGCTATGCCACCACCAAAAGGCTAGGTCTTTACCTCCAGCAGCTGTCTGCCTATGAACATTTACAGGAAGCAGGCACTTTCCCAGGCGAGCTACTCCAATCAGAGCTAAAGTCCAGGTCTAAGCAAGGATCTTTTGTATTCTACCTTACTTTGAAGCTCGAGAAAGTATCGATGAAGAAGAGGGTTAAAATTATTCTAGAAAAAGAATATGGCTAGTACCAAACCACTTTGGTTTAACCACTTCGACATGCTATGTCACAAACAGGTATGCATATACACCATTTCATTGTTAACAAATTTAATATTGGGCAGCCATATTCTGCACACGTGCGATATAGAGAACTGGTTAGGCAGTCAAATATTGACTCTAACACGAGTGTAGAACCACATACTAAGTGTATTACAGATACCGGTCGCTGCAAATATCTATGTTCTGACGTCATAGAAATGGCCATCAAAGAATTGATCTTCTAAATTTTGAACTTTAAAGTCCTGACTCCTATGATAGCGTCTCCGCAATCCAAGATCGGACATCAGAAGCATAAGAATAGGCGCACGGATCTAATGCCAGCTTAAAAGAGTTTGAGTGTAATGTAATATTTTATTTGTCCACCCAGATTTAGCAAAGAATTTAGACCTGTGCCTAATAAATAGCAAAATGCTATTTTACGCGCAGAGGAGACATGATTGGTGAAATTGCTACATAGATTCACGTCTATTTCCCCATGGGATAGGCAGATTACGAACGCCCACTTGGCATATAAGTATATCTCTCTGAATTCATTCAATTTAATGACAGAAACATTCTTTATAAACTCTCGGCTAGATTTCACTTTCATTCACATTTTGCCGTATATGTTTTCTCAGTCAACCCTACCTGTTGACATATCACACGTACATATAAATCACCACTTTGACAATCTCGCTTTTTTTTTTTCACTTTGAAAATCGCGATTCTCAGTGAAGTCAATAAAGAAAAATTTCATCAGAATAATATATATTTATATTGTTCTGTAGACCCAACATCGTGTATTTCCTCATCCTATACAAATAGTAATTAGTGACGTAGATAATATGACGGCGAGTAAGCCGACAACATTTACATAACAACAAGAATAATTTGACATGCACTTGACTCCAATACGAGTGGGTTTTAGCAATGTTCTATAAGCCCAGTTATGTACGAGTATTCTGTTTATTAATGTATGACGTAAAAGAAGTAAGTTATGCGTGTTATAGCGATTGGACGATGTTAAATATTTACGCGCGTGAATGAATTAACGAGTTTTAGGCGTGGCGCTAGGAAATAATTGACGCTTTTATATTATTATAAAACATTAAATCATGGGTAACAAAGTGAAATGACAATAATAATGATTGTTTAACATTAATTGAAATAGATTATTTCAATAAATATTGTTCATGGATTTTTAAGGGTATCGGGCCTTAAATTCGTCCGTCCTAACTAAAAACTTTGTTTAGCCAGCAATTCATTACATGCTATGATCAAAATGTCAATAAAGCATCAATATCCAATAACTAACATTTTAGTGATTTTCACTTTATAGCATACCTATTCTATCTACTTACATTTATATCCCTAACCTAAAATATTTTATTGAAATCATAATCACTATCACAAGCGTTTCCTTCTATTTAATAAATATAAGTAAGTACTTAAGTAGCTTTTGGATTTCATTGTTAAAACCTATAGAAATAAACCCATTTATTTCGCGTCCTGTGACGTCACGGTTTTTTAGTTATTAGGTATTGTGATACTACACCGTCGATATGCTTTCATGCTATAATTATGCATTAGCCTGTCTGCTCCCTGAAATCAAAATATTGATGGGGTTATACATTCTAATATTAATTAATGATGGCACATTCGAGAGAAGCACATTTTTTGTGCTAATGTGAAAGTAAAAGGATTTTGAATGACGCAGCACAAATTGAAAGAATAGGTAAATATATTTTATGTTCAGATTTATTAATAGAATCATTATATATATATATTTTTGTATATAAATGGCATGTCATCATGTCCATTTTTTATTGTAACGATTATTGCATATGGCCATGATGTTTATTTTGCGGCATTTAATCATATTTATTTTATATACCTACTTATAAACGCGTAATTCACACGCGAAGGATATTACTCTGTATTGACCCCAGGGCGGTTCACACACATATCATAATATCATCTAGACTCAGAGCAACTATTTGTGGACCAAACAATTTTTGTTGATCGAACCGCAGCCATAAGGGTTATGCCTCATTAGTGCGTTGCGTTGCGTTGTCGCAGCATCGACGCTGCGTCGTTTTCCATATATTTTTTGTGACATGCCATATTAATGCGTTACGTCGTCGTCGCACGCGACGTTTTAACGGATCGGCGGACGAGAGACGAACCGAGGGGCAGGGTGCTGCGCTGCGCTGTCGGAGTGTTCCGGTTCATTGTGGAATGAAAACTGAAATCAGTGCGTGCGTCGTCCTTTTTCGCTGCGACGTCGTGCATCGTCGCAGCGCAGATGTGGTATACAATGCGTTGATCCGTTTTGACGATGCAACGCAACGCACTAATGAGGCACTGCTCTAACTGTCGGCACATTGGCAAGGCGACCACTTAAGCCACAGCACTGGCCGTGAAATAAAACCATGTTTTACTTCTAACACATTGTTCAACTGACTCCAAGGTGTCCAGAATCTAATTATAGAATGTAAAAGAGCTTTCTATCAAAAATGTCATAGGTACTAACCGCATGTCTAAACAAGCCTCTACAAAACATCAAAACTATTTTTACAGTTTATTTATTATTTTATCTATTTATATCTACTCTCTAAATTCAAAAACATAATCTGCCAAACGACTCCACGTTTTATAGCTTAGCTGTACAACTATTCTAATTTCTATTCCGTCCGCACTCGTCATCGTTGACCTTCAAACTGGTTCGCTAAAACCAAACTTTCACTGCTACTTTCCCCTTTAGTATATTACAACGTATTTTATGTTGTAAAGAAACGCATTACTATTTAGACCTATCATAACTCGCCTGATTATTATCTGTGGCGAAAGACATTAATTTCGTTTATGGAGTTTCAACTTCTTTTTAAATAGAGAACAAGTGTATCGGGACTCGGGCCTGTGATGTTTGAGGCTGGCTTTGCAATTACTGAAACATTTTATACAAATACTTTTATTTGTAGTGAACTATCAGTGAAGTAACACATTTTACACAATCCGTAACGCGGTACAAGCCCGCCTCAATTGTATAAATAACTAAATTTTGTTCTCGGCTCTCGTTAATGTAGGTTATGTCGATATACAAACCCTCGGAAACAGTATTTTTCTATATTCCTGACAAAGTGTATGAGAAATTTTATGATGATCGGTCGAGTAGTTAAGGCGTGAAAGCGTTACAACAAAACTAACTCACATTCACATTTATAATGTTAGTTAGAATTAGGATTATCGTAACACTGTGGCAAATTTGTTTATCTTGGATAATCTAATTACCATTATTAATTTGTAATTGGTGAACTGTTAAGAAATAATATAAGACGGTCTCGATTACCAATCTAGACCGTCTTATATTACTAATTATTACACATATCAAATAAAGGTTTCTGCCTACCGAACCGTACTTAATAATATAGCGAAATATAAAATCAATCAACAAAGCTGACACATAATCGAAGCATTTTGAAGAACGATAAATTAATATTCAAATACATGCAAATTTCTAACACATATTCGAAAAGTTAGAATATTTAGCCGAAATCAGCCAAATAAAGCTGAGCCAAATATTTTTTGGGTGGCTGATTTCTAACAGAATATATTAAAATCGTAAATAAGGTAGTCGCCAGTTCGTTCATAACAAATAGTCTGGTTGTCATTGTTTTTTATTAAAGCTGGTTCAGAACGGTCATATACAAACGAAGAGATTAAGCCGGTACCTATATCACTAATCAAAAATCATATAGTTAATAAATAGAACATGATTGACAAATAGTTGTTCCGAGTCTGGGCGTTATTTGTGTCGTTTGTTTGAATGTTTGTAAAGTTCCCCGCGATACTGGAATATTTCCTAGCGCAGTAAAACTTTCCTAAAAGAAAAATAAAAACACATTATTTGGCTTGCCTCTGGTCATTTTATGATACGATATAGTGGAGGAATAGCTTTATATTTAAATTAGCTTTATTTATAACAACTTTAAATGATAATTTCCGGTTTGAAGCCATTAAACTACCAACCCAATTCTTAAACACTTATTGCAATAATTTTAACTATAATATTAAGATCAGTGTGTTGCCAGCATAATCTCTACTTTATATGAGGTGTGTAAAATTTACGAGTATGTAGCTACAACGGAAGATTTTAATTATCTATTCCGAGACATTGTAAACTATAATGAGTTAAATTCCCCGGAACTGCGGATATTGCAGCCTGTTGGAAACACATTAACAGCGCGTTCACACTCCTATAGTTTCTATTAGGACATACATATATATATATATATCGCAGGCAATTTGTATGATTCCGCGTTTTGAAAACGGCGTCGTCCGTTTAAAAAATCTCGCTGTTTTAAAATATGTCGAAGGCAAAATTTAAATTGCCTTGTCACTTAACGCCCCGAGTCCCGACTCTTAGCACTCCGACTTGGATAGGTTAGGTTAGAAGGCGGAGGCCTTCGTGGTTCGGGCACGCCACGATCGTGGCGGTAAGTCCCGTGTTTCAGGAGTGGCTGGAGAGGCGGCATGGCGCCCTCACCTTCCGGCTGACACAGGTTCTGACTGGCCACGGTTGTTTTGGCCGGTTCCTGTGTCGTATACGCCGGCAAGAGACGCCCGGTTGTCACCACTGCGGCGACTGCCGCGACGTTGTTGAGGACACGGCGCTGCACACTTTGGCGGTTTGCCCCGCCTGGGCATCGCAGCGCCATGAGTTGATCGCGGCAGTCGGATCGGTTGCCCTCTCGCTCCCGGCCGTAGTTCAGTCTATGGTCCGGAGTGAGAGGTCGTGGAACGCCGTCGCCTCCTTCTGCGAGGAAATAATTTCCATCAAGGAGGCGGCGGAGCGGGAGAGGGAGCGTTTAAACCCTCTCCCCAACCGCAGAGCCGGGCGCCGGAGGGCGCGAGATGACCTCCAGCCACCCTGAGGTTTGACCTGGGGGTGGTGGGCTTTGTGGGCCCGCCATCCGTTCAGCACCAGGTCCGAGAGGCGGCGTGCGTGTTCCCACGCGCGCCTCTGTTTCGAGTCCGTCTCCCCTCTAGGGGGGGGACAGTAGGGTATATTATAGAAGTGAGTCCTTTGGGTAGGTCTCTTCGCGTAGTGGCCTGCCGTTTTACACGGCGGGCCGTAACCTCGGCGGGGTCGCGACCGCATGCGAAAGCGATTCGCGCGGCCCCGTCGATAGTGGTTTTGTCGAGGAACACCGTGGTAGGTTTAGTCGGTATTCCGGGAGGTACATTATCTTTTCAACATCTTTCTTTTACCCCGGTGAGTCCGACATAATCCCTCTGTCCGCCCCCGCGGAGGGAAAAAAAAAAAAAAAAAAAGGCCTTCGTGGTTATTTTTTTTTTTTGACCACCCAGAAATAGGAGCCCCGACAATTGAACTAGTCGCCAATTTGCCTTCCGCATATTATAAAACAGCGAGCGTTTTTAAACGGACGACGCCGTTTGTAAAACGCGGAATCATAGAAATTGCCTGCGACATATACACGTTGTTAGGGGCATAAAATGGGACATAGGATACCTTTTATCCAGAAAAAGGTCCTGTTACTAATCTAACCTCAACTTACCTAGATTTACGCGAGCGACGCCACAGGTAAAATCTAGAGTTCTTCTTTCTAAACACTTAGTACGATTACTATATCACCAAAATACATAGTACAGATAGGCTTACTATATGGGCCGAATTAGTTTGAGGAAGTCCGTGAAATTTTAAACTGACCGATTGACCTCAACGTGCAGCTTGATATCTAGAATTCCATCTGGAGAAATACCAGGCGCCGTCTCATAAGAAACCGGCTACAGAGTAACATTGTCACTGCTTTTCGCCCGGTAAGAAAGAGTAGGTACCGATGGCTAAAGTACCTATATTTTCAATTGCTTTCCTTATTTCCTTTAGGCTACCACGCGATATTTTACCTAACACATGATACCCTTGTATCCGAACTTATCCTAACTAATATTATACAGGGTGATTTTGAAATCGTGTAATTCCTTTTAACCACGCATTCTACTGGTGATATAGAATAACCCTGCCCATATTTTTTCTTAATTAGAATAATGGTTTCGGCAAAATTAGAGTACAGATTTTTTTCATGAAATGATTTCAAGTAGTCATATTTTAACCACCTGACACAATCTTAATATTTTACTAATTTAAAAATAATAACATAACAATAACTGATGTCGTAAATAATAAGGGGCAATAAAAAGGACCGCCCGTTATTATTTACGACATTAATTATTAATATGTTTTTTTATTTTAATTAGTAAAAAATTAAAATTGCCTCGGTTGGTTAACATATGACTATCTGACACCATTTCACGAAAAAAACGGAATAATAATTTTTCAAAAAAAATAAATCTAATTAAATAAAAATATGGTCAGGGTTATTCTATATCACCAGTAGAATGCGTGGTTAAAAGGAATTACACGATTTCAAAATCACCCTGTATATGCGAATGTGAGTTTGCTTGTTTGTTAGGCTTTCACGCCTTAACTACTCGACCAATCATCATGCAATTTCGCATAGGTACACTTTCTCAGAGATACAGAAAAGGACATAGGGACAGAACTTTTTTCTGGATGAAATATATATTTCAGTACTGTTCCCGTGCGATAGAAATTTATTGACTTAACCTTCATTAACGCGAGCGAGGCCGCGGGCAAAATCTTGTATATATACAAGTAGGGTTGCCAACCGTACTTTGTAATAAAGTATTGTACGTTATTTCGGGTAAACGTACTTTATACTTAATTAGGAAAATAAAGTGCGTAAAATACTTTATTTTAACTATGTCAACATTTACAGGTTTTATTTAATTGTTTAATTAAAGCAAAGCTATTGAGATTCCCTAAATAATTCTCTAAAGATACGGTTAAGACGTTCCTTGATAATAAATATGTATTTGTTAGATGTTACTAGCATCAACAAAAATGTGGTAATAAAAAAGCAGGTTAAATAAGTAATACCTTATTTTCGGAGGTTGTGCTTTATTATTTTTACCGCAGAAAGTAAATGTACTCTATTTGTTCAAAATAAAAGTGGCAATCCTTTATACAAGATTAAAAAAAAAAGTCTCTTCCACTTGTAACATGCATTCCACCGAAGACAAAAAGTAAGCTGCACACTGTCTGTCTTATTACTTTCGAAGTTCAGCGACTTGTTACATTTTCTCTAGAAATAGTTACTTTTTGCACCGGTGAAAGTTTGGGCATTATTAAATAATTAATGTTTGCTGTGTGGTTTTTAAATAATCTAGTTCTAGAAACTAGTTTTTTCAGAAAAGTCTCCTATTTCGTTTAAAAATTTGATGAGTTTAATTAGTATGTATGGCAGCGATAGCCTAGTGGGAGACCGTTGGACTGCCACGCAGAGGTCTCGAGTTCGATCCCAAGGCGCGCACGTCTGACTTTTCGAAGTTATGTGCGTCTTAAATAGTAATTATCGCTTGCTTTAACGGTGAAGGAATACATCGTGAGGAAACCTGCATGTCTGTCTAATGTTCTCGAAGATATGTGAAGTCTGCCAACTCGCACTAGGCTAGCGTGGTGGACTATGGCCTAATCCTTCTCACATTGAGAGTGGCCCATGCCCACCAGGGGTACAGTTATATACAGGGCTGATATTATTAATTAATATATACGTTGCTAACGAAATTTGACGCGTTTTCAGTATGAATACAGTTTACCCACCAAGAAAATAGAAAACTGAGGGCCTACGTTTTAGATATGGTAAGCAATTGTACGTCAGAGCATAGCTGAATCTTCACTTAAACTGGGATTCTACACAAACTGGGCCTCCCCAAAATCAAAACTTAGCCTTGTGTCTTGCACGGAGTACGGTCCTCCTTAAGGAGATAGTGTGCTGCTAGCAGAGAGTTTTTATAGTACACAATTATGTGCGTAAATACAAGTGCATTTTATGTTCTCTATTACATTACATACATATTACATATTATAAACCGATAGGACGACAATCCGACACGACCGTATAGGGAGCAGCCGCAGGCTTTACGTCCTATCTGAGACATGAGGTTGTGAAACACCGCCATCTTCCTAACTCCGGGATGCTATTGAGAATTTCTTGGCAGGAAACCTAGTTGTCCCGACGCCCAACCAGGGATTCGAAATCAATTCCTCATCCACAGCAGTCGCATTCACAACCGCTGCGTCTCCGATGCACCTTGATATATAGTACTAGCGACTCGCCCCGGCTTCGCGCGGGTAGAACAAAACCTTCGCAAATTTTACATCTAAACCTTCCTCATAAATCACTCTGTCTATTGATGAAAATCCGTTCAATAGTTTTTGAGTTTAACGCAAATAGACAGACAGACGCGACAAGGCTTTTTTTTTATAAAAGGTAGTGATAGAAAAAGTTTCCTGAATAATCTAATAACAGGGTCAAAGAGCTTATTCCCTTTCGAATAAGTCAAGCCGGCTTTCATGTATTTATCTAAGCCTAGATACAAAGCATTGTTTGATATGCCGTTGACTGTTGTATCGTTATTATCAATAAACCCATTTGGAGTCGACAAACGTATCGGGTACCTACTCATGTCTAAACTCATTGTTTTAAATCGTACATGCAAATTTAAACCTTAAGCTGTGATTTTATAGTTCATTTTAATCCGTACCGGTTTTATAGTTCGTCCGAAGTAGACTTATAAAAGACACGGCAATGTACTTAGCCGTGATCACAGGATAAGGGTTTCCTGCCATTTATTTTAAACCTATTGTATTTGTTTTATATCTAAAATGTTAATTTAGCGTTTTAAAAAACATTACTTGTGTTTGCATGTTTATTTTCAGCTACGACGGATGATATTTGCTAAAATAGATACAGTTTTTATTACGTTTACGCGAATGGTCTTTACTTGTCTATGGCCAAAGACAATAAATACACCGCTTCTTAAAAATGATAAACTAAAAATTAAGGTCTAATAAAAATGATTGTATGTTTGAACGTATTAAAATATTAATGACTAAACTTTTAATTAAAAATTGCTTGCATCAGCTCTTGTATATTGCTGAATGGGTTTACACTTTATATCATGATTATATGACAGTGAATAATTATTGAAAGCAGGTGTATCTAACTCTGTATCTAACTCTACGTTTTGTATCCGTCTATGCAGTAATCATCGTAAAATATTTAAAATAACGGCATTTAAGCTGAAGTAAGTTACACGACAAAATTGATTAGACAAAAATAAACTATGTATTTACTCTATGTTACGTATTCATAGATTTAATACACCGACCTCTCAAACAGAACTTTTTTTTATGTCTGTGTAAATAACGACACCAAAAAAGCAGTACCTACCTAACTATATTTTTTAGTATAATCGCAAAATTACACTAGATAACATCTAGATAAGAGATTAAACATAAATACAGCGTAGCGTGCATATATGTAACCCATTTACAAAGTTATTAAATAATACTTAAGTGAACATTATCCAATGCGTGATAACCGTGTTAATGAAAAATCACGATTATAAATAATTTAACGAACACGAACATTACCTGCTGTTATGCAGGTTCTTAACTGCTTTACGCGCGAAATCATGTTAAGCAGCTGCAATAATTATAATAAAAATGGAAGCACAATCAGCCTTTTTGGCTTAATCAAAATTATTAATGTCGCCGTTAAAATGACTACTAAGTAACGCAAAATAAACGTAACGAAAATTATAAAATGAGTATCCATAATTAAATAAAAAACGTACGAATACTCAAACACAACCATAAAATAAAAAAGAAGAAAATACCAAACACAATTGCCAACATAGAAAAATAAACTGATTGCACGCTTCGGAATTCAAAAAATAGCGCGAAACAATGGATAGGTGAAAACACGAATTACCTAATCGGTCACATTTTCAATAACTCAAGGGTGAACACCACAGTTGTCGGCACGTCACACGATAAACGTAGGCCAAGTCGTACTGGCGGAGCTCGGTCGATGCACCCGGTCCAAACCGTTAGCTCCCGAAATATTGCGACATACGGCAAGCCCTTCGTGATTCACAGAATAAAGTACCTTTATAATGGTATTTTTATATAGGGTATTGCCCTGTACCGTAAACAGTAGGAAATTAACTTCGTGTGAAGTAGCAGTTCATAAAAATATACTGTTTTATTGTTGCATTTGAATAATTGGGATACGCGTGTTTCATTAGTATACATAATATTTCGTTTTGGTGGCTTCGATGCATTTATATGTAAATCTAATGAAGAAGAAAGTATGTAAACACATAATAAAATATTAAAGAACTTTGGTTCAAAGGCATTTGGTCCATAGTACATACTTGCCAACGGCGGCGGCGGCGTCCTCTTAGATTACGGGCAGATATATCCAAGCAGACACAGATTTCACAAACATTTGAGGACAATATAAAAAACATATTTATTACAAGCTTTTACCCGCAACTTCACTCGGGAATAGTACCTATTTCAGGATGGAAGGTACCGTATGTCCTTTTCTGTACCCTTGAAAACGTGTACGCGAAATTTATTGGTAATTAGTGGAGTAGTTAAGGCGTGAAAGCGTAACAAACTAACAAACTCACATTCGCATTGATAACATTAGTAAGGATGACGCATGACGTAGACTGATGCTTATCTAAAGAGGTAAGTAGGAATGCATCATACCCACATATCACAAGCTATGATTGAAGACGTACATCGTGTAATAGGCGCCGAGCCTGCAGCTGTTTACCGTCTCTACCTTTTACTTTATGTACTGCCATTAAACTGCACCTATGGCATAGTGGTTTAAGTGGTCACCTCGCCACTGCCACTGCGCCGAATGTTGTAGATTCCATCCCCAAAACTTGTGTGATCCACAAATAGCAGCAATGTTTATAAAGTCCCCTGCGACACAGGAATTATTACTAGTGCCGGAATTGTCATTCCGAAAATTAAATAAATTGGTTTATAGAAATAACCAATCACACTTTGCCCTATCTGAAATCTGAGGATTCAAATTCGGGTTGTCATGATCAGCCGCAAACATACCTCTGGGACCTTGGAGGCACTTGGTAATTGTCCAAGGAATTACGAAAAGTCTGAAAATATCTTACGAAGTTTACTTTAAACTTTAAGCACGTAATCATTATTTAGCTTTAGTTTAGTCTCCTAGCAAGCAACATGGAAGATACTAATAATAATAATGTACAAAATTCACAGCCAATTGCCTTGTTCAAATAAAATAAAGCTGTAAATTAAAAGCCTGGTTCATCCTAATCACTATGAAATATCATAACATAACATTCATTGAACAAGTCATGAATCACTCATCCGAATTTCTATACAGCGTGATTTCAAATGTAAATTAGTAAATTACCGTTGGTATACAAGCTTACTATAATTTTACATAACAATCATACGCAACACTGTTATATAAACATGCGTTGTCGTGTATATTACCTCGTGTTATGTGGATTATGGTTTTTGTAACACTCACCCACTCCAGATTGTATTGAGCGTAGAAACGAGATTTATGGAACCTGTATTTCTTAATATTTTTCGAAGAAATGACAATATGATGTAACTTTACTTGGTCAAAAACTGTGTCGTCTAAAGATCATCAAAAGATCTTGGTATTTTACAATATTTTAATACCTTGTTTGAATGAACTAAACTCATAATGGTACCAAACTATATTGCTATGCAGAGAATTAGTAGATAGATTTGTGATTTTAACCCACAACGAAGATCAAAAGTTGATTAACTTAACATAAAAAATAAATAGGTATATTCATGTGTAAACACTGTCCATTATTTATTTCTAAACTCGGCGTACATCACGCCTGGATGAGGTATTCTTATATACATAGGAACCAAGGAGGAAAGTATGAAAAGCTATTTTTATTGCCATAAAATCGCAGCCAAGTATTTAGTTTCCTGTTAGGTACGCTTTTTAAAATATTAAGATTTCACGAAAATACCTACATGAGTCATAACTGTGACAACGAATAATCTTCGTAATCTTTATTCTACAGTATTGTTATACTGCAAAACCATGATTTAAAATGCTATATGACTAAACTTTAACTTTATCATGTTTTAATTACAACACATATAAAATCCTTTATAGTTTTTGCACGTGACGGAATAAAATCTTAGTGTAAATCTAAAATAGATATTGTTATTACAATAGCGATAGTATATACATAAAAGCCACAAACAATAATTAATCTTTTACATAAATAACATTTTTATTTTCCATTATGGCATGAATATAAAAAATTGTGTAATCTATAAATAGTTGTTCCGAGTATGGGTGTTCTTTGATTCTGTTGTTTGATGGCTATGTAAAGTCCACTGCGAGTCAGGATTAATAAAAACACAAGAAAATATATCCGTTACTATACATGTATATGAAAATGTCAGAGATATGGAACTATGAAATCAATATTAAGTTATTGTAGGACTAGACGAGTACCATTTATTGGTATATCAGGTTTCAACACTGATAACTTCAGTGTCAAACAGGTACTTAGAATTCAAAAGGCATTACATGAAACAGCTTGTAATGCAATAGTTACTTTAAAGTGCATGTGATTGGTTCTTTCACTCCAATATGGATGCGGTGAGGTTACCAATCACTTTAGAGCGAGTCGATTCCAAAAGTGCATTTACCACGAACAGTTTAAAAAAACAATCTGTTTTCATTGCAAGTGAGCTATTTATCCCAAATCTATATATAATTACAAGCTAGAGTAGAAAAGCATTTGTTAAAATGAGTAAAAATAACATTTATGGCTGCTTTTAAGCGGGGTCACACCCTTGGCACAGAAGAGTCAGATTTAAAAGTTTGGCAGCAACAATGTGATATCCCAAATAATTTTTGAACCAGACTAAATAAGAAACCATCTCACGAAATAGATAGGAACACTATCTATCGAGACAGCTATTTTGTAGCAGCGCAGGACTAAACTTAATTTGGCCCTGAGGCACGATTATTCAAAACTTCGATGAGTTTTGTCCCCGTATCACTCGACATTGCAGCGGATTTTCATAATGCAAATTGTCGTATAGTATGTAGCCAAAATGATGGCTAAACTAAGTCAGGTGGTTGGCTAGCTAGGGGCAAAGAAATTCTTGAGGTATACCCAATACACAAGTTACAGCATTCAGACAGTACATTCCCCGATGGAGTAGGCGGGTAATCCATAACAATACAAAACAGAATCTTTTTCTTTTGTACTGTGATTTCATTATTAAATTAAAATACTGAGTAAAACCGAAACCAAACGTAGCTGCCGCGTCGTCGCTCCTATTTTTATATCGTCATAGCATATGCAACTTTCTACTTCGTGAAAACCTCGTTCGCTAGAACATAATTTTAAACCAATATCTGCAATAAGTATCTAACCACTTACGGCAAACGAACATCGGTAGTAGGAACAACCAGAAAAGCAACTAGCAAAATAACTACCACGCCCATACGTTGGTTCATTACTGCGCATTATTGTAGCGAGGATGCCAATAGTGCCTATTTGTATAACTGTTACATAATTAATTAATTATACATATAACACATTATTTAAGCATAGTAATATGATGTTGCCTCTTTACTACTCTCTTTCAACGTGCACGAAACAACGTTAATTATTGGTAAGTCAGGGATCAATTCTTATAAATATTACAACAAAGTAATTTAAGTACAATATTTATTATCCTTTCAAAAAAGAGTTTGTACTATTGTAGTACTTTGCTGCTAACCAAGACTACGTGTTGAAAGTCTACCGTTTCCTGAGTCTAGAAACTGTATTCACTCTGGCATATAACATAAGTTATTTGACTTGTAGCTTCTGTGATTAAAAGTACCCTACAGAAATATACAGAGGGGCTGGACACATGGAGATGTGTGTGACAACTCTATACGACGATCTCGATCGTCATATAGAGGAGCTGTAGGCCAATTCACGTATTTAAATGTGTTTACTTGCAGTGCAGTTGCAGTTCATCAAAACAGCTCTTTTCGTATTCTTCACGTAATTTTGACAGCTGATGTTTCAGATACAAACGGACTGCATCGAAACTCGATCGGTGCGTCGAGATATTACGTGAATTGGCCTACTGGACAACGATCTCGATCCTTGCTTAAAAATAAGATGTACCTAACCATATCATGCCTCGTGTAGCTCTAAAATTGATTATACATAAATGAACTTCAGAGTTTTGTTAATTAAATTGCTGCATCGAAATATTGTTTCGTGAAACCAAGTTTACACTTGTTTGCTACAAACTTCTGTAGGTAGAAAAATCACCCTTCAGAAGTAACAAGAGAGACTGGACTTATCAAGATCCTTGCTTCAAACTAAAATGCACCCTAACATGTTTCGTGTAACTGTAAAGTTGATTTAAGTATGTTAATTAAATTTCTACATTGAAAGATTGTTTCGTGAAACCAAGTTGTTTACACACAACTCTAATATGGCCTTTGACGTCATGCACAAATAAATGCAACTACGTAATCATTACAAATATGGACTAGCCTACGTACCTAAATACAAGTAAACAGTCACCAACTTTTAAAGGTAAACCTTAATTGCCAGTCGTCAAATAAAACTTATTGTCATGCGTTTTAGTCTGTCCCAACGACAAAAACAATAAAAACTTAAAAAAAGGCGCGTGAATTGACAGCTAGAACCATTGTCTATGATGTATTTCATATAAGTTCAACTCATCGAAGAGGTTTGTCGCAAAAGAAAAGTACTTTTTTCTTAAGTTTATACGTTTGGAAAGTGGAGCTCGCGCGGTCGATGCACCTGGCCGGTACCGTTAGTGCCGAATCGCGACGTCCCGAGGGATATTATACCTACCTGTTTTTGGGTTCCTTAGTTTGTTTGTACGAAATTCTATAGTTTGGTTAATGAATTTGATAGGTACACTGTATTAAATAGTAGGTACGAAGAACTTAAACTGCTGGTGATGTGATTAATATATAATAGCATAATTATGTAAGATTAGACAATGTTGGTCCAACTTTGACCTGTATTAATTTCTTGCTTGCAACAAATCATAAATATGCACATTACATTATTCAACTAAATTTCTAGCGTAGAAAATGTCATATTTGAATACTGCGTTGCGATAAAACAATTGTATAAATAAGTCTTGTAATCTGCCGTGGTTTTGAATAAGGCAAACCTGATAAACTCATTTCAAAGCAAATATCAGATTCTTGACGGCATCTGCATAAAACAAGCATATTAAAAATTCAAGAATCAACACGCCGCGCCCGCCGACCCGATAAAATCGAATAGAAAAAGATACCCAGAAAAAACGTGTTTGCCATCCAGAAACTGTTAAACAGAGTTTACATTTTTATTGAACGTGATCTACATTTGAAATCGGTAAACACGTGATTCAGTCGACCGCTACTAATCCATATATTTACACAGACCTTTGTCATACAATACTAAACCCATTCAAGCCGCACAAGGAACCAATTATATCAAATACAATGTGTACTTAACCACTTCACGTTTGAAAACTGTCATGAGTAAGATTATTTATTTGTATTATCTTCTGTTATTACTAGTTCCTGATACGTTAAAGATGAATTTGTTTAGAAAACAGTCAATCATGGATGAATAGTTAATTTGAATGACATGTTTGAATAGGCGATTCTTCAATGCCTTTTCATGGTCGGAAAAGAGTTATTTGCAATGTGATTACTACTGAATACCGAGTGATTAGCGATGGTAGTAGGTATTTATACTTATGTATAGTAACGGCAGATGTGATGGTCTCAGTTATAGTCATTAAAGGGCCAGTATTGTATACAGTGAGTAATAATGACAGAGAGTTGATAACCTTATATTTATATGACGTAGACCCACTTTTCAAAGAAAGCGGGTATGAAAATTTGATGTTTTATTGATGGTGGTTCTGTTGAGATAAAGATTCTCAGTATAAAGGAACGTATCTAACGAGAATGATCTAACAGACAGGTATGTTTGTACAAAAACTCTCCCAGTATTGATAAAATATCGCAATAGAATTAATACTTATAGCTTTGCCAAACAAAGTTGTCTCGTGAATTTCGCTTGGATATTTTATCCAATTCTGTAAGAAGCAATCAATTGAAACTTTCTTCTCGATAACATTGAGTTGTGTGACGACTGAAGATTGGTTATTTACATATCTTGTGCAGAACAATGTAATAACACATGTATGTTGAGAGTTATGTGCATTGTTATTTCGAATGTTCATGCATTTTTTAAGTATGATGTCAAATTACGTATCTTCTCTTATTTACCCATATTGCCAATATTTATGTCACAGAATCTTTGTATCATAAGTGTTATACGATAAAACTTTCACTATAAGCATGTTTAGTTACTTTTGAGCATTTCGCGTGCTAAGCAAGAATGTCAATTATAGTTAAACGAGGCATACTCATTTACACTTCAAAGTTACAATTCATGAATTTTCCTTATTTGTAATTTAATAAATTTGCCTTGAAACTATTGAAAAATATATTGCGGTTTAAATAAAGAAGCTTCATCCTCAGCTCGCTCGCTCGCTCCTCAGCTCGAATCCTGTAAAGAGCTGACTCTTTACAGGATTCTGATATTAATGAATACTATTATGGCAAAATCTCTACCATGCGTACTATTCTAATTTTATCTGATCATTTCTATCATCTTATTATTTTCACAAAAAATACTTATTTCTCTTATTGTCTAACGGCATTACAACTTTGTATTACACGCAACATTTATAAAAATGTGTGCAGGTATTTCTCCTCTATGCACGGTAATAACTAACATAAAATTGCTACTTACACTTACTATTATCTGTGACGACAAATAAATGAATCATGCGTTCTCGTTTAAAATAAGAACGTCTTTCGAAACGCATCGATGACAATAAAAAGAATGATCACATTTAAAAATGAAGCAGACAAAATGGCGCGGCTTTGACATCGCGCCTTTTTTGCAACAATCAATAAAACTCCAATAAGATTTGTCTCAAAGCGGCATCTTATACAAGCATGCAGTGAAAGTCTGAGCCAGTAGAGCAGAATGGGGCCAGCTGAGACTGAGGCCGTTTAACTCAACCACTGCACACACTGGCACATGGTGCTGTATCATAAAGCTCATGTATCCGTAAGTAATATACCTATATATTGACTGCACATACCGAGTAGTAGTTTAAATTCTCATCTCGTCCGTACAATTATGCCAAATACCTACTGCGAGTTCAAACTGCAAATGGAACACAAAGTATTTAAGTTGTCTCAATAATTTTTTCTTCTTTCCTGTTTGTGTCCTTTGTTTTCAGTTTATAAAATTATCAGTGACTAACAATATTAAACTAATTGCCTCTTAAAAAAGAAAACAAGTAATGTTCAAATGTATGACATTGTTTCAAAGCTTGTGAGAAAAAGTGTGCGAAAATTGTTTGTTGCCGACCATTGTTGCCGAATTGAAAAATGAGATTTTGTTGACAGCAATTTTCGGCGAATCTAATAAAAATAAATCTATTGTAAGTAAACAATTGTGTGAAGTAGAGTGAATAATGAAAAAGTAGGTCGCAAAATTATAGAAACAATATTCTTAAGACCGGTTTTAGCGAAAGCTCGATATCAGACTTACGAGCAAATTGTTGCTGGGTATAATCCACTGCTATAATGGGAAACGTGAAACTACTTCCCACTTTAATCTAAGTAGCCCATATTAGCTAGGGTTGTATAAAAGAATAGTACTGTCATAGTTTAGCTGATACATTTCATAGAGATTTTACGCATTTAGTCGAATACTATTTAAAAGTACTTTAGTAAGACTGCTAAAACTAGGTATAAAGCTTGTATTGTGGGGCACTTTTCAAACATTCAAATAACGGACACAAAGAGCATCCAGACTCGAAACAACTATTTATGGGACATACAATTTTTTGCCCAGGCCATAGCGAACTCTCGATACTCGGCGCAGTGGCAGGGGCGAGGCAACCACTTACGCCACACAAGCAGTCAGTTTAGTTATACGTATAAAGACATTCATTTTTATCGATCTGTAACAATTGCGATTCAATAAACATTTGAATCACGATTTGATCACTTATTGTTAAGACCGCAATACATTTTCCTGATCCTTGGCCGATCGTGTTATGGAATCTTCTTTCTATTTCCTCGTGCTTTACGAAATATTAGGTACAGTCGGCCAAGAAAGTGGTCTACCAGTTTTGACAAAAGTTTCTATGAGACCTAATTGTCGATATGGTTAACTTTTCTAACTTGACACATGGCATGACGTAAGGTGATAAAGCAAACAATAGTGACTGTCATTATATTATTGCAAGGGGAATTTGACCTTGTTGTTTCATGACGTTCAAATGAACCACAACCGTAGAATGGCAGACCACATTTTTGGTCGACTGTACAACCTTATTATCCATTTGAATAAATATTAATATGTCGATTATATTCACATGCTTAGTTGATAGCCGCAGATCGTTGTTTTAAAGTTGGCATTTTACTAAGAACGCATTCTTCAATTACCTACTTCGGCGCATGTTAGATAGGTAGACAGGGTAGGACCCATACCTATCTAACATCTAACACTCAATGCGTAGACGTATAGACGTGTTGTCGAGATATGCCAGCGCCTCGTGTTAAGAACTTAAGAAGTAATAAATTATGGGTCTACCTGGTTCCTAGGCTTAGGCTTACCGGCCTTATCGCTAGAAAGTTTGTTTTCTGTTTCCTTTGAATTTGCTGACATTTGCTTTACGTGATTCGAACTTTATCTTAAAGCGTGTATTATTTGTACCTACTAATGTATGACGGATATCAGTTTGAGTGTTTTAGCACACCAAATAGAGGTAGGTAATGGCGCAATGATTTATTGGGTATTCTTTATATTTATGTTCATATTATGTTTAAACAAACATTAGTATTAACTTTTAAATTGCAAGCAATTAATGACGGCCTCGATTGCGTAGTGGTTAATGTAACCGACTGACGGTTAATGTAACGCCTGAGGTTGCGGGTTCGATTCCGGCACAAGTCAAACATTTGTGTGCATGGACATAGATGTTTGTCTTGGTCTGGGTGTTTCTATGTATAATATGATGTATGTATTTATAAAAAAAGTATATGTATGTTTATCTATTGTCTAGTACCCATAGTAGAAGTTCTGCTTTGTTTGGGCTAGATGGTGTTTTATGTGTGTGATAGTAAAGTTATATGTTATAAATTAATAGGTGTTAAGATAAGCAGTTAAGACTAACGATGTGCGCGATTCTATTAGAATGCATACACTATATTTAAGTACATGAACTGCATGACCATGTAAAATATGTACCTACCGCGTAGTCCACAGTTGTATTCGAATATTTTTCGAATTCAATTTTGCGCTACACTAATTGTTACATACAAAAGTCCCTTCATAAGGTTTCCATTTATACTATTTTATAGTACATAACCCTAAAAAGAGCATAATGCGAGCAGATACGACATTATAATATGCATTTAAACAACGTTTATTTAAGTACATGAACTGCATGACCATGTAAAATATGTACCTACCGCGTAGTCCACAGTTGTATTCGAATATTTTTCGAATTCAATTTTGCGCTACACTAATTGTTACATACAAAAGTCCCTTCATAAGGTTTCCATTTATACTATTTTATAGTACATAACCCTAAAAAGAGCATAATGCGAGCAGATACGACATTATAATATGCATTTAAACAACGTTTAGTAGGCGCGCCGTGCATGGTTTGTTATCTCTGCATGTTTTTCGAATGTTTGATGATGACCGTGTGTACGTTAAGAAACATGAAAAACGTGAGAAGAAAATGTTTAAGACCTTGTAGAGATGATTATAAGTATACAAGCTTAACGGTATTTTTCACACAGTATCTAATTTTACTAATCGACTAAGCAATTTTTAATGTCCACTTCTAGACGGGCACCATTTTTGTTTTACCCCGTAGATAATATTGTTCCTAATTCAAATACGAAATTAATTCCAGTCATGAACAAATAGCGCACTAATATTTGCTTCGTAATATTCAGTTAAGTTTCAGAAATGGTTACGGGAATTTTACACTAAAAAAAGGAAACTGCTATTATTTGGTAAGAATGTATAGCGACTGTCTTGAAGGGTCAGCAAGCAAGGTGTGAGTGGTATTCCTGGTATAGCAAAGATCTATAGATAGGCTGTACCACAGTAACTGCTTATCATCACTCGTCGTATACTTTTTTGTTAGCTATCTTAAAAGTAAATAAACTTTTTGTTACCTCATACATACATAGTCTCCTACCAAAGACATAAAAAATATATTATAGAGGACAAGCCTATGGCCATCTGCCAAACACATTGCCAGACTTCGTGCTGCTACTAATAATTTCTTAAAAGAAAACTCAATCATTATTTGACCGATACGGAGATCGAGCCTGAGACCTCAGCAACCGTATTTACTACCGCTGCGCCACGCGCCACCAACGAACGTTAAAATAATGTTGTTTATTTGCGGCAAAATAATGTAAATAAGTACAACTTAGTAGGTAGTGATATACTTGTATACACGTCGTAAGATTGGTAACGCGTACCATGTACTTTAATGCATTACTTATGGGTCAAGCAAGAAGTTTTGCGAAACTCCCTTGCCAAGTGACGGTAGTTACGTAAAACGTTTACCAACTAACCGACTTTGAAACAACTTCGATTGTTTTGCCGCCTATACAGTCACAATGGCGGACTTTCAAACTTTTTTCTTAAAAAGAGTTTCTGTTTTGTAAAAAATGGCCAGTCTCAAAAAAGTATGGTTAGCGCCCGTAATGACTGGCACTCTCTATTTATGATGTAGGTAGTAGGTACGTGTTTTTAAAAGGCTTAATTTATGGACAAACTTTGGTACATATTATTATGTTTTCACTAATGTAGATTATACGATATACATTAATAGCACGCGTTCATATTTAGACATAACATGCCATTTGGCAATACTAGTAATTATGATATTGCTTCAAACGATTACGCATTAGATGTATCTATGTACATATGTAGGTAGGCACACTTCGTTAATTATATTACGGTTCTAGATGATGGGTGATTATTTTATCGTTTCTGGGCAAAGCCAAGTCCAAGTCCACTAAAGAACATTTACTGACAGGAAATCCCAATAGGTAATTCATTTCGGTCACTCGACTAAGGAAGCAGTAAAATTGCACTTTACCTTGTTTTTGTAAACTGGCAATAATATAAGTTTATTTTATCTATCTTTATGTAATAAAAGCCTTGAAAACCCAGTAAGTTGTTCCGTAACTATCGACAAAGGGACACGGAAATAAATTAATAATTATTGTTCGTAATGTTGGTATTCATAGTACCTAATCAAAACTAATATTAAGAAAACTTTCTTAAAGCAATTGTGTGTAAAGCATCGGTCACTGGTCAGCCGTCCCGTTGTTATCATGTACAATAAATTTTTCAATACGGCAAAAAAACTACCACTTCAATTAATAATAAAATACATTTCGGTTACCTTTTCAAATTTCCATCCAGATTTTGCATAGTTTCCATTATAATAATGAAACTCTTTCACATTGTACAACCTTTAAATACAATTTTATATATTTTTTAGCTTCCTTATTAGTTATGTTATTATACTAAAACTGTTTTGCAAGGGATTTTATTTAACCGATTTGTTTTATGAGTCTTCATTTCTCACGCGCTATTAGCATATCGGCTTCTTGACCTTAACTATGTCATAAGTACGGTACTGTCTAGACATCGGTACCAAAGTACCTACCGTTCTACCCACTGTGACTGTACATGTGAACGATTGACGAAATTTTAATCAGTCACCGTTAGCAGTTAGGTACTTACATATTGGGCTACTTGCATCATATTGTTCGGTTTTAAATATTTATATTGTGGCTGGTTAGTAGTTCAAATGAAACCAAGGACAGCACTCACATTACTACATCAAATATGAACCAAGACCTCGGTGTTATAACTTATCTATACTAATATTATAAAGCTGAAGAGTTTGTTTGTTTGGTTGAACGCGCTAATCTCAGGAATTGCTGGTTCGATCTGAAAAAATATTTTAGTGTTGGATAGCCTATTTATCGAGGAAGGCTATAGGCTATATAACATCACGCAAAGACCTACGGGGGCGGCGCAGTAACGATAAACGAGGGTGAAATCGCGGGCACATCTAGTAATAATTATATGTATGTATCATTTGTTTGTTGACATACTTGCAATAATTTCTTTGTTGCTAGTAAATAAATGTATGATGCTGCTTTAAGTTTGCGAATATATACATACATACGCACGCCTATATCTCCTACAAGGTATGCAGAGGTCTTCGTAACTTGTAGGAGAGATTGGGATTGCCAGCTGGTTTTATAGCCCGCGTAATAGGAGGCAAACCTAACCTATTGTCGTCTAGGGACCACAATTCCAGACTGCGTACTACCACTAAGAATTTTTTGACAGGCAATCCCAATAACAAAATTTCATGCACAATATTTGCATTCGGTACCGTTGCGCTACTAAGGCAGTCAATTTGTGAATAAACTTAGTTATAATATTTCCTTATTTATAAGTAATCTTGTCGATAATCCACCGTGTCGACGTGCGCCAGTAGTTCAGAAAGTGTTTTAATTACAAAATATCCCTTTTACATGAGACATCCTAACTAATATTGTAAGTGCGAATGTGAGTTTGTTTGTTTGTTTGTTAAGCTTTCACGCTTTAACTTCTCGACCGATCATCCAAAACAAGTACTGTTTACGAGGGATAGAAAATTGACATAACCTAAAACCGAGCAGATTGTCTAGTAAAAACACAAATGAGTAGTTTAGTTTCAAAATTCTCTAAAATACTTTTCACCAAATAATGGTAAATCTCAAAAAACCATTTAGAGATATAATATAAACGGACTCTTTTAGCGGTGTTTGCAACAAATTATTACTTTTGTGAGCTGATTTAATAGAATTTTAGTGGGTTTTGTTAAAAATTATCAGTACAATGCGATAGAAGCAACGAAGGAGCTTCATATTCAATCGGCACATTATTTTTGTTCTGATATCGTTTTGGCGGGTTTTGAAACTAAACTCCTCAAATATGAAATGTGTATTTAATACAGGTCTTCTTTAAAACAAGTGCATATTACCAAAGGGGCCTTGAAGTATATTGATATAGGCGCAAGATATTTAGATACAAGCTAGCGTCTTATATTGTGCCGAGAACTGTGATGAGACGTGAAGTGCGCGGACATAATCTTTTTGCTGTTACATCTTGTCGCACAAATGCTGGCGTCCGCGCACCTCTGCGTCGCATTACAAAAAACTACAACGAACATTTTACCGATTTGGATTTATTCAACTTATCTGCTGGTCAGTTCCGAAAGCTTTTAATTAATGAAATTAATAACTTGTAGTCTGCTATAACTTTATTTGTTTTCTTGTTTACTTTGATTGTAATTTTCTTATTTATAAAGACAGTAATGATTCACTCAAGTTCAGTTCTTGCTTTTACAAATCAATTATGTAAAATACGTGGAAAACGTTGTGGGTTTCACATATACCAAAATATTGTTAACTATACCTACTTTTTATCAATGTGTGTGTGTAACTGTTTGTTTTTCCTGAAATAAATAAATAAATAAATAAATAAATAAAGCCGTCCTTCACGGCATGCCACGCCATGTTGACACACAACATCAGCACCATTACGCTAATGCACCTTGTGTAAGAGTTTCCATCCAAAGATTTTCACTGTCGAACATTAGGCAATGCTCAATGACGAATTGCTCAGTGCCTTTACGAATATCTATTGCAATTGTATATTAAATTAGATGTAATTGCAACGAATAAATGAGAAAGTGTTGCTAAGTATCTATGTTGTGGGGAAATGAAGTGGTTAAATAGGTTTATTGGTTTAAATTTCGTGATACTGACTTCTTAATAGGTTAGTTATTATGATTACTTAATAAGGGAAAATAGAATCGCAGTAACTTTTTTATATATCGAAGTTGGTAAATAAGGTTGCTTTGAAATTAAACTACTATATACGGATTTTATCGCGTTGTTTATTTAACACTCTAAGATTACATAATTTAGAAACTGTTACACTACTATACTATACTATTAAACTTTACTAATTTTAAGCTAATTAAATTATTAAAACTATCAAATCTATTTGTTTTTAAGTATGATAGTTTTAATAATTTAATTAGCTTAAAATTAGTAAAGTTTAATAGTATAGTATAGTAGTGTAACAGTTTCTAAATTATGTAATAGAGTGTTAATTAAACAACGCGATAAAATCCGTATATAGTAGTTTAATTTCAATGAATAACATTCGCGTAAATAGAAGACAATATTAAATAAGGTTGCTGTAAGTAATTAATCTATGGTCTATTGCAATTGGGCTGTGACGTTATCTAGTCTACAGGCAAGGAATTAAAGATGGGATGATCATGAGCTTAAGCAAGCGTCCATAACTTCAACCTACATGCCAAGTGAATCGCGAAAACAGTGCTACTAGGTGCTTTTACGCAGTTTATCTATAAGAATAAATAAAAGCGGCCAAGCGCGAGTCTGACTCGCCCATGAAGGGTTCCGTAGCAGCAAGTAACATAATATAAAAGTTCATGTAGTTCGTTGTAACGTTGATCGATGTTTTTTATGACGTATTAAAAAAAACTACTTACTAGATCTCGTTCAAACCAATTTTCGGTAGAAGTTTACATGGTAACGTACATCATATATTTTTTTAGTTTTATCATTCTCTTATTTTAGAAGTTACAGGGGGGACACACACATTTTACCACTTTGGAAGTGTCTCTCGCGCAAACTATTCTGTTTAGAAAAAATTATATTAGACACCTAAATATAATTTTTGAAGATCTATCCATAGACCCACACGTAAGGGTATGACGAAAAAAATTTTTAAATTTCAGTTCTAAGTATGGGGAACCCTCAAAATTTATTGTTTTTTTTATTTTTGTGTGAAAATCTTAATGCGGTTCACAGAATATATCTACTTAACAAGTTTCAACAGCATAGTTCTTATAGTTTCGGAAAAAAGTGGCTGTGACATACGGACGGACAGACAGACAGACAGACAGACATGACGAATCCATAAGGGTTCCGTTTTTTGCCATTTGGCTACGGAACCCTAAAAATAATAATATTATTACTTCCGGATCCCGGAGCGTGTCGGCTATTTTATACCGTGACAACTGACAATAAGTACATACATAAATGTAGGTACCTACTGTCAGTGTCATATCATAATTGGCAACAGCGAGCTTTCCAACTTATAAGTTGTGGTATTTGCCCTCTCGGATGTCATAGTGATTGCACATACACTTTGTACATAGTTTGTATTTTGATAATCACTTTATTTACTTCTGAGTTAAATATTTCTGTGAACAAACTACAAGACAAACTGAAAAATGTAGACTCTATTGTTTAAATTATTGGATAAAGTGTACCAGCATACGGAAAAAGGGGCAGCAGAGTGCGAGATGTATTAAAAAATGCAAGGAATTTTATAAGAAGAACGCACAGTGTTGTTTTCTCAAAAGCTGTAAAAATTTACATAGGCATCTTAAACTTAATGGACGTATTAAATTCTTTTTATTATGAATGAGCTATACATATAATACTGAGCAATTCGAAGAAGGTGTTAAACGTAATATTTTTAGAGCCAACGTATAAACAATTAACATCATAAAACAAAGCAGATACAAGTGCTGTTATGAGAATAAAAGTCGAAATTTTAATGTTTTCCATAGAATATTTTGCAACTACACGCGTACCTACTCCCTAACAGTATAAACAGCAAGCTTTGGCATAGGTACATGTGTCTGAGTCTCGCCTATAATATATCCGCCAATACTGGGCATATTGCTGGATATCGTGCTACATAATAGTACCTGGAATTGACTGAATCATCTTTTCAAACGCATTGTTAATAGACTAACGTTATTCATAAATAACGTAAAACGTTCCATTTTTAAAACACATACATATAATGTATGTGTTTTAAAAATGGAATGCTTTAAGGCAGCGCGGGTCCATAAACAATGGCCACAAAGACATCTTCAAGAACTAATTGCACGCATAAAATTGTTGTCACACGCAGGCGACGATTGGCTCCTAATCTCTGACAATTTCAACAACTGTAACATTCTTATCAGAGGCGTAGCTACCGCCTTATCATCCGTATCAATGATACGGGGCCCCCAGGCTACAGGAGCCCCGAAAGTGTGTGGTATACAAAAATTCCTAAAATATTATCTACAATCTTTAATACTTTGGGCCCCCCAACACATTTTAATACAGAGCCCGTAAAGCAAGCTACGCAACTGATTCTTATTTTCTATTATTAGAAGACTACTCCCTAACTACATTCAAACAACGGACACAAAGAACAACTCAGACTCTTCACAATTATTTGTGGATCACGCAAAGTTCTGTTTCGTGTGGGGATCAAAATCTTAACACTCGGAGCAAAAACAATAGTAAGGCGACCATTGTAACCAGTGTGCAGTCATACTCATAACACGTCAATCCGAAAAACAAAACCTTTTAAATATCTTAACTATCTATAGATAAAATATAGATGAAAACGCTAGGTATGCAGTATTAATTAAATCAAGATCTATTCAAACCATACAATCCAGAAATAAAATAAACAACAATCTAATATACGACGAATTTCTTATTGTGTCTGTTATAAGTTATAACGTTAAATTCGCCCACTTTTATACAAAAATAGTTCTCAATAAACAATGAAAATAATATAAAACCCACTCCCACGAATGAAAGTAAGCACAGAGTGAAAGAGGTTTCACTTTCGAATATAAGATGTATTTGGACCTAGTTCTTAACAATGAAATACAGCAGCCATGTTTTTAAGCCTTTCTGTGCAGCTATAATGAATGCTCTAATAACTGTAATTAATGGCAACAGAGTTAATTAACGCATGTTTTAGTCGAAATCATGGTCTAGAATATAAAAGTCTAATGAAATAGAAGTATAGGTATTATACATCCTACATATCGTTTGTATAAGTAGGTACCTAATGTTCTCATTTCTCGAAATTCAAAATTAAGCAATACATCGATCTCTATAGGTCAATTCTTTTTTTATTGCCGATTATCCGCAAACATGTAGCTTATCAATTTACATATAAAACCTTTGCAATATTGTGTTGTGCTTGTAGTAATTATTGCTATAATAAAATATAAAACACGTACCTAATGATTGCATTGTAAGCTTAATGTTTAAAAATTAATGAATCCATCACAAGCAGGTTTGGAAAAAAGGTTAACACTTTAAAATAATTATGTATAATTACGATGACAATTTCATCTGACTACAGGAAGTGAACACATAATTTGATTCTTGCCCTTTGTGCCTACCAAAAATTATTATTTAATTTTTAAGTGTACTCAGTAACTGTCCCTTAAAAGTGGTAAGCCTTGATAACATTACTTTTACATCAAGTTTTCTTTGTCGTTTTACTTTTATTTCGAAGGTCTTTACGCAGACTGAATGCCCAATCAGTTGCAAATGTCGCAACCACGTTTTAATGTCCATTATTATTGACCCCAATTAACGTAAAACTGTAAACCTACTTTATTTACTTTGCGTAAGTATAGCAGTTAAAGTTGGCCCGGCAAAATCCTAAAATAAAAGTAGATTGTGACTTTTTTAATTAACCAAATATAATTTATATTCACCCTTTACCTCTCAGCAGACTGTTGCATAGGCAAGCAGCATGAACAAAATAACTAACGAACTAGCTCTCTCTAAACACAAAAAAAAGATGATAAACTTCATAAACTTACAAATAGCGTCACTAAGAACACTCAGGACTGGGATGACTATTTTGTATTATTCACCCAAGCTTTTTCTCCGTGCAGAGCGAATTCATTATAATCATTGTCACTGACAGTGGCAAGGCAATCACTTAAACCACTGCCTCATCATCGTATAACTTGTTTTTTTAAGACAGGCTGCTGTTTCTGTTCTAATCTTCTAGCCAACACTCTGACCCCGGGGCCCAGGCACAATGTTTTTATGTTGTGTCCAATGATATATAAACTTTTTATATTACGTCATTGGTTGTGTCTGTGTTCCGACTAATATGCTTAGTTAAATTCTTGTCTTTTACTATTTTAATCTGCTGTTATCAATAATAATAACAACATACAAAAATAGTAAGCATATCATTACATGTGCTTCCCGGTCGTATATAAAGTTCCCATGCCTTATACAGGTAGAATATGATTTGTATTACACCTGCGTCATATACATGACATTATGGTATGATCATAAAAGATTCTTAGCAAATAAATTGTTTATATTCTAAGTGTTACTTGTATTTCATTACACCGTAACGAAAATTAAACGTCTATTTAAAGTAATAAATAACCTATATCTTCTATTTTTAATTTGTGTATTTCTACAGAAACTATTTTTAATTTTTTAATATACCTCTTAGGTTACAGTTTGTTACGATTTACTCCGATATTTATTCGCACATATATCTTCAATTTTACGTAGGTTTTTAACTATTATATAATTTAAAACATTATAAATGTATCTCTCTTTTTCTGATTGGCCCTTACTGTATAAAAAATAATATATTTTAGTTCTCATTAGTATATTATTTTTACTTAGCCATGGCGCAATGTTCTGCGAAATATAGGTAATAAATTACATTTGCAGCAACTAAATAATTTACGCATACTACTAAGTATATTTGTTTTGTAAATTCTTACAGTTAGCTTACTAATAACCTACTATGTAGTTAACTATCTGTAAAAAATAATATTGTATTGACTAACTTAATACATCCTGATTGCCTGTACTTATTTTTTTTTCCTTAATTGATTATGGATCTAATTATTAATAAATAACAAATCAATATTTCATATTTTAAATAAAGTTAGTGTTAATCCAAACATAATAGTATAAGGGTTAGTCAAAATAAAAAAGAAATTACCTAAAAATTAAAAGCGAAGAAAATTCCAACAGGACCCTCGAATATTCCACTAAAGAATTTTTCACTGATGCTTGATCAATCAATCAAAATATGTTTCACTAATTTAACACAAAGATAATAATAGAGAATATAAGTAAGATTGAAATTGTAATGTGCGATGGTCAAACCCACCGCACCGAGTGTCGCTTCAACACTGAGATAGATACTACAATGTGCCCGATGTCTAGAGGCGCGAATATGCTAACATAAGCGAATAAAGCGCAATTGCTTTCTATTAAAATAACCAACATTTAAAAACTACAGTGCTTGCATATAACCTTATTTTGATATCATAGACTAGGAACAATGTGAAAATAGATTCAAAAGGATGGCGCAATTTCTCTGATTGGCCGGGCTATACGACCGGTTCTCATCGATTGGTCATCTCGTCGCGGCGGTTTCCCTAACTTTCTTTGACCCCGATTATGGCGTGGTACCATTTTTTTCGTGATTGCTTTTTGATAGAATTTTACTGCATTAAGTAATTACGGGTGACATTGCAAGTGAACTATGATTACAAATTTATACATTACTGTTTTTATATGATGACCTAATTTTTTTAGTCGTAATGGAAGAACATTGTATCTTTTAAGTGCTGTTTAAAAGTTACAATGTTATGTACAATGCATAGGTCACACGCCTATCCCCAAAGGATAGGCATAGGTTTATTATACCTTCAATTCGTCAGCTATGATTATAGGTATCGCGAAATAGGCGGCGAGTCCCTCGCATAAAGAATAAAAATTTAAAGTTTTGATCATTCCACGACTACGATCATTCCACGTTTACGATAATTACACGTATATATTTCAAAGCGATATATGTACGTGGCTAACTGGCTGTTATAAATAATTACTTGAAATTATAAGTTAATAATCTTATTAAAATTAATCCACTGCCTCGGTTTTGTAGCGGTAGTTAGTCATTGCTACTGCTGTTTATGTGATTTCAGATTTGATTCCCCATTCACGGCAAAGTGTCTAGAAACTCTCAAAAGCAGCACGAAGTCTGAAGATATTATCCTTAGTAGATGGCAAATATATGGCAATAGGCTGGCTGTCAGGCTAGCGAAATGTGAGTGTAATACACTAACTTCGGGGAAACGGGCGTCAGATTATCAACCTACCTACTTATTTAAAAAAATAACTAATCCTTATACATGACAGAAGTACCTACATGGTATCTTTGTGTGTGTATAATAAATTAATAACTGGAACATTTTAATAAAGTTCAATAAAGTAAATAAAGATTTTCAATTTAAATTCACTTAGGTACATTTGTCCGTTAATTATAAAGCGATATGAATGAAGATTTTCGTATTACAGCACTTTCAACACTCATAATTTCACAACCGTACAAAAATCGAGCGGGCTATTGAGATTTTTTTAAATATCAGAACTACACTAATGTTAACACATTGTGCCAGTAATATCAGAGGTCGTCCAGTGGTAACATTATGGCACTACGAAAGATAACATGGTGCATATATATGCATATTTTCCGTCAAGATGCTCAAGATAAACGTGTTACGTTTGTTCGTGTCTGTGAGGTCATATAAACACATTATAAGCAATACTGTCATTACAGGTGCCAAGACGATTAAGTAGTAAGCCCCGGTTTCTGAACGGCAGATGAAAAAGTAATTAACAGACATTCAAACACATGTCAAATGCTGGGCTTCTATATTTCTAGAAAAGAAAGAATGAGAAATTAATGAATGAGGAGTACTGCAGCATCTGGTGTAGCGGCATACTTACTTATGCCTAGAGTAGCCTAATTTCTGTTGTGTATCTGCCGTGATTTGGATACATGTCAGCTTAAGAAAAGCTAATTAGGCAAGCAAGGGGACAAATAAGAGGAATTATAAGATCAAAAAAGTAAGGGTTAGGTTATGTTAGGTTCCTTCTTAAACCCACCCAAAAATAGGAGCCGTCGTCTTAGTTTGATCTCTGTAAATATTTTGGTAAACATATTTTACTGTGCACTTAGTATTTTTGGTAATAATTGGAACGAAGCCAAAAAATTGAGGAACAGTTAATGTCCTTTTTCACTATTAAACAGTAAAGATACGACTAAGGGGCGAGAGGGTTCGCAAAAAAATAATATATCTCATTTTATCTTGGTTCTCCCCTTGATAAAGGGCGAAAGGGCTCTAAGTTAAGAGGCGAAACTACAACTTTCTATGAAAGTGGTGAAAATCAAGGGACGTATGGGCTCGAATCCCTTTAGATACCTATATCTTCCCGAGTGTGCACTGACAATGCATTAAGAAATGGTGACAAGGCCTCCGCTTTTGTTTTGTAGCTCTGCGCCCACTACGATGCCACTCTCTTTTTAAGGCTCGGCAACGCGTAAGTGGTATGCCTGGTTATACATTATGCAAGAGTCATAAGTTACGCTAACCCTTTAGCACCATTTTATGACATTTTTAATATAAATATATAATACAATCGGGTTTTATCATAATCTCTAAAAACATTTTCGTTGCATGGGCAAGAATAAGACAGCGCTTTACAGAGTGTAGGTATAGCTTCACCTTGTTCACGCACATGCAAAGACAGTGTTTCAAGTGAAAAAATGATCAATCCTTTTCTAAATTCATTGTTTTGCAGGTTAAACCAGGGCGGACTTTAGAATGTCAGAGGTCCGAGAGGAAGGTAATTCTTTTACTGCTCAGCAAACGATACCATAACAATTAACTACATACAGATTTCCGGAAAATTTGACCTGTCTTTACCTTATTGTTATTAACGTAGGTAAATAAGCATGCACAAAATCATTCGCGTGTTTTTTTAGGGATGATGATAAAAGATTGGGCAACATTGGTGTCAGAGCCTCTAAAAGTTTTAGTCCTTCAACAAAACTCAGTTAAAGAGGTTTAATTCTATATTATTGTGTATTTTTTGCGCTTGCTTGGTGCAGCTGGCTCATTTATAATGTTACCAAATAATTCATATGTCGGGCTGGTGTAGGTAATTGTTTTGACACCCAAGATATAGCAGTCTAGCATAGTGTCAAGACTATTGGCATTATCACTAAGCTATATTAGTATAACATATCCCATAGTTATCGAAATACAGTACTACTCGAATGCATTCAACAATAAACTGCGACGATCTTAGCTTTCGCAATGAAGACAACATAGGGTCAAGTCATATTATTCGTACAAGCAAACTATTTACTCATACGCATTCCTTCATGTACTGTCACGATCAGATAGCGTACCTAATGTCTATAAACGTATCTTTATGGGTTTTCCAACATATAAAGTACAAGACCTTCTGAAGAGGATATATTGTCTGAATATTTGATTTGGATTAATATTTCTAGCATGCATCTGGCAGGGCCATCTAACAATCTTAGTTATTAAATCCTAACTAGTATTATAAATTGGATTGTGAGTTTGTTTGTTAAGCTTTTACGCCCTAATCTATCCAGTATTAATATACCAGATATGATTAAAGATCTATTATGTCTAACCACCGGAGTGCCGCTACGACTCAATAGGTTAACTTCTAGACTATTATTATTTCACATTTATTTACTATTAACCAATAAAATTACATTTTAAATATATAGGTAATTATAAAAAAAAACATTTAAAATATAAAAAATATGGATGCCCACCGACTATTGTTATTATTATTATTATTTCAGCAAGGAAATGTACTGTCCTGTTGATTGTTTTACTGACCTAGAGACATGAGTTTGCGGTTTCGAACTCGAGCAGTGGTATTGCTATTTTCTACTGGGAAATTATTTTTTAAGTTGACCTTCATAGTTCGCAAGAAAGGACAAAATGCAGCCCAACACTGTGCAAAAAAACAGAAAGCTCACTAAAATTAGGTATGTTATAGATATTAAAAGGTAGATACATATTATATGACTGTAGCAAATACACAATACTCAATATTTTATAGCATTTCTTAATGGTATACGAAGGCGGACTATAAAAACTAAGTAGGTAGATCATTATGGACCTGTCGAGTAGGTATAGCAAATTAGGAGAGGGGAAGAGGGCTAAGTAGCAATAATAATAATTTCCTTTGAAGTATATACAAAATATTATACAACTACATTTATTTACATTTATTTATATTAATATTTAGGTATATATTGTTATGCTATTTATATTAATCATTATTTAAGAATTAGTATATTTAAAGGTTCTTGGTTGACTATTTTAATAAATAGTCAACCAAGTAATGCCATTTAATTGTTGTCCTGTTCTTTTAGGCACATGTAAGTACCTACCCATTATACAGCAGTATACCAAAATTACAGTCTTGTGTAGTAAAATTATGGGATTAGAATGTAAAATTAATGTCTTCAAGATCGATCTTGTTCTTAACTCGCTTTGTTCATACCAAATTACACTTATAAAATCGGCGTAGCTAATGTTTAATCTATGCATGCAATAGAGCTAAGATGGCGTCTTTCTAAATGCTGACATAATCTAAATTTAAAGTGAAGTGACAGGTAGGGTGTAGCGGTATCTGCACTCAAATATAGAACAGTCACTGTACCTATATTCTGAAGAAGAAAATCCACCCACAGAAGACCGACTTTTAACTAGTTAACCTGTGTTATGTTTATGCAGCATGTATGGTCTGCAGTGCTAAAAGTAAAACTGCTTCAATGACGCAGCGTTAATGATAGCGGTTGCTGTGCACGAGGTCTTGGATTCGAATCTCGGGTCGGATCAACAAAAAGTAATTGGGTTATTCTGTCAAGATATTCTCAGTCGGAGCCCGAAGTTAGACTGATAGTAGTGATATACAGCTTCCCATTAGACGGAGTGCACTTGAGTTTGCGCACACAATTGTGCACTATAATGACTTCTGCGCAAATGGCCTGTCTCCGTTAAGATTTGCCACTGTGATCGCAATTCGGTTTGGAGATCCTTATGAAAATGTTGTTAGCAGACCATGCGAAATTAGTATCGCGATATGCACAGCTGTATTTGAATATCATTCAAATACAATTGTATTCGAATACACGTGTGCATATTGCGATGCTTCACGCCATAATAATGTTACTTTTGGTGATAATGAAAAGTGGCAATGTACACAATGAGAAGCTTTGCAATAAATACACACATACATATACCTACCTACACCTTTCTTTAAATATTGAACTCTGCATATATCTATAAATATTATATTTCATCTTTATGGGTAGGTATGTATATTACTTTGTTTAAGGGACGCACCATATGGCGGGAACAAAGTAATTTCATAACAGCACAAAGGTACAGCCTTCAGCTTAGTAGTCTAAATCACATGTAATTATTAAGCGCGCGCGGGGTCGGAGAGGTGTGACATTATTCCACGGATATTGTAGTTTTATTATTGCATGTGTCGTGCATAACGGCCTTGTAACAGATGTGAACAAATCTTCAACGTCCGCTGTTCAAGGCTCGTTTGGCAAGTATCTTTCACCGAATTTGCAAAAAATACATTAATAAATGTAGGTACAATTATACAATAAGTAGGTACATACTGTTCATAATAATATCTTTTATATTTTGTCTACGTTTGCCTGTTCTGTGATAATTGACAAATTACAATTACATAAGTACTGATTTAAATAAATAAGTAGATAAGTACGTTTTTTTTTCGTATTTATGAGTAGGCATAGCTGTTAACTACGACTTCGTTCGTGTTATTATATACTATATAAGCTATATTTATTGTGGCATATATTTAATTAAGAATATTGTTACAATGTCTTTCGTACTTTCCTTTTTCCTAGTGCCAACAGTTAAATTAGTTAATTGTTCTGAGGTTATGCGCTATTGTAAATATTACCATTTACACTAATGTAGGATATGGTTGAAAAATTCGAATATTGCAATAAATGTAAACAGAGTGAAATTTAGAATATATTTTGTACTTAATATATTTGTCGAAACAGTCCTTATGTAAGGTTAATTATGGATGTATATATATAAAAGGTAAGGGCTAATACAGTAATTACTTTTTACATGCATCCATAATTTAAAGATTCACATAGATTTATGAGCGCATTTTGCAGCGTTTCATCACTTTTTATGGTCAGCTCCATCGAAATAATCCATACTTACTACTTCTTCAACGTCTTTTGAAACTTTGTTGCACTAGGATGCAAATTTTATTTGTTTCTTCGCCCGCCCGCGATCCTGATATCGGATTACTAGACAAATCTGTATAGTGAAGTGCTGGATTAGCGAGATTACACTGTATTATGTATGTAAACACGTCGATATAAATCTAGTAATATTTAGCATTTTCATATCCTCACATAGGCGGATGTGATTTAGTAGCTACTAATTTTTTAGCACTTGCTATTTATTTCAAAAACGGCTTTGGCTGACCAAACTGTTAATCTACGGGCTATGCTGTAAAATAGGGTAGATTTCTGTTATAATCTAAAAAATTTCATAAATTTGTAGGCGAAAATATTAATTATTTTAAGTATTTTACACGGAGTAATTGCAAACACATTAATTGTTATGGTAAATGTGTATTTTATATTTGTATTAAACAAAAAGTGTTGATTTTGTCAACTTAACTGTTACCGCCTGTTTTGGCACATTTCTCTCGGCGCAGTCTTAATTTGTTAGGTAATTATAATACTCAATTATGTACATTTTATATAGATAAGACTGATATAGATACCTGAGAAAACGTTCTGTAAACACAGACTAATATTATTCTTTATATTTTTAAACCGTTTGCCGTTGATACTATTTTCGTAACCAAAGACAATAATAACGTAAATTAAATGTTAGGAGAACCAGAGACGCAAAGCTTGTTGGTGTCTATGGGCCTCAATGGTCAATCCATAGATTTTGTATATACTGGAGTATAAACTAATCTATGGGTAAATCTAAATTCTGACGTAGTTGACAGTTGTCACTGTAGTCAAAACAATAAAAATGGCGAACGTACCCCTTCTTGGGATTAAAACTCATTCTCAACGAGTTTGCAGCCTTTACAAAAGGGCACTACGCAATTTAGAGTCGTATTATGATAGACGGTATGGTTACCCATGCGCTTACATCATTAATTCTCCTCGTATTGTTTTTGTTTCTCTCATTACGTAATTGTAACGAACATAACCAAATATCTTACTTTATTTTCAGATATTACTTGGAACATGTAAAGATCGTTTACATTATGTGGCTAAAATAATTTTGCAATACTAAATAGTTTTATAAGGTTAACGGTTTATTTCATTTCTGGCTACCGCCAGCATTCATTAGTACTAAAATCAGCTGACTGATAAGTCTTGTTTAGTACTTTTATATTGTATGTAGAATTTTCATTATGTGTAATTATAACTTTGTGAAAGTATAAATTCGTACGCTGATTTGAATTTTTAAGAAAGTAAATATTTTTGTGAATACTACCATTTTTAAAGTTGTATCATGTTTATTAATTGTTTGGTATACAAAAATAATTGCTCAAACATTAAAAATCACTTACATTGTATAGAATTAAATATTCACTTACATTGTATAGAATTAAATATTCACTATAATTATGTAGAATTATTACCTTGACATATACATATATCAATTAGTTTATTGTTGTATTTTTGGAAGATGTTCAAACATGTATACTTAACTGTTCTAAAGTGTTATCTTTTAATTACAGCCATGTGTACCGGTACCAAGCTGTACTGCTCCGGGAGAGGTTTGATAAGAATGCCAAGGAGCAAGACATGAGGAAGGCAGTTGAGCTCCTTAAGGAAGGAGAACAAGAATTGTTCATGCAACAACATCCTATTCCTAGGGCTTGTAAGTTTTATATACATATTCTTTATGTTCTGCAACTTCTACTACTATAATTTAACTTGCTGATTTTAATTTTATTGTTGTTACTGCTACTTACTGATGTCAGTGACGGTGAAGAAATTTTGAGCTTTGAAATTTAGTAGAACCACCTACAACTATTATAATTTACATTACTATAAATAAATACTTAATCTAAATCATAAATGTTTATCCGACTGCCTTAAATTTGCATCACATTAAAATTACTGCATATATTGAAGTTAACTTGTCAATTGATGGAAGACCAGATATAATTGAAAACCTATTGTGTCTGGCTACATGTGTACAACTGTAACTCAATTGATTAAAATTAGTATTAAAATATCTTTGATGTTGAGACAAATTCTCAACATCTATGATATGTTTTATCAGAATAATTTCAGTAAATTCCGAGATATAAATTGACTTCTCTTTATTATGAGGTTCTATACAAAATGAGAAACTACTATTTTCATGTAAATACTAATATTAATGACATTCAGGAGCAAAAGTATGCAAATTATTTCATTGATGTATTCACTGGGAAACAATCCACATTTTTATCATATTTATATCCTTATTGTTGTGAACTTTGATGGTTGATGTGATTATAGTTGAACATGCTAATACAGCAAGTCCAAATTTTTTACTATTTTAGCAAGTATAAAGCTACTTTCTAAATGAATTTAGTTAGTAACAAAAACTATATAATTATATAAGCTAGGAGTCCATTAGTTGCTCTAACATTTTGTCCCTATTTGACTACATTTTTCATATAGAATTTTGAGACATGTATGTAACTAAATCTTATCTGTATTTCATGATGTATAGTGTCTGCTTGCCTGCATGAAACTATTGTCAACACATACCTGAAAAACATCTTCACAAACTTGCAGTTTTAGTAGGATTACTGTAACATACTAACATAATTGCACAGAAATGAGCAAATTAACCAACTCCTATTATTAAAAACAAATGATTATTATCTGAATATTGTTGCAGTCTTCTAATCTAGACTTCCAATCTGTTGTTGAGGTAATTCAGAGTTTTTATTTGTCGCTGGGTTCAGCTTAAACCACATTCTGCCTACATTATCATACTATGTACTATAATATTGTTTTCTTTTCCACAGTCGCATTGAGCGTTGGTGGCGTCGCCCACGAGCGTGTCATCACTCCACCTGACTGGGTGATTGACTACTGGCATCCCTTAGAAAAGGCTCACTACCCTGAATACTTCAAGCGCCGAGAACAACGTAAGAAGGAGTTCATAGCTATGTGGGAGAAGGAAAATGGACCCGCAGACAAGGAAGAAAAGCATTAAAAATCTGTATAGTTCTGTAATATAGTTATTTGCGTTAATTTAGAAGGTTATTTTATTAGTGTTCCTCTGCCTAACCATTCAGAGATTTACAGCGCGATGCTATGTAAGGTTATTATTCAGAACAAAGGAATACAGTTCTCTTTTGTAACATTTACTTTAGCACTCTAAAATATGGAAAGAGATTAATGATGTTAAGAATAAAACGTGTTTTTTAAACAATTTGTTTACTATTACACCTCATACACATAATATTACTTTATAAATACAGAATCATGCAAATTCATGGAACTAGCAGTGTTTTTTTTTAGTCTCAAGTTACAATGAATGAGGCAGTGATGTATCTGTATACATCACTGAAATTCAAATAGGTACCTACTTACTTTTAAACTTGTGATGGTGCGTGCAGTGGTGTCACCATCACAAGATTTAAAAGTATTTGAATTACAGGTAACTACTAACACCATCAGATACCACGTAAATATATTGACGTGGAATTAAAAGTAAGTAGTGGCGACAGAATAAAGTAGTAGGTACCTATGCCCAAGGATCGGGCAAAGCAGAAGAAAAAGATGAAACCAACCCAGGAACTGTTAATGGTACTAGTGAGAATGAACGATAACTCGAGGCGTTGAACAGGCTTAGTGCACAGGTCTCCTCCATTACAGAACGTTCAGCCCAACTTCTTCACGGTGGTCGAAGAACCTAAACGGGCGGAGCACGTGTCCTCGCCATCTGGATGATCAAAATCGCAAAGACCTCAATGCTTTGTCGTTCACGGAAGCGGAAATGGTGGATGGGCGAGTTCAGCACTGTATTCCTACAGGCATTAATCTAATCCAATCCTATGTGAGTTAAGCAATAATGTCGCAAGGGTCTCTTAAGAGTGCAACAATGCATGATTATTTATCGCTGCTCGACTTTGTAGTTACCTCAGTTAGTATAGTATTATATTATCTGTGCCTCAGTTAACGCCTAGGCGTCAAAAGATAGGAACGCCGATAATTATGAAACTAGTAGCGGCTGATCGCTGATCTAGCCCCTGTGAAGGTCTCTCAGGTGACCGGGCATATCCAGACGTACCGGTTTCAGAACCTTTGGTGCTCTTTACATTAAGGCTAATGTACGTTGTAAGTACACTAGTTTTAATTTTGATTACTGATACGCATAATGTTATGTACATATATGTTAGAAATAAATTATATTACTGCACGGATAGTAATAGTAGTTTAACCTATTGTGAGGCAGCGGTATGCAGGCGGCCAGAAATAATAGGTTTTCAATTATATTTGGCATTCCTACAATTCACAGATTAATTGGTGTCCGGTCCTCATTTACAACACGACGCCGTGGTAGTGGCACTGCGTCGTGTTGTGAATTCAATCGCCACAGGGAACAAAAAATGGTGTGTACCTAATGGTACCTACCATAAATATATGAGCCGAATCAGGAAGAGCATCCTGATTCGGCTCATATATTTATGGAGCTGTGCGTTGTTTGAATGTTTGTAAAGACCGTGCGACACTGAAATTATGCTACGGTACGTGGAAACCAATAAGTAGTTGTAAACCACTTCTGCCTAGCTCTTCGGAGATATACCGGCGTGAATCGGCGTGATAAGATTTATAACGTGCAGACCATAAACTATTCGATGTACACGAAAAAGTCATAAATTAAAAACAAACATTGCTTCATATTTTTTATTGTTATTCAAACAATTTTGTTATAGAAATATATGTATTTAGGTCTCCTTCGTCAACAAAGACTAGAGTAACTAATACCATAAATAGTATAAGTACATATATTTTAGGATATAAAGTTCCTATCGTAAAAAAGGATGTTACATAAAAACAGTGTTAAAGAGATGAGTATAATATAAATAATAAAACTAATATGTAATCTTGAACAGAATTATATTAAATAAAGGTATTATTTCATGAACGTATATTCTGAAGCTAAATTAGCTTTCACGTCAAAATAGGTCAATAATTCCGAGCTCCATGTAACTTGGAGCAAGAAATGGATATATTTCTTTGTGTAGGTACCCCAACTAATTATTATTTAATTAATTATACCTCATACAATTAAGACAACAAATAAATGCAGTTTTCTAGTGAAGTTATTGAAATGGTCTGGGGCCGAGTTCTTTTTTATTGATTGGCGAACCAAAATCCGTGTTAAATAATTGATGAATATGAATCGTGCATTATGATCTCACAATAATTATCGACTGATTTAAACAGACTTTCGGCGTTCGCCACTACTTACAGTCAAAGAACTGCTATTTCTAAGCACCTGTAAGACCTTTTAAAGTATTGTTTATATGTGTGACCGTAATATAATAATTACAGAGACAAGACAGTTTTCTTTGGTGTGAGTTTGTAAAAAGCTGTTTGTGACGAATGAATACTCCTGTCTATAATTACTCCATGATTATTTGTCGGTATATTTATTTTCGAGATTCGTTGGCAAGTTTAACTTAAATTCGTTGATTAAATAAAATTAAACACTAAAAATTTAATCATTACCAAACTATATTTTTAATTCCATTTATACAATTTTAACGCTACATAAATATAATTATAACTTGGTAATTAACTTGATAATTATATTTATATAAAGTTATAATAGAATTTGTTAACTAAAATTAAATAAAGTACTTATTTACATGTATTTTCTGGAGTCTAATATTGATTTTAAAGTTTATTTGACAATATATTTTGTACATTATTATATTTTATTAATAACAAACACCATACATTAAACAGAACGTAATTTAATTTTATTGAAAACAATATGATACCCTTCCAAAACTCCTTTTACAAAACAAATGTTTATCCATCAAACCCCTAGAGCGAAACGTGTACAAACTCATTATTCAGAATCCCAGACACATTTCAATGAGCACAAGTCTATTCAACAAGTAAATTCACTATGAAGTTAATAGAATACCGACTTTGTATCGTAAATTTTATCGATTAATATGTGGGCCAAAGTTACCCTATACTTTTAAGACTTTAAAGTATCTATGGCTAAAAACTGCCGATGACTCGTCAGAAGAAAATACAAAACTGTTACATGTAAAAAATTTAACAGTTTTGTATTTCCTTATACAAATAACTAGACTAAAATGAAAAAATCACACACAGTGTAATTATTATTCAGGTATGGTAATAAAACAATATGTTCGGAAGCTCATTAGACAATGGTCTTGGTCGATAGTTAGTTTAACTTTATAGTAAAGATTCTCAAGTACTCCTGATTTTCAAGTTATAATTCTTCGAAACTGTTAAAAACAATCTTGTCGTATACTGTTCCATAAACAAACAGACAATGTTATATACATTGCCTTTGCCTTAAAATATGAAAGTAGTGACACCAAGAATAAAACCTAAAAATCAGGAGATACGTATATCTAACATCAAAATGCCTCTTATATAAATCCTAGATCAGTGTTCGCGTGTTCAGTTGCCGCCGAGCGTCTGACCGCGGCCCCAGTTGTGTCCGCCGAAGACCGTACCGCCGGGCCGTGTAGGCACCCTAGCCTGCGGCGCAGTGCCGAAGCCACCCACGTACCTCGTGTCCGGGAATATTTGTTTCCTGGCGATAAGATTAAATGTCAATATAATTCTGTTATGCCCTACTCACCATACAAGTACAGTGGCACTAACTTTATATATTGTGCTTGTATTGCTCAATCCTTAAGATTTAATCGTTTATTCAATTCACTCTAGCACTAGCATACTTTTAGTGTGATTTGATATTCACGACGTACTAGTACCAGATTGATTAAGAAGAAACAAAATTAATTTAACTTAATTTACATTGGGCCTGCTTTGTTCTGAAACCCAAGGCAGGGACATAGGTACCTATTAAAGCCTACTATCAACATCAGCGCCCATTTTGGACCTGAAAACTGTTAATTGCTCTACTCTTACCACACAAAATAAATAAAATAGTAACAGATCATCAGGCTAATACAACGCTCAAAACGACTTTGGCTGCACGAATGTCATCGTGGTTTAAGTGGTCGTCTTGCCACTGCCACTGCGCGTGTTGTAGGTTCGAAATGTTCGAATACCACACGAGACAAAAAATTGTGTGATCCACAAATGGTTGTTCCAATTCTGGGTGTTCTTTGTGTCCGTTGTTTGAATGTTTGTAAAGTCCCCCGCGACACAGAAATTATTCCTAAGTAGTGCAAGAATAGTCTTTTTTTTTTAAAACAAAAACAAGTAAGTGACTGTTACACGAATCAAATGTGATATAGTCTCTTTTTGAATTGTAAATGCAGTATAAGGTAAGATGACACACTATAAATCGATTGTATTGTAATAAACCTAAGAACGTAATAAACTGAGAACCTAATGTACCTATATTATAATAGGTTTACTTACAAGAAGGAAGGCGGCGTCAACAGAGCGGGTCCGCCGAACTCTTGAGGGTACTTGAACAGCAGGAAGAACGCCAGGTGACCGATCAGAATGCCGAGCAGTTCCATTACACCACTGTAATAGTAACGAAATAAGTATCATATAGGAAGCTCGCCTAAAAGTAGGTTAGGTTACGTTAGTAACAGTATTTTATATTTTTTTTAAATATGGCCTGTTACTCGGTGATAATATAGCTTTCTAATGGTTGAAGAATTTTTAACATAGGTTGAGTAGATTTTGAGTTAAATCCTTACACACATAAAAAACTAATCTCCTTCCTCTTTATAATATTAGTATAGAAGTATAGATAGTATAGACTATAATAGTATTCTTCCCTTCCAATTAAGCTAAATGCTAGTGTTAGGAGTGAATGCATAGTGGGTTAAGTTTAATCCTATGGGTGGAATTTGACCTGTCGATGGCTAATCCAATGCCTTATTCATTGTGTATCGCAGAATTTAAAGGAACCGTACACTAATAAGGTTATGTTTCCACAAGGCAGAGGCGGTTTAAAAATGTTTGAGTACCTTACCATCGATATTTCGTCTAACGACGTAAGTATTTCTCGTTTGTTTGTTGTCTGAGCTGTTTGGCGTCAAAATGACGAAAATCTACTTAAACTAATGAACATCATCACAATTTCATATCATCAATCCTGGTGATATTGCCATTCAAGTCCATTAAAATTTTGAACTTATCCCGTCACGTAAGGAAATCGACAATTATTCTATTGCCAAATGCCATCTTTAAATTTTAATTGATATCTACATTTAGGCTTGTTTCACACGTACCACAACCACAACCACACCACGTAGCGGGCGCAATTTTCTATTGAAAATGAATAGTAGGATTTACACGGACCACATTTTGCCGTCATTATCGACCACGTGGGTGATACTGACCACATCGCAACCACAACGCAACCACCAGCGACACCGCGAACTAGCATCCGACAACATCACAGACATAACGCTGCGTCGACGCGCCAACACTGCAGACGTCGTCTTCTTCCTAATAAAATCCACAAGGATAGCAACAACAATGTTTCCTCTTCGAATTTCATGAGTTTGTTTCGTCAAGTCGTGTTTCCTTACCGAAAATCGGTGTCGAACTGTCTGTCTGCACTCGTGAGCGTCATTGCGTCGTCGCAACCACATCGCAACTACTAACGACAAATCAACCACATCCACATTTTGTAGGAACCACAACGCAACTGCAAAAAAGCTGCACTACACTACTACTTACACTATTCACACGTAACCACTGCTTCGTCACCTTTTGTCGCATCGATGTGGTGGTTGTGGTACGTGTGAATGAAGCCTTATACACAGCCCATGGACAGTAGATCTACTATTCCTTATTCTCTAACAGATGCCATTAAAACAATACCTAATAGCATTTGCAGCACCACACAAAAATAATAATGTGTTACACAATGATGACTCAATACAATATGACATTAATACTTAAGCCTCGTATCCACAAGGCAACATTTGACGCACGACATGTTGCACGACATTGTTGCTCACAGCAACGCGGAACTTCGTTTAACAACGTTGTCTGTCCACGTATAACCAGTCAGATTTAGCCAGAGTTATTTTAGTGTTGATTTCACCACACTAAGGACATTATTGCGCGTCACGTCTCCACTTGACAACATTTGATTCTCAACTGCATGTTGCATGGAAACATATAACAAGCTGCGCGTCATGCTGCGCGCTAGCTGGCAACGTCGCGCGATCTTGTTGAGCGTCACGTGTTGTGCGTCAATTGTTGCCTAGTGGATACGAGGCTTTAAGACAATCTGACTCACCCTCCGCTGATGACAAGGTTGAAAGCCAATAACACCCACGGTAGGTACATCGCCTTAAACCTGGTGCCGAACCAGAAGGACACAATCACATCCTTATTGAGCTGGCACCACACATACAGCACCGATAGCACCATTGGGTCCATGAGGATCTGGAACATAATAATGATGCATTAAAATGTTATGTAACCCACAAATAAAGGAAATTTATATGCATAAAGCTCCTTGAATGAATACAAAGATTGTAGGTGCGGCAATGTCTTTTAAAAATACATTAATGTTCTGGAATAAATATATCTTAGCTTTTTAGTTGAACTTAAAGCTACTAAAATGAAAGCAATATCTAAAGGGATTTTATGTGAAGCTCAATCAAATAAAGAAATTATTGTGAATATTAAAGATGCAGAATCTTTCCCTACGATTGATCTGTCTTTATAAAACAACCTTAACAAGAGTGATGCATTGAAATTAAAACAACTTTATACACATTTCATCACAAGAAAAACTATTTATTTAATTTTATGCTTTACTTTTTTTATAATTTAAATAGCTTAAATAGAAGTAAACAGTAACTAGTAAAAGTTTTTAACAATAATAGTTTATAGTTTTAAAATTATGTGAAAATAAACAATGTGTTAAAAATCCATATAAAGTTGTTTAATTTCAATGTATAACATTCGCGTGAACGTAAGACAATGTTAAGAGCAATGCATGTACTTTTATTAAAAAGTTGAATGGCATGTGTGCATGCAATGTTTCAATTAAATTTTGACTTGATAAGATTAATAGTGAAACATTAACAGTATGTTTAGAACATGCCTATGCAGGTAAGATTATTAGATAGGTATGATTGCTTTAAGGAACAAGCTATATTACAGGATTTTTTTTCATAACCTAAGGTTATAATCCAACATATTAAGCTACTGCTACTGGCATACTAGTTACTATTTGGGTGGGTGTAAAGTAAGTCTTTTTAGGTTCCTTATTAGGGTTCAGAAAAGCAACTGTACTGCTCATTTAATAGCAGGTCCAAACAAATGGTACTTACTGGCAAGCCAACAAGCAGTCCAATGATCACACAGCACGCCCAGTTGAACAAAAGCATGTAGAAATAGTCAGCGGGCTTGCCAGCAAACATCCCTGTCTCCAGCCTCTGAGAGTAGTTGTATAAGAAATAGCAGTTGATCAGGAAGTGGAACCCTGTGCTTGGACCGATTGGGTAGAAGAATAGTGCTGTTAGCGGCCGCCATATCTGTGGACAAGAGTTATGCGAACATTAATTATTTGAACTCACTCATTTATAGACTCACAATATCACACAAGACAATCATTTATGTTATACACAAACACTTGTTTCAAAATTGGATGTTCTTTGTGTGGTAGTTTCACAGTTTGTAAAGTCTTAAGGAAGCTGAGTCCTAGTTTAAGTTACTGTTATATTTAAAATGTTTGTAAAGAAGCATTAGTGGCTTGTAAGGAAATATGCAGTGTATAATATAGTGATTTGATAAATTAATAACTACAATTGTTGACTCACTCTCATAAATATTAACCAATTAACTAATTATGTTTATAAGATTGCCATGAATAGTATGAAAAGTGTTTACTAAGAAATAGCTTTGCAGTTCACATTTACACTTGTTCTACTTATCTCCAGATTTCTATTATGATAAGCATTTTAAGTAAAATGACTGTCAAGTACTTAAAAATACATATAAGATAACTTTTAACCTACTGTATATTTATATTTTCGTAATACATTATGATATGTTCTTGGCCAAAAACAAATCCATTGGTAGCCAATAAACAATCAGTTTTAAGTGTTAAGATTAGTAAAATAATGTTTAAAAGTGGCGCACACTTAGCTTGTATCCAAGCTGGTAATGGATCCACTGTACAAATGTAGCGGCTCATATGCTAGCCTCTGTCAAAGGGCAGGTTAAATATAAGAATCCAGTGCCTGAGGGAGTAGAAACCATAGTACCCTTAGGACACACTAAAGTCTTATGATTCTCTTTATCATTTTAGACATTATGAATAATGATTGATTATATTGTGTTTGGTGATTTACATATATGATAAGTATAATCTCTTGGACAACTCTTTTGTCACAATACTTATTTATTGTGTTTGGTTCCCTGCAAATTGATGAGAATAGTAATTATGAAAACAGCAAAGCAATATTCTATTGCTTTACAAAGAGAGGTACTCAAGATTTAGTTATGCTAGTTCCCTCTTAATTTAAACATCAACATTCATACTCTGTGACAGTAGTTTTATCCTGTTGTGTCCAGATTTGGCTATGTATATTGATATAAATGTCTCAATTACTCTGTCTAAATGTGTCAGATACTATTTTATAACCTGGATGATGTTCTGATGTTATATATATTGTAAATATTATAATCTAAACTACACTACTTGAATAAACAGTAACTAAAATTCTAGACAGTACTTTTCCTTTAGATAGCATAGTAGGTAAATCAGACAATAAACAGTTAGTAGCGTCCTGTCCTAAATATCTGCTAGATAACGCAGATATCTCTGACATAATTAATGCAGAAAGAGTACCCTTAGGATTTTTATCACATTAAATAGATTTCTTAGCAAGGCATATGTTCACTATTGAATATACAAGCTTAGCAACAATATCATTAGTCTAAACACACAAAAGGCCGTTAAATACACAAATAACTAGATGTCAATTTTCACTCACCTGGAACTGATGTATGAAGGGGTAGTAGTCCAGCACCAAGTAGTAATAATTAAGTAGCCCAAACCGGCCCAATATACTGAGCCCTATCGTTAAAGATAACCAGTATCTAGTAAAGAAAGGTACACTATTGTACCAGTCGCGAAACTCAGACATTTTAGTAAGTAAACACAAACAACTAGTTCACTATGAAAGTAGGTTACAAAGTGACCCTATGATGTTTGTAGACCCTTCTCGATGATTGTTTGACTACAAATAGATACCGATGATGAAACTGTGAACAATATAATGTAAGTACACGTGTACTAAAAGAATTTGTCGAGAAAATTCAATCAAGGATGATTTTTGTTTTTGACAGTGGTTTTTAATGTTGCCATAAATTTGTCTCTTTGCCGATGTCCGATGACGTGTACAAAATATAAGATACTTTTCAATTCTACTTGTTAAAAGAAGTAGCACACGGTCAGACCCACAGCTTATTACACTATTGCTAATTTCATACACAGATTACATGGAATTTATGAATCTTTATCGTAAGCACAGTACTTATTAATTATAATATCTTTTTACTATACTAATATTTTTAAGAAATTATGTTTGTAAGTTTAAATGTAGGACATAAACTTTGTTACTACTCATCTTTCACTATTTCAAATGTACATACATACATAAGGACATAGGCTATATCACATACATAATAATTAATAATATAATTGTCTAGCTACACGAAATTGGGGTGGGTCGTTGGAATAATATAATAATGTATCAATCAACAGTCCTAGAAAAAGCTACACAATAAATAAATTATCATAAAAATGTTTGCATGGATTTGAGTAATATTTTACAAGATAAGATTACATTTTTTGTGAGAGACGCTGTATATTGTAATAATTTTATCAATTGTCGTTGGTTACTAAAGTTACAGCGTTATTTATCAGCGTTATATCACGACGTTTATTTTCTATTGAAATATAATAATTTGCTTTATTAATTTGCTTTTGAACATATTTGCAAACGTCTTTGTGACATAAGCAATCAATGTCATAAATGTCAGACACATTTACATTTTAGCTATTCATAAAATTCTTCATTGATTTGATTGTTTTGTATTGCGGTTTGCGAGCCCTGCTTCGAAGTTATTTTAGTTATAAAATTAAAAATACAATGAGGATTATATTAAAGAGATTGTTATTGGCTACAAATTTGCCCGCTCATAGAAATGCTGTACGTTTTTCTTCGGGTAATGCTAAGAAAGAGCCAGAAAAACAAGAAGAAATAAAAAAAAGTATGGTTATATTTTTAGTTTTTATAAATGTGTACTTTCTTCTTAGTAGTCTACTTTGATAAACCCTTTTGTCTATAAATGAAGTTATTAATGGCTTAAAAGAAAAACAACACTGCACGAATTTAATTATATTATTGACTCCAATTGTAATATTTGTTGTATAATTTTTTTAGTACATAAAATTTACATGTATTTAAATAAAACTTGTGTGTACCACAAAAACTACATCTACATATTAATAATGTCCTTATAGACCAGGGTCGACTTTGCAATTTAACTTTTTTCCATAGGACTTGTAGTTTTGCCAGAAATTGAGATAAACTGTTTTTTACCCTTAAAAACTCATTCCCTTCCACTTCCCGACCTCAGATCGTCCGTAAGTAATTTTTCCTTTTATTTTTGTTATATTCTCTTCCTTTTCCAATGGGTTTCATCCAACTATTTTTTTTCACTTTTTACCATTTTCAAAGGTTTCAGCCCTGGTCTATTATGTCCTTTGCTAATTGTAAGGTAGATTAATATATTCTGTCTAATAATAAATTGTGTATCTTTCAGTAATGTAATTTAATTCTTTTTGATTTTCAATCAAATAGTTAACTAACCTAAGAAATAATTTAAATTTGTTTTTGCAGATATTATTGTTGAGAAGTTTGGAGCTATAACTACAATAAATATAGACCGTCAGACAACGAGAAATAGCCTGGATATTCCTACACTTAGAGAGATGGCAGAAGCTCTTGATGCATTTAACAAAGACAAGGATGCTACAGTGCTGGTCATCAATGGTGAGGGTGGCACTTTCTGTTCTGGTTTTGATATTGATGACATGGACGAGAAGGGATATAGTTCTATGACTGATGCAGCGGTAAGTTAAAATATGTATACTATACATTAGCAGTTATTCACTGGTTAGCTTATTTTGAAGTAATAGATATAGGAAAATATAAAATGTTAGTAAGTATATTTCTATAGATATCATATTCAACTTAACGGCAACATGTATTTCATGTAGATGATTTCATGCTTGTGCAAATATTTCATGTAGGTGTAATTATAAATAATATCATTATGTTACTGGTAATTTCATTTCCATATCTTTCAAATTCAGGCTGTTTTTCCTCATCATTCATACTATCATTATTAGATGATACTACATAATATTCAAGTTTATGCATAAAACAGCTTACGGTAATTGCTAGTAACAAATTGAATGGTACTTCATTAGTTTTTTGGAATGGCCTACAGAAGTTTTGGTATATAATGGATTGGCTAATGCTTTTATTATCTTCACAGTCCAGGCTCATTCACAGGCCACTTTGCGATAAGATCACAATAGCAGCAGTATCAGGCTATGCCGTAGCTGAAGGTTTTGAACTTGCACTCTCATGTGACTTAAGGGTTATTGAAGACACAGCTGTGATGGGATGCCTTGGGAGACGATTTGGTTAGTACAGTATAATGAATTGATTATAAGGTTAGGTTTACTGACTCTGTATAGATTCAAGTATGAGTTGCAATGTTAACCATCATTTGCTAATGTACTGTCGACTTGAGCGACGGTTGACCATTTCATAAAAAAAATTCGCTTGCACATATTGACTTTAAGTGACTCCACCCTTAATTTTATTAACCAAAAAAACTCTAACAAAGATGTTGTAGTTGACCAGACCCTTCCTCTCTACAGACTAATTAGTTTATGATATAGCGTTCCAAGTTTCCTACCTTTTCGGTATACACTGGGAGCCGCTGTACCTTCCAGTGCCCGAAAGCACCTTCAGGGACCAGTTATAGACAGGTATTGTCCCCAAATCCTAAGACCCAGTTCTCGTAAGCGAGCTACCTCGTACCCAAGTGGCACTACCTATTGTCCAGATAAGTACCGGAGCAATAAAGCCGCTCACCACTCGCGAACTCGGAGAGTTGCTAAGGATATTCTTGCTAGGGCCGACGGAGAAGCCGCCTCCCATATTTCCAGTATGGTGCCGGAGCTGTAAGGCACGCTTACTTCCCGACGTACATCCACACGTCTACCCTTTCTGGCCTACAAGCCGGGTATTGCCTGAGTCACCTAGCTATGACTCTTACCTGCTGAGCAGGCAAGCACCCGAGCTGCGTTGTGGCAGTGAAACCACACTGCCACTTCGCTAAAGGCAACTCCGTGCCTCATGCGACCGACTGGTTCGCACTGGCCGCGCCTGAATCCGACGCTCGAACGCACGAAAGCTCGAACGAACATGTCGTCCTCAGCGGCTAACCACATACCCCTACGAGTCAAACTCTTCAGGCACCGCGCACTCTAGTCAGCGCGCGATAGAACGCGCCTTTCGAGGCGCAGTGGGCTTCCTGACCCCGCAGTACCCTGGTCCAAAGGGGAAGACCCGTAGTTCTTCCCCCGAAACCCTATCTACTCGGGTCCTGAACATAGGGACTAGGATAGTTGACCAGTTGAGTTTGTTTCGCCTTAGAATCAGTAAACAAATGTAAAGTGTAAAAAAACTCAAACAAAAAAAAGGGGCGTGTCACGGGTGGCCTACCAAGTGTTGGTCTGCTATGCGATTTTAACCTTAGGAGTGGTCAACCGTCGCTCAAGTCGATAGTACATTGGTAAACTAGTAGCTTGATCAACCATATAGGTTATGGATTACAATGTGTGTACCATATCCTGAAACAAAGTATCAAAACTACCACTTAATGAAGCAACAGGTAAACTTAAAAACAATAATCTTTTGTATGTCTGTTTGAAGTGTGTTTTAATAAGAGATGGCCGAAATGGGCCATGTATATAATTTGTCAAATATGTATATTCGTTTAGGCTATCTTTATGAAACCTTCGTTTATTTAGCTGAATGGTTATGATTAAATATGAATAACTGGTAAACTCCACAAACACCTTTTCAACATTGGCGTCATTACGCCCTACGTAAGGGTAGCACGGAGAAAGAGATAGCACCGGCTCACATGCTCCTACATTGTAAAAACGTGAGCAACGTTCGAGCGAAGCTTCTGAACAGCCCACTAGTCAGTCCAGAAACAATGAAGGCAGTTATGCACAATACCGGTCTCCTACTATCTTTTTGGGCGGCGCTGAGGTGGTATGAGTAACCGAACAACTCGGTCGCGTTGATTACTTACGCACAATGGTCCAATTGTGAGGCTAAATGCGGATAACACACGTTCAACTAACTAACTATGAAACAAATTCGACCATTCCTAGTTTTAATGCAAGTCCTACAATCCACAAAAATAATTTTATATTTCTTATCATAAGCTTTTTGTGGACTGGATTGATTGTTTGAACTTGAACTTGTGTGGTACAGGTGTACCTCAATCTCTGCTTGGCGGTCGCAAGCTGACGTCACTGATTGGCTTATCCCGGGCCTTGGACCTACTCATCACGGGCCGCCTCATCACAGGAGTAGAAGCCAACCAGTTTGGACTTGCGTGCAAACTTACTTCGACCGGCACAGGTAGGTCAACATATTTAAATAAGTACTCAGTTAATTGGTTGGTTCAAACCTAAGACGCCACTCGGTGCGGGTTGGTAGACTTCACACATCTTTAAGAATATTATTGCGAACTTTCAGCCATGCAGGTTTCCTCACGATGTTTTACTTACCATTAAAGTGAACGATCATTAACTATTTAATGCGCACAAACTTCGGAAAGTTAGATTGGGATCGAAAAAGAGACCTCTGCTTGGTATTCCAATGGTCTCCCACCATGCTATTACTGCAATATTTTAGACTAAATTAAAAATATGTTTAGTCTCGATTCCAAATTCCACAATATTTTAGTTAAAGCACACTGCCCTCTCCCGGTATTGGCATTATGATACCAAGAAAGTGATCTCGCGGTCTCCTTAACCTTTTCCAGTCTCTGGTGGTAAGATTTTGTACTAATTGGGATTGTCTGTTTAAAGCAGTACCCTAACTGGTCAGTACCATTCTGTCTTAACCTCCTAATGCAGCGACACACCGGCAGCTAGTCACAATAGGTTTTAAAATTTTGATTTCTAATAAATGACTTGATTGGTTAAATAGACATGGTAATAACCCATTCGCGCCCATGCCTGCGTGAATTTGATGGGAACCCTATCTATACACGTGATTGACAAACAAAAATCTTTACACTAACTTTCACATTTATAATATTAATAAGATTTTATTATTTCAGCTTTAGGAGAATCAATGAAATTGGCGAAATCATTGGTGAAATTCCCTCAAAATGCGCTCATAATGGACAAACTAGCCGCTGTAAATTCGCAGCTGAATCCAAACACTGATGAGAGTATGAGGGATGAAGCACTCCAGCACAGTCTGTTGGGAAACGCCGTTTTGGATATTAAGGAAGGGATGAAGAAGTTCAAGCAAGGTATGTTCAGCAGTACAATAACGCTTGAGTCTTATAAAGAGAGCTTGAGATGTTCCTCTGGTGGCTGGTATTAATAACGACGCTTACGCCCAGTTCCTAAACAAAAAAACGAGTCGTTTTACGGACAGTTAAATTTTGACTTATTTTTCATAGAATGTGCCAAAAATTAACTGTTCTTAGGTAAAACGACTAGTTTCTTGATATAAGATTATATGATTGCCACCATTTTGGCGAGAGATGAGAGCGTTTAGCGTAAAGTGTACCTAAATGGAACTATTATTGGCGAAGAACAACAAACGACTTATGAAAAAAAAATCGACTAAAATGATAAAATAGTAGGTACTTTCCAATATTACATGCTTCCAATTAAAGTAGACTAGGTAAGCACGATGAAGGTTAATAGATAAAGGAATATAAGTTCCTTTCTCATCTGAGTGCCAGAATCTGAAAAACTATTAAAGATCCTTGTGATACGGTCGCTTACTAAAGCTGTTAAAATTATAATATTGTCTTCTGTTTACGCGAATGTAATTCATTGAAATTAAACTACTATATACGGATTTTATCGCGTTGTTTATTTAACACTCTATTACATAATTTTGAAACTGTTACACTGAAAATGAAAAAATGAAAAATGAAAATCGTTTATTTTGTAACATAAAAAAGTTATAAAAGTGCTTAACAAAACATAAAGTTAGTGTAGCAGATCTTATCAGGTAAATATTTAACGCGGTCCCCACACTAGGCAAGCCTGTATCGTGGGGTCCCAGCCAAACGTAGTTACAATAGAGATTTAGAGCTCCTGCACTTCACAATTGTAATTACATAATTATAATAGAAACAAGTAAAACAGTGTTTATAACTATATACAACAAGACAATTTAACAAAATAAAAATATTAAAATACTTAAAACTAAGAGATCACGTTTAGATTTCTAATTATATTTTATACTTATTAAACTATAAATATAACACATATAGGGAATACTATTATGTATATATATTAGTAAAACATAGTTCTAAATATTATAAATAAGTAAATATGTTCTATGCTATCGTAGTTAACAACTGTTCTGTCTCTTCATAAGTGAGTTTACTTAATCATTCATAGGCTTTTATTTTTGTCTCTGATGCTGTATTCAGACGTATGTCACAGCATTTGGAAGCAATATTATAAATGTAAGCTGATAGGAAAGGGTAAAAGCGTTGGGCAAATTTAGTGCGACATACAGGTACAGGTACTCTAAAGAGACGACGGCTGATCAGGTCGTTATATTCCGGAGATGAAATAACTGTTTTGTGCACAGGTAAAATAATAAAGTATATAAAAAGTTTCCGGACACTTAGGAGTTGACATTCCTCGTAGAGTTTAGTGGTTGGGTATAGTCTTGGCTTTTTGAGCATAGTTTTTAAATAAAGCGCGATGTGCTCTCTCTAGTTAAATCATGTGTGATTTGGCTGCTCCACCCCAGCAGGGGATGCAGTAGGTGAGCAGTGATTGACACAGTGCATAGTAAGTCATTTTAAGTGTTTCTGGAGAGGCGGCATATCTTAGTTGTCTCATTATCTTTATATTTATATTTCTTACTCTGTTCGAAAGGGAGTTAATGTTGATTTGGAAATTAAGTTTTTGGTCTATCATGACACCAAGGTATTTGGTTTCAGGAGTTCTATCGATGATGCTACAAGTGCATTTAGTAGAGGATGGGTTGTGACATATGTGTAACTTCAGTTTTGATGAAGTAGCTGCGCCTACTACAGAAGCGGCAGTTTTATGGAAGCACATGAATTTGGTTTTGTTTAAATTAAGCGTCAGGAGGTTGTTATTAAGCCAATTCGCTATTGTAGCCATGCCACTTTCTGCCCTGTCAAATTTTCTTCCCAGTTTGCACCCCTAAAGAGTATAACAGTTTCATCCGCGTAGCAAATTATTTCCGAATTGGGGAGAAATAGTTTGTGGATATCATCTATATATATATTGAACAAACTAGGTCCTAACAAACTGCCTTGTGGCACACCATAATTAATATTTCTGGAGTCACTTAGTTGGCCAGAGACTCTTAGACACTGTCTCCGCGCCGTCAGATAACTTTTGAACCATTCTAAAGGAATACCTCTTATACCTTTGTTTTCCAGTTTCTTTAATAGTATCGGCACGGAGACAGTATCAAAGACTTTCGCCAGATCTAAGAAGACATCGATACAATTCTTAGACTTACACTACTATACTATACAATTAAACTTTACTAATTTTAAGCTAATTAAATTATTAAAACTATTTGCATTGAATTTTACACTTTCCCCGACGTTTCGGTTGCTTTTCAGCAGCCATGGTCATGGTCACACATTATATACTTTAAATTCTGATAGCAAGCGTAACATCGATGTGAGTGAAATGATAGTATATTGTCTCCTACCTACTATGCCGTACATTACAAATATAGACCATCATCAGATTCTTTATACTTGCTCTAAATATTATAATCTTGTATTTTCACAGGCATAGGTAAACACGGCAAGTTCTACAAGCTAACCGACATGCCGCTCAAAGATTGGGAAATAGAAGACTCTACCAAAGAAAAAGTAATTGTAGTAGATTCCTGCAAAGATAAGAATGCCAAACCTTGCGAAACTAAGAATTAGTGACCTATATAAGAATATTAAAGTTGTGATTGTGATATTAAAGTTTAGCGGCTTTGCTAATAATCGTTTTGTATAATGGTGGAATGCACGTTAATAGGCATGATGACAGGGTCAAAAATAAGTGATTCTAAGTAGATTTGAAAAAATAAAATTAGTAGTAGCATGCTATTTTACGTCGTTTACGTATATTTGATTCGAAATAAGAAAGTGGTAGCAAAATCCCCGCGCCACGCTAGCGCAGGACGCCATATCTATGTGACGTGCGCTTAAGCGCCGGCGCTGATTGACGTCGCGGCACGGTAAAGGATTTTATTACTGATCAAGTTATTTTTATTCTTATTTCAATGAGTTTAGAATTCATATTACATTAGGACGTGACGCGGCATACTCCGCGTCAGATCAAAGCGTCCTTCGGGCTACCGAAACATGCCCAGCCGTGCCGTGCCGTGCCACGACGTCAGTTAGCGCCGACCTTAACAAACAATTTAGGAAAAATGGCGTCGAACGCCAAAAAAATAATTTTTATGTCATGATTTGAAAATAGAAACCTTTTTAAATGATATTAAAATAATACTTGTATGTAAAGAATGAAAATTGGTCGTTGATCTGATAATTGGTTCAATGAAATTATATAGATAAATATATACTACTTGTTACAAGTGTATTGGGTTGTTATTAGCGTAGATAGGTATTTAAAATGTAATATACATAACCGTTTTTATTTATATTATCTAAGAAGTTTTCCCTTTCAGCTATATTTAGCTATACAGGCTATCACTAAGCTCTACGCCATCCGTGCAGTTATTATTTACATGTAATTTGCTTTCTTCAATTTGTCATTAGTTAGTAGGTACCAATGTGAATCGAATACTGCAGCTAAAAATACAAATACAAGTACATATCGTCACCATTTTATGGCAAATGTATTTAATCAAATTTACTAGTATTTTTTTATACAACTAATATGGCAGACAAGCTTACGGCCCACCTGATGGTTAGTGGTCACCGTAGCCTTTGGTTGCCTGCGACACCAGAGGCCCCACTTGCGAGTTGCCGACTCTTTAGGAAAGGAAGAAGAGAAAAAGAAAGTGGGAAGGACAAGGAGCGGGCTAGACCTCCGGCGCTCTCACTCACCAAACGAAACAACAGTAGGAATACTGCTATTTAATGTCGATATTCTGTGAGAGGGTAGTTCTCCGGTCGAGCCGGCCAATTCATGCTGAAATCAGCGAGGCTCTACTACTCCTAGCATTTATTATTAAATTAGGTACTAGTATTCTTGTTAACTCCTTGCTCTAAGCTAAATGCTGTGTTACAAGTAAGTTCAAGTCACAAGTCCACTATCCTTACCTCCTTGATTTGTTGTATTTACCAAAGAAATTCCACTGTTATACAAGTTATATTAGTAAGGGGTTCCTGTATTAAATGTATGCTAGTCGTTTATCCCAGTATTTTATTTTGTAGTTATCTACCCGTATACTCTTCCTTTTATCGCTTGTTGTTGAATATCACGGTGGCCATGACTTATACATAAATACTATAGTTATTTGTAATTAAGGATTTAAATAGGCTCATAAAAGTCGCACACGCACACTCAATTATCAGTGTGTTGTACAACGATCAGTAAACGAATGAACAAATAATAATGTCACAACGGTTTTTATAATGTTACCATTCTAACTGCCTTATTTAATACGAAGTACCTTTAACGTTTGAATGTGTTATATAAATCATGATTATAATGATTTAATTAATTATAATATTTATAAACATAATTATTTGTTACTTACCTATGCAATAAAAAGTAATATAACAAATAATTATGTGGCGCCGGAAGTTGACTTACCTATGCAATAAAAAGTATTAAAACAAATAATTATGTGGCGCCGGAAGTTGGCGCCACGCAACAGATAAAGATAAAGATCTGTTTATTTGTCACAAACATGAGTAATATAGCATACAATGCATGGTTTTAAAAGAAATACACGTTCATCATGTTTTGCCTTTAAGGCATACAAATATTAGTTTATATTAAGTAAAAAGTATTACACATGAAATTTAATTAATACCAATAATTTAGTTAATCATATCCAATATTTCATTGCAATCAAAATAAAAATTGTTATAAAGTTTAAAATTAAAATAATAAAAGTACATAATTATGTCAAATAATACAGTAATAAAATGTCGTACGGTACTACTAAAATGTCAAATCTAATCAATGAATGCAATAACAATAGGTATAATAATATGGTAAAAAGAAGAACAATTATATAAATAACATTAAAATTGGTCATTCATAAATTCTGTTACAGTATAATAAGCCTTGTTAGCTAGGAAACCCCTAATTTGTTTTTTAAACAATAGTAAATTTTTCTGCTTCCATTCCTTGGGAAATTTATTGTAAATAATTGGTCCCATACATATAATGCTTTTATGCATAAGCGCGGTCCTAGAGCTGTGTATGCGTATTTTAGAATTATCACGCCTGTTACGTTTTACTGTGTCTGACAATTTTGAAAACAAGTGCGGGTTGCTTTTCACAAACACAGCAACTTCAAAGATGTACAATGACGGTAGCGTTAATATTTTCTGCTTAATAAATAAAGGCTTACAACTTTCTGTACTCGGAATTTGAAACATAGCACGTATACAGCGTTTTTAAATTTTAAATGCCATGTCTTTTATTCGTGGAGTTACCCCAGAATATAATCCCATATCTTAGTGTGGTTTCAACTAGACCGTAATATGCAGTAATGATTGCATCGATATTTAATGTAGGGGTAAGCTTGTATAAAGCGTATGAACTAGAGCTGATTTTTTTACTTAAATTATCAATGTGCTCTTTCCAGTTCAACTTTTGGTCAATTATTAGACCAAGAAATCGAGTAGTAGCTACTTCATTTATTTTGTTATTGTCATGTATTATGGTAAAATTTGAATGATTTTGAACTCTTTGAGCGAAATGCATAATATTTGTTTTTTTTATGTTAATTTTCAAATTATTATTATTCAGCCAATTAATTATTGATATCAGGGAATTATTTATGTCAATTTTATAATAGTCAATATTCTTACATGCTATAGTCTTAGTGCTGTCGTCGGCAAATAAAGTCATGGGTTGTATAGTGGCATTAGGCAAGTCATTTATATACAAAATGAAGAGAAGGGGTCCTAATACGCTTCCCTGGGGCACTCCGTATGTTACGTAGCACTCCTTTGAATTATATGTTTCTTCTGTTTTCGTTTTGATATTGAGTCTACATATCTGAGTAATTTGTTTTCGATCAGTTAAGTAAGATTAATTAATTTTGATACATTACCTCTAATGCCATAGGCTTCAAGCTTATTAATTAGGATTTTGTGGTCCACATGATCGAATGCTGACGACATATCGCAGTAAATAGCACAAATAGGTGATGACTTATCAAGGGAAGATAACACCGTATATATAAAATCGTAAATCGCCATATTGATAGTCCTATTCCGACGGATTCCTTTGTGCAATGTCTTTATAATCAATTAATTACATATTAATTCATATACATATATTCAATAATTAATGGATTTAATTATATATGTATTTATAGGTATTATTTAAATGTATTTGATAACATATTTTTAAAGCAAAAGTATAATGCCCGTTTGATGGTTATCTATAATGGCTTGCAATACGAAGGTTAACACGCTAACGTTGCTGATCTTCGTAATCGCGCAAATGATTGTTCAGTGTAGGGATCGGATCCTCGCTGCAGTGGTAGTGGCGAGGTCTTCACTTAAACCACTGCGGTATCATGCAGTCATTAAATATTAGTCTAAGGGCTTGTCCTACCAACTCCAAATAGCATTAATCTATAAGTCTCGCCATTTCTCTTCTTTAATCTAACAAGAGTGAGACAGCACGCAATTTATCTTTCGGATAACTTTTACTTGTTAGTTGTGGGACTGGCCATTATAACTTTAACTTTGGCTCAAACGATAAAGATTTCATTTTACATACTTGCTGATTCTAGTAGTGTTGCCACACAAACGAAATCAAACCAACATCTTCATTTTCTTTTCTATTAACGTGGTTAATGCCATTTACGCGGAAAAATGGGAGTGAAGAGTATGTCACGGTCACCCGGCGTTTTTGGGTGGATCGGTGGCATTGAGACTACATCAGCCATTATGCTCTCTTCCACTGGCCAGTCCAATGCCGTGTATTAGGCTACCGTAGCTTTGTCGATAAAAATAAAACAACTGATGTAAAAATAATACAATTTAATGACATATAAACTAATCTTCAGTGATGCCCTTTTCGGCCTGGTACTTGTAGTGCAGATCGGAACAGTCCTCATTGGAGATGTTGACCCAGCCCTTGTCATTGATATGGTATACACGCACGATACCGCCGGAGTATGCGTCGCGGTGTGTCGCGTGGTAGATGGCTCGGCGACCCAGCTCTAGGAGACAGATACATATACAGGGTGTACGGTAATTAATGGATAACCTGGAAATGTCTTATAGTGGAACTGATGGCCGTTCAGAAAAAAATATGAGAAAAATCTGTTCTAACTACTACCTGAGATATGTTTTTTTTTAATTACCATGCATAGCTTTCTTGTATACTACGACCATAAATGAATGAAATCCATCGGCTTTTTGTTGTTTTATTATTAAACACTAATTATGCTAATAGATAGACAGTCAAAAGTATGCTATGCTAATATAGCTTGCACTTTTTAATATATATATTTTTTATTATCTTTTTTTTCCATTTTTCTGAACGGCCTTCAGTTCTACTATAAGACATTTCAAGGTTATCCATTAATTACCGGACACCCTGTATAAATAGGGTAATGTGGCTTTGAAATAGGCTACAGGGCTTAATTCTTGCGATTCAGATATACTGTCTAATGCCTATGTCGAAATAAAATGGAGTTACTTGTTGGAAATTGGGTGAATTAAATTTTTAAATTCTGCCTTTGTATTAGAAATAAAAATGTCTACTTCGTGAGAATACAGTAGTTAGTCACGACTTTACCTCCGAAAGGGTAGGCATAAGTGTATTGCATCCAGATGTTGGCAGCTATGATTTATAAATTATAAAACACCAAGCTCTCGAAACCAAGATCTCATGCACAGCAGCACAGCACTTACTACCAGTATGTTACCAAGGCAGTCTTTACAAGTATTCTATATTTTATATAGATACCATTGAGGGCAGCAAATGTAGATACCACTACTTATAAAAGTTGCTACATTCAGGAAATAGGTACCAAAACAAGTCAGCAGTCTAAACTGATATAGATAATTAAGTTATAGAAATAATAAAACCCTCACCTTGTGCATCAACATCAGACAGGTCCCAGCTGTATCCACTGTCGAGCACACCGAACGCATACACAGATCCAGATCCGACGGAGAACACTTTGCCGGGAGTGCGGGAACCCTCGCTGTCCACGTAATACAGTTGGGCGCCCTGGAATTAACGTAATTTATGAGTTTATTATGATACCAACTCGCACACTAACAGTGTCAAAATTAAACATGTAGACCTATTTTAATGGCTAAGATGCAACAAAGCTATGGCAACTTCATAGAGTAGTCTGACTTTATAAGCTATTCATTATGGTTAGCATAGTTATAATGACTTTTAAAGTTAGTGTTGCTGCTTGAGAGATTTTGCTGACAATATGAGATATGACATCAAGATGAGAACATGAGGAAATTGATTTTAACAAGACATTAACATGAGTTTGCAATAAGTGGCATGTTATGGTACAGCAATAGGAAGTATGGGACGGGACTGTTTTGTATATGGCGGTAGATGTTATTTTTTTTACTTGAATGTATTGAATTTAGGTTTACAAATTACTAATATGCTTGTAAACAACTCCAGCTAGGCTAGAATGCTTGTGTTGTTGTTGTTAGTGAGTTCACTGCGGTAGTGCAATGGGTGGGATTCAAACCCCCAACCTCTCTTTGACCAATGTCTTATTCATTAGACAACCATCCCTTGTTTAAACTAATATTATAAAGAGAAAAGATTAGATTTTTTGTTTGTTTGTAAAGATTTAACTAAAAGCTACACAACCAATTTTAAAAATTCTTTCATCATTGGAAATCTATATTATCACTGACATAGGCATTATAATTTTATTTAAAAATGTATTAAATTACTAACATTACCTAAACTACTTTTACGCGAGCGAAGCCGCAGGAATAAGCTATCATATATATAGCAAATGGTTCCATTACAACCACCTAAACAAAAGAACAGCTTTTAAGACTCACCCTCTTGTCAATGCCAGCCAACATCATGCCCATGCTGAGTCCCATGCCCTTGTAATTGTACACCATGTTAGCCATGAGCTTGCTGGCGGCGGCCACGGAGATGCGCTCCCTGTTGCGCAGCTCATACAGGCGGCACTGCTTGGCGAGCACACGGTCCCAGTATACACAGTCAGCAGCACCACCGGCAAGGGTACCTGGGTGTAGAAAATAAAATTATAGTGAAACCTTCCTCAAAATATCTTTATTGATTTAGGTCAAAAAGTAACAATTATGAACGTCAAGGTTACACTGATTATGATATTCATTTATTTCACTCTTCATGGTATTTACTCTATTCACATTTAATTAGATACATATGTATTTGTGCTTAGGCTTACAGCCATTCATTAATTTTCTGGTAAAATGCTAATTGAATTTACTACTAAAATGTTCATAGTAGCAGCATGGTGCCTAGAGGTCTGCTATGTAGATGACAATAGCATTGCCCTGTTTATATAGCCCCTAAATATAGCTGGCACAAGACAAAGTCGTAAAATTTGTCTAATTTTGCAAAAATCTACAGGTGCATTTAACTATTTTGAGGCTGGTTGTGGATCATAGTTTTACAGAATAGATATACTAAGTGTCATACAGTATAAAGCCTACAATGGGTGCATAGCACTAATAATGTGGGAACTTACATATAGGACTAATCCCACATGTATATTAAAACAATATAGTAAGCTTTTTATTAGTAAGGAGATAATTATATAATCAATGCATTATTTAATTTGATTTAAGAAAGTAGAAATTCGTCAGTCATAGACTGGAATGCTCCATACCTGGATTATGATCCAGTGGCAAATACAAGACAAGGTTAAGACAGGTACTGTTAAGAGACATGAGAGAGTACTAATAATACTGTTTTACATTATTTAGTTAGTACATTGTCATATGACAATGAGAACTATTAGAACTATACTAATAAACAAAATATACCTTTTTGTAATATTAGTAGACTTCAATAAAAATAAGTATTTACATTTAAAACATATAAAAATTGCACAATCATGCCTTGTAGGTTATTTATCCAATACCAACATAGTTTAGCATTGAAGATAGATTATGTGTACAATTGCAGTAAACATTCTATTCAAATAATAACTTCTTATCCAGCTAATAACTCTACCGATAAAGATATTATATATTTAAAGCCCAAAAAAGATGTTTGAGGTCCATGATTAAATTAAAAATGATGGATAGGTAGCTGTCAACCCTATTTTCAGAAGTATAAAATATTAACATTTCCATCATTATACATTCTGGAAGTTATCTTATTTGTTAAATCAAACCCAAATTTATTTACAAAAATGTCTAATTGAATTCCCCGAAACAGACGTGACAATAGCAAGTTATGTCTACATCCCGCTAAAACTGCACTTGTGCGTAAAAGTATCTTATGCATGGCACCCGTCATATTTAATAAACTGCTTAAAATCTGGAAAAAAATGATAAACCCTTCATTTAAAGCAAAACTAAAATCGTATCTAATCAATAAAGCATATTATAATGCCACAGACTTCCTATCTTCTTACCGTTTACCGTAACGACTATCGGTACAATGATCCACATCCCACACATATCGACGACCTCGTGTGCTAAGTCCAGGTATTTTAATTCTTTTTCCTTCTCAGCTTTCATGAGGTTGCCATCATGAGGGATGGTAATATCGACAATCATTGCACGGCGCTCTGATCGATCTATTACCACAATATCAGGCGTGTTGGCAACAACAGTCCTGTCTGTGATAAATGTGATAATAGATCGATCCCAATACAGTGTGATATGGTCCTTTTCGAGAACTGGTTCTGCTACATACCTGTAGTAAGGCACCTCGACCTCTACAAGTTTGTACTTCAGAGCAAGTTGCTGATGGATAATTCTGGCTACTTGGTTATGTCTGTGCAAGTACTCGTCGTTAGCAAGACGAGAACAACCGAAAATTATATGCCTGAGGGATTCACCGCCCGACATATGTCAATCGTACCATCCCTCAGGATATATTTCCGGTATTCGTGTTGATAACTTCGTCCATAATTGCACAGACAAACCCTTCGGTTTCCCCAAAGAGGTCAACCGAAGCGTAGCCAGTTCACGGAGGCGAGAAGGTCTACATTAGGCCCACATAGGGCCTTGTAGAACCTACCGTGAAGCTCCTTGCACTGCCATACACTCTTGCGGTAGTCAATGCTCAGTACTACAGGGATGCGCCAGCTCTCTTTAGCCAGATTAAGCGGGGTGAGTCCGTTATCCACTGCGACAATATCACGATGCATATCCACGTTCGTTTGAAGGAAATACTCTCTAAGGTTGCACACCTCACGGTTATGGAGGGTTTTGGCATATAGAAAACCTCGACCCCACATTTCCGCGGGATGTACAACCTCATCACAGACGAACGAGGATGATGCATTCGGTATGCCGTCAACAGTGTACGGACCTTCCTGTCCAGGGCATCTAACTCAGTCTGAGTTCACTTAAGTAAGCCAAAGGAGTATAAAAGAAGCGGCATGACCCAACCGTTAAAAGCGCGCACCTTGTTGCCGCCTGATAAAAGACTGTTAAGTACTTTTCTCAGGCGACCTAAGAAGCGCTCCTTCAACGATTGTTTCATGTCCGCTTCATTTATACCTAAGGCTTGTGACATACCCAAGTATTTGTAGGTATCAGTAATGAGAAGCAATCTTAGGTTAATGGAATCTGAAAGTTCAATGCTCTCAGATTCCATCATCCTTCCTTGTTGTTTACGTGCATGACTGCACATTTATCCACACCAAACTCCATGTTGATAGATTTACTAAAGCAATCAGTTACTCTTAGTAAGTCTATCAAATGTGAATCAGTGCGGGCAAACAGCTTTAAATCATCCATGTATAGCAAGTTTGATACGACCTGACCGCCTCTTTTTAACCTGTAAACTAGCCCTGAACCCTCTAGTAATGTACTGAGAAGGTTCAACGCTAGGCAAAACCAAAGAGGCCTCAGACTGTCACCCTGAAATATACCTCGCTTAATCTGTATTAGGTCGCTGGTCGCCTGGGTCTGTCGACACCCTGGATAGTAAAGAGCCGTTTTCCATTGCACAACTTCAAGATGGTGCATAGAGTTGTATTTACTTTAAACAGCTCCAGCACCCTCAAGAGCCATGTATGTGGCACTGAATCAAACGCTTTCTTGTAATCTATCCAACATGTCGCCAGACTCCTACGATTACGGCGAAACTGTTGGCTAAAGACCATATCAATGACGAGGAGTTCCTTCGTACCACGAGCCCCCTTCCTACAATCATTCTGAGAAGCCGACATAATAGAATTGATTTAACGAACGGACTGCACTAGTAAATAACATCCTGGTCTTCAATGACTACGTCTTCCATCTCTGGAATTTGTTCAGTCACTCGCTCGACATCACGGATCCAATCGCCACCTGTGTGGCCCTTGGGCACCGACCAGATGCTACGCCAAAAGGTGTATGTATTCACAGTATACCGGTCCACACGTTTTTTGTATCTGCGCAAACCGTTTGCCTACGCATAAACTTTCTGCTTCAGGAAGTCAATGTGCTCTGTGACCCGAAATGTGTGTGAGCCCTCTTGTGGGCTGATGTCAGTTCCCAAGAAAGCTCGGCTCACAAAGCACATCACTAGGGCGAGTATTGCTCTCCCTGAAGCAGATTAGTTTACCAATAAGTGCACTTGCCTCAGCGATATGACGCTCAATCATGCATTGCCATGCCGGAGCAGCTTTTCACCATGCAGCAGTGTTGTTCAGAGGGAACTTAACGCTTGCTGTACGACATGCCGCTACAGCAGCACAATACAGGATTGAATGGGTATCACTGAGATTCTCGCTATTGTCTAAATAACTAGGCAATAGTGAGTCAACCTACCAATGCCATATTTTGTTACTATTATTATTATTGTTTTACCCAGAAGGCTAATATTACTAGTTACTTACCTAATAAGTAGTCATTGATTTCCACAATCTTCTTCATGGACTGTGAGCCAATGAATTGACCACCAGTGGCCCTGGAGTCCACTGCCAACAGAACTCCTCCCTAAAAGTCATACATCAAGTGTTATTTTAATCATCTTTGCACATACTGACAATTACATTATACTACTATTTAATTTAATATGGATGTAAATATTTATTATAATGTGCATATATAATATGTGCAATGAGTGTAAAATTAACTTTTTTAGCATGTATAATTAAGCCATTATTGATAAAAACGCCTTAATTTTAAGTTTTTGGGCGACAATGAGACTAGAAAACATATTAGTAAATTACATACCTGGTAACGGAATCCAAGAGTGGTTGTGCCATGGTCGAACTCAATTTTAATAGACTTGCCCGTTTCATCTCTCTGATTGAACTGCGCGAGTGTTTCTACTGGCTGCAAAGACATACAGATACATTAAATATGGAGATTCAAGCAGTAATTGGTATATTTTATGCCAGTATAACCTTTACTTACAATCGAAAACGGAGGCGCCGCAAGCTGAGCACTGTTTACGAAGTTCTGGCTGTATCCCATAACGTCATTTTGGAAAGAGGCAAGTCCATCAACCGGCTTTAAGTTGATTTTCTCATCTAAACGGCATAGATCAATTAAAGCCATTGTTGTTTTGTAATTTCAAGTAAACTATTTGATACTGAATGAATGACAAGCGCTTTCTTCAAAAACGCCGATTTGTCAAGCTTGACATTTATGTGTCTAAATTGCCAGTCGATGATGAATTTTGAATTATTTTTACTGATAACATTGTTGATTTTAGACAAATAAAATATATCATAAAAACTGTCATGCATTATTTTATTAATTTATTCAAATATTATTATATGCTTTTATATTAATCCATTAGGTTCTCTAATATGCTGACACTTAGTTATGAAAATTGGAATCTAATGTCAGACTTTTAGTACTAGATGTCGCTACTGCTTGCCTTGGTTAAATTATTTTGTGCCATCTGTTGTGCAGTAGCTAGAATAATGTATGTTTTTTTACAATTTATAACAATAATTGTCAACTTATAGATTCAAATCAATATATAAGACGTGATTTTGCATAATTATGTTAATCAATTAGTTTAGTTACTTATAATATTAATTAGTTTTTTGCACTATTTGTAATATATAATATTTATAAATGAAATTCAATCGGATACTTCAATAAGAAAGTACCTATTTTGATTTTATTCTAAGCTGTCTAATGTTTGTTAGGTAGATAATCTAGTAAGCATAAAAATATCTAGTTTAAACGTGTGTTATTATGTAGTATAAAACGGGGCGACGGTACAGGTCATTATAAATATACAAATACAAATTAGGAATCGTATCTATCGCAAAACTAATTCGCTAATGGATAGTTCACCGCCAAAAAATGATCAGTTACAAATTCAAAGAATCGGTTTGGAATTATAAAATTCACCGAATACAAAATGTGCCTAATAAATAGCAGAGAGGTTAGCAGACCTATCATTACGCTATGAGTCAGAGTCGATACGATCTCCTTGTCGATATTCGAAGCCCCTTACATAAACTCTGTCATTATAATCTAAGATACGGATAGATAGCGAAGTATAATAATTTATATATTAGTCATTACTTATGTGGTCATTTTGAAAGCTGTATCAAGATGTTAGACTTAAGAATTTTGTTTTGGAATGCGCAACGTAGACTTACTAGATTTTTATGGGTACGCCCTATGACTTTTATATGTATAGGTAGGTATCTATAGAAGGCATTACTTGGCAATTGGCATATCCTTACGCGCTTACTAATATTATAATTGCGAATATGAGTTTGTTTGTTTATTTGTTACACTTCATGCCTTAACTACTGTTGAGTAGTTCGATCATGATGAAATTTTGCATACACGTTATCAGGGATACAGAAAAAGTCATAACCTAACCTAATTTATATTTACGCAAGTGAAGCCGAGGACAAAATATACTCTATGAAAAACAAGTACCGAAAAGAGAAATCCGCCACTCACCCTCGAAGTGTCCGCACATAACAATAGGTATAGAAAAAGGTCGCCATTACCGAGCTTTTTTCTCATGACATGACTTATGTCATAAGCATCATAGGGTTTAGGCGTTAACCTACTTGTAGAATATAATTTTCTTAAACAAATATATGAGATATTTTCACAGTATTTCATGTACTTTCCAGGCTACTTGACGGTTAAAATACCTATTTATACAAATATAGTGATCTGTTTATTTTTATAGAGACACTCAGTAATTATGTATCGATTTACAAACAATAGTATCTACAAACTTAGGCCATTGGATTTTTATGGCAGACTACGTTAATATTTAAAAAAATCTGTCTCAGTGGTGTTAGGCTGCACAAATGACAATCGTTGGGGTTTCGGTCAGAATGTTTATTGTTTTTCCAGTCAATATGGCTTGTAGAGTATCTTTAACTTTGTACACTACGTTGTTTATTTCTTACACAGTAGGTACCTACACGCATTTTTCTGCAGAAAAGACTCGAGGCAAACAAAGCTATGGCTTGGACACTATCTGCAATATCAAGGGTATGCATGCGCGTAACCGATCCTAAATGGGATGAAAGGAAACAAATGGAAATTAAAGGTAAGATAAGCTAAGTATACCTAGGTATGGGCCTACGACACACTTAGGCAGTAACTTCTTATATGCTGGTTGCTTAAAGCGGGTGGAACTTCCATAAGAAAGTCGGCTTATTCGCGCCGTCACCAAAAATGTACAAGGGCAAACAATTTTACTCGAAATTGATGTAGGGTAGTATTTTAATATTATAATTACTGTACGGCAAAGGGATAGTTTGGATGATATATTACATAGTATTCCGGTTCCAATTATATAATCTGTCATACTGTCATATGTCATACATAATCAATTAATTAATTATTTATGTCATTTATTTCATAACAAAATACCTACATCGTGTAGAAATATGAATCCTAACTAATAATAGAAATGCGAATGTGAGTTTGTTTGTTTGTTATGCTTTCACGCGTTAACTGCTTGACCGAGAGTTATGAAATTTCGCATACACCTTGCCAGTGGAACAAGAAATTACATAGGTTACCTTACATCCAGCAAAAAGTACTATTACTAACATAACCTAACCTACATTTACGCGAGCAAAGCCGCGGGTAATATCTAGTTAAAAATAAATCTAAAAATAATACATTAATAATTAATAACCAAATAATAATAAACATTATTTATGTGTATCTAACACATTACACCAAATATTTTAATACCAAGATACAATATATATAATAAAAAAATAACCTTTCGCCGGTAAATCTCTTATTTGTTTTTGAAAAGCTTGTGTTATATTATGCTTTTAAATTGTATAAGCAACTTGTTGTATAAATAGACTGATTGAACTCGCGGACGATGTTTAATTGCATTAAATTTAGTTGTGGTTGTATTGTGGTTGGTAAGTCTTTTCTATGTACGTACATACTTGTTTTGCCTCATTGGTCTAAAATTTGTACAAATTGGTAACAAATTGTCCACTCAATGTAAAGCATTTGCATAAACGCAAAGCATACCAAAGAGATCAATAATTAAATAAATAAACCTTTGCCCTTTCCACATTAAGGGCAAAGCCGCTCTCACGAATCCAAATCCAGAGATCATAACACCCAACAAACATGCACTTAAGCCTTATTCTTATTTTTGCACAATTTCTCAAAAGTTTGGCGCCATCACCCACATCAAAGGGTTCACGTCAAAAAGTTCAGAAATCGTGAAGTGGGCCGCGGCGGAGTCACGAGTCAGACGAACTAAACTGCGCATTAGTACGACGCACCTAGCCGCACAAATGATAGGCCCAAAACTCATAATTGAGAGTTATGCTTGACGGATTATACACCAAACTGTAATGTTACACAAATCTTAGCTTTAATATGTATATAAATATATAATATCAGCCCTGTTTTAAACTGTCGCACTGCTGGGCACGGGCCTCTTCTCAGTGTGAGAAGTGTTAGGTTATAGTCCACCACGGTGGCCCAGTGCGAGTTGGCAGACTTCACATAGGTTTTAGAACATTATTGAGAACTCTTAGACATGCAGGTTTCTTCACGATGTTTTCCTTCACCGTTAAAGCAAGCGATAATTAACTATTTAAGACACACATAACTTCGAAAAGTAGAGATGTGCGCCTTGGGGTTGATCTCGAGACCTCTGCGTGGCAGTCCAATGGTTTCCCATAAGGTTATCGCTGCATAATATGTAGTATCTAAACGTTAATAGATGGCGCTCGAATGACGTAAGGCTTGATACTCAAAAATTTAAAATACACGTATTCCTTCTGTATACGGTTACGCTCGCATGAATATATTATGTTCATGACATGGTTAACTTGTGCGCGAAGTTTTTTTTTTGTTATTTGTTTTAAATTTATTTATTGCAATCTGTCTTGACATTCAGCAATATTTATGTTGGTTGAGAGTGTTAGCGTGCGAGATATATGCCCAGTGACATATTCTCATAATTTAAAAAATCAGAGTAAATCCTGTGGTACTCTTTTCTTTAGTCTGCGTATTCCCAGGAATATATCGTCCATGAGGTGTTGTGCAAGTATATTTGGATGTTTTTGCAATCTGTCTTTGTAGGTTTTAACTTTGTCTTTTATTTCCTCTTTCACAGTTTTGATACCAAATTCACGATAGAGTCTCTAATTGGTGACATACCATGGTGAATCCACTATCATTCTCAATAGTTTTGACTGAAATCTTTGTAAAATTTTCAGGTTTGAGTTGGCGGCTGAACCCCGCAGTTGTATACCATATGACCATATTGGTTTTATAATACACTTATACAATAGAATCTTATTGTCTATTGAAAGTTGACTGTTTCTGTTAATTAACCAATACATCTTGCGAATTTGTAGCCCTATCGCTAATCGTTTGGTAAAAATGTGCTTCCTCCATGTTAAACGTCGGTCTAAGTACATCCAAAGATATTTCGCTTCATCAGACTGAGGTATCTGGACGCCATTTAGTGTTACTGGTGGACAAGTCTGTCGCCGAGTGGTAAATGTAACCTGTACCGACTTTGATTCATTTGCCTTAATGCGCCAGTCTATTAGCCAGGCAGATATTTTGTCCAAGCTGTTCTGTAGATTAGTAGACAGTATTTTAGAGAAGCTTGGTTTGGTGTATCAGCTGAGGCCATAATAGCTGGATCGTCGGCAAATGTTCCCATGATCACATCGTGGCACTTCGGCAAGTCTGCGGTATAAAGAAGATACAATGTAGGTCTTACTACGCTACCTTGTGGCACTCCAGCTTCAATTTTTTTGAGCTGTGTTGTCGTTTCTCCTTGGCTAACGAAGAAATGTCTACCTGTCAGATAAGATCTTATTAGGTTATAATAATTGATGGGCAGTGTCTTTTTTATTTTATATAAAAGTCCGTCTTGCCAGACCTTATCAAATGCCTGTGATATGTCAAGGAAGGAGGCTGTACAATATGCTTTCTGTTCAAATGTTCTGACTATACCTTTAACGAGTCTATGTATTTGTTCGATAGTGCTATGTCTTTGTCTGAAACCGAATTGATAGTTGGGTATTAATTTGTATTCATTAATAATAGGATTCAGTCTTCTTAGAAATAGTTTCTCCATTACTTTGGAGGGGATCGGGAGTAGACTGATTGGGCGATAGGACTTAGCATCACCTAGGTTTTTACCTGGCTTAGGGATCATGATAATTTCTGCCACTTTACACTGTGGTGGTACGAAAGCTCTTCGCAATATAGCATTATACAACTGGGTTATATACTTTATGCCCTCTTCTGGTAGTTCTTTAAGAATGGTTGATGTAATTAGGTCATAACCAGATGCTTTTTCAACGTTTTTTTTAAAACGTTTAACATTTTAGTCGTGGTGGAGTACCCAACAAACATCTTTACAAACTATAACAATTTTACATTTATAATGTTATTAGTATAATGTATAAGACTTGACGTTCTAGACAAAGGCCAGGTTAAGAGAACCTTAAACCGGCAAGCGTGTATGAGGAATGTGATGAAAGTGAATGAAGTGTGTCAGGATCGTAGCAAATGAAAATTCGTAGTCTCTGCCTACCCCTCTGTGAAACAGGCGTGAATCTACGTATGTATGTATAAGACTAACTACTCATACCTGTATGATTCTTAAGAGTAAGTAGTAATAATAGGGATTAAAGTATGAAGTTGCCGTTGTATAGTAATAGATACTTTAAATTGACATAAAACCTTCATGCTGTGAGACTTTCGAGTGAAACCTTTTTCACATAATACCAATGAGATTCTTCTTTTAAAAATGTGTAACATTCAATTTTCGACTTTCAATTGTTTTTTTTATTCAGCTTAGACGAGAAAGTTGGATGTTTCGAAAATCCGAGTCATTTTTTAATACGAGTTCCGACGCGGAACTAACGTGGCAGAAACGGCTCGCAATACCAACGCTGCGTTTGGAGAGGAGACTGCTAATGAACGCACCGTGCGTTTTTGGTTTAAACGCTTTCGTAATGGAAAATTCGACTTGAAGAATCACGTGGAAGACCACCTGTGTGGGCAGGTGAATAATGCTGGAGATGGTGAAAGTCGATCCGAGTCAAACTACCCAGAAATTAGCGACATTTCAGACGTTACTCTACCTACAATATTGGCTCATCTGCATCAAATCAATAAAATAAAAAAATATAAAAAATGGGTGCCTCATGATTTGACTGATCTGCAGAAAGTAATGCGTGTTGAAACTTGTGTTGCCTTGTTGAATCGGTACAGAAATGAAGAGATATTGAATCGAATTGTGACATATGACAAAAAGTGGATTCCTTACGATAACAGTAAGCGAAATATGAATTGGCTGACCCCAGGTCAAACGCCGCAACAGTGCCCTAAAGCAAAGCTTACCAATAAAAAGGTAATGGTAACTGTTTGGTGGTCTCTTCATGGTGTTATTCACTATATCTTTCTCAGATCTGGTCAAGCAATAACAGCAGATGTTTACTGTGCCGAACTTCGAACAATGATGACGAAACTGGCAGTGAAACAACTCCGACACGGGAATCGATCTTCACCATTATTCCTCCATGATAACACAAGACCTCACACTGCACGAGAAACCGTTGTAACTCTGCAGTTAGAAACCATACGTCATCCTCCGTATTCGCCAGACCTTGCTCCAACAGACTACCATTTCTTACGTGATTTGGATAATTTTCTACGTGATAAAAAAATTTCTTCCCAGGAGGCAGTACAAAATGCTTTCACACAGTTTGTCGAATCTAAATTCCCGGAGTTCTTTCGTAAAAGCATAAATGAACTTCTGTTTAAATGGCAACAATGTATAGATAATAAGGATAAATATATCGATTGAATAAATATGGTACATCTTAGAAAAAATGAGTTTCAATTTTTCAGTACTAATCGGCAATTTCATACTTTAACCTTAAGGGTTACATCAATATTTGTCCAGATAATTTTATAGTCTTACGTAAAAGGCCGAACTTATTTTAAGTGCCGTAATGCTATTATATGCCCGGGTCGGGCATTGTTACTGGGCGGTAAGAATATTACTACCCAATAGCAATGCCCAAGCCGGGCATTGAACCTGGGACTTAACAATTGGTAATAATTTTATGTTGTAGATACAATATAATTGCGATGGTCATATTGGAATCAAGTACATCTGTTATATATGTAATCATTCTAACAAAAATTTGGTACAGTAAATAATAACAAGATCAACACACGCACACACCTATTCTATAATACTTGAATAAACTATTCTCGCCTTTAAATATTTCTAATCAAATAAACTTTTGCTCACTACAGTTCGGTGTGACAGGCGGTCGGATTTAGGACTCATTAACTTGCATTCCTGTGATGCATGATGCTGGTTGCAATTCGTCAGCTTGGCGGGGCATGGGGCGTGGGGGAGGGGGATTCAGGCTGTTTCCCATAGGAAACGAGCGAGACAATGTCATGCGACACGCAAGTTTTGGGTAGCCCACTCGGGTGACCATGAGATAAGATTGGTATGACCGGATAGGATATATGAAATTGGTTGTACATGAGTGATAAATACGATTTGAAATTTAGCAGAAAATACAAAATTAAGTAAGGGCCAGTCTAATAATTTTCTTCATTTGATTTTGTATTTTCTATATTATACATAAAAAGTGACGCATCTATATCCTCGAAGGTGTAATCAGAGGTGTGTTACGCCTACATATCGCTAGTTATGTTTTAGGTCCGACGTAATAAAGGTCGCTTAATGCTGTCTGCAGAGTATAGCTGTCACCACGCTGCTACTGAGTACCAATTATCTTAATATTAGACCCAAACTTTAACCCAAACGTATGTCAAGGACTAACAAGACAGACAACTGGTTAGATTTTTGTGTCAGGCAAAGTGTTTATTTTATATTTCTGTCAAGATATGCTCAATAGATGTACGGTGTATTCGTTAGAACCCTAAGTTAAACCTAAAATTCGTAACTGCCAAAAAACTGATGTACAGATGTAAATCTTCCTACTTCTTCCAATAAAAAAAGAAAATTATAATATAATAATAATATCAGCTGTCAAACTGTCCCACTCCTGGGCACGGGCCTCTTCTCATTGTGAGAAGCGTTAGGTCATAGTCCACCACGCTGGCCCAGAGCGGGTTGGCAGACTTCACATATCTTCGAGAACATTATGGAGAACTCTCAAACATGCAGGTTTCCTCACGATATTTTCCTTCACCGTTGAAGCATGCGATAATTTACTATTTAATACTACACTAGGCTATCACTGCTTACTTCTTCCAATATAACACTATAATAATAGTATAGTTTAATATGTAACTAAAAACCCAGTAAATCAAAAACCACTGAGATATTCAATCTGTCAAATTTGACGTTTAGCGGACTGTCCCAAAAGCTCCAAGCGTCATGGTCTCCCTAGCGAGTTAGTGGGTCCACCCCGCGGCTCTCAATAATGCCACGAATTTCATCGGCACGCTAATCACTGGTAACTTGACAATAAAATTGAACCAATTGACCTGCAGTGATGTCGTGTTGGGAAGAATGTTGGCTCGTCCTAGAATACTCTTACTAATAGACTAATTCATGTGGAACCTAGGGGTGTTCTTGAAAATGTATTTGGGATCGTCTTTGATAGCAGGATGTAGTTTTTTTTGAAGCATTGATTACATATTATTAATTTTGTGTTTCTTAATGATGCCTATAATTGGATTTGCATTATGTTCAAGAATATATTTACCAATGGTAGTTCATAACTTTAAAATGTTAAATCTGTTGGCGAAGCTTACAATGAAATAAATAAATATGCCAATATATATTGCCTCGATGGCGCAGCCGTAGCGTATACGACGACTTAGCGCTAGTTCAGACACGGCGGGAACCGGGCGATTTCAGAATCGCATGGAAATCGCGCGGGTCTTATGTGTATGAGTTATAAAGTAATCGTTCAGACATAACCGCGCGGTTAATCAAGCCGCGCGGTTACCGCAACCTAACCGCCAGAAAATAGAATCGCGCTGCTCCCGCGCGTTTCTATTACTATGGAGTCTTTACTTCGCGTTCAGTTGCGTTGCGGATACCGCGCGGTGAGCACGTCACTGCTCGTGAGTTCGCCATGGATCGTTTCGACACTGAACTATTTATTGATGAGGTGGAGAAGAGACCTGCAATATGGGACATTCAATGTGATGATTACTCAAATAAAATTATCAAGAACCGAGCTTGGCAAGAGTTGGTGGAGATATTTGGAAATTGCGAAGACACGGTGGAAAAAAAGAATATTTTAAGTAAGTAGGTTTATTCACCAAAAAATAATTGACAGAATTATGTTATAATTATTGTTATGAAGCGTATATTATACTCTCCGTATACTTTAGGTACTTAAATAAATATAAACAAACTTCGGCTGTTTTATGCAGACATTTCGAGCATTTTTCAAATTAAGGTCACAACGGTATTACCATATTTCGTTTGTTTACATTTAGTTATGTACCTAAACATTACAAGTACGGTATGTTAGTTGCAGCTATATCTTTGTGTCTTGCCATGGAACACGCCCATCGTTCACAAAGTAATGAGCGAATTTATCTCTGATATTCAAAGATGACGGTGTCCCTCTTCCCGCATGCAAGGTATTGACATTAGTCATGGGTGCATTATATAAAGTATCTTTAAATTTTAGACCATCTCTAGTCCGCACATAGTTATGTAGAACACAAGAGGCTTTTATTATGTCTTCGGCAAAATCTATGTTTACATTTATAGGCCTATGAAAGATGCGCCATTTGTTCGCCAAAATACCAAAAGTGCACTCAATATTACGTCGGGCTCTCGATAACCTATAGTTAAAAATCCTTTTTTCATATGGTAAACATTTGCCTGAATATGGGCGCATTAAATTTTCTGCTAAGCCGAAGGCTTCATCTCCAACTATAACATAAGGCATTGGTGTTAGGTCTACATTAGATATTGGTTTAGGTGTTGGTATGTTTAATGATTTTTCTGTCAGGCGTTTATAAAAAACCGAATTTTTAAATATAGCAGAATCACTGCTTTTGCCATAAGCCCCAATATCAACATAAGTAAAGCAATAGTTGGCGTCGCAAAGTGCTAAGAGCACTATGGAAAAGAAATGTTTATAGTTATGATACAAAGAACCCGAATCAACAGGCTTTATAACTCGGATATGCTTGCCGTCTATAGCACCAAAATAGCATATCTCTCAAAGTCTCGTGCTATTGTCTTCCAGATATCTTCAGTCGCTTCGGGCATGACTATGTTTACCAACTTATTCCACAATGATTTACATACTTCGCGGACAATTCCAGTAATCGTCGATTTTCCTAGGCGATAATTGTACCTTAGTTCTCCAAATGAACAACCCGTACCAAGATATCTGAAACAAGAATATTATTAATAATGTTATTATTTTTAGGTACACAACTCCAAAAAAAATGGAAAAACATACGAGATTGCTACAATAAAGAATACAAAAAAGAAAAAACAACTCCTTCTGGTTCAGGTGCTCGTAAAGGATCCCGATATATGTATTTTTCAAGATTATCTTTCCTGCAGAATAGTGTAAGTAATAAAGACACTACAACTAATATTGAAGAACAGAATGAAAGGCAAAGTGAGGAGACAAGTCAACTAAACGCCAATGCAACCGAAGCCACTGAAATACGTCCCCCTAAACGTAAGAAAACACAAGTGCCAGAAGAAAAAATAGCTGTTTTAATAGAAAAAAGTATCGAGTCACGAAAACATTTTCAGAATGAACTTCAAGAAAATAGTATTACCAAGCAAGATGACGACAAACTCTTTTGTTTGTCGTTATATAAAGAACTCAAAAAAGTACTAGAAAATAGGCGTTTAGCAACCAAAATTGAATTACTTCAAGTGATACAAAAAGGACAAAGCTTACCACCCCCTATTCGCTACAATACTCAGCAGATCACACCTACGTATTGGCAAGGACAACAGTATACAAGCCCGCAAGGATATTTTACTACATCTGGATCATCTCCTCCTGTTCCGGCACCGTCACCGTCACCATCGCAATTTAGTTCTGGCTCTCAGTCCTCTACAGTTATAGAAAATATTTATGCTGATTTTGAAGAACAATAAATAAATCTTACCTTAAAGTTATTACGAGTTTCTCTACCGGTGACACGCTTGGCCTCAAATGCGTTTCAGAGCATGAAATATCTTGCCTGATCAGTTCAATTAGTTCATCAAAAGATTTTATTGACATTCTCAAATAGTCAAAAAATTTGTTATCATACATTCTTAATTTGGGATATAACGTTACGAACTGACCATGTACTAGTCGGTCACGTAATATTGGATGCACCCAATACCGCCTTTTTCTTTTCTTTTTTTTAAGGAGCAACCACAGTAAACACACTTCTTCGTCGACCTCCATTTTGAAACTGACGCTAACCCGCACGAAATCGCATACTAACCGCGCGTGTCTGAATAGCATCACAATTTTGCGGTTTCAAACCGCGCGATGCGTAAACGCACGATTCCCGCATGTCTGAACGCAGGCTTACTGGTCTCGGGTTTAACACCGGATTTTTGAAAAGTGTGTATCCTTTTCTTTTGAGTTTGGTAATTGTGGTCTTTAAACGTTCATTGATTTGCAATCTATTACGTGGGACCTACAAACTTAGTCAGCATAGTGGGTGTGATATACCTCAGCGTATCCTTCGGGGATATGGAGTTTAAACTATGTACGTATTATTGCCTCGTCGATCCCGTAACATGCGTTTGCGCTTTTGTTTATGTAACATGCGTTTGCGCTTATGTTTATGTGCGATGGTGGAATCCCGAGTACGATTCAAAACTCGGGTGAACTGTTTTATTTATTTATTTATTTTATTTTATTAAATAAAATAAATAAATAATTAGGTTAACCAAAAATTGTTGCCTCAATACATTGTAGAATTATTGATTGAGTACATTTACAAGTGTAACAATCATTTATTGGGTAACACCACATGCAATACTTAAGGTTGATATTTTAAAAAGCGCTAAAATAGAATGAGCTGATTATAACAAATTATAAGTAAGATAAAATTAATATGTATTATATTACGTATGTTAACCACTGAGTCTTCTTCGAAGAGGTTAATTAAAACACTATGTGGGTCTGTGTGTCTGTCTGTTAGTAACAGTTTGTTAGTGACAGGCATAGATCCGGAACCATTGAACCGATTGACTTGTAACTTGGTGTGCAAACACCTTGGGGTCATCCCTCAGTCGAGTTTGAATATGGGCCTTGTGGGTCAAAATACCCCCGAGATATAGGGGTCACAAGCTCATAAGGTCAGGGGATATCCACCAACAGAGTGATTTGGAAGTCCAAGGAAGAGGCTTTTGCCCAGCAGAGGGATATTAGAAACAAATAGGAAAAAAAATCACATAGAGACGAAGAGGTTGAATCCTGGGCTTTTACACCCATCTCGTTATTCTCAGAAATAGTACGGAGTTCGGCAATGTGCTTCGTTTACGGCAATATACTCATTCCGTATAACGTGGGGTACGGATACACCTCTGCCTACCCTTTCGGGGATAAAATATACATATAATATACATATATATATACATAGTCTCAATTAATAATAGCGAGCCTCTTACCATCTACAAGTGTTACTAAAAATTTTTTGCCAGAAAAACGCAACATCTTTATCCAACCATGCAATCGAACCCCAGACTACACGCAATCGCACTACCGCCACGCTACCGCAGCGCACTTGTACTTAGCGTTGAGTAAATAAAGTAATTCAGTTGATTGCGGCTGGTTTCGGCAGATAATTGATGGAGTCCTCGCCGAGGCGTTCGCGCCCGATTGATCAATTTCATTTTAAACAACTGATTTTTTCAACTTACCTTGTTTCGGCATGTAAAGTCTAAAGTATTCGAAGACAAACTAGGCCACAGGTTAAATTTGAATTCATTTTTATTTCTCCTTATTGAATTTAAAGTAGATTATTTTAGCCCCATCGTAACCTAAAATGCAAGCGGCAAAGAAAGGAATATTAAATCAGAATTATTAAGTTCTGTTCTCTTTCTGTTTAGTGGTTGCCTTGGCACTAACGCTGCACTGAGTATTGTAGGTTCGAATGCCACATGCGACAAAAAAATTGTGTGATCCGTAAATTATGGTTGTTCCAAGTCTTGATGTTCTTTGTATCCGTTGTTTAAATGTTTGTAAAGTCCCCCGCGATACATGAGGTATTCCTAGAGCAGACATTGTCTTTTTGAACAAACAAATTTAGGTTTAGTTTGGTTTTAATTTGGTTTAGGTCTCGACAGGATTGTTTGAATTAGGTACTTAAATGCTAGTTTCTTGACTCATGCGTCAGTCTAAGACATGGTTTATCCATGTGTCAAGTTTCACCCAAATCAGTTCAGCGGTTCACGCGTGATTGGGTTACATACATCAAACCTCCAAACATTTTCACAATCTGTCACATTTATAATTGTTTGTTTGTTTGTGACGCTTTAATGTCCTAATTACTCGATCGCTTGTCGTTGAAATTTTGTAAACACACGGTGTTCGGGGGTTCAAAAAAGGAATAGTGTAGGGTATCATTCATTTAAAAAAGTACTATCCCCGGATAGCTAGTAATGTTATGTATTAAAAGCGTTTACGCCAAGTGACGTGTCATGGCATTAAGGCTTGACATTATAAGCTGATCATTTGTACCGTATACAGGGTGTCCAAGAACCTGGCGTCCAACTGGATTCCCACGATGCCCCAAGTTCTAACAGTACTCAGAAAAATATTTTAAAAAATCCACCCCATGTACTTACAGAATTATACTGATTTCAAAAAAAAAGGGGAAATGAGCACCCTGTGACATACTTTTGAATGCTGTGACTGCTAATGCTGATAATTTCGATATTTCTTGGAGGTTTTGTAATCTAGGGTATTGCTGTGTCTAAATAGAATGTAAAAATAAAGTACTTATTGTACCATTTTAAAATAAAATATTATTTTAACTAAAGGTGATATGGAAAACTATTGAATTTCGCAACTTTGACCGACTGTAGTGTAAAAAAAATGTACCAAAATAGTATGGCAAGTGACGTCAAATTTTGACGCGTTTATTCCTCTTTTTAAAAAGGTATAATACTTACACATTAATTTGAAAAAAAAAAATTTTGATAATATTTTTACTCAACAACCCAATTTTTACGATGTCTTACAGAATTCTTAGAAAGAAAAATTTACGACGAATTGAATCTAACCTCTAAAGAATTACTGTTGTATGCTCATAAAAATAACAACAGGCCTCTCAAAAAACAGGTTAGACCGTAAGGGACGGTATGTGCATGCATCTCACCATAGTGATTCGTTATTACAACAGGAGGGAGCAAGACAGAAACTATCTTTGCGATTTGCTGGTTCTTCTTTATGGTACCCCATTATTCAGGTAAGAGTGAGGGAGAAAAAGGTTAGAGGTGCGAGTGAGATAGATAGTGACGCTATCTGGGATCGTGCTATTTAGGATAACAGTACGGTCAGTACGCGTCACTGCCTCCTGCCGTTACTACGCACCTCTCTCTTATTGTTACCATTGATCACGTACTACGATTTAAAGCTTTGTTTATTGGACTCGATTACTCTTTGTGCTCTGGACTTTGAAACGAACTCTTTACGACGACCTTTGCCTGTGTTTGGACAGTTTGTGTTTTGTGTGTGCTACCATGGCGACCTACACTCCGCAAGAATACGCAAATATGCACTACATTTATGGAGAATGTAGAGGTAATGGACGAGCTGCAGCGAGACTTTACAGAGAAAGGTATCCGAGGGCTACGCGATATCCCGACCATCGAGTTTTCATTAATGTGCACAGATCACTATGTGACGGGCGGTTCCCCAATCAAGTAGCTGGTGAAGGACGACCCGTAAATGACTTCATACGCGATGAAGTTTTAGAGGCGGTGTCGGCAAATCCAAGCATCTCTGTGCGAGGAATAGAAGCTGATACGGGGATACCGAAGAGCACAGCACACAGTATTCTCCAAAAAGAAGAATATCATCCGTACCACGTACAGCGAGTGCAAAGTCTTTTACCTCGAGACTATCCGAGCCGAGTCGCGTTTTGTGAAACAATCCTGCAAAAACATCGAGAAGACGAAAACTTTATCGACAAAATTTTGTGGTCAGATGAATCTACATTTAAGAAGGATGGCTACATGAACCTACACAACTTGCACGAGTGGCATGTGGAAAATCCGCACTTGATGCGAGAAGATAGATCCCAGTACCGGTTCAAAGTGAACATGTGGACCGGTATTCTCTGTGGGAATATTATTGGTCCATTTGAGATGCCCGAGAATTTGACTGGCGAATCATATTTAAATTTTCTTCAAAATGATTTGCCAAACTTACTAGAAGAGACCCCACCAGATATGTGGTTCCAACACGACGGCTGTCCAGCACATTTTCGCGTATCCGTTAGAGAGTTTTTGGACGAGCAATACCCGAACAGGTGGATTGGGCGATCAGGAACAATCCCGTGGCCAGCCCGCTCACCTGACTTAAATCCGCTGGATTTTTTTTTCTGGGGAACTATGAAGGAGCTCGTTTATGCGAAGCCCATTAATGACATCGCTGACCTTCGTGAGAAGATAACACAAGCAGTGCAGGTGATACGTCAAAAAAGTTACTCGCGAAACATAAAGCGGTCCTTTTTAAGGAGAGTGAGAGCTTGTATTGCCGCGGGTGGTCAACATTTTGAACATTTATTGTAATAAAATATCTTTAAACTAACATTCTTTGCTTTTATTCTACTGGGAACCCATCTACCTGTGTGTATTTCCTTCTTGCTCACTCTTGGAACCGAAGTAAATAATAGTAGTAACATAACAGTTTCTAAGATAAGAAAGGGTCCGACAGTTACCGTTAGTAGGTAGGCACTTCGTAAAAATTGGGTTGTTGAGTAAAAATATTATCAAAATTTTTTTTTTCAAATTAATGTGTAAGTATTATACCTTTTTAAAAAGAGGAATAAACGCGTCAAAATTTGACGTCACTTGCCATACTATTTTGGTACATTTTTTTTACACTACAGTCGGTCAAAGTTGCGAAATTCAATAGTTTTCCATATCACCTTTAGTTAAAATAATATTTTATTTTAAAATGGTACAATAAGTACTTTATTTTTACATTCTATTTAGACACAGCAATACCCTAGATTACAAAACCTCCAAGAAATATCGAAATTATCAGCATTAGCAGTCACAGCATTCAAAAGTATGTCACAGGGTGCTCATTTCCCCTTTTTTTTTGAAATCAGTATAATTCTGTAAGTACATGGGGTGGATTTTTTAAAATATTTTTCTGAGTACTGTTAGAACTTGGGGCATCGTGGGAATCCAGTTGGACGCCAGGTTCTTGGACACCCTGTATAATATATTATTCGAGTGGCAACCAAACAAATAAGTGTTGCCAGGTTTATACATGTAAATAATATAATAATATTAGCCTGTATTAACCTGTCCCACTGCTGGGTACGAGCCTCTTCTCAGTGTGTCTTTTTACACGTAATTAATTCATTTTGGCTTTTTTTTAATATATTTAAAAAAAACTTTATACGCGTTTTGTCGTGTTGTTTATTTTAAAACACTTTTATCATAATTATTTTGAACTTTAACACTACTATCATTAAATTTTACTACAATGTAAGCTGTTTAAGTTTACACTTTTCCCCGACGTTTCAGTTGCTTTACAGCAGCCATGGTCACTAAAGATGACTAAAGACCCCCGGTCTTTAGTCTTAGGAGTGTCTACTCCAAAGACTAAACTAAAAATGCATCAAAGATGGAATATAATTATATTTGTAGTCCTTTGACTATTTAAATATTGGATAGGCAATTTTAGATGCGTAATGTTCTTTCTTAGTACGGACTACAGTTTCAGATACTATATTAGATAAGATATATGAACATATATCGGGATTGCAATATAAATAAAGTTAAATTCACCGTCTTTATTTTCCAGTTTCACTGGCGTTTTGTGGATGAGCTCACTAAAGTACACTGCAGGTAACTTAGTTCTAGATTGAATGTAATAAACTATTCTATATGCTGAATCGAGCAGTTTTGTAAGAGAAGCCAGACAAAATTAACTACCCATTGTATTCTTGCCTTCTCAACGTACCATATGAAAAATATATATTATCATCTGACTCTGGTGTTCTTCAAGGCATTAATAGGGTGGTTACTTGTTACACTAATCCGAAGTAATGTTATAAATGCGAGTTTGTTTGTAACGCTTTAACTACTCGTTCTATCATCATGAAATTTCGCATAGGTACACATTGTCAGGTATACAGAAAAGGACATAGGGTACCTTTCATCCAGAAATTCATTCATATAAACTAAATTTACGCGAATGGAGCCGCGGACAAATCTAATTTCCTATAATTGCCAAAAGAATAAGCCGGATTTAATGTTAAGTTTCAATATTAAATTGTTGAACAATAGTCTGTGTGTTGTTTAAATGAAATAAGTAATAAATGTATTGAGTAAATCGGCAGCTAGAAGGTTTTATTGTGAGGTCAAAGGCCCTGGTTCTGTTTAACGAGGAATTTACTGTAGCGCTGTAATCCACTCGATTTCGTTGCAATTACTACGCCGAGGTACACTGCAGACCAAATCTATGATATGATACTTATTGTAACTTAATGATTTTACTGTTGTTTTTTATTAAAAACGATAATGTACAGGTACATGTCAATAAATAATTGCATAATTTAATTAATAACTATAACATACAAAAACAAATTATTTACTGTAGGTATTTTAGGTTAACCTATATAACAAAAATACAATATTTGCAATTTAATATTCTTTGTTAGTTAGTACACATATCAATTTGAACTAATCAAATTGATATGTGTACATAGACAGTAAGTTCGGCAAACTACGCACACCCATGATTCTGGCTTTTCTCTTCTGCTTCATTGCAAATTTCCTGCAGAAGCGTCGTATTCGGGTCCTTTGCGACGGTCGCGCTTCCAAATTTATGCAGGTCAATGCAGGAGTGCCTCAGGGGTCCGTCTTATCCCCTACGCTCTTTCTTCTGCATATCAATGATATGTTGAATCTCGGCAACATACATTGTTATGCGGACGACAGTACCGTGCATGGGCGATATCTCGGACGTCCTGGAGCCAAACAGGCTGAGGTTGTGGGGAAAAGGCAGGATCTTGTCGTTGAACTTGACCAGACCTTGAACCGCATCTCTGAATGGGGTGCCAAGAACTTGGTCCAGTTCAACGCCAAGAAGACCCAGGCATGCGCGTTCTCAACAAAAAAGTCTCCGTTCCTTTCCCTCCCTTCTCTGAAGAACACTCCACTGGTGATACGTGGCAGCCTCTCCATCTTAGGTATGGATCTTTGCCGCTCCCTTAATCCCAAAACCTACATCGAGAGCGTCATTAGGCAAGCTTCGCGAAAACGCGGAGTTCTGAACAGGGTGAGGCGGTTCTTCGCGCCTGGGCAGCTGTGCCTATTGTATAAGGCACAAGTGCGCCCTTGCGTGGAGTACTGTTCTCATCTTTGGGATGGCTCCGCGCAGTACTTGCTAGACGCTCTTGACAGGTTACAGCGGCGGGCTGTCCGTATCATCGGAGATCCAGAGGTCACGAGTTCACTGGAACCTCTGCAACTCCGTAGGGATATTGCCTCTTTGGCATGTTTCTACAGAATATACCACGGGGAGTGCTCTGAAGAGTTATTCCACCTTATCCCGCCCTCCCCTTTCCTATCCAGAACAACGCGTGCTGGGCTCAGATGCCATCCTTACACGGTGGAGTCGACTAGAGTGCGTACCAACAAGTTTGGGTCCTCATACCTCTGCCGAACGATCAAGGCATGGAATTCTCTGCCAAGGCACGTGTTTCCTTCTTCCTTCAATCCTGGGTCCTTTAAGCGGGGCGTGAAAAAGCACCTTCTCAGGCCGTCAAAGTAGAGACCTCAACATCGCCTCGGCTGCTATGAGGACGATGTGGAGGCCACTGCTCTTAGACCACACGACTGCTTACCATCAGGCGGAGTGTGGTCATTTTGACGAGCAAAAAAAAAAAAAAAAAAAAAAAAAAAAAAAAAAAAAAAAAAAAAAAAATCTTACAGGTCTTCCATCACGGCATAGATTACTCTTAAATCTTATATCAGATATCTAATTCTCGTAGGTATTTAAAACTGTTCCAAATGGAATTCCGGTATAGTCTCATTGTCATAAATATCACAAATGATTTTCTCCTTAATTAAAATAAACGTAAATGTAAATATAAATTACATTTCAGTTCACATTAGATCGGAATCATCATTTGAACAGGTATTATTATGAGGATTCGCGTTTAGAGTTTGTTTGTCCACTTATTATAGGCATAGAGGCAATTTATTATATTCACATTTATTTTACATTATATACCTTTTTGCTAAATTACCTGTCGTTAATTCTCTTTAACCTACTGAGTCCCAGTAGCACAACGGCGGCTAAATACTATAGGTAATAGACAGTTTAATATATCAAGGCTTAGAATACCAGACATATTTAATTGAAAATCGATTGTGTCTGACCACTGGTGTGCCGCCGCGGTTAGAATGGTAATAATAATAAGGAATACGAAAAATAATATAAGGACTCGCAATCCGTCACTATATTATTATTTTTCGCTGGCCGAATATTTGTGTAGGCAGTGTATTGGCACATTACGCGCCATATAATCCGCGCAGGCTGTGTGTTTAGTTGCTCGTTAGCGATCTTTATTGACCTCTTAAACAGTTATACCATAATACCCACTGTTTCCCCCTTTGTTCATGTTTAATTAGCGCCACTTGAATATTACGAGTAGGCATTGGGTACCGTTTTCGACACCAATGACTGAAGTTGTATTTAAAATAGCTACCGATCGGTAAACGTAAACTTAAAAAAGCTATTCTTTATGATTTGTAGTTACATCTAATTTTAGACTTGTATTTATTTTAGTGATACGCGTAATTGCTTTTGATAAGAGTTGTGTGCAATGCGATACATATTGTAGTTTGCATGGTCATTCGAATCTACTTCGGATGCAGTGGCGCTACGCAAATTTATTTAATTTAAGTATTTATTTACATTACGTGGACGTAATAAAATGTTAATTGCTACTGTAGATGCTGTTGGAAGAATCTGGAATGAGTTTAAGGAACCTTATTTTTATATGTAAAAGTCTAATATTATAAATCTGAAAGCTTATACTATCTGGGTACCGCAGCGGTTGCGAAAGCTGTGCATGCAGTCTCGGGATCGATTACCGTGGCGAGTAGTGTTGTTGGGTTTCCTGTCAGGAAATTTTTAATGGTTGGTGCTAATAAATTCCCCACTCTATTAAATGGCACCTTCATCTAGTCAACAATTGAAGTAATAATAATAATATTCTATCACATACACAACACCATCTAGCCCAAACTAAGCAGAGCTTGTACTACGGGTACTAGACAATGGATTAACATACATATATACCTACCTTTTTTTAAAGTACATACATATGTAACAAGCTAGTGTTGCCATCGCCTCTGCGTCAAGTGTTAAAATGTTCAATCTCTACTCAGAAAATATTGTGTTATTAACAAATAGTTGTTCTGAATTTGGGAGTTCTGTGTCTGTTGTTTGAAGTCTCCCGCGACACAGGAATTAATACCTAGTGTGGAGTCCTTAGTCAAGGAGAACATTAAGGTTATGTGGTAACAAAAATTTAAGAGATCAAATTGAAAGCGGGGTACGGAGGGTTTGCGATTGCTTCATTAACAAGAGAACTCTTAAATGAAAGGGTAATATAGATATCAAACGTATTGTGAGCATCTTAGATCTAGGTAGAAATCTCTATTTAAGTTTGTAGTGTCTTAGAAGCCGTATGATGGTAAAGTATGCGGATACCGCAGTCTATCTTAGATGTTTTCGATGTCATGAGTGTGTTACGCACGTTGCTGATTCTGTAAAGAGCTGGTTTATATACTGAAAGTGTAAAGAACTGAACCCAGAAACAGTATTGCCCGCAGGAACACAATACAAAGTTGTTTGACTGCTGTCTTCTGTTGCCTGAGTGTATCCAGACGGGCTGCCCCAGTTTGAGCAAAGATCAAGGTTTAAAAAGAATCCCTCTGTGTGCAGTCTTTCTTAAAAATCCCAATTACACTTTGCCTTACATGTAATTGAAGCCGGAACTTAACAGTAGCTTATGCCATTGGGTAATCAACCAAATACTTATTTTAAAAAGAGGTTACTTGTAGTTTTAAATAAAAATAATATTCTTGTTAATCACTCCAGCTAAGATGATATATATATGCTGGTGTTAGAAGTGGGTTAAAGTCAGGAGAGAAATACGTAGGATTTGAATCCACGCCATCTCGATCGCAGGTTTGATTCATTAGGCTTCTGTCACTTCAAGACGCTAGAGTCTTTAAAGCCGATAACATAGTACCAGCAGTAGTATAATATAGTATACACGATAAATGTCCTATAATTGGATAAAGTACCACATTACAATATTCGCAGAATGAGTTATATTACCAAGGTAGCAATTATTGAGCCTATAATATAATAATTATGCAGATGTACGAGTCGTTATAGAACTTAGATAAATCTCCACTGATCCAACATCTTGCACCGAAAACCTCGTCATTATATGAAATTCGAACATTAGAACGGTGACGAGATACGTATTTGTCGTGTGCGTGAAAAGGACGGATAGTAATGATGTTACCCGATGTGAAATACGGTGTAATGCTGCACGCTCCTTATTAATATTCGAAAATAAAGAATGTTGCCATTTGCCCTCCGGGGTGGGGAGTATATTTTTATGATAGTGATGTACTGACTATATTGTGATATCGATTGTTTCAATACATATAGTAAACAAGGCTTTACCCTTTCTATTGTTTATAAATTAATATTGAAAAACCAAAACTAAACCATGCTAGCATGCGCGATAAATCTTGGTTTAACTAAATAGTTTACTGATTTTTTGTTGAAAATTATTAGTGACAGGTAGTAGATTGATCAGTCCATATAAGTTATACTATAAACATTTTTTTAAAATTTATTATGTAAATCCAAATGATTTCTTCGTGAATTAATGCCACGGTTGCAATATTAAATAGTTTTAAGCGAATGAAACACCAAATTCGTTTTACTTGAAATTCTATATGACATAAAGGAAATCGTATTATCCTAAAATAACTAGTGTTATAATGTTACTTGTTGTAATGTATGTAATATTCGGCAGATTGAAAATTTTACTAAATTTGCTGTTACGTAAATCGAATACAACTATGACTCTTAATCATAACAGAGATTACGGAATATCGACAATTTATAAATGTTACAACACTAGCAGGAGCAGACTCGATGGTGAGCGATAGTAGTGGTCGCGCCGCGGGCTGCGTGCGCGCCACCCTTTCATTTTCTAATTATATAACTGGCAACACCGGCCCGTGCGCGACCGGCCATCGTAACTTCTTCACTTTTGAATTTAGAATTATTATTGCACATTATGCTCTCGCCCGCCGCGATGGATGGACGTGCGTGTCTTTAAGTCGTTATTGTTATTTGTCGGATATGTCTCATAATTTTATTCTCATCTTTTATGTGATAACATATGTATTATGACTTTATGTATTAATAACTATAATTAAAAAAGATCTGCGTTTAGGTTTAATAAGACATTTTAGCTAATGATACCTATAATACATTTATTTCATTAGAACTGTGCTACATCTTTTGTGCTAAAGATTTTTTGTTTAATCGTTATAAAAACACGAAAGCTAAATAATATAAATATACATCGGAATGAATATTAAATTGATCTGATTGTAAATAGTAATTATGGTCGTTGCACTTATAAACTCGTTTGGAAATCTGTTCGTTCTATCGCATGCGGTCTTATAATATCAACCGAAATTATCACTTCAAATAACTCGGCTAATATTTATTTATGTTTCTTGTAGCTATACCTAAATCTGATAACTCTTGGCTATAATAAACATATTTTAGTCAAATCTTAAAAGACTTATTATATTATATTATCTTAAAAGACACCTGCACTGGAAATAATTCATGTATCGCGGAGGAATTTACAAATATTCAAACAACGGATACAACGAAAACTTAGACTCTAAGGATCTATTTGTGAATCACACAAATTTTTGTCCCGTGCGCGGATCGAACCCATAACAGTCGGCGAAGGGGCAGTGGTGAAGTGACCACCTAAACTGCAACACCATCCGTGCAATTGTAGTCGTAATTGTATTTACTTTCATAAACATCAACTCTTTAAATCAAAATAAACATTATCGCGACTAGTTGACTCGGTGTTGCAGTGGTAGTGAATACGACTGCTGTGCTGATGAGGTCGCGGGTTCGATTCCGAACAAAGGATTACAAAGTTTTCTGTTAAGAAAATGACAGTAGTAGCACGATGTCTTGAAAGAAAGAACCATTTATTCAAGAAATATAGCTGTATCAAGATGTTGTTGTAAATAAAATTTTCACAGCACATTTCACCATTTCAAGGCATGCGAATATTAATTATTTATATTTAAATGTCTTGAATTGTAGATTTAAATATTCTTCTTTTTTTACCGTGCGGAAATGCTCGTTATGCATACCTCTCGCCACAAGGGAAGGCGAGAGGGCTTACCAACTAAAACCACCACGCTGTGCCACGTGCTGCTTTGTAAGGTGGGTGATGGCTGGAACTAGAACTACATCAGCGACCCACCCAGCAGGGCCCAATGCAGAAAAGATAAGGTCTGCGGGCGACGGCTCCTGGGTGACAATAGAGAACGAGATTTAAATGTCCTATTAAGACTCAACTGATTTGCGCCTATAACCTATCCTTAATCTAATTTTCTTGGGTATTGGTGCCAATTCTGTTGTCACAAAATTCTCTTATCTTAGCTAAAAATCTCTAAAATTTATTTTAGTCCCGTCACTTGTAGCGATTTCAGAATACGAAATGTCGTTTGACAGGACTAAACTAAATTTTAGAGATTTTTAGCTAAGATAAGAGAATTTTGTGACAACAGAATTGGCACCATTGTCCAAGTATTCATGAATGGTATAATAAATAATGTCGGCAATTGTGGGTCGCATGGGACTTTAAATAGCTGGTGAAATGTTGTGTGATACTCTCATACCCACCCCTTAAAAGTATAGGTATGTATTTTCATCTATAAAAGTCAGATAAACAGAAACCAGACCTTAAGCAAATGCATGTACCCTACATTTATTTATTTCAACATTCATTGTCACTACATGCTGCATCTAATACAGCAAAGTAGCACATAATAAGAAATATTTATATATAAAAATAATAGTATCAAGTACAAAGACTTATGCATGTTTTCTCGAGGGTACGTAGACAGAGACAGATTTATACTTGACCCTGTCATCTTTACCTTTTTTTATAAATGTAGCTCCCGCTCTAGCAATAGTTCCTGTGTCGCGGGAGACTTTACAAACATTCAAACAACGGACACAAAGGACACGCAGACTCGGAACATCTATTTGTGGATCACACACATTTTTGTCCCGTACGCGGATTGAACCCATAACACTCGGCGCGGTGGGAATGGCGAGGCGACCTCTTAAACCATTGCGCCATCCGTGTAGTCACTTGTCCTTGTTTCATCTTCTCTCTTATTACAGTTTACCCACGCATGTTGGTTTAGAGATTTCTTAGTCTAGCCTTTTGACTGGTTTCTGATTTTTAGACTAGTTATTTTTGAGGGATAAAACTAAGTGTTACATCGGAGCAATGACAACAGACGATAAGAATCTTTAGTTCATTTTAATATAACAATGTTCCTTAAAAACTTAAGTATTTATAATAATGTAAATTGCTGGATTTCTACGAGTGGTTTTAATGAATAAACTATCGCAATGCAATCGTGCATTATTTTATTATAACAAGTTTCGAGTTATAAATGTGTCTATCCGGTCCATAACCAGTACAAAATATCTATGCAAGAAATCATGTCTGTTGGTCCATTGCTAAGAAATCAAAAAGCCATTTCCGCGCTTATATATGTAGAATAGTATTAAAGTAAGGATCCTTATTCATATTATAATAATGGTACCTTAACCAAATGCTAAGCACGGACTTTTTCTCAATATGAAAAAGGTTGCTCACTAGTCCACATCTCACGAGTCCAGATCCCGATCTGGGCTCGTGTGAACATTATTAAAAGCTTTTAGATATATAATAAAAGTTTGAAATAAATAACTTTTTAAGTAGCACATACTCAACTGAAAAGACAAAAATTCGTGCCGTGACATCGAACTGGAGAGCTTTGAGTGGCAGTCTAACGGTTTCTATATTATTAGTAGATATCGCTGCTCTAAAAATCCCATTACTATTCAACTAAATTATATGCATACGTAACTATTACATTAGCACATGCAAATGTATATCGTTTACTTATAAATGAAGTAGATTGCCCACGTGTCTAAATATAATTGGTGTAGTAGTGTAGCATAAGTAGTCTATCCATAAGCGTTAAGTTTATTGAACTTAAACTATAAGACGGAGCATAGCACTCTATATAAGCTAGCCTCAGTTTCACGGATTGTCGGTCTTGCATATAATCCGCCGTATCTGGTGTAATGGTTATTGGTATTATTCAAATTGATAGCCGCCGGCAGCGGGTGCCAACGTCAAATGCGCGCGCACTTGACACTGACAGTTCATCCAACATGGCGGATTGGCGGGAAATTGTTTTTATTCTATTTTGTTTATGACAATCAAATGATGAAGCAGGTGGTAGCTTGCGTGAGAAATAATGTTAGGGTACGTTGCAATTTACTAAATTATCGTTGTAATACTTTATAAGTGCGGGTAGTTGATTAATTCTAACGTTAAACGATATTACAGCCATTTGAAGGATGGATACTTAACATTTTATCTTCTATACAAGTTATGATGCTTATAACAGATACCTACGTTTTGTAATAACGGAATCTAACAATATCATGAATTTGTGTGTAGGTGTATCAAAGCGTAACTTTGAAAGATTTAAAGCCCTTTTACTTCGGGCGACAGACTCATAAAAAAATTGCATTATAATTTATAAACTTTCAGATTACTTGACCTTTGAATGAAAACTCAATTTATCGAGTGATATATTGCACATAACAACTGTAATTAAACATTTAACAACAAAACCATTATGGATTACATTTTATCACACATGACAAGATGGCGCCTAGAGCAGAATACTAAATATCGTTGTTGAAAATCGGTCAAAGCTCCAATCACCTTTGTAACATGATAACGACTATATTTTAAATGCGTTTTTGAGTTATTAACTGCGATAATTGATGCATAGTCAGCAGTTTCATGAAATTTTATATTTTTATAATTACTTAATTAATTGACTATATCAGTCTCGAGTAAATTGGGTTGTTGCGGGTTTGTAAACAGCCATTTAGGCTCATGATACATATACTTGTTACTTGATCATTATTTTTATTCGAAATATATTATCCAGTAAGTGCGACATAATTTCAACGCACTAATTGCGGCATTCTCCTATTTAGTTGATTTCGTACTCTTTTGGAGCAAATAGTTGTAAGACCCAAAGGTATATTGCTTTAGAAAAAAAAGATTTTATTTTGCGTCAAAACTTCACCCTAATAAATAAAGTGTAAACTACACATTATTTATTAGTGTGAAGTTTTGTTTTTTATCAAAGTGGATTTATATCCACTTTGATTTACAATTTGAGTCAAAATGTCGTTTTAGCTCAATTGGATATTCTAACAATTGAGTTAAGTCATGCCCCTACTAACTGGTGCCGTGAGTAATTAAAAACGAATTTATAATTTATGACATGCGAAGGTATGTCAAAAACACCAATTTTCGCTTTGACATCAAAAAGCGCGCGAACGCTTCGTCACAGATAATTTCGCGCGCGAGAGATCTCTATCTTGTCTGTGGTGCGTGTCACGTGACTGCCGGCGGGAGGTCACGTGACCATGTTTACACAGTAATGCGCCCTTTATTAACCTGCACTATGTAGAGGGTGCTTGTGATCAAGATAGGGCTGTAAGCTAATAAGGGCTATCCCTAATAAGGTCGGCTGTATATTAAATTTCGACAAGTTAGGGGCTGATGGTTCTTGATGGATAAAGTTGAGTAGTAGCTCTTGTGTAGATTTAATATGGTAATCATTGAAGTTAAATTTATATACATATCTATATAGAGCCTTTATATTCTTAACTAGATGTGCCCGCGGTTTCACTCGCGTTTATGATTACTGCACCGCTTCCGCGGGTCATAGCGTGATTTTATATACATACCTTCCGCGATAAATAGGTTAGCCAACACTAAAAGATTTTTTCAATTCGGACCAGTAGTGCCTGAGATTAGCGCGTTCAAGCAAACAAACAAACATACTCCTCAGCTTTATAATATTGGTAGGTATAGATGAGGTAGGCAGCGATGTATATCTATAGCGATAATAATTTGCTTGTTATGCTTTTAGGTCCAACCATAATATCCGGGCAACGCTATTAATATTACGCTATACAAACCGAGATTCGATTCGAGATTCAAATGTTTATTTTTCCTTTTTTAACTTAGATTAAGTTATAATAGTTATATAAAAATGTAAACACCTAAGTTATCTATACTCAGCCAATATTATGTTCACCGTAATTATCATACATATCAGACAAAATACTATGTAACGAAATTTAATATTCTATTAACATGAATGATGTGGTTGTGCTATTAAATAAATAAGAGATAAGTCCCGCACTAGGCATGATTCCTGTCTAGCGGGGGACTTTATAAACATTTAAACAACGGACACAAAGAACATCAAGACTTGGTACAACTATTTATGGACCACACAAATGTTTGCCCCGTGTGGGATACGAACCTGCAACACTCGGCGCATTGGCAGTGGCGAGGCGACCAGATAAACCATTACGCCATCCTTGAATATTGACACAAAGCTTCACCTCTTCCTTCATTCACTCACGCTTGACGGATTAGAGTACATCTAACTAACCTTTTACTAGAATCTCACAATGCATGCACCAGAAGGAGACAGCAAGTTACAATGTTTATAGCATTGTCTCGTTCTAGCGGATGCAATAATAATCCTTTAAGATATGTTGGTAGGTCTAGTAATTAAATTAATAATAATATGATAATAATATTGATGTGATAAAAATAATAATATAGATTACAAATATTAAAAATAACAAATTACGTGAATTAAAATAAATAATAAGACTTGAATATATAAATTATTCATTGTAGTTAATAACTATGCTTGTAATGTTAGTTAACAAGAATAAATTAATATTTTTAATTTGCGTTCAGAAATTATATTATCATATTGTAATTTAATATTCTGTTAAAGGCACGTTAGAAATAACAATTAATAGAGTACGTAAAGGTCAAATTAAAATAACACATAGAAAGTTGTTTTAGCTGATTCTAACAATTTATTATCTTCGTCCTTATATATATTTTCCTGTTGTACCCTGTATTATTATGTAGATATAATATCCTAATCTACATGACAAATTCGGTAATTTATTGACCGTATAGTCTTTAAATATTGCCCTTCGATTACAAGTTCTTATTAATAATCAAAGGCAATACTGCCTTAATAAAAAACTATAACTACTATTGTTGATCGCTATTATTCATTTCACAGTAATTATAGGTTAAAGGTGTTTATTGATTATTAATTTATTATCGCTATTTTTTTATACCCACCACTATAGATTATAAATAAGTTACAGTCCTGGCTGGTTTTACATAACATGTGCCATTATTTAAAAAGAAGACATGTCAAATAATTGCTTTTGGTATTCATAACATAACTGCTATGAATTTATTGATTTACAGAACATACAACTCAGCTGGCATATATAAAAATAATGCTATTTTTAAATAAGAAATATAAATATTCATAAAGCAGCTTATGGAATAGAGAGCTCGTCAGTAATCCCGTACATCAACAGCGCTACAATATTGAGTGACACTTGACATTTGTATGAAGAGGATTAGCTGTAGGCAGTAGGGATTTTGGATGCGCTACCTTTTAACTGTGCTCAGTCGGTTCTTTAGTAAGGTAATAAATAGTTGGTTATGCAGAATACTTAAATTATTTTAAAGATAGTGAGATAGTTAGACACATTTATTCTTTGTTTAGGCTTTAGTTTTATGGAATATATGTATGTTATAGTTATCGTTTATTAGTCATATTTTCGGTCAATTTTTAGTCTATGGTAGTTGCAAGGACGAAAAAGAATCATTTAATATTTATCGAAAGCCATGCTCCGATTTCTGCCTAATCTATCAAGACATATAATATCCTTTGAATTTATCAACCTGCAACTGTATGTTACGCTTGGTCTTGTTACCATCTTGATTGTTGCTACATACAAGACACAACAACCTACCAAGCTGAACGAATCGTTCTTAGTGTATATCTTAAGATGTTTTTAGTTTAACATCATTCAACAAAAAGGATCTGCCCATTCATCTAGAAATTCACGATACCACATCCATTCTTACCAACTTCACCATTCCATAAATGAACAACACGTACCATAGACTGTCGTGTTGATTTTTGTACTCAGCGAGGGTGATCAAGTGATCGCGTATTCAGCCTTGTTCCCAAGACTTGCAATCTCTGGGGACATGAGTGGACAAATTTGGCCCGATCGTAAGCCTGTTAGCACCCTATGTGGTGAAGTAAATTGTATGCAATAATTGACCATGGACTTATTATGTTGCGGGAAATTATTAATATCAAGGTTTATACATTTCTTCAGCTACTGAATTTTATTTAAATTATCCTTTTTGGAATTACAGCTTTCCTGCTAATAGAAGGTCGTAACCAATGATATTATATGCTAGATATATTATTTTCATAGTAAATAAAGTGAAAATCTGATCCATATAATTCTGTTATTGATAATTGTATTTGTGTTAAAAATTTAATAAATAAGTAGCGCGATAGGTAACGAAAGAGCTCATGTGAAAGAAATAGATGTCGGTCGAGCAATTGTGATTTGACTGTTTTGCAGAGGATTTAGTTAAATCGATTTTTTGATAACAATAGAAAAACAACCTAATTGGGTCGTTTTTGAGTCTTCACTCTTCGTGCGCTAGTAATATGTCTAGTTTTTTGCTGAATATAAGATTATTGCCCGATATCCTCTTTGATTTTAACGCTAAAACCTAGCCCCAAAATATATAATGCGCGTAATTGTAAGGAAATAGTACGTTATAATATGTTATTTGTATGAAAAAGATATTATAACTATTTACCTACTTACGTTGAGGAGAATAACTTTGTAAAGCAAGTTACTTATTTTACAAACTTGTTTGTTTTATAAGAATTTTATAAAATGTTGTTTTTTTTATTTGTGTGTCAGGTCTGACATATCTTAAACGTTTCGGTTGTAGTGCGTTGGTTTATTGTTGTTATACCTACTTATTGCCAAAAGCGTGAATGCATGTGTAATAATAGATACATTCACTCACTAATAGAGAGGCACTAAAGAGTAATATGGTTAATATTTAACAATTTAAAATGTGCGTGTTGAAAAAGAGTAATACGGTTTAGGTTTTTTAAATTTCATTATACATGGTAATCGATATATTATCTATGTAGATTCTTTCTTTATTTTTCATAGGTCTTAGTCGGTCTAAATATAGAAAGCCTCAAGCCTTAATCCTCAAAGGGGCAGGATTTAGGTTTCACGTAATAGGGCGCGAATAATCTATCGGGTTCAGTTTCATACTCCGTGCTGCTACTGAGATTCTTGACTGAAAAATTTAATAACTTTTTGCAAAATCTGGCAATCGAAACCGAGACTACCGCTGCAAAATATGGATATCATAGTCTACGGCTTAAAGAATATCTAGGCATAATATTAGTATCCGTATATCCGTTATATCCGTATAGTGCCGCTAGCGCGTCTGCTAGTAGAAGCAAAATAAAAATCTTTTGACTTATGTTGTTCTGTGATTCAAATCGACTAACCCTTCTTACTTTTATATTACAATCTGCCCATGTTATCAGACTTTTAACTTGTGCATGACTAATATTTATCGGTTTATCTTTCGCGTGGAGCCCTAAACCGTCATCATGGGTATCGGGACATCATTAAAGAATCTGCATAAACGGCCCTTTGCGGCTCAATGCGGCTCCCTAGAGTCGCACTATCGACTAAAGAACTCTATTGTTATTTGTCAAAATAATATATTGACGTTGTTTCACGATTTTAAGCTTTATTATCGTGTAGTTAAGTTTGATTGTCGATTGGGCGAGGGAGATATAAGACAGAAAAAGACCGTAGTTCCATTGCGTACCTATATGTTGGCAAGTTTGAGGTTGTGCGGTTGAATACGGGATACGGGGATACGTTTGATTTGACGTTGGATACGGGGCAATTGCTTTCCTAACATACGTTTCTCATAATTATAAGTTTTAGGTAAGAGCTACTATGCTAGAAAAACGTATCATTGTAGGAATTATTTTAACGGAGTAGAACATGACTGTGCGTTTTGAGTATGTCTTTAAGAAGGTAATAAAGAAACGTTCAAATGTACAAAAATAAATAAGTTTTAGTTTTTATATTATACAGATATGAAATGGAGATCTGTGATGCAAGCATAGCCCTAAAAAGAGGTATATTGTTTGGATTTGTTACTCATCATAGTAATATAGTGCAAGGCTGCATTTAAATATCGAGAGAAAGCTTAGTAGTTTTTCAGGTCTAGAAAATACTTCCTAACAGCAAACAAATAGGTTTGTTTTTATTTCGATTCAAGCATTCAATTAAACACTTCTATTAGTATATTTTGGAAAACATTTCGAACTTGAACTGCTGCAAATTCCCTGCGTCTCATAAATATGTCACCCTACAGTTATTATATGCAAATAATACGCATAATTTGAGGGGTGTACCGTGTTTTATCTACTTATCTATGGCATGGCTCAATTAGTGGTGGAGATCGAGCCATTATCTCACTGTGAAATATGTTAAATGATTTATTGCTCGCTTTGATGCTTGAATTAGTTATTTATTTTCATATTATGCATTATAAATGTATTTATTGCTATAATTACAATAAATTACAAATAATACATAACATGAAAACAACATACATTTGTTTAGTGTTCAATTATTCTGAATCGATGAATTTTCCGCACTAGGCTAGGCTAGGTGTCGGTAACATTTTGATTTAATGAAGTCATAGCAGTTGACGAAAAAGGCGCATTTCGAAAGTGTTTGGAAAGGCAATTATACGTGTAGGTACCTACTTAGGTTTTGAACTATGAAAGCTCGTCACTAACTCAATTCTTTTTTACCTTACGAAAGTAAAGGAACTCTGACTTATTTTTATGTCTCTGTAGTCTTAGGATAGTTAGCTGCAATCTACTGTTTGATGGAGATACTGACTATATCGGAATTGTCTGGTTCTACCTTTAGAGGTGACTTTGCCCTGCCGCTCTGCCCTTTAACTGTTTATAAAGTTGTTGTTTGATTAAATACGATACATAACGTATAATACTTTACATTTTAACACCACGACCAAGCCATAGGCTTTCACCTACGGTATGGCCGGCCTCAATACCTATAGGTGGTGATATATAGACGTGACCTCTGTCTAATAAGGATTTGTGTGTGTGTGATGCTGGCTTGGCTTATGTTTTAAATTATTGATATTTTGCTATTACGGTATACTATCCTAACTAATATTATAAATACGAATGTGAGTTCGTTTGTTTGTTACGCTCGACCGATCATCATGAAATTTTGCATATACTTTGTCTGAGATACAGAAGACGACATAGGGTACCTACCTGACATTTTTATTGTAAGTTGATTTTCAAATTCTTAATTAACGCGAGCGAAGCCGCGGACAAAACCTAGCGTTTAATCAAAACAATAAACCTTGTATAGTAGGTATAACAATATGCTAGATACGGATCAACGTTTTTGGTCATGAATCACCTACGGACATAAAAGTGAACGTACAAAATATTTGTTTAGGTGCAGCGTTGTGGCGCTAACATCAGTCGAGATCGTGACATGAGAGGTCAACTCATTCTTTTTTCAAAAGGCCACACGCATTAAATATTAGTTATCAGAACATCGTCCTTAAATATTATTTTTATTGCGGTCACACATTTATAACCATTAGCGGCTCAACAAAAACTATAACAAACCACTAATTTCACCGAATCTATAAAAATATATAAATCAAAGAAAAAAAGCAAACACACACAGACTATTAATATCTCTATCCTTATACTTAAGTTCGGAAACGACGATAATTACAGTCCATGGACGTCGGGCTTAACGTTCGAAAATTAAAAGTTGTAACGTTCAGCCTGCACGTATCATTATGTTTGCATTATTTTGTTCTTATTTGTCGACCTGAGGTTAAGTTGGGTCACGACACATCCCAATTAGGGGTGATTAGGCGTCGTAATTTATTGAGTGCGTTTCAGAACGGTTGTGGCACCGCGGCGCGCTTTGAATCGTGAGTGAGTGTCGTGGCGCCAATTTCTTCTTTTTCAAAACTTTTTTTTATAATGTGTTGAGTTGCGAACATGATATTTGAAGCTAAGTATTTTTATTTAATGGGAGTCATCGATTTAATCATCGCCACGAGCGAGTAATAATAATTTTAATATCAAATGAGGCTACTTTCTCTTATGGCCATAGTTAGCTATTAGGCGTACTTAAACTTATATATTATTATTATGCGTAGGTTTAATGTCCAGCCTCCTTAAATTCTATTCATCTTTTTAACACGCTTAAGTTACTTTGTAAATTTTAATTTTTCTGACAAGTGAGTTGTAAGTTTTTTTAAGTTGCTAGCTCAAAGGCCCTCGGGCTGCAACGTGTTCGCTACAGTTACTGGCAGAATATAAATATACATTTAATTATAATAAAACAACAAATTTATAGTTACGCTCCTTAATCATATGAAGCTCAGTAACTATTATTTAAAGATATTATGGAATCGAGTATGCAGTAATAAATAGCAATGCTACCAACGTGATCCATAAATTACATAATAATCTATGCAAATTGTATAATCTGTGGCCGTCTATTAAATTGTCAAGAAAATTACGCGGGAAGGTAATTTGTCACAACTTGACCTATGCGTCTCTGCCAAGTACCTAATAGACTTAATGGGTCAAAATCATTGACTTCGAAAACGCTAGCTTACGTGCACCATTGCGTGAGATATACTAAAAGAAAATATAAAACTTTTTACACTACTGCAACACTAAGTATAAAGTATTATTTACTGCGAGATTACTTTTATTTCATAATTATTTTAATACAGAGTGCAAAAACTAACAGTGACGTTCACAAAAGAGGAAAGAATAATCTATATATGAAAATGGCGCGAATCCACAGACTATATTAATATTTTAACAGCAGGAACCTTTTTTAACGTGGGGGAATGCTTGGGGAGCGGAGAGGTTATGTCGGGCTCACCCGGAAAAAGATGAAACGTCCCGGGTACTACTGACTAAACCTACGACGCGACGGTGTGCCAACTCGCTGCCTTGAATGGTAGGTGGGTCATTGGAACTGATAACAGCAGGTACCTACTTTATGTACTTTATGTAAGTTAAATGTTGTCTTTGATTGACGTTTATTTATTTGTAACCAATATTTGTAGCGAATTGTAGCCATTAAGTTATTTTGTACAACACGTCTTAAATTCAATGTTCATGACATTCCTTATTATTATCTTAATATTTTGAAGCAGTGTAAGTAAGCCTTTAGGCATAAGGAATCTAAAAAGGCAAGCTTGTAATATTTACCAAATACATAGTTTTATGCTAGGCTTAATAATCGGAACGGATGTGCACAAAATCTTTATGCTATGCAATGTTCTGAACGTGTATATGTCAGGCACGTAAAGCATGTCAATAATAGGGATTATATGTATATCATAGATACGTTAGGCCATAAATGAACATAGACGTAAAGTAACAAATCTTTTCACCCAGTTGCAACAACTTTAAAATAAAAATAAAATAATATCCTATAGTTTAAGAGAGTGAAACTTATTGTTCGCAGTAAGGTATACATCAGTGAAACAAGTAATTTTTAGCTTGATAGGTTACATGCACTGCATATGAATTTTACGCACCATTAAATATGGAAGTGTCTATGATAATAAATTATAATATTATAGACACTAATAAATTTACCTACTTTGTTGATATAATATTATAATATCAAAGATATGTGATGTCTATAGCCACAGAACAACACATTAAGGAAAATAGCATGACGAATTATAAATAATTGCGGTCTAATCGCGATCCAACATGATCCTCAGTAACGTAATGCCATTCAATCAAATGCGAGTTCCCGCCTAATCGATCATGATATTCTGTAATTATCCACAGATAATATTACGTAAATTAAAGGAGGATTTGCCTCTATTATAGCATAATAATACGCGGAATATTCACTGCGTAATGCATGACTTTTGACATGAGAATCAAAATAATATGATATTACTCTCTGTCATTAAGATATGATTTGAATAGAAATTAGTAACCAACTATTATATCAAGTACTAGACGATTTGCATCATACTTTACTAGCGTATACTGCGACTTCTACTGTGTTTTTTTAAATAACATTTCGCCTTTCTCATTGTCGATACCATTACTCGACGCTACAGGATTCAATGGTTCCACCTAAAAACATTTCCATCAATCACATTTTCAACAATGATTTCTCACCTGTACAGGTTATGAAATGAATGATCTATTGCAGTGTTTGCCAAGCAACTGTCTATAAACGAGGTCCAAATAAAGTATTACTATCATGGTAGGTAGCGGCTTGATTATATTTACGATTGACATTCCCAAAGAGTGGCGGCTGAATCAGCTGCGGTCATAGGCGGTTTCCATGACAGTATTAAATCACGAAGTTATGAACTTATTTTAAATAGTCTAACGTTTACATGTGTTTTCATAAAGTATATATATATATACACTTATTACTTGGCGTTGTCTTTAATTATATGTAATAATAGCTTGGATAGTGACGATCTATCAGACTATACAGATACCTTTTATCCTTTAAAATGTTTGAATTATTATGACACAAATGAGTTGGTGACACTGTATTTACTATTTAAATATTTGTTTAGGAACACGCTATACCATGGCCTGGTTCATCGGGTCCAAGGCGCGCAGAAGCAGCCTATCTGGTCGTTGGATATGCCGTCGGTGCAACACAGAGGACAGTATTGGATTTAAAACAAATCAAATTGGATTTTGGCCGAGAACTCCGTGGATCTCTGTTGGCGCATTGATGAAGACCATCGGGATTGTCTCAGTAAGTCGATTACTAGCATAACACAAACTCAATACGTGGGCGATTAGCTTTTGTAAATTGCTTATAGGCATTTCGCTGTAACATCACCATCACTATATATTATAAAACAAAGTCCCCTGCCGCGTCTGTCTGTTCGCGATAAACTCAAAAACTACTGAACTGATTTCCATGCAGTTTTCACCAATAGACAGAGTGATTCATGAGGAAGGTTTAGGGGTATACACAAACCTTAACAAATTATAATTTGTTAAGGTTTTGTACTACCCGTGCGAAGCCGGGGCAGGTTGCTAGTTATAAAATAATTAAAATTTCTTCGAGGCTTTTCTTATACACGATATGTGTCTCGGCTTAACGCTCTCATTTCCCGTCTAGATCAAATGGAAATAAGATGTCTGGTAGAAGACGTAATGGCATTGGAACTAAGTGATCTATTCCCGCACTGCATTGATAAGCAAGCGGTAATAACACTGGTTTTTGATTTAACGTATTATTAGGGATCAAGTACACGGATTGCTTCGATTTGCAGTTAATTTTGCTTCGGAGCTTATATTACCTATGAAGGCGCCGAAAAGAGTTGTGGACAACTTAACGAAAAAGGGATGTGTTTAAACTGACTTTTATAGCCAAGTTTAGCTAGAAGAAAGAAATTACAAATCTAGATTATTTTTTCCCTTTTATATCTGTCACTGGCTTTATTAACGCTATATACTGACCTATGTAGGTACTTTATTTTAAAGTGTGTATCATAAAAATAACCAAACAGACATGCCAAATACAATAATTATTGTTTATATACAATTAACGTTCAGATGAGTCGTGTGGCACTATGTTAACGACATCACGAAAATGTGTCCGGACCATATTGAAAAATGTGTTTTGGACATGCAAAATATCTTTGCTGAATATTTAGGTATTCGTACGTCATAAATAAAGAATTTGTTTATTTCCAAAGTTTGAAGTGCTAAATGATGCCTACTACCAGATATTTTTATATTCCATGTGTTAAGTATATAATGTAGATAAGGCTGTCGCATCTGCTACCTCGTCTCATCAAAATGACTCGGAGTGTTTAAGCTTAGGAGAGAATGAGTCGATAAGCGCGGACACAATAACATATCCAGGCTTACTTGCGGCTAGGTTGCCAAATTAACAATGATAGACCCCAGTTGTGAGTTTTACTAAATATGTATACACATAGCTATGGCGTACTTCAATTTAGAGAAATACTTTATATTCGAATTGATACCAATTATTCTAGGCCTAATTTTCTAAATAATAAAATTTACGACATTAAGTACTGAGACTTTAAGTCTGCGACGGACTCGCTTGCGTGCTTACTAAATTGTCACACAGCAATTTATAACGATTAAACATTTTTCTTTACTCCCTTCAACATAATTAAGGTGTTTTGTGCATATAATGCTGCGAAGAAATCCGAAGCGTTCCAAAGCAAGCCGTGTACTTGTGCACTAACTCATCAACTATGCTAATTGTCGTACATCGTAGATAACCATCGGCTAACGGTCGGGATCGATCGTGTGGCCATAATTGTCGTTCGGTTATAGTTATTAGAGCGCGCGTGCGACGCCCTCGGGCGGTGACGTCACACAGATTTATATGCAACTATCTAAGTTTGGAGGTTGGACAAAGAAATGGGCCTAAATGAGTGGGGGCTTTTGTTTTAATTGATGTTTTTGAACCAAAAGGGACCTGGGTGGTACAGGATTATTCGTTTGTGTTCTTTAGTGATATTATAAGTATTATTGCTTCAGAACACAAATTTAACTGAGTTTGAATTTTATAAAGATAAATTGTACCTACCCTGTATTTGTCAAAAGTGACAAGCTTTATTTTCATACAGTTAGAAATACAATTTTGATTAAACCTCTATTACTTTGGTCTACTATTATTAGGCTAGTCTAGCGAGAGGACTATTATATAATGTAGTCTCAGTTTTAGAAAGAAAGGCTATATTAATTTATTTTTACATGTCATTGTAATACACACAGAATACAATAAAATGTATACTAATTACTGCAATAGACATTTTAACATTCCCATTTTTCATTTTGTTTGATCAAGAGTCACTTTTAGTTTACCAAGGCATATTTACATGCAATTACGTAATTAAGCTTGTGTTGTCACACAAGCTTAATTACGTAATGGTAAATTAAATTATGAGGTTTAAAGATCTCACGTATAAAGTGTAAGTATACCCAATTACACTTTAAACGTGTCATCAATATTTATAAGCTAATGCATCATAGTATAGACTACTAACCTAAACCTCACGAAAAAAGTAGTGAGGTTTAGTAATCACACACATCACATTCTGTGTGATCCACAAATGATTTCGAGTCTGGGTGTCCTTTGCGTCCGTTGTATGAATGTTTGTAAAGTACATTGAGACACAGGAATTACTTCTAGTGCGGGAATAGTCTTTCTAATAAATGGAGGGGACAAAAGAGAAAATGAGTAAAAACTACTTTTGCATTTAAACCAGTTTTTAGCAGCGCATGTAGAAGAGTGTGGTATTATGTTTTTCGGATATCGTAATACTCCGATTGGAGTGTTGAGAAGTTGTTTGGATTACAAGTGTAGTGTTGTTGTAAGTTGTACCTTTAAAATCATAAATGGTATAATTTTTTCCTTTACCAGCCGATCCTGATGCACTCGACGACAGAATTTACTAGGGAATTCAAAATGCGAAATATGCATAGCTGCGTCTAAAGAGTTCTACTGGCGTTTTATGTGTTATGTGAGTTACTTCACTTGTTTATCTTTTTGTTATTTTTAAAGGAAATGGGTTACATTATACAAATTAAGCGACATTGTATACATAGAAGAAACAGTTGATCTTTTCTTTGTCTCAAATACCGGTTCACAGGACACGAAGTATTTCATTCCGTAAATTGTACGTATTCCTTTTTCTGCGCTATAAAGACTGTCGTTATTTCAGAACAGTTTAGACAACTGTGCTATAACGTATAATTGAGCAAACGTTTGCATGATACACCATTATAGGAAACACATCTTTGTCTAATACACTGAGCTTAAAATAGTGGAATAATTGGAAAAATTACTCCACTTTTAAACTAGCTAGGTTTACAATAGTGGCATAAAGTACCGCAATGGAGTGGAACTCATATTATATATCCGTTTTTCTCCGATGGGTATAATCTGGGCGTCATCAAGCCTCAAGTGAATAGGTTCAAGCAAGCGAGCTCCATCGTCTACGTGAGATCGTGGTTAGACAAAAGCCAATTAAGCACGAAAATATAGCTTGTACATATAGAATTGAATTAGGCGTGACTTGGCGGCAATCTATAGTAATAATTTGACTTCGTTGCCAAACTATCCTGAAAATGCCTCGCGCTGAGGCGAATCACGTGTCGACGCATATTTTGTGATCGAAGCGGAATACTGCCAGTTGAAGTACGCTCAGATCCCCAACGCGGCTGTCCCTTTTAAGAGAATTCGGTATAGTCAACCTTTTTCTATTGCAATAGTTGGGGTGGCCAATCCGAGGGTGTGTCGCAGGTTCCTTTTCGTTCTATTTATTTTAGTAGTATTTTTATTTTTTACTCGAAACTGCCTCTGAGTTATCAAGAAAACAGCGGTGCTTTCCGCTAACATATAGGCTGTTAACTCGTCTGCAATCAACACTAATAAAATAATCGGTCAAGGGCGAGTCGGACTTGCACACTAAGGTTCCCGTTCCATCGTACAAGCCATAACACTATGTCTTTTATTATTTGTTATTATAGTGACAATAGAAATACTCACTCTGAGCAACATTTCAACTTTTATCCTGTTATGGTTTATAAGATGCAGCTCACTAACAAACAGACGGACAGCGGAGTCTTTGTAATTGGGACAAGTACTTTTCGGGTACGGAACCTAAAAATCAATATTTCTTTAATGCAAACTTACCTACCAGAAATCACTAACGTTGCCCATATAATATAGTGATGTACCCACGCGCTATGTTTTTGTTCCGCCGATGTATCGATAGATAGTGATGCGTCGATAGATAACGCCTGATTTATAGAGCTGTTATTACACACTCCGGTCGATGCAGAGCTTTCTCTGCTGTCTTTATCAGCGGTGGATGTATGAATATGGATGTAATACGGCTCTATCTACTGTATATCTGTGAATGAGTAATACTACTGCATATATGTATTTTATTTGTGTGTATATTTTAAATGCTGTTTGCATTATTCTGAAATCTTACACTATTGGTAAAATAAAAATTTAAAATATCTTTTATACTAGTACCGCCAGTTCGGGATCTTATAGGAAATTATTAATAGCAATAAGCAATCTAGAAATTTGCTCATTGGATGGCAATAACCCCGCCGCCTTTTATATAGGGTCTAAGAATATTCACATTCCACATTATATATTAGTATTATAATATGTTATTCGAGAGCATGGCCCATATGTAAGCCAAGTTTTATTCAAATAAGTTCTACAATTCACGCGTGACTAAGTAACAAACATCCAAACATCATGTATAAACAGCATCGCAAACTTTAATATCTATAATATTAATAGTTTACCTCAAAAGCAGGATGAATGTTAGATTTTATACAAAAAGATGCTCGTCTGATGGTAAGCGGTTACAGTGACCTATGATCGCTTAGAATACGTACCAGAGGTATTACTTGCACATTGCTGACTTTATGACGAAGGGACATAAATGGGTGAAGTAGGTATGAAAGTCTCCAGAACCCATTGCTAACTACAGGTCATACCGATCTGATCTACTGGATCAAAAGAACATTGGACTAGGAATTGTACCCAGATCACGCATATATGTACGCCTATTCCATTGAACTCTTGAAAACTGGCGCCGTAATAAAATACCTACAATACAACGCTACGCTTCGATTACTTACCTAAAACTTTAACTTTACCCCGCCTATTGTCATTTCAACTTGCCAGTTCCAAATAAAAAAGCAATCTATCACCCCTTCATACAAAACACCGCAGATCTGTCTAAAAAACAAAATATATTCCCCTCTCTGGAATAACAATGCATGATAAAGATATACATAATGAAGTTAAGGCGACCGCGGGGCGCTAAATTGGCACAATTATGGTTACCGAACGTACTGGGGTGGAATGGCGGCTCTCTATGACTGGTATTACAGGAACACAATATCATTCAAATTTGTCAATCGATGAAACATTCACTGTGAAGTGTAATTCTATTAGGACGCGATAGAGAAAAATTGGTTTTGGTTTTGGTTATGTTGCCTATGGTTTTATTATATCCAAAAGTCTGTTTACCACGTTTTTAAGCCACTATGGTTTAAGAGTAGCGATAAAATAGTGAAAGACCGTTGGATTGGTCTTCTTCTTCTTTCTTTTCGTGTGTTAGTGGCCAACCTGTTGTCAAGAGTTGTTCAAGCCGCCCGTAGGCCTCTGACATGGCTTAACGACTGCTGTCAATTTGACAACAACCGGTACCGACTTTTTACGTGCACCCCGAAGCACGGAGACACTAAGATGAAATACCACTAAGCGGTCACCCATCTATAGACTGACCGCACCCAACGTTGCTTAACCTCGCTAATCGTTTACCGATCAGTGAGTGCAACTGAGCGTATCAAAAATTTACAGCTCTCTTTAACGGTAAAAGAAAAAGTTATGAGGAAACTTACATATCTAAGAGTTGTCCATAATGTTTTCAAGGATATGTAATGTTTGTCAACCTGCATTGGGCCAGCGTGGGCGACTGTGGTGTAACCCTTTTCATACTTAGAAGAAGCCCGCACCCAGCAGTGTGTCAGTTTATAAACAGGGCAGTTATTTTTATTTTAATATTTATGTTTTAAACACGTACAGGGCCCTTGACGGTTAGTGATTCGTATATTAATTTAAGTGTATACATGTTCCCTAAAATAAGGTAACAGGCCCCATAGGATTATTCCCCGATTAGTGAGGGTCACCGCGCCCCATTAGCAATATAGATTTGTTTTTTAAACCTACTAGTGATGTCACTCTAATTTGTTGTTCTTTATTTGCAGTGCGTTCTAATACGCATTATTTATGTATTTATAAAATAACAGTGACTTGCTGGTAGCGATATTCGGCACGTATGTTTGCGGTCGATCGTAATGTTTTGCGGTGATTCTAGGGTTGAATAAAGTGTCTTTGAGTTTTCTGTCAGTATTTTATTCAGTGAGAGCACGCAATTTGTTAATATCTAATAGTATAAGGCACAATCCTTAATTTTAAAATAGTTTGAGGTAGTGTTTTTGGCGATAGCTCGTGATAAAATCTGTATAAAGTAATTTAATTTAAATTTATAATATTCGCCAAAACATAAGACAATATTACTATTTAGGTACGTTATCGATATCAAATTATCCCTTCACTAGCTTTTAAAAATTAAAGTTATATTATTTGGACATCATTTAATACTTTCTTTGATGTACAAAGGGAGAGTATTAGCCTAAAATAAATTGGAAAATGTAATTATCAAACTTGACTTAATTCTTTACAAGTTGGTTCATTTTTGAGGTATTCACACATAACTATAAATTAATTATTGTAATATTAATTATCTTATTACACACATCCTTATTCCTTATTATATATAATATTTATATTATAAATTAGAAAGTAACTCTGTCTGTCTGTTTGTCTGTCACCTTTTTAAGGCTAAACCACTCAACTGATTTAGGTGAAATTCGGTACATAATACATTAAAAAGCTGACGAGGACATAGACCTAGTTTTTATTGATGTATGTACCACGCGGGCGGAGGCTCTCTTTGTAGAGAGACAAGCTAATGTTTACACTTGCGGTCAATCGTAACGTTTTCGATTCAAAGATATATTGTATTGCTATTTTTCTCAATCTCTCAGTGAAAAAAATAACAATACAGATGGTGAAGCTAAATAGTTCTAAAGTCCGTATTGCTACTGAGAATTTATGAACCGAAAAAGCGCAATAATAATTGTCCTGTCTTGTGTATCGAACCCGGGCTTCATAAACGATGACGTATATTCGAGGCATTTTAACTATGATATATATTATAGCGTTAAATCATATAACATCATTAGAGCATTGACAACAAATGATAATACAATACTGAATTAATCCTTAGTACTATTATAAATGCGAAGCTAAGTTTGTTTGTTTGTTACGCTATCACGCAGTGATAGAAAAGACTCGAGTCTTTTAGCCTCTTTTTTAGACTCGCAGCCTTATTGACAGGGCTAGAAGGCTAAATAGGTTTTAAGCCCCCGAGCTTGATTTAAAAAAAGGCGTTTGTTGGTGATAGAAAAGACTCAAACCTTTTAGCCTCTTTTTTGGACTCGCGGCCTTATTGACAGGGCTAGAAGCCTAAAAGGCTAAGTATGTTTTAAGCCCTCAAGCCTTATTTAAAAAAAAAGCCTTTGGCTCCTTCCTCCTCCTTTTTGGGGTTGGTCATGCATGAGATATAAAAGAATGTAGTTTAATTGAAGCGGCTGTAGCCCAATGGCTAAGGTAACGGACTTACGATCGGAAGGTTGCGAGTTCGAGCACGTAAGTTTAATGATCAGGAATGAAAATAAGTAAGTTTATATTTATTAACAAACGATTAAAAAAAAATTCACATTTATAAATTTTACGATCCAACTTAGGTGTGATAATGATAAAGACAGAATGACCTGATAGCTGACTTGTACTATATTCACGACAAATGAAAATAAAACTAATCAATAATATCTTGTATTTCCATTAACCTGATCCTCAAAGCGACTATAGGCTTTTTTTACTATCAAGGGTAGCTAAGAACTCCAATCACGACTCCAGCTTTCAAAAAAGGCTCGATCTTTAAAAAAGCCTAGGCTAAAAAAAAGACTTTTTTTAGTGAGAAACTCTAGTAGGCTTATTTTATTAGTCCGTCTCAAAAAAGGACTCTGAAGCTTTAAATTTAAGCCTAAAAGGCTCGAGTCTTTTCTATCACTACTATCACGTCTTAACTATTCAACCGATCATCGTGAATGCAATTTTGCATGCACGTTGGCAGGGATACATAGAAGGATATAGGGTACTTCTTAGTCAAAAAAGTACTGTTCCCGAAGGATGGCAATTCTTAAAATCTAGATTAACACGAGCGAAGCCGTGAGCAAGTTCTAGTTGTCCATAAATATGACGATAAATAAACATTAACAATTGCAAAGCTCTGTTACGTCATTCAAATATTTAAATTTCATATTTAGAACAGTTTGTAACCGTCATTGCTATCGTGATCAAGTCTAATCGTAATTGTGCTAATTCAAACGATTTCTTAGCCAACTAATCGCCTAAATCTAAAGCATTTACAATCACAACATTAACTGTCATTTGGTGTCGCATTTGTTTTATTAATCGACATTAATGCAACGGTCTCAAATACCATTTCAAAATTTTGTTTATTAATTTTAGTTTTGCGTGATTTACACGAGTAATGGAATGTGTGATGTTTAGTTATGTCTGTTACCCAACCCACAAATCTAAATTATTTGTTATAAATTAATACGTCACGGCACTTATGATCATCACATTTAATTATTATTATAGGTAGGTACTTTTATGGCCAGTCCCACAACTAACAAGTAAACGTTACTCGAAAGATAAATCGTATGCTGTTTCACTCTTGTAAGGTTAAAGAAGAGAGATGGCGAGACTTTTATCTTATAGATAAATGCTATTTGAAGATGGTGGGACAAGCCGTTAATGTCATTGTTATTTGATAATTTATGCAAGTTTCATTTATAATTGCGAGGTTTAGAAAGGGGGTAATCAAAAACCTATTGTGTCTGGCTGCCGATGTACCGCTGCCACTCAATAGATTAATATCTGCTAGCTGTTGCATCATTATATCATACCTACATCTATACTAATATTATAAACACATAATATTTGATTATCAGCGAGTAACATGTGTTATATTTTATATTTTAAAATGCTTTTACTAACATAACCTAACCTACTTTTACGCAAGCGAAGCCGCGAGCAAAAGCTAATAAGAAATATAAAGAATAGAGTAATGTAAGAAAACGAGAATACGGTAATATATAAAAAGTTTTGAAAACGTAACATCTGACCATAGACGTAGAAATTTACACCTGACTGATAGTTTATTAATTACAACACATAGTTTTTTGACGGGGTGGGAATATAGTTCCCTGTTCCCGATGAAGGATTAAATTAGTGACTTCTGTTTATTTGAATTTTTAGTTTTAAATCTCTAATACTATTTAAAGAAACAAGAATATTCTTGAATGACAGCATCCAACCTTGGACTTTACACGAGCTAGTATTTTAGAAATGTACTCAGTGCTAAGATGTCCTTAGCAGTGAGTAGGTACATTTAGCTCACAGTCCGTGACGACTTTAGTGGTATGTCTGTAAAAGATTAATTTAAAAGAATTTTAGAACTGAACCTTTAGAGCCAGAGATTAATTTTTCAAACAAAACAGACAAATTTTACTTGGTTATAATATTATAAAGAGGTAAGATTGGTTTGTTTTTATGACGGACTTTTATAGATAGCTTAGTATACTAACTCACAACTGTATCGGTATCAGTATATAATATCTTAGCTCTACAATACTACAGTAGGTACTCTTTTCAGAATTTATTTGCTTTTTGATAGACGGTATGCGATTGCAACAAAAACGTCCTGAAATTGCTTATAAGTAGTGGGTAAAGAGGTAACGCTAGTTAAACCGTTTATTTTTTTATAGTATACAAATTTTTAGGCGCTAGTGCAAAGTTATGTCGACCACATTATTTAAGCAAACAAAAAGCAAAAGACTGGCTCTACAGAGTAGATATATTAGTTTGTTTGTATGATCGCAGCCGTGAAAATTAGCCGCGGATAAAAATTTCAAAAGCACATTGACAAATTATGAATGTCGGAAAACATAGAAGAAACACGTGTAATACATGACGTTAAGTTAGCCTTTTATTGTACATAATTTGATGGTTACAAAAAAAACACACCAAAGGAAAATGATTAGTAGTGTAATCTCTATCTTCATTGCCAAAGCAAAACACCTATATTCGAGGCCTACCAAAACATAATTTCGGACAATGTAAGTATAATGCCAAATAAAAACAAAGCGGTAAGGACGTTTCAACTCTTAAAAAGCCCTTAAACCGGGAACGAGGCAAAGGAACACCCATAACACGCCAATGATTACACGCGAAATGCCTGAAATATCGGAACGCGGCCGCTTAGCCGCATGCGTGGAATACCTTTAACAACCGACGAGCTAAAGAAAAGAGTATTTGGAGCGAAAAAGTCGTGATAGTTATTCAAAAAAGGAACGCTGGGCAATTACTGGCACGCGAGCGGGCAGTCGCGCGCCCGCTGCGGCCGCGTTCAAACTGGAACAGAGAGTAGATATTGATCATTTTCAATCTATTGATTTTTAACAATCGTAATATTTAATGTTTAACATAATACTGACATACATAACATTTAAAATACATAATCTTCTATATTTTAATTATCCTTTTTAAATGCGATATGCAGAGCTTTAAAGTTTTAAGTTCTGTAGAGTTTCATAATGTGAGGCGCAAAAAAATAAATACATTCCGTGAACTCTGATGACTCGTTATCTAGTAGATCAATTGAATATTTTTTTATTACAATAAAGTCAAAGTATGAGAAGCCTGAACTGACGAGCTTACATTCAAATGTATCGGGATTGAATCGAGCTTGAGTGATGATGATGATACGCCAGGATCCTAGAGAGTTTCATACTATGCCTCCCATAAACAGATTACATGTGTATGTGTGTGTATGACTATCTGTACTTATTTAAGTTGAAATAAATATCCCAAAAAGACATGACTACTTGCTTAAGTGTGTCCGTCGGCTTAGGTCGTCGGTCGTCGTGACCGCCGCGAGCCGTTGACGGATCGCCTGTCCCCTCCCGCAGCCCGCGCGCCCCCGCGCCGCGTTTACACTACCTCCTCCATATATCTGGTGGCCTGGTACCTGACCGCTTGCTGATTTGCTTCTGGCCTAGCCTATTGTGAGGCTGGGTAGGCTATTTATTGCCCTCTACGGTAAGAAGCGTTCGTGAATTGAAAATGCTTCGTACGCCATGTATGTAAGTCGTGTTTGAAATTGAGCGCATGTTATACGAAGGTGTGGTCACATTTAAGGCTCATATTACGGGTTTGATCTTAGTATATATTTCGTGGTTTACTTTTGGATAAATGTAAATATCAATAAATAAATATAATTATTAAACTAAAACAAAAACAATAGTTTTTAGAAAATTTATCTATTAGTATTTGTTTCGGCATTGACGTTCGAACCACTAGATTTTGTAGTGATTTTTACAGTTTAGTGCAATGTAATTAGACTTATTATAGTATCTTCTATGTAATTTACTATATTATCTTCTTGTTATAGACTTTAGAATATAAACATATAGTAGGTAGTCTGAAACAGGATAACATGATTGTTAATAGATTTGAAGAGAATCTAAAAAGTATATTCAATAAGAAAACTTTAAGTTCAATATATATATTAAACTGAATTTCATATGCAACGGTTTATTGAAATTAAACTACTATATACGGATTTTATCGTGTTGTTTATTTAACACTCTATTACATAATTTAGAAACTGTTACACTACTATACTATACTATTAAACTTTACTAATTTTAAGCTAGTAGTAGTAGTTTAATTTCAATGAATAACATTCGCGTAAACAGAAGACAATATTTTGAAAATATTACAATACTACTACTTACCTACTATAGATTTTATTTTACTAATTTATAAGCTAATAAAATTATTTAAACTATTAAATCTATTTATTTTTGGGGAGCTCCCCGTGACCATGGCTGCTGAAAAGCAACCGAAACGTCGGGAAAAGTGTAAGAGTGTTTAGAAATATTTTCAATTAAATCCCCGGCGTTGGTGGCAATATTGTCGACATTTTGCATTAGACAACTAAATGACAAAATCAATTGTACCTAGTGAAAATATTAAGTGATATATTATTATTATTATTTTATATGTTATTATTATTTGTTTTTTTAATGTTTAATTGAATATAAGTAATAATTAACACTTTATTTAATATATACATATTTCGTAAGGAACTAGAAGCTATAGATACACATAGATATACTACTTCTATGACATTATTCGCAGACGACAGTACGGTCACTATACCTTGTCACCATCGAGATTTATATGAAGAAGATATAAATAATACGTTAAATAGAACAATTGAATGCATGGCTAGCAACAATTTGAAAATAAATATAAGTAAAACCGTTATTATACATTTTGGCCAACATTTCCTAATTTTGACATTAAATATAATAATGATACGATTGACGCTGTTAATACTACAAAGTTTTTAGGTTTAACAACTGACCGTAACTTAAACTGGAAGGCTCATATTGAGACTATTTGTAAAAGAATTAGTAGCAATGCATTCGCTTTATACACACTTGATATAGATGCATTGCTAACAGCATATTACGGACTAACAGAGTCGATTTTAAGGTATGGGGTGATCTTTTGGGGCAATTCAACCGACGGGGAAATCGTTTTAAAGCGCAAAAGTTATGCCAAAGGTCAATGTTAAGATTGGACGTCAGAGATTCTTGCAAACAGTATTTCATACGCCATAAGATTCTAACACTACCGTCCCTTTATATATTAGAAACGGCTTTATTTGTGAAAAGGAATTCAAATCTATTTCCGCGTATGGCTGATACTTTCCACCGTAATTGACGCGATAAAGATAAACTTTGTCTGCATTCGTCTAGGACTACACTGATGCGCAAAAGTGTTATTTGCATGGCTCCAATTCTTTATAACAGGTTCCCCAAAAGTTGGAAGGATTTAAGTACCGACGCATTTGAGCGAAAATTAAAGTCATTTCTAGTTGAAAAGGCCTATTACAATGTAAGCGATTTTCTAAATTATAAATTTGATTTCATATGATCAAGTCCTGTTTAGATTAATTTGAAATAAAATTTAATACTATTATATATTGAGATTTAATACAATTTTATATTACTTTGACATTGTATACATTTATAGACTAATTATTGTTATAACTAATTCTTACAATTATTTAAAAATTCTTATAATTAATTCAAATTGATTATTATAATTAACACACATTTACATAATAGGTAGTTATTATCAGATAAAGTGATAGAAATAGATCACTGATACAAGTTTATCCATAGGCATATTATGTTTTACTCAGATTATATATATATATTATTATATTTTCACGCCATTGTACATGGCAAACATGTCTAGAACATTCTCTCACTGTGTATCTTGCATGCGATTTTATTGTATGTACACATGTGTTTGAACGAATAAATAAATTATTATTATTATAAGTACAAAAATTGCTATCTTAATTACACACAACATTTTGTCACATGTAGGCCATGACACCTTAATCCTAAATTAGCAAGGCACTGCACTATTTATGAAAAAGTTATTATCCGCAAAATTATTGTATCTGCTTCCGTTTAATAATTAATTTAATTTAATTTACTCTTAGATAAATGCTTACGCTTTATCCATGGCGATTCAAGAAATTATCAATGGTTCTTGTTACAATTCAATAGCTACTTCGGTATTCTAGAATTATTATTATCTTATTGTCTCTGGCGTTTGATCTTGCCTTTCTAAACAGATAAACAGCTACGGGAAATGAGGCGATGTCTTTAAAATCAATAGAAATTTATTATAATTGGTATCCCTATACAGTATCGTTATCAACAATAGTTCAAACAGTAACAACCAATAGAAGTGCATTGTACCCGAGTTATAACGAGGAGGGATTGTCTTATTCCTATAAGTACCAAAACCAAATAGCTGCAGGCATGCAGGCGACAAGCCCCCTCGACAAAGAGCGGCGCGGCGCACTGACGCGTCCGCCGAATATGTTCCAATTAAGAATAAAACCTATTCTTTTTTCAAATGCGTGGCGGGAAACGGTTGCAGCGCAGCTGGATATCGGTAAAAACAATCGAAGAATAATAGCGTGCGTGTTTTTTTTAAATTGGAAATAATTGAGATTTTAATATTCTTTTTTAATTTTGAAAAATAGTAAGCAACTGCGATGTGAAATCTTTAATTACTTCAATTAATATATTACAAGTTTAAAATTTCTTAAGATAAATGAGTACAACTGTAACAAGGCGAGGAAATCGTAACTGAGTTAGCCTAACGGAAGAGGTAAGTATGTCCTAAGAGACCGTGAGGTTTCATACCTGCGGTGACCCGTTTGATCGCCGGGTTACCTTCCCATACATCTGCTAATAGAACTGAAAATGTTCAATATTTCAACAAAATATATAAAAGAAAATACCGACGGTCAACTTTATAGAACTGGCTCTTGAGTTATGAAAACTATGAAAACCTTTTGATTGACACAATCTCATATTGTATAAGCATTTGATCTCGGGAATCTTAAAAATATACAGCAGATAGAGACTGAGAATATGGCAACGTTAAATTATTTAATATTAGATATAAACAACACGAAAAGGAATACACAGAAATGTCGATCAAATCAAACCAAATAATTACCCCTTCATGCAGATTAGATATTATTACGCATTTTAATTTATTCCTATGAATACATTATCCATGAATAGAGAACAAGCGAATATCGGTAAATACATTTGCGTATAAAAAATAAACCCAAAATCGAATTTCAAGTCCCTTTGGAGAGCGCGTTCCGTTTCCCCCGCGGTTATTTACACTCATGGCGGAACGCAACTGCAGTGCGCTATGAACGAGGATTATACCAATCCTTCATTAACTAATGGCACAATACGAGGGGACGTTGTAAGATCTAGTTTTGGCAGCTTTGATACTTATGTAGAAAAGCTTTACAAATGAAAAAGTTCTTCATTGAACTTTTAATGTGTTTAGTTTTTATACGGTATTAAAAGGCTATGTTTAGAAGCCGAGGAGTTTGTATTGCAGCTTTATATATAATATAAAAATTATATCATCAGTTTCAGACTTTCTTATAGATTTGATTGTGTAACATGGATTCCTAACTATTTTTATTTACATATGCTATAATTATGTAGAGTCACATGTTTATCTACGTACAGACATATATGATTTACATATTTATCGCCAATTTTATCTGAAGTCTCACGTAATAGGCAATAAGGCTATCGCCGTTTTCTAGGCACTTATTCAGACACCTTGTTGTTACTAAATTATTAAAATAATGTTAATAATTTATTGACCCGAAGTCCAACAACACTTTGTTTGAGCTGATAATCAAATCCGCGAGAGACCTTATGATTGCAAACACAAGTGCAAAGTTACGACATAGAACCAATGAAGAAGTGAGTTTAATCTTGAGTCTTGCTGGAACGGGATACGGGTGGTAAACAATATACATACGTGTTTGTTTTATTTTTGGGACTGATACCATTACTCTCTGTAACACCTGAGTTCTCAGTTTTAGCAGTAGTAACCATAGACAACACCGAGTTTTGACACTCGTGAAGTCCCGGGGTAAGTTAAACTGTCTTGACACCAGCAACGAATTTAATCAGAAGTTGGAAAGAGAATACAGTTCGATTTACGGTAAGCTGTTAGAATAGGCTATGATCACTTGTAATACCAGTTATACTTATTACACGTTGCCCAGTGTAAGTTACAAGTATTAAAGATAGCATGAAAGAAAAGAAACTAGAGGTAGGTGTGAGAATTTTCAGTAATTTTATCTATCACGCCTGCGTTACTCCTTCGGGTACTTTATGCTCTTTACCGAAAATTAATAGTGCATATAGAAATTTATTACTAAGCTACAGACTATGGCCAGTAAAACAAAAAAATATTAATAAAGAACCTCTTTGAATGACGAAATGCTAATAAAAAAAAACATTCAAATGGGAACAGCTCAATCGTACCAACATAATGTTGGCAGTGGTGGCAACATGAGCGTGCGCAACAAGCTTGTTACCGGCGCGGCGGGCGGCGGCGGCGTCCCGTAGCGCGCGCCGCTACCGACCACTATTGCGTTCGAATTTTAAAACGACGTATCGATGTGGTCGTGTTAAAACGCTTCTGGTTATAAAAATAGACCTATTATGTAAGTTCATTGATGTCATGTAATTCTAAATGCTACAGCATCTTGGTATTTTGTCTGCTACAAGAGTATGTACTGCTTCACTTCAATAACTTTGGAAGCTTATAGCAGATAATACGTGAGGTAATTAAAATCAAGTTTCTATCTAAAAGGCTATTAAACGACTCGTCTTAAACAAACTCATGTTAAGTCATTTGATTGGCTTTTCCTTTCAGACAGCCTATCACAGCAATTGACTTGCGTTTGTCTATCTGTATACATACCTTTGTGTTGATTTGCCTGAAAACCAGGAGTAAAGATGTTTTAAGTTGGTTAACCTATGACAAAGTGACAAGAAAAGTAAAAGAAAAGTCTCGAGTAGATACAAAACAATTATTAAAATATTTGTTGTTAACTCAGTAGAAACGAAAACGGTAAAAATTCTGTTCAAAAGAGACATTTTCTCAACGTCCATAGACATCAAATAACGACAGAGAAAATTCAGGTCTTACTTTAAAGTTAAAATATGCCATGCCACTTATTTTAATATTTTAGTTTATAGAAATGTTATTTTTCTCGCGGTTCTGCTTGCTCGGAAACAGCACTTGTTTTCTGGATGATAGGTACCTATATCCTTTCTTTATATTATATTCCCTTTATCTTTTTCTGTACTCCTGACGACGTGTATGCGATATTTCATGATGGTCGGGTAGCTAAGACGTGAAAGCGTTACAAACAAACAAATATACATTCGCATAGACAAATGTAAACATAAGGTCTGAAATCTATATGACAATACAGACTTTAGACGTTATGAAATACAATTCCTACGACAGCGTAAATTACACAGCTTCATTAAATATATACTAATAATTAAATAATTATAAAGAGGTGTAACTTGTTTTTACGCACAAAGAATCTCTAGAGCTACTGAACCGATTCGGTAACCATTTCAAATGAACTACAATATCTTTGAGTAATATAAATTATCTAATTATCTGTGTTTTAATGACCCACGCGAGCGAAGTCAAGGCCGTAAACTAATTAAAAAAAAAACTTTTTTGATTTTGATAGATAATCAATTTTAGTAAGGACTGCCAAAGATAGATATTTGCCAACTACTCTATAGAATCAAGTATTTAAAATCTTCAATTCCTAGTTATTAATTCACGGATCATTTACGAAAAAACAACTTTTAAATAAACTCACGGTTGACATATTCATAAACAACACATGTTAGGTTTTGGCGCGCGATGCAGTAATTAAACCTCTTGTAGTGTTGTTCTGAAACAAAGAGCCGCGACCCGCACCATCGACAATTTGTTTTCTTCAATAAATAATTGGGGCCGCGACCATGAGATATTGAAGCAAGCAGAGTTCCATATTTTGTATTGTGGTTACTGTGCTTGTCGTTTGCCTGCATATCTATATTTAGCCTGTATCAATGACGTTAGTGTTTGTAATATTATAGTACTGTTTGTTTGTTTGTTTGTTAGTGTTTGTAATATTATATTATTTATTATAGTAAAATTTAAATGTACATTTAAATTTTCTTTTAAAATAATGTTAGTGGCGATTTGGCGCCTCAAACTCAAATTAGATAAAATGGGACTGAGTTGCCCATGCTTGTTGCTTGCAAGAAGGAATATATGCGTGAGCAACCACATGTTGGATATATACGTATACGGTATAGCTAGCGACAACGCGAATGTCCTTAAAAGAGATGGAGAGATCAGCCGAACGCCAAAAAGAAAATATTGGTTATACTCGCTACAGATAGGTAGAGGAAAATGCACGGCAGGATTTTACTCTGCAGTGTAACATGAGTTTGCAGCAACGCTAAGAAAAAGAAACTATATTTGATCAGGCATTGCTTTAATAAAAACTGCATGCATATATTGTGCATAACGCAGTTATTATCGAGACGTGTATAATCACCGCCATCACCCCTTCATAGGGTTGTCACCCTTCGGCGTGCCCACCTCCACAATACTCTAGTTAAACCTGATGTATTATTTTAATATTGCAAGTGGTAACATTTCGGTATTTATCGTTGAGTACTCTCGGATTTCTGAACTGACTGATATAAAAAATATTTTTAGCATATGTTAACTATCGCGCTTTTACAGAATGAGGTTTGCCAACATTAATTTAATAGAGTCTTATGCTGTGTTGATTCTGATTGATAATAATTAATTAAATATTTGCTTAATTTCTTTCGTATAATATCTTAACAATATTCCTAGCGTATCTCACTCATGATATACAATCATGAGTTAGATATACCAGGGATATTGTTATGGGGTTAGCAGACGTGTAGGGACCTACATTTAGCCAGCTATGTCTTTGGTTTGTCGTAAACTGGTTATTCATATTGTGTCCTGTTGCTTACAATTTCTTATCAGACACATAAAAATACATTGTTTCATCCTTGTATCGAATCCAAAACTTCAACACCGACCGTTAACATAAACGTAATCTTACGCCACAAGCCCCGTTGGTCTATATAATCTATATTACTTACTATCCATTCAATATTCCACCCATACAAGTCCTTAAGACAACACTGGTTAATCGTTACTGATTTATAATGAATGGTACACAGTCGTGTAGTGTGTGCCAAATATATGAATACAGCGGGGCGACGGCCGCGTCGCCCGCGGATAGCCATCTGTCATCGTTTCAAGACCTTGTGCTAGACTCGAGAATAGAGATGTTAAAATGTCGATACACCGGCAAACACTACCTACGAACTTGTCATGGCTGTATGTAGCATATCAGTGCTCATTCACAACAATAAAAAACATAGAGAATGAACGTCTGAATAACCATAGATTGTTACGTATCTCACATAATAATAATGATATTTTCGATGGAGTAATATTTTAATTAAGTTTGACTTAATTAAAATGTTACTCCATCAAAATGCTAGACCTAAATAATTATGTAAATTATCAATAACATTGGCATTCTTGTCTAGTTTAATTAAAAATAAAATTATTATCATAATGTCCTCCCTTCTACATTTGCTGTGCCTGACAAGGTCCATGATGATACCATGTATTATTTTTATAACACCAAATTAACATTGTGGAATGCAAATAAAGTATTGAGTATTGAGTATGTTGGTGGACTTGATTTTATAAAAGCGCGGTAATTTAAGTGCAGACTTGGCGGTTTAAAATGTTTATATTTAAAAATATATCAAAGAATTTTAATAGTATCATCACAATAGTCATTGTATCATGCTGTTTATACAAAATAAATCTATAAGCCTGTCACACTGTTGGACTTTTACCATTTTACCCTACAACTTCTAGTATTTTAATATAATATAGGTTATATTTACTATTTTTTATAATTATATGCTAAGTTATATCGCTTGCACAATCCTAACTAATATTATAAATGTGAATGTGAGATTGTTTGCTTGTTACGCTTTCACGCCTTAACTACTCGACCGATCATCATGCAATTTCGCATACACGTTGATATGGATATAAAAATAACATAGGTAGGATACGTTTGTCTAGAAAACGTAATGTTTCCGAGGAATTTATTGACATAATCTATATTGACGCGAGTGACGCCACGGGCAAAATCTAGTGCATAATAAATCGTACAATCAAGTTACAATGTAAATAATTTAAACCGTAAATTGATATCGAAACTTGAAATTATAGCAATATTATCATTTTATCGACACATTACTATACTGTAATAAGCAGGTTCGGTATCGATAACGGTAGTGATGTCCTTACATTTTTAAATAAATATATAATTTATTCACGATGTAGTTTTTTACGCTTCACTTTAAGTTGACACGGGACGATCGCTTGACAGATGGCGGTGTTTACTGGAAATTAACTATCAAATGGTGTGTAAAGATATGGATGAAGTGCAATTAATATTGAATGAGATGCCTTAGTTCCTTCCTATAGTTATGAGAAGATAATGTATTGTTTGTACCTACGTCGAAAAATATAGCTTGATTGAAGCCATAAATCTGTCTTCGTTCAATAGTTTATGAGGACATAAATTTATCACAAGTTGAGCTATATCGTTTTTAATACATGAACTCATAGTAAAATATCCACGAAGGAAGCTAAGCAGACGTCTGTTTTTTAAAGGCTAGTATTTAACTGCACAGCAAAATATGCTTACCAAAAATATTAATTGCACACCAAAATATATTTAAAGAGATTAAGCTAAGTCGACGAAGCCCCGCTTCGCGGGGCTCCTATTTTTGGGTGGGTTTAAGAAGGAACCTAACATAACCTAACCCTTCCGAGACGCAATGCAGTGATTTGAGGCGTATAAATGTTCGTTATGATATATTTTAGTGAGCATATTTTGCTGTGCAATTAGTATTTTCGATGGTCATTATATTTAATCCCTTTTTTAAATGATCACAAACTCAGTTTATTCTGATTAAAAATAAATAATAATACATGATAAGTTTTTCATCCATAGTTACCAATATACCGGTCCATCAAACACCCATCGCCATACCCCAGACATATTAGAGTACATAATATGTAGCAATAATAGCCGCCTGCTGCGGCTAGTGCCACCGTAGGTGTTCTATCCCACTTTAGATTAAAACTTTTGAAGGGCTTCTTCATGTTGGATCCATGTCTCCGTATTTTTCTGAAGTCTTATAACAATATCTGTGATAAGAGAAACATAATACATAATAATAATAATATTTATTAGTTAGACAACGGGTCTTACTCGCGATAAAGTATTTAAAAGGTAATAAATACCTATTAATTTCCCGACGTTTCGACCGACTTGACATATATATTTTATTTGACTTTATCGCGAGTAAGACCCGTTGTCTAACATTATATTAAGTATGTGTACAAATCGCGATAGTCTAAAAACTTTTAATATTTATTAGGACCTACCAAACAACAGTTTAAAAAAAAACAAGATAAGGATTCAAAACTATGTAGTAATCCATTTAGATCACGTTGACAACTGAACTAGTATGTGTACTCATACATATGTCTTCTCTGATATGTATGTCTTCCTTACTTAGTCAGTCTTAAAGTATGTTTTGATCTCCTTTTGCACCCAAATTCATTTTCAGTCTACGTTATAGAGATTCAGCCTGCCGGTGCCGCCATCTACTGGACAACTTAATTGAGAATTTATTGTTTTGTAGTTTCAATTGTCTTATTAGAACTCATATCACTGCATTGAGTTAATATAAAGAAAATAATGAAAGAAAAAATATTTATTTTGGCACACGTCACACCCAAAACATGAAGAAATAAAATAAAAATAAAAAAGCAAAACAATAATAAAAACTAAAAAAATAAAAACAAATACTAACTGACAAAAAATTTAACTTTAAATATTTCATTTCATTTCTGCCCACTGGCAACATCACACCTTCCGCTTAACCAAACGACCGACTGCCTCCATTCAAAGTCAAGGCTAGTATATTCAGTGTCATATACTATAATACGACGCAAAACAAAAATTGCAGACGTCTCCCAGAAAGCCGCAAAACCCAAATGGGATTAAGATACGTTTGCCGTATGCCGCAGGAGTTGTGGGCTTAAATCAGCACAGATTGGGTCTCAGATGGTGCTAAGCGGCAACATGGTTAGACCAAGGCGTCAATAGTTGGATAATTTAAATAGCTATAGGAGAGACTGATGCAAACTAGCGCATAACAGGGAGATGTGGAAAAGCAAGAGGGAGGCTTTTCCATATAATGGGACAATACAGGCTGAAATAAATAAAATTTAAACAAATAAAATAAAATTGAGGTGTCTGTTTGTAATGTCAAAATAACAGCTTTTTACTAAATGCATAAGTATACTTATATGAAAATCTAATTTTAAAATGTTTTTCTGTCTGTTTGTTCTGACTAATCTCTAAAATGGCTGGAACGATTTTGACGGGACTTTCACTAGCAGATAGCTGATGTTATATGGAGTAACTTATGCTACATTTATCTAAGAAAAAAATTAGGGTACCGCGAAAAAAGAACCATACGGACGAAGTCACGGGTAACAGCTAGTAAATAAATGAATAGTATTAAAGAAGTCATCTTAAGTAAATTGTTCGTAACTCGTTTTACAGTTAAGCTGTTTATCTCACTAAGTCGATTTTTGCAACGAACGTTTGAGTGCAACATTATAATATTTAAAATATTACATGTTCTTGTAATGTTGTTCATGTTTAATGCGCTACTGCTTAATTAAATATATTGCACTCAAACTCACACGTTTCTTTAAGAGCATGTCGGTATCTTCTCTCCTAATTTGCTGTGCCCGATAGGATCCATATTGATCCAATTCTTTTATAAGTCCATCAGTATCATTAGGGAATGCAATAAAATATTGAGTATTGAGTACATACAACCAAACCGCACCGGACCTGCGAGGTAGACTATGATGTAGTCCTTGACATATTTGTCCCTGTGACAAAAAAGCTGGACTCAGGATTGGGATAGATTTATAAACAAGGCTGTTTATATATATTTATCACATACTAGTTTTTGCATGCGGCTCCTCTTGCTTTAAAGAAGGTTATGTCAATAAATTTTTATCCCTTGGAAACAGTACTACTTTTTTAAATAAAATATACCCGTCACACATGATAATCGGTCAATTACTTAAGGCGTGAAAGCGTAACAAACAAACAAACACACATCCGCATTTATAATATTACTAGTGAGGATATAATCATTAATTTATTCAATTAACATAACTGCATTATCGAAATGTAGGCTGTATGCATCGTTGTCGTGGCCAAATTAATACGAGCATTATGAGTGCGAGTTTAATGGCGGGAATTCAATTATTTGTCGATGGCGTCCGCGCAGCGTGTGTTGGTAGCGTGCGAGCGGATACACGTGTCCGAACAAGTGCACGTTTTGTTAAAATACTGTGATTTATTATATTTTATATACATATTACATAGATACTGCGGATTTCCACTTATTTTGATATTAAGTCTATTAGGCACAAATAAGTACTTCTTCGGAAGATACCCCCTGGTATATAATAATCTCTACAGCATAATTTACTCTCATTCCATCAATTTAAGTTTTCTTAATCTGGACTTTATTGTCGTGTTCAACATACGCACTCCTGTGTATATCTCCAAAAGAGCAGATAAGTGTGTCATACGTCATACCTACATTTCTTCGACTATATATTTTAGGTGCCACATTAGCTGCCTATTGTCGCCTACTAGGTATATTTTCATACTCCGTGGTCCTACTGAAAATTTAATATAATATCTGAAAAGTCCAATAACACTTTGCCCAACCCGGAAATCGAATCCGAAACCTTGATCAGCAAACATAAGCACAAACTTACTCCACAAAATCCACAAGATATACAATTAATATTCTAACTCAAGTACCAAATAAATCCTACTTATGTACTCCAATATTGCTGTGAAATTCCAAGAATGCGGCCTCTTAAGATTTGCTAACAAGAATTATATTCTGTAGGCTCTGAAGGCGTTCAACTGGTATGACAGTGATTGGAGGTTCCCTTTACTCTTGTCTTTGAAGTTGCTGGGCCTTTAATATCACAGTAATGTTACCTGTCTACTTAAATAGCTGCTTTGAACAAAGATGGAGTAGAATGTATGTCACTAGCTGTTTCCCAGTTTCATCTACGTGTAAGTTCAGATTTCACTGCACGGTTGGCGTAGTGATTTATGTGGTAGCCTCGCTACTGCCAAACTAAATAAACCCGTGACAACAATGAAACAATAAAAGAAAAACAACAATGAAATAATGAAAGACAACATATGTTTATAAGATATGGTGTTTGCATATTAAATTGATTTAATTTGTTTGAAAATTAATTTCTATTTTTATCTTTATCGAGTTTTAACCGTTTCGAATTAACGCTGAGCCCATATGGAATACTCTGTCCATTTTAATCTCCATGGATCATAGCGATATACATATATATTTTATTTAAGTACAATACAGTGGTAATTCAGTAAAATTATACATAATACTCGCCACACTAAACATGCTCTTAAATTCTAGTACTAATTATCACCATAAATTTAAAAAATAGCTAATCTCACAATAGTTAAAAAAATAGAAGCAATATTTAAAGTTAAAAACAAAATAAAACACAAACAGACTTTACATACAATTGTACTTAAACCGACTGAAAGTTGTACTGCTAGAAGACATACACCATCCAGCAATACAGCCATGTCTTTTCTTAAGAGTATTAATATATAATTATTTTAGGTGTTTTTCTTAATTCATCTATATCATTAAAAATCTTAGGAACTAAATATCTATTTGTTCTTTGAGTAAAGTACCTAGTTCTTTACTTTTGGTTTAATTAGCTTTTGTTCTCTAACCCTTCTAGTGTTGTATATATTATCTATAGCATGTATAAAATCATTCTTCAAAAAAATTTATATTTAAACATATTTTTTTTTCTTTACTGGCAAAATTTTACACAGGAAACAATTTATCATATTCTTTATTACATTCATATTTCTCTTTCTTACTAATAAGTATTTTAACAGTCTTGTTTGTAAGTTTTCAATGATTCTTCTTTGTATAGCCTATGTCACTTCTAGAGAAGCAGCGATAGCCTAGTGGGAGGCCGATAGACTGCCATGCAGACTGCAGAGGTCTTGAGTATGATACATAACCGCGCATCTATGGCTTTACGAAGTTATATGTATATTAAATAGTTAATTGTCGTTTGCTTTAACGGTGAAGGAAAACGTAAGAAAACCTGCATGTCTAGTCTAGAGTTCGTCATAATGTTTTCGAAGATATGTGAAGTCTGCCATCCCGCACTGGGCTCGCTGTGGTCGACTATGGAATAACCTTCATAATGAGAAGTGCCCCGTGCCCAGCAGCGGGTCAGTTTATATAATTATATACAGGGTTGAAATTATTATTTGTAATTAAATTTGTTTAATGTGTTAAACTATATAATTATGTATAATTATATATAAACGTGACGCGTAAAGCGTTCATTACAAGCCTATTAGGATTATTTACCAACATGTGCCCTCTGTCTACCCTTTATAGTAGACCGAGCTCAGAGAGATAGAGTAGACAAAATGTGGTTGTTGTTCAAATAGGCTGCTTACCCCACCCTTAAGTAAACAAGTGAAATAAAAGAACTAAAGTAGCACATGTTTTTTCTAAGAAACGCATATCCGTATTAGGAGTAATTCTCGTGTCGCGGGGTACTTCACTCGGAAAAACCGTTTGTGGATTACACAAATGTTTGTCTCGTGTGGGGCAGCAGTGGCGTGGCGACCACCGAAACCACTGCGTCATCCGTGCAGTAAAAATCTTTTAAAGAATAACTTGTAATTCAGGCTAGAAATTACTAGTATTCTTGTTAACCCCTCAAGCTAAGCTAGAATGCTTGTGATACAAGTGGGGTTACGTCGGTAGTGTAAAGGGTTTGATTCGAACCCGCGACCTCTCGATCGTAAGTCCAATGCCTTATCTATGAGCATTGATAATCCTAACTAGTGTTATAAAAGCAAATTTGAGTTTGTCTGTTACACTTTTACGCCTAAACTACTCGACCAATCATCAAGAAATTTCGCATACACGTTGTCAGAGGTCCAGAAAAGGACACTTGGGTAAAGTATCCTTTTCTGGACCAGACTAAAAAAGTACTGTTTCCGAGGTACAGCTAATATTTAAAATATAGCCAATATTATATTATTCAAAGTAGATGTTTGTAATCTTGTAATAAAGAGTTAAAATAGTTGTGTGGTGAAGAGTGATGTGGCTCCGTGTGATGAGACACAAAGCTGCAAGTTTACGAGTGTTCCCGCCATGTAATTGAATATCAAGATGGCGTGCTTAAGTCTTGTGCACACGAACGTTTCATTGACAAAACAAATAAAGACAATATCGTCATACATTTACGCGAATAGTACTTATTGAAATTATAAGTATGTCTCCGTGGCGAATCAATATGAAGGGGTTTCAGGCGTAGTTCCATACAGAAGCTGTGTCTGGAAATTTTCGGTCGGCCGGTATGAGCATTTAAGAAGGGTTAGGACAATGTCAACCACGCTGGTCCAGTGCGAGTTTGTTGTTTTCACAATATTTTCAAGAACATTATGGGATATTCATCAAAATGCTGCTTTCTTAACGTTGTTCACTGTCACCATTAACTCGAGTGATAATTAAATATATAATATAACACATAACTTTGAAGGCAGCAGTCATTGAGTTATACCTCCAGTAATCGCCTGGAAAAGACTGTCTCGTCTGGTGTACACTATACATTTAATGAACAACAGCATTTTATAAATGAAAAATGTTAAATTATTGCTCTATTGTAATAAACTGTTATTAAAATCCATTGGCTATTACTGCTGTATAAGATTATGACTTATTGTTATTGTGTATGATAAAGCAATTTAAAATCTTTAAATTGTTCCTTGTCTTATGACGTTGACTTTACTAGAGGAGACATATTTTCCAGGCGATTATTTTGTAACGTCACATTTGAGTACAAGATTTTAATATTTTATACATACCATTAAAATTATGCATTACGCTACAGCTTAATTAATATTGCACTCAAACATGTCATTCCAGTAATCGTCTGGCTCAGATAAAGTAAGTTAGTGAGCATGTCCTCTAACTAATGCAAAAAAAAACTCGTGTAATTCCCTCTAATACGTGGTAATTAATAACTCAATGGTAGAAGTGCGGTAAGATCGTTCCTCTGCGTGGCCGTGATTGTGGTGTGACGATGATTAACGTAAACTTGTTAACATTACCTATACATTACGGGGTGACATTCCAGGGAATTGCGTGTAGCACTTTGGTAAATAAAAAACAATGTCGTCTCTCACGCACTATAGTAAACAGAAACAATTATATTGTCCATAGTCATTATCTTACACTGACAAAGATCCTATCGACTGTAGTTGTGTTAATTTTGTATGCTGCTATGACAGCAGAATAATATGATACGACTAATAGCATTGTACGAGCTTTTATACCTACTCATGTTCTGCAAAATAAAGTTTTAATTTGACTGTCTGGTCGTGTCTTAGTGTGATTACTGTTCCATCGGACTATGTGAGTGAGAGTAAAGAAAACAAGAACAGTCACCTGTGCACTACCAAGGCTATTGTATGTACGGGAATTAGACAAATAATTTACGTTTCAATGATGGTGGTAATGCTAGAGACATGTGTAAGCATGAAGTATTACTTGCGTTATTGGTATTAAACAAGTTTTGCAAAACAAGAATAAAAATCTTACTGGTTCTTTTAAATTGTAAATCAGGAATAAGTTAATTAAGTTTAATATATTATATTTATATGTGAAAAATGAAATTATGAAACTTCATTTTCAATCTAGTCTTAGACTTTTGACAATGAGTTTATCCTTAAATTCCCATCCATGACCATGACACACGCCTATTTTCCGGAGAGGCGCAGTTTTCAGATTTGTACTTGTTACGACTCTGACAAATCTTGAGTGTGTTAAAGAATGTAACAACATTCACTTATATTAAATTCTTTATCACGCTTTCTACAGTTACTTTTAACATAACGTTGCACAAAAACTATTCGTACCTATTTACTCAGATTTCACTGTCTGGTGTTCTCCCTTGCACATTGCAATCATATTTACATACAAACAAAATAAATTGCTATAAATTCGGTAAAAATAGTTCATACTTCAGAATATTAAATATTTCTATATGCCAATACAAAGACTTTGTCTTATAGCAATTTACGATGAGTTATCATGAATGAAATTAAGCCGGGGGCAAATCTAGCTTCCATTCTTTTTGTACGTTATGACTGGAGCCTTACCGTTCCAAGTGTTGTCGTGTCGACGGCGTATATATCAGACCCGGGACCCAGCGGGACTCCGCTCGCCGTATAATGTGGCTACTTTAACATATCAGCGAGGAAATATACCTAGATTTGTCAGGCGATCTCCTAAAATGGTTCTGTAGGACCATGTCAGGACAAGAGGATGATAAAATAAGATTGACGGCGAACAAGGGATCAGTGAAGTATGCGTTCACATGTTAAGGTGTACTTATCCTTATGTTATTGCAATATCTTCATTCGGGCGTTCATTATGACTATAGTAGTTGGCATGAGCCTCTTGTGTTGGAATGTTCTGCGTAGATACTTTTAATGTACGATTTCATGTAATGGAAATGTTTATATTGTATTTTCGACGTATATTTGATGTGTTTAAGCGTGATCTCTGTTAATAAAGTATTATATTCATTATAAGCCTTTAACGCATGTTCTTAGATGAGGAATGATAGTGTAATATTCCAATTCGACGCTATGAGTTTACGATTTAAGTATGTAGCAGAGATAGTTTGACATAATAACAATAAGGAAATTTGAGGTGGACTGATGTGAACCCAAAGAGGTGCTATGAGATGCAATACGACTAATATCATGTATACGTGTCGCAAAATGATTTGCACGAACGTGTAGGCCGACTGTTAATGTGTGTTAAACCGCTATGTAGCTTATACGATAATTGCAAATACTGTTTGGTCCAAAACAAAACCGAAAATATAGAGATTTGTCCTAAATCTATCTATAATAGAGAGTCTGCCTTTTTGCCTAACTAGAACAAATATACTATTTTTAGACATTAGTAAACAAATTAATACATTGTACATGCACATAACGTTTCCTAATAATTATTCAATGTTTTAAGGCTATTTGCCATCATAATTAATATAATTAAGCCCCAAAATTTTCACAATCTAATAAAAGGACTTTTCGTAGTACCAACATTATATTAAACGCAATGTTCTATCACAATAATTGTCATTGGCAAACAACCCCTGGTACCTTTAATGTTGATATAAAACTGTGAGCGGGCTGTCATCGCCGCACATGCCGGTAGCCCCACGGTAGGTAGGTAGGTAGGTAGGGTCATAAGCTCACAAAGTAACGTCAGGTACAGACCTCGTAGGACTGAGCTTTTGATCCCACAAAGCTCTTGTTATGTCGACCGAGAATGTTACAAGTAGCTAATTATATTGAGTGCTGTATTTGTTTCCAAGAATATTTTTTGTTTGTGTGTATACAAGGGTATCATTTCAAAAAGGTATTAATTCATAATCATTTAACATCATAGAAGTATTGTTTTGAGCTTTTATATATCAAGTAGGTACTTTGATAATATGACTGTCCTGTCATCTAATAACATTCTAGATCTACTAAGGCCATCGCCGCGATGTGCGATTGATACCGGGAAAGCAACCGAATGATACGAAAATCGTTTTATCTCGTTATGTACGAGAAGATGAACATACATGAAGAAAGTCTTGATGACAAATTAACTTGTCTAAAAAGTAACTATGAAAGTAGGTGTCTTCGATTATTATTCGAATAGTTTATTAGAATACATAATACTAATCAGTCACTAACATTTGAAAACAATTTGATAAATTATTGTAACTTATTGTGGCCAAACGTGATAATTATATTTTGTTGTGTTTCGAATGTCATGCAATGTAATAAGGTAACAATGTACCTTTTTAGGAGTCACGGATATCTACGACGACAGTATGGCAACTGCTGCTTATAAATATTCTGACTGAATTAACTTGAGGATATCGTCAATTATTATGGGTAGTGGAAATGGCCATAAATCACGTGAGCATAACTGAGCTGGAATAAGAACACGATTCAAAGCATAGACAAAGGTGTACAACATGTGAATAGATAGGTAGGGCATAGCAGGAACACAATTAAACCTGATCAGACTGGGCAGTACCTCTCTATCCGGCAGGAAAACGCATTTTAACAATTTTGTCTTTCTTTGGGTAACTGGTAATCGTACTGCTAGATAATTGAGTGTCACATTTTTAGGTAGTAATAGTTTTTAATTACGGTGAGTGGAATTTTTAGTTTCAGGCTCAGCTGTTATGCTGTAAGTGCCATTGTGATCTTTGTCAAAGCACACATTTATTTCGATATGTTATTATACTTTATTACAGCAGGTGTCTTTGCTTGGATGCATACGTGTGTAGTTGCATTTAGATAAAATTATTGACTCTAATAATCAGAACTAGTAATGGATTGGATTCTAAGTGATAACTTAAACCTTTTCGATACAAATAATAAACATTGTATCATACGGATTGTCTGTCGTTTCAAAATAATAACGGCTTTTTAACAATGTTTGAGGAGTTTTAGCTTTTCCCCTTTTTATTCTCCATGCATGTTAGAAAGCGAAGCACACTTAAAGCATGGAATTGCAATGCATTTTCGTAAAGACAGCTAAGTTATTGGGCTTATAACTAGTCATACCGGGTCCTCACGATCAACAAACACCATCAAGACCAGTGAACAAAAACAAAACCAAAAAGATAGCAAATCATGTACTTTAAAATGTAAACAACACAAAAAGCAATAATTAACCTCCATAAAAACAATTAACATTGTTTACACCGCTCGCAAAATGAATTACTTTATTACATTTCATTGATTTAGTGTCGAATCTATCGGTAAAGCAAACAAGCCCGTATCTGTTATGTTGGCAGCATTGGCTCAGCGTGTGTTCGCAGCATGGCGCGAAAATTATAACCTCTTGCGGAGCGCGGCGCACAAATCAATTTGTGGCATTTTGTGCCGTTATAGCGATGTTAACGCACGCGCGACACGAGCCGCCTCGTGGACTTTATTTGTATTTATGTCCATCTTGTAATATGATTAGCTGTATGTCTGGAATGGGACTGCAGCTTACCATTCAGATTGGAGATGTTGATTTTAAAGATAAAAGTAAACCCATGGAAATAGTTAGATCAATCAGAGAATCACTTAATAATATTGCACACACTAATGTAATCATATGCTGTCCCACATATATACAAGGAGCCCTTATACAGAATTATAAAATAGAAATGTTTAATAATTTACTATACATGGACATAGAAAATCATAATTATGCATATTTTTTTGACAGTAACCATGACCTATCCGATGAAACTTTTTATTATAGAACGGGAAAAATTAACAAAGACGGACTAAAACTCATTTACACAAACATTTTTCGACGCTTATTAATTGACATTAAAAACTACCCACTTGAATATGATTACCAAGATCCACACAAACCGTTAGACACGCTTAAAAAAGATCTTTTTCGTCCCAGTAAGTAATATAGTAGATAAAAATGATAATCATGAGGGTAAACAAAAATTTATTTTATTACATCAAAACATAGCAGGAATATTAAATAAAATTGAATTGTTTGAAATTACAATAACAGATCTGATGAACGAAATTGGTCCTATCGATTTTATATGTTTGAGTGAAACATTTATAAAATCAGGTCATGAATATAATCTCGCATTACCGAATTACAGTTTAGCAGCCAGTTATACCAGACATGGGCAAAAACATGGCGGCACCTGTATCTTGGTAAAAGAAGGTGTAGTCTTTAGTCCATTGCCTATAGTTAGAGAACACGCCATTGACTTTGCTTTCGAATGTTGTGGTATAGAAATACGGAGCCATAATTTGATTATAATTTGCATTTATAGGATTCCAGATTCAGATGTGTCTATATTCTTTAATAAACTAGAGTCCTTGCTACATAAATTAATGTTTAAAAGCAAAAGATGTTTAATTTTAAGCGGTGATTGGAATATAGATATAATAAAAAAAAATACTAAACATACAAAAGAGTTACTATCCATCCTATCTAACTTTAACTTCAGACCACATATAAATATGCCAACAAGAAAAAATACTTGCATAGATCAAATAGCTAGTAATATCCCCCCGCAGTATTTAAAAGGCAACATTCATAATTTAGCTCTTTCTGATCATGATACAGGCCAATCACTAATATTCAGTCTTGATGTACCTGGCAATAAGCATAATAAGATTGAAACTTGGTATGACATAAAAAGAGATTTGAATAATGAAAATATAGAAAAGTTTCAGCATTGTTTAGGTGCTCTAAGCTTTAAGGAAATGTACGAAGAGACTGATTGCGACATGGCTTTCACCATATTTCACGATCTTTTCACGCTCTTCTATAAATTATGTTTTCCCCAAATAAGAGTTAGAAGAAGCAATAAACCCATAAAAAATAAATGGCTTAGCAAAGGCTTAAAAATATCATGCGTTAGAAAAAGAACTTTATATTATGACTATCAAAACAACGCAATAAGCAAACAGTATCACAAAAAAAAATACCAACGATACACTAGAATTTTAAGAAAGTGCATTTGGAAATCACAGCTACTAAACAACGACACTTTTCTTAATAATTCAGATAATAAATGTAAAGCGGCATGGTCTATTATAAATAATAACTTAGGAAATCACAATAACAAGAATACTATCACTAAGGTAATAATAGGTGACAAATTAATTAATAATCCTAATGACATATGTAATAAATTTAATAATTATTTCATTGAATTGACATACAAAAATAATTGCTATAATGATTTTGACGTAAATAATATTAATATTGACTCCAATACATCTACTTTATTTCTGACACCAATAAATGAAACAGACATGATAAAAATTATAAATTCTTTGAAAAATACGTGTTCTACGGGGTATGACGAGGTTTCTACAAGAATAATTAAATCCATTGCAAAAATTATAGCAACTCCTCTTAGTTACTTGATTAATCTTTCATTCCAAGAAGGTGTTTACCCAAATAAACTAAAGGAATCAGTTATAAAACCATTATTCAAAAAGGGAAACCAGACCGATATGGGTAATTATAGGCCCATTACACTAATGCCAATATTCGCAAAAATTTTTGAAAAGGCAATGCATGGCAAATTAAGTAGTTTTATAAATAAATACAATATTATTGTAGAAAGTCAGTTTGGATTTAGGAAAGGCAGTTCGACGACCTTAGCTTGCTTTTCATTAGTGAAACTGATTACTGAAGCCCTTAATAATAAAATGTCTGTTCTATCACTATTTTTAGATATGAGCAAGGCTTTCGACCATGTTCCACATAAACGACTTCTCTATAAATTAGAAAGATACGGAATACGGGGAAAAGCACATGAGTGGTTTAAAAGCTATTTGTCTAATCGCCAACAGAGAACTGTAATCACCAAAATAGAAAATAGCATTAAAACCACATATACATCAGAATTAAAAAGTAACAACTGTGGTGTGCCACAAGGAAGTATACTGGGTCCACTGTTATTTAATTTATATATAAATGACTTAAGAAAACATCTGAAACACGAGTGTATCCAATTTGCGGATGACACTACATTAACAATAAAATGTCTAAACAAAATTGATCTAGAAAGTACTACTAACAACGAGCTAATAAAAGCAATTAAATGGTTAGCCGAAAACAATCTTCACGTGAATATAGATAAAACAAAAATCATTAATTTCCAAACAAGTAACTCAACGGCAATTGATATAAATATACGACATGAGAATAAAATTTTACAAACTGAACATTCAACATTATTTTTAGGCATAGTAATAGATAACAAGCTGGACTGGAAAGAACATGTAGAAAGAGTATGCTCCAAAATTGATAAGTTTATCTACGCTCTTCGAAGGCTTAGGCTAGTATCTAGTAGGGACACAGTCCTTACTGCCTATCATGGATATGTCTCAACAGTGTTACGCTATGGGCTAGTTATATGGGGAAATTCAGTGGACATGCAAAGAGCTTTTCTGGTACAAAAAAAATGTATTAGAGCTATGTGCGGAGCAGATTACTTAGATCATTGCAGACCATTATTTAAAGCATTAAACATTCTGCCACTCCCTTGCCTTTATATATTAGAAATATGCTTGTTTGTCAAAAGATACAATTATTTTTTCGAAATGAATCAACAGGTCTCCAACAGACTAAATAAAAAGAATTATGGTAAATTGCGTGTACCTAGCCAAAGATTGAACATATTTAGTAGAAATATATATTGTATGGCAATTAAAATTTATAATAAATTACCAACAGAATTTAAAATATTACCTACGAGAAAATTAAAAAATAAAATGTTTTTACTTCTTTTAGACAGGTGCTTCTACTCTGTAAATGAATTTATTAATCACAAATTTTGAATTGTATTAACTCATTTTTATTGACTGCAATTTTAATTTATAAATATTACTGACGTTGTAACTAATATTTTGACATTATTATACCATTCCTTGACATTGTAATTTAATTGATAATATTCTGTTATTTTTTTATTGAAATATTATATTAACCGCCCGCTTTGAATTAATACAGATCGTTATCATTTTGCTCGCGAAATAAATAATATTTTAAGTAGTTTAAAGTACATATTAGTTATTAATTGTGTTTTAAGACTTTCAGTGAATCTGTTATACATATAGTGACACAGTAATAAGACTCAATCTGGTGATATAAACTGCTAAATAAACAACATTTGTTAAAAATTTCAAAGATCAGTGAAGTGAGATCGAACTATACAGTAGTGTTTATCAATACGCGTAAGTGACACGAAATACACGGCGCTTAAGACGTTTTGGACACGAACTAACAATTGAAATTGAATTGAATCATCGTTAATTCGTTACGATGTCAACAAAAACTTGTGGAGGGTGTAAAGTGGCGTTTGCTTCTGAAGATTATTTGCAATGTAGTATGTGCAGAGTACCATATGACCTTCTCTGTGCGAATATATCTAAAGAAGTATTTAAACGAATGAATGTTAAAGACATAACCATATGGCGATGCCCTGAATGTGTCAATAAACAACCGAAGAATGGTAACGTAAACACGCCTGTGCGATCGTCCCAATCGGAGAATCATACGAAATCTAATCGCAGTACGTCATGTCAATCACCATCTCCAAACCACAATGTAACTTTACGTAATAAGCAATCGCTACGCCAACAACAACAGCGTGTACAAACAGACAAAAACTCTGATGCACCGTTGGTGGACGTTACAACCGACACTCTCAGGCAGCTGATTGGTCAGGAAATTGACAGGGCGCTTAAGAGTTCATTGAATGATCTGGTCAGAGATCAATTTTCTAAAATCAACGAACTAGTGGCAAGTTTCCAACAGTCGCTGTCGTTTTTCAATGATAAATTTGATGAGATGAAGAATAGCTTAGACGAAAAGACTGTCACCATACGAAAGCTGGAAAAAGAAAACCTTGCATTGCGTATGACTATGAATAACATCACACACAGAATGAATTTGTTAGAACAGCACGCCCGCTGTAATAATATAGAATTACAGTGCGTCCCTGAACATAAATCAGAAAACTTGGTCACTACTATCACCCAACTCGGTAGAGTAATTAAGTGTGATGTCAAAGACAATGACATTCAACATTGCACAAGAATAGCGAAAAGGAACACGCAGAGCAATCGACCTAGATCAATACTCGTCAAATTTACTAGTTCTCGAATGCGCGATGCGTTTCTTGCTGCAGCTTTAAATTTCAATAAGGCGAATAAAAAGGATAAACTCAACACGAGTCACTTAGGCATAGCCACGGATAATCCGAAACCTATTTATGTCGTCGAGCATCTGTCCCCAGACAACAAGGAGCTTCACGCGGCAGCGCGTATCCGCGCTAAAGAATTGGGCTACAAATTTATATGGATTCGGAACGGCAAAATTTTTGTAAAGAAGGACGAAACATCTGAAACTATAATTATCAATAGTATGGACAAGTTAAAAGACCTCTCTTGATTTTATTTTTATTTTTTATATTTTATTTTATTTTATTTCATACATACTAAGCGTGTTTTATGGTCTTATCGTTGTTATTATTCAATTTTATAAAGTGTTATTATCAGAATACCCGTGGCCTTCGAACAACTCTTGCAGATGTTCGTCAACATATTTATAACCGTGAGTACGATGTCTATGTCTTCACCGAAACCTGGTTGTCTTCCGATGTATATGATAGCGAACTGTTTAGTGATAGCTATGTAGTGTACAGAAGAGATCGGGAAACGTCTACTTTTAGTAACCATAAGAAAACCGGCGGAGGAGTACTTATAGCAATATCTAAAGTATTTGTTTCATCTCGTATGCAAGAGTGGGAATCTGACTGTGAGGATTTGTGGGTTACAATTCGGCTGCAACGGGGTAAGTTTAATTATGATTTATTAAAATTGTGTGCTGTCTATTTACCACCACCATTAAAAAATGAACAATTTGAGCAGTTTATAGAAAATTGTAACACGGTAATACACGCTAACTTAAATAGTGCTACACTTATAGTTGGCGACTTCAATTTGAGTGGTATTGAATGGAAAGCACTGAACACAGGTTCACCATGTACAGTTTCATCTAATTCGCGCCCAGGTTTTGTGAAGGATATATTTGTCGATTTTATATCCCTAAACAACTTAAATCAATATAACTGGATTAAGAATACGCAGAATAGAACTCTTGACTTAATAATATCTGATATTGAGCAAATAATAGTTAGCAGTTGTGAATATCCAATAAGAGAGACTGATAAGTACCACCCAGCGATAGATTTCATCCTTACACTGGATGCTAAAATAATAAATAAACCCAAATGTCGTAGAAAACATAACTATTTTAAAGCTGATTATGATAATATTATTAAATCACTTAATGACATTGACTGGTCTAGTGAACTTAATTTATTCACAAACGCAGATGTAAATGATATGCTGAATAAATTTTATACATTGATTAGAAAAGTAATAAGCCAGCATGTGCCTGAAACCATCTCTTATGTAGGTAAATATCCCCCGTGGTACTCATTTCAACTTATTAAGTTATTAAAGCGCAAGTTTACATTGCATAAAAATATTAAAAAGTATCGCAATCCTTTGGACGTGATTGAGTTTAATTACATAAGAAAAGAATGTGGTATTTTAATCAAACAGTGCTACAACAAGTATATAACATTTATTGAAAATGAAATAAGTAAGCATCCAAAACACTTTTGGACTCATATAAAAAAACTTCGGAAAGCCAACTCTTGCTACCCTTCTCAAATGAAGCTAGGTGACAAAATTGCATGCAATCCCAAAGAAATTGCTAATTTATTTGCCGAGCAGTTTGAGTCCGTATATGACCCTCCTTCTCTGGATACATCATTCAATGATTCATCTACTCTTTTAGAGGAACTTGCTGACTTAACAGTATCTCAAGAAGCTGTTGAAAACAAACTCATGAGACTTGATATATCAAAGGGTGCAGGACCTGACAACATACCACCCTCATTTTGGTTACGTTGTGCCCGTTCAATATCAGTACCATTAGCAATTTTGTACAACTCATCTTTGCGATCGGGAGTATTTCCCACACAATGGAAACATGCAAGAATTGTACCAGTATATAAAAGTAGCAAACGTGACATAGTATCCAACTACCGCCCCATATCAATTCTATCTACTTTGTCAAAAGTCTTTGAAACACTAGTGTATACAATATTTTATGAACATGTAAAGCGATATCTTTCGGAGAATCAACATGGTTTTATGATTAAAAAGTCTACCAGCACCAATCTTGTGAGTTTTGTAAATGACATTTCAGTAGCAGTAGATCAGGGTTTGCAGGTGGATGCAATATATACAGACTTTACTAAGGCATTCGATAAAGTCAACCACGACATACTCTTACATAAGTTACAATTATTTGGCATACGCGGTATTAACCACAAATGGTGTAAATCATATTTGAACGCTCGCCTTTCTTCGGTTGTTATCGATGGTGAAGAATCTGAGTCATTCCTTGCATCTTCTGGCGTACCACAAGGCTCTAATTTAGGTCCTTTGTTCTTCATTTTATTTATAAACGACATTTCTAGTAGCTTTGTACATTCAACACCTTATCTTTATGCGGACGATCTTAAACTGATACGAATAATTCGAAGTGAAGCTGATAAGGAACTCCTTCAGTCAGACGTAGATAGGTTAAATCAGTGGTGTCTAGTAAATCGAATGAATTTAAACGCCGCAAAATGTAACCACATTAAGTTTACCCGCAAAAGACATAAGATTCCTACATCATATAGTATTCAAGGGAAAGTATTGACAGAAATAACTGTGGTAAAAGATCTTGGCGTTTATGTGGACAGTGAGTTACGCTTCATACAACATATTGACAAAACAGTAACTGCAGCCAATAGAGCTTTAGGTTTTGTATTGCGTAGCTCAAAAGAATTTAAATGTGCATCAACTATTTTGCTATTGTACAACACCTATGTAAGAAGTAGGCTTGAATATTGTAGCACTGTTTGGAATCCCAGTTATCAAGTTCATATCAGTAGAATAGAAAGAACACAACACACACTGGTTCGTCATTTAACATTCCGAGCTGGGATTGCGAGATCAGTAAGGTCCTACGAGGGTAAACTTAATCACTTTGGACTGTTGTCATTGGAATATAGACGTTCTCAGGCAGATCTTGTGTTCTTATATAAGTTATTTAATAATTATGTCGATTGCCCCTATCTCCTGGGCAAAGTCTGCATTAACGTCCCTTCTAGAGTCCCGCGACATCCTTGTTCTCTGCTTAGGCCGCCACGACATAGAACTAACTTGGGCAAACACTCGCCGATCGTTAGGTTATCGTATCTATACAATAGGATATCGGGTGCTTCGGAGGATATAGACATTTTTCACAATAAAATTAGTAAATTTAAAAAGAGTGTTGTTACTTATCTGCAAGATTTGTTCGCTGTAAAAATTTAAAGTTAATTTTGGTTTTTATTTTGTTAATTTAGTTTCTTAGTTTGTATAATTTTAATTATTTCTTGTTTAATTAGTTAACTCTGTATATTCTCTTTTGCATGTTGTGGTCTCTTGTAAATGAGAAAGCATGAGGCTTACTTACTTACTTTTTCAAGTTGATGTGCAATTGTCATGTATTTCTTGTAAGAGATCCTAAATAAATAAATAAATAAATAAATAAATAAATAAATAAATAATTACACTATAAAATTAATTGTTTATTCAAGGAATGAAATCATAATTTTAATATTTCTACACCAGCAATGGTAGTATGTGTGAACCAATGATGAATATATATGACCCTAATGTACCATATACTTAGAAATAAATGCTATTCTATTCTATTCTATTCTATTCTACCTTGCAATTTCGATGAAAGATGTCATATGCTATCACGGTGTATAGGAAATAGGTTAACTGCACAGATAGCGCACTGACTCATTTATTTCCGTTGGATCCCAGTTTAGAATCCCAATTTAATATTTTTGGCGTTGGATCTCACAAAACATTATTATGTATTTCCGTTGGATCCCAAATTTTAATAATGCAAGAGATTGTCATTGCGTCTATCTATTTACACGCGTAGCTATTGCATAAAATGCAAACAATTTTTATAGTTTGAAGTGACTGTAGTTTATTTGTGTAAAATTTAATCGAATCAAAGTACTATGAGTGATCAACTCCCATGTACTTCTTCAACAAAAGATTTGAATTTTATAGATAAAACAGTTGGTACAGTATTTTTACATGATGCTCATATTGATATAAGTATACAAAAAAACGACATATTAAAAATGAGACTTCGATATAAGATACATTAATCACGGTAAAGAAAAATGCAAAGGAATACTGACACTCCAGGTTTGTACAATATTTTGATTATTCACGTCTATTCAAAAATATTTTGAAATATCCTACGACTACTCTACTACGACTACTACGACGAATCTTGATGATTAGGAATAGCAGGACGATAGGATAACTTTTTCACAAATAAGTAAGTAATAGGTACAAAACCTCGCTCACAACCCGAATTTCCTAAAAAATTGAGACATTATTGGTTGTTGGAGGTAATTTCAAAATATCGAAGAGATATTTAAACGAAGTCATCAAACAGAATTAAAAGTATAAGCTTAATTTTACAGTGTCGACGAAAATCATAAGAATTATGAATTAACAATTTTCTAAAAGCTGCACTGCTGTAGTTAAAAATAAGGGAGTTGGGAGGGGTTGAGCCATTTAATGGAAATCTCAATGAGATCGGGCACGCCACGATCGTGGCGGTAAGTCCCGTTTTTGAGGAGTGGCTGAAGAGGCGGCATGGCGCCCTCACCTTCCGGCTGACACAGGTTCTAACTGGCCACGGTTGTTTTGGCCAGTTCCTGTGTCGTATACGCCGGCAAGAGACGCCCGGTTGTCACCACTGCGGCGACTGCCGCGACGTTGTTGAGGACACGGCGCTGCACACTTTGGCGGTTTGTCCCGCCTGGGCATCGCAGCGCCGTGATTTGATCGCGGCAGTCGGATGGGTTGCCCTCTCGCTCCCGGCCGTAGTTCAGTCTATGGTCCGGAGTGAGAGGTCGTGGAACGCCGTCGCCTCCTTCTGTGAGGAAGTAATTTCCATCAAGGAGGCGGCGAAGCGGAAGAGGGAGCGTTTAAACCCTCTCCCCAACCGCAGAGCCGGGCGCCGGAGGGCGCGAGACGACCTCCAACCACCCTGAGGTTTGACCTGGGGGTGGCGGGCTTTGTGGGCCTGCCCGCCATCCGTTCAGCACCAGGTCCTAGAGGCGGCGTGCGTGTTCCCACGCGCGCCTCTGTGTCGAGTCCGTCTCTCCCCTAGGGGGGAGACAGTAGGGTTTTTCATGAAGTAAGTACCTTTGGGTAGGTCTTTTGTGTAGTGGCCTGCCGTTTCATACGGCGGGCCGTAACCTTGGCGGGGTCGCGACCGCATGCGAAAGCGATTCGCGCGGCCCCGTCGATAGTGGTTGTGTCGAGGAACACCGTGGTAGGTTTAGTCGGTATTCCGGGAGGTACATTGTCTTTTTAACATCGTTATTTTACCCCGGCGAGTCCGACATAATCCCTTCGCCCGTCCCCGCGGAGGGATATGCGTCATAGCATTAACCCACGTAAAAAAAAAAAAATCTCAATGAGATAGTGGATTATATCTTCTTCATTAATTTATGTATCTATTAATTTATAGGAAATTTCCTCGCCGTGCACCCTATTTAAAATTTCATTATTTATTTGATCTAGGTATAGAGACATTTCTTGGCCATAGGATAGTTCACAAATAAAAGTAGAATTATGTTGGTTAATATTTTCAATATCGGAATAAACTTTGTGTATCAGTTCGCAAAGGGTTTTTATAATATTGTATTCCTAATTCATAAATTTTTATTAAACCATCCTGTCCTGCAAGTTGTAATAGACGATCTTAGAAGCTTGTTTCACCACCTCCTAAATGACCCCTCATGTACTTTTTCATTTTAAAACTTCAATAGATTGCCAAAGAACAGATGATCTTAGGCGAGCTTTTACAACATTTGCTCGAGTTCTCTTCTGAATCATGGGCAAAATTTAACGAAACTGGCTAGCTAAAACAAAGGTAATCCTCTTATTAATCTCTCTAAATTTCTCAGGTCTTTGAGTGTTCTATCAGCTACTTCAATATGCGATCCATGGCTTATGGTCCCACATAATTAAAGGAAAACGAATGGATAAACTATGTATGTCTTACAATAATAAAAAAGAAAGAATCTCTGGACTGTGTTTGAAAAAGCTTCGAATTTAGTGTAAAAAGTTGACCTGACCTACATATGTCTTCGTTTGCGTATGAAGTATGAATTCATTAATGTTTCTTCAGTCCTTCATTCATTTAATAGTCAGTGGGCCAAACACACGCTGCTTTTTAAATATTTGATAAGTGTATCACTTTTCTTCTGATAAGTACACATGTTGTTATAACATGGGATTCAATGGAAATACCAATGGGACCCATCGGTAATACCTAGAAAATGGGATCTAAAATTGGGATCCAACGAAAATAAATTCACTGGCTTAAGTTGTCACCCACTAGCAAAAGATTGCTGCAGGTTGGACAAAATATTGTGTATTTCACAATTAATAATCATTCTAACGATTCAATAGCCCAGATCACTCCTTGACCTTTGTCTGTGCGTAAATTCATTAAAATAGATTTAGTATCCCATAGAAATTGGTAGACCTACAGACATAATACGTACAGTCCGATAGACGATTTTTAATCTATATATTAATACGTGAAGCAAAAACTTTGTACCCCTTTTTACGAAAATTGCGCGGACGGAGGAGTATGAAATTTGGCATAGTTAAAGTTTAGTAAGTTTTAGAGAAGGAGAGGTGATTCCTAATATTTTTATAAAATATGCATAAGAAAAACATTAAATTAATGAATAAACACACAACCATGCATATGACACAAGCTGTCGAAACACGTTCGTAGTATTTCGGCATTGTTCGGCTGATGTCGTAGAATTATTCGTAACTATGGGTACATATGTATGTGAAGTAGGTGACTAAATGTATGTGTAAGGGTATAGTTATAGACAATAAAACCTTTATAACGATCAAACTTAAAATTTAAATCCATTATGTTCGAATTTCGACCACTTGCCGACTGCTAGTAATAATAAATTGTTGTTTATGTCTTTGTAAATAATTGTCAGAGCTTAATAAAACTTAGACATCTTGACATTACAGAAATACACTTTTATTTTATTTACCTAAATAAGCAATAGGTATGTAGATGTAATTGATACAAAGAATTTAAATACAATAGTTTATTCTTTTAGACATGGCTCCATACAACATTCCATATTAACAGTCTACAAGTACCAGGCTGTCATACGAGACGGGTGCTCGTCTGCCAAACAGTCGTGTGTACAGTGCACGCAGCGCGAAAGGCAAGGCTAATGACTGCTGAATAATTTAACAGAGAAGCGGCGCAACTTGCGCTGCCTTCTGTACTTGAGGAACACTTCATCCTTCAGTTTCGCGCAGTTTACATACATGTACGTTAACTAATGGCAATTGAATGTCGAGTAGAGTTACTGTTATGTTCGTGAAGGTGTGAAAGAGATGAAAGACCATGGACTATTTACAAATATGAAATAACTTTATAATTGAATTAAAAAATGAAATGCCTTCGCCGTCATGAATGATTAGTTATATCTTTTATTTTTTATTAAGTTAGACTGACTTGATTGGTCCTATGGTTGTATGAGTTTGCATTTATGCCTGCGGTCATGGTAAGGTCTCAAGTTCGATACTAGCACGAGTTTGTAAGTATTAGTTGCCGAATCCAGCGGGTTTAGCCTTTATCGCATATTTCACATCAAAATTTTACGCATTATTAATAAGGTTTTTGCTTTTGAGACTTAAAAGTCGCACAAACATATAAAATACATTTGGGTTGGGCATATCAAATATATTTTGGGTTATTTCATATATTTGCTGTTTGATGTACCTAAACCTCTTCCTCTACATTACAAATTTATGATTGATGTCTGCTAACATACATACGTATTCACTTATTCCTGTGTTGCGGGGGACTTTACAAACATCCAACCAACGGACACAAAGAACACACTTAATTTTTTGTCTCGTGTGGATATCGAACCCATAACACACGGCGCAGCGGCAATGGCGAGGAGATCACTTCAGCCATTGCGCCATCCTTGCATTTTTCACCAAAATCGATCTTTAATCGGAGATAATGTAATACCTCTATGTTTACTTACTATTGCATGGCGGCGACTACGTTTGCTTTCTTCTTAAGTACATACATATGTCTATCTATATCTCAAAATGTATCTGCATCACCATCAGTTCAGCAGTATCATAGTGGCAACGTAACTAACAGACATAGTTAGTGAAATCGACTGTTGTGCATAATAATAGGGGAGATTTCCGGGTCAGACAGTGTTGTTGGATTTTTTCTATTAACACGATCAGTGCGTTACCCTGCTGCTTTTCCATTCACGAAATGCTGTATAGAGTCTAGTAGACCTGTTGCTAAACTTTGCTAATGCGCATCATGGGGTTCAAACGACCTGTCCCGCATTTTATCTTTGAAGGGAAATATATCTGGAATTATCGGACTTAACATTGAATATGTGCTTGAGACGATAAACGATATTGAGTTACTACATACTAAAATGACGTTAGTCCTGAAATTTAGCGCTTATTACATATTAGGAAACAAAATAATACGTAGGATTCCTTAAGCACCCGATATCAGCACAGACGGGTAATTATATAAAACGTTGATGATAAAATAAAAATTACTTATTTATTTTAGTTTTAAATGGAATGTGCCTCGTTATAACAGTCTTGGCAGTAAGTTTTCGAGCATTGGGGACAATAGTTCATTACTTTTTTGACTTCTTTGGCAGCTTCTTTGCTACTTAGTGTTTGTCTTAGCTTACCTATTGTAACATCCAACGCAATTTCGTTTTGTTATCTGCTTTTTCGAAGCTATGGCTATTCCTTTCGTTTCCTTCATCGTCATCGTCATCGTCTTTTGAACAGCTAGGTTTAATTAGGATATATCGTATATATATAGGATATCCTCAAGAACATGTATACATTTATTTTTATTGGCTGTTGGCGGGTATTTTGTCTCCGAAGAGAGGGATACATTTTGGAGACTTCTTATCGTATAGCCAGTTGATGGGCTAGTGAAAATTGTAGGACCCACGTTACTTCGAAGAACCAAATTATTCCGCCAGTGTTTTATTGATTTCGCACCCCTTTCTTCAGGGTTATTCTCTGCTCGTTAACTTTTACTAGTATATATTTCTAACATTCTCCTTGTACGCTTAATTTTTACTCACTTTTGTCACTTCACGCAGGTAGATGAACGTGCTCGTAAAAAAGGGAACGCGGTGCGACGTCATCGATCATAGAACATTACTAACGTAATGACATGCAATTCAAGTGCGGTTATCAAGTCATAGGGCATCAGGTCTTTAACACCTGATAAACGCAACTAAGGGGTACAATTTCCTCGCAGGCCGTATCGGGTCGTTAAGACCTGATGTTATTATTGTTTCTATAGCTACTATTTGATGACACATAATCAGTAAATATTTTTGTCACTTTCCCACTGCCAAAATTTCTATATTTATGTAACCCGCGCCGTGAGATAGCAATGGATTCATGCGCCCACACAATAGAGCAGTTACGCAACAGATATTTTCAACCCGATACCGCATTGAACGTGTTAAGAAATTCTCAGAGGCAGCACGGAGTCTGTAACTATTTCTGGTAGACAGCATTGGCTTGCTACCTGTTACCTGGGACCTAATATCGGAGATTGCGTAACATAGGTAAGTGTGACTTACACCTAGGGTTGCCACTTTTATTTTGAACGAATAGAGTATATTTTCTAACTGAAGTAAAAAACTAAAGTACAAGATCTGAAAATAAAGTATTATTTATTTAATCTTTTTTTTGTAACCGTATTTTTATTGATGCTCGTATTTTATTGATGCTCGTAACATCTAACAAATCTTTATTATCAAGGAACGTCTTAACCGGATCTTTATAATATATGTCAATATTAAGACAGATCAACAATAGTTTTTATTCAATTTAGGGAATCTCTAAAGCGTTGCTTTAAGTAAACAATTAAATAAATTCTGTAAAATTCGACATAAATAAAATAAAGTATTTTCACGTACTTTATTATCCTAATAAAGTATCAAGTACGTTTACTCGAAATAACGTACAATACTTTATTATAAAGTACGAGTGGCAATCCTACTTACACCGCATCTTCTCTTCGCCCACCTCTTCGCGGATACAGGCGTAAAACTACATAAATAGATTGACATGTATTTAACGAAAGACTTTTAACGTCTTTGTTTTTAACATCCTATAGGTATGTCATGCCTATTACTAATGAGGTACTCAGAGGTATTGGCTATATGATTGAATCTGATCTATTGATGCGAAGGCTGTACACATTCCAAGTCATTATGCTTCAATTTAAAAAAAAGACTATATACGTTTGGGTGGGTTTGCCGCTATGCATTATCTCGCTTGTACTTATTGATTTGAACTGCCTCGATATGAAAAGTTTCTAATCCTGTCCGAGGATTCAACGGTTGCCAAACAGGGCTGATGACATATCATTACTAGTATTCATGTGGCTACCGCCATATGTATGCAAATATATTCATATAAGAGTTTGTTTTTACGTAGCCACCGACCGATGCGGTATTAGTGCGGCCTCGGTCTGAACATTATCGAGCGCGTTAACAACTGGCGTCCGAAAATATGAAGAACTGAATACGATTCTGCCGTTCCGTTGGCATTTAATATTGTGATTGCTTAAAGCAAAATGCTTCCAACTTTATATATTTTTATTCCTGCTGTATTCTTTAAAACATGTCAAGACTTTATGAATCGTTCCTCTATAAAAGGTAAAAAGAAAACAATCTTAAGAGGCAATGTTGTGATGGCGGTAGTGTTCATTCGTCACGCTTTTTGCGTTTCAACTTCACAATGAACCACTTAACCTACCACAAAGGAAAACATTGCAAAAACGTACTTCAGTTTTGCAAAAAAATCAAAGTTAAATAACATTTTTATTCTCCATTCTTCATTTTGACAAAATAAACACCCGCGCAAACTTACAGAGTATAAATAAAAAAGATTTTATTGTCGATGATATTATGGCATTCAGCCTATTCGATGAATCGAATCGACTGATCGAGCATGAAATGAATTATCCGGTGTTAAGCGATGGTTTTGCTACCTGAGTTTTGTTATTATATGACTATAGTTTGAATTATCCTTCATAGAGGATGTGTTAAGGAGTTAAAATATATTTTGGATGCGTACTTTGTAAGAAATAGTGTAATCAATATTTCTTATTCTTCTTCATCTATTCATCTATACTTGACAATAACATAAACTTGACTTCATTTCGAGTTTTGAACGGATGAGGTGAGAGTGCATGGAGTATACTCAGGATAATGTTCGATGCAAATCTAATGAAATAGGTACGTAGTAATAGTCCCGCAGAATGCCAGGCCATGATGATACGAGCACACAAACAAAAGGCTTGAATGAGTGAAAATTATTTGAGCGTTAGTCATAAATGTATTTAGAGGACTTATTAAGAAATTCATTATAAGTGAATCATTTCTGGTCACGGCATTTGTATGTACAGCTATTTGCATATATTATTATTTAATATAATAAATAAAATCGACTTAATGCAACTTTAAGCCTAGCACCGAGGGTTCCGTACCATCACATATATAGGGTTCTTTAAAGGTAGAACAAACAGACATCAGACCGCAGGCTTCCTAATAGGGCCTGCCACCTTTCGAGTAGCGCACCCTTTAGACAAAATGGCATTCTTGAGACATGATTATAGACATAGTAATGGACATTAGAACCTATATATTTATACTCGAAGAGACAACTTTGTCCTCTTTGTTCTTAAGTATATAGCGTGTCAAATTTCACAATTTAGTAGAAGTACTGTGCAACATAAGGAGAATGAGTAACATTAAAAATGTGGCTTCTGAAGTATGGTCTAAATTCGACCACTGCGCGACCCTTAGTAGAATTTTTTAATACCGGAACATACCTACCTTCTAAGAAAATAATTGAATTACTCCAGGCTTTGATAATTGAATCTAAAGGTTCCCTACAGATTTATTTTTCTTTTAACTACTTAACTGCCAGAAAACACACGTTTTCGAGTTAGTTTACTCCTATTTCACACGATAGTTTTAAGATCGACAACAACCATGAAATCTAAACCAGTTTACGAGCAATTCACAGCAAAATTGTCGTATTTAAAACTATCCATTGTAAGTAAAACACCTGACATTTTGCACAAGTTCTCTCATCACTTACCAAACGCAGGCGGATCTAAAAAACTAGCATGTAATTTCAATCCTCGTGGTAACGTTGGGCAGGTTGTCGATCGACATAATACTTGTTGTCGACCGTTTCGCTAAGTTTTCTCGAGCAACTAAAGCGCGACGAATTTATGTGCCGACTAGTGGTGTGACGAATTGAATGGTTCATGCCAATTTGTAGCTTTTTATGGTATCTGCGAGATTCTTTAGGAAATGAAATACTTAGATGCTTAGGTATGAGATCTCGTCCTGTTCCTGAGCGAAGGATTTTCTATCAGATAATTGTCATTCTTGCTATCAGTACGAAGACTTTTAATTTGTCAGATATAGTGATACTTTGTTATATTCAAATGATATTGGAATACAGTTCCGTAGATCATGACCTAGTTCATTTGGTCAATGACGCAGCGCACGAAAAGTGTATGCATTTGAACATTATTCGAATGTAAGTAAACCTTACTACTACCAGGATGGTTGACGGTAACATCGCCTGAAGGTAAGTAGCAATAAGGAAAGAAGTATACACACTCATGCTCCTTTTATTGCCAGCATCTTTTATTGAGCTCTAAACGTAATAAACTAAAGGGTTGTCAACACATTCAAAAGACAAATCACAGCTGGTGGAATTTGGGTGTGATACCTTTCTGTCCACTTCTTTTCAGTCTATATAATATATACGAGTATATACTGAAGTTGATGGTTTGTTCCGGCGTCATCCGATGACGTTTCATCCTACACTGTGCTTTTTCCTTTTTTTTTTTGGTACCTAGGAAAAATGCTTGATGCACTACCCGCCGGCTAGGGGACGGCACCGGCGGGGCGTGTGGGACTCACCAGCCGAGCGCTGGTAGACCCACTAAAAAACCTGGGGTGTTCACTCTCTCACCCAATGGGGGGGCCAGTTGGGAGTCTAAAAAGATTCATCCATAGCAGGACCCCCCGTGTTGGTGCCGGCCGGGTCGAACGGACCCGACCTCCTCTCGTCCCCGGGGGAGAGCAATTCACTGCTCTCCCCTTTCGACGTTAGAAGGCGCGCGGGAACACCGCGCGCGCCCTCTAACACTGTTTTTTTCCTTTTTTTTTTTTTTTTTTTTGATACCCAGGAAAAAATGCTTGATGCACTACCCGCCGGCTAGGGGACGGCACCGGCGGGGCGTGTGGGACTCACCAGCCTAGTGCTGGGATACCCACTAAAAAAACCTGGGGTGTTCCCTCTCCCACCCAATGGGGGGGGCCAGTTGGGAGTCTAAAAAGATTCATCCATAGCAGGCCCCCCCGTGTGGGTGCCGGCCGGGTCAATCGGACCCGACCTCCTCTCGTCCCCGGGGGAGAGCATTTCACCGCTCTCCCCTTTCGACGTTAGAAGGCGCGCGGGAACACCGCGCGCGCCCTCTGTGGGTTCTTACTCACGGGTGGCAGGGTCCCCTGAGGCCTTGCCACCCAGAACCCTTAGGTGGGGGGCAGGAGAGCGACATAAGCGCGTCTCCTGCGCCCCCTTCTCCGGCGGCGGATGTCCGGGGCGTAAGGATCTTCCTCACGCCCCCGCTCCGCCGCCTCATGCTGTTTTTTTTTCCTAACTCAACCTATTTACGTTCCTTACTCAACCGACAGCAATTATTTCATTTTTAATTCTTTACTCATCCTATAAGTATTCCATTTTTTTTTTTTTACTTGGGCAAATGCGCCTGATGCATACTCTCTCGCCACAAGGGGAGGCGAGAGGGTTATGTCCGGCTCTCCCGTACTTCGGGCCTACGGACCAAAATCTCGCGGTGTGCACGCCCGCTGCCTTGTATAGTGGATGGGCCACTGGCAAAAATTACTACCTCAGCGACCCACCCAGCAGTCTACAACTCCTCGGTGGCGCCCCGGCACTACATAGGGCGTCAGACCGACTCAATGATCCTATAAGTATTCCTAGCTCAACCGATAACGAAAATTACCTAAAATCTCTAAGGTTTAGCTTAACGGTCTGAACAAAAATACTGTTTTAGTAACCTATATCTATACTAATATTATAAAGAGGAAATATTTGCTTGACCGATTTTACAAAATTTTTACCATTAGGAAACTTTACTATAACATAGTCTATATTTTTGTAAAGTACCTACTGTTACTAACCTTTTCTTTTTACTTTTTCCGGTAATATTTGTAAGTAACGCATTTCGGTTGAATAAAGAAACTTTATTAAAATATGTAATGTAATCGGACCAGTTAGGCATTCTAGTTTAGGATTAGTAAAGAAATAGGATGAGACGTCATAGGATGAATATGGAACAACCCAAGTTGACATCTTTACTATGCATTCAATTAATGACCGTTAGTTAATGTTAAGTAGGTATATTTTAGTACGCTTTGTTATATCTTGATGTTGACCAATATTTTTTATGGTGAAGCTCAACCTTCTATAGGTTAATGTTTAACAAACAAACCGTTTTGATTATGGTCACGAAATAATCATTAGCTGTGCGGAAGGATAGGAAAGTTAATGGTTTAGGAGAACGCAATGCCGTCAGTGACTAGTATAATAAATATATCTACATATTATTGTTAGCAGCTTTATATGTAGCAGAGATAACCTTGACAGTGACTATTGGACTGCCACGGAGATATTTCGAGATCGTTTCCTAGGTCGGTGAAGAAAACATCGTGCGAAAACCTACATGTCTAAAAGTTCGCCACAATGCTCTCAAAGACATGTGAAGTCGTATTGGGCCAGCATGGTTGGCTATGGCCTAAACCGTTTAAAACTGAGAAGAGGTCATTGCACAGCAATGGGTCAGTCTAACAAAACTATTATAATTATACAAGATGTGCCCGCGGTTTATGATTACTGCACCGCTCCCGCACCTTCCTCGATAGATAAGCTATCCAACAATTAAAAAAAAATTCAATTCGGACCAGTAGTTCCTGTATTTAGCGCGTTCAAGCAAACAAACAAACAAACTATTCAGCTTTATAATATTAGTATAGATATAGATTTACGCCTCGAAATGGTAGACAGGGTGTACAAAGTAAAGTGTTACAGGACGAAGACATATTGGTGGCTCAGTAGTACTGAATGCGACGACTTTGCATTAGATTTCGGGTTCGATTTCCACGTTGAGCAGTTCAGTAGCAGTATAAATGAACCATTTAAAGGAATAGGATCGCCTCCTGGGACCAAACAACTTTAACTGACAATGGCGAAATGTGGATGTAAGGTATCTCTCCCAACCCCTTCTAGGATATAGGCATGAGACTACGAGTATATAGGTATGTATATATGTAGTCGCATACTTTATGGTCTCTGCACCGCCAAAATGTTGACTGGTAGATAATGCCTAATGTCATTAAGTCCGCCTATGAACATTTTATTTGCATTGTGTCTCTTCTCCTTAGCCTTTATTATTCTTAAGTCACTTGGGGTTCGGCTTTTCTAGTCTAACCGGATTTGACTGGATATCAGTTTTAACACGGAGCGGCTGCCACCTGACCTCAGCAATCCGAAGGCTAACGATACCCTTAGGCTAGACCAGTGTCAGGATATTATAGGGCACTGACTTCCCAATAACGACTGCCATAGATGTTCATGGCAGCCGGGACCGTAGGCGTAACGTGCTCTCCGAGGCACGGAACAGGCGATAATTGTAATAATAATAATAATAATAATAATATTTATTGCCATTAAAATTACAAATAATACAGAACAGGTTCTAAAATTCAAGAATTGTTTACATTGTTAAAATTTTCTGAATCATTTAAATAAAAAAAAAAAAAAAAAAAAAAACAGTACAATTATAATTCAACGGTAAGATTAATTAATAACATCATAAAAGACTAATATGGAAAATAAGGTAAATAGGGCAATCATTCTTAACTATATAATACTTTTAAAGAGATCTTCTGTTTGGAGGTAAGTCAACGTTAATAACGTCTTGGTTAGTTTTAACTTGGCCTCACGATGAGACAGTAAATAAATTTTACAAATATTATTAATTTTGTTATATAAATAAGGCTTAAGATATGCACTAAACTTTTTGGCAAACGTTGTTTTCATTGGTGGAATTGGGAGGCTAAATACGCGTTTCTTGATCATGTCTTTATAGTTTTCTGCATTTAATACCTCTTTATGGCATAGGAGAATAATTTTGCTTAGAAACAGTCGTCTGACACTAAGGACCTGAGCGTCATTGAAGAGTTCAACGGTTGGGTATCGGAAGGTCTTTCTCAACATCGTTTTAAGCACTGCACGTTGGGCCCTTTCTAGAGTAATTATGTAGGAGGTGGTAATACCACCCCAAGCCAAGATGCAGTACTGTAAAATCGATTGGCCTAGTGTAAAGTAAACAGTCTGCAACAAGCTTGTTGGAGCCACGTCGCGTAATTGTTTCATAACGTAAATGAGCTTTCTAATTCTAGCAGACGTGGCCACAACATGCTCCTTAAAGGAGAGTTTTTCATCTATTATAACCCCTAAGTACTTAACGCTTGTAACTCGCTTTAGTGAATTACAGCAGCATCTTAAAGTATTGCACGTATGAACGACCAGTTTTAGATATGGTGGAGGAGCAGTAGTAGCGGTCTTATGAAAGCATATGAAAGTGGATTTTGTTAAATTTAACGTTAGAAGGTTGGCTTCTAACCATTTCCATATCTGAAAAAGTCCTTGTTGAGCAGTCTGTAACACCTTATCCCAAGACTTATCGTGGAACAGAATCACAGTGTCGTCGGCATAGTTAATTATTTCTGCATTTTGTTGGCATTTCAGGGATATGTCATTAATATAAGTAAGAAAGAGCGTGGGGCCCAAAATACTACCCTGAGGAACGCCATAAACTACTTCACGTTCTGTACTGATGATAGAAACCACTTTAAGACATTGTCTCCTGCCGGTAAGATAGCTACGAAACCAATCTAGACAGATTCCTCTGATCCCAATACCCTCAAGCTTTCGTAAGAGAATCGGTATTGAGACGGTATCAAAAGCTTTCGCCAAGTCAAGGAAGACACCCAAACACGCTGATCCCTCGTCTAGGTGTTTAGAGATAATATTAGTTAGTAATGAAACAGCGTGTTCGGTGGATTTTCCTTGACGAAAACCGAATTGTTGATTTGATAATAATTTGTTGGATTCTAGGAAATCAACTAGTTGTTTATTAATGATCTTCTCTAACAATTTTGAAAAACTGCTTAGCAAAGAAATGGGCCTGTAGTTATTGGGATCATTGGTAGCTCCACTTTTGTGGATAGGCGTCACCGCAGCGACTTTCCACTTATCCGGAAAGGTTCCGCTAGTCATACTTTGATTAAAAATGTGGGTGAGGGGTAGTTTTATATAACTGTTTGCAAATTTTATGAAGCGATTGGTAATTCCGTTGGTTATTGTCAATCAATACGCACATAATTTCGAAAAGTCATATAACTTTCGAAAATCAGAGGTGCGCGACGTGGGTTCGAACCTGAGACCTTCTGCATTGCAGTCTGTTGGTCTCCCCACTGAGCTACATTGTTACATAGCTGCATTGTGTACAAAGTCTAATTAAAACTAAAGGTATGTAAGTACCTTCTTAAAAATGCCCATCGATTTTTCAACACAGTTACCCCTTAAAATCTTTCCATCTAAATGAAAACCTCCTTGTAAATCTGAAATACATATCTACGTATATTATATGTTGTCTGTTTATCTTTCGTTCAAAGTATTCTGAGGGTAGTGCCGCGGACTTGTTATTGCAAATTATATTTTTTTACTCTCAAGGGGAGGATATTTGTACGAATCCCTAATAGAAACGAAACATTGGAAAAGGAATCTGTATAACTTAACTCTTAGCAAGCAATAATGCACCTTATTGTGTTACAAATAGAGGTTATAGATGGTTAAGTTAATGGTATTTTGAAATCTCAAACTTTGATTGTGACAGGTTTATTTTTAATTTGCGTTTCTTTTTTTCTCTTGTTGCTTTTCGTCTGTTTTCTTTCGTCTGCGGTGGTTGTTTAAATCAATTTTATATATAATATAACCTAGTATTTAGCTAGTAATTCAATCGCAACTTCGATTCGATTGAACACACTGAGGTCTCGAGTTGAATCCCGAGTCAGGCATCTTGAATTTTTTGAAGGTACTTTCGTATTAAATAGTTAATTACAGCGTTCTTTAACGGCGAAGGAAAACATCGCGAGGAAACCTGCATTCTGAGACTTTTACATGTTGTACAATGTCCTCAAGGATATGTGAAGTCTGCTAATCCGCATCTGGGCCAGCGTAGTGGACTATGGCCTAACCCTTGTCAAACTGAGAAGAGGCCCGTGCCTAGCAGTGGGATAGTTTATATAGAGGACTGATATTGTATTGTATTAAGTCAGAGTCAAGAGTAATAGGATGGTCCTGCCCTTAATACCAGCCTTTAGGCCTTTGTCCTTTGATAATTGATGATTTTAATGGTCTTATGATATGATAGACTTTTACCCGCGGCTTGGCTCGCGTCAAAGCAAGGTGTAATAGTACTTTTTTATATTAAAATATTGCCTATGTTACTCGGTGATAATATAGATTTATAGGTTGAGTAGTTTTTGACTTAAATCTTTACAAACAAACAAGAAATCTAATCATTCATCTTTATAATAGTATAGATAAGACAATTAAATCTAAAAAAAGAAAATTGAAAAATGCAGTTACTTAATTAATAAAATCTTAACACCGAGTAGAAACTACCTATATGACAAATTTAGCAGTACTGGCATGAACCTGTCAGCGTCAGTAACGAATCGGAACATGAAATTTGTGAACGTCACTCATTTTCCTATATTTTTGTTAAGTTTTGATCCCACAAAAGGAAGACATAAATTTTGAGCCTTCAATGTTGCACTAGAGTGATGTCGAGCTTCAGTGATTCGCACTAGCGTGCATTTGAACTACTTATAGTGACTCGCAGTACAGTTCTCTCGCACTTGTTAAGAGGAAACACAAGGGCCGTTTTTCCATACAAACGTAGTCCCCTGTTTCCTCCCTGGATAATGGCAGTAGAGCAACAATTCTTATTCCAAAACATATAGGTATGGCCTCATATTATATACTATATTTTCCATTTTTTCATAAATTATATATTACAAGAGATCCTCAAAAACCTGAAAAATTGGCCAGATTTTCCACTGTGTTCAAACATTCAGAAAACAAATTTGACTAGATTATATAAAAAAGACAAACAAAGGAACACGGCCAAAGCCTATCTTTAATTTTTTTATGAAAAAAGTAGTTAAATCGGTCTAGTTTTGGAGAAGGAATCAGAGGACTATGAAACGTTGATTTTGTGCACTTTTTATAGGTATTTTCGGTCCAAGCTGCAGTTGTCTCTATCGCGCTCTGCGGGCACTGCGCGACAGCAATAGATTTTACAAATACCTATTTTCAATTATCTTGCCCTTAGTGTTTCCGAAATCACCTCGCCGCTGCCACTGCGCTGAGTGTTGTTGGTTTCTTCTTAATAGCACTTCATATTGTCGCACTCACATAGTTGCACTCCATAATTAAATATGGTAGATAATATATATACTAAAGAACGTAGGTACTTCTCAGTCAATTTACATGATTTTCTGACAGTGGGAATTAATGGAGCTGCAATTAAATACAAGAAATGTACATAGCACCGGCCTAGTAGGCTGGTATTTGATTTAACAGAGGACTTAATTCCAGCCTAGTGGTATAATTCAGGGGTGTCACAAACTTAAAGTAAGGACGAAAAGGATGACAAAATGTTATGAAATAATACCAGGCCTCCAAACTGGTTCCTTAGGCATTGAAATTAAACTACTATATACGGATTTTATCGCGTTGTTTATTTATCACTGTATTACAAAATTTTGAAAATATTACACTACTACTACTATTGATTTTATTTTACTAATTTATAAGCTAATGAAATTATTTAAACTATTAAATCTATTTATTTTTGGTTTACACTTTCCCCGAAGTTTCGGTTGCTTTTCAGCAGCCATGGTCACGGGGAGACGAAACTTCGGGGAAAGTGTAAACCAAAAATAAATAGATTTAATAGTTTAAATAATTTCATTAGCTTATAAATTAGTAAAATAAAATCAATAGTAGTAGTAGTGTAATATTTTCAAAATTTTGTAATACAGTGATAAATAAACAACGCGATAAAATCCGTATATAGTAGTTTAATTTCAATGAATAACATTCGCGTAAACAGAAGACAATATTATGGTTCCTTAGGCGTTCTGAAACCGGGTGGATAAAGGGCAAAACATTTTTCAAGCCAATACAATGCCAATGCATCAACAACTAGCTGAATAAATATGGGTTCAAAACAGTATCTTTTTGTAATAAATGATTTACTCTTTAAAAATGCAACTCCCGCACTAGGAGTAATTTCTGTATCGTGGAGGACTTTATAAACATTAACAACGGACACAAGGTACATCTAGACTAGGAAGGTTTTGTGGATCACACAAATTTTGTCCCGAGTGGGATTCGAACCCGCAACACACGGGGCAGTAGCAGCGGCGAGGCGACCGCTTAAATCACTACACCATCGGTGCAGTCAAATACAAATATAAAGTGGTGGCGTCTGAATAAAAAAATACCTAATTATTGATTAATTTGTTAATCTACTTACCATCAAAACAACACAACAACATATTAAAATGAGAAGAATCCTATCTAAAAATTACCACTAGGCATAACACTGACTGGTAGGAAGAATGTATCTAATGCCATCGTTTCGTGTACCTAATGTACACGAAACGATGGCATTAGATACAGCCTTTCTGAGATTGTCATATTTAAAATGTAATCCTGATTTTATATCATTATTAACCGGTATTAGTAGCCGGTTTACGTTACAATCTTAATAAATAACCTGTTGATTAAAAATATAGCAATTCATATTAAGCGACAGTTAAAATGCTATGAATTTTTAAGATAAATATGTAGTAAAATCCAGCTTTTATTCAAGAAATTCACCATTTTCTCCGATACTCTTTTACTAACTGAAAACATGGGTATGTATACTAAAGAACTCCTGAACCACATGAAAAACCGTGGTAGATTAATTTAGAGTATATTATAAATAAGATTTTACACAAGAACCCTTTCAATTGGGCCGTTACAGATTTTATAGCATATTTACAAAATAATGTTGAAATTCTTATATTATATATGTATTAATGAATAATGTGTATTAAGTACACTAATATTTGCAAAGACGTTTTACTAGGGAAGCCACTGAATTACCACGCGGACGTCTCTATATTCCCACAAAAAATTACAGCTTATTTAATAATATCAACTCTGCTTATAAACTGTTTCACTACCTCCCAAGTCTGAAAAGGCCATAATCCACCACGTTGGCCGAATGCATGTCTGCAGACTTCACACATCTTTGAGAACATTACGTAGGACTCAGACATGCAGGTTTCATCCCGATTTTTTTCTTTGTCGTTAAAGCGAAAGATAATTAACCATTTAAAACGCACATAATTTCGAAAAGCCAGAAACCCCTGCGTGACAGTCTAACGGTCTAAATACAGGCTATCTCTACTCAGTCAACTAAAATTATGAGTAAAAGGTATATAAAAAAATGTTGAATAGAACAGCGCCGGGCGGTCTCGTCCGTCTGTTAAAAGTCCTAAACATTAACCATAATGAAAACTGAAAGTAAGCTTAAATAAGAACCACTCTCTTGCCCGCGGCGTAATTTTGCGTTTAGGTATCGTTTGTTGCCGATCGTCTAGTTTGTAGTTCGAAGCCCGAGTTCGATAGTATTGTCGTTTGTTCCTATTAGGAAATTCTCTATAGTAACACATAATCTTAAGCCATCTATTACAAACATAAAACTCAAAACAACGTGAAATGCGGTTAGGTATATCTCTGCCTTATATTTTAAGGATACACCGTGAGTCTCGTGCATTGAGAGCCTATGCCTAGCCTCATACATATGTATTAGATAATTTACCAGGTATAGATACTTCTATATCATCAAAATAGGATGTTCAAATACCTATGACCTTCTTTCTCTACATGTTATGTATGTCCAAACAAAGGCCTTTCGGTAATTATTCGCCGAAAAAGGTTGAGGTAATTTTTAACAGAACCGAAACACGGCACAAAAGCATGTTACAGCGCAGCGAGCGTGTAGGTGTAGTTCACAAATTTCAACAAAGCTCCCTCTGACAGCAATTCCGTTTTAGAGCTTTAATCCCGACTCTAGTACGAATAAAAGGCATATTTCGTTTGCCGACGCTCGCAAAATTGTCATCGCAAATAGCTTTTGCCTTGGGCGTAAGAACTCCACAAATCCAAAAGTGAATAACTCTACGAATTCTCCGTTCAATTCCAAACTTTAATTCCAAGTTCTAGAGTAGAAAGTTCCATTTTCAACAATTCCCTCGAGTATTGTAACAATGAAAATGCCAGCATTGCACACGTAAATACAATTCGTCGGTACCTTTCAACCGTTTAGGCTTAACGGCTTTAGGAATAAGGTCGACAGTCCCTTGAAAGGGAAATCTGAACTTGAAAATCGTCGCCTGCCTGACGCTCGATATCAAATAAACATTATTATGAATGCAGAACGCCCGAAGCGACGTCTCATGTTTGAACAAAACTCAACTCTAATACTCTTAAATAAAGTTGTTAATTGAAAGATAATTCCTTATTGCTAGGATTTTCGCCGGGGGAAGTGAAAGGGATGGTTGGATGGGTGTATTGATGGGTGTGAAAGGGAGAGCGATATAGCTCGGAGCACTGTGATTGGTCAGGAAGGCCGCAGGCTGTGAACAGTAGCCCGCCCTATGTCTACTGTAAATGATGACGCAGCTGCCACAAAAAGACGTAACTAGAGTAGCAACTATTATTTTTTGTTTTCTTTTTTGTCTAGTGTGAATGATATGGGCTATTTGTAGCCATGTTAGATCCTGAATAAAAATAACGTCCATTGTAGTATATTACTCGTAATGTAAATTAATGCATCAGTGAAAATATAGGGTGTGAAAGTTCAAAATGGCGTTGAAGAATAATGTATGATTTGTACGAGTTTTATAGATGTTTTTTATAACAACTAGCTATATAATAAAATCAAATAAAATTTAAAAATTAAGCTGTTGTTAGAAAAGCGACTATTATCGAATATAACAAAATAGCAGGTGGTATTTTCAACGTTGCACATTAAAGCAGCTGCGCTTATAGCAATACCTTTGTTTGTTTTTTATTATATTATTACCATTGTGCCAAAAATAAAATACTTGATAATCTTAGAAAGTACAGTTACGCGGTGGTTTTCTTGTGTCCTCGCCGGCGGCGTCACCGAGGGCTCATCGCTCGGGGCGGGGCGCGCACACACGCAAAACTCACCCTCAGACCCCGTACACACGAGGAAAACTTACCTACGTATACACAATCCAAGATGGGGAAACTTATCTATGTGTGTGTTAGTCCCACTCACACATTCACAATCCAAGAAATTTTCCACAAACAATATACACACCACACTCACACGTAGACAATTAAAAAAAGAACTTCGTCATCCTTTTATATGTATACAGGAAAACATCGCAGTGTGTGCGCTTTTTATACAAAAGTTTTGGAACAAACCTACGTATATTTTTACGCACACATCAACAATTTTTTTCTTTTTATATGCTGCCTATATTTTCAGTTCGTGTATTCTTCAGACAACTCCCAGAATATATACATACATACAGGTATATAACGAGATTGAACGAAGTATAATAGGATACTTTTTTGCTTAATTATTAAGAAATAACAAAAGAGCAATATTTTGGTTTAATCTCCGAAATATAATTCTGAGGTAAACCTCGAATACTCTTGATAAAAATACTTTTCTATTTGATTAAGCACATTTTGTTTTCATTCGTTCAGAATAAGTCTTTGGTAACCATAGAATTTAAGCTATTTGAGATTAAAGAGCTTATTACTGTTTTAAAATTATATTATAGTTATATTTTGGTACAATTTATCGTTTAGTCATGGAAATTTGGCAATCTTGTATTGCCGTCTGTCGACAACGTATGAATTAGAGCGAGTAGGGAACTGAAATATGGTTAGATTTCAGTGAGATAATCTTATATTAGGGATTATAGTAGGGCTAAGTAATGTCTGTCGGACCCCAAAATGGACATCATAGAAAATGTCTGAGAAAAGCAGTCGCAATCTTAATTATAGAATCCGTAGGATCTGCACTATGATGCTTGTATTTAAAATAATATTACAAGAAATTGATTTGTCCTCGAAAATGAATGGTTGCATTAAATAGTCATTATTTATAAAATCTAGTAAGTAATACCTACTTATATAATAATAGTAATAATAATAGTAAGTAGGTATTGGTTCCGTTGCACGATACTACCTGTGTTATTGTGGATGTAAACTGTCTGTAATCCGCAAATAGTTATTCCGAATCTGGGTATTATTTATGATAGCTGTTCGAATGATTGTAATTTTGTCTGTGTTACAGGAATCAAACGTAACGCGGAAGTCATCTTTTTCAACAAGAAATTTAAAGACAATATTGTAGCTACTGTTCGCTGCTTTGCTCGCATAGTATGTCATTAAAGCATTACCGATCTTATAAATATATTTATTAACTTGACATCCAGTAGTTATTACATTAATGCTTATGCTAACAAAAGAAATACTAACACTTAATGTATAATTTTTAAGGTGTCACATCATGCACCATTTAAGTATATTGACGGTAGCATTTAATCACTAAGACAATGCATTAATTGAAACATAAATAAACTTAAAATATAAAAAAGCTCACAAAAATATGTAAAATCTTACATACATACATAATTACATAGATTCACGCCTGTTTTCCAGAGGGGTAGGCAGAGACTACGGATTTCCATTTGCTACGATCCTGACACGCTTCTCTGGCTTCATTCACTTTCATAACATTCCTCATACACGCTCGCCGGTTTAAGGTGCTCATAACCTGGCCTTTATCCAGAACGTCTTCGATCTGATCAAGAAACGTTACATAAAATCTTACATAAACAGAGATATATAAATATTGACAGACGTTACATATCTATGTATATTTAACTCAATTCAGTAGTTCTGAAAATATCTTCCTACATTAAAAAGCAGTCAGCATGTTTACCTGCAATGTGGGTAGGCAGAGAGAGTACAGTTCTGTTTACCCGCATATCACCATCTATGATTTAGTTCCCCTGTAATAGAAGGTGATCTGTCGTCTACTCGATATATTGCCGGCCTCCAGCTGCTGCTGAGAACGACACATTAACTTCTCAAACAACGCTAGGAGGTCGGGCGTCCGAGTTTAACCAAAGTATTTAAACGTGAATTTTGTTATGATTATCTACTTTTGTTTGAATAACATTTTGTATTTTCGTATTTTTGATAACCGGATTAGTTGAGTGGTTAACACTTTGCTCGATCCGGGAATCGATTCCGTAAACTCACTATCTCACGTAAACATAAGCATGATCTTTTGCTACAGGACAAACAAGATATTAATACATAAAGTACGACCATAATAAATACTTCCCTACTTTTAAATACAATTGAATCCAAGCATACAATAATTATACTTCACGAATAAAACCCGTATTCCACATTCACAATTGCGCGTCTCATAAACGTGCACAGACTACAGTTTTAACCAGCTCAAAATGAGAGCCATTTTGTAAATACAGCACAATATTTCGGTGTATTTCGTTATAAAATCATATTATCGCACAATACACTGTGTGTGTACTTATATTGCATTTGTTCAGCTCGACGCTCCGTTAGTTTCAGTCGGGACGCGCTGAAACGCGGCCATTTTCGCGACACTCACGCCATCTCTTATATTATATAAACAAACTTTTATTATTGCTTTTTAATGTTTTAGTGTTAGTAATTGACAGTTGCGACGTTCTTTATTTGCGGGAACTGTGTGTGACTTTGGAAACTGTTTTAATGATTTAAAAAGGTGTTGTGTGTATATGTGTTGTATAATGATGAAAAAACAAACTTATTTTTATGAATAGAAGACGCATGTAGAAATTGCGTCGGTTATTACATAAATTTGAAAAGTGAGTACCAACTAATGTGATAAATAACATTGCTATAACAGGGAAATAAGTTTTTATTAGACTGTTATACGATTCATTTTGGTAACTTATTTAGTTCTAAAGAAGTTGTTCATTTGAAACTTATAGAAAATTACAGATATTGTAAACCTTAAATCGGCGTAAATTGGGTGTAACTATAACATTGTACTTGATAACTGTTATCTGAATGAGTTTGAAATATGAGAAGTGAAATCTGTGTATATCTCAATAGATTTTGATAATAGTGGGTAGTTTCATACACACTTGGCCAGCCGTATTCAGACCTCGCGTAAATAGCCTATAACTGGCTACCGAGGACCGTCCTAGGGATCGTGCGAAGCACGCTTTTAAGATATTAACACATTGATATCACACCTTCATGCTTAAGGATCGAGATAAGCCAAGCAATTATATGGCGTAGTTATAGTAAATAAGGTGGTGGAATCTTTTTTACTCGTAGGACATTTTTTTTTAATTTGCGTGTCTTTTCTTACCAAATTTTGTTGAAGGCGTACTCATGCTAACTTTAATTAAATGAACTTTTCTGGATTAATATTTGTAATAAAGTAAGCCAAACTGTAGAGCTTGTATGAAATACCACCACTGTGAGATCAGTCTTACTGTATAATTACAAATAGACCATAAATAAAAAGAGAATAATTAATGCAGAGTAACTAGAACAGATTATTTAAGTTCTATCTATATCTATACTAATTTCATAACGAGGAATTATTTAAAATTTGTTTGTTTGTTTGTAAGAGTTTAACTCAAAAACTATTCAACCGATTCAAAAAATTCTTCTACCATAAGATATTATCACCGAGTAGAAAAGTATAGGATATATATATATATATATACTTTTGCGCGAGCGAAGCCGCGAGGAAAAGCTAGTAATCTATAAAGCTGTTGTTTATAAAGTAACGATTCTATTTTATCCACAACTGAACAGTTAAAAAGGTAGTACTTACTAGTATTTTCTTAAGTCTGTACTATCTCGAACAAAAATACCTTTTGCCTTAGATGAACCGTTTGTTGAGACAATTTACAAGTCATACACCATGGCTATGAACTAAATAAGCGGGTCATAAGCGTCATTTAATGCAGGCCCGTAGGACACAGTTAGTTAATGCTAGATCAAAGGTCTTAGTGTGTAACAAAGCATAGCCAAACGGGTAATACCTATTATAAAAGTTTGTACATCCACTTTACGATATATGTATATCGTACTACCTTAAGTCACCAGTAAGTCTAAGAATATTAACTTTATAAGTTGTTATAACTTGGTATATCCTCAAATATAATATCGCCTCGATGGCGTAGTGGTTAGTGTAACCGACTGCCACGCCTGAGGTCGCGGGTTCGATTCCTGTACAAGTCAAGCATTTGTGTGCATGAACATGGAATGTTTATCTTGGTCTGGGTGTTTCTATGTATAATATGTAACTATTTACAAAAAAAATTATATATGTATGTTTATCCATTGTCTAGTACCCATAGTACAAGCTCTGCTTAGTTTGGGCTAGATGGTGTTGTGTGTATGTGGTAGAATATTACCTATATTATTAATATTATTATTACTCAAGTTAGATTCAAGATGCATAACTCCAAAATTATCTGTATAATTTTCTTTCATATTCATACGTAAGTAAACGAATATATACTTCTATAATATATTTAATTCTCTCAATAATCATAAATAAATGATCACATAATCAAACAAGGCGTCCGCGAAGTTTTAATTCCCTAAAAATAATAAGTAAAGCCAAAAGGTAATCATCGTCTGTAATCTTGTTACCCAAATGTTTGTCGAAAATAAAGAAGTATAATTATTTAAGAAATTCAGAGGTACAAAGCCTCCCTCGGCGGTGAAAGGGAGGGGTTCTATTGTAATTATTTTTCTTGAAAACTTTCCCTTTAGGAAATGTCGGAAGAAAAAAATTGTTAGAATGGTGTGGACATGTTTTTTGAAGCAGTCCCTTTTGTTTAAATCAAAGTCAGTTCCGTTACCAAGGGATTTTCAGGCTTTTAATAATGGAATTTTATTTTAAGTTGGTAGTGTTTTTAGTTGGTAAGACTTTCGTTGTGCGTAATGGAAGAGTTTGATTAACACCGATATGTATTCCACGAGTAGCCTTTTGCCTTACGATTACGTATACTCTATAGTAATGTCTTATGTTTACGCTTCAGCTTGCTTTGTCGTATGTGCTAGCTACTTGCGTGCTTCTACCCAACGCGTTGGATACAATCCTTCAAAGATATACAAGCAAGGTGCAACGTAATAAGCAAACATTTCTGCAACTAGCGTTATAGTCAGCTACAACGCTCGTATGATCAGGCAAATTATAATCCAGTAATCGCAGAAGCAGTATATTTACATAAGCAGGACATTCCAGCTTGACTGACTAAAATGCTGGGTTTAGAATAATATATATTTTGCAAGCTTCTCTCGAGAACAGTACTGTTTTTCTGGATGAACCCTATGTTCTTGTCTGTACCCTTGACAACGTGTACCTATGCGAAATGTCGTGATGATCGGTCGCATAGATAAGGAGTAAAAAAGTAACAAACAAACTAACTCACATGCGCAATTTTGTAATATAAGTTAGGATTAGGTAACGATCTTATGTTCAATCTAGCACTAACGTACTTTGATGAGCTTTGGTAAGTCCATCCTCGTCATGCAATTGAAATTGAAGAATAAATGATTGGGATGGCTTTCACTACTTAAACCGTTAAAAACGTAGAGTTTGAATTATTCTTATTTTAAAACCCAAGACACACCACTATAGCTAGTAAAACAGCTGGCTTAATAAAAGTTTAGCGTTACCGTATTTTTTTTGTTTAACAAAATTTCGACACACGAAGGAAATTTCGGTAAACTCATATTATAACCAATGTAATAAAGAAAATATTTATTATTTATACAAGTAAACGAAATAAAAATTATCATAGATACAAATATACCTCAAAATAATACACGAACATCCTTTTAATATGGACGTTAACAAGGCCCTTGTTAGAAAGTTTGAGTAACAAATACGAGCGGTATATATGTATATCTCAGTTCCCTCCTCTTTCGTGAGGAGAGAGGGCGGAGGGAGAGCTCGCTTGTAAGTTCTAAAGACATCTGGCCATCTGTTAAAAGTATTGCGTCTTGTTAGAATGTTTAATTCTCGAATGTTCTGGTTGTTTCTAAGAAGGTTCGTAGGTGAGCTAAAGATGGCCTTAAAGGTCAGCAATGTTTAATGTTTTGACAAATTTATGTACAGGATGAAATAAAACCTTAGATAGATTTTCTTGGTAATGAGATATTTCTCCGAAAGAAAACATAGCTTATTTACTTACGTAAGGACTTGTTCGTTAACATATTTTTTATAAATCGATTACCCTCATTTTGGAAAATTCCTGAAGCAAGAAAAATTTCTATAACATCAAGATGTTATCTACACATTGTTGTTTCGAGTCTGGACGTGAAATCTGGATCGCATAGTTTATTGTCATGTGAGGGATCGAACCCAAACACTTGTCACAGTGCCAATAGCAAGGCGGCTTCTTAATCCAGTACGCTATCCGTAATGTGCAATTGACTATGTAAAAGTATCATTTACTATAAGTGTAAGAGCGCTCCGTAGCCAACTATTTAGTGTTGAGCTGATTCAACAAGCTTAACTGGGAAAGTATCACGCTCTAAAAATTGGCATAAGTGTATTAATACTTCGGTATCACATCAAAAGTTTCGGAGCATAACCCAATTCTTCTATTCCATATTTTATCCAGGGTCGCTAAAGCGAGTGTTGGTCCTGATATTGTGAGCGATCAAAGGCGACGGTAACCACTCATCATCACTATATTTACGTATTTTTAAGAGCTACGTAACTAAGGTTTATTTACGTCACCTAAAACTTTTGAACATAAACATCTAAAGTAGAACAGTATAGCAAGCTGGTATAAAGTGTGATAATATAAAGTGTGTGTGTGTGCGTGTATAAAACAGTACAACATACATGTGTGCGTGTAAGGCTGATGACATATCTGGCGCTGGATCCTAACGGATGGCAGGTGAGTGACACTTTTATATCATTAACTGGAGACCCGCCCCGGCTTCGCACGGATAGTACAAAACCTTAACAAATTATACACCTAAACCTTCCTCATGAATCATTCTGTCTATTGGTGTAAACCGCATGAATATCCGTTCAGTAGTTTTTGAGTTGATCGCGAACAGACAGACAGGCGCGGTGAGGAACTTTTTATGAAACATTTAGTAGGTAATTAATTTCTTAGGTTCTAACGAGGTGTGGTATAAAATCACAGTTATACCATACAATTAATCATCACTCACTTATAATAATTTGTGATCGAAGTTTAGCACTTTTATTTTAGTTTATATCATTCCATTTTCAATGTATGTAGCAACACTGATTAGTGATTACGCTACAAAGTAATTATTATTTTTAACTCGGATTTCATTTCATTTTTATAAAGCGGCTTATGATATAATGATGTTACACTGATTAATTACCAAAACAGATTACATGAACTTAAGATAAACAATTGCGCGGGGCTACTAAAAAGAGAACATGAACGCCATGATATAAAAATATCCTTATAATTGAAATTAAACTACTATATACGGATTTTATCGCGTTGTTTATTTATCACTGTCTTACAAAATTTTGAAAATATTACACTACTACTACTATTGATTTTATTTGACTAATTTATAAGCTAATAAAATTATTTAAACTATTAAATCTATTTATTTTTGGTTTACACTTTCCCCGACGTTTCGGTTGCTTTTCAGCAGCCATGGTCACGGGGAGTCTCCCCGTGTAATAAATAGATTTAATAGTTTAAATAATTTTATTAGCTTATAAATTAGTCAAATAAAATCAATAGTAGTAGTGTAATATTTTCAAAATTATGTAATACAATGATAAATAAACAACGCGATAAAATCCGTATATAGTAGTTTAATTTCAATGAATAACATTCGCGTAAACAGAAGACAATATTATGTATATCCTTATAATGCAAAAATCCTTTGAAGAAAACAGAAACGCCTTGTGATATGTATTTCCTTATAACACAACAATCCTTACCCAGTTCGGGAACCAAATATCGGGGCTCTATATCTGTAGTATGTAAACACCTGTGGGCTAAGAAACAAGCCTCCGTACAAATTACTTTATAACACTACTTAGGTTAAAATATTTACAACTTCAACATTATCTAAAACTGAATAAGTTACCACACATAGCGCTTTTACCCGTAAAATCGCATTTTCCCGCTGAAAACCTTATTTTCTTTAGTGGAAGTGACCAAGCAAACTAAATAGTGGCGCCACCTGGCCGCTCAGGAAGTGGGCTTTATTGGCGGAAATGGACCGGCAGGCCGGATATAGCAATTTACGAAGCTGTCGGGCCTCGTTTTGTGAAGGAAACAGGCTTTATTTGCAGTTCGTTGTCTGATTTAGAAGCTTAAGATATTGTGGAGTTAAGAATTTAAAGTATTTGCTTGTTGCTTTTGGCGGTTTGTGGTGCTTTGGAGCGCTTTGTTATTGAGAAAGGTAAATTACGATATTAAAAATACTTTGTAATGTATAGTAATGTATCTAATATGCATATAAAAAAGAAGTAATAGCCTAGTGGTCGGCCAACGGTCTCCCGTTGCACTGCCACGCAGAGGTCTCGAGTTCGATCCCAAGGCGTGCATCTCTGTCTTTTCGAAAATATGTGCGTATTAAATAATTAATTATTATCGCTCGCTTTAACGGAGAAGGAAAACGTCGTGAGAAAACCTGCATAGAGTTCTCCATAATGTTCTCTAAGATATGTATACAACTTAATGTGTAAAATATGTTGAGATTGACTCACAGACAGCGCTGTACTAAACCTTTGTGGTTTTTAGTTGCTGTTATTATATAATAATTTTGTACTTTTTTGTAAACGATAAATAAAAAAATAAAAAAAAAAAAAAATTTAAGTCTGCCAACCCGCATTGGGCCAGCGTGGTGGACTATGGCCTGACCCTTCACACAATGAGAAGAGGCCTGTGTCCAGCAGTGGGACAGTTTTAAACAGGGCTGATATTATGTATAGTATCGCCTTTAGTATATCGCGTAGCGTTTCAAATCTGATAGTAGGGATAGTTGACAAAAATCAGAAAATACACAATACAGAATGTGACGTAACCGCTTTTTAAATGCAGCTGTTCGAGGGAGATAACGTGATGTCCCCACTATACTACATTACTCTTGCTTCAAACATATCAAAAAATATATGTGCTCCCTTATTTTGCAACCCATTTTGATAAGTACTGTTTTTTCAAAACGATTTCATTCTATTGCTATATAATCATATGTGAAAAGTAATATATAATCGAATAGGTAACTACCCTATTTACTTACTGTGATTGAACTACTTTACACGAATTTAAGTTACGTAGGAAGTGTGTATAAATTAAGTAAAGTAATTTTACCATCGTAATTTTGTCATACAAAAGGCAGTGCCTTTTGCCTTGCCCTCTCATTGATCTTATAGGACAAGTTTGTGTTTATCCCGGGTTTGAAGCCCGATTGTACGAAATGGGCAGTATCACCAAAATTTAGAAATGTTTCCATTATTACGTGAACATGAATCTAGATTTTGTCAATCAATTTCTATCCCTCATAAACAGTAGGTACTAACTTTGTACTATCTCCTGAAACATGATAATCGGTTGAGTAAATTATATTGTATTTATTATTATATCTTTAAAAATTATGCATGTATGAAGATTCAAATAAAACATTTATCTTTCTTTTTTAGTAGTTAAGACGTGAAAGCGTAACAAACAAACAAACAATCAAACTCACATTCGCAGTTATAATATTAGTTGGGTTACGTTACACAAGTGAAGTGAATGAAATACCCTCTGCATATCCGATACATTTCTATCAGTAAGATCGTAATCACAGATATGATTATCATGTTAACATCAAATAGTGGTAAATGGGCTGTTGTAGATCAGATAGCGCCCCCTCGCGGCCACCGCCCGTGACTAAACGGTCGGTCGCGCCTCGACAGACACCCTGATTGATGACAAACTCAATTGGGAATAAAACGATTTGTTGAAACTAAACTTAGTTGAGGAAGTGCAACTCATATGACACTGTCTTGCTTGAAGTTGTTGATCTTTATGATTTGCCTAGCTTCTGCCCGCAATTTCGCTCGTGATCAGTGTTTTTTTGCTGGATGAAAGGAGTACTTTTTCTGTACCCCTGACATCGAAACTTAACTTCCTTGATGAAGTAAGTCCAACTCATATGATGATCTTGCTTCAGTTGATGGTCTTCATGATATGACTAGCTTTTGCCCGCAACTTCGCTCTCGCATAAGGCGTGAAAGCGTTACAAACAAACAAAAACCTTATATATTTATAATATTAGTTAGGATTCTGTATAATTATATAATAGAATTGTAATAGATCGATCACTGCATAGAAGAAATTTAAGAAATATTATTGTGAGGGATCTTTATAACAGCTGTAGAAGCCAAAACAATTAATATAGAATGTTCGTTTCGTTGTCTGTATGTATGTACGCTTAACACGCGAAAACCTCAGTGAAGTGAAAGTTTTATCAACAAGTGTTTCTTGTGGAGATGAAAAGCTTATCAAAAGATTGGTTGAAGCAATGAATTTAATGCAACAGAATTCAAGCATAATATAATATCGGTTTAATAAAACAAATTTAATCAAACTTCTTGTTATCAAAGACCAATAAATTTATATCCTTCGGGAACAGTACGTTTTCCTGGGTGCTAGGTACCCTATGTCTTTTTCTCTACCTCTGACAATGTGTATGCGAGATTTCATGATGATCGTTAAAATAGTTAATGCGTGAATGCGTAACAAACTTATATTCGCATTTATAAAAAACTAGCTGACCTGCGCAACTTTGTCTGCGTCACATAAGATAATTTCCCTGTTTTTGTAACATTTGTTATTGATGCTTCGCTCCTATTGGCCGTAGTTTGATGTTATATAGCTAATAGCCTTCCTCGATAAAGAGGCTATCCAACTGTAAATCAATTATTCAATTCTAAGTAGTAGTTGTTGCTGTTAAATCAAACAAACTCTTCAGCTTTATAATATTAGTATAGATAAAAACAATACTCGACCAAGCATCTTCAAATTTATCTTTTATTTATATTTTTGTCAGGAGTACAAAATAGGACAGAGGGTACTCAGATCCTGAAAAAAGTACTGTTCCTGATAGAAAGAAATTTATTAGTCTTTGATAACAAAAAGTTTGACCAAACTTGTTTTATTAAACCGATATTATATTGTACTTGAATTCTGTTGCATTGAAATAATTGCTTAAACCCATCTTTTGATAAGCTTTTTATCTCTTAACAGAAACACTTGTTAGTAAAACTTTCACTTCACTGAGGTAATGTAACGAACTCCATGCGGCCAGCTAGGAGTTACAAAGACGCTGCTAAAATCAATTTGACAACAACTTAGTTACTCAGACATCGAGTTTTCATTTCTGCGTGCAAGAGGCATGCAAAATCGCCTGCGGGGGTGACCACTATACGTAAAACCTTGAGTAATGCAGCTTAAGACTTTATTTATATGAAAATAGAGGTGAGAGGTTATGTTTGAGGGGTCTAGTTGTGTTGGTCGTGTTGTAGAACGTCATCGCGGTGCGTTCGCGGTCGTTTGGGCATTAGTACGGTTCGGGACGTTCGCTGAGGGTACGTAATAGACGAAGCAATGACGTTTCATGGTCCTTGCCGGCGACGATGAAACATTGATTTTTGAATGGGAGTCGAACTTCTATCGATGAGAGAGAGATTTTAAAGTTAAGATGAAATGTTGTCGGTTTTTGATGAAGATATGAGTGTATAATAGTTAAACGCTTTAATATATAGCCTTCTTGCATTTGTGTGGAAATGTGTTTTGTAATGGATGTAAGAAAATTAATAGATACATGAATTGTTGTATGTAAATTATATTTCCGCATTTCACTTAATGTGGAGCGCGAACCTATAGCAGGCAGATTTCGATATAGCTTTCCTTTTCTTTTGCTCGTCAAAATGTCCACATTCTAAACGATCATGTGGTCTAAGAGCAGTGGCCTCCACACCATCCTCATAGCAGCTGAGGCGATGTTGAGGTCTCTAACTTGACGGCCTAAGGAGAGTTGAGGCCTTTTTCACGCTCCGCTTAAAGGACCCAGGATTGAAGGAAGAAGGAAACACGTGCCTTGGCAAAGAATTCCATGCATTGATCGTTCGGCAGAGGTATAAAGACCCAAACTTGTTGGTGCGCGCTCTAATCGACTCTACCGTGTAAGGATGGTATCTGAGCCCAGCACGTGTTGTTCTGGATAGTAAAGGGGAGGGCGGACTTCTTGTTGCTACTAATAATTTTATAACCGCATCGGAGCGTGCTACGAAGGTTTCAAATTATTTATTTAATGATATAATATCAGACTTGTTAATAAATCGTCTCACAGGTGGTTATTTTTTTTTTCACAATCTATGGTTGCGGCGCAGGTATCACTCGCGCATTCATCCTGCAGCCCTGGCAGATTTGGGCCGCCACTTGGTCGTGGTGGCCTCGTCACATTTTTTGTAACACTTATTCATTGACAGGCGCGCGCGGAACACAACGCGCCGCCGCCGTCACGGGCCTGCTTCTTGCACGGGCGACAGACTGCCCTAGTCTGTCATCCCAGGTCAGCGCTCATGGGAGCCGGAGATCGTTTAGCGCCCTTCGGCGCTCGGTGCGTCGACTACGGGCCGGGAGGCTGGTGTTCGTCTCCCGTTCCCTTTCCGCCACCTCCTTAGCGAACATTACTACCTCGCAGAAGGAGGCGGCGGCTACCCATGCGCTCTCGCTCGTGACCATAGACTCTACCATGGCCGATGCAACATAGGTTCTTCCCGAAGCAGCCGTGCCCCAAGAGCACCTGCGTCGTCCGAAAGGCGAGGGTGCCAAAACGTCTCTTCAGCCACTCCTCCATAATGGGTCTTACCGCCGCTATCGCGGCGTAACCTACGCTGGTGGGCCTGGGTCTTTTTTCATTATTGGAAGGTCCATAGACTATGACCCATTACGGATTGGTAGATTTTACTCATCTTCGAGTATATTATGGTGAACTAAGACATGCAGGTTTCCTCGCGATGTTTTAATTCACTATTACAGTGAGCGATAATTAACTACTTCATACACACATAAATTAGAATTAGTATTAAACTCGAGGCCTCTGCGTGGCAGTCCACGGGTCTCCCAAGTAGACTATTGCAGATTTATTACTAACCTATCTTTGTAGGAATAATAAACGCCGAAGCATACAACCTATATATGTAAGTCTCAAAATAGTATTAGTAGTAGTTTTTCGATTTTGACTTAACAATTTAATGGTTGATTAAATTAAAGTATAACCAGACAGAAAATTTTACATTATTAACTTTACTTTTTAATTACATACATACATACATACATAGTCTCACGCCTGTATCCCCGACGGGGTTAAATAGGTATATGCTTTACAAAGTTAACTCACAAGAGATGTTTCCCCAAAAGAGAATTGAAACATAGAACTGTTTCAACCATTCGATGCTGTTGTCCTAGTATCTCAAAATTAAAATACAGTCGGATGATGGTGTAGCTATTGTCGATGGGCGCCGTACTTGTACGCTCGGGGAGCGAATGAACGGAGCGAGTGAATGACTGATTGTTATTTAAGCCAGCCTCTATTGATCGGCAACAATGCCCCTCCGTACCTACAAATATAATACCATGTAGAACTGTTAACTTCTAGACAAGATAAATTTTGAAGAAAAATGCTTACATTCTGTGTCTTTACGAACGGGCAGAAAATGCGAATTCCGTATAAAGTTGTTGAGGTATATTTTATTTATGTAATACTAGTAGTTACGTGCGACTTTGTACGCGTGGAATTTAACAAAAATGTTTTAATTTTTATTCTTGCACCCTATTTTTCTGTCTAAAATAAATTAGCTTAAGTTACTCCTTATAACATTAGCTATCTGCATTGGCAGTCCCTTTGAAATCGGATAGCTTTCTTTATTAGAAACAGAACGGCAAAAGAATTTTCCTTTCTGCGTTATATTTTTCCTATGACCTATTATCATAACGTAATCAAAACGACATAATATAATGATCCCAAATCAAGCCAAAATAAGAAATTGTCACGCGTAAAATAACAGGGGTGATATAATAATAATGTAGTTTACATGACGTTATTATAGCATAATAGTACGTAATCCTATAAATTAACAAGCAAGTGTGATTATTTGCATTCTAATGGAAAATAATTTTGTACACAATTATTACAACCGATTTTGCTTCTGTAATTGAAAGTATCGAAAACAAATGAAGCATCAGAAAATTAACTATATTTGATTTGATCGCCGCTGATCACTTAATTAAAATCACACTTAGTTATGAAAATCGTATTATTATTAACCATCACATTCACACTTAATATAAAATAAAATATATTGTGTGAAATAATTCGTTTAAATTACATTTAATTTCGTTTAAAGATGTGGTAGGAATCTTCTTTAAAGCAAATAATGCCTGTAGTAGAAAACTCCGTTCCATCATATCATACGATTACGTTTATAAATGCAAATATCTTGGTGCGCATCTAACATGATATTGAGTCTATGCTCTAACAAAGGGTTGCTCAACCCTTTCCCTTTCGTGTCGGTAGTACGTGGCGCGGCGCACGCTATGATCCCCTGTACCAAACTGTAGCTATGCTTCTACGTTCACTGGGCGCCTGGTACCAATGTGCAAAAATGTTATTAGAAAACCAATAAGTTTTATTCGTTTATTTTATCGGTCTTTGTGCTCAATTTTTTGTAGGTTTTTTGCATAAGAAACATTTAAATGTGCCAAGCTAATACTTGGTTTTTTTGCAATCTAAGAATGTTAAAACATGGTCACAATGTTGTGCTGTGTGTCTTTCAAGGATTTAAAATATCTCTGTCCTTTGAGAAGACTATTCTCAGTGAGATTTTATGGCATAAGGGGCAGTAAACGCTGAAAGATTCTTAAAAAGTGGTCAGAATTATGTGCTGTATAATAATTATTTTTAATCTCTTACAACCTTGGAGAAGCCAATTTTAAGTAAAATTCATTGAACGATCTGGACGACTAAAGGCACTGAAATATCTTTCCATTTGGTCGTTCAGAACTTGATGACAATAAGAAAATAAATATGTCTATCTAGTGTGTATCATATATTATAATTATTATTATATACGACCCTTATAAGATTAAATTAGAATCTATGTTTATCGAACATATAATTTTACAAAAAAGTGTCTATCTAGCTTACGGCTCGCTTGATGGTAAGCGGTTACCATATCTTACTCCTTTGAGCGTTGTTGACCTTAAGAAAAATGAATTCAAGATATGCTGAAAGGGATAGGTACCTGGGTATATTAGCTTCCGGAACTCTATATTTATATACTTAAGGATTATCAAAATTTATTATAATAATATATACCCTGTTTATGAACCACTCCTTAGTTGACGACGAACCCTTCTCAGAATGAGTGCAGTTCTGCCCACAGTCTACCACGCTAATGGACATGCAGGATTCCTCACGATGTTTTCCTTAAAGCGAGCAATGATATTTATTTATTTGAATCCAGATAACTTCAAAAAGTCAGTCCTCTCCTCTCTCAGGTTGTTACACTATTCGAAGGGCTACATACATAACCTATAGGTAAGTGCATAATATGTTTGTATTGGAACGCATGTTTAATTTTCATCCACGTCCTGTTACAATAAATCCTTGTACTTGTGCGATTATATTTTACAAAAATTTTATCTATACCAGTAGTGAAATGCAAAAGGAACTCTGCGAGTTCGTTTAACAGGTAAGTAACTTTGGTAATAATATTCTATCACATACACACAACACCATCTAGCCCAAACTAAGCAGAGCTTGTACTATGGGTACTAGACAATGGATAAACATACATATATACTTTTTTTGTAAATACATACATATTATACACAGAAACACCCAAACCAAGACAAACATCCATGTTCATGCACACAAATGTTTGACTTGTGCGGGAATCGCCCCTTAACCTCTACGCCATCGAGGCCGTCAAATAATAAGGTAATGTTCGGCATGATAGTAGTTGAAAGAGGATATGACTACTTTATTACGGAATTATGGTCGAGGAACGGGATACCGTTGGATAGTTATAAATGAGAGAAAACTACTGCGCTTCTCTCACCTTTCAAATCGAATTAAACAAAATAGTGAAATGTATTATATTGTTTTGGTTAGGTAATGCCCACTTGGACGAAGCCATGCTTGAGAAGGTGCTTTTTGAAAAACACAGCAGCCACACAGTGTAGATGACATTAATATAAAAATATTTTATAGACACTGCGTTGTTTTTAAGATTTTGTTTTAATATACGGCGATATATTGCGCGCCCTTTTTCGATGTCAGCGTTGTTCAAATTGTTACAGTTTTTTCTGTTAGAGGTTTTAAACTAGCAACTCGTCGCCGTCGCCGCGGCATAGCTGGTAGGAAGCCTACTGGTGACTAGCGCTTCTATGACGTGGAACCTAGACGACCCATTGCTGCCGATCACACCTATATATTACGTAAGCCCCAAAAACGTAAATGACGAAACGTGAGTGTCATGCACCTTTTCTAATTAAACTGACACCTTTGACCCCCTTACAGGCGTATAATATTATTTAAACTAAGTGATGCTAAACTAAAACTAAAGTAAATACTGACTAACAGGCAATAAGGCTTTTGGACTTTACGGTCGTATCAAAGAACACACAATATTACCGTGCTAGGACTTTCATTTATGGCAATAGGTGTTCCGTCACGAAATCTTCTTCCAGTCTAGTCTTGATATTCATGTGCATAAAGCACGCGTTATTGTATAACCAAATTTGGCGTACTATACCTGTGAACTATACTCTTTCCACAGAGTGACTGACATAGACAGCAATCTAAAGGTATAATGATAATTTCATGCAATGTTATTATCTAAACCAGGTAATCACTCTAGCCGAGAGTGTGATTCCGTTAAATCTCACTATACAACTCATTTATGAATCCATTCGGGTTGAAATTAAACTACTATATACGGATTTTATCGCTTTGTTTATTTAACACTCTATTACATAATTTAGAAACTGTTACACTACTATACTATACTATTAAACTTTACAAATTTTAAGCTAATTAAATTATTAAAACTATCAAATCTTGTATTTAACTTTACACTTTCCCCGACGTTTCGGTTGCTTTTCAGCAGCCATGGTCACGGGGAGACTTAGAACAACATTTAAAATATCGAATTTTAAATGTTACGAATGATTCGACATTTCATATTAACGTTAGCTAATCTTATAAAGAGGTTCAAGGAAAGCAGTAGATAGAGTAATGTGGCGATAGACCGCGGACAAGAGCTACCCCTAAAAGAAGAAGAATGTTTCCCGAATCTAATCAAGAGACCTATCGTGGGCTTATATTTTTTGCGCTTATTTCACATAGCATTACCATTATCAGCTCATTATGGCAGCCTGGTTGGAGATCGTTGGACTGCCAGGAAGGTCTCGTTCGATCGCAAACCGCCACTGACCTTTGTCGTCTAAAGTGAGTGAGGAAACCTGCATATCTGAGAGTTCGCCATAATGTCCTTGCAGAAATGTGAAGCCTGTCAACCTGGACTGGGCCACTGTCGTAGTCAGACCCCTTCTCACACTGAGAAGAATCCCGTGCCCAGCAATGGAAAAGTTGATATACAGGCCGGATATTATTATTCAACATCACTATTTCGAGAACTTCGAGATGAACCTTTCGTGAATAGCACGGCAGATATATAACACTTAACAATTTAAGGCTGACGCGGGCTGGCTGTTACAAGTGTGTCCCGTACAAGTGAGGCCGAGCAAGTGCGCTACTCTTTTATTTTCACAAGAAATATGATTGTGTGGCGCGCTGTGCCGCGGGCGCGGATATTTTCAAAATAATAATTAAGCGGATACATTTATTATGGCGCACGAATATATAATGCGCTCGGAGTAAAAACACATGGTGTTTGATGTGGCTCTATTTATGATTCAGTATTTATTATGTACATGTATGAATGGATATGCGATTGCCTCGTTTGGTTCGATGGCATAAGTTAGCGTTTGTTTGCTGCCGATTGTGAAGTTACAATTAATTACCCGGTTTAGGTAGACTGTTATTGAATATCTCAGTAGCAAAAAACATATCTGTCGAAAGTATAGGTACGTATTGCAATCTCGACAGCTGACTGTGAGATTTTAAGTCTGTTTATTCGGCAAAAATATTTGTTTAAGAAAGTTATAAGTATTTTTAAAAGTCCTACATAATTTAAAAAATATGATAATTAAAAAATATTTGGCAGCGACTTTTCATAAATAAAGATTCTTACAATGTATAATTATCTTCGGAACCTGTACGATATTATAGCCATACATTTTTACACATAACACATATACCATAATTTAAACATTCTGTATATATGGTATCTAAGCCGTCAGCGGTGTACAGGGTGCGTTCATTACCGCGCTGCGGCAGCTGCGCGCGTCGCCGCCGGCCGCGATTTGTGCGCCCGCGCCGCACCGCCGCACTGTATCGCACCGATACACGATCGGTACAATCGGGACCTCCAACATGTTGCCCTGCTCTTTTTATAATATTTTGACGGATTTTTTTACTTCTGTTAGCCGTGATTCAACCTGGTTGATAAGGTCTATACAGATACGTAGGTCCAAAATTACGTGAATGTTTAGGTTGTAAAAGGTAGAGACTTAAAGAATAAATTAGGATTTTCCACTTTCGAATGAAGGACAGAACTGTCATGTGATGATTTAAAAGAGTTGTCGTGAGTTTCTTGCAGGTATCTTCTCATACGCTGAATCTTTTGCCTGAAGCCAGCAAATATTCTCACAGGATATATATGAGTACCGGCGCTAGGAACTCCACTAAGTTTATTAAGGTTTTTGAAGTTGTCATTGACAATTTTATTTAATATTAAATAATTAAAGTAATGACTTGGTTCGCCCGGGCAAGTACTACTTTCTTACCGATAAAATCTTTACTTCTTTGTGTCAGGTGAGGCTCACATTTGTAGATTTACCATTCTTTGACTTTCATCCCTACTTTAACTTATTTTCCTGTAGTCGACATCACCATATTACGAGCGATCATAAGCTAATCTAACCAATCACTATAAAGCAAACCGTTTGCTTACCTCCAACATTGATAAATACACACATAAAAATCTAAAATCATCCAAATAATTTTGCAAGCAAATGTACTCTTCACATATGATAATGTTAGTCTTATTTTGATAACGATATGCGCGCACTGTTTTAGTTATTTATATAAAAACGAATCAACGTGCCGGCCGGAGGGCACAACGCGCCGAGTTTCCAATATTTTTTATAAGCTCTGATGTAGACACAGCTCGGGTATGTTCGCGGGTGTTATGAGTTAAGGTGAGCGGTTGTTTAACAGCTGTTACTTGTGGTGAACATTATATAAAAGATCCAAGTAAATATATCTTTAATTGCTCGGATGGTGCTGTAGTTAAAACAGTCCTCTTGCTTTTGGTAATGCGTGGAAACTAGGCAAAAGCAGAAAAATTGCCTGCTTGCAATTTTTTTGCTTTTGATGGTGAGCCAATAAACCTATATCGAAACAATGGCCGAAAAGTTAATATCGTCCTAAATCAAAAAGGGTGCATGAAAAGTCTATTGTACGATCGTAGAGAAAGAAAATACCATAGTAGGTATTTGCCTATCTTTACGAGGCGTGATTCAATGTAGGTATAAAAGTGTAATGGATGTCAAAATGTAACAGATGCATGCTGAGGGATCAAACTTAAGAACACTACTTTCCTGTCCAATCCAGACCATCGTTGCTCACGTGCGATTGTAATAACAACTTTTTAAACGTATTTATATTTACAGTTTTCCGAATATGTCAATTCCTTTTCAACAGCCCTGGTACTGTACTCGTGACTATGACTGTAAAATGCAACCTAAACGTCATTTAAAATATAAATAGTTACAATTAAAATGGACCGTGATCAAATCATTATAAAGCCTATTTGCAGTTCCATATTTGTACTTAATTACTGCCAATATCTGTGCAACAGAGTTTGCTTAATAACAATCTTTTAATGGGAAAATTACAAGGCAAAGGATCACGGCAATAATGCCTCACTTAGCAGCAATTATTTACTCGATAAGCGGACATGAACCCTTGTTTGTATCTATTATATACTTAAACAACAATTGTATATAATACACCTAAAACACACGATTTTCAACTTTCATGTAAAGGAATAAAGGTGTTAGTATTGTAAAGATAAGTTTGTCGATAGTAATGATAGGTTTCCAATACAAAATAGTATTGTTTGTTATATGACATATTGTAGTATACAGTCACGACTCCGATATTATTTATATTTAAATTGATCGCCATTATGAAACTGTCGAGATTGAGTATCAGTTCTTGGTAAGATTATGTGTGACGATAACTTTAAATTTATGCCAGTAGTAAAAATGTAATTGCTGTTTGACTGTCTAGGCTTTAACCAAGGTTTCACTCCTTTAAAAGCTTCAGATCACTGGAGCTACAATTTTACCAATATAAGGTGTTATCTATATGATTCGCACGCTTATCAATTATCTCAATGCAAAATCCCGTCAATCATTTGCTGCGTGAAAGAAGGAAAAATTCAACAGACACACATTCGCATCTATATGGATGGATGGATGCGAATGCTAACAAGCTTTACAAGTTCAATCTTAGCTTGGGTGTCAGATGGTTACAACACTGTAATAACTTACAATTTGTAAGAATAACGTTTGATTTAGCACATTGTATGTAAAAATTGTAAAACTGGTACCTAATAAATCGATGGCGTAGTGGTTAGTGTTACCGCCTGCCACGCCTGAGGTCGCGGGTTCGATTCCCGCACAAGTCAAACATTTGTGTGCATGAACATGGATGTTTGTCTTGGTCTGGGTGTTTCTATGTATAATATGTATGTTTATCCATTGTCTAGTACCCATAGTACAAGCTCTGCTTAGTTTGGGCTAGACGGTGCTGTGTGTATGTGGTAGAATATTATTATTATTATTATTATCTATTATAACTAATATTATAAATGCGAATGTGAGTTTGATTATTTGTTACGCTTTCACGCCTTAACTACTCGACAGATCATCATAAAATTTTGCATACACTTTATCAGGGGTACAGAAAAAGACATAGGGTACATTTACCAAAAAAAATGTTCCCTAGCGATATAAATTTATTGACAAGATCGCGAAGCCGTGGGCAAACTTTAGTAGTAGATAAACTAAAAATCTCTTGCTAGATTTGTTTATAAACCTTATCTTTAAATTGTTGTGATATGGCATAAGTTTGTACTTACGGTGGCGTATCTTTCCTTTAGAAAATCCTAGTAGCAATACGGAGTCTCAAAATATACTCTGATGGCAATAGACTCGCCTCCTATTGCGTGGGACATACAGCAGCTGTCAGTTCAACAATATAATATTACTGTCCAAAATGAATGGTTATTTTAAAATTTAATCAATATTTTGAGAATAGTCTCAAATTTTAAAATATATCTAATTGTCTATACAATGACGAGATGATATCGCTTGGTGTCTGTCCGTAGTCCTTGTTTCAATTCACCATATGGTTGAAGATTTTGTTAATTTAAGACAAACCATAATGGTCTAAATTCATACAACAATATAGAATTAGAATTAGCCATTATAAAACATTGATAAAATAGTTAATATGAAAACCTCAACGATAACCGATTTTCTTCATACAAATCGGCAACTTCATTTTTAAACCCTTATTATTGGAAGCGCATGTATACCTATGTAGTTAGATATCACTAACACGCTTAGATTGATACAGACTATAACAAGCTTCTCCCTAGCCTTTATTATTTCCAAGTCACTTGGGGTCGGCTTTTCTGGTCTAACCGGATTTGACTGGATATCAGTTTTTACACGGAGCGGCTGCCACCTGACCTCCGCAACCCGAAGGCTAACGATACCCTAAGGCTAGACCTAGCTAGGCACTGACTTCCCAATAACGACTGCCATAGATGTTCATGGCAGCCGGGACCGACGGCTTAACGTGCTCTCCGAGGCACGGAGCAGGCGATAATTGTCAATCAATACGCACATAATTTCGAGAAGTCATATAACTTCCGAAAGTTAGAGGTGCGCGACGTGGGTCCGAACCCGAGACCCTCTGCACTGCAGTCTGTTGGTCTCCCCACTGAGCTATCGCTGCTTAGACTATAAAGACTATAACAAGCGTGACTAGTAAAATAGCGTGTTCTTTATTCTGTATTCTTAAGCAAGCTATATTTTAAAAGATTATCCAACCATACGAGCTAACTCAGCAACAACAGTGCGCATTAACGCATGTTACCTTACGACGGGGTGTGTAAGGCGATCAGTGAGCACTTATATCGTTGTATTGCAATAAACACTATTTCTGACGAACGACCACGCCCATCTTGTATACTAGGTACTAAGAACTCCATGTGTGTGTGTACGTGTGTGAAGATACTCGGCGAAGTTATGTGTTATTATATTGTGAATATGACTCGGCTTAACTTTGGGTGGAACAGTTACGAGAGTCCAGTCTTTCTAATGTATATGCAGAGCTAGTTGTGAATCTCGATATAGGTCGAGTTTCTTTTAAGAGTAATATAAATCTTTTTGCAAGTTGACAATCATTTCTATACTAGCTTCTGCCCGCGGCTTTGCTTGCTTGGAAACAATACTTTTCTCTGGATGATGATCGGTCAAGTAGTTAATGCGTCTTCTCCTCCTTAGCCTTTATTATTCCCAAGTCACTTGGGGTCGGCTTTTCTAGTCTAACCGGATTTGACTGGATATCAGTTTTTACGAGGAGCGGCTGCCACCTGACCTCCGCAACCCTTCGGGCTAACAGCTCTAGATGTTCATGGCAGCCGGGACCGACGGCTTAACTTGCTCTCCGAGGCACGGAGCAGGCGATAATTGTCAATCAATACGCACATAATTTCGAAAAGTCATATATCTTCCGAAAGTTTGAGGTGCTTGTCGTGGGTTCGAACCCGAGACCCTCTGCATTGCAGTCTGTTGGTCTCCCCACTGAGCTATCGCTGCTATAAGTATATATATAAGTAGTTAATGCGTGAAAGCGTAATAAACAAACAAACTTACCTACATTCGCATTTATAATATTGGTTAGGATATCATTAAATTCGGTTCAAAGTCAAAGTCTATATAAAAGTAAAAATGAAAAAATAAAAGAAAAATACTATTTTATGCTTTTTAAATTACTAAACAATTTAGATGCAGCTAGAAGGCTACTAAAAGCAACTGAAACGTCTAGAATGGTATAAATCCAAATAATTTAATAATAGCTTAAAATAGTAGTCAACTTTAACAGTACTAGTTTAATAGTTTCAAAATTATCTAATTGTAGTGTTTTCCAAATTAAAAACGCAATAAAATCCGTATGAAATAGTTTAACATCAATACAATATTATGATCAAAGTAAAAAATCATTTATTCTTTTAAGTCACAAGATACCATTTATTAATGTGAAAATCTATTGGAAGACGTGAAAATAGGTTTACTTTAGTTACTAGCTTCAGGCAAAGGGCCTGAAACCTTTGGAAACCTGCAAGAAACGGTTAAATTGCTAATTAATAAGACGTTAAGCCACCTGCGTTTCATGGCACTTAAGGTCCTTTTAGATAGTAGACGACGACGGTTAATATAGAATTACTTTCGACTTTATGGTATTACATATATACATACATTCATATTTTCAAGCTAATATATTCCCCGTGTGTGTGGTGGGCTAGGATATTCACATACATCCACGTGTTGCTAACTATGTTTAAGGTTCCAAATAATAAGTGGCCATCTACGTATTTCCATATTTCCAGACTATATTGCAACTAAGAATTTCGTAACAAAAAAACCCAATATTATTTTGAACGACGCCAGAATTGAACCTGTATGCTTACGCCCGCAGGCAAATTTATGTCACGGTATCAACGAGGCAGTCTGCCAATTATCTTCATACCAAATATCCTTAAACACGGTTAAGCAGTTTTGGAGTCAAGATGTAACAGAAAGACAGTCAGAGTTACTTGATTGGAAATTACTATGGCTCGTATGCTTTTTTATCTGCACGGTTCGGCGTAGTGATTGAAGTGGTTGCCTCGCCATTGCCAATGCGTGCCGAGTATTGCGGATCTATCCTCATACAAGACTATCCATAAAATAAATATTTGTTCCGAGTTTAGATATCCTTTATGTCTGCTTCAATGTTGCAAATATTTCTTCTGTGTTACTAGTGCGGGCGTTGCTTAAAAACAAAATATTGACCATGCACTAACTGCTCGTTGCTGCAGCACAACTAGTGCATTCAAGCTGTTTCACATCCTTTTCTTTGCCCTATTTACGCAATAAAAAAACAAACGTTCTAGCAATACCAACTTAATAAAAAAAAGAACGTGCCCTGAAATTGACAGGCTCACTACCAACATTACGGGCCGGGCGGTTACTACCAACTGCACGTAATTGCGGCCGCACATTGTCTCGGGGCCATCATGAAGCTAGACCCACGACTCACCCTAAGGCCTACACTAAATACACTACCTCACATTTCGAAAAATTTTAATTTCGCGTTTCGTGAAATTCATAAACGGTTGGGATTTGTTTCCATCGTGAGAGTATTTCGTCAATTTCGTGAGATATTTTTTGTTACCCTTAGGGGAATAATTAGTGTGTTGATTCATCGTGGATCGTGACGTGTGAGGGATCACGGGTTGTGTTTAAATGATGACAATTGTAGCGCTCGCATTGTTTCACTTTGTTTGAGTAGCGTTTTTATTTTTCTTTGGCTGTTGCTTTTATGGTAAAGATAGGAATATAAGTGATACCTCGGTGGCGCAGTAATAGTGAATGCCATTGCTGGATATGAGGTCTCGGGTTCAATATCCGAGTCTGGTAAAGTGGTATTGTATTTATCTGTTAATATTTTGTCAGTAGCACCACGGAGTCTGTGTCCGGTATATGACAATAGACTTGTCCCCTATTATGTGGGACCTAAAATCCTTACTAGTAAAATGTGTTTGTAATACACTTGTGCTTACCCTTTCGAGGTTATAAGTGTGTTTATGTATGCATGTAATTCAACTAGAAATAATATACAATCTAAAAAAGACGTTTACGATATAAAGGATGTTGATATCATATTCTTCACACATTGGACGTGTTTTTTTTTTTTTATGTGTTACAAAATTATCGCAATATCCTTTTGCCTGACTAGGAAGTTGAACCTGAGACCTCACGACCGACCGCCAAACTATACTTTCAATCTACCAAACACATAAATTAAAAATACGCAGTCGAAAATAATGTAGAATAGGTAGGGGAGCCTGTTAAATACAAGTTCTGTAGTCTATGTTACACAAAGATAACAATTTCGTGAAAAATAAAAGCTGAACTAAAAAAAATCCTTTGTAATTTTAATCTATGATTCAAAACGAAATATCTTTCAAAAGATCATAGATATTTTAAAAGTGCCTACATATTTTTTAATAATGGTCTGATAAAGTAAACAGTTCTTTATTTTTGGGACGTCTGAAAAAGAAAACCTTTTTACTCGCGCCTGAACTTTGAAAGCCGTTATGAAAGACTGTGGCGAGAGGCTGCCAACGCGAAAAAAAAGGTACACTTAGATAAGATTTATTTTTCTATAATTCTATATAAAGCAGCGATAGCTCAGTGCTTTGATCATATTGTATTGATGTTAAACTATATCATACGGATTTTATTGCGTTTTTAATTTGGAAAACACTACAATTAGAAAATTTTGAAACTATTAAACTAGTACTGTTAAAGTTGACTACTATTTTAAGCTATTATTAAACTATTTGGATTTATACCATTCTAGACGTTTCAGTTGCTTTTAGTAACCTTCTAGCTGCATCTAAATTGTTTAGTAATTTAAAAAGCATAAAATAGTATTTTCTTTTATTTATTTTTTTTACCATTATTTGGACTTTGACTTTGAACCGAGTTTAATGATATCCTAACCAATATTATAATTGCGAATGTAAGTTTATTTGTTTATTAAGCTTTCACGCATTAACTACTTATATATATACTTATATAGCAGCGATAGCTCAGTGCGGAGACCAACAGAATGCAATGCAGAGGGTCTCGGGTTCGAACCCACGTCGCGCACCTCTGACTTTCGGAAGTTATATGACTTTTCGAAATTATGTGCGTATTGATTGACAATTATCGCCTGCTCCGTGCTTCGGAGAGCACGTTAAGCTGTCGGTCCCGGCTACCATGAACATCTATGGCAATCGTTATTGGGGAAATCGACACAAAAGATCCCACTGAGTCGAAGTGTCGCCGGTCTGTACTGACTGGCACAAGATAAGATAAGATAAGATAATTCTATATATATATGATAATATTGTATCAGGTTGATAACTACATAGGATATATTTAAGAAATATAACCGTGAGGATTCTTTATAAGACCTATAGAAGAAAACATATTTTTTAGAAATTGTATCTTTCCGTATATTCTCACACGACTGCGATTTGCTGAAATTCGATTCCGTAAAAAATATTTAAGAATACTCAGTTGAGATTTGTTACTTTTCTCAGTTCAGAAACCGGGAGTTAGTGTAGAATCCTTAAGTGAATTCTATGAATTAGCTTTATGACGAGATATTGTACCAATTTACAGTTAGCGTTGTTATTTTAAGGAGTTTTAGAAGCAGCAATCGCCTAATTGTTAGCTCTATTAGCTTTGCGGACTCCAATTATTGTAACTTTGATATAACTTTATATCTAACATATTATGTTATTAATATAATAAACTTTTCAAATAGTTGAAAGGTATAACAAGAATATCGTTCATTATCGTATAAACAACAGCTACAATGCTGTCTTTTTAGCTGTCTTTAAAATCAACATATTACTAACCTACTTGTGAAATACGATTATTTTTAAGGTTTCATTATAATCCTAACTAATATTATAAATGCGAATGTTAATTTGTATGTTTGTTACGCTTTTTCACTTTGACTACTCGACGTATCATCATGAAATTTGCATACACGTTGTCAAAGGGTACAGAAAAGGATATAGGGTGGGTACCTTTTATCCAGAAAAACTATTGTTGTGGAGGGATACCAATTTATTGACAAAATCTTCATTGACGTGAGTGAAGCAGCGGGCAAAAGCTAGTTAGAATAAAAGGATCTTATGAAATGACTCGATTTATGGTGGTTACACTATTTTAAGGTACCATCTAAACTTCTTCTTCTTATTCTTTTCGTGTGGTTAGTGGTAAGTTAATGTAGTTACCATCTAAACAAATAATTTTCTTAAGCTCAAGAAATTGTTTGTTCACGCGCGCTTATCTTTGAAACTACCAGTCAGATATGAAAAATCTTATAACATTTAGGGTTTGTACTATCACCTCCAGATAGCATTTATCTATGAGATAAGAGTCTCACCATCTCTCTTCTTTAACCTAAGATGAGTGGGACAGCAAGCGATTTATCTTTCGGATAACTTTTACTTGTTAATTGTAGGAGTGGCCATTAATAACTTTTTTATTGAGGATGGTTATAGACTACAGAGGCCATGCCTTACGGAGCAGAGCGGTTAAAACCGAGTAGTAGATTATATTTAAATACTTGATCGGATATTTTCGATGTTTTATTTCAGACAGTTTTGTTTGCAATATAGTTTGTACTTATATCTACTACTACTAAGAAAGTGTAACTATGCTTTTTTAGATGTTTATTATTGTACATAACGTCGTCTTTTATAGCCGTTGTATTAAAAAAGTCTACAAAACACACATTAAAGTTGTAGGATTGATCTTTTAAAAACTACATCTGCGTTGCACGGTCCTTGGATCGGTTCGGCGAACAACGATCGTAGATATTGGACCAAATAATCGTATGACGTCATGTCGTATATTCTTGAAAAGCTATAAAACTGAAGGCATCTTCGTCTGGTAGATAATTTGACGCCTATATCGATCTCCCTTAAACTGTGACATACCTACATAATATGTATATTCTTGGACTATATCTACTAACTACCAGCCAGGTAAAGCCATTTCATCAAGTAAAAATAAGAACCTATTGTGGGTAATAGTACTGTACTGATTTTAAATAAAATACGGCTATTAATTTAACTATGACAGAAATGTTTTTGTGTCGAGTGTATCGTATGAAAACTAAAAATGTAAAAATCAGTATTGTTTCTTTTTTATACATAGAACACGAGCAGGCTTTGGAACAATTGATTAAAGTTTGGATGTTTTGCCGGTAAGCGGCTTATCAATTCACGTTCTGTGCCGCTGGGCTGAACATTTAACTAACGAAGTGAACACATCTCACATTCATTTTTTTCTTTGGTTACATGTGTGTTAAAAATGAATGAAGTGAGTATTACTATAAAGGTTTACATAGAGTCACGTTGGTCTACTATAAAGTTCGTTATAAGTATTAATTTTCGAGGCCTATTTCACTTGCCCATACATCTAACCTCACCCAAACAAGTGTACGGTCAGACGACCATTCACGCTATAGTCACTATTCATAAAGAGAGAAAAGTGAACAGTGTGACGTCATCTCAGCATGTTTGCATTGCACCGGGGCGACAGCGGATCAAAGGAGCGCTTTCAATATGCCAGTGCAGCGACGCACACGGAGGGTTGCCAGGCCTAATATTGAACGTGATTATTTTGAGGGTGGGTAGCCCCGCTATTTGTTGAGTTTTACTCTTTTGATATTGATTGCGGTTAGATTGTCTTTGGTGATTTTTCTTTTTAGTCATAGTTTGCCGATTTTTGGTAATGTGTCTTCGGGATTTGTTTTCTGGTATATGTGTCTGTATGTAGCTAATGAGTTAGAAGATATATTATTTTTGGAGAGATTAATAGTAGCAGCGATAGCCTAGTGGTGAAGTTCGACCCCAGGGCATTTTGAAGTATTGTTCGTATTAATTAGTTAATTATTACTCGCTTTAATGGTGAAGGAAACCATCGTGAAGAAACTCTATTACGTTCTCGAAGATGTGTGAAGTCTGCCCATAGTCCACTGCGCCAGCGCGGTTGACTATGGCCTAACCCTTTGCACACTGAGAATAGGCCCGTGCACAGCAGTGGATCAGTTTACATACAGGGCTGATATTATTTCTATTATTTTACACATCGATTAAGATTAGAATTAAAACAAAATAATTTTGCTCCCTTCAACGTTATCGTATAACATTTTCTTGCGTTTGTGTGTTTTATTATTATTATTATTTTTATTTTATTTTGCTCGTCAAAATGACCTCACTCCGCCTGATGGTAAGCAGTCGTGTGGTCTAAGAGCAGTGGCCTCCACATCGTCCTCATAGCAGCCGAGGCAATGTTGAGGTCTCTACTTTGACGGCCTGAGAAGGTGCTTTTTCACGCCCCGCTTAAAGGATTGAAGGAAGAAGGAAACATGTGCCTTGGCAGAGAATTCCATGCCTTGATCGTTCGGCAGAGGTATGAGGAACCAAACTTGTTGGTACGCACTCTAGTCGACTCCACCGTGTAAGGATGGCATCTGAGCCCAGCACGCGTTGTTCTGGATAGGAAAGGGGAGGGCGGGATAAGGTGGAATAACTCTTCAGAGCACTCCCCGTGGTATATTCTGTAGAAACATGCCAAAAAGGCAATATCCCTACGGAGTTGCAGAGGTTCCAGTGAACTCGTGACCTCTGGATCTCCGATGATACGGACAGCCCGCCGCTGTAACCTGTCAAGAGCGTCTAGCAAGTACTGCGCGGAGCCATCCCAAAGATGAGAACAGTACTCCACGCAAGGGCGCACTTGTGCCTTATACAATAGGCACAGCTGCCCAGGCGCGAAGAACCGCCTCACCCTGTTCAGAACTCCGAGTTTTCGCGAAGCTAGCCTAATGACGCTCTCGATGTAGGTTTTGGGATTAAGGGAGCGGCAAAGATCCATACCTAAGATGGAGAGGCTGTCACGTATCAGTGGAGTGTTCTTCAGAGAAGGGAGGGGAAGGAACGGAGACTTTTTTGTTGAGAACGCGCATGCCTGGGTCTTCTTGGCATTGAACTGGACTAAGTTCTTGGCATCCCATTCAGAGATGCGGTTCAAGGTCTGGTCAAGTTCAACGACAAGATCCTGCCTTTTCCCTCAACCTCAGCCTGTATGGCAGGACGTCCGAGATATCGCCCATGCACGGTACTGTCGTCTGCATAACAATGTATGTTGCCGAGATTCAACATATCATTGATATGCAGAAGAAAGAGCGTAGGGGATAAGACGGACCCCTGAGGCACTCCTGCATTGACCTGCATAAATTTTAAAGCGCGACCGTCGCAAAGGACCCGAATACGACGCTTCTGCAGGAAACTTGCAATCCAGGTGCACAGTTGAGGGGGCAAGCCATAGGCCGGAAGCTTGGAAAGAAGAGACAACTACCACAAAAATGCTATATTCTTAAAAAATATTCTCTAAAAAATAGATGTTACTGTTCACTTGTGTAGTAAAATAATAATTAAATAGATACAGATTGGAAAACTTCACAGGGATAAAATTTGTTAAATATATCAATTAGAGTGTTCGTAATTTAAATAGTTGTATTTAAAATTCGAATGCATTCTAATGGAAATTTGTTTTTAATCGAGCTTAAATTGGGCGCGAAATGAGTCGTGCCCCTCTGCAGCGGCGCGTTCGCGTCGGTCGCGAGGGTCGTTCGGCGCACAAGCGACAATGATAGCTTCATTACACACTTGTATTAATATATTCTAAACATCTATCATCATTTAATCGTAATATGGGTATGCCATTAGCAATGTGCTAATTGTCACCGATTTGGAAGTACGATTCTTAGGTAAGTAACTAACAAAGCTATTAAAAATATCTTAATTCTCATTTTGTTATGGCCTTACTTTTGAAATAGGGACATTTACAAGAAAAGTCGTTAATATTATGTTCGTAGATATCCGTGGCTTTATGTAGCTTAAATGCATTTACAAAAAATAACAATGTTTCTATTCCCGACAGAAATTACCAAACCGAATTGCCTAACAGAATTAAAAATGCAAGTATTGCTATTTTTCTTGTTCAATTTTAATTAAGTAGTAAACCTTTATAAACTTCTTCGTAGAATGCGAGTTCGACATGCACATGTTTGATTTTTACCCACAATATATAATAACAAATAATAAAAACTGACCGTAAATTAAAAGTCACAAACCGAAACCAACTCTCAGCCAACTGTATTGTTTCCCTCTAAAATCTGACAGCTCAATTACATTCACCGCGACGCACGACATTTGTTCAAATTGGACCTGTTTAATAGATATTACAACAGTAACTTTAGCACTAAACTTACTTAACACTGCTTTTATTGCCGTGAAAATAGAATTCAAAATTGCATAAATCAAAAGTTTTCGGACTGTAAGCTTAAATTTGTCAAAAAGGTTCTTTTTACGTTCCATTTCGCGGTTAATGCAGCGTATAAATGAGTTCTTTATCGCGACATGTTTTAAGCGATTGTTTATATAGTTCGGAGACAAAAAGGGTGAATATATTTAAACAGGAGGGCTAATATCGAGAGGGAATCTAGTAAATTGGCAAATAGCTGTATCGAAATTATTTAACGTTTTTTTGTAGAATAATTAACAAATGTTTGGTTTTTTGGAGTGACGGAGATGTTGTTTTTATACCACCTGTTTCCTCCGCTAATGATGCGTCACCCACGAAGACAACTGCTACGCTCTCGTAGCTCCTAACGTATTCTTATAAAGCTTGTGTATCTTATGAATAGAGTAGCTTTCTAATGGCGAAAGAATGATTAAAATCGGTCCTGTAGCTTCCGAGTTTATCGAATACAAACAAATAAATCGTTTTTCTTTATAATTGTAACTGATCTCTATCGCGAATGTGAGTTTGTTTGTTACGCTTTCACGCCTTGACTAATCGACTGATCATCATCAAATTTCGCATACACATTTTCATGGATATGTAGAAGGACAGAGGGTACCATAGGTTAGGTTTCATCCAGCAAAAGTACTGTTCCCGAGGGATACAAATTTATTCACGTAACTTAGATTAACGTGAGCGAAGCCGCGAGTAAAATCTAGTATTAGTATAGATAATACAAACATGTACTGCTCTAAACGTAAGTGGTTGTTCGAAGTACACTTCATTACACATTGTATTACACATAAATTTTGCTAGGTAAGTTTTTCAGTTTTTCAGATCATCCATAATAGTGGGGTGAACTTATAAGTTACCTGTCTATCAGGCACATTTCGAGATTCTGTACGAATTTTCTTACAAATAAACCCAATAAGGGTTGGGCGTTGAAGATTCCCAAGCGTAAACGTAGACTTAGCTACTGTGGAACTGAAGAGCCAGCCTGGAGCAATAAAACGGTGCTATATATAAATATTGAAAATGTGTGACAAGTTATTCTTTATTTATGGCTTAAGAAGGTTTAAGGGGGCTTTTTTATAATTTATTGATTACCTTGATCTTCTTTTTAGTATTTATTGGTATAAGATTATTTTAATCTGCATAAAGCATTACACATCTATATATGTATTTCCAGAAAAAGTATAATCATAATAATATTATATGTCAAGAAAACAGGCAAAATTATTTTTTAGCTTTCTCACATCAAGTTTTTTCACTAGCACCTATTTTAGACCGTCATCTGACCACAGCATCATCTCCTATTATGTGAGGGATTAGACGGATTAATATAAATATGAAGATTAATAGCATGTAGTAATAAAATTGTGCTCATATTTTAAGGTCGCCTAATGGACCATGACATGATCGAACTGTCTAATTCTTATGGGGAACTTTATGTTAAAAACAGAAGAGATATATTTTGAAAATATGAACGGTGTGTTTGAAAATTTATGGGGAGTGAATTTCTCATCAGATAGAATAGCTGACTGGAATTAAATGAGGTTAACTCTTAAGGATGCAGATATACGGGTCATTTTCAAAAAAAGTGTAAGTTACGGATATGAAACCGATAAAAAAATTATTTGATCATAACAGAAAAGTAACAGAAAGGAATTGTTAGGGCAATTTTATACAAATATCTTTAAAAAATAATAAGTTACATTTAGTTTATTAAAATAATTATATCCGAATTCATTATCATCATAATATCAGTCCACGGGCGTCTACTGCTGGATATAGGCCTGTTCGAATATTGGGTTTCTATCTAGATTACTATTGTCTAATAAAACATCGAATTAAGTAATAATCATTTATTGAGTTTTGTAATCAATCAAACCACAGTTAGATAATAAATAGGTACCTAATATTTGTCAGATTAAGATTGTAAAAGCACAAACAAGCTACGCAAATACAAGCAAGCAATACGTTTTGATAACTGTCAGATTTAAATTCTTTTGGTTTATTTTGGAAAATTATTTAAATTTTGTCAATAATAATTAACCTGTTTCTTAGGTGAAATTTCTTGAAGCAAATTATGTTAAAAATAACAACTACAAAATCATTGATAGTAAGCGTTTGCACAGAAACAACTTAAAATCTTAAAATATTATACTTGTATCATTAGTGGCAGTTTGAATTTGGTGAATAGTTAATGTATTTGGAACTGGCTTAAGAGAGGGCAAATTTTGCCTAAACTTTTCTTTAATGTCTTTAATATTATTTTCGTCAACAAGGTAAACTTTTACGTTCGTTTCATTTTTTTAAGTATATATGCAGACCTTGCGTCTAGAACATCTGCTCCATAAGCTACTTTTCTGTCCAAAAGTCTTTTATTATGATGATTGATATTGCCACCTACGCCGTCTGCTACTCCCTCCCCATGAGAAGCTTCAAAGAAATAATAATAATATTCTACCACATACACACAACACTATCTAGCCCAAACTAAGCAGAGCTTGTACTATGGATACTAGACAATGGATATACATACATATATACTTTTTTTTTTTTTGTAAATACATACATATTATACATAGAAACACCCAGACCAAGACAAACATCCACGTTCATGCACACAAATATTTGTCTTGTGCGGGAATCGAACCCGCGACCTCAGGCGTGGCAGTCGGTTACACTAACCACTACGCCATCGAGGCCATCCATGTACCAAACAAACCAAATTATTTACTAATTGTGTTGAACAAAAATAAATGTTTTGCCTATATTGCGTTACAGGTCCATCCGAAAATATATGTGTAGAATCTGAAATCAGCTTTCTTTGAAACTTGAGCTTTGCGTTCTACAATGATAATAGTATTATCTAATTCCTGCAGTTATACAATAATTATATGCAAGTAAAATAATATATGTACATATATGGAGCTATGTGAACAGGCCTTTATCGTTCATATCTGTTACGTAACAGAAAAATGTGACAGATTTAATAACATATATGAAATAATTGCGTGTGTCTAACCTAAAAACATATCGAGTGCCATGCTAAATTTCATGCTACACGAATCTTAATTTATTCTAAGCAAATGTGTCACAACTATGATAATCTAACGTAGATAATACAACACTTAGTATCTACCGATATTTTAAAAATTGTCACTCCAATATAAACTTTGAAATGTCCAATTTTAACAAGGAACGCAACGACTCGTAGTACTCCATTGAACAATATGGCCGAATATTAATTGTTGCATCATTTAGTTTGATAGTTTGTTTACTATTTTTGCCAGTATAATAATTTTATTTATTACCATAATAAGAATTAACAAACACAAAACAGAAAAGAATAACAGATATGAGTAAAATAAGGATACGCATTCACTAATTAAATTTGAAGAATAATTTAAAGTATTTATTATTTATTTTATGAATTGATAAACTTAAAAAATTGCTCTATTAAAAAAATTTATGTTTTGTATTGTAACATCACATGTTTTATTAATAATTTATTTGTAGCAGTACCGCCAGGAATGTGGACATTGATTATTTGTATGAAACGGGAATTACACAATGGCAGTTTTGTCTTATTTTTTTTTAATATATTGTTTATTATTTTATATTTCTTCTATTGTTATGACACAAATAGGCATATAATGGTTTTAGTTAGAAAAATAATGAGTTGTGTCGTAGTAAACAAATAATTGTGCTGGACGTTGCGAAATTACAATTTTTTTGAACATGACCCATACATATTGTCCGAATTTGTCCGGCTAAAAAATTCAGAAGCCAATAACATAGTTTACTAGCATAAAATACTGTTTTTAGAATTGAGAAGCGTATTTGGAAAATCCTTCGGCAGAAACAGTTTTAGTATTACCGCCTGAATTTACTTTTTACTTTTTTTACACTCGGTGCTGTTACTTGTCTATGATTTACGACCTTATAATATGACTAGATATCATTGCCTTAATAAGTAGTTACATGCATCATAAGTACTTACTTATTAATTCTATAATGTTATATGAATAAATTTCTAAGTATTATTTAATTTATGCCTTCAACTTTTAACACAATTGAATGCCACTATATTGTTATAAATTTTCAAGTACAATGGTACCTGAGATGCACGTAAATCATCTTATCTTTGGTGTTGCAAGAGTTTGTGAAACAGTAGCTTGATTTTGCTGCTTCTGTGGTTCCGTAGCAATAATAATTTGCGCTTTTATTCGCAGTCCCTCGCAAGGGACGACTCTCGACTGCCAGTCGCGTGCTCTTTTGCTAGCGGCACAGAGTGTGACTATGGCATAGTAAAGCTCGTCTCTCAGTGTCACTTGGTCATTCATGCATATGTTTCAAAATGTGTCAACAAATAACTATTACATTTATAACTTTGTGTTCACGTATCAGTACACACAGATTCAGAAAAACTATTTGTGGTTCACACAAATAATTCTTGTGTGGGATTCGAATCCAAAATATTCGTTAAAGTGATCGCTTGGCCGCTTTGCACCATTTGTATTTTTCCCGTTTGTACGACCTGAACTTGAACTTATTTTATACGAGCTTTGCTAGAGCTTTGTTGAGCTTTTGCTTTTGCCCACGGGTTCCCTCGGGAACAGTACTCTTTTTCTGGATGAAATATACACTATGATCTTTCCTGTAGCCTGTAGCTGACAACGTGTATGCGAAATATCATGATGATTAATGTTAAAGAGTGAAAGCGTAACAAACTCACATTCGCATTTATAATATTAGGAAAGGGTGGGATTAGTTAAGATGTTTAGTTTACTAACGCCCGTAACACTGGACTGTACATCTCGCGCTATAAATATATATATATATATATATATATATATATATAAAAGGCTTTTATCACCACTTGGTGAATTTTTAAATATTGTGCTGTAATCCCAATCAATAAATCCCAAATAGTAGTAGAGTAGAGATGTAGTAGCAGGTAGACTATTCTACAACCCAAGCTTCTGCGGGCGAAATTTTTCTAAAACCGAGTAGTTTGCGAACAGTTTGGTAGTCAGAATGCGCACCTTAAAACTGAATGTCAATGTCAGTAGTATTAACATTCTAGCGTCCCCACTGAGATGTCTAGTTCACAAAAAAGTCATTCATCAAGGTTTGTTTTTATACATCGTGAAACAATAAGGTGTGGTCATGTTAAGTGAAATAAATACCTTTTTTTATGTGCGGGTATGCCTTGACGCATACCTCTCTGCGGGGCGACGGAGAGGTTATGTCGTAAAGGTATCCCGGTAATACCGACTACACCTACCACGGTGTTCCTCGACATAACCAGAGCCGGCGGGGTCGCGCGCATCACTTTTACACGTAATCGCGACTCCGCCAAGGTTTCGGCCCGCCGCGCGCCGTATGAAAAGGCAGGCCACTACACGAAAATACCTACACTTTGGTCACTCCTAAGTTTAACCCTACTGTACCCTTGCGGGGGGACGGACACACGACACAGAGGCGCGCGTGGGAACACGCATGCCGCCTCTCGGACCTGGTGCTGAACGGGTGGCGGGCAGGCCCACGAAGCTCACCACCCCCAGGTAAAACCTCAGGGTGGCTGGAGGTCGTTTCGCGCCCAACGGCGCTCGGTTAAGTGAAATAAATACCTAGGTTAACATCTGAGTTTGTACAAATTTCTGTGTGAGAAAGAAAATAAACAAATTATATTATATTAATATAAAAAGTAGTTATAAACTCATAATAAAATGCATAATAATATTGTCTTACGTTTACGCGAATGTGAAATTAAAATACTTTATAGAGGTTTTATCTCGTTGTTTATAAACACTTTTATAACATAATTTTGAAAATATTACACTACTACTGAAAATCTAAATAGTTTTAATATTAAAACTATTTAGATTTTAATTTACACCATTCCCGACGTTTCGATCGCTTTGCAGCCATGTTCACGGGGAGACTAAACTTAGAAATGAAATGTTATGTTAATCTAAATAAACCTGTGTGACATTAACTGATAGCTGCTGCTCTTAAGAGACATTTAACGATTACTTAAGTGACTAAGTAAAGAATTTACATAATAGGCAAGCCTTTAGTAGTCACTTAAGTATTCATTAAATTTGTCTGAATGCCGCAATAGTAGAGATATTATTTAAAGTTAATTTAAATAATGTTTAAATGTTTAATATGGCAGTTAGAGATTGATTTGCATTTGATTCTTTTAGTTCTTTACGTTTAATTTTCGATAGCTCTTCTCAGCTTTACCATAAGTGTGAATGTGTTTGTTTGTTTGTTACGCTTTCACAACTAAACTATATAATTAACCGATCATCATGAAATTTCGCATAGACGTTGTCAAGGGTACATAAAAGGACATTGGGTTTCTTCCATCCAGAAAACAAGTATTGATCTCGAGGGATAGAAGTTCATTGTCAAAATCTACATCAACGCGAGGGAAACTGCGGGCAATATGTAGTTAGGATACCGATACCTAAAGTGTCTATCTATCCTTTTTTGCCTCATCGTAGCTGGCCATGTGCTTTATATATGTAATAAAGCACTGTCTACTTTAAGCGGGTTACGTTACGTTAGTAAGCATGGTGGCAACGTACTATGTACTGGTATGAACTGCCTCTGTGGTGCAGCGGTAGCGAATGCAACTGCTGTGCACGAGGTCTCGGGTTCAAATCCCAGGTCGGGCCAACATAAAGTTATTGGGTTTTCCTGTTAATAAATCTCAATATGAGCCCGGCGTTTGGAAGTTGGTGGTGTTAGACACCCCGTGCCTCGGAAAACACGTAAACCGTTGGTCTTGCGTCTGATCTCTCTCCGGTCGTGTCGGATTATCCGTCCCATCGGATTATGAGAGTTAGGGAACAGAGAGTGCGCACACACTTGTGCACTATAATATCTCCTGCGCCATAACCAAAATTCAGTTAGGAGGACATTATTATTATTTATTATACCTACACGATTAAGAAATCCCTCCCTCCATGAAACAAACAACTACTTCTTTACGGTAATAGTATAGCCAGAAATAGATATTACAACAGACCTTGTTTACAAGTACGTATAAAGCCAGCAGCCACTTATCAATGCTTTCTATCCCCGAGTCACAAGTGCACTCGTTCCTGAACTATTCTCCTATAATTTGCCCACTTATATACACGCGTAATACATAAAGACATTTCGCTACATACGTTCATCGTGCACCTGCCATTCAAATCACGCCTACAGTACTTATTCAACAACAATAAATCTATAATACTGCTGAGCTATTGTGAGCTTTATTGCTTAGAAAATAAGGGTTATAAGCAAGACTGCACTAGTAAGGTATTTGTCTTAGTAAAGCGAGTTATGACCATAGATTAAAGATAGAACAGACTGGATTTATTTATGCCTAATGGACGGTAATAACTTGTGTTTTATTTGAAGCCTTGCTTTTGTGATTGTAACGTGAAATAGTATTATTTTATTTAATAGTGCTAGGGTATATGGGTTCTATTAAGTTCTACAGGAATTAAACCAAAATGACTACATCATTTATTCATTAACACTACTTTAATTGTGATGGCTCTATTTGACAGCCAAATCTCGTAATAAAATATGTTCAAAATAGCTATACTAATAATATAGTAAAGCTGAAGAGTTCGTTTGATATCGTTGCCAATTCGAGGTCGAGATCCTTTAGCAACAGCGCTGTTCCAGTATGCGCTTCCAGTAGTCGAAGTCCTAGTGGTTGGATAGCTACATAGGTGGTGGTACGTCTTTATCTGTGTGACTCTCGCATCAAGTTTAGTCACGACAAACGCTTTCATGTTTATGAGATCGCGTCCATAGACAATAAGGTCTTATAGATATATGACTTTAAAAACCCTAAAGTTGACCCTTAATACTTTGAATTCAACTACCCTTTTTTAAACTACGAAACAAATTTTAAATTAATCATATAATAATCTATTAACGTACACCTTCTGCCAGGTACTCTTATAGTCTATGTCCATACCCGTGGCATACAGTTACCGAAGTGGCAGAACGTAAGCGGAGCGCCGCCCGCGGACATCACGGCTGCGCCCGCGCCGCGCCGCGCCCTTCACCCTGCACCCCGCACCGCCCGCGCTGCACGCCCGCCTCTACGCAGCGGATGCGTTCAACGGATTATTGTGATGCACCGGCTTATGAATGTGCGAAAATAAAATTAAAACATAACATAATAAAGTACTCTCATTTCCTTCGACTTTGGCTGGGGAGTAGACAAACGATACAGGAAAGTGCTAGTGATTGTATCAGTTTGAGATTGTCTATCAGCTTATAGTGAATGATTAGTAATACCTATGTGCCTAAAAATACTCATTCACGATATACCTATTCAGTTATACAGAAGTGTAGTCCAATTACATATTGCCAGCCATATTAGCTTACAGGCTATGCGACACAAATTTACGTTTAGAACTCATATTGTGCCGAGGTGTTAAAGGTCTTACAATAAACACTAGTCTTTTTATACAATATCGATCCTGTTGTCACACTGTCTTTTTCAATTAAAATAATAATTTCAGTTAGCTTACTTATGGAATCATTTTGACAGATTTTATATAAACACTCTTTCAAAGCGCCACAGTCTTTTGAGGATTATCAGACTTTAGAGATCGTTTCCACTGACGCGGAGCTGGGTGGAGTGGCAAAGAGCGGTCCATAAACTGACCAGTCACAGTGCTCGATATCTCCACTCCGCATCAGTGGGAAAAGTGCAAGTGGAGCGGAGCGGAGCTGACCGGACTTTCAAATAAAATATATGAACATGCCCCAGCCCCGAGCCGGACAGAACGGAGTGACAAAATGGATGAGAAACTAATTGAGAGTGTCGAAAAAATCCACGTTTATGGTATGCATGACTGACAACATACAAATGCAATTAAACTAAAGCAATCAGCAAACATATGGCGTGGAAAATCATAGTGAAAGACACCGGAAAGCAAAATCATTGTAGCTCTGGTCTGCTCAACTTCACTCCGCCCCGCTCCGAGTTACTCCACCTCGCCACCAAAAGTACGAGTGTAGTAGCGCAATAGTAGTGAATAGTAAGTCTTGTGCATGAGAGCTCAATTTTCTTTACCTGTCATCCAGGGAAACAAAACAGATCTCAAAGTTTTATTGGACTGGACTCAAACAATCAATTAAGAAGCATTGCTCTTGACGGTGTAGCCTCTTCCATATATCTCAAGTACCTCTTGGTACGACATGACTCTCGTTTTTTGCTTCACCTGATCCGTGTCACTTCTCTTTGTCTACCCCTTACTCTTCGTCCTTCTTTGTTCGCTTCTAAGATGGTATTTATAAAATTGTTTAATGGACTATTTTTTCAAAATATTTTAGTAGCAGTTCGGTGTCAAGAACTGTGGCCAGTAGACGGCTATAGGTTTATAACTGTTACATGGAATTTAAAACCATGCCATACCTGTATTGCTGTATACCTGTATTACCCCTTTAGAAATATCGGCGTGAGGCTGTATGTATTTTCCTCTTATGCTGTCATACTCTCATTCTATGAAACAATGACGGCATTGTTTCCTACGAACTCAAGGATTCCGATCAATCTAGGCAATTAGACTTATTGCTGTTGTAAGGTGCAATCAATCACTGTATTAAGACGTTAATTTGTTATGATCAAAGCGTTTTACGACGAACGTAAACGTATTTTACACGATTTAGAGGCTGTGGTGAATATATTATTTTGTCATTGCATTGTCACAAAGTGTAAGTGTATGCGCCATCATGCCATCTTACTGCCTATTTTAGATTTATATTAAAACATATACCTTAGCCCAAATTATTTAATCTCTATAATATTATTAAGTTATTACTGTTTTTATCTTTTGATTTTAGATTTGTTATGCTTTCACGCCTTAACTGCTCGACCGATCATCATGTAATTTCGTATACACAATCATTGTCAGAGGTACTAAAACCGGCGCAGGACTAACAGCTTTACGTACCCAAGGCACGGTCGTTTGCAACACCGCCAATTTTGTAACTCTGGGTTGTCAGAATAAACTCAGCAAATTTTCGTTTATCCAAGCCAGGATTCGAACCCAAGCACAGCACTACCAAGGTAGTATATATGTAGAGACATACAGACGTGAGTCAAAGTATGTACCTATTACAATAAACATATAATATAATATATAATATAAGAGTTAAGCGTTAATAGATAGTCTTAGCCGCAGCGTGACTGATTAACAGAACAGAGCCTCAGGTGAGCATCGCTTTTGACTTCCATTTGCGGCGATACTACCTTTTATGGAAACCCCATACAATGTAATAACTGACTGTTTTACTAGTTCAGCCACAAATTAAACAAATACAGATGGTCGGAATAGTCTCACACCAAAGGTAACATAGATACATTGTTGCAATATATACTGCATGGATGACGTAGAGGTTAATGGTTGCCTCCTTACTGCCACTGACTCAACTGTTGTGGATTCAATACCGGACAAAAATTATGTGATTAACAACTATTTGTGAATTGTTGTTCTAAGTCTATGTTTTTGTATCCGTCGATGTTTGAATGTTTGCAAGTCTCTCAAGACTCAGAAAATAACCCTAGTACGGGAATTGTCATTAATATATAAATAATAAAAAATTTAAAAGTAAAGATATGGATTCACCAACATTTTGCCAGTCAAGGCTTTGGGCCTCGCGTAATAAAAAAGAACTAAATGAAAAGTAAATGGCAAGCCCCTACTACTGTGAATGTCTTGTTAGATTTAACTAATAACATTTTGTCCGTATCAGGAATTGAATAAGCTCACGCACAGCAGTCGTTTCTACTACCGCTGCGCCACAGAGGCAGTTTAATACGCTCAATAAGGCTCAGTATATATACACGCGAATAGAAAATAACAGACAAATCGGTCGACTTGGAACGCAATCGCTATAGACTTCTATGTGTTAGTGCGGCTGTCTTCGTGCCTTCTACTAGACCGGTGTTCTGTACCTAATTAATTTGTGGTAGTCCAATTGTAACCAGTGAATGGAAAATAATATGGCGGCAGTACTTTCATACTATCAACAGTTAATTCCTGACACCACAGCAGCACCTACTTAACTCTACTATTCGAAGAAGGACGTTACAGGTAGGTAATATAGCAAGGTAATATAGACTGACTGCGCCGAGCGAAATGTGCCAAAACAGGCGGTCACAGTTAAGTTGATAAAACAACAATTTTTGTTTAATACAAATATAAAATATACATATACCATAATAATGAATGTGTTTACAATTACACCGGTTAAAAAACATAAAATAATTAATATTTTCGCCTACAAAATTACGTAAACTTGTACGAAAAATGCAAAAATATAAACTCGTATTACGTGATTTTTAGATTATAAGATTAGAAATCTATCCTATTTTACAGCTTAAACGAAACATATAAAAACTTCACTCCCATAAAAGTAGGTCAGGTTAAGTTAGTAACAGTACTTTTTTTAAATATAGTATTTGGCATAAGTAACTCTGTGACAGGTAATTTAGCTTTTTAATGGTGAAAGATTTTTTTAAATCGGCTGCATAGTTTTTTAAATCCTTACAAACAAAAATCGAATCTTTCCTTTATATTATTAATATATATTTATATAAATATTATCACACATAACGTAACGTTAATATCAATTTATAGTTGGTTCTGGGCGGCGGCAATTGAAGTTTTGAGTTTGATTGCTAAGTCAGACTATGTTATAGGTTTCTATGTTAAGCAATCCTCATTGGCACGGAGTGTAGAAATATACGGCAACAGAGTCGCCATTTATTACGTTAGACCTAAACATAGACAGCAAAGTGTGAGTATAATACTTACACCTCTGCCTACCCTTTATACTAGCTTCTGCCCGCGGCTTCGCACGCTCGAGAACAGCACTTTTTTTTATGCAGCTACCCTATGTCCTTTTCTGTACCCCTGACAAAGTGTATGCGAAATTTTATAATGATCAGATGAGGAGATACTTAGTTAAGGCGTGAAAGCGTGATAAACAAACAAACACACATTCTTATATATATAATATCAGTTTGGATATACACTTCAAATCTGTCAGTTGGCTATTTCGTTACCATATCGTGTCGTTACCGTATATTATAAAAAGGTGCTTAAACGTTCTCTTAAAGGAATTAAGTCATCATTCAATTGTACTGTGATTCAATACAGTTGATTATATACCATACCCATTCAATGTTCAACTACCAATTACTATAAATAATTATATGATGGCGTAAGGTCATATGCCTTATAATTACTTCTAATAAGTCACGTATAGCTTTTATCCTAAATAATCTTAAAGAATCGAAAGTAATTTCGCTAAAGTTAGGCCCGGTTCCTATATTTAGAAACGATTCGTTTAAGCTACTGATAATAAAATTTTGACATATTTTCCATAGATCAAGTTTCAAAATTAGCTGTCCATAGGTAAAACAAGTTTCTTGAATATAGGATATGGATAGGAGGAATCTTTAGTCTGCGCGTTTGTTTTCATGACTAACCCTGGTTTTTAATGGAGAATTACATGTTAAGATCGATGACTCAAACTCTAGGTACTTAAGAAACAAACATTATATTTGGTTTCTATGTATATCAAGTTTTCTTAAACTGTTATAAAATATGAGTAGCTATTTGAACATATACCTACTTAATAAATGCTCAGCTGATAGCGGTTTAATGAAATTCGATTCTGGAAAAAAATCCTCTTCTCTGTATAAGTAAGGTAAGGCCATAGTGACATGTGGGCTCAGTGTGGATTTGCAGATTTTACACATCTTCGAGAACTTTATGTTGAACACAGACGTGCTGGTTACAACACGATGTTTTCTTTACTGTTGAAATTTGCTACTTTTCTTAATTCAGAGACTAGGGGTTTGCCGGTTCAATGGTTTAAACGAGAAAACAAAGCAAATAGTTATTACATTTTGAATGAAGATAGCTTGAAGGCTGGAGCAGAATAAATATTGAGTTCTGTAAGTAGAGCATGGGTGAATCTAGGGCTATTTTAGGGCCTAGCTCTAGGGCCTAAAACAGCGTACATGTAACCCTAGTATTTTGCTTTGAAACCAAAGGTGCTTGAAGGGTGGGCACCAGACAATTCTGAGTTGGATTTACCTGATCCTCCCTTATAGGCCAAGAAAGACTACAAACGTTTTATATTGTAACTTCACAAACGTCAGATGGTACACAATACAACACGTTATCGCAGACGATTTTTTGAAAGTGAAAGTCACTCTGTTGTCTCCAAAATTTCCTTTCAGGACACAGGAACACCCAGATTCGGAACAACTATTTCTGGATCACACAAACTTTTGTGCCGTTTAAGATCAAATGAATGAATGTTGGGGACATTCAGCATACTGGCAGTAGAGAGGCAACCACCTAAACCATTACACCATCCGCCTCTCCTCCTATAGGTTTCAAGTTATTTCTATATTAACATCAAATTCTGTTCAACGATTTAACAATGATTTAATAAACTGAGTACCGTGAGCTCTAACTCCTAGATAACTAACCCCTAAATATCTGAACTGAGCAAAGTAGCAACTGAGTGTTCTGAAAAGGTTTTCACAGAATCAAATTTCAATAAACTGCATTCAATTGAGCATTTACTTTAAGTATATGATGTCCAGGTGTAATTAGAGTTTAAGGAAATACGTTATAGAAACAATTGTTTTAGATAGACTTATGTAGAGTTTGAGTCGTTCTCAACTTGTAATTCTCAATTCAAAAACTTGTTAGATCGTTTTTTATAAGAATTGCTATCTCAACGTTGGTAAACTAATTAAATCAGATCTGTCTAAGATCAGAATAAGAGCAATGGAAACTTATAATAGACCCACATACATACATAGATCGGTTTAATTTTTTATTTACCATACTTACTAGCTTTTGCTCGCTGCTTCGCTGAAATATAGTACTTTTTCTAGATGAAAGGTACCGTATTTTTTTTTCTGTACCTCCGACAGCGTGTATGCAGAATTTCATAATGATCAGTCGAGTAGTTAAGGCGTGAGAACGTAACAAACAAACAAACTTACATTTGCATTTATAATATTAGGATTGGACATAATCAGTAATCCAGTATATAATATGTATATCGTTTCCTTCTGTGTCTAATGTCGATAATATTTGATACTCCGGTGGTCTATTTACGCGGAGTACATAATGTAAGTGTAATTTCACAATGGCAGCATCGATTATATATTTAAGTAAATAGCACAGACGCAGTTTACATTCACCTAGTATAAAGAAACGTAATAGCCAGTCGTAGGGACACTTCGCGATTCAAAGTCCTGGGATAATAATACAAGAACGATTTAGTAAGAAGTCAAGGTGAAATACCTTCATTTGTAGTCTTCTCTACCAATAAAAGCACTTTAGCTTGACTTACTGCAGTAACTGCCTATTGTACGGCCCTGGTTGAAATCCAAAGTCGTCGTCGGTTTTCTGTTCGGAAATTTTCATTAGCATTAATACAATGTCTCGAAAAAGTGATTATACCTTTTTCACTAAGATCCTTGTATAGCCTAGTCAAATTACTTGTCCATTTCAGAGAATTAGCTCGACTAAGAAGTCATACCTCTCAATCAAAGAGGCAGTCATAACACAGGGAATCACTTTTATATCAATATTTTTTTATTATAACATGGGTATATCTATACAAGAAACGCCTACATTGCTTTAGTAAGTGACTAAAGCAATGTAGGCCGTCCCTATAAATTATCTTAAAATCACGTCGACTTGTTGCTCTGTTACTACATGAAAGAAAGACAAACTAAAATATATATATTTAGTAAGAATATGTTGGTATAATATTAAAATCAGTTCAACCGGAGCCTCTTCCAGTACGAGCATATTTAATCAACCTTTTGTCACGCGGCTCTATGTGGATTGGCAAACTACACATCATTGATAAATCCCAGAAATTATTTACTTCCTCGTTAAAGCGAGCGATAATTAACAAGTTATAGTAAAAAGTTATTATTTTAACTTTTATAATGAGACATTTTAAAAATACGAATTCCTGTAGGAGCGTCTGACATGGTCATCGTACACTATGCAATAGAGTACTAGCGGGCAGTAGGTACGGCGCGGGCGCCCGCGGGCGTCACGACGATAAATGAGCCGCCACGCCGCCCATACACAATTTCACCGGTCGGTCGGTCGCCGGTCGCTGGTCGCCGCTCTCTGGTCGCCGCTTGCTGGTCGCTGGTCGCCGCGGACCGCTCATGAAAACACCCTTTTTTCTTATTCAACCTTTTTTACAACATGATGAGCTCCTTTTTTTCGAATATTGTTTGGTCTTATACCTTTGTACGTGCGTATGTGTGCGTGCGTGTGATATGAGGTTCTATTTAACCGTTGTGATATATTCCGTTTGGACTTTTTAGAGCAGTAATCAGAAACCTTGTGTGTTCGGATTTGTTTGAGTGTTTTATCTCTCGCTTTTATTCTTTAATTTTCTTTTATTTTATTTACACTTTCTGCAATCAGAGGTCCATCTATTGGTTTGGTTGGTTTAACTATAGAATCGATAGTTAAGGCTCCTAAAATACAATAAAAGAAGTTATTTAATTTCCTTACCTTCCCTAGTTCATGCTATGCAATGTTTTACCAACGTTAATTTAGTCCTCTATAATATAATAACAGCTTAATTAAAGATATTAGATACTTTAAACATGGCGCGAAAAGTATATCTTGCGGATGTAACAATGGTCAATGATAACATGCCAAATTACTATCAAGCAAATTCATTTTAAAAGGCAAAATGAGTAGAGTTAGAATTTTCCGAATGGGCTTCCTCATTGGTCCAGTGGCGTTGTAAACAAGAGAATGTTACTATCAAATGTGACGTAAGCCTATGGTGCTAGGTAGGAAAGATATTTTATATGGCAAATCTGTGTATAAGTCTTTAATTTGAAACCTAGTTTGAGCTAACATAATCTAGATTGTCTACTTATAGATCCAACTAAAGCTATCGTGCAGTCCTGTAAGTTTGTATGCTAGGGACATACCTAAAGCTTTGCTTACACGATTTTATATACTGCATAAGAATAAGCGACGCGAGCAGAGACGCGAGTAACAGATAGTACTTCATACGTATTGATGGAATAATAGACATTTTAAAGTGGTGTTAGGAAATCGACCCCTAAGATTTAATCGATCTTGCTTGCTTTGCTTTATAAAAGATAACTCTCGCACTAGTAAGTCCTGTGTCGCAGGAGACTTTACAAATATTCATACAACGGACACAAAGAACACCAGACTTGGAACATCTATTTGTGGATCACACAGTTTCTTCCGTGTGGGGATCGAACCCGCAACACGCAACGGCAGTGGAAATACGGCCGCTTAAACCACTACGCCATCCGTGCATTCGTGTCTGTGACAAATACCTATAACATGTTAAATAAAATAAATGGTGTTCAGCTTTTCATGGAGATTGCTTCACTTCCAAGCGTCCACAAGGCAATACACTTTCTATCTAACATAACGTGTTCAATCAATATTCATTTATCCAGATTGTGCTGTAATGACTTAGTAATTTAAATGGACAACCAGCCATATATATAACAGGTCTAATACCCCACGCAAGCCAAATAATACCTGTGTTCCATATACTATTGTACCGAAACCGGACTTTTTCTCGAAGTAGGTATATATTTGTTTTTTATACAACTAGTATGGGTAGCAAACATACGGTCCACCTGATGGTAAGTGGTCACCGTAGCCTATGGACGCCTGCAACATCAGAGGCATCACTTGCGCGTAGCCGACCCTTTAGGAAAGGAAGGAGAGAAAAAGGATGTGGGAAGAAAAAGGAGCAGGAAGGGGAAAAGAAGGGTAATTGAGCCTCCGGCACTCTCACTCACCGGACGAAACACAATAGGAAGAATACTGCTATTTCACGATATTCTGTGAGAGGGTAGTCCTTCCCCGGTCGAGCCGACCCATTCACGCTGAAATCAGCGATACGATCTACTACTCTACTACTCGACTACTCGTAAACTCGACTACTCGTAAACTCGTTGCGATTGCTGGGCACAATGCCTATATTCGGGTAATTACAGTAAAAATACGACTGGGAAACTAATAAATACATCGTATGTCACATATAGAAGTGATGGTGAATACGTAGACACCCTCCCTTTCTAGGATATAGGCATGAGATCGTTTCAGAAAGGGACGGTGTCTTACGCTCACATTTCATCGGCAATAGATTTAGGTTCTACTTAACAGAAGGCGAGCTTATAGTTGTTTAATGGGCAGAGTACATGCCGTCCTGATACTGAGATTTTTTTACAAAAGATTCCAGGAATACTTTGCCTAACCTGGAAATCAGAGTAGAGAACTGATACACAGCAACCATATATACCCTTAATAATAATCTTAATCAGATGTTAATATCAATAAGAATTCTTTGGGTACAAAGATAGACAAAACTCATTACGGACTGTGTTTGTAAAATCATTGGTCATGAGGTTATGACCCTCACTAATGCCATGATACCAACTGGCGAGTATTTTTAACATTGCCGCTTAAACCTAGAATTGCGATATAACATATGGCAAAAACACTCTAAAAGAGATCGCAACCAACATATTTTGTGTTCCTGCGTAAGTGAGACACATAGGTTTTCAGGGCCCATATGGAAGAAATGCTGTTTACAAGAGATCAATAACTTCTGTTAATTGAACTGGTAGTACAATGATAATTTTTTTACGGTTGTCGACACTCTAGTGACACTCGCCGTATTACAAGCGTCCATAAGCTACAATGGCCGCTTACCATCAGCCTGGTATGTTACCACCTAGCTGTTTAAAAATCTATTCCAAAATCAATTACACTGCGCCAGAAAGTCTATAGCCACCACAAAAACAAAGCAACATCATATTACAAAGAGAATACAAAAAAAAAACCACAAAGGGGGATCGCCGTCACAGACCCTAACATTACAGATGGCTCTCTATAATCACCTTATCCGTATTTTTTATCTGCGACCCACAAATCTAAGTAATGACAGGACTGGCCATAGACTATATAACGATGTGTAAGCGCCTATTTGGAGCATTCGGAACGTCCCTTTGTGTCAATGAGGATTTATTTGAGATTTAATAACAATGTTCGAATGTAATGAAGAGGTTTGTAATAGTAGGTATTATGATGGAAATTTGTGCTCTCGGTGATGCTATATGAAGTAATTCAGGTTCTACAACTCTATTCAAGTGATTATAAAATGCATTATAAAGATATATTGCTAATATAGTTGTTAAAATAAAATTATATGTATAAAAATATAGTGGTTAAATAAATCACTTATGTTTCTGTAAAAAAAAAAGTAAGATATAAAGATAAGAGCCGGCTGTAAAAATGGTTAGTCAAAAGATTTTTGATTTTTTCTGTAGAGTTATTCCACCTTATCCCGCCCTCCCCTTTCCTATCCAGAACAACCTGGGCTCAGATACAATCCTTACACTGAGGTGTCGACTAGAGTGCGTACCAACAAGTTTGGGTCCTCATACCTCTGCCGAACGGTCAAGGCATGGCATTTTCTGCCAAGGCACGTGTTTCCTTCTTCCTTCAATCCTGGGCCCTATAAGCGGGGCGTGAAAAAGCACCTTCTCAGGCCGTCAAAGTAGAGACCTCAACATCGCCTCGGCTGCTATGAGGACGATGTGGAGGCTACTGATCTTAGACCACACGACTGCTTACCATCAGGTGGAGTGTGTTCATTTTGATGAGCAAAATAAAAAATAAAAATATCACTTTCCACAGATAAATGACTTATGCATCTTTAAAATTTTATCATAGTACTTATACTCTCTTAATTTTTTTTTACCATCCATAAGAAATAACAGCCAATGTATTGTAAGGAAACTCATTATAGGGAAATTTTCAAAATACACATAACTAAACATAAATACGTATAGTTACTATGGTCGTCAATCAGTACTCAATCAATTACGGCCTACGCATCGCAAGCGCCGTCATCGTGGTGCGCGGGCGCCGGCGCGCTGCGGGGTGCGCACGACGACGCAGCGTGACACCATTGTTTCTGCTCACCTCCTTGTTAACACTCACAACCTCTTTATACCATAGCTTTGTCGTCCTTGTGCCACTTCACTTTAATTACGACAATATGGAATGAAAGAAAAAACAACCCCTTAATAATTATAAAGTTAATCTATACTAATATTATAACGAATTGATTTTTGTTTGTTTGTAAGAATTTAACTCAAAAGCTAATCAACCGATTTTAAAAATTCTTTCACTATATTATTACCGAGTAACATAGGCTAAAATTTAATTTTAAAAAGTACTGTTGCATATCCTAAGCTACTTTTACGCGAGCGAATCCGCGGGTAAAAGTTAGTTATTAGAATAAAATATCATAAAACGACTTCAATACTATACCTACATGTACAAATAAAAACTAATAGGTAGAAAATACAAACCTTTTGCTTGAAGGAAATCACAAAAACCATCCAACAAACAATTTTTCTCAAAGCGCTGCTTTAATTTCAATAAAATTTGCGGAGTACCTAACCGCGTAACAAACATACAAAAAACATACAGGCGAATTGGGAGCATCCTTCTCTTTTTTGAAGTCGGTTAATAAATACTCACCGAGGATGCTTCGCGAGGCTATTGCATCAAAAAACGAAGCAAAATACATCCTAATTTCAATAGAGCAGATGGTTGGAATGTACCTCCAGCTTGGGATCCAGTAATCCAAATAGTCAAACCAAAGAAGAAGAAAAGCACAGCTAGACTTCATGATACTTTGAGCTCATTCTGTAAATAGGAACACAAATGATTAAATTTTGTTTGGGTACTTTGAAATAACTACACTTCAGAACATTGAGACAACTACCATCTTAGTCTCCTCGTGAACATGACTGCTGTAAAGCAAACGAAACGTCGGGGAAAAGTGTAAACCTAAATATAAATAGTTTTAATTTATTTAAATAACTTAAATTGTAGTAAAGTTCAAGATTAGCTTTATAATCGAGCTATAACAATAGTTCAAAATTACGTGATAAAAGAGTTTTAAAATAAACTACGCGACAAAATCCGCATTAAGTAGTTTAATTTCAAAATACTCACTGCCTATTTGATTCTTTGGGTTAAACCATATATCTGCTGTCGTTTGCAACTGGTCGCGGCATCGATTGGATCCCACGACTTATTATTAGATTTTCTAAGAAATTCTCAATACGTAGTCTGATAGTTTGCCCGGTAAACGGTTATAGAAGCGCCGTGATTACAAACGTCTTGAAATAGGCTTAAGTTTAGTGGTAATTTTGAAATATTGCTAGGTTTCTCAGAAGTAAAACTCTGTAATAAACTGACATGCATAGGTCTAATGCTTGGCAGTTTATTAAAGGCTCAACGCCATACGAGAACTTTGGTTTTCAACCTCAATTTTCGTTCTACATATGATAGGTTTAGTAGTAACATCAAAAGACGATGGTATACCTTAGAGGCATTCTCGGAAAAGCTTTTCTTGTGACACGCCTCTGCCATTTCCTTCTGGAAAAACCCTAAAGGCTTTTTCGCAAAAGGCGAGCTTGGTATCATTTGACGAGTACAGTTCTTACCTCCGTTTCGATACTGGACGAAAATACTACAACACGGGAATTGAAACCACCTGTGCTGTGCAGGCTCAGGGGTGAGGCATTCACTAGTGCTTCGCCACCAATGCAGTAAATATTGAAAATGTCGCAAATAGCTTATTTATTTTGGGAAAACCAACAGATATATTTTTAGGATAGATTTAAAAAAGGATGGTACATTTAACTCATAATAACTTTATCCACATGTTAGTATAATATTTTTGTATTGAACTTAATTGCATGCGAGCAGAACTTTAACAAGGAAAATGTCATAAGTCAAATTTTAATACGGCAGGTACACATAACATATAGGGTAGGGAGGGGCGGGTGGAGGGTACGGGTAAGTTGGGCAATCAAAATATCTCAGAAACTATACATCGCACCCTAACACTTTAAATTGCGAAAGATGCGGTCGAGGATAGGGAACTCATTACGCGAACGCCAGTGACGACTTGGCGATCGAGTGGAGTATAAGCAGGCTTTGTTAATTTAGCAACCAAAAATAAAAAAATGTGCTTGGGAATATTTCTTCTGAAAGAGTCAAATATTATCCGTTTCCAATCAGCTAAGTGTTAAAATTTTATAAATTTAGTATATTTTTGGTATGTATAAAGGATATGGATATAATTCTTAAGCGTTTGTCATAATTTCACTTTTGTTTAAAATTTTTGGGTTGCGGTTAGTTGAGCAATAATTGCTTACTTAACCCCTTATTTAAAATAGAAGTGATGTATGTTTTTCATTTTACTTTAGGACGCGGACTGATAAATGGAAAACTACAAGCGGTTTTTACACTACCCAAGACTTAAATGATGCTGCAAAGGTTCTCGGTTAAAGGTGTCAATGATGAAGAAAAAGTGTGAAAGCCACTGCTAAAGAGTTCGGTATTAAATAGATTACTCTCACAATACTTTTGAAGAAATTTGGTTCTAAAGGTGGTGTTGCATCAATAGGTTATACCATACCGGAGCAAGTATATCCTCCCAAGCGAAAAGTATCTTCAAAAAACTACTTCCTATCTATTTCCCGAAAGCTAAAAAGCAGAAAAAAAAGGAATACTGCTATTCTAACAGACACTCCCGAAAAGAACGCATTGCAAGAAGAACAAAATAAAACCACTAAAAAGTTAAGAAGCCGAAGAAGAAAATCATTGGTAATAAAAGAAGAAGCAACTAAATTGTAATCCAAAAGTTAAGCATAAAATAATTATGTTGAGTTTTTGTTGATTCCAGTTTTTGTTTAATAAGTAGAAGAAGATTATTTTTAGTTTCATAGTTATATCACTAAAATACTATAAATAATAAGTTGATTGTAAAATAGAAGTTTCATTTGATGTCTAGTAAACATTGAACCCATGGTTTGGCAAGAATTTCAAACTGCCAATACCCTTGCTCAACTTACCTCACCTATGGGGCATACATTGAGCATCTCTGTCATTCTTTACTTAAATGGCTGTAGCTCTTAAATGCGATTTGTTAGAAATAAATTACTATGGACACTTTTGGAAAGGGATAAACTACTAACCCATCAGTACGCATAACAAGACATTAAGACTTATCGTTGAGGAGTTATGACCGCTCAAGTGAAAAATTGCTCAACCAGCCCCGCCCTACTAATAGAAATGACAAAAATCAATGACAGTAAAAAAATAATAAGTAATGGTATGAAATAATGATATTAAAATTAAAAAGTCAAATTAATCAAATATTACATTTAAATAAATACAAAGCTAACATTAGAAATCTCACTTTTAATAAACGTGGACGACGCGCGACGCCGCGCATATCACGTAAAAATTACGCTCGTAATGTAAACGAATATAATAAAAAGGATCCATTAGGATAATCTAAGCAACATCTAAATCAATTCTGAAATACCTAGACTTGTAAATAATTTTAGAATGCTTGGCTATCGCTGAGTAGGTACATTGTTATGACATACCATGTGACCGAAACCGCAGATTGTAGCTGTTATATACTATTTACCTATATATACTAGGTACTATATACTATTAGTGCGAAAGAGGATGGTTGCCATCCTCTTTCGCACATAATACTTCTACTAGACATAATAATTATACTTGACAACAAGTATGCAATTTTAACACAACTTTATTATAATAAGCGTTTAAAAATATTAAAACCGATGCAATATTGTAGACTTAAGGCAAAAAATGTGTTTTATGAACGCCACCGTCTGGCGAAGGGAACGTCGTTGTTATCAGACCTCGTATCGGGAATGTAAGCCCTGAAATTATCCAGTTTGTGAAGTTTTAGCACCCATTAAAGACATCTGCGCGGTACCATATAATTATAGCGTTAAAAACTTACAGCCATCATATTTTTATAACGTTCGTATCTTATGTAAAATTAATAAAAATTAGAAGTACCTTGTTTATTTGTAAAACATTGATTAAAATAATTAATTTCAATAAAGGTAATATAAATTGCATGCCAAGTTATGACACGTTATATAGATATTACAAACCATAGTATAAAATAATTAAAATTTACTAGCTTATGCCCACGGCTTCACCTGTGTATATGTGTTACATAATATTGTCTAACGTTTACGTAAATGTTATAGGTACATTGAAATTAAACTTCTTTATATGGAAGGTTTAGCGTATTTTTTTTTAGAGTTGTAAGATAGTCAAACCCAAAAGAAACAAACTTTATGATACTTTAAGCTCATTCTGCGTAAATAGAAACATCAATAATGAAATTATGATGGGGTACTTTGAAATAACTACACTTCAGAACATTGAGAAAACCACCATCTTAGTCACCCCATGAACATGGCTGCTAAAAAGCAACCAAAACGTCGGCAATAGTGTAAAAAGTAAATAGGTATACATAAATAGTTTTATTATCTAAATAGATTAAATTAAAGTAAACAGTAGCTTACTAGCAGTGTTTAACAATGGAAGTTTAAAGTTTCAAAATGATAAAAATAATGTTCTAAAATATACAACGCGATGAAATCCGTATGATCCGATGACGTTGAACGACGCTGCGGTCACCGGTTGTCATAAGTATGAATGTCTTTTTTTTTTATTTGTCTAGTTTTAAACATAGTGTTCGAAATGTAAACATAATATATTTTATTGATGACACGGCATACTCATTTATTTTAATAATAACTATCCTACTATACTATATGGAAGTGAACTATTCACAATATAAAAAGAATATGTCCCCTTTTTTTTTATTGATAATACGTGACACACTGAAATTAGTAAGATCTAAGGCACACTCCATATAGTTCCTCCATATAGGATTTAAGAAAAGAGGTTAGAGGTATCGCGTTGAGAACGAGAACGATTTAGAGTGGTACAATATTATTGTACCTACATATATAACAAGGTGTAGTCATATTTAAGCGATGGGTATGCTCATATGTATTTGATATTTCTTAATGAAAATGTATTCCAAAAGAACCAGTTTCAATCATGTATTATGCCCTTGTGTACTCTAGTGTGTATGCAGTACAATACAAGCTGTTAAATCAATGGTTGCAACCATTCAGTAAAATACGTACTGATAAAATATGTCAACAGAAAATGTATTTCACAGATTCCTGGGTTAGGCAAAGAGTTACCTACTGATTTTCTTATGTAAGGGAACAAAAATCATCGGCACCAACACTTTGCCTGAACTGCCTCGTTTTGGACATGGATTAAATAGTACTCTATATTTTTCTTTTAAATTGTATACTATTTATAAGTACTACGAATCGAAATCCTTTTAGTACGTTAATCTTAAAAAGATCGCTAAACACTTAATTATTTTTAAAAGACCTCTACCTTTATTTGTATTATTCCTGTTTTGCAAAGAACACCCAGACAAACACAGTTACTTACTCGCCTATAATTTTACTTATCGAAATATAGATAAAATTATCTACAAAAACATTCGCCTTGTCCGATCATAAGGGGTGTCTATACTTTTTAATAAAAACATACCCACGGTAACTAAGCTAACTAACAAGCTAATGCAATAAGCTGTCAGAATTAATAAACTAGAGGTATCAAGTGACGCCGCGTGTCAAACAATAGTCCATAGCTTTTTATTCAGCCGGTAATGGGCGGCGCGTGGCTTTACGAGTGGCCTTGTGCGTATTGTGACGGTTTTCAAGGGGCAAGCACAACACTAACGTTATGATACCGTAACTTAGTAAGTCGTTACGGTTTTTTCACGACACGTGTATCGGTTATTGTAAAAAGGTACCTAATGTAATTTTATGGTTGAAATGTTTAGGGTAACAATGCTTGCGTGGACTGGATGATGGGCACCTTTGATGATAACCTTAATGTAGTGGTTTGATGAATTCCAATATGTTTATTTGTTATTATTTGTCGTTACAAGTCTGGGCGTTTGTTCCTGGTATTTCTTTTTAAATAGTCTTTTAAAATATATTTGCCCAGTGCAAAAGTAGTTCTTATTGTTATATTTTCTATATTCCTTGTTGTTTCACGTTTTTAATTACTTTGCTTGTAGAAAGTAAATAAGCAGATCTATAAAAATAGAATGCTATCCAATTGTCGGTGTTCATATCAAACTGTTACATATTCAGTCCGTATAGCTAGACCATTATGATTTACTTACAAATCCACCTCACAAAACTCAGCTTTTATAAAACAAAAACATTGAATTTTCTTTATTTGTTTGTATTTCTATAAAAAGATTTTTCCACAGGTAATAAAAACTTCCATCTCACTCGTATTGTAACTTTTCGCGGCAATATGCAAACGAAATGCATAGAGCACGCGCCACCTGCCAGTTCAATTTGAATTTAAATTTCGAACGCTTTCGAAACTTATCCTGCGTGATGCGATTTGTGGCACGCAAGCGATGCGAGGGCGCGAATTCGAGGGAATCGATGCTTGAAATCATATTCGATTCGCAATTCGTTTTTGGGCGCTTTGATGTCTTTGTAATCTATGTTTTAATATCAAAGGGCAATAAGCACTTTGATTTATAGTTGTAATATTGTTTTTATAAACAACGTTTGTGTTTGTTGAAAACATTTAATTTTACTTTGTCTATCAAATCACAATTTGCAATAAGATCACTAATTAATATAAGGAAAATCTGTAGCATTTTTGTAGTATTTTTATTAATAAATATTGGTTTTCTTACATTACAATATTAACAAAATAATATATAAGCAGAAAATAAATCTGTCAGAATTATAGCAAATTTACTTACCCTTTACTTTACCCCTTTTCTTCATTCTACTGCTGTCTGCCTCTTGAATGAAAAGGGCGCAATTAACGCACTCACATTCGTAAAATTATTGAAGATTAGGCAAGAGTTATATAGAATTGCATATGTAGTATCATATCTGACGTTGTATGAGCAAATATTGATCGGATATCTTTGAAAATAATGGATTGGGTTAGTAGAAAAGATTTAACTCGAATTCTACCTAGGCTACGAGACGAATTTGGGCGCGAAAATTTTTGCTACATTATTTCGCAAGTTCCCTTCCTATACATACACTATCGAGTAATCTTTCCTTTCCCTTTCAGATAACACTATGTGTTAGGTATATAAAGAATTTGAATGATGTTGCATAAATATTTATGTATATACGTAGTCTATAAGTTGAGGAGCGCCTTTAACCTAAGCGTAAACGCCTACACAGCTGTCGATTTGTTCCTTCAGTTCAGAATAGATAAGGTCGCTCTCTATTACAGTCATTAACATAAAAGCCTTATCTAAATACAGTAATCTCTCACATTATTCTAGTTATTTAAATATTTTAATTCAACAAAAAATACAATTTCGTATATTTACATTCCAAGCATATTTAAACACGAATTGATGAACTAAACCGGGGAAACATCCAATCTCTTCAGTTGAGGTGTTTCGATGCACCTGTTCGCATTCGAATATCAAATTACTATAATCGATTTCGGGGTAAGCCACGCGATGTACAATATGAACAACCCTGTTTCTTAGTACTTCACTCTACTTGACTTTTTATTTTATGGACAGCTGTTATTTTCGTTCAGAAAAGTTTGTATCCGTTTTGTTTTATAAAAAAAACTCCCGCTCTAGTGTATGATGAATAGCTATGAGCAAAGACATGCTATAAGTTGATATTTGACTGCACGGATGGCGTAGACGTTTAAGTGGTCGTCATGCCACTGCTACTGCGCCGAGTGTTGTGTTCGAATCCCACACGGGACAAAAAATCGTGTGATCCGCAAATGGTTGTTCCGAGTCTCGATGTTCTTTGAGTCCGTTGTTTGAATGTTTGTAAAGTCCGCCGCGGTACAGGAATTATACATACAGAGCCTGGTTCTCGGATCAGAAGTAAGAAAAATACAAACTATAGGTAAATATTTCAAATATTTCCGTAACTGAATCAATTATAGATAATAAACAATTATGTAGTTGTTACGCGGGCATAGACAATAAATCTCTGGTGTGGTTGCTGCGCACAATGTTGTGAGTCCTACCTGTGCTCCCCGACCCATGGCCACTATCCATCATTAATGCGCCAAACGATCAAATTGCATCCATATTTCAACGTTTCCATTTTACTTAAATGAGATTTCGGAAATTTTGAGATGTGAACCGTTTAACTTGATTTGTGGGCTTTAAGTTTCTATAAAATAACATATTTTGGAAGCTTACAGATCGATACTAGTCGTACTGTAATTATGAATGCTTAAAATAACTCTGTCTGTAGGTAAGTTATTTTCCAACTCAAAACCTCTGATCCAATATGTAAAGCTTTTCAAGCCTCTCAAAGATAATAAACTTCACCTTAAAAACTACATTGTTTTGTTATTCTACTAATATTATGAATCTAAAAGTATGTTTGAATGTTTGTTACTTAATCACGCGTAAACCGCTGAACGGCTTTGTTTGAAACTGTTTACAGATAGGTGAGATAAGTAGACCATGTCGTGGATTAAGAAATATGGATTGTTATTTTGGCCCTGGTATGCTGTGTAATTTATGCGGGTGAAAACGCGGACAAAAACTAGTCTAATATAATACATACTTACGCATTACACATTGCCTTCAACCGAGCACAATTTAGACACCATGGTTAGAATTTCGAAAAATGAAAATTCAACAACATATCACTAGATTCGGCACTTTAACACAAAACCTAACGAGCCCACGCAATCATAACCGTAAACTTATGCACTGAACTTGGCATTATCTAATATACTAACATATAACAATTATCACAAGCATTGCTATTAAGTTATTAAAAAGAAATCTAGTGTGGCTAAACTAATGTTAGCTTGCAAAATGTCTTAAAGCTACACAATATACATGAATTATCATCACATTCTGCAGAAAGGGAAAGCTCCTTTCCTCATCTCACTTTTCCCTGAACATCTCACATTAAACAACAATTACGGGTAAATTTTCGAAATTCTAAGTTTTGTTTTGTTGCGTGTGCGGGGCATGATGGAGGGCAATCAATCAGTCAAATTATATTGTCTTAGAGATCGAGCCAAATTGTCCCGCGCCTGCGCCGAATATACCGCCGGACGGCCGAGGCGGGCTAAACTTTTAATGGTACGTAATTGTAAATAGGATTTAAATTGTGCTATATGCCGCGTGGAAACGAGAAAAAAGAGATCGAATTATTTCGACAATTTTGTACAAGCGACCTCAGATAGTGAATGCCACTGCTGCAAGCTATCGGGTACGACTTCTCAGACGAGTAGTGTTGCTGGCTTTATGTATCAAGATTTTTTAATGTACATATAATAAACAGACAGAAAGTGTGCAGAGAGTCTTTACAAACGTTGAAACAAAGGGCACAATGCACATGTAGAATCAAAAGAGGTATTTGTGGATCACACAAATGTTTGTTCCATGTGGAATCGAACCCCAACACTCAGCATAGTGGCAATAGCGAGACGACTACTTAAGCTATTACGCCATCCGCCTCTCCTCCTACAGCTTTAAGGACAACGCGATCCCTGCAGTGAGCGCTTTCCTTAGTAGCATATGCTCGAACGACGGTAGACCTGAAACAGTAGTCCCATTTCAGCAATGTGGGAGTCAGACTATGAATGTATGTTTCAAACCGAGATCGGCTCTTACAAGTACTGATAAAAGAAGTACTAACTAATAATATGTGTTATTCAACCTGGCTTTCTTAAGTTATGCGCATAGGATTTTTGCTTTAACCTAAGATCGAGAAATCTGGCTTCAAAATCTACTTTCGCTCTACAGAAGATCACATCAGGCACACAACACAAAGTTGTTTAGCTACAATCTTCTTTATAGTAAATGTAGTTGAGTAGATAGAGTTCCCTTTAGGAGATGTGGTGCTGTCAATAGAGAACAAAAATCCTTTTACCTTGCGCCGACAGCTATTATTTTTTTAAATTCCATATATGTTTTTGCCCCGTGTGACATTCGAACCTTCAACACTCGGCATAGTGGCAACGGTAAGACGAATACGTAAACCACTAACTCATCCGTACAATCTCGAGTTATTACTATGCTCTGAGTTGCTACTGAGAATTGCGTGACAGAAAAAGGCTAGCACATTTTCCTTGACCCAGGAATCGTACCCTAGACCTTACGATTCAGCACCAACTTACGCAAAAAGTTCGCGCCATCATCAGCTTACTTTAACATTTATAAGTCGACACATAACCTTAAAATACATACTTACTAATAATATATAATTTGCACATATTTGCTATTTAAATTATGCAAATTAAGTTCTAATATGCAAATTGTTTATAAGTACGATAAGACTGGCGAGTGTAGGTGTTTAGTGTAAAGCCACTTCTTGTACTTACATGCACGAAGAAACTTCAAATATTGCTTCAAATATGTTCATTATACGCTGTGATTTTGTTTTTGGAGAGATCTAACATTTTAGTAGGTAATAAAACAACCTTACTTAAATGGAAATCTGTAGTATATGCCTACCCCTCAGTCGAAACAGGTATGAGATACGAGATGTATCCTAACTTATATTATAAATACGAATGTGAGTTTGCTTGTTTGTTTCGCTTCGACCGATCATCATGATTTTAATAATTTCGCATACATGTTGTCAGGGATACAGAGAAGGACATAGTGTACCTTTAAATGAGAAATAAATACTAAATTGTCAATGTGCCGTGTGTTAAATCTTGTTTCGGGTTCGGCTATGTTTTAGTTGAATAATTATTGTGACCTTTGTTGGAAATGTTTAAGCCCACCACGACTTTAGGAATCTTTTGAAAAGAGAAAATGTCTTTGTGGGCCGTTGTTGATAGATAATATAACTTTATGCTAAATAATAACCAAGTCTGCAATATTTTATAGAGAACTCACAGACATGCATGATTCCTCTTGATATTTTCCTTCACCATTAAAACTAATGATAATTAACTATTTATCACGCACATAATTACGAAAACTCCAAAATGTTCGTCTTACTATCAAACTCGAGACCTTTGTGTGGCAGACCAACAGTCTCCAACTAAGCTATCACTACTTTTTTGTATTGTATTAAACTGAATATTTCAACCCCACATTGTTAAGTTACCTACATTAAACACCACTTACCTCACAAAGACAAAACGTGAGAACCTCAAAATAATAACCAACAATTAAAAAAACCAACACTATCATTAGAACTAACTTTTAGGTGTTATTAAATAAAAAAAACTAATCACAATGCAGTTTCGTGCATCAATATTTTTTCTTACAATCAAAATATGAAAGGTTAGAGACAATCAGGCGATTATCAGATTAGTCAGATGATCCTTTTAGTCGAATTATAATAATTTGGCTTCGTGTTAGTTGATCCTTTTGTGGTACTCGACTAAATCACTGTTCTTTATAACGTTTACATCGTTTTAAAAAGTAAATTGTGATTGATAGATGTAATTTCAGTATACAATATGGCGATTACGTGAGATCAAATGTGTAGAAAGTCATTTTGATTGAGTTAAAATTTTTGTATGAGTTTCATGTTATGAAGAATTCATATTATTCTTTAATCATTTAATTTCTCGTTACTTTTTAAGTACGTACTTACTATTCTACTATAGTTATTTATTATCGCTCGCTTTAATTGTAAAGGAAAATATCACGAGGAAATCCGCATGTCTAACAAGTCTTCATAAAGCGCTCGATGATCTGTAAAGTTTGCAAACATAGTGGACTATGGATTAATCCTTCTCACACTGATAAGAGGCATTTAGAGCTAACATTATTAGTAACTGAGGTAAGCTAGCATGCAGCCTCTATTGTAAGCTGTTACCGCAGTCTGTGGACGCTTGCAACCCCATATAGATAACTAATAAAACCTAAATGCTGTGCTAACTGCACAGCATTTAAGTTTTATTAGTTATCTATGCAATGCGCAAGAACACAAAAGTCCTTCTTGCTGTCAGTACGGGTCTTCTTGGGGAATCTAAAGTAGGGATTTCATGCTTACCACAAAATACGGGATTGTTCGACTGCTTCATAATCCTTTCCATACCTTAATGCCTCTAAGAATATGTAAATTTATATGTGTCTTAATATCCATTATGTAAATAAAACAACGCGATAATGTTAGGCATCAGCGCAAAGCACGGAATATTGTGCTTCTAATAGAGACGAAACAAGTTGCAACTGACTTGTTAGTCATAATATGTAACATTCGCGTCAACGCCGAGGAAGCGCAGCGACGTCAGTTCAAGAACATAAGAATCATATTCGTATCACCTATGTATTCGTCGTGACACATTGTATACTATAACACAAGCAGGTTGAGTGCTAGCGTTCTCTGGCGTCTTAAAAAATATACTTCACATAGTTAAAGATATCAACTTAATTAAAAAAAAATAAACTCTCCTTCTTTTTTTTTCTTCTGTTTACGCGATTGTTATTCATTGAAATTAAACTACTATATACGGATTTTATCGCGTTGTTTATTTATCACTTTCCAAGACGTTTCGGTTGCTTTTCAGCAGCCATCGTCGGGGAAAGTGTAAACCAAAAATAAATAGATTTAATAGTTTAAATAATTTTATTAGCTTATAAATTAGTAAAATAAAATCAATAGTAGTAGTAGTGCAATATTTTCAAAATTTTGTAATACAGTGATAAATAAACAACGCGTTAAAATCCGTATATAGTAGTTTAATTTCAATAAACTCTCCTTCCTTTTAAGTCTCTTTATATAGCGGACCTCTGCCACTCAAAACGTTAACAGAGAAAAAGTACACACAGACTTAGATCATTAGTGAATGGCAATAATAATTGTCCTATAAGGGACCAGCGCATCTACAGGTACATGGTGGCCACATTTTCGCACGGAGCGCTTTGCTTCCACTTTTATAATGTGTACTGCAAAAGAGTGGAACTTAGTAAGTCTGTGTTTCCCGATGACTACAATCTGGGTGTCGTCAAGTCGCGAGTGAATAGGTATCTTCTAGGCAAGCGTGCTCCATCGTCAACTGCATCGTCACTTAACAACAGGAGAGATAGCAGTCAAACGCGAGATTATTAAAATTAAAAGAAAATGAATTCTAGCACACAACTCCCAGCACTGCGGCAGCGGCGAGGTGACCGCGTGCCCGCTGTGCTGTGCCGTCATCATACATTTAACATTTTGTTTACACAGTTTAATTTATTATGTAGTACCTACACACACTACATAACCTACATTAAAAAAGACAATACCCGCATTAGCAAAATTTCTTGTGCCACCAGACACTTCACAAACATTTAAACAACCGACACACGGAACACCCAGTCTCGGAACAATAATTTGCGAATCACACAATTTTTTTGTCCCCTGTGTGATTCGAACCCACAACACTCGGCACAGTTGCAGTGGCGAGGCGACCAATTACACCACTGCGCTACCTGTGCATTGGCTTATATACCTATACTAGATTTAGCCTACGACGTCGCTCGCGTAAAAGTAATTTAGTTTAGTAATAATACTTTTTCTGGATAAAAGGTAACCTATGTCCTTTTCTGTACCCCTGACGACGTGTATGCAAAATTTCATGATGATCGGTCGAGTAGTTAAGTCGTGAAAGCGTAACAAACAAATAAACAAACAAACTCACGTTCGAATTTATAATCTATACTAATACTAATATTATAAAGCTGAAGAGTTTGTTTGTTTGTTTGCTTGAACGCGCTAATCTCAGGAACTACTGGTCCGAATTGAAAAATATTTTAGTGTTGGCTAGCCTATTTATCGAGGAAGGTTATATGCTATATAACATCACGCTATAACCCACGGGAACGGCGCAGTAATCATAAACGCGAGTGGAACCGCGGGCACATCTAGTATTATAATATAACTAGATGTGGCTGCAGTTTCACCCGCATTTATGATTACTGGGCTGCCCTCGGGTCGTAGCGTGATGTTATATAGCCTATAGCCTTCTTCGATAAATGAGCTATCCAACACTAAAATAAATTTTCAATTCGGATCAGTAGTTCCTGAGATTAGCGCGTTCAAGCAAACAAATAAACAAACTCTTCAGATTTATTATATTAGTATAGATATACAGGATGTATCAGAAAGATGTGGTCATATTTAAGCGATATCCCCTTAACAACGTAAATCCGCGAGAATAAAATTTGTATACATTATTTTCACGAAGATATTGATTTTTCTTTTTTTATCGACTTATAGATATCAGCACATTCTAATCGATACGTAAACAACACTAACGTCTGACGCGGGTGACCTCTGTGAACCCGAAAATGACCAGGCGCACAGGATCACTACTATCTGTCTCTATCTGTGTTAGGATTGATGATTTGAGCTTTATTTACAAACCTGTCTCAAATAAATTTGGCATAACTTTGACAGACCCGGTATAGATTCCCCACAATATATTCAACCGACTTAATAACGCTATAATATTCTCTACTAACGCGATAACACAGTATCATGCCCATCATAATCTAAGTCTAATAAAAACAACACGTAAACTCATAATGTGGTAAAAAAACATCGGCATTTTAATGTTCATATAAGTATAGGGTTCATCCCGTCACCACATGGATCTAAGCTCATATGCATATATAACTAAGGTACAAAAATTACACCCCGTATTCATAAAGTTTTCTATAAAAATATAAAATTTAGGCATAGGTAAGTTACTAATACAGAAATATTGACAAGAGTAAATGAAAAACGTGAAATTTTAAAACGCATAGAGAACAGAAGGGGTAAAATGATAGGACACCTAATTCGACATGATAATTTTATCACAAACATAATGGAAAGGAAGATAGAAGCAAGAAGGAAGAGGGGAAGATCAAGAAGGTAGACCGATCAACTGAAAGAAGTTGTGAAAGTTGAAACTGAAAGATATGGCATTGGAAAGAGAAAGATGGAGATTGCTGCACCGACAAGAGCAAAGCACTTAAGTTTTGGATAGAAGCAAATTTTGACTGCTTGGGCATGGCTTAGTAACTGAGGAGTTCGGGGTTTCAATATGATAATATATTTAATACCTATGCGTAAAATGTAGTACAACAGTTGGTAAATAAATAAATGTATAACGCGTGGCATTTCGCCAAGGAATATTGGCAAGCAAATATCCAATTAAAATACTATTAAAATAGTTATATATACAAAGTTTACATAGAATACACTGTATATAGAAGTCTAGAAGATCAAATATACATAGGAATAACATAGAAACACAAACACACGATAGAGACAATTATACTTGTAAAAATCAGAAACACGGTTTGATTTGTTAAAATCTGTTACATGCTTTATTTTATGCAAAAAATGCAATGGTGTGTTTTGTTTTCGAATATCGAACGCTTGTTCGATATTCAAAAACAAAACACACCATTGCAAACGTGGGGTGCTTACCCCACGTTTTCCTATTGTTACATTCGTATGTAATTTTTAGTACAATAATAAAACAATTTCCAACTACAATCATTAATTACATTTACAAAAAAAAAAAAATGTCGATAACTTGTTACAATTAAGTCACGTGAGTAAACACGTCATTCATTATACATTTATGACGACTATGAATGTAGTAAAGATACATCTACTGCTCGCTACCTTTTTGTCAAGAATCAAGCAAACAGTTTTATCCTTTATGAACAAAGCGCAAAACCGGTTGCTTGAGCCTACAAGGCTGTATGTCTTCAAAGAGGTAGGCAGAGATGTGGCACATCAACATTTCACCAGTTAAGTCCCGCATAATGCAGCGAGCCTATAGCCATCAGACATATTCCCAGACATCGTACAGCTACTTAAAATGTCGACCTAGAAATCGAATCCTGGACAGTAACCTGATCCAAAACTTATGACACGGAACGTACGAGATATGAATCTAGATAGTATAAATTAATATTGTTATTCCTAAGCATATTTGCAATTCTAAGAAGATCTTTATAATGATCGCGAATATGTGTGAAATATACCAACTCGCAAATATACAACTGGACTATCCAGCACGATAGACTATGGTCTAACCCTTCACGTACTGAATAGAGGCCGGTATATTTTTAATCAGTCCTCATATCAGGACAGATTATAAACAACGCTGATAATTTTAAGTGGCAACCTTAATCGTAGGGTTGCTAACGCTCCAAAACGAGTATTTCTACATAGATTAGACCGATAACATCTCGGTTTGACCGGCCAGAGTTCAAAATAACCTCTAATTTTCCATGTGCTATATAAAAACTATAATGTCCCAACATAATTACAGCTCGCTCGACTAATGTTACTGGTTAAACATGCAAATACTGAGCGATAACTGATAAAATCGCGTTCCTTTAATGTTGGCAGCTCCTTTTTATAAACGGCCTTTTTAGAGGAATATTTAAATAAAGACTCCCCCGATGGTCCAGTGACGTCAGCTTCGTAGTCTTTGCGCCGACACCTATAGTTCAATTCTTGGTTAAAATTAAAGGTGGTTGATGTTTTAACTGCCTTGTTGATCTCTTCGCGTATGTTTGCATTCGATCGTGATGTCACAGTTTTGATGTCCGAGTAGAGCAGAATGTTGTTGGGTTTTCAGGCTATGAAATTCTCAGTACCAGCGATCTGGCAATGTACCCAGTAATTGTTACGTGGTTATAAAACATGGATGATGAAATGAGGGTAAGACTGACGACATATCTGCCTAACCCTCGAAGGATATTCAGGATTTCAGGCGTACGATGTATCTATGGATAATGTAAGAGATTTTAAAAGCCATATCTTTTCCTTTATCTTGAGCATTTGAGAAAGTGGAATGAACTGAAAATTATTGCAATTGTCCGGTAAACGGTCAAAGCCTGTAATGACCGTTTACCGGACATATTTTTGACTGCACGGATGGCGTAGTCACTTACGTAGTGTTGCGGGTTTGATCCCCACATGGGACAAAAATTTGTGTGATCCACAAATGGTTGTTTCGAATCTGGGTGTTCTTTGTGTCCGTTGTTTGAATATTTGTAAAGTCCCCCGCGACACCGGAATTATTCCTTATGCGGGAGATGGCTTAAAAACTACATACTAGACTGGGCAACTGACTGGCAAGTAGGAATTATCTTACAGAAACACTCAGTAAGACCTAGCCCTGCCGGGGAATCGGATCCAGAACTCCGCCGACTGTGATCATAAACATAATAACGAAACACAAAAATAGCACACAATTAATTATGTATTTAAACAATCATATCATAACCGCACATGAATTTCGAATCTAAGCGCAAAATAAATTATTTAAACGCTTACTATTTTGTCAAACCGTAGCCAACATACGAAAACAAACGAAACAAAACCCAACATTACGAACAAAAACTTTTAGTTGCCACAAACAACAACGTTTGCCCATAAAATAAAGTAAATGACTATATTTAACTCAATCAGAGGTGTGCACCGGTGCAATTATAAACCGTTTTGTGCTTTACCTTTCCGCCATTAACAATCCCTTTTGCTTTTTTGTACAATTTTATTGATTTAGTGACCTTGCCGAAGTCTAAAAGTAATTTGCAATTTTTGGCAATATTACTGATGTTTGACAGATGACATGACATTAGAGTCCGCGCCTAAAAATACGCGGGAAACTAGTGCCCTTGGTTACTTAATATTATACGTATAAGATTAAAAATGGCACATCAATTTTTTTAATGATTATCTTTTGTTTTAACGACAGAGGTAATTTTTAAAAGTATTTTTATCTAAATGAAATCCGACATTTCTGAGAGTTTATAATGTTATTGTATATGTGTAATGTGTGTCGACCCACATCGCAATAGACTATTGTTTAAACTTTATCGTATTGAGGAAAGAGCTCTGCTCCTCAGTAAAACATTTCATAAATAAGTTTGCTGTTTATTATTATTTATGTTTGGACATTCTGTCCAGAGATGTTACTTTGGAGATGCCGCAATAGTTTGGCGATAAATAACTATAGCATAATAGCTTTTATCCGTATGGGTGGCAAAGCGGGTAAGCGGTCGCCGTACTGTGTGTTGTGGATTCGAATCCCAAACAGGACAATTATTTGTGCAATCTACAAATTATTGTTGTGAATCCATTAATTATATTTTTATTATTATGTCCCTGCTATATGGAGTTTGGTCCCTAGTGTGGGAGTAGTTATTTTAGTGTCCATTCGGTTTCTTCGCGTGACTCCATATTTTTTGTATCGTAGATAGTTATTCTGATTACGAGATTTACCGGTCCTGTTTTATTTTAGTAAAGTCCTATGGACAGAGTTTATTTACTTTTAAGTTTACTTTTTTGCGGGAACATTTGCAGGAACTGCAATTAAATTCTGTTAAAACTATCCTACACACTAAGAATTTGTAGTGAACACTAATGCAATTGAAATTCGAATATGGGTTTTTTTCGATTTCGATTCGAATTCGAGTTTGTCTCCCCGTGAACATAGCTACTGTAAAGCAACCGAAACGTCGGTGCAAAGTGTAAACTTAAATATAAATAGTTTTAATTAGAAAATATATAGCTTAAATAGTAGTAAAATTCAATAATAGTAGTGTTAGAGTTTTCAAAATTATGTAATAACAGTGTTTAAAGTAAAATAAACAACGCAATAAAATCCGTATAAAGTGTTTAATTTCAATGTATAACATTCGCCTAAAGATAAGACAATATTCCTAGATATATATTTGGGACAAATCAAAAGTCAGTGGAAAATAGTTACTGTTGAAGTGAGATTGTTAAAACAGAAAGTATTTACTCGTATTTTAAACATGATCTAATAAAATGAGTCTAGTTATCTGGTTAGTTAAGTTACGTTTTTTGTAATTATATGCCCCTAACATTGGTTAATTTTCTTATTCAAAATTATGTAATAACAGTGTTTAAAGTAAAATAAATAACGCGATAAAATCCGTATAAAGTGTTTAATTTCAACAAATATACCAAAAAAAAAGACTTGCTAGTCCAATAAGTACACAAGAAACACACTTTCTAAGCATCATTAGAACATATTAGTGAGCGTGTATCACATGACATTACCGAAGCCCTAATAGGGTATCACCAATAGCCGAATAATAGAGGTGCGCCTCGCGTGCCTCGACGAATACCCAAGTAATTGCAGTGGACACGACCAGACATGAAATATTTCAAATTTTTACCAAATTACACACTTCACAGAACTTTTTGACGATAATCTACATTCTGAAGTCTCTATTTTTACTCTTTTTAATATTTCTGTTGGTAACGCTATACATTCCAATCGAAATTGACTATGGTTAATCAGCGAAGGATTCGAAATTTGAACTTTGAAATTGGTAAAAAATGTCTATGATTTATTGGTAACGATTTAAAATGTAGTTATTTAATTATATAGATGGATGTTTGTGTATATTTTATGATATCGGAGTGTGATGTGGCTGGTATTTTATATTGGAATTTCGATCTATTGGTAAGTGGAATATCATTTGTGTGATTCACAAAGCGTATGACTATTCTTTGTGTCCGTTGTTCCCATGTCTGCACAGTTTTCCGCGACGTTTTCCAGTACCTATGTATTTTTATATCAACTGCACGGATGTTTTGCATTTTCTATTAATAATTTAATCTGTTTCCTTATTTTAATATAGGCACATTTGCTAAAAATAATAGCTTTGATTCGTGCTACTTTTTTCTTTTGTTGCCCAGCTGACATTTATCATAATATACTATAAAACAAAACGCATTAAGAAACAAATGATAAAAAACGGCGACCAATAAAAAAATTACAAATGACAATTTAATTTCAAACCTAATTTTTAACTTTCCAAATTCGAATTATAAAAAGGTAACACCGTTACACAATTCTAAATTCAAAATATGTAACGGGACGCCATGACTAATCGGTCGGTAAGACAAAACGACATAAATAAGAAAATGTGAATTTATCAAATTCAACTGACACTTTTGTAATTTTTAATTGATGACCCGTGGGTCGGGTCGCCGCGGTGAATTAGACGTTAATGAGCTGATAATGTGTTCGGCTATTTTTTTGTCAGAAGTCTTTCGGTAGTTTTTTAAGCCTTTTGTAAGATATAATGCTTGTATTTGTGGATTTCCGAATTGTATTGATTTTTGCGTTGTTTAGCGAGATCATTGATAAGTGACCGCTGCCAAGTCGTTGCAAGGTCTCGAGAAGATATAAAGTGCGACACTCGTTACTTGTCTTACATATGCATTCCTTCAGCCACATAAATTATATAATATCTACCTATAAATAAAGTATTACTATCTCTATATGCAATAGTTAGCAGGGTATAGGTACCTTTGAAAATGCCAGTGGACCGGTAATTTAGACAAATACCTAAATGACAAAAAAAACGAGATAAAATGATGTATCAATACGTCCATATACAAAAGTCCGTCTCGAAAGATTGAACAGAAATGTACCAACATAGATACACCATAGTCCACCACCTCTGGACGCCATTCTACGGAGTATTTTTGCCTGAGTAGTATTTAACAGGCGCCGGAAATTATTGGATGACCATTGGACTGCCACGCCGAGACCTCGAGTTCGATGTCAAGGCTCTCACTGACTTTACGAAATTATGTGCGTATTTAAATAGTTAGTTATCGCTCACTTTAACGGTGAAGGAAAACATCGTCAGAACACCTGTTATGTTTGAGAGATCTCCAAAAAGTTCTCGAAGATAAGTAAAGTCTGTTGACGCATTGGCCTAGCCTAGCCCTTCAAACACGGAGGAGAAGGCCATGCTCAGCAGTGGACACTTTAAATAGGGTTGAGGTAACTGGCAGGGATAGCAAATCTTTACAGGTATCCTAATATCTTCAAACGTTGGTTCTGACGTTGACTCAATATTCTGTAAATACACCGCAATTTTATTTGTTTGTGATATTATTATGTATGTATTATTTGCATTATCTCACGTCTGTATCCTCGAAAGGGTAGGCAGAGTTGTTTTTACAGTCACATTTTGCTGAAAATATTATTGGCACAACATAATTGGGAATAAGGGACAATCCTATTGGCGCTAACCATCATTGTTTGAGAGAAAACCCCGATAACATTTTGCTCGACCAGAGAATCGAACTTCACATCGCTGAGCCACCGAGGCAGTATTTTTTGTTATAATATAGGTGTAACATTGGAAATGTACTATCTATGATACCTAATAGCGAAGTGACCACACTAATCACTGGACCATCGGCATAGTTACGAAATTGAATATAATAGTTTAACACCGTCAATCTTTTAATATTAGATTTTAAAGGTAAGTATTGTGTGGCATATACATTGATTTCAAAGGCAAAAATCATTTATTAATTTAGGTTACAAAGTAACACTTATGAATGTCAAAATATACCTATAGGTTAGTAAGTTCACTAAGTTACTAAAGCTACATTCGGGTTAGTTGCTAAGTTCAGGCAAAAGGCTGTAATTACTTATTTCTTCAAGACATCTTACGACGAAACCAAGATGTTCTGCAGGTTTAATCACTACATATTATAAAATAAAGTCCCCCGCCGCGTCTGTCTGTCTGTTCGGGATAAACTGAAAAACTTTTTTACAGTTTCAACAGTTTTCACCAATATATAGATTGATTCATGAGGAAAGGTTAAGTTAGGTTCAAAAAAAAAATAAAAAAAATTCCGCAGTCGTAGTACAACGGTTAAGGTGTTTACCGCTAGCTAACTATTCCTTAAGGCGCCAGTTCGAATCTCAGGTATATAATTTATTAAGATTGTACAATCCGTGCGAAGCTGGGGCGGTTCGCTAGTCAAAGTATATATTTTAATGGGGTTAAAATCAATATGGTCCACCTAATGATACGCAGTAATGTAGATAAAACTAAGTATACAAACTACCTGTATGTCATTTTACAAACACGTAGAGCATCCACTCTTGGAACAACGATCACACAAGTTTTCGACCCGTGTCGTACCGTAAATCGAACCCGCAACACTCAGGGCAGGCGACGCGTCCTCTCAAACCATTACACCATCCGTGCAATTATCTCCTGACAACAGTGATCTTAATTCTAGGAGTCATATTCACAAGAAATATAACAACAAGGTTTCAACAACTTTACGCTCTAAAATCACATGCATACATATTTTAACTCGTTCATCCAATCAGTATAAACCACATAAGTGTACCCATATATCACATAAGTATGACTAATGTACTGCTGATCGTAATGTCCCGAGTTCGACTCCCGAATCAAACAAAATGCTATAGCCTCGACCCTTTTAACCTAAGACCTAAACATGGCTAATAAAATTTGAATGTCATTCACCGCTGTGTAACCGTTTAGAATATAGAGAATGATGCTATATTTTTTGTAATTCACAAAGTTAATAATGAAAGCAATTAAAATTACAAGCAATATCTATACACCACAGACAATACAGCGTTGTATCCTTTGTATAACACAAAACATAATTAGTAAGCACGATAAACTTCTCCTTTATATTCATCCAAAAACCCTATACTTAAAAACATAATTCATTTAATTACCTATTCAAATCAAACAAATGTACGTTTATACTTTATAACAAAAAAATATGGGCTTATTGCGCAAACTTTCGACATAATGAGAGTTTCTGAAAATTCGCGGCGCGCTAACCAAATGTCCGACACCTCGGGCAGGTTATTAAACACATACTGGAGTGCGTTGCCACAAGAAATTAATTATTCCGAATTATCTGAATTATTCACGATGGCAAACCCGAAAAATTGACAATGTCGCCACCGCAACCCCAGAGCGCGGACCACACAATGCTTTGACAGCTGTCATTTGATAATTTTTTTTATTTCGCTAAAGGCTGTTGGCAGTCAATTATTTGTATTGTTTCTGTAATTTGTATTACTCCCTTAAATAAAGTCCGTTATTCCAACTGTAATTCAGACCACACCTGAATAAAATATATACGCCTATGTGAATAAAATAAATGAGGTATTGTAGCGAGTGAAATAGAATATAATTAACCTCTGAGTCTTCTTCGAAGAGGTTAATGAAAACACTATGTGGATCTGTGTGTCTGTCGTTAGTGACAGGCATAACTCCGGAACCACTGGACCGTTTGACTTCTTATTTGGTGTGCAGACACCTTGGGGTCATCCCTCGGTCGAGTTTGAATATGGGCCCTGTGGATCAAAAGACCTCTGAGATATAGGAGGTCACAAGGTCATAAGGTCAAAGGATATCCACCAACAGACTGATTTGCAAGTCCAAGGCAGAGGCTTTTGCCCAGCAGGGGGATATTACAAAAATCTGATGAAAGAAAAAGGTAATATGAAGACGAAGAGGTTGAATCCTGGGTTTTATACTAATCTCGTTTATTTTCAAGAATATATTAATTATACAGCTGTTATAATGTTTCGTTACAGCATAAGTATTCGGCCAATTGTGGCGTGCATATAAATATTATATTATTATATGTAGGTATACATGACTAGGCATAATCCTAATTAATAATATAAATGCAAATGTAAGTTTGTTTGTTACGCTTTCACGCCTTAACTACTAGACCTGTCATCATGAAATTTAGCATCAACGTTGTCAGGGTTAGGTAGGGTCAGGTTGGAGAAAAGAACATAGGCAACTTTTATCCCGAAAAAAGTATTGTTCCCATAGAAATAACAACTTATTGACAAAATCTAGAATAATGCAAACGAAGCCGCAGACAAATTCTAGTGCAGTGTATTATTATTTTATCATAGTACAACAAACATTAACCGACTTAAACTGATTAACGACACTTGCAAAACCACATAGAATGTAGTAGTTACATAAAATAAACTTATTTACAGAAATGGTATTTATATATTTACATTAACCGTTTTATTTTAATATAAAAATTGTCAGCGGCAAATATATTTAAGGTAGCTATTATTGACAACATCGGTGGCCTAAAAAGTAAAATGTATGTACAATATAATAACTAAAAAAGAATTGAGGTAGAATCGCGCTAAATATTTTGATTCTAAATTGAATTCACATTACATTTTATCGATATTAACAACACAATTAAACCGCTATAACATGATTTTATTAAAGTAAAATGAGTAATATATACGTACATGTAATTTACGAAACCTAACTAATATTATAAATGTGAAAATTTAGATGTTTGTTACTCAACGACGCACTGCTGCACAAATTTGGATTAAACTTGACCAATAAATAGATCATTTCCTAGATAATCTACGAATATGTTTGATTCCGATATGGGTTTCCATTCTATACACACAGACAGTCTCGGGCAGAAACTATTGATCTGTATATTTGAGGAATGCCTCCTGGTTTCACCCACGTTTATGGTTAGTGCTCCACACTCGTAGATCGTAGTATGATGCTTAACAGCCTATGCTACACACGGTCAGAGTGTAGGAACACTACTGGAAAAAGTAGCTTTCTAATGACAAAAAATAAATATATATCGGTTCAGTTGTTTCAGAGCTTATCGATTACAAACAAACACGTCTTTCCTATTAAAATAGATTTAGAAAAGGCATGTACAAAAGATCAAAATATGCCATATCTTTAAGAGAGAGTCCTAAATCAAACTAACATTGCATAGTAAACGAGTTAAAAATAACATTGGCACAACATTAAATGCAGGGCTAATACAATGCAAATAATAGCCATTAACTCTAGAAAAAAAAAGACACATAAGCCTCGATACCAAAGTAATCGCAAAACATGTAAATTCAAATAGAGTTTCAGGATAGCCAAGCCTCTTCTAAATTCATAAAAGTATTATCCTTATTTTTATTTTATTCAGTTCTAATTTTATTCTACTTGATATTTTGTTAGATAACATTATAATCTTCGGAGAGGTTTCGTTGCCCTCGAAGGTTCCCCTTCACATAGCCCTCCCCATGAACAGGAAAACCCCTAAATCCGTTCCCCTACACTTTTCCAAGATAAACAGCAAGATGCGTTCAATGTATGTAGGGAGGAATATATTAATATCTGCCTATGTGTTTACACCGTATTGTGTTCTCCTACGGACTTGTAATAATCTTCTGCAATCATTTTGTATTATGTTATACTTAAAAGAATAATAAAATTATGACAACCAAAATAAGAATCGATTCGAAAAGTAAGTACCTATTCCTTAAAAGTACTACACTTTTTGAATAAGCAAACGTAACAAAAGCTACAAAAACGTTTCAATCAAAACGAAGGTAAAGAGGTATCGTTAACAATACAAAAAAAATGAAACTCAAGGAATCCAAACACTCTAACACACGGGTCTACACAAACATAAGCAAAAAGCGTTGTGAACGGTGCGCCCGCGCAAATCAGTCCCGGCGACGTATCCATGACTGTGAGCGAGCTATTCAAACATGGAACACAAACGTCACGTATAACTGCTCACTTAACCCTACAATAGCCATAAAGAATTACAATTAATCGCCGCGACGAGAAATGCCACCGCGCCGGTAAAAAAACGTCAAAATATTGTCTGTGGATGCGACACGGTACCCCCACCGGCGGCTACCGGGTAGCCAATGGGGAGGCGCGGTGGAGGCCCGCTACCGCTTTTTGGCCAATGGCGCTCCCCGGGGCGGAGCCTCGAGCTACGCACGGCGTTTCGCCCCCAGCTAAAACCTTTTCGCCTGCAGTCGTTTACAGATAAGCCCGCGGGATGGTCGATTATTATTACATTTCATACGCGTGATTCTGTGATCTACGCGCGTCGCCCCGGGCCGTACCGAATCGATAGCGATGTACAGCAGTACAAAGGGAAGTGCGATACTAGAATTAGTTCCGGCGATATGATAGAACTTGCGTTGTTGTGATATTGGAGACACATATTGTGCGTTCTGTGATATGTTTGCCTTAGTATAGATATATCGTGCGACGGCATGAACCTATATATGCAGTGCCATCGTGAGGTATGGATGTATCTGAATTATATTTATGTTTGTGTGCCTATGTGTTTCGCATGCGTGTTCTTACAGGTGCCTAGCTAAGCCTATCTCTATAAACTAGACAGAGTTACAACTAGTGGCAAGTCTACGACTCTAATACCTAAAACATGTTTTAAGTGGACGGTTAAGAGACTTGGCTGACTTATTTTAAGTAATACTAATCAAATAATTTGTTACCTATAATGATGTGTGCCTATTTTGAAAGAATTAGATTCAATTTAAACGCCTGGTTAATTTAACGTGTATTTTTTGCTAATAATAACTGGTATTTTATTTACCAAACAAATATAGGTAAATACACGGTAAATATATTGTAATTATTATTCTAAGTCATGATCCTATTTGTATCTCATGATTTTAATGTTAATTTAATTACAATTTAAGGAACGTACCTAGATAAAAGACACCCATCAGCACTGCAAGGTTAAAAACCATTCGAACCTACAATAGGTACAAAAAAAAGAGAAACGAAAAATATTATAAATTAAATATCAAGAATAATTTTCGCGTAATAATAATGAAGGTTTATTTTAAAATTTTAAGAACTGATTACGTGATGATGTCCTCTTCACCGTGTCTGGTGACAGCGACACAGAATAACTCTCACTTATTATCATGAGCTCTAATGTGGCTCGCAAATCCAAATTTGGTTTTGAAGTTCCGGTCACACTGAGTACAGTAAAGCTGCCCGGCGTTGTTACCTATAATGTGTAGGTGTAAGATTGAGCGCTTTGGACGCCTTTTTCGAATAGCGCGTTTTTCTTCAAGGCGTTCTAGTATTCCAGCTTCAAAGCAGCCTGTTGCAGTGTGAGTAGATGCGTGCCACCTCTGCCTATCTTGGGCCAGGTCTTTCCACTGATTAGATGGTATGCCACTCGCTGTTAATTGTCGTTTGAAGACGTCTTTGTATCTTAAATATTGTCCGCCCTGTTTGCGTTTTCCTCGAGCGAGCTCCGAGTAGAAGATGAACTGAATACGTAATAAGGGTCCTGTAGACAAAGTAGAATAAAATCATAATTTATAAAGAACGACAAACCACAATTAAAATTATTCGAAATAAAAACAGAGGTTTGTAAGCAGTGCGGCGCGGAGCGGTGCCAGTGTTGCTACATTTAAAACATTCTTTGAAAGGATATAATTAAACAGACCGTGTGTTCTCTCTAACTTATACTTTAACTTTATAATTGGCGGTCGTCGACACAAATTATACGTGAGACATACATTTGTGCCACATCTATAAAAACTGGTTTGATTTTATAAAGTATACAAAAGAAATACTTCAAAACTCTGGCCGTTTAAAAAATAAAAAAGACAAAAGGTCTAAGAATAACCTTTCTAAAGTACCTACTCTGTAATTTGTATGACTTACATACTAGATGTAATGTTAAACAAACTTTTTTAAATTTTAGCCACGTTGCTATGTTAGTCTAGCCTTTAAAAAACAGGTTTATTTAATAACTTATAAATACTAAGATAAATAAACCTCGTGATAATTATTAATTATGATGTTAATTTAAACAAATAGCGACCTAGGTGCCGACGGATGATGTAATCGCTTATATGCCGCCTCAAATCCTGTTAATATATTTATCGCACCTGTAATTATAATATAAAATAATTATCGATTACAATTGCCTGTCCCTGTTAATATATACTTAGCATTTATAAATATATATATACACGCTTAAGTTATAAAATATATTTACCAATTTATTTAAAAGGAAATGCATTTTTGCAGTTTAGTTTAGTTAATACTTTTATGGCCTGTTTCAAAATGTTTAAGTAAATACATTCATACATACATAGATACACGCCTGTTTCCCAAATGGGTAGGCAGAGACTACGGAATTCCATTTGCTACGATCCTGACACATGTCAATTTTATTCGAAATATTAATCGTATGCTGTCTTTCTCTTGTTAGGTTAAATAAGAGAGAAGTTAAATATGACATTTATTTCACAGATAAGTAACTGCTTCCAGAATTTTTTTATAATAGCCCAGAGTATATATTTATTATTACCTAATACCTTATTATTTGTCACTTTTCGCTTCGTATTCTAATATATAATTTAAAATAAATCAAATTACATAATAATAGTCGAAAACTGTTTATTTATATATATTACTTTTTAAGCTGTGTAAAAGTTCACGTTTAGAAGATAAATATAAAAATTATTTTATTCCGTCCATAACAAAATATTATAGTAAATATTTATATTTCACTACTTAAAATTATTTTTATTTAGGTTGGTAGTAATTTTCTACTTAAAAGTTATTTAGGTATAGCAAAGATACCTAACCACCAAAAATGGTACCGCTTCACAATGCATACCACGTCTCGTAGTATGAGTTGCCTGACATCAGACTCTTTACCTTGAGCTCATAAACAATAATTATAAAGTCTGGATATTTCATTTGTTTATTAATCATACCTGTCACGACATTCCCGTCAATATAGCTCGGCGCTCTATTACGATTTTTAAAAGACATCGCCTACTCTAACTTTGATTCCTGTGCCGCGGAAGACTTTACAAACATTCAAACAACGGACACAAAGAACACCCATACTAGGAACAGTAATTTGTGAACCACACAGTTTTTTGTCCCGCGTGGAATTCGAATCCATACAACACATGGCGTAGAAACAATGGCGAGGCGATAACTTTAGCCACTATACCATCCATGCCATCAACAATCTAATCGATCTAAAAAAGGAAATAATATGGTAAACTAACTATCCTTCGAGAACAGTCCTTTTTAGTCGGCCTCGACGGCGTAGTGGTTAGTGTAACCGACTGCCACTCCTGAGGTTGCGGGTTCGATTCTCGCACAAGTCAAACATTTTTGTGTGCATGGACATGAATGTTTGTCTTTGTCTGGGTGTTTCTATGTATAATATGTATGTATTTACAAAAAAAAAGTATATATGTATGTTTACCCATTGTCTAGTACCCATAATACAAGCTCTGCTTAGTTTGGGCTAGATGGTGTTGTGTGTATGTGATAGAATATTATATTATTATTACTGGATGAAAGGTACCCTATGTTCTTTTCCGTACCTCTGACAACGTGTATGCGAAATTTCATGATGACCGGTCGAGCAGTTAAAGCGTGACAGCTTAACAAATATACAAACAAACTCACATTCACATTTATAGTTTTAGTTAGATTTAGGATTATTTATGAAAAAATACAGCTTCTACAGTTACTAATCATAATCATTAAATCAATTAACCTTAAATAATTTTGTTATTAACTGAAACTTGTGCTGTATTAGAGAGAATTACAATACTAATGGTCACTCCTACAACTTACAAGTAAAAGTTATCCGAAAGATAAATCACATGCTGTCTCACTCATGTTAGGTTAAAGAAGCGAGATGGCGAGACTTTTATCTTATAGATAAATGCTATCTGGAGGTGGTAGCACAAACCCTTTATTAAACTAAATAATCAATATACCTAAATTTTAAAATACGTTGATCATAGCTGATCTATCTATTAAAAAATTGGTTAGCAGCAATTCACGTGTCTACAAGTCAGTCTGTTCGGTTAAGTTCTTATTTTATATATAAGTATACTGTGCTAGGGGATCCCGTTCTTCTTAATTATAATATCAGACCTGTATTAAACTGTTCCACTGCTGGGCATGAGCCATTCTCAGTCTGAGAAGGGTTAGGCCATAGTCCACCAAGCTGCTCTGGCATAGTACGGTATAGTAGACTTCACATATCTGCGATAACATTATGGAGAATTTGTTCACGATGTTTTCCTTCACCGGTAAAGGGATCGCTAATGAGAACTATTTAATACGCATATAACTTCGAAGTCAAAGATGCGTGTCTTAGCATCAAACCTAGGCTATGCTAAGCATCGCATCGCATACCTACAATAAAGTGTAGAAGTATGTATACATCGAAAATCTATCACCACAATGTACTTACGTTGGCTACAACAGTCCTGTCTGTGATGACTATGTCACATGACAATTTCTATAACCGGCTTTACTACATGTAGTACGGCGCTACAACAAGTTTGTATCTAAGTATTTCTAGACAATTAGCTACAACATACTCGTAAGTGTCTTTTAAAACTATTTTTAGTACTAGCATCATTATCTTGCCTTCTAAGCATAGGTAGGTACGTAAAGAGAATGAGTAAAGAACGTCTCTAATAAGATCAGAGTAATTGCGGAGATGTGGCAGGTTATAATATTAACAATAGAGGTATATACCTCTATTGCTTTAATCACTTTTATTATCTGTTCTCATATTGGTTATCCTAATATATATAGGTACCAGCATCGTAGAAATTGCCTTTGCGTACGCTGTCATGGAACAGGCGTGAGTCTACACATGTAAATATGTAATTTATTAAATGATAATAATAATCAATTTTATTTCTGACTACCTTGTTGTAAAAAACAGTATCTACAAGCATTAAATAAAAAATTTAACGTTATATAAAAAAATGTTGACCCTATTTTTGATGTACATATGCTACCAAAAATAAATTTAATATTTTAGTTTTCTTCTTAGCTGTAAATATTTCTATGCCATCGTACCGCATAAACAATCTGGTAGCATGTTTTTTCCTATTAACTTAGGTTAAATAATAATATGGCAACTAATATTCACTAAACATTGGCAATTAAACCATTAAAATAATTACTAATGTTATGAATGACTTGATTTACCTCAAAATTCGTTTTTTTGCCTTTGTTTTTATCAATAAGCGCGCAGCACTAATCCTTTACTAAATAACGTAATAATTCATGCATTTTTCATATTATTTGCACTCATAAGAAGTGATTACTTTTCCTGGTTCTTCAGGTGATCCATCATCATGTGGGACATCAATCTAATATATATGGATATAAAAAGCATCTATACTAGCTATCGCTATTCTGTCCTTTCTGAAAAAGTGCTCATCCCTAGTACAAATATTTTATATATACATAATAATATGTACACGAGTTCTACTTGGCAGATTTCTAAGAATAGATTAGCTTACATGTCTTTAGTTCTAAGTTAACTATCTGTACATTTTTATTATTAAAAGTAACTTGTGGATGCAGGCGGTAGTCCCGATCAAAGTCAAAAATAATTTATTTAGTTCACCTAAAAGGATTAGTGGTCAGCAAGATTAATAAAATAAAGGTGTGATTTATAAGTTGTCTAGATATGCACTTATGCTTGGAGCTAATTTTAGGGATCGTTTTCGACTTTCGCGTCTAGTGGTATTGGGTATTTCCTTTAAGTATTTCTATCATGGAGTCTGGAAATGTGCCCGGCAGACGCCAATAGTCTCTACATCAATCCTAAAACCATAGCTGCCAAATGTGGTTGTGATACACCACTGTCAACAAATTCGGGGATAGAGCAGAGAGATTATGTATTTAAATATAATGACTCACCGCAGAAACATAACGTAACGCTCACAATTTTTGTAGTGTTGTGGTAATTTTCTAGTTACTCTGCTGCTCAAGTTTGGGTGAAATTCTCAGGTTCAGCGAGAAACCCACCGTGCTCTATCTACCCTGATTGTCTTTATGAAACCCAAAAGCATGGTCTGTGAACAGGATCTGACTACAGCTAGACCCCTAAGATGTTTTCGAATACTGAAGGGTTCAGTAATTTCTTCTTTTATAACCTGAGGTTTTGTTTTTACAAACCGTCAAGTTATTAGGTTTTCCTGTGAAAAATTCGAATAGCAGTCTAGACTCAGGCTTAGGGCTATTAGGCCTGCCCTGCGCCTAATCAAGTCTCCGGTAGTGTAGAGTTACCCTCCCATCTGATTATGAGGTTAAGGGAAATAGAGAGCGCACTTAGTTTGCGCACACACTTGGGCACAATAAGATCTCTCTCTAGCTCTCTGTTTAAGAAACTGAACTATCTATAACAATATCTAAATATATTAAATACACACTGTTACTTGATATTTAGTTTTGTTATTGTATTTAGTAGATACTAGCTGACCCGATAGGAGTTTTCTAACAATCTATACAAAAATACATTTCACTTTTCACAAATTAAATATCAAAGCGTCATAAAATTTTGTTTATATAACCATTTTATTTCTCGAAATTTCTCGAGAATTTATCTAAATAAATATGTAAATTTTCGTTCATACAAATCTTGTCCTGACAATTACAAACACAACAAAAAATAACAGCCAAATCGGTCGAGACGTTCTTAAGTGATGCTCCGTCATAAATGTGGCAATTGATTTTCATTTATAATAGTTAAGCTTAAAAAGAAAAGCATTTTCTACTAGCTATCTCTCGGGAACAGTACTTTTTGCTGGATAAAAATTACCCTTTATTCTTTTCTGTACCCCTGACAACGTTTATGCGAAATTTCATTTTATCATTTCATAATCGGTCGAGTGGTTAAGGCGTGAGAGCGTAACAAACAAACAATTTTAATATTATTTAGGATTAACTTGCTATCCCTGACATTAGTCAATACTTGGAGTATGTATAACATACTCCTTTGTTTCATACACAGGAGTCACGCTTTAAGATGGTTAATTTATTTTTAGGTTCTCATAGTCCTCAATTCGTAGTAATCGAGAATATTTCAATGCCTGGATAACTGGTCTAGAAACATAAGTGTCAATACTTATCATAGGCTTCACCAGGGTGCGTCAGGGAACTACTGCGGCTCCCATCTACCTACGTCAGGTGAATTACCCAGCCATTTACAAATAGATTTAATAACATAAAAGTAATTTCGCCTGTCCAACACTAGGGCTAGTTCAGCCCTACCAACGCCCCGAGCGAAAATTTTAGCTAACTTATTCGGTGAAGAACTGTTCGGTTTTGATACTTATAACAAATAACATAAAAAGCCAGCCACCAGCACTATTACATGCTCTACTTTTCCTTGTAGTAAGAAGTCATTACTGTCTGTACAGGAAACAAAAACTACTGGTCTTCCTGATGGTACAACGACTCCAATGAGCTCAGGACATCTCACGATTCAATGCCTATAATTTAGACAAATAATATAATTATTTGTATGTATTAGCAGCATTAATTTGGTGGGAGACCGCTGGACTATCACACAGAGGTCTCGAGATTGACCCCAAGGCATCTCCAACTTTTTGAAGTAATGTGCGTATTAATTACCGCTTGCTTTAGCCGTGAAGGAAAATATCACGTAAAACCTACATGTCTGAGAGTTCTCCATAATGTTCTCGAAGACATGTGAAGTCTACCAACCCGTACAGGACCAGCGTGGTGTATTATGACCTCGCCATTTTCACGCTGAGAAGAGGCCCATGCCCAGCAGTGGGACAGTTTATATACAGGGCTGATATATTATTAATATAATTGCTATCTGACTAATTTATCTAGCTATACACCTATGTGGTTTATTAATCGCTTAACACGAATCTGCCCGCACAAATTGTGCGAAACAACACTATACTAAAGTATTATATTTTTTTAAGTGACATGTGCGAGTGCACACTTTCATATAATCGGAGTGCGAAGCGAACCGATCTGAAAGAAGGTGTGCGAGTCGTCGCCAAAATTAACAGATTCGTGCGAATTTCAATAGCCTCATAACTGGCTATTGAAATTCGCACGAATCTGTTAATTATCTATACAATTACTATATAATTACAGGTTATCGTGTGGATTTGGTACTGGAGTAGTTATTGGATTTTTCTGTAATGTCATTCTCAGTACCAGTATAGAGTTTCAATGGCGATAGGAATTGTGTATATAAAATAGTTATGTTACATAATACATAAGGGGAGGCTCCTTTTAGGGATATAGAGTAATGTATTACGGATGGCATAGTAGTTGTGGTCACCTCTCTGCTGCCTCTACGTCGTTGTTGTGGGTTCGATTTCCACACGGGACAAAAAATTGTGTTATCCACAAATAGTTGTTCTGAGTCTGGGTGTATTTGAATGTTTGTAAAGTCCCTCGCGAGGATTTATTCCTAGAGTGGGAATTATCTTTAGAAAAAGGAAAGAAAGATAAAATTTAATAAACTAACTGCTGCAGTTTTGTTAAGTTTATATTTCTAGTTAAATAGTAGTGGCGTTCCTATGGACAATAAACTACCAGATTTACCTGATTTGGAAAACGAAACCAAGACCTCGTAAGCGTATGCGCAAATATATTCAACTCTACCAACAATGACTGCCTCGAATATCTATAGATACTAATATTATAAAGAGGAAATATTTGTTTGTATATTTGTAACCGATCAACTCAAAATACTGAAACAATTTAATAATTCGTTCGCCATTAGAAATCTTCTTTATGGAGAAGTAACATAAGCTATATACCTAACTTCAACCTACAAGACCCAGGTATGAATTAATAATTATAAATGTGAGTGAAACCGCGGCAGACGGCTAGTCTATATACTAATATTATAAATAGAAAATATTTGTTTTTTTTGTCTTATGTTCGTAAGGATTTACCACAAAACTACAAAACCGGTTAAAAAAATTATTTCGCCATTATAAAGCTATATAAGCATTGAGCACCGAATAACATGTGCTATATTTTACTTTAAAAAGTATTGTTATTAACATAACTTAACCTACTTTTTTAGTGAAATATCAAATTAATAAAACATTATAATTATATAGAAATAAGGGAAAACATCCATGACGAATTTAAACATCTTTTCGCACTGCTTAATAAAATACACGATACGGTAGGACTCCATATGTTAGTAAAGGTATAAGCAATTAAGTTTCGATTGTTATATACAATAAGATCTCATTATAAATTGTTGTGTTTGTAATTTATATTGTGTCTATTAATATTTAATTATCGTTGATTTTATGTTTTTTGTGTGTTTAGTATAGATTATAAGCGATTTGGTTGTAAATACTCTAAGCTTATATTTCATGAATAAATGATTATGATTATAACAATTAAATAATTATATATTCAGAGAGTTTTCATAGCTTTCCACCTTCACGGCCAAAGGGTTTTCGTAAATTTTCAACGTCGTTGCCGCACTCTTTTAGAAGATGTAAGAACATGATGCTATCAAATGTGTTATATTGCGTCAAGATCTATTGGAGTCTATAAGCATTCAGTTTTTTTTTGTGTAAATTTCCACAAATATAATAGGCTTTTAGTAGTAAACTTAAACAGTACGAACTTATACTTAATTTATATACAAGGCTGATATTATTATTATATATACCTATATATATTTCTTTCATTTGTTTTTATTTAGTCGCTCCAAGTCTAGATGTTCTTTGTGTTGTTTGAATGTTTGTAGGGTGGCCTGTGACATTGAAATTATAAGTAGTATGTACCTATGAAGTCTTTAAAAAAACGATTATATTAAGTACAAGTTAAATTTATTAATTATTAAAGCGATCGATAGTAAAATATTTGATGCGTGTATTAAATATTAATTATCGCTCGCTTTTCCACATTTTGCCGTAATTATCGACCACGTGGGTGATACCGACTACATCGCAACCACAACGCAACCAGCGACACCGCGAACTAGCGTCCGACGACAACACAAACACAACGCTGCGTCGACGCACCGACACTGCGCGCATTTAATAAAATCCATAACAAGGATAGCAACAACAATGTTTCCTCCTCGAATTCCATGAGTTTGTTCAGTCAAGGCGTGTTTCCTCAACGAAAACCGGTGTCGAACTGTCTGTCTGCACTCGTGAGCGTCATTGCGTCGTCGCAAGCACATCGCAACAACTAACGACAACTCAATCACATCCACATTTTGTAGGACCCAGAACGTAACTGCAAAAAGCTGCAGCGACACTACTCACACGTAACCACTGCTTGATCACCTTTTGTTGCGTGGATGTGATGTGGTTGTGGTACGTGTGAATGAAGCCTAAGTCTAGGAAGAGCTCGGCAGGTGTCTCGACAATTGCATTGAATCTGTCAAGTCTTGTAATGCTAGACATAATTGGCACCCTGTTGTATTTGGCCGCCGGTGTGCCGCTGCGACTCAATAGGTTAAAGGTTCAAACCGTGGTGATTAGGTAGATCGACGGTAAGCGTAAGTGCCATGTTGATGTCACTTGACTAACGAAACGAGTCATATAATTATGAGTTTTTTTTATGTTTCTATGGCAAACAAACATACGGTCCATCTGATGGTAAGTGGTCACCGTAGCCTATGGACGCCTGCAACACCAGAGGTATCACTTGCGCGTTGCCGACCCTTTAGGAAAGGAAGAAGAATAAAGGAACTGAGAAGAAGAAGGAGCGGGAAGGAGAAAGAGGCTGATTGGGCCTCCGGCACTTTCATTCACCGAACGAAACACAACAGTAAGAATACGAGGGTAGTTCCCCAGTCGAGCTGGCCCATTCATGCTGAAAGCAGCGAGGCTCTACTACTCTTGAAATCTTAGATTAAGATATAAGATTATGTCGATTCTCGGGTCTCTTAATCACATTTACAGTAAAGAATAGATCGTTTATATCGAAGACTAGAGTTTGCCCGCGGTATCGCTCGTGTAAAAGTAAGTTGGTTAGTAACCTTTTTCTGGATGAATGTTACCCTATGTCCTTTTTTACAATCCTCACAACGTGTATACAAAATTACATGATGATCGGTTGAGTAGTTAAAGCGTGAAAGTATACCAAACAAGCTCACATTCACATTTATAATATTAGTTAAGATTACAGTACAGTAATGTCGTGACAAATCCACTGTAGGAAAAAATAAGTTTCATAGTAATATGCGTCGATTACTGTGGGTTCGAATCCCACACAGGACAAAACTTTGTATGATCCAACCATGGTTGTTCCGAGTCTGGGTGTTCTTTGTATCCGTTGTTTGAATGTTTGTAAAGTCCCCCGTGACACAGGAATTATTCCTAGTGCGGGAGTAGTTATTATAAAAAAAAAAAAAAATACAGAAGACTCATTAATCTATAGCATGTAATTGTGTTTTAAATTCCAGAAAACGTGTTGAACATCAAAATAAATACATACGATAAACACTTTACGAGTTTTACAACTATAATTAAATAATTTCTTGAAATTGCAGTAAGTAATTAATTTAAGCTTGTTAATTTTATTTTTACATACGTTTACATAAATTTTATAAAAGTAGCTCAATAAAATAATTATGTTTCATGGTAACGATTTGCACCCGAGCCGTCGACTAATCGAATAATTGCATTCGAATGTGTGGACAACACTATATGCATATACGCGCGCTTATCATGCAAAGTCAATAATTTTATCTGTTCAAATGCTAAACAGCAAGATTGATAAACTAATAAAGGGTTAGGGTCAGATAGAAGAATATGTCTTTTCATCCATTTTACCATTACCTACCACTTTTAACTGCCTCCGTGGCGCAGCGGCAGTGTATGCAACTGCTGTGCATGAGGTCTCGGGTTTGAATCCGGGTTGGGCCAACAAAAAGTAATAAGGTTTTCGGTTAAGTAATCTCAGTAGCAGCCCGGAGTTAGGAAGTTGGAGGTGTTAGCGACCCCTGTGCCTCGAAAAGCACGTAGTGCCGTCGGTCCTGCGCTTGATCTCTGGTCATATCAGATCGCACACGCATGTGCGCTATAATATCTCCTGCGCAGATGGCCAACCTCTGTTAACACGTTCACTGTCCAGCCAAAATGACAAAATTAGCTCTTACGTCCAATTTACTTTTTCTTTCCTATTGAGGCACTTGCCTTTATGCCACTTCAGGTCCAAAAAGGCCATTAAAGTTGAGGGGAGGAACCCATAACCCCCATTTTCAGAGTGACCCACATGTATGTCACGGACGTAGGTACAAACTAACAATTCAGTGACACACTCGTGTGTCATGGACTTTACAGGTCAAAACTTATGGAAAATAAACCAGAAATAATGTTTTGTTTTTTACGTATCATATAACCCTAAATGTTTCAACCTATGTTTATGTTTATATTTCGGCGATATTTTTATCAATCTTTTCGGTGATCAAAGGTACAGCACTATTTCATGATCTCTCAGCATTAAACGTATGTTTAGGGTGTATCAAAACTTTTTATAAATCTTGATGCACCACAAAACGTTTCGCTTATCGCTACCTATGTATTTTGATATATTTGGTTTAGTTCATGGATGTTGCTGCTAGAGGCGCTTTATAAATGTCCCGTACATACAATTATGCCGACGACTAAACGTGACGAAGTCCGTGAAAGCTATGAAAGGTCTTGGTAGACCTGGTGGTTTTGCCAGCGATTGAGTTGAGTTTGTGTAATAATTAGGTATATTACGTCCAACATATTATGTTCTACAAATGATTTTAATCGATACTTAGTCAATGTGAATTGTCATTCGTCAGCTGTAACTGTAACTTAGTAAGTTAATTGAAATTAAACACTTTATACGGATTTTGTCGCGTTGTTTATTTTACTTTAAACACTTTTAATACATAATTCTGAAACTCTAACACTACTATTATTGAACTTTACTATGCTATTTAATTTAATTAAACTATTTATATTTAAGTTACACTTTGCCCCGACGTTTCGGTTGCTTTACAGCAACCATGTTCACGGGGAGATGTATTATGGAATGTATAACATTCGCGTAAACTTAAGACAATATTAGTAAGTTAATGTTAGTTTTCCGATGCAAGTAAATAAGTTAAAAAAATCTTTATTTGACACAAAAGAAAATATACAGTTACATTCAGTGTGCTAAGTAACTTCGTAAAAACAATAATACATAAAATAGGAATATATTATCTAATACGGTAAAATGCCAAAAAGTTGTCAGAAAAAGTAGATGACCTTTTCTCATAATCTATTTTCTTATTAGTATTAAAGTAATTACAAAATTAATTTACACATAAACAAAAGGAAATTAAAATCTAAAGGGAAAATAATCACCGAACGAAATGAAAGATATTATATTTTTTATGGCTGTGTTCGCGATCCCATTAAGTCGCTGTCATCGCTCCCTTGATAAGATTTAAATTAGCCGCACAATAAAGCTCCTGTCAAATCCGCCATTAATTTCCAATTTTGAATTTAGAACAGGAGCAAAGTGGCCGAGGTCCTTCGTCCATACAGCCAATGTTTTGGCGCGAACCGCCAACAGTCTCTGAATGTAATTTTAACAAATTAATTTTGCTTCGCCTGTCCGCTTTTGAATAACAGTATTTGGACTTCAATTGTCTGAGTGTCAAATAAAAATAATGGCAATTTTGATGAACGCCACGCCACACACGATTTCGTGTTACTTTTTATAAAATTTTAAGCATAAAGTTTTTTACGTCTGTAGCAGTTAAAATTGCTATTTTAATACATCACTAGATTTAACAAAATAGAGGTTCCTATCAATATTTTAATCTCTACTACCTTTTAGCTCACTATGTATCATATTGATATAAGTTTGTTAATTGCTTATTATTTACAATAATTATTGTGACAATAAGATAAATTAATATTACCCATATTCAAGTCATATAATAATGTGCGTTTTATAAATACACATGTTTTTATATAAATCGATTAATCGTGTCCAACATAAATATAATACCTATTAATAATAAAACCCCATACCATACCATGTGAGTACCTACAAAATATTTAAAAGCTCGCGTAACATTCCATTAGATATTGTCAAAAAGATTTAACGACATGTCACTTGGCCCCGCCCACTGACCGACCGGCCATAATCTATATCGAACAGATCCGAGCACGTCCGATACTCAACTAATTGGCTATTTCAAAATTCGAATTTCAATAATCATTGCCGATATTATATTTTAATAGGCAATAAGAACAAGGATAAAATGCTTTTTTTTAATAGTGTAGGTACCGCACGGGGCCAAATGAACGTGTCGTTGTTTTTCAATATTTTGATTTACTACCAATGAATGGTGAAGCAATTTAATGAAATAAGCATCGAGTAATGTCGCAAGGTGAACTACGAAGCTTTCCTTTTATTTTAATATTTAATGACCGACAATAATCGTAACTCTTGTTATTTGTGCTCCTTTATAATGCATATCGTTAAATTATTCCTTTATTGTAATAGCCATGTTTGACTGGCCGATCATGAATAACACGAGTCATACGTTCAACTCTTAGCCTCTATCAGAACAACACTTTTAAACTACGTAATATCAACAAAGCGCTCAGTTAAAAGCTCTAGTAATTTTTCACCGTCCATTTTTTGTAATAGAACATTTATTATAGCAAATACAAACCTATTGTGTGGTTAATACAGAGGTCAGGCCGAGTGCGGCCATCGCTTTTCTAAACCATAACCGGAATTTATACCCGACATTATTCATGCGATGCTGTTCGGTTGTTTTCCTCTAATTAGAATCCATTCAAGCGTACCCCATTAAAACTCGTCTAAATTAAAATTCAAATAACTTACTAACTAGACGTATAAATCACGACCGTACAGAAAGACAATAAAATATATTGTCCAGCCGGTCCGACGATAGGTACCTACAGCCAGCACACGAATAATTAATATAACAATACACTCACTGGGTAATTAAAATAAACTAATTTCTAAACCTGAATGGCTCACCTTTATGAATGAATATTCTATGGCTTTTTTTAACTGGCTGGTAACATTTCTCATTCTGCGTCTCGCGTACTGACAGTTCGGTTGACTGTGTTCTTTTTTTGAAGCGCGACCTCGCAGCGGGGCGCTCTCGCGGCGCATCCGTTGCGCGATACAATTATCTTATTTTAATTTAGGAATCGGCACTTTTAATGCCGTTACTGAACTAATAATTCATTTAAAATCCGAATCAATTATGGAAATATTTTCTGATTTGGCGTTATTACCCACTTTCCAGTAATCCCATTGTTTCTTTCTCACGCTAAGCAAGGGTTGACTCCCACGAATTAAGCTGCTAAGGATTTTTATTTGCGAGAACATCGGATCGGGATGAGCAAATCGGTGTTCATAATTACAACGTTGGGGTATTTGGGCGAGGGCCGCGTGCACAGTAGCAATAACGTGCAATTTAAATGTTTCACATTTCGAACACAATCTGTGTACTACAATTGCTTTATGAAAATAAATTATTATTATTATTCTAATCTTTTTTTGAATCCGAATCTGTTGCGTGTGAGCACGCAGCCGAAATATTTAGTTATTGCTGGCTGGAAACACCACGACTATTCGTTTAAGATTTTGAAACCTTAGGGAACGTTCTTAGCGAAAATATTATACAGTGATAGGTAAAAATAAACATAAATAATGCTAATTTCGTAGTTAATAGAAAAAATATAATCACCAAAACACAGTAAATACACGTTCAGTACATAAAAGGTTATACTTAATTCAATATTATGCAATTTGCATACAATATCAATAAATAAATGAGTTGTTAAGCTTTCCATCTTGACACAGGCGTATGGCTAAATGTCAAAATAGTTATGACATGACAACCGGTCTTTTTGCATAATAACTGGCAACACTAACAAGGAGTGACGAAAGAATTGCTGTCAAAGTTTAGATTATAGACAATATATCATAAAGTTAAGCATTACTTTTAAGATATACCATTATTGATTATCTAAGTTGTTTATGAATGACGGCCGATCAATTGGTAATTGCTTGCAGTCTATTGTCGTGTAATAGCCAACTAGCCGCTTAAGCATTAAGAGACCACAGATAAATTACAAACAGGTATCGTCAATACCGCTGTTGGGTAATCGATAGATTATCGCAGTGGACATTACCATCGCTTTGGCATCGAATATTAAATAGCTGTTTCTGTGTGCGAAGCTATATATTATAACGATCTGTTTTTTATGCTTCCTAGATGCAAGCATGCGACCCACCTGATCGTAAGAGATTACCGTAGGGCGTAGCCGTAGCATTTGCGACACTACGGATTATCACGCGTGTGGCCAACCTTTTTAATAAACCGTTAATGTGCTGCCAGCCGAAAAGGCAAAATATGTAACGCTGCGCGCTGGATCTTCGGTTAACACCGACACACCGACCAACCTGAAATATAGTACTCTATATTTCAGGTTGGTCGGTGTGTCGGTGTCATGCTGAATCCAGCAAGGCTCTACTATTGTAGAGCTTTGCTGGTTTCAGCGGGTATCGATGGATTCGATCGAGGGAGTACTATCACAGAAAATCGGTGTAAAAGATACGTACTGTTGCGTTGATTTAAGCAATTAAGGCCGTCGAAGACCTAATTAAACCCTCGGTTTCTTTTTTCCATCCCGTCATGTTAAGGTTGGCATTAGTACCTGCTTACTATGAAGCAGATGGAGTGCTTTTTGCTAACCATGTGGTTTACGGTGGTCAGCGACAGTCAGCTTGGTTGGTGGTGGTCCCTTGGATTAGCTTCAGTAATTTCAAGAATCTACAGTCATATCCTAGACCTGTGGTTACCACTAATCATGCACCGCTAGCTCATCTGCCACAAATAGCAATGAAATAACAAAGCTGTTTTTATGATAGCTGTTTTCACAACAAAAGATTCCTTGAGGATCTTCTGTAAGGCAACATGCGGCCTTTTTAATTTCTTTAAAATGTAAACTAGCATGTAAAGTAGGCTGTATATTTTATATATTTATATGCCAATTACATGGAAGCATGTCAGCTGCTTGTTGGACTATTTTTATTTGATCATACGTTTCTTGACTCTGGATCATTTAATTGTCGTACTTGTAATATCACTTATGCAATTAGTCTTCTTTGTAATAAGTACCTATATAATCAATTTAATTAAAATGTGTATATTAATACTAGCTTCTGCCTCCGGCTTAGCTTGCAATAATACGGTGAAAATACATATTATAAAAATTCATGTCATCATGCCATCCATGTGTTAATCCGGGATATTGCCTATCTGTGTGCTTACGAGTCGTCCAATTCTGTTTAGAATTGTCAGTAGATAAACATATTCACATACTTTATACTGTCATACTCGTAATAGTAGGATGCATGTTTACTTCAAAAACAAGTAAACATATGTATTCTTCCATTGAACATGAAATGACACAAAATTATGTAATGTTTAAAATTAATTAAGACTCAATCTCAAAATTAGCACTGGCTGCAAACATGCAACAAACATGGCTGCATACTTAAATTGCAAATGAACGATTAATAATATAAACTACTGGAGTCTGCAGCATTACACGATGTTATACAAGTAATATAATGATAGCGCTCTGTATTGTTATTGTAGGCAATACCAGCAAGAATTCTGGCAAAGTGCCTGGTAACCAAAAGGCTTGATCCCTATTACGCGAGACTCAAAAATAGCTATCAAAATGTGTCCGTAATAAAACATCTGTCTATTCCTTCAGGGATAAACAAAATAAGAGTATCGGTAATACTATCATATTTCTGCACGATTTATTACCATCTTATTCTCAGTTCACATTAAATTTGATCGATGAAAACTATAAAGATATACATCCATCGCATCCATATTAAGTGAGGCCATTATTACAATTGGCTACTATTAAAACTTGAACATGATTATAGACTCCTAATGTCCAAATTGTCCATGAGTTGCCGCCAACCACTGTTCTGTGTATCACGTAGCACAGAAATAATACCTTTATTGTTCGTCCCGACCAATTGATCCCGCTCTTCGAAACGTCAGCGAGCAGCCAATGATACCCAATCAAACAAAATAAAACCAAATTTTAATATCGCCTCTTTGTAGTAAAGTATTGTCTTTGGTGTACTAGACACTGATCATTTTAAAAAGTACGCACTCGTATTTGGCGGGTAGTAGAATTTGGAACTAATTAAAGTGACATAGAATGTCACAATTTAAATTATCATTAAGGGGGTTATAGGCGTTTCTAGCTAGAAATCTTACAATAATAGTTGATATTAAGGAACCTCTATGTAAAGTGTCGATGTTTTTAGGATTGTTGTAATAATGTTAAGTTGTTGTTATATGTTTACCAAACCCATAGAGCAAGGAACGTAATCCGGCTGACAGCGCAGCCCGCAATTTTAATACTACCACCGCATTATGTGACCAAAGTCCTCTGTTGCTGGCCTATAGGCTATAGAGTTATTAATCCACAAAAAATACAAGTTGCTTTAATTTTAAATTAAAATTTATTTGATATGAGGCGGTCATCTCGCCATTTCCAATGCGCTAACAAAAAGTAACACAGTTTCGATCACCGTAAAACACAACATTTTATTTGACCCACAGATAACTGATCCAAGATTGGATACTTCGTACATCCTTTGTTTTAACGTTTGTCATTCCTCTTACACAAGGATCATTAACCGTGTAAAAATTACTGTTAAAAATATAAAGATCCAATGAATCATGTTACTGACGTATTATTTTCCCTCTTTTTCATTCCACAAATATAATATTATCGTCGGTACGTCACAGCACTCGTGAGCCACACCTACCTATCATTCATGGTGGCAGAGAATATATTAGCTAAAAATGGCCTGTCATCGCGCACTCTAGTAATTAAAATAAATAATTATTGTGAGTTAGCCTTGAAGACTATCGAGGCTTTATAGCTGGCTGTAATGCAGGATAGGCGAGGCTGCTAATGTATTTTATAGCTACGTTGTAAAAGCTACTTTATATCATAATGGTTAATCGATGGTCCTGTGTTGCAGGAGTCTAGTCCGATTATTATCGTTCGACGGTCACGAATTGGTACGGTAACGGATTTTATATTTAGAACTTCTCAGTAAAAACTGCTTTTTTGGCAATCGTTATTATTTTCCAATGCAATGTTTGTATTGCAGATAAATCGATTTTCTCAGAAGAGAAAATGAGAATATCCATTATAATAAAGAGGTAAATTTAGATTTTTGTTTGTTTGTAACTATTTAAATCAAAAACTACACACCTAATTTTAAAAATTCTTTCATCTTTAGAAAGCTATATTATCGCCAAGTAACATTGGCTGTAGTTAGAAAATAAAACGAATGTTACTGTTAGTAACAGTCATTTTTTTACACCTAACTTTCTTTTACGCGAACGAAGCCGCGGGCAAAAGGTATTGTAATATATAAGAACATCGTTCTACGTATTTCCTATGCAAGATATAAATCTTTTAGCTGTATAAGATAAAAGTGTCGCGACCTATTACTTGGAGCTAAAATATATCTGGCGTAATGTTGGTGTTTAATATATCTATACTTACCCATTTGGGTATATACTAAATATTATGTAATTCTGGGAGGAGCTTAATGCATACATTACGTAGTCTTATGCCTATAGCCAAAGTTCTATTACGCCCACATTTCGCCAAGTATGATTGTGCCGGGTAATAGGGAGCGAGCCAATTGCTGGACACAATTTAAAACACCATGCTGCCAGTAAAACTTTCTTCACAAAAACAACCAATAACTCTATGCATCCCGGGAATCGGCCTCGAAACTCCATGTACATTCACTACCGTTGCCACGGGCAGGAGAGAGCAGGAAGTTAATTATTATATAATAAACAAAAATATGATTCCAATTTTTACATTAATATCCTCTTTTTTTTTGGACGTTGACAGCTTATAGCCTGCAGTGGACACAATCCTTTATCCTTTCATAAACTAAGCACTCATACTTCAAACTATCGACATTAACTTTTTAATATTCGAATACCGGAAGACATGACACCTACGGATTTACAACCATCAATTATGGTAATAGACTATTGTCTACCCACTCTAAGATATACATTCGTCCCTTTCTTTTCATTTAGTTTTGTAGATTAGGTTGAATGAGATTTTGTCCTTATTTTTTTTAATCTGCTGCAGTTAATTGTGTTTTTCGTTTTTTGAACAAACGTTTTATTTTATAATCTATTTTTATATTTTTGTTTTGATGAAATGCTTTCAAGTTTTGTAATGCTTTTACAAATAGTCACTTAAAATGATTACGTCATGAAATAAGTTAAAGAATATTATAAGATTTTTTATGGTGGTTCTCGATAACTAGTCAGTTATGTATCTGTACAACACATACTCATAAACTTATTTTAAATATTGGGTACTAAAAGAAGCATGGACTATTAAGTGGTTAACATTTCGTGAACCATAAGCTAGAACGCAAAAGAATAATTATAACAAGTTAAATTTGAATATTAATGAGATGTCAACGTAAGAGGGAGGATTTAACATTCGTTTAAATATTATAAACTGCTCAATATTTCTAATAATTTTAAATGAAAACCAAACAAAACCAAATCATTGTTATAAAAAAATTATTCAAACTGCAATGAGTCCTGAAACTCATAATTTCCATAATGATTGACATTCACATTGTCACCAAAATCCTAAAAAAATGATTACAAATCAAATTGATATTCTCAATATTGTTTGAATGAAGAACATCGTAAGCATTTCATAATTGGAACGTGTTCGTTACCGTCAATTACAGGTTATATTGTGAGTTCGTGTGTACGTCGGAGCGCGGTCGAGAGCGGTCGTGACTGCAGCACGCGCGCGCCTTGCCGCGTAACACGGTAATGACTTTTTGTACCGGTAATGATTTTGTGGGTGTTTTCTATATTCAAAAATATTGGGCTTTCAATTGGTGGGCCGGAAATTTGATTTTTCGATTGTGGAGCGTATATTTTTTGGAGGCACAGTTGTAGTTATTTAAAACATTAGATAATAATATTATCTTATAAGATAACGCCCATATGTAAAAGGTATTTTTACTTGACTTTAAACACCATGAACACTGTGCTTTAACAAAGCAGTCTTCAACTCATAGATCAATTTATTTATTAACACTCACAAATACAAAAGTCAACGATATTAATATGATTCTTGATAGTGCTTTATCTGTGTTAAAGTCCTGACTAGGCAATAGATACCATGCAATTCAATCAAAGAGCTTGTCTCATTTAGGTGACGCTAAGCTTGAAGATTATTACCCTACTGAATAAAGAATCGTAATAAAATACCTAATTAGGTATATATCAATAAAAAGAGTCATTCTGTAACCGTACTGAGACGTATTAAAATAAGTGTATAAAGTTGTCATCAAATTATATCATAGAACCCGCAAAAGTCACATAATTACGACGAGATTTTTCAAAAAAGAAGCTCTTTATTTACCCAATAACCAAATACCTTTAATAAATCTCAAAATACCTTATCAATCATTTTTATAGAGCCATAAAACTTATAACGTTCACGTCGTGACTATTGCCTGGTACCCGGACTACGCCGCGTAACACCGGTAATGAATTTTACAAGACGGTAATGATTTTATAGTGGAGGCGTTTCTACATCCAGGTAAAAGATTAAACCGTTAACAAGTTGGGTGGAACTTAATTAATATTTAAACCTTTTTGGAAAGAGTATTTTGAGACGAAGTTTATTCAAAAATAATGTTGGGGACTGGGGTAGGTAACCTTAAATCCAAATATATTCGAAAGTATAATATTCTGAGAATCTACTTTCTAGCATAAATGTACTATTAATATTTATAACATAATTGCCGTCGAAAATTGACTTAAAATAATTGTAGATAGCATTCTATCAAAAAGTTAAGCGTATTGTTGCTATTAGCAAGCTTTAAAATCATTAAATCATATACACATATGCCTGGACGTCCAAAGCATTAGGCAAAAGAAGACACCCATGTATATTTTGTCAGTTATTTATATAGTTTCACTAAGGCTATTGATATTGCTGTTTACCTAGCATATTGTCTGAAGTCAAACTATAGACTATAGACAGTAAAGACAATTTCTTGACTCTTGAGTTTAATAACTGTTTAACGTAGAAAGTACTTCCAAGGTTAGGCAAAGGCAACGCGGTATGGTCGCCAACAAGTTTGAAAAACAGAGTTGTTTAATAAATCCTTTCGATACTGATGCTTGGATGATTAATAGAGGCATTAGTCATTCAAGCCTCAGTATCGGAGCAAAATGTTTAGAACATCAAAGTCAAAGTCAAAGTCAAAAATAATTTATTCACTTAGGTCACAAAGTAACACTTATGAACGTCAAATGGGTTAGTGAGTTTATTATATTTACTGAATTTACATTTATGTTAGTTGCAAGGTTCAGGCAAAAGGTTGAGCCTATGAGAAGATACCTGCAAGAAACTCAAGGCCACTCTTTTAAATCGCCATCAACTTATAATTTCAGTATTTTACAACTCATTTATGTACCAGGTGTTGCAGTCATTATGCCATATGTCCGTCCCTACTAAATGGTGTATGTAACCAGTGGGCTTACTGGAAAAATGGCTATTCCTACTGGTGGGGATAATCGGTAGACATTTTCGGACTAATCTTCGTAATAAATATGTGTATGTATAAATAAAACACCACAATTTAGCTCTATTTCAAAGTTAATTGTCATTAACCATAGACTAAGTTATACGTTTACGCAACACACGTAGATAAGTACTCCCGTTTAAATCTTCGTTTCTTCGTAAGGATAGGTAGGTACTGACGCCACCTAATGCTGTTTCCGAACATACATCAACGTCAGAACTGACTAACAAACTAAAACAAACGTAATAAGAGCTTCTTTCATTAGCAACTTTGTTAAATGATGCTTTCTAACCTCATTTTGTACTGATTGACTGAGTTTTATTGTCCTATACCTACATAGACAAAGTGTTTTTTTATATTGCTATTTCCATAGTGCCTCTTTTGAGAATCATTGGCTATCTCAATCCTAATAATTTGGCTTAGTAGTCGTTTCGCACGAATTTATTCGCACATATCGTGCGAATAGACACTTTTTATTAATTTATTTCTTTGGTGTCGTTTCGCACACATGGAATAAATTCGTGGGAATCGTTCCCGTCTGAAAACGCAGGTGTCCATACGCACGTTTTATTTTTAAGGCTAATAAAAGTAGAAGTATTGTACATTTCACATTGTCGGCCTCGGTGGCGTAGTGGTTAGTGTAACCGACTGCCACGCCTGAGGTCGCGGGTTCGATTCCCGCACAAGTCAAACATTTGTATGCATGAACATGGATGTTTGTCTTGGTCTGGGTGTTTCTATGTATAATATATATGTATTTACAAAAAAAAAGTATATAATATGTATGTATGTTTATCTATCGTCTAGTACCCATAGTACAAGCTCTGCTTAGTTTGGGCTAGATGGTGTTGTGTGTATGTAGTAGAATATTATTATTATTATTCGCGCACGAAGGTGATAGTTTTACATAAAACAAGGTATACTAATAAATCAAAAATATAATATTTTTTTTATTATTTAAGAAAGTGTCTTTACGCACGATTTGTGCGAACAAATCCGTGCGAAACGACTACTAAGCCAATAATTTTATACTTATAAATTATATTTGGATGTTTGTAACGTAATCCCGTCAAAGGATGAAAGTTTACACACATTTAGATCGTGTCTTTGACTTTATATGCGTTCTCTTGGGATTCTTGCGGTGTAAGCTGCAGACAAAAGCTATTGTATTTATCTCTAAATTATGACAAATTGTGATGAAAATTCTTTCTATAGATAGCCTAACTAATTGAATTTTATAAATACTTACCTACTTACTAGCAACGTTCCTAATTATATGCAATTGACCAACTTATTATATTTTTTAATAATACTTTATTATCACTAATTATCAAATGTGAATGTAATTTTGAGCATGCACTAACGCGTGTTACAAAAATAATTTATTATATTTGAACGACCTTTAGTACGCAGTAAGTGTTTTTCTTTTTTAATTAAACATAAATACCTTGATAGCCGTGCAAAGAGGTGCATTACATCAATAGTCTTGTATAAAAAAGGAGTGCGAAAATCACTTTCAAAAAAGTAAAAAGAGAAATTCTAACAAGCTGTCACTCCTGTCAGACGTACGAGTTCTATTTTCAAATCAATCTCCTGCGCTGGCTGCTCGTAGGACAGTGCGAGGCACAGGCATCGATCATACAGCCACGCCCCGCAACCGCGATGCGACAACCGACCCGCAATATAAACTTTTTGAATCGACCTCTTGAAATCTTTGTTATGGAATTTGTTAATCTGTTTTTAGATTATATGTAGAATGAATATTATATTTGTATTAGTTGGTCCTTAGGTTGGGTTAAATCTGATAATATGTGGTAAACACTTTAATTGATATAGCCTCATCCTATTTAAATATATTTAATGTTAAGTACAAATATTAAAATAAAACATCTTTGTCATTTAATTCTGGACAAAAAACCTTTACTAAACCATTACATAGATTAGGTAATAGATAGTATTCAACGTGTGACCATTACCATTAGTAAGTACATAGCTATAAACATATAATTTATCCTCTTAAATGGCAGTTTCTATGAATGTAAACGAAACATTAACACGTCGGATATTTATTAGTACATTATGATTTATGACAGAACATTACGCTTCGAGTGAGTGAGAATAGTGACACCATTAATTAATATTGTCAATGGCCGCCTGTTTCTTTCATTCCAATTCATTGCTCTGATTTATTTTGAAAGAGCATTACATTTTTATACCTACTTTCTTTACAAAAGTTAACTTACATTACTCACCAGTAGAGCAATGTATAATTTCTGATTTATTTAGTAACTAACACTCTCTTAATTATTATGTTAAATTATTATGTTCAAATTCATGTGTCCGTTAATCTTAGTATCCCTTGTTTTTGTCACCCGCGATACAGGATTGGGTGCTAAATACGAGCATAGGCTTTAAAAAACGAAAATTATTTCTTTTTAAATGCCTATATTCTGTCACATACAATTATTTCTTTATTACTGCATATTTAATTTATTTGTAAATATAATATCATAGAAAATTATTTATATTAGAAAATAAAGCTGCAGTAACATTTCATACGAACGCATTATAAATACAGACGTGATCGTATTAAAATAAAAACAACCACGGCAATTTAAAAGAAGCAGTTTTAAAAAGAGAACTCATGGAATGTTGATATGAAACGGGCTACCATTTTCAAATACTCTTCCCCGAGTTTACACAATTTTAAACACTATTTCTATAGAGATAGAACATATTTTAATTAATATAACACCGACTCTTTAAGACTTTTAGTAGCAAAAATTGTAAATTTTGACTTCCGTTTTACGTGTAACGAAAAATTTTAATTTATCCTATGAAGAAATTAATACAGATTCTTTCGAAGAGAGGTGAATTGTTTTGTATGAATTATGGACACATCAAATTAAAAGATTATTAGAATATTTTTAATGGTACCTACACTTTTTGTAAAATTACCATTATTGTTGCGACCACATCAACCGGTAAACTTAAATCAGTATAATCAAGACTTATAATAATATTTATCCTATACTCATAACAAAAGTATATTTATAGTAAAAGTAAGTATATTTAGTAAAAACAACACGTTTAAATAAAATACACCGAATTACATAAAAGCATATTAAGAACCTTTTTAAATAATTTAGTTACGTAAATCACCAGTTATGTCCGTAATAATCCCCGCCAATCCATCATGTGATGTGACGGCGCGCATAACTTTGACTATACGTTCAGAAATTGATGTAAATTACGCATAAGCACAATTACAGAGACCCTTTTCGGTTTTAAAACCGAAAGTTTCTTTTGTTAACCGTTGTGCATTGTCATCGTGTCATTGAGACTGAAGTTTCAGAACGCATATGATATTGTTTCCAGACGTTCGTTCTTGAATTAATCTACAAGGTTATTCTTAGTATAGTGAAAATCCTCTCAGGGGGTGATTATACTTGTTATTATGAACAACTTTTATTCCGGGACATTGCCGAAATCGCGAAAAACATTCAGCTGTTTCATTCATTTTGTCGAGGTCAAATTCCAATTTTGTACGGAACAGCTGTTTTTTTTAATAACAAGTATAATCACCCTCTGAGAGGTTTTCACTATACTAAAAATAACTTTGTATATCGAACCGTGTGTTGAGTAAAAATTTTAAGATATAATTTTTATTTCAATGTCAATAAGACTGTGCACAAAAATAACAGCGACGTGTAAGTTTCTTTTTCGTAAAGGTAGACTTTACAAAGAATAAAACAATATGCAAAGTAAATACCCAAAGTCGTAGAGTAGAGTTGGTATACTATTTTCGGCTTACACAAATTTCATGCCTTGTTAGGATCGAACATCGTTTCAGTTTCAGCGACTCACCGGTTTTAGTCGGTAGGCCTGAAGTCTCGGAAGAGCCCGACATTACCCTCTCGCCTCCTCTTATGGTGAGGGGGTAGGCGTTAGGAGTATTTCCCAAAGTTAAAAAAAAAGATCGTCCATTACATTTAATGTACTGGCGAGGCCACTTCAACCTCTGTGTCTTTCGTGTGACAGACATTTAAGCACTATCTCATTCGTGCAATCTAGAACATATTATAGCATAGAAGCTAGTTATACTATTTTGAAGGGCCTAAACAAGATCCATTCTGTGTTAACGATAACGTCGGCGAACAGATGGAAAGCCATTGAAAATGACAATTGGTCTCGAATGTGTAATCACTAATCACTCTATAAACTTTTCATACATTTTATCTTTCACCTAACGTTAACAACGGCAGAAATAGAATCTAGTGCCTTAAACTGGTGTTGCTAATAAGGTTTTTACATTAATACTGAATAACATTGCTATAACATCTTGCCAAATTCGTAAATAGGTTCTATTATTGTCACGTGTTTTACGCGCGACAATAGGCACGATAAAAGCACACTAGTGCGCTTGTTTATAAGTACATATAAACGGGTTATTATTTTAAACGCATATTATATTAAACTTCTATCATCATTTGATGATTCGTCTTGATGTCCAGTGTTTCTTTACAAAAAAAAAAGGCGAACATAAAAGCCGTTACGCGGCAAAATGCAGACAATCTATCTATAATACATCAGCAAAGCTATATAATACAATTATTATATTTAATATCACATTACGTGGTAAAAATAAATCTATTCTCTGTGTGCTAACACGAGCTACATACCGCAAATACACTAATTAATCTTGCCGAAACACGCAAAAAACATTCAAGATAATGATAGCTTAGTGCACTCCACAATGAGGCATAAAATTCTCAATGTCTGGTATATACAAAAAAGAAATATGAAAAAAAGCGCCATCTGTTATCGAATAGTCGACTTAAACTCTCTAACATAGAGTACAAACTTGTATGAGGATCACTTTTTCTTCTTGGTGTTGTAAGTTGTAAAAAATGTTGGAGGTGCGCGCGCCGCCTCCGGCGTGGCACGGGCCGCGCCGCACTCTGCCTAGAAATCTTCACTTCAAATCTGTGCTTAATGATTGCGTACAAGTTAAAATTACCTGTCAATATTAACTGTGGGCCATTATTTTTATGTAGTCTATTTAATTTTAGATGTAAATTATAAAATTAATTTTTATTTAGATCATCGTTAGGCTTGATATGTACATAAAAAAGTTAAAATGCAGAACATTACACACAACCTTAAAATAATTTGTACTTACTTCTCCTCCTAGCTTAGGTATGTGCGTTTTACGTAGCTGATATGATATGAGAGTATGTAATTTGACTTGTAAAACTCGATCATAATAATTGATCGAATATTTGAATTTGACTTAATTCATAATGCTGCGTTGATTATGACATATCAATTACTGAGGCGGCGTTGGCTTATTCTTAATGAATCCTGGGTTTCCATTATGCTGAAACTCAGTTAAAACAAAATTGTTAACCTGTTGATCCTTCTTAGTAAACTTAATATTTGTGTTAGAAATGGGTGCACTTTGACTAAGGTTAGTGGCTGAGATTTGAACCCACGATGGTAAATCCAATGCCTTATCCATTGGCCTACTGTCACTTTCTGTGTTCCAAGTTTAGATGTTCCTTACGTCCGTTTATTTAATAGTCCAAAACCCTCACGTATATGCTATACGGCTTGCAGTACCTATATCAGTATTATCTGCACTTAAGCAACCAATACACTTACTTTCAGCCTGTTAAAACGCAGTCTGACGTATCCAAGCCTTTAACTATACATTAATTTCTAAAGAACAATGACTACAAAAAACACATCCATTGAAACTTCGGACCAGTTTATATGCATTTAACCCGCTAGACACGTGAGGCATGTTGTACCCTAAATCGGTATAAAATTATAGTGACCAATCATACACCGGTCCTAAATTATGATTGCTATAGTAACGGATAAAGGGGTCTATACACTACACATGTTGGTTGACCGCTTAACCACAAGTTCTTCCGCTTAGCTAATTTGGACCTAGGTGTATCGTGGCATGTATTTATAACAGCGTTTCAAGCATTCAACGGTTGAACAGAGGCGTAATTTTTTGAAAACTACTTAATTTATTAATAACCTTTGTCAATTATTTAATGAGGGTTCGAATGAGCTGGCTTGCTCGGCGAAATACTAGTCTTAAGAGTCATTACGCCTTGTGATCTGTTACGAATGCAACGTCGCAAATAAAAGTCATATTTTAAGGTTTTTGAAAGTTATTGATTTAATTAAGCATCAATTAAAAAATATTTTCATATAACACTTTGGCCGAAATCAAACTGGATCTTACAATTACACACAAGCATAAACGCAATCTTATGCCGCAGGAACAATCAGAAAGCAGCTGTTATAGTTCATTAAACCCACGTGGCGAAATCTAATAAAACTAACAATATAGTATTGAAGGTTTCATGCCATTCCAGTAATCAAGACAACACGTTTTTCAATAACATCTAAAATATAGAGACTGATTCAACAACTAAAATGGATGTTATCATTTACAGGAAATCTTTAGAGTTTTCAAAACCTTTGTCCTGCCTCTCGCCTTGCCTTGCTTTGCTCTTTCTTTTGTATTTAACTTTAGGGGCCTTAAAATTATTTAAAAGAAATATAAACTAAATAGAAAATTAACACATCAAAATTAAAAAGCGTCATAATATTCCTCCCTCCGCGTCGTCGTCAATTGGCAACGTGCCCAGAAGACTGGCAGCATTACCACATTGAATAGTAATAAAATTTGTTACTATTATTACTCGCGAAGGCGCAATCGAGTTTCTTAAACTCGAGTGAGTTTTTTAGCAGAATTGCTCGACTGCTAAGTAGCATTGTCTATAGGGGCCCTAACGTCTGCTCTTTGACGGACGTGATGATGATTGCCGTCAATTAGCCTGTCACAGCGCTGTAATCTATAAATCAATATAGCCTTTAGACGTTTACCTTATTCGAAGTTCAAGTCTTTTATATAGTTAAGTATGATGCTGGTATAAAAATTATTAATGTACCCGCGCTTTACTTATTTAGCGGCAGTGACCAGACACAATAGGATATCAATTATGTCTGGCATTCAAACAATTGACAGGCTAAAGCTCACATTTGAATCATCAGTTTAAATGTGGCTAATTTACGATTTATAAAATCTATAATATGTAGTATTAAAAATTACCCTTGTACCTTTTACATTTTATAATTTGTATCACTAAGTAAGTGTTTTGTTTTGTTCTAGGTAAGCTGTGAGAAGAAGTTTTCATTTAGAAGTTGACCAATTTTGTGATATTAGTAAAAATGACTTTTCGGTGTGTTCCTACTTTTCAAACTGTGTCCAACGATAGTAACGCCACCTGGGTAAGTGATTAAAAGTCATTTTATAGTTCTATTATTCGTAGTAGTATTACACAACATAAATATTAAATACATATTTTAACAATGTAAAAACAGCCTTTGCATTATTAGTATAACATTTAAATTATAGACAACGTAATAAATTATTTGATTATACTCTAAATTCTGCTTAAAGTTACATATTTAAAATCTTTGTGCAAAGCGCCATCTAGCGTAACTTAGTAATATTACGAAAGCATGCAATCAAGTTACCGTATATTTAGTTACGCTACTCACCACTAGATGTCTTACTATGTAAAATACTTTTCGAATACACATTATTAAACTTTTTTAAATAGCTTAGTTGAATAAAAATAAATTATATAATAAATTAAATACAACGATGTAAAATCATTTAAATAGATTAAATCTATTTCTGATTCCCAACAAGAATTCTGCAAATCATCATAGAGTAATCAAAATAGCAATTATCGCGTTACGAATCAACGTCGCATTGTCCGAGCGCGAGCCATTGACACGTGAAGTGTTGACATGTCGATGAACTGGAACTGGTGACCTCACAATCGCCCACTCGCTCTACTGAAGAGCACCTCTTACTATTGCACGAAAGTGACCCTGATTTATGATTATCTACGCGACTCCCTAGAATTCTTGGAGAAAACCTATCAAATTGAAGTAGGTACCTACTCTGTCATGTCATGACAATAATGAAATCAGATCAAGTGAGGATCATGGAATTCCGTTTGATTGTTATAAGAACTGTCACTTTAACAATATCTAGTTTAAGTGATGTTATAGTACGTATTCAATATAATGTTCAAAGATTTTAATATTACTGTAGCCGATTTAGGTCATAAAATATCCGCTAGATGGCGACTGTATACCCATACCCAACAGCTGTGTTTATAGTGAGACTTTATTAACAGTTGAAAGAGATAATATATTAGGAATAATCCATCAATTTTTTTAAGTAAATTAGGGAGCACGTTCTGTAATTCATGGCACAACATTTTCTTTTAGGTTTTTTCTCTACCACGTGGTACATAGTTTGAGAGATTATCTTACTGACTAAGCATTTCCTTACAGCAAAACTCAGTAACACTGCTCGGGAATCAAACCCGAGGTCTTATACACAGTAAGTAGTCGTCGCATTTACTGCCGCTGCGAATACATGGAATATAGGTTAGATACAATTACAAACACAAAATTGTTCCACCTATAGGAACTACTAAATATAGATCACATACATTTTCATTGAGGATCGAACTCACAACACGTTGCGTATAAGTACTAGCGAGGGGACCCCAGCGCCATCGATGCAAAGTTAGTGATGTGACCGACTTTAGTTACTTCTAGTGATGTCACTAAACTGTTTATTTAAACTTTTATTTCTATTCGCTTATGGACACGCCTTTTAACCTATATTATTTGCTTACAAAGACATGCTAATCAAAATTCAAAAACAACGTGACAAGCGTGGGTTAAGCATGTATGATAAATGTTTCGTTCTATACGTACATGTATGTAAGTTTAAGTGTTTCTTAGCTCCGTAAGATTTTTATGAACTCGTCGTAAATGTGTTTTTGTGACCTCAATAAATAAATCATTTTTGTCTTTGACACGCAGATCAAATTAATAAAAGCGTGTTAATCCGGGACATTTGACATTGTTGTGTTGATATTTTGGGACATTTTGACCTCCTGTGAACTCGTTCTACTGGTACTGCAAGCGACATTTAACCACTGCGCGTATGGTGAAACTTGCTGCTTACTTTACGTTGGTTGTCTCAGATTTGATATCTCAGTACTGCGGATAGAAGTTTCGTGACATAGGGATTATAAACGCCATGTGTCTATAATTAATATTTTAATAAATATTTCGAGAGAGAGAGGATATTCGTTTAAACTTTGATATAAATGAATTTCGCGCGGTCAGATCCATCCAGACCCTACGACACAGTAGTTATTCCTAGTGCGGGAGTTGTTGAAATTTATATTTATATATTTTTTATATTCTATCACATACACACAACACCATCTAGCCCAAACTAAGCAAAGCTTGTACTATGGGTACACACAGCGACACATCAACCTAAACTGTTTGGACTTTGAACTATTAGAAGTTGAACGCTGCGAATCGTGCGAGAGAGTGCGTTATATTTTTGTTATTTTGTCTCACTCACGCTGAACGGGACGCGACGCACTATCCTTACCATTACATCGACACCACTATGCACTGTCCCTTGCCGACAATTCTCTATTTTGTATGTAGCGTAGTTATGCGTATAAAGGGTGTCTAACTTGATGTGTAGCCGTGTGTACTAACTAGACAATGGATAAACTTACATATATACTTTTTTGTAAATACATATATATATATATTATACATAGAAACACTTAGACCAAGATAAACATCCATGTTCATGCACACAAATGTTTAACTTGTGCGTGAATCGAACCCGCGACCTCAGGCGTGGCAGTCGGTTACACTAACCACTACGCCATCGAGGCCGACAAATAGTTTACTTTTTAACTAAGACAAGTAATAAGCTGAGACGATCATTTAAACAACTGAATCATCTATGTAGAACGATATTAGACAGCTTCAGTACTAATGACGACGTCTTTAGTAGGTACGCAGGTTTACTCTCGACGTTTTCCTTCGTCAGTAAAATGAAAATATCTATTTAATACGCACATAACTATAAAATCTCAGATTTATGCACCATATAATTTTATATTAACTAGATTTTGCTCTCGGCTTCGCTTGACAACAGCACTTTTTTCTGAATTAAGGATAACCTATGTCCTTTTCTGTACCCCTGACAAGGTGTATGCGAAATTTAAAGTTGATCGGTCGAGTAGTTAGGCATGAAAGCGTGGCATATAAACTTACACAGGGTTAATTCGAGACCACAGATTTCCAGGGGAGAGTCTATATAATGTATCCAAATGTAATCAGATCATTGACAAAACTAATCCTGAAAGTACAAAATACAAAAGCTCACTATCTTCAATGATTAACTTTCAAAAGCTCACCTATCTACATGCGTACGCGCATAAAATCATTTCACGCACACAAATAGACATACACACATATCGCATGCACACACGCGCGCCGGGTCACAATCAAACTGGATATGAAAGGAACAATGTTATAGATTCGCCTCCGAGTGCGAGCGGGAGCTTTCGGTGTAGTAAACGGATGGATATCAGACAAAATGGCGTGATGATCATCATCGTCATCATATTTATTTTTTTATTTAAACAATCATGTAGTCTCTAACCTTTGTACCTACGAGGGAGTGAGCAGAGATGCCAACATTTAGCCAAATTTTTATTTTTTATATACTTTTTATACCGATACAGGACACCACGAAATTACTGTCTGGTTACGACAAGCAGACAAAGTTGCCGGTTGCTTGTGACACAGAACACTTCAGTGTTGACGTTTCTGCTGACTAAAGTCCTATTTCACAGCCACCAAATAGCATTTATCTATTAGATTAAAAGTATCGCCATCTCTCTTCTTTAACCTAATAAGAGTGCGACAGTATGCGATTTATATTTTGGATAACTGTTACTTGATAGTTGTGAATCCGGCCATTAGAGTCCAATGCAATAGGGGATGCCTCGAATACCAACCCTGTCCTTAATACCAGCCTTGAGAGCATATTTCCTTTAATAAATTTTCATGGTCTTATCTATCAACGCGGTCAATATTTTTTACATCGAATAATATTAAGCAATCATTAAAATGCTACAATTTTAAAAGATAAAATGTTTACTAAAATGCTGTTTATGGAGCAGCCAAACTAGAATAGAGACGTGTCTAGTGAGGGCACACTGCCAGACTGCCTTCTGCAGAAGTACGAAACTAGACAATATTATTGTCTAGTTCTTCCTCCGAAATGGCTTGACCGATTTTTATGATATTTTTTATGTATTTTGAATTTTCTTAATTATTTATTATGTATGAACCTAACAAATAATTAATAGGATTAATAGGCCGTAAAGTATATTTCATACTGCTAAGAAATAATTTATATGGCAGAACAACATTTGTCGGGTCACCTAGTATACGTATAAATAGGACCTATCTATACCAATATTATAAAGCTGAAGAATTTGTTTGTTTTTTTGGTTGGTTGAACGCGCTAATCTCAGGAACTACTGGTTCGAATTGAAAAATTATTGTTGTGTTGGATAGCCCATTTATTGAGGAAGTCTATAGGCTATATAACATCACGTTACGACCAGAGGAGCGGAGCATCAATGAAAATGTTGCCATAACGGAGAAAATTCTCTTATGTGAAACAGACGAAGTTGCGTAGGTCAGCTAGTGATTGGAATATACATAGGTGACGAAATGTTGGTGTTAACTGAATTAGACATTTTTAATTTGGTTAAAATTTGGTAATAGTTTCAATATTATTGAATGTGTTGCAAAATAAACGCACAGGATGCAATAAAAATAATGAGTCAACTTAAATGTTAATAGGTATATTATGTGAAATTATTAATGAGAATAGGTATAAGTGACGAAATATTATTAATATTAACAGTTACTAGAACTGTTAATCTATACTAATAATAAAAAGCTGAAGAATTTGTTTGTTTGGTTGAACGCGCTAATCTCAGGAACTACTGGTTCGATCTGAAATTTTTTTTAGTGTTGGTTATCCTATTTATCGAGGAAGGCTATAGGCTATATAACATCACGCTACGATCCATGGGGCGGCGCAGTAACGAAAAACGCGGGTGAAACCGCGGGCACATCTAGTATAAATAATATTTCATCACTGCTGGGCTTTTATTGCGATGTTTTAGAAAAAGAATATGAGTTTGACTGCTCGGATGGCGTAGTGGTTTAAGTGGTTAATACCACTGCGCCGAGTGTTGTAGGCTCGATCCCACAAAATTGTATAATTCACAAATCAATTGTTCCGGGTCTTAGTGTTCGTTGTCTCCATTGTTTGCAAAGTTAAATAACTCGATGACTCAATAACTAAAATATGTTTGTAATTATTAGTTCATTAACTTTAACCAAATTACCTAATTAATTTAACTAAATTTTAACCAAATTACCTAATTTCTATAGTTGATTGTTACAAAGTCAAATATAATTTATTCATTTAGGTCACTAAGTAACACTTATGAACGTCAAAGGGATTAGTGAGTTTACTAAATTTACTGAATTTACACTTATGTTAGTTGCTAGGTTCAGGCAAAAGGTTGAGCCTATCAGAAGTATAAGTCTTACGTTTCATTCATCTAGTTTTTTGTTATAAATGTTTATGTGGAGATAATATTACCACCATTATTATTAAGTAAAACAAAGATCAACTTTATTCTTCTCTTATTTAGTTAAACAACCTGTGCGCAACATTTTACATAGTTAGAAAAAAAAAACGAGGAATAAAACAAATTAATTGTTTATTTACATAATTATTCGATCGAGTTATCTTAAAGAGGGTCCCATTAATTGTGAGCAGTTATTAAATGTTAATGTATTAGTTGATCTGCATATTTGCGGTGTTCTGCGCCACTCCCCGTCTTTATCACGTCTGAAGGCGGCGGCGGCGCGCGCGCACCACTCCATGTGATAGCCCCGAGCGACGCGCGCACCTCGGCCACCGCTCACGTGGGCCCGCGACCCGACACTGCCGCGAACACGCGACAACATTCAAATACACTATTTTCAAAATTCGAATTTGATTCGCGCTTGTTTTAACTCGTGTTTTTTTTTATTTGTATTTGTGGACAAGTGTCAATAGTGCGTAGGTTATTCTTTTTTCGAATGATAAAGATATTAACCGCATGGGGATATCATCAGACATAATCACATATTGGTTGGGCAATTTCCTATACAACCAATAATAACGGGGCAAGTAAACAATAACATTATTTGATGTCAGAGCGAGACGCCCGCGTACTAAAGAAAGAGATAAATCAAAATCATCGATCTAAGAAAATAGAATTCTCATACGAAATGTAATGTCGGTACAATGATCGTGTAAAAGTTCACGATAGTTGCCCAACGCAGGCTGTAACAATGCGATATAACCAGCGTACATAGAACTTGTACAAATCGATTTTTGTATAGTTGTTGTGCTGAAATTAGGGGTCTTTGTGTGTTGGTCGGTTAATACCGGTCATCTTGTGGTAGATAATGATCTGTCGATGATTTACGGCTGTTAAACCGACAATGGCACGAGATAACCCCCGGTGCGGCACAATGTGACCAATTAGGAACGTGCCATATTCGCCACGATGACGAAAATGAACGGAATCCACCTGCCCGACATGACAGACAGAGATCTCTCCGTCGACGACATCTTCAACGAAAACTTCAACATCAAACGAAAGAAAACGCATATCGATTATGATACCAACAAAAAACCGGACACATCCGATCCAGAATCGATAAAATACGGCAACAACAACAATGTGATCGATAAAATAGAGTCACCACAAAATTTGAAAAGGAAAACTAAGAATTTTGACAACTACGACATTGATAAGATCGTGCAAGCGAATATGATAATCGGTAAGGAATCGGATAAATCGATGGGTGGTTGCAGCGATGACATCGATTATAAGAGTAACGGACATTTGAATGGTAATGATATGAACGAGGTTTTACGTATGGATGACGGTAATGAGTACTCGATAAAAGATGGTGATGACTTGAGGACTGATGGTGATGATAAAATGATGAATGCTGGTGACTTTAATATTAACGGCAGTGATGATCACGGGCATGATGTAAGTACTGGTTCGGATTACCTTACTAACAATACTTTAGTATAATAGCTATAGTATAATAGATGACTGCACGAAAGGCATCTACATCAGGCCATCGTGGTCACTCTCGCCTAATTATTGTTATTCATACAGCACCACTGCATGGATGGGTCAATGGTTAAGGTGGTCGCTTCGCCGCTGCTATAGCGCCGAATGTTACGGTTTCGATACCCACATGGATACTAAAATTAAGGGAGGCAAAGACACCTAAAAAATAGTATCACTTTTTATAGGCATTATTTTGTTTTAAATACAGCTCCCGCACTGGAAACAAGGCTTTGTGGCGGGGGTCTTTACAGAAATTTAAACAACGGACACAAAGTACACCCACACTCAGAACAACTATATGTGGATCACACAAATTTTTGTCCCGTTTGGAGATCGAACCTGCGGCGTCAATGGCAAGATGATCACATAAACCATTGCGCCATCCGCGCAGTCATGCTGTATGAACAACAATAATTAGGCGAGAGTGACCGCGACGGCTTTATGTACATACTGTGTGACTTACTACACATAATCGTAAATATTTAACTAAATTAAATTCTATCAAAAACAACATACTACAGAAGATTGGAAACTACACGCAATCATCAATAGTATGAAGAATACAGAAAATGCAGTCTTAAAGATCTAAACTTTAAGTCGAAATTAGAACAGAGGGTGTTCCTTTGACATATTATGTCATTACCGTCACATGTATTTTTACCTATTAATCAATTTTCAACTTTAATCTTGCAGTATTATAAGGTCTATTTTAGAATGTGTTGCGTAAATTAAAGACTAACAAGCTTATGTAGAACATTGTTCATTTCGTATTTTATTATTATAAATAATTCACACCCGCCTATATATATCCATGTACCATGGCGAAGGGGTAGGTAGAAGCGTCATACACTCACATTTGGCTAGTATTTTTAGGTCCCATATAATAGTACCCGAACCTATTGTCAATTACCATATTGGACAGACTCGGTGCTGCTACTCAGAATTTTCTAACATATTTTTTTTGGCAATGTATTACTAATTTGTAGAACTTCGCCCGTTCCGGCAATAGAACCCGGTACTTCAGGTTCACACGCAAACTGAAGCGCAAGTTCATGCTACGTGGGATCACTCGTTAGTCGCTCGTAGCAGTAGTATGCAGTTGTGCTCAATTATAAACTTACATATAAAATTATTAGAGAACAATATTGGTAATCCATCCTCCTTACGGATACTCAATAATAAAAACTGCATAAGGCCTTTTTTAATTCTAGATTATTAATACAAAAAAAGAAAGCATTCCTTTTTTTAAAATCATCGTTTTGACAACCCATTTGAAAAAACATTTCTGAAATGCTTCTATTTCCAAATTTACAATTTTTGTGTATTTTTCATGTAGTTATTTAATAACTAAATATTTTGCAACAATAGCACGAACTTTAAAATAATGGCTATAATATCTACCACAGTTATGATATATTAATGAAAAATACCCGCTGCCCGTGCTGCCCGCACAGACATCAAACCCGACCTCTGACCTAGAAAGGTGAGCGGTCCACCTCTAGCCGTAATTTACTACACTTGTGACCGTGTATGATATAAAATATAAAATCTATTGTTAAACTAGTCTTATCAGTACTCGGGCGTACCTATATACTCCCAAGGGGGTAGGCAGCAGTTTATTTATACACCTAATTATATATCATGTTGTTATACTTAGTTGCCAACTACGATTAAAGACCCAGGTATTAGGGAATGCGCCGATTGCCATCGTCTGGGTATATTTCTAGATTTCCAATTTATTATGCCATAGCCTGGATAAACGCACAGAGACTGAATTTCCTAACAGAATAATCTAGTGGCACTATGCTGGTCTTAGGTATCGAACTTGGCACTTCACGATCCTCGTTTTAATATATGATCTGTTCGTCTGTGAGTTTTCTTATAATGTTCTCGATGATGTTAGAAGTCTGCCTACCCTTGTTGGGCTAGCGTGATCGACGCCTAAGCCTTGTCATAATAATAATAATAATGTCCTCCTGACCAAATTTCGGTCACGGCGGCCAATCTTAACGGAGAATGGCCAACGGCGCAGGAGATATTATAGTGCACAAATGTGTGCGCAAACACAAGTGCACTCTATGTTCCCTAACTCTCATGATCCGATGGGACGAATAATCCGACACGACCGGAGAGAGATCAGGCGCAGGACCAACTGCTTTACGTGCTTTCCGAGGCACGGGGGTGTCTAACACCGCCAACTTCCTAACTCCGGGCTTGTATTGAGATTTCTTAACAGAAAAACCCAATAACTTTTTGTTGGCCCGACCCGGGATTCGAACCCGAGACCTCATGCTCAGCAGTCGCATTCACTACCGCTAATAAATCTGACATTGGGGCAGTTTATAAATTGTTGATTGATGTGATATCTTTATTAATATTATAAATGCAAATATGTGTTTGTTTGTTTGTTCCGCTGTCACGCCTTAACTGCTCGACCGGCCATGATGACATTTCACGTACACGTTGTCAGGGATACAGAAAAAGGTACTGTTCCCAGAGGAATTATTTTTATTGACAAAACCTATATTAATGCTATACAAGAAGACAACTCCCGCACTAAGAATAATTCCTGTGTCGAAGGGGACTTTACAAACATTCAAACAACGGACACAAAGAATACCCAGACTCGGCACAACTATTCATGGATCACACACTTTTATGTCCCCGTATGGATATCGAACCCACTACACTAAGCGCAGCAGCAGAGGCGAGGAAGCCGCTACACCGTCTGTGCAGTTTCAATATCGTTTACTTATTTGTCGCTTTACTAATATAAAAAATAATAACCTTAAAACGTATAAAGAGGAAACTCAAAGAACAGGATTTAAACTAACCATAAATAATTTCTCTATGGACATTGCACCGTAAAGAATTTGTCGTGAAAGATACCACGGCGCGATAACATAGCGAAATTCTTACAATAGTTAACTAATTCTATGATAGTCGAATAATGCCGTTAGTCGAGTACAATGGGGTTATAATGTGGAAATAATCGGTATCTGTGTTCGCTCCGTGTGGAAATAAGCGTTACAATATCCTATCTAATTGTCTCGGGTTTTATGATTTAAGGAAATGGTGGATGTCAAAGATAGTACCTAAGACAAGGCGGTCATTTATTAAAAACTAACTCAAGACTTCATAGGTTCAAATTTGGAACGCCTTTTGCAAAGCATACGTTTTTATTTTGTTTGTTGCCTTTGCAGGCGTTTAGAGAGATCCTACGTGTTATGATTTTAAATTGAACTTAGAAAAGCACAATATTTAAAATTAGATAATTAGATAGGTATGTTATTTTTATAGTAATGGTCGTCAAAATTGTGTTATCTACATTGTTTGGACACCATTGGGCACACAAGTGCAGTTATTAAGGAAATATAATGCCCAAAATAACAGCACAAATCCATGCTGCTATAGACCATGAAAGTAACCATAAGTCTACCGATATATTTTAATTTATGTTTACAGGAAGAAGCAATAAGTAATTTTTCTTTGCCATCGATTTACGTCTAAGATCCAATTATCTATAACCTGTATTGCTCGAAATTGACACTATCGCCGTCGTAAAATTATCCTACACAGTGCTAAAATCTAATTATCTTGTACCATTATAGTAATACAGTAGTCTGTAACAAACAGAACAGAACTGTAAAATAACAGAACTAGAATCAATGACAATACTGAAACAACAGAAGCCAAAAAAAAAAATACAAAATTTAAATACCGAACGAAATTGGTCCTTCGAAATCTTAATTTTGTGTCTTACTTTATTTTTGTTTCCGCACGGCCAATAATGCCAACCTAAAGGCGTGAAATAGCTGCGTCTAAAAAAACCATAAATGCGTATGATCAATTAGCGCGCATATTTTTACCATACACTCAACTTGATATATTGTTTATAGTAAGTTTGTGAGTTTGTCGACCTCTGGCCAATAAGTAAATGTGTCAAGCCTGTCGGACGGTACAGTTTTTGCCTCGTACAAACCAGAATACAATGGGCCTTGTGTCCAAGTGCCGCGATTGATACGTCGCGGTTTGAATGCTACTTTGTTTTGTGTTGATTTCAGTTCTCGTGGGTGCGGTTATTTATCTTTTGGTGCATGTGGGATAGAAAGACTGTTGTACATCTTGTATTGATATCCCATGCATATTTTATATTCGATAAGCTATGGTTTCACGTTCATTTACGGTTAGTGCTAAATGTTTTTCGGTTATAGGGTAGATATTGTTATACAGCCTATAATATCTTTAATAAACGGACTATGTAACGCAGAAGTATATTTTAAATTGGAATTATAGTTCCTGTGATAAAATAAATTAAATACACACTCTTCAGCTTTATAACATTAGTGTACAAGTCGAATGAAATGTCTGCCAAAAATAAGTATATATCTCGTTAAGCCAATGGTGCAAACAGCGCGACAGCCGGCTTGAAATTGCGAGTTCCTTTATCAGATAAAATACAATTCTTATTTAGAAAGTTAACAGTAGCAGTAAGAGTATGTGTCATCGTTTCTAATACAAAGTCTTAGGCTATTTTACAAGAATAATCACAGTAAATGTGAATATTCTATTTTATGATAAAGCAACGGGTAAGAGTCGATTAAAACATTTCTGTTCAGTTGTAATTCTAAGTCATCTCTCTCTCTCTCTTTTATTATAGAGCTTACGTCATGACGTGTAATTTAACGGATAATTAGAATACTTCAAAAATTTCTAGAACATAATTGCCACGTAACATAGCCAACTTTGGCCCAGTATCCATAACAAAAAACATATCAGAATATAATCATCAGACAGCTAACCAGACAAAAAATCTAGATCTAGACGAACTGTCTGGACCAAACGTTAATGATGTCATTATCCTAATCGTAATAAGATTCATCATTTGCAATTTGTTTTCCGTCGATGTAATTGCAAATAGGATGATCTATTCTAAGCTTGTAAGTTTATGACATGTTGATTGTAATTCATACACAAAGGCTCAATTATCAACTTACCAACAAAGTGAAAAGGAGACTTAGCCAATAAACCAGCCTGATGGTAAGTGGTTACCGCAGCCTAGGATTGTGTACTAATACCACTTTTCGAAGAAGTAGGCGCTGTGTTATAAGCACTACTAAATATTATCAATTGTAACCAAATAACACCATGTTATTTGGCTACAATCTTCAGCAGGCTGGAGGTTTTCCTTGCCGATAAACTCAAATTCTCGCAAATTTCCGGTTTACAAAAAAAAAATATCTATGCTCTTCCCTTCTAAACCTTAGAAGAAAATACGAAGGTGATTTACAATTGCACTGCACCGACGGCGTTGTGGTTTAGAGCCTGTGCACACCACGTTTATTAAACGCGCCGTTGACGACGTGCCGTGCGTCAACGGCGCGTTTTATCCTCCAGAGCAGTTTGTTGTCGTTTGTATCGATACAAACGCGCTTTAGCATTGCGTTTGTATCGATATAAACGCGCGACACCGGCGCGTCTGTATCGATACACATGCGCGTTAACATTGTTCTTCCACCAATATACATGATCTTAGCACTGTATTTTCGCGAGTTTATTCCGGTTTAATAATCGCAAGAAGTTCTTGAAATGATGAATACGACATTCGATACAATATGCGAATTCTTTTCATGTCCTATTAATTTTCTAAACGTTGTTGTATAATGTCCACACAACCTTCTCTCGCTCATAAATGGGTGTACCCACATACGTAGGCAATTCTTCTTAATCGTTCTTTAAATTTTTATAACAAAGCGCAAGCAATCAATGCTGTCGAGGTTCTGCTTAAAAACGCAATATGCCAGCGCGTTTGTATCGCTACACACGCGCGGCTGTATCGATACAAACGCGTGTTTGAATTTATACAGGTGTGCAACAAAAGTCTACAGGCTGCGTCTGACTCGCGTGCGTATCGCGTCTGTATCGCTACAAACACGCGTCAACGGCGCGTTTAAAAAACGTTGTGTGCACAGGCCCGTGGTCGCCTCGCCGCTGCCACTACGCCGAGTGTTGTGGGTTCCATCCCACACGGGACGCGGAACAAAAATTTATGTGAGTTCCGAGTCTGAGTGCTCGTTGTGTCCGTTGCAATATTTGAATGTTTGTAAATTCCCCTGTTACACAGGATTCGTTATTCGTAGTTGGCCTTTTAAACAAATGTAATAAAACCTTTGGATTCAAGTTTCAAATATGTATCCCAATTTAACCTAATAACCTCGTTGAAAACCTGTTTTGTCTGGCCACCGGTGTGCCGCTGCCACTCAATAGGTTGATGTGACTTTTAGGGTAATTAATTACTAGCGGTAAATGCTAATCCTGTATGGATTATAACTGGCAACTAACTTTGTCAGGTCAACTACCTACTGACTACACAAGGTAGTACTTTCCTCATCCGTCTAGCCCCACAACGATACTATCGATCGTGATGTTTATTGCGTTAAATTTAAGGTTGTCTACATAATTATACCTACTCATAACACATTTAAGTAGTTCAGCACAGCAGAATCGCCGATTAAATCTTGTCTATCCCGACAAGCAAGTGCCAGCTACCGATTAATATATATACACGATATCATATTTCTTCATACAATAAGTTAAAATAAATTCATAAATCAAGCATCACTGCACGGCTGGCGCAGGTCGCAGCGCCACGCTACTGGTCGCCGCACGGAATGTTGTGGGTTCGATCCCCACACGAGATAAAAATTGGTGTAATCCATAAATAGTTGTTCCAAGTCTGGGTGTTCTTAGTGTCCGTTGTTTAAATGTTTGTAAAGTCCCCCGCGACACAAAAAATGATTCTTAGAGCAAGAATTGTTTTTAAAAATAAAACAAATTGGATCTAAAGATTCATTTGCACATCTATGGCAGTTTGCTGTTGCATTTGTACTTAAAGTAATACCAACATTCAAGCAAAGAACAAAAAATTCGAAGGACTCATAATCTGTTTTCAAATTAAGAACACGTCTACTGTTGTCTATTGAGTACAAACGGTCAGTATTAATGTGGCTCTAGCTACACTGGCCGTAGAACGTTGTTGAACGCCCACACTCGCACGCCCCTACTCTGTAACTTCACAACAGGTAGGTGCTGCTACTATTTGCTATGGACGGTAATTTAATACATTAACATATCACTTTTCCATGCTTCCAATAAATTGTTGATTCTCGGCTGTTATATTTTTATTATTTTTGACCCAAAACCGTAGCTCGGAAGTTAGTAAAGAAGTTTAAGAAAACCGTCCGCAAACATTATGTATTGCATGACAGTTTATACTTAGATGTTAAAATAAGTTGTTGATTTCTTATAAGATGACATTTATTGATGATATATACTGTTCCCAAAGAAAATAAACGGTTCATATATTTTCAAATATAGAATCCAAGTATTATAGGCTTGCAGCTGTCAACAACTAATAGGTAAATACATTTTTCTAGAAATATTAACTATAGTTCTAAGTTTAAAATTAAAGCGTAGAAAAAGGTCCGAAAAGCTTTTAAAAAGCAATAAGATATTAGCGTACCAGTAATTCAGAGTAATTTACAGAATTTCGTATTGTGAAAGGCCGCCGAAAACCGCAAATTTCGCTCCTGACATACAAATTGTGTTTACTGTAAGCATAATTGAATACTTCGGTGATTACTTTTTGTCATAATTTATAGCTAAGTAATGATACTTTAACATCTTTTTCAATGCAATAAAGAATCTTATGTTGCTTTTGTGAATAATTCTACTTCTTTTATGTAGTTTTTGTACAGCATCTGTGGAAGCAAGGCTGGCATCATGGTAAGAGGTTATCGTTGACTATGTTTGTCTTGAATATTAGAGCTTATTACTGGCCTGTAGTAAGTTACTAATAGGAGAAAAACATACCGAGCAAAACGCAGTAGCAGTGCCACTATTGTGACGCGCCGGTTTCCTGTAAGAGGCTCTTAGTTTAAACTAAAACAAAATTTGTTTTAGTGTTTAATTATTTAATAATTAAGTAACAACGACAGATTTCCGTAATTCAGAAACAGAGATTATTTAAAACAGTGACATCAGCAGATTTAGCTATTATCCTTACTCTATAATTCTTAGAGAGCTATGTTTTAAGAAACTATTCCTTATGTACGTACTATTAAGCGTAAATACGGCTAGAATTCCTAAAAACCGCCATATATCAAGCGAACATTATTATGATTGATTACTACCAAAAAAACTGTTGATGTTTTATACGGCACGTAAATTATTTAAAATATAATTCTCAACACACATTAACATGTTACAAGCACATTTTTCATTTTATGGCCGATGAACTCAACATTTCCCGAGTGTGTAAATAATGAGAATAGTCGAAGATACGAACAGCTTCCGATACAACAATCACATACCACAAGCCGTTCAGAATATAAATCTATTGTATTTTTTACATACACACTTTGATAGCTGGACCATTACCCAGATAAAGTAAAGAAGTATAAATATAGGCTGTATGAATGAATGCCGTCGCTCAAACGTCTATCTGTCAGACGATTGGGATCTTTGGCGCGCTTTTTGAGGTTAGAAATAGTAAGTTTTATTTGTTTGCAATTTAAATGGTGATAAAAGATAAGACTCGGTGAAGTTGTTGTTAGTAGTAACATGGTTTTTAACGACTTATCTATAAATCTCAACAGTTTTTTATTATATCCTGTACTGTATAGTTGCGATCTACGAAGAACAAAGAAATTCTTTTGCTTGCCATAGAGAAAAATTACTGTTAAACAGACAACATTTCAGAGACTGTCCTAATTTCATAGGGAGTATAACAAATAGTCATCATCATTCTCTAGAAAAATCGACAACAATCATTTTCTGAACTACTTCTCGCAAAGAATCTCTGGATCCATTATGTGTTTTGTAAAACTTTATAAAACAAACAACGGACACAAAGCAGAATTATCTAATCTCGGGCACAACTATTTACCGATCACACAAATGTTTGTTACATCTGGACAATGAACCCATAACACAACGCAAGCATCGAATCAACTATTTCCATCACTCCACTACGCCTCAGTTACACGTTTGTACGAACTGAACCTACGGTTAAACCTTTATAATCTATCGCACCGTCAGCAGTCGCATCTATCTCTTTTACAAAGCCCTCTCGCTGACTACCAAATTAATAATTTTACATATTTATCGTACACATACATGCATAGTTTCACGACTATATTATCGAAAGGGTAAGCAGAAATGTAAACACTCACATTTCGCCAGCTATGGGTTTAGATCCCACGTAAAATGGGCGAATCTATTGCCGTGTACTAGTCGTAGTTCCAAGCGCCGCGCTGCTAGGTACACACAGCGACACATCAACCTAGACTGTTTGGACTTTGAACTATTAGAAGTTGAACGCTGCGAATCGTGCAAGAGAGTGCGTTATGTTTTCGTTACGCTCTATCCTTACCATTACATCGACACCACTATGCACTGTCACTTTCCGACAATTCTCTATTTGTATGTAGCGTAGTTATGCGTATATAGATTGTCTAACTTGATGTGTAGCCATGTGTACTATAAAATTTATTAACGAAAAATTAAACATAATTTTGCTTGATCCGTAAAATAAAACCTGAAACCGCAGTAGATGGTTTCACTACCACTGTTACATCGAAGCAGTTTATATAACATGTTAACTATTTTTACATATAACATCAAAGACTGCGGTTGTTAGATGACTTTAATGTCGAAAGTAATAAGTGTAAGAAGCACGCACCATTCCTTTTATAAGACTCGATTTCCGAGTCAGACAAAGTATTTTTAAGGCACAATTCTACCTAGCCTTAGAAAATATATAAACATTAGTATATATTTAAAAAATATAAATAGTAACATTGAGCATTTTTCTTAAAAAATAAGCAGTACTTAGCTATTGTTTAGATTCGGATAGAAGCGATAGCTCAGTAGAGAGACCAACAGACTACAATGCAGATGATCTCGGGTTCGAACCCACGTCGCGCACCTCTGACTTTCGGAAGATATATGACTTTTCGAAAGTATGTGCGTATTGATTGACAATTATCGCCTGCTCCGTGCCTCGGAGAGCACGTTAAGTCGTTGGTCCCGGCTGCCATGAACATCTATGGCAGTCGTTATTGGGAAGTCAGTGCCCTATAATATCCTGACACTGGTTTAGTCTTAGGGTATCGTTAGCCTTCGGATTGCGGAGGTCAGGTGGCAGCCGCTCCGTGTAAAAACTGATATCCAGTCAAATCCGGTTAGACTAGAAAAGCCGACCCCAAGTGACTTGGGAATAATAAAGGCTAGGGAGAAGAAGCTATTATTTAGATTTGATATGCCGTCGAAAAACGACATTAGATTCACCACCGTGACCTAAAGGTAACCAGCGAAATATGAGCGTCAGACACCTCAACCGTTACCATTTGAAGACAGACGTGCTACATTATATTGAGCAACTATCGCACGACGGTCGTCGGATGGTCATTTATCGACGTCCCACACACTATCTAGCGTAATACGTTAATTTCATTAACAACAACACATTTTACGATGACGATTAATCAAATGTGTTCGGTATTTTTCCGTCGGTATTTAGACTAATATTTGTTATTATAAAAATTGTATGTATTTGTGTATATATCCTAACTTATATTATAAATGCGACTGTGAGTTTGTTTGTTACGCTTTCACTCCTTAACTTCTCGTACGATCATCATGACAATATTTTGCTTACATATTTTCAGGGGTACATAGAAGAACCGGCTCGAAGGGTACCTTTCATCCAGGAAATATTGTGATCGAGGGATTAAATTTGATTGACAAAATCAACGTTAACGAAAGAAGCAACGGGCAACATTTAGTTAGAGATATATTTATGAAATTGTATTACAAGAATGTAAAGTAATCTATCTACATCCAATATCGCCTTGAATTCTGAGGGTGTACCATGTAGTACCAGATTAGACCTGTAGCAAAAGTAGCAATGCCACGCAAACAAGACAAGGGGGACCCGCGCTTAAGTAAAAAAAAACGTTCTTTTTTATTCTACTCTAATCTGATACCAATATCTACTTGTTTCGGTTGGTAAAAATTGTTTCTTTAGTTTTAATGTTCTTTTTACTTGAGATTGTTATAATTTTTACCAAAAACGATCTTTAGACTTGATTTTCTTCAAGTTTGAAGCTGACTATGAGTAATCTTTTTAATTCCTAAGAATCCATTATTGATGCTAGTAATCCTGTTAATTCCTCCACCTAAACAAAATGTACTGTGTTGAAGTGCGTCGTAAACTCGTCGTAGACCGTCTGTCACTTGGCATTCGAATGCGGGTTTTTCGATTTCGAATTTTAAATATCGAATGACTTGTATTTTTCTTTCAGTGAATATCGAGCATCTCTAGGCGTCATATAAATGCCAGCCATTAATTTTAAACTGGATGCATAACATTTCACACTACTAGTTAGTCGAGTTTGTTTTCTAAAAGTCATCAGGGATTTAATTAGACATTAAGATATCCTGTTTACATCATGGCTATGTTGCAGAATTTTGGCAATCAGTTTACATTTATTGCTCATTAGTAAAATTATACACCATTTTGTAATATTAACTGATTTAAAGTTATTTTTTTAATAGCGATCTCGTTTCCACCAATTAGAATATTTGTACACTTGCATAAATACCGTCACTGTTCGATTAGCATAGGTCTTTTGGGTACAAGTATGCTTTTAGTATATTATTGACATTACTTTCAAGGATTTAGCATGCTGCTTTTTCTTTTACAATTTGCAAAATGTGATTTTGTTATTCTATGTTTTAATTATCCCATTGGATAAGGTCTTGCGATCGAAACGTCATGCGTCATAGGTTCGAATCCTAAACATTGCAAATTGCAATATCGACGTATACTCTGTTTCCTCACATAGGTAGGTACGCTGTTTAGCTTAACTTACAGGCTCAATAAAATATTAGTAATTAGTAACGCACATTGAACAAACATGGCTGCTAAAAAGCAACCGAAGTGTCGAGAAAATTGTAATTTTATATAGTTAATATGTACTATAAAAATAATTCACGATAAAATCCGTAATAATTACTTTAATTTCAATGTAAACGTAAGACAATATTAAATTGACACCTGACAAGCAATTTTATTAAGAGGCAACTGTTTTATTTAGCTTCATTTATTTTTTTATTTTAGTGTTCGCCCAGTGGTCGAAATTCGACAATAATCATAGTTGAAAATATAATGAAAATATACACATATTTTTATTTCTCCAATTATTTAAAAATAATCTTTATTTTTTTTATTGTTGACGCAAGAGCTCGTCAATGCCTACAAAACAAAAAAAACATCGTTTGAAAAACAAAGGATAAACCGGTACTGAACTGTTTTGTCTTTGTCCGTTTATATCAATTTGTACTCCAGTAGTTCATTTGTCACAAGTTCATGTCGATCGATTTCATCTATAATTGCCAAATAACGTAATTGGTTTCCCACAGCTCGATTTGTTATCTGTTGTGCAACCGTCACATATCAGGCACATAAATCATAGGCTGAATCTAACCGTGCCTTTGCGTTGTCTATTGATGACAACTTTTATTTTTAATCTTTTAATTGGCACCCGGTCGTGACGTAATTACGCCACTTCCAATTGAAACAGTTTGAGATTATGAATGCGAGAAGTCCGTGGATTTAATAAATTTTGATAAGATATTAATAATGACAATCAAAGTGGGGCTGCTATAATTAATTATTATTTTATGATCATCTAATCTCTTTCTGAACTTTTGTGGGTGTAAATTACATTATTATGGATTGGAACAATTATTATCAATGGTATAGATTGTTTTGCCCTTAACGCTTTGTGGTTTTTCCAATGCAGGCATAAAATCCGCCTTACTATATCCAGCAAGATGACCTGTTAAACCAATCCATTCATTATGTTCTTATGTCGTACTTTATTTAAACAGCTAAGTATCTAATTAGAATTCAAATAAATTACAAATTACTAAGAACATTTTCTCGTAATTAAAGTTTTCTATGCGTGAAAATGAAACAAGTCCTCGACCACACAATGTATCCGCAGACCCTATTCACAGTGGTGACACCTCATACAAATTTCGACAGTGGTTACGTATTCCTCATACACATACATACAAACAAGCGATACTCGTTTATACTTATAGAAAGTTGCTCCCAAATCAGCCTGCTTGTCAACATTACTCAATACTTCAACCAAGTGGAGATTACCATCAGAAAATGAACTTCCAAAGCAATTTCGACTTTAGTGCCTTCACAATAAAAGTAAAAAATGTATTATTGAACTGCAAACTTAATGTTGTAATGTGCACCTTTGATTGGGACACTCGCGGTTTTTAGGATTTGATTTGAATATAATATAGTGCACAATAAGATCCGAGACATTGATTAGATTTTTGATTTAATATTTGAGTTATGTTTCTTGTCACGACGACATCATGTTATGTGTAATCTAATCCGATATACATCAATGAAGGCTGGATTATTAAATTAATGCTTAAATAAATTGTTTCTGATTCTGAAATGTTTAATTCAGGTAGCGCTAAAAAATTGTTTATTTTAAAATTGGAATGGCAACATATTAGCGTACCTACCTCCGAACTTTAAAATTAAAAAAGATATGTGCCGGTGTTCTCTTTTTAAAAGTATGTATACGTAGTTATATGTACATAGGTTTGCAAATAGAACACCGATATATTATATTTTCAAATCCATCCGAAATTTACGGTTATGTGAGAAGAAAAATTACGAACTAAATACGAGCATATATCAATACCACTGCCATTTAATAAGTGCCAATGAATGGTGCACAATAATTGTAAATACTTTTAAACTGTCCTATACTTACAAACAATACGCTTTCGAGCTTTTGGTTATCGTCATATCTGCTAGAACAAAGTCTATAGTATTGACCATTAACCGTTGAACTAGGCTGTTTACCTTTTATTTAGTATTTCGAAAAGTACTTTTAAAATATAAAAGTATAACTAAACCATTTTGTAAGTACTAAATAGTGTTGTATAGATATATATAGTGATCTTGATAGCATATAAATTATAATTCGAACAATTTCGATTTGAAGGCAGTTTCAATTTTAAGCTTCATAAATCTTCTTCTGTCTTGCCTTATACCAATTAGTTTGGGATCGACTTCCAATTTATCCTGATGCGGCTGATCCAGTATATTTAACTAACCTATGGTGGGTGACTTGCTCCTCACGATACTCACAAGGTCTAAACGTTTTAAGAAACTCCTTTAATATTATTTGTATGTACCTTACTTAGAAATTATTTTCAGGAATATCTCTTACCTCTGCCTAACTGAAAACTGCCTATTTGTCCCTGTGATACATTAACATGTAATTTATATATAATTACATAGTAATTAAACCTCTATAAAGAACACCGTCACTTACTAACGTAAGTCTTTTTAAGACGATATAAATATCGTCTTTTTATTCCTAACACTCCGGATACTTTTCTGAATATATCTTTTTCTATTTTTTAAGACAACTTCTGCACTAGGAATATTTCTGTTTCGCGGGATCTTTACAAACATTGAAACAACGAACACAAAGAACATCCAGACCCGAAACAATAATTTGTGGATGACACAAATGTTTATCCCGTGTGGGATTCGAACCCACAACACTCGGCGCAGTGGAAGTGGCGAGGCGACTACGCCATCCGTGCAGTCAATAACACTTTCATATCAAGCTTTAGAAAAAAATAACACATTTTATTCAACTTTTCTGTTGCTTTTCAGCAGCTGCACTAACTAGGTAACTAATCCCTATGATTAATATCTATTCTAATGTCCGGACGTGCAGTTTAACTTTTAATACCCAAAGTACGTTAGCGAAACCAACTTATTAGCTAGATCACTCCATCTAAACACGAGTAAGAAGCAGCGAGCAGTGTCCAATGTCCATTGGTCAAGCAATGGCGCGATGGCGACGTCAAAACAGCTGAGCACAATGGGCGGGCGCGGGGAATCAATCACGCACTTCCACGAACATAACGGTTGCATGGTGCGCGCGCCTTTTTACTTTCTTTATTGCGTTCCTTTTTCGAAATTTCGTAATTAAGACCTTTTTTGTGAACCGAAAAATATTTTGTTAAGAACGCGTTTTATTTCCTCGCCAGTTGATTTACTGAGCTATTTTGATAATACGCGCCCTTTCCATAAGGGTATTTTAATTACATAATTTTCACGGGTATGGACATTCCTGTATTAATATTATATACAAATATAGCGTATTCGGATCCTGTGTACATTTACTTTTGAAATAAATATCAAACCAACCAAAATTAATTAATAATTGTGACCAATAGGTCATGACAGAGAGTAACAGAGGCACCTCTAACAATAGTAAGGCTGGAATCTTCGAGACGTTTTTTATTGGCTTAAACTTTACATTAGATTATCAATAAGACTTTGAATAAGACACCAGAATTACCTATAATAGAACTCTGCCATAAGTAGTGTTGATGAAAAAAGTAATAGGTACTAAGTGGCTATATCTAGAATATACCAGAGAAGATAAGTTTGCGAATATTTTTCCTTAAACGTGAACAATCTAATCAATAAATCTGCAACACCTGTCTGCTCATATTACGCATTAGTCACCACGAATACTGAGAATCAGAGAAAATAAGCTCAACACGGCCTTACAACTCAGTGAATGGTATTAAAGATACACTTACATTGCATACCTATTAGAAAATTTTAACAATACTTTATGTGCCGAGCTTCGTTTAGGTAACCCGCAATAAGGAGGCGGATTCATACTTCACGCTAGTATTAAGATATCGTAATAGAAAAATACAGTAACACTTTGGCTGACCCGAGTATCAAACCAGTTGCTCATGCACTTATTTACGCCACTAAGCCATCAATGCAATCATTTTTATTAATAGAAATTTTACGTGATTACATTAGGGAGGGCATTAGACAAATAGAATTCATATTTCCGGCCGAGAGGCTGGCAACATGGCACCCTGCCATGTTGCCTGAGGCGATATAACCAATCGGCGTGCGTTCTTTATTCAAAAATCTACTTTTGACACAATGCTTTTTTATTTTTCTATAGGTTCGACAGTTTCATTGTACTTGGAACTAATTGGCCACTCGTGCTTAAATTGTGTCGAGTATGTGACATTTTATTTAATAAATTTATTTTTATTTCAATTTATTTTCAAGAGCATTGTGATAGAAATTAGTGTAACCGACTGCCACGCCTAAGGTCGCGGGTTCGATTCCCGCACAAGTCAAACATTTGTGTGCATGAACATGGATGTTTGTCTTGGTCTGGGTGTTTCTATGTATAATATGTATGTATTTACAAAAAAAAAAGAAGTATATATTTATGTTTATCCATTGTCTAGTACCCATAGTACAAGTTCTGCTTAGTTTGGGCTAGATGGTGTTGTGTGTATGTGGTAGAATATTATTATTATTATTAATAAGTATATATATATAACATAATTATTTACATTTTTTGTGTTTTTCGATGGCCAAGCAGCTTATTATTTGTACAACTACCTATCGTGTGCTTTCTGCATTACCCTTTAAGGCGTCTATGGCTGTGTATGTTTTTTCTATCAGCTATTTCTAAATACCACGAATAGTGACCGTTACTGCGTAATAACCGTCATGAAACTCATCCCTTTTATTTAATACCTACACGTAGAAAGTAGGTAAATAATACATATATCAGTGATGCCGTAAAAACTTAGTGAAATACTTTTCGCCGAAGGATTTTCGAGCAGCATACATGAGAGTCCATCAAGGCAGTTATTAAGTTACCCATGAGTTAGATAGCCCGAGGGCGCAAGGAGACGGGGCGGTCCTACAGCGGATATTGGCAGAAGTCACTTTGAAAACAGTTTGACAAACGAGTGCCAGCTATTTTTGGATGTGTTGCCAATGAAAAATTTTATAATTTTTTGTTTATGTTTATGTTGGCATCTCACTAGTGACTGTTTAGAAAATCTGGGCATTCTTGGATTGGATCAGTTCCATTCCAGAGACAGGCCAGATTAACTAACGCACATAACGCATGGAATGTGAGAGAAAGCAGTAAGTGCTATTTAATAAAAATGTTTATTAATTTAGCATTGCATTATTTATGTTATATGAATTCAGTCTGCTTATGACCACGGCAAATGGATCCCGGTCGAAACCTCAAACGTACCAGAAAAGTACATTTACAAAAATTTTCATCTATGTAGGTACTGGCAGTCACTGCGGCGTGTTATTTGTATGTAATGTATCAAACATCAGATTCGTTTTAGTTCCCATCCTCTAAATTCAAGATTGCTATAAAATACTTTATAGGTACTTCATGCTATCAAATTTTGCCATCTATTTAAAAGTTGTGATACGATGTTAAATAATTACTTTGTAGTATATTATTTTAGAAATAGTAACATATTATTTAGATTACTAAACTACCACTTATCTTTTTCCCAAGCACTGGTAGCCCAGGGAATTTAAATTGATTTGATACTAATAAATACTCGTCATTATCATCGGTTAATACCGTATTATTGTACATAATCGTTTCACAACAAGTTGTTGTCACCAGCTACTTTAACAAGATCTCCGGAAATTTTATCGGTTTAAAGGTATCACCAGGTGTGCGAAATATCTGACTGGAATTTTATCGTTGGAACAGACACTGACCGTCTTGCTGTCAACACACATCACACCGTCTTCTCAAGGAGTCTGGAAACCCTGCACGCAACTGCTACTCGGAAAAGCGCTTAGATACTCTTCCAACCAAGTAGTTTAGCTGTGTTCTTATGTAGGGTGACAGTACTTCTTCGATATAAACATAATTCCTGCAGGCTTAGCCAAGCTGTCAAAGTTTTGTATTTATTCTATTTCTACAATCGCTAACCTCTTAACGATCTTAATAAGCACTAACTTGATATGACTATGCCGATAAATCAATTTACAATATCAATAGAACAAAATATCCTCTATGGCTAGCGTTGATAAACGTCAAAATAGCACCTTATTGGTGAATACCGATATGCTCCATCGCTCTTAATATGTGAACATAATTAAAAATCTATTATAACCGGTTACCGATGTGCGGCTACGGCTCAATAGGTTATAATGTATATTAAAAATATAAAATAATTAATAACGTTTATTTGCATAAAACGCTTAGACAAGAATATTGAAGTCTCTAACTTTTGAGCTAGGTATGAGCAGTGCTACAGACGACACTGCCTAAAAAAATTAATGAGAAACGCTAGACCAAGCGTGCGAAAAATACTCGAACTCCAACTAAAAACAAGCAATTGTAGCTCATTGAAAGCGCTGAAGTAGAACAAATAATACATTAGCGTTAATAAACACATTACAGCGCAGTACATAAGCTGGTAAGGATCGCAGCACACTCCGCTACACTCGAACAGTCACCAATCGTGAACGCGTACCTACCTACTAATTAACCGCCTCGGGTGGGGCACACGGTACTAAATGTTGTCGATATTCGCACGGCTCTGAGTGATTTGCGATCGAGTAGATTTAATAGAGTATGAAATTATATATTAAGCATTGGTTTAAGAAGTAACATTATTAGTACGATGGCGTAAAACGCTACGCGCCCAATCGCTTAACAACATTTGTAATCCACTGAGTTTTTTGCTGAAATTTCGCTGTTATGTTTTGTGTCAAATGTATTTAACATCTCTGCGACGCAGCTATTCCTACATAATACAATATGTAGTATAGACACTAGACAATGGTTTCGTACTAGCTACGTTGTAGATTTCACGTAATACAGGGCTATTCGAATGCCCATGGACTGGTCACAATTTTAGAATGTGTACAAATTTTCTAACTTAGGAGCTTAATACACCCTGGACTCAAGAGTAGACGCAGACATAAATAGTAGGCGTAAACTTATGATCAGAGACCAGCTAGATAGTCAACAGGACTTAGTAACACGAATGAAATATAAACTTTCCTTTAGCATTTACGATAGTGAAATTATAATTTACTACAAGGTTGTTGATATGTTATACGCACGTCAAAAGTAAGAATCATAGGTATCTTACCCAATCGTAGCACCTTTCAATTAGTTTGTCTAAAAGAGGCCGCTAAAAACATGTCGTGTTTGGATAGTTATCTATTTCTTTTACTCTCTTAATTGATGTATCTTACATTAGTAAAACGTGTAAACATAGTTTAGTTTTATAGGTTATATGAAGTAAATCTAACTTTTACGCGCCTTTTTACATAGATCTAGCATATCTATGATATGTAATATCATTGCTTTATCGCCGTAAAGTCTTACTGTCATGAACATCGTCTTAATTATTAATACTACGACTCATGTTATTACTGTTTTTCCCTTCAATAATCTGTGTTTAAAACATCTACACAAATTATCTACCACTTTCAACTTTATAATTTCTGTTGAACATAATTATATCTACTGTCACAACATTTATTAATAGATTGTACCAGATATCAGTCATAAAAGAGAGAGCTAGCCTAATTAGTGCTAAGTCTGTGTCTAGCACGTTAGTAAACTAGTCTTTTCTCGCTTTTATTATATGTACTCGAATAAAACTCGCCTAAAATATTGCAAATAGTAGTCGTCGAATAATAAAAAGGGTCATATAAATCGAATATCAATCGTAAGGTCGCGAGCACATGGTTACCCCGAGGGCGGAACGCCCGCCCTCCGGCAGTCTGCTCCGAGCACGCGACGCGCGCGATCGTAAACCGAGCTTTACGATTTTTACCGATACATCGATTATATCGACAGCGATTATTGTGATATAAACTTAAAATACGATTGAATCGAAACTTAAATAACATTGCATTGCCGATGAATTCTAATCTTATTAATTACGTAATCGTTTTGTTAATTAAAATATTGTAAGCGTAGTTAGTAGAACTAAAACGTAATACCAATCTATAACGTGGTTCCCGTTATGTATCGTTAAAAAAGATTCATCAACTACTAGTTTCTCTATTTAACAATAATTATTTTACTCGGCGTGCTGAATTGGTTTAATCGATTTTATTTGCGAACGATATTAAAATTTAGTGATGGGCACGAGCGCGTATCGTAGTAATTAGTCGATAAACTTAATTGACTAAAATTAATTACTTGTACAAAATAAAAAATATTGGTAGTTATTAAAATAATTTATTATTAATAGCACGTTTGTGATGTAGATTAACGGTAATGGCTTTAATCGTTTAGTAATAGTTATTGTATGGGCCGTGCGCCATTGTTTATCTTTTGTTTTTACTTTCGCAATGGCCGCGCCGGTCGATTGATTAATATGTTTCATTAAAATATCATTAGTCACACTTTTTATCTAGATACGATTTAATGATTCTGTGAATGTAGTATCCGCAATAATTCCAGGTGTTCCAATCGGTTTCAGAACGGGGCCTAGTTTTTTGGACACCAGTCTCAGCAATTGCTTTGCTAGATAAATTACCTCGGTGATAGTACGCTTTTGTTTAAAGTTTCTAACATACAAATCAGTGTTGCCATGTACTATTACAGTGTAGATTGCATCTCGTTTCGACTTAATAGGATAGCACGTCAACTACATCAATATAAATCCACCACTTGGTAATAAATAAAAAAACCATCCAGTAGTCGGTATTCGGTCATCGAGCCGGCGCGCAAGGCAGCAATTTAAAAAGCAATCACTAACCGATTGTAGTCGGAATCCCCCGCCTTTTAAGGGACCGGTAATTATCGATTCTCGAACATTTACATATCGCTTTTTATCAAACATTTGCTTTCACTTCACTAGTGCGTTATAAATCGATTTTAGCTTCGAATAATTTTATAATTAACGATAATTATAATCCGACATTTATCGTGATTTAAATTAGTTTAATAATGTATTCTATTAATTAGCCACAAAATTATTGTGTAATCGTCAACTTGGCAAAAAAGAAATCCAAATTAACTAAACATACGCACGCATAAAAAAAAAATACGCATATCTTAACATACTTTCTTAAGCACGAAACTGGACTTTATTATAATCGAAATAGAGTCGTTAATCCAATGTGTAATTAAATATTTACATGCATACATTAAGAATTATTAAAGTGCCCAAAAGTTTTAACCAGAAAATAGTTTTTATTGTGAAGTGTACAAGAAGCTTTGGCGCTGGCGTACGTGGACTTATCCAGTGTGATCGAGGTGCAGGTAATACGAAAAAAAAGTTATTAATAAAACACAAAAAGAGTCTCTCCGGCGGGGAATCGAACCCCGGTCTCCCGCGTGACAGGCGGGGATACTGACCACTATACTACCGAAGACTTGCTAGAAGCAGTCGAAATTTACGTTTTGTTATCACAAAATATGATATGCTGTGTCATTTTTATCATTACTTTTGTATCCACTGTTGAAAATATTAATAAATAATATACTCATTACATACATACAACAGAAAATCTTATTCTTATCAAAGTCGTCACAATATTTTGTGCCTCTTACATAAAATTTACCGTGTAATAAATCAGTCTTTAAAATATTATTATGCATCTATACGATTTATTTAATACATATATATCACATAATTGATTGCGCATAAAACAAAAATGCTTTAATAAATACTTACTTACTTCAATATGTTGTTGTTTAAAATTAAACAACTTTATACGTATTTTATCGCGTGGTAAATTTTTATAAAACACTATTTTTACATCATATTGAAACTTTAAACTACTATTGTTAAACACTTTTACTAGTTACTGTTTACTTCTATTTAAGCTATTCAAATTATACGATTATTAAGATTTAATTTTAAGTTTGCCCGACGTTTCGATTGCTTTTCAGCAAAAAATCTGCTGAAATAGTGTTTAATAAAAATAAACAGCGCGATAAAATCCGTATAAAGTTGTTTAATTTCAATGTATAACATTCGCGTAAACTTAAGACAATATTATGTTGTTGTTTATAAAACGAGGTTCTGGGTTTAATTTCGGGTAAAGAAATGTGAGTTTTTGTCAGTAAACGTTCAGTAGCTTGATTGTATATAAAATAACTGACGAAATAAAGGTCTACAGTACGCCTCAGCTGAACCGTATAAAGAAAAATAAATTTGCTTGACGTCACATTTTTATTTTATTATAATCTATTCCCCGACCGACTTGGTCACTAGGCTATTAAAGTAAAGACAATAAAGAAGAATAACAGCCATACTGCCCTTTAAAAAGTCCTTTTTTATACAACTAGTGTGGCCAACAAGCTTACGGCCCACCTGATGGTAAGTGGTTACCGTAGCCTATGGACGCATGTAACACTAGAGGCATTACTTGCGCGTTGCCGACCCTGTAGGAAAGGATGTGGGAAGGAGAAGGAGCGGAAAGAGGGAAAGGGGTGATTGGGCCTCCGGCACTCTCACTCACCGAACGAAACACAACAGTAGGAATACTGCTATTTCACATCGATATTCTGTGAGAGGGTAGTCCTTCCCCGGTCGAGCCGGCCCATTCATGCTGAAATCAGCGAGGCTCTACTACTCAAAAACCCATCCTCTATTAACTCGCTCCGAGTCAGTATTAAGCAGGATATCCCAATTAATAAAGAATCTACAGCAGGTAATAGGAGAGAGAATGCAAGCAATAAGAATCTAATACTGATATTCTACCGTCCGCTAATTAAAAATACGTTAAGCCTTATGTGTTCTATAGCACTTAACTTCATTTTAGTTAGTATCGGTCAGGATATCCTAAATCGGTGTCTCGAGCAGAGTCAGATTTAAGGGTAAGGCATAAGTCCCGTTCGCTAAAAATAGAGGTTGATCACGGAAAATGCACTGATAATATTTCGGGAGCGGTATAATTTTTATCTAGTTCTTCAATTATTTGGAACCTCGATTTGTTCACTGTCCAGGATCAGTTAAACCTGCATACATATCTTCTAAAAATCGAATCCCGCATATTTTCCATTCCAATCAACCATCAAAAGACTCCAAGACAATATGTAATCATTAATTGCACAAGACCTATTTAGTATGATAATGAGACATACATACAGTCCGATATATTATCTGTTGCACTGCAATAGAGACGTCTAATACACATTCCGTTGTTGATTGATGGTATCGATACCGTGTAACAGTAAACTCGATAGTTGATATATCGATTTCGAATCGAAGATTGCGATTCCTTTTTCATGTTGTTGTAGCTTTCTTTAGCTTTCTAGTGTCTTGAATATGTCTGACGTGTGGTATGAAAGAAGGAAACCGAGGTGCGTTTTTTTCTTTCAAGCTAGCTATGTGGTAACAAAGCCACGTTCAACTAACTAACTGTAGCCTATCATTGCTTGAATAGCACGAATGACGTAGTGGTTTATGTGGTCGCCTCGTCACTGCCACTGCGCTGAGTGTTGTGGGTTCGAATCCTACACGGGACAAAACTTTGTGAGATCCACAAATGCTTGTTCCGAGTCTGCGTGTTCTTTGTGTCTGGTGTTCAAATGTTTGTAAAGCCCCCCCGCGACACATGACGTATTCCTAGTGCGGGATTGTCATTTTAATAATAATATATAATAATTATAACAGAAATATCACTCGTGCATTGGCGTTCTCAGGAAAAGGGATAGGATGGGATGAAAATGTGTTTCCAAAGCGCTATGACTTATCCTTCTTTAAATGATGTTTAGAGAGTACTTCTATCACAGAAGGCAAACTATGAGCGGCGGGTGATAATTACCACCAAGTGGGCTGCAAGCTCGTCTGCCACTAGGTGTAATAAAAAAAAAGAAGGGAAATAAATGGTAGAAATACTAAGGTTAATGAACCTACGTCTTTCTCACTCACTGGATTAAACGCAGTTACAGTGGCACTGCATGCGCCAGTTTTCTGTAATAGGGTGCTATTTCCATATGCAAGCTGGCTCTTTTGTCTTTTCACCAAGTAATTAAGAAGTAGGAGCAAGAATAGACGGAGAGGTAAACAGAGATAGCAATCACTTTTCGCTGGCTAGTTTTTATCCCTCGTGATAGTCAACGTTTTACTGAGAATTTTCTAGAAACAATTTCTCTGTTCTGGCCCTGACCCTTACGGTCCACCGCAACATATGCTAATTTCCAGCCGTATTGCTACTGAAAATGTTCTAATAACAGTAGCCCCGGGAATGTAACCTAGAACCTTACGATCAACTGCAAACATATGCTAATTGAACGCCGAAGTCTATGACAAAAATAAGATCCTGAATAACATACTTACAATAATATAATTAATGTAAATTACAAACATTTCAAACATTTACCCTTTGAGCTGACAGCTGTTATTTAAAGACAACATATTCTTTATAAAATGTATGTTAAATTGATGTGAGTACGATGAATTACAGGTAATTTATACATTGGACATCTTTATTACCTATTTTATAAAGTATTTATGCATAATTCAGAACAATTACACGCTAATATAAAAACATATTTAAATTACTACGTAGATATGTTTAGGTCTTAGGTATATAACAGGTGTTGATCCCCATTACGTAGGAACTTAAGAATAAGTATAATGAACTTTACAGCTCATTGGCACCTAATGATTATGCAAAAATATTAGGTTTTGCCCGCGGCTTCGCTCGCGTATATATATGTTAGGTTAGGTTACTAACACTCCTTTTTTACATAAAATATAGCCTATGTTACTCGGTGATAGGTAATTAGGCTTTCCAATGAGGTTTTTTAGTCGTTTTCCTAATTTGTTTTTGAGTTAAATCCTTAAAAACAAACAAAATATCAAATCTTTTCTCTTTGTCATATTAGTGTAGATATAGATAAGCCCTATAGTATACTGTCCCACTGGACACGGGCCTCTTCTCAGTGTAAAAAGGTTTACCTAATTATTAGCCAGTGTAAATACAGGCAACGAGGCCGCTTTACTTAATGCTACTATTATACATATACCGTATGTCTCCAAGAGATAAGCAGACGAGTAAGTATTACACATTTACATGTCACCAGTTAAGTTTTAGACCCGATTTAATAGCCTATTACTGTATATCGAGCACATTACCGTTACATTTTTAACTTAAAACCCCATTTTTGCGTTGACTATACCTTTATTGGCAATAAATAATTCCATAATTATACTAAACTAATATTTAACATAATATATGTATATGAACATAGATAGGCACATATCCGACCTAGCAATCGTTCCCATGATCTCACGGTAGTTAGACAAACATTCAAAACACTAAACCAAAGACGCAGAAAAAGACATAAATATTTCTATAAACAAAATACAGTTACATTCATCTATCAATTTATCATGTGTCTTTTTTTATAGCCATGTCTATCAACAGCTACTAAATAATGGCCGAAAAGCCGGTGTCTCAAACAACGAACACGCGTTGACCTGACGACCTGAGTAAACAATGCCTTTGCCTTTCACCTCCGTAGACCATAGATAATATTAAGAATGTATTTATTTTTGTTTTATCAAGATTGACTTGGATTTCACAATCGGTTCTCTGCTACTTGTTAAATAGGATTTAAATAAAGTCCCGTGGCTTAAGGTTGTGATTGTTTCCAGATGACCAAGAGTTACCAAGTTCGATTAATGTTTGATAAATGGTTGGTGATTTTCTGTTAGTTAATAATCCTTTGACTTTATAGAGATATGTCCGTATTAAATCCCCGAAGGAAAATATCGTGAGGTAATCTGCATATCTGAGAGTTCTCCGTAATAATTTCAAAGATGTGTGAAGTCTGCTAATCCGCACTGGGCCAGCGTGGTGATCTATGGCGTAATTCTTTTCAAACTGAGGAGAGGTCGGTGCTGAGTAATGGGACAGTTACAAACAGGGCTGATATCGTTATAAAAATAATATGCCTTTCGTAGATACACAGAAATCTAACTACGCATGGTTGTACTGAGAGAAAAATGCTTAACGTAAAAGCTGCATAGATATTAATCACAATTTATTAAGAATATTATTTAAGACTTTCAAAAAGTTTAAACAGAAATTGTTTTGATGAAGGCCTTCTACTATTCCTGACAAACTAGTCGATTAAAATATAAAACCTGGGCGTTAATCAACATACATATTACTAAACGTTAATTACCAAAATCTATTAAAATCAAGTTAATTAGATCGCCTATGCTATAATAGTGTAATAAAATGTAGTTTAATAAGGAGTATTGCATACGAACGCGCGCGCATAAATCAAGCGGACGAATTCGGAGCACTTGCGACACCGACCTGCGCCCGCGCACGGCGTGTATGTGTAGCGTTAGCAACATCAACGACCAGTACATATAAAATTGATTTTTCTATAAAAATGTATATAAACTTATTTCTAGTAGCCTTTATTTTATTTACGGAGTATTAGCAGAAATTTCCGTCTTTTACTTCTTTGTCGTATCTTTTAAATACTTTCCTTTTCTTTTGTCTCATTCTAGTCTTTAGTTTATAAAGAGTCTTGTCCATAACTTCTCCTGTAATAGAAGCATCCTTTCGGGAGATCCCTGTGAAAGGTGAATATAAAACGGCATAATTCTCCACCAACTGAACATGAATGTCCTTTTCTCATCTTGAGTATATTGCGTTTGTATTTAATGTTCCAAATGCACTTATTAATTTACGTCCCAAATTACACGGACAACGTCAAAATAACACGTATCAGCGTGTTTATAATTAGATAATTGGTCATTGAATAATGTTTGTAAAGCTCAGTGACATTGCTACATTAGCCTTTAAAGCGAGAACTTCTTTTATAAAATAAGAATAATCACTGTAGGTATTTTTGCTACTACTACACGCATCAACAAATAAGTATCATAGCACCTATGTCATCACATCACGACAAGTTTTCACCACATCCGGTAACAAGTGCATAAATTAAATACATACATATAATAAATTTAAAAACTAGATCGAAAGTAATCGATTAGGTGTCCAATGCCGTAACTCGATACGAATACCGTAAGTTTTGTAATTGATCTACATTATATCGAGAATAATATCAAACGAATGGGCAACACAAGCGAGAGATTGGAAGTTTGACAATCTTTCAAATGCGGTCCATGGTTGCATCTCTAGTTCGAAATTTAAAACATGACGTTATTTTTGGCGGTAAATATAAAATGGTGGTTGTGTCGATCGTTAGCGTAATTAAGTAGTGAATACATTGCTTGAAGATTGAATAGATATTTTTAAACTCATTAAGTAATTCCACGAAGCTATCATAATAATGTATGTTTATATAAAAACTGTATGACCTAGTCTAAGCGAAAATAATTATTGAGGACGAAAATATAATAATCTTAGTAATTTAAAACAAAAAACCCGTATGTTTAATCTATGATATGACCATAAAGTGTAGAACGTAATGTGTAGTTAGACTGCCGCATATCTATATATTTGATGACAGTCTTGTAGATCCAACGGCGTTAATGTGACCTGCATGCGCAAAGCCCGATCATAAGATCGTTTCGATTACCAGGTCATATAAGGTACATTTGTAATTATTTTGTTAGTTATTTCACAGTTATTTATTAAACATAGAACATTCCTTGTCACATAGGATTTCACACATATGTACATATGTCATCAAAAATAGGTTCGATACAGACAATCATAGTAAGTTTAAATTAAAAATACAAAGCATTTCGATCAACACGCAATTTAAAAAGCTCACATTGTCTATGACGTGTTAAAGGCAACATTATTTGCAGCCAGTAATTTTAAATCCGTAATAGGTATATGAATAGGCATCATTACATTCACATTTAGTACCTACAACTCATTAGATTCGACAAATTGATTACTATTTCCAATGAGCTTATTTTATTATACGCCGCATCCATCATACGTTGATGTGCTAATCCATAGTTCGCGTGTGTCATGTAATTTTATAAACTCATCATTGTCTATGCCTTTATTGTAATATACCTGATCATTGACATTACTATATTATTATTATGATAATGATCCATCGAGTGTGCTATGCTATAGAGTTAATATATAGCAACAGGAATGATTAAAACATATGTAGGTACTCACGAAGATTCTTTAGTTTCAGAGTTCTGAGAGAATATGTCGGTCCCGCGATTTACAGATCAGGCAGAATGTTATTTGCCACTAGATTTTATCTTAGCGAAATCTCAAGAGCTGTCTGGAGTCTGGAAATGTGCTTGGATAACGGCAATAGGCTTGACCGCAGTTATGTAATACTTAAAACATAGTTGGCGAAATTACAGTGAAATACACCTCTGCCTGCATTCTTTAGAGAATATACGATAGATATTAGCTATGTATTTAGATACATACTATGTATGTAACTTGTAACTATGTGCATATCACTGAGGAGAAGAAAGCTCCTCGTGGTTTTCAATACCAGGCAAACACAGCATAGTACTCTTGCCTATTCGTATCTACTAAATTAACAGATAACGTTGTCGTAATGGTAGAGCCGTAACACACTTTACAGTACATTATGTATAACAGGCAATATGTATTTTTTTTGGAACAGCGCGTTCATTATTATTTCAGAACCCAAAGCTGGTTATTTTTTTCTGTCAACCATTTATTGTGCAAATTGCAGCTAGGGAATAATATTTTTACAATACATCAATAAGAAAATCGCGTAGCTCTTGATGGATGATTACATTAACCGAATGACGTTCAATTTGCCCCACACAATAGTATCATTTACTTCATATAAATTGTAGCGTTATACTCAATGATTTGATAATTAGTTGCTTTAATTACTATTACAATATGATTTGCTTCAAGTGAAGACATGATTGCTTTAAAGCCTTTCAACGGCTCAATGGCTGCAACAGACGTTATTACCGTTTGTAATTTCGAACAATAAATTCTTAATTTGAATATGGCAATTATATTTAATTGCTTTTTAACTTGGCAATGTCTGTTATGTTTGATGGACTCTTTAAAGTTTATCTGTCTATACAGTGTATATAATAAACCCTGTCCGATCCTTAAAGGTGTTATACAGTAGCTTATTATGAGTATGTAAGTGACATCCTTTTATAAAAATCGATCAAAAAGATTACCCCAGTTAATTTAATTTATTTATACTAATATGTTAATAGATTACCCATGGCAATACCGACAACTTATTAACCTCTCAATCCCCGCTGACGCCGATTGTGTATTGTTTACGTTAGCATTACCTATTTGCGCTAACGTAAATAATACACAAGCGAGTGTGCTCGACGCCCTATCGCGTCATCGGGGTTTGACGTGTACAAATCTGAAGACGCCGATCAGACACCCATCGGCGTCAGCGGGGTTTGATCGGTCATAAAACCTAGGTATTATTAAAGTTCATAAAGGTTCACCGATGCCGCGCCGCGCTTCGCCGCGCCTATCTACCTGCGCCTTAAAAAATGCCACCAAAAGTATGCCACGCTCCGCGTCTTTATCAAGTTTAGTGGAGTGTTGCTAGACTGTGCGAAATTTCAGTAATTTAAGCGTAAAAATGCTAAAAAATACTGTACATAATGATAATAAGAAGACCTTTTACGATGATAATGATTTTTTAAATTATTTTCTTAGCATGTTTGTTAAGAGAGAAACAAGACCTTAATGGATCCGACAGGACACTGTAGAATAGGCCATCAAGAAATGATAGTGTCTGAATAATTTAATCATAATTTTTCTTTATATATCCTTAAAGGCATCCTATATCTGCCATGTTTTCTTTTCATCCCATCTTTTATAACTTTTTGCTAATGCACGAATAATACTTCTTATAAATATCCAAAAAAGGGTAGGCAGAAATCTATGACATCAACATACTGCAAGGATTAATGTCCCTAATAGAGAGCGAACCTATTTCCTTCCTTTAAGCACATTACCATATTACACGTTGCACGCGAATTTTTATCAGGTCATATCCCGGTATTGAACTTAGGACATCATAATCGACCGTAAACTAAAATTGCGAGACGAAGTAGGTACACAGTTACCTGTATTGTTAGACTACACGCTCTAACTACGGGGTTTCTTCCAGGAGCGGCTGGGCAGCGGCGGGCTAGGTCTCGGCGGTGGCGGATTCCGCGGCGGCGCACAGCCCTCGCTGGCGGACTTTCAGCCACCCTACTTCCCGCCCCCCTTCGCACCCGCGCCGCACCCTGCCAGCCCTCATCACCAGCAACAGGTACACACTACACTCTAAGAGCTGTATCACAGCCAGGTTGATATCTACCTATAACCATAGCTGACAAAAAATGTGAGTCGCAATCGCCCCCTATTACGCTCATGTAATAGGGGACAATTGCCGACTACCGGCCTTAGCTCCATACTCCATGTTGCTACTCAAAATTTCTTGAAAAATAAACTCAATATAATATCGCCCGAATCGAGCCCTAAGTTCTCAATTCTGTTAGCAGTCGCAATCACTACCACTGGACCACCAAGGCACACCTTCAATAAACTAAGAGAGTCCCCAAACGGTACAAAAAATTGTGTGCCTCAGAAATATGTAGTTGTTCCGAGTCTGGGTGTTCTTCTTATAATTTATTTTATACTATGACATTATCTACCACTCAACATTTTGGTAATGCAGATATAGATAAAGGAAGAGTATTCTATATTCCAACTCTCCTAACTCCACCTTATTTCTTTCATCTGCTTGACCTGAACCGAGTCTCCTCAAAGCTCGACACAACGACCTTCCTAATCTTATTATAACTAATTATATCAGCACTGTATATTAACTTTCCCACTGCTTAGCACGGGCCTCTTCTGATTAAAAGAAGGGTTAGGCCATAGTTCACGACGCTGGCCCAGTGCGGGTTGGCAGAGTTCACATATTTTCAAGAATATTATGGAGAACTCTCAGTTATGAAGGTTTCCTTACGATATTTACCTTCACTAATAAAGCAATCAATTAACTAATTAATTCGCACGTAACTTCGAAAAGTCAGAGGTGTGTGTCTTGAGATCGAGCCTAAGACTTCTACGTCGCAGTCCAACGGTCTCCCATCAGCTTTATACAGCCCTATTGCAGCTTCTTATTCCACCACAAAAATTTCTTCAATGTTGAAACTCTTTGTTCCATGCTACTATTCTAACACATGTTTATCTGCAGCAGAGTCATGGCATGGAGTACGGCGGTGGCGGCGGCGGTGGCGCGGAGTATGCGCAGCACTACGCGCCGCAGCAGCTGCTCCCGCGCCACCACACGCACCACGAGCCGCACGCGCACCTGCGCCACCACCGCGACCATCACGACGCCATACACGCGCACCATGTACGTATACACCACTCACAACCTACTATAGCATGGCATAGTGTACGGTACATAGGTACACAACACTAGTATATAATAGGTTTGCCAATGTTTTAATTCTCTCTGAAGTTGTTGCGAGTAACGTCACAATGAAATAAAAGCAGGCGAACCTTGCGTTGATACAGCGCCAAACTTTTAGTTCCCTCTGAAGTTGGTTCGACTAGGGTTGCAATGACACCGGGACACCCTGGAGGAGTGTCCGGCGTGGGCCGAGGAGCGCTGTGCCCTGGTCGCCGTGATTGGCCCCGACCTCTCGTTGCCGACCGTCGTATCCATGATGGTCGGCGACGACAGGTGCTGGGGTGCAATGAGGTCCTTCTGCGAGACTGTCATTTCGCAGAAGGAGGCGGCGGAGCGGGGGCGTGAGGAAGATCCTTACGCCCCGGACATCCGCCGCCGGAGGAGGGGGCGCAGGAGACGCGCTTATGTCGCTCTCCTGCCCCCCACCTAAGGGTTCTGGGTGGCAAGGCCTCAGGGGACCCTGCCACCCGTGAGTAAGAACCCATAGAGGACGCGCGCGGTGTTCCCGCGCGCCTTCTAACGTCGAAAGGGGAGAGCAGTGAAATGCTCTCCCCCGGGGACGAGAGGAGGTCGGGTCCGATGGACCCGGCCGGTACCCACACGGGGGGGCCTGCTATGGATGAATCTTTTCAGACTCCCAACTGGCCCCCCCCATTGGGTGAGAGGGGGAACACCCCAGGTTTTTTTAGGGTTGCAATGACAAAAAGCAGGCGCAGGAGTATATGTGGGTAGTAGAAGGCATGGTGCTACACAGACTATAAGCAAGTTCAAAGCAATCATTTTTTACACATATTCTATGAAAAACATGTTAAAATTTTACTGGCTGTAGGTATAGGACTTGTTTCTTAATCTTCTATATGAATTGCGCCTAAATTGCTCTAAGATTGCTATAGTCTGCGCAGCACCAAGCCTCCTGCTACCCACATTTACCCCTGCGCCTGCTTTTTGTCATTGTGACCCTACTCGAACCAACTTCAGAGGGAACTAAAATTTTTGGCGCAAGGTATCAAGCTACAAAAGCAATGATAGCTTTAGAAGCATACCTAGGTTTCAAAGCTAACTATTAACGCATTTAAGGTAATTTTCGAGGTCAATGCCCTACATCATCATCTCAGAGTAAAGACGTCCACTGCTAGACATAGGCCTCCCCCCGGCGTCAATCCGCGGGTGCGCTCGCTTGAATTCTATAATAGGTATACTGTTATAAAAGTACATATGATATATCATATGTTAATCCAGAATATGGTCTATCTATGTGCCAAGTTTTACCCAAATATGTTCAAAGTTTATGCGTGATCGAGTAACAAATATCGGTTTAAAACTTAAACATTTATAAATTTATTAAGATAAGGCTCCACAAAATCTTTACATGAACCCGAATCTCCATTCCTATTGGAGGAGTCCCAGTTGAGGTGTAAAGGTTTTCCCTACAAAAGTTTGCGACCAATGTTTCTAGCCTAAAAAGTTAATTGGGCATAAAACTTTTAAATCAAAAAGATTGGCAAGTCAGTCTCAAAGTTAAAAATCGTGCTGAATTTGTTGCGGCTTTTTACATTTTTATTATTTTATAGACCATACTACTTATTTTATTCAATAATTAAATACTCAATATAAAAATCATTAATTTACTGCTTTTAAACATTCGTTGTCTAATACATATTTAGAGATGTTAAAAGACGAAAGACAATCCATAGATAGATCTCAATCTGTTTTTTTTTTATTATATTCTATCACATACACACAACATCATCTAGCCCAAAATAAGCAGAGCTTGTACTATGGGTACTAGACAATGGATAAACATACATATATATATTTTATTTTGTTGTAATTACTTACATATTATGTACATTATGTTATTATTGTCCTTCGTCTGCGCGAATGTTATTTATTGAAACTAAACTATTTTATACGGAGTTTGTCGGTCTATGTCTTGTCTCTAGCTGCTTTTTCTACTTTTGTAATAGTTTTACCTTCCTTGGTATAACAGAACGTTATCTGACATTGATTTCATGCCTTCGAATGTAGATTAGATTATCCGGATAAGTCATAAACAGTACTATAATCAATTAAAACTTATACGTATAATTTCAATGTATAACACTTGCATATAAACTTTATTAGTGCATTCCTCGTATTTTACATTGCCCTAAATAACCAGACCGCATGCAACGGTATCTCAAATAGGAATACCAGTGCGAAGAATTTTGTTGCTCTTTATAGCATGTACGCGCATTTTGCGGTTGTCATTACACATTGTATAAGCCCAAGTATAGTATTATACTTGGGCTTAAGCAATGTGGAATCTTTGTAAACAAGCAATTGTGAAATGATACAAAAATAAAGGAACAAGAAGCTGGACATAGCTAATAACATTTCTCATTTTGTATCGTAACTTATAAAATAATATGTGAATAACGGGACAATTTTGAGGTAAACCTTACAAAAGTACATAATTTGAATTCACGGGTTTTAGTAATTGCATCGTCACTGTCACGGCGTCGTATGTTCTGAGTTCGATACTCACACGGGTCAAAAGTCCGAGTGTTGATGTTCTCTGTGTCTGTTGTTAGAATGTTTGTACAATCCCGCGTAATATAAGAATTATTGTTTGAGCGAGTGTATCCTATTTAAAAATACTAGCGGTCGCCTAGTGGTCAAAATTCGACCAAAATTCCTAAGCTTGCTACTTTTTTTTCTGTTTTCTCTATTATCTATATATTAATACGTGAAGCTTAAAGTAATTATTTGTAAATATGGTTACCTTATTTATTAAGATATAGGTAACCATAGTTACAAAGAATTGTACGACGTCAGACGAACAATGTCGAAATACGAACGTAACTCGACTGCGTGTGTCAAATGCATGGTTGTGTGCGTGTACCGTTCTTTCATTAATTTAATGTATTTCTAATGCATATTTTATAAAAAATATTAGGATTCGCCCCTCCTTCTCCATATAAACTTTAACTGTGCCAATTTTCATACTCCTCCGCCCGCGCAATTTTCGTAAAAAGGGGTGTACAAAGTTTTTGCTTCACGTATTAATATATTATAGATAGTCGCAATTCCTACGGCCACACTGCGAAGAGTCCCGTGCTCAGCATTGGGACAGTTTATGTACAGGGCTCATAATAATATTATGATTACAATAACTATGGCTGCGTCACGTCGGGGAAAATGAAGTAAGTAGTAAACATAAATAAGTACTTAAATAGTTAAAAGTTGCAATTAAAATAAACTGCGATAAATTCCGTGATCATAAAAGTATTTTGATTTCATGAAGATTATTTATTTAAGATTACTTCATAAGATACCATAAACCACTAGATTGTTATTCTAAATTTCTGTTATTTCACCTTACCCTATCTCGTAAACGCGCACTTTCCAAAAGCTATGCGTTCCCCTATGCACCCTCACGGAAGAATCTGCACATAGTTGGCTCGTTACCCCTCTTGATCTAAAATGGTTGTGATATTAATTTCCGATACAACCTCACAGGGATAGAATTTATATATATTACATATTTAAGTGTATTACCTTGTGTCTTTAGGCGGCAAACGAGCGTTGGTCGTCATCTTAATATTTTGTAAGGAGTTCTTGACTTTTTGTATGTTTGGATATAAAAACTTAGGGTTGTGTAGCAACAGAACTATATTAGGTACTAAGCTTCGGCTGACTGGTTGTCTGTCTGTCTGTCCTAACTATACATGGCTCAAATGGCTATTCGTGGTACGGCTTTTGAAAATTATTAGTTAATTACTCTACAAATAACCATTGATCTTGAAAACATGTCAAACTAAATTTCAAATAGTTTTGGGTATCGCACCTACTACCTCGGCTTGGCCTGACAGCATTTATTAGATTCCTAGAAAATTTAAATATAGACGATTCACGGCATTTAAAATAGTTTCATCATCACTAAATAAAATGATGAATAGAAAAATGTAATTAAAAAGTGATTTCAGACCTTTTTATTGTTCAGCTGATCGCTGGCCGCCTAAACAAGCCAAGCAAAATGTTAGTCCCATTATCTAAGAAGCTTGATTGAAGCTTTTATTAAAAATAAACTGCCAATGACTAATACACAGCAAGTCTTAACTCGACACAAAAATGTGTAATTTGTCTCTATCAATCATACTTTTTCATCACTACGTCATAAATAAATGAATGAATGATAGTACCCATTAGACGTATCAAAGTCCTTTTACCAGTTACATACTTACCTACGCTGTTAAATAATCTTTCTATAATGTCGAGGTCACTTATGGTATATTAGTCATAAATATGTCCAAATAGATAGCTGCCTTTTGTAGGTTGTATTGTAGTAGTATGTGTCACATAAAATTATGTCAAACACTATAAAATAATAATATACTTATATTACTAGCTTTTCCCGGTTTCATTCGGTCGGAAACAGTATTTTTGTCTGGATAATAGGTAACCAATGTCCCATTCTGTACCCCTGACAACGTGTATACGAAATTTCATAATGATTGGTAGAGAAGCTGAGGCGTGAAAGCGTCACAAACAAACAATCTCATATTAGCATTTAGTTAAGATTTTATACTCGCCATTAAAAAAATGTACTGGTACCTATTGATGCCAATTCTGTTGTCACAAAATTCTCTTATCTTAGTTAAAAATCTCTAAAATTTAGTTTAGTCCTGTCAAACGACATTTCGTATTCTGAAATCGCTACTAGTGACAGGATTAAATTAAATTTTAGAGATTTTTAGCTAAGATAAGAGAATTTTGTGACAACAGAATTGGCACCATTATCTCTTGTGTATCTGCACATATGTATGCACTAATGTAAGAAATATAAAATTCCGTGATGTATAGTACCTACTCTCCCACATTTCCCCAGTTTTGTTTAGCTGTTAAAGATTAAGCGCGCCATTAACCGAACACTTTTTTTCTCTGGAAGGTCACTTAGTATTTCTTTACAAAAAAAACGTAGTTATATTTTACTCCACATTCAAATTGAAACCTGGCAACTAACAGTAAATGCATGCAATGCAACCCGCTTATGCCACTAAACTGAAATGTAAAATGTTGGTAGATATTATAAACAGGTTGTACGCTAGTTTATTAACAAAGCACAGCATCACAAAAAAAATACAAAACCGCGGCAAAAATTATTCACGATATCGTCGATTTAATCATTTGACATTCCATTTATGTCTATAAAATATAGTTGTCACAAACAGACATTACATCTTGATACGCTTAAATACTCAATATATCAAATGTAATTTCTTTACGGAGGCTTTTTTACAACATTATTAATGGAAATAACTTCCGTTAGTTATAAGACTTCGTATGATGTGTATCTTAGGAATTATTTAATGTTTATTTTATAGACGTATGCTTGATAATATGGCAAAGAGCATTGGTCTCGTGAATTCAATTTGCGATTATTCCTACAACCGTGTCTATAAATTCTTAAGTCAATGTGTTCAAACTATCCCGCGAATAGTTCCCGTCTTTTTCAATGTCATTTTTAAAATATGAACTTCGTATTTTATTTTTTTACTAAAGCATCGCACAACAATAATTTCAGCCAACAATATGGTTTTGAACGAAACGTTAGGGATGGGATCACTTTAGCAGATTAGCAGTCTTTAATGTTCCGGTCTTGTAGAGTGGGCCTTCACATACAATGCGGCGCGGTCTGGCCGGGAAGACTCAACGACATTATACGCGATTAAATGGCAATTTATGAAAAAGCTATACAAAACATTTTTGAAATATTCTGACATGAAAGAATTTTCTAATATGTTCGGTACCTATACACTGAAGAAAGATATCTTTAGTATATTAGTAAATGTAAGCAAATATTAGTAGTAGGTATATCTAAAGAAAACTGGAAATGCATCATATCGCTGTACTAGACAAGTGCTTATGAAGCGCAGGTATTGTTTAAAATTAGGTACTACGTTTATTCCTATCTAGGCTTGCCCCCAAATGCTATAATTATTGTTTTGTTTCGGTACTACTTCCCTTTTTTGGCTACAGAAGTATTTCCTAGCCTGACTTTTCTCAATAAACTGCTATGAAACTCAGAAACAATTGTTCAAATGAGACTAAGGGCTTGTCCCACCACCTCCAAATAGCATTTATCTATAAGATAAAAGTAGCGCCATCTCTCTTCTTTAACCTAAAAAGAATGAGACAGCATGCGATTTATCTTTCGGATAACTTTTACTTGTTAGTTGTGGGACTGGCCATAATAGTTCCTGAAAGGAGACCGACCACCTTATATGGGACCCCGGCCTGGGCGTGAACACTTTTATATTGTAATAACAATATTAATTTTCAGTAGCCTAAACTAAGTAAAAAACATTATTCTATGAAGTTTAGTATCAAGTTCGTTAAATAATAAAATAAAACACGAAATAGCAAACACAAAATCACGTCCATATCCACTATAAGAGCGAACAAACGCAAAGCGAATGACGAAAACAGAATTGACAGATAAGTCAAGTGTTGCTAGAATATGAAAATAAATTACCCAACACACTTTACAATTTTGTTATATTTTATAATATATCATATCATTTTTACATTAATTATTATTGTCGAATTTAAATATGAATAAAGTAAATAATGAAAAAAATATCAACGCATTTTTAGATTTCGTTAATATTTTTAAATATGATTTTTTTAAACACTGTTCCCATTCTTGTCCACTGTTTTTTTACTAGGCAACACAAACAAACCATTTGGATTGTCCATTTCAATTACACATTTCAAACCAAATGAAAATATTTTAAAATCATTTTTATAATACGTCAATTTCATACGACTGGATGGTAACCAATAGTTATTATATATTAAAACAAAACTTTTAATATTTTACTTTGTTTATAAGACGATTGTCCACGTTTAAGCCGAATATGGACGGTCTCCTTTGCGTATTCAAACACATAAAGCTATAATAGCTTTAGGTAGGTGTTGATACGGTTGTCAAACAACCCTAATACCCACCCCTTGTAATATAAGTAGTTTTAATTTAATATGTGTGTGCAGTTGTCGCACGGCGGGTTCAGCTATGGCGGCGGCGAGCGGCGTGCGGACTACGGCGCTCGTGAGCAGCACGAGCTCGCGCTGCATCATGCGCTACACTCCGCCGAGGAAACGCCGGTAACGACATACCACTACCTATGTATAAACCTTTAAAGCCATGACGTACAAGCCCTAAATTACGGCGAAAGAAGGGTAGCTTTCGCCCCGTAGACTACAGAAATATAATTATGATCAAATGCCAGTTTACTTATGTAATTCTTAGAGGTTTTACAATTAAATGGTGGAATGAATTACAATATATTCGGTCCTTTTTCACTACCAAGGTGGCAAACAAGCATATGAATTGCCTAATCCAGTGCATTTACCATAGAATCGAAATATTAGCGTTTTCATGGTCGCCATTGCTACATAGGTGTTATAGTGGTGAGAGGGTGAGAGTACAGGTGGGATTAGTCACAAAAAATAGCCTGTGACTGTTTGCAACACCAGGGGTATAACTTGCCCGATGATGACCCTAGGATTAAGATATTAAAGTTATTATCAAAGGATATGAAAGGTTTACTATATTCTCCGATCGGATCACACTAACAGTGTTACTAATCTTACGCCGATTTCCTGTAATAGGATAAAGCTTTCAAGGGCAAACCGACTCTTTCGTACCTTTACCGTATAATTGGCAACAGTGTGCTCTGCGATTAGAAAGCTATTGAATCTGTTCATTCTTTAATTAAAAAAAAGAAAACAATATAGTAATTGAGTCACAGACTATTTCCATGTTCATAAAAATACGGGCCAGTAACAAACATTACATCACTATACTGTGAGTATTGAAGTATCTTTGTATGGGCAACATTATCGGAGCACCGAAGCATATTAGAATGCCAATTACTTTTTTAAATTTCACCCTCGCGTCCATCGTGAATGTTTTGATAGATATCCAATATCTTAGAAGTATGTGCGCCCAGAAGGAATTTAATAATCAATGTGCCAAATTAAAATGTTTCATCGATAGCTAAGAATGTCAGAAAGTTTACTTTTATTATTATACTGTTTTCATATTTTTTATTAAGAGGGTCAATTTAAGCCTTGGTGTAATGTGTCGTCCGTTGTACACTTTGGCGTTTTTATAAGTTACTTATTTGATTATATATATATTTGATTATTCGTATGTAGATAATTTCTGGAAGTGACCCAATTAGACTGATTCTAAAAATCTGTATAATCAAAAGCTACAATAACTCTAAATCACATAGGTACACGGATGGATATGTTAGTATCGCTTGTTTAACCTTTGTATCCATCGTTCGACTGATAGGTAGGTAGGTCTATTCCCGAAAAAAGAGCAACGTTTTGCAGCTGTGAATAGCCTCTGCTTAATCCTTTCCATTTTATTACTAAACATGCGTGATGATATTGTAAATTAAGTGAATACGTCATGTAAATATATCTATAATTTTATATTATTTATAGACTACTAGCAATTGCTAATCTTACTAATCATTTAATCTCTGTTCAGAATGCCGGCATGGACGACACAACGGGTTTCATGACTGACCTGCCACTGTTAAAAAGTAAGTAACAATTATTTAATAAGAAAAGAAGATACAATTATTTATTGACTGGCGACTTACATACATTTATAACTACTTTCGCGGCATGTGGTATTATAAATTAGTCGAAAGATTGGCTCGATTGATCTAGGCTCCATTGCCTATTTTTAAAATAAAGTTGCTATCGATTTGAAAGAAGAATAAAATCTTTTTTGATGGTGTGGCCAATTTAAATAATTATGGCACATTTGATGGAAATTAACCGAGTACTGGCAGAGTTAAACGATATGTAAGTTTTTGTTAGCTGACCGATAGACTGCACTGGAATAGTCACCGTAGAGTCGGCAAACAAAAACATAATTACTGTTAAGTGATTTATAATGAAAGTTTTGATTTTATTTTAGTATTAATCATTACTATTATATTTTACATATATTAATTGCTCCATTGGAGAGCAATTAGGTACATGAAACAATGTTCACACTATTTTGAAATTTGTAACTATATATTTTCCTTCGCATATAGTCATAAGATAACTCTTGACAATAAAAAAAAAACACAATATAAATTTTAGTTTAAATAAATTATGTATGTCATAACTTTGGCGGCGAACCTTCTTAACCCTAACTTCTTAATTTACGGTCATTACGAAGAGATTATAAGAACAAAACGATCCTCTTAATTTGTCGACCATACCACTTGTATGTAATTTGAATCGCACGAACATAAAATAAGTATATATTATTAACTTATCAAACATTTTTATTATTATACGCTGAGATGACCCGCTTAAGATAAAATTGTAATTAGACTTCATACCATACTTATCGGATAGGTGTATCGATTTTTCTAAGTAGATTGTAAAAAAAGTCCATCTCATTCAAAGAACGAATGAATCAATATCAAATAAATAAAAGTAACGATCAATCATTCGATATTTGAATAGTAGCGTATTCCATTACGGAAATGACGCCATGATTTTTTGATTCAAGATGGTTGATATGTCATTAAATTCATATTATTATGTTGTTTGTGAGTGTAAAAGTGCTGTTATTTGAAATTACACTTGATTTTGTTTATTGTTTATAAATAAGTAGTCTATAAATGGATATGTATTTCAATATTGCATATAAACTGACATTTATTTACATATACGGCTAAATGGTTTCTAGTTAGGTACATGTTTTAGTAGCTATAGCCAAGTGGGAGACCGTTGGACTGCCACGTAGAGGTCTCGAGTTCGATCCATAGACACGTACCTCTGACCTTTCGTAGTTAAAAGCGTATTTAATAGCCAATTGTCGCTCGTTTTGATGTAACAATGAAAGGAAACATCGCAAAGAAGCCTGCATGTCTGAGAATCTTATAATAAAGAAGCTGACCCCACCACCACGTAGGAAACCTAGTCAGCAGAGAGAGAGAGGTAGAGAGGCTAAAGAGATTGTTCGTTTATTTGATAGCATGAGCTAAACTCTAGAACAACCAGTCAGATTTAGATTTATAGCTTTAATTTAGATATATAATTTTTTATGGCAGGATTTTAGCTATCTAACATCACGCTACATTCCTAAGGATTTTTGGAATTAAATATAAAGTCTAAGGATAATACCGTGAACACAACCAGTCTTTAATATAAAATTTTGATATGTCTTCTACTAAAAGGTTGTTACATCTATACATCGGGCACGCCACGATCGTGGCGGTAAGTCCCGTGTTTGAGGAGTGGCTGGAGAGGCGGCATGGCGCCCTCACCTTCCGGCTGACACAGGTTCTGACTGGCCATGGATGTTTTGGCCGGTTCCTGTGTCGTATACGCCGGCAAGAGACGCCCGGTTGTCACCACTGCGGCGACTGCCGCGACGTTATTGAGGACACGGCGCTGCACACTTTGGCGGTTTGCCCCGCCTGGGCATCGCAGCGTCGTGATTTGATCGCGGCAGTCGGATCGGTTGCCCTCTCGCTCCCGGCCGTAGTTCAGTCTATGGTCCGGAGTGAGAGGTCGTGGAACGCCGTCGCCTCCTTTTGCGAGGAAGTGATTTCCATCAAGGAGGCGGCGGAGCGGGAGAGGGAGCGTTTAAACCCTCTCCCCAACCGCAGAGCCGGGCGCCGGAGGGCGCGAGATGACCTCCAGCCACCCTGAGGTTTGACCTGGGGGTGGCGGGCTTTGTGGGCCTGCCCGCCATCCGTTCAGCACCAGGTCCGAGAGGCGGCGTGCGTGTTCCCACGCGCGCCTCTGTGTCGAGTCCGTCTTCCCTCTAGGGGGGAGACAGTAGGGTTTTATTTGAAGTAGTGCCTATTTTGGGTAGGTCTTTCGTGTAGTGGCCTGCCGTTTCATACGGCGGGCCGTAACCTCGGCGGGGTCGCGACCGCATGCGAAAGCGATTCGCGCGGCCCCGTCGGTAGTGGTTGTGTCGAGGAACACCGTGGTAGGTTTAGTCGGTATTCCGGGAGGTACATTATCTTTTTTTTAACATCTTTATTTTACCCCGGCGAGTCCGACATAATCCCTCCGCCCGCCCCCGCGGAGGGATATGCGCCATTGCATTCCCCAAGTAAAAAAAAAAAAAAAAAAATCTATACATAACAATACAATTGTCACCGGTCGATGTCTGTACGTAGGAAATATTTAATCAAAATTCATGTGAGAGGCAGGGAAGCTTCTATAACTCTTATAAAGCCTCTCTGCTTTATAAGAGTTATAGAAGCCAAAACAATTATTTTTATGAGTGTAAATAGAGCTTCTTCTTACATATAAAGTAAATAAAATATATACGGGTAGGTACCTACTTTCAAATGCGAATGAAGTCGCTCGCAAACGCTAGAATATACTAATAATATAAAGAGAAAAGATTTGATTTTTTTGTTTGTCTGTTTGTAAGGATTTAACTCAAAAACAACTAAACCCATTTTAAAATTCTTTTACCATTAAAAATTATATCGTCACCGAGTAATATAGGCTATGTTTTTATCTTAAAATAAAAAAACTGAAAACACGCTTTATTAAAAAAAAAACAAACTAAAAAAGTTGAAAATAATTTAATAATATTAATGTAATGTTTGGTTTTTAATAAAGCGTGTTTTTTAGTTTTTTTAAACTATTATTATTTTTATTTTTTTAAACTATTGTATTGTCATCGGTCCTCGATAAGTGTGCAAAGTTTCAAATCAGGGGTGAAAATCACGTTCAAAGATTCCGTTACATAGATACATAGGTAGGTACATACCAAGCTAATAAAAGCGTGTTAAAAAAAAGTACTGTTACTAACGTAACTTATCCTAAACTACTTTTACGGGAGCGAAGCCGCATGCATAAGCTAGTCTTTAATAATTATGTTAATGTCACTCTTTTAACCCTTCAACCATTTTTATTAGATGGCTTTTATTCAAAGTTATTTGTCTTGCCACATATACTTCAGGTTTATAAATTCATTCTTTAGTTTAGTTTTTGTATACCCGTTACATTCTATAGCGATTACAAGTCACTTCTCAGCTGTTCCTGAACAGTTATTCCTAGTATCCATCAAATTACAAACCCGATATCATTAATTACGTATTAAATGGTTCATTATTGTTCTATTTATAGGTGAGTAGTGGGCACTACTCTACTATAAAAATATCTTGGGTAGAAAGGTGAAAAACATTTAAGGGTAGTTTAAAAGGGGTTTGGTTCGATAAATACCGATTATCGTTTCAAAAATTGATATTATGTGGAGGCGTTAATATAATGAAGATTATTTTTACAAAGAATAGCCGTGGCAGCCTTTTTGTAACATGCATAGTCTTACGCCAAAATCCGTAAAGGTTCGTTGCGGCCATATTTGACCAGCTATCTATTAAATCCTACATAATAGTGAGCAAGTCTATTGCCGACTACCGGGCTTATTGCCAGACATCGCTACTACTGAAAATTTTATGTTAGAAAATCCCAATAACACTGCCCGATCCGGAAATCGAAGCCCTGACCTAATGCATAGCAATCGCATTCACAACCGCTGCGCCACCGAGGTTGACCCTTTTTTGTTTCTAATAATTTGGTTTACAGATTACTAGTATTCTTGTTAATCCCTGCAGTTTGCTTAATGTATGGGTGGGATTCGAAACTACGATCCTTCAATTGCGAATCTGATGTCTTAACCATTGATCCCCAATTTTAATCATTACTTTTCACTTCGTAGTGATAACTCTGTTTTATAAATTTTATAACTACCCTTACTTTTGAACATTGGAGTTCGAGTAGAAATCTCTTACAGAATAGATTGACTAACATCAAATAATACAAAGCAATCAAATAATTTCTAGAATGAATGACACCCGTGAATCAGACGAGACATCAATCAGTTTATTTTGCTTAATAAAAATACAAATTTTAATTAATTAATCGACCACAGTCATTGTATTATGTTCTATTGGCATAATGGTTGATATTTATTGCCTTTTTTCCGTGTAGTTTCAAAACTATTCATCAAGGTGCTTATTCAACAAACGAATTTACAAGCCGACTATCTAAATAGTAATTAAGTCCGCCATCTTAAGAAACGTAATTTTCCAATGTAGGTATATTTTATCTTTCGTTTGTGGATTTTATTTCATAAACAACGCTTTCATTATAAATAAGAAACTGTTTATTGTTTTTATTTAAATACAGCTGTCATTCAAAAACTGATATTTGTAATAAACGCTGTTATTAAATTTTTAGTTTCATTGAGATCCTTGTCGAAGTATAAAATTAAATATATTACTTATTATAAGTACTACATGGTAAAAGACGTTAAATGTATATAAAAGTTTTTATTACAAATAAGTTCTTTATGCAGCTTCTTATTTCAAAAACGTAATTGGCCACTAATAAATGTGAACACCTTTTACTTTTTATTTAAAAAGCCGGGGTGTTAAACTGGCAGTGTGTAAAATTGCCAGTATGGTGCAAAGTTAATGATACACTAATGGTTATTGTATTAGGGTTGCCATAGTGAAATATTACAATTTGAATGGAGATCATGCTGAGTGTATGTTTGGGGCGTGGCGCTGATTGTTAAGCGTCTATTGTTGATATTTGAAGCCGGGGATTTTGTAATCATTCCGATTTCTATACGCTAGCTTTTGATGTTGTATTTTTAGGCGACGAATGTAACTAATTTTTGAGGATTCCACATATTATACACCTTGTTATTCCCTATTTTCTCTAATGTTTTTTTGCACAGAAAACTGTTTTATAAAATTCACCCATTGTTAAATATGTTACAATAACATTATTTAGCTATGAAAAGTCTTATGAAGATCATGGATCATTAAGATACAAATAAGTAAAATACATGTATTTAACGTAAGACGCTGGCATCAATACCTACAATCATTGACTTTTGCTACGAGTTGCATACCTAAAATTCTAAGACAGTTTTTTTGGCCATTGAGATGTATTTGCCCTACTTTAATATTGGGTCGTTATCTATGTAATTATCTTTATATGAACAGCCATCATCATGTACCTACTTATCTATGATAACTTAAAGCAACTTATTCTAGAACATGCGATCTAAACTTGAACACAAATTGTATAAAAAGTATACATGTAGATATGATTATGGATACATGTTACAAATAATATAATTATTTATAGCCTTTTCTCAGATCATTGTATTTTATAAAGAACGAAATCACGACATAACAATATCGAAAAAAGGCAAGGTAAGACAGCAAGGCGTTCAAATAATTTCAACTTCACCAAAGTAAAAGTCAACATATAATAATAGGGTTTATAAATAAATGTAACAAAAACAAGCGAAACAATTTCCTGTTGTGTTTCTGAACGCAGGATGTAATCGATATATTGGCTAATGTTGCCACCCACTAGGTCTCTAGACATTACACTTTATATTCATTTAACATTTTGTCTCGGTGCAACACTGCCACGCCACTACTTTAGTCTAACTATTGGCAACTAACATGGTGCTAGACCGTATAGCATAGGAAAGTAATAAAGACATTAATTTCGTTATACCTAATTCAGTAAATATTTTAACAGGAACTGGGCACATGGTTTTTAAAGATCTCAAATTTCCTAAATCTTAAATTAGGAACAATCAGCGTTAATTATAATATACTAAAGTGTCTCCTGGAGTTCTTCAGTTTAAAAATATACAACTGTCAAAATATGATGCGTTTTTTAGAAACTTATGCTGAAGGAAATAGTTACTGTATTGCAAAATACACATTATACAGAGATTCGAAACAACTAACAGATAGATGTGCCATGTCTTGGATTATAGCATTGTTACAATTGAGCTAATGCGCTGTATGCATTGGTCGTTGTGCAAGGGTATGCTAGTAAACAACCCTGCTTCTTTGCCTGTATCTCATAAACATATATATACATAGTAGGTATAGAGTTGAAATTTTCACATAATGTGTATTAATGCCACTATAAAAAAAGACAATAAAATCCGGTCAAGTGTGAGTCGGGCTCTTGTACGATGCTACGGAATCCTTCATATGCGAGGCCAATTAGGGCTTGGAAACTTTGAAAGTATTTTATACTGTTATGTTTTAAAACTATTATATATATAGATTTTGCCCGCGACTTCGCTCGTGTAAATGTAGATTAAAGGTAGAAAAAAGTACTATTATTAATCTAGGTAATAATACTTTTTCTGGATGAAAAGTTCTCTTTGTCCTTTTCTGTTCTCCTGACAACGTGTACCTATGCGAAATTTCATGATGACCGGTCGCGTATTTAAGGCGTGCAAGCGTAACAAACAAACAAACTCACATTCGTATTTATAATATTAGTTAGGATAGCACAATTTGAAAAAATATTTGTTAGTATCATATTATAAGTGACATACTTATCAACGTTTCAATGTTTATTGTTATTCTCTAGCTATGAAAGGCCGTGACGGTCTAGGAGGCACGGGCTCGTGCGCGCCGAACGACGTGTTCTGCTCAGTGCCAGGCCGGCTGTCCCTGTTGTCTTCTACCAGCAAGTACAAGGTCACCGTGGCGGAGGTACAGCGGAGGCTGTCACCGCCTGAGTGCCTCAACGCATCACTACTCGGCGGAGTGCTTAGGAGGTAAGGAACACATCCAAGGGTCTTGTTGTTCTTCATGTTTTTACTCTATATCTATAGCTGCTCGGCGCAGTGGGCAAGCGATCACCACACCGATGCTGCCGCTCTGAGTGTGGTGAGTTCGAATCCTACACAAAACATTTATATATTTGCGTTTTGTACAAATAAAATTACGACATTACAAATATATAAAATTATGTACAAATAAAATTACGAATATTTTTATTAAAATTATTGTTACAAGAATATATTTTGTGTCCGTGAATCGTATTGTAAAAAAAGGGCCGAGCGAAATGTGGCAAAACAGGCGGTCACAGTTAAGTTGATAAAATCAACACTTTTTGTTGGATACAAATATAAAATATACATTCACCATAACAATGAATGCTACATTTACTCCGTGTAAAAAGCTTAAAATTATTAATATTTTCGCCTACAAGATTACGTAGGTAAATTTGAAAAAACGTAAGCTCGTGTTACGTGATTTTTAGATTATAACAGTAGAAATCTATCCTATTTTACAGATTAAACGAAACAAATAGTTATATTACAATTTGTCTGTCCCAAATATTTAAGTTATTGGTTGACAATAAAGATACATATTTATCAAAAAATCACTTCAAATCCTCTATACAATGTTACTATGGCGGTCGCGCGCCGATTTGAATATCGAACTCTGTCATTCAGTCCAACCGCGTCTCACGCTCGGCGCAGTCTTAAATGAGCGAATATAAATTTGAATTACAGTAATTTTGACACCCATAGTTTGAACAATGGGTGTCAAAATGACTGATTATGGCGTTCTAAAATACTAAGTGGGCGAAAGACAAACAAATATTGAAAACGGCGACTTAAGTAAATGTTTCGCAAACATAATTTAAAGCCGCTCGGTCTAGTATTAAAGTAACTCATTAACAGTCATCCCTAGATTATTTATTCGCACAATTAATAATTCCCCTTAAAAAAGTGCTTCGCGACCCAGAAACAGAATAGTAGCGTGACGCTGCCTTAAAAAAAGAAGGTAGCCCGCAACACAGGTATCAAATATAATAAATGCTCGGGGAATCGTGCCAGTACTTTTTACACAATAGTAACTGAAGTCTGAACTACGATAAGTATACTCACAGATTTACTTATTTGACGGCCACTCCCAAATATAAAGTGTGTATAATAAACCCTGTCTGATCCATTAAGGGCTTTTCCTCTCTTAACAAACATGCTAAGAAAAATAACAAAAGAAATCTATATCGTCGTAAAACGTCTTCATAATATTTTTAAGTACCGTATTGATCAGGATTTTACCCTTAAATTACTGAAATTTTGCTCAGTCTAGCAACACTTCACTAAACTTGACAAGGACGCGGAGCGGTACTTTTGGCGACATTTTTTTAAGGCGTAGGTTAAGCGCGGCGTAGCTTGGCGCGGCATCGGTGAACCTTTATTAAATTTAGTGATAGGTACCTAGGTATTATAATTAATAAGTTGTCGGTGTTGCCATGGGTAATCTATTAATATATTATTTAAAATAAATTAAATACACTGGAGCAATTTTTTTGATCGATTTTTATAAAAGGATGTCACAAGTTACGTACTCATAATAAGCTACTGTATACTTATACACACTGTATATGTAGGTCGATAAAGAGATCCTATCGTTGATTTTTACAATTATTCAGTAAATATAGCATGTTAACTCATTACTTATATTAAATAATAATCTAAGTAGAAGCCACGTCTTATGTTGCTAGTTGTCGTAGAAGTAAAAAAATATTTCATTAGCCCTAAAGGTTTTTAATAAAAACCGGGAAGGAAGGGCACTTATAGTCCTATCCTCCGATCAGTATAATATATGTCGATATCTAACTCTTTATGGCATGGTAATGACTGCAAAGACATCCGTAGTATATGTATATTTACGAACGTCCATAAACGCTGACACCTTGAGTTAATAAACAATTTTTATTACAACTACAGGTTACATAAAAATGACATCAGTCTAAAGATTCTATCTGTATTGTATTTTTACCTACATACATGTGTACACTATGTGTCCAGACTCCAAAGACAAAAAATCGATACAAATAAATAAAATTAAAGAGTCTGTTGACATTATATGTCAAACAGCTTTTTAATAAATGCATATGAAAGTACATATGGTAATTACATTAAAAAAACTAAAACAATTGTTTGTTTATCTGTTTGTTCCATCCAATTTCTGAAACGGCAGGACCGATTTTGTTGGGTCTTTCACTGGCAGATAGCTGATATTATAAGGAGTAACGTAGGCTACTTTTAGAAAATAATACTCTTCGAACTGAACAAACACTTTTTTGTTAAATTCCACGCGGATGAAATCGTAAGTTACAGCTAGTAAAATATAAACATGAATCATATTTGCAACAGCTGTGCGTTTGACGGTCCACTCGATAAAAGTTAATTAAAAAAACAATTACTGTATGCATAATAAATATTAAGCAATTACAAGACAAAATATTAAGCGGGCACCCGCCATATTGAAGTTACTCTCATATCATAATCTCGTTCCGTTGTGCGGTCAGTTATTCATTACATTTTTTGCTGTGGTAGCACTGTGTGTTCTGCGGCTACAGAAAATACACTAAAGACATGTTTGAGTTCTAACTTCCGATCATTTTGGTTAGCGGTTATTAGAACATATTTAAGGTACAGTCTATTAACAGACTATGTTTAAAGCGGTTACAAGTAGTAGTAGGTAGTATTAAATTTAATCTTCTTAAGACAAAAAAGAAAGGACACATTGGAATCGCTGTTAAAATTTGCGCGATATTCGCCTTACAGAAGATCACAACGTAGACCTTGTGTTGTATACCTGCGATGACTAGAATTGAAAAGGTTATTTAGGAGGCACTGTAATATTAGAATTTAGAACAATGTGAATATTAAAAAATAATTCTAACAAACAAAGGCTCCTTGTGCTATAACTTTATAAAAATCGAGACGCATTGCGCATGTGCGTATCTGTCATTTTATGTCGTTTTTGTGCTGTTGAAATCGCGACTACGACGTGACCTATACAGCCAAAGTTTGCAATAAAATATAAAATATACCAATCCAACAGCAGTATATCAACTAAAGATCAATATTAACACTAAAATTGTTAAAAGCAGCTATATGTTATAGCATTTACAACATAATTTATGTAACAAGACCTACTAACCTTTTTATTTTATCTTCAGCTTTTAATAAGTTTATCGTATCTGTTGTGTGACATTTTTATGTTTATATACTACCTTAATACAATAAAAATCTAGATAATACTAGTCCTTACAGTGTGTTAACGGCAGTCATATCGTTGACATGTGGCAGAAAGTACCGACTAATTAAATTATTAGCCGGTACTTACCGGACATGATGCCTAGCAAACCGCACGGTTGATTTAGTAGGATCGTTTACAGACTATATGAATAAGCTAATTTAGATATTAGAGAGACCATGGCACTGTATCTAAAATACTAGCAGGAAAGCCTACGAGTTGTCTAATGTAGACAATGAACACTTGACTAGAAACATCATAAAAACAAATTTTAATTATTTACTATATTTATCCCGTGGCATCGCTCGCGTAAATGTAGGTAAGGTTATATAACGTTAGTAATAGTACTTTTCCTGGATGAACGATATGATGAAATATGTCGTTGCCTGTATACCTACCCCTGACAACATAATATGTGCGAAATTTCACAATGATCGGTCGTATAGATAATACGTGAAAGCGTAACAAACAAACAAACTCACATTCGCATGTATAATATATTAGTCATGATGCCATGGTTTAAATATACTCAAAATTGTATAAAGAAATATTTTTAAAACTTGGCCTTTTCTCATTACACTAGGCACCATCCATACCGGGACTTCACTATTTAATTGACATAAGAAAACCTAACTTACTATGCAGTACTAATGTAACATTAACATATCAATTAGCTAGCACGGTAAAAAAGCTTTGTACTAGACCCCTGTATCCAAGCGTGGCCAACAGATTAAAAGGTCAAAATATGTGGCACCTTTACATGTTGACTTTCGAAAAATCTTCGTAATGCACTCTTACGCCGTATAAGGAACGCGCCTTCCAAATGTCAAATATGCACAGTTCATTATTTGGCAGATTTTATGGTAAATGAGCCAATGATATTTCTTCATTTTAATTTTATTATTACTAGCTTATTGAGACAGTGCGTTGTAATTGGATTTGGATTGGGGAAAGTGAAGAATGACTGCTAAAAAGGATTAAAATAGGTACAGAATTACAGTGAGATAGGTATTCCTTAACTAGATTTCTCTCAAAGTAGCTTGGCGCATGAAATACTCCCACCCTATAGAAGACCGCAGCCAAACAATGCTCTTTTCTACTCTTGCGGTAAGAAGACTTGCCATATGGACTGTTGTGCTTTTGACAGATCAGCAATGCACGACTGGATACGCTTGGTATTGGAGGCATACATAAGCTTTCTAATCGACAGATAGGCTGTATGTTTGTTTGCTTATTTATGTAAAAAAAACTGCACTAAGTCTGTACATAGAAGACCAGCTTCAGAATAGAGATCCGAGCTCCTCCTTAGATGAAAAAGTGGCTCATCTTCTAATGTGACAGCTTGCACAGTTGGCAAAATGTATCAACAATACATATGAAAATCTCTCTATGTTATATGCTGTAAACAGCTATGATGCTGCAATAATGTAATACAAGTCCACGAAAGACTATAACAAATTAACAATTTAAATACATAATTACATTCGGGTGAACAGCCTGTAATGCGCCACTATTTGCCACGACAACATTAACATAAATTAAATTATTTTACACTACATGCATAATCGATTCCAAAGTGTAAAAAGAGTATGTAATTGAATATTCAGGACCTAGTTTATTTAAATGACGGAACCAGGAGCAGTGGTCAAATTACGTCGGGTTTTTGCGACAAGCGGTTGAATGTGGGCAGGCATCGAAACAACGTTTCCTTTATATGTTTATTGAATATAATTAGTGTCTATTACCTCGGGATGTTTCATTGTGAGTTTATCTTGTTCAATACACACCGTTACGTTCAATAACCACTTAGTTCCGTTGGCCGGAGGGGTTTCTGCTACCCGTTTTTGTATTAATATATTAGCTAACTAGTTGATAACTGTGTAAACACAACGCTGACAAACTGTTTCCTAGAAAACGTTTCGTTTCGTTAACGTTTTTATATTCATTTCCAAGTTACGCATAATAAGTAATAATTTAACTGAACTCAAATACTCTTTGAAGTGTCTGCCAAAAGCTCCTTAGTTTCAGCAAAAAACTGTCCGGTCATGATTTAATAAAAAATCCAATTATTCTACAAAAGGAAGCCGTAATGACTATGCGTCCAACTTATGAGGTTATTTAAGCACATCCTAGTTTGTACGTGATTGCCGTAATGCTAGGAATTAAATTAGGACATTGTTACACAAGATAGAGAATCAATTATTCATTTTAAGTCCCTTGCATTTAATAAAAGAAAATAATGACAATAAAAAAATAAAATATAAACATTCTTTTTGACGCAATAAGCGGCTGTCACCGGTCAATTTGCTCGATTAATTTAAATTTAGAACACGATAAACACCGCATCTTCGCCGCCATAATTGCCGCTATTACAGCGTTGGTAGCGTTGTCAAAACGCAAGTGCATTGTGGCTTTAGAATATAATTTATAATATCGAATAATGGCGGCAAAACGGCAGCTGCTTGTGTACATTGTTTCGAATATTTCACATTCTCTGCTCGGTGTCTCCTTACATGGTAATTATAGCAGTATTAAATAAATTGTAGCGGAGAACACGAGAAGCGGGAATAGTTTACATATTGTTTTAGACGATGTTACTCATATCGTAAGCAAATTTATTCAATTTTTATGTAACGATGTACCTACCTAACAATTTCAATATCTATTTTAATGAGTTATTGTTTTTTGTAGGCAAGGCAAGTTAGTAACACCATACATTTTAAAAGTAATGTGATGATTGTTCGTGCAATTTTGGTTCAAATGCAGAACATTTCTCGTGGCGTTGTTATTGAAAATTTGCCATGATATAACTGCAATTCTAAATTATTCTAAATTCTTGTATGATAGGTTGACAATAATAGATTAACCAATAACCCAACCTTTTTGTTCTGATTGATTGGTAAATGCATATTTAATATCTTAACTTAATAATAATGGTAAAAGATTTCTAACATGGTTTATAAATCTTTACACCTGTTCCAAGAAGTATCTGCTTGCTTAATATCTTTAGAAATTGATATGTTGCCCATTTGAAGATAAAATTAACGAAATTAATCACTCGTAAAAACTACTTATCCAACGCGTCTCTCTACAAAAGGAACGCTGTCAAAACATACCTATGTTGGAGACGACTATTATTTCGAAATTCAAAAACTCATTGTGTCGTAAGTAGGAACGCCATTTTGATTTAATCAATCGCATATTATTAATGGATCCGCCGCTTTACGATACGAGAGTTATTTTTATTATTTTTCATATCGATATACTCGATGCGGTAATTGGAGATGAAACGATCTCGCATTCATCGATACGCGGTCACATTCAATCGGTATTTCTTCGGTGGTAAAAGCTAAAATATCGATTACTCAAACAGTAAAATCGTGTGTCAATTTGATATGACACGTGTAAAGAGCCGCGGCAAACAACGCATGTGGGAAATCAGCCAACGGTATCTTTTCGTCATAATTATCGTACTTGAATCAAAGATGTGTACTTGATTGATAATCTCTTTAATCGGACACTTGAGTATTCGATACATACTCGATATTCGATGCCCATTAGTTCTCTTTCCAATCTGTCGATTCATTCGATTTAGTTTTCCATTGATTCTAAATTCAAATTCATTGTTTGGCTCGTTAGCCTCACGAATGATTCTCGATTCTTTTGTAGTTGTTTAAACGAACGTGTGAAAATATTAAATTCGAGTAACGGAGTGCTGTCTAATTACGATTGTGATTATTTTCGCTTCAGCCATTGTGTAAACGAGAAATCATCGGTCGCAATGTTTGTAAAGCTTATGGCGTTTTAACGATCAATTAAATTTGTATTTTGTAGAAATTTTGCTTTTATTTGTCGGGTTGATCAAAGACTGTCTAGTGATTTTACTATACAGACACATACAACTTAATTCCAACCGATTAATTAACGTTATCAGTTGTAATTTAATATATATTTTACCTAAAAGACTAAGAATGTACACTTTATTTGCAAATAAATTATTATACATGTAGTATAAGCAAAGGAATTGTACTAGTATTATAGATATTTATTTTATTTTTAGCCGAACGCTACTCTCGTCACAAATGACACTGATAAAAACATTTTTTATCGATATCTAGATCGAACCTACAATACTCGGCGCAAAGGTCGTTGCGAGCCAACCACTACGCCTTCAGGACAGTGGGTTGGAAAGATATTGAAACGGAATCGAATTCCTGAAAAATAAACCATATTTTCTTCATTTAACAATCTATACATGATTGTAAATATCAAATAAGATGAAAACCGTGAGATCCCACGTTTGAAAGTTTATGTAGTGGAATTATAATCGAATATTCGAATCACGAATTGAATGTTGAAAATAGTGTTGTAAATAATATTCGAATTTATCAATATTAATCGTATAGATTCGAATGTTTAATCGATAATCGCACAAATCTAAACACATTACATGTACATACGTATGGAAATTCTTCCTGTTATGCAAAGGGAGTCAGGCCGTATTAGAAGTTCATATTCTAACACAAACTAATAATAATTCCTCAGAGGAATTCACTCGCATTCCTGGCGGAGGTCGCGAGGGGTGCGCTAGACATCGTTATACAAAATTAAGCCTATCTTAATCCACCAACGTTCCGAGATTTCGATGATTTATAAAGAAAATTCTTAAGATTTTAAAGGCGATAGTAATCTAATGGTTTACTCGATATTATAGTGCTGTAGATGAAGGTAGATGGCAAAATGATGTTGTATTTGGACCAGGATATCGTACCGCGATTGTTTCTTAATTCATATTATGATTTGATGACAGTTAGATATGCTTAGGACTGCCTCGTCGATCTCGCCCGTGGTTTTGCGCGTATGTTTGCATGCGATCATAAAGTCCTAGCTTCGATTTACAAGTCGGACAAAGTACTATTGGGCTTTGCTTGGTAATTGCACAATGCCGTAACCCGTATCCGGTTACGGAATTCAGTATCTTTAAATAAGATTTGATATGTAGGTATGTGTGTGTTTTTATGATCGTCGCTTTGTATGCAAATGGTATCGTATATTCCATTAAAAGTATATGCAGGCAGTCTGAACGTTTTCAATTTTCATTACCTAAGCACCAAGTACTAATTTGTGCATTGGCTATAAATATCTATAGCAATGGCGTAGCGTAGTGGGGGCGGCAGGGGCGGCCCGCCGCCGGCGGCACATTTAGGGAGTGGCAAAATTTTACAATAAATAATATTAATATCTTGTAAATATTTCAACTATACAGTACACAATAACGATGACTGATCTTGCTGAAAAGTCCTTGAGAATTACTGTGTTTTAAATTAAAATACCTAAATAAGAGAGCAAAATTTTTTTCCGCCCCGGGCTGATACTCTCGCTACGTCTCTGTGCTATAGTCTGATCCACAGATAATCCTTTGACACGATGATTAGCACTAAATACTTAGCACTAAATGTCTTATAAAAACCTGCATAGTGGTAATTTAATTCATCATGACATATATTTCATCAATGATGCTATTATAAAAAATACGTAATTACGGCCTGTTGAAATTGCGTCCTGACTACTAACGTGTTTGACCCATTACATACCTAATTATCATTTTCTTAGACAGCTTGGTGAGTGCAATGACTGAATTTTTGAAACTTGTAGTAAGTAATGCTGCTTCACAAGATTACCGCTATAATTCTCGCTATCTTTCTATTTAACATCAGCTTATAAAACTTTTATAAACAAAATGTCAATTTAAATTTTATACCAAACTAGATGTGGCCGCGGTTTCACCCGCATTTATGATTACTGCGCCACCCCCGTGGGTCGTAGCGTGATGTTATATAGCCTATAGCCTTCCTCGATAAATGAGCTATCCAACACAAAAATAATTTTTCAATTCGGATCAGTAGTTCCTGAGATTCGCGGGTTCAAGCAAACAAACAAACAAACTCTTCAGCTTTATTATACTTATTAGTAAAGATGAAAAGAGGTCGACTATTTTCTATTGAAACTGTCAATGGTTGATCAAAAATGTATAATCAACAGACATTATTTTCGTTTAATCATAAGTTCAACATAACGAAAGCTCGCATTCTTGAACTTTATTCAGAAACTCCATCAAAGTTTATCGAAAACAATTTTGTTAACGATCTTTTATACCTACGGTCAGTTAATACAGGTAGCCATTTTAAAAATTAAACGTTCGACATACTTTGTGCCACAGAGTATTATTTACAGCCAAACTATTATTAATCATTCGAATATCGGCCCTATTTCGTACGAGTAGGGTGATATGTAATTTGTTTCGTGCGACTACGTTATTTCCGAACCACTTTCTATGCGTCAATCACGGAATACAATTCTGACGGTAATCGATAGGTTATCGGTAGCTCTATCTAGCGGTCAGTAGCAACACTAATGATTGACATAGCGTCCTGCTGTCATGTTGGTAATTAAGTAGTCAAGTGTCGTACTTTATTTTTAATAATTTTAGTGGAAGTAATTCGGTTGAATAAAGGTGCACTGAAATCTTTTAATTTATTTCGTCACTGCGTGTAATAAAATCTCAAATGAATTAAGCAACCGACCTTAATAACTTTTGTAATTGGTTTTTAATTGCTAACCGTGATGTTTCTTTTTTCAGAGCAAAAAGTAAAAATGGCGGCAGATTACTCCGCGAGAAATTGGAGAAGATTGGGCTCAACTTACCCGCAGGGAGACGGAAAGCTGCTAATGTTACACTGCTCACCTCTTTAGTAGAAGGTAAGTTGAAGAAAGTGACTCATAATTTACATAGTTGTATTCGACCTAACTACAATTATGAATTATATTATTCCTATCGGACTTCAAATATAGTTTTATGACCACAAGTCTTACATACATCGCCCACCCAGCTCCTTATGCAATTATGTTAAACTAGCATAGCTATAGCAAAGCAATAGTTTTTAGCAACGGTTTTCAATATATAAAAATGAGTCATTTTAGCTACGAATAGTGAAATTTAGACATATCTTTCATAATCCCAGTTTCTAGACATGAGAGTTTTAGCTACGGACCTTTGACAGATTTTACATAGAATACCTATTACAAAATTAACTGACCGTAGAAAAAATTATTAGATTTTTGGTTATTGATACTGGCCATACTAATGGCCAGTATCAAATAACTTTTATAATATCGATGCATTTGTAGTAAGGAGGTGACTACACACCTCCTAATTACAAATATAAAAATGAATCAAGTGTAATGAGTACGTGTACTGAAGGGAAAATATCAAATAATAAAAAGCAAAACCAACATCCAACTCGTAACATGCTATGGAACACCTAAATGTTTCAGTTTTGACACGTACAACAGAGTTACTGCACTACCCGCGCAATTATCCAACGGTCACTTAACGACGTGTTCACACATCATTCTCTTTATGCATAAACCGTAATAATTTTATGTTGCGCTTGCCTCAATAATTTATTGGAGATCGTTTTATGTACAAAGTGAATTACTATGATTAGCCAGCTGATTATTGGCATGAACATATACACCAATTAAGTGGTCTCTTATTTATCGACATACGGATGGGAACGCGAACGGTTTGAACATGACATTCTAGAATGTGTAATTTAATTTAGATAATTCAAATTTTGAATGCTTCCGCTTTCTGCTTTCGTATTATTTACAGTTCCTACATCACTTTATAAATCAATAAAAGTACTGCTAGTGCTCTTAATTTTTTACTCCGAAACATCTAATCTTCTTAGGGCCGGTTTTTCAATCGTCAGATAACTTTTATCTGAAGAATAAATATGGCGGTATGACATATTTTCTATACAAAAGCTGTCAAAACGTTAAACATATTCTCCAGATAAATGTTATCTGACGATTGAAAAATCGACCCTAAAAGAATGGATCAAATAAATATTTTTGATCCATACTTTTATTTGATCTATAACTTGAAGTGAAAGCAATGTTCTTCAGAATATTTACCTGTATGCCTGATAGCATCACGAGGAAACCATTGAATCAATGTTCTTATAATTAAAGGTTTGGTATCTTACGTATCCACTTAAAATTAAATCCATGTTACGTCTTATCCGTTGAATAGCAGCGGGGATACAATGATAAATGGAAGTATAACTACGAGCCACGTAATGTCATCGCGAACGAAGTCTAGTGCCATAATAAATTACGAAAGGACAATATAAAAGGTTGTAGGTATAAATGCACACTGAACTTCGATATGTCTTTAACGCATTCAATAATTATTTTATACACAAAATAATACCAATTGTTGGTTCAGGGGAAAAAGTCACATCACTGATACAAAGTAAACTAAACTCATTTTTCTTAGCTACATGTCTACCGTTTGATGTGCTCAGAATAATAAATAATTTAAAAAGCACGAACTGCGTGGGTTATGACGGATTATCAACAAAAGTCATTAAATCCGTTGCTGAACAGATTTGTGTACAGTTAAGCTATATTATCAATTTAAACATTAGCACAGGTATTTTCCCTCACGCACTAAAAATATCAGTAGTGAACCCGTTATATAAAAATAAAGGAGATAAAGACTTTATACAATTTTATCGACCAATCTCACTATAACCAATATTTTCGAAAGTTTTTGAGAAATACATATATCAAGAATTGTATAACTACATAGAGAGAAACGAAATACTAGTAAACGAACAGAAGGGATTCCGAAATAACAATACTATAAACATGGCATTGTATGACTTTTTATATAAAGTAACCACATATGTAGATAAGATTAACCCCGTTAGTACAATATACTGTGACATGACACATGCTTTTGACTGTGTGTCATGAAACTTTAATAAAAAAATTGGAAGCATACGGTATTAGGGGTAACGTGTCTAGTCTTATCCAGTCATATATCAGTACAAGGAAACAATTCACAGAAATTACGATGATAAATACAAAAACAAAACGAGAGGAAATACATAAATCATCAGAACGATTAGTAAAATATGGTGTACCTCAGGGTAGTGTTTTGGGTCCTCCCCTCTTCCTCTTATATATTAATGACCTCCCAAAAACATTTAACCAAGCAATAACCTTGTTTGCTGACGATAGTACCATCACAATACCATGCACTAGTCGAGATAGTTACAGCACCGATATAAATAACTCACTTAGATCGATAATACAATGGTTGGAAAATAATAATTTGAAAATAAATCTAGAAAAGACTAATATCATGCATTTTAGCCAGCGAGATTCTGGTAAATATAATAATTTAATAACACAATATCAGAATTCCAATATTGGTAAAGTTGAAACCACTAAATTCCTAGGCATCATTATAGATAGTAAGCTAAATTGGAAAGCACAAGTAGAAGCGCTGACGAAAAAAATAAGCAAATCAACTTATGCTATATACAAATTGTCCTCAGTACTCAATATTGATGCATTACTTACAGCGTACAATGGCCTGGGATCCTCAATACTCAGATACGGCATTATCTTTTGGGACAATTCTACTAATAAGGAATTCATATTTATGGCTCAAAAAAGATGCATTAGAACGATGTTCAAACTAAATATTACTGACAGTTGTAAGCCCTATTTTACAAAACATAAGATAATCACTGTTCCTTCTTTGTATATTTTTGAGATAACAGTCTTTCTTAAATCAAACCCTAAACTGTTTCCTCAGCTATCTGACATAGTAAATCGTAGTAGACGTGATACCAGCAGACTTTGCCTTCATAGTTCGAAAACAACTCTCATGCGAAATAGTGTATTCTGTATGGCTCCAATCATTTACAATAAGATACCCAGATGCTGGAAGGAGCAAAATATTAATGTTTTTAAAAAGATACTATTCAATTATCTGATAGAAAAAGCTTACTATGACATACAAGAATTCATTAATGATAAAATAAACCTGACATGATAATTAATTTGATTTACATCTACAATTTAATTTAATTTATAATTTTGATTTGAATTTAAATTTGAATTTAATTTAATTTTGATTTGGATTTTAATTTGATTTTGATTTTTGATTTTAATTTAATTTAATTGATGGTCTCTTTTTATTTTAATTGTATACTTCTATTGATATTTCTTATTACTGTATATTTTAATTGTTAATTGTATACCTATCCATATTTTGATAATGTTTTGATTGTGATTTTTTTTTATTGGCATGATTTATATAAATTTATTTAATTAATTACTGTTCTTGTCTTGGATCCCCTGTTAATATTTGTACGTCTTATAGGCAAAACATGACCGATCCTTTTATGTTTATATTTTCATCTTGTTTACTTATGTGAGCATACTCACGTTTAAACAAATAAAAGTATCTTTATCTTTATAAATACTAATAGGTATATTTGGATGCACACGACAGATCAGGTTAAAGGACTCATTGATTGGGTGGTTGGTTGATACGTCAAAGTGACATTTGGTGTCATTTAATAACAACCGCTGCAGACTTGCGACGTTTTGTTGCCGATCTGACAAAATAATCAATTACATTGAATCATGAGTAATTTCGCTAAGGTCACTACAAAAATTCACTTGTGTTCAGCATACACTTACACAAAGCAATTTGTCTTTATTGACGTTTAAATATTGTTTACAGCGGAAGCGGTGCATTTGGCGCGCGATTTCGGCTACGTATGTGAGACGGAATTTCCGGCGCGCGCTCTTGCTGAATACCTTGCCAGACAGTATGCAGAACACGACGCGAGACGTAGACGCGACTTGTTACAAGCAACTAAACAAGTAAGTATTTGGTATCATTTATGATAAATAGTTTTTGAGAGGAAATGCTTCAATGGTCCCGTAGCATAAGTTTAGCTTCGATTCTCAGCTCGGATAAAGAGATATTAGGTACATTTTTCTGTTAGCGGATTTTCAATGGCTGTAGACAGAAATAGATAATAAGTGGAACTTAAAACGTAGCTAACGATATCTATGAATGTATAAATATATAAATATTATATCTATACTAAAATTATATTTATTAACAGTACTTCCATTTTATTTCCAAAATTTTTATGTCAATATATGTTTATTTTTGTTTGATTTTATATTTTATTTGTTTTCAAACCGATGTCTGCAATTCTGCATACTTATGGTTAAGCGACTAATGTATAACATGGTGGTTACCGCGATACAAGCCTCAAGCTTAGTGCGGAAGCCGCTGCTAATTATAAAAATGTGTAATGTAGTAAATAAATAAATAAAATGTTATATTAAATTATAATTATTTAGATTTCATAAATAACAGCTAATCTAGATTTCACAGAAATGTACTTCTTCTTTTTGCGGTGGAACATAGTAGCTTTCTCATTCATCACAACATAGTTTAGCTTCGCCTAAGTAGTTGTGTAAAGCTTTGGTCGGCCATGAGGAGAGAATAATGATAAATCAATAACATATTAAAATTTGATCATAGGAAAATAATTCAAGTACCCTACTAAACCTCTTCATAACTTTACTTGCAGGTCATAAAAGAGTTGATGGACCTACTTAACCAGGACCGGTCGCCGTTGTGCAACACGCGGCCGCCGCACCTACTGGAGCCGGCGATACAGCGCCACCTCACACACTTCTCGCTTATATCGCACGGCTTCGGCGGCCCGGCGATCGTAGCTGCACTTACTGCGATACAGGTAGCTATCTATACTTACTCACATGTAGTAAAAATTACTACTATTAAGAGTTATAAGACTTTTCCCACGGCTTAGCCTACATGAACCCCAAGGGAGTATGAGTTCCTTCGATATAAAAATAATGAAGTTTAGGTAGCTACACTTGATCATTTCTAATGACCCCAGTGCTATTAGTTTGATGCATATACGGGACAAAAATGTAGGTTATGGCGAGGTTGGGTGCGCAACGTGCCGTTTGTTTCCTTGATTTCAAACTACCCTCCAACAAATGATCCCTAAAGCGAGAGTAATCTAGAACGATAAATTATATATATTTTATATATGAAATCTCAGCTTTCAAACGTTACAACAACAGTTTACAGTGTGTATAGTAAAACCAGTAGTTTAACCATTTTATGTTAATTTTCAGAATTTCCTCAACGAGTCCCTTAAGCATTTAGACAAATTATATCCTCAAAGTGGTATGGTCTCGTCGTCAATGGACAAAACGAAAATGGACCCTGACATCAAGAAGTAACACAAGAGTTACGACGTTCGCGTCGGACTGTGCAACAACACTTCGCGCGCAACGGGAACTAACTTGTTGTGTCAAAAACTTTTTAATTATATCACGTCGGCAACGGTGCCAATCACTCAACCAATTAGGTTTACAACGACGTTAATAATAAAACTGCCATATAAAATGTGCGTATGAATTAATGTATGAAGATTGCGTATTTATTTTTATGATGATCTTCGATAGAGGCGACCCGCATACAAATAAAGTGCAATTATAATACTCATGATTGTGAGATTTGTACATATAGAATAGAATAAAAACATAGTATTAATTTAAGCATTTATAGTGAATAATTTTCAGCTCAACCAGTGATTTTGTAACTTCAAGACGAATATTTTTTAATAAAAGTAAAATATTTCACATCCACCGCAATAATAACACATATCAATAATGTACATAGTAATATAGAATGAAGATGTTTTATCATTTCACAACAGATAAATTTTCGTACTGTTTTAGAATAAAAAGAAAAACCTCTTTAGTTATTAATTATTATTAGATATTATTATAGTTTTGCTAGTGACTCAATGTGAAAGTGTGCCAATTAGTTATAATTGAGGCAATCTCCCTGAGTGCGGGGATGCCCAAAAATTAAGTATTTAATATATTTATTGTGGCTTGTACATAATACTTATGAAATTACTATTCACTTGCCTAATATTTAGTTTTTTTCTAAAGTTATTCTAGTATTCGTACATCTATCTCTTACTCCCAAGTTCTATTATATTAAGTACCTAATGTCTTAAAGAGTTTCATTTTAATACGTGATATTTTATTTGCCATGCTTGGAGTCATAAAATATATATTATATCTCTCAAAACACTAACAAGAATTGTTACAATGCACATATCGCCTTTAGGCATTTTACAGAAACAATTTAATATGTGTAGCTCAGAGGCAGAGTTATTTATCACTTTTTAAATGTTTTGTTGACGAATTTGGATTTCATAAGTCACTCTAGACAAAGATAAACAAAAAGTCCTTAAAAAAAGAACTTATTAAGTCTTTAGCTCTCAGCTACACATATTATCTAGCGTTATAAACAAAAGTATACAAATCGCTTATTAAAATTTATAGGCGACATAAAGTTGCTAGTCTATCAGTCATCGCATTTTAGAGTTATTTTTATAGCCCATTACCGATAAAGACAATAGATAGGAAGTAACGAGAGTGACCAATTACAAAATGATTTTAACACAATGTGCCAAATTATACCATTTTCAATTTAATCTTATGTAAATATCAAACTATTTCTAGGTGGCACCTTTAGTTTTCTTCATTGAGACTTATGATACCTCATTTTTAATTTCTTTATATTAGGTATATTAGGTGCTAATTGTATTTTACGTCATCCTTTATTTCTCGTTAATACTTCAGTATCGCAAATACCACGTATTCACTGATGTTACATTTTGAGTACCTGACACACTGGCGACCACTTCATACTAAAGTAAATACATTTCTACCAGCTCTCATATCTAAAACTTAAGTTATGATAAGCTAAAAACTGAATATCACAAGAGAGCTTAATCCTTTAGGCGACTCGTCACAAGCACGTCTTTAAACGTGCTTGTAACGCGCGTTGCTGTCATTGTCAGTACGCGTGACAGCTAAGTGCGTATTACAAGCATCTTGTTCATAATCAACTTCACACGGAGGATGCCCGGCATTAACATAGGTATACACCATATCGTTGGCCTGCCTAGCAATTTATCATGGATATAAATTCACTAATTTTCACCCGAGTACCTGTTGCAGAAGTATGTATTTAAACTCTCTTGACATTAAACTAGAGAGTTAAATGGTTTACTGATTTGTTGTCCGATATGTATGAAGGCAGGTTGCGGTCATTTATGATATAATACTAGCAAATACTTAACTTGAATCTACTCAACAACTGATGATACTTTTACTTTATACACCAATTACTTGTACACTGGACAGATCAACAGCTCAACACAAGATTAGTTAACAGTCGAACAAATACATGTCATCTTCTGTGATTGACTGACAGCATTAGCAACAGCCAATTAATAATTATCATGACATGAGTTTGACTTTAATACGTCATTTAACTATCAGAAATCGGGTGCCAATGTGGACTGTTTATTTATACTATAGCTAAAATTTATTTAAGCTTGTCATCATTTGTTACACTTGTTTTAAAAAAATGTGAGATTTAAATTTACACTATGTACTTAAATTTTGTTTCGTGGAGTAAAGAATGATGTTTAAATAATTTGTTTTATTATACTAATCCGTAACCTCAACTGAGGAAAACGAGAATCCCCTTTACCTCTGGACGTTTGTTCCGCAACCCATTAATAGCTGTAATAGCAAGTGAAAAACGGCTGAAAGTTCAACCGGTCATAACCTTCTGTGAAGTCTATAGGTATTGAAAAAGTAAAGAAGAGCGGTCTAGAGATTTTTACTTATTCTCCGATGGTGCGAGTTTAGATGTACCTATCATTTAAAATTAATAATAGGTAATAAATCAGTTATTCATATTAAGTACAACATCATAAATGCTTATTGCTAATTTACATCTAAATAATATACATGATACCGTATCATGTACAGTGTTCAACTTATTCTAATTGAATTACTAGCTAATATAATATGTAAAGCTTGTATGATATCAGTTAATTGTTACTTTTTCCTTTCCCCATCAATTCAATAGGCATCGCTTATTCATATTAGGGTAACATGTTGGTAATTATTTATTTAATAGGGCCGGTTTTTCAATCGTCAGATAACTTATCTGAAGAATAAATATAGCGGTGTGACATATTTTCTATACAAAAGCTGTCAAAATGTCAAACATATTCCCCAGATAAAAGTTATCTGATGATTGAAAAATCGCAGTATCGAAGTAAACGCTCCTGTGAGTAGGCGTATTTGGCCCTTGTTGTACCCGCATAACTTCCGGGTAAAGCTCATGGCTCTGTTTGCAATGAATTTCTTGGAGTGTTCCAGACCCCTAAGGGCCATCCACTCCAGCCTGTGTTTATCATTGCCATGTGCATTCAAAGCTGTCTTGACGGTACTCTCAGAGAGACCTACGAATAGCTCGGAGCCCACAAATAGTTGCTCCGAGCCCTTGTTGGCTAATACATCAGCCTCCTCATTACCCTGCACCCCTGCATGCCCCGGAACCCACACCAGCCTGACTGTGTTTTTTCTGCCAAGTTTGTTAAGGGCTTTAACACAGTTCAGGACCAGTGCTGAGTCCACCCTACAGGAGTTCAGAGCCTTAAGAGCAGCTTGACTGTCACTGAGAATATAAACAATCTTGTCAGTGACATTGTTGTTAATATTCTCCTGCGCACAGGCAATTATAGCATAGGTTTCCGCCTGGAAGACCGTTGCATATTTGCCCATGCTTTGGTTCACCTTGCAGTCGTTGGCATAAATACCAGCGCCTGATCCTGTTTCCATTTTGGAACCATCGGTGTACCAGATGAGACAACCCTTATCAGGGGATCGTAGACCTCGTCTCCATTCGTCCCTTGTAGAGACCTTTATATTAAAATTCTTTTTGAATATGTGCATTGGTTGCATTTTGTCACATCCCATGCTCATAATCTCTTTAAGATCCTTCGAGATCTCCAGTTTTGTGTGTCGAGTTACTGGCATGTTGACGCTCCACAGCCCATGTATAGATAGTCTATGTAGCGCCTTCATCGCCTCTAACTCCACAACAATGTGTAGCGGCGTTAGGTCCAGCAGGATCTCTAACGCAGCCGTTGGCTTAGTAGGGAACGCCCCTGTTATAGCCATGCAGGCTAATCGCTGCACCTTCGACAGCGCTTTCCTGCATGTTGCTAGTTTGGTTCTTGGCCACCAGACAACGCTTCCATATGTGATTATGGGTCTTATCATCATCGTGTATAGCCACTTGATGACCTTGGGCTTCAGGCCCCAGGTCTTCCCATAAGTAAAACGAATCATACCAAAGACCCGCTGGGCCTTCATTATGGCTTTGTCTACATAAGGTTTCCACGTTAGCTTGTTATCTAAGGTCATGCGTAGATACTTCACCTCCGTGGACCATTGTAGCTGTGTACCATACATGGATAGAGTTCCCAAGCCAGTCAGATCTCTCATCCTAGTAAACGGCACGACAATAGTTTTCCCTGGGTTGATCGATAAATTTTTCTACCATACTCAGGGCCCTCTGCATGAGACTGGATACTGTGCTCGGAAATTTTCCATTGACAAGTATCACCAAGTCATCCGCATATCCGACCGTTAAGTACGGACCTTTGTTGAGTTGTTCTAAGAGTGAATTAACCACCAAGCACCATAAGAGCGGTGAGAGTACTCCATCCTGAGGGCAGCCTTTGGTAGTCATTGCAGTAATTTCATCCCCTAACAACTCAGACCTAATAATTCTTCCTCTGAGCATACAATCGATTCACTTGCAAATGGTTGGCTCTATGCCGTGATTTGCCGATGCCACACTAATGGCATCAAAGGTGGTCCGATCGAAAGCTCCCTCGATATCCAGGAATGCAGCAATGCATACTACCCGGTTATCTAATGCATGTTCTGCCTTATTTACCACAAAATGCAGTGCCGTCTCAGTGGATTTTCCCGACTGGTAGGCACATTGTAGCCCGTGGAGGGGAAATTTTCTCAATGCTTCCTCCCTGATATGTCTATGTAGATAAAACTTCTCCAAGGCTTTTAAGAAGAACGACTCAAGACTAATAGGTCGGTATGCCTTGGCTTCTTCGTAGTCCTCTTTGCCCGGCTTCGGTATGTAAATGACTTTAACTCGCCTCCATATCTTTGGAATGTATCCAAAAGCTATGCAGGCTCTGTATAGTCTGCACAAATGCGGAACCAAGAGTGCAGCTCCCTGTTGTAGGATAATGGGATAAACCATGTCTGGACCAGGTGACTTGAACGGTTGAAAACCATTTAGAGCCCAGCCGACCTTCTCTTCATCCACTACCTTCCTTGCAGTATCACAATCTGCTTTGGTTGTACGGTAGCCTAGTTCAACCAGGCTAGTCGGGTCCTCCTGCTCCTTTTCTATTATCTTACAGTCCGGAAAGTGTGTGTTTAGCATCATTGCTAGTGTCTCCTTACCGGACCCTGTTCGCTGCCCATTGCCATCTCTGATGGTTGTCAATGGGTGTGCTCTGACAGTCGAGATAGCTTTGGAGAGTCTCATTCCTTCAGGAATAGTACTGATGTTTTCACAGTGGGCTCTCCAAGCTTTCCGTTTGGCTTTCCGCACAGTTTTGTTGTAGTTGGTCAAACAGCGAGCGTAACCGCTATAGTCCCTGCTGGTCCTAGCATTGTTAAACGCTCTTCTGGCTTCAAGCCTCAGCTTGACCAACTCTGGCGTCCACCACGGTACCCTCTTGGGCCTAAGTTCCCTTTCAGGGCAGTTACTTGTCCAGGCCGTATTTACAGTCTGGACCAATTTGTCTGCTGTAAACTCTATGTCTAATATAGAATTAAGCTTACCCTTAGAATCCTCCAAATCTATTCTGAGGTCACTCCTGAAGGAGTTCCAGTCCGTATTTCTGGGATTCGTTCTACGTGCTATAGGAGCTGGAACCAGCGTCCTATACTTAAAGCATATGTAATTATGATCTGACAAGGTAATCTCATCAGACACATGCCACTCGACAATCTTAGTGCTAACCCTGTTGGTGGCTAACGTGATGTCAATTACCTCTGCTCGCCTACAGTTGACGAACGTTGGCCTGTTTCCCTTATTTAGAATTTGTAAAGAGGTACTTACCACATACTCCAGTAGCTTTTCCCCTCTTACATTCACATCCGTGGTCCCCCAGACTGTGTGGTATGCGTTGGCATCGCACCCCAGGATCATGTCCAGGTTCTCCCGGCTGCCATATTCAACAAGGTCCTTTATCTGTCCAGATACAGTTTCCTTGTCCGTATAGTCGAAGTATGCAGAGGTCAGGATTACAATATCCCGCCCGCCGCTCCCTCGCACATCGATCTTAACTGTCGTAAGATCCCTAGAACAAAAATTGTATAAGGGCATTGCATTTATGCCATTTCTGACATACACACATGTCCTTATATCATTAGTGGAACAGTTATGATAAATTACACCTCCTGTCCCACCCAAACCTCTGATCTTTCCCTCTTTAACATAAGGTTCCTGGATCAGGGCAATATCATATTCCTTCATCCGCAGGTGGCGGGCCAGAACGGCCATCGCCCCGATGCAGTGATGAAGGTTTATTTGTACGCACCTTAGTCCCGCCATTCGGTCTGCCTATGGTGGCGTCTACGGTGGCAGGCACTGCTGGCCGCCCCCCTTACTCCCTTCCTCCATCAGCGCCCCCGCAGCCTCCGGCGACGACAGATCTAGACAATCTATATGTCCGATTATGTCGTCGGTCTTCGGAAACACGCATGGCGATGACGTGTAGAGAGCCGTACCTAGTTCAATCACCACTGGGTTCACGGGCTCCTCCCCGTCCCCCACCTGTGGTGCCGTCGCCGCATGGGCCTCCTCCTCCACGCTGGCACCCACTGTCACCTTCTGCACGTTCAGATCCTCAAGGATCTTGAACGTGCTTTTGTCCATGCCAGCATGGAGACAGAACCCGCCTGCTTTTATGGCCGCAGCCGACACGCTGTCCACCAGGACAATGCGCCTGGTGTGCGTCTCCTCGACCTGCGTGCTCAGCACCTTCCACTCGCAGGTCCTCAGAGAGGGGTTGAGGCGCTGCAGCATGGTCAGCACCCTGGAGGCATCCACCCCAAACCACTGAGGTGGGAGACGAGCACTGCCGGCTGGAGACCTCTTCACCCAAGGGCACTCGCCTGGCGGCCGCATGAGCGGACGCCGCAGCCGATTGATCGCAGCTGCCTAGACTACGACCTCCCGTGTAAGAGGAAATCCGGACCAAAGGGGCGTGTTGCAGATCAGCAGCACTACCATCGCCACATCACCACTCAACCCCCAGGACTCCTTCATCCCTCCGTACGGGTCCCCGCGCACGGCACAAACACGCGGGAGGTCATTACTATCCATCGTCTGTCGTTCGACGATGGATCCGCCGGAACATGACTTCTCCATCCCAGGCAGTGGTCGACTGGTGGTTTTAGTTGCGTCTATTTCATAGGGAACTAGACCAATAACAGGGTGCAACCACGTGAAGGATTCCCCACCAGACTTGTCTTAGGGATCTACACGACTGTTGCGCTCTCACCTAAGACCATTGGCACCTTACTCGTCTTGAAGAGTCGAGTAAAGTGGGTTTGCATCTATACTAAACAAGCAGCCAATCCAGTGAAGCTAGAAAGCAGAGAAAGCAAGCTAGGCAGTGCAACTATTAAAGCATAAATACAAACCCCCCCCCCCTGCGTTCACTTAAAAAAGTCGAGATATGTATTCTCGTGTGAAAATATAAAATCAATAAATGCATTATTTATTGCTTTAACATTTAAAAAAAAAAAATACAATTTAATATGAAAATCTCCATATTATTTTTGTTTTTCATTAATAAAAATAGATATTTCAATCTCAGGTATAAAAAAAAAAAAATTCGAAGATTTGATTATAGTAAATAATTTTGTTCATTTTTTAAATGCTTATTTACAAAGGAGATGTTTCACTTTTGTATAGGACTCCGGCTATAACTTGTACATCCTCAGGAAACCTGGAAAATGTACCCCTAAATACATTTAGTTAAGCAATTCTTTATTAATGTCTAGTATTTTCGTTGCGCAAAATAGAATATAATAAAATGTTTGACGTTTGTCGTGCGGACTATAGACAAATTGGTAGATGATATTTGTACATAAGCTAGAATAATAAATAAATAAATAAATAAATAAATAAAATCCTTTATTTCTTTATCAACAGGTTAAAACACAAACGTTGTAGAGGCCTTCTTTTAAGTATATAAATACTTGTGACAGAAGACCCCACTCTTCCATATCTTTAAAATTTAGACATAGCCTGTGACTAAAGTAAAAATAACAATCTTAATATTTTAATAACAATATGAAAAAATGTATTTAAAAAGGGAAAACATAAAAACAGAATATTAAAAAGAGATAATATAAAAGTATGTGTGTGTGTGTGTGTGTGTGTGTGTGTGTGTGTGCGCGTGTGAATGTGTGTGTGTGTAGCTGTTGTGTGGATGCGGTATGTGGTCTGTGTGTGAATGTAATCTTACTCATAAACTACTGCCTATTTTAAAGGTTGAAGAAGTGCTTCCGTTTCTGTGTAGGTGAGTTCCTTTAACCACAAAGTAAGGATATTTTTGCATTCATAATATGGTTTTCTGTAAATAGCATACATTTTATTGACTGCGTTATAAAGAAAGGAAGCCTGGGTGACAAATTGGTATCTAGCAAATGAAGTTCTCACTCTATTTATCATCACAGTAGCATATCTTCTATTTGTTAATACATTTTGGTCAAATTCTGTAGATTTGTGCATTTCTAATAAAGCATTCAAAACATATAGTTTTCTTACTGTTAAAAGGTCGCATAGTTTGTAAAGAGCATCTGTACTGTAACGATATGGTTTGAAAAACATGGTTTTCAGAAGAGCACGCTGAGACCTCTCAATTTCTAAAAATTTTGTTTTTGTTGCACCGCCCCATACAGGAACGCAATAACTTAAAATAGACTGAGCGAGAGCAATATATATTTGTTTAAGTAGACAAGTTGTAGCTACGTGCCTTAGTTGTTTAAAAATCCAGATTAATTTTCTAGTTCGTTCACTTACTAATTCAATGTGATTATGCCAAGATAGTCGATGATCTAGTATAACACCTAAATATTTAGTTTTGTCAACTTGTTTAATTATCGGACATGCACAATTAAAAGGATAAACATTATTACATTCATGAATTTTTACGTTAAAGTTATTGTCGGGTTGAGATTTTTTGCTTAAAGAAAAAGACATATAGTTTGTCTTTTCGGTATTAAGTGTTAACAAATTATTTCTTAACCAAAGGCTTATTTTAGACATTCCTAACTCCGTGTTTTTTCGTACATCTGCCCAGTTATCACCAGTAAAAACAATAGCAGTATCATCTGCATAGGAAAATACTCGGGCACCACCTGACTCTAGTTTACATAGATTATTAATGTAAATCAGAAACAGTGTGGGCCCAAGAACACTCCCTTGTGGGACTCCGTATGCGATATTGGAATGCCTGCTAATATACTGACCAATCTTAACCATCTGTGTTCGATCAGATAGGTAATCTTCTAATAATTGTAGAGCTGTACCTCTAATCCCTACAGATTCTAGTTTGCGTACGAGAATCGGTACAGATACAGTGTCAAACGCCTTTTTTAAGTCTAGAAACACCGAGAGGCATTTTTTTCCTTAATCAAGTTGCTTAATAATAAGAGAAGTTATAGCTATCACTGCATCTTCAGTCGATTTACCAAACCTAAATCCATACTGTGTGTCTGAAATTATTTGATTTTTATTTAAATAGTTTACTAATCGTTTATTAAGTAATTTCTCTAATATTTTTGATATAGCTGGTAGTACGGAAATTGGCCTATAATTATTGACTTCATCTTTTGGTCCATTTTTGTATACTGGCGTTATAATAGACTTCTTCATTAGCATAGGAAATACACCTTTATCAAAACACAAATTAGCGAGATGAACAATAATTGGGATTATTTGATCTTTAGCTAGTTTAAGAAAACTTGTAGGAATATTATCCCAACCAGAAGCGCTACTAGATTTTAGGTTCATTAGTATATCATGCACTTCAGCGACGTCTGTACTCAGGAGTACAAATGATGTTAGTTGCGTGTCTGTGTCAAATACATTTTCTTCACGAGCGCTTGTGTTTAGCATAATTTTCTCAGCAAGCTGTTTACCTATTCCTACAAAGTATTCATTTACGTAGTTGACTGCTTCATCTGGAGTTGGCTTTAGATTTAAAAGTTTCGTGTTATCTGTTTTCGTTTGATTAAGGTGAGTTATATTTTTAATGTTAAACCATAGCTTTTTAGTGTTTTTTGTTGAGTTTGCTAGTTGTTCTCTTTCGTATTTACGTTTAAGTTTCTTAATTAATTGATTACAATAGTTTCGATATCTTTTGTAACTTATATTGAGTACGTCATAATGGGGTTCACTTTTAAGTTTAATTTGCATCTTGTTTCTGTTTTTTATACAACGCAATATACCCGGGGTGATCCAAGGCTTTATAGTTTGTTTGCTTTTCGGAATATTAATATTAGTCGTGTTTTCTTTTAGAGCTTTAGATATTTTATTTATTAAGTGTTCGACTATAATTTTAGGATCGTCAAGCATGAGTAGTTCTTGAAGATCTTGATCTGCTAAAGATTTTAGCGCCATGTTAAAATCTGTATTAATTTTAGATTTTTGAATTTCATGTTTTTTCTTTACTTTAGATAGGTTTAGGAATAATAGGGAATGATCAGTTATTGATGTTTTAATAACCGCAATATGAGCACAGGATTTTGCATTATTAAGTTTAATCATAAGATGATCTAAGCAATTATTTAGCCTAGTGGGAAAAGTGTGCCCTGGCATCATCCCATGCATAGTTAACATGGTCATGTAGTTCTGTCTGTTATTACGCTCATTAGTTTGTTCTAATGAGGTTGCTAATATTGCTAATAAATGCTAGAATTGTTAGAAGTAAAAGTACTCTTACTGGAATAATATTCACCACAGAATTGATAATTCTTGTAAAAATGAAAGGAAAACGTATGAATTCAAGAAAGTGTAACCAATTCAGCATTGGAAAATTTATTAACAGTTTAAGTCAATATGACATTGACAGTTAATGTCAAATTTAAACAAAATGTTTCGTTCCGGAGTGCACCCTGCAAAATCAGTATCAGTAATTATTATGTAGTACTTTCGTACTATCGATATGATTTACCATATTGAATATAATGGCAATAATATAAAAAAACTATTTTTTTTTAAAAAATAGTTTTTTATATTATTATTAAAAAAATAATAGTTTTTTTATTTATATTATATTTATTTTTATTTATATATATTTATAAACGTAATTCGACTTAAATTCAGGAAATAATATTTTTCGCCGATTCCTGGTATCTTTTGCTATTTTTTGGCTGACAGTACATTTCATAGCCGAAAATGAAACATCTCTTTTAATACAAAATGGATTTCCGAATGAATATGAAATCCTGGGCATGCTGTAGATCAAGTTGTCCAATAGTTCTTGTGATAGCCTGTCCCATTCTTGAATGGCGGCTTCCTTGATCTCTGACAGAGTTCTTGGAGACGGCTGACGACTCCAAACAGCTCGCTTGAGAGCGTTTAAGGTTTAAGTTCGGAGAGCTGGCAGGCCAGTCTTATCGCGTGATGTCGTACTCCCGGAGAGCAGCGCTCACTCGTTGAGCTCGATGTGCCAGCGCATTATCATCGACTAACACGAAATGGTTACCATAATTTATCCTGAATGGCCTGGTGATGACACCAATAAATAACAGCTGTCTTGTACAAATAACTGTCATAGAGCCTTGGTACGGGATCGAAGGCGAATCCTCCAATCATTATTTTGCCCCAAAAAGATACCGATTTGCCACCTTGCTGAACAGTTCCAGTAGCAGTTCTTTGCCTTTCCAAGGCCGTCTCCAAACTCGGACACGTCGGCGTCGGTTATCGTATTAATCCGTGTTTCTTATTTTCTTCTTCTTCGTCTTCATCGTTTTGACGCTGCCTGGCCCTCTGCAATCTGTGTCGCTGTCGTTCCCGTTTATTCAAAGGTACTCGCCAGGATCTCCTTTATCGTAATCTAAACTGGTGTAAACAATTACGAATAGTCTGAGTGCTAATATCCAGTCCAGTAGCAGCTCGCGGCTCGAAACTCAGTTTGGTGGTCTGATGTAGCGCTTTTGAACATCACTAAGGACAGCCTGGCGGCTACTGCGAGGTCGATCAGCCAGGTTGCCAAGGCTCCAGTACCTCTGCAGGGTAGTAACGACGAAGGTTTGAGAAATGGACACTCTGGATATTCTACAAGGTAAATCATAATTTACCTTGTAGAATATCTTTATTTACGCAGTAACACTGTTCTTGCTTGCAAAACTTCAGATGTGAACTGTCTGGTATTTATCAAATAAACAATTTTAGAGAAATTGATTAAAACAGCTTTCAGGCAGAAACAAGAATGAGGGTCATTTATCATTCACCTCGTTTTTATATAAAAAAACAAAAGAAGATATGAAAAAAAGAGAGATTATATTTTCTACATTTAAATTATGTGTTTTTATATAATAATGCATTAATTAATAATATTTTGACCCGAGAAAGAATATCTCAACTTTTCCAAGTGAACGCGGATTTCTTTATATGTATGTATGCAAGTCGGTAGAAACGAAATATGTATTTATTACTGTTTGATAATTGCCAACGCAATAAGATTTGTTGTGTAATATTATATCCTAAAGTATAATATGTATATAAAATTATGTTATACTATATATTTATGTTCCTAGTTTATCATTCCTATATAACAAAGTAGGTACTTTATAATAATACCTACACCGTACCTATAATATAGATAGGTTTATCGATGATTTCAAATACCACATTGTAACAAGTATAATAACTTCTTCTCCTAGCCTTTATTATTCCCGAGTCACTTGGGATCGGCTTTTTTAGTCTAACCGGATTTGACTGGATATCAGTTTTTACATGGAGCGGCTGCCATCTGACCTTCGCAACCCGAAGGCTAACGATACCCTAAAGGCTAGACCAGTGTCAGGATATTATAGGGCACTGACTTCCCAATAACGACTGTCATAGATGTTCATGGCAGCCTGGACCGACGGCTTAACGTGCTCTCCGAGGCATGGAGCAGGCAATAATAATTGTCAATCAATACGCACATAATTTCGAAAATTCATATAACTTTCGAAAGTCTGGGGTGTGCGACGTGGGTTCGAACCCGAGACCCTCTGCATTGCAGTCTGTTGGTCTCCCCACTGAGCTATCGCTGCTACTAACAAGTATAACAACTACGCTATTTATATTTAGCTATGCAATTGTGCGAGAGTGGCAAGTGAGGTGACAACGTGATATGTGATAAATAATCAAACACATCAACACCATACAAAGTACATTTGCAAAGAAACTCTTATTAGTAGCACGGAATTAGGAAATGGATGGTATTGATTTAACCCCAGCCTCGGAGAGCAAGTAAAGCCGTTAGTCCTGCGCCTAATATCTCTCTGGTCGTGTCGGATAGCCTTCCATCATATTATTCAAGTGAAGGAATAAAGGATGTTGTGTTTACGCACACACTTGCACGATAATAACTTGCGCATAAAATAGCCTAGTCTCCATTAACTGTCTCGCGCCACCGTAACCGAAATACAAGATAAAGAACCGATTTGGAGGACCTTACCTTCCATTCCCGAACGCACACGAAGATGTCACTAAAACCAAAAACTTAATGATAAGTGTCAATGTCAAAAATATACAATAAACAAATAGGTACCTACCGTATATATTATATTATTCAAATGTGAAACGCTTCGTAATTTTAAATAATAATATAAATTATTATTATATTGGCGTATTATTGTTATTTAAACTACAATGGATGTTAGTTACGATAATGATGAAATAATCAGAAGGTGTTTCAAATGCGACGAACCCTTGTTTGATAATATAAACGTTATTTATAACGTTTCTAGCTCTACGATTACATTGTGGAATAAATTTCAAATATTCGTCTATGAAAACTTGGAATTTGATTATGCATCTAGAGTTATCGTCCCCGAGTTTCAAATATATAATATTCTAACATCCAGCAATTATTTAATGTGCCTAGACTATGCAGGCAATATTCATACGACTTCATTCAAGTTCAAGAGTGCTGCTACAAAGAGGCTCAAATCCAGTTTTCAACCTCGAGAACTCGGTGTTATGGCCAGTGCATTGTTTGGCGAAGACTACGCGATATGCTTAAAGTATGAACCAGATGCATATTTTTTAAGTGCTCATAAAATAACCACAGAATTTAATTTGGAGAAAATTGCAATAATTATGTGTAAAGAAAGTTTGCCATTCCAACAAATAAGGGAGAAATACATTTTAAAGTCATGCCCAGTCACAGCAAGTCACATAGAATATTTCAAAAATGTTTTGGATATTGAAGATATAAATATTAGAAATAACTACAATCTTGTTGTAATATCCTTTGATAGAAGAAGTGTATATTGCAGTTTATTTAGTGCCAAAATGGTTGAAGAAGAAGTGAATCTAGTAAAGCTGTATAGTTGTCCATCAGAGATAGCTGATATAGACTTTATTGCATTGAAAGACTTTAACATTTTGATAGGACTTAAAATTGGCACAATTATAAATCTTAACTTAAAGATGTTAAGTAGCCCTGAAGTGATACATTTAAACACAGCTCTACATAAACTTTTGGTTTGTGAAAGTACTGTTTTATATACAGATGGTCTGTCTATGTGGAAAGCAGAAAATATATTATCCAAAGAAGTAAATTTCAGTCAACTCTTTGTTAAAAATGTAAAAGATTTCACAAAGTTTGGTGATCAACTTATTTGTACAACATTCAACAATGTGATATACACATTCTCTATAGATGATGAAAGATCATATATAAAACCTCAATCAATGGCTGAATATTGTTCTGCAGAAAATCTTTTTGACAATTCTGAATATCTTACCAAAATTACTAATGAACTTGCAAAAAGTAACAGGTTAATCAAAATGCTAAGTAAAGAAAGAAATTACATTACAGCTCTCTCTCTTTCAAACAGGCAAGATATAATGGACAATATAATAAACCAAAAAGTAATTGTTTATGAAAATTATGAAGATGCATTATCAGAAAATACTGATGTGATATTGACAAATATATTTTCTGAATATTTTGATGTTGATTCATTTTATTTTTTAATTAGAATTAATGTTTCAACAGAACATAGGCTGTATGATATATTATCAAATACTTTGGGTGATTTAAGAGTCCACATTACAGTAATATCCGAAGACAAAATAGTAAAAACAACTACAGTTAAAACTAAAGATCTCATAAAAAATATGTCATTTTTAATACCTTTAAGAGATAAATACATAAGTACAACAGAAATGAGAGTGAACTTCAAAATTATGACCAACATGCCGGGAGCCCGAGATTCTAATCAGAAAATATGGACAATTTTATACAGGAAATATACGACTTTATACTCTGAACACTTCATCAAGGTTAACTTAAATCCAAACAAGAATATCACCTTGCAAGAACCAAAGGAATCATTACAAGAACTAATATTACAAACAGCCATGAATCAATATGGTACTTTAATAGAATTTACTGATATTAGAAAACAGAGGTCAGAGTTGAAAAAGTGGCACATGTTTGTGAGATTACCGGACCAGTATCAGAAAGTATTATCAAATAAAGACACACCTAAATGTGCCTCAAAAAAAGTTAATAACTTTCTTCATAAGTTCATATCAGAACACTTTTTAAAGTCACAAAGCAACATAAATGTGTTTGTTGGTAAAGAAAAGGTTGAAATAGAAATAGACAATGATGGTTTTTCAACCCCATCACTGAAGGTCACCAGCAATAATGTTAAGATTGCATTGAATATCCGAAATTTTTTGTCAGATTTGATATACCATGTATTTTCTGACTTTGGACCAGGGAAGGAATTTATCAATCATTCATTTTATGTGACAGTTGAGGTAAAATGTTTACTTTTATTTTTTTTCTTTGTATAGTTCATCCTAGCATTTACAGTTTGTTAATTGTTTTAATAATAAGTACTATGGCGCTTTAAGTACATTTATGGAATATTTTTCTGTTCCCATGGGAACTTTAGTATAAAATTATAAAAAGGTTCTTAAATAGAATATATAAGATAATTTTAAGTCCATCTATGCCTATGCTCAGTGTATTGCATTCTATCACTAATTGGTATAATGACAACCTTACAAGACACTAAGCAAACAAAGAGAGCAGGGGACTGGACATTTAGTATTTCATCCGCCTAACCTATACTAACTCCTACATATATTATTTATGCTGTTGTTTTCAAAGTTACTACTTGCTATACAATTTATTATTTAGGTATGTACTGCAAGGTGCAATTTTTATTTTTATATGAGTAAATGTTTTTGTTACAGAATCTACAGAAAGCTATTAAAGAATGTATCACTAGTTCTTCAGAAGATGACATCCTGCCCTTGATCTACCAGTTTGAAAGAAAAGTAATGGGACTTCTACCTATTTAATTTTATAAAGTTGTAATAAGTTATGTAGTAAGTAATGTATAAAGTTGTATTATGACTTATAAGTTATATTAACGATTTACTACTTCGCTAGTCTATGCCTAATGTACCTATTTATCTAAAGCTTTATGTATTTTCCATGTAAGAACCTAAGTGTAAGATAAATATTAAATTATTGAATAGAATTAAATTACATACTTATAATTACAAATAGATACTTTAATTCGAATTACCATTTCACACATATGTACTCTGACTCTGACCGCAGTGGTAGTGAACGCGACTGCTGTGCGTGAGGTCTCGGGTTCGAATCCCGGGTCAGGCCAACAAAAAGTTATTAGGATTTTCTGTTAAGAAATCTTAATAGCAGTCCGGAGATAGTAAGTTGGCGGTGTTAGTCACCCCCGTGCCTCGGAAAGCACGTAAAGCCGTTGGTCCTGCGCCTGATTTCTCTCCGGTCGTGTCGGATTACCGTCCCATCGGATCTTGAGAGTTAGGGAACAGAGAGTGTATTTGCGTTTGCGCACACGCTTGTGCACTATATTATCTCCTGCGCAGATGGCCAGTCTACGTTAAGATTGGCCGCTGTGACCGAAATTCGGTCTAGAGAATATTATTATTACTGCTGTCTACCAGACAGTTCCAGAGTTTGTACTGTTACAGAGGATGTATTAACAAAAAATCCCAGCAACCCTTAGACCAGGGAATCAAATCCAAGACTTCATGCACAGTAGATAATATATTAATACAGACGCCCCACCGCGGCACTTCCATAATTAGGTAGGTACCAATAACGCATAATTGCATTCGCGATGACATAGGCGCTGCTTACCAGGTTGCCGTCAAATGTATTTTCATACATACAATTGTTTGAATTACTACCTACCCACGACTCATTAGTATTCTAACCGCCGGTATTTATACAAACATTTGACCTAATTTAATACTAAATTCACAAACTCAATAGATAATATTAAACATTGTTTATCTTAATTATTCTGATGATTATTTACATACAATTATTATTTAATAATACATAATTATGTAACATTAAGGATTTATTACACCGGAAGCAGAGGCGCCGGTGTGACAAAATTATGCCTAACCCAAAATCAGTAAGAATCTAATAGCGTCATCATTATATTATACATAGTAAACAAAATGATTATAGGATTTATTATTCGACATAGTGTAAGAAAAAGTACAGAGATCAGTAACAATACGTACTATTTATTAATCGCGCCGGAAGCTGACAAGCGGAAGGCGCCAAGCAAATAAATATAATTAAGTATAAAGAAATATGAGATAACTATTTAGATACTTGATTATAAAATTATTAAATTATAAAACGATAATTGGTTTTAATGTTCATATAGTGGTTAAGATGTACCCGAACTAATAGTATATGTGAGGCCGGAAGTGTTACTTGATAACATTAGCTTTACTTAAAATTGCCGTAGTCTTTTCTAAATGTTTAAGATATCCTCATAACAGATTGCATCAGTTAATTGTGTCAGCAGGTCAGTCGTGAAAACAACAAATATTACTTTAGCATTTATATTATTATTAAAAGCTAGCCTATATAGTCAATATGATGCACTGGTACCAGAGACACAAAACTCAAGAGAGGTAAAAGCACAAGAGGTGGTTAGATGAAAAAAGATAAAGAGCTAGCGGAAGGTACTTGGGCCAGAACAGCCTTGGACAGAGAGTTGTGGAGACATTTGGGGGAGGCCTTTGCCTTGAATGGCACTCAGATAGGAGCAGCGGTGACAAATAATTAAATAAAAGCAACATAATACTCTGTTAAACTACAAAGCACTCTTATCCGAATTAAAGGATATAAGGTATTATTAACCTCTGATTCATGACTAGCTGTCCCGCGCAACTTCGTCTGCGAATAAGAGATTTTTTTCCATTTTTGCAACATTTTTCATTGATGCTTTGCTCCTATTGGTTGTAGCGTGATGTTATGTAGCTTAGCCTTCCTCGATAATTGGGCTATCCAACACTAAAAGAATTTTTCAATTCGAACTAATAGTTCATGAGATTAGCGCGTTCAACCAAACTGTTCAGCTTTATAATATTAGTATAGATAAACAAAAATACAAATGTTTTCTCTATATAATACCTATTAGTATAGATTTACTAGCTGTCCGCCGCGGGTTTACCTACGTTTATATAGATTATGTTACTTCTGGTTAAAGTAGCTTTCTAATGGGACTGCCCACCACCTGATCAGCACCAGGTTCGAGAGGCGGCGTGCATGTTCCCACGCGCGCCCCTGTGTCGTGTGTCTGTCCCCCGTCCCCCTTGAGGGGCAAACGGATAGTAGGATTAAAATGTAGAAGTGTCTAAAGGGTAGGTTTTTTCGTGTAGTGGCCTGCTGTTTCATACGGCGCGGGCTGGTCGGAAGCTCGGCGGGGTCTGTGTGCCTGTTAGTGACAGGCATAGCGCCGGAACCACTGGACCGATTGACTTGTAACTTGGTGTGCAGACACCTTGGGGTCATCCCTCGGTCGAATATGGGCCCTGTGTGTCAAAAGTCCCCCGAGATATAGGGGTCACAAGGTCATAAGGTCAGGGGATATCCACCAACAGAGTGATTTGGAATTCCAAGGGAGAAGCTTTTGCCCAGCAGTGAACCATTACAAAAAACGGATGAAAAAGAAACGCATGAAGACGAAGTGGTTGAATCCTGGGTTTTTACACCCGTCTCGTTATTTTGGCGATACAATGACATGCACTGCATGTATGCATACTTTCGAGACCACTGCATGTCATGCAGTGGTCTCGAAAGTAAAAATGCGAAATCGGTAGGGCAGCCAAGTAGAATCGGTATATTCGGACCAAAAATCGTTTAATTGGGTTAAAGGGAAGAAAGGAGACCGTCCATATTCGGCTTGAACGTGGACAATCGTCTTATAAACAAAGTAAAATATTAAATGTTTTGTTTTAATATATAATAAATATTGGTCACTACAGTACTACTTACAGTCGTGTGAAATTGACGTATAATAATTTATTTTTAAATATTTTCATTTGGTTTAAAATGTGAAATTGAAATGGACAATCCAAATGATTTGTTTGTGTTGCCTAGTAAAAAACAGAGGACAAAAATCGCAACAGTGTTTAAAAATATCACATTTAGAAATATTAACGACATCTGAAAATACGTTGATATTTTTTTCATTATTTACTTTATTCATATTTTGAATTCGACAATAATAATTAATGTAAAAATGACATGATATTTGATAAAATATAACAAAATTGTAAAATGTGTTGGGTAATTTATTTTCATATCCTAGCAATACTTGACTTATCTGTCAACTCTGTTTCCGTCATTCGCTGTGTTTGTTAACTCATAAAGTGGATATGGAGGTGATTTTGTGTTTGCTATTTTGTGTTTTATTTTATTATTTAACGAACTTGATACTAAATTCATAGAATAATGTTTTCTACTTAGTTTAGGCTACTGAAAATTAATATTCATATTACAATATAAAATTGTTCACGCCCAGGCCAGGTTCCCATACAAGGTGGTCGGTCTCCTTTGATCAAATCTTTATATTTTAGATGGGCTGAACTTTTGTTTTTTTTTAGAAATTCGTTTCCCACCTACTGAACCTACCACGATGTTCTTGCGAGCTTACTTACATATACTAGGTATTGAACACAATAGTATTCTCCAAAATATCCGTCGATCGGCGGTTAAGCAGTACGGAATCCCCGTAAAAGAAAATAAATAGGGATGCGAACTGTGACTGTTGGAAATCGGGAGAAATTCCTTACATTAACAAAATCGTTCCCTTTCGGTATTTCGGTAGGACAAGCGCCAAATCCGTAGAAATATCGGTAGGTTCGAGACCACTGATGACATGTAACACTTTACTACCACAGAATATACATAGTAGGTACTTTCTTTATTAATGGAGGCATAAGTATTTAGTATTATGCCTATATCTTCGAAGTGGTAAGCAAAAGTGGATCACAGCCACAATTCGCCAACAATGGCTTTAGGTCCCATGTAATAAAGGGCGAGCCATTTACCATTTACTGTTTTCCAGATTTCGTGGCGCTACTTCGAAATTCTGGACAGAAAATCACAATAGCACTACCCGACATGGGAATCAAACTAGAGACCTTATGCACAGCAGTCACATACACACATGGCTACACATCAAGTTAGACACCCTATACACGCATAACTACGCTACATACAAAGTAGAGAATTGTCGGTAAAGGGCAGTGCAAAGTGGTGTAGACCCATCACGGTGCACTAGCGAGTACGGCGACGCCCGCGGCCCGTTCAGCGTGAATGAGACAAAATAACAAAAATATAACGTTCTCGCTAGCACGATTCGCAGCGTTCAACTTCTAATAGTTCAAAGTCCAAACAGTCTACGTTGATAAGTCACTGTGTCTACAATACAGTTGAGCCATTGAGGCAGCCTAATGAAGACTGAATTTAAATTTAATATGTATGACTGCAGTCCTAAAATAGCTCGACCGATTTTGTAATAATTTGGATGTTCAGTGGGTCTCTGGAAGGTTTAGATTCACAATTATTATTGAACTTGTTAAGTTGGTGCTGCGATCGGGATCTAGGATTTGCATGTACGTGTGGTGTGAGGGACAATTTGTTAGAACTCTTTAAAAATGTGCTTAGGATTTAGAGAACATTCCCAAAGAATTGTGAAAGTTGTAATCAGATTTTGTGAAAGTCAAATAAGCGAGTTATGGACTGTAAAGTTGGGCGTAAGTAGAGGATGGAGGGTCCACCTGTACCGGATAAACTATGAACACTACAGAAAAATTCTGTATGCAAAAATCTAAGCTAATGACAAACAAAATTTCTGAAATCAAGATATTATCGCAAAACACTGTGTACGTTACGCCAGCAAGAAAGTGTCACCTAGAGTGATATGAGTAGAACGTATAATTAGTGCGCAATCTGCTGTAAATGTGCGCCGCATAAAAAAATTGTGCGTGTTGTAGTTTTGAAAAAAAAACGTAAAAACGATTCCTGCTGGAGTAACGTTGTTCTAGCAAGAAAATTCTAGACGAATTATCGGAGAGATAAAATACATACATGGGCAGAGAGCTTATATTTGTGCAAGTATGTGCGCCATAAATATAATTTGTGCGTCTTCAGGTTTTCGAGATATTGCGTTTCTCGCTGCAGTAACGTTTTGCGAATTCGTGTATCTCTAAGACCATTTTATGTGCGCCTGTAGAATGAACATACACGAATAGCTCTTAATTAGTGCATATTTGTGACATAATTAGATGCCAGATAATATTTATAATTTTCAAGTAATCGCGCTTTATTGAAAACTTAAAAAAATATTGTAGCGCCTAAATGAGAAGACGTATAAGCTCGCTAAAAACTGTATTCGTTCCATCTTGTTGTTTATAATTACCATAAAAAGTTTCAAAACAGAACCTACAAGCGTTAATGAATAATATTACTAAAAGTCAAAACGACGGCATCATAACTTTGACGCCAACAAACAAGAAACTGGCTCAACCTAAGATGTGTAGATGTAAACCAAAAATTAGTGCATTTATCAAATAATATATAGTAAAAATATCCAGCTTCAACTGTTTCGTGTTAAGTAAATATTAATACCAAACCAAAACAGTTATTCAGCGCAGGTTATCCGACCAAATTCGAATGACTACAAAAAAGCGACGGATTCATACGTATCGATGACCTCCTTTATTAAACGTATTACACCTAAACTGTGTTCGTACAGTCACGCTCAAATGTTCGTTGGGAATTATTATTACAATGACCTAATAAAAATATAATATATACCTAGGTATTAAATGTACTTTCTGATCATATGAAATCAAAGAGCTTGTTGGTTTAAAAAAATATTATTTTTATTATCATAATCATGATTCTTAAAGTAATTATGGCATCAAATCACAGATCAAATTTTCTACCTATAAATATTAGAACAAACATTGTTCAATTAAACTATTTGTACCTTGTATAGTCATTTGGTATTATTTAAAATCACAGATCAGTTTTTCATTTACTTAAGTACACAAACAATAAAATCACTTAAAGTGGTTCAGTACCATCATGGCGTGAAATTTAAATATTAAGTAGTTGTTGTTTTGGCCGAGATATAATTATGTTTTGGGTATGATTATATAGTACGCGAACGTAATAAAAACCTATAGAGCGTTATATTTTGTTATCAATTTATGTTTCTTAAAAAATAGCCGGATTTGAAAACTTCAACTCAAGTTTAACATATCGGGCTGCTTAGGTTTGGGTTTTCAAATTAGGCAATTAATAAAAGGATAAAAAAGAATAATATTTTTAACCGGTCTATACTACGTTCGCGTATCATACTATCATACCCAAAACTAAATTGGTAATTATGGTAATTATGTCGCATCGTCGGGCGGCTGTGTGAATACGTTGTGTCCAAGTTTCTAATCTTGTTGCAAAGTATTTGAACAAGTTCGACATGTTCAATACACCGCACGGCAGCGATTCAACGAGTACCTCTGACTGGAATTCTACGTATGAACGGCTTGAACACAATTATCGTAGGTTCATTTATAAACGGACACCTCTCAAACACAATAATTCCGTAAAAGTGTGCACAGTACCACAAAAAATTATGTCACAGTCTAAACTTTGATTGACACCACTTTCAAACAAACAATAAAAAGTAAACAAACAATAATATCGCGGTGACTCAACGCTAGTGCACTTGACGTCATAACGGCTACTGTTTACCAAGTGGTAACCCAAACGCACTATTGATGATAGAGCGACGTTTACGTATCTGTCTCTGTCACACTAAGACCGTACGCTTACTATCTGTCTCACTTTCTTCCCAGTGCAGCGGGTGGCGCGGGACCAGGTAAACGGAAACGAAGCGAAAAAATTAAATCTATTAATGATCAAAAACTTAAAAGTTGATATATTAGATATATATCAACTAGTTAAAATGTTTACACGCTTTGTGTATTTTTTACTGTTGTGGGGTTTTTGTAGTATTCATCACATATTTCTTGAACTTAAAAACAAGAACTTCTTAAAAAGTTCTTGTTTTTTTCTACTGATATAATAAATGCAAATGGCTAAATTTATTTGTCTAATCAAAAAAAAATTCTGAATGTATTTTAATTAAATTTGAAATGAAGATAACTTACCTATACTTATTATAGGAATAGCGCTTAGGCTAGGTACTTTTTATGATGTACTTACATAATCGTGTGAAAAGTTACCGGAACAGCTAGAATAGAATGATAGAAGAATAGGTATGTTTAATCTAATCAAAAGTTATTTATTTTAACTATTTTCTACTGCACTGTACTCGGGCACAATACGTTTCAACCAGTTAGCGAGTAAAGTTAAGAAGGTCATCGATACGTATGAATCCGTCGCTTTTTTGTAGTCATTCGAATTTGGTCGGATAACCTGCGCTGAATAACTGTTTTGGTTTGGTATTAATATTTACTTAACACGAAACAGTTGAAGCTGGATATTTTTACTATATATTATTTGATAAATGCACTAATTTTTGGTTTACATCTACACATCTTAGGTTGAGCCAGTTTCTTGTTTGTTGGCGTCAAAGTTATGATGCCGTCGTTTTGACTTTTAGTAATATTATTCATTAACGCTTGTAGGTTCTGTTTTGAAACTTTTTATGGTAATTATAAACAACAAGATGGAACGAATACAGTTTTTAGCGAGCTTACACGTCTTCTCATTTAGGCGCTACAATATTTTTTTAAGTTTTCAATAAAGCGCGATTACTTGAAAATTATAAATATTATCTGGCATCTAATTATGTCACAAATATGCACTAATTAAGAGCTATTCGTGTATGTTCATTCTACAGGCGCACATAAGATGGTCTTAGAGATACACGAATTCGCAAAACGTTACTGCAGCGAGAAACGCAATATCTCGAAAACCTGAAGACGCACAAATTATATTTATGGCGCACATACTTGCACAAATATAAGCTCTCTGCCCATGTATGTATTTTATCTCTCCGATAATTCGTCTAGAATTTTCTTGCTAGAACAACGTTACTCCAGCAGGAATCGTTTTTACGTTTTTTTTTCAAAACTACAACACGCACAAATTTTTTATGCGGCGCACATTTACAGCAGATTGCGCACTAATTATACGTTCTACTCATATCACTCTAGGTGACACTTTCTTGCTGGCGTAACGTACACCAAAACACTGTCCTACTTTGTATATCTTCGATCAAAATGGACCCTCAATTCTCTTACACGTAAAATTTTATATATTGGATATCAGTCATTGTTTTACTGCTACTATTGTTTATTTGTATAACATAAAACACACCTTCTTGGACATGTGTAAATCTCCTAAAAATCTATGTAATAACATAAACAATACAACAAAATATGAAAAGAACAAAATATGCACATAATCCTGCAAAAACTAAATATGAAAAATAATTTTATAAAATTAAACCGTCTTATGAGCTATCTACATATGTTTTGAACATAGTAAAATAGTTATCAAAATCTTAACGTAAATCAATATTTGAAAAAATCAATATCGAAATAATATAAACCTGGAGCTCTTTTCGTGTTTGCTGTAAATGCTGGTCTAGGATGAAACCGTGGCAAGATCAAGAATGACGGGTAGATGAAATTTGTTGGATTTTTGACAGATTTACGAAGAAAACTGACCTCTGTCTCTTCATCTTTTTCTCCTATGACCTTTGCAATATAATAAATATGTTTGCTCTTTACTTTTGAATAATACTTGTGGCGTATGTATACACGCACAGGCAACATATAACTTTACGAGAAATCTGGAATCGAACGGAGCATCGTACAACTAGCCGCGCCAAAACCAAGCGACGCGCGAAGGCGATCGAACGGAGCATCATAGGACTAGCCGAAACGATATCAACTTTCGAACTGGTGACGCGCGAAACTTCCCTCTGCTTTTTATACGTGGCACTATTTTTATACTCGCGAACGGATTTCCAAGAAATCATTCGTAAATGTTAGATTTTTGTTTACTTGTCGTTGATTGGTGTAAATGATTATTGTACACATTAGTGTTAGCGTTACTTGCATGACTAATAAATGGGATATAAGATGAAAAATTGTAAATATATTCTCAGTTGAATCAGTCTGCGTGTTTCAATATAACCTTAATGGTTACCAGCTACGGACCAGGCTTCTGCCCGCCGGCTGGTAACGCGTTAAATACTAATAAAAAGTATCCTGCTTTCGGCAAATTATTCAGTGGAATGAATTCACCATGATTTATAGTAAAAACTTCAGCTTCCTCATTAAATGTAGGTTACATTTATAGTATATTACATATTTAAGCTAATATAGTATATTACATATTTAAGCTTCTTCAGAATAGTTACTAATTCGTCTTCTTTACTGGAACAACCACTATTTAAGACATTTCTTTTCACAATAGTCTTAATCTGTATCTTAGCTTTTTTCTGCTTTAATTCTTCAGCTCTTCTTTCAATTTCGTTCTTCTCTGGAGTATCTGTCGCAATCATGTTTTTTTTTACTTTTCTTCTAGTTGCTCTGCCACCTTTTGTAAGTGCAGTTTTTGGTAAATCTCGAAATTCTAATGGACTAATAAATGTTTTGGTTTGTGTTCGTAGATGTTGAAGGCATTGGCAATTGGTCACAGCATGAGAGCATGATGGTTTTATAGACAATACGTCAAAGTGACAATCTGGGATAATTTGACTCGTGTACAAGGTGGTCCAGTTAGATTTTGATGTAGAGGGATTTTCTCTATAGATGATATCGACGCCTTTACTCGGATATAATTTAAAGAATGAATATAATTTAAAGGGAATTCGACAAGGTCTTTAAAGGATGTATTGTTAGATGGTGTATTTTGACGGTTAGCAGAGTATCATGGTATCTGTAAAGGTGGTAAAATAGGTTGTGATGGACTTCTTGTTCTGTTCTCGTCGTTATCATTGCAGAAATTTATTTCTTGTTGTTTTTCGCTTGGCAAATCCAAACGTAAAACAACAAGAAATAAATGTACACACGGCTACACATCAAGTTAGACACCCTATATACGCATAACTACGCTACATACAAAATAGAGAATTGTCGGAAAGGGACAGTGCATAGTGGTATCGATGTAATGTTAAGGATAGAGCGTAACAAAAATATAACGCACTCTCTCGCACGATTCGCAGCGTTCTACTTATAATAGTCCAAAGTCCAAACAGTCTAGGATGATGTGTCGCTGTGTGTACTGCCTGTCGTTAACTTCACTGGGTGCTAAGTCAATGTCAAGCTTAAGGCGTTGCGTATTTGTTCTTCGGTATGAAGACCTATCTTTATCTTTCTTTGTCTATCACGTGGCATATTGATCTGTAGTCACAAGTATACTTTGAAATTCAGAACTTTTTGGGAATCAATGGATCACGCTCCAAAAGGCTTTTACCACACAACTTAATAAAATTTTAAACAATTAGACGCACGCACAGTAGAGGAAAATATGCAAAAACTTCAAAGTATCTAAATAACTTAGAACCAATGTAACTTCAAACATTACGTAAATTTTTTTTTTATTACCTACTGACCGTCCTCCCTTTGAGAATTAGTGACGGCAACTAGTTAACATGAACTAGTTGGTTGGTACGGTGTACGGAGGAGCATTAGCGAAGCCAACGCGTATGTGTAAGAGCAACGAGTACAAAGTTTTAACAAACGATTCACTTTTCCCCGTGATCCACTGATGTGCACATGTGTACACTGGTGTACTTGAGAAATGGTGTCCATCAGAATGGCCGGTCACTGCCCATATTTTACATCAAAATAATTATAGAAAGTTGCTACCTAGTTGCTTCTAATCGTCATATAACTGCTAACCCCGTTTTTTTTTTAAGTATGCCTGATCACCTATCCAGTGAGAACAAGCTGCGCAAACGAAACGAGTTTTTTTTATCAATAGTTGCTACTAGACTACTAACTTTATATAGGTACATGGTTTTGGGACTCATAGCTTTTAAGGATTAAAGCTATTATCAATCTACTATTTTGATGCCTAAACGCCTGTACAATTAAAAGAGCAAAAAAAATAAAAATCTGAAATCTATGGTAATTACATTTTTCTCTGGGAAGGAATCGTAGCAATTTTCACCATCCCGGTGACAACTGAGAAACAGACTTCCCATTTGTCCCCTCTAGTCAGCTTTCAAAGGGAACAGTCGGCACAAATTGTCACCCCGGTGACAACTCGGAAGACAATTCCCAGCTGTCACCCCGGGGGACAGGGCTAGAGGGGACTACTGGAAATAATTCAAAATATTTAGTATTTGATTTGATTTTCATAAAAATGCCTACCAAAATACTAAAAAATTAAAAATGAATTGCCTTAGCTTTTTCTTGTATTTATTTGTGTCTGTGTCTTTTATAACAGATCAGCAATAATCACCTAACATGGCTTGGTCTCAGTATCCTTGATAAACTTGTTCAAAAAATTTCAAATCCTGATGAAAGCGCTCTCCGTGTTCGTCGCTGACTTGAGGGAAGTGATTTCAGGGAAGAAATCGATGTGCGAATAAAGGAAATGAATATTCAGAGACATGTTGACACCCATTCGTTGAAAATTATGTAATAAATCAGCAATTACTGATTGTAATTTTCATTTTTTTTGTTGCCCAAAAACACTTTTATAACAAGTCATAGTGAATTCCAAGCAGATCTTTAAGTATCCGAAAGACTGTTTCAAATTCCTCATCTTATAACATTTTTTTGATTTGCGGTCCGATAAAAATACCTTCTTTCAGTTTCGCCTCAGAAAGATTAGAAAAATTGAGCACAAATGCTTAAAAGCGACGCTAGTTTTATGTAAAGCCTTGACAAAGTTTTTTACTAGTCCTAATTTTATGTGAAGCAGTGGTAGAACAATTTTTTGTGGGGTATCAGATATTTATGCTTTACTAGCTGACCCGGCAAACGCTGTTTTGCCATAAAAAAATGACTTGACCAAAAGATTTAAAAAAAGTTATGGTTGGACAACCCTTATCACTAAGGGGTATGAAAAATAGATGTTGAAAAAATAGATTGCTCACAAAATTTCATGAGAATCGGTCAAGCCGTTTCGGAGGAGTACGGGAACGAACATTGTGACACGAGAATTTTATATATAAGATATTCAGTTTACCAGGGCTATATTCTATTCTAACTAGCCAGTCTATCTCTTTATAATGATCTTGTTTGGTTCGTGAATCCCACAAACACAAAAAACAACAATATTTTGTATAGCCACCTTGTAAGCCCAAAAGTAAACCCACATCTTTTAAATCACCGCAGACAATTCAATTGTGATATTTGTATTTAATAAGTTCAATTAGTGTTGAAATCGTTTCATATGTTTCTTTGGTATTTACTGCATGACCTATCGAAATAGAGGGCTTCTTGTTGCTGTTATGTAGAAGGACTGCTTTTAAACTAATCCTCGATTAATCAACGAATAACCTCCATTCTTCTGGCTTATGAGGTTGCTGTATTTAATTGAAAAGCTCAGCTATATCATAACAGAAACAAAATTCGTTTTCTTTCTTGAAATATGTTGTAAAACATTCACTTCGCTTACGAAACATAGTAACTCTTGTGTTGGGAGCAAGTAACCTCTATTGTTGCAGTCGTGAACCTAGTAATTTAACTTTGGAATTAGATCAATTTAAATTTCTTATTAAATCATTCAATTCAGACTGAGTTATCATATGTGGTTCTTCATTAACATCAACCAATTCATCTGAACTTGTGTCACTTTGAATTTAATCTACTTTGGTTTCCGTGTTAGTCATCACTGTTATGCTGGAACAACCGGGACATTCTGGAACTTGCTGCTTGTCTGAGCTGTAGTTAGGTTTAGTAACCGAAGGAACATCTGCACATATAATTTTATCTTTGTTCTTCTGATTAAAACCAAATGTCTTAGTGAGACAGAAGTAACAGTATTTTTTCTGGATGGACGGTTCCCTCCATATCATTGGCTTATTAAAATTCAAAAATCTTTTTGCATCTGCAACCCAGGAGCTTAGCGTTTTTCTACAACTTTCACAAAAAACGTGAGGAGCCCATTTTTTGCCCTGGTGTAAGACCGAAATTTTGCAACAAAAATATGCTTCTTTCAGAAATTCCGTTATGGGATATCCTTTGTTAGATATAATAAGTTCACCACAAACGTAACAAAAACGGTCAGGATGTACTTTACACAACCTTTTTGACATTTTAAAAACAAATATTTATTTAACTGAACACTACAATGCAGCAAAATTTTAGAAATAATTCAGAGCCAACTTGTGGGTAGTCTTAAAATAAAATGTGTTGATAACTTTATTCTTTGACGTAATAAAAATAAAACAGATATATGTTTGCGTTTAGTTATTGTCACTAAATAAAACGATATGCAATTCACTGGAAGGACATGAAATTTATTATATTTTGTAAATTAGTGTTATTAATAGTTATTATACAGTGCAAAGCAGCTTAAAACAAAAACAAAATATCGTTAATTTGTGAAATTAGTTGAGGTGATGTTATTTTTGTTTGTTTATAAAAAAAACTGATTAGGGCACGTTAATTTTACTCGTTTATGCAGAACAGTCTACTAAGTCTTATTTCAGAAATTAACGATATTTTGTCATTGTTTTAAGCTGCTTTGCACGGTATTATAATCTATATTAATATTATAAAGCTAAAGAGTTTGTTTGTTTGGTTGAACATTGAAAACCTCAGGAACTACTGATTCGAAACACAAAAATTATTTTAGTGTTAGATAGTCTATTTATCGACAAAGCCTATTAGCTATAAAACATCACGCTACGACCAATAGGAGCGGAGCATCAATAAAAAATGTTGCATAAACGGGAAAAATTCTCTCATGTGACGCAGTCGAAGCTAATATATTATAAACATAAATTACAAAATGTGTATTATATAACTTTAAAAATAAATTCTATTAGGGTCAGTTCAGACCGAACGGAAAAATGCCCGAGCAATTTACTGGCTCAATTGAAAATTGACTGTATTACCATAGCCTTAAGTAGAAAATTGTATGAATATCGACGCAGTCGGCTTGCGACTCGGTTCCGCGCTTCCTCGTGCCCGCTCGGGAGTCCTCGAGGATGCCCGAAACCTTGCGAGCAGGTTCTGACTTGCTGCCGCTTACATATTCATAATACATATTCTTCGTTTTCCTCCTCTGCCAAAAACGCAATAATTACAATATCAGTCAATCATTTTCACGTGCGATCGCCGGTGAATTTGATCGCGTAGCCTCGCATTGACGCGCCGATCCTCGCGCGGGCTCGAGCCTGTCGCCGTCTCGAAGCGCATTTTTGCTCTGTGTGAATTGCTACTAGAGGAGGCTCGCCTGCGCGAGGATTTTACGTTCTGTCTGAACTGACCCTTAGGTAGCGCTCATAAAATACCCGTTTTGTATTTAATTTCAAATTTACTCTTTTAATTCTACAGGCGTATAAGGCATCAAAATACTAAATTCATAATAACTTTATGAGTCCAAAACCATGTAGGTATGTATATAAAGGTAGCAGTCTAGTTGCAACAATTGGTTAAAAAAAACTCGATTCATTTGCGCAGTTTGTTCTCACTGGATAGGTGACCAGCCACCCTGATGTCAGAATGGCCGGTCACCTTTAAAGTACGTACGTAAATACTTTAAAAAAACCGGGGGTAACAGTTATATTACGATTAGTAGCAACTAGGTAGCAACTTTCACGAAAAATGGCATATACAATGTGAATATTTAACTATGACTCACAATATACTTGTGAAATCTTGGGTACTGATGGTAAGGTATATAATATAAGGAAACACACGTGTAATATTATAATCTATTTAATTTAGACCATTCTCCTGAGGAGCTCGTTGATCTTGTCCTCACGGTTTCCGAAGTCTCCGCCATCGACGTAGTGAATAGTCTTCTTGCGCCAGCCTCCGGTAGGGTTGTTCAGCTTGAAGGGCCATAGGAAGTTGCTGGCGTACTGTGGGTAATTAAATAAAGTTAGTGTCTTCGTAATTTGAATATTTATCAGATATCTTCATCATGATTGTGCAATAAATACTGGTAAGTAAATTACAGTTATTCATTACAAGTATAATATATGTAGCTAGAATGGCTGTAATGTAGACCAATACATACTATTATATAGGAGCAAAGTTTAAATCGTCAAAATACTAAGTTTCTAGCATCTAGAACTCTTACAAATAGACAAACTAAGCTATCTATATCATACTATCAAAATATGAATTTAAAAACTAATGAAATAGTGCATTCGTTTTATAGAACAATTTTTGTTTAACATTGTATCAAAATACTCCAATAAGCTTAGTTATTATCATTTTGTTAGACCAGTATTAATTCTATACACATTCACTAAGGTAACTGTAATCTAATTGCTATTGATATGTAGATTTTTTATGGCTGCGATGCTATCATAAATGTACAAAATATGTTATTGAGTGTTCACCTTGAACTTCTCTCCGACGCTGAAGATCTCGTGGATGAGGTCCTCAACACAGATGATGTTGGCTTGCTTGCCGAGCTTCTCCTCGACAATTGTGTTTGAGGTGAGTGGCACGCGCTGACCGTTCACCTTGGCGAAACCGCGCTTGTACACCAGCTGGTAAATAACATTTTATTATTAATATGTATGAAATGTCTAACTACTAAACAGTGAGGGAGGGATAACTGTCTTTCTTAAATCTAGGATAGTAAGTGGGTTTAATATACATAACAGTTTGGACAAGTCAAGTCAACTTGATTATGTCGCAACATTTAGAAAGGATAATTTCTTCATATCTTAAATCTAAAGGTAAGCCAAAATATTTTTTGTATGTGTTCTATAAAAACTCATGCATGTATGTGCTAACATTGTTTGCGAAGCGTTAGGTAGCCAGCTATAGGTTTATGGATCTCACTGATAGAAGGCAAGCTTACATGTACCAGGTACAGTTCCAGACTCTAAAAGTGGTCACATGTATTTATAAAAATTGCATTTTCTCTTCTAAGATACAAAGTAAAATTAAATAGCACTTTTGAAGAAATATAATTATTAGTGCTAAGCTGTGTAAGTTTAGAAGTAGTTCAACATTACTGACCTCCCTAACGCTCTTGAGGTTGGGGTATCCCCAAGCGATGTAGGGCTCGGCGATACGCAGCATGTTGACGGTGGCCTTGTTCAGACGCACGAACACGCCGTTGTTGATCTGGCGCAACCTGAACAGCTGCAGAACTTTGCGGACCTGCGAACAACAACAACGTTAATGTCAAAATCCTAACTAATATTATAAACGTGAATGTGAGTTTTCTTTATGCTTTTACGCCTTAGCTACTTGACCGATCATCGTGATAATTTGCATTCACGTTGTCAGTCGAACAGAAAACCGAATCTAACCTACATTTGCGCGCACACGGGCACGGGGAAAAATCTAGTCTAAAATAAATATTAATTGTGATAATGACTGCTATCACAAATGGAGAATTCTATATTGAATATTTATTAGTATAATTGATGAAAGTACCATTTATAAAAAAAAATATTTTTATTGTGTGTATCTAGACAAAAAATAGTAGTTCACACATAATTTGAATAAATAAAATGAAGCATTTTTACAAAACTACATACACCAGTTGAGTAGAGAAAAGCAGGTAGTACAGACTTTCCCTTGCCACATTAAATGTAATATTATTTCTGTGTTACATACCTTGGGTGAGACCTGGTTGATACCACGGATACGAATGACGAAGGCGAGCTTGGCTTCTCCGGGCACGTAGTAGTTGCCGCGGTTGCGAGCCTGGAATAATGAACAAATTTACTACACTGACAAATGTCTTCAGTTTTACCTCTAATACACAAATTGAAGTGGCGATAATGCAATGGATAAGGCATCAACTTGCGTTCAAAAAGTCATGGGTTCAATTCATTCCCATTGCACTACCGACATGAACCCATTTCTGATGCAAGCTCAGTTGGATAGGTTTATAAGAATGCTAGTAGCTTACAATCGAAGTTCCTAGAATTTTTTATTAAGTTACTGCTCTAAGGCAATGCTTGAGTAATATCCACAAGCGGTAATCAATTCAATAGTTTTACTAAGGCATCATAGTTAATCCTACTGAACTACACACACACTTAATAAAATTGGAAAAATAACAATAAATAATCATATATTTTTTTTATAAGTACTTATTTCTTATGTTAAGGTTGAATGTAAATTATAACAGAAGCAAAATGCTATAATCAGGACTTGAAACTGAGATTAATGTTTTAATAAAATCAACAATTTTTTTTTTGTGTAATCTCTGCTGTGATTTTTATTTGTTTGGAAACCTCTAAAACAGCAAGGTGAAATTGCTAAACCATTACTAAATAATAACAAAAACAGCAGTTATATAATCCAAAACATTCTTCTCATTCTGTACTGTATCATTGAATGTAGACCTTTCCTTGATATTCCAGCAATCATGTTTGAAGCATGCAGTTGAAGGAAAAGTATTAAGATCCCGTCTTGAGATCTCCCTATTCTTACAGCATGATAATGATGCATTGTAAACACAATATGAATATACCTATTAATTACATTATACATATATATTGAAATTAAACTACTATATACAGATTTTATAGCATTGTTTATTTAACACTCTACACTTTCCCCGATGTGTCAGTTGCTTTTCAGCAGCTATGGTCATCGAGAGACTGAAAGAGTACAATGTTATAATAATAATATTATAAGTATATAATAAATCTGTATATAGTAGTTTAATTTCAATGAATAATTTTTGCGTAAACAGAAGACAATATTATTAGACATATATAACCAAAATTATGACTTACTTGTCTGGCTAGCCTGATCTCATCTCGCTCCCTGATGCGGTATTCCTTAACATACTGTTCGGCCCTCTTGAAGATTTCCTTCCTCTTCTTAACGGCAGCTGAACGCCTCTTGAGAGTGACCTAGATAGTAGACAAATATTGTGAATACATGTCATTAAAATATTTCTTCTATTAAAAGAACATAAAATATATCAGTTATAAAAGTTAACAGCATCTTAATCAGATGAACTATGCCTTTAAGATTGGGAATCATCACTTGGAGACAAATAAGTTTTTATTCTATAGTAGATAAAAGCTTATTTGAATTATATACTAAATAATTCAGTTTGCATGTTGTGCCAACTTATTGCTGCACATGTTATAGTATTTCTTGTATTGGTTTATTATTTACAGATATTTAAATGTTTAGTTTTTAACTTTTATTTTAATGGCTTCTTCCAACATCAAGTTATTATTTTGTTTCTTTTATAAACAATTGTGTTATAAGTACACATGTAAAATTTTTGGACTTGTCCATCAGCTGGAAATCAGAAACAAAGGGAACTGTATTGTATAGGCCTCTCATCCAAGCTTTGGCCATGAAATTAAGTTGATGAAATCAATTAAAAGTATTACAACAACAATTACTCAAAGACAAGAAATTGTCCTTATTAGAAGTATTGTATAAATAAATATCATTGTCTAATTGAATATAGTATACCTGTAGACGGCGGCTGCGGAGAGCTTCCCTCCTCTTACGGTGCTTGAGTACTGACTCAGGCACAGCAGGCAGCTTTTTGCTGTCCTCCTTACCCTTAGCGGGCTTCTTTTCAGCCGCGGGCTTCTTCTCGGCCGGAGCCTTCTTCTCTGTAGTCGCAACCATCGTGCTGCAACATCAAGCACAAATAAAGGAATTGTCTACATGCTGGTACATGGTATGCATTATCTATCCCAATTGTATTCTTAAATAGCCAGACGTTTATTGTGGAAGGTGTGACTCGAACATGTTGGATGTGAAATATTCCGTTTGTTGCTAGTTGATAAAAAATTTACAAAAACCTGTCTGTTTAGGATGATGAATGCAATCATATACAAGCCAGCACCACAAGTGGCAAAGAGATTCTAAAAGGTTTAAAAAGCTATTATAATATTTTTGTTTTAGGCTATTTGATTGATCGACAATAATTTTGTCATGCCGTACCACACTGTTTGAGAATAGTTGTTGAGGTTAGGTCGTGCGAATATAACGTAAAAATATAATAGTAAACAGTTCAAAATTGCACTTTAATTATATATACTGATTCAATTATGGTATTTATTTGGTATCTTGTTCGATTTGAAGATAATATGGATATAAAAAACAAGGATCAATGGTGTGGCGGCATGTCAGCATTGTAACCATCAAGTTTTTACCACTATTCACACAATTCACTAAACATTTTATAATACTGACACTATAATTAGTTTCCCTGATGAATTAAGAACAATTTTAGCACTAAATAACTAATAAAAATATATTATTTTATCAACCTGCGGGGTAAAACTCCACGCGGCACGTGTGTCAAATTATCAAAAGAAAGACAGAAAATACAGACTTCCGCCAGTCGCCATTTTACACAATTTTTAGTATGGCAACATCTCAACCTGTTTACTTTATTTAGATGATTGTTACCAAATTGTTACAAAATGTTCTGGTCACACTTGCTTATAAAAGGTAAATCCCAATTTGGTTTTCCCATCTTGTATAAATACCATAATAACAGTTCAGTCTTATTCATCTATCATCAAATCTTAATAAAAGATTACCTTTTGACTATCTTAATCAGTGTTGTTGCGATAATAATAGTCTATCGATAGTATCGTGATACTATCGTGGCCTATAAAATCAGTCATACTATCGATAGTCCTATCGAAACTATCGAACCTTGACGATACTTTCGATACTATCGATAGTATCGTGATAAAAATAAGTAATACTATTGCTAAAGATCAATAGTATCGATACTTTCGATAGTATCCGTAGAAACACTATCGATACTGTCGGTACTATCGATAGTATCGATAGTTTTGCCCTATCGATAGTTGAACAGATAGTATTGCTTGCTTATATAATTGCTCGTTTTAATCCCAGCTGACAGTATCGAAAATACTACGATAGTTACTAAAACAAAACTATCGATACGCGTCGATAGATAGTATTAATAGTATCTACTACTTTGATGCGATACTATCGATAATATTGATACTATAGATAGTATCGATAAAGTACAATAGTATCATCTAATTTTCACAATTGATACTATCGATACTATTTCGACATTTTCGATAGGACTATACGCGCTATCGACTATTGTTCAAGGTTTACTATCGATAGTGAAACTATCGCTATTGCAACAACGATAACCTTAATTAGTGAAATACTTTGTAGTAATATTAAGAAACGATGAGTGACTATTACTATTTCGGTTTTGTTAACAACTCCCATCATGTAAAACATCTAATAAAAAAATATTATTGCATCAATACACGCATTATCGCTGTTCAGCATGCGTACACGATGCATTAATGTAAGCTACATTTGTGGATAGTATTTTATTTTATTCATGACAGTAGTAGACTGTTGTTGTTAGTAATACAAAAACAGGACGGACATCACTTATTACTACTGAAATTAATTAAATTAATTAATAAATTTTACCTTTTTAACTTTTGTTATTTCTTTTTTGTTAATTCGGTTTATAAATACTTCCGGTGGCGCTAAATACAAAATATCGAAATAACGTCGCTATAGTTACGAATAACAGAATACCTACGCGAAGTTTACGTTGTAAAATTATTCTAAAATATTGATAAATAATAATACTAAAATAAGTTATAATGGTAGAAAAAGATCCTCAACTTAGCGCTCTTAATATAGGCGAGTTAGATTTATTTGTCGATAGTATGGAACCATCACGTATAGACCTCATCGGCAATCAAGCGTATGTATAAAAATCAAACCGTCTACCACGTGATAGTTTGGTGGTTTATTAGTACATAATAAAGATAACACACTCGTTCTTTTTCCAGATGGGTAGATTGGCACATAAGACTGCAGAAATTAAATCAACAAGCGGTCTTAGAGGCTTCGTCTATGCAGGAAGAACTTACTAAAGAATCTTTAATTTCGTGTGGCAAGGTAATTTGCTAGATATTCCAATATGCAAATAACTGCCACAGATAGCTCAGTGGTTTACTGGTCACCTCGCCACTTCAATACGTCATGCGTTGTGGGTTTGATCCCTAAAATCGTGAATAAATAATATGATTCACAAAAAGTTGTTCTTTATTTGGATGTATTTGTATTCATTGATTGGATGCTTATTAACAGCTAAATCTATATTTACTTCTCTTCTTATTTTTACAGCTGCCAGTGTTGATCTACGAAGCAATATGCATTCAAGTATGGCGCACGAAAATCTATCCACAGATAATCAAGTTGGAGCCTGCACCCGCTAATACTTTTGGTATATATATGGTGGTGAGTATTTTTAAAGCATATTCGATTCAACTACTAGCTAACCTGTCATGTCTTCTGGCAATATTAACATTTACGTTAAAACAGCTGTATCATGAAGCCGCGGCTGTAGGCCTGTTGGAAACAGTACTGTTTCACGAAGATGGTGCGCAGTGCATCAGCGACGTGGTCGTAGATCTGCTCAGCTATGCCGTAGAGCAGCTCACCGCTTTACTAGCACTTATAAAGTAAGATAAACTATTTAGTACGAGTTTTATCGTTGGATACAACGGTGGTGTCAATTCGAGCGGTATATTTCCATAAAGAGTTTTGGAGGTTCACATACTTACCTACCCTCACTTCTTTCCTTTCGTCCTATCTTTAATACCTTTGAAATTAAATGATATCTCTGGTTTTATTAGTACTCTTTGGCTATGGTAATCGCTTACCAAAAAGCCTTTGTTATTTGACTAAATAATATCAAATATGATTAATATTTTAACGATGATAAGATTTTCGCTTTTAATCGTATCAATTAATATTTGCAGTTTATTATATTTGTTTCGGTGATTTTTGGCAGCAACGATTACCTGAAACCACAATCTGTTAAAGCGTTGGAGTCTGAGACAGCTATTGAGGAGCTGGAGAGACAGAAGCGCGACCTGCAATTCGATGTTAGCATGAGGTGCATCTCTATTGTGCGGTGAGTAGCACACGTAGCGGTCCGATCAAGTACTTTGAAGAAAGAAAATATGCGATAGATTCAATGGACTGCCCGCCTAAACGCTCAGACACTCGCGATTTACCATTGCAATCTAGGAGTCCCTGTACTGCCAGTGGAAGGGCATACACCAAGCTGGTCACCTGCTATCAGAACAACGCATAAAAATAATTAAGGAAGGTTGTTTTGTTTCGATCTTCTGTAGAGTGGAGAACATTGGTGTACCTAATTAAAATTGAATGGCTTGATTAATTAAATTGGATCAAAGATGTTAAGTTTTAACTCAAAATTCCAGAGCTGTATGTACGCCATTGTTGTTTATGGTGAAGGGTTGCCAATGGAAGTACTTTTCTAATACCTTTCTTTGTGAAACTTTTTTCTGTTTAATTAATCTAAAGAGAAAAGATGTTCCCATATCTAGTTACATAGCAGAACATATGGAAGTCGGTGGCGCGGGTGCTTCCATCTCGACTAATCTGTACAAGACTCATGACGTGCCGTCACTGCTCTCGCATCTGATACTGCAAGAGCCGTGGCAGAAGGTCGACAATAACGGAGATCTGCTGACGTTTAACTGTAAGGATTGTAACTTTGTTTTGCTTTTGATGTTTCTTATTGTTTGGGGACAAGGATTTTGGACAGTGCAAGCAAAAACGAAAAAAAATTTAGCCACTAGAGTCAAATATTGTATTTACTGGATAGTGATTGTGACAAAATTAGTAGGAACCAAAATACGGCAACGGCTTTTCTCTCGGCATTTTGGCGTCATAATTGAAAACATAATTATATGTCTTTCTAATTTGTGTAAAGGTATTCATATAGGTAATTATGCTAATGCTAGAATTTGGTGATCCAAATTTTGAATTCTTTTCATTTGATTAAGACGAGATAGCAAATTTTAACGTGCCCTGGTTGCCTGCCACTTTAAATTTTATATTTGTTTTGTAAATGCATAGGTTCGCAATGCGAAGTTCGTATCACCTTTAATAACTTCGTAATAGTTAGCTTTGTGATTCAGATGGTCGTTGGAGCAAGCCCACGGCTGAAGATCGCGTTCAGCTTCACCGCAGTGAAGCACAACTGTGGCTGTGTATGCGACAGCTCCTGTTGGAACCGCGCCTGTCTAGCTATTACACTATCGACGACTGCCGACGTAACGCATTCTGCAGGGTATGTTCAAAACAGCTAAACCGAACCTATATCTTATCGCGCTATAAATAAAAATTGCGACGCATAGTAGGCATACAATTTTCGTACTTGTATCAGCCCTGTTTTATTACAGGGCACGGGTCCTTTAGTATGAGAGTAAATTCTTAGGTTACCACTGTTGTACTGTTATGTCTGTCAATCTGAGCCAGTGCCCAGAATGACAGTCTTCAAGAAAATTCTGGAGAACTCATATATATATATTGTATCCGTATAGGTCAAGATGTTACCGTTGAATCTGTCCCAGTAGTGTCCATATAACTTCGAAGTCTAGATGTGCGTGTCATGAAATCAAACTTAAGATAATCCATATCTATTCTTTACCTGATATTCTAATGGGATGAGGGAAGAGTAGCAAATCCTTTTGGGATAATAAATGTCTAATATGAGATTTTCTTACGTATTCAAGCTGCAAGCCAAAATGACTGACTCGATGCTGGACCAGATACCTCCGCTCGGCGACCTGAAGATGTTCCTGTGTCGTTTGGCTGTAGGCGACTACTCGAGTCTGCACAACCGTACCAACGGCATCAAGAACCCAGGATGTACGCTTATAGAGTTGGTGCCACAGGTAATCAATTAATTATAATGGCAGCGACTTGACTGTGCATATTCATTAATGATGCTCTTGTGGGTTCCGCAACCAAACTGTGTCAAAAGGTGTCTGTCTGTCTACTGTTAGGTACTAAGTCAGTATAAATATTGTCTTCTGTTTACGCGAATGTTATTCATTGAAATTAAACTACTATATACGGATTTTATCGCGATGTTTATTTAACACTGTATCTAATAAATAATTTTAAAAACTGTTACACTACTTCTACTATTGAATTTTACTAATTTTATGCTAATAAAATTATTAAAACTATTAAAGGTATTGACTGTACATCAAAACTAACCATTGTTTCATTGTTAGTGAGACATAGGTTTTTATCTCACTCACAAAATGGTACCATTTTGTCATGTGCTCTCGAGTTGCATTTGAGTGGTGAGAGTATCTTCGCTTCGTGCTGAGCCAGTCTGTAAGTTGGTGTGTGAATCGTGTGTGTGTGTGTAGGGGAGCATTTTCCTTGTGTATTTTTGGTAACCCATACAGCTTTGGAGGTTTTACGCAAGCTAGTATTAATTTTTACCATCCGTCAAGTGCCAATTACCTCTACAAGATGTTTCTATAAAATAGATTGTGACTGCGGACTCTCATTCATTGGTCAAACCATGAGGAGCATAGGCACCCGCATAAAAGAAAACATAGCTGATGTAAAACATGAACGCTTGTTGAAGTCTGCTGTGTGTGAACATGTACAACAGGGGACCAACCACTACCTGAGATTTGACAAACCACAGATTCTCGCTAAAGAACACCGATTCCTACCAAGGATGCTTCGCGAGGCTATTGAAATCAAAAAACATGCTAATTTCAATAGAGAAGATGGTTGGAATGTACCACCAGCTTGGGATACAGTAGGTAATTCAAATAGTCAAACCCAAAAAGAAGCAAACCACAGCTAGACTTCATGATACTTGGAGCTCATTCTGCGTAAATAGACACACCAAAGTTTAAATTATGTTCGGGTACTTTGAAATAACTACACTGGAACATTGAGACAACTACCATCTTAGTCTCCCCGTGATCATGGCTGCTGAAAAGCAACCAAAACGTCGGGGAAAGTGTGAACCTAAATATAAATACCTTTAATAGTTTTAATAATTTTATTAGCATAAAAATGAGTAAAATTCAATAGTAGTATTAGTGTAACCTTAGAGTATACGTATACTCTAAGAGTGTAACAGTTTTCAAAATTATGTAATAGATACAGTGTTAAATAAAAAACGCGATAAAATCCGTATATAGTAGTTTAATTTCAATGAAGTCAGTATAAATCAGTCAGTCCAGTAAAAAGGTCTCTATTTTTTTAACTAACAGTTTTCACTGTAATTGGTCAGAGACGACAAAATAATCCAAACAGGCCAAATGTGCCTCGTTTTATGGCACAATATGCTTGCAAGGATCCTTGAACTTACCCGGAATATTTATTTATCAACTATTTAGATAATTTATGTATGTACATTCCAGATCAAAGATACTTACCTAAAGCAAGTCCATAAGCGTACAAAGTCTATCGCAAAGGCACATCTGGAGTTCTTCCATATGGACGGCTCCGATGAGTCCCGCGCCATGGCTAAGCGACTCTTAGACTCGTACACCAGCGACGCCGCGCTGGCACTCGACAGTGGAGGCGCTAAGTGTGCCAAATGCGGAGATAAGGCGAGCAAGAAGTGCTCCAGGTGTAAGAGCGAGTGGTATTGTGGGAGGTGAGTGACGGAGGACTTTCAGACATTGAAGTACCAGCTCCTGATACCCAATTACTAGTACGCATATACTCAGGACTATGTATGTGTTAGCGATGCGGTGTGCAGTACTCTGATGTAGAGGCAACATGAGAGAGTCGCGAGACTTGCGACTTTCGATCATTTCAAGTGCAAAAATTATGCTCATTACGTACCTCAGATAATAATTAATAGGTACTATACTAGTATTATGTCCATAAATACGGTAAGGGTCGAGCGTCCTACAAACGTATGATGCAAAGAGATATGCGTAAACAGCCAGTAGCTTTACATTGGAGTGCATCTCCTTTTAAAATCTCCATAGGCTGCTGTCGCAAATTTTCTCTTCACTCTGTCTTAGTGGAATGCAAACCTTTGGATACGCAATTGCAGTGCTTTCTTGGAAGTGGAATTTAAACTAATTGAATCCTCTAGTATAGTGAAGTAATAAATTTTATCATCAATGTGTTTTATCAAATGGCTACACTTTCATGCCATAGTCGCCTAGGTTAGGTACTTCTCTAACTACTAACGAAAATTCTTCCCGTTACAAATAATATGGCTTACTAATTCAAAACTTGTATTCCAGGGAGTGTCAGGTGCAACAGTGGCCTAAACACAAGGAATTATGCGACCAGTTTGTTAACATATGCATTTAGGTCGATCTTTTTATACAAACTAAGAAGCCCAAGTCCTGCGCTTCACCGATTAGAGCCACCACACGCGCATTTAAGGGGACTATTATGACTGCGCCGAGCGAAATATGTCAAAACAGGCGGTCACAGTTAAGTTGATAAAATCAACACTTTTTACCAGACTGCGTCAGAAGGAGGGTAATGTTTTTGTTTAATACAAATATAAAATATACATTTACCATAACAATGAATGTGTTTACAATTACTCCGTGTAAAAACTTAAAATAATTAGGTACCCAATGTTTTCGCAAACGTTAAGCTCGTGTTACGTGATTTTTAGATTATAACAGTAGAAATCTATCCTATTTTACAGCTTAAGCGAAACATAAATAGTTATATTACAATTTGTCCGTCCCAAATATTTAAGTTATTGGTTAACCATAAAGATACATATTTATCATAAAAGCACTTCAAATCCTCCATATAATTTTACTATGGCGGCCGCGCCCCGATTTGTATATCGAGCTGTCATTCAGTCCAACCTAGCGATGGGTCGTTGACGATTATTTCGTTAACGTTGAATTACTTTCGTCAACTAGTTAAATTTGTCAACTTATAACGTAAGCCGTTCATTAATTGAACGTTTTTTATTAACCTGATATTTTATTGTTTATTTATAAACAATTTGATTTAATGTATTAAAGAAAAACGTTTGATTGATGCATGTACTTAGATGAACTTCCCTTCATACTTTTTCTTCAGGCTAAGGACTAACTGAATTAGTCATTCTTTAAAAAAAATATATATTTCAATAAATTTAAAATTTATAAAACCCCCGACACAATATTCATTTGATACCCATATTGAACAATTTTAATTTGTGGAAATTTGTAAGTTTCTGGTGGCGGCCATCTTGAATTTGAAATTTATCATAGTGTATAGTATTCTACTCGTCTAGCTCTTTCATTTGATACCCATATTGAGGGAGTTGTGGAAAAATATATAATCCGCCATTTTGTGGTGGCGGCCATCTTGGACCGATTTTTATCAAACGTAGCTAAGAACACTCCCGACTAATTCACCTTTCAAACAAAATTAAAATCGGTTCATCCGTTCGGGAGCTACGATGCCACAGCAGACACACACACAGACACGTCAAACTTATAACACCCCGTCGTTTTTGCGTCGGGGGTTAAAAATAACTCTTGTCGAGTTCAAATTCGATCGTCGCTTGCAATGTATGATGTTATTTTCAACGTAAGTATCGAGTTAAATTCATTAATGTCGTTGAAGAATTCAACTAGTTGATTCATAAACAGTTAACGTTAATACGTTGACAGCAGATCAACGGTTGATTCAACTAGTTCGTTGATTCAACGCCCATCGCTAGTCCAACCGCGTCTTACGCTCGGCGCAGTCTTAACTACGAAAAGTGGCCTGGCCTTTCTGCCACTCAGGTCACTTACGTAGTTCTAATTCAAATAAACTTAATTCCAGTCAATCACGCACATTTTGACGTTAGTGGAAGGCTATTTTGTGGTATGATATGTTTAATGTGAAATATTTATTTTATTTTTAACTCTTAATAAATATGATTCTATTCTTTACGGTTGTTTTATTTGGCATGATGGCATTTCAAAACAAACAAGGCATGTATTTTTTTTGTGTTTTATTTTAAACTTATTTGTACACTAGATAATTAGCTCGAAGACTTGAGGTAGTCTTTGAGAACATCCAGCGCTGGCGTCTCCTCACCGAAGTCCTGGAACAATCAAAAGTTTGTGTTTATTGGAGGATTACTAAATCACATTCCTTAGCTTTGAATGTGTGAAACAAGCAACCAAGTTTTCGACAGTCTTTAAAGGAGATGTTACACTTTTGTATAGGACTCTGGCTATAACTTGTACATCCTTAGGAAACCTGGAAAATGAACCCCTAAATACATTTAATTACGAAATTCTTTATTAATTTCTAGTAATTTCGTTGCGCAAAATAATATATAAAATGTTTGACGTTTATCGTACGGACTATCTATGACAAGTTGGTAGATGACATTTGTACATAACCTAGAATTGTCAGAAGTATAAGAACTCTTGCTAGAATAATATTAACCAAAGAATTTATAATTCTTGTAGAAATGAAAGGAAAACGTATGAATTCAGGAAATTGTAATAAGAAACACCAATACAGCATTGGAATATTTATTATCAGTCAATATGACATTGACAGTTAATGTCAAACAAACAAAATGTTTAATTCCGGAGTGCACCCTGCAAAATCAGTATATTATATGTGTATGATTGTTTAAATGAATAAATGATACTCTAAAACATATTTATTATTGACATAATATATATTTATATATTATATACATTAATTATATAGTACTTTTGTACAGTTTTCGATCTGATTTATGAACGCATACAAAATTATATGATCAAGAACCACCGCCATATTAAATATAATGGCAATAATATAAAAACTATTATTTTTATGCGCAAACGTAATTCGTTTTATTTTAATTACTTAAATTCAGGAAATAATTTTTTTCCCGATTCCTGGTGTTTTTTGGCTGATAGTACATTTCATAGCAGAAAATGAAACATCTCCTTTAAAATATTAATCCATGTGAGTCATGGCAATCATAAACTTTAATTATCTACTTCTATGGTGAATTAAAAAAAGAGAGAAACTTACATTAAAAAGATTCTTTTATATTTTTAAACAGAATGGGTATAGGGTAAAAAGTCTTCTCGCTAGCCTTTACTATTCCCAAGTCACTTGGGGTTCGGCTTTTCTAGTCTAACCGGATTTGACGGCATATCAGTTTTTACACGGAGCGGCTGCCACCTAAAGGCTAGACCAGTGTCAGGATATTATAGGGCACTGAATTCCCAATAACGACTGCCGTAGATGTTCATGGCAGCCGGGACCGACGGTTTAACGTGCTCTCCGAGGCACAGAGCAGGCAATATTTGTCAATCAATATGCACATAATTTCGAAAAGTCATAACTTCCGAAAGTGCTTGGTATAGGGTAAAAAGTGTAAACCTAAAATTATTTTAAGCAGTACTTTTGATGTGTGATAATTTAATGGCCTGCCCATAGGCATAGTCCAAATACAATAAGTTCAAGATAACGTATGGAATATCCTAAATCCGCGCCAATAGCTGGATTAATCAAGGATACTCTCCGGAGAGCGTATTACAATGGCACGTTTAGGTATTAGAACACTAAACAAGAGTGGTGAAATGTGGCTTATAATAATTGGTTTGTATGAGTGATAGGAAAGTTGCTAGTGCATATTCGCACGGCACCATAGGGTCACTCGTTTTGATATTGCGCCGTTATTTCGTCACTACCAACAACATATACTGGTAGTGTTCGTGCTGAGCGCAAACATAACTTAAATATAATATACTCCATCTTACCTTGATGACGACGCATGAGCAGCCGACAATCTTCCTGGCCTTGCCGTCTTTGTCGATTTTGCAGAGACCCGCCCATTCACCAAGCTTCTTGTTGTTGTCCACCTGAATACAATACAAATGCACTTTAGTACCACAAATTCAAAATGTTAAGTATCCTTCCAGATATATTGTTTAAAAATGAATGTAGCCCTAGTAGAAATTTCTCCTGAGGCAGGGAGCAGACAATATAATAAATACCATATTAGGTTTGTTTTCTTACGGAGTTATAATTTCGTGGCGATATCATGGGGTGGGACTTACAATGTGTATATATCACTAGATTACATGTGAAACTGATAGCAATGTACCATGCCAATTATAATATGATCATTGTTTAAATAATATATTCTTGAGAACTGTATCATGTAAACAATAGTCATAAATTATGGCATGCCATATTAACTTAAGTTTTTAGTACACATTAAAATTGATACATAACTTGAGGTGAGGAATAGGTATAATAATGTCCGGTTGCTAGGAAAGTTGACTCGTCAGGGTGAGAGCCACCATAGGGGCACACGGTTTTACTGTGCGCTCGTAATGTGCGGGACCGGCATTAATGGCCGGGACCGCTCGTGCAGAGCGCATATATATATGAATACCATACCAAAACATTAAATTATCTTGCAAAACAGTTTTAATCTTTTTTATACCTAGCTAAAGTGAAATACATTATAAATAAAAATCAATGCCACTTTTCGTTGTAATTAAACTCCTCCTAAACGGCCGGACCGATTTGAATGAATTTTTTTGTGTGTTCAAGTGGATTCGAGGATGGTTTAGATATTGTTTTTTTTTTTCTCCTTTCAGGACAACGTCTGTCGGGACAGCTAGTATATTATAAATATCACACATACAAATCAGATACCAAATAATAGACCTTTTTATGTGCAAAGCTATTATTTAAAATTGGTAACCAACAAGTGTATAAAGTCAGTAAAGTAAATCAATACAATGTTAGTCAGATTTTAAATTGCTGTAATATTTAATGAAATAATAATCATTCTCAATTTTAAATAGCAGTGATGTTAAAAGATACACGATTTCATAACAACTCATAAATATACAATTAGAAATTTTAACCCTTTTCTTCGCAACGTGAAGTATACTCGACATTCGAAATAAAAAAATATTTTGTAAAAAGTACTATGTTTATTGGTGTGATTTTTAACTTACCTCAGAGCAAAAACGAAACGCTACAATAAAAAAAATAGAAGTGACAGATTATGGAATAATTTTGACACTTAGCGGCAAAATGGCGCCGGGTAAAGGAGCAACTCGTGGACGTGTGGTAAATATTTTAAGTTTTATATGTTTTTCTTAATGTTTGCACAAATAACTGATACTTATTATTATCCTATATACTTATTCTTTGTTTTATGGTACATAATTGACACTGAACTGCTTTTACTAACAAGTTATAACGATGAAGTTGTCAGTGTTAAGTATTCTTAACATTGCCCAATTCTGAACAAAGTACTAATTGGTAACTATGTTAAGTATATTTAACATTGCCAGACATACGGAGTATTGTGTTTCTGTGTGCACACAATGTGATTTTCTAAATAAATTGTATTTTTTTTAAGCTTCATCATTTAGATAAGTTTGTATTATCGGGCTTTCAATTTTAACATGCTAAGTTGCATATAATTTTTGTTTTAAAAGCACGTGTTAACATATTTGCATTATTATGCTTTTGGTGTTGGAATGGTTTTTGCAAGCTTCTTTACTTTGCTTTTCTTAGATAAAACCACAATGGGAGCTGACTAGGCGTATCATGGCGCTAATACCACCAGCGCACGCTCCTTCTGGGAGTAGTGATAATACAGAAGATGAAGAGCTAATTACGGAACCTCAAACTATACGTGCGCAAAACGAAGACTCTGATATCAGTTCAGAGCCAAGGTCAGTTGATTCCTCTTTAGAGAGATTGAATATTCTGGACGATGACAACCATAACAATGATATACCTGATATACCTGATTCACCTATACTGCCCTATGAAGAAGACACAGTTCCCTTGACGCCCATAATTCATTAGACGTTTCCATCAGCTATCAGCACAGAACTGCCGATGCTTAATTCACCGTTTCTATCGACCCTGGAACAAAATACCCGTTCCAAGCGTAAAGTTGTCCATCAAACCGTAGTCTCAACAAAACGAGTTAAGAAATATGTTAGAAAATCGCTAGATTTTAAATGGAAGCTCGGCAAATTCCACCATACGGCTACTATAGAAGAGTTTCAATTCATGACGCCAGCAGGCGCAAAATGCCTTCTTGATTACTTTTTTACTTTTTTTCCCGAAGATATTATTGATCTCATAATAGAACAAACAAATTTATATTCCGTTCAGTGTGGCCTTTCCAAATGCATAAACGTGAGCAAAGAAAATATCTGTGATTTTTTAGCTATAACAATTTTGATGGGGGTAGTTCAAATGCCGTCGTACAGAGACTATTGGAGTTCAGCCCTTAGATATCCTCCCATAGCGAATGTTATGTCTCTCAAAAAATATGAGCAAATAAGAAAAATATCTTCATTTTGCTGATAACAACGAGAACAACGATGATCGGTATTTTAAGATCCGGCCACTGTTAAATAAAATACGCCACAACTGTTTAACGCTCGAAGAGGAAAGACGCTATAGCATAGATGAAATGATGGTCCCTTATAAGGGTACACGTGCTGGAAGCCGTCGACAATATTTACCAAAAAAGCCAAAGAAATGGGGCTTTATGATATTTGTTAGAGCTGGAGTTTCCGGATTGGTGTACGATTTTCTACCATATGCAGGTGATGATACGTTCAGAGGCATATCATTCATTGATTATGAAAATAGTCTGGGTTTAGGCGCTAAAGTGGTCCTAGCTCTTTCGAAGACTATTAATACAAGGCCTTCTATTTTGTGCTTCCGACAACTTTTTTACTTCACTCGAGTTGATTCATTTTTTGCGAAATGAATATGGATTATTTGCCTTAGGTACGATTAAAGCCAATAGACTAAGAGGATGTGCAGAGAAGTTGCCTACCGACAAGCAACTGTCAAAAAAAGGAAGAGGCGCAAGCAAACAAGTTATTTCCAATTCTAATAAAATAACCGTTGTCAAATGGCATGACAATAAGGCTGTTACTTTGGCCAGTACTTTTGTGGACTCTTACCCCATAGAAAAAATTAAACGATATTCTAAAGAATCGAAATCTAGAGTAGAAATTGACTGTCCCCAAATAATCAAACAATACAACATGCACATGGGGGGAGTCGACTTAGCAGACATGTTGATTGCAATATATCGCAGTACATTTAAAACTAAAATGTGGTACATGGCAATTTTTTCCCAAGTTTTAGATATATGTGTTAATAATGCTTGGCTATTGTACAAGAGAGACCAAAAGATTATTTACTTATCAAATAATACATGCATGCCATTAAAGTCATTCCATATAAATATTTATACTAAATTATTAAAGAGAGACAGAGCACCTAAAGCCAATATTGACATAGTCAATAGACCACCATCGGCAATAATAAGAACGCCAGCAGCACCCCGACCGCCTGATGCTGTGAGGTATGATAACATAGGCCATTTACCAGTATTTGTATCTTATGGTAGGTGCAAATACTGTAAAACAGGGCACACAAATATAAATTGTAGTAAATGCTCAATAAGGCTGTGTCTAGTTAGTAAGAGGAACTGTTTCTATAACTACCTTGTTTCTAAAAAAACGTTTTTATTTCCGTATTATTTGGTTTTATTTGAAAAGTAGTTTATACATTAAAGGACACTGTTGAATATTCTCAACGTCTGTTTGTATGTATAGATTCTTGAATGTTTCATAATGTTGAGTATACTTGACATATATTTTCTCAAAAACTGAGAAGAACAGATTATTTTTATTATTTTTTTGGGTGTAGTTGAGGCATATTCTATGTATATTTAACAAAAAAGAATATTTTTTTTAACAATAGGTAGTTTGGTTGTTAAAGGGTTAATACTTTAACTAATTTATTTATTATTCAGCAACTTATATCTCTGACCACAATTAGTTTTAAACTTGTGTTTTATTTTTCTTAATATAACTAGCATGTAAGGCTCTAAATTATAAATAATTTTAATAAAATGTATTGATACTTTAATACTGAGTAGTCTTCAATTATTATTAAACACACAAAATTTAATCTACATTAGTGATAAAACCCAACTGTTGCCTTACCTTTACAAGTGGAATCTGGTGTTCATTGCAGAGAGCCTGGACGAGCTTCTTGTATGCAGCTTCATCACAGTTCTCAGCCAGCACGCATAGGACGGCTTGCCTCCTGATTGTCACAAAGTTTAAAAGTTACAGTTATTTGTTTAATTAGCAGCTGTTAAACATTGCACATGATCACATTAGATAAGCTCTCACTGCACTTTGGTTATACCCAACCAACCTGTACTGAGATTCTGTAATATCTTAATACAGAAACTAATAAGTAAATGAAATACACTTTTTTTGCAATATTATGATTTCACAAGTATCAAACTGCTAATTAAAGATGGCATGTAAAAGGATAAACATAGCAACCTAAGATTGTCTGGTACCTCAGGCAAGTAATGATTACCAAATTAAATTGAATATTAACATTAAATTGCTTTCACATTTTTCTATGGCAGATGGGGCCTGGAGTATAAGAATCTTTATTTGCAAGAAACATGGTAACAAGTTGCTGTAAAATAATAGCATTCACATTTTTTATAGCTAGAGATTAATAATCTTTATATGCAAGAAACATGGTTACATGTTGTGAAATAAGTAAAGTCTTTGTTTATAACACAATTAAATAACAATATCTTATAGACATTTTATTGGATGTGGCACATATGGGAGGCCACAATGTTGAGGTTACAGCAGTGTGGTACTATGAATGTGCGTTTATATTGGCATTAGAGTGTATCACACACAGCAGAGCACTGCACAAGATATTTCCACTCAGCATGAGACTAGAACAGCCACACATTGAGTGAATATTGTTTATAGTTCCAATGCCAAAAAATATCAACAGACCAATATATCAATTAATATTATAAATAGAGGATGAAACTACCATGTGCCTTCCACAAAATGAACTTCACACTCCGAACTTGTACTGTCAGTGACATCAGACATGCTTGGAATGTCTAATAACTGTCTAATAAGTATGGTTATGTTGTTGAACTTGTTTTGCATAGTTATATGCTGAAAGTTAAACTACAGTGTTGGTAGGTTCATTCATAAAAGAAGACAAGATAATGCCTGTCTACTACTAATGGCACAAAACATGATTTGATGATGATTGTAGTCATGTTGCATGTAAATAAATAAGCTTTAGGAATTTTAATTGCATTTACTGCAGCTTACAAGCTAGCCAAAGTACAGATGTAGAAATATTCAATATCAGATTATTGACATTAGTTTACTTTGTACTGCATCTGTTTATAACATTTACAATGGAAATTTGGTAGAGTTTTGACTAAATTAATAGTTGAGACTGACCCAGGCGTGGTGCACAACTGTGTATTCACACAATACTAACTTGTCGAGGGCCTTAGCGGCCTCATGGAGTCCATGGACCAGTCCACCGTGGATAAGGGCGGTCTTCAGCACCTCTTGCAGGGCTGTGTTTACATCCATCGCACCTCCGCTAAGCACGGGGTTCGGAGCGACCTCGCTACAAGAAAAACGCAGGTTAAGTACCACAAGTTACGTTAGGTATAGCAAAAGTTTAGTCACCTGATGAAACGAATTTACGTATGGAACTTATTTATCCAAATATTCAGATGGATAGAACACTTGATTGTATAACTTGGACAAATAGACATGAAATTAATATATACAGCAAGTTGTAAAAGTTGTTTTCGAGGTTATGTTGACAACATGTTTACAACTTGTAATTTGACTTAGAAGGAAAATTTAACTTACAAATTTAAAGAGTAACTAAGATTATAAATAAATTGAGCTTCAGAAGGCAACGTAAAGTGAAAATCTGATAAAATAGTAAATACTTACACATCTACATCAGCCATGGTTTTTTGTGATTTGACGACCTGAAATACCAAATACAACAGGTTGAGCAATGCTTCGACATATTTGAAATACAGCTATAGTCATTATTTGGATAAAGATCACGAAAATATTTCAAGATTCAGAGAAAACCACCACAGAACGTTTGACAATTTACCTTGCGTACCGGAAAAAGACTAGAGCTGTCAAACTCATTTTTTACTATGATAATAACAACACTTAACCACTTCTCTATACACCTTATAATCGACTAAATTGCGATTCGATTGTTACTATGCTATAACAATAATCAAAATTATTACATAGCTATATTTTCTAATTTAAGCCTACGTGAAATATGGAACGGAATTATCGATTTTTGCTTATAGGTAGATTATAAACCATAATGTGATATCAGCTTTTAGCCCTAGGAAATTGGAAGTTGTGCGGGATTCATCTTTAGAACCAAGGCTGCGAAGCTGCGGATAAACGCTAGGCACTAACATAATTATAATATACACACGTTACAATTTTATTCTAAACACATTAGTTGTAAAATTGTTAGTGCACAAGCAAGTAACAAAATCAATCTATGATACAAAAACCGTGGGAAGTTTAAAACAAAAGAGTGTCAGCAATAGTGTCATTTGGATTTTGTATAATTTTATTTTTGTAAATTTTGTTTAGAAAATGTATTTGTGCAGTGAAATCGTTGTGTTTTAATGGCATATTAAATATAACTGTGTATTTAGTTGTAAAGAAGTTTTTATATTACTTTATTGAAGATGTGCTATCAATTAAGTTACGTATCATTGTTATTGCAATGATGAATCGAAGTCCTGATATAATGTTTATGGCAGAATATATAAAAAATGTGCTATATTTTGCAACAGTAAGACAGGGAAAAACTCTTAAAAATACTGTTGACACACATTATTTCAATATAGATAATGAATTAGTTTATGAAAATTATTATTCAGATTTCGGCCCTTTAAATCTTGGTTGCATTTATAAATATTGTAGAATATTAAATGAAAAAATAGATCTATATTTAAATAAGCAAACTATCGTACATTACACATCAATCGAACCCAAGAAGAAGGCAAACTCCGCATTTCTGCTAGGATGTTACGGTGTCCTATATTTGAGTTTGACTCCAAGAGACGCTTTGAAGCCCTTGTTGGTTCATGGTCAAAACTTCAGGTAAATTGTGTGACTCAGAATTAATTAACTGTAATACGTTAAAAACCTAATTAACATGCTATAAGTATTATAGTGTATGACTACACTGTTTGTTCCTTAGACCATTTCAAGATGCGACGCAAGGTGATTCGGCTTATACTATTTCAATAATGGATTGTCTACAAGCTATAAAGAAAGCTCGAGAGTTGGGATTCTTTAATTTTCAAGATTTTAATTATGAAGAATATGAAAGACTAGATAAAATACAAGGCGGAGATTTGAATTGGATTGTTCCTGGTATGAAGTATTTATCAATACTAAGGCCTTCAATATATTGTCAGTACTATATGTATATAAAACTTAATGCAGTTGCAAGCTATAGATATATTAAAATGTGTTTATATGTAACCTGCAGACAAAATACTAGTTTCTGTTAGGACGCTGACAATAGCCAAATGACCTTGAGCATTTGCATATTAAACCGCGCCCACAATCATTTGGCCAGCGTAGCACCGCAAATTATTACGTAAATTGTTGTGAACTATTAGGACTATGCATTTAAGAAGTTGATGCAATTTGTCTAACAGATGGCGATACTTTCAAAATAAGTTTGATTTAATTTTTGTTGGAATGAAAAAGTAATTTTAAATAATATTTTATGGATATTATTATACTGGATGTGAGCAGAGCACTTCCAAAAACGAGAGCTGGTAGAAACTGTAACTTTAAAACTAAAACGTCATAATTTTCTTTTCTACCATTTTCGTACCCTGTCATACTTGGACAACCAAATAAAATGATTAACACAAAGGAGATACATGAATTTAAATTAATGTATCGGCGTACCACGCGGCGCGCAGCGATGCATCCTAGCTGTCGTGTTTAGGTACACACAGCGACACATCAACCTAGACTGTTTGGACTTAACTATTAGAAGTTGAACGCTGCGAATCGTGCGAGAGAGTGCGTTATATTTTTGTTACGCTTTATCCTTACCATACATCACATCGACACCACTATGCACTGTCCCTCTCCGACAATTCTCTATTTTGTATGTAGCGTAATTATGCGTATATAGGGTGTCTAACTTGATGTGTAGCCATGATGTGTAATCTTGTATTCTTTGCCGCGCGCACACAACTCCCATTGAACATATTTTTTTTTTGGCTTGGTATACGCTCCGCTTATGTTATATAACCATAAGTTCTGGTAAAAGAAACTAGTACTCAAATAAACAATATAAATAAAACACTTAACTTTTATTATTAATTATTATTTAGAAGTACAGAACATTATGAGCGATGGCGGATTTACCAGCGAGCTCAGTAAACTGGAGCCTAGGGCGGCAGATTTTAAGAAGCGGCATATTTGGCCCTAATATTGTTTTTTGTTTCACAGAAATAAAAAAACAATATTATATACACGGCGAAAACGAATCTTAAAATTCAACAAAAATTACAATATTTTAGTAAAAGTGTTTGGCAACAATACGCTAAGAAGAAGAAGAAGTACTATGTATATGTACTCTAACGTCTGTATATGAAAAATTACTATAGGTACGCTTTGTGAAATATACTATTGCGATTATGAATTTTTTAAATACTCCATTAGCGTTTAAACATTACAATTTAAATTTAGTAATTTTAACCATCTTTTTAATTAATTATTACTATAATTTTACTCCGAGTACCTAAATATTATTAGGTCCACTCACACTATTCAATTAACGTATAATATGTTTCATCACATAAATATTTTTTTGGACTACGTATTTGTGTAGTCGTATTTGAATTGGGGCGCGGGAACAAATGACATGACCGTTCGCTAAGTGTGTCTGGCCGAATTGACAGCACAAGCACGGCGTTACTTTAAGATCAAAAGAAAAGTCACCTTGGATCTAGGAATTAGAACTAAGCATTGTTCTTAGCCTGGGATAATTCCGTCTTGCAATTTGTAATACGTTAATACTTCGCGGGCACACTTTTCTGGTTGAGTGGTATAATGTTTCAGTGTTTCGTGGATTGTATGAATAATTTCATAACGTAACATCAGAGAATGATGAACTTTTAGCCTGATGAACCAGATAATATGCCAAAAATCCGAACAACTTTTGCTGTACTACCGTAAGAGGAGAGACATAAGAAACAAAATCTTTTAAAAATTGTTTATGTGCTCTGCCAGCACCTATTCACAGGGTACTTTTTGTCTCAGCTAATCATTTATCTTCCATTATCACAATTGCCCACTTCAACTCTGTCTCAAGATTAGCATAGTTAGCCTCGATTTCATCCAATTGAAATTTACCAGGGTACGTTGAGTTTCCTGGCTTCATCAATTTTTGGTAACGCGATTTCTCGGTGGATTTTGTCAGAAAAGTCGCTTATGTTTTCTTATTCATTGCAGATAAAGGATTTAGCAGTTGTATATTCGTAGATGTTAACATGTGGTCTAAATCACCTTTACTCTTGGAAAAGGTTTCGCCATTTAAACTTATGAGCTTGTAGCCTGATGCCAGATGATATGCTAGATGTGCAAACAACTTTTATTGTATTAATGCACACGGAGAGAAAGAAAAAGGGTTAAAATTAAGCTCGGGTTGTGAGTGTATGAACTAAATTATATATTTAGCCTACTTTAAATTTAACAATTTGCTAGAATATATATTTTTGACTTATTAAACGTCCTAAATAATACACATACCATGTACAATCGGCACACACAAATGTCTGACCACCTTAAAGGCGATTTTAGTGAGCAAGCGTTTATCTTATATTCCGCACCACACCACAGCACTCAAGGCCGGATTTTCTTGGGTTTTAGGGTGAGCCCTAAAACCTAAGAAAATACTTTAGCTATCTTAGCTATCTTCACAAAAAATTTCGTAATATCAGATTAGCTGTATAAACTTAATGCTCTCGGATCGGCTTATCAGTAATATGTCGTTATCTATATTATAATCAGTGCATATATATCAAATGATCTAATTTTACAACATGCAGATTTCTTAAATTAACTGATAATTAATTAATATTGTCTTCTGTTTACGCGAATGTTATTCATTGAAATTAAACTACTATATACGGATTTTATCGCGTTGTTTATTTATCACTGTATAACAAAATTTTGAAAATATTACACTACTACTACTATTGATTTTATTTTACTAATTTATAAGCTAATAAAATTATTTAAACTATTAAATCTATTTATTTTTGGTTTACACTTTCCCCGACGTTTCGGTTGCTTTTCAGCAGCCATGGTCACGGGGAGACTAAGATGGTAGTTGTCTCAATGTTCCAGTGTAGTTATTTCAAAGTACCCGAACATAATTTAATCATGGGTGTTTCTATTTACGCAGAATGAGCTCAAAGTATCATGAAGTCTAGCTGTGGTTTGTTTCTTCTTGGGTTTGACTATTTGAAGTACTGGATCCCAAGCTGGTGGTACATTCCAACCATCTTCTCTATTGAAATTGGGATGTTTTTTGATTTCAATAGCCTCGCGAAGCATCCTTGGCAGGAATCGGTGTTCTTTAGCGAGAATCTGTGGTTTGTCAAATCTCAGGTAGTGGTTGGTCCCCTGTTGTACATGTTCACACACAGCAGACTTCAACGAGCGTTTGTGTTTTACGTCAGCTATGTGTTCTTTTATGCGGGTGCCTATGCTTCTCTTGGTTTGACCAATGTATGAGAGTCCGCAGTCACAATCTATTTTATAGACCCCTGCATCTTGTATAGGTAATTGGCACTTGACGGATGGTAAAAATTGACTTATCTTCGTTGGCGGCTTACATGCATACCTGTACAAGACTGTATTGAAATAACTAAACGGAAGCTAATAGAGTACAATATGCCTGAGGAATATGCAGAACTACTTAAACATTGCTTAACAACTGGCTATCTGTTGTGGGACAATAAATTCTACATACAAGTCGATGGTGTGGCAATGGGCTCCCCAGTATCGCCTGTTGTTGCCGACATATATATGGAGGACTTCGAGTCTCGAGCTTTACAGACTGCCCCCATCACACCCAGGATTTATAAGAGGTTTGTAGATGATACTTTTACAATATTACCAACAGATAGTGTTAGTGTATTCCTAGAACATCTTAATTCCATTAATAACAACATCCAATTTACTATGGAATTAGAGGCAAATAATTCATTAGCATTCTTAGATGTACTTGTCATCAGGAATCCTGATCATACTTTAAGCCACACTGTGTATAGGAAAAAGACTCATACAAATAGGTACTTCAACGGTGAATCTCACCACCATCCTAAACAGTTAGCTACCGTGGGAATGTCTTTGTTTCAGAGAGCCCACGGGATCTGTGACAAGAAACACCTGGACGCCGAGCTTCAACATGTCAAGCAAGTACTGCAAGACAACAAGCTCTAACAGCCGCGCCACTGTCACAGATCCCGACAAAAGCCAGCCACAGTCGAGCGCCAGCCTGCTATACTGCCTTATGCAAGGGGTGTCACTGACAAGATTGGCTACATCTTGAAGCGAGCTTCAATCAACACATACTTCAAGCCGCCAACGAAGATAAGTCAATTTTTACCATCCGTCAAGTGCCAATTACCTTTACAAGATGCAGGGGTCTATAAAATAGATTGTGACTGCGGACTCTCATACATTGGTCAAACCAAGAGAAGCATAGGCACCCGCATAAAAGAACACATAGCTGACGTAAAACACAAACGCTCGTTGAAGTCTGCTGTGTGTGAACATGTACAACAGGGGACCAACCACTACCTGAGATTTGACAAACCACAGATTCTCGCTAAAGAACACCGATTCCTACCAAGGATGCTTCGCGAGGCTATTGAAATCAAAAAACATCCCAATTTCAATAGAGAAGATGGTTGGAATGTACCACCAGCTTGGGATCCAGTACTTCAAATAGTCAAACCCAAGAAGAAACAAACCACAGCTAGACTTCATGATACTTTGAGCTCATTCTGCGTAAATAGAAACACCCATGATTAAATTATGTTCGGGTACTTTGAAATAACTACACTGGAACATTGAGACAACTACCATCTTAGTCTCCCCGTGACCATGGCTGCTGAAAAGCAACCGAAACGTCGGGGAAAGTGTAAACCAAAAATAAATAGATTTAATAGTTTAAATAATTTTATTAGCTTATAAATAAGTAAAATAAAATCAATAGTAGTAGTAGTGTAATATTTTCAAAATTTTGTAATACAGTGATAAATAAACAACGCGATAAAATCCGTATATAGTAGTTTAATTTCAATGATAATTAATTATTATAAAAAATAATTAATTATAATAACCGTTATATTAGGTACATCTATGAAAAGGTTTCTTTTAGAAATTCGTGCAATGTTTTCAATAGAACTGCATATTAATGTGAGCAATCTACAGTTTATGCTATAAAGCATTACATAATAATATCTATGGATACTATTATGTAATGCTTTATATTATTCCACTTTCCATTCACCCAGGTGATATCACCTGGGTGATCAAATTCCACACTTTTGTGTCCTAAAATCACCTACCAACCAATCACCTGGGTGATCAAATACCACATGATTTCAATTTATTTATTATGTTTCATCAAATCACCCTGGGTGATCAAATTCCACATGATTTCAATTTATTTATGACGTTTCTTCAAATCACCTGGGTAATCAAATTCCATATGAATAAAATTTGTCTATTATATTTCCTTAAATCACCTGATTTATAGTATATTATTTCAATTGAACATTTTTAGATAAAATGCATATAATTTTTGTTTTCGACATTCGGTTAAGATATATATTATACTATAAATCAGGTGATTTAAGGAAACATAATAAACAAATTTTAATTATGTGGAATTTGACCTAAGTGGAATAATCCATACTTACACGATATAGCTCCGTGACATATAGTATGCTGCAAGTATTTATACGACTTCAACCGGTATTACGTTGATGACGAGAGTGAGTTTGAGTTGAGACCTCTTTAAAGAAAGTCTCAGATTGGGGCAGACTTAATTTGGTCCGATTTAACCCCACAAAGACACAAGTCTGCGCGTTCACCGCTAAAAATCTTCCATTGGTCGTATCTCCTCGTTTTGAGCACATCACCACAACTGCCTCAGTTAATCAGACTTTTCATCAGAAATTACAGATATCTTTGATGAAAAGTCTGTTTACGACCTTAGTTTACCATTACTTTTTATCGATATTTTTTTTCACAAACATGTTTTGAAGACTACTGTATGGTCGGAAAAAACCTTCAAGAAAAGTATTAATATACCACTGGTACCCTAAACATAATAGATAGAGCTAAAATTTTGTTAACGATATAACGTTTTGCCTGTTGTCAGCGCCTTAACGGACACATTATGCACGCCGAACTCCACATAATGAGGCGTTAGGCTTGAAAGTGTTACAGATGTAATAGGTTTTAGGCATCGGAACTAAATGGTTCACCAGCGCCCTACTGTTCTCACACTATTTATATATATTTGTCCTATTGTGTGCATGTTAGTCATTATCCTTCTTCTAAAAGAGTGGCATTTAAACTGATCAGAGTTATCAAAATAAACACCCGCTTTAAAATTATAATGGAATTTGACCTAAATTGTTTTTTTTACTCATTTTAGGTAAATTTCTAGCATTTATTGGACCAGTTGATTACAGCGTATCTTTGTATCATCCACCGGAAATGTATATTGATTACTTTTTAGAAAACGATGTGAAAGTAGTGATACGTTTAAATAAAAGAATGTACGATGGAAACGTGTAAGTATATTTATACGGTCTTATTCATAAAAAAATACAAGAGGCTTATAACGCTGAGGCTTATAAATACATAACGTCTTCAGAAAATTTCTAAAGCTATGATTTAATAACAAATATTATTAATAAAAACGTTATTTAAACCCCTAGTACAGGGCCCTACTTTAAAGCCTTTTGTAAACTTATTGCACCTAATATTCGGGATGGCTAACGTTATGTATTTTAGAACATAATTGTTTTTCCAGGTTCAATAACGTCGGAATATGTCACTATGATTTATTTTTTCAAGACGGTTCGTGTCCACCTCGGCACATTCTGTTTAAATTTCTACAAATTAGTGAAGAAACGGACTGCGCAATAGCTGTACATTGCAAGGTTACGAATTTACTCTTTGGATTGCCGTTATTGATTTACAAATAGATTTTCGGTTTCTGACTTAGAAATTGTTCAGGCAGGTTTAGGCCGCACGGGTTCGTTGATCGGTTCTTATTTGATCAAACATTATAAAATGACATCTCATGAAGCAATTGGCTGGATGAGAATTTGCAGACCTGGGTCTGTTATTGGACATCAACAGGTAGGAACATCGACGTAGTTCATAATATTAGATATGTTCTTAAATCCACAAGCCGATTTACTTTTATAAATTAATAACAATCTATTAACATCAGGGTTGGCTGGAGCAATTAGAGCCATGGCTAATGAAACAAGGAAATATTTATAGGTAAACAACAACGCAAGTATTTGTAGCTTATACAAAAATATACATATAGATATACTTATAGAAATGCTAGTTAATGCAAACTGAAATTAATAAAGCTTGTGACAGGAAACACACATGTCAGGACTCTGAGGAATTGCCTTACCACGAGTTCGGTATTTACTCCATCGCTGAGAAAACTACAAAACAAGAGAGTGTGATTTTCATGAAACCTCCATCGCCGCCACCTCCGCTACAGAAGCAGAGTGCTCGGATGATACCTACAAGACCGCAGAACTTACGGATCAAAGACGGTTATTATCAAATTTCATTCATAATTTGTATTCAAACAGTGTTATTTTTAAAAAGCAGGTATTATTTCGTATGTGTTTTCCTCAATGTCGTTATTCAGTAAATCAAATCAAATCTTTATGACTGCTAGTAATTGCTGTCTGTTTAAAGTAACACTGTTTGTTATCCTAGCTTTTCTTACAGTGACGTTATCTGCAACGCATCGTCAACTCAAAGCGATAACTAAACAGTGTTATTTTGAGCATGGGTTGATATTAGGATCATTCAGTTTTAAATGTCTCATTTTACATCTAGATAAAACGGTTAATGAAGACGTAGAAGAACAAAGAGAAGTGTATTTAACATCATGTGATTTGACAGTTGAGCCCACCGGACCATTGAAACAATTAAAGGGCTGTGTCTTAAAAAGTACTAATGACGAGGAAACTGATTTATTTACGACAACAAAGAAAAAAACTGCTCTCTGGAAAAAATATTTGTGTTGTCGGTCATGTTTCAAAACATTAAACGATGCTTTGTTTATGTTGGCGGTGCGTTGTGCAAGCGTTACTCCAGAAAAATGTAATTCGTATACGTTATGCAGATTATTAGACTTGGTTTGTAACCAATATATTACCACTTTATTTGTTACCGGCTTAAATTGTATTGTAATGTATATATTTTCTGTCGAGTTAGATTTTAATAAGGCGGCCGAGAAGGAGCGCGACTGGCGTATGAAATTTAGCAGTTTGAGGCATAATCAAAAATCTCCATGTAGAGGGTAAGCCAACTTTGTGAATTTATACGATTCATTAATGCATATTTTGTTTTTACTTACATTGTTATTTGATTAACAGAGATCATTATGATGTAAGCAATACTAATAATGCGCAATGTAGTAGCGCGGCTGGAGAACCTAAAGTTGGACGACCGACTTCACGAAATACTACAGCGCGTTCAGTAGTCTTATCGCAAAGAGAATATGCAAAATCTACTGTTAGTACCTTGTAAAAACTTATGAAATACTATTTGTAATTTATTTCTACTACATTATTATAATATTTTGATTTTGTGACTATAAGGCACCATCAGATTCTACGTGTATCCGTGGAAATATTCCGGTCACAACGTTTCGTACAACTCAAGTTCCTATAGCTAAAAGTGTTAACGAAGCTAAAGTAAGTATAGCAAATTATTAATTACTAGATTTTTTAATGAATTTCTATCCAGCGGGTACAGCAGGTACTTTTTTCTGAATTAAAGGTGTATGCGAAATTTCATGATCGGCCGAGTTGTTAAAGCGTGAAAGCGTGTTAATATTAGCACATTCATATCCGAATTAGTAGATTCGCATTAGTATCTGTAAAATAACACATCGTGGTCACATACATCAGGGTTATATTAATTACAATTCAATTTCTATTACAGAACATTTTGATGCGCGGCATATATGCCACTGAAAAAGAAAAACATCTGTCATCGAGCATTACCGTAACTCCTCAAACACGCGCGATGAGCTATTTAAGCACTCCTACTGCTAATAATACTCGTCTTTCACCTCAATTGTACAATGCAAGTACGTTATTTATTTATAATGTGTGATTAATTTATTGCCGATCCTTATGATGTCTGTGTAATTTATTCTATTTATTTCGATAGCGCCAAAGGTGCAGCCTCTACCCTCGTATCGACGACGACTAGGACGCAGTCCCAGTCCACCCGCCCGAGTTTCGAACGACCAGTCTAGGGCCACGAATACTCCTTCGCCAACTGAGAAGTTTTTAGTGAAAGATGCGTCTAAATCAGCGTTGAAAGATGTTTTGGCAAGATTAAAATGTAAGTTAGTTTTATCAAAGCAGTAAGCTAAATTATAGGTAAGCGAACTTTAAGAAGTCAGTCAGTCTCTACACAACAATAAAGGAGCATTGTATGTAGGAGATTATGCCAGTCCGGTTATTCGGTGAGTGTCACTATTAACAACTGTTTCCAATGTTAGGAACAGCTGCAAACACTCCGATACTTACGAAAAGCAAAAACCGAGGTTTGCCTTAACACAGAACTAAATTTTACAATAAGTTGGTTTCTATGTAATATTAAGACAGAGGTTGGGGTGCCAGTGTCCAGCGGCAATATATTATACTGCTACTTAATTAGAAATATAAGTATATCAGCCATAGTACATATTACGTATAAAAACGTTTTCTGTTGTTAAATGCGAGGCTTGGTTTTGTGTCAAACTACCAATCGTGTCTTAGTGATTTGAATGCTTACCTCAACCGATACAAAAATGTCGGTAAGTATGTTGAACATATTGACGTATGCCTATATCAATATATGGTAATTTTGGTGAAGACATAAATACGTTTATACGAGTGTGTTTAAAATATATTGCATTATTTATTAGAAAGGGAATGGCGTAAATAAGACATTTGATGAGTCATGTATTTAGTTTGGGTCAAAGCCACCATTAGCTGTGATTGAATGAAATCTTTGAGCCTGGCCAAGTGTTTATATTTGAAAACTCAAATGACGAACTGTCAAATGTCATGATAAGTCAAGCAACATTCTAACCTATCTGTCTTAGCGTATATTTCATAATATAATGAAATAGTGTATTTATATCATAAACAATGCTATATACCTGACTTGTAAAGTTTATACTTAAATAACTTTGCTAACGCCACCTAAGATGGGTGCTTTAGTGACGAAAGCCTTGAGACCAATCAAAAGTTTCAACATTGAGAATCGAGCTCATCGCGTAATTTCTAAGGAAAAGCCGACTCCGGCACCTCGATATCCTGATAACATAGAAGATTTGAAAAGAACCCTCGAAGCAGATCCTAATATAGATGAGAAACTAGACAAGAAGGATGCTGGCCTTGATAATAGATTGAAGGAAGTTTATGTAACCTCTAAGGGCAGGCCGGAAGATGATATTACGCGGGAGAAACAAAGCCTAAGTAGGACGCGTTCTTTGCCTGCAGACCGCAAAATGCCTCCCGTGTACGATTTTGGGTTCAAAGAGCCAGAAAGAGTACCATATGGCAAAACAACATTGAGGGATGCTATCAACTTTATTACTTTTCACCAAAGTAATCCTAAAGAAGTGACAGCGGCTAAGATAGCTTTAGAGTATAAATTAAGAGAAGAGGATGTTGAGAACATACTCAAATATTTTAAGACCTTTGAGATCTATTTACCTAAAACTAAAGATAGTCCAGCCGTGTTTGCAGGACCTGCAATGTTGAGAAAGCAATTGTACAAACAGGAGACAAAGCAAATAGCTAGTAGTGAGAATGAACAAGAAATACAAGTAACTAATGAAATTGGCAAAGTGAAAGATGTAAAATAGGTCAAAATATTTTAATGGTCAATTTGTTACCCTATTTGCTTCTGATTAGCTTCAAGCATTCAAACATGCTTAATACTTAAATGTAAAACTTAAGCATAGCCTTCTAGAGTTCAGTACTATATATGAGGGTTGAAAAGGATACAAATATAGAACATTAGAAACAGAATGTTGGTATGAATGAAATAGCCACCCTCATATTATTGATAACTTACTATAGACTTGTCCAACAAAAATATTAATATTTAGGGTTGATTTTTCAATCGTCAGATAACTTTTATCTGGGGAATATGTTTGACAGCTTTTGTATAGAAAATACCGTGATATTTATACTTCAGATAACTGACAATTGAAAAACCGGCCCTTAATGGAGTAAACTTAGTTTATATTTGATCTTCCATTAATAACTAGGACAATCCTCACCCTCGGAGATCACAATGCTTTATTTATTGTCTCGATTCCTGCTCTTGAAGCATTAATTAAGTGCGTTAGCCATAGACAAATGGTACACATAATAAAACTTCTTAACTAAAGACATCCATACTTGTGAGAGAAAGAAAATTCCATGTTCTAGTTTATTTTTATTCCTAGCACTTCATATCTAGTTACTACAAATGCCATTAATAAAAAAATACTACCATTTAGGAATTAAATATTTAAACTTTATTCCAATTAAATCAGTAGCTAGGGCCAATGCCGACGACATCTTCATGCGATGGTGAAATATGTGAATTTTCTCATGTCACTGTCTATCTATTTATTATTAATGGAGGATGTAAAAGTTTATGAGCTTCAAAGTTTATTGTATAGTTAGTTATTATTCAATATAATTTATTGATAGCACTTTACTTGTATTTTAACCTGATAGTAATATCAAAATAATGTGATTTAGATGTAGAACAAATAAAATGTTTTGTTTTTACAATTATGTTTTCATTGAACCTTATTCAACATACTAACCTTACTATTTTAGTTTAATTTGTTCAGATATTTGTATATATTTAATTAAGGACATAACTCTTAAAACTGTTAGCAACTTATGCTGCATTATTGAGAATAATACAAAAACACATAAATTTTGTAAAGACAACCCTTAACGCCAATGGCGTAGTGGCTTAAATGGTCGTTTCGCCACTGCTAGAGCGATATAGGTCGAATGGGGAAAAATGTGTGATTCTCATATAGTCGTTTTCGGGTGTTATTTGGTGCCGTCGTTTTAGTGACTATTTTTCTTTCGCGAAATAGAAAGGAAAGGAGTTGTTAAATAAATTATATCTTGTTAATTTTATTCTTAGCTTGATGAATTGTGTAATTTCTACTATGATCCTAATAGTATGTAATTTTATATAGATGTTATTATGTTTCTTGTGACAACCGAAATATAAATCTGCTATTTTTAGGTACTGACATTCACTCTCACTCATCATCTCTTTTTATAATCATGCTAAAAATGAAAAGATAAATAATAACTTGATATAGAGACCTACAGAAAAATACTTGAGGCTTAATCTGACTGCATGGATGGCATAGCGGTTTAAGTGGTCGTCTCGCCACTACCATTGTGCCTGCGTGTTGTAGGTTCGAAGCCCACGGGGGACAAACATTTGTGCGATCCACAAATCGTTGTTCCGAGCCTAGGCGTGCTTTGTTTCCGTTGTTTGAATTTTTGTAACGTCCCCGAGAGTCCGCGGGAGTCGTACCGAGTCCCGCGACACAGGAATTGTTCCTAGTGCTGGAGATGTCTTTAAAATTAAAATAAAAGCAACCAAAATGTATGTCAAAGTTAATCAGTATTCTGCAACATGGATGGTATGTTATTTGTGACAGCAGTCGCGAAATCTCGGGACGGCTCGCTGGGCGCGTCGTCGCTGGGCGCCAACCGTGAAGCGCCGGCGCCGCGCCGCGCGCCCAGCGTGCGTTCCGACGAAAGACCGCTCGCCACGCAGGGCGACATGCTCAACAGCATCAAGGTATGACTACAACATCTGATTAATTTGTCTCAATTCAGGTCAGATTTTTGTACGAATAATAATAATAATTAGAGTACAGTTAAATGCAAACTTAATGGCGGCTCGGAAGTTAGCTGCGAGTGCAAGTGTGCGCAGGTACATTCGACGGATATAACTCTCATACTATATTACTTTACTCTTTGTCTATATTGTAATCTATGCACTAATTACAAGACGCGAAGGGCGAGTGCAGGTGAAAGGGCGCGCGGGGAGTTGCCCTGCCGCCCCGTGCCGCTACGTCCCGCTGATACCTAATATTGGGTTCTGCGCAATGACTCGTACGATGTTCAGAGCCGCCATTAAGTTTGCATCGTACTGTTACGGCTAATGCCCTCTGTCGGCACTGTGGGGAAGAGTCGGCGGTTTCTAATAATAATTTATTACAGCACCATCTATTGACATCTTATGGAACTACGTATTTGTCGGTACGAGTTCAGTGGAGAAAGCGCTGGCACATTCTCGAACCATCGCGGTGTTGCGTGCCGTGTGTGACGTTTTCTGGAAAACTACAGAAGCACTTTACCCGCGTATAAATAGAGCGCACGCGCACCGCCGAGTCAGTTTTACTATCGTAAGCGGTCAAGTGTTCATCGAAGCGAACGGAAGCGAAAATACTACGGAGTTTGAAACAGTTACAGTGGAAAAGTGCAGTATAAGTGTTTGTTGTGTATTAAAGTTAATTGTGTGCTAGAATAAAACGTGTTTTAGTCGGTAATATTGTTTTGTATTCTTATCCGTCGAACCCAGCACGTAACAAATTGGTGTCAGAAGTGAGATAAGAATATGCCAGTACTACCGAAGGAGGAAGTGGAAGGGGTGCGTACCAGGAACCAGCGACAGCAAGATGTGGACCAGAGGCGCTTTGGAGACGCCCCCTCGCCGACGTCAGGTGGACCACGTGACTCCGCGGCTGCAGCGGAACCATCTAGTGCAGCTCACTCGCCGGTAAACCCCGACCTCGCGACCTTGATGGCGTTCATGCACGAGCAGGCACGCCGCCAGGAGGAGCAGGCGCGCCGCCAGGAGGGGCACGCACGCCGCCTCGAGGAACAGCTGCAACGCGATAAGGAGGAGGGTACGCGCCGTCAGGAGGAGCAGGCACGCCACCAGGAGGAGCACGCACGTCGCCAGGAGGAGTACGCACGCCGCCTTGAGGAACAGCTGCAACGCGACAAGGAGGAGCAGCTGATGATGTTAAAGGACCTCAGCGCAACGGTTGGTAAGGAGATGAAGGAGGTGAAAGAGCAAGTCCAACGCCACGAAAGTCGCATCGCCGAGGTGGAGAAAACGATACGTGGGCTCAAGGCTGGAGATGGCATCGTGACACCTGCGGTTGTGGTGCCTTCACCACGAGGCTTTAAAGTCCCACCATTCGACGGCTCATCGTCATGGTCAGCCGATAAAATTCAGTTCGAGGCCGTCATGAAATCGAACGGGTGGACACAAGAACAGGCTCTGACTGCTCTCACCTTGGGGCTTCGCGACCAGGCCTTGACCGTGCTAGAAGCGCTTGGTCAAGACGTCACGTACGAGAAGCTGTTGGAGGCATTAGAAGCGAGATATAGCGACGCAGACCTGGAACACATGTTTCGCGCCCAGCTGAAAAACCCATCACAACGTGTTGGTGAAACCTTGCAGCAGTGGGCCCTGGAGGTGGAGAAGTTGGTGCGAAAGGCGTACCAGTCCTCACCTGCGCTCATCGACGGAAATCTCGTTCAAGCTTTCACCGATGGGATTCGAGACCTGGAGGTTAGAGCCGCAGTGAGACTCGGACACTTCAAAAACCTTAAGGACGCCCTAGCCCACGCTCTGGAGGTGGAAGTAGTGCGACGAGACGATTGCGCTCAACGTATCAGGGAAGTGTCCGCTTCACCCCGGTGCTATAGCTGCAACGAAAGAGGCCACATCAGGTTGAGCTGCCCGAAGCGAAGGACTCTACGTAGCAGAAACCAGTGGCCGGTAGGAGGAACACCTAATGTGCGTGTCGGACAACAACTACAGGACTTCGTAATACAGCATCGCAGTGGCAAGTCACATAGTAATGCAGATGCCCTGTCGCGTAGACCGTGTCCCGACCAGTGTAAGCACTGCGCCAGGCAAGAGGCCAAGCAGGAAGGACTAGTGAGGATGTTGAGGACGGATCTTAGCAAAGACTGGAAGGAAACTCTGCAGAGAACGCAACAAGAGGACAAAGACATAAGACCCATCCTCGAATGGAAGAAAACAGGTGCTTCGAGACCTCACTGGAGTGAAGTTGCGGCAATGAGCTCTATCACCAAGAGTTACTGGGCACAGTGGGCAAGCTTGGTTATCCAGGATGGAGTTCTGTGCCGTAAATGGGAGAATGCTCGAGGTGACAAGTTTCACCTGCAAATGGTTGTGCCAAAGCTCAAGGTACCGGAAGTTTTACAACTCTGTCATAATGGGAGTTCAGGAGGTCACATGGGAGTTAAGAGAACTCTGATTAAGATCCGTGAACGATTTTATTGGGTCCATTGTCGAAGAGACGTTGAGGAATGGTGCCGTAAATGCACGAGTTGTTTCGCCGTAAAAGGACCACGCACTGGCAGCAGGATGAACGATGTTTACCAGTACACCAGACAGACCGGTCAGCAGATGTCTGAGAGGATGAAGACCCGTTACGATCGGAAGGCGAACAATAAAGGCTTCGAGGAAGGATCGCTGGTGTGGTTACATAATCCGGTACGCAGCAAAGGGAAATCTCCTAAGTTGCAGGCAAAATTGGATGGATCCTATCGCATAGTCACTAAGATGAATGACGTCACCTACCGGATCGTGTGGTTCGATTGGCACGCTACTACGGATCCAACAATGTTCGGGACAAACATGTCTAAGAGGGGGGCAGTGTTACGGCTAATGCCCTCTGTCGGCACTGTGGGGAAGAGTCGGCGGTTTCTAATAATCATTTATAACAGCACCATCTATTGACATCTTACGGAACTACGTATTTGTCGGTACGAGTTCAGTGGAGAAAGCGCTGGCACATTCTCGAACCATCGCGGTGTTGCGTGCCGTGTGTGACGTTTTCTGGAAAACTACAGAAGCATTTTACCCGCGTATAAATAGAGCGCACGCGCACCGCCGAGTCAGTTTTACTATCGTAAGCGGTCAAGTGTTCATCGAAGCGAACGGAAACGAAAATACTACGGAGTTTGAAACAGTTACAGTGGAAAAGTGCAGTATAAGTGTTTGTTGTGTATTAAAGTTAATTGTGTGCTAGAATAAAACGTGTTTTAGTCGGTAATATTGTTTTGTATTCTTATCCGTCGAACCCAGCACGTAACAGTACTATACCTACATACGTAGCAATACTGCCGTGTTAAGGAAAAAGACGAAACGAGATAAAAAATATTTTGTATATAAGTAAGTATATCTTTTTTGAATAGACGGTATTGTTTGAATATGTTAGAAAGATACCTGTGATAAGAGAAACATAATAATAATAATATTAATAATGTCCTCCAGGCCGACTTTCAGTCACGGCGGCCAATCTTAACAGTGACTGGCCATCTGCGGAGGATGTATTATAGTGCACAAGAATGTGCTTAACCTTTTAACCGCCCAAGTCGGATTTATCCGACAACAATTTTCGGGCTCCTAGCGCCTGAGTCGAATATATCCGACTAAAAACCCTTTGTATTGCATATTCGATTTCTAAGCTTAATACGCTGTTTTTTTTTTATTCTTATTTTTCGCATAGATCGTCTATCAAACCTTTTAAATAGTCTTGTCTGCAGACTCCCAATAACTCGAAACAAAAAGAAAAATGCTATTTCCAATATGGTAAATCTACTAAATTATCCTGGAGAAAGTGTCTTGACTTGTAACGCCCATGTCGGATATATCCGACAGTAGTGACGAGACATTTCAGTTAGAATTTATAAGAGAATTAATATGTATAAACAAAAATATTACGTTTAATACAGAGTTATGGAAAAATCAAATTATTAAGTAATTGTTATATTATTGTGTTGTATTTGCACTGCGTAAATATTAAATTCCTTTAAGAAATGACCTATTTAGTTAAAAATGCAAATATGTTATGTGTAATGTTATAAATGCAAATTCCCATCCCTAGACTATGTTGTCTAAATCATTTTTCGCTAGTATAGCCAGCGCCTGCGTCGGATAAACACGACCGCCTGTGACGTCACGACCGAGGCGAACCGCATGGAATTTTCCATAAATGTTGAGCGTGTTTTCGTGAATACTTTTTAATATCGACAATTTTGCTGAATCTCGTTATGGCTACAGTTGAAGAATTAATTCGTATTTTGGAAGGTGACGATGATGAAGAATTCGAATCTGACGAAGAAATGGAAATTGATGGACAAGTAGCTTTTTTTTTTAAATTATATGTGTACCTACTTATTACGTGCTTACGTAAAAATATTGAGAGTCTAAGGTAGGTATGTAGGTATGCATGTATGCCGTTTTTATGTTTGAAATTCTTATTGATTTTGGCTAAGCAGTCGAGTAGGTATACGTCTAGTCATTCAGAAGGTTGTGCAGGAAAGATGATCATTGCTCAAATAGGTAAAGCGAATGTACCTATGCAATGGAACGTTTTTTTTATTCCAGTTTATTGAGTTTACGTAAAGATTCTAACACTAGCTGTTCCCCGCGGTTCCACCCGCGTTCCCATAGCAACGTAGGTTTCTTACTTCTAAACTCTCGTGGGTTTAGCGTGGTGTCTTATAACCTAATGCTTTTGCCCGCGACTTCGTCCGCGTGGATGTCGGTTATCGCGGACGAAGTCAAGGTTTAAAAAGTAGCCTATGTTCATACCCCAGGCTTTAAACTAAGCGCACACTTGGCGACTGAGCCCCGCGGTGGGTAGGTAGTTAGGTACGTACCTTATTCATAGACGTAGATTCCCCTCTTCTGTACGTGTTTGTCACCCTACTCCTCCTACGTGGCTGGACCGATTTGAATGAAATTTTGTGTGTATATTTCTATGGGTTACTGGAAGGTTTCAAAATACAATTGGACCCAATAGGTGGCGTTGCCTAACAACCTAGCTTTTGATAATAGCAATTATACAAACAGCAATATTATTTGTCGATATTATCGTAAGTAATGCATAATTGCACAACCCTCTTTGTCGTAGGTATTTATTTCTTGATTCGTGAGCTGGGCGCTGGTGGCACGCCAACTGATATAAAGTCGGGCGGTTAAAAGGTTAAACACAAGTGCACTCTCTGTTCCCTAACTCATGATCCGATGGGACGACCGGATAGAGATCAGGCTCACGACCAAAGGCTTTACGTGTTTTCCGAGCTATAAAGTAATAACGAACTGCGATAGCTAAAATTGCTTGGATCTTCGACTGATGGCAAAGATGACCTTTGCAAGGTTGTCTCTATTTTGTGAAATCCATAAACTTGGCATGTATATATTTACATACCTACATATTAAATTAAGTGGAAAAGGTAGGCGCAGCAGTTGACCTATCCTGTCCTACTTTAACGACGCCCATGTTTTAAACAATAAAACAGTTTCTAGGTTATAAAATTTGGCAAACTACCTATTATGTAGGTATGTGTTATAAGCAGGATAAATGGTTGGTAATATTTTTAGGGGGGTAATTATTTCATCGCTTTTTGTAATTTTAATTGTACCTATTTAATAATGTTTACAATTTTCAGTTTCAAAGAAGATTACGCGAAACTATAGCAACAGATAAAACAGGATTTCAAAACAGGTAAACTATGATTTTGATGTTAATGCGCCACCTTATGTTATGGAATAAAGACTAAGATAGCCATCAGGAATCGTTCAAAAGGTATCTGCCTATTAGGTAGGTTAGGTAATGCTAGATGGGAGAGGAGGAGGGTTTAGTTAAACGTAACAATGCATTACAAAGAGAGGTGACAAAAAAAATTAAACCCGCCTATTACCTACTTTAAATTTTCTAATCATATAATTAAGTTAGTTGTAGGTAAATATGAGTTCCTGTGACTATTACTTTATTTGTTATTAATATGTAGGTAGGTATATTAGATTTCCTTTTTTAAATCTTATTCAAGTAATCAATTGTTACCACTACACTCAGCAGCTCATAAGCTCATATAACAAAAATAACTAATAAATTGATTGGTATTGTTAATAAACATTTGGCGATTGAAAAGAGTGGCCATGAGTTTCTTGCCTGCTTCTTTTCAAGAAATCTCTACTTCTCGAATAGGCTTTTCAATGCACATATTTTAATCCTATTTATTTATTTTTTTATTATAATTTTAACAGTTAATTGAAGCGTCCAAGAACTATTAACACATTTTTATGGCTTCATATTTTTATTATCATCTATTTAATTCATAGCTGTAACTGAGTATACCAAAGTTTAGATTGTACAAAAATGTGTTAAGTATTGCAGGATGTCATTATTTTAACACCTTCCATTTTCAGTATGAAGTCAAACGTCAAGCCTGTTAACCCTAGACCGAATATTCTAAGCAAACCCACATTTGGACCGAGTCCGAGTCAAGTCAGGTTAGTAACAGTAGGTACTTATTTCTGTATGAAAGTAGGTACCTCATCTCCTTTCCTGTACCTCTAACAACGTGTAGGTGTGTAGATATCTATGCAAAATTTCATGATGATCGGTCGAGCAGTTAAGGTGTGAAAGCGTAGCAAACAAACATACAAACTCACATTCGCATTGTAAGGATTGGGATTGTGTTGCTAAACTTATATGAGAATTCAATATAGTCAAGATTTGACAATATCTAACGAATTTTCATTGATGATTAAAAATATGTTTTTAGCCGTTACATGCGTTTGAGCATGCAAATTGAAGTAGTATTGCTTACAACGTATGTATGTGTCGGAATCGAATCCAAGACACAGCGCACTGGCAGTTATTACATTAACCACTGCTCCGTCTCTACAGTAATTGTTACCTATACCTTGAAATAAGATTTTGCTATTACGAAATAAACTTGATCTTAACATTTTCATCGATCCTAACTAATATTATAAATGCGAATGTGATGTGTTTGTTTGTATGTTACCTACGCTTTCATATCTTAACTACTCGATCGATCATGAAATTTCACATGTACTATCGACAGCAGCGACGGATGACCATTTTAGAAAAAAATTCGCTTATGCTTGTTGACTTTAAGTGATCAGTCATCGTAAACGCATGGTCATCCGTGGCTGCTGTCGATAGTACATATGTACTATGGACAGCAGCGATGACCATTAAGGGCGGAGTCACTTAAAGTCAACATGAGTAAGCGAAATTTTTTCTGAAATGGTCATCCGTCGCTGCTGTCGAGAGTACGTTGCCAGGGGTACAGATAAGGACATAAGTACCTTACATCCAGAAAAACTATTGATCCCAGGCGAAGCCGTAGGCTATAATATAAATTAACAACTATCCCTTTTGCAATTAAATAGAGAAAAACCGAGTGTGGTGCTGCGAAATTTCTTCGGTCCGCAGCGTCCGTTATCGCCTAAAGGACGGCGGAACACACAGACTAGTTTCTACTGATTGTTACTCAAAGTTCGTCAAATTGTCAGTGTTTGTGGTTGTACCCGACAGACATATCTGTGGACAGATATATCAGGATCTCGTAAAGGTGCTTGGTCCTTGAGCATTCAACTGCAATGTGCGTTCTAGCGAACATTACAGAATAATATACGGGAGCGTTTTAGCGAAAGGACAATAAATTTGCGTCGAGCTTTTTGCCGAGCGTGAGCAAGTCTGACTTCTTCGTGAAGAATATTTTAAAGACTAGAGCGTTCGCTAGAATTATCGCTCGATGTTCTGTTGCAAGTGAATGCATAAGTCTATCAGCACAGCACCATAAACTGACGCTCACCATGGCTCTAAGGTACCTTTTTTTAAACGGTCCAAGGCCTCTGCTATATGTATATATAATTCGTAACGGGTATATACGAAAGTTAAAAATCTAATATATGGTCCACATATATTTCTTCGGCCAAGTTGTAAATGGGAGTCAAATAAAAGTATGGTTAATATAAATGTTTGTTTTATTTACATTTTGTATTTACATTATTATGAACAGGTTGTTTATATTGCAAATAATGACACATAAGCCAACACAAGACTATAAATTGTATGAATTACAATGCTTGTATTTTCTGCCCAGCTATATAGACAACTGTTAGAGCCGCCAGATTTACATCAAGAAGTAGTAAGGTTAAATTTTATCTATCCTCAGCCTTCTTGATAACAGATGGACCAATCCGAAAGGCCTACAGATCCAAGGAGAACACAAAAAGGAAATTGGCCCCATATCGAACTAGCGTATAAGTTTGCCTCTATAATTTCACTTTGATAAAATGTCGTATTTCTGACGGCTCTTGTGGATTCTCTTTGTGTTCTAGTGTTTTAATATATTTATTGATAGTGGTCTTTTCAGAAAATAATTAATCGGTGTTACCGTTATAACATGTATAGACCAGTCCACGTGACGACATGTGTTAAGAGTGCCACGACCAGCGACGCGGAGGCAATCATTTGATTAATTTGAACAGGCATTCAACTTCTTTACATTGTTACTAACATTTTTTATATTATTGCGTGCGTTATATAAACACTACGATATTGTATCAAAAATAATTCACATCGTACATACTATAATCAATTATATTACTAAAAACAAATTATATCTATACTAATAATATAAAGCTTAAAAGTTTGTTTGTTTGTTTGTTTGGTTGAACGCGCTAATCTCAGGAACTACTGGTTCGAATTGGAAAAAACCTTTAGTGTTGGATAGCTCATTTATCGAGGAAGGCTACAGGCTATATAAAATCACGCTACGACAAATAGGAGCGGAGCAGCAATGAAAAATGTTGCAGAAACGGGGAAAATTCTCTTATGTGAAGCAGACGAAGTTGCGCGGATCAGCTAGTCATATATAAATGTATATACTAAATATGTTATCAAGTTTACTTCATTAAACAATATTGTTTAAAGAATTGCATATACATAAGGTCCTGCTCACACCTTACGAGCTGTTTTGAATTTTGGAGTGAAAACCTAAGCGAATTTTTTTAATCCAGTTTCGAGGCATTTTAGGAAAGATACAGTTAAGAGCTACGACATAAAAAAGTAAAAGTGAAATTATTACCAGAGATGACCTTCAGACAGAATTGACCGATGGCTGGCCATTTGCCCAGAAGATATTATAGTGCACAAGGGTGTGAGCCAACACAAGTGCACTCTCTATTCCCTAACTCTCATAATACGATGTAAAGTAATCCGACACGACTGGAGTGAGATCAAGCGCAGGACAAATGGCTTTATAATAACTTTTTGTTGGCTCGATGTTTCTTAGTTTTCTGACAAAACAGAGCAGTTTTTTATATTTGTCTGGTAGTGAAATTAATGCTTGGTCAGATATAATACTGGCAAATCTATCTATATACGACAATGCGACTTCATTATGGTAGAAATTTTACTGAAATTTATTCTGTGGATCATCCACAGAATAAATTTCAGTAAAATTACTAATTAATTAAAGTATAAGGTGTTTGTGGATATAATTCGCCTCTAAAGTTAGACTTGTGATGGCGGCACTTTGGACGAACAAGCACTTAAGGACCTTAAATATAATAGCCCAAGTTCGACTTTCAATTGGCTTCTTACTTACTATTTGTAATAGTGAGTTGAGTATTCGAATGTTATCCGAATGTATTTGTGCACAATGCGATAGCTACTTAGAAAGTAATGTCAATACATTTGAAGTTGCATACATCACTGTAATATGTTACAATGTACTCATACTATATATTTTATATAAGTTATCAACAAGTATAAAGAACAGACGAAAAAGTTTTTTCAGGAGATACATATCGTTTTGTGGTATGGATGCAAAAAACTAATCCTGCAAATCAAATGCTGCAAAATGTATCTTCTAAACCTATGCAGTTATGCACAAATTTTCTAAATATATCCATTTATCAAATCCCTAAAATTTATCCACTGCGTTCAAATTTCGGTTCACGTCATCTAGCGGTCATTCACAACGGCACTTTCACAGCGGCAAACTTATATGAATCCTACTATAGTTTTTAGCTATAGATCGACCGTTAAGCGTTCAGTGCGCGGGTGGAGGCCTACTGGCAGACGCAGGCGCTCCGCAGCGCGAGAGCCGCGCGGCGGAGCCCCGCGAGCCGCTAGGCGAGGCCGGGCTCGGGCGGCGGCGGCGCCATGCAGTTCCCGTCCGGGTAGCGCTTCTTGAACGCGCAGATCAGCTCCGGGTCCACGAGGCGGACGCCGTCTACTTGGTTGCCGAGGGTGATCCTGGAAAAAGACTATCATTTTATACATGCTTTTGTAGCTATACTTATGAAGGAATATAATATGATAAAAAATCATTGGTGCATATAGTAACAAGAATTGAGTAAGGTATCCTATGATGATTTCGTACTAATGTATGCACTAAAAGTACTTTTTATCGTTTAAGAACCATTTGGGAGATTTAAGTAAATTTTAATTTTATTAAAATTTAGCTAAATACCTCAAAACACACAACTATTCTATTTTGTGCTTTGGTGCATTGACGGACTTGACTACTTGACTTAAAATATACAATACTTACCAGTTCGGCTGGACATTATGCGGACGTCCAAATAATTCTATTTTTCTAGTACCGGGACTTAGTCGTTCTGTAAATAAAATATTCTAAGTTACCTTATTTTTATTTCATTTCTATACAATGCTACTGCTCACAATACACTATATTTAAATTAAAACATATGTATTTATTTTGTTATGTTGTATTTGATCTTAGTTAAATGTTGATGAGAACAGAGCAAAAGCTTGCTTAAACATAAATAATATCACGTCAGTGTTGCGGTTGATACGTTAGGATTAATCAGCATTCAAAATAATATCTGAACATAGTAATCAAAGGCTCAATGAAAAGGCTTTAATTAATCTAAGTTAACTATATATGGTCTTGGAAATACAAGGTGTCTGTGCCAAAATGAGCGCTCACTTTGGCACAGACACCAATACCCCCTTTATATCTTTTAAACGGCGGACAGATCAATTCTGCTATTTAACTACCTATTTCGACTAATTCACTACGTAAATAGATTTCCAGTTTGCGATGGTGGCTGTGCCAAGATGAAGCATACTTATTCATAGTCATTGCATGTATGAGAATGAGACAGCGCGTTACAGAGTGTATACCTGTCTCATTTTCGCGCGTGAATCACAATACTCTAATAGGTGATGGTAATACTCCAGGACACCATTCGCCTGGTCAGTCCAGTAGATAATTGTTAACTTTAACATATCTTTAAAGTCTTACCAATAATGCCATATATCTCGTCGGGCTTGTGTGATGTCGCTCTCACCTCCGCCACGATCACATCGCAGTCCAGGCCGCGGTTTAAGTTCTCTGGATTGCCCTTCATCCCCACCTATCAGACAATTGTTATACAATAAAACTATTTTGATCAAATCTGAACGAGCACAGAGAGCCATTTTAAAGGTAGCTTATAAGAGGCATTTTCGATATCCAACAAATATACTGTATGCTGAAACTTGTTTCTTGACGGTCCGCCAATTGTATATACTATCAGTAATACTCAAGTTTCACAAAACTGCAATCACCACCAAAGTGTCAGATCACCGATCGCGAAGACAACCTAACTGGCACAAAGAAAAAACTCGGTTGAGTTTTGGTAAAAAGGCTTATAAATACATGGGACCACATTTATATAATAAGATTAATAAAATACTAAATATATTACCTATGCCAAATACCAAATGTAAAAGCCATGTTACTGACTGGTTACTAGGAATGAGCTATTTACAAACAGAAAACTTAATACAAAACTATTAATATACCTATACACTATACATTCATAACACATACACTCTCATTACATACGCAACACGTAGACATCTTCACATTCACACAACACATAAACAAATAACTAATCCCAAAATTTTATTTTCTATGTTACATAATTGAGTTGCAAATGTAAAATTTTTACAAGGCACGAAAGAGACTAGAACCCACAACACAGGGTATCCTAGTGTGGGTCTAGTGACTAACCTGTTATTTGTATGTTTTTTCTGAACAATAAACGTATTATTATTATTATTATAATTAGACATTATATTAAATACATGCTTAAGAAGGCCTGTGGATGGTCAAAGCTTAAACTATAGGAAATATCGAAATCACCTGACGGGATGTCTTGGGTCAGATTTTGATGGAAAATGGTGGCATTAGATTTAAAAATTAACTATATTTCTTGCTCGAGCCACATTAGAGGAGTTCGGTTTCGGTAATAATAAATGACAATAAAGTATAATTAATAGAAATATTAAATTTTAGGATCGTATGTTTTATTAACGCCTGCTTCTGCTGTGGTTTCGCCATGAATCTGACGGGAGCAAATAGTGACATGAAAATAAATCTGGCCTATGGTCTATCTTTGTGTCAAGTTGCATCCAAATTCGAACCACTAACCACTTACTATCAGGGGGGCCGTATGCTTGTTTGCCACTTCAGTTGTATAAAAAAAAGCAATTTGCACGTAATTGAGTAACAAACAACCAATGTGAAACAAAACATATATATGATTAAGCAACAAAAATTTAAACTTCATCCAAAACTATCACATGAATAATATGAAAAAAAAAAGAAACTTTTATGTCTGGTATACCAACTTACCAAGCAATGTTCCTTGCCATGGTTGAGCCAGTGTCCTGTCCGGCCCGTGCGTATGATCCGCTGTAACTGGTTGGTCTTCACCCAGATTAGTTCGTCTACTCGTTCGTAGCCCCATAGCTTTAGACATTCACGACCTAACTCCATGGCTCTGAAAGTACAGGTAATAAGCAAATCTTTTGTAATTAATTATCATTTAATATATCCAACATAAAGGGAAGGGATATGCAGAGAGATGGTCAAATATTTTTCTTTACAAGTTATCTGTTAAAGTTCGTGATACTGATGTACCTCATTTTTAAAACAGATGACTGCTTAGAATGATCTAATGACTGTAAAAAAATAATCCCCGACCATTGACAAAGTCATGTTAAAGCGAGGGTAAGATGACAATATAGCGATGATAATAATTCTATGCCAGCTTAGACGACTCATATCGAAAGAACAATAAAAATCAAATTAAGAAAAGTATTCAAAGGAGGCTTGAAGCCGGTTTTGTGGTAAACTAACACGCCATCATCAGAAAAAGAACTAGTCTAATCAATTTTTTTATAAATTAACCAAACGCACCCACTGTTGTAGTGTATCAGTCAGCCATAATTATGTACATGCGACCTTTAAAAACAGCGGTAATAGTGTAGATAGTTCATCTAATCTAAGTAAAAATACAGAATAACAAATATGATTTAAATGAATAAAATCCTTTTACAAATGAATAAATATTTAGTCTACAAGCTGTTTTCAAGAGTCATCACGAATCGTCTCGAGAGTAGGCTAGACGACATCCAGTCTCCCGAACAAGCTGCATTCCGTAAAGGCTTTCAGTACTATAGAACACATGCATACGCTGCGGCAGGTTATACAACAATCTGAAGAGTATTATAATCGGTTTCTTTGCGTGGCGTTTGTGGACTATGAGAAAGACTTTGATTCGATCGAAACCTGGGCAGTGCTGCAATCTCTCCAAAGGTGCCAGATTGACTACCGGTATATCGAAGTGCTGAAGTGTTTGTATGGAAACGCCACCATGGTAGTCCGTCCGTCCGTTAAGAGCTCGAAACCTATACAACTACAGCGAGGGGTGAGACAGGAGGATGTCATATCTCCGAAACTGTTTACCGCCGCGCTGGAAGATGTTATCAAGCTTCCGGACTGGAAAGGACTTGGCATCAACATCAACGTCGCGAGTACATCATTCACCTTCGATTTCCTGATGATATCGTGGTCATGGCTGAGACCATGCAAGACCTAAGCATAATGTTTGGTGGCCTCTGTAGAGTCTCCCGACAAGTAGTTTTGTTAAAATGAACAATGGACAAGACGAAAATCATGTCCAAAGTCCATGACGTACCTGCTCCTATTGAGGTTAGGAACTCTATTCTCGAAGTTGTCGACAAGTATCTGGTATCTGGGTCAAACGATCCAGTTAGGTACGTCCAACTTCGAGAAAGTGATCAATCGTCGAAATCATCTCGGCTGGGCAGCGTTCTCCCGAACGCTACGACATATCTTCGCGTCCAATATACCGCAGTGTCTCAAGACGAAAGTCTTTGACCAGTGATGACTTACGGTTCAGAGAAATGGTTGCTATGGGCCTTATAAGAAGGTTCAAGGTCACTCTGAGGGCGATGGATAGAGCTATGTTTGGGTTTTCCCTGCGAGATCGAATCAGAAATGAGGAGATCCGCAGGAAAACTAAACTTGCCGACATATGTAGTTCTCTGGATAGCAAAGCTCAAGTGGCAGTGAGCAGAGCACATAGCGCGCAGAACTGATGGCCGTTGGAGCAGAAAGATTCTGGAGTGGCGGCCACGCCGCGGAAGATGCAGTAGGGGTAGGCCCCCACAAGGTGGACCGAGGACCTGGTAAGGGTCGCGGTAACCGGGCGAATGCAGGTGGCACAATACCGGAATGTGTGGAAATTCTTAGGGGAGGCCTATGTCAAGCGGTGGACGTCTTTCTGCTGAGATTATAAAATATTTAGCTATTTATGTTGCTGAGTTGTACAATTGGATAGTGTTAGTAATTTGGTGTTGGTTACCTGCCGGTGACCCAGAGGAATATGAGGCCGCTATCCTGCAGCTGCGGCACGCCGAGGCATCTCATCTCGTCGTCTGACATCGTACCGTACGGTAACTCCATGTGGATGTCCCACGGCGGGTCCGCCATTATCACCGCGAACTTACCTGCGCAACCATATTCATATTGGTTAACAAAATAGGTCGTATGTTACACGAATGTATTGTGTTAGTAAGTGTTTACGTCATGTGGGCCTGATCCGAATGGCAACGTCGCAAATAACTGTCATATTTTTAAGTTTTAAATATTACTAACGCGATTTTGGCCGCGAATTCGCTCGCGTAAATGTAGTTTAGATAAAATTAGTAACAGTACTTTTAAACCTTATGGCCTTTTCTATTTCCCTGACAACGTGTATGCGAAATTTCATGAAGATTGGTCGAGTAGTTACGGCGTGAAGCGCAATAAACAAACAAATAAATCAACAATCAAACGCACATTGCCATTTATAATATTAGGTAGAATTGATTTGGTCTATATATCTTAAAAATGTTTTTAATACGCTCTTTAGGAGTAAGTAAAAGTGCATCATAGATGGAATATATTATATAATTATATTTGTAGTTCTTTTACTATTTAAGTAATAGATAGGCAACTTTAGGTGCGTAATGTACATAGTAAGCTTATAACGACGTTGCCACACGAATCGGGTGTTGCCAGCTTGCCACATGGCGTGAACGCCTATAGAGTGTAGGGTTGCCACAAATATATTACAAATAATTGTTTAGCGGCGTTTGCGCAGACATGAATATACTGACTATTAATTCGAACGTACGACTCATAGACGCTTTAGTGTTATTAGGAATATAATAATAACAGTAAGGCAAATCTCAGAAGCACCACGGAAATTGTTATTATGGTTGGTAGACCACAATCATAATGGGCTTCACCCCTATTATAACGGCGAAATGTAGTTATAAAATACTTCTGCAAGCCCTTAAGAGACATAGGCAAAATACTATGTATAACGTATTTTATTCAGATAACACTTTGCATTATTTTGATTTATCAACTTTTAGCAATATGTAAAATAATAGGTATACTATACAAAATCGTCATTGAGATCGTAACGACAAAAGCATAATAAAACTAAAGTAATACCGTATTCTTATTTATGGTTCAGTAATTTTTTCTCAATAATATTAATTTTAGTATGACAACGAATAAATTGACACTTGAATTACGATGGTTTCACCTCGGATAGCTATCACGCATTCTACGCTGTCCATGGTCGAAGGTCTACCCTTAGGAGGTAACATTGCACTTCTAGTATAATAACATGGAAACTCACCTAAGAACGTCATGTCTAGATATCTAAGATCGCACTGGATCCATTGTGGTGGCGTCAAAGTCAACACGCCATCCGGCTTAGACACCACACTTGTACCTGAAGTAAAAATAACACCATAGATTAAAATTTATGGTGCGGGTGGCCCAAGACCGGTCTGTGTGGAAAACCTTGGAGGAGACCTATGTCCAGCAGTGGACGTCTTTCGGCTGAGATGATGAGATTAAAATAAAACTACTTATATGGATTCTGCCGCGATTTATTTGAAAACACAACTTTAAGATAACTTTTAAAAGTATTAAACCATTTAAATTTATACTTTCTCCAACGTTTCGGTTGCTTTTTAGCGGTCATGTTTAAATAAGCCGCGAATTTAATTTATTGAAATTAAACTACTTTCAACTTACGAGTAAACGTAAGACAATATTAAATAATAATTATCTCACGCTATATGGGTTTATCGTCGTGACTTGATAGCGTTCTTCCACATCTTATATTCTTGTCTTGATGAACCAATTTATTGAATATTTATCTTGTAATACTCGTAGTATTGTACTGCGTTTACGCGAATGTTGTAAATTGAAACTAAACGAGTTTATACGGATTTTATCAATATTTAGATAAATGGATTAATAGTTTCAAAATTATGTAAAAGTAAGGTTTTTCAAATAAACAACAAGATTAAATTCGTAAAAAGTAATATAATTTCTCTGTAATGCTCGATTTAATCGAAATTCAAATTAATCGCGTTCGATTCAATATATGTATTTCAAATCAATATTCCAGAAAGAACAAGAAACCTTAGAATGTTATAGACATAGCAACCTAAATATGTTTTTAAAACCACCTCCATTCTTTAACTTTAAAGATATTTTATTTTGCAAATATGGGTACCATACATGGTGTTAAATAAATATATAAGCAGAGTCCGCCATATTTACCAGTAGGCATGCTGAAGGTACAAACCAGTGAAAAGGTTAGTATAAAATTTAATTTTATATACGTCATAAATGCTTTTTCTTTTTCTACGAATTCATTTATCTCATAGTATGCTTTACGTGTTAAATAGTTGCGAAGTTTTTTTTTAGTAGTGGCATTTGTGGCTTTCCTCAGTAAAAATTATTTTCTTAGCATGTTTTTGTGTCCCACTCATGGGCAAAGGCCTCCCCTCTCAATCTACACTGCTTTCGCTCCTGAGCAATGTCTGACGACGACATAGAAAATTTAATTATTTGATTATTTTAGTTCACCGGTTTGTACCTTTTGCCTATAAACAGATGTCTGATAGCTATCTACCTGATATCTGTTTTAAATTAAATTATGTATATGTACAGATGTAATACTTAAAAGGCTTACAAGCTAACTCGTTCAAAAATTAAGTTAAAAGTATAACTAAACATGCTCGTCACATATACATATTTATAAAATAGCAAAATGTCATAGATTATAAATAATAAAAACAATAAATTTATAAATTACAATAATGAATTAAAGATATAAAAAATAAAATGTAAAATGTCAGTCCTATAAATTATAATATGTCATTTAAAATTATTCGAAATTTATTATACAAATGACAAAGTCAAAAATCATTTATTCATTTAGGTCACAAAGTAACACTTATGAACGTCAAAATATATGGGTTAGAGTCTACTAAGTTACTGAAGCTAGTGCTAATGTTCTAATTCATCGGCAAATAGGTCCAGTTCATAGTGCTGTGCAAGTATGTCTCCAATTAGTGCGGAGTGCGCGGTTGGTGCGCGCTCGGTGGCAGCGGTACTTGACCGTTCGAGTCCGTTGATATGTTCACGGGGACCAAAATACGGACTCGCTCTAGTATTCGGGGACTATTGATTTTATTACGAATGATTGACAGGTATTGTGCAACTTGAAATATAGCCCTTCTAAATTTCAACGATTACATGTCCACCATACCCGAGACGAATAAAGAAGGGTATAGGTAGGGATAGCATCCGTACTGTTTCCTGTATATCCATCGAGCAAATTTACGCTGTATTTTTTCGATCATTAGAGTATATTTTTCCTCATAAGTATTCCAAATAACAGCACCATACTCGAGTTGACTGCGCACATAAGCATTGTATAATACTTTTGCAACCCCTATGTTATCGAACTGTGATGCAGTCCTTATGACAAACCCTAACGTTTAGTGTGCTGACTTGCAAATTTTTGTAATGTGCATGTGGAAGTGTAATTCACTATCTAATACTAATCCCAAATCCCTAATCTCATAATTTCTATCCAAAGGAGCGTCCGTCAAATTATAATTAATAATAATGCGCTGTGATTTTCATGAAAATGTATATTACATTTGAGATTATTGAACGGAAGGTGGTTGTCTTGGCTCCATATGGATACCGCATCAATATCTCTCTGTAATGCCACTGCGTCAGCTATGTTTTCAACACCTAAACTACGCTTTAGATCATCCGCAAATAGGAGGCACTCGGAGGTCAAGACGACTTCCGGTAAATCGTTTATAAATATCATGAATAGCAAAGGTCCCAAGGTACTACCCTGACTTACCCCTGACCTTGTAAAGTAGTCTTCAGAACTTCGTAACCATTTAACCACGCATATTGACGACGATTATTTAGGTAACAGGAAAAATAAATTGAGGAGCTTTAGCGTAAATCCAATAATTGCCAACTTTTTCAACAGTATATCATTGTTCACCAAATCGAAGGCTTTTTTAAAGTCGAAGTAAGCCGCATCGACCTGCTTACGCCTATCCATTTGCGAGCAGACATAGTCTACATGCGCGACCAAGTTGGTGGTGGTGGAGCGAGCGCTGCGAAACCCATGCTGACTGTTATGTAGTTGGTGACAGATTTGGCTATTAATGCGATCATCTAGAATTGCCTCAAAGATCTTAGCAAAAACGCTTAGGACTGTAACAGGTCTAAAAGAAGAAACATTTGTGTCTGTGACTTACCATTATGGACACCTTTAGAGATGGTCTCGGTTGGTTTGGGAGCGTTCGCGTTCGGGTCTGTGTTATCCACTTCGTAGTGCACGTATCTGTGAACAATGTTTTGCGATATATTTTTCTAATACTTCTTTACACGTTTGTTAAAGTTCTACTTTGAATGAATCGATCACATATTTTACATGAATTGTCAGCTTAATAGAAATAGTTTGTGACAGTTTAAGATTTAAATTTAAGAGGAATTATTTAGGCATCTTTTGATCAAACTCTTGTAGAAATTTTAAATGTTATTCATCTATTGGCATATGGATGCTGTTGTTTAGATACAATGCTTTTTTCATTTTGCCTTAAGGTGGTTAAAAAGACAGAATATAAAGTTGGTATACAATTTCTTCTATTGCTTTGGCTTGGCGATGCCTTTACGTAGTTAAAGTAATTAAGGGTGCAGTAAACTAAAATTTAAGAATTGAAATTAAACTACTATATACGGATTTTATCGCGTTGTTTATTCCCGCACAAGACAAATATTTGTGTGCATGAACATGGATGTTTGTCTTGGTCTGGGTGTTTCTATGTATAATATGTATGTATTTACAAAAAAAAAAAAAAAAAGTATATATGTATGTTTATCCATTGTCTAGTACCCATAGTACAAGCTCTGCTTAGTTTGGGCTAGATGGTGTTGTGTGTATGTGGTAGAATATTATATTATTATTATTATTATTATATTATATCACTGTATGCAGCATCTATCACTGTATTCAGCAGCCATGGTCACGGGGAATCTCCCCGTGACCATGGCTGCTGATCAACACACCACGACGTTTCGGTTGCAGTTGGTGTCTTAAGATATTCCTTCGCGAAATTTCCAAAACCGAGACAGGCTTTCATCGAAAAAATTATGCTGATGTCGATAAAGGTTTGGCAGATAATGGCTTCGCTCGCTTACGAATTGATTAATTTCATAAACGTTAGGACGTTGAAATATTACTAAGAAATTCAAATATTGTCACCAGATTTTTCAAGAAAATTTAGGCTACATATTACGTCGTGGGTTTACGTGAGTAAAGCAATGGGTAGGATTCGAACCCGTAACCTCTCGATCGTAAGCAAAGGCTTTTCCAGAAATATTATCTTCAAATCTTTGTGATGCTACGCAAATGTAAATGATAATTTATAACAATCAGGTACCAATTTTGCCCTCAACTTCGCCCTCGTGAATCCCACGAAAACAGAATAACCTACATATGTATATGTTAATCCAGGACTTTGGAAAATTGGTGTGCCAAGATCCAGCCCAATTGATTTAGAGATTTTGGATAGACAACACTGCGACATGTTGTAAACAGGCTGAGAACTAAACCTAAATATAAATGGATTTAATAATTTAAATAATTTTATTAGCTTATAAATTAGTAATATTCAATACCTAGTAGTAGTAGTGTAATAGTTTCAAAATTATGTAATACAGTGATAAATAAACAACGTGATAAAATCCGTATATAGTAGTTTAATTTCAATGAATAACATTCGCGTAAACAGAGGACAATATTATAAAATTGAGATTAGCGCGTTCAACTAAACAAACAAACAAACTCTTCAGCTTTATAATATTAGTGGAGATAGAAGTAGTGTTTACTTGCAACTATCCATATGGAAGCACGTGTTGAGGAAGGAGCAGTCCCCGAGAGACTCGTCGGTGTGCGCCTGGATGATCTTCTTGAAGTGCAGCTTCTTGCAGCAGTAGGGCGCGGGGTGCGCGGGGGCGGCGGGGGGCGCAGGGGCGGCGGGGGTCGCGGGGGCGGCGGCGAGCGCGGGGGCGGCGGGGGGCTCCGGCTTGTGCGCGCGCACGCACTCCGCGCGCGTGCCGTGCGGACAGAACTCCATCACCTGCGCGCCTGACAACGGAAAAGCTCATGTGACATCATATAAACCGATTTTAAATACAACATATTATGACGTCACACATATCGACTTTTTATCTTGGACTCAATCCTGGATCCTTTAAGCGGGGCGTGAAAAAGCACCTTCTCAGGCCGTCAAAGTAGAGACCTCAACATCGCCTCAGCTGCTATGAGGACGATGTGGAGGACACTGCTCTTAGACCACACGACTGCTTACCATCAGGCAGTGTGGCCAATTTGACGAGAAAAAAAATGTACAGTCAGATAATATAAGTTGCTAAACAGTTGCATGACGATTCCATCACTAATTGTAATATCTAATAATGTACCCAATTTCAACAACAACAATAGTTAGAGGATGGTTGAGGCGGCGGAGCGGGAGAGGGAGCGTTTAAACCCTCTCACCAACAGCAGAGCCGGGCGCCGGAGGGCGCGAGACGACCTCCAGCCACCCTGAGGTTTGACCTGGGGGTGGCGGGCTTTGTGGGCCTGCCCGCCATCCGTTCAGCACCAGGTCCGAGAGGCGGCGTGCGTGTTCCCACGCGCGCCTCTGTGTCGTGTCCGTCTCCCCCTTTAGGGGGAGACAGTAGGGCTTTTATTTTGAGTAGTACCTATCTTGTGTAGGTCTTATTGCGTAGGGGCCTGCCGTTTCAGGGATAGGCGGAGGGATATGCGTCATTGCATTCCCCCACGTAAAAAAAAAGTAAAATAAAAAATAGAAAAAAAATATGGTTAATTGAATTTATAAATGCGGCATAATTATTAGAATTTGAGCTGATTAAATTATATTGGTAATCGATTAATTGTTCAGTTACTTTTTTGCTACCTTTAACTGGTCTTTTTAATCACAGAATATTTCTATTTTTTATCAACATACTAAAGAAATTAATTATAGTATTAATTTCTTTAGTATGTAGATAAAAAATAGTTTGTAACAACATAACCACAAATTCAATTAAAAGCAATCAATAATGAAATAAAATAAATTTTGCATTTCAATATTATGTCATGTTAAAATCAGATGAAGATAAAATATTTTCTCTATACTTCATATAATCCACTAACCTCCTTGACTCTTGAACTTATCAGCAAGTGACTTCTCTTTAGCTGTAGGTTTGCTCAACAAATCCATGATCTCTTCACCAACTCTCTTCACTGCTTTTTCCCTACTTGATGGCATTGCCAGCAAAGACTGTCAAATATAAAAAATCTTATAGACAGGATAATAAATTCCCTTTAAAAGAGTCCTTATTCTCTTTGTGTATTCTACTATTCCCTTGTACCTGAGCACTTTGTAATTATGGAAACGACTGAAACAAAGACCACATGGACTCAGGACAACTACACTAATACTCCGAACATACGCGATAAGTGCACTGAGACTGAGCGATAACCGCGTAAGTCGAATTCGCGTCAGTCGGGGTATAATTTTGCATATAAATAAACCAGGCCGCTAAAGAAAATAAGTGTGGGCAGTAAGTCAATCATCGATAATTGACTGCACAGTGACGAATGTTGTTATTTATGTTTACTCACCATTATATCTGTATCATTTTTACCAGTTTTCTTCTCATCTGTGGCAGTTTTCGATACTTTAGGATTTGTGCATTCTTCCGTAGTGCTGTCGCCTGAGAAAACGAAATAATTATTTATGTAACAACAAACAGGCAAACGGCCATCTGTTAATAAACAGTCACCTGATAAGACAGTAATTAGAAGATCCCTGTTTGCGAGGTAGTTTAAAAATGTTGAAGCAAATGTCACTAAGACCACCCAATTTTGGAAGAATGATGGCTGGAAAACACAACACCTGGCTAACTGGCAGCAGCATGGCAAATACTGAATTCATTGTGCCTTCTATGCAGACAATTCTTAAATTCTCTTTTCAAAGTTAGCCTCTTGCAAAGTTGCAATCTATGTTATGCTTAAATTACATCTACTGTAAGGACCATATGGGTTCCATATAAGTTTGGCACCACGATTATTGTGCTCTTATACGAGAGCTGCGTACTATGTGACTTTTAGTTTTTATTTAGTTTCATTTTAGAAAAGGTAGAATAGGTAAATTCATCTGAATCTGAATTCACTGCCAGTAAAAACAAAAAAAGGCGGCATGTCAATTGACATTTCTATCTACAATCCAAAAAAATCAAAATCCGAAAAACAGGATTGTACTAACAAGTTCTTATACAGGTGTCCCGAAACTCAACGATAACCTGGTACCGGGCGAGAGGCGTAAAAATACGAAGTAGCACTTTCATTGGCAAGAAAAGTGGCAAGTGTTGTACCATTTCGAAATCTAGACTAAATGGGCCATCTTTTGAAATAACTTGCCAAGGCTCATAGCCAGTTGCACTCACTGATCGGTAAACGATTAGCGAGGTTAAGCAACGTTGGTTGCGGTCAGTCTATAGATGGGTGACCGCTTAGTGGTATTTCATCTGAACGTCTCGGTGCTTCGGAGGGCACGTGAAAAGTCGGTTCCGGTTGTTGCCAAATTGACAGCAGTCGTTAAGCTATGTCAGAGGCCTACGGGCGGCTTGAACAACTCTTGACAACAGGTTGGCCACTAACAACACGAAAAAAAAGAGAAAAGAAAAGAAGAAGCGACTTACCAAGGGTAGTGTGGTACATTTTTTTCCAATATAGTGTCAAATTTAACTGATAATCATTTTGTAAGTCATAACTTGTCAAAACTTAATTTATTTTACTTAGATAACAATGTTTATTACTTTGATTTGTGGTTGCAATTCATAGCACAGTTATTTGAGATTACATTATTAAAAAAATCACTGTAAAATTGTGAAAATTGTGATCACAGTACTTAAAAATGCGAGCAGAAGTGTCAAATTTTCAACGTTTCAAAAATGTCTATTATCGCTTGACAGTGACATGGTTTTTTTCTTTTATTTTTCATAACTGTTATACCTTGGCCTCTCGCCCGGTACCAGGTTATCGTTGAGTTTCGGGACACTCTGTATATTAACAAGTTTTTATAATATAATATTTGGAGAGTGATGTGCTAAAGTTACCTTTTCTTTTGTGTGATGTCTTTTCCCCAGAAGACTGTTCTTCCATAAGAGCTGCCAGTACGGCCGCCAGTCTGACAGACTCGGCGCTCACCACCTCTATGCTTGCATCTGTTGTGCTTTCTGTTCTCTCCTTTATACTACACGAAATGAAAACGTAAATTTTATATAAGGTTGTGGCTTCAGTGGGTTTATATAGATAAATTGGGATTTTACCCTAGTATCCAATATGTAACAAGGCACAACGGCATTGTCGCATACAAGGAGGAGTCAGGTGGCACATGCCACCCAAGAATTGTCTGGTGCCATGTAGGCTATTGCTGAGCACATAGAACACAGCTCTAAATATGACAATGAGTAAGGGTTAATGATGAGCAAGGGTTGATGATGAGCAACAGTTGATGTGATGAACAATTATTTGGATTCATATTTTTTTTAATTTTATCTTACTATGGTGTGAAACTTAACGTTTTTATTGACAACCAGGTAATATTTTATTAAACAGTGTAAGGAGAACTAGGTTTAATAATAAACTTACGTAATAAGTTTCTGTGTAGCAAACTTCTGCAATAAACTGGCCACAATCCCTGCATCCACATCTCCTAAGCCTGGCAGCAATGCACTGGCAGTGGCGGGGAGTTGTAGCTGCATGTCTGACAGAACTTGCAGCAACCGCACTTCTAGGGAGGCAGATGGTACTGGCAGCTTTGTTTTCTCCTGTACCTGACCTGAAAATAAAGTAGCCTTGTGTAACTAAAATATAGCAATAGCCTAGTGGGAGACCGTTGGACTTCCACACAGATATCTGGGGTTTGATTGCAAGGCACAAAAACTTTTTGATGTTATCTGCATATTAATTAGTTAACTATCACTTGCTTTAATGTTAAAGGAAAACATCATCAGGAAATCTGCAAGTCTTAGAGTTCTCTGTAATTTTCTCAAAGATATGTGATGTCCACCCGACCGCATTGGGCCAGCATGGTGGACTATGGCCTAACCCTTCTCAGACTGAGGAGATACCCACGCCCAGCAGTGGGACAGTTTATATACAGAGCTGATATTATTATATTTATTGTGATTTTATGAAGATAAAGAAGACCCAGTCTCATTTCAACTATTTGCAGATCACATATGGTTTTCTCCCATGTACAACCTTGGCAGATTAGCTATAGTACCCAGAGAAAAGACATACTTATATACAGGGTTAATTAAAATATGACTTATAACTTCTTCCCCATGACTTATTTATAATATTAATAACAATAGCCTTTTATTTAGATAATAATAAAAAATAATAATAATAAAAATATTTATTCACCAAATAAAGAAATACACATTCTCAGATGTTAATTAATAATATAACTAAGTAAAAGAATGTATTGTCTTGCCAAAGACTTCCTACACTAGGCTTGGCCTGTCCTGTAGGTAGTCTTTTTATTCACATTTACCATTAATTAATTTTGACTCGACGTAAATAAATATATCGTATAAAATGTTTACAGTAACTAACAATCTCGTATTTAAAATTTATAGTAAATTATATAAATAAAAATTAAAAAAAAAAAACAATTAAATTATATATTTAGAGTAAAAATAAAAACAAATTAAATAAAATAAAAAAATAAAAATAATAAAATTATATTATACATACTTATTTGAATATCAATAATTTCACAATTATATTATTAAACTCTTTTAAATTAAATGTTTTATAAAGTTCTCGGTATCATCATAAGTCCAGGAAAGTAATGTTTCATGTACAGTTAATTTAACTTCGTGCATTGACATATTGGCTAGGCTACATATTTTGTTAATTCTGTTATACACAAAGGGCTTCATATAGGTACAAAAACGTTGTGCAAATCTGGTATTAACTTTAACGAGAGGAACTCTGTAGACCCGTCTCTTGATCATGTCTCCATAACCGCTAGAATTGATTATTTCCTTGTGTATCATAAGAGTAATTTTTAAAATATATAGTCTTCTGACACTCAGCACCTTTGTTTCACTGTACAATGAACTGGTTGGAAACCTGTAAGGTTTTTTTATCATAGCTTTCAGCACTGCACGCTGAGCCCTTTCCAAACCTATGAGATGAGTAATGGCAGCGCCTCCCCAAGCTGCAATGCAGTACGATAAAATAGACTCGCAAAGAGTTAGGTAAACACTCTTTAGCAAGCTCATCGAAGCCACGTCCCGTAGTGTTTTCATAATATAGATGACTTTTCGGACTCTTGCAGACGTGGCAACGATATGCTCGCCAAAAGTGAGTTTCTCATCTATGATAATGCCCAGGTATTTTGTAGATTTTGCTCTATTTAATCGCATGCAATTACAGTTTGTTGGTGTATTAATATGGATGTCAGTGCTGCAAGCGTGAGCTATGATTTCCAAGCCTGTTGGAGGAGCCGATGCAGCTGTTTTGTGAAAACACATAAAGCTTGTCTTGTTGACGTTTAGTGACAAAAGATTTTTATTCAGCCAGTTAACCACACCATTGAACCCGATCTGTGCAGTGTGGAAAACTCTATCCCAGGTCCTTTCATTAAATAAAATAACGGTGTCATCGGCATAGTTAATAATTTCTGCATTGCCTATTTGTTCTTTTGCTGACAGATCGTTTATATAGACCAGAAAGAGTGTCGGGCCCAGAATACTACCTTGTGGTATTCCATAGTTAACCTCTTGTGTATTACTGACATAGCCATCAACCTTTAAACACTGCCGCCGAGACGAGAGATAACTTTGAAAGAAATTCAGATTAATTCCTCTTACCCCAATGCTTTCTAACTTTTTCAACAAAATCGGGACAGACACCGTGTCGAAAGCCTTAGCTAGATCAAGGAATATCCCCATGCAGGCTCGCCCTTCATCAAGATGTTTACTGACTACGTCGGTCAATAAGACAACAGCTTGTTCAGTTGATCGCTTTTGGCGGAAACCATATTGGTGTGTGAATAGCAAATTCTGTGATTCTAAAAAATTTACTAATTGTTTGTTTATTATTTTTTCCAATAATTTAGAAAGAACACTAAGGAGTGCGATTGGCCTATAGTTACTAGGATTCCCTATTGAACCACTTTTGTAAATTGGAGTTACAGTTGATATTTTCCATATGTTAGGGAATTCTCCAGAAGAAATAGCCAAGTTAAATATATATGATAATGGCTCAATAATGTAGTTTTTAAGTAGTTTCACAAGTATTATCTTAACAAAGTATTATCTTGCTTTTAATTATTTATTTGCCTCCATAGTTCCTATCTGTGTGTATCAATTCAAAGTAAAGGCCTCTCCCTAATGTCTTCACAAATCTCTGTCCAAGCCTGTCCTAGTCCAAGTACCTACACTACCTTTTTACTTCATCTAACCACCTTTTATATTAAACACACGAAAGGTAGACCACCTACCTCTTTTTTCGTTTTATGTTTCTTGGGTAGCAATACATGATAGACTTGGTGCATTTCTCTTTGCCTCTTGCTGTATGTCTGTGACTTATTTATACCTTACTTAACAACTTTTGTTCTAACACTTTTCATAATTCATTATTGGACATCTTCATACAAAAATACAAATGTTAAAAAGCTTGCTCTAATCGAGTGAGTGCATTTGTTAACAAACTTTGTACTGTATCAGTCATCTATATCTATCTAATTATAGCTTAACTCATCTCATGCTCATAAGGTCCTTGCCCAGCAGTGGGACAGTTTAATTAATACAGGGCTGATATTAATATTATATTTATATCCTAACAAATATTAAAAATATGAGTGTGAGTGTTTGTGTGTTACACTTTCACACCCTGACTAAGTAGTCAATCAATCAGCATGAAATTCTGTATACACATTGTCAGGAATTCAGATAATGACATAGGATATCTTTTGCTTAGAATAAAAGCACTGTTACTAACCTAACCTACATTTACACGAGTGATGCTGCAAGCAAAATCTACTAGGTAATAAATTGTAAATAATTTTCTCTTAACCAGGCAGTGTATGCCAGATTATAAGCTGCTACTACAATCTAAATAATATACTATATATCTATTTAATCTACTGGAGTTACAGTATTATTCAATTAAACCCAGGATGTCTAACAGAGCCATAGCCTACATGTTCATGTTTGAGCTTTTGCCTAAACAAGCCAGAAAAGCTCAATTAACAACTTGAGAGACATGATTTTCTTTTCTGTTTGTAGTGATAGGGATTAAACATATTAACCTCCTATCTACTGGAATCTCAGACAGATTTAAATAAGTGTTAAGTCTCACGTAAATTTAATTACTTATATTAGTTATATTGTGTGTGTTACATACCACTTCCTATGACAATGAAACAAACCATACCTTCATTTTTCAGCGTAGCTGGACTGGCGACAGAGCGTTCTTTCCCGCCACCGGGTGACCCTTCCGATTTTTCCCCACTGACTAAGTTTGCATTCGCACTAAGAATATTCTGCCGCTCTTTTTTACGTTTTTCTAACTTCTCTCGTAGACTGTTCCTTTTACTTTTAACTGCTTGGATCTCTTCCCAAGCGTCAGACATTTCTAAGACGTTCTATAATGAGACAAACACAAACACCGGTCATCTACTGGCCTTTGATCAATGATGAAATAGTTTAGCCGTGTTGTATATATAAATTATTGGCCTTCATTATTTAGACTACGACAAAGTATAATTATTACACGATAATAAGTAATAGTTTAATGACGAATCAACGAAGCTTGTAAAAAGAAAATACATTTGTAGATATTTCTGCCATATCGAAATGACAATGACAGATTTGACAGTGTTCGTCAATCAAATAAGGCGTTGACAGCTTATACCTAGTTTCGTTTCTTCCAGAAAAACTACACAATAAGTTTAATCTACTAAATATACAAAGAGCACGAAGAAATCAAGTAAAATAAATAATATCCGTTATTCATAATTTATCATTGTATTATGTTTGATGGTACCTATTTTTCTTTTCCTTTTTATTATCTGCGGTCAGTCGTGGACTATGAGCAAATCGGTTGAGTGCATAGTTATAGCATGTCGAGCGTGTCTCCCAGCGGAGTCAGCTACTCATTTTGTATTTATTTTACTGGATTTTATCGAGTTCCAAGATAACACGCCGCCTTAGGCGTGTTTCACGTTTTGTTTTCATTAACTGGGCCGCTAGGTTATTTGGGTGTTTTGCCAGCCTTTTTTTGTAGCTTGTAGTACAATTTCAAATTTCTTCTTTTATTGTACTTATTTGCAGATTTCCATGTATTTTGGCATTAGTAACATACTATGGCCCGTTTGACAAGGTTCTTAATATGATGTTTTGAAGTCGTTGCAATATGTTAATATAAATCAAGAGCTTGTTATCTGTAGAGAGTTTTGAGTTTTGTCCCAATAGCGAATAAAGGTTTTTGTAACGGATCTTGAGTTCATCTCTTTTTCTTTTTATATGCTCTTTCCAGGTTAGGCGTCGATCCAGGTGCATCCCTAGGTATCGTACACTATCACTGTGTTGTAATAAGTTGCCATCAAGTCTAACTAGTGGGCAGTTCGCCCGCTTCAATGTAAATGTAACCTGTGCAGATTTGTTGGCACTTGCTTTTATACGCCACCTGCTCAACCATTTACCAATCTCATCTAGGCCTTCCTGTAACTTTGCAGATGCAATAGCGAGGATGGCAGTATTATCGGCGTAGGTAGCTGTAGTTATATCTGAGACTTCTGGCAAGTCTGCTGTATACACGGTGTATAATACTGGGCCAAGAACCGAACCCTGGGGTACACCTGCTTTGATCTTCTGGAGAGTTGATGTGGAATTGCCTTCTTTTACCTGATATCATCTATTTGAGATGTATGATGTTAGGAGAGTATAGTAGCTATGTGAGATATTCGATTCGATCTTATAAAACAATTTTGTGCCAAACCTTGTCGAATGCTTGATGGACATCCAAAAATGCCGACGAGCAGTATTCCTTTCGTTCGAATGTGTTTCTTATTACGTTAGAAACTCTATGGACTTGTTCTATAGTAGAATGGTGTCGACGGAATCCAAATTGGTGGTCAGGAATTGTATTGTTTTCTGCAAGTATAGGCATAATTCTGTGTAATAAGATTTTCTCAAACAATTTTGAGAGAATTGGTAACACGTTGATCGGTCGGTATGAGGTATCTTCATGAGCAGGTTTACTCAGCTTATGAATCATAATAATATGAGATATTTTCCATATAAGAGCCATTAAAACGCCATTAAAGAGAGTTGTTATAAATGTTACTGCTTTTTTTGGCAGCTCTTTGAGTATTTCCTTAGTAACTAAATCGAATCCTGGTGCTTTTTTGTCTTTAAGCATTTTTATAGCTCTCCATACTTCACGAATAGTTGCTGGTTTTGGAAGTAGATCTAGCTGTAAGTCTTGATTGAGGACTACATCCAGATTTCTCTCAAATTCGCTTGACCCTACACCATTAGGAGTAAATATTTCCAAAAGATGCTTCGCAAACACATTTGCCTTATCTTGGCTTGTCCTAGCCCATCCATTTACAGACCTTATAGGAGGCCTTGTTTCTTGTGGTCGATCTAAAGATTTCGTAAATTTCCAGAGTGAATAGTTAGTGGCTTCCGTAGCTGTAAGTGACTCAAGTTTTGACTGAAGGGTGTTGTTATGTAGGTTTGATATTGCGATTTTAAGATTTACGATAGCTGTATTCAAGCAGTTTTGTCCATTGAATGCCTACTTTGATGCCATACTCTTCTGAGTCGACGTTTTCCAAGTATTTTTTGTTTTATATCTAATGGCAGATTCGTAGAGTTTTTAACGGGCTTTAGTTCGGAAGTGCATTTCCAGCAGGCTACTTGGATGAGAGCTGTTATATACTTAGCAGCTTCTTCGATGTCCTCTGGCGACTTAAGAGCCACGTGCAGCTGTATGTGCTTTTCTATGTAGTCTCGAAACGCTCGCCAATCTGTGTTTCTGTTACAGAGTGTATTCTGTTCATCATACTCTATAAGGGTTGTGCTAACAGTCAATATAACTGGAGTATGATCAGAAGAACTATCAATACAGGACGCTGCCTTTACAGAGTGTATTCTGTTCATCATACTCTATAAGGATTGTGCTAACAGTCAATATAACTGGAGTATGATCAGAAGAACTATCAATACAGGACTCTGCCTTAAAGTAATGCCTCGAAAGACCTCCAATTAGAAAGAAATCCAGAAGATCTGGTAACTTATTTGGGTCTGTCGGCCAATATGTTGGTTCTGATGCTGTTATTGCATATAAATTATTAGTATCAATACTTTGCTTTAATTGTCGACCTCTAGTTGTTATCAGTCTAGATCCCCAATGAGTATGTTTAGAGTTCCAATCTCCACCAGGAACCTATATAGCACAGATATATAAGAATATGTCAGTAATTTTGTAGTTTGTAACTGAGGTGTATATACAAAATATGAATTATTGATACCTTGAACCAATGATACTCTTTCTAAGATTCATAGGCAATGGCACCACGTTTGGCATCAATTAAAAACAAAACTAAATATTTTATTTGACATTGATGGATATCTATAAAATATCAGCACATTTGAATTTTTATCGCTGATTTGAATACTTTTGCCTTTATTATGACCACGTTTTCGATTCATAAACTACAAACTCATGCACAAAAAGTGTGTAACCTATATAAAAGAGCTTTAAGAACCATTGAGGCTTATTATGTAGCAAGGTATGATAATAAAATAATAACTTCCTGTGACTTCGCCTGCGTGAGTTATCCAGTTTTTTATTTATGATGACATTATTAAATTATTGTGAAGAGGGGAATCCACTATACACTCGGATTGCTTACCCCAATTATTGCAATAGAAAATGTTTGACAATATTGAATTGGTCTATTCTACTAGTCCTTTTCAGCTGTCCCCCCTGGTGGGGCATTTATTTTCTACTCTTCCCTGCTATGATGTCACTAATTGGGATGAGTGGCATTGCATTTATTTTATTACAGTGGATTTCTCCCATGCAATGTCTAGTTTGATTCTATGGATCAGAATAATAATAATAAACCTCTCTGGGGACAGTCGTTATCTCATCATGAGACTCACGCGATTTTGGAGGGCACAGTACACAGTTGCCGTTACTAGTTGGCTGGGAAAGAACTTCAAGAGCTAGGTAGGCTCTTAACTCTGACTTGCCTTGGTTGGCCGGTCAGAGGGAGGCTGCTAGAGCTATATGCTTGGGGGTGGAAGTGTCATTTTCAAGGGCATAACTATGGGGAAACCCGCTCCGGGTCTCCGTTGTCACGAGACCCGTGATGGTGAAACCGGCGCCGTACCGCTCGACACCCCTAGCCACTCGCACCGGTGTTGCCCTCTGCTGCTGGCTTGTATGCCTATAGTGGCTTATCAGGGGGCCCATCTAGTGAGATGGCAAGTCACCGTCTGCCCATTGCATTGATGCTATTAGAGTATTCAGGGCAGACGCCGTTTTTCATTCATAGTTAGCAATATACCGGTCCACCAAACACCCATACCTATAGCCCATATATTAGAATCCATACGTAGCAATAGTCCTACGCCTGCTGCGGCTAGTGCCGCTGTAGGTGTTCCATCCCACCTTTGATTAAAACTCTCGAAGGGCCTCTTCACGTTGGACCTATGTCTCCGTGTAGGCCTCCCAAAGAGCCAGGTATTTTCTAATATAATATGTTAGAAAATACCTGTGATAAGAGAAACATAATAATAAAGCAGTTTAATATAGCAAAAAATTTATAAATTTCTCTTAACCTCGTGGCGCCCAGACATTCTTGGCTCTTCTTTAAATATGACCCGACTGTGCTTCTCATAGAATATAATTGTTACGGTCGTATCCGCCCAAGGTTTTGATTTGAAAATTGTATGTGTTAGAATTAGCGGTGTGAAGTGAAACTTTCTGGGTATATTTATGATTATATTAGCATGCAATTTTAATTTCAATTATTTGTCTATCTTTTGTTCTTTACAAAGGCTACTGGGCCACAATTACTAGACTAAAAGAAATTATTAATTGATGTAAAATTATACATTGTTCATAGGATTTATATGTTTATTTTAGTTATTTTTCAATTAAATGACTCCCCATAACTTTCTTCAATTACAAGGCTGTTTTTGAACATCTGCCATTTCCGGTAAGTGCCTGGCACACTTTCGTCTCATTCTTTCTCTAACGTGGGACGTCTTCTGTCTCTTGTCTGCTCTTGGTTTTCATTTTCTTCAGAGTATCCATCTGTGTCTATATCTGTAACTGTATATCCTAAAATCTAATGTGAATTGGTGCTCAAAGCAATCCTGAACATCATGCTAACAAAACTAGGTCAGAATACTGCTAGATAAGTGTACCTACACAGACTAGACAGGAAAAGCTAGAAGTGTGTGTTTTAGTGAAAGGTATCTAAGTAGCATTTTTATATTAGTAATATTTCAAATATTTCACAAACCAACATAATATAAAGCCACAAACAAAAAACATTGATATTTTTAATACTAGCCTCACCCCAACCGACTTTACAAAGTGCATATTATTTGAAGCCAAGATTTCGCAGAGATTTCGCAAATTTTAAAAATGGAAACTAATTAATTCTATTTAAGTAGTACCTATTAATTAGCAACTTTTGGCATAAAAACATACTCGACAGTCACGGATTATCATAAAAAAATAGGATTTACTTACCACGTGTACGTGTAACAGACATACAACTGACCATTTTCTTAAAAATTACGTCTGTCTATTGTGACAGTCAATGGTAACATAGGTACCTGAAACTGATCACTAATATTTTGTTCAGAAATCGAATGACACCGCGAAATTTCAAAAATGTATACAAAGGTTTTTAATATGGGCTTCTGAAAGGCGCGTAAGCAGTAACTGAAAGTTAGTTGAAAAACGTTCTGGGTTGGAGTCGCCATGTTAATTTCCGTTTATCAAAAAGCGCGTGGGCGCCACGAGGCTATGCTAGGTACACAAAAATAAAACCATAACCGTTTGCTTGCTTACGATTATAAAAAAGCCGTCGAACTTTGCTCTTGACATTTCACACATTGAACACGGAGCGGCCGCTCTCATTAAAACTTAATTAATGATCGCTCTGAGTGCCCCCTCAAAATGTTATTTATGGTTTTATGCAGACGATAAGATAAGAAACAAATTTACGTTTCTTATTTCGACAAAAAGTATTTGTATAATATTTCATATGAGGCTAAAGTTTAAAATTCGGCTTATTTTGCCGGTTCCAGACAAACAACACGAAATTGTGAAAAAAATGCGGAATACTTATATACGTTTACACCATTTTTTTAAAGAAGTATAGTTATTTGTACTATTTAACAAGAAATAATAATATTTAGGATAGAAAACCTTCAAAAAAAAAGCATTCAACGCGTCGTTAGTGGCAAAATGTGGAATTCACAACTAAAACAAGGCTGACATTTACAGCCAGTCTATACAAAATCTACAAAATATAGAATAAAAATATAGCTTTATTGTGCAAATCCAGTTTATTAAGTTTAAAAATATGTAAGTACCTAACCCGCCAGTTTATTAAGTTTATGAAAAATATGAAAGTACCTAACCCATAAAACTATAAACTGATATGAAGACGACAAACCTAAAAGTGGGATTTTGTTAAAACAAAATCATGGCGATTTTAAACTGAAATTACGATGAAACCATGTTTTCATTTAAACGGTTTTAATCACGTAATGAACAGATTTGATCCTATAATTTATAAAAAATAACTGAAATTTGTAAGATTTATAATAAATTAAACACAAATAAGCACTAACAACGACTTCTTGTCTAAAATTTCGCAAGAACCTTGTATGAGCCCTAAAAATCTCAAAATGCAGAAGCTAGGGTTGCGTCTGATCAGATAATTTATTTTTCCTAACAGGTTTGCATAAAACTCCAAATTTATATATTTTGTTTTAATATTATATATTTTGTAAATGTTATAATGTTATTTATTTTTCTATTTATATACATATGTAAACTAATAATAATAAATGTTGAATAAAAACTTAAAATCGAGTATTTTTAATGACTAATCTGTTACTAATTAACCACTTTTACAATTTTATGTCCTAAGATATTGTGCAAAGCGGCTAACATTGAAACTGTTTTTAGGGTTCCACAATGGAATCCATAGGAATAAAGCCAATTCTTCCTCGTCCACTTGCCTCTCCCCCTCTTCTACTATCTCCCTTATTTGTTCTCCTGTCCTATTCTTATTTGTCCTCTCCCTCTACTAGCGCCACCACTACATAGAAAAATAAACACACACCAATAAAATACAATTAATAATACAATATGTGATATAATATTATTTAACAATGAATGAATAAATTAGGAAGAGTTAAATGTACCATCTACAATATTTATAATATTGTAAAGTTCAATGTTCATTTTATTAAAAGCCTGTAAAAATAGAAATCATGTAAAACCACACCAACTATGCTATATTATGTATGTGTATGTACAACCTATGCTATATTATGTACTACAATCATAAATAAAAAAAATACAAGCGTGAAAGACAACACATGTTATGTGTCAACCCTGATACTCAAACTTACTTTGCTTCCTGGAAACGATTGTTGCCAGAGCAATACTTCGTTACAACGTACTTACTTGTCACCAATATTTATGTTATCCAATTGATCTACAAGATAATAATATGACATTACAACGTTTATGATTAAAATAGGGACTAAACTTTAATATTTAATACATAATTTTCCGTTGTTTTAAATAATCAAGATAAATTACCACTTTAAAATATGTAAACAAACAATGTCAAAAAAGACACGTTCTATTTTTAACACATATTACCTTTTTTTTTTTTTTTTACGTGGGGGAATGCTATGACGCATATCCCTCCGCGGGGGCGGGCGGAGGGATTATGTCGGACTCGCCGGGGTAAAAGAAAGATGTTAAAAGACAATGTACCTCCCGGAATACCGACTAAACCTACCACGGTGTTCCTCGACAAAACCACTATCGACGGGGCCGCGCGAATCGCTTTCGCATGCGGTCGCGACCCCGCCGAGGTTACGGCCCGCCGTATGAAACGGCAGGCCACTACGCAACAAGACCTACCCAAGATAGGCACTACACAATATAAAAGCCCTACTGTCTCCCCCAAAGGGGAGACGGACACGACACAGAGGCGCGCGTGGGAACACGCACGCCGCCTCTCGGACCTGGTGCTGAACGGATGGCGGGCAGGCCCACAAAGCCCGCCACCCCCAGGTCAAACCTCAGGGTGGCTGGAGGTCATCGCGCGCCCTCCGGCGCCCGGCTCTGCGGTTGGGGAGAGGGTTCAAACGCTCCCTCTCCCGCTCCGCCGCCTCCTTGGTGGAGATTACTTCCTCGCAGAAGGAGGCGACGGCGTTCCACGACCTCTCACTCCGGACCATAGACTGAACTACGGCCGGGAGCGAGAGGGCAACCGATCCGACTGCCGCGATCAAATCACGGCGCTGCGATGCCCAGGCGGGGCAAACCGCCAAAGTGTGCAGCGCCGTGTCCTCAACAACGTCGCGGCAGTCGCCGCAGTGGTGACAACCGGGCGTCTCTTGCCGGCGTATACGACACAGGAACTGGCCAAAACAACCGTGGCCAGTTAGAACCTGTGTCAGCCGGAAGGTGAGAGCGCCATGCCGCCTCTCCAGCCACTCCTCAAAAACGGGACTTACCGCCACGATCGTGGCGTGCCCGGCACTGGGGTGCACAAGTCGTTCCTTCCAATTGGCCACTAGGACCTGGCGGAGCTCGGACCTCGCCGCCTTGATTGCGGCAAGACCCGGTCCTTCGCCTCGAGCTAGCGCCTCCTGGCGCCAACGATAGAGCGACGCCAGGAGCGCCGCTTCCAGGTCCCATGGCATCGATCCGGCGAGGAGGCTCGCAGCCTCGAACGAGATCGTGCGGTACCCTCTAATCAACCTGACGGCCATGGCGCGCTGTGGAGCACGATAACACATATTACCTAAAGTAACATTAAATAAAAGTTTAAAATATCATAGGACATGTTTTCTAGATTAATTTGGTAGGTTACCTACCTTAAATTTAGTAATAAACAATTATTGAAATTAAACTCATTTATATGGATTTTATCGCGTTGTTTACAGTGTTAACTGTAGTACATAATTTTGAAACTTACACTACTACTATTTAACTTTACTAAACTTTAAGCTAACAAAATTATTAAAACTATTTATATTTAGGTTTACACTTTCCCCGACGTTTTGGTTGCTTTTCAGCAGCCATGGTCACGGGGAGACTAAGATGGTTGTTGTGTCTTCAAAGTAACCGAACATAATTTAATCATCATCAACATGTTCAAGGAGCATAGCATTTCAGCATTGCATAGCATAAATATTAAATAATATTTTAGAAAGGGTAGTTGTACGGGTCATGAGTTCATCACCGTACATACCAACAGTGCCGATACAGCACCTACTTCCAATACTAACTTGCGTCATAAAGTATTTCGCAACACCTTTTATATTAATAAGCTATTAACCAAGTAATAACGAGTACATTATTAACTTATAACTACAACACACTATCAAGGAAAGATAAGCCACCGTTGTCTGCATTGTAATAATTTTAAACTAACTTAAGTAATATGTAACAGTTGTCTAACTTTCGGCTATCTTTCTTTTCGTACTCCACTACAATTCTACCAATACCATAAAGTGTAAAGTGTGAAGGCTAACTGGCCCGACAGTAGTATTTAACTGATCAGCAAAAAATAATAAAAAATTCTAATTGCACAGCAAAATATGTTTACCAACAATACTAATTGCACAGCAAAATATATTTAAAGAGATCAAACTAAGTCGACGGAGCCCCGCTTAGCGGGGCTCTTATTTTTAGGCGGGTTTAAGAAGGAACCTTTTTTTTTTCTTCGGGCCAATGGACCAATACCCCACGGTGTGCATGCTCGCTGCCTTGTATAGTGGATGGGTCGCTGGCAAAAATTACTACCTCAGCGACCCACCCAGCAGTCTACAACTCCTCGGCGACGCCCCGGCACTACATAGGGCGTTGGACCGACTCAATGGCTGGCGGATGGGAGATCCCCGTTCTCCCGCCCGCGGCCTTCATTATGGCGGCATTAGGCACGCGTAAGCGCGTCTGGGCCGCTCGGTTCGCCGGCGACGGCTCGGATCCGCAAGGATACTTTCTTCACGGATCCGCTTCGCCGCCTCCTGCGAGATGCCGTCCTCGCAGAAGGACGCGACCGCTGCCCACTTTCTCTCGCTGTCGAACATGGCTTTGATCACGGTCGGCAGCGAGAGATCTTCACCCACAACCTCAATGAGTTCACGGCGCTGCACCGCCCAAGCAGAACATTGCTCGAACGTGTGCTGCGCCGTGTCCTCCTCACAATCGCAGTGGTGGCAGTTGGGACTCGGTTCCCTCCTAGCGACCGTGTGCAGGTATTTGCCAAAGCAACCGTGCCTTGACAACACCTGCACTATCCGGAAGGAAAGGGTCCCATGCTGCCGCCCTACCCACCGCTCCAATACCGTGGAGGGCCCCAACGGTTCTGAAACCGGCCAAGGGCGCCTCGCCTTTTAAATCCCACGGGGTTTAAGAAGGAACCTAACATAACCTAACCTTTCCGAGACGGAATGCAGTGATTTGAGGCGAATAGGTGCTCGTTATGCTGTGCAATTAGTATTTTTGATGGTCATTATATTTAATCCCTTTCAGAAATGTCGTTCGTTATCACCAAGTGATATTGAGAGATGAATTTGACAAACACAAATGCATTACTGATCCAAAGGAACAACGACGCTTATTGTGGTTGGGGCAAGATGAAGTATTTATGAAGCAACATCCCATAATGCCTGCTAAATGTAAGAAAAAGAAAACGTTTTAAGATTTTAATTTTAAAATTATATTGGCTGACAAGTTGTAAGCCTATCTGATTGCATTGCAAACGGTTACTCGCTCATCAACAATATACCACAACTACCAAGCTAATTTCAAATAAAAAATAATATATTTGGGAGTAGGTACACAAGTATGTTACCATTCTGCCTATTAGAACACAAACAATATAAATAATTTGCTTATATTCTTTTTAACTTTGTTTCATTGGATTTATTCTTCTTTTTGTGTCTGAAATGATGCCTGTTACCCGTTCATAGTTTTTCCGTAGGTATTTGTTATTATTCATTAATATATTTGATAAAAAAAATTTCAGTTCCCAGATCTTATGGGCTAGCTGGTGGTGTTGCGTGTGAACGAGTCGTTATACCTCCAGATTGGATTCTCGATTACTGGCACCCTCTTGAAAAAGCGCACTATCCGAAGTATTTTGAGCGACGTGAACGTAGAAAATGTGAATACATTCAAAATTGGCACAGGGGCAAACTGCAATAATCGTGTCTTTTAGTATGTCATTTTTATTAAGAAATGTTTTTGATTGGGACTTTTTCTAGACATCTGTGAGAAAAAGTACGTGCCACGTGCCTTTTATTTGGAATTACGATTATATAACATTCCTTGATAAAAAAAATGTATAAGAAAAACCAACCTATATGTAAAATGAGTTGATCGTTTGTCGTTAAAAACTACACTACTACTACTAACTGTGCAGTGCGCGTTCTGTTCCTTCCGTCTCTTCTGGCATGTTTATATTATGTCCTAGATTTGGATGGATTTGAATGACTACTCGGAGGAAAATTATAATTTCTGTCAAAATTAAATATTATCTATCTTGATATTCGATATTTATTTAATGCACCTACCGAGGTACCTTATATATTATCATAACACAATATGTAGATACAAAATATATGTCTACGTTGGAGGGTGTGAGTTTCAACAAAATCAAGTGAAAGTGTCTGTCTGTCTGCTGTCATAACCTAGATCAAATGCTTTTTATTAAGCTCAGGCGGTCATCAGCATCCAACAAAAAGATACGGAACAATATGGTATTTTAAATTAATTTTCTAAATTACTGCATCAGTAGTGATGCATCTAGCACAGGTTAGGGGCTGTGCGTGAAGTGATCTAGAGGAATTTTCATAAACCGGTGACCTTTTTCTCGAAATGTGAATAATAAAACAACAGACAATTTAAAAACTGTATTATTCGTTGTCCGGTTCGTCGTACTCATATCCCTGCTGGTGCGGGTAGAATGTGCCCTGTGGCTCGAACGCCTCCTTCTCGTCGTTCATTGTGGGGTACGGGTGGTGCGGCACAGCGCCCATCCATTGCGGATACCAATATAACCCTTGCTGTAAGCCAAAGTTATTATAAGACCATTTTCTAGAAGAAAGTCTACACATTTAGGTTTTCACGGTACGGTTAGATTTTAATTAATTTGTTAGCTAATCCGCTACTTTCGTTCAAATACTGTCTTTCAATTGTTCGAAAAGGATAATTACTTCATTAAAATCTGTGTGCTCGATCGCGTTGGTCACGTGATACAAGTTTGCTGTTTAAGTGCAATCGGGATCGGGCAAAGTGTTACTCGTACTTGATACTTTGTTAGCAAATTCTTAGTATCGATACGAAGTCGGCAGTAGATGTTTTAGGTCTCATGTACCTAATAGGGCAAGCCTGCTGCCGTCTACCGGACACTGTTCCTCGCTACTTCTGAGAGTTTCTTGACAGATTGTTTGCCTGACTCAGGAATTATACCCAAGATCACATGCACAGCATTGTCATTCGCTACCGCGGTGGATTGGAAATCGAGTCTTATTTAGGAGAGCAAAGGCAAAATATTTAGTATAGGATTTACCTTATTCCCTCCAGCAGCATTACAGGTAAACCTGTCATCGTGTAGATCTATGGTGTCCAAGTAGCTTTTACCGGCGATCGAGCCGTAGTTCGGCGGATACATGAATAGGCATCCGTCAAGGATATCTGACGGAGAATATGTGCGTTATACTTTGCTTAAGACGATTTAGTGCTATTTGTTTCTAGGAGCATGATATAATGCGCGCAAAAAAAAGCTAGCATAGTTTGGAGTCGTAGATATTTAGAATTGCCATGTTTTCATCCATTGTAGTAGTTTAGGCTAATTGGTCATTGGAAATATGCATCTAGAGCTGTTCGTTTGTAATAATGACAATGGTATCGTATTAAGTACCTACGCTGGATTGGCTAATATATTATTACTATTGTAATATTTTATAAGTAATATTTTATACGTAATCAGTGTAGCAATGACTGCTTGTATAAAGTGGTTGTCTTGCCACTGTCGCAACGCCGAGTATTGTGGTTTCGACCCCACACGGGACGAGAATCCGATGTATGAATGTTTGTAAAGTCGCCTGCGAAACAGAATTTATTCCTAGTGTAGACGTTATCTTTAAAAACAAAAACAAAAATATAATAATAATCGAAAATGATATACGCCTTCATCAGTTTACTTATTATATTGGCGTCATTCATCCGAATCATAGGCTAAAAAATAAAAAATACCTTCTAGACAGAACAGTAAGTAACAACAGTACTTCAGCGGATATTCTTCTACGACGTTAGGGCTTTGTAGAAATACTTATGACATTAAGAAAAAAAGATATCTTACAAGGCACAGTAATGTTTTCTTCTTCGCCCTCTTCGGGCTTTGGTGTAGGTTCGATGTATGGCGGCACGGGATCTATGCCTGTGCCCGGGTCACCAGGTATTAGGAAAGGACCTGTCAAATACAAAATGAAATTATACAATTTCCAGGTTTACTTAAATTTCATTTTCTAGCAATAATACTTAATAAAAAGCGATCGTCTAATAAAGCAAGCAGAAATAAAATGCGTTTACGTAATTAACGACAGAGGGATTTACTCGATTCAGAGTTCGCAATAAGCGTTTTAGCTCTGGCGAATGTTTAGAGGAGTATTCCACGTCGACTACGTAGGTTACCCTGCTTGTATCTACTGAGGAATTTGCATTAGATGGGGAGTGTAGATAGACGCACTATAAGAGAGGATGACCTAGGACATGGATCGAATTGCGCGTGAGGCGGTATGGCGAAAGTACGTCATGCTTATCGCAATACGTAGTGTACCGGTATATTGTTTACAGTTTCTGTGGTGTTAATCGCTGTTAGAGACAATGTCAGATGCTAATCCTAATAAAGTTAAGCTTATCGATAAAAGTGATTCCGAAGTAATAAACGAATGTGAGCGGGCATTAATACAAATTTCAGATGTAAATAATGACGATCAATAAAATGCAATTAAAACTGCCGAAATGAGGTTGTTGGAGAAAACTGAAGATAGTAGTGAAGACGGATTTGTAACAGTTTCGAGAAGACGCCCGAAGAAAGTAATTGTTAGAAGCAATTCAAAAGATTTGATTCCACAAAATGTAGTTATGAATTCTTATAGTCAACTACCCACATCTGAAAATGTTGTGATGATAAACACATTTGAGGTTTGTTTGACAGCATTACAAGTATTGCCCAAACAGATGGCTTTAGCAAAACTATTAAAAAGCTGTAATATACAACATATCACTGGAATCAAATATAAAAGTCCGTATATAATACTAGTGCAGTTCGATGATAAAAGTCAGGCCATGAAATTGATAAACTTCCCTAAAAATAAAGAACTAGGCATACGAGCCCAATATACTGATGAAATCGACTTATCATATGGGTTAATCAAAGGAGTTGATTTAGAAATGAACGAAAAACAATTTATGGATTCATTCACTAGCTCGATTGAAATTTAATCCTGTTGTAGACTGAAACGGTTGAATTTTGATGGAAAATGGATCGACAGTGAGACTGAGTTGTGCTTCAAAAGTACTAATTGTCCAGATTATGTTTATGCTTTCGGATGTAATTTTAAAGTAGACAGATATATATTTCCAGTAACCCATTGTTCTGGGTGATGGAAATATGGATATTATAAAAAGTTTTGTCCCATTAAGAACAACTTATGTCCAAAATGTGAAAGAAAACATATTAATTGTAATATTGAAAAATTTACATGTCTAAACTGTAAGGGCTCTCATATGGCACTTGACAAAACGTGCCCTTATTTCTTGAAAGAAAAAGGATTCGACTTTTAATGAATCTAGAAAACTCGATATATAAAATGCACTACAAATATATATAAAAGAAAAACAAGAGAGAGCAGCTCCTTTAAGAAAGCCTACAGATATAGGGCAACGTGGAGAAGAAGGTGAGCCTTCAAATTTGATGAACAAGTCCACCATATTGAATCCAGGGAGTACACAGTGTGGAACAGACCGATGACAAGTCAGTCCAGGACATGGAAGCTGATTCTTTCTATGTGGAAGAAGAACAGGAGCAGGCAAGAAGACAGAAGAAATAAAAATAACGTACTAGGAAAAAAACTATTTGACTGAGCATCCGACTACGTCTACAGAAAGTACAGACGCTGCAAGAAACGAAGAAGAGGAAAAATAAAACACAAAGGAGTGGAAATTCCAATGGGAAAAAACTGGCTAAGTATCCTACAGATTATATTTTCTCAAGATCAGGGTTTAGTAGAAAGAAATATGGACGTGTTAAAAGTTATTTACAAGGAAGTTAAATTATCTACTTTGAGCAGTTTTATGGATACGGATATACTAAACAGATTTTTCTATAAACCGGAATGGATAATACACAAAAGGATATAACGATTAATATATGTCAGTGGAATTCACAAAGCTTGAAACCTAAATTAAGTAGTTTTGAAGTATTTTTAAATGAGAAAATATTCATATTGCCATTTTAAGTGAAACTTGGTTGGACTCAAATACTGTTCTTAAACTAAGTAGCTACAATATAATATATACAGGCAAGATAGGTATGATAATTACGGCAGAGTAGCCATTATAATACACAAATCTTTGCACTCATACCTATCTCCTATTTGTTTATCAAACCCGGACATAGAAATTATTAGTGTTAAAATATTAAATTGCAAATTGTTGAAACATATAATGTCCATCAATTGTCCCTCTTCTGTTGTAACTCGTTCTACGGATTGGGACTAACTTTTTCATATGGAGCCTAGACATAATTTGGATGCGGGAGATTTTAACGCGCACTACACAAATTGGTCGTATAAAATCGAACAAAGACGGACTCAAGTACTGGATTCGTCTATGGAGAATGGTTCGATTTCTCTGAACAATGGTGATGCTACTAGGGTAAAATCAGTCAATGGAATAGTGCAAAGATCATCACCTGATATATCTTTTGTTTCATCAGATATTTCTATAAAATGTGGCTGGAAAGTCTATTATGAAAACCTGGGTAGCGATCACCTTATTGTTAAAATAACACTTAACTTGATCTTGTTCAACCATTTTTCAATAAAGAATACTGAGGATATCCAATCGTCTTATAATTATTTCGAAAATCACGTTCATATTTCAGCCAACAAAAATATACTTCAGTGTAAAATATGTACCAATCCAGTAAGCAAATTCAAACCCAAGAAGTATTGGAACCCATTATTATCTAGAGCGGTAGGTAGGCGCAGATTGGCCTTGAGCATATTTAGACGTGATCCGAAGTCTAACAATCTTAAAATTTTAGAGGATAGAAGCGAGAGGCCAATACTTTGATTAGTAAAGCTAAATCGAGAAATTGGAGATAATTTTGTGATAATATAAATTATATCACATCTGTCTATGAGATTTGGGATAAGATGCGCTGGTTCAAAGGCTATAAACAAGCAATGTCTATGCCATCCAAAAATAAAGCAAACCAAATTGTTACTTTTTTTTGCGCCATATGTATCTGGCGCTAAAAAAAGCTGCTAAGGATGGATTCTTATTTAGAACTGTAGTTCTAAATAAGAATCCATCCTTAGCTTCTTATAATATTCTACTAGAAACTCCATTTAGTATACAAGAAATGAAGTTACGTATAAAGAAAAAGGATACTGCTCCGTGTAATGATGGTATAGCATTCTCCATGATTTATAACTTGCCATCTATTGGGCAATTATATTTATTAAATATATAAATAAAAACTTTTACTTTAACTGATGATATAGAATATCACTGACCATATTTTTTATAGATTAAAATACTTTTTTTAGAAAATTTAACGTACCGTACGTTTTTTTCATGAAATGGTTTCAGATATGTTAACAAACCGAAGCAATTTTATTCTTTACTAATTAAAAAATATTACATAGCAATAATTAATGTCGTAAATAATAACAGGCAGTACTTTCCACGACCTATATTCCCTCTCTACCCCGACGGCCGCGGCCGGTCGGGACCATACCACGCCTATCGGTCATTTGAGTTTTATTATTAGTGAGCAGCGAGCTCACGCGGCGATCGCGATCGCAGTATGAAATAAATGAAACTGATTTAATATTTTTTATTCGTCCTGATGATGTCATGACTTCTGTGGATATACATATTATGTCGGCTTGATCAAACACATACATAAATAAGCCATTTTAATACTTGTGTCAATGACGCAAGGTTTTCTTTTCTTGTAGATAAACATAAGTTGGTGTGTATTTTGAATGTGTTGGTCGTAGAAACGTGTAATTTGTGATAACATTAATTTTCCAAAAAAATGTATTTTAATCAATAAAAAATATGGTCAGGGATATTCTATATCACCAGTAGAATGCGTGGTTAAAAGGAATTACACAATTTCAAAATCACCCTGTACACAACAATTGATGAAGTCAAGATGTGGACGACGATGATAAAAAAGACTAAAGGTTACTAATATGTACTACTCACCAGTAGAATGCGTGGTTAAAAGGAATTACACAATTTCAAAATCACCCTGTACACAACAATTGATGAAGTCAAGATGTGGACGACGATGATAAAAAAGACTAAAGGTTATTATTAATACTACGATTACGAACAGTGAATACAAGCAAATATTTTGTTTATGTGATGGATAGTGATACTTTCTCTACTACTACGTACTCTATTGATCTGTATGCATTCAGGATACCTAATGTAACTTGACGTAGAGAAATTGTTCAAGTACGGCAACTTACCTCCGTAGTGGTTGGTGTAGTTCCATTCGCACACGTGGTGGTCACAGATCAGAGGCGAATGAGGTTCTTTGGTGTAATAAGTGTTGCCGTTTGGCATGGTCTGTAATTAAAGTAAAAGTCTTGTTTTCGGCAAGAACTACGGCGTAAATAGCATGACAGCTATCATTAGACTGCTTATTTTTTAGCTACACGTTGATATGCGAACAGGAATACATGTTATGCTATCTGACCGTAACGATTTACTGCTTATAGATGCTTGCAGTATCTACCAAAGATAATCATATCGCCGACCTTGCAGAAAAGAAATTGCACCGCTGGCACCGCTGCGATTTCTTGGCGAAATGTAAATGAATATCCTCTTCTACAACAGCACGTGGGACAAAAATCAGTCTACCGTTGATAACACAGCAAATCGCAACTAACTAGCAAGGTTGTTGACTCTTAAATCAATGTCATATATTTGAAGCTTAATTTGGACCTGTTATCTCACCAGTAAATAATCGTAGTGACGGTATCTGACGCCCTGTATGTTAAAGTCGAGTATGAAGGAGCCGGAGGTGATGATGCAGGAGGCGGCCGTCAACGGCGGCAGCTTGTACATCTCCGTGCCGCACTTCACTATCGCCTTTGGAAGAGTCGTCACGTCTCGAATTCTTTGTAGGAGCTTCTTGAAAGGAAACCTTTGGGCCAAGAAGAACGAAGAACTTAATCAATAGACTAAACATTTAAAAAAGTTCAGAGATCTTCACAAATACCGATAGACTTACAAAAAAAGTAATACTTGTACACTGTTCATATATCACAGAAAATTATCAGTACCTCCATTTTAAGAAGTGAAGGTTATTTTAATTTTTTTCTTTAATCTATTTTACCTTAACGTCATATATTTAGCAACATTTACATCTTTTGAAATATGTTTAGAATACTTAAATGTAAGAGACAGGAAAACCAGCTTGTCGTAATTTTGTTGAAAGTAATTTATTTAAAGCTTCTTGCGAGGTTATTGCACAATGTTAATGTATCGGAGTATTTATTTAAGTTAGGGTCGATTTTCAATGGTCAGATAACTTTTATCTGGGGAATATGTTTGACGTTTTGACAGCTTTTGTATAGAAAATATGTCATACCACCATATTTATTCTTCAGTTAAAAGTTATCTGACGATTGAAAAACCGGCCCTTAGTTGCATAGTAGTCACTTATTTACTTAGGTATGTGTAATACCTATTTATTTCGTTTTTCTAACAATGTATTGTTAGAAAAATGAAAAAGACTAGTCTAAGTAGTAGTTGAGTTATTATAAAGCGTCACTCCAGATATTGATTGTCGTGAAAGAGAAAATAAATGTAGCTTGTAATAAAAGACCAATTTACCTGAATATACAAATCCCAATATGACATTCCAAGCCGTGCAAATAGTTATCAGTGGGGAAGGATATGCTTGGATCATCAAGCAGGTAGTACTTATGTTCATCATGGAAGTGCAAGAATCCAAGGAACACAAAGGATCTGTCCTTGCAGTACGGAGCCACGCCTCTACCCATGTTGTATATGTCACTGTAAAGCTCTGATATGAAGATATAGACGTTTTTGCCGCAGTAAAATTCTGGGGATAAAACAACAGAATTATAATAAGTGAAGGAAAATAATACAATATGTAATCCGACTTAAGCATTTAGATAAATGTTAAAAGATATTATTAGCAGGCAGAAAGACAGAGCAGCTTGTACCAATATTTTTTTTAACACCATGGCATCGCATGAAAGTAAATAAAAACGAAAATCTGCACCTTGACGATACGTTCAGTTTGTTAATGTTAGGAAAACTTAAATGCTACTACGACTAGGATCATCTGCGTTTTACATTTTTAATTCAACAGCGGATTTAGATAATATCAACGTTAGTAGGTTTACGATTCTTAATTGGCGTGTCGCAGGGCGCTGTTAAAGGCCCCTTTTTATTATAAGTAATAAATCTGTAGGATGTTGCTAGGAAGTCCAAATGATACAGAAAAATAAGAGTATAATTACAAAGAGGTCAACTAATTGAAAGTGTTGATAAATTACTGCAAGGCTTTATTTATCTTTATATGAATGGACCAATTCATAACACGTCAAGGATCTAATTATACATTGAATTTGATTATTACTTTTTACACTGTTGAGACTATTATACGACATTTCGGTTTCGAAGGATTAGTTCTATTTAAAAAGTATTTATCGGTAGTTCATTACCTTGGCTGAGATAAAATTCTACTGGAACTGGACCACCCGTGTATGTAGCTTTTCGTTCAGCAGCCATTGCGTTGTGGTTGTCATACATAGTCAACATGTTGTCCAACACGTCGTCTAGGGTGATTAGTAGGACCTATAGAATTGATTAAAGTACGAAACGTAAGCAGAATACGATAGTTTGTAAAAAAGAACTCTTTTCTGTAGGCTTTTGTAAGAATAGTATTGATAATTAAGGATTAATTAATTATTATAGGTCAATCGTAGAATGTTAGTAATAAAAGATTTTACCATCAAAACTGGTTAAATCCTCATAATATCATCCACCATTAGTCCACCTTTATATTTATCATAGTATAGATAGAGTAAAACCTATTGGGTGTGAACGAATACCTAGTCTATTTAGAAGACATATATGTAGTTTATTTTTAATATCATCCAGCTAGGTGGATAAAAAAGAACGTATATAGCTATTATGGATATACATTTAAAAGACCGCTATAAAGAAAAACTCGTAACTGCAACAAACCTTTAATTCTTGAATATGAAGTTTAACGAATCGTCCCAAGTGGTCTGTAGCTATGTGGATTCTCTCGTTGATCATGTACTACGAAGAAATAAATGTATAAGACATCTTAGCATTTCAATACATTACTTTTAATTTGTACTGATAAAGATAAGTGCAACATTATGTTATACATCCAATAGCCATGCTCTTGACAGTAAAGAAATCGTCGTATTTTCTAAATACATACACGCCGCTTTTTACCTGACCTCTTAATAAAACATAACTTTGATTTTTATTTAGTTTTTTATAGTGCCTAAGCGGGATCCGATCCCGCTTAGGCACTTTCCATCAAGGCACGATCCATCGATCGATTTGGAGTTATCAGCTTCAAGAAGAGTATAATATTATGTAGCGCGAAAAACGTCAAGTTTTGGCTCTTAGTAGTGTTACGGCTAGTGCCCTCTGTCGGCACTGTGGGGAAGAGTCGGCGGTTTCTAATAATAATTTATTACAGCACCATCTATTGACATCTTACGGAACTACGTATTTGTCGGTACGAGTTCAGTGGAGAAAGCGCTGGCACATTCTCGAATCATCGCGCTGTTGCGTGCCGTGTGTGACGTTTTCTGGAAAACTCCAGAAGCGCTTTACCCGCGTATAAATAGAGCGCACGCGCACCGCTGAGTCAGTTTACTATCGTAAGCGGTCAAGTATTCACTGAAGCGAACGGAAGCGACAATACTACGGAGTTTCAAGCAGTTATAGTGGAAAAGTGTAGTATAGTGTTTGTTGAGTCATAAAGTTAATTGTGTGCTAGAATAAAACGTGTTTTAGTCGGTAATATTGTTTTGTATTCTTATCCGTCGAACCCAGTACGTAACAGTAGCAGCACGTATCTAGAAATCCTGCTTAGTATTCATAACGATACACTTGCCTCCTATCTATAACGTGCGGTTAAAATTCACACAGTCTTAAATTTGGGTATAATATAGTTAATTATGGCTATCATTTCGTGGATTATCCATTTTAATATGTATATAAAATGCGTTCAGTTATTACCTGATCGTCAGCAGTCTTAATCCTCAACATTTCGTTTTGGTAGAGCCACAGGTTGTCAAGCTTGTCGGTGGGGTCGTGGCCGTAGATCTCGAACGCGTCGATGATCATAGCCAGCGTCAGGTTCTCGTTGGGCTCCAGGCAACATGGGTGGTTTCGTATGTTGTATGGCAGCTAGTTTCGGTTAAAATGAATTTAATATTTGTGTTATAGTTCATTAGAGAGGTAGTGCATAGCAAGTTTCTTATTGAAGACTGGGCTTTTGCATAATCAAAACTATTTTTCATTCATTATTTTCAGACATTCCTAACTTACCGACATTGAAGCATTGTAACAACAGACACAGAGATTATGATTTTTTTTGCTCGGCGGATTGGCGGTATCGAGAAGACAACTTAAACCACTATGACGTCTATGTGCTTATTGACAGTTACTTATTATAATAATATTCGTACTTCTAACCCTAGAGCCTCAACAGAAGGTCGGAATGAATCCATGTGTTTCTGGGGGTGCTGTGTGCTTCTCTTCATCTCTTAAATGTGCTTCTTAACGAAGCACTATTTTATCAGCAAATGACTAGTAATCTTTGTCCCTTGCGTTGACAACACATCGACATATTTTTAAATGGATCAGCAATACATGTGTTACCAGTTTCGGATTGAGGCTGGAACGAGATCCACTCATGTCACCCTTATTTGCTTCTAATAAATTTTTCATAGATACCATCGAGGTGCAAAACGCGGTTTTGCTAGATTCTGTCGATCTCGGCAGTTTCGAGCCGATTGTTGGTGAATTGCTTCTATTGTAACCATAAAATACATTGATTCATGTGCAGGTATCACTCAATTATTCCAAACCCTGCCCCTATAAAGAGGTCGGAACAGCGGAAGATTGTCGCTACGAAATTTCATGGTAGGCATAAGATTATGCAGAAAATGTCTTATCGAGACACCGATCTGAATGAAATATTAAGATTAATATTTCATTCAGATCGGTGTCTCGATAAGACATTTTTCTGGTTTGAACGGTGATTGCGACTCTACATAATATATGTAGGTATGTAGTTGGCATGGCTGCGCAAAGTCTTAAAAGAATACTTATATAATATAGAGTACTGTACTTTAAACCATCGTTCTTTATGTCATTACCATTGTATGTGTGCACAAACGTTCACACAGAATTCGGAATTGAGATAAGTATACTAACTTACTTAGCGCACATAATTGAGATATTTATACAGCTTAGCGTTTTATAATATTATACTTATAACAACGGAGGAAGACTAATGCCTGCTAGCCGTCGCTACGTTTAATTATACATATTTTAAAATGTTTTATAGTAATATATTTACTTACAGTGATCTGTACACAGATGAGACATATTGCAAGCAATACGCACGCGTGAGTGCGCGCGACCATTTTGCCAACATGGCGGACGACGAGAGCGAGCGCGCCAACAATCAAATAAATTGCCAATTTAGTGTTGCCTTATCTTTTATTGTTTTAATTGGCTGCTGTAAGGGTTGGCAGTTAGGAATTGAAGATGCAATCATATAGTGTCAAGGCCTTTATGCCAATTGTGAGGCCCAGAAAAATATTTAATTGTCTTTGGAACCAATCTCATGGCCCTCGTTATATCTGCAACGACGACGAGATACTTTTTATAACTGTTATTATCACATGTGCTTTTGATTATTTTCATAAGACAGGCATATCGGGTAAAGGAATTAAAGATGGGATGGAAATAAAGTAACGAACAGCAACAGTAAAAAACCGAGTGGAAGAGCCTGCCGATCAATTATTTGATTCTTCTTTCTAGGCTATATACTTTTAGGTTGCCACGTAAAAGTAAATCGTAGTTCATATACTATGTTAGTCCCTTATCAGTCAGAACGCTGCTGGCTTGTCTGACACTACAGGTAGGAGAAAAAGGTAGATGATAATGATTGATAAACCAAACACATCGAATAACATTTTATATTATTTAAAATACACACCTAGAATTGTTCATTTCATCACAATACATATTAAGTATATATTTATACAACATTATTGCACTTGGATACATTTCTAATATTTATATGGATACAAGCATGGATAGTTTAATCAAAACTAAACGGTTAGGCGTTATCGAAGACAAGCATCTTTTATTCAATATAGTTTTAGCGTCGAAGTTTTGGAAGCCCAATTTCTACTTAATTTTAGATATACAGATAGTTTATTTTCGAACGATACACTTAATATAAAAAAACAAATATTATTTTCAGCCTGTATTATACCGATGTAGGACAATAAGTTCTGTGGCCTACTTCATTTAAATTCGTATCTTGCTTGAGTCGTCAAAGACTGGATTCAGCCAGTCTTGTAATTTCGCTCGTTCACCCAAGTGTCTTAGCCATTGAGGTAACATTTAAATGTTATGGGACTCATAAAAAAGTTATTAAACTTTCTAAAATATAATGCTATGAGCATGTTGTCTTTTATTACAAAGACAATATATTTAAAAAATGCGTTGGGTAACTTGAACCAATAAAATATTATCTGTTCGAAGAATGTTTATTCTATGTAATGGATGGTATATTTTGATTATTAAATACGTCTGTATATCTAAATAGTAGTGTCATATCGTATGGGTATCACAATAATCACATCTCACATATCCACGTAACGTAACTAACTAGTCTATTCAACATGTAATTTAGTACAATACTCTATTAATATAATCAACAACAATTATACTTAGAAATGGAAGACTTGGGATGTACTCATCAGAATATTATTGTCATTTATTTCTTTGCTTGTTTCACCACTGCTAAGTTGAAAGTTTCATAATTATATATTTGATGCTGATTTTTATCTAACATTTAATAAGACCTATTAATTTACTGAACCAATGCTTGTTGTCATTCTAAATAGGCTAAAAGTACACAAATACCTAAGCATTTGTGATCATCAGAAAAGAAAATATATTAATTACAATAGACAAAGAAAGCAGAGTTGTGTTACACCTACTTTTTGCCACACTTTAATTAAGTCCGGGTACCGAATTCGGAGCTTTACAATCGGGAGAGAATGTCAAATAAAGGACTGACTTATCATCCGTTGTTTTTTCATATATCTCGAATGCCTTTTTTCAGAATACTGGTAATACTAGTTCAGTTTTAACTTACAACTGTAGAGCACTGCAATAGTAATAGTCAATAGAGCGTTTTTAACAAATAATCCCGTGTCCTAAATTCTCTCTACTGCTCATTACATACTTTATTAATGTAAACTCCAACCAAATACACGCGGTTTATCTCATTATAAATATTACATATGTAACAGTGGTGAAACAGAGCCGTAATTTAGTATACTTCACCAGTATTATTCTTATAGATAAATAAAGTTGTAAATATGTATATTTTGTATGCTTATAACATAATATAAGTCTATATATATACCTTTTGTATTGTCTTAAGTAAAAAGATAATATACAAGTAACTAACAGATTTGTATTTTTCAATAATATAAATTGGAATAAATCTGAACTTACTGGAACTTTATTTTTGCTACATTACAATACCTAATATTAATGTAAATATTATCCAAATATGTTTTTGATATTAATAATATGTAAGTACAAGCAAAATTAAATTGCTTAATAATAACATCATTTTTATTGGAAGACTTCGTTGTTATACATTTCAAAAACATAATGTATAATTTGTCTGGAAGACATTGGATTAACAATATACTTTATATATTTGTATAGCTAGTCAATATAACTATATACATAAACATTTTGAGTGAAACAAGGTAGCGAAGGCAGAAGGCGATCGTTTTATGTAGTTTCTCAATATGGCCGCTACACGATTAAAGGAAGGTCTGCTAAACACTGGAGATCGTACCTAAGTTAGTCAAAAAACTATTTGCTCATGTACTAACTGACCTAAGATACAAAACTTATTAATACATCGGTCTATGTAGAATCGCGCTCAACATTAACTGCCGAACTGCTCAAACGTCACGAACATGTTGACGTAACGTCACACAGTACGGTTAACGCTCTTTCAAAGTCAGAAATAGCTGTCTACGCGACTAGCTGGTCTATGCTCTCAATATATTAGGTATAGTTTCCATTTTGCCAAGATTACATCTACAGTGTACATTTTGTTTTATGTTTCGCGCCTTTTTACGTGCCGTTTGAACATTTGGCCTTAGTCGCATAGAAGCGACAAAAAATAATTTACGATGTACGCATAAGTCTAAAAATAGTTCAACAATGATTGTCTAACACGACAGATTAGAACGGCAGACCTATCTTAAACGCCTTGATGAGGGCTGAGCCGGAGTCGTACATGCCTATGACACCAAAAAGTACACCGAGGCAGATGATGAAATAATCATAAGCGATTCTAGTGCTTTCTATCTGATTACCTTTCAGTTTGAGGTGGAAGTACGCTGGCCAGATGAAACTCAACATAGTTCCTGTGAAACTGCCGATGAAGCCCATCAGAATCGCGAAGTGGGGAATGAAAATTGCCATCAGAATTGTAAACATTATCACTCCTAGCCTCCAAGCTAAGCCCCACACCTTTAACTCCCCATCAAGAGCATAAATTACAGGAAATATTGTTTTAGGCTTGCCTCTAAAAAGAGCACGTTCGAGCAAGTCACACGCCGCGTAATAAGGCAACGGATAGCTCAGCACTGCCTTGACAACCAAAAAGAAATTCACAAGTCCTTTGAATCCAGCTGACCGAAGATTGTTAGTAATAACTTGTTGAGTATCATTTTGGAAAGTCAGGAAGCATAAATATCCAAAAATAGATTTAAACGCGGCAGCTGCAATATGAGACCAATCTAACATCCATTCGAATTTCGAACGATCTTCCATATTGCCCTCTAAAGTGGGCAAGAAAATCTGCGAAGTATAGGAGAAAACGATGACACCCAAACTAATAGGAAAGTTCTCAAAATCCAAACTCCATTTTACCTGTCCCCAGCCCCAGTCACCGATATTCAGAATACAGTACCCAAGAACGATTGCGTTTATTATCAAATGGCTCATGGTGCACCAGAATGACAGCATACTGACGCTGTGCAGAGACTTCAAGAAAGCTAGAGGTAACAGGAATATTCCTATTAACATCATCCAAGAACGCGTGTCAATAGAGCCATCGGGAAAAGTACCAATCATTAAATCACCACAAACGACAACATACAGAATGCAAGTCATTAGAAGTTCAATAATCTGAGCGATATTGACTATTCTTGCTCCATACTTTCTACCGAAGCATTCTTTAGCGATGCTGACGTAAGAGTCACGCACTCTGACGCGTTGTCCTGATACTGGGTCGTCTTCATAAAGGCATTCAACGAGGATCTTACCGGTGTAACAGCAAATGTGAGCGATACCGATCATCGCAGCAATAGCCCAGTAGCCGCCTTGCAGAACAGCGAATGGCAAGGATACTACGAACATACCCTGAAAAAACAACTCAGTATTAGGCCGTGTTCTTAAAAGTCTATCTATTGAATAAGTAAATGTGTCATATAAAGGTTATACCTGAATAGCATTGGTGACATTCCAAGCTGCCTGGAACTCGTTGATCTTCTCACCTGGTTTACCACCTTCTTCAAATCCACCTTCTTCTGATGACGCGTAAAAATCGACACTTTGCATGCTTTGAGTCCTGGAAATAACCATAGGTATTTTCGCATAACACGTTCTATATAAGAATTTCTGGATATAATTAAACAGAATATCCTTTACCTGGGCGCCTGTCCATCTTGCTGAGGGTAAGTATTCTGATAGCTCGTGAACGAGTCCTCAGCTTGTAATGCACCACTCAGAAACGGGTTAGTAGGATTCGTAGATTGATATGAAGGTGATGTAGTCTCATTCATAGTCGACAGCTCGCAACTTTCCCCCATGTTATCTAGAAAATTACATCAAAAATATTTCACAAGGTCAATGTTCGTTATTTCTTCTGAAAAAGAAGAAACATTGATGTTTCTGGGTATCTACAATGACTGTTAGATAACATTTTGTAAAAATCTTACAGAAAAGCTACTGTTCTGTTGTTTATCGATTTTACCTAGTGACCTTTGAAGTAATGTAATGCTTACCTAAGTTAGCGAATCTGACGTTCTGTGGAGGGCGAGGCGGCGGGCCAGGCTTCTCAGGAATTTGTTGGCGAACCGTCTGCATAGTGACGTCCAAAACATTTTTCAGAGGGGGCAACTTGAAGCGACTCAGATTAATCATCTTGAATTCGATATACCAGCACCTCTATTTGCAGTATCTTGTAGTCTAGTATCCTCAACGAATCGCTGATTTCTTTTTTATTATGCAATTATTGTTAACTTCCTTTTCTTATATAATATATTTTCAAAAATAAATCCAATTAAAGTTTAAAATTGACATCCATCCGAAGATATTATTGATTTTCAATAACATTAAATATATTTTACGTTCTAAATTCACACAAATTTTTATTTTATTAATTTCTTACACTAATTTGGAAGACTTCTTTACACTACACTATGTTATAATTGTTATTACATTATTGTTTTAACGTGCCTATGATTTTATGAGCAGCCATTTTTGTCGGATGTTTTATGTTGTTTTACACATCGTTTTCGTGAAGATCTTTATATTAATTTTACGAAAAACACTTGTCGTTTTCACTGGCTTAATTTTTGGTGATAATTATGGGTTATTTTTGTTAGTTTTTATCATTTTTGTGAGAGTTTTTCTCGGATACAATGGCTGCTCGGCACGGTGACTCGATCAGTGGGGTCGGGGTGTATTCGTCCCTCCGGCGCGGGGGTGATGCGCGGTGTGACGATCGATAGATCGGCTACGTGGGAACATTCCCTCACGGGACACGATCTTAATGTCTGTTTGTACGTCGAGTTTACAATTTTACACCTGTACGGGATACTAATAGACATCTCTACCAATGTATTAAGTTTGATTGACGCGTTGACCTAATTTTGTTACAATCGGCTAAAATGCAGTAGAATTTAATTAATATTACTTTGTGTTTCAAACTATAAATAAATTAATTTTGCAATTAGTCTAAGGCAAATTGAAAACATTGAATGAAAATTATTGATTACATATAGATAATTATATTCGCTATTCAATTATTGATATCGCTACGATATATTAAATAATTTTATAAGCTATTCAGCTAAGTGTAACTAATAATTATGTATCGTAAATTTCTTAAGTTAACGTTTTGGGCTTGATGACACTCGATGGTATACAAAAATAGGTACTACCACAGGCATTCTTTACACACACACACACACACACACACACACACACGCACGCACGCACACACACGCACCCACGCACGCACGCACACACACGCACCCACGCACGCACGCACGTACGCACGCACGCTCACACACGCACGCACGCTCGCATTGTAAGTTATTATCATTATTTTGTTACCCTACTGCTTCGTCCTATTTATTCTGTTTTTTTTTTTATTGTGAATACGCAATATATATAATTAATTAACCAATAGGGGATCGGCACTGTAACTCCTAAACACAGACTACTCAGTAGTCTCTCTAGGAAAACAGTTCTTCACCCAAGAATATTGTAGTCCATAATATATTGTCATTGTATTTATTGATAAACCTAGTCTAAGTAGACGTAGAAAATAAACTACTCCTATCAATTCCTATGTTAACAAAATGTAAAACTACAATCTCCTTTTGAAATAAACTTTATTATTCTTACTGTGAGCTGTTTGCCAAAAATACTTGATGCGTATTTTAATTCTACACTTTATTAACTACAAACCTAAAACTATAGGTATTTCAACTGTATTCGAAAAATTGCAAGGAATACCGCTCCTTACGAGTGAGCAATTTTTTAGGACCGCGTACTAGGGGGCGATTCTGTTACGCTCTACCGATCAGAGTTCTAGAGTCTATAATGCTATTGAAGATCATAACAGGAAAGTCCAATAACACTTAACACGAACTGGGAGCCGAACCTCATACAGTTGTATTCATTCATTCTTATGATACTTATTAAATAGAAATGGGACGATGAAGAACAAAATAGTAAAGCAATTACAGCAATATTGCTGTATTTGCATAACAGAAAACAGGCACGAAGCCAAATGAAATTTTTAATGCGACTTTCGCTTTGTATTACTTGAAACATAATAATGAATTTGGATAATCACATGCACACCAATGTGATGAAACATAGATTGGATAATAATGTATTTATTTATGCTAGACATTTCTTATTTGATTGAACTCGCAACATTTGGCTTTGGGTTAATGACGATGCGATCACTAGCCTTTCGTGTAGTCTAATGACAATATGCAAGTTCAGCAAAAAAAAAAAACTGATTTGATTTGATCATTTTTAACCCCCGACGCAAAAACGACGGGGTGTTATAATTAACCCCCGACGCAAAAACGACGGGGTGTTATAAGTTTGACGTGTCTGTGTGTGTGTGTGTGTGTGTGTGTGTGTGTGTGTGTCTGTCTATGGCATCGTAACTCCCGAACGGATGAACCGATTTTAATTTTGTTTTTTTTATTTGAAAGGTGAATTAGTCGGGAGTGTTCTTAGCTACGTTTGATAAAAATCGTTCCAAGATGGCCGCCGCCACAAGATGGCAGATTACATATTTTTTTACAACTCCCTCAATATGGGTATCAAATGAAAGGGCTTGACTAGTAGAATACTATACACTATGATAAATTTATTAAAGGTCCAGTTAAAGAGACCAAATCCATTGAGCTAACTACCTAATGTGTAAGAAAAAACAGAGGCATACATAATTAAAAATCAGATAGACTTTAATATTTAACCAAAAGAAAGCTCATAAAAAAGCAAATAGACACTGGAAAAGCATTTAATTAACTTTCAACGTCAAGGAGACTTCGCGAACATTCTAATTATCAAATTCACGTAAAATTTTTTTAGTTGTACTATAAAATGTACAACAGCGGCAAATAATAAAACGCCGATTGGCAATTAGAATAATTGGGTGTTAATTGATGATTTTGTTTTAGAGTACACTGTGGGCTCGGCAGTTGGCGGCATGGCCTGCCTTAGTAGTGTGTTACTGTGGATTTTAGTTCTATCATGTTACTTCACTTTAACAGTAAGTATACCCAAAAATTTAAATAATAGATGTGTCGCCGTTACCTAGCACGAAAAAGTGCCCACATTAAAAGAGTAAGCTCACACATTGCATTTAAATGATAGAGAACAATAATTTGCCATTTTTGATATGAGTGAGCGTAATAATATTTAATAAAATGAATTCATATGTCATGTAGGCATTGTGTGACAGATGTAACATCCAGAAAGGGGGCTATCGTAGATGGAGTATCGGCTGCCTACGGTGACTTTATATATTTTAACATATTAGAGTGTTTAATAGCAGCGATAGCCTAGTGGGAAACTGTTGGACTGCCACGCAGAGGTCATGAGTTCGATCACAAGGCGCGCATTTCTGATTTTTCGAAGTTATGTGCGTATTAAAATTTAAATAGTTGATTATCGCTCGCTTTAATGGCGAAGGAAAAAATCGTGAGGAAACTTGCATGTCTAAGAGTTCTAAATAATGTTCTCAAAGATATGTTAAATCTGCCAACCTGCACTGGGCCAGCGCAGCGTGGTGGACTATGGCCTAACCCTTCTTACACCGAGAAGAGGCTCGTGCCCAGCAGTGGTGCAGTCTAATACAGGGCATAGGGTGTTTAAATCTTTGAAGTAAACCTATCATTTCATATATACTCAAGCCTGTATACACGTGAGTGAATAGCAAAGGTGTATTACACACATATGTTGCCTGTTACGGCTATAAGCTCGCAACAGATGGCAAGATTATTACTGTCTACCAGGCAACAAGGCTGGTCCAGTGCTGTTGAAAGACATAATAACATTTGGTTTGAATTGGGGATTTCATAATTGAAGTTAAAATAAAAGCTACTTATGCCATGGGACCAGTAAGGTAGTCCATAATTCTCAGGAGGATGAAATAATATTTAAAAAAATTATATGTACCGCCAAATACTTCTGTTTAGATGCTTGGTTTGATGGTAAATGTCATATGTTTATCTGCCTTTAAATATCACGACAGAACATGTATTTCTTCGAATGCGTTAAAATTTGATATCGAGCAAAATAACTTGAAAGACGGCAAACTGAGCATAGTAGTTTTCCTTAGGTAAAGGGTTAGAAATAAAAGACTGATATGAAATCGATAAAGCAAAAAGTAAGTTTAATTTTGCGCCCTATCGGGCTTACAACTAAAACTTCTTTAGACTTATTTTCGACTATATATTTTTTAATACTTCGTCACTTAGATATTGAACCATTTATTGCATCTTCTGTTACGTCCCGTTTGTATATTTTGGTACTACATTCGTATAACATTATCTACGATACGACTGACTCGCAACGATATTTTGTATTGCAGCCATCGAGCCGTCGAGCGTCTGATTAAAAAAGTGAAAGGAAGGCCTTGGCGGTTATGAACACCTGGTGTTCACACGACACACGAGAGATTATTATTATTATATATTATCATTCATCATTTAAACACCAATAAAACGCACAATTTGGCACTTACCGAATAATAAACAAATATTTTTCTAATTTGCAGAATTCGTATCTAACACAAAACCATCCATGCTGCATGCAGCCATCTGAGAACCTAACGCTGGCGATGGTGATAGACGCGTTCGAGATATACGGACACGACCCCACGGACAAGCTCGACCATCTGGCACACTACCAGATACAGATGATGAGGATTAAACGTGCTCCTGATCAGGTACAACCAAGGTTACAGTGCTAGAGGGGTAACGACGGAGAGTCACTAACCTTTTTACCAGATATGGACAGGGAGACAGACTTTATCCCGGTCGCTTCAACATTTATCTTATCTTATCTTGTGTGGGCAGTCAGTACAGACCGGCGACACTTCGATCCAGTGGGATCTTTTGTGTCGACTCGCACCCGACGAGACCCTCTGCATTGCAGTCTGTTGTTCTCCCCACTGAGCTATCGCTGCTCCGCTTCAACATTTAGAAATCTTAAAGCAGCTATGCTATACACTCTGTGACGCGTTGTCTCGTTATCACGTATGCTTCTTTTTCTTCCTAGCTATATTATTCCCAAGTCACTTGGGGTCGGCTTTTCTGGTCTAACTGGATTTGACTGGATATCAGTTTTTACACGGAGCGGCTGCCACCTGACCTCCGCAAACCGAAGGCTAACGATACCCTAAGGCTAGACCAGTGTCAGGATATTATAGGGCACTGACTTCCCAATAACGACTGCCATAGATGTTCATGGCAGCCGGGACCGACGGCTTAACGTGCTCTCCGAGGCACGGAGCAGGCAATAATTGTCAATCAATACGCACATAGTTTCGAAAAGTCATATAACTTCCGAAAGTCAGAGGTGCGCGACGTCGGTTCGAACCTGAGACCCTCTGCATTGCAGTCTGTTGGTCTCCCCACTGAGCTATCGCTGCTCTTAATTTATCTCTTTTATGCTCGTTATCACGTATGCTATTGCAACGCTATAAGCGATGGTGGTACAACCCTAGATGCGATAGACTAGCTGTTGGCTTTCAGTTCGACCCTAATAAACTCTAAAGATGTTATGTGTTTGGTGGACATGAAGAATGGCAGATAATTGAATCTACTTTTGTAATATTTATATAGCTGTGTAATTGACTTGTATTACATCTATAAAGCTGAAGAGTTTGTTTGTTTGGTTGAATGCGCTAATCTCAGGAACTGGTTCGAATTGAAAAAATATTTTAATGTTGGATAGCATTTATCGAGAAAGGCTATATAAGGCTATATAACATCACGCTATGACCAATAGGAGCGATCTATGAAAAATATTGCAAAAAAAAGGGGAAAATCCTCTTATGTGAAGCAGACGAAGTTGCGCGGGTCAACTAGTATGTTATAAACTACGCCGGATTGGAAGCGATTCCGTAACCTATGATCACAGAACAGACAAATAAATTTTATTGTTGATGATTGATTGTTTGGCTATGTAAAATAGCTAAGATATGAAATAGAAGAAGGTATGTGGCTGCCTGCACTCTTACCAATCGGATGAAACACTAATATAATGTTGCTACTCTTACACCTGTTTCCTGTAAGAGGGTGTTTTCCCGTGGAAGGCGGTTTGTTCATATCGTCACTAATTGTAAATAGCGAGCGGGTCAGAACAGATAAGTAAAAGTTGAAGTGTGTAGTTACACTAACTTACTTATCGATAAAACACAAAAACGTAGCTTTCATCACAACTTGGTAATAAGTTGACAACAAAAACGATTTACGCGCACAATTCTTATTAAAAAAGTTGGCTGTGAGCCAATTTCGATAACCTACATTGTTCAGCGAATGTGCATCTATAAGAAATATTTATTGAACGCCAACATTAAAAGTTGCAATATTTTGTTACATCGATCACTTTTAGTACTGATGATGATGGGCAAGTGCCTTGCTCGTAGCAAGAGGGATATAAAACTAGCGCATTGCATTAAAAATAACAGGTTTTTGTACTGTCTGTGTAAGTACGAAGGCTACACTAACCACCTGGTCGAGAGCAATATTTTCGGCTGGAGACCAGAATATCAACATGACTAAAAGACTGCCTTCTTAATTTAATTTTGACGTGATCAATGATGATCTTGTGATGCGTTATGTTATTGAGTTAAAGAACTTAGGTATATTCTCATTTTGTTCACAGTTCATCATAAATGAGCTTGTGCACATTGCTACCGATCATTTGGCTAGATTCATCCATATGCATATAAAGGAACTAAAGGTTGGTAATACGTTTCTTTTTAAAAATGGTGCTCTTCTTCTATTTATAAAGTTAACACAAAAATTACTGAACCGATATGGATGATGATTTTGTTATGGTTGTCTTAATCATTCAAGGATATAGTTGCACCTCTTATACCCCATTAAATCAACCCATACGGTTTGTATGAAAGAAAATATTTTATAAAAATTGGGTTACGGATAAGAATACCAGTTAACCATGTGGTTAGGCGGTGTCTACGTCACCTGTCAGCCATACTTAAATTGCATTGTGCTATAGCTCGACTGTGTTACTATGCACTTTATGCAATCTATTTAAGTCTATGGTCATGTAGTCTATAGCTTATAATGACATTTTTAAAGTACGGATCTTTTTAACGTTTCTTTTACGCCATTGAACATACTACATAAATGTATTATTTTCAAAGATTTAATACACTTTTTATAGAAGCACTTTCCACGCGCTACCACAGTTAAAGTAATGTTTGGAAGGGATGTGTATTTAGGATCTCCGTTATCTCTAATGAAGTGGGCAAACTTCCAAGCCACACAGGCTAAGCGACAGTTAAAAATGTTTTACTTTCTGAAACCATATACATACATACATATGTATACATACAGTTTTCTGTGTATTTTATATATAACATCATATTTATATGAAATTGTGCCCTTTTTTACCTGCTAGTAACACTTCTCTCGTCTTTTATGGTATATGGGAAAGTTGGTATTAAATATCCCATCGCATTAAAATTATATTTCTTGGAAGATTATTCTAGTTCCCTTTGACCGTCGCGTCGTAGCAAAAGCTACGAGCGTCGTAGCAATAGCTCTGTATTACATTATCGAATAATTCTTGTCTCAAATTGGTCTACAAATATTTTATGTACTACAATGGTGACAAATTAAGTTGAGCCTTATGAAAGAAACAACTATCAGTAGTGTTCTGTACTATAGTGCGTTATACATGCGTATACATGCTTGTTGTACTAGGAATCCTAAAATGATCCCTGTAAAATGATATAACTGCGCAGCCTAATTAATGGACAGCAAGCATTGGTCCCTCTGCAGATTAACCCCCGGTTCTGATTTTTTGTTTATGCATCAAGTTCTTTTAAAATGTAATAATATTTGAGTAGGTATTTGAAGATCATATACTAAGTAAATGCTCAGTTGATTGCGGTTAGGTAAAATTCGATTGTGTAAAATATATTTCAGAATAATCAGTTGAGATTTGCTACTTTCTTCGTATCAGGAACCGGGGACATGCAACGACTCCCTAGGCAGCTGTAGAAACCTTTGTAAACTCGCCGTAGAAACACAATACAAACTTATCAGCGTATACTTTTTTGCCAGGCAATAGCATTAGGAATCGAAGAAGTGACCTGTAGGCCAATTCACGTATTTAAATGTATTCACTTGCAGCTAAGTTTCGATCAAAACAGCTCTTTTCGTATTCACATAATTTTGACAGCTGATGTTTCAGATACAAAATCCGACGTAAAACTTAACTGCGACTGCATACGGACTGCATCGAAACTCGATCGGTGCGTCGAGATATTATGTGAATTGGCCTACTGAATGTTAGTTCCAGTGTTTATGATTTTATTTCTCGTATAGGTATTACTGATAGCATTGGACGATACAATTGATAACATGCTGACGATGTATGATAACCACAACACGATCAAAACTGAGAGGATAGCCACGTACAACTCGGTGTCTGGAGGCGCCGTCCCATCGGAGTTTTATATAAGTCAAGGTAAGATCTTGAATATAATCTATCCTATTAGAGTCATTCTATATGATACTACTTGTCTGCTGGATTACAGATTTTATTGACAAAGTAAGCCACTCCATTACTAATGTGCTGTACATAATTAAAGAGGTAGGCTGAATTAAGGTGTTCATGTTTAAATCTGATGTAACAGGGATTAATGGCCTATTGCTATCAAACAGGCAAATTACCAGATAACGTGCCAGCGTAAAATTTTACTAACAGAAAGACAAACTTTAAAACTGTATAAAGATCTTTAATAATTCTTCTATCAGAACAGCTATAACCTCGCGACGTGATCGATTAAAGGCTTTTTCCAGAGTTCTACTGCGGCAAAAACGTGTACATCTTCCTGTCAGAGATGTACAGTGACATCTACAATATGGGGAAAGGTCCCACTCCTTATTGCAAAGGAAGGGCTTTCCATTTTATCGGATTTGTTCACTTTATGGACGATAAGAGATATTTTCTGGAAGAGGATCCGAACGTCGTATTTTCAATGGATAATTTTATTCATGGATTGGAGTGTAATATTGGGATATGTATTTTCAGGTAAATATTATATTAAAGATATGGCGGCAACCACTGTAAACAAATATACCTTTTATTACAAATAATGTGTTACACTATGCAACTTATCTTTAGTTCTATAGAACAAAATCAAAGGCAATACTGCAATAATTGTTCGTGACAAAAACTGGCCAGAAGTGTTTGCTCTTGCAGAATGCGCTCTTAGTCATGTTATGCAGTGGCTGTCAAACAATCTACTAACACTTAACCTACGTTACTCAGCCAATTTTGTCACCCTAATATTAGTTTATTATGCACTATGTGAATCTATATTAACATATTGTATATCTGTCTGGGGTGGAGCTGTGAAGTTGTTTCTTCTGCTCTTAGAGCGAGCACAAAGAGCAGTCCTTGAAGTTATGACATTGCGGCCTTTTAGATATTCCACTGCACTATTATATAACGAATGTGAATTGCTTAGTGTCAGACTGCTCTTTGTGCTTGAAATGATCTGCAGAAAACATGTTAACCTGGTATACGACAATAAAATCACAAAAAAGCGACCTTATGGTCTGCCAAGCCCGAAGCTTTATAAGTGCATTAGCAGCGCGCCACCATAGTGTTTTAAGCTGTCATTTATGTAATATTGCTAATGAATACTGCAACATCTATCCATTAATTAAATCGCAATGTAAGAAAAAAGTTACCATATGGCTCCTGTCCAAATCTTATGAAAATACAGAAAATTTAATTAAACGTATACTTCACTGGACCGCAAAGAAAAAGGGTCGGTTAGAAAATGTTCAATATCTTCAAAAGCACCTGAACTAGCTTTATGAAATAAAGACTAAATTAAAGAATATTTAATGCCACATAAAATAATATATAATTTATTTTTATTTATTTTTGATAATTGTATAAAAAACTGAAAATGCAAAATAATGGTCGTACCAAAAATTCAAATCAATTGTTTTGCGTTTGTTTTAGTTTTGCAATAAAAAAGTTATAAATACGTATAAATGTTATGCCTTGTTATGTTATGTCTCTGCCTTAAAAAAAATATTATTCTGTAGTCATCATGTCGTTAACCTCTGAAGAATGTAACAGGATCCTGACAATACTTGAAGATGGCCACAGTCAGCGAAATACAGCGAGAACTGTTGGTGTGACTCTTTCTACAGTTCAGCAAGTACTCCAGCGTTTTCATGAAACTAGATCCAATCTTCGAAGACCAGGAACAGGCCGAACAAGGTGCACGACGGCGCGGGAGGATCGCTATATGGTGTAAACAATTTTGAGAAATCGCTTTCTTACGACTGTTGAAGTAAAGAATCATCATTTATGAACTGGAGGAAACAATCTGAGTACGGATACAGTAAGGCGGCGTCTGGCTGAAGCAAATATAAAACCATTAAGACCTGCAAATGGCTCAAACTAGAAAGATACCACAGAAACTCAAGGTTGAGTTATGGTAGAGAACACGAGATTTGGTCTCTGAATGACTGGTCAAGAGTTATGTTTTCAGACGAGTCTAGATTCTGTTTATACAAGCCCGACGGGAGGAAAAGAGTGTACAGAAGACCGGGAGAGCGCGATAACCAAGCCTGTATAGAAGAAAAAGTACCATACGGCGGATGTTCTGTTCACGTGTGAGCTGGGATTTCTTCCGAAAGCCGCACTGAGCTAGTGATGATAGAAAATGGAACTTTAACTGCAGAAAGATATGTCACTGAAATTCTGAATGACTAAAAAATGGACCGTCGTCCGTTTTTAGTGGACATGGGCGAGAATGCCGTTTTTATGCAAGGCAATGCCCGCCCACATACAGCTTAGATAGTGTTTGCCTATTTTCAAGAAGTCGGTATCACACACATGGAGTGGCCAGCACGCAGCTCCGACTTAAACCATATTGAGCATGCATGGGACGAACTGAGACGACGTGTACATCAACGGAATCACGCTATGTGAAATGAAAGAAGCTCTAATAGAGGAATGGCAGAATATTCCGCAGCATCGCCTCAAAAACTTAGTAGAAAATATGCAAAATCGCATAACAGCAGTATTGCGAGCTCGCGGAGGATATACAAAGTACTAAAATGCGTGAAAACGGCACATCTGTTACCAATCTACATTTACGAAAATACTGGAAAACTAAGGATTTTATTTATTTTAAGTTTATTAAAAATAAAAAGAATGTATTAATTTTTTTCATTTCGTTCAAGCACATTAAAATATTCTTTAATTTAGTCTTTATTTCATAAAGCTAGGTCAGGTACTTTTGAAGATATTGAAGATTTTCTAACCGACCCTTTTTCTTTGCGTCCCGTGTATAATTCAAAATGCAGTGCATACGTCCCTCACACACACACACTCACATACACATAGACTTGCAAAATATGTATATATACGATATATATAATTATAATATACATATTATTTTTACGAAACAATTCAGCACATGCATATGTACTATTGGCCCAATTCGCGCTGTGCCAATTTGCAAACTGATTCTTTTGAACAAGCTTAAGAAATGTAACCAATCAAAACATCCCTTACACGTGAGAAAGAAGACACTATTTTAAATATATTATTTTAGTTGAAATTTGTATTTCGACTAATGTCCACGCGTCTCAGTGCTTAGAAATTTTACGAAGCCGGTACCGAGACACAATACAAAATTTATTGTGTTTGTCACTAGTAAGAGAAGGATCTTTAATTATATATTTGTTGAAATTTTTTGTATTTATTATCTGGTCTTGAATGGCTATCATAAATCCTTATGTTTCTGAAATAGAAAACCTATTTTCAGTCATTTGTTTGATGCTATTGGGTCGATATGTGGCTGCTCTAAGTCATGTGGGTGTCGTCCATGCAATGTTTTCTTTTTCCAGCTGTCAACTTTCTGCGTCTGTGGATTGCCATTGTTAGGGTTTTCTGTATAATATGGTTCCTGTAGGTTGAGCGGATGAAATTGAGGTCATTTTGAGCTATAGCTTTATGGATATTACTTGTGTAGGAATTTGTGAAAATAAAGTTTTTAGGTTATGAATCTGTTTCTGCCAAAGGTGGTGTATGTCTATAAAGCCTCTGCCTCCATGCTGTCTTTGAATGTTGAGTTTCTCTGTAGCAGATTTGTGTGTAGGTGGTTGTGTTTTGTTAGTGTGGTTCGTATAGTTCGTTCTAGCTGTCCTATGTCTGTTTTGGTCCATTTTATTACTCCGAATGAGAAGGTCAATATAGGAACAGCGTAGGTATTTAATGCTTTAATTAAGTGTTTACCGTTAAGCTGTGTTTTGTTAATGGCATTTGTCCTCTTCTTGTACTCCGTGAATAGTGATTGTTTAATTATTGTGTGATCGAGACCTTTAAGTTGCTTATATCCTAAATATTTCTAGAGATCAGTCGGTTCCATAGTTGTAACAGTATTACACTCATCAATTGCATAATCACCGGGTTGAATTTTGCCTCTTATTATATGTAGCGTTTTGCATTTATCTAAGCCAATATCCATATTGATGTCTTTACTAAATTTTGATGTTTTTAATAAAAGTGTTTTCATGTCTTTCTCTGATTTAGCGTATAATTTAATATCATCCATATAAATAAGGTGTGAGAAAACTGTGTCTTCTGTGTTGTGTTTGAAACAATAACCAACTTGGCAACGATGCAGTATATGTGACAGAGGATTCAGAGCAAGACAAAATCAAAGAGGGCCTAAAGAATCACCTTGATAAATACCTTTATTAATAGATATTTGTTGAGTCCTAACTATGGTGTCGCGGTTATTTAGTTGCAGTGTAGATTTCCATCGTGACATGATGTTGTGCATAAAATCGGTAATTTTTGGATTGATTTTATAAATCTGTAAAATTTGAAGTAGCCGCAAATGTGGTATACTATCAAAATCTTTTTTGTAGTCGTTTTTTGTATGTGCATGTTTTTTGGATGTAGCTTGTTTGTAAATAATAGACTCTATGATGAGTTGTTCTTTGTATCCCATGTGGCCTCATCTGCATCCCTTCTGTTCTTCTGCAATTATATGATTATTTTCAATATGGGTGTATTCTTTTGGGCTATTGCTGTAGTAAGAATTTTATTAATTGTAGGTAGGCATGTGATAGGTCTGTATTGAGAGGGGTGAGGCGAAAACGTGGTCTTTGGTAGCATGTAAGTTATTCCGCTGGCAATAAATTCTGATATATTTTGTTTCCCTAATATGATATCTGTTAGATTTTTGGCTATAGATTGGTTATTGACATTAGCTTTTTATACCAGTAATTATGGATTTATACCAGGTGATTTCTAATTGTGCAGTTTAGCTATAATTAAAGTTATGTCAGTTTCTGTAATTTCAGTAAATTCCATTTCCTCTATTGTGTTCCAATTGTTGGCTTCTTCTGTAATCCAATCTGCTTTATCATTATGGTGTACCTGTTTTCCCCAAATGCCTGCCCAAAATGTTTTAAGTTGTGTTTTTGTTGGTATTGTAGTGTTTTGTGTAGCTGGTTCATTAGATTCGTAATGTAATAACTTTCTGTAAAATGTTTTCTCATTTGATGTAAACAACGTTTTATCAATCGCCCGCTGTTCGGCTTTTTTGTATCTCTTGAGCCTATCTCTTGTACTTTGAATGCTAATTTCTGTTTCAAAGTATTTTAATATTCTTCAGGCTTTCTATTATCGTTTTCATACGTAGTGTGGATATTACTAGTTGTGAATATTTGTTCTACTCTTTTAATTAGTTTTTTTATCTATTATTATTAATATATTGAGTCTATCTACCGCAGTCAGCTCTAAGTTTTTCTATATCTTTATCGAGCCTCTGTTGCCATGCATGTTTATTTTGGGCTTTTGATTTAATGTTTCTTTAATAAACTGTTATTTTATAAATAAGTTCTTCAGATATAAATACTGCTGAGCAATAAATTAAAGTATGTAAGTCTGCCAATTCTGTATTGTCGGACAGATATCGCTTCAGTATTTGATTATTAAACAAATTAGTTAATGCTGTAAGTTTACTACTGTATTTTAGTTTCGGTAGCTTTGGTCGGACGCCTGGGTCCATTCCAAAGTATTGTGTTACGGCTATTGTAAATTTATCGTGTATTTCTTGCGTATGAATTTCTTGTGATAGGTTTACAGTTAACTAGCGTTTCTATTTCATTTTCTAGCACTAAACTAAATGTTTCGGTTTGCGTTGATGTGTGAGATATTTGGGTATATGTATAGGATGACAATTGTGTGTGTGATCTTAATTGAGTGGATTATGTTAGTAGAGTCTGAGATTGTGATTCAATTGGTTGGACGCTTTGTAGATTATTAGACGTTAATATGGTAGTGGACTCATTTATATAATTATCTAAATCGTTCTTTAATTGTATTCTGACTTCTTCTTTCAATCGGTTCAGTGTTTCTTGTGGCAGTAATTTATTTCTTATAATTGTTCTTCTCTGGTCGGGTACACGCTGTTCCGTAACTTTAATCTCGGGGTACTGTTTTGAGAAAAGTTCATGTAGATGTTTTCTGTATATAGTCATGTCTATTTCTAATTTAGGGAAGTAGTAGTAAGTTCGCATGATGAATATATTTACATTTTTACTCCAGCTCATGCGTTTCCTAGGTTTTCCAGCCTTAGTGGACGCAGGCAAAAAGGCATTTGCTTCCTGCGTTAAGGTTGGAGTCGGTGCTCCGCGAAAGTTTTGGTCCACGGAAGACACCGGTGATGGTATGTATAAGGCTGTTGATGGACTATAGGGTTCTACGATTGAGATGGGTGAGTTCGACTCGGACGTATAGTTGGATTATAGGGGGCTTATTATTATTATATGTAATTTTATTACTTTCTCGACCAATGGTCGCTTTTTAGAAACATATACGGGTTTATACCAAGTATCCTGGTCCTTGTGTACTAGTTTTTTAGTGTTACTGCTGTGTGATGTGTGACTGTGTTGTGTGGTGTACAAGATCTGTGTGTGTTGATGTGCCCTGTGTTGTAGAGTCTGTGTGTTCGTTATTTTGAAGGAGCAAGGTGGTTGGGTTTTATAAACGGCGAACTATGGAGCAGGTGTCCATTACTATAGATTTTTGAAGTGGTATGAATGTGTTTTCATGGAGGTCTAGCTGTTTTAATGCTACATTTAGATTTTTTGGTACGACACCAGTCGAAGAAATCAAAGAAGAAAGAAGAAAAAATCTTGGTGCTACATTTGTTTGATTTTGTCGGCTAGTGGTATATATTTCTGAATTTTTCTGTATGTTTTTGTTTAAGGTTGTGTGTGTTTGGGACAGCAATTTTCTATTAAGTTTGTTGTTTTTAAGGTTTTGAGTGTGTGTTATATCTCGTCTATTGCTAAGTATAGTGCGGTCTGTGATGATGTCTCGGTTCCAGTAAAGTTTTGCATTGTTGTTCTCCATAACATTTTTCGGTTTGTATTTGTAGTATGTTGTGTGTGTATCTAGTAATTTGTGTTTCAGTGCTAGTAATTGGTGTATGTGTTTGGCAACATTGTCGTGGCGGTGGGTTTATTTTTTGTTTGCTAGTATACTACATACTCCTGCAATGTGATCTATTGTTTCAGTGGTCTGGTGGCATAAACGGCATTTATTTTATTTTATATATTTAATTCGGATAAACAACAAGGTATACACTATAACATGTTCTTATGGCTAGTATTTATACTAGCTATAGCTGTTTAGTGCTGACTTACTTAACCTTTTGAACGCCAACGTCGGCTATACTCGACATGCGCAAGCGTGCCCTGTGCGCCAACGTCGTCTATACTCGACAAAAAACAGGGCACAGAAATATACAAAATAAACATATTAAATCATTACTTTTCTGTATTTTATTGATCTAACTTAAAAATTGAATCCCCAATTATTACTTAATTGTACACAGCAAACAAAATTTGCATATTAGTTATTCAAATATTTGATCATAAAAACAATATATTAATATATCTATTTTCGGGCTTGGCGTACAGGACATGGAGCTGGCGTTATGACGTGGCGTTCAAAAGGTTAAAGGTTGCCATGGCATGCATGATGCATATTATACAGTTAGAAATAGATTATAAACAGTCAGTGGCTATGTTTTCTTTTAGAATATATTTCCTATAATTGCGTGTTTTGACTATCTGGTCTTGTATTGCTATAAGGAAGCCTTCTGTTTCACCGAAGATGTTTCCTTTTGATAGCCATGTACAAGATGCAGTTCGGTTAATATGTTCTTGTTCTATCTGGTGTGGTTATTTACCATGTAGTGCTTTTCCTTTCTAGAGTTCTATTTTTGGTTCGTCGGTTATGATTTTGAGTTTAGGGTTATACTATATATTGTTTAGTTGTAGGGATGTTCCAGAATGAGAAAGGCTGACTATGGCTCTATGTAGTTTACTATCATTGGCTTTTCTAAGGAAGTATAATCTTAGGTTGTCTATTTGCCTGTAGTGTAGGTTTTTCATATCTATTACACCTCGACCGCCTAATCTTCTTTTGAGTGTAAATCTTTGTACAGCTGAGTGAATGTTGTGAATATTGTGTTAGTAACTTGCTGTCCTTGTTGCTATATTTAATCCTTCGAGTTCAGTATCTGATCACTTAATTATTCCGAAGGAATAAGTTAAGTTTGGGATGGCGTACGTGTTTATTGCCTTGATTTTGTTTCTGGCGGCGAGTTAGGTGTTTAGTATTAATTATTTAGTAAGTATTTTATTGAGTCTCTGTTTGTATTTGGCTTTGAGATTATTTTTTATGTCTGTGTGGTTAATTGATATTGTTTGCCGATATCCTAAATACTTATATGATTATTTCGGCTCCATACTGTCTATTATACCGCCTTGTTGTTCTAAGTTAAATGGTTCTAGTTGACTATGTTTCCCTTTAATGATGCTGTTTTTTTTGTATTTATTTGCACCAAAAGTCATTTTAATACCAGAACTGAATTTGTCTGTTAAGTGGAGTAGATGATCTAATTCCTGTCTTTTGGCTGCGTACAGTTTTATACGCAGTAAGTTTAATGTCATCCGTGTATAGGAGATGTGTGAGTTTGATGTTATTTTGTTTGTCAATTATGTATCCGTAGTTGGTTCTATTGAGTATTCTGGAGAGAGGATTAAGGGCTAGGCAGAACCACAAAGGGCTGAGCGAGACGCCTTGAAAAATACCACGTTTGATTTCAATCGGTTTACTTGATAGGGTCGTGTCGTTAGTCTTCTAACTGAGTTTAGTTTTCCGGTTTTTCATTGTACACTGCAGAAATTGTATTAGTTTATTATCTACTTTATATCTATATAGAATATGTATGAGCCATGAATGTGGTACACTATCGGAAGCTTTTTGGTAGTCTATATATGAATAAAATAGAGGAAACGTGTCTTTAAATTTAACTTTTAGTTTATGCTGTAAAAGCCACATCGAAATCCGTTTAGTGGGTTTTGCCTATTGCCTAAACAAACAAACAGACAGAAATGTTTCCGAACCAGGGCTATAAAGTCTCTGGTAAATAAGTTATAAATTAATGTGAGCATTTTTTATAGCATATCTACTGTCAGAAGCAGCCATTTTATTAAGATATTTAAATAAGACTAGAAATAATATATTAGAATTAGAGTTTATACATGCTCAGGTTATCACGGAGCTGACGTGCTTTTCTATGAGACTATAAGCACTTTAATAAATAAGAATTGAAATAAAAAAAATATCTATAAATTTCGGCACAGACCTCCCTAAACATTAAGTGAAAATTCATACTTGAACGATTTTAAATTCGTGAAAATGTTTTAGATTTCCTTTTAAAAAGAATCTTCAGCACGAACGAGACGTGTCAACGCTTCCGAAGGCGATAGTGAAGTGTGGCACGGAGATGTACAAGCTGCCGCCGCTGACGGCCGCCTCCTGCATCATCACCTCCGGCTCCTTCATACTCGACTTCAACATACAGGGCGTCAGATATCGACACCATGATTACTTGCTGGTAATACTCCTTTTTTTCTAGGACAACACGTGCTGGGCATAGGTGTCACCCTTACACGTAGAGTCGATTAGAACGCGTATTGAGAAGTTTGGCACCTCTTGGCGCCGAACTATTAAGAATTGGATTCCTTGCGAGGCACGGATTTTCATCTTCCTTCGATCGTAGGTCATTCAAACGGCGCGCAAAAAAGCACATCCATAGGCCGTCCAATTAGAAACCTTGACACGATTTCACGTGAGGATGTGGTGTCTTTGATCGTGGCTACCATATAGCGGAGTGTAGACATTTTGACAGTCAATATTAAAAAAATTGATATTTGTAGCTTCTAGAATATAATGTTCAGCCGTTGAATGCAAATAATACAACGTCGATCCCTGTGAAAGTCTTTAGAGGAGGCCTATGTTCAGTAGTGGACGTTATACGGCTGACATGATGTAGACTTTACTCAAGACCTTTTTCCGGGACCAACGAAAGACTTTTAGCAATAATGAGGGCTTCAAGCGTTACTTGACAGAATGCTATAGACAGTCCGTTGACGTGTTTTGACGACGATCATCAGTTACCTACAAGAAATAATATTAGGTATATTGTAAAATACAAAAATAGGCGAGTTATAGATTAAATATGATACACCAGACCTAAGTCTCATAGTTGTCCAGTGCGTCTTTTTAACACTATAGAGGTCTAATGCTGAATTCCAATTGCGTATTGTATTGTACTGACCTTAGTGTGTACGGGAAATAATAGCTATGAATTGTAGATTTGATCTATCAAACCCACATTTCACAAGAAGAAGAAGGGGTAGGCAGAAGTCTACCTCTGCCTGCCACTTGACGTGACACTATGGATGTATATCAAATAGTCTTTTTTTAGTTGATACCGAATGGTCAAGCTTATTACACTAAAGAGAAGTTCTCACCATTGTATTGCGACCACCACGTTTGCGAATGGAACTACACCAACTTCTACGGTGGTAAGTGTAAAATCTGAAAAAGAGTCAATACTAACACAAACTGTATGTATGTTAGTCTATAAGGTATCTACGCGTCTATGCTACGCGAAATTAAATCGTTACTATAATTATACTATAAACCCTCTGGAACTTAGAAGACCTCCTTTCATTGGCCAATACAAGCAGCTACATGCATCTCGTAGCTTTTGGATGTGATCCTAGACAACAAAAATAGTCAAAAGCTAGTTTTCAGAACGATCTTTCCTCAGTGAGTTTTTAATACAAGTACCTAGGTAGAATTAAGTATTTTTTGATTTTAAAATGATAACTGCCGCTCTAGGAATAAATCCTTTGTTGCGGGGGGCTTTACAAACATTCAAGCAACGGCCACATAGAACATTCCGACTCAGAACAAAGATTTGTGGATCACACAAAGTTTTGTCCCGTATAGGATTCGAGCGCACAACACTTGCCGCAGTAGCAGTGGCGAGATGACCACTTCATTCATTACGCCATTCATGCAGTCTAAACATAAGTACCTTAGTTTATGTTATGCTGTTGAGAGCAGACCTTGAAACTGATTTAATGATACATTCAAACACAAATTAAAATTTATTCAAGAAACATAGATGTAGATGAGGCGCATGTTAAAGATATAGAGCTTATTATGCACATGGGTGTCTACTGCAAATATACCGGTCAGCTGAGGTCCACATCCTGCACTATCTGGATAAAAGCAGTAATACTATAGTTCCGCAGTATCACTAAATTTTGCCATGGATCCTTTAAGAAAGCATTACTTAGTCTCATGACAAAATAACCATTAGAGGCTTATTAGTATTATTTTTAACCCAGGGCCATTTATTATCCCGGGCGACCCTGGCACGGGTTTGTCTCCTGTGCCGCCGTTCATTGACCAGACCACTGAGATGTACTCACACACGACTGATGGCATGGGACCAGGGCCAAATGGACCGATCGGTGACCCGAATATGACTTGTAAGTTTGAAACTATATCATACAGTATATGTGAATATTTTAAGCACCTTTGTACCTTTAAAATAAGAAAATATGTTAGATTGTAAACAGAGAGAATATTGTGAACGGACTATAAAATTCACAATAGTGAAATTCTATCTATTTGAATATAATTTAAATACATAATATAACATGACATATTTTTGTTTATCCTTATTATATTTACGCATAATAGCTTACACATAGTTTTATTAATTGTGTATTATCACTACTAGCCGCCTGGGGTAGCCCATGGACCCAAGGGAATCTATTTTATAATTACTTGTTTCGCAAGTAAGATCGGGTAAAGGGATCTTACCAGATTTGCTGTATGTCAACTATAATGGCAAAGTATAATAGGAAAAAATACATTATGCGAAAAGAAGGGATAAAAATTGTGAATAGATTTATTTGTTTGATATTTTTGTCGACACAAAAACGAAACACCAGGAGCAATTCTGCCTAATTACAGTGGTAGAAACGGTATTGAACACGCTATATTGCGAATTTTAGTTATCTAACTATAGGTATCCCTCAGGAACAGTTTTTTTATCCTGGATGAAAGGTACCCTATGTCCTTTTCTGTTCCCCTAACAATGTGTATGCGAAATTTCATGGTTATTGGTCGAGTAGTTAAGGAGTAAAAGCGTAATAATCGAACGAACTTACGCATTTGCATTTTAGGATTCACTATGTCGTTAGTTTAAAATATGAGTCGATTTATTATAAACTGGCGGTTTGTACAGTTGTTTCCGGTGATATATATACATTTATCTATAGGTATAATAAAATAAAATAATCAGTTATGTAAAACAAATAACTTAAGATCAATAATTGACCTAATATTTTGTTATGTTACAAAACTATTATAGTTTGTTGAGCTTGTCACTTAAACAACCAAATGTACCTATTTAGTATAATCCAAATTACGACACAAATAATTATTCCATCATCATCATTATTTGCAGTCTGGATGTTTAGGTCTAACGTAATAATATCAAACTGCGAAGTAATAGCCATGGGTTGACTTTTGTAGACTCGCTGGATGGTTGCTGGTACATGTTTCCACCGAACTACGGCTCCATCGCCGGTATCAGCTACTTGGACCCGCTCACTGTCAACGAGTACCGGTTTACTTGTCAAGGATCTGGAAATAAGGTAATTATAATATCCTCCTAACCGAATTTCAGTCACAGCCGCAAATCTTAAAGCAGACTAGCCATCTGCGCAGAAGATATTATAATGCACAAGCGTGTGCGCAAACAAAAGTGCACTCTGTGTTCCTTAACTCTCATGATCCGATGGGACGGCAATCCGACACGACTGGAGAGAGATCAGGCGCAGAAACAACGGCTTCACGTGCTTTCTGTGGCACTAGGGTGTGTAACACCACCAACTGCCTAATTCCGGGCTTCATATTGAGATTTCTTAACAGAAAAACCCAAAAACTTTTTGTTGGCCTAACCTGGGATTCGGACCCGAGACCTCATGCACAGTAGTCGCATTCACTACCGTTGCGCCACGGAGATAGTTCAACATCACACGCTTATATTATATATATTCAACATATTACATAATCAACAACCATCAATTTTGCGAGTGCATCACATTTTGAGACTTAATTCGATAGTGGTGAAATCGCGTTTTAGCGACTCTACTTAATTTCACGAACAGTCGGTATGTCCGAAAAGCGACCTACATACAGCGATTGCCATTTCATCTTTCTTATTAAGACCAACTTCTACATGACGAGTCATTCCTGTGTCGCGGGGGACTTTACAATTGTTAAAACAACGTACACAAAGATCATCTATAGACAGAACAACTATTTGGATCACACCAATTTTTGTCCCCTGTGGGGATTGAAACCAAAACACATGGTGTCTTCATAATAAATAAAAAATAGATATATATTTACTACCAAAAAGTTGGATTTTAGTAATTACTCTTTAAGGACTGCAGAGGAGACAAGCAGGATGTTTAATAAAACGTTCAGTGAGAGAAACTGTGGAGATCTGCATTGTAACTATCGGACTACCTTTTCCGCCGCATTAAACAAAGAGCTACAAGTGGGTATCTTGTGGCTTTTCGTTTTATTTAGTAGTTCGGAAACCCTCATAATCATCTCATCTGAGGACATTAAACCTTAATCAAATGATTTATACGCCATTTTTGTGGTGGCCTTCCCGTTTAAGCCTTCAAGTATGCAGTAAACGTTTAGAATAAATTGTTTGTGTTCTATGTAGGTATACGAGTATAGTAGAAAAACAGCCAGATCCCACAAATCCAACCTTGCCTATCCCTAAATCTCTACGGACAGTCAGAAAGAAACGCAGTGAGCCAATACAGATACTAAATGATTCCAATTTTTGAGATTCTAAGGTGTTCACACCTTTACTAAGCTGAACAATATGTAGGTAATTAGATCTTGTTGTAGAATGTACATTGGTACGCTATGTATGTTTGGTATCACGCCTGCATAATCACTAAGATCCTTTAGGTCTCTGTCTAGACCTTTGCTTAAAGCGTGCTGTTTTAAATAAATGCCATATTACTATGATTAACTTTTACGTAACAGAGTGCGAGGTTACTGTCATTCCCTAGGCACACATTGCTGGAATTCATCTTGCTGTAGAAACAGGATTTTATTAAAAATATACTCAATGACACGGCTTGACGCAAGAACTACTGGAATTAGTATGCCATTGAACTAAAAAAATTATTTAGTCAGTCTTTTAAATTAGATTAGCAAAAAAATGTTAGTCACGTATTTTTCTTTTGTCCCACAAGCTAATAACAACGAAAATACAACGCATTCAAATTTCATGTTACGTCACTTGTCGGTACAAATTTAATATGAGAGTGACGTCACAAGCCCTACGCCCGAACTTTATTGTAGTATATATTAGTAAATTTTTATAGCTGTTTAAGAAAAATAGGTATCCAGTATTTTTTTCTAAACGAAAAGAGGGACTAATTAAAATCACTTATCTTTAACCCTGTCATCATGCCTATTGATTGCTTAACCGTTACTCTGAGATAAACTCTCTAACTCAATTGTTTCGTGTTCCACAGGGCTTATACTGGTACCCGCAATGGATGGGTGCGTCCCCACATCACCCGTACCCTCGCTCTGGCGACAGCTCGGGTGCGATGGGTCGTCCAGTAGAGCCAATCTACTACCCTCATCAGCAGGCTCCGCCACCGCCAGCGCTGGTCTTGCCGAGAAATTAAAATAATGATTAATTATTATGGTGCTTTATTTATTTCTTATTTGGCTGATTATATAGTAGCTTAAATAAAGCTTTTGTATTCCAACTAAATAGCTAGTAATAAACAAAGTCTAGATCTCTTTAGTTACTTATACTGCAAGGTTATTTGGCAGCGATTTTCTGTAGTACCGGTCAAGTTAAATGTAAACGCATTAATTAATTAGCAAGCAAGTTACAGATATTTTTATAAGTCATTTTGTGCATAGGTATAGTGAGATTTATCCGGTCACGGGATAATACTGTGAGATCTACTGTAAGTACCTACCAAGTTGTTTGTTGTTTGAAACAAGTACCTAATTTTTTGTTGTTTGAAACATGTACCTAATTTTTTGTTGTTCGAAACAAGTACCTAATTTTTTGTTGTTTGAAAGACCATTGCTACTCTTGAAGCAATAAACTGCCTGGACTTCACAAATTTTAGAAAAACGAAGGTACAAAGAACACCGAGACCGTATCGTGTCAATGTTAGTAAAGTTTTACATATACTCAGCCATTAATACAAGTTACGATCTTTGAAATAAGTGTTTTATCTTTATCTTCTTAAGAAAAATCAGGGATAACATGAACTTGCTCAAAGAAACATGCTTCGCGTAAATGGCTTACTAGCTTCTTTGACTTTCAAAGTAATTCGTTCGAGATATAAGTTACATTTTTCAGCGAAAATACCGGAGTCTGTATGCTTTATCCTCGGTTCTTTAAGCTGAATATAACAAAGCATTTCTGGAGCTTTAAGGTATAAATCGCCATATATATAACAATAATAGCGAGCAGAGTCGTGCCTTTCTTATATTATTATTTAAATTACTTGTCTTTCTGTGTAGGTACTGTGGTAGTAATGTACAAGAAGAAATAACCTGGGTACAAGATGTTAAGTTGTAGGTGTATATTTTACATTTCTGAAAACTCACATGGACAATAAATTGCAATAAAATAAACACTGTACGATTTTTAATAACTTTTATTCATATTCATAATAATCATAATTTACACAAACATAACGATACCTAGAGTCAACTCATTAGAGTTTATAACCTAAATATATTTGAAATAAATGTCGAATTACAATTTAAGATAACTTTATTGCACTTCGTATAATATTTATTGACCCAAACATTTTAAATTTAACGTACGGTTTTCTGACAGGCGATGATAGAAAATGCTTGCTATGCCTATGATGGACAAATAATGATCAGTGTTGCCGACAAAATTGATCATAACTAATATTTCTATTTATGACAGCTTTATTTCGATAATTAACATTTTAAGACCGTAACACACAAACATGAAGCTATCATTTAAATTATAGTACAACATATTAAAGTATATTATGCAACTCGGGTCCATTTACAGCAGAGATAATATATATGTATGTATATTTCTATAGTATATATTATAAACACAATAAGTCCCACCTACTAGGTATGTATCAGGTCGATTTTTCGTTCTGCTGTTGTTGAGTGGACCATCAAAGCAATATTACGTTGCGATAAAAGGTAGCTAAATGGCTTTTATTGACTTCTTGGTATTTACTATCTGAAAGTAAATTCGGCAGGCAATTTGTTACCCTTATAAAATACGACAAGTATTGAAGCTTTCGTCTTAATGTTTGCCGTATTTTAGGGCGAAATAAAAGGCACCATCTTTCACTAAGCGTCCTTCATTTGTGTTAGGGCAGTATTATAGCTTCGATGTGTGTGACGGTCTTTATGAAGAAGCTGTTACTTTTAGCAGCCAGTACTATAATTACTCTATACTCTATTAAAACATTAAAAAATATAAGTAACTACAAATAATATATATAATTTTTATTTATACAACATAATATTAGACAATTTTACCTAAAATTTTGTTAGTACAGCAGGCAATAATCACATTAAGCCTCGTATCCACAAGGCAACATTTGACGCACAACATGTTGCACGACATTATTGCTCACGGCAACGCGGAACTTTGTTTAGCAAAGTTGTCTGTGCTCAACTGCATGTTGTATGGAAACAAAAAACAAGCTGTTCATGTTGCGCGCCAGCTGGCAATGTCGCGCGATGTTGTACAACGTTGCTGATCTTGTTGAGCGTCACGTGTTGTACGTCAATTGTTGCCTAGTGGATACGAGGCTTAATTCAACTTATGACAGCAATCGATTAGGTAACACTCGATTAACTTATAAATATGATTAATATTCCCAATTTTTTGGCAACACTTGTCACTCACCAATAGGAAAAGATGTTACCAGCGCACAAAATTACCACTATTATCTACTTACAACTATTTCAGAGTCCTATTTAGTGGGATATCACACGTCAAACATTATTGTACCACTTGTAAAATTGTAAGCAATGTTTATATAGGTAGTGGTACAATGAAATTGCCAACACAAAGTCGTCTTTAAGTAACGTTTAAGTAATATACTATGATGATATAATAATAAGTCCCTCAGTTCGAAAGGTAAATTATATTTATACGTATAAGCTACTGTTTCTCAAACTATTGTATCGACAAGTTCAAGTACCAACATGGAATGGCTACAAAAAAAATAGTTAAAATAAATTCTATGAAAACCCTTTGTTAGTAAGTTATAACATAAAAAGGTACGAAACATATCACATTTTCATAAAAAATATGCATCAATATTTTGTTTGAAAATATGATTATTTTATAAAAGTAAATGCAATAGGAGAAGGAAGTTCGCTTCGATATTGAACCCAAGAAATGTGCACTTAGACTAATGCTTCGATACTCAGTGTATATGTAGATACGTAATGTCAATAAATACTTTAATAATTGTTTAAGGCGGCATTGGTTGTGATCAAGGAAAAAGATAAGCCCCTTATACCAAGTTATTTTTATATTTAAGTTTGTAAATAGAATTGACTAAATTAAATCTAAAATAATTACACAATTATATGCAAATTTTCTTAATTTTACAAATAACCGCGATGGATAACTTTTTTTATTGTTTCTAGCAGACACAATAAAGGCAAAATGGTATTTAATACGTTATAATTAGCATCAGTTTTAAAAAAGAAAACATGTGTCGCCGCAGGCGCGGTGGACTGCGAACCATACCTGAAGGCGATACCATTGATTTGTCTTCATTCGAGTTTATTTAATATTGACAATACATTTTTACCAAACTCAACTAAAAATAGGTAATGAAATTTTATATGATTGCCGGAGGGGAGATTAGAGATTTTTAGATCTTACTATGCAATATTGTTCAGAATATGACTTAAAAAAGGAAACGGCAGTTCACTTGTGTAATAAATGCAACATAAAAATGCTTTCTATGCAAGGGCAGAACAGTATATTTTCAATATTCAGGCGAATATACAACTAATGCGAAACTAGATAAATAAAATTACACTTTACAACTTTTACCTTATTATGCGTTTGTACAGTCGCCTGTAATATTCCAAGATTTTAGACTTTAAGGTATCCTTATATATAGGTATACCTTAAAGTCTAAAATCTTGGGAACACTAGAATTTAAATGAATATGAATGAACTAGATGGCGTTGTTTTATAAATTACAGCTATATAAGGTATCGACGGTCAGGTTTTCGTTCATATAAGAAATGTGTTCTTTTTTAAATATACTTGAGAATAGAGATTAAAAATGGTTTGAAGTAAATTTGACAAAATTCAGTTATAATGAAATCTACTTTTTAATTTTATCGTAGTGCACCGCTGTCTATTACGATATAACTAAACTACTTAACAGTTCTTGTATCGATTTCCGTTAGATGGCGTCGATTACCGGCTTATACCATTTTAATTTTGAAATTGGTATGCAATTCTACAGCTCACTGTACAAAGAGTACTTATAATGAGACAATGTTGAGAATTTACCTACTATCTCATCAGTAAGTGATCATAAATGCTAAAATATTTGATACTGCGAAAAGTAACGTATAAAAGTTTCATTAAAACGAACTTTTTATAAAAGTAGTTATAGTGATTAGTTATTAGTTTTCTAAATTGGCTCAATCACGTTTCCTTGATCAAATCGATGGACAATTATTAAAAATCTATTGTCATTTGTATCTACATAATACAATGTGTATATACTTAAAAATATATATCTCTATTTTACATCACGGTCAGTCCTCTCACACTACAGTTTTATTATCCAAATATAGTCGATAGCAATCGTCAATCGATCTCGCATCTATGTATATCCATGCAAGATGGATGTGTAAGTTACTTACTTTGAGCTGACGGGATATATACATAATTAGAATTTGTATAACTGAGCTTTTCTCGAAGGCGTTTGTAGTTCTACTAATACTTTTCTGTGAAAGCCTACAAAATACATTGTATGTTATTGCTACTTGCATATATGCAAGAATAAAAAGATAAAAATTGTTATAACATTATCTTACATCTGCATATTTTAACTATTCTCATATTAATTATAGCAACGTTAATTGACGATTGCTATCCATCTGCTATCTGCGTCTTGCATATATAAACTTGCGTTTTATATAGATCAAAATACACTTGATAAAATTAAAGTAATTTAACATGGCATGAACTTTAACATGGTTATAGTTTTAAACAGCCTGTGGATATTATTAGTTTATCACATTTCACAAATTTACACCATCTTGCTTGTTTTACTTTACATATTAAGCTTTTTAAAGTCTGACATATAAGTAAATGTTACACATTGAAATTAAAATTATTTTCACAGATTATATTTTTCTTTACAACTAGCTCGAGACTTTTTTAAACTTGCTATACAATTAATTCTAAAATTATTAAAAAGAAATTCGATAGGCACATTTTTGTATCCGTTTATGAATGTTAGTGATGTGTTATGATTAGGAACCGAGTCTAATAATATGCATATATTGTGAATGTCACTAAGAATAATCAGGCTGTCATCGCAAAGCTGTCTAGATATGTGCGCGGCTGGTTTCACGAAACTACATTGTGCGGTACAGCAGACAGTGTTGAACATCTACCTATTCTCAAGTACATAAGCTCTGTATATTTGTGGTCTTGCGGTAACAATTTAAACTAAGTAGACGGGCGGACAGTTATTTGGCGACGTACAATTACAACAACCTCGACTCAAATATGGCAGCTGTGCCCGCACAATGTATTCGAACTATATTATCCTTAAAACATCTATGGCCGGATAAGTTCATGCTTTCTGTTCAACATCATCTATTTCAAACTCCTTCTCCCAGCTCTCGTCAGAATTCGCACTCGCGTCATCTTTCACTTCTTTATCACCAAAATAGTCCTCAACTAAATCATTACCACAGACGTCAGATTTAGGCGCGTTTTTCGGCGAGCGGCCATTTTTGTTTTTCTTATTGTTCATCTTGTCTCTGGTTTGTGCGTTTTTTGTTTTTTTGCTGTCGTTGCAGGTAGTTTTTTCTGTATTGTTGTTGGTTATGTCGCGAGGGGATGTCTGTTTGGTCATCTTCTTTGTAGCGATCTCTCTTTCGTATTCTTCTAGTAGTAGTGTTTGCTGTTCCTCTGTGAGTTCCACGTCGTTGGCGAAGTCTTCTGTACAGAGTGTTACATAAAGTAAAACATAATATGTTAAGATTTATATTTTTAAAATAGGGGCTTTACACACTTGTTTTAAATTAAGATATTCAATTTAATATGAAATCGTGTGTAAAGCCCTTTATTTTCATAAGAAATGTTTACCAATAATACATTTTTAACAAGAAGTTATTAACATATGAATATTAACAAAAGAAATCATATCATTCATTAATTGAAGGATCGACATGCACACTGCGAAAATAATCTTATAAATTAAATACGAGTTTAAAAATTATGCCTTGTTTAAAGGTGACACACGTATTAACTATGTTATTTGGTATAAACATATCTACTCAAAAGTATCTATAAGCCACCATTACAATTTATTATTTTCAATTCTCATCATGTCAGTTGATGGCTGAAGTTATATTTAAGTTATCAGAAATTTTAAGTCGTCAGTAACTTATATAAACTTTTTGCTTACTTTAACTTCGTGCACTTTACATTAAAATGTGTAACTTTATGACCTCAATGAATAAATGATTTTGATATTTTGAATTATAGCTAGTATCAGTCAATAAATGCTCGTTCTATGTTAAAACCATTGATGTATAATAAAACACCTAGATACACAATCAGCGTCAAAAAACGTCCTCACCAAATGAGCACCCACTTGAACACTTGGGTGCTCATTTAATTTAGTACCGTTCGATCGCTCCGAGAGTAAACATGTCGCAGAGCTCGTTTAAAACTTATAAAATCACACTTCCAGGACACTAAAAAAGGACGGTGTTTCATATTTTCGGTAAGTAATAATGTTATTATTATAATTATATTATTAATTAGGTATAATACTGATTATTGCGTCAAGGAATCAATGTAATATATATTTTTTTGCTTATTTCCTAACTAAGAGCGACCATATAACAAAGCTCATTTAAATGAACACTCACTAACCGCATTAATCATACTATTGTATTTCCACTTGATTGGTCCGGGTTACATCTTGACTCTGTTCTCATATTAATAGAGAAGCTGTTAATTTTTAAAGATAAATGTATTTTATTTGATTTATAAGGGATCCCTCCTTTTCGCATAATGTTTTTTGTCCTAATATACTTCGGCATAACGATTTTGGCACAATTTGTTTTGGCATAATAATACTTTGGCATACTTTTTTTAGGCATACATTTTATGTTGGCATAATCATGTTAAAGACTAATTTGTTTTGGCATAAATTTGATTCCCATAACGTTAGTAGGCCTAATGACTATTAGCATAACGTTAGTAGGCCTAAAGACTTTTAGCATAATAGAAGTTAACTCAGATAGAAGTTAACTGATTGAAATAGTAGTCCTTAATTATTTATTTTAGGTGTATATTTTCAAAACCGACTTCACGTAGTCTTGTTTGTCCTACCCCTAGAGTGTTATTTAAAATCGCGTAGGCGTGTAGGGGCGAGGCGGCCCGCGGGCTGAGGAGCAGGCGTCTGCGACGATTAGCACGCGTGGGGCCGCCGGAGGCCCGCAGCGCCGGAGCCGTGACAGAAACTCATTCAACACATCATCAATTTATGCTTTAGGATATTATGCTTAAAAAAGTTATGGTTTAGAACTTTATGCTTAATAAATTTATGCTTTACAATATTATACTTAATCATTATTATGGTTAGAGAAATTATGCTTAAAAAATTATGCGTAAGCTGTTATGCGTAATTATATTATGCGAAAATATAATTATGCCAAACAACATTATGCTAAGTTATATTAGGTCTTAAAATTTTATGCTAATGGATAGGGAACCGATTTATAATGATAATGCGATTATATATATTATTTATTAGTAGACTTGTTTTATTACAAGCCATAATAGTATTGGTTTCATTTTTTGAAATGATCTTTGCCGTTTCCTTTTAGTGAGATATTTATAAAATTTATCCACATACTTATGATGGATTTCAGCTTTCCTCGAGATCCCGAGCGATGTGCAAAATGGATATCCGTCATAGCACAGCAAAGAAAGTAAGCAAAGCAACAACAATACTTATCATAATTTTTGAGAGTCAGCTTATATTCTTCAACGTGCCATATTAACAAATAACAATCATGTAAATAATACTATTAAATATATTATCGAGAGATATATCAAGATAAGATTGCATTATATAACAAAGAAAGATACGGAAAAATAAACTCAATTTATTTCAAGGAAATTAAAATCTTATTATGTCGTATCTTTTCAAGTTTGTTTCTCTCTCATTTTATTGATTTATGTTACTTTAACTTGTAAGTATGTACAATCAGTCGCGTAATGTTCAAACACGTATAATTTCAAAGTCGGGCAGCCAAGTATATGAACAGCAATAAAACATACTCATAATATAATTTACGTGTGTATTAATTATCTATTACTGTTATATAACTTATATATTAAAAACATGCTATTTTACGAATGTTTTACTTGTCTTGTCTATTTTGTTAAATAAGTACTTATTTACTGTTATGTCTGGTAAAATAATAGAAGATTTTCTACCATCTGTTTAAGAGCTGCCATATATAAATTATTATAATGGCAGTGCATTAGTTTAATTTTATTGAACATCATAGGACACAAAATTTTAAATTTTATTACTTTTTTAGATAGCCTTGTATATTCAACTTAAAGTTAAGGCGGTAAGGTTTAATTTGCATTAATGAAGATTTATATAGTTAATATTATTACTTATAAGCAACTAAGGACAGTTCTAAGTGCACGTTTTGTATGGGATTGTGTATCTAGGATTTTTATATGTCAATGGTTAAAACCATTTAAATTATTTCTATGGTTCACATTATAGATCCTAAAGTTACTTGCATTATCAGTTATACATTTTAATCTATACTCTATAGAATATTTTCAAATGTCTAGTTTTATATATTTTACTAAATAATTGGGAATATAAAAACAACTATTTCAAGAACAATTTTTATTTATGAAAATAAGCATACAAGTGATAAAAGAATAAACATTACAATCTATATTAGTACTTTTGAAATCTTTATATCGAGTATTAAAACGAAATATCGATGGATATAATATCGATATTGGGGTATGGAAGGCACTATACCGTAATAAATTACGAAGTACCGTAACTTAATTATTTTAATTTAAAATCGATTTATTATTATTCAAGTCACGATTTTTGTACAGAAAAATCGATTAATACAATGTCGATATATAAGAAAATAAATTGCTAAACCTGCGTTATTTGAATATTAATACCTTAGTTTTAATAAGAGTGTAAGAATTGATAGTGGGGCCGAGATATCGATGCGTATAATATCAATATTCGATACATAAGGCACGCATGAGCTACACATCTACCCTATTTACTTACCGTCTTCCCAAGCTACAGCATTGTCTATATCCGGAGTTTCGAAGGGCTTCTCATTATCCAAACCGGACAGTACCTTTTTTGGACTCCTGAAAATAAATCAAATGTGATCTTATAAGTTAGGAGATTAAACATATTTGACTACTTCTATTTTAGATGATTGGTAAAAGTCTCAAGCAAATATTAAATCAACCGAATGACAAGACGACTTGCACTGCAAAAGCATGAGCGCTATCGGGATAGGCTTCTGAACAATCCAGAATCGATGAAGGTAGGATCCCTACTTTCTTTCTGGATAGAGTTGAGTGGTATGAGTAGCCGACCACAGCTCCATCGGTCATGTAGGCACAATGTCCCAATTATGCGACTAAGTGCCGAAAACACATGGCTAACTAATAATAATAATAATATTTATTGACATAAATAAATTCATACAAGTTAGTGAATTTTCTGTAATCCGCACTAGTGAGAACTGTATTGCAGAATCCAGTGTTTTCCCATTTTATCGGCTGCATATATTTATGCCAAATAAACAAATAGTACACACATACATGCGTTAAAATAATATTATATATTTTATTTTTATTATTTTAATATTTTTTTATTCAGATTGACCCTTTTACTAAGGAAAATTAGGCCATATTGACTTATATTAGGTTACAGTTAGTTTCTTGCCAGTCCTTTTCATAGGTTCTGAGCAAAGCAATTGCATTGCTGAACATGGCAAGAGGTGAATGTAAATTCATACTAAAAAGCATAAAATTGACGTTCATAAGTGTAACACTTATGAACGTAAATTTTTTGTGACTTAAATGAATGAACATATTACGTGCAAATTTGACATACAAAATTGTTACTTTGTGACTTATATGAACAAACATAATAAGTGGGAATTTAACGTTCATAAGTGTTACTTTGTGACTTTTAGAAATAAACATAAAAAGAGTAAACTTGACGTTCATAAGTGTCACGTTGTGACCTATATGAATAAACATAGTTTTGATTTTGTTACAGTTTGGGAATGATGATGGATGGACGATGGACGAATGGTAAGTAGGATGATACTTACTGTTCAATAGGCGTCTGCATGGGCAGGTGTGCGAGCACGGGGTCTTGCGTGGGCTCCTCGATGGGTTGTTTGCGCGCGGCTGCCGCCAACCGGTCTTGTAGCAGCGCCACGCGGAACAAGTATCTGTTCACAACGTTTATAATAATTTATCATTTGTGTATGGAAATGTATTAAATCGTTGATAAATGTCTAAAGATACCTAGCAGAAGGGCCGAATTTATAAAAATATTGGGAGGGCTGAGGGTGTCGATATTAAGGTGTTCAGTTTTCAATTCACTGTTCATACTCTTAGTGTTAATTAATTAATCAATGACCAAGATAAAAATTGGAGGGCCTCCAGCAATAACATTTGGCCTGAGCAGCCCCAGGCTGCATGAAGTCGGCGCCTTTGATACCTAATTTAAATATTGGTACATATTTTTATATTACGGTGGTAAAAAAGTATACAATCTGGCTTGTAGTAAGCAGGTACCGTAATGCAGCACTGGAGAAAATAGCCACACGCTGCTGGCTTTTTAAAAAGCAGTCACTGTGTAACATAATCGGCGCTGTACGCCGGCACTATGAACTACTCTCCAGTGTATAACAGTACCTCTCCCAGAAGTCGTCGTGTGTGACGGCGTCGGGCACGAGCTTGTCGTACTGCGCGCGCAGCAGCGCGCTGGCGTCGAGGCGGCGCGCGGCGGCGGCGGCGCTCACGAGCCCCGCCTCCGAGCTCTCCAGGCTGGCGCGCCACGCAGAGAACTCGGCGCTGTACGCCGGCACTATGAACGTCGCGTCCACGCGCTGTAACGCTTCCAGCTCTTTCTGTAACGAGCACATTGACTACTGTTAGTAGACCGTCCAAAAAGAAACAATTTTGTAGACCGTTGTCCGACAAGTTTGTTGACAGCTATAAGTGGAGCGTTCAAAAAGAAACAATATCATTGACTGATGTAAGGAGACCACAAAAAAAACAATATCATTGACAGCCGTAAGTAGACCATTCAAAAAGAAACAATATCGTTGACTAAACGGTAAAGGAATACACAGTGAGGAAACCTACACCACACACTGAGAAGGGGCTCATGCCCAGCAGTGGGACAGGTTAATACGGGGCAGATATTATATAATTAGGCAGATTTTATCGCATTGTTTACTTATTCAAATAACAAAGCGTATCCGCATAAAGTAGCTCTGTAACGTAACGTAATGTCCTGTTATAAACTGTCTCATACACCCAATGGTCATGGCCAGGGGTAAACTAGAGGTATACTCTTCGTAGAGACATAGTTTTCCGCTCTAGTCATGCTAAACATACTCTTTGCTATGGGTGACAGAGGTGTCACATATGTACATTATCTGAGTTCAATCAAGATAAAGAATCGGCTTCCATATACAAGTAGAATATAACGTAGCACGCTACGCAGAGGTCTCGACTTCAACCACACATCACTCGCTCTTGATTTTTTAAGTAATGTGCCTAGTAAGCATTTAATTATCAGTCGTTTTAAAAGCGTAAGAAAACATTGTGAGGAATCCTACATGTTTGTAACGTCTTCATAAAGTTCTCTATGATGCAAACCCAGTGAACCAGCGAGGGGAAACCACTGACAATACTGAGATCTGTGACCAGGAATGAAACACAAAACAGCTTAACAATCATATAACCCTTCTCATAGTGTAAGGAGGTCCATGCAAGATAGAGAGAGTAAACAGGGCAAATACTAGTTATAAGTAATCGGTTACTTACTTTGTACGTAGACAGCATGGTGGTGTCCCCTGATGACAAGATCACTTCTGTGTCGTCCTCGTCATCTGGCTCTGGGTTCAGCACTGTGCTTACCTGACCTGTTCATAACCAAAAATTTACAGCGCAGTCATGTATTGTGTTGTCAACACATACTAATATTATAAATGCCAATGTGAATTCGTTTGTTACGCTTTCACGCCTGAACTACTCGGTCACCATGAAATTTTGCATACCTACATGTTGTAAGGGGTACAAAGAAGGCCATACACACCATTCAACTTAAGACTATAAAATAAAACATTGATTAAAATTAAGCAAATAATTAATGAATTAAAAAATAATTAAGTAAGTAATAATTAAATTAACTTAGGATCCAAACTTATGTCACTGTCGTAAACATTAAGTTACCCGCAAACTGGCGATCTATGACGAAACTTTAAACCAATACAAAGATTCTGAGAAAAATGACATATATGGAAAAAGTGAATGTTGAAATGACACTTCATAGCAGGGATTTGAGAATATTCGCAACCGCATCCGTAATTGCGGAGCTTCCGCATCAATTTGGATATCTGCATCCGCATCCGCAATAACCAACGCGGATGTTAATGCGGATCCAGATATAGCGCAGGTTGCGACAAGAAAGAAAATGGGTGGGCCGATGAATGGCGCAATGATTCTTCAAGTGAAGATGAAAATCAAGAAACACTAGAAAATGGTATAGCTACATTAATGAACCTTTGCAAAACAGACTTGAAACTGCAGAGGTGATATTAGATACTTTTTATTAAATAAGATGCACAATTTCATCAACATCCGCCTCCGCAATTGCGGAGCTTCCGCATTGATTTGGACATCCGCATTTGAGGATGTGAGCCTTTAAATAACCGTATCCGCATCCACGGATGTAAAAAAATCTGCACCCGCAACATCCCTGCTTCAAAGCGACAAGCGAAAGTATACTACGTGATCATTTTTAGGTTTCGGTTATATGCAATAATTCTGCACCATTATGATTATAGTCTATTCCATTACTATAAGATAAAAAGGTATACAAACGGTTCATTGACATGACCATAGACATTTTAGTGATGTCCAATTGTAGCGTCAATTGTAAATCAATTAATGACCTAATCGAATTATTCGATTTAATGCAGCGAAAGAGTTAGAAATCATATAGACACTGCTACAAATTTATCTTATAGCGCTATAATTGTACCCCTAATTCGATTTTGCAGTTGAGCAAACAGAATATAGTATAAGAAAAAAATATTTGCATGGTAAACAATTTTTCATTGTTAAAAAGAATAACCTAAGGAATAATTAGTAATTAGTGATCAAAGTTATTTACCTCTTACAATTAAAGTTGCGAAGGTCAAAAATTATGAACTCTCATTTAGGCCACAAAATAACACTTATGAACGTCAAAGGTTATTTTAGTGAGCTAATTAAATTATTTATTATTATTATTGTAATCAATTACTATTGCTATTTGTCCAATTCTTGTAGCCAAATGTTGTTGCTTCAAGAAGAAGCACAGTTTAAATCAGTATGTAAGTAATTAATATTCCGTAAGTAAGCCAAGTCGGTCAGCAAAAGCACACAAAAGTAATAGAGCAGTCAACAAAATTGCAGTTTTCTTGACGGTCAGGATATTTTTTTTTTATAAGAATGATCGAAATATATATTAGAATTTCTTACTTAATTTGGTTTTACGGCTGCTTATCACCTTTAGTTGCAGTGGCCAGCCGCCTACTTCTCTTTTTTTTAACTTTTACACTAGGTTTAAATATTGTGTCGCAGAAGACTTTACAAACATTCAAACAACGGAAATAAAAAGCACCCAGACTCGAAAAACCTATTTGTGGATCACACAAATGTTTATCCCGTGTGTGATTCGAACCCATAGCATAGTCAACCTTTTTTAAAATGACAAACTAAGCTTTAGAACCTCTCTTTCTACACACGGTATCGGCAACAGTGAACTTTCCTGTAGCACGTAAGTACTTGCTTTTGCTTGGATTTACTGGCAGTAATAAACAGATGAATTTAAATTCCTCTAAATACCGTATATTTAATTGCAAAATTATTTTATTAACTAATAAAAATAAAAATTATATTGTTTAGTTAATTAAAATAAAATAAAAATTTCGATTAACTAATCGATTACTGAAAATCTCAAGACTTTGTTTGTTGTGCACCCCTATGCAATCATAAATTATAGATATTTTTTCAACTGTCAAGTAACCTCAGTTTTCGACTAAGATTTTTCAAATTAAACAATCATTTATTAATCAAACGACAATTGCTTTAAAATGCCTTATAGTATAATGTGAAAACCTTGAATATACGGACAAACTTACTAAACTTATTATATTATATAGGTAATTATGATAAATTAAACAAAATTTGGTTTGTGTACATTATAATCAGTATGGATTGGAAAGGACTATAGTCAAAATGATAAATAGGTATTTATTTAATCCTGACTTATCTACTTTTATATTACTTATAGGCAATTGATTGCTTACCAATAAAACTGCTAAGACTCTTCTTCATAACATTTGCTGGCGATTCAGGCACATCCAACTATAAAAGACAAGATAGCCTAATTAGTATTTTGAGGTAAGACAAGCTATGTGTAGTAAGAAAGAATTTTTTTTATGTTGTCTACGGCTACGTTACCCTTGCTCCTGTCACCATGAGATTTGTCGTTAAACATCCGACTTAACTGTTTAGGTACTAAGCTTTTATACAGTAATTTAAGACCCGCTAGCTGGGAAAACACCACGTTACTAAGTAAGCCAAGCATAGACTCTACAGGTATACTCTTTACAGTCTATGCTTGGCTTACTAGGCTTGTAGTTCTTCAAGAAAGGCATATAAGGTGTATGCAACAAAATGCAAGTAATATAACTATTTATTTATTGAAAATATGGCAACATTTGGTTGCACGATAACATATAAAGAAAACTCCTAAAAGAAAATCAAACAACGCAAATCCAATAAGGCTTCGTTCGGACATTGCAATTTAATATATCATACATGACAATATTTGTAAAATTTTCAGACGTTTATTTCTAAAGTAGCTTTATAATATCTATCGGAAAAGCAAATCGCCGTGGATCACTATATTTATTTGTCGAGCTGGATATCCTTGGGGTTTACGATTTGATGTAATATGTACCAAATTCCGTACCTTGAAAGTCTTGCCTATGACAGTGGACGTAGTACTGAATACATGGCTCGCCTCGCTCTTCACTGCGGTGCCGATTTCGTCCAAGTCTTTCTTCACCATTGTGTACACCTCCGCTGACTGCAAAACAAAATGTATTTCATTTATTTGGGTAGGCATAGATAACATAGTTTGTTATTTGGCAGTACTGTAATACAATTCCAATCATCCAAACTCCAACTATTCGAATCGCTTTCGGAGAACATAATTGGGAGATGAGTTACCATCCCATAACGCAGTACTATAATATTATGTGTGTAACATGTTTAAGCGTTGCAATTTCTTTCAATTTAAAAAAAACATACAGTATACTTAATATAATGTTAGACAACGACAACGACGTCTACACACTGGCTAGTGTTGTGTGTCGAAATACCGACAGTGCGAATATAAATAATAGTGACCAAGTGAAGGTAGTTGCCGAAACCCGCACTTCACGAAGGCGCCGCTGAGCTCACATCAGTCAACCCGTGACCACGATCGATGCAAGTCGGTCGAAACGTCGGGTAATCAATAGGTATTTATTACCTTTTAAATACTTTATCGCGAGTAAGACCCGTTGTCTAACATTATATTAAGTATGTGTACAAATCGCGAAAGTTTAAAAAGTTTTAAAACATACAGTGCCAAAAATAAGCTCTATTTCTTAAAATATGTAACACGGTATGTGTTAGTTTTCCTGGAAAATCTAATTATCCGAATTTTTGATTATCCGAATGGGATCCGGTCCCAATTGATTCGGATAGTTGCAGTTTCACTGTATTTAAAAGATACAAGTAGAAGTGTGAAACGTTTATGTATATTTTACTACATGAGTCAGCTTATGTGGTCGTCTCAATGTTGGCAATGCCAGTGTTGTGCGTTCGACATGGAATAAAAAATTGTGTGCTGCACAAATAGCTGTTCTGTGTTTGGGTGTTCATTGAATACATAGTATAAATATCTATAATTGTCTTTTATAGAATAATTATCATTTTTGTAACTAATCTTGGATCAGAATTAAATAGGTGGCTGGTGGCTGATGGTGGTTAAAAAGGAAAAACGGTCTGATGTTTACTCATCAGGGTACGTCATAGAATACCATGATATGTATGTACGTCTTTAACGACTTACAAGCGATCATAGCAATCTGAATCGACGACTATAAGGTGCGTTTCCAGGCATAGGGATAGAAAGGTGTACCTGTATAAAGCTTTGCCATTTCGCCGCTAGAGTTGCTACGAGCGCAAAAAACAACATCTGACAGCTGTTTATTTTAAATAGTTCGGTATTTTATCTATTGTCTATTTCATTAATGACACAATAGACAATCAATTGTGTCTAGTACGAATACGTGATCGCACACACGAGTTGTCAATTTTGCCGACGTGCGTGACTGTTCTGATGAATTGTATGATATTCATTTAGTATATTATTTCGATGGTTGCGCAACGATAGTAAATGCGATTTCTGTGCATGAGGTCTCGGGTTCGGGTCGAGGGTCGGCTGAGTCTGGATCTATACCCGGTAGACGGTAATAAGCTCGTCTCCTATTGAGTGGAACCTAATACCATACCCGATGAAATATGGTTGTAATATTCAGAGGTGTATCTCAACCACATTTGCTAGCTGATGGTATATGGAACAGACAGACCTTGGCTGACCCATTCAGGAATATAGCATATGACTATGTATGTTTTATTTCTGCCTCGGGTGGCTCTTCGTTGGCGCGGGAACTAACTTATACGTTACAAACCGACAGATGTACATTTTATATATAAATACATCGATTAGCAAGGACATCAATTAAAATAATCGTCGGACGCATTGCAGTGTGGGCGAAACGATAATGGCAGCGAACATAACTGCTGAAACTTTTTGTTGTATGTTGTCTATAGTACTTATTTATACAAAATATTTTGTTTCTGGGGTTCGTTCCGATCAGGATCGGAGAAAATGTAAAGAAAGCGTGTTACAAACATATGTATTCTTTAAGATCATACTCGCAGCAACAATGTAAGATAGGAAAAGAAGCGGCAAATAAAGAAGGATTTAAAGGTCGTATCGACCAAGATGGCAATGTAGAGGGATGGTGATTATTTCAACGTTAAGAAACGTGCTCTTAAATGAGAGCAGAAGAAGTATGGAAAATTATAATGTTATTGTATTTTTCTTATCACAGACCCGGTTAAACTATTTGCGGGTAACACAATTTCTTGTCACGTGTAGAATGGCAACCCACAACACTCGGCTCAGGGGCAGTGACGAGGCGACCATTAAAACCATTGCGCACACGGATGGCGTAGTGATTTCAGTAGCCATGTCCATTTCTAACGCGTAATAAAATTATTTTAAAATTTTCGATCGTATTGTTTTGATCTTGGTACCTATAGATTCTGATATTGATAATTAATCTGCAGTTTACGATATCTCGATCAGATACGAAATCTTCACCAATGATAAGGATTATTATAGCTGCCGGATATTTTATGAGGCAATCTTGTTAATCTTGTGTTAACGTTTACTTTATGTACGACCAGTCACTATTGATAAAAGTCCATGTGATATTAGTGCAGCATAAAAATTTGGTTGTCTATTGATTACAGCATCTCCCTGGATAATCTGGAAAGCCTCTACAGAGTGAGAACACAACTAGGTTAGTTGATAGCGATCTTATATTGAGCAGTTTTGCGTAAAATACAGAAGTCTCACTGGAAGGATTTGTGAGCTGCAGTTTGAGCGACATCTCAGGTTTCAAGGTGGCCTATTGCATATTGCGTCTATCACGGGACAGCGAAAGGGTTATAATGCTGGTCAAAAGCATGATTGCATGAAGCTAGAACTTTTAAGCTATGATTAAAGTCGAAATGCTACCAGACCCAATCAGACGTAGGTATGCTAAATTGCCACCTTAGTCCTGATATAAAAATGTTGATACCAATTTATTACATATTTTAATAAAAGATAACTCTGCTTTCGGATTCAATTCTGTGCCGCTGTTGTTTCAATGTTTATAAAATCCACTTTAAAATCAAACGACGAACTTAAAACCCTTCAGACTTGAAACAACAATTTTTGGCACATACTATCTTTTGTGTAGGGATCGAATCTACAACACTCTGCGCAGAGGCGGTGGCAAATTCAACACTCAAACCAATACGACATCCATGCACTCAATATCATCAGTTGTTCGGTGTAATATTTGTACGGGATACTATTTAATCATTACGTGTACCTATGTGATACAGTTTGCGGTATTCAAACTCCACGGTCAAAACCAACACCCTGGTTTGACACCCGACAACGCAGGGCTATTAAACTATAGTATTTAGTTACACTTGGCTGTAACTTTCCCCTTTTTTATTATATTACTTGCAACTTTCGCATGGCTACAACCACACACAATAACAAAGAGAAAGTTTATCGTATAAATAAAGTTTTAGACAAAAAGATCGCAGCCATTTTTTTATCTAGTTTACACCGGTTACTACTTAAATGTAAATAAAAAGTTATCTGTACATGAGGTTTTATCTTAAAGTGCAACATATACCATATACCTACATTGATAACATTGTTTAGAATGGATGCAAATCAAATTTAACCTTTGTTACTCGGTGATACCTAATATAATTTTGAAATAGTGACATAATTTTTAAAATAGCTTGAGCAGTTTTGGCTTAAATCCATACAAACAAAAAAGCAAATCATTCCTCTTCATAATATTAGTATAGATATCGCATATTAATTAACATTGAAATAAACTTGAGAAATGGAACGTTTCTAAATAAATTAAAACGAAATATTATAGCATAAAATATATTATTTGCAAAACAAGATAAAATAGTGAGGCAATAGATTATGCTGATATTAACCCAAAGCACATTTCAATTTAAGTTTCATCTATTAATATAATTCCAAATATTTTCTTAGAGTGTAACTGTTTAGGCTCTCAAGGATAGATGCAATCTTTAGATATTACACATCGCATGTCTCGAGCACCCTGACCTTTACCTGTTTTATAGTTTACGATAATATTTAATAGCTCTAGTCAAATTGTTGTTATAAATAATATTTGTAGTTTGTATTGAAATTGGACAAAATATCGCATCAGCTAGTAGAGATGTACAGAATGTGCCACAAAATATTGCCAAGTTTAAATCAAGGGGTAGAGCGCCCATAGAAGCTCCCTAATTATTAGATAGTTCGTGAATTCAAGATTCTGCTTAATTCAAGATTCCATAGCTAGCGTGGCTTAATAAAACAAAAAAGAATTATGATAACAATAGGCACCACGCCTTTCATAACCTTAGACCTAAAACATAACTAGCGACATGTGTTTCAATCACACCCTTGCCTACCCCTTCATATATTTAGGCCGAGTCTATGAATTAATGTATTTATAGGTTTAGCATATTCAACATTCTGTGCGTCTAAGAATTTCTCTTCTCTCATTTTAGATCCGCGATGTATCTGTGCTCGCGGTTTGGCATCGTGTATTGTATCAATGCTAATGTCTATTTTCACACAGTCATATAGAAAGTAAAATCGTATGCAATGCCAAATAGAATACGCGTCTTTACTTTAAATTATAGATAAGGATCTTATCTTTAACGCTAACATTTAGTGTCTATTGGAACTCTTAGTCATCGGGCGAAACTATGAGTAAAAGTACTATGTGCTAGTTTACTTACAATAAGTAAGTAATTCACTGTTGATAACTCTATAGCATATTAGAACGCTGCTAAAGGTCTACGTGAGGAAATCACTAAAACTCAATGTCTAATTTATTTTCTATACATTATTCTAATCCCTCTAGTAGGTCGGCCTTTATGGCGGTTTCCAGTAAGTAAATGGATGGGCCAGACGGCTCAAGGGACTCTCCTCACAAACTGTCTGTCAGGCTAATCAAGACAGAAACTTCTGAATTGGATACATAATATATGAAATGCAGCAGAAAAGGCATTGTAATCTCAAACAGCATGGGCTTGGTTGTTCCTTGACATAGATTTCGCAGTGCCAAGGACTCACAACTCTCTCCACAAATAGCAGTTATCGCCATTGTCGTATATAAGGGAGGGTTAGGTTAGCCGTGCCCAACTACCCCGAATTATAGGTTATCCACTAAATATTTTAGGGTTGTATGCAGGCATCGCTGTTTAGGAGTTGGGCCATTCAAAGAGACATCGGAGCAGAATAACCGTGTTTCTGTGGGCGCGGAAAGTTGCCTACGAGGTAGGTTTAATCGGTAGGACCCGAGGACTTCCAACTTTTTCCGGGTAAGCCCGATATAACCCTTCATCCGTAGGTAAATGACAAACCACGTTAAAACAATAAGGAGGGTCCTCTTGGAACATAATCCAAATACGCCAATGGTTATCGCTCTGTCACCAAAGTCAATAAAAAAGTTAATTACAATTCTCTAACTTGCAACAGTAACATTAGAAAAGTGAAATTCAAATCTAAAACGCATTAAACGCATCAAAGAGTTTAACGATTTTCTGCAAAGCAAATAGCAATGCCATGCCGTCTTTGTTTATATGCCATTCAGTTTAAAAATATACATATATACATTGTTTTATAGTACAATGAACCTTATGACTGCAGTTTTAGAGTTCATTTTTATTCGCAATTCTGATAGTATGATTATCAGAGATGTTTGTTTGATCTATCATTAACTAGTGAGTCAGTTTTGCATACTATCAGCGATGTCGACGACCTTACGACAGTTGTAAGTATTTACAGTTCATTAAACAGTTTCCAGTGTTAAGATGTGTATGGGTACACGGGTAGTCGGCATTGAAATGGTAATTAGACGAACGGCTCGTATTTTTTCAAAGTAACCTCAAGCTGTAGCATTCGATTGGCTTAACTATATCTATACTTTTTATTTACCTAAGTCGGTTTGGCTATGAAACAATAACAAACTTACAGTCACTTTCGTGAAAATAGCGGATTATGTCAATCCTAACTAAAATTATAAATGCGTATGTTTTTCTCTTACGCTTTCAAGCCTTAACTAGTCAACCGATCATCATGAAATTTAGTTTATCACCAAGAAAAGTACTATGCCCGAGGGATAGAAATTTATTGACAAAATCTACAATAACGCGAGTGAAGCTGCGAGCATAAACTAGTTATAAACAAATGTATGCGTTCCTAAACTATTCACCCGAATGCAAATTAACATAGGCGAGTTGTTACGCATACGCTCGCGAAGATTTTTGACCAAAAGGAAAATTTAAACAGATATCGTTACGCATACTGGGCTTCAGCTTTACAAGTAATATCAGCTGTTTATAAACTGACCCTCTATTGCCAGGGTACGGACCTCTTTTTACTATTACATGCGTTAGCCCATAAACCACCATCTTCGAGAGCATTATGGAGAATTCTTAGATATTCAAGTTTCCTCACGATGTTTTGCCTTTAACGATCAAGCGATAATTATGAACAAAAGCACATAATTGCAGCAATTTGTTGCAAGTCGCGGGATAAGGAAGTGAAGATCTCTACGTAGTCGTCCAATGAACTCCACACTAGTGTATCGCTTATAATCTAAAGACCTTTTAAAATGTATAAGCGCATTAAGCATTTAATACGTAGCCTTTTTACCTCCGAAGAGTTGAGACCTTGGATACGCCAATTTGAATCGCATAAGGATTTCTTTTGTACATACTATTAACAGTTTTTACATAAATCAGCTGTATGAAGATATATCGTGATATACTTGTTCAGCTTAATGTGACTCGGTTTTTGAACGCTATCGTTTTTATGACTGGAAGTTACTGTAATAAGCAAACATTTAAATCATACATTACGTTATTTACATTTAAATCATACGTTACAGAGTCCAAGTCCACAAGAGTGACCTCACACATTAGAGGGAAAACGATAGCGTACTATTTTCTACAAGAGTGATAATACTATACTTACAATTCAAATGTCATGTTGGTATTATGTGCCAGATGAAAATTTTACGTAAAGAAAGGTGACTATATTCAAAGGTATTAAGGCGCATTTATGATTTATATCTATATAAGTTAATATAACAGATGTAAAAAAACAGAAAACTAAAATAAAAAACAGTAAGTCGTTCAGGGGCATCGACTTCACAAAAATATTAGGGAGGCTTAAGTATAAAATATTATTTAGGTAACTATAATTTTATAGAGTAATTGATAATAACGCAGGGGCACAAAATAAATTTGGTTGCTCAGCCCTACCGATAATACCAATAAATGCACTCGGCCTCCTCCAAGTCAGATGGAGTGAGCGCCAGTGGAATCGCTTAGTGGTGGTACTTCCACATAATATGCCCATAAGCTCTTTCATATACTAAAGCACTCGAACCAGAATCTATTTACATATAAATAGACAAAAAACATTTGCAACCGATTGTAAAAGCGAATAACAAAAATTTTGAAAAATATTAATTCATATTATATATTTTCCTCAAATTAAAATAAATCCAGGATAATTAACAAACTGTCACACAGCTTGCTAACAATCCTTTTTTTTTAAGTCAGGGAATGCTTTGGTGCTTTCCTCTCCGCGGAGCGACGGAGAGGTTATGTCGGGATCACCGGGAGAAAGATATCCCGGTAATACCGACTAAACCTACCACGGTGTTCCTTGAGATAACCATAGTCGGCGGGGCCGCGCGAATCGCTTTCACATGCAATCGCGACCAATGTTAATTATCCTGGATTCACAAACACAGACATACATCCATACAAAATGAATTACTCTCCGAAATAGAAAATAGAAATTCATGTTACTACAAAGAACACAAGTATTACACCTGATAGTACTAAATTCTATCTGTTGCCCTATAGATTTAGACTGAAAGGTATTTTTAACACTGTCTTTTCATTGTAAGTAGTACTTTTTGATCGACCACAACTATATTATTCGATGGCAAACCACGTAAACGCAGACACAGTAACGGTAATCCAAATCGTAATAAAACTTATAACCAACCTTGAACATATTGATAGGACCACAGTTTCACGAATGCCACAAGCTACTGTACAATGCCGAGGCGTCTGGCGCCAAATCCATCGATCCATAGCAGCACAGAATTTTGGCGCCGTTACAATGTTTTCGTCAATAGATTGCGCTGCGCTTTTCAGGTACGGACTACGCAGGTACATGCGCGAACCATATAAAATTGGTACTACTGTTCTGGTGAACACTTTCATTGTCATCATAATAATTGAAATTTACTTGCCTTTAATTATAGATATCCATAATTATTAAGTACATGCAATGTTTGCATGCAGTGGGTATAAATTATTGGATAATTGAATGTTACTTTTTACAAAGCTTCAGAATCGGCTACTGAATCCATTTCTGCCATTTTAATATAGGTACTTTATTTTCCCTAAAATTATTAAAACAACGTAAATTATAATCATCCTTTTCTTTGAACAGTCGAAATAAACGAAAATGTATCATAATTCAAGGCAATAAGGTTTTTGATGCAATAAAGATAATAATGTTAGATTTATTGTAATATACCCATACCTACTATCCGCGCATAATATGGAGAACTAATTCGTTAAATTAAAATATTTAAGTACAAAAAAGTAACATTTTAATGACATTATATTATTATTAAGATTTAATCATCTAATTGGGGTGTCTGAGGTTGTGCATTATATCTGTGACACGTTGTATATTTATTATGTGATTGTATTATTGTCAAATTTTAAGCAGACGATAAATAAATAAATTCATTTAAGAGGAATTTGATACCTTGCGAACTTTAAAAAATCTGTCTTTATATTATAGCTGATGCCGCAATCAAGCATACGGTCTGCCAAATGATATGCAGTTTCCGTAGCCTATTAACGCTTGTGCTAGCTATTAAATTTGGGCCTAATCGGCGTCTATAAATTATAGCGTGACAGCGTCGTAATAAAGTACTTAATTATTTAGCTTAAATGAAGTGGAAATGAAAGCACCGAATTATGGGTTACCACTCATAATTCACAGTGCTTTCATTTCCACTGCGTTTCAATATTCTAAGTTTACGTATAAGACTTTGTTTCATCAAAATTGGTGTAATAATACAAAAGAGGTATAGTTTGACCTCTCATTAATATGAGCTTCTATACAAAGCTGAGTTCATTGATGGTTGTAATTAATTGTTTTTTACTTCTACGGGGTAAGCTAGGTCTACATATGAAAATTGGCATCCAGGTTTATATTTCAGAAGGAGTCGGTTTCTAAACAGTGTTAGCCTACACAAAACTCTAAACTTTTGACTGAAGCCTGAACATCCTGGTGAGGTCACCAGACAATTCTGATTTAATTGATGCTTCGTTCCTATTGGTCGTAGCGTGATGTTATATAAGTTATAGCCTCGATTAATGGGCAATCCAACACTAAAATAATGTTCAAATCGAACTGCATATTAGTTCTGAGGTTCCGTTCAACCAAACAAACAAACTCTTCAGCTTCATAATATTAGTATAGATGTTATGTATAAACGATCGTTACATTTAAAACAGATTAACTACAGATCATCAAGATAAAATATGAAAAAGAATTTAGGTTCACGATGTTGGTGTTTATCGGAAAGGTTTGTTACGAAAATACGAAATTACGCACGAATAATTAAATATTAATCTTAAGCAGCGCCCCGATATCGAAAATCCAATAATTAAAAATGTATACGTAGGTACGTCGTTCGGTCGCACAAACCGCTTGGCATTTAATCTTGCTGAATAATATACATAATATTACCACCTGTGTTGCAATGATAACTCCCTGATTGAAACTTTTGCAAAAATGGTATCTTATTATTGCTTGTCAAAATACCTACAATCTGCCTGATGGTAAGCAATAGTTTGCGAGTATAGCCATCCATACCACGTCGTCACGTGAAGTGGTGCCGAGGTCTCCTACTTTGACGGCCTAAGGAGGTTTTTCACGTCCCGCTCGAAGGACTCAGGATCTAAGAATGAAGGAAATATGGCTGTTCGTAAACCTCGTGCGCCAGGTCGGATAAAAGCAAAAATTTTGAATAGCAGCAGAGTGTAAAAATGATGCTGGTAGGTTTTACGTATTTTGTTACATGGAATGTAAGTTATATCTGGCGAAAGGATACAATTAACTTTTGTTTACCCTTTGATTTCTTAGCCCTTGAGGAAGAAGTTATCAGCAACCAGTAATGTTCAACGATTGCGCTGACTGGGTAACGAAAGCATTTTTGAAGAGTCGACAACGCTACGCTAGTGACAATTGGTGTCGCAAGGGTCCATAGGCCTATGGATCCGTTATGGTATCCGTTTAAAATCTGTTGGGACGTGAGCATGTTTGCTATTTGATATAAAAATACCGATTATTTATCTATTGTGTGTTCATTAATAATTTTATGATTTCTCTATTAATCCTTTTACCTGCATTATAATTGAATTGTTCTGTAAGGGTCTCCGCAAACTGCAGACTTTCGATCGGCGTACCTCACACATCGCTGGGCGGAGGCTTTGGAGGGAGGGGAAGAGGCTTTGGCCGTTAGCCTCGATATCGCTAAGGCATTTGACAGGGTCTGGCATAGGGCCCTTCTATCGAAGCTACCATCTTATGGAATCCCCGAGGGACTCTGCAAATGGATTGCCAGCTTTCTGGATGTTCGAAGCATTAGAGTCGTCGTTGATGGCTATAGCTCCGAAACCAAAACCATTAACGCTGGTGTTCCTCAAGGCTCGGTGCTCTCCCCAACGCTGTTCATCCTGCATATCAATGACTTGTCAATCGACAACATACATTGCTATGCGGATGACAGCACGGGTGATGCGCGTTATACCAGCTATCAGTATGTCCCTCGGAGCATGATACAGGAAAGAGGAACACAACTTGTGTCTGAAGTCGAGGACTCTCTTGGGCGGGCCTCTAAATGGGGTGAACGAAACTTAGTTCGATTCAACCCCTCGAAGACACAAGTGTACGCGTTTACTGCCAAGAAGGACCCTTTTATCATGGCGCCACAGTTCCAAGGAGTTACTCTCCGTATCTGCAAAAGTATTGGGATCCTCGGCGTGAAGATTTCGAATAAAGTCCAGTTTGGGAGTCACTTGGAGGCCAAAGCTAAATTAGCGAGCAAAAAGATGGGTGTACTGAACAGGGCGAGGTGGAACTTCACACCAGGTCAATGTCTTGTGCTTTATAAAGCACAGGTCCGACCGCACGTAGAGTACTGCTCACATCGCTGGGCTGGGGCCCCTAAATACCAGCTCGACCCACTTGACTCCCTACAAAGACGGGCAGTTCGATTCGTCATGATCCCAATCTCACGGATAGATTCGAGTCATTGGAGCAACGGAGAGACTTTGGGTCTCTCTGCGTGTTCTACCGACTCTTTCACGGAGAGTGCTATGAAGAACTGTTTGATTTGGTACCAGCGGCCTGGTACCTTTCTATCATCGTACCACTCGACAACGAATCAGGTTTCATCCATATCACCTGGAAGCGTTCAAATCCAAGACGGTACGCTTTCAGCGATCATTTCTCCCACGTACGTGCAAGCTCTGGGAATGAACTGCCTGCTTCGGTGTTTCCCGAGCGCTATGATATGTCCTGTCTTCAAACGAGGTTTAAAGAAAGTTCTTCTTTCACGGTAGGCAGCAGCTTTGCCGTGTCCTGACATTGCTGAAGTCCATGAGCAGCGGTTACCACTTTCCATCAGGTAGGCCACTTGTTCGTCTGCCACCAAAAGCAATAAAAAAAACTATCGGCCAGCTGCTAAATTAGTACGGCGCTCTTCCACGCGCATACCACAGATTGTTTAGTCGGCGAGACTCGCCGTATAGTTTGCTCCGAGCTTTAACACCGGTCATGTCTATTTTGATGATGACGCTGTTTTGTGTCGGATAATCTAGTAATTTGGAATGCATCGTGTAAAATTGAGAATTGTGTTAATTTCATTATGCGACCACTCTCGTCAAAAGCCGATTTCAAACTAAATAGCAAATTGTCCGACAACTGTCGGCCGATTGTTGTCTAGTATGCGCACTTATCACAGATCCGACTGTTTAGTCGAGCTAGTGTGCGCGCTTAGCAGCCAAACTCGACCAAATTATCGGCCGATCCAAAGTCTGCAGTTTGCGGGGTTTCTAAAAGGATATTTATTCCTATTGTTTAGCATGTCTGTTTTTCGGCTGGATATATTTATTTTATTTTTACCTAGCTAAACCCGACCACGCTTTGCTGTGGCTCAATCTTTAATTTGAATTGCCGCTTTTCATCGGAACTTTGCGATAAAATGTATTTAAAAACACTCTTAACGCATGCAACGTTTTGTAAGAATTTAACTCGATCCATCGAATACGAGGACAAAATAGTTAATTGTATATCACAAGCAGAACATTTGGTGAAACAGTAGGACACATAATAGATTTTAACAAGTATTAACCAAGAGAGATGTATGAAACACATAGATCTGTCAAACAAAAATGCGACGTATCCGAGTCTAAATAGACGTCGTAGTCGTTATTTACGCTTGTAATACTAGGTCTTCGGATTCCAGCGCCACAGAGCGATAGCAAATTGTAACCATAATTGTTTAATAATATTAAGTAGCAGATCCTAATAATAATAATTATTATTATTATTCTGCAGTCCAATTTACAATTTTCAATGACATTGATAGCATCTCTAGGCAAAGCCTGTATCGAGACTATCTGATATAACAGTAAGACTTAGGTCATAAGTAATCAAAGTGACCAAAACTGGTAAACTAAATCATTAAGTGAATAAAGAAACAAAACTATATAGTTGTAAAAATAATGAAATAATAACAAGAACAAAGTATGGACAAATTAGCACATTAAAACATATACATATGTATCTTTTATGTGTGTACATGTCAGTGTGATGAGTGTGTGTGTGATTGTATGTGTATATGTGTGTTTATGTACCTATGTATCATTTTATACTTTTTACAATACCTATGCCGGAATAACAAATAAGTTCATTATTTTATTGTAAAATATGTGCAAAATGAAATAAAGATCCTCTAACTAGATACCTAATTAACAAGTAAACAAAATTCTAAAATCTACGAGGAAATTCTTAGAAATCCATGAGCGTGTGTGCGTGCGGCGCGGCGGCCTATAAATGATGCGGCGTACAATTAAATCGGTCCAGTAGCGTTTGAGTTGATTAGTTTAAAAGATGACGGCAGTACATAAATTAAAAATTTAGAAAACCCCCGACACAATATTCATTTGTACCCATATTGAAAATTGTAATTTGTGAAAATATGTAATTTTATGATGGCGGGCATCTTGGATTTGAAATTTATCATAGTGTATAGTATTCTACTAATCAAGCCCTTTCATTTGATACCCATATTGAGGAAGTTGTGAAAAAATATGTAATCCGCCATTTTGTGGCGGCGGCCATCTTGGACCGATTTTTATCAAACATAGAAACTCCCGACTAATTCACCTTTCAAACAAAAAAAACTAAATTAAAATCGGTTTATCGGTTCGGGAGCTACGATGCCACAGACAGACAGACAGACAGACAGACACACACACACACACACACACACACACACACACACACACACACACACACACACACACACACACACACACACACACACACACACACACACACACACACACACACACACACACACACACACACACACACACACACACACACACACACACACACACACACACACACACACACACACACACACACACACACACACACACACACACACACAACACACAAACACACAAACACACAAACACACAAACACACAAACACACAAACACACAAACACACAAACACACAAACACACAAACACACAAACACACAAACACACAAACACACAAACACACAAACACACAAACACACAAACACACAAACACACAAACACACAAACACACAAACACACAAACACACAAACACACAAACACACAAACACACAAACACACAAACACACACACACACACACACACACACACACACACACACACACACACACACACACACACACACACACACACACACACACACACACACACACACACACACACACACACACACACACACACACACACACACACACACACACACACACACACACACACACACACACACACACACACACACACACACACACACACACACACACACACACACACACACACACACACACACACACACACACACACACACACACACACACACACACACACACACACACACACACACACACACACACACACACACACACACACACACACACACACACACACACACACACACACACACACACACACACACACACACACACACACACACACACACACACACACACACACACACACACACACACACACACACACACACACACACACACACACACACACACACACACACACACACACACACACACACACACACACACACACACACACACACACACACACACACACACACACACACACACACACACACACACGTCAAACTTATAACACCCCGTCGTTTTTGCGTCGGGGGTTAAAAACCGACTGCGTCACTGGTGCGGTATAAGCGTCAATATGCATCGCATGCGCAACTACCGAGCAGAATCTCCCCGATTAGATTTCCGGCTCGGCCAATATACTATACACTTTTCGGTTAAGAGAAACTTGGTAGTATTACGGAGTTTGTAACGTTATACGTTATACCGCATTGGCTTTTGAATTACTTTTGGCTTACAAACATAATATCACGCCTATTTCCCCAAAGGGTATGCAGAAGTGTATTATTGTATCACATTTTGTCAGCTACAGCCAAAAGAGTGGACAGAGACCAGCAATGTCCAATTGCTATGTACACACATCAAAAGTGTCTAGGGATCAAATACGTTTTAGAGGTTCAACGCAATTGAGTATTATTATTTATAAACATTTTTTTATTGTAATTGGTCTTTTTTAGTGATTTTTACTATATGAATAAATATTTTTTTTTTAAATTTCGATAAAAAATAGAAAATCAACAGTCAATCAGGATTTCTACAAAAGTGTGTAATAGGCTTTTTATAAAAACATTACAATTTCTGCATCGGAACTGGAAAAACTGCTTCAATATGGAGCGAAGACATCATTTAACACGAGAAGAGATGATGAGAGCCGTCGGAATGTTGCAAGCTGGTGAAGCTGATTCCAGGCAATGTACTGTGGCTGTCGCTCTTGGCACTACACAGAACGTTGTAAGTCGTCTCTGGACACGCTATGGTATCACGGGCAGCGTGGCCGAGCGACATGGAGGGTGATCTCGCATCACCACTCGCAGACAGGACCAATACATCCAAAATACTGCTCGATGGAATCGTAACATGACCGCCATGATGTTAGCTACGAGGCTTCACAGCTCTTCAGGCTTGCTAATAAGCGACCAAATCATCCGAAATCGTTTACGTGAAGTGGGTCTACGGTCCCTAAGGCCGCTGAGGGTTCCACCTATAGCACCCTGCAATCGTAGGTCCCGTTTGCAATAGGCACGCGAACACAAAAATTGGGAGGAAGAAGACTGGCGTTGTATTTGCTTTTCCGATTAATCTCGTTTCGGTGTGAGACCAGATACAAGACGTATTCGGGTTTGGAGGACTTCTGGACGTCAAGAACTTTTAAAATTTTGTCAGTAAGTTCATTCATATGGAGGTGGAACAATAATGGTTTGGGCCGGTATTTGGATCGGTGGAAGAACCGATCCCACTTGGATCAGGGGCAACCTCAATGCTCAGATTTATGCGGAGAGGATTGTCAGACGTGATCATCCCTTTGCGAAACTCGTTGGATTAATTTCGACTAATGCATGACAATGCACGTCCACACACGGCTAGAATCGTAACACACGTACTCTTGCCGATGCTCGTATCAACGTCCTGCCGTGGTCTGCTCAATCTCCAGACCTCACCCTATTGAACACGCATGGGATATGCTCCAAAGAAGAGCTCTGCCGAGTATGGATGCCGTACATACCCCACAACTTTTTGACTTGTTAGAAAGAACGTGGGCGGCCATTTGATGAACTGATTTTAAGCATGGCAAATTGCTGTGATTGTGTTATCCGTGTCAATGATGAAAATAAACTATAAATTTGATAATCTTTTAAATAAAAATTATATATCAAATAAGATCCTCATTTTTGCCTATTTTTCCCATTTACTTGACGACATTAACTTGGATTAATATTTAACAATTTGTAAGAATTTCAAATTCTCTTATTTTAAAAAAAATATATATTATAGGGCTAATTTAATAGCTTAAACATAGGAATTAAAGTAAAAAGCTAGTCTGGAAGACTAGATTTGGCAAATATTAATTTGATAGTATTTTATACTTAAAAATGTCCTTGATCCCTAGACACTTTTGATATGTGTATTTTATGAAATGCGAAACAGACTGCACTTCTAGTCTCTTAGGATATACCGGCGTTATGTTATGTCAAGCATAACATTTATAGCACATAATATAAAATTCCATCTTAGCCGTCTATACGTTCTACTGACATATATCGATGCTAATTTATGAATTAATATTTACACAAATGTTAAATTAATGACTACAAACAAGTTTTTAATTAATAAAGTCTTTAAAGTAGTTTATTATGTCTGCTACAAGCTCGTCCACTATTACGTGTGACCGAAATTATAGTTGGCGAAATGTAGCTGAAATACATGTTTCTCTACCCCTTTGGGGGAAAACAAAGTTGAGACTATGTTATGTATGCAGAATGCATCTGCAAAACTGGACCAGCACTGCAACTTACTGGACACTTGAAGGTCGACGTTGATGCAGAACTAGAAAGCACTGGTCTGATAAGGGTTCAACAGACCTTGGGGAATTCTTTTATTCTACAATGGGACAGTATAGCTACGCAAGTTTACTGCATTATTGATACCAAGTAGTTGTTTATTTCCAGGATGAGTATGTGTTTGTTTGTTACCTTATTTTTTATTACCATACTACATTATAATGGCGGCATAAATGTATTAAGTGGTATTTGTCTGTGGTTGTCTAGACAGATAAAGTTTATTTTAAGATAAATTTATAAAGCTAACAAAATTCAATTATTAACAGTATTTCATGGGATTCAATAATGAGGAAAACAATTTGAGGTGCAGAAGGTTGACATAAGAGAACATACAGCAGCTCTTTTACCAAACAGCATTGTAACAAAACATGACAGAACAAGCAAGCAACATTTCCGTATGGATATTATTTATTTACATAGTAGCTGCATTAATGTCAGGCAGCTTAACATTCATGTCATCATATAATCTATTATAGGTAGTTCCTAACTCAACACTAATTAAAATGAAAGATATTTATAATCATATCAAAAATAAGAAAGATCAAGTCCTAAACATCATGAATATTGTACATTTGTGTTTAATTGTGATATGGAAGAAATAAATAAATAATTATTAAGTATTATTATTATTATTATCTCATAATAATAAATAAATAAATTTATTCATTTTTAAATACAGAATGAGAATTAAGCATTACCAATATATTAAAACTATTTCATAAAGTAAATAAATGCAATCTGTAAAACGATTTTCCCGAGCTTTTACTAGTAGGTAAAGAGATCATTGTTAGTAACTTACCTTAGACTTGGCAGATGACAGCCACGTATCCCACCAATTGCCAGAGTTTCTGTCATCTTGTCTTGGAGTAGAGACCTCCTCACTGGGACTTGAATCAGTTGACCTGTACCAATTACAATAATTAATTGTTTAGTCATTATTTTTGCAACATATAAATGATATGCCTTAAAAGTTGTAAGTATTAATGGTAATGCGACTGCTGATATAAACACTTTTACATGTTTTTTAAGTGGCAGAGCCCATCATTGCCAAATATTTGGTGACAGTATGAATGAGCTGGCTTGTCTATAGCAGTACTACTATCCTATTACCTACTGCGTTTCAATCAGTAAGTAATGTTACCAGAGGTATACAAGCCTCTCATTCCTATCCTTTCATTTATACTAGTATTATAAAAAAGAAACATTTGTATTTTGTTATTAATAAATAAATTCCAAAACTAATAGACAGATTTATAAATTGGTCATTATTAGAAAGCTACTTTAGTAAGAAGTAACATAGACTTTATAACATTAAGGTATGAGTTATGGGGGCAGAGAAGTTGTCACAAATTAGTTAACAGTTAGTTTAATAATAAATCTACAATGTTCAGATTTATTAGAGTTCTACTAGTAAATAGGTTTTAAGAATAAGAAATAAAATAGAGAAACAGTACACCTAAATGAATTGTTTCTAAGACATACAATATTTGACATTTTAAACAGCTGTTGAAAGAATTCTGTACAGTAATGTCACTGTTATAAGAACTGTGTTGTTGTCTTTGTTTTGTAGAATCTACTAAAGCATGTTTGATATATTATGGTTCAATAAGTCGTGTTTAATTCGGTATACTTTACTGTATCTTAGTTAGCATATAAATAATGCAACAATTTTATTGTACAACAGTGTATACTGCAGTGCTGCCATCTGCTATCTAAAAAGCGGCTCAGTGATATGAGGACTCATATGTATAACTTAGCAGCTTTTTAGTTAACAAACAGCAGAGTAGTTAGCTATTCAGTGTTACAAATCCAGTCTGATTATCTTTTCAGTGTTACAAATAATTACAAGGATATTGTATTTTAAATAGTACTTTGTTCAAGACAGAGATGTGCTACCATGCTTGCTATTACTATTACTACAGTTTAGTACATATATTTTAACAGTAAATACATATAAGCAGAAGCCAGTTTTTATTCTTATAATTTATAACATATCATAGTGCTAAATTAAATAAATTAACCATTTTTATATGATAAATCTAGGACAAAATCAACAACTTTAGCATTAAAGTCACCTTTGGCAACCTATTGTAGAAAATGACAATTAAGTAATATTGTACATTCGAATGTTAGAGAAATTACTAATTAACAGTCAAGAATGTTTCATGGCTGTAATATCTATATTAGTAATAAAAGGCTTAAGAATTTTATTTAGAATGGCTTTATCACAATTGCAATTAAATAGTGATAGTTGAGAACAGCAGCATTAAAAGCAGCACAGTGGTAACCATAATTGTTTAACTCAGCTGAAAACACATAGCTACAAAACAAAATAATAAAAAGTATATCTTGTCCTTTGTTATGGGACCTTCAAGCTAACTGTCAAAGTGTGGACATAATGCATCTCTGCCTCACCCCTCATATAGGTATAGGCGTAATGTTACATTACGTCAAAATATGAATTACATCACAAGCTATTAAGAAAAACAATACCGAATGGTTGGTTGGTGAATGTTTTAACATGCATGAATTTTCAATTGTTGTTTCTAAAATCACAGTATTTCAAAAGAAATATTGTTTGTATTATTTTGTCTCTCGACAAAACAAAGACACGACTAGCGAGGCCAAAATTTAGATAATTACCAATGCTTGTTTCTTATTTAAAATAAAGTACAAGAACTTGGAAATATTGCTGTCTCTTTGCAAAATAATGATATTATGATATGAACTTGTTACCGTATCTAGTTAGCACCGAAATTATTCGGTTGTTACAGTTATATGTTTGACATTACACGGTTACCGTGCAATTCACATTCGAGTTAATAGAAGGTAAATAGGTCTCCCCATTCATTGATACGACGGTCTTCTTCATCATTAATCTCATTAAGGAACTGTATTCTTCGAGCAAACAAAGAAATAGCGATATCGTTTTATCAACAAAACAACGCATTTTTTTACAAATAGGCTAATTTTATGATAACCATAGAATATTGACACGGTTTTCTTGAAAACTTTAATATTCAAAATGACTTACTTTTCAGCCATCACGACGTATATTTAGTGTATACAAAAATAATTGGAGCACATGGATTGCTGCACATAAATTGTTGTGTGATTTTGTTGTTGTTTTTACACGAAATTTAGAATTAATTTTGACATAGTTTTGTTTGCGTTGACATAAGGATGTCGTTCCGTTACAGGACAACGACTTTGATACGTGTTTCATTAAATTCCCGTTATTTAGCCACGTTTGTTTCACCAGCTATCAAAGTTTTAATTTTGTTAAATGAAATATTTGTAATTGTTTATTGAAATATTTATTTTGTTTTAGAATCAGTAAACTTATTTTTTTATTAATTAATATTAAAACGGAACGGTTTGTATAATACTAATAGTTTCATAATTTTTCCATAGATGGCAGGATGACAGTTTACTACTTTAAATTCCAAAGTACAAGACCAACTAAAATGTAACAAGGACCTTGCAATAATAGAGTTCATTTGAAATGTAAATAAATAAAAATACATTACAGACAAACATTGAAAGCCTTTTGCTATATGATGATGATGAATATATTGCCTTGGTATATTAGTACCGATCTATCACAAATCAGCGATGTTTAAATATTGTTTGATAAACATGGCTACATCGCAGAAAGCTTACATTACAAATAAGAAGAATATTTTTCCCATACATAAAGCAATCTGCATAAAGCAACCCACAAAACTGAATAATAATTACGGCTAATTATATTAATTCGCCGCCCCATGCGAAATATTAATTTGCGTTGGGAGAGACCATATCGGGTCGATCTTCGCTCGTCGATTATTCAATAAGGCATTGAAGAGGTATTTTTATAAAATAAACCAGCGAGTTTAGTGCACGTCAATGTTATTACTTTGTAGCCATCTCGTTGTATTTGTTTTAGGTAAGCACACACGGTGAAATTGATGATTGTATTAAATTATTTTACGTACTTGTTGGCTATTCTTGTTTTACCTATGTACCTAGGTAGTTAAAAAGTAATCATATAAATAAGTCCCTAACTCTAACTTTCAAAACGCTAAAATTAAATTTCAATATTACATCTTACTTATAGTCGTCATACGCCTATTTATAGGTAGGTATACCCGAAGTGATAAAAGGATTATTTTTCACATGCATTTACCAGCTATGGTTTTAGGCCCACGTTATACTAAGTTTATTTTCGAAATACTAAGAAGCAGCACGTAGTTTAGAATTGTGCCCGAACAATTCTAGACTACGCGCTGCTTCTTAGAATTTTTTGACAGAAAAACTCATTAACACTGTCCGACCCGGGAGTCGGAGAGAGAGATCCTATGCACTTCTGTCACATACCCTCGATCTGCGCCATCAAGGCATCTGTAGTATAATTATGCAAATATAGGTATACATGAGCACATCCTGGTTATTTTGATTAATTTGGACTAACAGTCAATTATCTCGATGACTCAGTACTTACTTACCTACTGAGAAAAAAAGATTAGCTAACTAGACATCGGATATAAATAACAGACTCTTATCAATCATTATGGACTTAACTATTTGCCTAATACTTTCATGATATTATGCTCTTTGATTACTTGGAGGAATTAAGTAGGTACCTGATAAACTACCATGTTTATATGAAAATTAAAAATTGTACATAGGTAAAATAAAAATAAATTAGTAGGTAGTGTTAGTCTATATGTTTTTCTAAACTGACATTTATAATAATAATGTATAATCTGTGCTCCGCGGATTCTAGATTTCGTAAAGAACAGACTACATATAGTATGATATTTTTGAATTTGAAAATGGAACGAACGGCATCTGTGTCCGACACAAAACATAATTTGGTATCCGACCACTATTGTCAAAAAACACGTTCATATTTAAAATACACGACACTGACTATGGTATTGACGTGTCGTGTTTTAAAACTCTCAATATTATATTATACGTAATATTATAATAAATAATATTTACATTGGCGCTGGGTATCCGTGCACTCCCATTGTTTGCCGATCAAGAGATTCGGTGCAGCTTTCTTCGTTATTAATAAGTGCTTGCAAACGATGCTGTAACGGCCTAAGCGTACAGAGTGTTTGTGTTGCGTATCTATGTTTATTAAAATCTTATTTTTATGTTGACGAATGTATTTAATAACATTATTACATCCGGGCACAGAGTTAGTCTTTTTGTATTTGGGGACTGTTCTATAGGGTATTTGGGGACCCTAAATACCTATAAGTTAAATTGCTTTGGCAGTTATCTACTAACAAGGAGCTCTTTCACTAAAAGTCTGTACTTCGTCGATCGATAGATTTTATGGTTTTAGATACGTTTCACAAACCCTAGAGTAAGAATGTCTAAACCCTAAACTGTAATTTAATCAAACAAGATCTTAAAAGAAATAAATTTATATTCTGAAGAATGTGAAATGGTTCAATATAATCATCTATGTTGTAGTCATAACCGAGACACGGTCACACTTTAATTAAATTATTATTTATGGCATCATGAATAAATCACAACATCCTGTCTACAAAAATCTGAATGGATAATCCTTCGGCATAAACTGTAATAATAATACACGAAATGATCGACGCTTGGCAAAGTTCATCGCTCAATCAGCGCGCGCGCCGGCGGCGGTGACGTCACGCTCGTGATTCGCCCCGCCCTACCGAGAGATGGCGCTGTACGATCGTAGCGTAGATTCCAACCCTCACGCTTCGCCGTGTGTGGTTCGACGTCGCGTAGAGGGTTGATGAACTTTCACTTGTTATTGATTCGATGTTGATTTTTGATTAAATGTTATTTACATGAACTGATAAACTGCAGTTGAAGATGATGATAAACCTTCGATTCGATAAACATTACTTATTCGATCATCTTTCTGCTAATATTTTTATGAGTAAAACTGTAGCTAAATCTGCACTTCATCTGCTAACGCATAATATTGTATTTAGGTAGCTGACTCCAATGAGGCAAGGCACCTTGTAGTTTTTAAAAACGTTAAGTTTTTTCTTCTGCTACAATATTTCGACAAAGTCTCAATAGACTTATTCGAAATAATTATATACTCGAGATGGTATTTCAGTTTATTTTATTTCAGTCACCAAGCTACGTTCCGACAGAAGATCCAGATTTGATACGTAATAGTTAAAAAGTTTGGATTGGTACCTATGTGTTACCTAGGTATTCTATGACGCACAAACCACTGAATGGCTTTAGATGAAATTTGTTTCAGAGATACCTTGAAACGTAGGGCAGGTGATATTTAGGTTAGTAGGTATATTATATTAGGTACTCACTTACATTTCAATCACGGAATTTTGTTTTGCCTCGGAAAGCACGTAAAGCTGTTGGTCCTGCGCTTGATCTCTCCCTTGTTCGTCTCATCCGATCATAAGAGTCACGGAATAGAGAGTGCACTTGTATTTGCGCACACACTTGTGCACTTTAATATCTCCAGCGCAGATAGCCTGTCTCCGTTAAGATTGGCTGCCATAACCGAAATTCGGTCATAGGGGAATTATTATAATTACATTTCAACGAAACGCGTTTAAAGTCGAAGGTTACAGCTAGTATCAAATAATAATACCGCCATTTACTCATATGTTTCGAACGAAACTCTGCCAAAGTAGCTACATAAATGTTTATTTAATTACGTACATAACTTAAGATGTGAATTGCGAGTATACCTAATACAAACCAATGAATTTAAAATACTAGTTCTCTTAAATATACCTTAAGACTTTTTGAAAAAATGTGCAGTTACAATTCGAACTCTAAAGTGTCTTTAGAAGTAAAAAATCAATAAATAATATTTTTACTTTTAGTTGCTATAACAAGAATTATTGAAGAGACAAGGACAGTAAACGCAATAATATAGTACAATCATTGATTCAAGAATTACTTAAAACAGGGAATAAGGCGGACATCTATATATTAATATATTTATTTAATTTAATTTTATATCAGCACTTCATTAGGCCTAGGTAAGACGGATCCCTAAATTGAGCGACGATGTTTAAAATATAGTTATTCAACTAATCATTTATTATAAATTCTGAGTACATAGCAGCTGTAGGCTCTATTACTCAAGGACTCAGTAGCATTAAGCGAAGCAGTAACTATTAATACCACCGGCTTATTTTCCATAGATGACCTGTCTGATTATGTATAGAAACAGAGCCTAATAACTTTCAGTGAGTAATATCAGGCTGTATTTATATTATGTACAATTATCTACAAAGACTAAAACATAAGAGTTTTAAAAGGTTTTATGATTTAGCTACACAGATAGCGCAGCACATATAGTGGCGTACCGTCGCGCAGCGGTAATAAATGCGACTGCTATGCATAAGGTCTCGGGTTCGACTGCCGGGCCGGGCCAACAAAAAGTTAATAGATTTTTCTGATAAGACACCTCAATAGCAGCCCGGAGATAGAAAGTTTGTAGTGTTAAATACCCCTGTTGAAATATGTAAAAAGTAACTGAACACTGAACCTCTGTGCCCTGGAAAGTGCGTAAAGCGGGTGGACCTGCGTTTGATCTCTCTCCGGTCCCATCGGATCATGAGTCTTAGGGAACAGAATGTGCATTTGTGTTTGCGTACACACTTGTGCACTAAAATATCTCCTGCGCAAAAGACCAAATTGGCCGCCGTGAAATTTGGCCTAGAGGACATTATAGATAATGTTTTGGCATATAGTTTACTCTTTCAACCTGTGTACCGTGTAATTAAGGCGAGTCAAGCCAGAAACAAGCAATAACCAATTTAAAATAACACAATCAGTGACAGCTATTGACTAATAAAATAAGATTTATTTATAAATTGACACACGGTTTGACTTTTACGTACAATAAGGATTAATTAGGACACAATTCACCACGCTGGACGCACCATAGTGCGGGGTGATAGATTTTGAAATACCGTTGCTGGAATCATCATGAAATTTTCAGACAGAGAAATTTGCAGCCAAGCTTTGTATTTGAATAGTGCCGTAAGCCAGGCAAATAGTAGAAGAAGCTGTGTTTGCCACACATAATCAGCATAATATTGGTAACACAACAACTCGTTTTTTGGAAGGTTGGTATCCAGCAAGTGACTTGTACGTTCTTAATTATACCAGCAGGCGGACCGTTTTTAATTTCGTATTTAGTTGTAAAGAGGACCTTCGTATTAACCAACCAACTGACTTAATACTTAATCCTAATAATGTTTAGTGATTCATATTTCTAACTCATAGTAAGGTCATATCTTGCGAAACCGCGACTGTGAGATGTTAAATAATTCTGCGATTGTTTCGTAGCGTTGCTGCCCGATCGTTTTATTGATTGGTTGGAAAAATCGTGCCTGCGATTGTAGGGGGCTTCTGTGTTACGGGCATAGCGAGATATGTCTCTAATACTCGGATTCTGAAAGACGGATACATGAATAGCGAGATATGAATAATATAATATGTCTATTCGATGTAATGCTTGGTTTCTAAGAGGTAGATTAACGCAAATACTTGGTAACAGACGGTCAAAAAATGTCAACTGCTGCGATTGGCTGACTGAATTAGCTAAAGCCAATAAAATAATTTGATATTAGTTTAATTATAATGTGTCGATACATAAATCAGGTGTGAAAGGCCCTCGGCTCATTTCGCTTCTTGAATTTGACTGCTGTGCTTGACGTCTTAGGTGCGATTCTCGGTTCAAGTGAAGTATTATTTGAAGTTTGTCAAGTAATTCTCAAAAGCAACATGGAGCCTGGAACCTTGTCCGGGAGTCGGAGATGCTTTTATTTCGTGGTACTTAATACCATAACCGGCTAAATGTGTTTGTAGTACGCTTCCACCTAAAGGAAATCCTCCTTACAAAAGTCTATATAAGTGTGTATAACGTTTATGTATGTTTCTAAACGTAGTAGTACCTGGACACTCGATAAAAAGGTTAGATAAAGTTAAATTGCATCTTCAGCTGTAAAAATACAGATCTACCGAAACCAAATTATTTTTATATCGGTTGATTTAAAATGAGTCATATTTTTTTTAAAACTACTTTTTCAGTGATTTAAAATTAAATTACAGCTTATCTTATCTTATTTTAGGGGCCAGTCAGTGTAGACCGGCGACACTTCGACCCAGTTTGACCCCATACCTATATCAATAAATATTTTAGCAGTCAGTATCAGGAATCAATGCAACTATTATAAAGAACAGCATGCTCAGCACTTCTGTTTTGGAGCAGCATTCGCATCCTACAGTATAATGCAGTATATACAACCTTGTATCGTGTGCCTGTGGAGAGATAGGTTGTTTATGGAAGCTGTAAAGACACAAGGGAGCAATTGGTGGTGTTTGTCGCTAGCGTTGCCCGCAAATTTTTCGATCTTGTTTTTTTTTTTTTTTTTTTTTTATTTTGCTCGTCAAAATGACCACACTCCGCCTGGTGGTAAGCAGTCGTGTGGTCTAAGAGCAGTGGCCTCCACATCGTCCTCATAGCAGCCGAGGCGATGTTGAGGTCTCTACTTTGACGGCCTGAGAAGGTGCTTTTTCACGCCCCGCTTAAAGGACCCAGGATTGAAGGAAGAAGGAAACACGTGCCTTGGCAGAGAATTCCATGCCTTGATCGTTCGGCAGAGGTATGAGGACCTAAACTTGTTGGTACGCACTCTAGTCGACTCCACCGTGTAAGGATGGCATCTGAGCCCAGCACGCGTTGTTCTGGATAGGAAAGGGGAGGGCGGGATAAGGTGGAATAACTCTTCAGAGCACTCTCCGTGGTATATTCTGTAGAAACATGCCAAAGAGGCAATATCCCTACGGAGTTGCAGAGGTTCCAGTGAACTCGTGACCTCTGGATCTCCGATGATACGGACAGCCCGCCGCTGTAACCTGTCAAGAGCGTCTAGCAAGTACTGCGCGGAGCCATCCCAAAGATGAGAACAGTACTCCACGCAAGGGCGCACTTGTGCCTTATACAATAGGCACAGCTGCCCAGGCGCGAAGAACCGCCTCACCCTGTTCAGAACTCCGAGTTTTCGCGAAGCTTGCCTAATGACGCTCTCGATGTAGGTTTTGGGATTAAGGGAGCGGCAAAGATCCATACCTAAGATGGAGAGGCTGCCACGTATCACCAGTGGAGTGTTCTTCAGAGAAGGGAGGGAAAGGAACGGAGACTTTTTTGTTGAGAACGCGCATGCCTGGGTCTTCTTGGCGTTGAACTGGACCAAGTTCTTGGCACCCCATTCAGAGATGTAATGCTTGTGTTGTAAGCGGTGCAATTCACCGGTTGTAGTTTGCGTACCTACCAACCCAAGGGCCAGTATACAAAGTTGTGCGAGAACATCGAGGTAAATAAGTATAACATCAGCCCTGTATATAGACATTGGGGTGCGAGCCATTTCTCAGAGTTATAAGGGTTACGCCATCTGCACCCCGCTGACCCAGTACGGTTTGGCAGACTTCACATAACATGGAGAAAATTATGCAGAACTCTTAGACATGCAGGTTACCTAACGATGTTTTCTTACCGTTAAAGTGAGCGATAATTAACTATACTCTTTAATACGCAAATAACCCCTAAATGTCAGACGTGCCTGCCGCGCGATTGAATTCGAGACTTCTGCGGAATCTTTCGGTCTCCCAATAGGCTATCGCTGCTATATTAGTAGGTACTACAACTATAGAAAGTAGAGAGTTATCCCTTCATTAATAAATTGGTAAATTGTCTTTAGTTTATACGATCGCATGGTCACCAGCGGCACTGTGGGCGCAGCGTGGGTGCCCGCGCATCACATAGTGATGCACATTAAATTTGATTGTTTCTGCAACCTGCGCTCAAACAGATTTATATTACTTATTATTACAGCAACCATTCATTTGGCGATTATAAAACGGATTTAAATTTATTACACGATTCTCTGTTACTATCGTGACGATGAAATAAAAGGATTGATCGGTACGAGTAGTGTTGAGTTCAACTGAATGTCATTGTAGCTTTTGTTTTTAATAAATGTACCTATATCCAATATTGGCAACAGTAAGGTTCATATCGATAAAACTTAGAGAACTATTTGTACTGTGCTGCGTGATATTAGCGATCGAATAAAAATTTTTGTTCAGTTGCCAACATTAGCGCGCATATTGGACGACAAATGTTGGACCTAAATAGCTGTTACTAGTTCTACTGTAACCTCACGGAACGGAAATGGAACAATCTGCTCTGTTGTCGCTACTAACATCTTTTCCCATGTTGGACGACAAATATTGGACCTAATTAGTTGTTACTAATTGTACTGTACTTTCACCCTGAGGTATCTAAGGGGTTTAGTGGTATCTCTATTTAATCTCTTGACTGTTATGTATGAAAATATGAGTGCACATAAAACTCACGTTCCTATTGGGCATGCATTATTTAGCCAGTACTTAATTGGTAGAGCAGCGATAGCGCAGTCTTAAGATCGAATTTTTTGAACGATATATCTGACTTTTCGAAGCAATATACGAATGAAATAGTTACCGATAATTATCGTTCTTTTGAGGGTGAAAGAAAACATCATAAGGAAACCTGCATATCTGAGTTCTACATAACATTATTAAGTATATTTAAACTACAACTTTTATTGGACAGCGTGGTGGTCCCATGACGACCACGCTGTCCAATAGGCTATCCTAATTCTGCACAAATTATTATTTATGTATTCGAGTATAGTAGTCAAAAAACCTCTATGCAACGATAGCACTTTGCAGACTACTCATAGGTCAACAGTTATACATTTATGTTAATGTATATTGGCAGACTGTTGAGCGGTGTTCTTGAACCATGCCTCCAATTAAACATTTTCACCAATTTGGCAATCGCTGAGCTTCTTAGTAAAAATCTACTACCAGAAAAAGCTTTTTATAATTCATGTCCCATTAGAAAATTGAAACTGGATTTTAATGATCATACGTTAGGTTATTATTTTTAATTCTCTAGGTACGTACTTGCCGCTTCTAAATTTAATTAATATTTTTAATTATTACAATTAAAGAAACATTTATTTACATTTATAGATAGATATTAAAAATCTGTGAAGTAAAATTATTCATATGTTAATTAAAGGAAGATTGTCATGTCTGATCCACTTACAGAACAGAGATATACAATGTGCTCGCTTCGATTAAACAATGTGTCCAATGCGCGATGGAAGCAACATTAAGGAGACCGCCTGTTTGTTTGATCAAGTCTAAGACGACTCGGCCACACGACGCAGTTAATAAGATTTTTATTTTAATCGTTAATAAGGAATTGTATTAAACTATATGTTCGATCCCAAGCCATGCATCTCTGCTTTTCAGTTATGTGCGTATTAAACAGTTAATTATTGTTTGCTTTAACGGCAAAGGAAACGTCGTGATGAAACCTGCATGTCTGAGAGTTCTCCATAATGTTCTCGAAGATGGACTATGGCCTAGCCCTTCTTACGCTGAGAAGAGGCCCGTGCCCAGCAATAGGTCAGTTTACTACAGGGCTGATATTATTATGACTTTGACGCTATGAAAACAGGTAGCCTGAAAAATAGTCACGTGTCTTATAGATTTTGGAGTCATTTGGTTCATTATTCTTTTCGAAGTTATTAGTTATCATAACTTTATAAAGCCAGGCATCGCATACACTAAAGATAAATAATATGCTGACGATAAGCCAATATAAAAATAGTCAGTGGTGTCTGATCTAAATCTAAATAAGAATAAGTCTGCAGAAATATTGTTCGCGATAATAGTAAGCAGTGCAATCAACTACTTGGTTGGAATCTTGTTGTAACCCTTTTATACCTTTTCTTTTTTTTTTCAACCTGTGTAACGTATTCAAATGTAAATATTCGCAACAACATTTTTAATGGCGTTGATTCAGAAAGTACCCGCGACCATATTTCGTACGTCCGACTGTATTTCGACTGACTTCCCAGTCACATGCACCTAACATATGGCATATAGATGACCGGCTTCTTGGATCTGCTTGTTATCGATGCCTTTATGAAGCGCCCCCATAATGTAACAATTTCAAAAGCAAGCTCCTTCCCGTCGCTAAAGTACCAGGGGCACAGTCGGCGGCGGCGGTGGCCGCAAAGAATGTCGTCGTTCGATTTATGTGTGCGCGCGCATGCGATGACAGCGCCGCACCGGCCACTTCTCTACGCGTATGTCAGCCTAGTACCCGCTGGCTCCCTGCGGCCAGGTTTTCTTTTTGTTTTCAGATTTTCCTTTATTGATAAATTGATTTGTTTGTTTTTCTTGAATTATCATAATGTTGTGTATTCGATTTGCATGGTTAATGTTTTATAATTTTATTATTTTCATCTGAAAGGTGTACCTATATGAAATCTATTAAGGTATTGCACTGTTTATATTATTTTTATGCTCACTTATTTGACTGAAACGCATATATAAGGTCATTAAAAGCATCTTAATTTTGCTTATTGCAGTGGAACAATAGATAATTACAAGCTCGACTCGTGTTGAACAAGTGTTGCTAATTTAAGCAGCACATTACGCAGGTTACCAGTTTATTTCGGCGAGCTCGCTTCCGACAACGTCGAACCGCTGTAACTCGCATAAAGTTAGTTTAGTCTGTTTTCTCAGTTTATGTAGGCGCGGTCGGCTGTCTACTGCTGCCACAGTATTTATGCTAAAAGGCCGCGCGGCTCGGACCCTTAATAAACAAATGACGCGCTCACAGATTTAAGAGCCCACGTCGCAATTATTTCGCTATTTCGACGCGGCCCGACCAAGTAAAGGCGGCTTTTTCGCTTTATTTGAATTTTAAGTAACCCCATGACGGTAATAGTTGGGGAGCGGTGGCTCGCTTTTGTTGGTTCAGCGAAGGGAAATGACTTGTTGCACGTCAGACTCACTGACGCTTTTCTTAATGTCACTTAAGAGCTTTAAGACTTTAAGTTAGTGCGGCGTAACTCCACGTTATAGCTATTATGTAGATTTTTAAATGACCTATTGCGGTTTAAAACAATAACGACCACCTTTGAAATTATAAAGTGGCTGAAACGAAGTGGTTTAACGACTGCACGACCACTGATGGCTACGTTTAAGTATGTGTGAACTGTTCGAAAACAGTAAACTTGGATTTATTTTGGTCACCGTGTCTCCAAAAATTATTTTTTGACAAAGATTGATAATGTCGAAGCGAGGGGCACTTGTAAAGATGTCATGGCAGCAAGGTATAAAGAACCAATTTAAAACGGAATAAGCTAAAATACAACAAAAAGAACTGTGATACTCGTGATACCCGAAATTTTATCGGATTTCCAATATGGCAGCTACTGGATACGATCATTTAAAATGATAAATCGCCTGCTCCGTCACCGAGCGACTCGTCAAAATGAACTTATTTGTCAAACTTAGATCAGTGAGGTGCGATAACTAAAACAGGAAATTGAAATTTGTATCACTCGACGAAAATCGGCCGCGTCGCCATCTTGGACGCTAATCACGCCACGATTTGAATATGGAACTCTTTATACGTAAATGACTTGGTAGTTTTTTATTTGTGAGTGGCCAGTTGCATTGGTCTTGGCAGGAAATGAGACTACTTATTCAAGTTTTGTAGGGGTTTGTATGGCAGACCCAGAGACAGATGCAGCGGGGATATTATAAACTAGTATCAAAACTCTAATATTATAAATAGTACATAACAATAATAAAGTCAATTCTTTAAATCAATTTCACCTAGTTAATTTACAAAACGGGATAATAGCTACTTATTAGTTTAATTAAAATGACATATATTACATACTTTTCTTACTTTTTTCTTTATTTAACTTATAGTCTTGGCTATTTAAGCTATTTTGAAATATAATTACTAGAGATAAGAAATTTATTCTAAGTAGATTTTGTTCAGTATCGAATGGATGGATGTTTCGATCGCAGTCTGTATCTAGAAATGGAGAAAATATTTTGAGTTATCTGTAATGAAATTCTCCTTGCCATATGCCATATATTTTTATCATCTAAAATTGTGTTTACCTATTATGTGAAGGTCAAGTGCCTTCAAATTACATGCAAATACTGCTGCTTGCATGCATTTCCGTTCCGTTGTTTGATACTACTTAGTACCAGCCTCGTTGTAAAATGTTAAATTTCGTCTATTGCTCTCCAAAACTTTAAAACTGTGGCAATCTGAATTGCCATTTCACAGGATACATACAACTAGCCAAATATATGTATTTAGAATATGTTTGGAGATACATAAAATATACACGCAATGATATGAGGGTCTTCGTCCACTATACCGCAACATCCTACGCTTACCTTAATAGACCCCTTTATCAAATTTGCATCAAATAAAAGAAAGACATCTAACGATTTTTGAAATATAACGTAATTTGTACCGCCGTGCCAGGTTAGAGTCTCTGATAGTACAGTGCGTTGGGCATTGACGAATCCATACATATAATATTTTTGTATACTATCTGTATAGATGACCGACGTAACGGTACAAAAAACAGTCCTATTTGGCTTCGGTACTGTGAACGGACACGTTTCTTCTTTAAAGACATCAAATGGCGGCAAACTTTCTTTTTCTTCTTCGTAAGACACTTTACAAACACACATACAACGTACTTTAAGAACTACAAATAGTTGTTTCGTGTCTGGGTGTTTCTTTTATGTATATTTGTAATGTCCATTGCGACTCAAGATTTGTTCATAGTGCGTGAGTTGTATGTTATATATGTATGTATGTATAAATAATATGAAACTATATATATAATAAAATTAATTATTATTTTTATACAGTTTTATATTATTTATATTATTAAAATCGAATATAACAAACTTTGATGCGGCTTAATCAATAAGTTGTTGTCGATCATGTTGGTGATGTACTCATACGAGGCGGACCACATTTTTTTAAGGACTTCCTTGCCACTTATATTTTACCATGGCTACTGTGACTTCGTATTGAATGATTGGGGGTTTGTTTATTTGTATGGCTTATTCGTAAAAAAATCAATCAAGGTCAGCGATTTATTTTTGCTTACAACTTATTTCAAATTTCGTATCAGTTTTATATCTAAAAGCGATTTTAGGCTGTTTAGATTTAAAAAAGGTAGAGTGTGGTGTGTTACGATATAATGGGCAGGTACCTTTACTCTTTACCGTTTACATTTCGACTGCAGCCGTTCGATATTGTACTTTATACCGACATTACATTTCTTAGAACATTTGTATGCCTTATACGGGGCATTTTATCTAACCCCTAAGTTAATTTATGATCTGTACAGCATTTTGGACTTAACTTAGTTGATGTAAACTTTAAAATCGATTGCTAGTTTAAATTTGGTTTTATATCGGCGAGATAATGATTTTGTATAGTTTTAGGCAAGATACTGATTTTTGTATGAGCCTTTCTAATGTTTCGATGTTGTCAAAGGAATATAAAGGATTTACTTGTTATAATTACTTCGTTAGTTCTATCACAAAGATTACACTTAAGGATTATCAGATTATCGTTAGGTCTCGTGTTTGAATGTCAGGCAATGTGATTTTGCGTATTTCTATAATCTTAGTAACAGTGCCGAGGATGGGACAGGGGTTTTAACTAAAGTTACTTTAATACAGCTGGGTGCTATACATATCTGCTTTAGATCTTCCAGAGCTCTCTTTTCCTCCCCTCTGGTCTATCTATACTAATATTATAAAGAGGATAGATTTAATTTTTGTTTGTCAACTCAGAAAATACACAATTGTAATTTATATATATATATATATATATATATATATATATTACGTTTTTTTTTGTGTTTGTAAAATATTACAAGAGTAGCTGATGTACGTCTGGGCGTCACTTGGCAACTAATATCAGGGTTGGTTTGAGGTATAAACTGCAAACCATCAACAAACCTGAGTGGTAACCTCATTTTCAATTATACATATATGTACGTTTTTTGTTTTCTATAAAATGGGAAATAAATACTTACTTACTCACTTATTTATTTACAACCGATTTTAAAAATTCTTTCGCCATTACGAATCTATATTATCACCGAGTAACATAGGCTATATTTTATTTAAAAAATTACAGTTATTAAAATTATCTTACCTTCTTTACGCGAGCGAATCTGCGGGCAAAATCTAGTATTATATAAAAAAGATAACTCTATTTCTAGGACTTATCTATACCCAAAAAGTATCATTAGATTGGTATTGTTATTATTATTTCACTTATTACTGAACGAACTGAACTGAACATATAATTAAGTATTTCTATTATTTAACAGTTGAGCCCGTGGTGGATACATTATATATTATGTACTAATGACTCGTAACTACATATTTACTGACTCACTAAAGATGTACTGAAGACCTCAGGGTTAACAACTCGATATAGACGCTAAACTAAGTTAAAAGTTACTCTTTAAAATTGAATTTGTGATTTTTTTGGGTAATTTGTAAGATAGTTTAAAATAAATACTTTTCGACAATACATAAAGACCTACATATATCGACGTACGTTTCAGCTTCTTTTCTTTATCATCTCTATTTATTACAGAACGAATGTAGTCTAAAAAGTCATTAACTTAATGATTTTATGATGAATTGTGTGTTTATCAATCAAGACAGGTAAGAGAAAATGAACTATAGAATTTGTATTAGTAAACATTCTGGTTCTTTATTATAAAAACACAATTTATCCTATACAAGGAGCGACTGATATAAGAAACACTAACAATTTTCGAACATTGAAGCTTCGGAAACCCAGACTAGTGTTGTGTTTTTTGATTTGTGTAGAGACCGAACTCACTAGGAGCGAAAGTGGCGAGGTAAATACTTACATCACTGATCCATCCATACAATCATTAAATCCTCTCCCTTAACTTTAAGCCTCATTTTAACCCTTTTATAACTGATACGCTGATCGCGAGACAATGCTTTTTTCAGTCATCAATTCTAGCAGACAACAGGTTAAACCGGGTTCTGAAAAATGTGTTCGTTTAATTGTAGTATAAGTATCGTTGCCATATTAGGGAGCTATGATACAGGGCTGGCAGTGTGCTGTGTCGGCGGGCTGCGAGCCGACATCGCGCGGTGCGATGGCCACTAGTGTCGCCTGCACTTATTAAACTTTAATTAATTAGTTATGAAGAAAGATTGCAAAGATTTACTAATGACTTATTGAAATAAGGTGTTAATATTAATGTTTTGTACTGCTAAAAGCAAAATAGTACAACTGCCGCACAAGGTATCTCCTGCGTCGTCTGTGACCTTGCAATCATTCACTTAACGGACACAAATAACACAGACCCGGCACATCTATTTGTGAATCACATAATTTTTCTCCCCGTGACCATGGCTGCTGAAAAGCAACCGAAACGTCTCGGGGAAAGTGTAAACCTAAATATAAATAGTTTAAATAATTTTATTAGCTTATAAGCTCATTAGGCGCAGTGTATTAGCGAGGAGATCGCTTAAATCACTGATCCATTCGTGCAGTCATTAACCAGTCAAGTTTTAGAATATCAGACATAATTAAAAATGTATTGTGTCTGGCCACTGGTGTACCTCTGCGACTAATCTAGATTAGATGAAGCCCTCTTTTACTTAACTTTCTCATTTTAACCCTTTATATAGTCGGCCTCGATGGCGTAGTGGTCAGTGTAACCGAATGCCACGCCTGAGGTCGCGGGTTCGATTTCTGCACAAGTCAAACTTTTGAGTGCATGAACATGGATGTTTGTCTTGGTCTGGGTGTTTCTATGTATAAAATGTATGCATTTACAAAATATATATATATATATATCCATCGTCTAGTACCTATAGTAAAAGCTCTGCTTAGTTTGGGCTAGATGGTGTTGTGTGTATCTGATTGAATCGATACGCAAATCTCCGCAAAATAATGCTATTTTCAGTCCGGCAGATAGGTTAAAATTGTTTTCGTATAATTGTAGTATAAGTATCGTTGCTGTATTAGGGAGCTATGATACATGGCTGCCAGAGTGCTGTGTCGGCGGGCTGTGAGCCGACATCGGCCTTTGCGATGGTCGCTACCGCAGCCTGCGCTCATTAAACTTTAATTAATTAGTTTTCGAGATAGATTGCTAAGATTGACTAGTGACTTATTGAAATAAGATGTTAATATTAATGTTTCGTACTGTTAAATACAAAAAAACCTGGCGCACTAGGCATAACTCCTGCGCCGCGGGTATCTTTACAAACATTTTAATTACGGACACAAAAACATTCACACTTGGAACAATTATTTTTGTATCACACAATTTTTTGTCACGTATGGTGGACGAAGTCTCTAGACGCGCCATAGTAGCGAGGTAATTACACAAATCATTGATCTATCTATGCAGACATTAAGCCGTTCTCCATTATTTTCTTCAAACCCTTCTTATAACGGATTCGCAGATCTGTACAAGACAATGCTTTTTTCAGTCTGCGATTCCGGCAGACAGGTTAAACCGGGCCCTGAAAAATGTGTGTTTAAGATTTACAAGTGACTTATTGAAATAACGTGTTTTAAGAAATTATTGTTTTGTTCTACACACGTTACAAAGTATTACCTCGTTAATTAGCGTGAAACCAGAGAATGGAAAAGTATTGTGTCTAGACTGAGAGGCCTGAGGTCTAAGAGGATAATAGTTCTCTTACAACCTATGTCGCGGGGGACTTAGTACACAATTAAATATCGGAGAAAAATAACACAGACTCGAAAAGCAACTATTTGTAACTCAATTTTTTGGTAAGATAAGTAAAGTTGAAGTGGCAGTGACAATACGACCACATTCACTACCACTAAGAAAGAAAGAAAGAAAATGTTTTATTTGAATCTCCATACATACATCATTTTAAAAAACAATAATAAATACAATCAAACACAAAACGGTATATGAAGATCAAATAAGGCGACTGCATCAGCTATTGTTGCAGTATAGACTGCAACACTGGTATTCTCGCAGGCCTACTAACAATAATTTATTAATACACACCAATGCATAAGAAAATAAAACATACATAAAATGGGATAAAATAATAAATATAAACATACAACAATATATCTATACTATATTCATACATAAAAGTGTATATATTTATATAGGTCCAGTTACCCCGATCCTTTTCTTATCTTTTCGCCTTTCTCTCCTTCATTCCTTTTTAAAGGGCTGGCAACGCACTTGTATCTCCTGTGGGATTGCGGGTGTCCATGGGTGGCGGTAATCGCTTACCATCAGGCGATCCGTAAGCTCGGTTGCCCACAAAGATATAAAAAAAAAATATACTACTAATACTATATCGTCGGTTCAGTCAACGTTACAAAATAGCAGCAAAACAGATATTACTCTAATTGTACATTTATATTAGAGTTACAATTACAACATATTAGCATGCTTAAAGATATACCTGTACCTACATATATCGCCGAAGGGGTAGGCAGTGGTGTACCTACTATGTCAACATTTGCCAGCTTCCTTGTTGGTCCTACGCAAATTCCTTGTAAATTGCTTAATGTTTATATAAATTCTCAGTAGCAGTATGGACCTGGGTATAGCCTCGCCCAATTTACGAATCCAAAATCATATCTGGGTGGCTAAAATGTGGGTGCTATACAATTGTTAAGATTTCGGAGATATTGAGCGTGAAACAACGTATGTATGTACATTGTACAGCTGCATAGTTTCCATTTATTACGGCTGCCTAATATCTATCAGATCGAGGCCTAATACTCACTACCAACACCCAATATTTGAAAGACAGTGCAACACGAAATTTGTTAAGAAGTTTAACGGAATTAACTGCTAGCATTAGCTGTCTGAATTAGCAATACCCGGACAAATTACTTGACATGAGTTTGATTCCGACACGTCCTTTCTTAACTTTAAAAAAAACGGGTGTAGATGTTCTAAAATTATACTAAAAAACAAACGGCAGTTAAAACAGTGCCATCGAACCGAATAAACATAGGGCTCAGTTTAATTAGTTCTATCGCTAATTATTTAGCCGCTCACGATGCCGCGTCGGCGACCGGCCGCGGCGATTCCAACTATTTCATGATTTGTACCGCACACTCGAGGATATCCTTTGACCTGAGCGCTGTATTTGGACATGCATATCTGGAATTTTGTACGCAAAATGGTGGTTATATCTTGTGCTTCATTGAATAATAATTGGAGGATAGTAAATGGGTTTGATTTAATAGTTTTACTGTATGGATACCGCATTGGTTTAATAAGTTAAAGGTATCGCTTCGTCACTGCCATTGTGCTATGTGTGTTGGTTCAATCCTCACATAACACGAGATGAAAAATTGTGTGATCAACACATAGTTGTTCTGAGTCTGGGTGTTCGTTGTTTGAACGTTAGTAAAGTAAAACTTACACCCAGAAATGCTTCTCAACCAAATGTCAATGTCATATTATAACATACATATTCTAGAAGGTATAGCCATAGGTATTGGTAGGTAGATATCACTTTAAGGGTCGATATTTCAATCGTCAGATAACTTTTATCTGGGGAACATGTTTGACAGCTTTTGTATAGGAAATATGTCATACCGCCATATTTATTCTTCAGATAAAAATTATCTGACGATTGAAAAACCGGTTCTAAGTCAAAAGTAACAGGAGGCGATATTGCCGGCTACTGGACACATTACCACACTGCTTTTATATAATATTTGTACTATCAGTAGGATTTGTAGTTATTTTAAAGAAAATAAAACAATGTCATTGATACAGACATTTATCAATTTGTCTCTATTTTCCTCAACCAGCTTTTCGTAAATTTACAAATCGTTTGTATCGTTTGTGTCGCATTAATACCTATTTATTTGTAATGAGCAAGCCACGAATCGTTAGATAGGGAACAATCAGTATGTTTGTTCTGTCCGAGTGCAGAACAAATAAGTGGTCTGATCGGATCGCAGCCGCTCGGGTCCTGTGCCTTCCTGTACGATCAGCGATTAATGATCACGGCGAAGAGCGTTGGGATAGTGTTGACCTGCCTAATTAATTAATTAACTGGACTCCATCTTGGATTTATTTTATCGTCTATGTATACGCAACCTTATTTCATATAGGTAAATTAAAATACAATCTTTATCAAAGCGTAATATAGGTATATTGACTATACTTGTAATTACGCTTTGATAAACACTGTATTTAATTTTACCTATATGAAATAACGTTTGCGTTTCTATATTTAGCTTGTGTCTATCATCAGCCTTCAAGTTGACATGGTTTTTTTATGTATGAACGTTTAAAGATGTAATATTGAATCCTGTACGGATGGTGCAGTAACTGTCACCACGATTGCCAGTGCGCCATAGGTGCGAAAACCACGAAACAAAACATATTGTGAACCACAAACAGCTGTTCCGAGCCTATGTGCCCATTGTTTGAATGTTTGGGCAGTGCCTGAGGATACCAGATACAGGGATTATTTCAAAATTCTAAATCAACTAACTAATATTTATCTATTTCCGGATTAGCGTTTGCACCTTCGTGCGCGTGGATTTTGGAAGCAGGTATCTGAAGTTGGAGCTCCAGCAATACAACTCTAAAACCGCTTTAAAGTTCGCGCTGTAGTTATAGCGTGATGCACGTATAATACAGACAGACAAAAATGTCTAAAATAATTGCTTTGGATATTTTTTACTTAAATGTCTCTTATGTACAGGCTGTTACGGCTATGTAGTTAGTGATCTGTAATCATTTTATTATTACATATAGTAAAAATGGCAGACGCAATATATAAAACGATAGCCCTTTAGAGAATTATAAAACTACTACATAGAAAAGAAAGCACTTCGCATAAAGAGTTATGATAACGGAAAATCGTATATTACATTAATAGCCCGCTATTAGTTAGTTAATCGTCTATAGGAAACATTCTCCCGAGATTTCTCATAAGAAGAAATTCTACATACACTCGGCTCATGTCCGCCTAGTAAATTATGTTTAATGCAGGCGTACGTGTGGCGTCCTAATAAAGAAACATACTTATATAGACGCCAGTGTCTCTGGTGGAGTAAGTAGAGGTGAATTACTTAGTTTATATCTTAGAATTTGTAAGAAATGTTTTAGGGAGCGCGTAATTGGGAGCGAGCTTATTGCCGTGGTAATGATATCTTTAAATTGAAGAAGGCGACTGTCAAGACTTTTCCCTATATTCGTACTATTTTAGTAGGTATCTACTTATGCACGGGACTAACAAGATAGATATATATGTGCCTTATATCAGCACATATACATATATACATATTTCTGCCTTGTTGGTCCCATGCATAAGATTGCGTTTATGTAAGCAGCTGATTGTGAAGTCTTGGCTTCAATGTCCAAGTTGGGCATATTATTGGATTTTCCAATAAGTAATTCTCAGCACCAGAACGGAATTTGGAAAGGTGTCCTAGGTTTGTAGCTGATCTCCCAGACTCGACCACGGGTCGGGTATTGTTGTTGTATTTTACAGATACGACTAGGAGCAGTACGATATTTGTAAAGTGCCTAGTAGACTGTAATGGTCACATGTGGGAATAATAAACAAGACACGAATTATGAGCGTAAAACACTTCTGCCTACCCATTCAAGGATGTATGTAGTGGAAATAAAGGAAATAAGGTCCACAACATTCTTTCGCATTGCAATTAAACATTTTTTTAAATACCCCATTAGAGTCCTTAATTTGTAAACCGTTCAGGCCCTAAAAGTCCTACTTATACACCGTACAAACGTAAATGAACTTTATTACTTTCGAATACGGTTCAAGATGTCTTGACAAATTATTTTTACTCTTTTGTGAAGGAAGTTTTGTGCTAAAATAAAGGCCGCAATAAAATTGTAGTCGGATTACTGAAGTGGAACGTTTTGGGGTGTAATTTGTAAAGAGAAATTAAAACAATAGTTCGTTTTAAAAGATTTTTTAAGACTTGAAGTAATAAAAGACGGTTTTTATTACAGCTCAGTGAGTTTTCACGAGGAACTAAAATTGGAGTGAGATTTTAAATGTTCTTTGTGAGAAATATTATTTTAAAGATTTTGTATGTGCGAAATAAGTCGAAAAGCAAATTGGCAGCTGCCGTAAATATATTGACTTCGAATAAGACGACTTTACTTGAAAATACAATTGAAGTAAAAGTCCTCTCCGCGTTTATAATATACTATACAAGATATATATATATACATATATATATAGGTACCTTACCTTACTTTTATTGGTACCGATTGATCAAGTGGTTACTAACCTTGCTCATATTGCCATGAAAACCTTCGTTATCATACAGTCTGCTAACGATCTCCCTAGGCCTATCGTGTTAGTATCGCGTCAATAACTGCAGTACATACATTCGAATGCAGTGCTAAAAGTAGTATCTACTTTGTATAGTCAAGGACGTAGCATATCTGGGTATCGGTCAATGCATACAACAAGAGACATGAATAAAAATTGAAACAAAACTAGGTATAATATAAAAATAAATAATAAAAATTTAGGACAGCAAGTGTCGGGCACAACTTGTAACTTACTAGTTGTGTCCGACACTTCCTGTGCTAACGAACTAAACATAAAATTTTCGCTTAAGTTTTGTCTCAATTTTTATTCATGTCTTGTTAATCTATACTTAATCATAAAGAGGAAAGATTTGATTTTTGTTTGTTTGTAAGGTGTAAGGGTTTAACTCAAAAACTACCGAACTGATTTTAATAACCTTTCTCCATTAGCTATATAATATTACCGAGTAACATAGCCTATTTATTATTCTAAAAAGGCGAAGCCGCGTGCAAATGGTAGATTAAAATATTTTTAATTTGAAAATATTCAAATTTCGGCTCTAAGTGCGATCGTCAGTAGATTTTCTACATTAACTTTTTACACTTTACGACAAGTAATGTAACACATTCTGCTTTACCTTTTCTACAAAATGGCCAAGAACCTTATATTACACTGGGCAACAGTAAAATATATTTTCTGCGGCATTAATTTTGTGACTGGTTTTAATAAACACCTTCATCAGTCATACCTACCCGAAATGTATTTATTTTGTACGGATTGACTCTGGTTCTTGAGATATTCAACATAAAGAACGGTTCTATCAGGACATTAGAACAATGAAAGATAGATACCAAGGTCGATGGGACAGCCATATTATGATGGCAGACTATTGATCGAGTTTAATAGGTGATTGTCCTGAACATAAAGACAATAGAAAAGCTTACAGATAAAGATTTACCTAATATATTTTTTAAGAATTTTTGTTAATAGCATATGTATTAACATTTCTTGTCGTTATTTTATAGCCGCTTCTAAAATATATATTTAATATGTAATTGTATTTTTATTTCAGCCTTCTTTCAGTTATGTAGTTATAAAGCCTTATCTCATATTCTAGAGTCAATTTAACAAATCTAATATTTCTCTCGTATTCAGCATACTGAACTTATACAAAATTGACTTGATCTTACCATGCCCCAAAATGACTGTTCCCAGTGTTATCTTCACATGACAAATATTCTAAACATTCAAGCCTAGGTCATTAGTTGATCTAAGTTTACCGGCTTTTTTTTAACTCACTGTCAAGTAAAAGTATCCCGAAAGATAAATCGCATGCTGTCTCACTCATGTTAGGTTAAAGAAGAGAGATGGCGAGACTTTTATCTTATAGATAAATTCTATCTGGAGGTGTTAGTACACGCCCTATTTTTAAGGGTGTTTGAATCTGACGCTGTGTTTCATTTTTTGGATTATTCCCTGAGTACTCCAATCTCTGAGAACCCGAGTCCCGGAGAACCCCGAATACGATAAATACGATAACAATTTCTTTCTATTCTTTTCAATTTTACGGTCGACATAAAAAGTGCTTAAATGTATGTGTTTGCAATACATAAGACGAAAGTAGTTTATTTAAAGTTTTGTACAATGTCGAATCATAGTTTTAATAGAGGTAATTACATTCTGAATAAAATTTATCAGAAATATGTACTTAATAAATGGTACAATATTATCAAATCATACTAAACTTATCATAATTATATTATATAACAAATATATTTTACAATTTATGACAAGAATAATTATTTCAAATTCGGAAAGCACAGACGTGCGAAACGGACTGTTAAAATTTACCTGAGCGGGCACCAACCAGTTATAATATGTTAGTTTCTATGTATAAAATGTATGTCTTTACAAAAAAAAAGTATATATGTATGTTTATCCATTGTCTAGTACCCATAGTACAAGCTCTGCTTAGTTTGGGCTAGATGGTGTTGTGTGTATGTGGTAGAATATTATAATTATGTTTCTCTTATCACAAGTACTTCCTACTTTTTCGCATCTACTTATTTATTCGAGTGTTAGTTAATAATTACTGAAGGGATTTTGAAGTAGTTTTGCGCAGCCTGGGTTTCGTCTTAAAATCTAAGTCATGTTTCGTCTAATTCCATACGATGAGCAAATCGCGCAATCTGCTAACGACTACAAAGGAATTATGTATCTTTTGTACTGCCAAGATGGCTAACAACCTTATATCCAGCTTCGAGGCAAGTGGTTACCGTGGCCCATGGCCCAACTCTAACAAATTTAAGATAAAATTAAAGGTATGGGAGGCTTAATTACTTACCGGGCAAAATGCAGTAGCAGTGTGTCCTTTGACTCCGACTTCGTGTGACTACTGAGTGGTACGTTTACGGACGAGCCAGTTTACTCTTACTTACCAGTAAGATATGTTTATGTTAAACTAGCTGATCCGCGCAACTTAGTCTACTTCATAAGAGAATTTCCCCCGTTTTTGCAACATTTTTCATTGATGCTCCGCTCCGATGCTCCGGTCGTAGCGTTATGTTATTATATAGCCTATAAGCTTCCTCGATAAATGGGCTATCCAACACTGAAAGAATTTTTTCAATTCGGATCAGTAGTTCCTGAGATTAGCGCGTTCAACCAAACAAACAAACTCTTCAGCTTTATAATATTAGTATAGATATAATATAGAGGGTGATTTTGAAATCGTGTAATTCGTTTAACCACGCATTCTACTGGTGGTATAGAATAACCCTGACCATTTTTTTTGTATTACAATAATTTTTTCGGATAATTAATGTTTCATTTTTTCGTGAAATGGTGTTAGATAGTCATATGTTAACCACCTGACACAATATTAATATTTTACTAATTTAAAAATAATAACATAACAATAACTGATGTCGTAAATAATGAGGGGCAATAAAAAGGACCACTCGTTATTATTTACGACATTAATTATTGATATGTTATTTTATTTTAATTAGTAAAAATTTTAAATTGCCTCGGGTGGTTAACATATGACTATCTGAAACCATTTCATGAAAATAATCAGTACATTAATTTTTCCAAAACCATAATTATAATTTAAAAAATATATGGTCAGGGTTATTCTATATCACCAGTAGAATGCGTGGTTAAAAGGAATTACACGATTTCAAAATCAACCTGTATATAAAAGTAGCGCTAACTTCGTGGGACACCATTGGTCTGCCATTGACATGCAGTGATTTCGAGTCCATCAAAGAGCGCTGGACTAGCGTGGTGGACTATGTAAGTCTTCCCATGTTACGAAGAAGCTCGTGCAGCAATGGGAATTCTACTAATATTGCAAATATGATTGATTGTTAAGATTTTTGGATATCTGTTATTTATTTACACGTAAATTGTTGAACGGATTTGTATGAAAGTTATTACACAAATAATCGTTGCCCTATCAATACATGGGATATTTATCCCGATAATTCATTACTATAAGTATATTATATACTTATAGTAAAAGAGCAGCGATAGCTCAGTGGGGAGACCAACAGACTGCAATACAGAGGGTCTCGGGTTCGAACCCATGTCGCGCACCTCTGACTTTCGGAAGTTATATAACTTTTCGAAATTATGTGCGTATTGATTGACAATTATCGCCTGCTCCGTGCCTCGGAGAGCACGGTAAGCTGTCGGTCCCGGCTGCTATGAACATCTATGCCAGTCGTTATTGGGGAAGTCGACACAAAAGATCCCACTGGGTCGAAGTGTCGCCAGTCTGTACTGACTGGCCCCCACACAAGATAAGATAAGATAGTAAAAGTACATTTGCTTTTATAATATTAGTTAGGATAATAGATAATTTATTTGGTCTTTTATATAACTATTAACTAATATTATAAAACCGAATATAAGTTTGTTTGTTTGTTTAATAATGTAAGTTTGTTTAATACACTTTTCTTAAGTACTTAATCGATCATCATGAAATATCGCATACGTACACGTCTTGAGTCCAAAAAAGAACATATTCACTTTCAAGGTAAAAGTACATACGTGCTCTCCTCCTCGACAGTTTATGAGATTCTTCTCATCATTAATATATTACGTATGTATGTATATATGTATCTATGTATGTATCTATATGAATACATATATATATATATATATATATATATATATATATATATATATATATGAGTATATATTTTATTTTATTTATATATTTTATCGGTATGTATATATTATGTACAAGTATGTTCCATGCTACTGTATGCACCTACTTCATTTTATCTCTGCATCACTCTACGGCTGTCTGGTAGAGAATGCCCTTGGCATTAAGTCCGGCGATTTTTGTTTTATGTATAAAGTTTAAAATAATATTCCTGTCATCCAAAAACAGTACTGTTACCGAGGGACAGAAAATTGAAATAACCTACATTTACGCCAGCGAAGCCGCGGTCAAAACCTAGTAATGTTATAAAAATTTACTTTAGTACTGATCAATAGATGACGCTACTCAACATCACCACTTTTTCACGCAACCGAATCCACAAGCTAGTGATACATAAAAATATATTTACAGCGAAGGTAATGCACGATAGCATCACCTGAGAACATTTTCATCTGTGTGGCTGTCGACATTGAAACCGCTGTGCAGTGTGCGGGGCAGTTTTAGTCGTGTGTTTGTATCGGCGACAGGCGTGTGCTACCGGTCGCCGGTACTAAATAACAGTGTCACACTAGCCTTTAAGGACACCGCCTGGATGCAATTCAGCCGCACTGAACCAAGAAGTTAGTTTTATTTATTTAGTTAGCAATTAAGTCAAAGAAGAATAAGCAAAAGGTTTCTTGAGAATTTAATATTGCGTCGCTTATGAAGTGGGTTTTATTTTCGGGTTGAGTAAAGGTTAGTGGTCAAGCAGGAAGTGGGTACTATCCCGGGTCGGGGGAAGTGTTAGTGGCATTTGAATTTATTAATGATTTTTTGGAGATATTAATGAGGTTTATTATTTAATTAATAGTCTTCAGTGCCGTAGCATCAGCTTGAACTGATCTTAAGATCCCGTGTTTAATTGTTGGGTCACACAAACAACTGGCGAAGAATCATTCATGGCTATAAAGACGTGAATCAGTGTATGTAGGTAAAAGAGACGCCTTATTACAAATTGATGTGATGTCTAGTCTAGTTTACGGTAAATTGAACAAGAGCGAATCCGTTCGCGGCGTCATCTGTGACCACACCTACTTTCTACACATACAACGAACATTGTCCTTGAACATACATAGTTTTGCACGTACTGTATGACTCGTATGACTTAGGTGCTATGACAGCAGCTGCTACGCTTAACATTAATCTAAAATATAGCTTTCTAATGCTGAAAGAATTTTTACAATTGGCTAGGTAGTTTTTACAAACAAAGAAAAAATCAAATCTTTCCTCATTATAATATTAGAATAGGTAGTATAGATTAGTTGTCACTACTGGTAGCTCAATTAATTTAAACAAAATGTTGCTGCTTTTTAGTTTTAAGTTTCTACACTCCTTCTTAGCTTCCATTTTTCTATGCCAAATCCAACATTCCTACGTATACACAATATGATTTTCTTCGCTTATATGAATATACAGTCAACGCTCGATAATTTGACACTTTTATGGAACCAAAGAAAAATGTCAAATTACCATGAGTTAAAAATCCAGGAGTTTAATTAATAACCAAGAGGGAGGGCGGAAAATCAAGTGAACAAAAGTTTGATAACAATTAGTGATTTATTATTTTAAACATTTATATTATACAATTATTCACAAATGTTCATTTTGAAAAGGAGTCCGTATCTTTCTGTCGAATAAGGCACTTCAGTCTATCATTGTTCAATCGACAGGTCTGTAAATGTAAACAAACGACAGGTCCATGCATGACAAGCTCTTCAAATTCTAGAGGGTAGCAAGATAATACTCCTTCAACTTCAAATTACCGAGGGGACTAATTAATATTGATTTTATTTAATTTATCGAGCTTTCTTCAAGTGACCGGGAACAATTTAAATTATCGAGAGATTCAAATTAACGAGAGTCGACTGTATGTTGTACTAGTTAACTTGGTATAGTAGACGTTGTTTTCGTTAAGCAGATAAAATAAGACAGATATATCGTACAGAATAGCATTGCTGCTAGCTAGTTATTCTTTATTCAACATTTGTAACGGACTATATAATTATGCATAATAGGCATGTATAATAGTGCATCAAGCTATTACTTAAATAACGTTAATAAACATAAACTATATCCTACTTACCTCCTAATTCTGAATCAATGTCGCAAAGAACAAAACAGCAATAGAAATCGCAATTAAATCTTGCACGCTTCATTTCGCATAACACCATTATGCGCTCGCGCACCTTTTTGTTCAATTCTCCGCCGTATTTCGGCTGCGCGCGCTTCCATTTATCTCAGCTATCATCTGAGATACGGCGGCTATCGGATCGGCTATCCGCTGAATCTTTATGCGCAAGCCGATAGCCGATACTGACCGTGATTAGCCGATACGTACATTCATACGTTTCGGTGCTTTTTTAATAGTTATTATTTTTTGCGTATGTGAATTATGGGTGCAATATAGATCCAAAGGTCAGGAGCTTGCATCACAGGTTAATTTTGTCTTTTTTTAAGGCTAGTTTAAGTTGTGTCTGTTGATAGAGGGCTTATATCGACAAAGCTGCTCTCTGAATATTTACACATGTACTCATATTATAATTTACAGTGAAGGAAAACATCGTGAGGAAAACTGCATGTCTGAGAGATCTCTATAATGTTCTTCAAGATATGTTAAGTCTACCAACTCACATTAGGCCAGCGTGGTGGACTTTAGCCTAACCCTTCTCAAACTGAGAAGAGGCCCATGCCCAGCAGTAGGACAGTATATGTATATACATGGCTGATATTATTATTATATTATGATTTCATTAACTGCCATGTAACACTTGTGGTATAAGTGTGCGACGAGTCCAAAAATACAGTTGCATTCGGCTGATCGTCACGTTGTTTTGATTTATGATCTCTTCTATTAATATTGTGTTATTAGGCAACTTATAGTAGCAGCCCAATGTGGCTAAAGACGCTGTTGGTCCGTTGCCTATGACGTGGGACTTAAAAACATACCTCGCAAAACGCGGGTGCAATATCTCTTCTGGAATATACAGACTACAGTCTTAGTGTAGTATGTGTTGTAAAACAAACTCTTCTTCCCCTAGCCTTTATTATTTCCAAGTCACTTGGGATCGGCTTTTCTAGTCTAACCGGATCTGACTGGATATCAGATTTTACACGGAGCGACTGCCACTTGACCTCCGCATCCCGAAGGCTAAGGATACCCTAAGGCTAGACCAGTGTCAGGATATTATAGGGCACTGACTTCCCAATAACGACTGCCATAGATGTTCATGGCAGCCGGGACCGACGGCTTAACGTGCTCTCCGAGGTATGGAGTAGGCGATAATTGTCAATCAATGCGCACATCATTTGTCTGTTGGTCTCCCCACTGAGCTATCGCTGCTCTATATGTGTTGTAGAACAAGCTTTTTTATTTTACCTACTATAAAGTGAGGAGTCACTATTTTGTAGAGGTTCTGTAAGTATATCAGCAATATATTTTGTTATTATTGAACTGTAAGTTTTACACTTTTACAAAGAATGTATAACAGTTGCAAACAGCACCGTTAGCCTGGTGAAAGATCATTGGACAGCCACGCATAGGTCTCGAGTTCGAACCCAAGCGACATCTTTGACTTTTCGAAGTTATGTGCGCATTAGATAGTACCTAATAATTATCGCTTAATTTCACCGTCAAGGAAAAATATTGTGAGAGAGCCTGGACATAATATTTTCGAAAATATGTGAGATCACCCAGCCCACAATGGTCAGTGTGGTGGACTGTGACTCCTTCTCACACTTAGTAGAGACCCATGCTCAGCAGCGGGACGTGTTGTATACAGGGCTGATATTATTATTTTTTATTTATTTATTTACATCAAATAGAACGACTTACGCCAATTACACCATTTAATCATTATTTATTTAATAATATAATATAATTTAAAATTTAGCATTCACGCATTCTGCTCACAGTACCTCATACATTCTAATAATAATACTTTCCATTCATCCGCAAAAATATCAACTTCTGGGTTAAAGTCCAAGAGAGCGTTATGCTGCTTTAGTGACAGAGGTATGGGTGAGTATAAGCTTTGCAGTGTCTGCGCTTACCTACAGCACAATGTCACGAAGAGCATAAAGTATAATACATATACGTTGCTTGGACTATAGTATTTACAGGCTAGGCTTCGCATATGTATAATTTTTTTTGAAATCCTTACTAATATTATAAAAGCGAATGTGAGTTTCTGTGTTTGTTTGTTACGCTTTCACGCCTTAATTACGCGACCGATCATCATGAAATTTCGCATAGACGTTGTCAGGGGAACAGAAAAGAACGGAGGGTACCATTCATCCAGAAAAATACTGTTACGAATCTAATCTTACCTAACCTACATTTACGAGAGCGAAACCGAGGGCAAAACCTATTAAAAATAAGTTAAAATATACAACGTTATTTTATCTCTTTTCTAAAGCAAAAATAACACAGTGCCGGATTTCATGTGCGTGTGTGTGTTAATTTTATGCTAATGTTTATGCCCAATTGTAAACTTACAAGGTCGGTAAAGTAATACCCTTTAGATTTTCCTATTTCAAAATTTCCAATAGTAGTACACAGTCAGGTAGACTGAACTGAACTTGTATCTATAAAACGAGCAACAAGCGTTGTCTATTTAAAGTAGGCAGTCCTATTTTACTACGACATTTAAACATTGTTCTTTAAAAAAGTCATCCCCCCACTAGGCATAATTCCTGTATCGCGGGGGAGCTTTTCAAACATTTAAGCAACGGACACAAAGAACAGCCAGTCGAACAACCATTTTGTGAATCACACAAATCTGCCGTGCAGCCAGAGTCAGATAACTAATACTGACATTAATGTTATCTATATAGTAAAAAGGTGTTATGAGCTTCTTATATAGGTTAGTTTTGACATCACCGACGATGGCACAACGGTTAAAGCAGTCATCTTGCAACTACACTGAGGCGAGTGTAGCGGGTTCGATTTACGGGACAACAATTTGTGTGATCTACAAATATTCATTCCGAGTCTGCTTGATAAAAACTTGTGTGGTTTTTGAATATTTGATCAAAGTCTGCATGTTCTTTGTGTCTGTTGGTTTATGTTTGTAAAGTCTCTCGCGATTCAGTAATTATAAATATTACGGAAGCTATCTTTATAAAAGCAATTGACATATATCTTATGCTTATATCTTGCAAGGATAGGTAGAGGTGTAAGACACCTTATTTTTACCAGCTATGTTTTCAGACTCACGAATTAAAGGGTGTGTTGCTGTCTATTGAGATATATAGCCAGACACCGCGCTGCTACTTAGAATTTTCTAACATAAACCTAAAAACAATGACTGACTCGGGAATCCAACTCGAGACACGTTGTGCGACTGATTCAGTTATACAAATAACTTGATTTTGCTCGCAGCTTCGCTCTGTTAGATCGTCCTATTCAGCACTTATAAAAAAAACACACTGCTTATCACGAATGTTTATTTTCTGAATATTTACACAACACGAAAAAGACAGAGTTTTCATATATACACTACGCTTGACTTTACTTGGATTATAATTTATTATAATTACTTGTATATCGCGACAGTTCTAGTAAAAGGCAGAGTAGACCTCGAGTTATTGTTAAGTTCTAGTTCTACTGAAAAAAAGCCGGCAAGCAAGAACCGGGTCCGTAGCTGGGGAGCAGTTTTACTAGAAAATTAGCAACTGAACTGGTATGGAAATAGTTTGAGTATTATAATGCAATTATTGCTGATTTTCAATATTGCATTGACGTCAATTAGGGAAACTGCAATTTAGCATTTTAGTATGGTAAAAGGGATGTAACAGCTCGCATAAATGTAGATTAGGCTAAGTTAGTAACTGGATTTTTTCTGGATGAAAGATACCCTTCGTCCTATTCTGCAACCCTAACAACGGTTGTGCGATTTCATGACGATTGGTTGAGTAGTTTAGGCGTGAAAGCATGACAAACAAACTCACATTTGCGTTTATAATATCAGTTGAGATTTTATAATACATAAGATTATATAATATATAATATTGTATAATTTAGGACAACAATCTTATCTTATCTTATCTTGATGCGGGGGCCAGTCATTGTAGACCGGCGACACTTCGACCCAGTGGGATCTTTTGTGTCGGCCCCGAGGTTTATCCCTGAGCTATCTCCCTATGAATGTACTGCATCAGTCGCAGCGTACACTTCAGAGGGAGAAGCCTGAAGTCTTCAGGGTTCGGATATGCCAATCCCATCAGACCCATCCTTAGTCCGGCCAACGCGTCACATTCACACAGTAGGTGTGATATGGACTCGTCCTGTTCACCACAGGCTCTGCAGATCGAATTGTTTGACAATCTCAATCTGCAAAGGACAACAATAGTAAACAATGTTATAAAATTGAACTAAAGGTCTACCTCTCCATACAAGTGAATAGTATACGCTGACAGAATGTACGTCGTCGTAGTCACTGCGGAGTCTATAAACATAGGTAGCATATACTATTAAAGATATAAATAATGTTTAGACGCTTTGTCGGTGGCTACAACGCATTGTGTGCCCCTAATTAATTGAGGTTTGATTGCGCGCGTCAATCTCATTGAGATCACTATCATCGATGGTGATTGTTGAATGAGGAGCTATCAAATGTAATCAGATCAGATACCGGGTTCTGAATAATGTAGGGCGGCGTGGCCCTCGCTTTATGTTGCAGTTAGCTCGCTAAAGCTCAAAAACCTTTAGGTATTTAATTGTTGAGTACATTATGTTTGGTTACCCTGTGTGAGTTCTGTAGCTACCGTGAGACCGATTTTTCTGTGTCACTTTTTTATATCAATTTGAAATGAACACCGACATCAAATAAAAGGCTGGATGGGTATAGATGTCGAAGGCGAAAGACGAGATATTGTGCCATAAACTGGGCCGAGCGGTAGACTACGATAGGCTGATTGATTGCAACTAAAATTATTTATTTATTTAGAATTTAGATCACAAGGTGATATATAAAAATTTCAAAGTTCAGTGGTTAGTAAGTTTACTAAAGTTACATTTATGTTAGTTGCTAGATATAGATAAAGGGTTGAGCGTATGATATATAAAAATTCAAAGCCTAGAGTAAATTTCTGTTACAAATAATATTGCTTAAAATTGTTATTGTTGAAAGTAAGGTATTTTTGTTTATATTTCAAGCTAACCCCGGAATTTTTTAAATGGGGCGTGAAAATTAGTTGCTTTTGTCAAACGTTTTCGTCAGTTATAATAACTGATCATATACCATGAAGGCAAGAGCTAATGCTAAAGTCTACACTAGTGAGTTGATGTGCAAGGAATAAATACTACTCACCGTCTGCATATAGTACAGCTTTACCTTAAGGATGTAGGAAACTCTACACAAAGACACAAGGTTGTTTAAAAGCTTTCTTGATTTAATCATTTTCAAACGAAGATATTGCTGTGCCCTATCTGAAATAATGCCTTCTTAATCGTCGCAGAACACTTAAAAAGTGTGTAAGTTTGGCGCTGTTCACATGTTTATTTAAGTGTATATTATAAGGTATTCTTGGAACATGCAACGTTAGGAATACTTTAGTATTAAGTAAAGAGTACATTTTACAAGTATATTTGCTGGTAACGCTTTTAATTTATTTAATTTACTTTACGTTACTATTAACTTCTGATCAAAAAGACATTGCTCAGACTAGAGATATATACAGTGTTAGACAAAAAGACTATCACTACCAAAACTAGAACAAGCCGCTATTAACCACTCTCTTTAAGGAAACCGTCGTAAAAGTAGTAACACTACTACAGCGTTTCGCCCGATAAGCGTATTGTAAACTCGTCCCTTAACCATTGGTCTACTTGGGTACACAAGTGACGTATTAGCGACCCCTTGTATTACAATCACATTAGTCGGTCCATATGCTTGTTTGCCTCTTTTGTTGTAAAACATCTCATACCAGACATTTTGCATTCGCATGTACCTAATATACCATACCTGACAAGTCCATACAAGCTAATCATTATTAATAAACTTTAACAAACCTTCAAACATCCCTCCACATCTAGTTACGACTAACTGTCAGTAGCTAATAGGGTGGCCTCAAACTAACATAAAATAATATTCACAAAACAAATTACGTGCTTTACATAAAAAGACACACGGCACATAGAGTACAATGGGTTTCCCGAGCGCGGTGCGCCTGCGCATATACTCTCCCCTATAGCCTACGGACAGGCTATACCTGGCCTGTCGCACATACGCGGGTGTCGCCACAAAGCCACGCCGACGACAGGCACAGGGTACCGCGACACAGACTATGTGGCCTCTGCTTACAGACCTTTATTTGTTTTACCGACCGATCAGCTTTTTAAATAAATTGTAAACGCGGTTATCAGTTTACGATTCGTTGGTCTAGAATAAGGGACTTATGTGTAGACGCGATGTGGGGTGAACTTCGATGCTTGGAGGATAAATTGCAATATAGGTACTATGTCAAAGTTTCATGTAGTCCTAACTAATATTGTAAATGTGAATGTGAGTTTGTCTGTTACGCTTTGACGCCTACTTAACAGATTATTATGAAATTTCGCACACACATTGTCAGGGATACCAAAAAACACACATGTGTATATTTAAGTTATTTAATGTTATTGGAGTGCGTCATTTTTATGGCCATAAAAATCTTTTTAGTTTTGGATGTAGATTTAAAACGAATAATTTTTTATTGATGGATATTTCTTATAAAATTTTCAGAACAGAAATATGCGTGATAATATGTCTCGCGATGTTTTCTTTTGCTATTACTGCGATAATTAACTAACTAAACACGCACATAACACGTTGAAACGTTGAGGTGCGTGCTATTGAATTGTATTCAAGGCTTGTGGCATACTCAAGTAGTGTCTATAGGTATCGACTACTTACCATTTTCCAATCTCTTGATGTTTTAGATACTTGCCGCGGCTATCGTCACAAGGAGACCAAAAGTACATTATTTTGAAAGGCAAAGCTAATGCAAGATATTTCTTATATTGCGATTAGCAGCATGCCTAGGGTATAAGAATAAGCCACAGCCCTTACCCCAAGACACTGAAAACCGTCTTTAGCAGCGACCGAAGAACCAATTAGTCCATTCTAAATGTCTGTATATTGGTTGGATCAACGTAATGATAAAAATGGTTTTAAGTCCCACGTAATAATGATATAGCAAGCTTATTGCTGTTTAACGGGCCTAGTTCTTGACACCATGCTACTACTAAGAGTTTTACAGAAACACGGAAAAATACTTTGACCGGCTCGGAAGCCGAACCGAGACGACCGTGCCAGCCATGCTTAAAATACGAGCCAAGGAGGTATAGTGAATGTGTATGTAAAAAGTAAATGACGTGATGGTGGATTACAGACCTAATACACTTGTAATAAAGCTAAAGACATTGTTTGTTTGATCGCGCTAAGATCTGGCATTACCAGTAAGAGTATAAAAAAAAGATTATGCATTATTATTTTCATTGATGATTCTATCTTTCTAACATTAGGGAAAAACTGCGGTAGATTTCTATTTTATTATATGACTAAGTAACTATACTTACTAATAATAGGTAATAATTTATTTGCATTGCCATCTTTACAAATAGTTTGGTAATTAATGCTCTCGATACTAAGCCCAACTGTGCTTCTGTACAATAATATAATGCTGAGTCATCGATAAAGTCATCAAAAAACACAAACTGTTAGGCAATTCATAAAATTGTGTCGTTCTCGTCAAGATGGCGCGTTCCCGCCGGAAGTCAATTACGCAATAAATCTTAGCCGGCGCGCGCGCATAGATCGCACCGCATTTACATACGACGGGAGTGCAACGCGTACGCATCTTTTTGTTCTGAATATATTGGTGCAATAGATTGATGTGAAGGCTTTATTTACTGTGAAAGATACTGTTACGTGTTTTTTGATGAAGCATTCATATATCTTTGATAATAATCAGATAACATTAGTTACATGAATGGAGAATTGTATTAATAGAAAATTATATAATGTAAAACGGCAACAATCAGTTCATACAACTAAACTAATATTAACTAACCTAATTTATAAGTAAAACAAACAGGACTACTTGGCTATATTATACGAATAAATAATTTTCATGTCTTTTTAAATGTGACAACATTACCGAATTATACTACAGTCCTTTGGACTGTATTGATTTGGATGTATCTCGGTATGTATGTAGGTAGCCACAATAAAAATATAATTGGAATGATAAATCAGTAAAATTTTTAATATTATGTTTTAATATACATTTATTTATATGCGTTACTCCGAAGTAAATATTTTGTAAAAGATCTATAACGATGTTAATCATATATTTATACATTTTTTCATAACACTGCTAGATGATCCTTAATCAAAGCGATCTGAATCGAGTAATCAATTCTTTAACTATTAACATAAATGATGTTTTGGCATCTTCTTACAGAAATCTAGCGTAAATAATATAAATAATAAAATGTTATTGCATTTCGCTTGTAAGCAAGAGTTCTGTGGTTCCCTCTTTCCCATTCCTTATTTAGAGTTATCAAAGGGCGAGAGATAGCCCTGATGTTGCAAGCCACCGTGGTATATGTATGTTCAGGTGGGACGTTTGCATACTTGCTAAGTTTTTTGAAAAAATATGGGTACTTAAAGTCATAGGTATATAATAATTATGGGTGTTTAAGTGGTCGCCTCGCCCGTGCGACTGTGCCAAGTGTTCTTCTTCTTCCTAGCCTTTATTATTCCCAAGTCACTTGAGATCGGCTTTTCTGGTCTAATCGGATTTGACTGGATATCAGTTTTTACACGGAGCGGCTGCCACCTGACCTCCGCTACCCGAAGGCTAACGATACCCTAAGGCTAGACCAGTGTCAGGATATTATAGGGTACTGACTTCCCAATAACGACTGCCATAGATGTTCATGGCAGCCGGGACCGACGGCTTAACGTGCTCTCTGAGGTACGGAGCAGGCGATAATTTTCAATCAATACGCACATAATTTCGAAAAGTCAGAGGTACGCGACGTGGGTTCGAACCCGAGACCGTCTGTATTGCAGTCTGTTGGTCTGCCCACTGAGCTATCGCTGCTTTTGCGACTATGCCAAGTGTTGTGGGTTCGATTCCCACATGGAACAGAAAATTCCTTTTATCCTTTCCATAGGTAGTTGTTCTGCGTCTGTATATTCGTTATCTTTGTTGTTTGAATGCTTAGAAAGTCCGCCGCAACACAGGATTAATTCCTAGCGGAAATTTGTATGAATTCATAACATTAATTTAATAGTAGCTGGTTCGGCAAAATGTTTTGCTCAGGCCTTAGATACATATGTGTACTTACTTATATATATATAACGTATTTACATTTCTTGTTTTTTATAAAAGACAATATATGAAGTACCTGGTATTGAAATATCATAGGTATACGATAATCGCTTACCAACAATCGAGGCGTGGGCTTCCTAGACTTTATTTTATAAAAGGGCGTCTCAGATTTACGCAGAAGTTACATAGATGCCACAAGTCAGCCGCCTAGTTCATATTTATTCGACTAGACTTTATCACTAGAGTATTAAGTCGGCAGAAACGAGTTAACCATCTAGTCTCAGTTTAGATAATGAATACTTTAATTCAGCCGTGGGCTTGGGGGAGTGTGCCGTAAATCACGTGTGCAGGGGGCAGGCGAGGTGTCCCCGGGCCTCATTTACCTGGGCTGGCTGGCCGACGCCCGCTATCGCCTGCCAGATATCTCCGATACCGCGCACCGATAAATAAAATATTGACGTGTACACTTGAGGGAGAGCTTGGATGGTAGTAGATCTTTACTTGCGTTGTTGGATGTTTATTGGATGCGTGTTGAAAGGAAGTGTTGCGTTTTAAGGTAATTTGCGGTTTAGTTATTCTCTGAGGCGCTGGGGTTTGCAAATATTGTAATAGAGAATCATTTTTGGAATCATATTTTTGTATCGTGTGCAAGGTGTTAATTTAAACTAGCACGCCAATAAAGCAGTGAGGCATTTTAAAAATATACATACACTTGGACGAACGAGCAGGCAGTCTATTACATTATAATGACTATAAAATATCGCGCGTTGCGATTTTAGATGTCAGTGAATAGGTGGCTAAACCTTTGCCGTCTATCGGGCATATGTTGTGCTACTTCTAATAATTTCCTAACAAAACAAAGCTACAACACAGTGCTCGAACAGAGAATCGATACACATCACGCCGTGAATACAAGTGTAAATTCATTCCACAAGACCAACGAAACAACAATTTAAACAAAATTAATTTCCCTTTATAATAACACTCCAACATGTCGTTCAGCGGTACAGCGCAGCATCCAGTTTAAATTAGCGTTTGTTGTACGCACAGGAATCCTGGAGTGACCATTAACATAGGAGGGATGCCCCGGATCCGGCGCATTTTTAGCTAAAAGCCTACACCGGCACGGCTTGCGGACAACGGTAGTGCATGCCGCGCGCACGCAACTGGAAATAGCTATTGATAGGCCATAGTTAATTGGAGTTGAATATTTTAACTTACCTTTAAAAGGGTTTTACTTTAATGTTTTATATATTTACGTTCTTGTGGTAATCTGTAGAAGCGTCTTGTTTTTTTACTTACAAGGATATGTATGTGCAAGCTAATGGTGAGTAGTAAGGTATCTAGACTATAAAAAACTATATATAGACTTTAAAAAACATACGAAATATCCGACGTTTATTCGCACTTTGCGAAATGAAAAGAGCTTTAAGAAGCAATGACAACTGATTCCTCCTGCAGCGCATAAATAATTTTTATATTATGATTTTTATGTGAAAATTATTTACTGTATGTGAAGTAAGCTTTCTGAAATAAATAAATAATAATTATTATAGTCTAGTTACAGCCTAACATAGAGACACTGCATGGTGGAAAACATGTTCTTATCTTATCTTGTGTGGGGGCCAGTTAGTACAGACCGGGGACACTTCGACCCAGTGGGATCTTTTGTGTCGACTTCCCCAATGACGACTACCATAGATGTTCATGGCAGCCGGGACCGATGGCTTAATGTGCTTCCGAGGCATGGAGCAGGCGACAATTGTCGATAAATACGCACATAATTTCGAAAAATCATATAACTTCCGAAAGTCAGTGATGCTGACGTGGGTTCGAACCCGAGACCCTCTGCATTGCAGTTTGTTGGTCTCCCCACTGAGCTATCGCTGCTCTCTAATAACATGTTACTAATGACCACATAATCAGCAGTTACGTATCTTAGGGTAATGTAGCGAAAGAGTCATACTTAGTCAAATCCCTACTTAATATTAATACGAAAGTTTTTGTTGGTTCAAACTCTATTACGTGCGACCTAAAATCATTGATGTATCATGACTTTAAAACAACTGCATATGATGCACCAATGCATCGAGTATAGTGACTTCGAATCCCATATGGGTCAAAAAGTGGTATTATTTGTATCTATTTTTACTTTATTTTTATTGCTGTTTTATCCACACGGATATGTCAATTCTTTCGTATGTTATCGTAAGTAATTCTATTTAGGATAATATGTTTAACAACTCTTACCCAGTACACGCTACCAAATTGCATAATTTCCTGGCAATTTGTGATTTGGATTCTGCTAAAATAGATTGCCCAACATCCATCATATTCATTTGGAACTCCCTAATAAGTGAATTCCTTTCATTTTCAGTCCTAACACACATTATCGCGGTATTATTTGTATCGGGTTTGCGTATTTTTGGAAAAACTCATTGTGTCTTAGGACTTATTTAGTCAGAAGTGCGTGCCACGGTTTCAAATCCGACAACTTCGTCTTAGCAGGTACATAGTCCCCACTATATATACCTGCTAAGACGTCATCAACTGCCTTCGCGGCGCAGCGGTAGTAAATGCGACTGCTTTGCATGAGATCACGGGTTCGAATCCCGGGTCGGGCTAAGAAAAAGTTACTTATTGGGTTTTTCTGTTAAGAAATCTCAAAAGCAGTCTGGAGTTAGGAAGTTGGTGATGTTAGAAAAAGAACGTGAAGCTGTTGGTCCTGCATCTGATTTCTCTCCGGTCGTGTCGGATTATCGTCCCATCGGATCATGAGAGTTAGGGAACAGAGAGTGCACTTGTGTTTGCGCACACACTTGTGCATTATAATATCTCCTACGCAGATGGCCAGTCTCCGTCAGGACTGGCCGCCGTAACCGAAATTCGGCCTGGAGGAAATTATAGTCCTCACTATCAAAGAACTTATAAGTTAAAGCAAAACTGTCATGAAAACGTATCCGTGTCCGGCTTTAGTGTTGCCTACAATTATTCTGTTATTTGAAGTATGAAAATGCATAAATAAAACCTCTATAATCGTCTAGCATACAAAGTAACGACTAATGACGGATGCCAATTAACTCGATAATATTATCATATAATGGCCATTAATTATATTTTTTATTCTTGTTAACAGTATTTTGTCGTATTATCGGATGGTTTAGTTGTTAATTGCGAGGTTACAAGTTCGATTAACGGATAGCTAGGTTTAATATCTATGTTGCGGAAGACTTTACAGACAGTATTATGGAGGAACATGGTATGAAATCCCTCCAATACAAAGGAAAGGTTCTCCGACCAGGTTGGGTGATTGTGGATCGAGGATCACAAAGAACATCCAGACTCGGTACAGTCGGCCAAGAAAGTGGTCCACCAGTTTTGACAAAAGTTTCTGTGTGATTCAATTATCGCTAGGTTGACTTTTCCAACTGGACACAAGACATGACGTAAATATAATACATAATAAAAATAATAATATTCTACCACATACACACAACAGTATCTAGCCCAAACTAAGCAGAGCTTGTACTATGGGTACTAGACAATGGATAAACATACATATATCCTTTTTTTTCTGTAAATACATACATATTATACATAGAAACACCCAGACCAAGACAAACATCCATGTTCATGCACACAAATATTTGTCTTGTGCGGGAATCGAACCTGCGACCTCAGGCGTGGCAGTCGGTTACACTAACCACTACGCCATCGAGGCCGACTACATGATAAAGACAGCAATGGTCACTGTCATAATATTATTGCAAAAGGAAATCAACCTTGTTGTTTCAAGACGTTCAAATGAACCTCAACCGTAAGATAGACGACATTTTGGACCGACTGTGCAACTAATTGTGGATAACTAACATTTTTGTCACGTATGGGGATCGAATTATCAACACTCGACGCAGTGGCAGTGATGTGGCGACCAACTTAACCTCTGATAAAACAAACTTTGTTAGTACATAGCAATAGAACAGTTTCGGTGCCATGGAGTTTCTTTCGTTTATTAACTGCGATATTTTTCAGACGAAAGCCGCATTGCACTTGATATATCTCAGTGCAGAAATGGTTGCGCGGCGGAAGTGCGTGTGCACTTTACTTTGTGGCTGCGCAATCATTTATGCACACTGATACTGTTGTCTTTGCAAATCTGCACTTAAAGTAATGGTGACATGATATTAGATCGATCAGAACGATCATAGATCAACTTGGATCCAAGTTTTTGACCTGAAAGCCCGAAAATATATTTTTTATTTATTAAGGATTAGCTTTTCCCGTGACTTCTTACGCGTGAATTTTGGAAGTTTACATCTACCAATACAACTGGGAAAACACTTTTAATTCCGTGCAGTAGTTTTTATGTGATGTGCATATAAACACGGCTTCTATAGCTGCTATAAAAACTCCTTACATTCTTTTCTTAAATATCGTCTATAAACATACATCGACCAGTAAATATTTTATTATATGTATAAATAACAAACAGTAGTATCATAAATAGTGTAAAAATTGAGTATTAGATTACAAAGGGTGTTAAATTAATGTAAACACAATTGCCGCCTTCAACGTCGGTTTGGCTTAATAGCAATATCCACCAAGACTTTATGTTTATCAGACCGTATTAAGTAGAGGGAAATAAGATCACCTACTTTTATATTCCTATTTATGTTTCTTTGTCATCTAGGAGGCTATTGGCGCTTATCAAGCACATTGCTAGGCTCCGTGCTGTAACTGAGATTTTCTTGTCAGAAAATCCTATTAAGATGTTTTAATAGGATTTTCTGACAAGAAAATCTCAACCTCAACCTCAACATGCCTCGATTAGGAAATCAAAACCGAGACCTCAGTCGCATTCGCACTATTCACAACCGAGAAGACAGGCATGGTCCTGTTATGTATGTATTAGAATTGCGAATTCTCAACAAAATGTGCAGTCAGAATAAAAATGGATTCATACAATCATGGTTTTATATGGGCTTTATGGTTTTGGCAGAAGGTTCAAGCGCTCTCTCTCCTGCTCCGCCGCCTCCTTGATGGACATGACTTCCTCACAGAAGGAGGCGACGGCGTCCCACGATCTCTCGCTACAGGTCATAGCCTGAACCACGGCCGGGAGCGAGAGGGTAACCAATGCTGCGATCAACTCACGGCACTGCGATGCCCAGCCGGGGCAATCCACCAAAGTATGCAGCGCCGTGTCCACAACAATATCGCGGCAGTCGCCGCAGTGATGACATCCGGGCGTCTCCTGCCGGCCTATGCGACATAGGAACTGTTCAAAACAACCGGGGCCAGTTATTATCTGTGTCCTCTGTCAGGTGAGGGCGCCATGCCACCTCTCCAGCCACTCCTCTAACACAGAACTTACCGCCACGATTGTGGCGTGCCCGAGACATTTTATCATCTGCACCAACTTAGACATTTATAATTTTATAAGATATACCATATTATGCCAAATGCAGTTTTCCGAAAGTGTATTTGGATGGTTTAGACTGAAAGTTCAAGTTAACTGTTGTAAAGGATCAGCTTATTCAATTCATACTCACTCATTCATTCAAAAGACACACATAGAAAATAGGAATGCTTCTTTTAAAAAACTAATTAAAAATCTCGTTCTTTTCCTAAAGAAAGTAAAATGGTACAACAAAAGTTCCAAGAATTACATTACGCCTTAAAGTACCATTAATTTAACAATTTATAAGTAACGAAGTGCTTCCTTTTATTCCGATTCCAATCGACTACGTTATAAAAGAAACTAAAAAATACGTCAATGGTCAATAACTATTCATTTAACTATGTTTTAAGAAACGAATATGATCAGTCACTTCCGAACAATATCTCGATGCAAATCCATAGGAAATGTCGTCTGGCTATAAAATTACGATATCGTGGCTCGTGGCACACAGACCCACATTAAAAAAGTAAAAATACTTTTCTTCAGTTCATAGAGAATTTATTTTTAAACTGACAAACTTACATTTTCGGTTCAATAAATAAATGTAAAGTTTTAATTATTTGGAATAAGGTTTCAATTTGTTTAAGAATGCTTTTCGAAATTTGAATGCAGCGATCGGCATGATTCGTGATGAGTGTATGAATTCAACATGTAAAGCTAAGGGTGGTCCGACGAGATTTTTTATGAATTTCTAATTTATTTATGAGTATGACGCGACATGTCGATTTATGAATATTAAATGTATGTTCCTGTGAGTGACAGGCGTCAGCGACGCCAGTTTTTGTAGAAAGTTCGGCGTAATGATTATTAATTTATGAGTTTTTTTTACAACGCATTAATATTGAGAAGGTTACAGGTCCGCTTAGTTCGTTCGTCCGTTAGCTATTTTTACCAAACACACTTCCTAATTTGTATAATAAAATTATAGTAACCGTTTTGATATTATAGTCTCAAAATATAACTTTGTATTAGCCTGTTTAGCAGAGTAATTTACCCTTACTCTACCACATAATTCGAGTGTTATCGGAACTTCAACTTAAATAATTAAGACCTAGTAAAATATCAACTCATTAATCTAACGCACATCATGGTTAATCACATTCGTATGTCGAAATCTAATATATCCTGTACTCCTTTTACAACCTTAATAGGTACATTGACACTGTGTATGGATAATTCTAGTAAATTCAATGTAACTTGTTCATTTATAAGCTTCTACAATAAGCTATTTATTTTACACCACAACGCGTCAGTTGTTCAATAAAATGTATCAGACAAAAAGCTAAAACTTTATGTAAATCACTCGTGACTGACGGACAGAATACATTGCTTGACAGGATGTAGTGATGACATAGCAAAACTCGTCTATTCTGATTGACTGGCTGGAAATATTGGACGGAACAAGTTTTTAAACAAGTAATTCTCTTTTTAAATTAATATTAATTTGTTAGTGAAGTTGACGTTTTGTAATTTTGCCAATTATTAAGTTAGATGCCAATCATAGGACGAATGTAATAACTATTAAATTATTAATGAAAGTTTTTGAACTCGATATTTTCACAAATTAGTGATGTCTTTTTAAAACTACATAAGTGAAATCTAGAAAATGTTTTTACGAGTAACCAGTAATAATCGAATTACCAGCTAATTATTTTAAAAGCTCTTGTTTATTATTTCGTCGTTAGAAAAATCCCAGTTACAGCATGAAACCATGAAATACTTAAGCTTTGAGCTGCTTCTAAGATTTTTCGTGCAGCAAAATTAACGTATAAGAATTTATTAACTTTATACGAATATATTAAATAAATTGACTTTGACTTTTGTCTTTGTATATTGTTATACAGGGTAGCGAAATCAGATGAATACTAATCCCAATCAGCAATAATAACGTTAGTATGATAACTATGTAACTAATAATTATACTACTATACTATATATAATACTAATATTACATTACAAATATTAACTAGCATCTAGCTGAAAAAAATAAACGCAGTCATCAAAACATTCTATGAATGTAACAGTTTTCGTAAGTTTTGTTAGAACATGTGCTGCGTACAGTTTACCGTAAACTATGCTATTTTTTACAATAAAACCGCATTTTCCCTTCCGGCAGCCAAGACTGCAGCGTAACAACGACTGTGCACATACAATATGAAGCTATGAACTTTTCTTTAATGACGCATGTTTGATCCATTTTTAATAACGGATCATAAATGTTAAGAACTGTAAACTGTCCTTATTAATCAATATTATCAAGACTCATTGAAAAATGCATTGTGCCTGGGCACCGGGATCCGAAAGTCGATACATTCCTTAATTCTCTGTATTTTAGTTATTGGCAAGATGTCTGCTCAAGTTCAATATCCTGATCGAACTGAATGGCGTAGAGGTTTAAGTGGAAGCCTAGCCATTGCCACTGAACCGAAAGTTGTGGATTCGAACCCATACAAAAAAAATTTGTTTCCAGTCTGGGTGGTCTTTTCTGTCCGTTGTTTAAATGTTTGTGAAGTCCCCGCGACACAGGATTTGTTTTATAGCGTAAGAGAAGTCTTTTAAAAGATATGTGCTTATTAAAAAACACAACATAACACCACTTGATTTACCTAATGCATCAACAAATTAATTATCGGTGAAATAGTTTTATATGGCGAGCTGGAAGAGATATTTGACGCAAAAAAGCGACAGTGTGACTGTTGCTAAGTCAGGACTTTTCCAAAACTTTAAACAAGCGTAATAGATGTTTATTGTTTTTATCTTTAGATTTTTTTATAGTCAGTATGGCATAATGGCTGCAAAATTATTATTTTATATTTAATTGGCGATTTAAAAGAGTGGCCGTGAGTTTCTTGCAGGTTTCTTCTCATAGGCTCAACCCTTTGCCTGAACCTAGCAACTAACCTAAATGTAGCTTCAGTAATTTAGTAAACTCACTAACCCATATATTTTGACGTTCATAAGTGTTACATTGTAACCTAAATGAATAAAAGATTTTTGACTTTTGACTTTGACTTTGACTTTATTCAAGTTAAGGTTTTGTCTAGTATTATGTTTCCCATTATTTTATATGTCCTTTATAGCTTGTGTAGTAGCTATAGTGAGGATCTATTAATTGCTGTATGACACGCATTGCTTTGTGTTGACATTGTGATGGTGCGTTGGACTATCATGTTAAAAAAAAGGCTCACCACCTACGTAGTTCTAAATATTGCTTATGTTTAGTGTCCATAAAACTTCCTTATCAACAAATTTTTGGGTACTGTAGTTAACTTTGCCAGGACAAGAGATCTGTAAAATTATTCTTAAGTAAATAGGTACAGATCGCTATCGGCGGCAGCACGGTTGGCCACGTGCACATTATCACTAGATGTCCTTTTTACCCAGTTTCGATGAAAACCAAAACATTTAGTTAACGAGCCATTGTGTCCTGCATAACCCGACCACTTGTTTCTAAACATTACTAGCGAACAAAATAAAAAGAGATCGACCGATAGCGATAAGGGGATGCCGTACTTTTACATAGTTCACGTTTTAGAACGATCGCCTATATGTTTCAAAAATATCAAGTTAATGAATTCATTATGTTTGTATGACTGCTCATCGTGGGGTTTGATTACTGGATCGGGCATGGTTTTATTGGATTTTCTATGAGAAATTTGTGAGTTGCTGTATTTTGTCTGAAAATGTGCTCGATTTTAGCCAATACAGAGTCTACTTGTCAATAATAAAACTTGTATCAATTGCAATTAATTGATGACAAGTATCTCATCATCACATATGTAATTTGCGTGGGATTCGAGCCAACAACACTCCCGCAACGGTATTAGCCAGGCACCAACGTATCACTAATCCGGGCAGTTATAATTTCCTTATGGCGATCGATCGACAATCGTTAGCTAACCTAAGCATATGCGATGCTTAAAGAAAGAAGATGATGAGAATGAACTTAGTCGATAATGAATGGCTGAACTCAGCAATGATATTATTAGCCCTGTATACAAACAGTCCCACTGCTGGGCACGAGTCTCTTCTCAGTATGAGAAGGGTTAGGCTATAGCCCACCACGCTGGTCGTTCGGTTCGTTGGTTCTGTTCGGCAGACATCACACATCTTCGAAAATATTACAGACAACTCTTAAACATGCTGGTTTTCTCACAATGTTTTCCTTCATCGATAAAGCAAACGATAATCAACTATTTAATACGCACACAACCTCGTACTTCTAGTGAGTCAATAAATATAATAAATTATTAAAAATATCAATTGAAAACTTAACACACTAAAACCATTTTAAACGCCCTAATAAGAAGCCCTAACTTACATCAAATGCCTCTAACCAATTAAACGCGACTCACAAAAATCACAACGAGAACCTCCGCTAGCGAAAAGGCACAATTCAAAATAATTCAATCGGGAAGGGAACCTTATACGCGTCCATTGGTGGCTGATAGCCGGCCGGTATGCAAACCAACGGGCTAATAAATGTATCGGCGCTATCTTCAAAGGCGCATCTTTCTTTGGTGCGCCCGCGCCGCTGCCGTCGTGCGCGCGCAGTGCTGTAGTCAAGGATACGCGATACAATTATACTGGTTTGATGTTCTGCAATTTTATTGTTACGTCATACCTCTTTAGGTATTTGGATTGGAAGGGTCAAGACCTTTGAATAGAATAGTGGCCATGTTTTTATTAGTGATGATCTTGCTTCTATCACGTTTGGAAGCGTTTTTCCGGTAGATTACTTCTTCGTTAAAATTTTGTTTATAATACAATGAATTGCACAGATGGTGTATTGGTTTAAGTAATCACCTCGCTATTGCCAGAGAACCGAGTGCTGTAGGGTCGATCCCTACACGGGATAAATTGTGTTATCCACAAATCGTTGTTTCCAGTCTGGGTATTCCTTATGCTAGTTGTTTGAAGTTTTGTAAAGTCTCCTGCGATACAGGATGTATCTCTAGACGGAGGGATTTCTTTTTTTAATTCTGCGAACACTTATCAAGCTTGTTCATGAGGGATAGTTAGACCTGTGTTTATCTCCATTTCGTTTAATGATTTTAGATAGGATATATAATAGAAGGCGACTCTATTGCCAACTATCGCGAATACTGTCCTAGGTATTTTTTTGTTAACCTTTCCTATGGCAATCATTAGGGCTAGAAAGTCAATGGAAAACGATAGGTTACATTTCACAATGAAAATTTTACATTGGATCTCTGTCAAATAATGCCTATGTAAGTTATTTTCTTATTGTCTCAATAGCGTAGCGGTAGTGAATACGACAGTTGTATATGGGGTTTTATAAATACACCCTTTTGACAGAAATAATCTAATCCTAAGGTATAAGGACATAAGTGTTTACACATTAGAACTGCCACAATGTTTACCATTCTTTCCAGTCTTTATAATATTGATGAGTATGCAAATAGCTAAACGATCCGGTACAGACTGATACATCTAAATGTGTAACCATATCCACTCAGACGCAGATTAAATTGGATCGATTTGTCGTCTTTAGGTTTTAATCTTAAATCTAGAGATCTTAGATTAGATTGTTTATTAATTTCGTTTGCTAATCAATCTTCGTGAATTGGTTGTTTAAGTAGTTTTAGAATCGAGGCATTTTGGCTAATATAACAATTAATTCATCATCGGTCGATGACGGTGCACTGATCAGAACAGGTCTTCTTGTAAATTGGCCTGCGCATGTTCAATCAGTCCACGATCGTTATTGGCAATGTAGCAGATGATTTTAATGTACTAGGAATTGTGGATCAACATTGAATTTCTTTTTAAACAACAAATATGTCAAACAAAACTAACAAAACTACGTTCCTCCTGATGGTGATCATAGTCTATGATTGCTTGCAGTACTCAAAGTTCGGATTACTCTCGCGTTGTCGCCACTAAAGACAAGAAATTAAATATAGGATGGAAGGAAAGGAATGTAAGTTTCTGGAAATCTTACCTAGCAAGCGACACGTTTGTAGTAACAGAGTCCATATCAGCCCTAGAAGATATGGCTGATATGGACTCTGCGAAATATAGCATATAAACAACCAATTATGCTGGGTCCCTGTAGTTGTTTGGGTGTCTAGCATTTACTAAACTGGTCGTATTTTTTCAAATATTTCTTTGACTGGACTATTCTTAACATTTTAATGAAATAAATAATATTTTTATTCCTTACGCCGCTGACAACATAGCGACACATTCTTTGAAGAGTCGGCAATGCGCGAGTACAAAGAAATCCTAGTGTAGCCAGCGCCTAAAACTACAGTAACTGTTAATCATTAGGCCGTATATGCCTGTTTACTAACATGCTATTTTAAAAACCTTACATATATGTAAAATAAAGTATATCTACCTCTGTTCCTCTGTCCTTACTCCGTGGTCAGCGCAAATTTATTGGTCTTCTATCGCCCATTACTTTTTATGCTCATTCAATTTTAGTGCAAGCCACGTGTCGCGCTAGAACTCTGTAATTGTGTATAGTTAGCACAATGGCACGTGTCTGCTTAGAACCTAGATTTTAATGAGCTTATTAATTAGAATAAATTGAGTGCAACGTCTATATTGTGTTTTGCTAAATTAGGAGTTGGTATTAGTCGGAGATAATGAGTATTTTGTATTGAATGAAAGGATTCATGTTGTGTAGATGTTCATTTGTAGGTGCTATTTATGAAGTGGCTAAATCTATTTGTATTGTTAGTAATTTCTGGAAGTATCAATTCTAAAATTATTTGAAGAATTGCAATGTATTCTGTGCCTGTTATAGCTCAAATAATATGAGCTATGATTTAATGGTATATTACCAACTCAAACCAATAACTGGAGTGTTTGGAAGTTAGTTTCTTAAAATGATTTAATTTTTTTTCAGTTTATTTAGTTGTGTAGTAGATTATTCAAATATAAAAATAATAAATTAATTTTCAGACCATTCATTATATTATATATTATAATTTATTCCCTGCCTGGCAAAAAATACTAAAGTACACAAAATAAGTTTCGGTGTTTCACCGGCGATTTCTTCTGGTTTCTCTATAAATCGGTCAACATTGAATTCAGCACTTTAAAGTATTAAGGTAGTTCTTGTCTGACAACTGTGTCCGGAATTCTGAAGATTTCCTTTTGTCTTAAATAATAAAAAATGCGTCATCTGCCTTACGTACATTTTTTATAATGTAACCTTACCATTGTATTTATGTAAAGACTTGTAGACATTTTACTACTACCTACATTTAACTAGGTAGCCTAGCTATATTTTCCAATAGTACCTACATTTCTCAACTTAAACTTATAACTGAAAATAAACAAACATTCAATAAGAAATGAATAGTCCTTTTTATCAGTGTCTGATTTATCTGACACAACCTGTCTCTATCAAACGCGCGATTTATAGAACATTTATCCATGTTCTTGAAACTTTGTAACGCCAACAAATTATTGTTGGCAGTATTAAATAAATAAAAGAATGGCACGGGCTCGCGGACGAGATGTCTCCAGGATTAAATCGTAAAAGGGCGAATAAAAACTTAATTATCACGTATTATAACAGCCTCGCACCGAAACCCCTGCCGTGTAATACTGTCACAACTCACAAATGTTACTTTCTGAGTTTTGTCGATTGAAGACTTATTTTAACTTTTTTATTTAACAATAATTTTGTTTTGTGTGAATTAGCGATTTCGTGTGCATTATACATATGACTCACGCTTGTATATACCTGAAGAAATAGGCAAATCCACTTTTGGTGACCTGTATTGTACGTCTCATGTGATAAGGGGCGTTGCTGTTTTCCAGCCACATTTTCTAATAGTACGCTGCTACTCAGAATTTTCTAACAAAATTTCGACTCAGGAATCGAACCCGTGTCATATGTAATAGCCCGCAAAAGTAAGCGTAAATCTATGCCACGGTACCTACGAGACAAATCATAAATAATTGATTTTATACATTTCCAAAGATGTCTTCGAATAATAGACTATTGGCTCTTAGTGGTATTTAGCAAATTTTGTATAATCATTTAGACTAAAAGGCAAGAATATGTGTGATATACTATCTTTATAGTTTTACTAAAAATCCAATCCATCTAAAAGTACTTATAATATTTAATAAGCAAGCTGTAGTATTAAAGATACTTCAGAGCTTACTAGTTTAATATTTTATTGGGCTTGTTGATTAATCTTATGGAAACTATTCATCTCGTTGTAGTGCAGGCTTGACAAATAACGTTAGTCAAAAGATAAATTATTTATCAAGGCTTCCTTTTGGTACGTCTTTTTCTTACCCTAAACCGTACTATTAAAGAGAAAATTCTAAACCACTTACCTTACCTTTAGACCAATCATGTCAGTGGTAACCTTAACCCTGGATTTTCCTTACATTGGGGTAGGCTAGTTACTCGGGCACGCCACGATCGTGGCGGTAAGTCCCGTGTTTGAGGAGTGGCTGGAGAGGCGGCATGGCGCCCTCACCTTCCGGCTGACACAGGTATTGACTGGCCACGGTTGTTTTGGCCGGTTCCTGTGTCGTATACGCCGGCAAGAGACGCCCGGTTGTCACCACTGCGGCGACTGCCGTGACGTTGTAGAGGACACGGCGCTGCACACTTTGGCGGTTTGCCCCGCCTGGGCATCGCAGCGCCGTGATTTGATCGCGGCAGTCGGATCGGTTGCCCTCTCGCTCCCGGCCGTAGTTCAGTCTATGGTCCGGAGTGAGAGGTCGTGGAACGCCGTCGCCTCCTTTTGCGAGGAAGTGATTTCCATCAAGGATGCGGCGGAGCGGGAGAGAGAGCGTTTAAACCCTCTCCCCAACCGCAGAGCCGGGCGCCGGAGGGCGCGCGATGACCTCCAGCCACCCTGAGGTTTGACCTGGGGGTGGCGGGCTTTGTGGGCCTGCCCGCCATCCGTTCAGCACCAGGTCCGAGAGGCGGCGTGCGTGTTCCCACGCGCGCCTATGTGTCGAGTCCGTCTCGTCCCTCTAGGGGGGAGACAGTAGGGAATTTTTGAGGGAGCCTGCCGTTTCATACGGCGGGCAGAAACCTCGGCGGGGTCGCGACCGCATGCGAAAGCGATTCGCGCGGCCCCGCCGATAGTGGTTTTGTCGAGGAACACCGTGGTAGGTTTAGTCGGTATTCCGGGAGGTACATTATTTCTTTTCCATCTTTCTTTTACCCCGGCGAGTCCGACATAATCCCTCCGCCCGCCCCCGCGGAGGGATATGCGTCATTGCATTCCCCCACGTAAAAAAAAAAAAAAAAAAAAAAATCTAGTTACTAAAAATACAAACCAAGCAACCTTGTACATAATATTGTCTTATGTTTACGCGAATGTTATACATTAAAATTAAACCCTTTATACGGATTTTTTCGCGTTGTTTATTTTACTTTATAACACTGTTATTACATAATTTTGAAAAACTCTAACACTACTATTATTATATTATATTATTATATAATTTGCTATATTATTATATAATTTGCTGTCGTTAGGATCGTTTCTCCCCTGTAAATTATCTACAATGTTTAGGATATACCTACTGTCCTTTTACCTACGATTCTCTCGGATATAAGAGAGAGAGAGAGAGATAGATAGAGAGCCGCTGTACCAACCAGAAAGAACATTTAGGAACTAGTTATGGATAGGTGTTGTCTCCAAATCTATGGATTTTGTTTTCGTTATAGTCAGCTATCATCAGTGGCCAATGGAATCTTTGCATTGGTAATACATCTTCTATTTTAAAGTTTATAGACTATTGTAATCGCTTACAATAAAGCAAGGCGTATGCTTGCATGTCTGCTTGGTAGTGTAAAAAATCTGCTTAATCTTTCTGCAACGGTTCATTTTATATTTGTAAGTAAGTTAGATAAAAATGAATGTTGGATAATAGTTATGTCAAATTTTGATTTCACTACTTTGTAATTGTGTGGTCTTTACTTTGTCAAAAGTTGGTTCTAAGCCATGAATTTCTTTATGTTTCATACGCAGTAAGTACTTACGTATCATTTGTCCGATACCAGGGAGCTGGTGTTGTTTGCAGGTATACTAGAAATTGATTATGATCATTTTCATAGCTGTATAGTGCAAGTATCTTAATATTCTTGAAGGTGTGTGAATTCAGACAATTTCAGCAGATAAGATCGCACATTATTTAAAATAAATATAAAGATGAAGCTTGAATCAAACGTACCTAATGATTTCGTTCATTTTACAGATTTTTATCAAAAATCAGTAGTCAATGAATAATGATAAAACCCACCCAGGGAAATTCTCAGAAATGATATAACAGTATCGCACTGTCTCAAAAACGTATATTTCGCACATGTATCGTTGGTTCCTCGCAAACGTCAATACATCAATAGTCGTGGTTCGCGGCAGGGGCGTGAATGCGCGCGCCGCGCTGTAATTATATACACGGCCGCCTGAGGGCAGCACACCCCTGCCCGCGCAAATTATTTAGTAATTTTAATTTTATTTGGACTTATACCACGTTCGCTTGTAGGCGGTTTATTCGAGTGTTTAGTACGTGTGGTAATGTATCATTAAATGTGTCATTAATTTGTGAAGATAGCTATCTGCGCGATACAAAATAAATATACGCTCGATTCAAATGTTGCTTTTGACTGACTGTGCCTTTGGATTTTGGAATTATATTCATGGGTATTTTATAATGTACGATTTGTCAGACTTGTCAAGAAACATGTAATTTCGTATATCTGTCCTTTAATATCAATCTTTTTGTTGTATAATTTATTACTATAGTATTATCATGTTATAATTAGTAGAAGATTCTTAGTCATAATGGGTGTATAGATCAAATAAATTACAAATGAATATGAATAAAATTTTATTGTTCCTTATAAATTTTCTTACAAATAGGAAGAACTTAGTTTCGCAGTGCGAGTGTTTCACATCTAAACAACTAAAAAAATTGCAGCCGTACACTAGAAACAATTTAACTAGTTATAATTTTAGTACAAATAATTATATTCTATGAGATATTTCTTTATTAAAATATTCCTACAGTTTATACAGAAACAGTAGTTCTATAATTTTTATTAACTAAAATAATATAAAAATACTACTTAATTATATATCTACAGACTTATTGGAAGAACTACATTTGATTTAATTCAACGCTCGGTTTGTGTTATCTACGAAATATACAAAAATAGTTACAAATAAATAATCTTTTATAGGAATCGTATTACTCGCTACCTCTATGGTATACGGATTTGGACGTATAACAATATTTTAGGACCTCTTCACATAGCACCAATTCGGATTAAACATTAACAGCTTTTTTTATATATTTTTTTACATTTTTAACAACCATAACATTACTGTTACAAATTGCCGCCGTCACATTTAATTTCATATAATTTATTTTATATTCTACAAGGCACAGACAATTTTGGAACTTCATACATTTAGTTTATTTTGTATTTTTTTATTATAATAATTTTTTATTTCCCTACAAATCGTATAAATTCACTTAAAATAGGTTACTTTCCTTTTAATTTATTCACAGTTTATGCAATAAATAATTGAAAAGTTTTACACAAATTATATTTATAACATCACAGAGCAGGCGAGGCTGATCAAACCAAGCGCCGTGCTCCGATCATACGGTAAACAATTTTCATAAATGCAAAATGCGAGACTTGTATACATGTCGTGTCTAATTTTAGTAGAAATTCTTACAATATCTCTCTAACCATACTACAAATCAAATAAGCATTTTACATTTGGAAGGAAATCAACTCTTTGGGCTACATTTTAGGAAGAGTCCATTTACTATCCCATATCAGTCCTATCTAGTCAATTGCTGTAACAGGTTTGTCGGACGCCGGCCAGTATCACGCTGAACTCGTCCTCGGGCCTCACGTCACTTCCAGGTGCGCTAGGAGGGTAAGTAGTAGGAGGCGCGCCGGCAATCACCGAAGCATACGGGGACGCGTACATCCTCTCAGAGCAGTACTCGGGACCAGGTGCTTGTTCGCCGCAGTATGGAGGCCGAGCATATCCTTGCTGTTGCTCGTATCTGTACTGCTGCTGATGCTGCTCCATCTGGCCCTCAGTTCCATAATCCAAGTATTTATCGAACTCCCTCGCATCCACGTCAGATTCAGGTGAACCCGTCCTTATTTCGGGGCGAGGATTCATGAAGTTTTGCTCGCCTTCCTGCTGTTGATTTGATGGTGGCTCCTCAGAGAAGTAAGAGCCACCAGTGTCGTATTCCGTTTTTGGCTGATCAGGATAATGGGACACATACGAGTCCTCAGTTTTATACATCTGTTCGTATTGTTCATATGGGTGATATTGGATGCTGTATTCTGGCATGGGACCGCTGGGAGCCGAAGAAACTCTAGGCGTAGAAGTGCCTAAAGCTTGCTGGTCTTGTGAAGTTGCAACTGGTGGAAAGAAAGTGCCTGTGACGAGCGGAGGCTGCTCAGTCAAGGTCCTTTGAGTGCACATGACGTACATGCCGTTAGCCATGCCCATGGCAGCTACGGGCGCTGGCGAAAAGGAACCTGGCGTTCTATAAGTTTTATAAGGAGAGTAGGAGTCAGAAATTGAAGACGCGTTAATGGCGCGCCTCCTTTCCTCGTATTGGAAGTTTTCCTTTTCATTTTCGACTGGTGAAGCATCCGGTGTAGGCAGAGGGGCCTCGGCGGGCGCGCTCCTTCTGCCTTGTGGTTCCGGAGATCGTGCAGGGGAAGATTCTGGGGTTTGAACATGTCCGTTAAATTGTTGATTTGTCTGAAAGTCCGAGGCGAGAGGTGAAGTTCTGTAGGGAGAGAATCCAGCGCCGGGGTTGTGCGAGAATCGAGCGTCGGGCGAGTCGGTGCCGGCAGCGTAGGGTGAGCCGAGCGCGGCGGAGGTGGCGGGCGGCGCGCTGGCTGGCGTGCTCGGCTGGTTCGGTCGCGTCTTGTTCTGCTTTCGTCGCCGCGGCCTGTATTTGTAGTTCGGGTGCTCCGTCATGTGTATCACCCGCAGACGCTCCGCTTCCTCGACGAACGGCCGCCTGTCTTGTGGTGTGAGCGAACGCCACTTTTTACCTGGAAATAAAAAAAATGAAAATGAGCGATTGTGTTTGACTGCATACAATGTTGTTACACGTTTTTATCGTGCGGAGAAAATTGACGCGCCAAGAGTTGTCGTGGTGATATTACGATATTATTTACGATACTTTTCCGATCCGTCGTGTAACAGAGAGGTTTATGAGTTTAGTGTGAAAAGATGTCACTGTTTTTCTACGCAGCGGGATTTGGTCATGCTTTTTGCAAATGTTAATGTTGCATGCGTTGAGGTTGTGCGTAGAGAACAGTGGATGTTTATTTCAGTGTCAACCTGCGTAACTGTATTCCCAAGCGTGTTCGGGAAGACTTTCATATTTCGTCCAGTGTAATACTGGACGAAATATGAAAGTCCCGAACATAGGTAATCATGTATTGATATGAACTAAACTCAGACTTCTCCAGTTAAAATGTTAAATGTACATTCTGATGGGATGTCCTTTCGTCTAATAAATCAGCTAAATATTTGTTATTCGGCCGATATAAATCAAAGTAAAACAGCTGTAATATTAAACTGAATGTTTATGAGTATTACCTTACGAATCTGTAGATAACATCTGAGAATAATATTAGTGGCATGTTAAATAAACAAAATAGATTTAGCCAGTCACAGAGTCAAGCTAAATAATCACGATAGTGTTTTATCAACTAACTATAAAACACCTACTATAAGGGTATCATAAATAACATCATATATCTTTGACCAAGAGCTGTAGATTTGTCAAAGGATTTAGAGCTTTATTTTTGTTGTCAGAAAGGTTAATTTAGTTTGTAGATTGAAGTGTGAGGTTCCGAGAGAAATTATCGAGGAGTCCGAACAATCTTTAAGGATATTTATCAAAGCGACACTGCTCGCTACCGGCAAAACAAACAACTTCACTCTTAGTGATGCTCTGTGTCGATATAAAAATACTCATTTATCAACGAGGATTTTATTTATGTTAGCATTTTTAATATTTAATGGATAGAATAACGTGCCCATTTTTTGTGTTAATATTTTGGTCTTATGTATGTAATGTATATGCTAGTTTTGCAACAGATTGTTAATTTTAGCCGAATGAAATATTACTGTAATATACTGTTAAAGTAATAAGTACTATATTTTGCCGACATTTGTTTAATTTGCATCGCATAGGATCATGGAAAGGGACTGCTTTAATTGTCAATTGAATATTAAATCAACTTATTTTTAGTCCTCGTTGAGGTTATTCATATCATTTGAAAGGAATAGTAATGGCTACTTTTATATACCGAGTGTTTTTTATACAGATTAACACCTGCTTTCGAAGACCAATAAATCTACAATATTGCAAAAAATTGAATAAAAGACATGAAAACTCGTAGTCTTAATACAATTATTTAATATGTAGTGCGTCACACGGCTGCACATCAAGTTAGATACCCTATATACGCATAACTAGGCTACATACTAAATAGAGAAACGTCGGAAAGGGACAGTGCATAGTGGTGTCGATGTAATGGTAAGGATAGAGCATAACAAAGATATAACGCATTCTCTCACACGATTCACAGCGTTCAACTTCAAATAGTTCAAAATCCAAACAGTTTAGGTTGATATGTATACACAGCGATGTGTGTACATATGAACTCAATGTTTTGATGGACATAAATCACGAACTTCTAAACTACTACTGCTTCAAAGATTTAAATATTTTTTAATGTATGTCGTATAAAAAAAACAATATAAAAATATCGTTAAACATTGGTACACGTATGTATTTTACTTAAGTAACAATTTTACAAAAACATATCGCGGACATCCTCAACCAGCTTGACTGATGTCAAATGTCATTTTGACAAATGACGGGAAAAGGCTTCCTGTAGTGCGGCATCTTCCTCCATTAGTCGATTAATACTTATCGATGTTTTTTATATCGATAATTAATTATGAAACTATCTCGGAGATTAAGAGCGCTTGTCAGTAAGATGGGTGTGTCATTTTATTAATTCGTTTGCGAGAATGTTTTGATCTTATATTTATTCTTGAATAGTTTTGGATCGTTTTGATATTAATATTTAAATGTTTTACATAAAGTGACTACATGACACGGTGACTTTTGTTGCCCTTCTGAATAATTTGAATATATTATGTTTTTTTGGATCGATGCTAAATATGATTCAAAATGTCGTTGTTTCATGACATTTACGCACCAGCCATCACGAATGTTGAATTAAAAAAATGTTTTATGTATATTATTTGTGTAGAACTAAACATTTTATAAATGTGAAACATATTTCACAAAAATAATTAGTTGTGTTGTTATCGGATACAATTAATTTATCTCGACAATATCTAGGCAGCTACTGTATCTTAAAGCATTTAGACACTATTTAATATCAGTCATAAACAATGGCATAGATATGTTGTCTATGCTATTATTTATGACAGATTTTTTTACGATTTTTAATAATATATCATTAAAGACACCTGACTCCCATCCTACGCATTCATATCAAGATCTTTCCAAACAAGTATTCACATAGTAACACATGCGCTGTTGGAATCTGTCATTTGTCTGAAGTTCCGATAAGGTATCGACTACCGGATTCCGAGTGTCACGTCACTAGCCTCTCGGTGAAATATTTCAATGACGCACAGTCTAATAAAGCTTTTACAATGTTTATTGCTTGGGTAATGACCTGAAGTTTCGCCAGTTCGACACCTGGGTAAATACTTGGTCATACTCTTAAGGAATTACGAAGTAAGGTAATGATTAAATTCTTTTAAGGGATGTTATGTTTAGTAACAAGTTACTACTTAAGTATTAAGTATGTTTCGAGAACTTAGGCAGCTCATGCTTATGTGAACAGATATGAGCAAAGTGGTTGTCAGCAGTTATTGTCTTGCTTTGGGATATGCTTATATCTAAGTGCAACCACAGGCTTGATACATATTCGGGTGGGTCCATATTGGCTCACCTAAAGTTCTTTACCCGAAATTGTTCTTCCTAACTATTTGTAATCCGAATGATCATCCTTCCTAAAAATTTTCATCCTTAAGTTTTCATTCATACTATTTGTAGTGCTACCGGCGATGCTCATAACACTGATGTTTCCGAAAATTGTAATTAATAACATCATTAATGTAAATATATTTAAACTCCTACTGTTTTTTATCATAACGCTTTTATCCCTAAACATACTCACCATAATATTTTCACTCATACTCAGAAAGAAACATTTACCAAGTGTAATAAAAAATATATGTGGGTAGATGATATTTATAGTTTTAATAATTATTATTTATAGTCTTAAATGAATGAAATTCATAAAACACACTCGTTTACGGTTATGCTTATGGCCTGGGAGTTTACCGTAACCGTAACTAAACCAATAACTAAAGGACCAATTCGGTTCTGGTACTTCGCCGGCCGCTGCCGCGGCACGCTCGCTACGCTCGCTCGGCTCGTGCGTTGGGGTCACAGTTCTAACCTAACCTAAACCAATAATTAGGAATAGGACCGATTCGATTAATATTAAACTTATTTAATTGAAATGTATATATGAAAATATGTATTTAACTACTTGTACCATGGTACTATTATTCTTATATGTTATACCTACATGTTATGTGAAAACAAAGTTACGCAAAATTAATGTATATAATATTAATTATTATGAATAAAAAGAAATCTAAACAAAAAGATATGACTGAATAATAGTATGAACGATGGTTATGTTGAGAAAACATAGGAAAACAAATAAAAGTATAATAGAAGTTTATTGCCACTGACATTATGAAGTTAAATGCTCCGGAATTATTAACATTAGAGACAAAGTAATTAGGAATTGTGATTGTTAGGATGAAAAATGTTAGGAAGAAAATTTTCGGATTTCCAATTATCGGAGTTGAAATTTTAGGTGAACTTTGGCGCACCCTATTCGGGTACATAGACTCACTTATGTTCACCTAGAGGTAGGTACTACCGATAACTACTAGGTATGAATTAAAATTATTAGCAGCTGTATGGAGTTTATTAATGTACCCAGTGGATGATAAAGGTTTACCCTCTAATGAGTAAGACTAGAAGAAATGTACATGTTATACAACTTTTCTAAAAAACCCAGACGTGACTCTATATATATACATATGTATGTATGTTACTCATAATATTTCGACTACACGCAAGTCGAAGATGCTACAAAAATAATAAATAACAACCAAGTTGTAAATACCATTTATGTCAAAGAAATTAATTTAGTAATTTCTTTGACATAAATGTATTTATTTATTTGGTCATAGTTTTAAAATATATAAAGTGCTCTGTGAAACAAGAATGATATGTACATACAGTCACGTTACGCCTGTTTCGCGGACAGAGGCAGGCTACGGATTTTTACTTTCTACGATCCTAAAACATCTCCTTTGATTCGTTTATTTTGTGTACGGTCCTCGGTTTAGGGTATCATTAGGAGGTAGTAGTAGAAAGTAAAGGCCAGTTTAATAAAGCAGGCATTTCCTGAGTATGTCTCCAATGTGGTCAGAGAACTTACGTCTAGATATTTCCGATTGGTTCAGTCTATTTTGACCGCAATAGTGATATAGAACAGAGAGAATAGCTAGTATAAAAACTCAATTTTCTTTTCATTAGCATGTCCCACTGCTGTGCAAAAGCCTCTCCTTTGGTCTCTCCAAATCGGTCTCATGGTGGATCCCCTGCCAGTCTCTTTCAAAGGCGTCCAGACCGTCCCACTATATCCGTTTAGGTCTGCCCCGTTGTCGACTATCTTGTGGCACCTAATTGGTGACAATTGGTGCCCACCTCTTACAACAAAAATATTTCTTGTACTTCATATAAGTTGCTTTATATACCTATTTTGTAATGTGAGGTTAAAGGCCTTACGAAATATAAGAAGTAAATACTAGATGTAAAATATTTAAAAGTCACAACTTGTAATAAATCTTGTATTGGACTCGGGTTCAACGACTCGTATTTGTTTGACCTTTGCATTTCTTGCTACTTAGACAATATAGTATTCAGTTTTAATTCAGTAATGATTGTTGTTAACGAACTATATTCAGCTGTTTAGCAACGTCGTTGACGAGATTTTGTATATTTTGTTAAGTTATGATAGTAAAACAGATTCATTCCCGCAGGGATATGATGACATTTTGGCTGTCATAATTTCTCAAATATTCGTATAACTGATCCTACACCGACTGCACTGTCTCGCCATTGTCACTATGGCAAGTGCGTTTGACTTCACACATTTCACAAAATGGTGTGGTCCACAAATAGTTCTTCCGAGTCTGGATGTACTTTATTTGAATATTGATAAAGTGCCCCGCGATACAAGATGCCCTTACCAAAAAGAATAAAAAAATAAAAATAAGCAATTACTGTAGAATCTCCTCATTCTTTTGGCTTCCGTATGTCAAATGGTAATCGCTGCATAAAAACTGATATTTATTTGTAATTTAATTAACTAGAAGCCAGGTTTATTTACTTTTGACGTTAATTTCGTACTTTGTATCCTGAATAGAAATACTTGTAAAATATGATTGTATAATTACGATTGGGTCAAATTAAACCATGATCTACTTAAAGTGAAAGATTAACTAAAATTATATTACACGATAATAACTGCAGATTTTAAATATAATATGACCTAAGCTCTTGTCATACAATATAAATCAGTCACAATAAATAATATCCTCCATTAAATAATATAAGAGGCACAAACAATTAGTAAATAGGACCACCGGTGTCGCGTAACCGAAGCCGGGCGTTATCGCTAGTGATGTAATTGAGTGCCGTCGATAAACCTGCGCGCGCGCACGAACGGAAGCGCCCGTGTCAATTGACCATTATCGATAGTCCAGTAAGTTGAGATGAAGAATGTTATTTAAACTTATTTGTAATGGATAGACGGTTATGTGATGCTAGGCAATGAGGTTCGATGTGTTTTAATAAGTATGTTTTGTAAGCTAAATTTCACTTCAATAAACTTACTAATCACTAAACATTGACGTTGATAAGTGTTAGTTTGTAACCTAAATGATTAAATAACTACTGAGTTGACTTGATTTGACTATATATCGTAGTTCACAAAATGATTAGATTTTTCTAGGTGCAATATACAGGTCTGTAAAATTTTCAATCGTAGCAAGAGCCTTGTATTTTTCCGGCGTGGCCTTCTGGTAAAGGTCTTAAGATAATAACACGAAATTAAAGTCTAAATTATACAAAAAACATGACCAATGAATTAAAATATTGTTTGGTTATCCAAACAGTATGATATAGGTACATAGTGTCATAGCTGTATGCGCGAAGGGGTGCTAGAAAGTACATACATAGTATATAACAGTCATATTTCACTAGTTATGGTTTTAGGTCCTATATAATACCGGGTTAGGCTATTCTCGTTCAGCGGACACAAAAGCTGTAGTAGTAGCATGAAGGTTAGATCTCCAAATTTCTTGACAAAATCCTTATAATACTTTGCCCATCCTGAGGATCGGGTCCAAAACCACAGTAGTTGCATTATACCATTATCCGCTACGCGAACGAAGTAGTAAATTATAGATACATCTGCCACATTTCTGTAAATCGTCCTACTTCATAACAAAAGTAGCCATTGTCACACAAAATCTAATATCAATCAACGTATACCAAAACGAGGCAAATTTGTGTGCTTCTATCTTGATTGTGACGGTATTCTCGAAATATTCGTAGAAACCCACCCGGGAAAGTGGCATATCTGTTTATGGTAACAAATGGGACCTCGTTAACTCGACGATGAAGGATAGGAGGGTACAACTGAAGATTAAGTTGAATGACACGAATCAATCAAAGTTGAGTTGTGACATTTTTCACCTATACCACCTTGCATTAGGAAGTCAAGGCATTTTTTTATGGTCGAAATTCTTGCCACACTCAGGTAATCCTAACTAATATTACAAATGCTAGAAAGAATTTATTTGTTTGTTACACTTTTATGCCTTAACTACTTGCCCGATCATCATGAAATTACGCATATACGTTGTTAGGGATACAGTAAAGGACATAGAGTACCTTTCATCAAGAAAAAAGTATTGTTGGCAAAGGATAGTAATTTAATGACAAAGCGTACATAAATTCGAGCAAAGCCGCGGTCATAATCTAATATAATATAAAAAAATAGAACGAACGATGTACGTTTGTTTCGAGTTATATTAAACCGAGTTGTGTAATGCAATATTATATAAATGGTAGAGAAGCAGATTTGTTATAATTATGTATAGTTTATAACAATAATATAATTATAGTCTGATGTAATAGAAAGAGCATTGAGACGGTGGAGATGCTTAAGTCATGTAAGCTTGGTTGTAGAAATAATATAAGTTTTTTAGGAGAGAGTTTTGTTCATTCATTACGTGCTGTCATTGTTTTAGCCGAGTATATAAATCTCAGTAAGAGACAAAATCAATCACAAAATGCTGGCGCCTCAAATTGTATTGATTCGTGGAGCAAAACTATTTAGTAAAGTTGGATGTAATATACTGCTTATGTTAAAGATATTATATCAAATCTTCAGTGTATAGTATATAAGTTTTTTTTAAAGCTCATTCTTTCACTAAGTATTAATTGAGAGCTGAATTTTAAGTCTAATTTTGAGTCTGCTCATTGGTGAACATAGGTACATTTAGATTTTCTTTTTAAAATCGTGAATAAATTAATTTTAAAGACATAGAAATACCTCAGTTCTATATATACATTGATATGCAACGGGATCGAATCTATGTCCTGATAGCGAATCTAATGACTTATCCATTTGGCTACAGCCGCTATAAAACTTTTATAACCACAAAAATTACAACGGTAAACGACCGAGGCATCCAGAAGCCGTGTACCTATCATAGAATAAAATAAAAATATAAATGATAACACCATGACGAGCCAATCGATCATGAGTGTTGTGACGCGGTGGTCCCGTCCACTCCTGCGCACCGTCATTAATTAGATCACTATTATCATTATTATACTAATGATCCGTTTAATGAATGATCTATTTTATAGTTTATATTTATAATCGTTATAGAATCATGTTTAGAATTTTTGTGTATGTTTTGATTTTGTGATGGAAATTAATTATGTTGTGGTGTTTGTAGGAGTTTATTTAGTTTTTTTTAGGTTTGTGTATCAATATATGATGTAATATCTGTTTGCAGCTAGTTGTAATTACCACGATTCATAATCATCTCCTCATAGGCTTAATATTTTCTCCCTAACATCTAAACTCAGTAAACTCACTGGCACTTATAGGTATTTCATTCTTTATGACCTAAATGAATAAATTGTAGTTAACATTGACTTTTATAGCATACTGCCAGATAAATGATTCGGTTACCTATACTAAATTATTAATTGTGCAGCAATTTTTATATAATATCTAGTATTTATAAGCAATTTCAATAAAATTTTGAAAGCCACACCTAGCGAACTATTCGGGATATACAAATTTTGTCATGTGCTTTACTTATGCTATGTTTAAGCTCTACGTACTAATGCAGCTAACTATTGACACGATGCTAGGCTGCAAATAGTTACAATAATTTCGTGTCAGAAAATTTAATAACACTTTTGATGTGGGTATAGAATTTAAGACCTTAGTAATGGCACCTGCTTTTGTATTCTTGTTTCGATTATTGGAGGAAGCTGTACGTTTATCTAAATTTCATCATCCATAAACTGTGTACATACTCTTTGATAAAAAGACATTTTAGAATCACCAAAAATATTTATTCACAGCTGTTAATTTCGTAATAAACAGTGAATACGTGAGTTCCTGTCACGTCCCTAAAACTATAAATTACTGTTTTCCACTCGATTATTATTCAAACATTCGCGTGTCAAAAGATTCGCGACCTAAAACTTTGCCCCCAATCAATCGTTGAACCCGTTGTAGTGTGACGAGCACCCGATAGATGGCAGCATCGATTTTTTGCGCCGACGGATGTCCAAGAGCATGCGATGCATTCTAAATTTATATTTTCTATCTTTTTCTTCCACACGTATTTCCCATATCGTTGTCCCGTTCTATCAAAATATTTTTTTTTGCATTTCGATTCCGAGTGCGTGGTCAATTTTGTCGTTTTTTTTTAAAGTCTTGTCTCATAGTCTTACGGTGGACAGTGGCTGTTCGTTTTATTGCCTGTGCGTATGTAGGCTTTTATTTCGGATCGCGATGCAGGGTCATGTTGAAATTATTGGCTGAATTTAAATCATGGTCGTTGAGCCACGAATATACTTAATGTAGAGGAGCGGCCTGATTGATTTTGTTTGCTTGTAGCTGGGAAACGACATAAATAATATGTAGTACCATCTTTTTATCTTTTTATTACGCGAGGAAATTAATTAAGGGCTGCTAATTGTAGATAAAGTTAATATTTATTCTTCGTATCTATAAAAGTATGCATTGCAGCTTACTTTATTTTACACAAATAAATATGTGATCGTCAAATATGTTTTTCGGATCTGTGTCAATTAAGACAGGGGTAATTACTAATGCATGAGGCATTAAAAAATGCTATGGCTGCATAAAATGACTACTTTTCCCATAAAAACTTTGACGTTCATAAGTGTTATTTTGTAACTTTAATAAATTAATAATTTTGACTTTGACGGGCAACAGGATGACTACAGTAGTAATTCCTACTGAAGTCATCTTAGCAAAATATAGCTTAATTATTTTTTTATTTTAATAATAAAAAATATTGCGTACCAACCTTAAACGAAGTATTCTTTAATATTTTCTAAGAGCCCTCATCAATACGTACAGATGTACAGCTAAATGCCAACATCTGTGGCGACTATTGGCACGTAACGATCAAACAGAAGCCTACAAGAGGCTGCCAGTGCGTCTGCGCGGACATTTTTTCCTTCGGTTCCACGAAACGCGGCGAAATAAAACGGCAAAGCTGCCGAAATGCATAAACCGACGGTTATTCGGCTCAGCTATGTTGGCGGAAACGAAACGTTCTGTACGCGGTGCGTGTTACGAGCTTATGCGTACTTCTTACTAAGGCTGTTACGTTATTTTCTCGGAACTAATAAGGCAGGAAAACAAGTTTCAATGCTGCCGTATTAAAAAAAGGACAGTTTTTAATTGAAAATTTGATTAAGTATGCTGTAAAGTGAGAAAACGTCATGTTTGTACGTAATCCAGGTAAGTGTTCATATTAGTATTGATCGCATATAACATTTCATACTTCCAGAGCCTGAGTCGGCATAATAGAAAGTTCATTTAGATAATTATTATTGGCGTAACATGTACAACATTATTATTAAAAGTATTTCAAATGGGTCTATTTCGAAAAGACTATTAATTTAAATCGTCTTTTTTATTTTCAAATTCTGTCTACTGCGTGGTGCAGTCTTTTTACGCTTCCCGCTTTCGTTCATTCCTTGTGTCACACAAAGAGCCGATGTATACATTCAGTATGTAATAAACTTTAGTATCTCTCAGTAAACGTATGCCTTTGGCGAAGCATTGTGCGCGTAGCAGCGCGCTTCGCGAGGCACATCGTCGACGCCTCCCGCGCTTAACTTTATAAACTACTCTATGTTACGACAAGAGGAAAAAGCTATGAAGACACACGTAAAACGAACGAAACGCACAAAAACCAACACCTTTACTCACATTCTTGCGGAGGAATGCTGAAGCTGTAGAAATGGCTAAAATTGTGAATTGCGTACGATATGTATTTTAAGAAAAAGGCAACTCGGTGAGAGGCTCTTTTTCTTTTTCAGAGCTTCTGTTAAATTCTTTGTCGTGACTTTGTACTAACGATACTGACGCACCTAGACTAGGAAAAAATATTTATGGATCACACAAAGTATTGTCTTGTTCCATTCGAAGCAAAATTCCTGAGATATCACAGCCACTTTAGTGTATATACTTTTAAAATTGTACTGGAATGGTAGATAAGGTTTGAGAATTGGAAAATTCTTTGTAAATAATCATGTATCTGATGTAAAAGTCTTAAGCTTACAACCTTGATATTATCCATGTCGACTTGCACATTTCCATAGAGAAAGGACATGCGATTGAGATTTCATGGATTCGAATTATATGCACTACTGACCTGACACAAGCATATTAGCTTACTGGAAAGTATAATGAATACTAGTAATTTGTAACCCAACTCGTTGGTAATCATTAGAAGAAAACCAATTCCCTTGAACTAGCTTCCTTTGCAACATCAATAGCCGTCACAGCTCTCTTTAAACTGGTGCTTCCCACTATAAGGCAACTTAATCCCAAACTAATAAGTAGTGATCTCGATCCCTATCTAATAATATATGCATATGAAATGTAAGGTATGTATTATATCCTGTATCGCGGTGTGCAAAGAATACTAAATTATATAAGGAGTATTAGTTACATAACATCTTGCGTACTGAGCGTCAGTGGTTACCGAAGTGAGAAGACTCAGAATAAAATGAAACTTTAGTTCTACTTTAAATTAATAAAGACTAGATTAGATCGCAGTTTCGCTCGTGTAAACGTAGGTTACTTTTTTCTGGATGAAAGGTACCGTTTGTTCTTTGCTGCAACAGCAAGGGCATTGGGTGAACTGACAATGCGTAATTTCATGATGATCAGTCGAGTAGTTAAGGTGTGAAAGTGTAACAAATAAACTCACATTCGTATTTATAATATTAGTTAGGATATTAGCACTCAGAGTCTAGTATAGAGTCCTGGCAACAGTGTAACTAAAACATAGGAATGTGGGGATATATCATATCTTAGGGAATATATGCACTTACACATATATAGGCATGAATCTATAAATGTATGCCAAAGTCCAAATTCAAAATAGGGGCAAGTCCGCTGAGGACAAGTTTTCACTATATCCGATTTACAGATTTTGTTAATAATCTTGTATTGTCTTCTTGGTTGGCCTGCTGCCAGTCGTCACTAGTGCTTTATTATGGTGGCTAGCATTTCTATTTAGAAAAAGAACTACTGGGCATTTGTTGAATTGTTTGGAAATGTATGAGTGATAACCCTGGTGTAGCAAGCGCCAAACTTATTTTTAAATACACTTAAGCATGATTTATTGCAATATAATAAACATCTTTTGCAATATTATGACAACGATATTAACGAGCAGACAATACACTTAGAACCGTTTCAACATGAAATCCTTTATTTTTAACATCAACTCCGATATTTATTCCTCCTAATTTGACTGCATTTCTCGGTTACGGGTCGTGCTCATTAATCATACGGCTTTCTCCCTCACACTAAGGGTAAGAGTATAGCGTCGTCTCTTTCTGTCATGTTAAGATGCGGTGCGCGTACGCAGCGACGGTCCCGCGCGTGCCGAGACACTGTTGTTTTTTTAGATTACAAGAAAAAGCATAAAATGAAGTGATTGTTAGAGTGTCGTTCTATTAGGTTAGTTTCCGTTCCATCAGGGGGCGCCGCGCTGGTGCGGATCATCGGACGTTATTGTATCCGATCGACCAAAGACCGTATAGGTTTTTCGGTGGTTGATCAGTTCAATTCTTTTTGGAGCGGCGTCGGTAGCCTAAAGCTAATGGCATCGGACTTTGATATCCATTTAAAATTATCGCTACAATATTCGTCTTAGCTGGAGGAATTGAGGAAAACGAAATATGCCCATAATCTTATTTCAAACTGCCTTCATTGGCATTAGGTTTGAAGTAATGCATAAAACAGATTTTATTTAACGTTGCCTTTATTGAAAAATATTAAAACAATGGCAACAAAAAATCTTTAACTTTGAATCTAAGAACCACTTTTTGATCACATAAATAAATAACCGTTAAATCTGCTACGGCATCTATGCGTTCAAATCGAGGGTTAAACTGTCAGTGTTCACTATAGACTTTATTTTTTAAGATTGTTTAGGTAATTTCTTTCTTTATCTTTGCCACGGACGATTTCCGTACAAATATATGCGGGTTGCAGAAAAGTTCATCCCAAATGGAGATCGAATCAATAACGCTCAGAGTATTGGCAATAGTGAGCTAACAGCTAAAACAATAAGTCATTCATATTACTGAAATACTTCAAAAGTGTAGGGGCTTTACAGATTTAAGGTATTTAATGTTCAGTGTGTCAGTTCTTATCTCGATTTGCTGTTATTTTCTTGCTTATTCTTTAAAAAAGACAAACCAGCTTTGGTTTGGCGCTGTACTGAGGTACATTTGGAACGATTATGTGTGGACACAAATAATGGTCTCATGTAAGATTGGAACCCATAAAACTCATTCCAAAATCATCATCCGTAAAAGGTATTTTGTTAGCCTTTTGTGTATCGGGCACAGTGCCAAAATCTGTGTAATTATTAACATTTATTGACCGAAAAACTTAATGGCACCATGTTCCTCAGGAATTAAACCTGAGACTTCATGCTCTATAGTCACATTCAAAGCCGCTGCGATCTCAAGGCAGTGCATAAATCTATAGGAATAAAGATATGGATATAAGAAAATATTTTGGTAGATCTAATTTTCGGTTCCATATTTGAAACAGAGCTGCAGGTATAATCTGTGTCGAACACAAAAACCAAAAGATATTTATTTTTTGTTTGATGCATGCATAGCACACCGTAGCATTCGGTGTATTGGCATTGGTGAGGGAGCCACATAAACCCCTGCATCATCTGTGCCTATTAGTTAATCTGTCAACTCTTAGAACACCAGACATATTTATAAATCTATTGTCTGGCCGCTGGTGTACCGCTGCGAATCAATAGCTAAATTATATTTGAAATGAACTCTTGAGTAACAACAATCAATAAAGGCTTTATATAAATCAAAAAGATGTGGTCGCACGATTCTTTAAATCGTTGTTGTAGCACGGCACGATATGTCCACGTAGTGTTGAAGGTTAAGTAAGGGCGGTGCCACACTGCACGTGCTCATTACCGCGCGTTTATTCGCGACGCGTGTGCCGCGCGGTCACGTCGCCAGCACGCGCCGACGTGCGGCTCCAATGTCGGACGACACGATATTTTTGTAGTTATACGGATAGGTAAATGTGTTAGATATATAAATTATTGTGTGCCGCTTTTATTTATTTGCTTAGGCTCGGTTCCTATATCAAGAAACAAGTCGTTTTACCTACGGACAGCAAATTTTCGACACATATAATATGAAAAATACATATGTCAAAATTTAACTGACCGTAGCAAAAACGATTCGTTTTTCGGTGCAGGCTTTAAAGGTATTTCATTGATATATTTTCTTTTCTATGCCAGTGCTTATTTAATATTGTATTTCGGAATATATAATCTTAAACAGATCAATTACCATTTTTATGGTACAGAGTATTTAGCTTATATTTGTTATGTTTGCCATCTAGTTAATCTGTCGATTCCTGGAATGCCAAACATAATTCAAAAAACAATAGCGCCCGCTTGCAGGACTCCTGCAGCTCAAAAAGTAAACTTCTCAATTTGCTAAACTACTCTATGCGTCGGGTATAGCTTCAGCAGCCTGTCTGTCTATTTGACCTTTATAGGGTGCCGCCTGATGATACACAGTAGGTAGCCAGTAGATATGTTTTTAAAAATTAAAGTCCTCGCCAATATAATTGTTTTAACGGTAAAGAACTGTATTTTATTATTAAACATAGTACATTTCATTTTTAATCACGATTTTAACATAGATATTTTGCTCTATTTACGTAAGATACAGTGGAAACTAGCATCTAACATTGCGGCAGAGGTTTGCGTTAACGCAGTTACGTTATTAGTTATTATTACGAACGCGACGCGACGTGGCCGGACTGTGGCCGCCCGCGCCGGCGCGGTTCGCCGAATCGCGCGGCTTGCCGCAGGATGTCGCGTCACGTGGACAGAGTACTTATTGACAAATAAGTAGCCTTACATATGTTTCAAAAATGTTGTTACCTTATCTAGTTTACTAACATATTAATCCTACATAGATTTAACCGTAAGCGATAGTGCTATGACTGAGCAATAGTACACCTTCGATAGAGTGTGTATATGTTTTGAGCCAACTGGAATTAGATTCCAGATTTCTTACAGTAGCATCAAACAAAGGAGTAATTTTTGCTATCTAACTTATTACTACAGAGGATTGCAGAATGTTTTACTAATCAGAGAGGTGCTCATAAAAGAAGAAGAACTTATTGACATAAATATTATTGTCCTTATTTTACAAATCGTTTGCTAAGACATTTTTTGTTGTGTGAAGACAATAAAAAGTGTGTCTCTAACATACTGTTATTTCCTGACCCACAAAATTAAAGTGTATTTGTGGTTTTGATACGCAAATGTACGTATTATACGTCTAACCATAGCATCTGGCGGCAAGGTATCAGACGAGTAACTCTCAATAAAAGATCATTCCCTATAGTTACTTGTATCATAACTAAATAATGGTATTTATGGAAACCTCTAATTATGGCCGTCGATTTGAAAATGAGTTTAATAGTGAGATTTTACAGAATTGCATATATGCAAACTCATTCATGTGAACATACAATATCACCGATATTTTTAAATAATGCCGTCCATTATTTCAAATAAATGCCAAATGCTCTACAATTCAGAAAAAGTCCGCTGTCTACTGGCTTTGCAGGAAAGGTGATAAAATCACCTCCATAAACATCACAGGTTCATATTTTTAGGACCTAGAAATTGCTAATTACACGCATTAATAGATATTACTATCCAATGTATCGTATCACCTATGAAATCAGATATAATTTATTACAAACAGATTCACAAAAATGGCACTTCACGTTTTGTTACTCAACATTGGTGTAAAAAAAACACCCAAAATAGTTAAACGCGTCGATGTCTTTTATTTGGAGATTCAAATTCTCGTCTGCATATCGTAGACGGTGCCGAGCTACGACTAAAAGGAATATTGTTTCTTTGTCAAAATGTTTGTAAACGGGGCTTTTGATCAAGTCTAAAGTATATTAGACATAACTTAGCTTCACGCCTGCTTAGTCCCGTAGGACTAGGTACAAATGTAGGAAAATGGGTACTGGTAGAGATATAGAATTTTTAAGTATTTATCAGGCTTTGTAGAAGTTGTAATTGTAAACAAGTAGAATTTATTTTTAATAAATATACCTAAGGGAGGTTAGATGAATCGGAATCGTATCGGAATGGATTTGCAAAGAGTTCTAGTCTTTGTATTGCTATTGCATGTTGACGTAAATCATCTCTTTTAATCCCAATATGACTGCACGGATGGTTCAGAGGCCGCTTAAACCACAACGCTATTCGTTCAGTCGAGTTCTTTAAAGGAGCTACTAAGACATTTACTTCACCTCCGTAGTCCCTATACAAGATCAACAGGCACAGTTGAAAATAAAATCTACTACCACAAGGAAATTACTAAAGGAACTACTGATAACTAGCTCTTGACCACGGCCTCACAGGAGAAATTCACGGTGACGCATACTTGATTAAAAAATCTTGCCTATCTATGTGCTACGTTTACCTCGCAAACATCCAAACAGCGTTACAAACTTAATCAATTCTCAAATCAATATTTGTTGGATAAACGTAAAATCTGTGCAGACATAGAAAAGGTGAGCATCGAAATTAAAATATCTTTAAAAATCGTTTTATTGTCGAGACTCTACATTATGATTAATGTGCATCCACAGACAGTGTGTGTCGTCTCTACCGGCGACGTCGTCTGCCTGTCGGCGACACAAAGCCGGCAGCGACGTCGCGTCGCGTCGCCCGCCCGACAAAGGCTTTATATGCAACACGCACCAAGCAACTGTCAACAATTACCTGCCAAGCGTTTTCACTGTTGCGCACTTCCATGTTGATTGTAATATGTATTGGTAGAGTTCGTGTGCAAGCGATAATTCATATATAGAGACGATTGGTTAATTTATTGTAATAATTTGCTTATTACATTAAATTACAATAAATTAATTCGCTTAAGGTTTTATTATTTGAGTAGATTGGCGATGACGATGGTTTGATGTTTGTAAAGATTCTTACTGCATGAAATTTCTACTCAAGTAGGCTATTTGCTATAAGGTAGTTTGGTTTAGAACTCTTAGACTAATGGATAACTCTTAGTTGTGTAGTGATGTGGAGGCTTTAGTATAGGCTCTTTCTACCGGATTCTACTTTCTTAACACTAAATAGAGTCAGATTCTAATAGAGACCAACTCTACTGTCGATATCTACTAAAACTTTTGATAATAGCAGACCTCTACAGATTAAGTCGGTACAATTAAATAATATTGTTACTTTTTGTCCCATAGCAGTTTACACCAGACTCTTACAGAAGTATGCCGGGCTCTACAATTGTAGAGTTCACTATGGTAAGTCTTTAGCAGCTTACAAAGAGATTGCTATATTGCGTTTTGGCCAGATTCTACATAAAGTTCAGCAGAGGCAGTCTCTACCAGCGCTCGTGTTGTCGGCGTCGGCGACACAAAGCCGGCGGCGCGTCGCTCGGCGCGCGTCGCACGCGCACATTAGCATGCGCGCCGCCGCCGCTAACGGTAGCGACTTTACGTTAAACCGATAGAGTTAGGCGCTAATAGACGCTTTACTGTGTCACACGTGGTCATTCTATACGTGATATTACTTCACGTTTACTAAAGATAGAGTACACATAAAATCGGTTTCTAGTATATAAAGAAGCCTAATAATAATCCCTATATATCGCAGAGGGTTTCACAAATAAGTTCGATTTTCGATTCTGCTTTGTCGCTAAAAGGAAAATGAACAGGTTGAATTTATCGAAATCCTATGGTTATCGATTTTGTATAACATGTAGACGTGTATCGAGTGTCGCGTTTTGCATACTGCATGGAACACATCTGACTTATTTTTGTTTATCTAAATTTGTTTGTTTAAATTTTTCAAGTACCAACGGACATTGATATGGGCCGAACCACGAAACACGTGTCGAAGAATATTACTTATTTTCGTAGCGGAATACTGCTAGATAAGGCCCCTATCCCGTCACATAGGAGTTTCGTATCGTCAACCTTTTTCTATTGCTTTCAATGGAGTGAAATAGGAAAAGTTCACTACAGGTTGCAGGTTTGCCTCCAATGAGTTAGCAGACTTGCAACCCGACCGATTGCAGCGGATGGTACAATAGTTCAAGTAGTGGTTTCTGTAATACCAGTGCGCCGAATAATGTGGATTCGATCTCGAAACGGTTCATAGTTTTGTGTGATCAACAAATACAGTTACGTTGTTCCAAGCCTGATAGTTCTTTGTGTCCGTTGATTTAACGTTATTACAGTTTCCTGTGATACAAGCATTACACCTAGTACCGCAGTTTTCCCTTAAAAAACCTTCCTTCTGTTCCCAATTATTATTTTACAATAAATTTCCAACAAGCGACACAACACGCACTTCAAGATCGTCAATGCAGTACCATCGACCATTTTCAAAACACTATGATAAGCAATAACCCCATCAATAATCCATAGATCGGCGCACACATACACACACACGAGGCGGGGTAATACATAATTCATGTGGAACACAGGTGCTGTCACGACCCCGCACGATGCTGAATTTTCTACTGCCTCTTACCAACCGGGAAATTGTTTACATGTGTTTTAAACAAAGTATTATTTATTGTACCATTTGTGAACTGTTTGTGTCCGGTTTCTACTGCTATAAGTGCTGAGTGCAGACGATCGTAAAGTTCAGATTTGATCCTCGACTCGATAACCAAATGAATGTTTAGTTTTCTAGCAAAATTTTCTAGCAAAATTTTCTAGCAGAAAAATCATTTGGTTTTCCTGCTAGAAAATTCGTAGTAGCATCACGGAGTTTGAAAAATGTGCCCAGTTAACAACTTGAGGCTCGCCTTCCACTATGTTAGATCGGTAAATATCGTTGGTGAGATGGAGGTTACACTTCAACCTACCTCTCCGGGGGTTTAGGTGTGAGCCTATGTATATGTATATGTTTATTTATTGCAAAACCTTTGAACTATTTTGACTGGGCGTCCTGAAGCGTAAGGTATTTGGTATAGGTTAGGTTAGGTTTTCTTTTAGGCAATTCTATACAGCAGTATGGCGTATATGATATGCTAGGAGATAGCTAAAGCTCGTCTCCGATTACGTGGATTTATTGCATTTGCATTGCATTGCCGGTGAAAGTGTCTGGAAGTCTCATTTCTATACAAATATATCCTGAAGAATAGGCACATGAGTATTAATCATGGCGACAAATTTTTGCCAAGTGATGGAAACTTTCCGAATAGTGGTTGTAATAAACTTAAATCTATCTTTTCTGGCATATACTAAGGTGCAGGAATTTAGTAAAACATATAGGAAGTTCTGATCTTTAAAATTCATTACTTCGTTATGAATGATAATTATCAGATGACTAATTGATTAAGTGTGATGACGTCATGATACCATAACAAGGTAATATTCCACTTTGCGTGTTACTTGACATAATATGTGATGTCGTAAATAGTCAGTACTACAATTAATCGTTAATTTATAGGTCATTTACAATAGATTTAATGGTATGTCATTTATAAACACGGTGAAGATAAAAATGACAATGTCGTAATATTCATGCTACGAAATATCACGATCATCCGACTTTGTGCTACTATCGAGAGATTATCAATAGAAAAGCTTAATCTGACTATGAAAATTTACGATAGATATATGGACATATACTGGCCTTTACGCTAACACTGACCAATGAGACAATTAAAATCTTATAAATAAGTATGACATTTCTAATCAAATTCTAATGATCAAGAGTTCATTGCTTCGTCCATCCCTTATTTCTCACACTCCCAGATGTTCCCATACATCATATTTCAAGCAAAAGTCAACGACCCGAAAAATTCCACAATTCCAAACAAAATTACAGGGGCCACAATCGTTCGTCGCCCAAATGACACGCCCGTGACGGCCAAATGACATAATTGTCAAAATAGTCACTGCACTGACAGCCGCACGTGACATCGACAACAGAACGAGATACAGATATTGAAACTATACAAGATAAACCGGGATAGCGAATGGCGCGTCGGTGTCAATTATAGGCGGGGAAAGAGAATTAGAGAGGAGAACGCGCCGGTTTCAAATTTGGAACCGTTTTGTTTTAAATCGATAAATCGTTCGATTTCGTGTTCGATTGCGTGTGGTCGACATTTCTAAGAATAATTGAATACCAATATTAAGTTACGATTCTATACTATTAAAATGATTACATCGGAATGAATGAATTCTGATTCATTCATGGTTCAAATGCGAAAATATTTCACGACGATATTTTATAATAAAGACCATTCCATTAAGGGACATTATTATTAAATACGGCCACGATTTTATGAGCACATTTATTAGTATGGTATAACAAAAATCGGTCATATATTTGCACGCCACGGTCCTGCCCTTTCGACGCCTGTCGTGCATAAAGTCCGTGATCATTTCTCCTAATTATACGTGTGGCGAAGAGGGCAGGGACTTTTGGTGCGATGTGGGTGTTCGAAATATGAAATTACGAGTTGGCGCGAACGTGTGACAATGTTTTTAAAAATAATAAATGGAGACATTGATTGCTGTTATTATGCCTAATGTATGAACTATAAACTTTTATGATCAAAAAGATTTTATTAAATAAATTTTATACGATAAACAGGGAATATTTATGAGTTTTAAAATAAGTGTAACGTGAGCAGATGTCACGCATTCACCGGCGTGTCATGAAAGGGCGATAATTTTATTTATAGCTTTATAATGAGCATGTTTACACACTGTTAAGAAGGTAGAAATATAACTGAGTTATTTATTTGGTTAAAATATGAATCACTACAAGTTATCTGTGTAATATATTATATTACTTTATAATGCTTCCAGACAATCGTAAAAGAATAAATAAAACAACAAACTTTACAATACTTTTGACGGATACTCGTTGTAAATTAGTCCGAAGTAAAAAACGGAAGCATTATATCATTCACGGTTCAATTCGTGCGGGCTAGACAGAGCTCCTACTCAGTATACGATATGTATCTAAAATAAAATGTCTAACCCGTTCTAACTAGGCAAATAGTTGTATTTAGAGAAATATTGCGTTACGTAATTTATACGTTAAAATCTGTCTTCGCAAAGTTTTAGTACATGGACAACCTTTAGCCGAAATCATTACAGTTTCCCAAGGATTTAATGTTACTTTTAAAGGTTACGAAAGGATTTAGTTTTAGTTTTCGTACTTGTGTTTCTAACCAATTCTAAAATAACAAAGACTGGACAGCGAATCGACATCCATCATGGAAATATTACTTGAGAGTTCCTTGTGAGTGACGTCAGTGTTTTTATACTTTCGAGCTGTTCGAGACATCGTAGTGAAGTCTCAGGCATACAAGATTCTCCATTATGCATTCTTTAACCGTTATTCCGTATAATATTTAATTGGCGTAACTCGATCAAAAGATAGGGTAAAATATACGGTAACTATTTACCCATGAACTCTGCTGTAAAAACGACTAGATAATGAAGCCTATTAAATCACCGCTGACCCACGATTAATTGATTCAGCGAACTATCGTTATTAGAATCAATTATTTTATGATCGATAAAAACTAACACACGGAAGCTACACGGCAGGCCAATTAACGACAAAAAAATCGATACTATTATGACGGATCGGTTAATCGATTCATGCTTTCGAGTTAAGTAGGAGAAGTATGGGAAAAATTATTTACAGGTCAACTTTCTTTTGTTACAATGAGAGTTATGTTGATTGAGGAGTTTTATGTTATTGCGTGTTAGTTTTGATGTACCTACACGTATTACTTTCAGAGTAATTAACGTTTGGAACCACCTATACAGGTCAACAATGCCGGTAGTAGGATTAATATCCTACCATCGTGGAGGACGTATGGCATTTTATAACGCTTTAACCGATAGCTAAAATCTAATTGGAATCCTAGGGAAAAGTAGTCTAAGATAGCATAAACTTAACGAGTGTTAGGTGTGTAAACTTTAAAACTTTTAGTTATCGGGTGAAACGAAGGAACAGTATTACTATTACTATATACTATACTAGTTATTACTTTTACCTTGGTTTCCTGTAACAGAGATAACTCCTATTGGGAGTCAACCTATTTTTAACCTCACCAAATAATTTACCACAGCGAGTTCTGAAATTCATTTGAAACGAATATTAAATAAAAATCAACAGTCAAGCGTTCCTCTCGATTGCTCTTTGCTTAAAAAAAATTTATTAGCTTTGCTAATTGGCGATGTTGCCAAAACTGCTGTTGTGGACTAAAGCTTTTGGCCCGATTTTCTTCTTGCACGTTATTACTTGAGTTAGTGTTCACTTGATATACGTAATAAAATTGATTGCCAACAGTGATTGTACGACTTGTTTTACATTTTACAATAGAAACTGACATTAATGTTCCATTCAATTTACAATTGCAATCGACATTGAGCCGTCAGTGCAATTTCTAGAAACACTTGCCACCACTCTTATTCAATATTGACGCTTTATTTGTGGTAAAGTAGCCCTAAAGTAGAGTTGTCTAAATGAAGTGGAGTATCGACGTTTTAGTCGAGCTTATACCACGCCATAATGTGGATAATGTAAGGGTTTAAGTATCCACTTCACTTTTCAACATATTCAATACATCAACGAACGATCTTGCAAATTTGAATCCCATCCCTATTTAGTATTATAAATGCGAAAGTATGTCTGCTAATATCCCTTTTTTCTCAGCAATGAAACAACAGATTAAGATGATTTTTTGCAAAGAATTTGAGGACTGGGAAGTGACATAGATGTCTCTTTTATAACGAATAAATGCGTATGTCTCTCACACAAATCTTTGAAACCAAAGGATTAAAGTAGTGGTTTGAATCTGGTAATAAATAAAATATATGATTTTCTTTCACACTTAAGATTATAGCTCTAGTAAACTATATTTATTGAAATGATGGATACATACATACGTAGAACACTCAGACATTTATCTTACAGACAATTTTCTATCGCTCACACAATTTTGTTCTATTCGTGAATTAAAGATTGATTAAAGTGTTGACAGGGCACATTATTTACTACTAAGCTTGCCGAGCTGTCAATTAATGCATATCGTGCCCAGTCGATGTATCGAATAAATTTTTGTATTAGTCCTCCTTCGATTAACATCGATATATGCAGCAGAGAACACCGTCTGTTATCGATACATCGATTTATATCTAATATAGTCCAATCGAGCACTCAAAACCGCCCACTGTGACGTATTGTATAAAAAATACCGAATCAATTTCCTGTGCCAACAATTAAGTATAACAAAATTTAAAAAAGAACAAAAAAACTTTGTATAAAAAGGCGAAGTTCGCCGGCTACAGACCATTTCTTCGGGGTCATAGCACCCAACAGGAAGTCACCGTCGCGGGTCGCCGCGCGCGCTGCTCTTACGAAAAATAATACTCTTCTAGGTATAACACATAGCCAGTGACTCGTGTAACAGTACGGTTAACTTTTATACTTACTATTTTATTGTGAATGTAATGCGTCCGCGAATATTTAGCTGACGAATGAATAAATAACTAGTAAAATTTATAGAAATTACAGTCAATTATTTGTAAATCACCACAATTTTAACGACGGTGATTTATAAATAGTGTTTGTGTCTTGTAGGTGTTATATCGTATACTTAAAGTAACCCTTTACTCAGCTGGCTAACTGTTAATGCAATTTTATGTGATAATATATTATATTAAAAAAATTTCTTCCTGATAAAATATGATACCTGAATTTGTTAGATAAAGCTTTATTAAAGTGGCGGTAGCCCAATGGTTAAACTATTGCACTTGCGATTTAGAGGACGTGGGATCGTCCCCCATCCATTTGCACTACTAAAGTGAACTCACTCCCAACTAGCTGGCAGTTAGCTGGTAGTAGTTATTAAGTATTTTGTAGTTTCGAAGCTAGTTAGTAGTTAGTTTCAAAGGATTAACAAAAATATTTGTATCCTAAATTACTGGTAATATTATAATTACTTAGAGATATAATTAATTAAATAATTGCCACGCTGTTCCCGCGGCATAAATCTGGGATTATACTTGCATGCGAGCGAGGAGTTGCGCTTATGATAATTTGGTCGGGCTGAATGTTATTGGGTTTTTGTGTTATGAAATTCTCAGCCGTTGGACGGAGGCAAAGTACTTAACTTTTAAAACAATTAACTTTTGGAATCTAACTTTACAAGGATGCCTTGTAAAGTTAGATTCCAAAAGTTAAATGTCGAAGTGTGAATATAACACATCCATCTATTGTACATATATACATATGTCATGTTGCAAATAATGCTTAATCAGCTGTTCTGAAAACAACATGGATCTACTACTCTAAAACTATCATCAATTCGAAAATAGAATGACTATTTTGAGTCTTAGTACTATTTCATGTATCCAGATCAAAAGAGAAACCACCCATCTATTTATTAACCTTGAAACATGGCCACTTGAGGCTGAAGGAGCTCGCGTGCGTGTGAACAGTCACCCGGGACGCGGAAGTTCACGCATCGTCGGGTCACAAGCCTAGCTAACCTTCACTTACAACCTTCTTGGTGCGCAATTATGCCCTTTGACAATTATTGGGAGGACGCCATCTTGCCACGTGTAATTTCTTTTAATGATGCTTTAATTAGATATGACGGAAATTACTAGATGTCAACTGTTTCTCAGGGAAACTGTGTTTATGGTAATTATATTAAACTTTATAAGGGGATAGTAGATGCTGTTGAATGATGAAAAGCGTTACTTTACACCCAGTTTCTATGAAGTGCCAAACTCAAACTTATCTCTAGTGGTTTAATTGGCTACAGGTAATTACGTCAGGCGATTCCAGCAGCTAGACTTGCTAGCAGACTGCATGGATGACGTGGTGTAATTTGTCTCTTCGTCGTCGATATTGCGCTGGTTCGGGTTCGATCCCCACTCAGAACTAAAATGAGTGTAAGCCATATATAGCCATAGCAATATTTGATCCGAGACTGGGTATTGTTTCAATGTTTCTAAAGTCCTTCGCGACACAGAATCAATTCCTAGTACCTTGACTTAAAATGTTATAAAAATTATTCACCAAACGGTTTTAACGATGTTGTTGCTTTCTGTAGATGTGTCACCCACACACAATTCCTGAAGAATATGCTCATTCGTGCTGCCAACAAATGACTGGCTCTGGTGGGCTCTTCTACTCAAACTTGAAACTATACCTAGCTGGATACGTGAATATTACCGTATACCTGACTAATCATAGAGAGTAAATATATACATGATGTAATATTACGTTGATAGACTGAAATATAGGTATATTTATTGATAACATCATAGAGACTTGTTTGAGTTTAATACTAAATATGTATTTCAGGTTTCTTTCCTTGGATGTTGATCACACTATTGTATTGCTAAAAGAGCAGCAATGTTTTTAAATCTGCTGAAATAAGGAATCTAACGACGTTTATCCATCAAGTTTTGAGGCTACTTGCTTATACCGATACACACTGATACGCTCGGAAAAGTCTTAACAGAAAAGAAGTCATTAGAAAATAAAGATGGTGGCATATTTAAATATCATGAGAAGTACTAACGATTGCAACTATTGCCTAATCCCTGTCATAGCTGAACTTTATAGTTAGCAACGAAAATGAATTTAATATGCAGCAATATTGTGCAATTGACACAATAACGCACCGGTTGCTGTTGCCAATATCATTGGCATGACAGTTGAAACAACTGGATAGATGGTAATAGCATTTGGTTCAAATAATCAGTGCTATTTCAGTAAATTATACTAATTCCTACTAATGTCGTAATGCGAAAGTAACTTTGTCTGTCTGTAACGATTTGAAGGATAGTATGCTAAACTAACATTGATTAAATTTTAAATGAAGACAACTAGGCTTAGCATCATAAGATAACTTTAAAATAAGGTGTGAACGATTTCGCGACAGCTGCTAGTATTATAATTATATTAATAGGATGATTTGATATTATATTTATTTATTTTAATTATCCAACATAAATATCACTGCCCAACGAACAAAATAATATATCAGTATCTATTTTACGTTTCTGCGTTGAAATCCGCAAGACCGTTGATATAGAGACACTATTCAAACGCACAGAGTTTGAATTTAGAAATGAATGACTTATGTGATTTATGGCCACCATAAACAAAAAGAAAATAAATATAATGACAGTATCGCACCAACATCGAGCAAAAAAAAGATAGTTGAACGAGCAATTAATACGTTATCTAATTAACATAATATGCTCACAATTCAACTATTTAACGCCACTACACTAGTTTTATTTGTTCAGGGCTCCTTGACCAACCCCCACAATCAAATATAAAGCTTACATAAATAAATGTAAGGTTCAAATTAATTAAAATTATTCCGGAGATATATGGATTCATTGACGGTCATTCATAATTTTAGTATCAAGGGAAAATAGAATTTCTATCTATCATTTTAAAGTAGATTTTCGAGGGTTGTGTCCATTGATGGGTGGATATGCCTAATGAATAGATGTAATTGTTAATAAAACTCGTGTATAATGTGCATCGCGATGATATCGTGTTGATTGCTTGTTGTTTTGTAAATAGCGATGTTTAGATGTTAGAATATCATAATATTTTTGTTTGATGTGTGAACTTTGAGTTAATGTTTGTGTTTAACTAATAGGTGTACGTGTGTTTATTAATAGTTTTCATCGGGAGATGTAGATGAGCTATCTTATCTTTTAATTCTTTATTTAAAAATATATCACCTTGTTTTTTAGATAAAGAATTACATAGCTACTTTTTGAGGTTATTTGCACGTTAATCATAGACCGTATTTTACAAAATGATACAACATTTTGTACCACGTTGCCAGTGACAGTGGTTACTATTTTTTTTTTTTTTTTTACGTGGGGGAATGTTATGACGCACATCCCACTTTAACCCCTGTGCCACTACACAATTTATAATCTCGGCCCCGAGGTCAAAGTCCACTGACCGCGCAATTAAAACGCAAAAACATTACATACATATAAATAAACTCAATCACAGTACGGTTAAGCGTCATGGGAACATGCGCCTCATGCATATTGCACTAGTTCACCATAAAAATTATGTTTTATTGCCATAATTATACAACTACCTATAGCAGAGGGTAGCCGGGCGTGTAAATCTCAAGTCTGGCGGCTTGATAAAAAAAGATGTTGGATACTGCTATGAGAATGTTATACGGGTCGCGACACGTTGAATCATGAAAAGCGTTCTATTACTGCCAGTTTCTAAGCCTTGTCAAAATCTAACTCATGTCAAAGTGATTTGATTAGCTGCTCCTGACTCAGTGAGACGATACCAGCAGCTAGACTTTTAAGTAGGGACATACTCCTGATGCATACCTCCTAGCCACAAAGGGAGGTGACAGGGTAACGTTGGTCTCTCCCGAGACTTCAGGCCTACTGACAAAAACCACCTTGGTGTGCCAGCTCGTTGCTCTGTATATTGCGTGGGTCGCTGGAACTGAAACTTTATTAGCGACCCACCCAGCAAAGCTCAATGAAGAGACTCGAAGAAGACGTCATGGCATAACAGAGGGCGTCGCTCCGACTCAACGAGTAGCTAGACTACCTAGCAGAAGGCATGAATGGCGTACTGGTTTAATTTATCCTATTACTGTTGAATGCTGTGGATGTTCGATCCCTGCACGGAACAAACATTTTTGTAATCCACTAATTGTTGTTTCGAGTAATGTTCTTTATGTCCGTTGTTTGAACGTAGAAAAGTCTTTCGCAACACACAAATAAATACTAGCGCGGGAGATGAACTATTAAGAACATTTTTACTTTCATCCCAGAAGACCTGGTTCACTTGTGCTATCAACAAATTACTGGCTCTTGTAGGCTTTTACGGCTGGCGAAATGTGAATGTTAACCGAATACCTGACTACTCATAGAAAGGAAATATAAACATGATGTAATATTACGTTAATATACTAAATTAAATATTGAGTGGAACTCATCACATTTCATGTTTGCAAACTGCTGATTATTTTGATTGATAAAGTCATATATTACCGACTTGTTGACATTGATTTATATTAATAATATCAGCCCTGTATTAAACTGTTCCAGTGCCGGGCACGGTCCTCTTCTCACAACGCTGGCGCAATGCGGGTTGGCAGACTTCACATATCTTCGAGAACATTATGGAGAACTTTCGGACATGCAGGTTTCCTTCACCGTTAAAGCGAGCGATGATTAACAATTTAAATTTAATACGCGCTTAACTTCGATAAGTCAGAGATGCGCACCTTGGGATCGAACTCGAGACCTCTACGTGGCAGTCCAACGGTCTCCCACTAGGCTATTGTTTTATTATGTTAATAGACTAAAATAAATATTGAGTGGATTTCATCGCATTTCATGTTTGTAAACTGCTCATTATTTTATTTCATAATTAATTGATGCATGTCATAGTGATTTGTTGGGATTGATTTACTAAATATATATGTATGTAAAGTATGTCCTTAATGGTTGGGCAGAGATTATAACTACATTTTACCAGCTATGTGTTTGGGTCTGACGTAAAATGATGACTGCACGAATGGCTCAGTGGTTGAAGTGGCCGCCACACCACTGCCACTGTGCCGAGTGTTCTGGGTTCGAATCCCACGCGGGACAAAAATTTGTGTGATCCATTAATGGTTGTTCCGAGTCTGAGTGTTCTGTGTGTCCGTTGTTGGCATATCTGTAAAGTCCACCGCGATACAGGCATTATTCCTAGTGAGGGAGTTAACATTTATACCATAATAAACAAATATAGAGCAAGCCTATTGCTATTTTTGAGGCCTTTGTCGAGTCTATTGACAATACCCTAATAGCAAAATCCAATAACATTTTACTCGACCTGAGCATCGAATCTGGAAACTTGAGCCAGTTGAGATTTTTTCAAGTTCGTTTGCGATTGAGAGGTCTTGATATCGAATCCCATCTATTGCACTACCGACGTGAACCAATTCCTAACACAAGCATCTTAGCTTAGCTGGAGGTGTTATTAAGAATACTCGTAATATGTACCCCAACCCCCTAGAAGTATAAATAAAAATATATTTAGTAAGACAAGTTGTTAGTCTCTGGTAAGATAACAGTTAACTCTTTTCTTAAAGTAAAGAAGATATGATGATGATGATGATGAGATTTAAAAAAAGAATTCCTTATAATTATGATCTATGCCCACCATAAATAAAAAGAAAAGAAATATAATGACAGTATCGCACCAACATCAAGCAAAAAAGAAAGATAGTTGAACGAGCAATTAATATGTTGTCTAATTAACATAATATGCTCACCCATCAACTATTTAACGCCACTACACTAATATTATTTGTTCAGAGCTCCTTGACCATCCCCCCACATTCCAATATAAAACTTACACTAATAAAGATAAGGTTCAAATTAATTAAAATATTCCGGAGATATATGGATCCATTGATGGTCATTTATAATTTTAGTATCAAGGGAAAATAGAATTTCTATCTATCATTTTAGAGTAGATTTTAGACGGTTGTGTCCATTGATGGGTGGATATGTCTAATGAATAGATATAATTGTTAATAAAAACTCGTGTATAATGTGCATCGCGATGATATCGTGTTGTTTGCTTGTTGTTTTGTAAATAGCGATGTTTAGATGTTAGAATATCATAATATTTTTGTTTGATGTGTGAACTTTGAGTTAATGTTTGTGTTAATAGGCGTACGTGTGTTTATTAATAGTTTCCATCGAGAGATGTATGTTATGTTTCTTTAATATATTTAAATAATACTGGCCTTGCAAGTCTAGTTCAAAAAGTGGACTACTACGTATCTAAAAATTAGGTAACTACATTTTCAAAATGCGTGGTGTTGGCCTAGTGGACGTTGAACTGCGACGCAGAAGTTTCAAATTTAATCCCAAGGCACCTCTATCTTTACAAAGTTATGTGCTTATTAAATTATTGATTACTTTTTTATCTAATACTAGATGTGCCTGCGGTTTCACTCGCTATTTAACACTTAAATAATTTTTCAATTCGAGCCAGTAGTAACAAACAAACTCTTCAGCTTTATAATATAAGTATAGACGAACAAAAATGTTTACCATCAAAGCAAGGGATAGTTAAGTTTAAAACCAGCATGCCTGACAGTTTTCTTTTATGTTCTTGAGTGTAGACTATAACCCTTCTCACAGTGGGAATAGCTAGGATAGTATATGTACACGGCTGATGCTATTATAAGGTTGTGTTTTGGAACTAAAAGTATTGGGGTTTTCGAGTCTGATCGATGGGATATCATTACAATGTCAGACTTCAACAGGATAAAACGACACCCGTATGACTTCTCTAGCCCTTTATATCTCGTGGTCACGGGATTCCTTCCAGATTGGCATGCATTCCTAGCAGGCAACCCCCCTCCACATTTAGTGGCTTCACTAGCCATTACTTTTCCCTCTTATTTTGCAACATGCAAGTGATACACCTGGTGGAATAAAGCAACCGCTAACCTTTAGGTCCACCATATGCTAGTTTATCACCATAATCGTGTAAAAAATGGCCACATAATCTGATATCTTGTCTAACGGATACTTAACCACAGTTAATCTAAAGTAGAAGCCTTTTTTCCACAAACATGATCCCAAAGCATCTGATTGACCAACTTCTTTAGAAGACTGTTATATTACAATTAATTTGATGAAACTTCGTCACAGCAATTAAGGCGGTCGTGAAAGTAACAGACAATGGGGTATACTCCCACGACTCATCTGTTCTGTGTCACCTACATTACATGTGGATCACGGCTGCGAGGTTTGGGTTGTAAAATTGTATAAAATATTACTAGTTTTATGACGGAAAAGTTTTTAAAGAAACGGCTGGAAAATATATTTTGTAAAACTGTTATATTACTGTGTTTTGTTTATGGAAATACGTCTATTCAATAGTTTATACTACCACGTGCATTGCAGTGTCTCGCTTCTAGAAAATATATCTTCTAGAAAATATGCTTTGACAAGTATGCGCCTCTGCACGATACACCCTTAGCAGAAATAGTTAATGATTGAACTATGGAGTATCTAAGTAAATGTCCTCCTCATTGGGTGTTAAAGTAAACATCACACACATAGATGTTTAAGAGTTGTATCCCTTCTATACATCAGTCTGACAAAAAGTTTACTCTTAGTTCTACGTAATAGCCAACGAGCTCTTTACTACATACCTATGTATGTATACTCTATGCTAAAACTGCACACCGGAAAACCCAATATCACTTCTTCTTTTAAAAATCACTTAGTTCAATTGTATACATATTTTGGTATTTATACTCGCAGCTACAATACGCGCGATGCTTTGCAGGCTTTAAGTTATCTAACTCTATCCTAACAAAGATAGTTTAATGTCTTCGATACCAAATTTCATCAAATATGTAATCTGTTTAAATATGTTTTGTTTTATGGTTAAAATTATGAATAAATTTTGATAAAATTTGACAGTCAAAGTCAAATATAATTTATTCACTGGTCACAAAGTAACACTTATGAACGTCAAAGGGGTTGGTGAGTATGAGATATAGAGCTTGTAGCGATTAACCCTGGGAAGAATTTATGGATGTTCATAATTATGTATATGTGTTAGGTATGAATGTAAGTACTTATGCATTTATAATATGCAATTAATGGATATAAAATATATGATTTTCACTTCTAAGAAACAGCCAGTTATACCGAGAACATACATTAACAGTTCCCGTGATAGTAGTATCAGCCCACTTCCTAGCCCTAAGAATCACAGTACAACGTAATTACCTGAATTATCATATTCTCACGCTGGCCTCGCACTAGTACAAGCAGAGTGTACGGTTAATGGCCACCGCGTTTAGTTCGTAACGGTTCATACAATCTGCATGTTGATGACGCGATGATTTGATTTCATATCAGCGGAACATCGTAAGAAAACTGATGGACGACTGAGACGATGGAGAATGGAAGAATGTTTATCTAGTTTAACGTTGACTAACAACTGATATTGATTGACTTCTTACTGGAAATGATGCGTAATTCTATGACTACATATTTTTGGTTGCAAATTAGTAGTATTCTTGTAAACCTCTTAGCTAAGCTAGTGTTTGTAGAAGAATTGGAGTGGTATTCGAACTAAAGACTCGTCTGTCACTAGTCCAATGCCTTATCCATCCGGCTATCGGGCTAATGATGAGTTAACATGTGCATTTTCGCATAGGGCGTCGGTAAATTCTGCGATAGAGAAATGATACTTACAGATTATGCCGTAGGATACGTCTTTGATAACAAATTGGGATACTAGTTACTTCTATAGTTACAAATCATACGTGCTCATTTGAATATCTGCTGTTGCAGTTTAGTTGAGTGTGGCGCGATGGGTTCCGTTGCGGGTGGCTGCTTCAACAACTGGAGCAAAGGTGAAAGAACAACCGATGTGAGGAGAAACTGAGGCGATGTAGCGAGTGTAAATATAGTGGGCGGTACAGCTTGATGCTTTGTGAATGCGCTCAACGATGATATATTGTGTGTTACGCTCTGTATGTTTGGTCGTTGAAGGTTCAAAGAGTATTCTAAGAACATAAGGAACTAACTTAAAAAGGATACTGTTTTTTGAAGCACTGCCATTTTTTTTGTTAGTATAAACGTTGTTCGAAGCGAGAAGTGGTTGGATGCGGGTAGCCCAAGACAGGTATGTGTAGAAAACTTGGAGGGGAACTAAGATGATGATGATGAGAAGTTATTCAATTTATGTCAAACGCCTGTATATGCCGGTGGATAGGCGGCGGTATATTAATCCAATACTTTGCCAGTATACGAAGTATGGGGCGGAACTTTTGTTGTCTATTAGGTTAAAGGCTAGATTGAAATTCGTTTTCTTGAGTAAAATTTCATGCGAATTTCACACAATTTTAAATTTTACATCTGTTTGCAGAATTTTGTTGTTGGTTCGATAGCGTTTACATTGAAAATTATGAGGTTCCATATTCGATTACTAGGTAGTATGTCATTACATATTTATCCAGGGTACCTTTAGTTGCCACACGACCAGCATTAACCAATGGGAAGAGTATTGAAGTTGCATGGCTCCTAAGATACAGGTTATTTACCTAGTTTAGGAGTCCGATGTGACTGACCGGTATTTGCGACCATAGTAAAACTTAGACTCTTAATATTATTTATGTATAATATATTCTATGCCTATGTTTAAGTGTTAATTGTCAGTTTTGAAATAAATAAATTTATTATTATCATTATCATATCTAGGACATCATCCTTATCTCTGCCCTACCGCAGTTACGCAAATTCCTTGCTGTTTATGATAACTACAGATAATCTAGTATGTAATAAATTTTACTGTCACTAATATTTGAACGCTGTGACGTAAGCGTAGAGTTGTGCAGCGATAATAAAACCTTTTTGTTTGACATGCCGTGATGCGTTGTGTGACGTCAACACTCAGATTTTGCGTTATAGATTATATAAAATGATATATTTGCTTACGTATATCTGTTATTTATAGATCGCGTATATTTCCATGTTTGGATCCGCGTAGCAACTCGCTCGGATGTTAATTAATTAATCCTACTAGTTGGTATTGTTTTGAAAGATTCTGAAGAAGTTTCAACGTATGAAACTCGATCACTCGTAAACTAAAGATGAATTTGATTGAAACTTGTTCCACGGATAGATTGTGACACCGATTAATGCGGTGGATTTTCATAGCAGTATGCGTGGTCAGTACTTAGGTGCAGACGAAAGCTAGTGTTATGTAAAAATCGATGACGGAATAACAGTATAAATACGTAAATTCATATTTTTGCATATGAATTGTCACCTATATATTGACAGCTAGATTAAACTCGCGATTCGTGCGCATGGATTAGGTAGAGCTACAAAAGGTTAATATAATTTAATGATTTACATAATTATGCCAACCACAAACTGCCAACCTCCTGTTTCTTTACGGTCTTCGGCACTCATGCAAGTAATGACAATGATAAAAAAATTACATACCTATAATGAATATATATATCTTAATTAAGGGATTTAGAAAATTACGGATATGTGTGTGATTGATTAAAAATTAATACGGTTGGAAATTATAGACAACATAATTAAAAGCTTGTAACTATATAAGGGTGAATAATGTAATAATGTACAAAAGTTGGGTAACTTTTAGGGATATTTTGTGTGCAACATTTTTTTAATAATATTCCGACAAATTCGGGTACATAACACAGCTAATCCAATAAATATATTGCTCAGGCCAGTCACTTTTTCAAGTAGATTCTCAGATAATTAGATTTTTCTGACTGACAAGGGTGACGGACTGACAAGGGTGACATAGGACTGACAAAAATACAACTTATATGTATGAAATTTATTGGGTTGTAGAAGAAATCTCTTAGAATCTAATAATGGCACATATTTTAAGTCTTTAATCACTTAAGTAACAATTAAAAAACTATAAATATGTTTTGTATTTTCCATAATTTATATTCGTCTATTACATTTCCGGATATAGCTTGCTTGAAGATTTTTTTGTGTAGTGTCTCCTCATTTACTGTTTTCTTCTAATAAAATTTTAATAACTTTTGCAATAATCGTCTTCTTCACTAATTCCTTCTTTTTCATCATCATCATTCCTTCTTCATCTTCAATAATTTATTCAATTCTGGTTTTTAGAGGTTTTAACAGATTTTACAACTTTCTTTAACTGCTTTTTAACTCGATTATATTTTTGGCGCTGAGTATTCAATTTAGTTAGTAGATAGTAGTAGTTTAGTTTTGAAACTATTTCTTACACCAATTTTTTTTTTGTTTGCTCTTTGGTTTTCTTTCTTTACCAACTATTGGTTGTGCTTTATCATCAATAGTTGAAGGATTATTCTGGCATACAAAATTATCAGCAGTACATTTCAATTGTGTTTTTTTATGTTATTGTACTTGTATTATTATTATTATTATTTTCAAGTTAATTGTTGCTCCCGAGGTGCATTTTTCTTTGTCCTTTCTCTTTTTTTTAAGATTTGCAGTCTTTGCTTTTTTTTTATTCAGCTAATTTAATAGAGCGAACCTTTTCGTTTTTAATATATCTTCTCTACCCTAGACATATTTGTTTTTCCTAAAAAATATGGCAGCATAATGTTATAACTGAAAGAAGTAAAAAACAATGCTTACACACGCTAAATGTCAGTACTCTGGAAACATGTTAGTCCTCTGGCCCAATATTACACAAAGGACTGACGCCAACGGACGGACAAAAAAGACATGAATTAAGGTTATCATTAGAACCAACGTTTATTTTGATATTTTTAAATAGCAAAAAGCTAAATTTAAAAATATCTAAGCTAGCTATGTGTAAATTAAAATATAACAAAGGTTTACAAGGAAATAATGACTCACTATAGGACTGACATTTTGACTGGATGACATGATAAAAACAACGCTAGTACCGGCACAGTAATGGCGGCCGTAAAATGGCGCGGTATGCAGCTAACTTTACTACCAACGTTGAAATTTAACACGTATTTGAATTTAAGTCGACAATATTTAATGGAAAATTTAAATTCTAACATCACACAGCGGACTGACGAATAAAACTGAATAAAAACATTTGTATTAAAAAAACGGTAAGGATTTTATATTATAAAAGTTGTGATATACATTATTAACTACATCATAGATTGTAGTGAAACAGTAAGTTTACTTAAATTTAAGGTAATATTTAATACACTGCCACTTGATTGCGCGTTTTTTGGATTGTGACAGGCCAAAGTACTGACGTTTTGAGAATATATTGTGAAAATTTACAAACGTGTATTTAAAATGAACAGCTGAAATTGAGTGACCAAATAAAAAACATTTAATTGTTTTAAATAAAATTAAAAGTCTATACAAAATTAATTGTCTAATGACATTGAGTTACCCAATTTTTGAATAATCACCCATAAATAACAGATAGTACATTATCGTAAAAGATTTATATTAAAACGCATAGATACTTTAATTAAGATATTTGTTGGAAAACAAACCGATATAATTAAAATGATTAATAAAACGTAAAGCAATCTGGCGCACGGTGTCGGGTGACGCCCGCTTGCGCCCGCGCCGCTCGCCCCGTGCCGACCCGTTGCCCAACGTCCCCGATGTATAATAGTATTCATTGAAACGACCCTCGGCTCACATTCATATTTATGAACATCTTCTTTATTGGCCGAATGTTCGTACACGTTTAAATACTCTGTATAAACCTGCTATATAGAGTACTACATTTTGGCTGCGGCTTTGCTCGCATAAATGTAGGTCAGATTAATACTTTTTCTGTATGAAAGGTATTCTGTACTCCTGACAACGTGTGTACGAAATTTTATGATGATCGGTCGAGTAGTTAAGGTGTAAAGTATGAGTTAAGATTGTGATACAGAAACACTTGATATTATAAACTGTCGTGTAAGTTTGGCCTTATGTTTGCATGTGATTCAGAGATCCTGGATCCAATTCCTAAATCAACTTATTCTATTTTCTATTAAGAAACTCTGTGTTCAGACTGCAGGGATGGCGATACGGTTTAACTTGCTATGCGCCGAGTGTTGTGGGTTCAATCAACACGCGAAAAATAGTGCCCTTAAAAATTTGTTGTTCCGAGTCTTTATGTCCGTTATTTGAATGTTTCTAAAATGCCCTACGACTTTTAAGTATGGCATCGTGTCCGTAAACGGCAATATGAGTTACTATTATTAAGTGGCATAAAAAAAAAACATTGGCGAAATGTGGTTGTAAAAAATGGCATGCCAATCTCTAAGGGGACGATATACGAAACGTTTGAACATCTGTAAAATAATGTTTATGATGCCTTTTAGAAACAGAGAGTTAATCTGTTCACAAGCAAAATAAATGGAATTAATCCTGTGACGAGTTATTAAATGTAACTTAATCTGTGCTTGTGTCTGTTCTTTGATACTATTATAATACTGTCAACAAACAAAGGTCCGTATACCAAATGACACATCAAAAAAGTATGGTAACCAGTCGTTCAAGTAGTTAAAAAAAGACATTTGAAACTTTAATACCTTTCATTGTAAATAAATGGGGGTTCAAAGTTGCCTAACAAGTATGGCATATGGTCATTTTAGTTCAAAACATGTAACAATCACAAAGCAAATTATTTGTATGATAATGATGGCATGAGGTATTTTTTGAGATCTCAAAGAAAGACAGTAAAATATTTGAATTAAACGGATTTTATTACTTTATATGCTTTCTCCGACGTTTCAGTTGCTTTTCAGCAGCTACATTTCGAAGAGACGCACCAATCGAATATACTTAAGAGGAAATCGGACATCAAAACATGTAAAGAAAATGTTATAAACAGACTGCTGACGCTCTGGGCCCGATGTCATCAGAGGTATAATCAGTCCGAACTGTAGTTATCTCTTTTGCACATTGATATTTCGGTCGGGCCCAGCGCGACAGCCATAGATCTGTTTATAATCTTTTCTTTAAACGGTGTAAAGCCCGCATTTTCACTTAAGTAGGTGGTAAATAAAACGTCATATAGTGTGAACTTTTTTTGATGTAGTTCATGTCATATTAATTACATAAGCTAATATCTAACTTGATGCTAATTGCACATAAAATCAACAATCGTGTCTGACTCATGCCCCGTACAAAACTTTTTACTAGAAACGACAACGCATTATAATTTTCCGTTCCCAATTGTAATCAACAACTCGGCCAAGGGTTACTAGAATTTGAACTGAAGTAAAAACAAATTCAAACACATAATGACATTCAACAAAGCACTTCTCATAAGGCTAGGTGCACAATACATCGCCCTTCTGGCGCAATATGCACTTTTTGCGCAATGCGTTGCAATGTTCGTGCGAAAATTTCTTGTATTCTAGTTTCATTGTCATGTGTCGGCGATTTATAAATGTGTGAGTTGAGCCTTAATTGAGATTGGGCATGATAAGTTGCGAAACAAAACGCTTAATTTTTGTTTAGATAGGTTAATTTAGTAATATAAGGTTTCGTCTGACCGCTAGATGGGTCGTTGACTTGACTGAATTCTCACGGCTATTATTTCAGCACGTTGTAAACTTAATACAGGTGGTATAAAGTCGAGGCTTGTTTCATAATAGTCGTTAAAATAACAGCCTGTTTTGTATACAATCATAATTTTTATATTTATCATGTTGGTATAATTTTTTTTATATTATTAATCTGAAGGCTACGTATCGTACGCGTCAAGCAAATAGGCTTAGCGCGCGGCAAGAGGAAGCGTAGAGCGTCGGATACAAATGTATGAATCCAATCGATGCGTTAAGCGTTAGCTTCGTGGCCTATGAATAAGATGGTAAAGATCTATGTGGGCCGAATGATGGTAATCTGTGCTGCAGCCTGCTGATGTTTGCAATAACATAGAATATGATTCGAGATTTGTTAGTCGTACAAAAATCGTCATTGGGCTTTCAGCGTATGGGGCGGAAATCACACATGTTCCTGTGGTGAACGCGTGCTTCCATAAGAAGCTTGGCCTATAATCACTGCAGTCAAATAACAGAAGGTTTTTAGGTGTGTTTTTTGTTGGGTATATTTCGCTAGTATTGTTACCACGTTGGCGCAGTGGTAGTAAATGCAACTGCTGTGAATTAAAGTCTGGGGTTCAAATACTGACATTAAGTTTTCCTGTCAAGTAATACTCAGCAGCAACACAGAATCGGAATCGTCGTGCTCGGTTGACGTCAATAGACTCATTACCTATTACATAGGACTTAAAAATCATAGTCGTCGAGTTATTGGCGGTATAACTCTTGTGCACACCTTCTGGGGTATAAGCGAGAAACTAAGTATGTACCTACAAGACCTCATAAATATATACAAATCAAGTAAAACTACATTTCAAAACAAAAACGAAAAGTTATTCCTGTATAAACAGTCTATACCTACCCTAATCTGTTCAGCTACAGGTTGTTACAAAACAGAATTTCGAAAATATTTATATAAATATAAAACTTAACTAATCGGATTACGGAGTTGACCTCAACTTTAGAAAGGTAAATTACTGGGTGTAATTAAGAAAAAAAAACGGTCGGTACATATGGTCGCTCTAACGGCTATTGTCTTGGAAAAATATTCTTTATACGTACATACAACAGCTTTTATCAGATTTTCGCACGGCTCAAACATTAACTGTTCATATACACAGGCTGTTTGGTAAATTTATGTATATTGCGGTGAAAATATCGTTACAATTGCGTATTTATTCTAAAATTTACTGCTATTTTAAATAAATAGCATGACTTGGCAATGTATGAGATGTATTAATGGAGTAAATGGCGTTATGTGCCACATTTATATTTGTTTTATTTTTAAATTTATTCGTAATTTGCCATTATACATTTAAATTTGGTTAAAATACTTAAATTTCGCAACCATTACTTCTGTATTCATTAGACGGTAATATTACCCACATATCTAGCTGCTTAGATTCCATGGAATAGGAAAATTCAGGATAAAAGGAAATATTTTTACTTGTAGCCTGACAGTCTTTTTGCTCCAGTAGTGCACTTCCATACGGAACTGCTAAACGAGAAAATCTCTGTCTCTCTTTTCTGTTACTGGGCCAATTTGTCACGAATATTGTAAAGAGTCTAGTGAGTTTAGTAGTCCCAAATACGCTCGCCCACACAACGATGTCTAGTGCCGTCTGTCGGTAAGGCAGACAGGACTAGTGACAGCTAAATATAAATTTCGAGAGCTGTAATTCTGCCTACCACGACGAGACGACGAGAAAAGAAAGCGCTGTCATACTATACTTCTTAACAACAACATTATATAATCCAATTTCTAGCTCTGCACAAAAGCATCAGCCTGTATTGTTGATTGCAGTGTGGCAATTAATAGTGTTGCGCCACACGTTGCGCCACAGTTGCGCGACTATCCTTGACGGGCGTCGGCTCCCGAAATATGCCCCCGATGTGCGGCCTTACACCTATTTAGAGTTTTAATTATTGCATACTTAGGTATGTACACATCTACCTTCTAATGAATGCCACGAAAATAGGTTTTTATTTACGTCATCTGGGTTCGAAAGACCTTTGTAACACATTTTCTATACAATATACTCTCGCCTGTATATTCCTGAGATGTTTTACATCCACATTTCGCCAGCCATGTTTGAGGCTCCACGTGATAGGGTTGAGCCTTTTGGTATTTTCCGCAGAACACAAAATATGTAGCACTCTTCCTCACCCGGGCATTTGAACCCGTGAAATATAATAGAATTGTTCTGACGATTAACAGTTTGAATTTTGTCTTAAATAATTTTAATTAAAGACAACACGGACTAGTAATAATTTCTAATTCGCGGGAGACTTTACAAACATTCAAACAATGGCCATAAAGAAAACCTAGGCTCAAAATAACCATTTGTCCCGTGTGGATGCGAGCCCACAACTTTCGGTGCAATAGCAGTATAATCTTAAATTTGTATATTTTTAAAAAGATTGTTATGACCCTTAACCAATCGTTATTAGAATTAAGATCATGTTAAGCGTAAGCTTACATTGATTCTTCTATCGCTCATAAACTAACATTAAAATATTTAGTTGTCACAAGTTCCGTTACAAAATTCCTATATATTTTTTGTCCATAAATCCTTCTTTGTAATTCGTAAACCGAATTCTACGTACGCGTAATATAAAGGTGCGCGCACACGACGCGCATACAAATCGCGTCGACGCGCACACGTGACGCGACTTCCGCTTGACACGACGCGCGGCCGCCCTCGCATCAGCTGATACATTCCATAACTAGACACCATATTTCTATGATTACTTTTTAAAAAAAGACGGCTTTACTTCTGCCTGATAAAAAAAAATACTTTCAATTTATTTTTCGTTCGGGCTAAAGGATTTTTTGTATGCCAGCAATAGGAACATAATCGCATAGTAAGACCTATGCTTTGAGTAGAAACTGGCGTAAGAGTTGAGTAATACTTACTGTTTTGGTCTATAAGTAAAAGTTTCGAAGACTTAAATACATACATATTGAATTCCTTGATAACCGCTTGCCATAAGGCAGGCTATGTTTCTCTTGCCGCCTTCGTTATAGAAAAAAATCAGGCAGTGTTTTATCAATGAGAGAAATAGAAAGGAACCAATCCAAAAATGATGTCTATTTACTTTAATTCTATTATTAAAATTGCGAATGTCAGCTAGCTAGTTTGTCCGTTCGTTTATCCATCATCGGTTCTGGAAAAAGAACAGCAAAGACAATCTGAGATTTTTACCATTTAATATTTAAATTTATTATTTTTACGGTTTAAGAACCATACTTTTAATCGGATTTTTTTTAGTTTGGTTATGTAGGTGCCTTTATATCGATTAATAATGGCTTCAGCTATATGTGTGTTGGATTGCTTGTGTATTCGAATAATAGATAATATTTACGATATTTGTGTGAACATATCCTAGGAGACTAAATGGTAGGATTGAACGAGAGGTTAACTGAAGAAAAAGCACGATTGCTAGATACAAGTGAACATACTGCGCTACATAAATTTGTTATCAGGCAATCATGTGCTAAAATATATGTTGTTCTGATCAACAAACTCTTTTTATTTGTCTATGAAAAGACGCGAGCAGTTTCTAATAAATATTTAAAAAAAAGAACCTGTAAAAATGACATTATATCACTAGCCTGAAATTTTCATTTAGGCAATATGCTAAAAAGGTCATAATTACATCAAAGTTACAACATCTCACGCTGAAGTTATCTTTTAATCTATATTATGTACATTTAAACAATTTATTTTTCCATTTACGACACAAGTCATAACTGTCATATCAAACCAGCATTTTCGCTTTATTATTACGACACGGCTAATAAAGGAAAACACACTCAAATTTGACCCTTATACCCTTGTAATAAAATCTATAACGATCGTAGGAATAGCCTTGCCGTTTTCTACACATTAAGTTCATTGTGTCTGCAAAGAGGTGAAAAGATTTTTCCCACGAAAAAAGGAAAACCGCGTGTGTCGAAACTTCTTGCGACAAGCGATTATTGCGTGTCATATGGAACTTGGTGAATGGCTTGTGAGGGTCATAGTGCGTTGACATATGAATATACCGCTTAATTTTGCACAAATATACTTCTAGTCGATTTTATATTCGCCATGTGTCTTAGTTGGAATATTACTGCAAAATTTTATGTTAATAACCCATAATTTTCGGCTCAGTTAGTACCGTTAAATTATTAATAGATTAATTGTAACGTTAACCATGTTATGTATGAACCGAAATATTCATGTCATAGAGTCTTTCATATCGCCTCAAACAAACTATTTAAATTCATACATAAATTCACACCTATATCCTCGAAAACGTACCACATTTCGCCAGGTACCTGTGTAGTTAATAGTATGTTTTAAGTTCCTCATAATTGTGGTCGAACCTATTATAGCTTACGGGGCCTGGGCATTACCAGACTTCATGTTGCCACTGAGTATCACCTATCCGAAAACTCAACAAGTATACCTGAATCCTGGAATTGAAACAGGAACATCACGATCGCAAGAAAACATAAACATCGTAAACTTATGCTATTGAATCAACAAGGCAGTCATCTAAACCATTTAAATTAGGACTTATTATCGTTATGAGAACGACTCTAACTTATTATCGTTCGAACCCACGTCGCGCACCTCTGACTTTCGGAAGTTATATGACTTTTCGAAATTATGTGCGTATTGATTGACAATTATCGCTTGCTCCGTGCCTCGGAGAGCACGTTAAGCCGTCGGTCCCGGCTGCCATGAACATCTATGGCAGCCGTTATTGAGAAGTCAGTGCCCTATAATATCCTGACACTGGTCTAGCCTTTAGGGTATCGTTAGCCTTCAGGTTGCGGAGGTCAGGTAGCAGCCGCTCCGTGTAAAATCTGATATCCAGTCAAATCCGGTTAGACTAGAAAATCCAACCCCAAGTGACTTAGGAATAATAAAGGCTAGAGAGAAGAAGATCATTTTAGTGTTCGTGATATTGAATAATACTGTAAATATACATCAAAGATTTGACAATTAGTTAGCAAGATCTGTATAAGGCCATACGTGAAACGCGATAATAGGTTGCTAATATCCTAAATAAAAGTTTACTGGTACTATGTTCAAAATATTGATATTTAAACGTATTAAAACCTTTTTCAAGTAACATTACAGACATTGTAAATTCGGACATAAAGAAGATTTATGACAGCTGATCAGAATCAGTTACTCGGCATAGTATAATATTTCTACTCTAATCTCAAGAGAGCTCGTTCTCTTTAGTCCTGTAAAGTTTGTGGGGGGACATCACTTAAACCAGGTCAAACTAAGATAGAGAAGTGCTTTTAGCTCTATAACAGCTCTTAGCTAAATTTCAGTGTTGTATATTTGGGGGTGAGTCAGGTTTTTAGATTACTTAAGCAGACACTATATTGTAAGTAGGAGATCAGTAGATTTTTGGACCTTCCTAAAAAATTGCCGACGTAGGAGTGGAACGCTGGATAATCGTTTTCCATCAATCATTCATATACATATTTGCTCTGTGTATAAAAAACAAATAATTTATATAATTTAAATTAAAGTGATTGTGTTTGAGATAATGACGATTATAGTGATGTGCTTTGAAACTATTTCAATAAATAGTCGACTAAGTCGCAATTGCATTTTCTATGACTAACGTTATAAAAACACTTCATAAATTATTCTTGCATGACATTGGCTGATATAATTACGACGTCACCGAAGGGCACCCGCTTGAAAAACCTATCATCTTAAGATATCAGGTTGTAGTAATTTTCTGTTTTTCCTTATGACTTGGTTGTTACTCACATAATTTTCTCGTTATGCAAATAAAAAGTATAATTAAGGTTTTAGTTATGTATGTAGTCGTTATTCTCGTTTGAAAAAATAAGACAATATTTTATGTAAATGAGCGGTCAAACCGATAATTTTATGATGTTTATGTAAGACTCTGTAAGCTTCGCTCAGTAAATTTTGATAAATTTGTGGGTTTTAAATCTGTTGGACGTTATAATACAATGTGAAGGTTAATTATTATTGCATTATGTTAAATAAAATGCTGTTATGAATATAATAACGAAATAATTGTCCGTTGGGGGCAGAAATTATGCAACATATTAGTACTTCCCCAGTTTACTTATTACGCGTAACCAAGGATCTAGAAAATCGTAATAAGACTTAATTTGAGCCTAGAATGGAACCTAAAAGGGATCGCTGAGTTTTTTAATGTGTGGCAAATCCCTTGCAAAGTGGGTATAATGTCGATTTCCTCTTGTTAAAGAAAAACGGTCCACTATATATCGTTACTAGAGCTCTATCCCTCGCTGTTTCACCCACATAGCATTAATACTTACCACATAATCCTTCTCAAGAATAAAGCTATCAAACACAAAAAGATTTTCCATATCCGATTGGTAGTACCAGAGATTCGCACGTTCTAACAAAAGCTAACAACATCTTCAGCATTTTTTATATTATTGTAGTAAATATTTCTATACTAATGCCATCTAGCGGATATATTATCAGACCAAGCCATATTAAAGAAACTGCAAACCTTAAAGTAAAATAAAATAACAAGAAATACTCAATAAAACGAGCGATTAAACTCAGTATGAATACGTAGTTTCAAAGATGGTATCTCACCAATACACGTATACTTATAAATACAATGTACCAACGTATTTCATGAATGAAGAAATCGTATTCGTCTTATTGTGAAATGTGCGGAGGCGGTACTTTAATCCGATGTACATTTATGTTTGTATATGTACCTACAGTCCGAACAACAATTTATCATAGATAACATTTAATTAAAAATGATTCCAATGCGAATGTACGAAAATAATGAGGTCGAAACAACAATAAGATTTGGAAATAAAGCTGTGTCATTAAACTTGAAGATGATTCAGTAAATTAGAAAGATTTTTGTTTCAGTAGCTGTAATCTTTCGTCATTAATTGTTATAAGGCTTTATGAAAGATAAGAGATAAGCTATTATGAAATAAACAAGTCGATATTAATTCATTTTCATAACTATGATAAGTTATGATAATTAATAAATATCTTTTTTTAGTCGGTCGTGCTTTTCTGTAAATTTCTCTATCGGGCACACTTTTGAAACCGCAATGAATTTCCTATTATCACTATGGTTACTGTCAACATTTGTTTAAATTTGAGATCGAAATGATAAGTTTCACAGAGTGGTAGATAAAGTTGTTATGGGTTGACATACTTAGTGAGCGTTATAATGCGCTTTAAAGCGAATAAGCTCTCAATTACTTGGGCTCTTCTTTGCCTCTGGGGTGCTATAAGTAATAATTATGTTGGGACTATAATTACGACCATACTGTGGTTAGTCCAGAAGGAGATTGAGAAATGATTTAGACATACTTAAAAATTATAGGCTAACACCCACTGAACAAGACAGGTAAAAGAACCCAGGATAGATGTATCTGAAGTTTAGAAAAGGAATAAAATAGTAATACATTTATTCACCAATATTATGAGAGTAATAAAAATTTACTGAGTAGACGTATCTTGATACGAAAGCTTATCACATACTTATGTTTTTTTAAGCCAACGTTATTAGTTAAAATATTTATAAAAAGCATATAAAAACGAATAATTAAATTATTGCTAATAAGAACAATTACGACATAAGTTACATTTCAATTTCAAAAACTTAACTTGTTACGTTACATTACAATTATTTAAAAGACGAATTCATTAGGTATATCATATTTTTATCTGTCGACAAAAACGTTGTATATTTTACGCATAGACTCAAAGTCTAAACTATGACGCTATTTTACACGTTGAAGTAGTAATATTTGAAGTATGTATGCAGAGAAACGAAAGGATGAAAATCCGCCCAAAGTTTTCTCGTTGAATGGCCACCAAGCGATGCGTAGAGGCGTTACTGATGCAAGAGAACCGAGAGGCCGGACGGATCTTACCACAGCCTCATTAAAGATTCTAGGTCGTTCTGCAATCGTTAATTACCGAGATAAGTACTGTATTAATTGTGTACGCCATTGGAGACTACTATCTGCCATCGCGCGGTGAGCGGTCTTAGGTTGTGTCCAGACCGACTCACTGTTAGTTGCAATTGTTATGCCGTTGTTTAAGAAAACATTCTTAAAACCTTTATTAGTCTAGTTTCACTGGTATTTCATTAAGTTTGATAGTTGTATTGTTGGTAGAAATGTGTCCTAATTGGTATGATTTCCGCAAATTACTTATAATTTTAATTTAGTATAATTGGCTTGATTACATATAATTAGCGAGGAATTACGATATTAACGACTCATTATTATAATACCTAAAAGTCAGTAGATAATTAATATTAATTATATATACAATCTGCATTTTTGACACCTATGAATAACTACCGTTTACTTCGAAACGTAGGTTTTATAAATATTCCTCAACAAAAATGAAGCACAATCTGAACACCGCTCTAGCGGGATGATTTTCGTGGCCTACATACATTCGTACATTTTATGGCCCACAGTTCGAGGTCATTTGTACTGTTTCCAAGCTTTTGTAACTATTTAACAATCGCAAATACATTACACGTAATTAGATTAATTAAATAAAATTATTAAGATGCTGGATTTTTTGAGTTTTTGTGAAGTAACGGTGTTGTTTTAGCTTTCCATTAACGTGGTAGAGAGAAAAGTTTTTATTTAGTTCATTTATCAACTAATTTCTCATGGTTGTAAGAAAAAGAAATAGTATATTGAAAGCGACTAACTTGTTCGTAACGGGAGGACGCCTCTGTTTGCGACATCATTTTGTATCAAAGAATTTATTTTCGCCTGCTAGTTCTTTACTAGTTTCTTTTTTGTATTTTAGACGGTGGATAATATTATATATTAGTATTTAAAAGATTTAATTATCTTTGTAGAATACATATACTAACTGTTGTAATTTATAACATACGATTCACACAGATATTGTAGTTTTATATTAGATAGCGTAAAAATCGCATTACTTAAAACCTTAATTAATTAATTACATTAGCTGTCTTACTTTGATGTTGATATAAGGCTGTATAAGATTGACTTCAGCTTACCTGCAAAGAAAACACATATTATTAAAATTATGTAAATGAACACTGGTTAAAACAAGTTTTTTTTTTAAGTGGTAACTTAAGTTATAAGTTTGTCTTTGCTAATTTCACAGTAACATCCAAAGAAGTTAGAGCACCACAAAAAAGGGCTACTTTGCACCAAATAAGAGTAATAGTATATTTTTGACATCGATTGAGATTCCGATATAATAATCATAAACCATTAGATAGTAAAAACAACCATTTACATATACTATTATAAAATTGTCTGCACAATGCAGATATTTTAAAAACCTTATTGGGATCAGATATTTGGAATGGTTAGTGTTTAGGATCTTTGCACATTCGCTATAGTATTTATGATAATTGATTTCCAGACAGACTTAAATGTTTTAAAAGGGTTAATCGTTTTCTGCGCTCTACGAGGCTTGGAGTAATAGAAGCTTGTACGTAGGCACGGTCTGTGTTAATCAGTAGATTACAAGGTACCTAAGTGAATCACATTCTGGGATGATCTCTCGTGAACAGCAATTTGGTTTGCCATTTTACATTAGCGAAAAGCGTTCTGCGCTTTACTCCTGCGGAATGAAACAGTGTAATGCAATGTTATGTTGGATTACAGCTAGTATTTCCATCATAACAATGATAGAAAGTTTATACCATTTAGGGGAAAGCCAGTCATTAATTTGTGAAAAGGTCGATTCACCGGGTGATTAATTTCAAACCGTATATCCTCAGACCTCGTTCGGAAACGCACCAACGCTTTACCATTTCGGATGTATTATAGTGTTGCGAAAATGGAACGGATATTGCTCGTTCCTCTCGGCGGCTATTCTGATAGAAATTTGAATTTTGCCAGCTAACTGCCGCCGTCCGGCCTCGTTACACCTCTTTGTTATTTGGACGTGTATCCGAATGGTTCGCGGGAGGTGACGAAGCGTTAAGACGCCATTTTGTTTCGCCAGATTAGACGGTTAATGTCTAATTAATGAGTGATGTAAGAAAATGGTAGGTAGAAGGATTGTTCAGTAAACACGATTGCGTATGCTCTTAAATAGCTCGTAGTTATGATGCAAGCTTTTACAACTAGAGTTTCCTTTATAACCTAGACTTCTTCTTGCTTTATGTAGATTTAATATATTACCAAGAATTAATAAAAAGACAATATACATATAATATAGCACTACAATGTGTAATAATTAAATAGTTTTGTCTTTATCGATATACGTAATTAAAATTAATAGCCGGTGTAGGCTTCCTTTGATGCAGCGACCGTCCGCACATTTCTGCGTTGTGTAGTCTGTTTCTTGTTATTATTTTACATTTTCTTGACATTAAAATGCTTAATGAGACGTGATATATATTTTACAGCATTATTTCCAAGTATAGATAACTACAAACAAATACCTACTCGTCTGCGTTTTAAAATATAGTTGAAAATCTCTATCACTACACTAAATTCTTTCCACCATTAAGCAGACATATGCTTATAAATATCCTTAGAATAGTTACGAGCATTTAATACGGCAAGTGAGGCGTGTTGTAGGAAATTAAATGTGCATTAGCGACGCCTTCGACCGTGTCACGTACTGCGAGTTCGAGTTTGGTGTCAACTAAGTTTACTCAAAGCAAACGTAAATGTAGAATTCAAAAATACGGCTTTATGTCACATTTACTCAAGCAAGCAACATTAGAAAAATAATAACAGAATTTGAATGCCGAACTTATGATCAAGAACTATTAATATCTGAATATATAAATTTTGGCGGCCGTTTCCCTATTTGTAATGCCTGCATACATTTATAATGCAGAGAATCTCTATCGAATCTTTTCGGTATTAGAGGTGGGATGTTAGGTTATATATTTTATTAATAATTAATTAGTCTAAGTCATTCTCATTTAGCTGCACGGAGTCTGAAACTGTGCCCAGGCTCACCGCCTATTATATGTAACCTAAAGCTGGAGAAATGTGGGTCTTATATACCTCTGCTTCCCCTCTTATGGATATAGTTATGATGTTACGTATACATACATAGTCTAAGTAATATACGTCACATATGCCGCAACCGTTCTTGTCGAAGGAATCGCGACCCTATGCAAACTCTATGCATATTATCCTACTTATTATTAATGCATATCCAAAAATAAAATGAAAATAAAAGTAATATTGCCGTTTCAAAATGAAATTGCACAATGGTAAATATGACAAAACCTTGTATTACAAAATATTAAAATTCTACCATTTGTGAATGGAACATACATGAGTCATTTTCTAAGAGTGCAAACACAATGATTGCAATAATTTATTGTAGTACGTCCTGACTGACTGTGTTACAGTGTTTCTTCATTGAGATTGCTTGTAATTAATTAATTGCTGTTTTCCTGTAATCTGTTATACCCGTTTTGCTATGCTTTGCTAGATTTTTCTTTAAAGAAGGTGTATTAATTCTTAGATGGTTTATCAAAGTATTTTATTGCCCTCATTAGAGAACTCGTCCTACTGACTTACGAAGTTATTTGCGATCGATTATTGTCCCCAGAACTTACGATTTCATGTATGTGTTTAAGACAGATCATATTTTATAAATATTAGCTCGGCTCATTGCTTGCAAGTAATAGATTCACGTAAATAGTGGGAATCGCTATCGATATCGCAATTCCGATGCACCAACTATTAGGCTATACTCGCTTGAAAGCAGATTTAACAGGCAGAAATTTACGTTTTTAAATCTTATAGTGTAAGTAACTTAGTTAAAATGAAAAAACCTACATTTCTGCTTATTGTATCGCAGTAACAACAGTTATCAACGGAATCGATAAGTCAATTTCTTTTATCTTTTCTTATTAGATCTTTTTTGCGAATACTGGCAGTATTAGTCGACATTTATGTGTAATTATGAAGAAGATATACATGCATATACTAAATAATTTCTTTATGAGTTATATATATTTTATACACCTGACTTTATTGGCGATTTTATGCCTTAATGTAGCAATATAACTGTTACCTTCACATCAATAGTGTTGTACTTTGTACTATCGTTGTATTTATGTTTACATGAAGTAGTTAAGGAGACAATCAGACCATGTCTTGAGCTTGGAAATTTCTCTTTCTTACCAAAATGTTTCCTTCTGTCATTGTATCATTATCATCTTTAGTAAGTACTTTAAAGTTTGATTGATATGAAATATTCCTGATGGTCACGACATCAGTAGCGTAAAACACTAAAGTTAGTTGCATTTAGTGTTACTCGGTTTATATATGAGGAAATGCATTGTTTGAAATAACGTAGCATTAAATTTGGATATGTGACGACCTTCCCTGTAGTTACTATAGAGGATCTTAATATAGCTGAGAAAAATGAATGAGTGACATCTCTGTTAAACTTCTGGAGTGAGCAAGTGCGGCTATGGTATATTTACTAGCATCTAGCAGTGGTCTTTTTAATATATTTTGCGTATATATAAGTAGCGATAGCCTAGAGAGAGAACGTTGGACTGCTACGCAGAGTTCTAGAGTTCGAACCCGCACCTCTAACTGTTAGAAGTTATATGCGTATTAAATAGTTAGTTATCGCTCGCTTTAACGGCAAAGAAAAACATCGTACGGAAATCTGCATCTCTGAGAGATATACGTTATGTTCTCAAAGATGTGAAGTCTACCAACCTGCACTGAGCCAGCGTAGTGGACTATAGGCTAAGCCTTCTCACAGTGAGAAGAGGCCAGTCCCAGCAGTGGGACAGTTCAATACAAGGCTGATATTATAATTCTGCGTTATAAAAACGGGATATTGTTAGGTCGATACCAATACGCATAGCAGAGGTTATCACACGGGCGCTCCCGTCGAGTAACTGTCGTCACGGGTCGCGGCGCACGCGCAATTAGTGTCCGCGCCCACCCGTGACGCGCCTTCGGACTAACTCGGCCCGTCTCGGGTTCACTCGCCGATACAACATATTTTGGAGACTACATTCAACAAGAAGTCTCAAACGTTTTTACTTTTGTCTTTATGTTATTTGAGTTATGTTTCAACGGTATTTTTTTGAAAAAGGAATATTGCGAAATGCTTGCCAAAATCAGAAACGTTCGGGATAAACAAGTTAAAAAGAACAGGCAACTAAAACTTCGATCGTGTGTGAAAATTGCATCAAAAATGCAAAATAGTAGATTTATCAGGATTGTAACAAGTGTAAAATCAATTTCTATATCGGAACACATACACATATTTCAGAGTGGAGTCATAACTTATTTACACAAGTATTTCAATATGTTATTGTGACGAAAATGCTAAAGACAAAACGAATTTGTCCACCAAGCTTTGAACTCTTTCGACCGTGACGGTTTCATTGAGTGACAAACGTCATTCAGAAATATATGTTGGTAGCACTAACGTGGAAGTTATCAAGTGTGCGCTTATTTTCTAGGTTACAGATTGTTGATTGATAGACGTGGCTTGGAGAGGTTGGTTGGAATGGATGCGGAAGGCATGCCAACGTCATGGAGCAATACTGGGCTTTGATAGCCTGGATTGATAGAAAACTGTGCAGTAGCGTGGCTTATTACCAAATGTAAAGTAAAAAAACAAATCAACTGCGCGCTTATCCATTTTTTTAAATGAGGAGTCAAAAGAGATTCTGCAATAATTTGATATTTTAATCATTGGATTTCTATCGCTTTTCTGGAGAAATATTCTGTTTTGTAGCTTTATTTTTCTACTACTGGGTACTATTATTTTTAATGAGCTTTCTGCTGGTGCTTAATCAAAGTGTTGACCTGATTTAGGTGAAACTTGGCACACTATGTTCTGTACTTCTTATACCAGTGTACGTTTCTGTAAAATTCACGCGGATGGTACATATTTATATGACATACACCTATGTGTCAATACATAGAGGATATTTAGAGCATGTGTGTGCAAAAATAAAGTTTGTCTATCATTACAGATGAGTAGGAACACTTGCCTTACGTGCTTTACGAGGCACGGGGATGAAAAGCCAGTAGGTACCATTCCGTTGGTTGTAAGGTACATATAACAAGACTGTCTAGTTATCTAACTAATATTATAAATGCGAATGTGAGTGTGTGTTTGTTTTTACGATAACACGCTTTAAATACTAGACCGATCATCATGAAATTTCGCACACACGTTGTCAGGATTACAAAAAAAACATAAAGTACTTTTCATCCAGAAAAAGTACTGTTCCTGATAGCTAGTTTCAACATAAAACCACACAGTCTATTACGTAGGCAGTAAAAGAAGTGCATCCCACCTTATGAAGTAAAGGACCATATATGGTCAGACGACTGAAGCTTCGTTGTTCTGTGGCATGGAGGATGTTATATTTTTGCATGGACTAGTGAAATGTGATTGACAACAATGTCAGGCAACATTGATGAGTCACGTGACTCATGTCAAGGTCAGCCGACACGGCTCGCCACGACCACACCTGAATGCTGTCACACTTACGTACAGGGTGATATTCATTGAGAATAATATACCTATATCGATATGTATTATATGTATAATTTTTTTTTTTGCTTGAAAAGGCATCTCCTTTACTAGGAATAATTCCGGTATCGCGGGGGACATTACAAACATACAAACGGAAACAAAGAACATTTAGACTCGGAGCAACCATTTGTGGATCATACAAATTTTTGTCTCGCTCGGAAATCGAACCCACGGCACTCGGCACAGTAGCAGTGGTGAGGCTGTAGTGAATAGTCAGATGAATATGCAGTTAAAGAATATATTAACCGCCGTGTAGGAGGTTTCAGATTTCCGGGTTGCGGCAGTAATATTGGGTTTTGTGTAAAGAAACTGTCAGTTGCTGCACAAATTATGGCGCTGTGGCCAGTAGATCGGAGTAGACTCGGCCTCTACGGGTGGCCTTCAAATAGCTGGCGTATTTTGGATAATCCTCTGTCTACTGCTATAGAGATAAAGGCGCGAGTGTGAAGGTACGCCTTGCGTGAAAGAATTCATGTGTTTTGTATTTATCAAATAATTCGATCAATTGGCTACAGAGCGTCAAGATCTATTCTGTGTTGCTGCGGACTTAGGGACTAATTACATTTATTTAGCTCCATTCGCATTTTGGTCACACTTATGCAGTTCTGCTTCTATCAGCCGCGTACAGAGTCGTAAGAATGAGAAAATACTTCTATCGACTGTGAACGGTGCTGAATATGCTGCGAAGGCGGTAAGCTACTCATTTAGTATTGAAACTATGCGAATACTATAGATGGAGTTCAGCGCTGTTCCACCGCGTTCGGCGCTGAACGCGGACGTTCTCATCGACAAGTTGCGACCGCATACAGTGCCGTACAGCACTGAACGCAGCAAAACAGCACTGAATGCGGCGGAACAGCGCTGAACGCGGCAGAACGGCGCTGAACTCTATTTATAGCATTCGTATAATAAAAACACACTTGTCCTCATTTTATGCCTATTTGCCGCGAAAGCTGAATAGACGCGGAATGCTGAACGGATGCATACGCATCTCCATACAAAATCGTTGTTTTCTATGGACAAAAGCTGAACAGAGCTGAATAAGTGTAATTAGTCCCTTAACAGACATTCAAACAACGGACACAAAGAATACCCATACTCGGCACAATCGTTTGTGGATCACACAATTTTTTGTCTCGTGTTCGATCTCACTCACAACACTGGCAGTGACTGAACCATAAACCACTACGCCATCCGTGTTGTCATATTGTCAGTTACGTGTCAATTGTTTCTCTTTCACGGGTATTTTCTTTGTACGTTAGGAAAATACCCGGCCCTTATGGGAGGCCTTACATAGGGACATGGATCGAACGTGCAGAGGCCCTTCAAGACTTTTAATCTAGAGTGGAATGGGACACTTACAGATACATTAGCCGCGGTAGGTGTAAGAGACTATTGCTACATCTGGAAACTAGTAGAACTGGTTTATAGGGATGGTTTAAAGGTCTGGTATAATGAAAACTACGAATAAAAACGGCGTCTACCAGATATATTGTCTCAGTATAAATTCAGAATATCTATACTAATATAATAAAGAGGAAAGATCAGATTTCTGTTTGTTTGTTTGTAATGATTTAACTGAAAATAACCAACGATTTTAAAAATTCTTTCACCATTAGAAATCTATATTATCACTGAGCAACATAGTCATGATTTTATTTTTATTAAAAGTAGTGTTACATCTAAACTTACCTATTTTTATGCGAGCGAAGCTGTGAGTAAAAGCTAGTATGTTAATATTACTAGGTTAAACTATTAAATATTCACCAAGTAATATGTATAAGTATCTTCCTGTATGTGTTTAAGCCTGACGTACCCCATAATATGTGTGAAATGAACCGCGAACCGAAGGACACGGCGTATTGTAGGAAAAATACACGTCTTTCCAACTATGAAGCCGACGCGTCCATGTTTAGTTGGTAGTGTTTTGAATAATGCTCTCACGGTGGGCACTCTTCCCGTTAGTTATACTAACTGTTTATCTGCAAAATTATTACTAGGCCCATAATATAAATATTTAGGGTATAACGTTGGTGTGATCAATTATATTAATTTTCCATCTGAAGATTTTCTTTTTCACGTAATTGCTTAGTTAAATTTTGTGATTATGCAATCAATTGTAAAACAAATTGTTATGAAAAATAATATTATTGGCGATAGCTGAACTCGGAACAACAGTTTGTGGATCACACTAATTTTTATCTCGCGTGTAGATCGAACTCATAACCGCTAACTACGCCATCAGCGCAGTCAAATCAAGACAACCTTATATCAAAAGTTGACGTTTTAACCAGCGTAAACTGGTAGAAAGTATTTAATGCGAATGTAACTTTTTAAAGCACGTACCTTAATAAAAATACATGTGTGACTTAGAACGATTTACAAACGTCATTCGACATGTTACAACTATTTGTAGAACATATTATTAACGCATTCTAAGTGGAGAAGTTATCACTTAAACCGCTACGCCATTGTACTAGTCATTCAGAAAAACCAAAACGTATTAATAGCCAAAGAGTCGTGACTAAAAAGTGCCATCGCGCCATACTCACAACAAATAATAACATCTAATAATCGCATCATAGTTCTGGTGAATGAACTGAGCATTTGACTTTTAAAACAAGTTTGTGTGGTCACCGGCTTGCGGGCTGACAACCCATCATTTATCATACCTATCGATGTGTGATCGACTGCCAGAACAAAATTATATTTACACTTGCGGCGCGAGCTTATAATTTGGTTACACAAAAAATGTATTGACTATTTGGTATTTTATTTTGGTAATATTTCGGTTGGCGTCGTTTAAGTCGTCGCCTAGACACTGCCAATGCCCTGAGTATTGTGGGTTCGGAAAAATATTATGATCCACATATAGTTGTCGTCTGGATGTTTTCCGAGTCCGTTGTTTGGATGTTTGTAAAGTCCACCACACAGAAAATACTAATACGTCTCATACCTGTGTCCCTAAAGCGATAAGCAGAAGCACAACTACATTTTAGCAAGGACAATTTTCCATTTCTGTACAAAATAATATACATATATGATAAATATTGTTACAATACTATATGCGATCACTGATGTCAGTTTTAACTGTAAATGGTTAATGCCAATAAAAAGGTGGTCTCTACAATGCAACGTTCGACATTTCGATAAAATTGCCATCAATCAAATGTGGTTTATACATAAATATATACAATACTTAATTTTTTTAAGTACATTCATGTCACAGTATATGATTGTCAAAGTTATACCCACGAAGCTACCTATGTGACGTCAAGTAAATCCTTTACCAGTTATACCAAATTGTGTGTTGTTCTGTGTAAACTGATTCTGATATGAAATGCTCTACGTCGTACAATTTGTATAGCGGTCCAACAAGGCGTACTTATAGCTAACCTTCTATGATTTTAAATAGTTTAAATACTTATAAATTATAGTACTTATCGAAAAGGATTTCAGAGGGTCTAGAAGCTAAATAGACGAGTACCGTACAGTCTTTTAAAGCATTGTTATTGTATGCAAGGGAACAGTGCGTTACCGAGTGTATAACTTCGTCTCGTACCCACCCATAATAATATACCCTTGGCTGCATTTTCCGATGGATTATAGGTAGTAACTACGGATTTCCACTTACTATGATATATCTGTCTTGCTTCATCTAGCATCACATTTTGAACTATTTGGTTGACTTTAGCAACAGCATAACTAAATTGGTACCTAAAAGTACCGGTTGATTTCATTCATATTGTTGATCGAGTGAGCCATAGATAATGTAATTTATTGCATCGTATTTTGACCTTTAATTCTAATGTAATACGTACCGTAACGCCTCATCCGCCCGATTGGGCAATAATAAGCTCATTCAGTGATTTGACAAGAGGTCTACGATGTAGATCGAAAGTTTTCTCTGAAGTCTCTGAGTCGAATTTATGTATATACGAGTATGAAAATATATTATATTAATGTTAAAGTAAGTCTTTCAGTTTGTTACGTTTCTTGCCTGAAGTAAATTTTGATGAAAATTTTCATGGTAGGTACTTATTAAACGAAGTCATCTGAAACAGAAAGATGTTTCTGACGATTTCATTCAGTTTTCTATGAATTTTTTTTTATTTTATTTTTTTGAAATACGACGGTTATACAAACTCTTCTGTATGATGGCAACTAACATCCTTCTTTGTAATCAAGCATCCAATTTCGGGACAGATAGGACCTTAGTGTTACCCTTTACACAATCGACAGGAAGTGAATGAAACGAGATGATAGCGTGAGTGGTAGTGATGTAGCGCTTGTGCTTGTGCGCATGCGCGCGCCGTGACAGACGGGGCGGGCGCGCCTCTCGATAAATTGAATATGGTAAACCGTTTTTTGTACCACCTCTGTACTGTCGACAACAGAGCTTATTAAAAAATGTATTAATAACTTCTAAATTAAATTAAACTTAATTTTATACCGGTTTATAATATGAAATATTTTTTATAAACTTTTTTAGAAGATACTTTTCAAACACCATTATTCAAGAGAGACCGTCGAATCAAGAGTTGTGTTTAACTATATAACTTTATGTTACTGTCAGTTAAAGTTAAGGACTTTAAAAACATTTAAACAACGGACTCAAAGAACACCCTGACTAAGACAACTATCTGTAGGACACTTTTTTTTGTGAATTTCTTTGTTAGGTTAGGTTTGTATTACTTAAACAACTACGCCAGTAAGTTCAGTTGATTAAAAATCTACCTAACATCTAAACAATTTTGTGTGGTTTTGCGTCCGTTGTTTGAATGTTTATTAAGTACCCAGCGATACAAGAATTATTCCTATAGCGGAGGATGTCTTTTAAAAAAGTAAAATTAAATATTTTATAATATCAGTAGTATAAAAGTGTGCACGTTTTCACCGCGAGTGTACTCTCGTGTAGGTACTGACTCTACGTAGAGCCCAACCGCCCACAGCCGAGATGATTCGTGGTTTCTCTCCGCATTATAATCGCCTAGAATCGACACAACAGTTACAATTATTGCTTTACGTAACCAATGTTACAGTAGAGTTCTGTTGGCTCTACATACAATTTCTGTTTTACGTGTATTATATGAGTTTGTGTGGTAAAGAAATTGGTTCATGAATCTGGCAGTCTTTTGAATAATATTGTTGTAGCTTGGGTTCTGGTAGATATGTATGTTTATTGTATATTTATTTATAATTAAATTGCATGCAAAGCGCTGTATAAAGTGTAGAAAAGGCAAATAAAGAAAAATTGTGAGATACACAATTATTTTCCTCACTCTGGACGTCCTTTGATACCTTGGCTGTCAATGATAGCTGTAAAATGACAAGGCAAAAGTGATCTTAAAATAAACCTAGCGATGAAAATTGTTCATAAAACTATCAGGACGAAAATTAATCTTTACAAGACCAGCGAGGAAAGTTGTATTAAAAAGAATAGGCATTTGTCTTAAAGAAATTCAAAAGAAATATTATATTAAATATATTGAACAGCAGCTTAAATTTGGCTCCTTATCTTGTCTTAAAATTAAATTAATATTATAAATAAATCTTTGTAATTATTATCAAAGAATTCTTTTTAACACATGGACGAACAGAAAAAGATAAAATTTATATTATAAGTACACCTATGTAATATTTTTGAGTAATTTTTATTTTTTTAATTTAGATAATACATACATTCTTACATAGATTCACGCCTGTTTCCTAGAGGAGGAGGCAAAGATAAAGATAATATTTCAATAATTTACGATAGTAAGGAAAAGGAAATCTCTGTGTTGCAGTCTTGCAAAAGATACAATCCTGATCCCTCAATAGATTCCAGTAAGCAAGTAGTATTTCTATGAACTAGTCTTGTCACATGAGATTGACATCTTAAGCAAAAACTTATTTAATCGCGATAACTACAATTGCTTCTTTTTTATTCTGGAAACTTCTAAAAACGTTTTCCATTATATCATCTGTTGTGTTGAAATAATATTTAGGTCTTAGCTTGAAAATATGAATATTTCTTAAACGCGTGAGCAAAAGTGTTTTTGCTCGCATAGCTACTAAACGTCAAGTATCAGGTGCGATTCTCGGGTAATTCCAATGCTTTATTAGTTTTTTTCACATAAAAGGCTATTCTCGCATTAAGAGTAAATCTTGCGTCGTGAGTAATAAACATTGGACACAAAGAACACCCAGACACAGAACAACTATTAATGGATACACTTTTTTGAAGTGAAACTTCTTTAGGCGCGTTGAGCACTTTTTGGGTGAACAAAAATCATGAAACTCGCGTCATCGTCACCGAGAGCTTTCCATGAGCTATAAATAAATAAATAAATAAATATAAATAAATATTCTACCACATACACACAACACCATCTAGCCCAAACTAAGCAGAGCTTGTACTATGGGTACTAGACAATGGATAAACATACATATATACATTTTTTTTTTGTAAATACATACATATTATACATAGAAACACCCAGACCAAGACAAACATCCATGTTCATTCACACAAATGTTTGACTTGTGCGGGAATCGAACCAGCTATATGTATACTGTGTATATATGTGTTCTTTTTGGGTGAATAAAAAGCGTAAAACTCGCGTCATCGTCACGCTAGTTACTTAGTTTTCACTTCTATCGGCAGTCTCCAAAGACTGCCCCGCATGTTTTTTTTTTGTTCTGTGTTGGGTTCGAACCTACAACACTCGAAACAGTGGCAGTGGCAAAGCGACCGAAACCATTACGGTATCCGTTCATTCGTCGTAAGCAAATTGTTATTGACGCTTCTTTTATGCTCTACTACTAAACTGTCATATAGCTCACATGGTAAGCGGTTACCTATAGAAGTTCACTAAAGAAATATGTACTCAGTATATATATATAGATAGATGGGAACAGTCTCTAACATGGAACTTACATATAACTAGCAAAATGTATGCAATTCCTTTTTGCTAACCTCTCTGGCAATATAAAGCCGCGAGGCAAAACTATGTTATGCAGTTCTCTTGAAAATTCGATCTTTCTCTCATACAAATACGTACGTACATATATAGGCAACTTATTGGCGTATTAAGTACATAGTGAATCACATAAAGATTTTATGCGTATACACTCAACTTTATTACTTGTGTACCGTCAGCAAACGCATGTATTAAAGTAAAATATTTAGTTTATGGATTTGTATGATGGACTTATATATGGTCATATGGTCTCGTGGCATACGTTAAAGGTGATCATAAGATGCCTGGTTAGATTCTTGGGGTAGGTACAGAGTTGTTGCATTGCATAGTGCAATTTGGGTATGATATTACAATTTCCGTGATAAGGTAAGGCGTATGGCACCCCTTTTAGTCCGTTTTGTTTTAGGTATTTTTATAATAGCTAAAAAGTTTGTTGTCTTTTACTGTACAATTTTCAGACTCCGTGTTGCTGTAGAGTAATTCGTATAAAATACAATAAAGCTTTGGCCAACTTAGAAAGCGAACCTGGAATTTCATAATCGAGGCTTAACATAATCGTGAACTAAGAACGAGAGAGTCATAATAAAAAAATAGTATATTTTATATTTAAACTTATAAGTTTGTATTAATTCGAAATAATTACATTATACGACTGTTATATTTTAATTTTTTACTACACAGATGGCGTATTGATTTAAATGGTTGCCGAGTATTGTGGGTTCAAATCCCACACGGGACAAAATTGTGTTCGTCTAAAAATGATTGTTCTGAGACTGGATGTTCTTTACAAGGAAAGGAAGTTGTCTTTTAAAATAAATATTTTTTTATTTACAGTTATTCGTAGACTCTGTTAAAATGTAAACATGAACTTGTAAATATAATAAATAGTGTAAAACACAGTTTTATTTCAAGTTTGATAGCAATACTAAGGAAATACATTAAACAAAGTGAAATAAATTAAATATTAATTAGACATTAGAAGGTTGTTCTCTGTATAAATGTATATGAAACTTAAATAATAAACACAATCTGTCCTTTATTTTTCAAGTGCGTTATTTGTTCTTTATTCTATAAGATATCAATCTTTACAAATTGAGTGTGTAGGATTATTTATACGCCCATCGTAATTGTTGGATTTATTTATTACCCATTTTAATGTCGTCGCATGAACTACCTGTATATGTGTATTATCCTTGCTTTTTGAAGTAGGATTGAAGAAACGTTGTATTCATTATATAATTAGCTATCGTAGTTATATGCACGGTGGCTTATAACGTGGTATTATATAGCTTATGTTACATCTGGACAAGGAAGCTAGCTTCCTAAAGGTGAAATAATTATTACAATTGGCCCAGCTGTTTCTGAATTTATTAATTGTAAGGAGCCATACAAACATACAAACCTTTTCTCTTTATAATATTAGTATATATATAAAACGATAAACTAGCATGTGTTGTACTGGTTTGCCTGCTGCTTTTGAAATCAATTGGGAATCTTAGTTATGATTACAGCGTACTGGTATTATGAAAACAACAGCCGAATTAATTATGGTTGAACTTCTGTTTCTGTTCAAGAGTAAAGACGTATATTAAATCAACTCACTGGCATTTGTATATTCAGGGCCCATGAACCGATCTTAACATTATAAGCTGTTTTGAAAATTAACTCATAATAAAAAATAATGTATTTTGTTGAATCCTGTTATGGTTATACCACAGGATAATAAAACTATGTTTCATATTATTTTGGGCCAATTTTTCAATTGTCAGTTAGTTTTCTAAGGTATAATAGATTTTCTTTTCGAAATCTGTCAAGACGCCTTTATTCCTTCGAAAAAGTCAGCCATTCAAAAATGTATATTAAAAACTAATATTTAAGAGCTTGCAGTTTGTTTTGCTATCGGTGTGGTACGCTCGCGCTCGCTTGCGGTTATGCACGAGGCTAACGATTTTTCCACCGCCATAGCACCCGGCCAGCCTTCTGAGGTACACTCGCGCACTACACTCAAACAATGAAATAAAATTAATATGATTTCTACAACGTAAATGTTTTACGACGTGTATAAAAGTTCTCTATTGAAAATAAAATATGAATTTATTTAAAAATAAAATAATCACATGTAGAGTTTTTGATGTTGTTTCAGTGAATCATAACGGCGCGAATACGGTACCGACGCGCAGATGGTTGCGTTTCACCACAACACGAAGAAATATAAAGAATGGTGTTTATTTTCACATTTAAACTGTATTAGATTAAGTTATTTTTATTGAAATGCGTGAATTTGCATCGATTTTCGCGTTATTAAGTTTTGTATCAATGATTTTGAATGTTGTGGCAAGAGTGGGTCTTGAGCAAACTGTTGCAGCGATATGAGTTGTCTCTTTGGCAAAGCCAAAGTCAAGGTATTTTAGTTATGTTGGCAGTAGGGGTAGGCCCTACAGAAGGTGGACCGATGACTTAGTAAGGGTCGCGGAAAGCGGGTGGATGTGGATGGCACAAGACTTATATGTGTGGAAAACCTTGGGGGAGGCTTATGTCCAGTAGTGGACGTCTTTCGTCTGAGATGATGGTAACAAAGTAACACTTATGTACGTCATAAGTTATCGTTTGTTGAGGTTACTACCACAATTAACTGACAGTTTTGCCTAAGCTCTGCTAGTTTTTATAGAACTTATACTATAGGTATCATGTATGCTAAGTCCTGCTTTTAAAATTTTCGGTTTCCGCGACAACAACCAAGATACCATCACGTTTGCGTCAATATCTTGATGCATTTATTAAATCTTTTTATAATCATAAATTAACGCTCACTACATTTTTGCACAGCATATGAAATTAATACATTTATATACCTTATATTAATATAACTGAAACTGAGATAGCAGTGAATCTTAAAGGTGATAAGAATAAATTTAATATTTAGTATCATCGTAAAATTTAAACTCGTAGACATTTAGTATATAAATCAGAATATAATTGACGCTAATTGTTGTAATCTGAAAACATATCTAACTACATTTTGAAATAATTATACGTGTTAGTTGCTACCCGCCGTTAAAATTAGTACTTCCTGGTACTCACTGCCATCTAAGTCTCATGATCTAGTCGTAACGTTTGGTGGTAGCCCAGGTGGATGATATTCAACCGTAATACATTATTATTTCTAAATAGCTTTTAACTTTCTGCACTCCTCCATATAAACAGGAACTATGCTAAATCTAGCACTCCTCTATGAGCTCAATATGCTATGGTACAATATTTACGCATGATATATTTAGGTAAAAAGAACTTGCGTTTTTACCTAAAGGATAGGTTAGGTTTTGTAGGTACATTTTATTTTTCTTTACGATTGTACGCGCGCAAGTTAATGCAAGTAAAACAGCAATGTAACCAGAGCAGGTCGGGCCCAATGCATACCGAATGTACGTATTTTTTGTACATATTTCACATATATACTACATACATAAGCTGAACGTTTAGTTCGCTCGATCGGTACAAACTATACTCCAAGTTATGCTGTATAAAAGTTTAAAATAAGTATTTGTTAAAGCCTAAATGAAGATAAAACCACAGTAGTGACGATATAGATTTTGTTTGCATTAAAAAGATAATTATTACTTTTTAAATAAAATACTTTGCCACGGGAAATTTTATATGCATTTATACAACGGACACAAAGAATGCCTAGAGAAGGAACAACTATTTGTAGATTACATACATTTTATCGCATATGCAGATAGAACTATAATACTCGGCGTATTGGCGAACGAATACCTAAACTGCCAGTTTTGCAGTCGAATAAATAATAATAATAATATATTCTATCACATACACACAACACCATCTAGCCCCAACTAAGCAGAACTTGTGCTTTGGCTACTAGACAATGGAGAATCATACATATATACTTAATAAATTAAATTAGTGCAGTCATAATTAAAATTATATTGGCAAAACGTGATTTCATACACGGGATTTCCTTCCTCTTCATAATCTATATATTATTAAATTCGCAGCGGCACACCGGACACATTAGGTTTTTACTTATGTCTGGCATTCTAGGTGAAAAGAAATCCTTGTTCCCCTTTTTGCCCTTTGCCCCTTTTCCATAGCTCAAGTCAGGAAACAAGACAGGATACTTTTAAGTCCAGTATTTTTCCTGTTGCATTGACGCGGTCGAAGCCGAAGTCAGAAGGTAATATTTTTATACACATACACACGAATAATATGAATATAACTATTATTACGTACTCATTTGTTCCATATAAATAATATCTATTTATGAGTGGGTAATATTTATTTCAGCAAATATGCAGTGTAATAAAAATAACGTTTAATATAAGGACAAAAGCGACTGATTTATTTTTGTAGGTATACATCATGGTATCGCAAATTATTGCCTCTAAAATATTAACACAGTTTTGTTAATTCTACACATATTTGGAAATAGCAATCAAAATGTATTTATAATTAGACCGGTTCATATTATGTTTGCTTTTATTTATCGCTTGCTCGTTATTACAGTACTTTTGCTGAATAAAAGGTACCCTGTCTATTTCTGTACCCTCCATATAATCGGTCAAGTAGTTATAAAAGTGTAACAAACAAACATTCGAATTTATAATATTAGTTTAGATGTACTTTTTGAAGACCAGCAATGCAATATCATTCGAGCTACTTCAATACCTCACGCGCTTGAATCCCTTCAAAGGTTAATAGATAAACAGATCCCCGCTGTGCACACCATCATTCTTGTCAAAATATCATTGAAACAACATTGTTGAAAGCCCGCAAAATCATGACTAAACATAACGACAAAACAGATAATTTTAATAAAACTTATAAAATATTCCACGAACACTTTTTCTTATCAAATTTCATTAACATTTTCACTCGATTAACATAACAAAAAGAGGTATTAATTCACAAAATCGATACGTCATCGTAACAAAAGAGGTTTTATAAGCGTCAAGGGGGTCGGTAGAAGTGACAGTCATGGTGGTGAGGCTTGTGTTCTTAAACGGATTTATTGAACGTATATTGTGGCTGTTGTGTCGTTTATAAAGATTTACATTTTGATACGACGGGTTGATCAGTGATGCGTCGAGTGTAGGAGTTAGAGAGATCGACCGGTGATTTGATACAAGATTATTTTGTTTGTAGCTCACTACTTTAATGGTCTCGTGGCTTAAGTTTGCACTTATGTTTGCCTGCTTCGTCCTTTTCGTTTCCAGCTGGGAGAAAAAGTTACTTGATTTTTCGAAACTTTATAAACATGTGTTGCATTGTATTAGCAAACGTTTACCTGAGTCCCGATGCGCGGTCGCTCTAAAATGAACACTTTTCTAATATACAGAATGCCTACGTATTATTTTTATTACTAAAATACGATGATCGGCCTGTAACTTTTAGTAATGACATTTGTAATTCATTATTGTATTTTCTCTGTAAGAGATAATGTTAATCTTTTGTGAAAATAAATGTCTGTAGCCCTTAAACTTTCAACGGCTTGAAGTTTGATAATGTGTCTAATAGATAGTAATATTACATGAGATTTAAAAACATAGCTAGTCAAATATGGGTTTTGTACACCTCTGGTTAATCTTTCGAGGATATCTATTATAGGCATATGTGTTTGTAGCGTAACAGAAGAGACGCCAAACATAAAATGGATTTCTTAGAAACATATTAAACACACAATATGACAGCAGAAAAAGAAATAGTAGCTACCCATCGTCTCTTTAATTTGCTTAAGATTAAAATTCATAGAATTCGTAATATTACAAATTATACATATATGTTAAATTATGTGTATAGTTATTACACATAAACATAGCCAAGAAGGTCGACGATATATCGCTATCTCTATTTAAAGATAGACGATAGATGTCATGAACACATAATTGTATATTAATTATCAACATAGGAAAACGTTTTCCACATCGCTTGACGCACTTCCCGGGGCTGTGATTGGTCAATTTCGTGATGACGCGATGAGGGGCGCGATCGTCTTTACGTCATTGGCTGATATCTGACTGCCGCGCCGGCATTGAATCATGCGCCATGAGCAAAGAGAACTAGAACGTTTGCGTCACAGCGGTTATAATAAAAAATTAAGTAAAATATAATATATGATGATTTAATTAAGTTAAGTAAATGATTATATTGTTTCAAGGCAAGCGGGTCTGACTTAAAAATTATGTACGTATTAAATAGTTAATTATCGCTCACTTTAACGTTGAAGGAAAACATCGTGAGGAAACCTGCATGTCTGAAGGTTCTCGTTAATATTCTCGGAGATATGAGAAGTCTGCCAACCCGGACTGGACTAAAGCCTGACCCTTCTTACACCAAGATGAGGTCGCCCTTATTCTCGGGTTTGATTCACGTGTCAAGCAAAGTGTTACTGAGTTATTTTGTCCAGAAATTCAGTAGACCTTCTATCCTTAATGAATCCTTTTGCCTCTTTCAGGGATGTAGGCGAGGGTCTAAACCTTTTAAATATACAACAATATGAATGCATCCTTAGCTGTCCCTTTGACGCACACGATAATGAATCATTACTACAATTATTAATTATCGGTCATTATTTAATTATGATCGTTGCCAGAAGGTTTGCTTTGTATAACGAGATTAATCACCAACTATGATTAATTTAAAACCTTTAAACTATACTTGAACACTCAAAGTCGATGAGTTTGAATTTTTACTGTAGGTACTCTATAGTCTATTCTATTTTCTAAGAAAGTAGAATTTTTATCTATACCTTAATTCTATAATATTTGGCATCTATTTTGCTTTTTAAATTTTACTTTAAAATTACGGTATCAGTTTCTATAACTAGAGTTAGCCGCAGGCATATCAAAGTGTCTATAGTTTAATTACTGGAAAAGTTATAAAATTGCTGGATTATATTATACTCTATATAAAAAAAGAACACTTTATTAAAACAAGTTCACACAATAATATAAAAAACAACCAATGTTGAAGTTTCAAAATAATAAATCGATGTATACACTAACGTCTAAACTAGGCCGAGCCTGTATCTTAAACATTAGTATCTCCCATGATATAATAATAATAATAATAATAATAATAATAATATTTTACCACATACACACAACACCATCTAGCCCAAACTAAGCAGAGCTTGTACTATGGGTACTAGACAATGGATAAACATACATATATACCTTTTTTTTTGTAAATACATACATATTATACATAGAAACACCCAGACCAAGACAAACATCCATAAGATATAAGAGATATTACACATATATGTACATCAAAATAACGGATATAATACATATATTGAAATAAAACATTGTGGTACTGTTAAAACGTCATGCGGGCCAAACTAAACTAGTTGTACAGTAAGTGATAACAAGACTTCCAAATCAATAGTCGTGTCGAACTTTCAACACACAAAAAATCGCATAACAAGTCTCATAATCGATTACAGATTCGACTAACAAATCACATTCCTTTAACAAATGATCGTACGGAACAGTTAATAAGGTAGCGCGTTTATCTTAAACGTCTCTAGGTGGATGTTCGGATGATGGATATGTACGCGGGAGGCCGAGATACCGTCGAATAATAATGTAGGTACTTTAGTCGATTATTGCTGTATCGATATTCTATAATATATGGATTTAATTTTTAAATGTCGTAGCCGAAAGTCTATACCCAAAAATGTGTTTAAAATTAGAAACCATATGATTATGTTAATCAACCTTACAGCCTATTTGCGAATGTAGAGGTAGGTAATATATCGTTAAAATATTAGGTTGAATTCAAATATGAATTATGTCTAATTTTATGAGAGGTAGGTACATTTATATTCGCGTCCCTGATACCTCTATTTCAAAACAATAGAAATGGAACAATCATTCACATCAGTTGGACAGAAAGTGGTTGCTATAACAATACAAGACATTGACAGCCAAAATTTCGTGACAACTCGTGTTGAATTACCTGACCAGACCTTCTTAAAATATACTCTAAAATATATACTTATTAGAAGGGATATGGCTCCTGAGATACAAATACTTTTTAACTTCGTTTAGGAGTCAGCTGTCCAATTAGATTTCTTTTTGTCTTTATATTTCTAATTGTTCTTGGAATTTCTATTTATTATTATTCGTAAGTTTAGTTAACGTTAAAGTAATGGCAATCCTCTTACTTATCATGGGCTAAGTCTTTCAGGCCCTTTATGAATACTATATTAAGTGAGATTACGCAAATCTTTATCGATAAAACCACATGTCTAGTGTCCGATACAATTAGTCGATATCGGTACATCGCGAGGCCGCGCTAACACAACATTTACTAACATTTGTCATTACTACCGCTGCAAACAGCCATAGAGTAGCTTTAGGGCATTTTATTTTTTTAAATAGCAACACAAACTTTTGAAGACAAACTGTGTTGTGTCTATGAATCAAAGAACACTTTTAAAAATAGAGAAAATATATATTAAAATTATTTAATAAAATATTAAAAATCTTATATATAATAATAGTTTAAATAAGGAAAAGTTGTTTTGTTCTAGTTTTTATAATATTCAATAAAGTAACTAATATAATTATATTTCAATTAATTTTATAACTTTGTGAGTCACGACGAGACTCGATATGTTGCAATTATATGTTATTTATAGCGTCATAAAATAATAATGCACTTAATAACTATTAATTAATTATTGAATGAACACATGTAGCAAATACAGGAGTGATAACATAATGATACAATTGACCACAGGATAAAAAACAAACAATGTCGTATTATTTATTAATACCTAATGTGGTGCTACTCTACCGTCTAAAAAGCCATTACTAAGAAGTGTTATCTCATAGACGCAGTCCATCTCTCATTTTTGGACCGCACGGGTCGCAGCCAAGAGGCGATAAGAGCGGATTAACTATAACTATTTATCATTTCATTCTACTTTTTTGTTCACTACCGTTCTAGGATGGATGAGGTTCGACCTCCTCGCTAGTAGGCTGTATGCTTGAATGCCACTGACAAGTTCATTTTTATTTTAAGAATATTTTTTAAGCTATGGATCTTGAGTTCGGTTTTCGAATTTCGTGATGAAATAAGTTAAACAGGAGCTGGGATCACGAAATTTATTTTATGACGTTCAGTTATTATTTTTATTCTGTAAAAGAAGAATAAATCGAAATTTCCTATTTTTATATTATTAGAATAATATAAAGATAAGGTATTTCGTTATATAAATAATAACGAAGTCTGGCAGTCTGCTCGGTAAACGAATCCAGGTACGGCGTACTTTTATTTAAGATATAAACACAGCTAACAACATTTAGCTGTACTTTACTTTTGGGTAATATACATCCGTAATACGACCCCAAGATTGATATTGAAACATCATAACTTGTCTATGCTGACATTGAAACAACAAATACAATAATGTACAAACACAACCATCAAAGCACGACAGTTCCAAAGTCATCCATTACATCAGAGTGAAACAATAAGTTTTAACACAGAACGCGTCACGGCAACAATAATAACACAATAGGTACACAGGTTCATTGTTACATCTTTCACTTATCTCGAGAAAACAGCTGATCAGGAACAATGACGAAAAACAAATGAACCTATTTAAATGAAAGCTACATAGATGTGAACGAACTACCTTGAGGAACTCCTGGTGTTGGTGCAAATATAAAAGAACAATGCCCTATTGTTGTCGGGCTACGTCATAGGTCGGAATATAGGTCAGCCGAGGTCCAAATGTGGTGATCAGCTGATCGTGGGATCGGGCATTCAATGCCGCAGCTCCCGTACTAGCAGACACTTTTTTGTTAACAGTTTTTCGAGTATTTTTATAGATTAGTTTTAATTCGTTGATGAGCTGGGAACGAGCGAACAATGATGTTTTATTTTGGTGCGGTTATAACAGTTGGGAGTCAAGTATAAATACTGTTAAGTAATATGTAAACTTATGCACAGATACTCGTAGTGTACAGTTTACTGACTTTTGGAAGATTTTCTTTGACTATATGCCCAACTATAGAGGTGGTTCTGAGAGTATAATAATTACTCGATGATAGCGTATTCAGTAGAGACAGGGTGGAGCTTGAACGAGATTAACTAAAAAAGGCATAGTTGTTTTGACCTCTCATTGTCGCAAACATACAATACATACAACGTATCGAGAGCAGCCGAAGCCATCTCGGCTTCGGCTGCTCTCGATACGTTGTATACAGCTCGATTTTTGGATCGAGAAAAGTGTCATGTGATTTTCCTTTCAATAAATTCTAAATAGCGGCCCGCAGTCTAGAACTATGCCCGTTAGACGGCAGTTAGCTTACCCCTTTTTACGTCGGACCAAAAGCTGGCTAAATGTGGATGGCTGGGGATACATGTGTGTGACTATAATAATAATAATTACACGTGCCATATCTACTTTAGGATAGACCACATGTCTCATAATAGGTTGTTTAAAATCGTGATAGTTCACAGATTGATGAAAGTTCTCAACGATTATGCATCTATATGATATATGGGCGCCGACTTTCTCGATATCACCGAGCAATCTCGAACTACTGCGGTGCGTGGGTGTGGCATAACTCAATGATAATCTAGAGTGAATCTTTTTGCATTAATTTATTAAAGGTCAAGATTGTATTTGTGCGTAGTCTATGGTTGCTAATATAGTTATATTCTCTTTTGAAACGTTACATTTTAAAATAGAATTAGGCCTTTACGTAATATGTCTATAAACTTCTAATGTTTTTAAGCTGCATGTATGGTGCAGTGGCTTATTCTATAAATTTGCTGTTTTAACGTGCCAGGTACGGCGATTTCTGTAAGGGATGAGAATGTAGGGCTACCTTTAATAGTGCCGAAAATCTAGGTATCTTATGTCCGGTGTTTTAACCTTTGTAAAGTCCCTTGTGACAATGTTCTTCGAAAGGATCACTTTATATCAGTATTAGTGACAATCTATGTCCAAAAATAAATAATTTTCTTAGTTTATAAAAATGTTTTTTTAGTATTTTTACTGTAGGCTATATTTTTATGGCAATTCTTTAATAATCGACTGTTCTGGAATGAACAACAGTATTACCAATTAAATAATTGCTTTTTATCTCGTAAACTGAGCATAAAACAATATCCTAATTAGTCGATTTTGTTTTACTCAAACTAAAATTCCACGCAACAGGGAAACGTGTCTCGTAGAAAAACTCCTCCGATTATAATTTCTCCTAGCGATGTGAATGGCCCATAGGAATCCGCGGCGGAGTGGCGTCCCACAGACAATGGCACATTGTTTGTTTTGACCGCAGCAATTATGTCGACCACGTGCACTCTTTGTTTACCAGCTGTTATCTCCCATCTAGGCCGTCCTTGAGGTTTCATTGTTCTTGTGACAACTTTCCGTCGGATTTTAGACGTACAACTTTCGGTGATTTCCGTTTTTGACTGATGTTTCATTTTGGTGAATGGAAACGGAATGGCTAACATGTGTAGTATACGATTTGATTAACTGCTATTAGGAGCTTTTTTGTCATATATGCTTGCAATTGAGCTTTAAGAACGTCTGATGGGAATGGCTTACAGTGACGTATGGACGCTTGGAAGGCCAAATGTATCAATCGCGCTTTGTCATCTTGTAAGCACAGTTCCAAAGTTGAAATTAAACTACTATATACGGATTTTATCGCGTTGTTTATTTATCACTGTATTACAAAATTTTGAAAATATTACTCTACTACTACTATTGATTTTATTTGACTAATTTATAAGCTAATAAAATTATTTAAACTATTAAATCTATTTATTTTTGGTTTACACTTTCCCCGACGTTTCGGGTGCTTTTCAGCAGCCATGGTCACGGGGAGACTAATAATTTTAAATAATTCCTAAATAATTTTATTAGCTTATAAATTAGTCAAATAAAATCAATAGTAGTAGTAGAGTAATATTTTCAAAATTTTGTAATACAGTGATAAATAAACAACGCGATAAAATCCGTATATAGTAGTTTAATTTCAATGAATAACATTCGCGTAAACAGAAGACAATATTACAGTTCCAAAGTATTCCAGATTGCGTGCAAATATTGTCCAACAAGCGAATTTATATATACAAAGAGGTCTTCTGTGACACAATTTCTGAGCGCCTTGTGACAGGTAAGCTTTTTGCGTGACCCAGGAGTGGTACAGAAATTATTTGATAATTAAACTGTATATAAATATGAAGAATATGTAGTAGTCCCAATCCCAGAGAAGTAGGCGAGATCTACAGGTTTTTACTTAGAATTAGGTATTATTAAGTTAGCCTGAATATTTAGGGCATTCTTCTATTGTAGCGTGCATTAGCAACCTTTTTTATATTATACATAGTATGAAACTTGCTTACTGCGCAAGTCTGCGACTCGGATTTGATTCCTTACCTTCTAAATTATTTATTTCAAGGCGAAACTGCCCAATTTAAAATCTTTAACACATTTGTACAAAAACGAACTTATATGAATTCGGTAAACGACAAGCGGCAGCGACTACACACAAACTCTTGTACATAATTCATTTTAACTGAAACCTGTAACAGTACACGGTGGTGGACTGGCATCGAGGTGGGAAACCCGTTACACGCTGCCGTCAAATCAGCGAACTGGTGAGCTGACCCGCCTGAGGCGACAATTGATAGCTAATGAGTTATGAGACAGAGAACATTAGTTGAACAAGTATGTGAAGTCCAAGTAGAAGCCGTGGCGATTTGAAACAAAATGATTTGTTTTTATCACCTGCTCAACAACAATTGGTGTATTGTTTAAGTGTGTGATATACTACTAAGTTTCTAACATGCTCATCCATAGAAAAAGATTATTCCATAATCAAAATAACTGCATAACATTATTTTAGAAATGTTTGCCATCATTGGTGATTACGAGGTCCACGTGGGACAATAATTTGTGTGACCCACAAATAGTTGTCCAAGTCTGGGTGTTTCTGCCGTTATATAATATAATATTCTATCACATACACACAACACCATCTAGCCCAAACTAAGCAGACCTTGTACTATGGGTACTAAACAATGGATAAACATACATATATATTTTATTTTTGTAAATACATACATATTATACATAAAAATACCCAGACCAAGACAAACATCCATGTTCATGCACACAAATGTTTGACTTGTGCGGAAATCGAACCCGCGACCTCAGTTATGGCTTTCGGTTACACTAACCACTACGCCATCGAGGCCGACAGTGTTTGATTTTTATAGTGTTAAGTCACCCGCGACACAAGAATTATTCCTAGTCTAGTATTAGGAATAATTCTTGTGTGAAGGAGAGCTTTAGAAGTAACGAAAATGTAAGATATACACTATCAATAATATACTACTATCAATAATATATTATATCCAACATTAATATCTAGTTTATTTCTTAGTCACAGGTTCAATTACTGCTTCATGGATGCTCTTTTCCTCTGTTATTTTCAAGCCAGCCCGAACCACAGTCGCTTGTAGGTACTATCTCGCTCAATTCCTACATCTTAAAGCCCACATAACGGTAGGGTACAGGCACGGCTTACGGGACAGCTCACCATTTACCCTGATCTATGTGTCCTTCCGTTGCCCACTAACTTCCAAGCCGCAGATAAAATATATACTTTACTGCGAAACTAATGCTTCAAAACTATTTTTATTGCTAAACAGTTATTTTGCGTGCTATTTCGAAGACTTGGTATATGCAACAGTGTTATATGCTTATTTAAAAACATTCGAGTTTAATTTTACAAGTAATAGAGCACTCTGTTAACTCAAATAATACGCCATCAGACTTACGATCTAGAGAATTCGGGCTCACCAGGGAAAAGATGGAAAGTCCCGGTTACTACGGACTAAACCAACCACGGTGTGACAACCTGTTGCCTTGGATGGTGAGTCGCTGGAACTGAAAATATATCAGCGATCCACCCAGACGTAGACTCACTCCAGTCCCAAGCATATTTGCTTAGCTGGAGGGGTAGAAATATAAGACAATATTAGCTAGAGAAGTTAAAAAGAATAATGGCAAACTAATATTTAAAAAAATATTAGGTAATTAAATTTGCTCGCCCGAATCCTAACTGATGTTATAAATGCGAATGTGAATTTGTTAGTTTGATTGTTACGCTTTCATGCCTTAAGACTCAACCGCTCATCATCAAATGTTGCATACATGTTTTCAGGGGTACAGATAAGGATATAGGGTACCTTCATAACCAGAAAAAGAACTGTTACTAACCTAACATACATTTACGCGACCGAAACCGCGGGCAAAATCTAGTACCTAATCTCTGATAAAAACAGCTAAAAGCCTGTTACTGCATTTCATCCGGTAAGTAAAGGTTCCAGAGACTTTAATATATTTTTCACAGACTCGACGTAGCTAATCTTATATAACCAAACTAGATCCGTAATACATTATGTTTGTTTTCAAATATTCGTAAACTTACAAGTAAATAAACAACTAATGAACTGAGTTGGCAAAAAGCGATAAGGTTCTACCTATTGACTTGTTATTTCTGAATAGAGCGGGAATTCCTGTGACGTCAACAGCCGATAAAAATGGCTACCACTTCATTAGAACGAGTAGGTACCCACATTTAGTTTAACAATAAAGGAAGTTATACTCAGAAGCAGACGCAACAGCGAACATTTAATTTATTTGATTTGGTAAATAAATGCACTTTTATGTATATTTGAATATTAAAATGTTAAATGTAGGTACATTAATTTTATGTCCAATTATTTAAAAATATAGAAATACATAATGGACTCCGGTTATCGCCCGATTAGCAGAATTCTATATTGAAAATAAATTTATAATATTACTGCACTTGAAACTACGACCCAAGTCCACTATTGATATATTAGTAAATTAAATAATCTGTACTGCCTGGAATTCAAATTATTATACCCGTATAAAATGACAGTACCTAAATAAGCATCAAAGAGTTATATTAAAAAAATATGGGCAAAAATCAAACATATTCAATTTGAAGAATATTTACACATAAAAATGTAAGTATCCCAAAGGATCCAAACACATACCTACATGTATATTTATATAGGTATATATAGCCTATAGACAAAGAATAGATATTAGGTTATGTGAAATTTGTCATATGTGTGTACAACTACATATTGCGAAATAATGTCGCAGGTACTTAAGAACAATCTACGGTAAACTCGCAATATTATATGTTGTGCTTATAAAAAAACCAAACATAAAATATTATGAATTATTAAACAAACTCACTTTGTATATGGCTAACATTTCATTCACATCCAAAAACTGTTGCATTTTCAACATGTGACGTCACATCTAATGACGTATGCTTATTATGCACTTAAACGCCCAAGTGACGCGAGGTAAATCATTGGATTTGCTTTTACGAGGAGGGAGTTGCGAGCGTAACTTAGTTTTGAATGCTATTGCTGTGTAGCTGTTGCGCGCAAATTGAAGGTATTTCTTGAAATAATTCGCTTGATGTATGAAGGTGTTCAAGGAAGACCTGGTTTATGGTCTGAGAAAAAGTATGACGTGAATTTACGTGTTCGTTACGGACGAAGGAACAAATTTCAAAGTGTCGGTCGTAATTTTATCATAAAAAATATGTATGTATATGAATAATTTGCTGGCCACTATTTTTTATTTTAACAATTGGTTCTAGTGTTCCTTTTTTGTATTGCTTGTAAATTTTTTACTTAAATTTGTGACTTATTTATTGAGGTCGGCATGTACCTATCTAAGGTAGGTACATTCCATGATAATTAGTCATTATAATCGACTAAAGTTAATGTGAAAATTCGTGTTAACATAAATTAGAATTAATAAATAGTATAGAATTAAGAAATATTCAAAACTATGGCATATAATAAAATTATTTTAAAAGCTACACATTCACATATTTTTATCGTGAAACAAAAACTCAGTACGTGTGTAAAACCCATTCCATGAGCAGTGCCGCGGGCACAGCTACTATAAATATTTTTCTAAAATGCTTTCGTCAAATATCAATAGCCAGCATAAGACGCAGATCATTCGGGGAAGCGATCGAATTATCTGCGGGACGATTTTATGTGTCTCTGGTCTTTTACGATCACAACAATGTTGCGAAGGGACCTCAAGTGATTTATTGGGAGTTACGCACTTCTTGCGTTCGTTCGGAAATTGCAACTCATTTCGAATCTGGAACCCGATACATTGTTGGGTACAGATGATTGATGTGTAATTTTCAAATTTAGACCTAATGTGTGAAGAGGCGTATATATGCGTTATATATTCCAAAAATTAAAAAGAGATAGTGTATTTTTAAATTACATCTGAGATAGGGGATTTGATATTTGCGGTATTAATGTATATAGGTAAATGTAGGGCACTGAATATAAATCTGCAGAATTTAGTATAACAATCGATACACTCAGTAGATTCCACACTAAGTCATCCTCTTTGGTGTAGGCCCATATAATGAGTAATTTATTCTAAAGTAGTCTATTTGTAAATGGCATCTTTACATATTTTAATTCGTTTTGAAATAATAAAATATAGTAATATAATTTAAGAAAGAAAATATAGACAAGTTAAATATAACATTTGCTAACTAAATTAGCAACCTCGTGTGCATATTTTTTTAGTGTTTATCTCTTAAAAAGTATCGCCATGTTGCCTTATGGTAAACAATTATAAGTCCAATAGTAAGCGAACAATTTTAAACTTCATACTACTAATATGAATGTCCGGAAAAACCTTAAAATACCCAATCCGGGCATCCAACTTGTGGACTCAATAGTTCCAGAAGCACCCATGCTATTAGACCATAGACAAGTTAAGAATTCAATACAGCCAGTTGCATTTAAAAACCTAGGCGTAGCGATATAGGTGCTAAGAAAAAACAGGTTGGATTTTTCTCATATCCGCGTATAAATTAAGTACATAATAATGGCAGTGTATAGTACATAACGTAAACGGAGCCGGGTTCAAAGCAATTTCTTCGGTAAAGGGGTCCGTACCTAATCCGCGCGCTAGTGAAAGGTGAGCGGTCACTGTGTGGAAACATACGGCGCTACGTATGTGCTGACTTGTTGACTAGCATGTGCGGCCAGAATGAACTCACGGCTGTATGTCACTGAGGGGGTAAGCAGAGGGATAATGTTCTGTTTCTTAAGCCCAATGGCTTCTTTTACGGCTCCGGGTGTTTGCTGACTTGTTAGCTAACATGTGCGGCGGGAATCAATTCGCGGAATATCACTGGAAGAGATAGGCAAAAATATTGCCTCAGCCATTGATGTCGCATACACCGTTGCTTACGCTGTAGGTATTGGTCTCCTAAACCACGACCGTGTTATAGCTGACAAAGTCCTGTATTAATTGAAGTTAGAAGTTAGGTCAGAAATGACCGCCAACGATGCATTTTCTACTGTGTCTGTTACATGGCAATGGCAATGTGTTAACCTATTGAGTCGCAGCGGCACACCGATGGTCAGACACAATAAATTTTAATTATGTCTGGTATTCTTAACCGGTGACTTGACAGGTTAATGCTCGTGATCGTGTTGTAACAACACGATCAGGACCAGCACAGTTGTCGGACACAACAACGTCTTGTGTCAAATGGAATTATTGGGATTTTCTGTCAGGAAAGTCTGTATAGCATCTCAGGTAGCAGGAATAGGATCGCCCTATTTGTCGTGAGTCATAAAGCGGGCTGGCGAAATGTGGGTATCGTACATCTTGGTTTACTTCTTTAAGAATATAGGCGTGAAAGCAGATTTAGCAAGTAAGGAACTGCATAGCCGTTCTTTCTTTTCCTTGAGTCTTCCTTAGAGGCAACAGCTTAGTTTTGTTTCTATCATTTACTTAGAATATGTTCGTTATGGTTACTATGAAAGCTCTAAATATTATGTTTTGGTAATAGTTTATTGTTATTTTCTTTACTGTGGTATCTATATTAATACCTATATATTATTATTCACCTTGTTATTGATACTTATTATTACAAACGCGGATTTAGAATTTGTGATGCGAAATCATAGTTCATAGTTCTTACAATTAAATACTAATATTAGTGTAGGAATACCATTACTGTATGAAATTCATAATCGAAATTGTGTAATATAACGTCTTATGATATTCCTGACAAACTATAGAAGACTTTCGTATTAAAAAACTTTTTAAATATTGTGAAGAACTTTTTAAATATTGTGAATAATATCCTCCAGACCGAATTTTGGTCACGGCGGCCAATTTTAACGGAGTCTGGCCATCTGTGCAGGAGATATTATAGTGCACAAGTGTGTGCGCAAACACAAGTGTACTCTCTGTTCCCTAACTCTCATGATCCGATGGGTCGGTAATCCGACACGACCGGAGAGAGATCAGGCGTAGGACCAAAGGCTTTACGGGCTATCCGAGTCACGAGGGTGTCTAACACTGCCAACTTCCTAACTGCAAGCTGCTATTGAGATTTCTTAATAGAAAAATCCAATAACTTTACGTAGGCCCGACCCGGGATTCGAACCCCAGACCTCATGCACAGCAGTCGCATTAACTCTACTATTCTACAACCGAATCTTAGCAGCCAATGGATGCTCATTACTATAATAATAAAGATGAAAATATTTGACTAAAACTCAGACAATTACTGAGTGATATGTTCATTGCAACACACCTCAAATAATAAAGCAAAAAGGCCATCAAATGAGCATTTCTGCAGGTCGTATTGCCGGATCGAATACCAGGCCGTATGTGGTCGCAATAAACAGCGTGAAACATGACGCCTGCCGCCGTTTTTGAGCAAAATACTGCACGTTAATTTAACACAGTCCGGTCGGTCATTTGCGGCTCGCCTTATTCAAACTCTTTTTACTTATTTTTTACTTATTGCCTTTTGCCTCTCGAGTTTGCGGCGATTCGTCTCGATTTGACGATGGAATACACTATATTTTTTGAAATTTTAAGTATCGTATGCTTTTTGTTCTTGGTGATTCGAGTGCTTGATATTGATACGCTTTGGTACGATAGATATGTTTTGGCGATGGTCTTACTCGCTGTAAGGTATTTTGTAAGGACGTAATGATTGGAAGCGCCTTGGTAATCGTTCTTAGTCCAAATTCACAACATTCTGGAGAAAGGCCCGATTACGTTTTCAAAACCGGCAGTTCTGTATGAGGAACACATGTTTTCTGGGAACAAATAACTAGCAATGAATATAAAAAAAAAATACTTTGGAAAAGATTAACATTTCTGTTAAATAATACAAGTAACAAAATTTAAGCTTTATTTCATAAATGAATAAAAACGATATATTCATTTTTCTATGCTTTCGATTATGGCAGCATTAACAGGCATTCTCGATATTTTTTTATCACTGACAAAAGACCGATTGCACGCGCTTCCTTTACAGCTATAAAAAGTTAGAGTCCACATACAACTCTTTCATTTCTTCATCAGCCTGTGGCAAGCCTACTAGACGTAGGATGAAGGCGACGTCACAGAGCCTAATGTTCGACTTTCCGCTGGCTACTTTATGTGTATCGTCACTTCATCTAACAGGAGATCGTCCTACGCAGCGTTTGTGAGCCGCGGTCAATATCGACATAACATGACACATAGTTATTTGATTATACCCTTTATAGAGGATATGGTATATATAGATGGGATAGAGGTAAAGTGACGCCAAGGATCGGATATTCACTTTTACTCTATTATAAATAAAGCCCTGTATATAAAAGTCCCACTGCTAAGCACGGGCCTCTTTTCAGATTGAGAAGGGAGAGGCCAAAGTCTTCCACGCTGGGCCAGAGGGTTGGCAGACTTCACATACATATCTTCAAGAACTTTATAGAGAACTGTCATGCATGCAGACTTTTTCGCAATTCTTCACCGTTAAAGCGGGCAAAACTAAATCGTAGCGGCATATCGGTGACCAATAGATTTTGAATAATGTCTGGTATTCTAAGACTTGGCAGATTAATACGCACATATCTTCGAAGAGTATGTACCTTAGGATCGAACTCAAGGTCTCCAGCAGTCCAATGGTCGTCCCGCTGGTCATTGCATAAAAATGTCCTGAAATCGTCCATAACTGTCATGTTGAATCAACCTTTTAATTATAACAAGTAACTTCCGCTTCATAATAAAACACGGTACGAAAGTTGTAAAACATGGGACCAAGCGCAGTCCGGCTCCTTCTCACGGCGTATTTTAATATCAACTCGATGTTTATAAAACTAAAGTATAACATGAACGGCACCCGAGCCGTGTTTAGACTGATCTTGAATCGATCAATGAGTGTTACTCGATACGGTGTTCGATTATCGATATGAATGAATCGGTTCGTTTTTTTGTTTCTATGCGTTTAGGGTAATCAGCAGGTTTCGAATTGCATTGGTGAGGTTATTTGGTTACTAAATTTATGGTTGTTTTGGTTGCTACGTGAAGTTTAATGGAACACGTACTGAGTTTTATTTAATAAGCTAGCTTAATTCGTCTATATTATGCTGTGGCTCATTCGATATTTTAATTTTCCGTTCCCGTGAGAACTTTGGGACAAAAAGTAAGTTCAAAAAGAAATGCAACTATGTGTAAAAATTTCGGTAAACTATGGATTACTTTTCGAGTTTTACGGACACAAACAAACAGAAGCTGAATTTCTATATGTTTCCTTTTTTATTTATTTTAAAAGCCAACTAGAAATAAATCCTGTGTTTCGCAAGGGATTTTAAAAACATTCAACTAACGGACATAAGAAACACCTAGACTCGGAACAACCATTTGTGGATCACACAAATTTTTGTCACCTGTGGGATTCGAATCTATAACACTCGGCACAGTGTCAATAGCGAGGCGACCACTTAAACATTACACCATCTGTGCAGTCAAGATATTAAGATAATTATAATGTATCTAAAATATAGGGAATAGTTTATGTATTTTAAATTTAGAACATAGTATTATAAATACCTACGCCATAGAAAACCGAAAAAACTATGGCTAGCTTATTTCCATGACGCCATTAAATTAAATAAAAACAAATAAAATAATAAATGCCCTCGGCTCCTACAAGCAGAAGGACATAAGTCGTAATCACATTAATTATACGTCGAATTAAGATAACTGCGTCGTATCGATACGTAGCGTATCAATCGATTGGCTGCGGCTACGGAAACTTGCGTACCGTGATATTTACAGTTTAGCGTGACGCTAGCCTGAAAGAACTGACTTTTACAAGCAAGGTGACAAGTAAGCTTACGAACCGCTTGATGGTAATCACTTATCGTAACCTATAAGCAATATTAAAACCGTTTGACAGAAGTAAACTATGCCGCGTATTCATTAAAATAATACGCTCTTATGTTGCCAGCAAAGAATAAAGACTAGGATATTTTTTAACAGCACAGTGCTTCCTTACGAAACCTGGAAGTTCAGCTACGACCATTTAAATAAAAAATTAAATTCTGTGGTACTATTGAGATTTTTCTATAGATATCTAATACTTTTAAAATATGTTGTAGTGTAACCATACTTCTCGCAAACAGAAATAGTTATGTGGTCCATTCATAGAACTTCAGTACCTCAAAGTATGTTTCAAATTTTAGACACAGCACCAAGGAGATGATTATATATCAAACCAAAAAAAAATGCATGAATATTGTACCATATCGTTAATTTTCTCTATCATATAATCAATCTAATTCTACAATATTCAGGCACCATACACCTAAAGTCGTGATCAGAACAAATCGTAAATCGTCAGACATGGCTGCGTCATGGGAAACCATTTTATATTTTATGTTGATATTGACCACAAGACGAATATTTTAAATGAGTAATAAAATGATTCATAAAAAGCAATATTGCCTAATAAAGGCACACTTGATGACACTGCCGATATTTCAGGTTCAGGCAAAAGATTGTTGCATGATATATACAATAAGTCAAGTAATTATATTCTGCTGTATGCTATTTAATATTGTGCTTGAGGTATTGGATTTTATTCCAGAATCAGATGAAACGTTTTGCTATCAATGAATTCTGTGTATCAGTACTGCAGCACGAAGTTTGGAACAGTGTCCAGTTGGCAGTACGCTTGATAGCTGGGACCTAAAACCATAGCTAACCAAATGTGAGTGTAATACACTCAGCCTAATACTTTGGGGATATGCAAGTACGAGTCTATACTATCTATAATTGAAGATCCAAGCCTGGAATAAGCCTGTGAACGTTCCGATTAGCCGTCTCGTGACTACTGAGCGATCAGACCAGTCATACTTATATCAATAAAATACGTTAAAAGTGCATTTTAATAAGGCGGGCGTACTGGTTTGTTTAAAAGGTAGACGATGAATAACTCACTGTATTTGTATGCGATTCACACTTGACATGCGCATACACACGCCGTCGCGACAAAACGACGCAAGCGCCACATTATAATATAAACAATTAGCACTTTAATATACGTGTTATTAGTTTTAAATTGGTGTGAATGGTAAATTATGTTATGTCTGGTAGTTTTAACGATTTATCACGTTGGCACGTACCGCTCGAAATGTTTCTTTTAAAGAGGGTGAATGAGGACGTAATGAATGATATTTTTAATTCTTGTGGTCGACTGTTGACTTGATGACTACAAGTTTATGCTGTTGGTAGAGGGGCCAGTGTAATCTTCCTTTACATTGTCAGCACAGCATCTCCTTTTGAAAGGTTAGTAACAGGCACTTAATAGCCATGTTGCAAATATTCATATACTGCAGTCACGGCTTATCGCTTGGCAATACGCTTATTATTCACTGTGATTGTAGATGTAAGAACGCGTTTTTGTTTTTAGGTACAGGGTAAGGAGTAAAATTCTCTTTTTCAGGTTCTATGCGGAGACTAAGTCAAGATTTTTGAGCATCTGTATTTTGTATACTTACATAAATTACCTGATGGTTCATATTTCATGGACTCCAACGCTAAACTTTATAAACCATTAAGGTATATCACAACACGTCTGCTTTATTAGTCAGCCTCTATCCTGTTTTAAACTTTAGTCTGAAGAAATTATGTGGTGACGAGATGATGAATAAATTCTATTCTATTCTCCTTATGCTGTGATAAGACGACATACGAAATATACAAGAGATCTATATTTAAAATACTATTTGTAGAATACTAATATTTGGAGTAAGCGATCCAGCTCCCTTCATTCGTCAACCGTGCGAAGATGACCATAAAATGAATTTAGAAAAATGTACCAATTATTATTTTGTATTCTTTACTAAAGCCATCGTCAGATAGCATAGGTACATAAGACGTTACATTAATGGCTTTTCAATGCAACAGTGCAAAGTCATAAAGTGAAATCAACTCCTCAAATAAGGTTAATCTGGGTATTGAAATCAACCAAAAGGTGTTTATTGAAACCTTAATTAAGAAAGTCTTTTAAGATTAATTTGTCAACTATCTGTTGACTGAAAATTGGCCCTTTTAATATGGTACTTTGTAAACATAAATTAATGTACACCACAGCGTTACATTAATAACCTAAAACCAAACCAACCTTCTATCTTCTATGACTCGTCTAAGGGACGTCGCACGTCAGAACGTCGTATGCTACCTATCACCCTGACGTGTCGGAGTCAAGTTGACGTATGTTGGACGACAACCGGCGGCTTTGTATGCCTACTATAGTGACAGCTCCTTTGTATCGGGTATGACTGGTGTGTTAATAATTGTACGAAGGTTTAATTGTTCAAATGTCTGGGACTCATAATCCGTTGATAGTTTGAGTAATGAAGAAGAAGTTCATTGAAATTAAACTATTTGTTAAAGATTTTTAAATTAGTAGTAGTCCTTCCCGGTATTACGTAGTTTAATTTAATAACTGTTCGCTTCCGTGGTTCATTGTGTAATGCTGGGGCTATATAGGCTTCAATCTTCCTTGAGAATTGAGCTATGAAATGGAAAAACGTACTGATAGTTAAAAAGATTAGAGCGAACGAACTAAAAGAAAGAACAATTATATTATCATTTCAATTTTTGAACTATTTGTATTTACGCTCAACCTGGCGTTTCGACTGCTTTTCAGCAGTCATGGTCACATGGAGACTTAGGTGGTGTGCGTCTAAATCTAAGTATATTAAAGTACCTGAACACAATTAAATTATTCATGATTCTTTTTACGCAGCATAAGCTTAAACTATTATTCAGTCTTGCTGTGTTTTGCCACTTTTCAGTTTTAGCATGTAATAATGGTAGTTCTTTATGATATGTACAGATACACAGATAGTGGAATTAATTATGCACAGATAGTGAAGTGGAGTGGTCGCTGTCCCCACTACCACTATGCCGAGGGCTTTGGGTTCGATCGCCAGGTGAAACAAAAATTGTGTGATCTACAAGTGGTTTTACCATGTCTAGGTGTTCTTTATGTCCGCTGTTTGAATGTTTGTAAATCACGACACAGGAACTATTACTAAAGCGACAGTTGTCCTGCGTGGGAATCGAAACTGCCTCACTCGGCGCTTTGGCAACAGCAACGCGACTCATTAAACTATACGCCGTACGTGCGGCCAAATTTCTTTCCTTCCAGTTCATCCTTGATTCCTTTTTTGAATCGGTGATACACCAGGTATTGCAAACGATCAAAGACTGCAGTTATCGCTCTTGCGGACTTGTTTGAAGATTTCGAAAGACCTGTTTTACATTCAATTTTCGTTAGTTATGACAGATCCCACGTAATAGAGGTGTCTATTGTTTACTACCGGATACAGTCCAGACTATTACTGCTACTAAGAATCTCTTGACAGAAAACACCTTGCCATCGAACTGGGCGCCTCACGATCGGTGTTTGACCACACGTGTAAACAAAGCATATACTATTGTCAAAGACTGAAATTACACAATATGTTGTGACCACGCAAACATGATCCTATGTGTTCGTAATAGAGTGGTTTAAGTGATCGCCTCGTCACTGCCTCTGCGCCGAGTGTTGTGGGTTCGAATCCCACACAGGATAAACATTTGTGTGATCCAGTAATGGTTGTTCCGAGTCTGGATGTTCTTCGTGTCCGTTGTTTGAGTGTTTGTAAGGATCTCCGCGACACAGGAATCAGTACTAGAGAGGTAGATAACTTTTAAAAAAATCTTGTTTTCGTAATAGGTAAATACAAACAAATGTGATTATACTAGATTTTTTGCATACTTACAGATGTAGTCTAACGCCTAAATCCATAAAGGGTTAGGCATACGCCTAATACTCCGATTTCGCTGGCTATGGTTTTAGGCAAGACTATTGCTGTCGACCACACAGTTTCAAACTCCGTATCACTTCTGAGAATTTTATGACAGGTAACCCCTATAACACTGACCGAACCGAAAATCGAACACGTGACTTCATGCACAAGGTCGTATTCACTACCGCTGCGCACACCGAATATAATATAAATAATAATTTAAATGAACTAATATGTAAACTTATAGTTTCTTAAAACATTGCATTAATTACAGCAGCTTGGTCTTGGCATATCTACTATTATATAATCTTAAAAATTTTTTGCTCTTTTAGGTACATGACACGGATAACATAAGCAAGGTGACGCAAGTTCAGGCACTTGCATCATCTTGTGTGGCTAGCTATCATAGCAACGCGTGAAATTAACTTGCTTATGTAGCCCACGCAAGTAACCAAGCGCCACCTACTTGCGTTATACATGCAAGAAACCAAGAACTTGAAATCACGTTAAATAGTAGTTGGCTATTTTAAAATCAAATCATATACAGTGCAGCAGATTTTATCGCAAAGTGACATTATAGCGGCGTTGATAGTAGCGGCCTCTGTACTATACCGATAAGTTAGTGGAACTATAGTTAAACATGACACAATAAGTTGGCAGATTGATATTCAGCACAAGCTAGATATGAATTGAACCCTGGATGACAATGACTTGGCTACCATCCAGTGTTTGTAGATTTATTTACTTTACAAAATATCTTTTTAAAGTTGTCATCTATAATTATAGAAGTGCAGTTATTAAGAAGGATGAAAAGGATTACGTAGATATCACATTAAGCTTATGCATATATATTGCCGAAAAATATGTGAGCCATATTATGTGTATAACAGTCAGCACGTCTATATTTCGTAGATAATGTCGAAGTTATTTTTGCTGATCGCGATTACAGATAACTAAATAACACGTTGCCAAATTCTAATCCTAAAATCCTAATTAATATTATAAATGCGAATGTGAATTTCTTTGAATCAGTTTCACGTCACAACTTTCTGACCGATCATCATAAAATTTCGTATACATTCTGTTGACAGAGATACAGTGAAGAACACTTCAACCAGAAAAAAAAAATGTTCTCGAGTGAAGTCACCGACAAAAGATGACTGATCTTATAATCCTAACTGGTGTTTTTGAAAGTACTATGCTAACGTCACTGCAAAAGTGCTTACACATACAGAATACAAAATAACTACAAAGAACAGTAACTTTCAGAAATTAATTATTTGTGCCTGCCATTTAGTAGCTGCATATTATAATAACTGAATCTATTACCGTCAGGTAGTAATTTTTCCTCTTATTACATGCAATCAAAACGTACTAGTAGGTATCCGAATTTGATACACTCCTTCTTAAAGACACACACACATACAGACAGGTGCGAAGTTTTAACGTTAGACATATTCAGAAATACTATATTTAAAAGAAAACGTAAAATTCAATTATATTCTTATCACTGTAAGCATCTCCTAGCCTTGTCAGAATAAATATTCAAGATTTGCGTAAACAAGAACATCATTTTCTTCTATCTATGAAAACATCAGTTAATAGCGCACTGTCTGACGTCATCGGGCGTCAGTCACACTATAATATCAGCCATCTATTAGCAAAACGATGTAACCTTGTATCTCGTTACGTTTTTGACCCCTGCACGCAAGCTAAACGAGTTAGAAACAGCCTTATAGATTATTGCTTGCGCTTAACAAATTTCATTTTATTTAGCAAACGTTGCAGATATTGATACAGCCTGATGGTAAGCGGCTAGCATAAGATCGCTTGTAATACCTAGGGTATCAACTGCGCATTAATAATCGTAGACTAGGTATAAAAAAAAGGAATACGATAAGCATATAAGTGCCGCTTTAGCAACTTCTAGTGTACGGTCGTAGTATTAAATAGTAATCAAACTTCTACTTTTCACGCGGTAACTTACTGACCGGTTGGTACAGTACGGACGGAACTCCATGAAGCGACTTTGTTCGTTTGTTTGTCACAGCTATTCATATAATCGGCTATTAAGCTAAGGCGACAAAACACTAGGAAGCATAGCGTAGCGTTTGCCAAGTACGTTATAAGTCCCAAGCAGCAGTTAAGTCTACCTACAGAAAATGTTCTAAATTCACCTAATGATATTTTACCTATTTTAAAATATCTATGTTCAGTGAACCGGCGGTATTTCAGTGAATAAAGCATTGAACCTGCGATAAAAAATTCCTAGGACCAAATCCCAAATATTAAACTAACGCAGTGAATCCGCTCAATCAATATTGTTGTTATTGATTTCTGTCATCTGTAGAGCTAAAGATCTAATTACACAAGGTGACTTTTTCGAAACATACATACATACACACATTCACACCTGTTTCCCAGAGAGGTAGGCAGGGACTACGGATTTCCATTTGCTACAATCCTGACATATTTCTCTTGCTTCATTCGCTTTCATCACATTCCTCATACACGTCGGTTTAAGGTGCTCTTAACTTGACCTTAACAAGGATCATGTTATGCTCCTTTACTCCAAGATAGAAACCTACTTCAAAAATCTTGCGTGGCAGCAAGATAATAGAAGTAAGTAGACCTAAACACAAGTTCTAGCTTAGCTGAGGTTAATAATAAACTATTTTTGCCCGACCACTATTAAACTATATAGTATCCGATCTATTTATGTATAAAGCATGACGAAGCATAACTAAGCGTACAATTTTCAGCTACAGTGATAAAGGACTACATCATCGTATTTGGTACTCACTGATCACATGTTATTAGGTATTCTACGAATAACACGTCATGCTTTAAATACAAAATACATACATACAGATGACCGACGCTATACCAAGCGCGGAATTAGATGCAATGCCACATATTCGAGTGTGTGCAGCGCTTTTGGATCGAGTTTATGAAGTAATATAACTTTGCTGGTTTTTAAGAAATTAATGGACAAACAAAGTCTGGTTTCAGTATAAGAGTATCTTTGACATAAGCTATGGTAACTGTTTCCCAGCAGACCATGTGATAAATTGCCATCTGTGTAGTTTACAGTAGGCAGGCGTCTTGTGTCTGTGCCTACATTAAAATATTCTTGATAAACTAATGAGGATAGACTTTTTAGAGATGTAATTCAAAACTATGTATTTTATCATTTTTGTAAGTCAGTATGCTTATTCGTCATAAAAAAACACTGAACATACTTTGATGGGGTTTTCTATAACTCAATTGACATTTCATTTAATTCCTTCAGGCAGTTAGTAAATGTGGTTGCGAGTTGTTGTTCACGTAGGCGAAATTATGGTCATAATCTAGTAAATATTTCTTATAACTGTTTATCTGAACAGCTTAACACCAACAGTAGGAAAAATCCGTCAGTGGATATGAATCTTTTAAATAGTTTGACTTACCAATCATGCATCGTCATGCCTTCGTATAAGTAATCAGAAACATACCTGAAAATAAAAAATAATACATTATTTACGTATATTATATTATAAACTATATCTATAAAATATATAGGCTTAGACATTAGGTCTTTATCCTTAAACAGATAGGTAGGAGTGTATGACACTAATATTTGAACAGCAACTTTTAAGTTACGTAATAGAAAATTCAAGAATTCAACAACAGAATGAGAAAGATGAAAACTTTTACACCAACAAGTGCCTGGCAAAAATAAATACCAACTGCCAACACACAGATGAGGCAGTCTATTATTAAAAGAGAAACATTTCAATCTGTTAATTAATACCTACAAATAAGTAATTATGTCGCTATTAAAACTCTTTTTACTACTTCAAATGGCGTGTCGGTCAAGTAGATCAAATCATTACCTTCTCAGTCATCATTTAGATAGACTTTAATAATATTAGTAATACAGATTGTAATGAATTTTCTAGAAACAGTTATATAACACGTCATTGCGCATCACGAGAGAAATCCTGCGACAAAATGGTGGAACCACGTAGCGCCGTTACTTCTTGGTAATAAAACCTCATAGTTTAACATTACAAGTATTACAATCGATATAGATACTTTTTTATGTTAGTAGGACCTTAGAAACTCAGCATTACCAACATTATAGATCAATTTAGTCATATATATATGCGTTCAATGTTGAAAAGCAGCAAACCAGCTCGAAGAAATTCTGAAGAAAGGCTAGGTTAAGCCCCTAAGACAAGAGCGTACGTAAAGATTGCAATGTCAATGAATTAAGCAAAACAGATATGTAGCATTTGGTAATCCGTAGTTTTGTTTATTCCTGCTTAAACAAGTGTGTATATTGTATATCTGTTATATCGCCCTGGGACTTTTCTTACATGGGACTTAAAATTATAGGTATTTGGTAAAATGTGCCTGCCTACCTTTCCCGGGCTATAGACGTGAGATGAAATTTTATTATATATACATGAATTTATTTTCAGATTTCAAAGGATTTATTAGACCCCAATTTTTCCTTAGACGGTTACCTTTTAATACTAATTATTATTTAAATTAATTATCTAGCTAAAAACTTTGAGGAAAACTACATATTGTACCGACTCACTAACGGAATATTTTCTACGTGGCAATCATCACGTTTAATATAATTTAATATTTATATGATAAACTATGTAAATATTACATAGTTTAACTATGACTGCTCAGTTTACATTCGCTCTGTTTGCCTGCAAGCATAAATTTACGATGCCTAGGTCAGGCAAAGTGCCATTCAGAGTTTCTGTTAGAAAAAATCAATAGAAACTCTAACACTCGGTTTTTGAAAGACTTATTTACAATGAGTCAAAACCAAACTCATGTCAAGTCGTTGATTATATTATATTAGGTGTTGCTAATTCAGTCGACCAATTTCAGCAGTTGACATTTGACCGTCTACTTTAGAACAAATGTTTTTTTAAATCTACCTTTTAAAAGCCAGCTACCAATTTTCCTTATAAAATTTACCAAACGGAGTTACGACCGAATCTCACTACCTAAATATTACAAATGAATTCTCATAAATAAAAATAAACAACAAATTTAGTTGCAGTTTTTATTACCAGAAATGGCTCTCTAGTAATTTGCCCGGTAGACGGTAAAGGTGTCACTATCTATTAAGGGTGTCGGAATTGGAAACAGTTGTAAAAATCTATGCATATGTCTCTGCTTACCCTCTTTTACAATGACATGAGCAATTTACATTAATTTTATGTATGTAATATAAATCTTAAGTAACTAAAATTTGTATAATTGATTATTATGCTAATCGTTGCACGAAGTCTTCGCTTGCGTGCGTGGTTGTATGGCAGATGAAAAAGTGTACCGTTATTGTGTGGGACGTATGAATGGTGTTCGATCGAGTTTTTGTACGAGTATGTGATCTATTGTTGGTATTTAATATTCCGTGTTATATTTATTGACAGGGCGATTATTTAACCGAATCTTTAAATCGATACCTACTTTTAAATTAATCGAGTTTCGAATCGAGAATTACGTTTGGTGTTTCGGAATATACCTAATGTTATGATGATATCTTTTGTGGGTGTATTACATACTGCCGCTGATTTATAAATAATAAAATTACTGAAAATTATAAAATCGTTATTTATATTAAGGATAAAGTATTAAACATTGGAGAAAGACGTTCAAATACCTACTTTCTTTTAAGTGATTTTAAATCAGGTACGGCACAAAGAGTGAAAGGTGTCTGAAAATTTCACATTTTTAAAATTTACTATGAAACTTCCGTAGTTTTTTATATAGAATTATCGATTATATTAATGATAATTAAAAAATAAACGTTGAAAGTTTTTTAATGGCTTGTAATAAACATCAAATCTTCCATTTTAAAAGGGTTTCGAAAAAGTATGCAATTATTTAAATAAATGAAGAAATTGCAATGACAAAAATACTTTAATAACTTATGGCAACCCTGTCTAATAAATTGGCACGAGGTGTCATTGGCACTATGAAATGTCTTCGCCCAAAATGGCGCCTTTTAAAATATTTATCGAATAAATAATTTATGTTCGCGACTGATTGCCTCTATGTTTGGGTATAGGTATACAAATCTATGAATAATGTATGTATAATATGTATTTTGTATGAAAAATGTCATTATACCTAATTCGTTGTACATTACGTAGATTGTTGGCAAATTGGCCGTTAGTTTGTACTGAGTGCGTAGAGCTATATAAAAAAACTATTCGACTTTAAAATTGTTCCAAGAAATACATTCGTTTTGTTATATATTTTACGTTGAGCTTGCTTTAGTAAGCTCGTCTATAACACAGATAGGTCTAGTTATACTGGATCTTTCTTTCACCCACGCGTCTTCGTATGCGTAGAATACACACACGTGTAAGCCCGTTAATTAAGAACTGGTGTAAATAGACGTCTGTAATTAACTTGTCATCGTCCATAGTCCTAACAAAAAATGAATGTTGCCATAGAGAATAAAAAGTAAAAGGTAAAGGTATTTTTTTCAAAGGGTAACTGGACTAGTACATTCAACACAGCCAGTTACATCTATCAATAAATGTTAAAAATGGTGATTAAAACGACAGAACGTTAATGAAATATAGGTAAAATGTTAATGAAATATGAGTTTTAATGAAAATTTAAATAAGGTGTGTTAATGAGTAGCAAGGACAAGCGATAACGATCAGTCTGTGGTAAACAAAAGATAACTTTCTGACCGATACACATTGAAAAGGTAACATATTGCCTATATTGGAGGGATTTACCAAAAACCTCTCGCAGTAAATAGAGACTTAAAGTACCTGCTTACTAAATTTACCAATTGAAACATACAAATCCTCACACACCTATTTAAGAAAGAAGCTAATATACATCTTTGATAGCATCCACAAGAAGAATACAACGTTTATCTTTGTATGATGACAGTTTGCCGTTAAGTTGGTAGAATTATGAAAAATGTTGCCCCCTCTCAATCGTGTGACACATTTTCCAAATCAGGCAACTGGCGAAAGATTAATTCCATTTTCAAAACTAATTAAAATCAACCTCACAACCGTACCCTAGAATTGTTACAACGTTTTCCACCCACACGTCACAGAGTTTAAAATCCGAACACATTTGCAATTCAAGCAGTAAGCGTGACGTAGCAGGAAACTTGTACTTAATATTACCTTGTACGGAAGAATATATTAAATATACACGTAGGTGTCTGTGTGTTTCGGTAGAGAAATGGTGTAAAGTCATTTACATTATGAAATAGGAAAGTGAGCGTTAGTTACCTACGCATTGCCACGTGCCGAAGTGTCACATTGGACTTTGTAGTACTTACTTATACTTGGAGAAAGACATAAAAAAAGTATGTCTAATCTACGAAAGCAAAGGAATGCCCTCGAATGCCAGTATGCCGCGAGTGCTTAATCGATGATATGTTAGAATCGAAACTATGTTAGTTCACAGTTTAATCATATTTTTAGTTAAGGTTGTGTATGTAAGTGTTATTGTGTTGTAATTATTTATGTATTTGGTAAGTTTAAATAACATACACAAATATCATTTCAATTATTTATATTGAATTGTACTTTGCTGTGGACGATACAGTAGACTGTATCGTCTACTAACGCCTATTTTACAATTTTTCTAAGAACACATAACTAGCTACAAAGAAAACTTTTCTATGGTGCTATTAAATAAAAAAAACAAAGCTTCGTTGTAGTTTGCCTTATTATTTTGGTTGCTGTTAATTTCTTAATTTCTGGTCTAGGTATCCATATAATTAAAGTACTATAGAACAGGAGCCTTCTATTACGATAATATACGTGAGAACAATATACGCCTATTATCGTAATAGAAGGCTATTCTGAAATAGCCATAAGCCTCAAACTGCCTGTCATATTAATGAATACCAAGAAACAAAGAACACATCATCAACACATAATACAAAACACTGTTTTTTGACAACTCAGCTACTTTAGAATTAAGATAAAATCACCTCGCCCCAAACAACAAAATAAAATCATTAACACGACCTCGAACAACAAACAGGACTACTTCGAAAAAAGTAAATCTAATTTGCATTATCTGTGGTCCGTTTTTCGTTTTATCGATAGGGAACACAATTAGTGTCGGCCGAGTCAAAGTCCCGCGATATCGATGAATCGCACGACATTTGGAGACAAAACGCGATGCTATCGCATTACGACTCTGATTCATGTAGGGCTGGGGCCGAGGCGGAAAGGAACTACAAAGAATTGTATTAGTGGTAGGTAGGTATATATGTGTGACTTAGCTCAGAGCTTTTGACTAACTCTCTTAGATATATCTTTGATGTTGTCCTACGTAGTACATACAATTTTGATATAAGTTAGTCGGTTTTATAAATTAGTGCCGAAAAATTTGATATTACTAGGCTTATATATGGGTTTCAAGTTCAATTTGTTTACTAAGTACTTTAAAACAATTACAAACCTATGTTAAACATAAATATATTTTTCGCTGGTGAATCTTTCTGGTAGTTTTTTAGGTAATATACATTTTGTTATTAGTTCTATCTGTGAATAAAGATCAAAGAAAGCAAAATTTATAAAAGCAGGTTGTTGTTTGGCTAGTCAAAGTATTGCTTTACAAATAAGAAATATTTATTTAAAATATATTTAAAGAAATATGTCTTCATGACATTTGCATTTTGTACCTATATATTTTATAAATTAATTTACTAAACACACATTGCATTTATTATTTGATCATATGCTTTCACTGCTGAAAAATAATGCAACACAGCTTCTTTTATATATTTACATACGTCCGTTCACTTTGAAAGTATCGTAAGCACTACCCCGCACCAAAACCTTCAGATATAAACGGCCTTTCACGTTAAAAAACGAACTGTAACCGCAATTAAACACCCGAAACGCTACAACCCTATCAATAAACAGTTTAAATGGTTTAATTCTTGCGCGAGCGCACCTCGGCCATTGGTCGGCGAGGCGCGCCGCGATTGGTCGGCCGGTCAGCGGCGAGTACAAAGCGACGGAGAGGCGGTGTCCGGGCTGCAGTGGCTGTGAATGTCCGAGGCTCTATGAATATGGATCGACTTGTTTATGTTCTTAGACTTGCTCTGAAAATTGCAGCCCCGATAATACGATGTTTGTTGGTGGAAAAATTATGTGTACGCTTGTCGTAATTATCTATCTCTGTTTCAATATAGTAGATAAATTGACGATTTTCATCGTAGATTAAATTCTTGATTTCAATTATAGGAATATTATAAGATACTAAATTAGATTGATATTAACCTTCTTAGTAATAATTAAAAATATTGAAGCAAACGCGTCGCAATTTTTTCATACACAGTCAAAAGAGGCATATTATCTATGATTATATCACTATGCGCATTTGTACCCATAAAATAAAAGATTAACATAAAAATATGTTAAGCAAAAATATTATAAATAAGTGTAACTTAAATTTATTTTATTATTATAAGTATAATGATACCAGTTCAAAAGGTGATTATTTATGTAATTATTATTATTATTATATAAGATATGACGCACATTTGAACATACCTATACATTTAGCGGTTTAATCATTGTCATATAAATTTGTGAGTCAGCTGTAGAAATCTACAATAGCATACGTAAAGAAAGAGAGTTTAATTATGACAGAGAACATAACTTTATAGCTATGAATGCTCATTTTTATGTAAGAATTAAAATTAAACACATTAAATTATAAATTTTATCTATTCTTTTTTTATTGCCATTGGCGGCAGACGACCGAGCGGCCTACTTGATGGAAAGTGGTAACTGCTGCTCATGGACTTTAACAATGTCAGGACACAGCAAAGCCGCTGCCTACCGTGAAAAAGAACTATCTTTAAACCTCGTTTGAAGGACATATCATAGAGGTCGGGCTAACTATTATAACGTTTATTTTAGAAGATTTTAATTGAAAATTCTTTAAAAGCAATGATATATAATGAATTGTCTCTAGGTCACACATGTCATACGTGCAGGCATGTAGGGATATAACAAAAGTGCATATATAACATCATCAGGTTATTTCTACATCAGGTGCATCTCGACACAGCAGCAACTTTAAATTTAGTTCTTACTTCATTGTAACATTATTTTCCTTCCCATTCTGTTCCATTTGCACAACTTCTATGATTTAAACCAATATTTTGTATATAATAATACTAATAGCATGATATCCTGGGTCTGATTCCTAGGTCGAGCAAAAGTTATCGAGTTCTTTTGTTAAGACTTTCTTAGTAGCAGCGCAAAATCTAAAACTATGTTTAAAGACTACAACCGATTGGTGCCTATTAAAACTTACAGCCATGACATAAGTATTGAAATTTGCTCTGCTTTGAGGAATATAAACGTGACACTTTGTATGTGTAATTACGTAAAAATATAACGTGTCCGTAAACGTAAAACAAATCATGCGCAACTTCTTACTAAATCAAACGAAAAACGTCATACGATGACGTAACAAGAAGAGACGAGAGACTTCCTAGAGTAGAGTAAATCAATTAGTGATTAAGTAGAGGTGTACAGATAAGCAACGACATGATCAGGGCGAGTGCGTTTTGCTGTTGACTGTAATTATACCGCTGCAGACGATTAATTACGGAATGATCGATGAATATACAATGCAGATATCGATTCAAGTTTCGAATTTTCTAGAACATTTACATTTAGAGTGTATATCAAACCCTTGCAACATGTAGCGGTTCTAGTCGCTGGATTGAACTATTTATTTCGTGTTATAAATAATATTACAAACTGCCTGACAATGTCTGGCTATTAATTATGTCAAGGAGAGACGTGTTCATGTTTATGAAATTAATATGTTATATTAATTTATTATATAATTATATTCTAGTATGAAAACTTCAAGCTAGCTTTCTTTTAAGAATTTAATTATATAATAAATTAATATAACTTATACAATACTTTGCTGATATACAATATTGTTTTTACAAGGCGTCTAGCGACGGGCGCCATAATCATACTAATCATTTGTGTATCGCATGAAGTGCACTTAATTATGTTTTTATTTATTTATGGTTAACTAAACTTTATAGAAGGATTTACACCATATATACCTAATTATATTAAAATTGTAACTGGTCGATGTCTGTACTTAGGATTATTTAAAAAATATTGCAGAGTGCTTTTATAAAAGCTATAGAAGCCAAAACAATATTAATTTGAATTTTCAATTGTCTGTAGGTTTATACGCGCATCACGCAAAATTACTGCACGAAATTGAATGTGACTTTATCAGTTGTATTGCTGGACGTGTAACATAAAATCTGGTGTATGTTTTATCATGATACACCGCCTAGAAGTTAAATATTATAAGTGTTGATCAGTTGATCTACACCATAATTCTTAACTTCTAGGCGGCGTGAAAGCTTCTCCTTATGTGCAAAGAAAGAAAAATATAGATAGTTGTGCACTTCCGAATCTCACGCGTACAAAGTTGTGGGCAAACGCTAGTACATATTGAAATTGAATCATTGCAGATAGGTACCTAATATAGCTGACCCTAGCTGTAGATAGGCAGTCTCGGGACTTCACAAAGACTACAGGAAAGGGATAAAACATTTGTAGTGCCTGTTAGCTAATACAAATATAATTAATGGTTTCATCAATTAGACTAGAGTTATGCTTATAATAACGTTTAACTTTATTGCCACTTTATGTATAAATTATGATATAATATTAAACTGAACACGTGTAAAGCAAAATTTAAAAAATCCAGATCCACGTAATCCGAATTTTGTGAAATTGTGTGTATATGGAGGTTAATCTTCACTGCATTACACATTACACTACATAACATATTTAAAAAAGTACTTTGTTCCAGGTGAACATATTAAGCTATTTATTATGTTCAATCAAGGCGCAGTCGGGACGGGCGGTAGTCTTTTATAAAATCCCTCTCTCTAATCTTACTTCCCACAATCTCAGAGCAGATCTAGCAAGGACAGTTTACAAATAAGACTGACGCTTCTTTCTTCTAGACTTAGCAATAAAGAAGTTCTTATTCCGATGTGATGGTAGGAAAGTAATGGAAGAGGTATGTATATGACCCTACGAAAGTCTTACTTGCCAGGTGAAACGCAGTAACTGTGAGTTAGACTCGTGGTTAGTATTTTGACCGAAGAGCCTGCTCATTCATACCATTAACAAGTAAATAATATGCAGTAGCCTGCTCTACTAAAATCCATTTTTCCTAGCTTATCTTTTTAGTAAACAGATGTAGCGTACTGGTAGCTATATAATACATAGAGACTGCCTCCGTGGTGCAGTGGTAGTGAATGCGACTGCTGTGCATGAGGTCTCGGGTTTGAATCCCGGGTCGGGCCATCAAAAAGTTATTGGGATTTTCTGTTAAGAAATCTCAATAGTAGCCCGGAGTTAGGAAGTTGGCGGTGTTGGACACCCCTGTGCCTCGGAAAGCGCGTAAAGCCGTTGGTCCTACGCCTGAGCTCTCTCCGGTCGTATCGGATCATGAGAGTTAGGGAACAGAGAGTGTACTTGTGTTTGCGCACACACTTATGCACTATAATAATTCTTCTGCGCCGATGGTTAGTCTTCGTTAAGACTGGCTGCCGTGACAGAAATTCGGTCTGGAGGACATTATTAATACATAGAGACACATTTCTATGAATTGTCGTTTTATTTTCTCATTTCTATTTATTAAAGAACGAATATAGTCTGACAGCAAAGCAGCTGAATGGTTTTATGATAAACTGTTTATTTGCCAAATAAGACAAATAAGAAAGATAGTCTATTTATAAATTAAATCGAACTATCTCTCTGGTAGATCTAAGCTCCTACAAATTCTTACTTTAGTTAACATATTAGATATTTATTTTAAAATAAAATTCAATTTAATATTATACGCCATGGATGTACCAGGAAATCATAAAAACCAGAAGGAAAATCCTGTCTGTGCACGGACGTGACTCAGAGGCATCGCTGTAGGTACATGACAAACGTGCGAATATAAAATGCTACCATTTGATTGCGAAATATAAACCTTCATGTCTGGAATATGGAAGACCGTGACTTTGTTGACTGCTTTAAGTCTTGATCAGCATGGTAAGGCATTAAGTGGGTATTTGAGCTTCTTCTTGTTTTTAGATGACACGAAAGAATTTTCGGTATATTCTTGTTGTCAATATGTCAAGTGGGTCTAGAATATGGAAGTCTGTGGCTCTTCTTTGACTACTGTGTTAGGCTTTGGTCGGCATGGCAAGACATTGGATAGCTGTTAAGTATGAGCCACTTCTTGCTTTGGATGGCATGATAGAAGTGCCAATAAATTGTTGTTGTCAATGTATCAAGTCTGGAATATGAAAGACTGTGTCTCTTTTCTTTGACTACTATTCCAATCTTTATGTGCATGGCAAGGCATTGTATAAGTGTGAAGTTTAAGCTAGTTCAGGCTTGGATGCCATAGAAGAAGTTCCAATTAACTTGTTATTGTCAATGTGTCAAGTCGGTCTGGAATATGGAAGACTGTAGCTTTTCTTTGACTACTTTGTAGTCAAGCTTTAGCTGCCATGGCATGGTAATGGATACGTGAGAAGTGTGAGCTGCTTCTGTTTTAAATGTCATAAAAGAAGTACCGAATATATTGTTGTTGTCAATGTCGACCTATGTCGTCAAGCTATTACATAAAACGTAACAAATGCGTAGCTTTTTAGTTTTGATTTTGATTCCTAAAAGGCTGACTGATGAAATTATTAATGACATATTTAAGTTTTAATGTGCCTATCGTTTGCTAACATTGAAACAAAGAATACATGCAAAAGAATGGATGGCTTAAAAGTCTGTGAAATATTGGCTGCATCCCTTCTTTTTCTATTGTTGGTAAGCTAAACACTTGTGTTAGCAGATCACGTCAACAGAGCAAGAGGGGACTAAATACCTCAACCCTTCGACCGCAATTCCAATAAAATAGGCTTCAATAAAATTAAAATAATTGAATATTCAATAATAATAAATTCTGCGGCAGGTGGCATACTAAAGTTATTGTAAGTGCCCGCAAATAAAGACAAAGCATTGAATTTGTTTAATGGTTCTATTCCTATAAACTATGCTTTATTAGGCTCCACATATAACTGGCAATACAGTGTGTGCTTACTCGTGTGGACTAAATAATTATGCATGATTTCATAATCGAAAATCTAAACTGCGAAATTAAAATAAAAATGACGCACGATAATATTTATCAAACGTTTATATTAGTGTTTATAAATACGCGCACAGTGATGACACAAACATAACATAAAAACATCTATAAAACCATCCTAATACGGCGCTACATTTCGGCATTCTTTCAATAGAATTTCCCTATGAATTAAATTAGGCTCATATCTTCCCAGAAATCTATGACAACGCCATTACATACGTCAATTGTCACCATAAACGCCGACGGGAGCCGAACACACCCGAATATAGTCGAACCGAATCAAATATGGCCGCACGCATTCCGATTGCATCTAATAACCTCAAAATCGAATGCAAAATGGCGTATTGAATAAATGACGCCGCTTCGTTTAGCATTCCGACATGCCATATGTGTGTACGCATTTTCATTTGGGGCCATTGTCTTGGCAGATATTAGTATTGATTTCAATAAATAAATTAATCGTATGCCTTCGCGAATAGCATCGGTTTGGCACGCGACGCAGGACAAACGATGAATCGATAAGTTCTCGATTGTGTGCCTATGGATCGTCTGGTTATTGGTGATTTTATAACGTTTGACTCATGTTTAGTACGTGAGCCGGGCCATTAACATGTCTGTAATTTTCATTGTGAACAAACTAAGCAAATAGCTTGCAATTGTCTACTTAATGTTACATGCATAGACCACACGCCGCTTGTAAAAGTTGGTAATCGTCAGTGTTCTTACTGCTATGTCTACATCACACTACATGAAAATTTACTACTTCTACATAGTAGGAGCAAAACGTTGTATTAGGCTTTTTGTTATTGAAGTTAATACGTTACCGTGTATATCATAAATTCCTAATTTTATTTATTTTCTTCAGAATAAAATAATGCCCATCAAACTTCTGATTCAATAGATGTCGTTTAAATCTGGTCTACTTGTTCATTCCAATATACTCATGATTTTGATTATATACCATGGAAAGACAGTATATAAATAATACCTTCCTTTTCTACTAGTTTTAATCATCAGTTTTCCCCAAACTGAAAACCATTACGGTTTCAAATCTACTGACTATTTATGTGGTGACCAACAGTTAGTAGATTATTGTGCAAGATACTCTCTGTAGTATCTTCCAAATACACCAATTTATAATTAACACAATAACTTACCAGTGATTAGATACAAAGCAATAATAATAATAATAATAATAATAATAATAATTTATTTCATAAAAAGCAGAAGTACATGATCAAACAAGTTTACATTTTCAATTTTATATATAATCTCAGATATCTTTATGGCATCTGTGTCTGAACTAGATAAATTATTATCTGTATTTCAGACAACAGCGCTCTCCCTGGAAGTGATGCATTTAAGACAAAAGAACAAATGAGGACAACAATAATAACATGAATCAAATAAATAATAATAAATCACAATAAAAATACAAAAGAATATCGCAATCGCAAAAGCAATTACTTAAATAAGTCTGTCACTTATTCAGGGTAACTGGCTCATTTTCCAACCAACCATTTTCAAAAAGAAAAATTTTATCAATCCTAATCTACAAGAACACTTATTAATTAGATAGGTAAGTGAATTAGTTTGAGCAAGTTACGGTACGCCACTTGTGGCCACTTGCCAGTACTAGGTCACGACCACTCGATCTGCTGATTTATCTGTACGATCCTTTGTAAACACCCACGACGCGTCAACACTAACAATTTACAATAAATGCTCTGACAACAATATTCTTTTACATATTTGCCTATATTTAGTATTGTTCGATTTGTAATCCCAGTATTATAACTGGTAATTATCCCATTTCATTAATTAATGGGTATTATCCCAGTAACCGAATATTATAATCTTAGGAAAGCATGAATTGAAAACCAGACCAGGAAAAGCATGTATCATCATCGATGGTGTCAAATCATCGTGAAAGACAGGACGCGAGACATTTTTAAGTCCATATACGAAAAAGACAAAAGGAAGTAAAAAATAATTAGACTGTAACAACAGAATATACAATCACTATTAATTTTATTCTATCGCCACCGTTTATGTCACAAAACATAACTGTAGACACACGAATCTACATTGTACAACCGTTTCCAGTCGGAGCTTTATTTTGGGAAATGTCCAAAACAGGCACGAAACTGTTAATCACATTATCATCCGCCTACAGGCATGTTATGCGAATTTGTCATGAACAACGTCGTCGAGGACCACACAGGTTATCTTTTTAAACCACAGACAAAAACGTCAATGAGCCGTTTCGCATTCAGCCAGCAATGACAGCTGTCAATTGCAATTTTAACATTGAATATTGGCGGGAATGCGGATATTTAACTTAAAATGCATCGTTTTCGTAAGTTTCTTTAAAGGAGAAATAATCTTTTTAATGTTTACTACAGGCAAAAGATGTAAAAACAGTAAAATTAGCATTAAAAAACGTAGTATAATGGTAAAGCTTTTATACTGGAAATATAGTAAGTCATTAATTTCTCCGGTATTACAAGCTATTACATGCTTCGGCTAGCGTAAAGCGTAGAAAACAACAATGATCATAAATTTCAAAAGTATGATTGATATCTCGTTAGACTTGATACAAATACTGATTGCATAAATTGTATCCTCATTCCACATATATTTATATTTGCGATTTTGTTAAAATCGTCATCTAAGATCAAAAATTGGTCGGCTTCGATGGCGTAGTGGTTAGTGTAACCGACTGCCACGCCCGAGGTCGCGGATTCGATTCCCGCACAAGTCAAACATTTGTGTGCATGAACATGGATGTTTGTCTTGGTCTGGGTGTTTCTATGTATAATATATTATAAAGTAAAACGATTTTTTTACAAAACAAAATGTTTATGTGTATTTTAATCCATTGTACAAGATCTGCTTAGTTTGGGCTAGATGGTGTATGTGATAAAATAGAATAGAATAGAAAATTCTGATCAAAATTAAAAATAATACGAAATACCTGTTCAAATCATATTTATAAGTCCAAGAGTATAAAGAAAACATATTTTCTTTCACACCGTCACAAAGTTAAATGAATGTCAAGGTACTTACATATTAGACGATACTAGAATTTTATTAAAATTTCTTATTCTGGCACTTTACATAGAATCAATAATATATATTTATATGAATTAATTAAATAATTCTATGAACGTATAACATTTGAAAATACTGGGTAAATAACTAACGTAACTTTTGATGTAGTACGCCTTAGAAACCGTAAAGACTATATCAGTAAACACTTTATTGACAAAATTACTAGTAGCATATTTATGCTTAATCATAACGTGTATCTTTTATAGAATAAAGAATGTATAGTTTAATATTAATAAAGTGTGTCATAGCTATATTAAAAAAAATGCATCTATTTATTTATTATATAAAATATATTCAGATAAAATTTACAAATTTAAAGGATATCTATAACACATTTAAATGCCAAAACGATCAATATTTTGGCATTCTTATGTGTACTCATAAAATTTGATAATAATCGATTTGGTTTATAATATAGCCTCGAACAATGAGTTTTTCTTGGTTGCTGAAATCCAAACAATTTTTTTAACCAAATAATAAGTATTGTCGGTATTTAAGACTAAGAAGTTCTGTGTGTTACTAGATGCATATTGACATGTTCTATACAATAATTTCCATACAAATTCGATAAATCATACGATATTAATATCTGCCGAGTATTCGATAGCGAGGAATCGATTAATTCGTAATATCAATTTGTCGTCGGCATATACGTTCGCCTACTTACAATAACATAATGTATTCGTCTCTCGATCCTACGTAGCGGGCGTAGGCGACTACCGTCATTGACACGTCTTGATACTTCAACTGTCAAATGTCAAATCTGTCACGCTTCACTTGGGTAATAAGGTTAGTTTTTGTCTGAATACATTTTGCATGACATAGCATTGCGGTTGTATATCTCCAAAGTGTTAGACAGCGATATATAGTACATGTTTATATGTAACAAAAAATATTGTCTTCCATGCTACTATTCCACGATTCTATGCTTCTATTGAGAATCTAGTTTTAGTATCTCAAGAATACTAAGACAGCTACAAATAAGGTAAATGTTTTGAAAACGCTTGCAAAAAATAATCGAAATATAATTGAATTAAAAATATAACAATGCTATTAAACAATTAACAATATCAGTTGTAGTTGTACTTAAAGGCAAATAATTTGATTATATTAATTAAATTTGACGTCATTTAGCGAGAATCAATCGGAAATCACGGGTAAGAAATGTATCAGATTGCCTCGAATTATTATCAAATCCAAAGGTTACAAAAAGGGACTAAGAAGAGTTTAAGCTTTTTGATGTTGTACAAAAATATCACGGCATTCCTCACTTACTGAAAAATCTATTTTACGAGAACATGAGCCATTCTCATTACCTACGATTTGGCAGCAAATGAGCCTTTTAGTAATTTTTAAAGAGAATGATCTCACATACTTATCAATGTCAAAATGCTTGCTATATCTGATAAAACTGCTGTCAATTGTTACTCAAAAATGTTTATCCAAAATCAAATGAAACAAATCAAAAACGATCAAAACCATATTTCCATAACGTACAAAACGCAATCAAAACTTGGTAAGCGGCATTTATATAGTAACACAAACTATAGTGACTATAGTTAAGTATAGTAGGAGCGAGTGTCGTGACCCTATTGCGTGTGTGAGTCATGTTCGCGGCGCGTGCGCACCACTTTGAGGTTTTAAATTTCGAATATTCGAATTTGCATTAAGTCGAAACGATAAGGCACGGTGCGATCGTATTAGATTATAATGTTCTTGGCAGTCGCCATGAAATGTAAAGTGAATCATAAAGTCGCACGTGGCGATGAGGAACATTATGCTAGAATTCGCTTAGACGTAGATCGCCTGATAATAAATGGTAGCCGTAGCTTCTAGATTGTTATACCTAATACTAGTGGTAAAGTGGTAGGGTACCATTTGCACCTTGCTGACCGTTACCATAAAGGAGTTGCTGTGCTGCCGAATACACTTACACGACTTCTTGGAAACATTACAGTGCCTCCTTGTAGCCTTAGTAGAATTATTTAATTGCTTAAATCACATAGGTATGTAAACAACTAAATGAAATCTAATGACTTAACAAATAGTTCATCACTAATTTTGTGAAACTGTTTTATAGCTTTCGAATTGAATGCATGGATGGCGTAGCGTAAGCGGCCGCTACCGACAGACTGAGTGTTATAGCTTCGGATCCCAAAAGCACAATTATTTGTGTGATTCACAAATGATTGTTTTGAATCTAAGAGTACTTGGTGTACGTTAGTTGTATGTTGGGACAATGCCCCTGCGACTCAGAGGACATTAATGCAAAAGTTATCTTTTTAAAAATAGAGAGGAAAGACATTTCTTTTTATATAATTTTGACGAAGCTCTTCATTCTTGCTATCAAAGCATTACCAGGCCATCTGCTCTCAGTAACACTAAGTATAGTGCCTATAACCGATGCTACTAACGTTAAACGGCCCGCCCACACACAATTGCATTGCAGAAACCCATAACTTTCATCTTCCGTATTATAAATTAATAACATTCTAGAAATTTCGAAACGTTAACGATGAGAAGATAGATAAACATGGCAGCTATTGCCAATTATTTGGTGAAAGTACGAATGAGTTGGCTTGCCTCTTTCAGGAGACCGGCGTAAGAAACACTGTTATTGCGTTCGGTCAGAAAGAGATCTGAGTTCTCACACATGTGTCTATTCTATTCCGTTTCTTTCATCCGTTTTAACTCCTCTTGCCGAGAGTTACTTAGAATTGAGTCCGAATGAGTCTGATGTATAATCATAGGCATCCTGTAACTTAAAATATAGGTGGGTAAGGCATTGGATCTGCAATCTAGAGGTCGCACGTTCGAATCTTACCCTTTGCACTACCGGCCTGAACCCGGTCTTTCTAGCTTAGCTAGCATTAACAAGAATCTTCTTCTTCCTAGCCTTTATTATTCCCAAGTCACTTGAGGTCGGCTTTTCTAGTCTAACCGGATTCGACTGGATATCAGTTTTTACACGGAGCGGCTGCCACCTGGCCTCCGCAACCCGAAGGCTAACGATACCCTATGGCTATACCAGTTTCAGGATGCCTGCCATAGATAATCATGGCAGCCGGGACTGACGGCTTAACATGCTCTCCGAAGCACAGAGCAGGCGATAATTGTCAATCAATACGCACATTCTTTCGAAAAGTCATATAACTTCCGAAAGTCAGAGCATGCGCGATGTGGGTTCGAATCCGAGACCCTCTGTATTGCAGTCCGGCCAAATTGCTAGAAGTCTTAAACAATAACTGCCTCTCAAAGAAAGACTAATCTTAATAGAGTCTTAAGTCTAATGACTTAAAACTCTTTGAAACAAGTTACTAGCATGGATAGTGGAATAGTTTCAATGGTCATCTTGTCACTATGGCTCCCTCATCGTCGTAGGCTCGATCCAGAAAGACCGTCCATTAAACCTGAGTCGTCTATTAAAAAAACATAGAGCAAACAAAACGAAATCCATTTGTCTGATTTAAAATTATGGCAGCAAAGGCTTTGTGATGAGTTTATGACTTATGACATTATAGATTAGTTTTAATTGCTTTCGTGTTGCAATTCGCCTCGAGGCCAAGTGTACGGTTAACCTTAGATAAAAGACAACATGTAATAACAGCCTCCGCACACTTGATACTTTCAGTTTCCAAATCACTTACACACAAGATGATGAACACAGATATTAATATCTACACTAGTACTGAATGTTGAAGTAAGTCACTTATTTGTTAAGCTTTTACGCCTAGTGATCTGAACGGAACGATTTTGAAGGAATTTGGAATGGACGTAGCTTGAACTCAAGGATAGGACGCAACAGCTTTTTGAAACAACTTAGTCAATAAACAAGCAAACGATGTCCCTGAGGATAAGTGGTGGTTACCATTGTCTACGAATGATGTCGATCATTCAAAAGAGGATAATCTACCAGCGGACAAAACACTTACTGCTGATTACTGATTCCCCGCTAACAACACAGCCCCTTAAAAAGCCTGGAAGTTCGCTTTAGCTTAGCCTTAGCGTTGCTGAAAGCTGAATTCGCCAAGTTTGAAACTCTCTCAATACTCAATTTAACGGTATGGAATGTGGCAAACCGATAGAGGAACTTTCGCAATATAAGATATATATATATATATACACAATAATTTGGTCTTTTTACCATGCTGCTTCAATTCTGCAGCAATAATAAGATATAGATAGGTGGGCTGTATACTTTAGATCATGCGTAGTAGCATGCGGAGGCCATAACATATTAATTTTGTTAAATAATAGGCGATATTCTCAAGTAACGAGTCAATTATGCATCGCGTGGGCCCAATGGTGCGAAGCTAGTTACTTCAATAATTACATACTACTAATTGAAGCCTAGTTACAAGACTTGTGCGTATACATTTGAATAATTTGACAATTGTATTTATTTTTGACGGCACAAGGATCCTTGAATCTGTATCCTATTGACGCATATCCGCTTGTTTCTAGCCTCAACGGATTATTAGTTAAAGTCATTCCATCTTGGCCACGTGGGGCAAAGGACATTAGTAAAAAGTTACAATAAAAACGGCTGGAATAGTGGTTCAAGTAAAATTGTTATGTCGTATCATAGATCTAAAGCTTGAACCCACTTAGTACGAGTATATGAGCGAATTATGTTTGCTAGAAACTTGACTCTTAGAACAGTATCAAGGTTTTATATATGGAATGGTTCGACAGAATTGTTGAACGAAATTGGTTGTTAACAATAATACTAGTTATATGTACCTCACATTGCCAGTAAACATAAAAAAGACATTCACTCGCATTCTAATCTCAATGGATGCCTATTGATTTAGGTTACTGGTAACCTAGCCTTTCACCAGAATGTCTGCTATCAGAGAACGTTTGGCTGGTCTTGTCTTCCGACTGTCCCATTCACATTATACCTCCTTGGTCGAAGTTACACGTTCGCAAATTCAATCTCACCGCGAATTGGGCACTAAGGCCACAACACCTTTTTTGTTAGACGCTAATGTTTCTCCTAGCCTCGGTAAATCAATCCGTGGAGCAATAAATACGTGTATATAACACTTTATTTATTATACACATTACGATAATAATAAATGAAATAGCCAACATATACTTTAGATATTACGTTTGTATATAATAGTTTATATAGCTGATAAATATTGTAAAGACTTCTTGACAGATTGTATTATTAAGTAATATTATGCGAGATTGCCATTTAGAATTTTTCGTATTACAAAGGTGTTTTTAATAACAGTGAACTATCACTTACGCGTCGCCTATTTCAAAGAAATATAATCTATGGTGTAGGATGCAAACTGAATTCTATAGTTGTATAAATGCCTATGTAGAGATAATCCAAATATAATCCAATATAAAGACGACTAACTGATTTAGAACTTAAATGACAGACAGCCGATAGGAAATTTGGATAAAAAAAAGGTTCTCTAAATACCAGAAACGTTTTACAGATACGTGCAAACACTTGATCATCAAGTCAATCATTTGACAATAACTTAAGTAGTAGTTCGCGTTATTACGACACAAGGGGCCGAGTGATGCCTATTATCACATTCATATGTGACCGCACTTCTATTTCCGCTAACAGAAAACATATAAAAATATACGTCACGCTTTTAATTTCTGGAAAGGTGTACGTGGATTGTACTGTTAATAAACCAGTAGTTCGACGAACGCGATATATAGGAAATAAGACTATTTGTCTTTATCTGATCTATTTGGAAGTCTAAATAGAGCTCTGTTCCATTATTAAAACATGAAGTAAACCATCTAAAACTATGCTCGTTAATAGTATGTTATTATATTGGTACACACACACAAACGAATCGCACGCACACACAGCAATGTAAGCCGTTTATCGTTTAGTCTTAATAATATTGCAGTTCTTATATTAAGTAGATGATCCTGGCCGATTACAAATCAATATTTATTTAATTGCTCGTCGTGTATCCAACCAGCCGTACATATCGATGATCAAACAATAATTACAAATCTTATAAGAAGGAAATCATTTATACGCAGCTACAATTTTCCCAATGGGCTACCTCCCATATCGATGAGAACCTTTTAAGATTTTCTTTATAGCTGTATTAATTTACCCCAATACATACATTTTACAGCAAAATAAACCTTACGTCAAAGACAATAGGAGTGCTTGTAAACGCAAATAGAAGTTGGTGTTCTGATATCAGATGTGACAAACTGAATTAATTGTATTATTATAGTTGACATGGTTAGAATGTTAATATGTGAGTCGGTTCTTTTTGTTTTGGTTTCCTAGAAGAGATTCGTGTTATTCCGCGTGTGTTTGAGGACGTCGTTCGAGGAATTTGCCACGGACCATGGCATGAATATGTCTAGGCTGTGTTAGGCCGAACTATCGGACGGAATCTTTTGGTGTTAAAATATAGACATTTTTTACAGTCTAGCTTTTTGTAATGCACTTTTGGAATACATGTTTGGTAAAATCATTTGAAAGCGATTGTGTTTCAATTAAATCAACTCTATTTGGTACCATTATCTTGTTTGTGATTGACTATAGTAGCTCTGTTTTTAAACTTGTTAAATATTCGCTATGCTCTTATATTATGTACTTATTTAGTAAATATATAATAAATTGAGTTATTTTACGTTATAGCTGTTCTTACATAAGCAATTAAATAATAAACCTATATACAATATTAATTACCTAAGATAGAATGCATTTATTTTATTTATTAAGAATAATTTTAAGGGCAATTGCATTAAGCCTAGATGCTTTGCTCAAGTTAATGCTTTAGAAAGAATTTAAAGTAATTCTCAGATTAATTTTGATGCTGTCATATCGACGTTCATTGTTATTGCAAATAGTTCTGATACAAAATCTCCTTTGCACAAGCCGTCTAAACATATATTATATAAAAAATCTGCTGTCCGCAAGACTACATAGATGACCTAAGTATATCTGTGGTCTAAATAATCTGTAGACACTTGTAACTATAATGTTACAGCCTTTTGGTTAAGCCTTCATAGGTTACGTTAACCGCTTACAAACAAATATGCTTAAATGCTAACTTCACTTTATAAATATAGGTACTCGTGTTTGACCAGTATTCACATTAATACAGTTTCTATTTCCGTCGACATTACGAATAAATTGTCCGCCTTTACTCCTAAGTTTGGCCAGTCACCTTTCACTCCTAATGTAAATAAAGTTCACAATTAAAACTAAACTATATCCCAACAGGCATATCTTTGATATTTCCCACCACAGCTTACGTTTTTGGTGTAATCTTGTTCTCCCGCCATTTTTGGCCAGAGACAAGTTTTTACACTCGTCTAAATACGGGTCGTTGTTGCTAATGGTAATATTAATCTTGATGTGTATCATATTTTTGTTTTGTCTCTGACATTAAGTATGAATTTAATGAAGGAAAAAGAGTACAGGCCTCGTTTTGTTCTATTTGTTACTTTGACGCAGAGTTGAATAAAACAGAAGATACTTATGACATTATTTCATTACAAACACAACTTCAACGTATTATAATAAATTAATTGTAGGTTCTACATTAAGTAAGGACATAATAAGTGACTTGTGTCTTGTATAAAGTATTTAATGAATAATGAAATTTTAAATACAGGTTATAGGTTTTTTTTCGTTTAGTAAGTATATTTGGAACATTGAATTCCGAACTGCGTTTTTAACTGTCCTCTATTAAATTTGTTAATCAAATTGACTGACTTAGAATACCCGTCCGGACATTAATCAATTTATATAGTGAGATATAGGTATCAGTGAAAGAACCAATTTTCCAGTTTAATTCATGGAATTAAATAATTAAATATATATTACTCTTAAGATTTTCGCGTCGGTCACTTACGCATAATGGCCCAATTGTGGAGCTAAGTGCTGATAACATACGTCCAACTAACTAACTATTAAGATGTATCTGGTATCTGATATTTATCTATCATCGGTTATCCCCATTCAGTTCGAAAACAACATACAGTTTCCAACCTCCACTCTATAACCATGTAAAGTGCTTTCAGAACTCGTTCAAACCATACAAATTATCCCATATTACTATTCAAACTTTAACAAGTTAGGCAAAACAACCTACTGACTAGTATTGACAAATTATTTTCCCATTTCGTCCATAAATAGTAAAAGTTGACGGGACAACATCGGCAGCCTTGTGCGGCGGTTCGAATCACGATTGAATCAATATCAAACATTTATTGTAGACAATTCGGTTACTAATATTGACAATGAAACAAATCCAGGTGCTGTTCACTTATCTCTGGCTATATCACAATCTAATCATTGTTTTATACATGTATAGACAATTACAACATGCTAATATGTACTTTCAATAATAGGAATAATCGATTAAGCTTTCGAAACGTAACACGTCATTGCCGGCAACTTCGTTTATTTACATAGACTATGTTGTTCTTTTGATTTTTATCTATTATTATAACATATTTTTAAATAGTATGCGAAATCCAGCTTTTTTGCTTAAGAAACCCACCAGCAGGAAACTTATTAATACATACTACTACGGACGGCAGATGCGGCATTAATGTATCGACACTTTCTTTTTACGCTCTGTCGCGTTACATCCCGCTGCAGGGCAGGGGCCTCGCTACTCTCCAATACTTTAAAAGCAATATTTTAAGAGCAAGAGATTTTTGAACTTCCAGCCGAGCCGAGAAGATGACCATAAAGTAACAATCGTTATAAGCAGATATGACAGCCTTCGGGCAGTTTAAGGTATCAATAGGATGTTGACGTCTTTTCTAAATCTTTTAAATTCTTTCTGTTAAAAACCAATGTCATAGTCTCTAATAAAAACACGCCTACATTCCCTTTGAAACCATTGGGCATGCGATGACATAAATTGTTAATCTTTATCTAAATAACATGATGACAAACTTACCCCCACCCAAATACAGGAGTAATCTAACAAATCTAAGCGAACATTAACGTTTTTCTATCAATAAATATATGTCAAACAAAGATAAAACACATAACTTATAACACGAAGAACAATTACACAAAGAATGTAGAATGGTACGGCTTGTTAATAAAAGTTTTACCTCGATAAGGAGTTTTGTACTTCAAAAGATATGTGCGTAGTGAAGGAAGTGTTAAGATAATTATTGCAATTACACATAACTGGGTTCATAGAGACATAAAATGTATGATTGCTCTTATGATTAAGTTGTTATATTTGTCACACCGCGAGGGTTATCCTTAGTTTGATATCCGTGTGCGACAAGTTTATGTGAATCTTTCGTATTTGTTTTAGAGGTGTTATTTGGGTTTAACTAGTTAAAACTCCAGTGACAGATATAAAATAAATAAAGCCGTATATATTTGATTCCATTTGTTACTCTGGAGTGTCTTTTGATACCTTCAATAGCAACGAGAATAATATGAGGCAAGATTGTGAGGCTCTGGTTTAAATCTCATGTTTTGAGAAAGCGGCTATATAGTCTTGCTATCTGGCAATGCTTAAACTAACACATTATTTGAAGGGATAAGTAACTCCTCTTTACAGTGTGCCTCATTGGACATTATTATGGACTTGCTAGTACATTTCGTTGATGGTTGATATGAAGACTCCGTGCCCTCAGATATCTTGATGTCTAGTCAGACCATTAATTCATAGCAAACGCCTGTATAAGGAATAACTGCAACACCAAATAAACTTACTAACCGTACTAAAACATCTCTCCTTAGACACATAAACTTACGCCTGTAAAGACAGTTAGAGTCTACAGCTTTTCATTCGGTACTGTCCTGACATTCACTCATAACATCATTGGAAGACGTTCGTTAGTTTACAGCATTCTTAAGCTGCCCATGCTCTACAAAGACCATTCCTTCAGCAAAAATTCAAATAAAGAACAAACAAGTGAAGTTGGAGTGAGTGAGGTATGCTCTATGACCCGGCCAACACAAGCTCATCACTTAAGGTCGTGTTACACCACGTTTTGTCAATAAGCTGACCTTGGTCGATCATTAATTGGCTAAATTGCGCACCATTTAAGGTGGCACCACACTGCGATAATGACATCCTTGTATCACAACGGCAAGCTGTACATACTTAGTGGACTTAATTAAATGGCTGCCTTATTCGACGCTTGACTCAGTCGCAATACAAGTGAGTAATATCTGTTATGATTTGAATATGTGCAGGAAGCTTTATGTTATTGAAATTGCTTTTTTATTGGCGGCATTGTGGGGTGTCAACAGCCTACCGATAATGATCGGTATGTGTATTGATATGGCGCTGTGACGTTGAGGGTATATCGGTGTTACTTTGACCTGTAAAGGCTAACAGTCTGTTTGTGCTTCGCTAGCGATAGAAGCAGTATGGATTGATGATTTGAGCTGATTCCAAATTTGGACGTAACTGTAAACTAAAAAGTTATGCTTACTGCTATTTTGCACGGCCTTTATTGGCGTTAGTTTGATCTGTAGAGGGTGACTTTATATTGGTGTTACTTTTGACTTATGGAGGGTAACAGTCTGTCTGTGCAATATTAGTAATAAGTGTGATTCTTTGGGTCATTTAGTATATAGATGTGCTGCTATGTTAGCGATATCAGCAATAAGTTTGATTCTCTAAGGTCATTTGATATATAGAGATATAAATTTGGAAGTAACTTATGGAGATGTATACATACATACATATACATGCTAGTTTGACCTGTAGAGGGTAACTATGCATAGATATTTCTTGACAGAGGTGTAACATACTAACAATTCGTTAGATATGTTTCCACAGTTAAACATTTCCAAACTCCATGCAGCTGTTGAGTTTCCTACTGCGCATATTTATACCAAAAACTATCTAAGCAGGCGTAACATATACAGGAAGACTATGCGAAATTAACCGGTATGTTTATACCAAATAGCGTTTAAAATTGCACCCGGTTTTGGCAGCTTTTACAGCATTAAAAACAATGAAATCTCGCCATACTTCAGTGTATATGCTTCTTAAATTATATCGGGTAGTATTTAACTGCTCCTCAATTTTTTGCCTTTGTTCTATCAAAATTACTAATTGCACAGCAAAATATGCTTACCAAAAATACTAATTGCACACCAAAATATATTTAAAGAGATCGAACTAAGTCGACGGAGCCACGCTGCGCGGGGCTCCTATTTTTGGGAGGTTTTAAGAAGGAACCTAACCCTTCCGCGGCGGAATGCAGTGATTTGAGGCGTATAGGTGCTTGTTATGATATATTTTAGTAAGCATATGTTGCTGTGCTATTAGTATTTTTGATGGTCATTATATTTAATCCCAATTATTTCCTACCTAGTAATAATTTTCCAAATTAAATTAATTTACCAATGTCGTCATATAACTATTTGTCAATAAACACAACTAATTCGCACACTGTTATCAGCCACGGGGTAATCCAAAGGAGTAGGCACGGTAATCCCGTATTGACCGATAACAACTTATTACATTACTCATCACTCCGAGAATAATAGCTTTAATAAATACCAGGATATTCATGCGCTTATATTAACCAAATTTAAACTCTATTTCCTGGATAGGAAGGCGCTAATTTGTTTAGATGATGGGGAAACAAATTTGGTTTTGCGACTGCTTCTAAACAATAACTTCTCACACGAATTAGAGTCTTATTCCGTTGTAATAAGTACATTAATTTGTTTTGTAGGTTGTCATATTAAGTTAGTGGTATGCTTACTAGTATTTACAAGTACAAGCAGGCTGTATAATTTTTTCTTTGGGTTTTATTTCATTAAGAACGATAGCATCGCACCACCCACGCTGGTCGGTAATGACTTGCCATATCTAACTCAGCTTAGTACAGTCATGAACACAAGGTGTACCGTTCTTTTTGACCTATTTTGGGTGTTAGTCATATCAACCTATGTATGAAAGTACCGAGGTAAATATCAAAGTTAGTAAAGCAATGAATATCACACAACATGACGAGAAAAGTTGTGGACTTCGTTAAGGTTTGTACGGGTGTAATCAATTAAGTACAAGATACTTGAATATGAAATGAAGCTTCGTGGCTATAAAAAACAATTGATGATTATTATACCTAATCACATTATAAATTTAAGATGAATGTTTGTGAACTTCCGTGTATATTATGCTAGTAATATTATTGAAAATATTCTATTAAGTATTTTGTAGATAAAATTATTAAGGTTAAACAAAAATAAATGAAATAAAGTGTTTAATATAGGAAGCATTGCTGTATAAATCGCTTTATTTTACTTACTCTACTCTAAAAATACTAATACCAGAAAGAAAAACAGATCATTTTCCAGGTAATCTATCTGTCAAATACCACACAAGACTACACAAAGAACACAGCCCAAAATATCAGTGTTCCCTGTCAAAAAAAATATATCACACAATAAAATAAAAAAATAACCGGCACGTAGTGACATTTCGAATTTCAAAATAATTCTAAAGTAGTATTTCGTAATGGTAATGAATGATAACAAATCACTTTTAAAGGTGTCAGTACAGCGTTACGATACGCATTGCGTCGTGCGGAGTTCATGTCCTCGACTCCTGGTTTATCTCGTGGAGAAAGTATACTTACTGAGGTCACCGTTTCGTGCTACACCAACTTGGCACGTGGCTTTTATTATACAAAGTAGTACCTTACATATTTATTAGCTAAAAGCTAGTGGGCATACAACCCACTTACTGACTCGAAGTAGTATCGTAGTCTATAGGCAAAGTCCAGGAATATTACTCACATGTTGCAGATTCTACCAAAAGGGACATCCTTTCAATGCAATGAAGAAAGATTTCTAGCTCTTCAACTGACAGTACGGCATCACTTTGTACTTTGTAAACATATGCTTTCTAATCGCAGAAACACACAGGATAATCAGGCGATATTCTATATACTTTAGATATGAGCAGAACTTCAGGTACTACAGTTACTTAGTACTACACGTACATAAGTATGTACTTTAGTAATTCTATTTTAATTTCAATAAAAAGTAAACTCCTACTTTTTATTGAAATTTAGATAGAAACTCTGTTACAGCTAAAATGTTACTCGATATTGTGTTGAGACTGATCGTGCCTGCGATTTTAAGAGCGTACCAACTACGTATCGTATCGCACGTGAAACTCGACATATCTTTTTAATTTATTAACCTATTTCAAACACAATATGTTAATTTCACTACATCACTAAAAACTAAAAATATACAAGTTACTTCAGTCATTGTAAAGAATAGCGTGCAGAAACGTCATAACAAAAATCAGTTTACAATTTATGTATCTAGAGTACGACTCTACTTTGAATCGCTTAAATCAGTATACTGGCATAAACTTTCATATAAACAAATAGAAGTACATCTCCATAGTAAAAAATGCTAATCTAATCTTAGTGATAGCTTAATCAACTAGTTCTAACTTCTAAGTATCGCCTTAAGAAACGGAATGCACGCGAGCGAACAAATAAGGAACAATATTGCAAGTTCCGATCGATATTTTTTTATATTTCCACATTGCACATGTGTATGTATGTTTTTATATGTTTTGTTAATCAATCTTTGTTTGTAAAGGAATTCTTGGGGTATGGCTGCTTTGCAAGCGTGAGCGAACAGCGGATAAATATCATGACAATCCAGTGACAGGTTAGAATAATAAGTACCCTGGAAGATATCGTAGTATGCTCTTAGCGATGAAGCTGTCAGTTATACATTGTAACACAGCAACACAAAATATAATTAGTTTAGAGCTTACAAGCAATTTAAGGTTCTCATTCCTAGTATTCTTGTTAATCCCTCGAGCTAAGCTAATACTTGTGTTACAAGTGACTTCAGTTAAGATATTGGGTGTTGATGTTATAGGAGGCTAGGTACTATCGACTGGAGCGACGGTTGACCACTCCTAAAGTTAAAATCGCATTGCATTGTTTGAGTTTTTTTACACTTTACTTCACTCACTACACACACACACACTTTACGTCACTTAAAGTCAACATGAGTAAGCGAAATTTTTTTCTGAAATGGTCAACCGTCGCTCAAGTCGATACATATAATAATGTATATGATGAGTAATTCAAACTAATTTTAGTTTGGCTTCTTAAAGGCGCTGATATGGCATCTGGAAACCTATCTAGCTTTGCGCCTTATACTGGCACAGTGGCTAGTTTTTGAAGAGCTAGCCACGCAGTGTTACCTCTCTGTGGGCTACGATAATCGGTGACATCAGAGACGCCGTATATTATCCCTACCGTAGTAGCAATTTTTTTTTTATTTAGGCTTTTAATGGACTGCTTTTCTTTAAACAATTTAGCATCTATACATTAATATGAGTGAGGAGTGTAATTGCACAAGTTTATATAGACAATGTCTCCTTGCTTCTGCAATCCTTCTCCTAGTTCCTAGCTAAAATAAATGTTATATAAATATAAACCATATGTATTTTATTTTATTATTATTAGGCAAATTTTAAACACAGGGCGACTACTAGACTATACTAAAAACGCTAATCGCTTCGCCTATGCCTCGCGAATCCGCTCGTATTGTGACCACATATTTATTATGTGTTAGTAAAGCTATGTCGTTAATATGGCTAAGTAGCTTTTATTAACGGTCAGACATCGCTCTTTAATGAAGTAATTATGTCTAAAGCAATTATGTACGTACTCTATGGAGGGGCTATACTTTATTTCTCCATAATTAAAGATTGCACTAATACCGCAGTGATTTAACTTTCTGTACCAAAGCGCTAAAAGTTTCAGGTTCGGATATAAATTAGGCTTACACAGAGAGAGGTGTATTATATCTTCATTTCGCAAACTATACTTCTATAGTCCTACCAAATAGAGAGAAAGCGTATGGCCGTCCAGAATAATAATAAGAATATCTTGACAGAAAATCGCATTTACACTTTGTTCGGCTCGAGAATTAGGGTAACCAATGCACAACAGTCGCATTTAGATACAGTGATGAATACAGTAGATGAAGCAGTCTTCGCGTTCGATGGACATAAAATATATTGTGAATACCCACGTTGGAATCCTAGGTCCGGCGCAGTGCAACTGATACTTTTACTGCTGAGCCATCAACGCAATCTAGTACTGTTTCAACATATTGTATAATATTTTAAAACATTTACATTTCAAATCAAAAACAAGATTGGTATTTTAATGCTGACTCATTGGTGGGTTCGAAGCTTGGTTGAGGCAGCTAATGTAAATTTTGTAAGTTGTTTTTGTGTGTTAGAAAAAAAGTTATGATTATAATACAAGCTTAAGTTATAAACTTAAAGAGATATTCTTATAACATGTTTTGTTTCGATAACTTTTCGAGATCTCGCCGAGTATTTTAAGACTATTACATACCTATAGTTTCGAAAAAACATCTAAAAAGGTTCTACAATAACAAACGTTAGCAATACGAATAGATCTTAGAAATTACAAACTTTACATCTTTTAAAAAACTCCTTTTTCAGACGCTTGATATTCGCACATTATTTGTATTTATATATGCATACGTATTTCAAAATTCCTATGGCATTATAACCCATATCGAGTATATTGTATAAGATCATATTATAACTTAATTAATACGGGTGAAATCGCGGAGTACCACTTGTATTATGATCTAACATCTTATTTACTCTACGAGAACAATCCGACGCACGTTTTTACAAATTTTCGTAGCAATTACGTTAAATCTTTTAATTTAGATAATAAAACGATTAAAGTTGGGCCTACGTCAACACTGAAAACAGTTCCACAAAAAGAATAATAATTTATAATGAATGTGCTTAAGTACTTGTAATTAATAAAAGTAATGGGTAGAAACCTATAGTTATAATTATATCAAAGCCGTTGGTAAATAAATAAATAAAAATCATGGCCGGTATAAATTATACAACAAGATAATATATCTACAAATAAAATCTTTTCCCTATAACCAAGGTAATAACCAGGTAAATTATTGTTGAATTCGGCCCTGATATTAAAAATCTGTAAAAATACACACATTAACATCAAATTGAATATGGCTGACGTTCGATTTCTATTTTGAAAGCTAAATTCTTTGAATGATTTATATTAAAAATTATAAACTAGTACAAATCAATCTTTCGGTATTTAAAACGATTCGTTATCATATCATAATAAAATTTTGATACCTCTAAAATAAAACAACAATAAATTAATAAACGTCAAAATACGCGCCAATAGTGACATTTAATAACATGGGTTGTAAAAAAAGAAAATCTTTAAATGAAATACCAAAATCAAAAAGACTTACCTAGCATTTTACTCAGATCAGCGTTGTGAAGATCCGGATTCTCGTCAGCCAGCTTTTTCCTTTCAACCTTCGCCCATACCATGAAAGCATTCATGGGCCTCCTTATCCTGGCTTCTTTTAAGGCTTTGGCCTGTCCCATTTTAGTCGTGAAGGGAGCCCTGGCGTACTGCTGAGTGGAGTACTCCCTGCTTGTATCATAGGGGCTTCGATATTCATATTGCGCTCTGTAGTCTAAGCCGTAAGGTAAAGTAGACCACACGACGAGCTCAGGGCTGGTCTGTTCTTGAACTGAATCGGTACTGTTCTCAACTGCGCCTTGCACATATTGCTCGTAGCTTCGGTGGTATGTAGGTGGTGATTCTGCTATTCCTGCTCCTCCGGAATCCATCATACTGTAAAGAAAAATAATTACATTATTATAAAACCAAATATTCATGCAAAACAAAAAGGATTGGCTCTGGTTCAGTGGTAAACCTACTTTCTCATTTTTATTAGTTTTTTATTATGTAGTATTTATAGTCAGTTTTTAGTTGCCAACGTATATGAGCTTGTGGAGATGTTCGTCATTGTTCGCGGTCAGGCAACCACTGTCAATGATGCCATACATTCCATATTATTTAATTTATATTTTCCTCAAATATTAATAATAAGCGGCACGTCATGAAATCAGAGCGAAATGTAATATTTTCATGACGTATGTACATATAGTATACAGAGCTTGATTAATAATACCTATCTATGTATGTATATAATTATATATATATATATATATATATATAATTACATATATATAGGTACATGTCTAAAAAGATAGGCAGACGTCTGACCACATGTAATGAAGATAAAGCCTATTATCGTCTACCAGGTCCATTATTAAACTTCATGCTCGAACTAAGAATTTTCTAACGAAAATAAACAATAACATTCTGGCCAACCCGTAAACAGAAACCAGGTCCTCACGGAGGTAAACGTGAGCATTTTTTAATTCTGATTCGTTAAGGTATATACCCATGGTATTGCATGGGATCATGGGCCAAAGTCACCGCATACTACAGGCAAGACTTAAACTTGTTTTCTAGATGTACAAAAAATTAAAGCTATATAATATAATTATTATGATATAACATATACCTATCACATTTTTCATTGCTTCTTGAACGAAAATACGTTTAAATATATTATCTATGCATAATTTCCAGCCAGACAGATTTTCTCACGGTAATTTCCTTCACCTTTCAACCTTCACGGTTAAAAAGAACAATAATTTTATTATCTATAATCTGATAGATTATTCTAAATTTGAATTCACTATCAGACATAATTATCTAACACGTAAAACACTAGTAATATGAATCAATGTTTAGAATGAATAGAAATATCAATGTTTACATAAAAAATATGGCCATGTTTACCTTTATGATTTGTACCTAAATATATTTATAGCAGGTAAATTTAAAACAAACATTTTGATATGTCCTTGTTTTTTACAGAGATTATTTTAATTAAAATTATTATTTATAGACGCAGTAACGTAATAACATCCTATTAAAATAAAATGTGTATTTATTATAATGGAATATATGAAATACATACTAGTTATACCGATGATGTTATGCGTGCAAACATTAATGTATTCTAACGCACTTAACATTGACATATATTTTCTATTTCTCAAATCATTTTAAAGAAACAATCACATACGTTTAGCCTCAGCTTTACTGAACATATGACTGAAACTTTTACATCCAAATAAGTTCAGCCATTGCTATGTTTAGCAGGCACAAACAAAATTAAAAAAGAAATACTGCTGTTATAATTATCTATAGACTAGCTGTGACGCGGGCGAACCCAAATTACCAATGAGTTTTTAAAACGTGCCCAATGTTGTTCAAAAATGGAATCGCTATGCTGACATCACAAGGTACAAATTTAATAGGGTTCTCTATTGACCAGAAAGTCTTCGAGCAGGAATACAACGCGATCTTGTTCAATTGCCATTTTTTAAAGGCACTACGCCAGGTTCATTCCACTATGTTCTGCTGGCCAATAAATACAGTTTGACAGAAGCAACTTAAGCATAGATTACTCTAACCCTACCACTGTATATAATCTGTATTATGTTCTCATAAACGTTCCGTTAAAAGGTGTACTAGGCGAGTCATAAACGCTAACATAATGATACATAATGTAGCGAGTTTAACACGTTGTAGTACATTAACTGTTCGGTTTACAACTAGTGTGCTAATCGGTGTACGCGTTAACGTGTTAAAACTAGGCTTAAACTTGCCGATTACAATATATACATAGACTCATGACTGCAAATCTTCAAAGATAGGTTAGGTTTTTACCTAATATCCACGTTCGGCTGCTAGTCAAAAGTTACTTTCTTATGTGAATGTTAGCCATTGACTAAATTAGAAGAATAGTAAATAAGTAAATTTACTGTCTCAGTATAGCAATCTATATAAATAGCTTGGTAATTATATGACCAACTGTTACGTAGGACTCATAAATATCTGGCCTACTCTTTCAGGGAAATAGGCGTCAGACTTTATCTCCGAAGAAATATCTATGAATATGAAGACGGCAGCTCAACTTATATATTGAAGAAATTACGGCTTCTTAATGTAAAATAGGATTATTACTAAAATTATAAAATCCCAGTCGTACAAACCATTATACAAACATTAAAACAACGGACAAATACAGACACGGATGCGGAGACCGACTCTACAACACCTGATGCATTCGCAATGACTACAAAACTATAGCGCTAAGCCGCCAGACTTCCAAACCGATTGATATGCAAGCCAAGATCAAAGATATCGGCGAAAGAATATCTAGAAACGATCCTATAGCTTCCAAGATGGGCAACCCGATCGGTAATCAGCTGTCTCGAACCTCAAATATCCCGTGTAATCCGAGGATATAACCTACCACAGAGTAACACCGTACCAAGTAAAGTGTCAATATATGTGGAATTTGAAAAATCAAGACGTAGTGTCGTTTTCGCATGAGGTAGTATCGTTTACGGCGAACGGGCTATGTTGCAGGAAACTTGGTAAAATGAACCGGCAACTGATAGCGAACATCGCGATCCAATCGACACCAGTGATAATAGTTCGTCTAGTGGCTGTTGTCAACTCTATGTTGGAGGGAGAATGCCATTTTTTTTACTTAGTTTATTAACTTTGTAGTGAGATGTCGCTGCAACTAAATTCGCGTGGCCTACTATTCAAATATGTGGATTATACTATGCAACATATCTCTGGTTCTACTTAAAGAAAATAGATATAAGATAGAATTTAAAATAAACCCATAACTACCAAACTGTGAAAAATATATCGAAATCCGTTCAGGGGCACTGTCGTCCTGCCGGAATAAACAGACAGATAAAATTTAACTTAATCAACTTCTATATGACAAATATAAAAAAAATATGAGTTATGATAAATATAATAGTTGAACTTGAATTATCAGCCGTAATGATTGTAGCAGAACTGTGCAGAGATAAAAAGTATTTTTAACTCATTAAAACAATTTAGAAAGAGTTGCCATGAGCTTATTACAAATATTTTCTCGTAGAGACGAAACTAGCAATCTACTAAATGTACTTTTGAACACCATTGACTGACTAAAGTGTTACTTAGTAACCAAAATTATTAATTTTGTATTACTATTATATACTTATTACACAAATAATTTCAAACTTAGCAAGGTTTGATTTCAAATTCCAGTGAACTATATTATATTAAAACTCAATGTCAACATGGAATCTGAAACTATGTGTGAGAGCAGACAGCAATAAAATTATACCTTATATGGGACCCTAGGGAAATGTGGGAGAACTCTACTTAACCATACGAATATACACCAGTGTGTTACTATGAATATTAAGTTATATCAGCAAAAACAACTAGAGTTTTTTTTATAACTAGAAATAACACACATGCGTAAGATCAAATAACACCTGATAATACTACAACAAGACACTCAATACAAATAATGAGTAATTCCAAATTTAAAGGAAAGCATGCGCCGGCGCCGCTGCCCGTACACCCGACACCGCAGTTTCTGAGAACGGCGGCAGGGGGCGCCACTGTGTGGGAACCGACCATCATTGTTCCTCTGATTTCACTTGACTGTTGACTCTCATCTAACGCACCTACTTCGCGTCATTAATACGGTTATACCGCATTCATGATCAAGTGTACATATGCTTTCCATCCGAGTAAAAAATATGCTGGCGAACTATTCCACATATATAATGGACAAATGAAATCGTTTTCTAGAGTCGAATAGGCGAAGATTATTTTCTGTTTTTCTTTATAGGGTAATTCTAAATCCAAAAGACATAATTTGCAGTTATTGCCAGTTTGGAACAGTACTAGTATTTTTATTTGTTTACTGGTAATTTTAAATTCATATTCGCCAGAGTATAGGACCTTTATAAAAAGCGCATTTTATTGTTCAATTTTATCCAACACAATTGCTCGATTCTATAACCCTGTTCAAATATTTTTCTTAATAAATCTTTGTTCGATATAAAAATGTTAGCAGCACTAACGGAAAATAGAGCCTAAGAGCCCTCCATCAATGTGCCTACATTTAAAAAACACAATTACCATTATTTTTAGAAACTAAAGTGAAAAATAAAACACGTAAGACTGCGATTTATTTTTCACTCAACAGCGAGGGTATCTGCTACCTACTCAATATTGTGACCACACCAAGTATACCCTTATTAGGTGAACGCTTCACAATTAAAAATTCCACCGTATTTAGCAATTTGGTGTCCAGTTCAATCGACATGCAACTGGTGACTTTGGCTGCAATGTCGGCCGATATACAAGCGTAGACTTAATATTGGACGAAAAAGTTTTTACTCGAATTCCTAATGTACGTGTTACTTCATGTGAATCGGAGTATTATAAAGTTGGCGATAAGACTGAGCGAGTGGGGAAAAGGGCGCCACTTTTGCGCCACTAACTTACGGTACATCGATGTATCCAGAAAGAGAAGAATAGAAGAAAGGAAAGTATTACTACCACTGTGAGTTAGGAGAGAATTATATTATGAATTTATCCTGAGTGTAGGAATCCGCTAGACGCTATACCGTCTTATTTTTGAGATACATCGTTTCGACATTTTTATTTTTCACAGGAAATGGTGGATACATGTATCGTTTGATGGTAAACCACAACCATAACCGATGGTCTACTACAATGAAACCAGAAGTACCAATCGCCTGTAGCATCGCGAATGGTTTAGTGGCGAATGTTAGGGCAAGGATGACACATGGTACCCTTCTTGGCAACATCGCATCTACTCGAGGCGTACCACAAACCCTATTAAACGGAAAAAGAATACAAAACGATTGGATCGTTTTCTGTACGCTTAAGATACGCCACTACCCTAATAATGAACTTTCAAACAACATAAAAAGAGTTTTACATTTATCAAATCCTGCACTTTCACGCCTTAACTATTCGACAAATCAATATGTAATTTCGCACATACATTGCCAGGGGCACAGATAAGGACATCGGTTTTAAACAAGAAAGGGAACTGTTCCCAAGAAAGCAAAGCTAGTACCGAATATAAAGCTAAGCAGATCCGGCTAAATCTATAAACTTTACCTCGTTAAACGTGTTCCCGCATTCCTACTTCAATAGTATTCGAAGTTATTAACATTCTAAACCAATAGTCCAAGCACCCACTTAAATAATTAACAAAATATCTAACACGCGTTTACAACATAACTGTAAAACATATAAATACTAAATAACTCTAAACTTACTTATGTAATAAATATAATATTTAATTGTCTACGCCTCGTAATAACTGGATGTCTATAATAATTTGCATGTGTTATTTGACATGTACCGAGAAATGTCAAATTAAATATGTCTTAGAATTGAAGACACGTGTTAATGACAAGGTGTACTAGAGGCATCAAGATAGCAAAGCAATGAGTAGGGGTCATAGGAATATAAAGTACATAGTGTTGATGGAGCTGCATAACATTTTACATATATATTTTTAACTGTTTAAGAGCGTTTAAACCTTGTAGTCTTTAATTAAAGTTGCTCTATTTAGACTATATTAACATAATGTTTTTACTACACTCTATAAACTAAGGTAAAAAGTATTATAGATGGAATATATTTGAAGTTCCCAATGGAATATAGGCATTTGTAGTAATTATATTTGTAGCTCTTTTACCATGCACATTTCGCATTGAAACCTGCCGAACCAATATTTAAAATAAATTTAGAAGACACAAGTATCAAATACCATTATTAATTAAAGGAACGTACAACTAATTTAATTGAAGTATCGGAAATATGAAACTATTCGAAACTGTCTTCCCAAATTTTGTTGTACTACGAAACTAAGATGAAACACGAGTAAAATTATTGTCAAACTGTGTATAGTATGTAGCAATAGGCCTCTATAGCAAAGAAAACAAATATGATAAACGAAATACAAATGTAACACATATCTTTTTAATCTTTTGGGTATATATAAATACTAGGTTTGTGTATTCTTATTATAATTGAAACATAATAACCAAAATATTACGTACCATTACAAACACAAAAAACCGTTTAAGTCCATTTAAAAACAAATACTTTCTATGTTCCATCCCACGTCTAATGTCTTAAACTCTTCAACTTCACTCTAAAACGTTTACAATCACAATGGCTCCTAGTTTCTAGTATTTATTCATAAAACAACAAAATGACGTTAATCAATTCAATCACAATATAAATATTTACGAAACATTTGCAAAATAAATTTCTTTTCACCATTTACAAACTGGATCTATTCGATCATCACATTTCAAACAAAAAACACAATAACTGTACACATATCTATTGTGTTTTCCACACTTTTATAGTATTATTTACACTATTTAAGTATAAATAAAATAATGGTTGACACAATCGTATCGAGCAGAAATGTCGCATACCGCTCGGTCTAAACAAATGCAAAGAATAAGAAATAACAAGACGTGTTTTCTCTATTACCATTGTCATGGATTCTTGATTCGTAATGCGTTTAGGAATCTAAAACTGGGGTCAGGGATTCATCCGCACTGACCAACATGTCTACACTTAGAACAATGTTGTTATAGTTTTGTAAATACTGTTTATGTTACTTAGTGTCCGTACTTTCAAATTAACACATATGCGATAATACCTCAATATACCCAAAATGACACAAAACGGTTACTTTCTTTCCTGAAAAGGCTGCGATATGATGGAATCCGGTGCTATTATTAAAATTGCAGTAGTTTCTGCCGGTTTGTAATATGTTAACAGTTAATGCGATCTTGCAAAGGTTTGGCGATACTCTGAAGCTTAGAGAAAGACAGAGTTCGTTTGTTGAATTCCTCTAATATGCTCTGCCCTATTCTACACATTTACAATAGATCATTACTGACACTTTATGACCATTGGAATAAAAATTTGCTTGAAACTAAACTTATTAAATTACAACAGAAAGTAGTTGCTCAATTTTAATGAAAGTCAATTACCAGTTACATCTTTTTGTATATAGCAGCTTCAATAAAAAAATATCAAGATAAAAATTTTGATTGAAGACAGTTATCATATTATTTATTAATTTTATGAATACATTTAATTATACAACGTTAAATATAAAAAAGAGGCAACAAAATCAGAGGCCAGAGACTAAAACTTTTTATGCCATTGACGTCAAATCCTATGAAATAATGTAATAAATTAACGAACTTTTAGAGACTTAGCGTGTCTCATAAATTAATCAAACACTGGAAATATATTAAAACGGGCAAAATATCTATATATTCTATAATATAATAAAAATGAAAATCACGCTATCTATGTCCGCGTATCACGTTACAGTAGGTATTTGATTGCTTAGAATGTCAAATTAAAATCATTTATTTGCAAACTAAGGGTTTGTACTACCACCTTCAGATAGAATTTATCTATAAGATAAAAGTCTCGCCATCTCTCTTCTTTAACCTAACATGAGTGAGACAGAATGCAATTTATCTTTCGGATAACTTTTACTTGCTAGTTGTAGGAGTAGCCATAAGTGTACATACATTAGGTCTTAAATATTTTAATATTTAAACCCAATAACCAATACTGCCACGCCTGAGGTCGCGGGATCGATTCTCGCACAAGGCAAACATTTGTGTGCATAGACATGGATATTTGTCTTGGTATGGGTGTTTCTATGTATAATATATATGTATTTACAAAAAAAGGGATATATACATATATGTAAGTACTAAAGCCAAGCATTACGTAGAAATAACTATTATATAAAGGACTGGTTCATTTGCCGCATAATTACTATTTAGCAATATTTTAAACATCAATATTTTTCAGCACTTAAACAATTTTATTATACATTCTGATATTGCCACGTTTATAGTAGAATCCTTTATATATCTCCTATTCAACATAGGTCACCCTGAAACAGTATCAGTCCTAAAGTACTAATTCTGAAAACAGAATGATATCATACAATTATAAAGCTAATCAACATTGTCATCAAACTGAAGATGTCAAATAGTATCAGAGCCTATGTATCAAAGGTCAATAAAAAAGAAACAACTTGCTCTGCAGAATATTCCTTTCAATCCTTTAAATAATAAATAAAACATGATCCGTCGTTTCCTACATACATTTCCCACGTCAAGAGCAACTGTGCATATGTCTCGTAACCATTAACGCCTTGACGAGCCGATCTCGAAATTTCACCGCACTTAGGAAGGGTGATGTCCATATATTATTTGAAAACATCGTGGAAGACAATAGCCATTGTTGACAAAACGATCCGTCAGCGTTCAGAGGACCCGCACCGAGATATCGATGAAAAGTGCACACGGTAGCATTCGATTCTTCTCTCGATTCAATCGGTTTTGATGTGTGAAGCGGTTTTTTGGTGCCACTGAAAGGCTTGCAAATTTTGCTGACCTTTAAACATAATATTTTCTAAAGAATTTATAATGTTATACTTCTTTTCGGTAAAGGATCAATAAACATTATTTTGGATTATGAATGTATCTATAAATATTTCTTTTTAATTCCATAGTTGAACAACAAAAGTATTTGTCAACTTATACTATCGTGATACGAGCAGTGAATGTACAAACATGTTTGAACAGTAATTACGTTGTTAAACCACAAAGCATAGATGCTGAAAAATTAGGAGTGTTGTATTTAGTCTTAACCACGAGAGCTTATGTAGCGTAAACTTATTTAGCATGCCACTAAATGGCGATCATATTCGTGAATTTAAACTTTCTAAATTCAACGTTATCAATTTAAGAATAAGAATTACATTTCTTTATCCAAAATCATAACATATATTCCCACATCAGTTACCGATCACACAAAGGGAATCCGACTCCAATATTTATTTGTTGATCAGTATTTCGGCTATATATTCAGAAGCGAATGAGTCACTGTCCGAGTATTATGGGTACCTCAAACGACATGTCATTGCGATAAGTATGATTCATTGGTTATAAGACTCCTGGACGTACACGACTACTTGTGGGTATCGGGAAAACCTACACATCAACTGGAAATCATGTCAAGTCATAGTAAGCAGAAGTATTGGCCAAAACTTTAAGCTTGTTGTTAAGAAATAAAGTCACTAAAGTGAGGTATTGTTTAATTTGCTGTCGCTTCAAATAGAAGTAGACAATTTCTAAACAGCCTTTAAAGTTGTTTTAAGATTAGATATTTAAAAAAATATATATAATAAGTAGATACTGTAAGAACAAGATTTGTCTATGCTAACTGTACAACCAATACAAAAATCCGTAATCAAAAACATTACAATGCTATTATTTATGGAAAACTATAGGTTCAATATGTGAATTAACTTGAATCACTTGGTGCTATCGAAATAACCACGTTAATCACTACACCATACTTGCAATCTAATCAAAGCCCGAAGTAACAAAGTAATAGCAAGCAACACTATGAATCGAAAACTAAACTTGCTTTGGAGATGCATAGTTGCTTTTCATGACGAACGATAGATATACGATTGTTTTTTTTGTCTATACAGGATAACCGTCTGTCGGGACAGCTAGTTAAATTATAAAACTATAAATAAATGTTACACATACATATAATGGAGTGGCTGTGTTACACATACAGTAGGTATATTAGACATATTTTAATAAAAGGATCTCGGGTAAAATAATTAACGGTCTCTAAATCCGAAGCTATGTTTATTGTTTCATGTCTGATTATTTATTCAAGCTTTTAGAAAGACTACTAAGCGAATTTTAATGTGGTTTACACAGTTCAGTAGCTTTAAATTCAATTTAAACTCTAAGCTACGTATCATACACTTTCAATAGAATCATAGTTATGGTACGGTACGTATTCGCATACACAACGTCAGGCGGAACAGTGGCCAATATTTACATGCATCTATTATCCCACGCATATTATCTCCAAAGGGGTAGGCAACAGCGTATAGCACTACTAATGGGAAACCGTTGGACTGCCTCGCAGAGGTCACGAGTTCGATCTCAAGGCGCGCATATCTGACGTTTCCAACTTATGTGCGTATTAAATAGTTAATTATCGCTTGCTTTAATGGTGAAGGAAAACATCGTGAGGAAACCTGCATGTCTAAGAGTTCTCAATAATGTTCTCGAAGATATGTGAAGTCTGCCAACCCACACTGGGCCAGCGTGGTGGACTATGTTAGAACACGGGCCTCTTCTCATTGTGAGCAGGGTTAGAACCCTGCTCACACTGAGAAGAGGCCCGTGCCCAGCAGTGAGACAGTGCTGATATTATACAGGGCGAGCCTATTGCCCGTTACCGGGTACATACTCCGTGCTGCTACTAAGAATTTTTGATAGAAAACACAACAATACTCGACCCGAAAGTCATACACAACAGACGCATGCACTGCGCATTCCAGGCAGTATACCTATTTAATATTAAATATAAGAATAATAAAACTTCTCGTTACGTCGCGGCAATATATATAATCTGATTCTTAAATGTAGCATCCTAGTCAATAAATAATAAAAACTGGTATAACACAAGTTTAATCTAAGCGTAGGTGCGCATATAAATATAACTTACAATATATGTAATAATATTTACATCCAGTAATAGGAAAATACACAATAAATAGTTTTGTGCGTTAACTGGCAATAAATTAGGATAAAAATATTAACAAAGGTAAAGCAAGCAGGCAAGCTAGCAGCCGACCTGGCAGTTAATAGTTACCGTTTATCTTGTAAAGATGATAGGTTACAATACCATGCGTAAACTCGCGGGTTGCTGCCTCTAGGGATTCTACTCGTCAAACGCTATATGATTTTGACATTTATTTTAATAATATTTAAACCAAAATATATTTTCAGAATAACTTGATAAAATCAAAGTCAACGTCAAAAATCATTTATTCATTTTGGTCACAAAGTAACACTTATGAACGTCAAAGGGGATGGTGAGCTTATGAAATTTACTAAATTTACATTTATGTTAGTTGCAAGGTTCAGGCAAAAGGTTGAGCCTATGGCAAGAAACTCAAAGCCACTCTTTTAAATCGCCACGTCTAGTACCGCGACACTCGAACTAGGCATCAATTATCATATTTTACACTGACAAATATAATAGTAAAATATGATAATTGATTGGCATTTCCATACTCATTAATATCTGTATGAATATTAGCTAATATTAAACGAATAGAATGTAGTTCCACGTGTTGAGGCAAAAGGCAGTCCTGGTATATCAATTTGAACCAAATTTTGAAAGTAGAACGACATGCATGCATAGACTGACTACCCATACCTCAAAAAAGGTACGCAGAATAATGATACACACACATTTCGCTAGATATATTAATTAGCCTTAAGAAATGGAGAGAAGCCTACTGTCATCACGTTTCCAGACCACGTACTGTTACTGAGAATATCATAACAGGATAATCCAATTCCACTTTATCAGACCCGATAATCAAGATTGGACGCTAAGGTAACTAATGCTACGAGAGGTACCTATCAAGGCGTGTCTGTAATTAGCAAAATATAAACGGTTTTATAACACAACTAACAAATTTAATGATTATCACTTACTTTTGACAGCTTTTCGACAATTATAGAGAAAATTATATTACCAAATGAAACTTATGAAACTAGCAAATTAATTGACCCTGCGATTACAGATATATCTATCCTTCTACGAGTTCAATTTAGACTGGATATAACATATACAAAAATGCGAAATCAACCTATAAAAATATAGCCGTATAACATAGCACTTGTTTCGGCGTATCATATATAATAGTAAGTTGGTTTGTAAAACAATTTGATCGTAAGTGCGGCTCGGTCCGTTGCATACGAGATAACGTTGAGATCGCACTGATAACGTATCAGCTAGCATGTTGCACTCTTGATATGTTTGTTTGTATTAGTGTGTGTAAACTGTTTGACAACATGAGTTTGTACACGTTTTGTAGAGTTTGATGTCACTGAACAAGATGTACTGTCTTTGAAACTGCAACGATTTATATACTTTTAGACAGAATTGCATTGCGCGATATTCCAATATTGGATTGATTTTTGTATACTATTATACTAACGAGCAAGCATAAGATCTATCTTAAAGTAAGGGCATACTGCGGTCATCGCTTGTGATATCATTGGTAGCAAATGGCTCATCGAATCTAAAGATAATGAATTAATGATGGGTTAAAAGGAATGGAAAGAGGTGAGTTTATTGCTAATTTCAGGGCATAATTAAAATGCTTCACGGTAATGGATGACAGCGTTAATAAGTAAAAATCCAATAGCATCCAATGCCCTATAGATTCGAGTATCTATTGATGTTATGTTCTTTCACTAATGACCACACATATAATGGTACGTTACTTCTAAAAACTGTTAGGCTGGTGGACCCTGAAATATTTTCTAAACCGCCTACTATGCTATAATACTAATCAGCCATCATCACTTACAATGAATCAGTTTACTTTCTTATCTGCAAAATAATTATATGTCTAGACGTTGGTAGTCCTTGGAATGATACAGTGCCATTTAATAAAGAGCACAGCATATTAATAAAAACAAGGAGTTCTGACTCAATTAGATACTTTTCCGTTTTTCATGAACACCATCGCTATAGGCAACATTTAAAAAAAGAACCGTGTTAAGTGTCTTGATATCACTATTTAGACGAGATAGCAATATTACACTAGTGACGTCATCGTTGACTCTACTAGTGCTATCTCACCTAGATTATATTATTGGGCCAAGCAACTAAACGCGCCTGTCAAAATAGGTTGACACTTTTTAAGTAGGTAATAGTATTTAACCGCAGTTTCTCTCACCTAGTAAGTCATTAAAACATAGCCTATACTATTTCTTTACTACTTCCTGCTAATATTATAAATGTGAAAGTTTGTGAAGTTGGATGGTTGGAGGGATGTTTGTTACTCTTTCACGCTAAAACTACTGAACCTATTGCGATGAAATTTGTCATGTAGATAGCTGGAGACCTAGATTAATATATATACCACTTTTATCCCGATATTCTCACGGCATTGGGACTTACACGGATAAAACAGCGAAGCGCAGTTACAACCTATATAGCTTCTTCAATAATATTGTGAAATCTGTTTAGTAGATTCGTCGATAATCCCCTACATACAAGCAAACAAATACCTCTTTATAATATTTGTATAGACTTTATTTGTCGGTACTGTCACTATATTCTTAGCTACGTTTGGAAATATTCTTTTGTTCAAGATGTCGTCTGGTTCTGAGTGTAGTTATTGTGTATGTAGCTCTAGTTGCGCTCAGATCAATAAACAACTGCTCGTACACCGCTTTGGGAATATCGTCGTCTCGCCAATTACCACGCACGAAACAAAATGTTTGTTTCTACAGATAGTTGTTCCAGTTTTGAGTGTACTATGTGTCTGTTATAATACTGAGATTATTCGCTAGCTTTGTAAGCTAATTGAAGTCTCTTACTAGGAAATAAATTCTCTATTCAAAGGCTGCCCGTCTTCCAGCCAATATATCCTCAAACGATTCCAAAAATCTACCTAAGTATCCAAAAATCTGATATTTTGCAATTGTCTTAGTATTTTCCTGCAAAGATTTGATTATTCCGATCATCTAAACGACTAAGCTTGCTAAGCATTTTAACTAACATCATCCTTGACATAATCAATCATTTTGTAAAGCGTAATTAGTAAATAAATGAGTGTACCCCTCAGAAAGTATATATAACAAACACGAATAATATTGCACGATATAATATAAAAATATTGTGAACTTAACAAAACGGTTTGCATTTCTCAGTATGTCTATGTACAGCCTAAGTTATTTTATCAGCAATGGTAACTACAGTGGTTCAATAGCGTGTAAATAGATTCTATAACGTAACTACAGTTTCATATCAGATGGATATAAGTTTTATTTCTAAATCCTAAATCATAAAACCGCATAAATATCGTAAACTAGTAGAAACACGTGGTTCGGCTCAACGAATTCAACGACATTTTCAAAAGAAATGGGGAAAAGCATAGAAGTTAAGTGATAGATAAAATACCGAGTTGGCAAAAAGTTGAGATGGGAAACTCATACGTATTGCCCAAACTGGGGAAGGATGATGATAATGATAATCTTATTTCGCAATAAATGTATCCAAAGATATTCAAGGCAGTTCTATTAATTTGAAGAATTCCTATTAATTTAGGTATGTAAATACAGCAATCATGATTTCTTGTCAACATGTACAATGGATAAATGGAAAAAAATAAGCCAAAAATAAATTGGTGCTAGAATAAAATACTTTTCGTATAGACTACAGTCAACGCTTTTTAGACATCACTATCATTTCATTTATTATATAAATAATTGTATAGTCTATCAATGTGCCACACGTCGTCTACTTTTAAATCTTAAACTACGCTACTACTACTAAGCTACACAGTTGAAATTTGACAGAGCCTTTGAAATTAATCCAGAAATGAAACTACCAACCCATGCATAAGATTTGAGGTCGCAATTCAGCATTCATTTAATAAAATTTTATAGATAGTTAAATTTTAGTAAAGTTACATCAGAGAAAGTACTAGGAGTCCAGAACAGACTAGTAGGTAACTTATACAAAACAAATTTGTTTCATTAAGAATATCACACAACGTCATAAGAAATTCCCGCAGATGAAAATGAAAAATACCGATTTAGTTTACAATGTTCGATCGCAAGTAGAAACAGTGTTCATTGTGATACGCATAGCGAAAACTGTAAACAAACGCAGTACTGGGAGTTCGCAGCACAACAAACACTTCGAGGAAAGATGCTCCGCTGTCTACTATACCATATACATGTACGTAGCTGGATTAGAACGAAGGAAGAATTGCACTAAATTAGGTCTTGAATATGAAACGAAAGACTATTTATAAGTATAATCCGTCCGTACTAAATTTAACCTACCCGCTGTAACGGTGCTACTGGTCGACATGATCTTTGCAAATGCTTTAAATGCGTGAATCCCGTGGGATAGCTCTTCCTTAAAACTACGAAGGCGTAAACGACGAATAAAAGCCAGTCTTTAGGTTTATAGAAATTTATCTATTACTTACAGAATTCTACTCAAACAACTGAGCTCAAAGTCAGGCAAGACAAATCAATTTGTGCAATTGATGTAATCCACAAGATAAGGCTCGGCTATGTGTAAACGAATGCAGTCCAGAGTAAAAGCTGGTACCTATTATTACCCAGCTCAACGATCACAAAAAGGTAATGTTCTCAAGATATGACAATTGAGGCGCGAATGGACTCCGTAATTACAATCAGTAAACCAGTACAGAGAATAATGTAAGAATGTGTAGCAAATTAATATCCTCATCCTTTTTAAATCTACTGTAATGAAACAATATTTTAGTGATAAGTGTGGCCAATAAGCGATAACAGCCTTATTATATAAATGTCACGAGTAAATAAAATAAATACCCAAAAAGAGCTTCTATATAACTAAGGCAAATAAAAAAAATACTCTACAAACTTACGATCCAAAAAGATCACAAAGTTTTTTGTCAGCCAGGAAATCTTGATAAAGACGTGCAGTGTTATATCTAAATGCTGTGCAATTGTAAATCAAATAACATAAAGCGAAATCAAATCTCATACACCATTATTTAGATATTACATAGTGCGTACAATGCATTGATAAGTGATAAGAGATAAAGGTGGCGTTACACGTGCTAGGCCAGTGTCAAGTGACAGCTAGCAGTCGAGTGTTCGTGCTATATTTGCGTCGACTCGTCTAGCTTGATTGTATGGCTGATCTTGAATGCTAAGCGCGTTGGAGACTTATTTGAGCTGCATTTAGTAGAGTCAAGAATTTTATTGGTTGTAGAAATTTGTGTTCGTTGCTCTAATGTTCGTGTGGTTCTAGTAAATATAGGGATTTATACCTCTCTAGACGTCCGCCCGAATCCCACGGCAACCTAGTGAGGGGATATAAATTTATCTCACGTGTTAATCCCAGATGCATTCTATCTGTGCGCAAAATTTGATCAAAGCCGGCTCAGGAGTGAATGAGTAACAAACACCCGGTCATCATCTTCAGATTTATAAAATTTTCAGATTTATCATATTATAATTATTATAATAATAGATTACGTCAAATATCAGTATTGCTAACTTTGTCTTAATATCAATAGATAGGTACTTAAACAACAGTAAATTTATATTTTCAAGCCACGTTAACTAACATGCCAACGTAATTGATCATAAGGTAAAATTAAACTTAATGACCAATTTTTACGATTTATATTATGATATAAAAACAAGTGAAAATTTAATATACTAATTATAGAATGATGTGCAAATTACATACCGCTGTTGGATTATAATATTCTGGACTATTTTTCATTATGAGATCATTACGTAAATACCCAACAGCCTATCCTGTTTATTATCTAAAATAAATAGTAAAAATCACCACTATATGTTTTATATTCGTTATAAACTGCTTTCCAACTACTATTGTGATAACAAATATAGTTAAAGGAAAATTCTGTTCATTAGAGTTCAACTGATATCGATTAATTTAGATTTAGATTAAATACTCGACATTTACATCACTACCTATAGTCGTGTTATAATTAGTAACAGTTAAAACTTACTATTGTACTTGGACATATCTGAGGGCAGTGATGACAACATTGGCCTGCCCCGCAAAGGTCTCGAGTTTTCAGCGGTAGTGAATACGACTGCTGTGCATGAGGTCTCGGGTTCGAGTCCCGGCTCGGGCCAAGAAAAAGTTATTGGGTTTTTCAGTTAAGAAATCTCAATAGCAGCCCGGAGTTAGGCAGCTGGCGGTGTAAGACACCCCCGTGTCTCGGAAAGCGCGTAAAGTCGTTGGTCCTACGCCTGATCTCTCTCCGGTCGTGTCGGATTACCGACCCATCGGATCATGAGAGTTAGGGAACAGAGAGTACACTTGTGTTTGCACACACACTTGTGCACTATAATATCTCCTGCGTAGTTGGCCGGCCTCTGTTAAGACTGGCTGCCATGGCCGAAATTCGGTCTGGAGGATATATATTATTGCTCTCTTACCGGTGAAATGAAGTTTTGTGATGCCTATGTACTACGATTTCTTTTTAGCAAACTTTGGAGCGATGTGTTTTTCTGATAATTCTTAGACGCTTTATAGCTTAGTGCGATTTAAACCGAACGAATGTTATACATTGGAATTAAACTATACTAACAGATTTTGTCAAGTTGTTTATTTTAGAACCATATTTAATGTGTTTTATAAAAAACAACGCTATAAAATTCGTATAAAGTAGTTTAATTTCAAAGCAGTTACAAAGTTTCATGACTATTTCTACTGAATATTAGATTGATACTCAAATAAACAATGTCGTCGAATAAATTGACATTCGAATGTACGATCACACAATTTTTCGATTTCTCGGTGTCGTCATCACTAATGGATATCTTTATATATGTATGTATATAAATTTTCTGTACGTGTGTTTGTAATTTAACTCCTCCTAAACGGCTGGACCGATTTCTATGCAATTTTTTGTGTGTGTTCGAGTGGATTTACGAAGGTTTAGATTTGTTTTTTATTTATATTTATTTTTCTATTTGTACAGAACAACGTCTGTCGGGACAGCTAGTAGATTATATATTATTTTATTGATGCAATACAACTGATATAAAAAACAAAACACTTAATACCTTATATAAAGACAACTCCCGCACTAAGAATAATTCCTCTGTCGCGGGAGACCTTTCAACATCAAAACAACGGACTCACAGAACACCCAGACTCGGAACAACTATTTCTGGATCACACAAATGTTTGCCCCGTATGGGAATCGAACCCACGACACTCGGCGCAGGGGCAGTGGCAAAGCGACCACTTAAACCACAACATCATCCGTGCAGACAAATTCGAACATAGAGTCCGAATATATCATTTAAAGTATTCGTTTTGTTTCATTAACCGAAAATAAACGAACGATTCTTGACGATTTTTGCTTGAGGCGACACTCGGCACGCGTTCTATACAGTTAATTAAATAACTACTGTTTAGCTTTCTATGACAGTTTGGTAGCTCACGGACAGACCGGTTGTACCACTCTCCATACAAAGAATTAGCGAACGAGATACCGATTGGTTCCGCAGTTTCATTTCAGACATATAAGAGAGGTGACACACACAACGACATCCCTGGAACATAAAATCTTGGATAAAGATATTTGATCTAGTAAATAATTATGTAACCTCAATATATTCTAATATTATAAAGAGACAAGATTTCCTTTTTTGTTTGTTTCTTTGTTTTTAAATTATTTCACCATTAGAAAGCTATATTATCACCGAGTAACATAGGCTATATTTTATTCAAAAAGCATTGTTACTAATATAACCTTACTTACTTTTACGCAAGCGAAGCCGTGGGCAAAAGCTAGTTTTTTAATATATTTGATGAAAAGATGCAGTTTATCCCCTCCCCTTAACCACGCATAATGTATTATCATTTTGTCAGTGTTGCCAATATCAAAGTTGTGATCAACGGCTTAGTTTGCCCCAGTTAGATCATGACGAAGCTTTTCGTTAGCCAAAAAGCATAAGACTGATTGACATTTTTAAGACTGGTGATAAAACCGACGGCGTGGATTTATCACCAGTTTTTCACCAGCTTCGTCAAAATATTTGGGCACTGGGGCAAACTAAGCCGTTGATCACAACTTTGACATTGGCAACACTGACAAAATCATAGTAAATAAGACTGTGGGTCTAAAATGTAACTTCATTTTCAAATAAATTATTATTAAAATTATTATTATTATTTTTAGATATAAAGTTATAATTATTAATTAACATTGAAATATGTCTCTCTCATATTAATTTTAATTGTTTATTTCATCTGAACGAACGGTTACAGATAATTATTTAATTAAATTGTTTCCTAGTTTTCTACCGCCTACATGACACAGTGGGTTTTCTAATGGTGTTATCCCTAAGAAAAACCCGAAATATTAATTGCATACAAATTTTAATTGTAATATTTCTCAAATATTTAAATGCAGTGTATTTTAATTTGCAATTTATATGTATTATGCATTTACGCTGTCCCTAAAGTAATGGCTTTAGTTTATTTTTAATGTTTAGTTATATTATTAGATGTATGTATAATGTTATGTTATTAGATTACAATTGCGTAAACGTAAGACAACATTAAAATAATGTATATTGATTCATACATTAATTATTAAAAGATACGAGCTAATTAATAAGAGTCGAAGAAGATAAAGCTGATTTTTTAACCATCTATCGCAATTGATACAGAGCGACCTGAACGTTTGTTTTATTATTGTTTATATGTATAAAACCGCATACCTGTTTCTTAGAACAGTCTCTATACTAATATTATAAAGAGTAAATATTTGATTTTTGGTTTGTTTGTAAAGATTTAACTCAAAAACCATACAACCGATTTAAAAAATTATTTCGCCGTTAGAAAGCTATATTATCAGTTATCACCGAGTAACATAGGTTATATAAAAAAAACAAAGAAAATGCGATTACTAACATAACCTACTTTTGTGATTACTAACATAAGCTAGTCTAGTTGCTCGTATTTAGTTTAGAATAAGTTTTCCTGTTATCTGCTTATAATATTGTCAATATCTAGGTTAATTCCTTTTTGGGAAGTAATTAAAAAAAAATGTGTTTTTGCAGGTAACCATAGACATTAACTTATCAACTTTTTTATACAACGTATATACCCGGCTGTGTGTAGGCTGGATATCTTGGTCTCTAGATGGCATCAGGGATATCATATGGAAGCTACGGGAACTTTGTTTAACTTCTTCCGTGTTCGTCAAACCAGTGTGCACGGTACTCTAAATCCTAAGCACAACGCTCGCAAACGAGGCCACAGAGTCAACTATTTTGACAAATCATTATTGATACATCGTGATGTATCGTGACACTGGTTTGCTAACGTTTGGTTCCTATAACCACTTGTAACTTTTGAACCGTAAGTTGTAGGCGATAGAGTTTAAAATAGATTGATATTCGAGTTTATAATTATAAGATTGTTCTATGAGGCATCATTTACTGAATTGTTGTGGTGTCGAGCTTTCATTAAGTCTGCGCGTTTTGATTACGATAGTTATTTGCTGAAATTGTCAATTAACCAAGAATACCTATGGCAGATTTATCTATACTTATTTGTTACCTACGATTTCATTAACATTCTATTAAAGTAACTTATCTTTGTTCAGGAATTAGGCTCACTTTTAATAAATTTTAACAATATTAGTTCAGTGGCTTAGCCCTGTATACGTAGCAAGCAGGCACAGTTACTTTTGCATTCTATTAATATAATAAATGTGAAAAACTGTAAAGATTTGTTTGTTTGCTTGTTAGAATCACGTTAAACGGATTGGGATAAAACTTAGCATGCCGAATGACCATGTTCTGGATTCAGACCTTTTATCCGGGTATGCGTTCCTGTAGAATGCACGTGGTACGAGCAGAAGTTCGTATCAGTACATTTTTTTTGCCTCATCAACTAAATTATAACAGCTTGCCTAACTTAGCGCCATATACCTAATTTTATTATACACTTAATACTCACTTACTATATATTTTAAACTTAGTACAATAAATATAACTTCCTCTACTGATAAGATCAAATACAGTAATAAAAATCTATTCGAATAATCCGATTAAGCGTCAATCTGTGAAGTGAAATTTGACCACACGGACGCAGTAGCTTCAATGAACACTACTATCAATATGAGATGTGAAAGACAAAAATCATAATCACCCCAGTTAATAATGTCCACTGCAAAATATCGGCATTCTTAAAAGATTTCGACTGGAATCAATGTTAAGCAGATTATATCTAGAGGCTCCTAATCTGTTTATTTACAAGGTGCTTGATTATAGACAGTCAATAAAATGTCACTGGTGATCATCAGATGATGTGAGAAACTTTCTTCCTCAGCGGTTGCTTTTGATGATTCGTTAGATTATGGCCTCCATTACACCAGTGATACCAGTGACAGTTCACAGTCAAACATCACCTTGTCTGTCTTAGTTGACACTGGTGACTATTGAGGAACTTTGTGTTTCAGCACTTGTTTTTGGTGACTCGACAGATCATAAAACGGCACGGCAAGTTTGTGTTTCGGTTTTCAACGAATTGCATTGCTACCATTTTTGTCGCTCAACGAAAATCTCACAAACTTTCAACCTTAATAATATGAATAGTCAACAGACATATCTCAGTACTTTAAACCAGTGACTGTTCATAGTCAAACATCAAGTATCTTGTCACTGGTGACTATTAAGGAAGTTTCTGTCTCTGCTCTTGTTTTTGGTGATTTATCAGATCATATACCATACAAGGGCATGGCAAGCTTGTGTTTCGGTTTTTCAACGAATATCATTACAAGTATTTTTGTAGCTCAACGAATATCGCATAGACTTTCAGCCGAAATCATACGGATTGTCAATAGATATTATATCTCAGTACTTTATGTTGTCCTTGGGTAAAGACTTGTCTTTAAGTATAGACTAGTCTCACGTGCAGTTGCAGAAGTGCAGTCAAATAAAAGAAATAGTACCAATAAACAATACATATAGACTAAGACCTATATGCTTAATATCTAGGCTGGGGTGTATTACACCAACATTTAGCTAGGTTTGGTTCTAGGTCTCATGTAAAGATATTTATTTGCCGAGCACTTATAAGACGAACATAAGCTTATCGACAAGAAAATTATTAAGACAAGGAATATGCTATATGGTGCACGTTGCGCAGTCGCACGGGTATGGGCCGCGTTAGTCATGAGATGCTTTGATTATGTTGCATAACTAACGAGTAAGCAAGGAATACTTTAAGGTGTATAGCTATCCTTCTATTACAAATGCGAAAGCAACACGGCTTATTACCTGTTCACAAGAAAACCCCTTGACTGAATTTAATTAAACCTATTTTGGAAATAACTGGACAATTAACAAGGACATACCTTTCGGGGAAAAGTAAAAATAGCAGCTTTTTGTTAATAAGAAACAAACATGTGTTTTAACAACCTTCATGCTCTCATACTTATTGTCTTTAGCAAAAAAATGGCACTAAGATTAAGTAGGTAGTAGATCTAAGTAGATAAGATCTCAATGTTTTACTAATAGATGGTGTTCAAAGATACAACACTGATGTCTCTACACAAATAAAAACGATTACACAATATTACTAACATTGTAATACATTTGATTACAAACATATATACGAATAATAAAGCATCTCTTCACATAGCTGTGTTGCAATTATATCAAGAAACGTGACATTAAAATCCTTGAACGTGAACTTATCCAATGATCTGTTTAAACTAAAGGACTATTCACCGACTATTAATTCAGACCGAAAGTCGAGTACATTCCGCGCGACAAAACGAAGAAGCGGCCGGCTGAAACCGCAATTCGCGTAGTCCAGTCGGTGGCAGGTGGATCTACAAGGCTAGCACAACATAAACTCGTACATTAACTAATGTCCGGGGTCCAGTCGGCAGTCCGCCGTGCGCGACCGCTGTCCGCCCATAACTCCACATAGCGACAAAACAAAAACACAAATTTGCAAACGTATAAAGAAATTGAAAGATACCGGCGTGCCCGATGCTATCGCAAAATTATTCCAAATTTCACCGTTTTGCCTCTCTGCTTCTTGCGTTTTGTACTTTTTTCGTGCGATGGCAGTCGCGGGCCAACTCCCATAAATTATAGTTCGGTAGCTCTGTTAAAGGGGTTTTTGAGTATTTTTTTATTTTTGTTTAGCCCTTTGAAGAATTTATGTCCCCGTCTTACTTAGTAGCGGCGGTCAGCGAAGCTGGCGAGTTGTCCGACTCGGAGATATGTTCGGCTCTCGACTCGAAGCCGAACTTACAGCGCTATAAGTATTTTGTACTTACAGTTTTGTTTTGTGAACCTGTGATACCACTTTTGGATTTATTTTAACTGGACCCTTGATACTCGTTCCTTAATGACTATGATTCGACAAGCTTATGTTCACAAAAGCCAGTTATATAATCCAAATAATCTTTGGCTCTGATCTGATTAAGTTAGTTCATATTATGTAATGATTGTGGAACGCTACTCGTTGTCAGTTCGGCCACTTAAGGACTTTTACTCATATTGAAAGCTAGACCTAACTTAATTGAACACAATAGTGTTTTGTTCGAGGAATTCCTGTGAATATAGATGTCAAAATAAGGTGACAGATAGTAAACAAAAGAGATACTATACTAAACATGGACTGGCTGGTAGCGTAGCCAGTGTCGTAAGAACTAAACAAGAAAAATTATACATTATCCAACTATTTATACATTTTTGAAACAGTCAAGGACAAAAAGGATGGGAAATGTCTGATGTAGAGAAAATATATTCCATAGACATATATATATAAACGAGACGAGTTGAAAGCATGCTTATTTTGTTTTTCTCGTTAACTAGAAAACTATTTACTGGAGCGGCATTAGAAAAATGATGCTGAATTTAAGTCTACAGTATATTGTATATGTACATTCAGTCATATTGTTTTAAATAATGCTTAAGAATAAAGGATTACGATTATTATATCAAAACATAAATATAAAGAGAACCGATGAGAAAACCTTTACCATATAATCCTTAGTTACTGGTATCGTCTAAAGTCCCACACAATTTCAATGTTCTACGAAAATTGTTTTAAAACTTATAACCACTTATTCGTACTATTAGCAATTCTAATGCCTAGTTAATTTCCGTCATGCTTTAGTAATTCATCATAGTTTAAAACCGCATATCATATTACATAAAGCGATGACGTAGAACAATGGCGATCTGAAGCCACGTGGTACAAGTCGTGACAGTTCAACGCAGATCATTTCCAATTGTTCACCTCATATTACGAGAGAGTTTGAACTATGTGACGTCATACATTTTCAACGAGCATTTCATTAGGTATGTTAACAATATCTCACTATTTAAATATAGAATGTGCGTTTAAAATTTAATGTTCTAATATCGTTATTATTAATCATGACGCTATATAACATTTTTTATAAAATGGGTGTTCTAATTTCAAACATACTTTTTTAATGTTGCGAATTTGTGTTGACTTTATTTCTGTTTTTACCTTGGCAACCTTAACATGTATGTAACCTACCTATTTACTACCGTCACAGTTTCTGATTAGATTTATTACAGTAAAATATAATTGTACGGTATTTACGCAGCAGTGTTAATTGTGTTACGTTTCACCAATTAACGGATACGATTAAAACTCCTTAAGAGCAAAGAAAGAGATTAAATGCGAATAATCTAAATATCGTAAAACAAAATGAACAATTTCAAATACAATGATGACGTGCAAAAAGCACACATTACAAATATTCGGTAACCTATAGGTATAACTCTACAACGCGATAGCAGACAAAACGGATTCCGAATACTGGCAATTGGAATAGTTTTCAGTTTTTTTTCGCCGTTTTAAGTTTCGAAGGCATCCTAACGGTATTCGGGAGACATAGCTTGGACGGACGCGACAACGCTTTTTATGTTATTTTTCTGCTGACCTCAGTCTCGCGATCGATTTCGGATCTTTTTAATCGGTCCTTAAAAATAAATATGAAACTTTCAGTTTCTAATGTTGTGACTTTCAACTTGAATTATGTCTGTTATGCCAAATATGAAACTATATTTACTTGAACTTAAAGCTAATAACAAAAGTACCCGATGTTATAATGTTTCAATAAAATTTCAACTTGTTTGGCATATATTAATGATTTTATTTTTGTTGCCGTGTTAATAACAGCCATAAAATCGGTAATATCCAACGAATGGTACTATATGTTTTATATATCACAGGTCCTTTAGATACATTCACGTTGTGTATCATATTATTCAGGTTCGACTGATAAGTAGAACAATTTAAAATCTAGTGATGTCACGTCATGTTAAAAATAAGGCAGACCTTTGCCGGAACTCTTAAATCATACGCACTTCACCATATAACGACATCAATAAAATTTTAATTAGTAGCATAGTATGAAAATGGCGAACGGATTGTCATATTAATTATTTTAAGTAGTATTTAAAACTAACTTTTATCGCCGCGCGGTGATTATGACAAAAAGTCATTTGGCGAGCTCTAATTGCGTTCAACGCCGGCCGAAATTAAAAAGAAAAGTCGCACAGTAAGAATCCCGCCTATTTTTAAAAATGGAACCCGACGATGATTCGCCTAATTAATAAACCAATCACGTACAGTCGAGACGCGGCGTCGAGGCGCGGCGGACGTGCGGGCGCGGGGGATGAACGTTCGGAAATTCGAATACTATATTTTTTCTGCACTCAAAGCATCGCAATGTTACTTGTAATTGGCTTGACGGCCAATGATAACGAATTTAGAATGCAATCAATTATTTATGAGTTATTACTTTGTTTAACAAGAAATTAGCACTTTATATGAAATATGCAGAACTACTGACTAGTTATTAATCATTAACAAATATCTCCGCGCGCCTGATGTTATCTGTTACAAATATTTCTCGTATCATTTCAACTAGTTCCAATACGATAACATAAAAATCTTGGACTCAATAATAGGTAATCTTGTCAACCCAATATGAAAATTTCTTATTAAACTTCTGATCGGATTCTCGGAACATTGTTATTATTCATATTATATGATACAGCATAATGTTTTCTCTTTTGACTGAATGGATATGAATGAAGCGCATTATTAACAAAAGAACTCACCCAATATTGACACCGAAAAATTAGTTAAAAAAATCAAAACTTTAGGGTTTAAAAAAAACATCATTTATCAAATAAATGCATTCTCTGTTATGTCTTTGCCCAGCGTGACTGCAAAAACTAGTTGAATAATAAATGCGTTGGTTGGCAACACTGAGCCCGAGGAAGCCCGAAGCTCGGCGAAAAAGGGCGAAGATTAGCGAGCGCGCGCTTTTTGTTTGCATCAATCGATGCGCTCGCGCATTCGCACGATGAATAATTCAAAAATTGACATGAAATGGCGTATGGTTCTTTTTTTAAATGAAAGGTGCCCGATTGAGGACTGTAACCGCCTGACGAATTCATTGGTCAACGGCTTTTTGCGTTCGGTAATTGCTGTATTTACTTTATAGGTTATGAAATAAAATTAATGCATGCGACTACTCCCGTTCAGGTGTTACGAGATAATACTCATGTTTTCGATCTATACTTAGAGTATGAATCCATTTGAGGAACGACAAGAGTTTATACAACTGGCAATAAATATGAATTTACAGCCAAACCGCAAATAAAGCCTCGCCTTGGCTCCGCGTAAAAAAATAAAATGTCGTAGTAGTACTTTACAATGTGTTACACAATCACTTTATTGAGAGAAATGTTAAATGTGTACGCGTCCGCATGTTCGTATATCTAGAAATTGGTATCCATTCAAACAAAAAATATTGTATAATTAATTCGAGTAATGCTGTTAATGATGCATCGAAAACTTGTGTCCATTTCCAAGTATAAGTAATCTTGTCATCTGAATTCTGACTGCGATTGGTCGAGAGATCCCCGATGCAGTTTTTGGATAAATGGCTTCATCCCGCACTACGGGACGCTGTCAATACCTTTTCAAGTTATGGTTATGACGGCTTTTTACGTATTTCATGAAGATAATTTCATTATGTTGGCAATAAAAAGTGCGGTAATTTGCCTGTTTCACTTGTAGCTAACGTCATTTATAAGGCCGGGCCCATGGTATTGTATGGTGTGGGAGAAAACTTGAATATTACAGCTTTTTGTTGCCGTTGAAATACTAAGTCGGAGTAACGGGGAACGTATACGCGATAAAGTATGGGAGAATTTTACTCATACATTTTAAATTTATATCGATAGAAAGAAGCGCTAGTTTGAATGATTTATGATTCGTAATTTAATGTCAAAAGATCAAGTTACTTATAGTAGATCTTTTTTGCTCATAATCTTATGGGCTCATAATCAATCAATCGTTTTACTATTTTAATTATTGTATGCGTGTGGTCTTTAAGCGACTGTGAACGCAGCTATTGAAGCTCCTAAATAGAATCCTTTTCGTTACTTGTGGTAATTTAAAAAATGTGTTTTTATTATTATTTAGTAATTGACGGTATGCGACATATCCAAATTACGTCGATGGCTATCTTTAAGTAGACAGTTTCTGACCATTAGCGGATAATAGGAAGTCGCAAGACCGTCACTTATCCAAGAATGCTGGAATTCAGGTAAACAAAATATATACATGTGTGTACTCACTTATAGGAAGAAAACGCCATATTGCTGTCAACACAGGGTTGTTCGTCCACCGCACCGCCGGTCGTGAGCATCAGGGTGTTCATTCGGAATCGATTATCAACACAAAACGATCGATTACAATCTATCGTTGCACTTCACTACTGGTTCAAAGTCCGCGCGTGCGTCAATGTGACGCGGTCGCACATTATGTACGTCACATCACTAGTGTTTGTGGCATACCTGAAATAAAAAAAAATAGATTAACACGAGGTTAGAGGTCAACACCAATGCTAAGCATAAAATAATTTACTCGAGGGGAAATTTGGTACAATTTGCATTTTAGAGTATTATTGAATTTCAAATTTAGACAAGCAAGTATAAATGGTACCTATGTTTTAACGTTTTACTATGCAATAGAATACCTCTACTGAGTCTCATGAGTGCCGTGAACAGTCGTGATAGTTTAAAGACTTCGTTAGACTTATCACCAAGATCAGTGGGTAGTCGAACAAAAAGCAAATTAACTTGTGTTAATGAAATCAATTACCACGGTGTGGCATTTCAAGTGCACACTTGAACCGATTAAAGAGGTCACCAAGCAGTCTGTTGTACAAAAACATTTTCTAATCTCATGAGAGCCCTGCGTCAGATTTGACGGAGATAGCGACCCGCGTTTGTACCAACAGAACCGGCCTGCCGCCATCTTGGACCTGATTGACAGCTGTCAATGTTGGCGGCACTGCGACGCGTCGCCGCGCCTGCGCACTACGGTACACCGCGCGCCACTAATTCGTTTTGAAAATAATGTTCGTTTTTTAAATGTTTTTTTTCTTTGACATTCAATTGTTATAGCTCTTCCGATGTTTTTTTAGTCTGTATGTTTTAAGGCATTGACATCTACTAATATTGTTGATAATGAGATTATCTAAGGTAATTATTTTATTTTAATTGACCTATAGATCATGTTTTTATTCAATATCTTTGAAAATGTGTCATTAAAATGAAGTAACACTATTTACGTACTCACGTAAAGTTTTTTTTGTTTCTATAGCTTGACAAGTAAGTACCTAGTATGTTTTATTCTTTATAATATATTTTACATATTCTTTATTATGTAAGTTTTCGTTAGCAAATATTTAAAAAATTAAGCTATGTCAATAATCAAGAACGAAACTATTCAACCGTCAACAAACCCAAAATATCGAATCATTTGTGTCATCTAACGTCCCTGGAGGCAGCACAAAATCCAAGTCCGTAAACAATACAATTGAAAAATTTCAGTATGGCCAAATTTACCGTTAATTGCATTTCAATTAAATGTAATCAGCAATAACCTTACACCATAAAACGATGCCTAACTAGTAAAATAAGGCGCCAAAAATCGCCATCTTGTAGAGAATATTATATTGAACTAGTTTTGAAAGGTCATCTGTCAAATTAACAGCAGCGCCATAAATCATTATTATGTTTTCTTAACTGGCAATAAATAAATGCTTGTAACGTTATTCTATTGCCATCCGCAACGTGTCTAATTATCTACAAATATTTATAAATAAATTACTGACAGAGAAGTATGGTGTTTGTAAACATGCTGTTTTAGTATTTTTAATTTTGAGATCTGATGACTACACTGTCATATAAATTCGATTCAAAGTTGAAAACGGTAAGGAGCCATTATTCTAATGTTACACATAGTTTCCTATATTTTTAAGCCAAGTACTAAACAAGTAACTTACTAATATTTTACAATTTGGTATGTTCATATCTCACAGAAGACTTGAGCAAAAACATCTCAAGGAATACATAGATGGATACTTTTACATATAGAAAATTAAAAAGTTTAACCTTTGTTCGCAGTTGTAATGAACATATCTACCGACTATTGTGTTACTGGAAACCAATAACCTTAAATATTCTGACATCTGATTTTTAACTTTAAGTATCTCACAATCTCTTTGAGGTGCGAAGGGCAGATGGTAGTACCTCCATGTCAAAGTAAATTGTGTACCTATAGTAGTTTTTGAATGCCAAGTTTCATAATAATGGCCATAAAGAACTTAAAGACAGGCATAGTTATTAAAGCATGTATAACTTAAATATGGATAAAAAAGGCGATGATTTCACAAAAGTGATTGCAAAGCTTTGATATAAAATATAATTCAGGTATCCAAAATTGTTCATGGAATAGTACACGAATGCACTATGCATAATATGGTAGTGTCAATTACATATACTCTATTTGGTTAGGTACTTAACTAAAGGTAAACAATCTTGATGTGACTTTTTACACAAACACATAAACTAACGGTTCAATTGATTTAGTAATCTTTATTGTTGTTGTATTTACATTGATCTTTAGCAGCATTTTATTTTAAACTGAGTTTTAGATAAAAAGACACATAAAGATTGATTACCTTTAGTTAAGTACCTAATCAAATGGAGTATAGGGGCATAGTATAAATTATTGAGAGCGTGAAAAGGGAGTGAGCCCTTTTAAATGCACGAATGGCGTAGTGGTTTAAGTGGTCACCTCGCCACTGCCGCCGCGCCAAGTGTTGTGGGTTCGATCCCCAAACGGGACAAAAATTTGTGTGGTCCACAAATAGCTGTTCCGAGTCTGGTTGTTCTTTGTGTCCGTTGTTTGAATGTTTGTAAAGTCCCCCGCGACACAAAATTATACCTAGTGGGAGAGGTGTCTTTTTTAAAAGAGATAGAGTAGCTCTACTGATAATGCCATTTAGGCTTGGGCACACTCATGCCTTATAATGTCGGCGTTATTGAAAGGTGTGCTAAATTTTAAGAATTACAAAAACGTACATAGTTACATTTTTGTAATAACGTTTTTGTAACAAGCGAGTTCCCAGTTGTAAATATACGTTCTTAAACAGGATAAAATTAGGAATACTCTAAACAGTGTAGATATTTACAAATGGCAACCTGCCTCACCTTCCTCGAAATAGTCGTAATACTATTTACACATAAAAGTATTCTGTCTAAATAACATATTTTAATAGTAATACAAAAATAACATGACATTTAGATTTGAATACAATTATATCTAATTACATGAAATATTTTCTATATTTAGCTTTTTTATGATTTTAAGTATAATTTTTACCATTTAATTAATTATTTATTAAAAAAAAAAGCATACGGGTTTGTCTTTTAGTTATACTTAGTTTTAACTACACACGAGATGGGCAATAAATTAAAGCCTCGTTTTATTATTTTTTGGTACTCACACTTATATTCCTAGACAGACAATGAAATTATAATTTGGAATTGTATTTTGTAGAATCACAGGCAACTAGTTTTTTGTATTCCCTGTATTCCCTGGGCCACAGTATAGACTGAAACACTAAAGATAAATAATATTCGGACTCAGAACAATCGGTACTCACAAAATGGTCGAACTGCACTCAGGGCAATGATACACGAAATCACTACTTTTATAAGCACTGCGCCGATGCAGTAGATGCATTCATCTTTTCAAAAGAACAGCCTGACTAATTAAAATTTTAAAGAATAGAATAAAATAATATTATAATTTATTTCATTCAGTCTAGTTTTAGCTTGCTATCAGAGTACTTTTAATATGCTAATGAAGTTAAAGAATAACAAGGAGTTTTTTTTCTTAGTCCCTAAACACGGTACTATACAATTATTTTATCTGTCTCTTTCTCCCATAGCAAATAATAATAATAATAATAAAGTTTACTTATCATTTAAATATGAATACTATTGAAGTCGACTAATAATAAAACTTATAATTTTATTCTATTTCCCGTGGCAGTTTTGTAAAATACCTACACGTGAAGGAAAACCGCAAGATAAATCATTAAAATGACACCATAACATAAATCTTATTTTACCACGATATGACGTCACAAACTCGTAGTAAAGTCTCCTACATTATAGTCTACTGACGTATGCATTATATTAATTACGATAGATAAATCATTAAATACACACACATACACAAATAGATTATTACAAATAGATTAGATAGATTTTGTTTTACTAACTGGGAAAGGACACTGCAGCATTCTCACTTAACCGCTTGAGTGGCAGTGACACACCGGCGGCCAGACACAGTGGGTCTTAAATATTTTTTTATACAACTAATGTGGCTAACAAGCATACGGCCCACCTGATGGTAAGTGGTCACCGTAGCCTATAGACGCCTGCAACACCAGAGGTATCACTTGCGCGTTGCCGATACTGTAGTGGAAGGAAGTGGGAAGAAGAAGTAGCGGGAAGTGGGAAAGAGGGTGATTGGACCTACGGCACTCTCACTCACCGAACGAACCACAACAGTAGGAATACTGCTATTCCACGTCGATATTCTGTGAGAGGGTAGTCCTTCCCCGGGTGAGCCGGCCCATTCATGCTGTAATCAGCGAGGCTCTACTACTCATGTAATTATGTCTGGCATCGTCGCATGTCTACAACTGACAGGGTAAGCGTGGAATTTCGCTTACACTCGAGCATTCCGGCTAGGATACTTCCCCTACAGAAGATAGCTGCTGAACAACCTTAGATTTTATTGCTGTGGTGAATAGAACTTACAGGCAGCTTCAGGAAGCGCCAGCACTTACACTATATCCCAGTGTGTGCCCACAGATTTTCAGCAAAACCACTCCTTCATCAGTAAGAGACCATATATTATGATGACCACTTAATACTAGGCGGAGAATGAATGGCCATCTATAAACTCCAAACAATGATAATGAAATTGATACGCCAGCATACGGACGTCCAACGACCATATGCCTAGTAATGACTAATAATTGTAGTACGTACCTAATAACCATCAATTTTTGACAAAGAATTGAATATGACAACACTCTCCTACCAGCTAATTTTAAATCTCCCTCCCCCCCACAATAAATTACAATATATGTCTAACAAAAATAGTTTGCAATGCAATAGAATAATAAATTTTATTTTTAACACATTATGGAACAGGAATGAAATTTATATGATAAAATGTTATTGCTAAAAATGAATCATATCAATTATATTATTGTTTTACCGTTACCTACCTACGATAATAATGTATGAAATTTATTAAATCAATAATGCTATAGCGCAGCATAGTTACGGGAAATCCCAAACTCAGGGAAAAGGTATAAAACTATAAATAAATCATACGAAGTACAACAATCAAATGTCAATTTAAATAGGTACTTTCTAATCCTTTTGCGCGGTATAATGTTTTGACATTTAGACTGCGGCCCAGTTTTGATCACAGTATCGATAAACATCTCGCTTCCGAACTTATCGATAATCACAGCGGTGTCACCGCACTAGACGTAGATGGTAATCTAAGTGGACGGCTTGACACAACACTGTGTATCGACACCGGTATAAAAAAATAGCGAACATGTTGAAAATAATAGCTAGAAAAAGTATAATAAGAATACAAGCCGAACATAGTGCTGGTAAAAAAGGGAGAACAACACTAGATGCTTGTATAAAAACTTGATGTTATATTAATTAGAGATGGGTCTTATCGATATCAGATTATGGGCATATGTTTTACATACAGGTGTTCGTTTTGAAGAGATGTTTGACACTAATTATAGTTAGGTTTAGTACCATATAAGTAATTAACATTATGATCAAATGTAACGATGTTTGATAATCACATGGTTCAATAAAATAAGTGATACGATTACGATATATTAAAGTTAGAAGAATACGACTTCTTTAATTATATTGGACTTAATACTCCTATTTATTGTTAACGTTAAGAGAATCTTCAATTAATCCAATAGAAATTGATAATAGGGCAAACATTTTTACAGTTTCATTAAAGTATTAAGAATGTATATTTTTATTTTAAACCGGTAAATTAATGAATAGATTAATTATATATTATTATATATTATTATATAATTTATGTAATTGTTAGTTTTCTTGAACATAGTACAGGCATATATTGTTATTATATAGTGTAAAGTAATTATATACAAAGACTCACGTCTGTATCCCCGATATGATAAGAAGAGGTGTACTACATTAACTTTGCCGAATATGTTTTAAGGTGTCCAAATAGCATTTTGATTATATAATAATAGTAGTAGGTTTAGGTGATTCGTAGATGCTTAATTAAAAAATATCATCATCTAGTCAAGACGTACCCGGCATATGGCTTATCAGAAACGTTAAGTAAGTTATTCATAGTTCTACTGGGGTACTGGTATAATAGATGAAATTGTGTATTTGAATAGAATAACATGATAACTATAAAATATGTAACGGGTATTAACGCGATCATTGATCGCTTTAATACCCGTTGCAATGCGAAAGTTTAAAAGATAACATGATAAATGAATAAGCTAATTGAAAGAGAGAATAATACTACCCTCTGCTGACAATTAACCGTCTCCTGAAGAAGTTTGGAATTCTATTCATGGCAAGAACACAATACAAGGCTGCTTGTTGCAATCACCTGAAATACTTCCCCGATCGGACTGCCCCATTTAATAGTAGTTTCTGCTGTATCTTGCCTCAAATTATGCGGATCCATAAAAAAGAAAATTTCAATTTAATATGTTACATTCACTTAAACGTAAAATGTTATTATCTAGTTGAAATTTTCGGTAGAGAACCAATAAGCAACTTGCGTTAGAGCTAGTAAACAATCGAAAAGCAAAGAACCGAAAATCCTTACATTTCGAATAACAATATTATTCAAATCGAGCTCCGTATAAATTCTTTCCAACATGTTGTATATTCATATGACTTCATATCAGAACTAATCATGATCACCAATGAATATTGAACGTTTAGAATGTTAAACCAAACAGCTGTTTAACTAAAACACACCGGTGTTTTGCTTAGCCAGTGTCCACATAAAAATAACATCCGCTGCCGAGATACTTACGTGTCGCTAGTAGCCTGTCGCCGCCCGGATATGCTCGCGGTAATAAAACTAACTGGCGTGTTATTGATGTGAGGAGTGTCGTGTGGTATCCGGGGGATCGCCACCCTGAATATTCTTGGCAAATTTGTCGTCGATGGTACTATCGAAAAGCGTTAGACATAGGAAGGAGTGAATCACCGTTCATCAGCTATGTTGAAGTCCATATGATGTTTGCCTTCTACACGATATTAGACTAGTTCTAGAGAGACACTAAAAATGTTCAGATAATACTCAATGTACTAAGAATTAAGTAACGTCCGCTGCTGTTGCTCTGTGGTTGAAAACACTGAAGATAAGTCAAAGTGAAAGTCATAAATCATTTATTTATAAAGGTGACAAAGTAACGCTTATGAACGTCAAAATAAGTTAGTTTGTTTACTAAATTACTGAAGCTACGTTTAATTTATTTGCAACGGGTTGAGTCTATGAGAAGATACCTGCAAGAAACTCATGGCCACTCATCTATAAGCATTACCAACATCTTACATGCTACCTCACACTACTCCTGTGCTGCTACTAGGAAAGCAATTGTCGCTTAGGTACCTACTGCAAATAACACTGTTTGCAGTACCTAAGCGACAATAAACTTGTCCTAAACGTGGTTTAATAAATGTATCTGTAATACCTTTCGCCCAAGCTACTTAGGAACTTAAAGTTCTGATACTGTTGCACTCACTGATCGGTAAACGATTAGCGAGGTTAAGCAACGTTGGGTGCGGTCAGTCTATAGATGGGTGACCGCTTAGTGGTATTTTATCTGAGCGTGTCCGTGCTTTGGAGGGCACGTAAAAAGTCGGTCCCGGTTGTTGCTAAATTGACAGCAGTCGTTAAGCCATGTCAGAAGCCTACGGGCAGCTGGAACAACTCTTGACAACAGGTTGGCCACTAACCACACGAAAAGAAGTTCTGATACTATGTCATGGTTCTAACATCCTTCATAAAGTGATAATAAAACTAAATTTAAATCTTCGGCATTGGACAATAACGGTTAAAGAATTTTCAATGAAATATACATATGCTCAATTTAGGTAGGTATATTTTTAATTAACCCTAATAAGTGCTTTGCCAATTTTTAAGTTCACTATTGAAGTTCTTTCTATAGATTGGTAGCAATTGGGTCACAAGTAACTGGTATTCTTGTCCACCCATCAAGCTTGTCTAGTAGGTATTATATTTTAGTTTATGGTCGAGCTAAGCTAATAAGCTTGTGTTAGGAGCTCGTGGGTTCCCATCGGTATTGCAATGGGTGGGATTCGAACCCACGACTTGTCAATCCCAAGTCTAATGTCTTATGCATTAGGCTACCGTCGCTTCATCGTTCATTTAAAAGTAGTATTTTAAATATAATTATTATAAAATGGTTGCATCACAAAAGCACGAGGCATTTAGTATGAGATTGAATTTGTTTTATTATTTAGTCATCATTATTATTATATTAAACATGTAATTGTCTGTAAAACTTGTATGTTTGTGTTATATGTACTGTTGTATTACCTCTTTGTAGTCAATTAGTAGTTTTAATTGCAATTTCTGTGCTTAAATATATGCTTAATTAAAATAAGATATCCTTACTACGTTAGCTAGTATATCTATTAATAAAATCACAAATAATTTCAAACACATGTAATATATTTTTCTAATGTAAGTTGTAATCTCAGAAACATCTAATCCTTAAGTTATTTTTGTATGTGATAGAACAAAAACTTTAATTTAATTATTTTAGTAAAATATTTGATTACCTTAGCATTCTATAATATAATTAATTTTATAAAACCTCTGCATATGTAATAAAAATATAAAAAAGGAAAACATAATAAGACTGCACATATAACAGTTTATAACACTATTAAAACAGTTTTAATTTACTATCTTTTATATTTAGTTCAGTCTTATTTAGAGCGATAAATAACTTCAAGATATTTTAAAATAACAACGCTCTTTTTCGAAAGTATGAAAAACTTCATACTTCTAACCTTTTTAGAAGAACCATAACGTTCAGTTTATATATAATTATATATCTAATTAAGTTATTTTATTTTATAAATATTAAAATAAGAACAATGTTCGTTTTTGTTGAATTCTAAATCAGCTATTTAGAAACGCAACTTTCATGTTTTGCTTATTAATATGTCTTGTTCTTTACTGAATGAATTAATGAAACAGACTCTGGTATAAAATATAATTATCTTAATCAAAAACTTAGGTATAGGTATAGCCTATATTTATAAAATATTTAAAAACGTTTATAATATTTTCATTTTAATGTCAAATAATTTGTCTACGGTTTAACTTCAAGGAATCAACATACATAAATTTTCTAACAAGCAAGCTTAAGAATCAATAAGCAAAAATCTCAAGCTAATAGGTGCTTATTAGAGTTTCACCTACATGGGCGATTTTAAGTATAAAAACAATATATTTCGAGCAATTTTATATATTTATATATATTCGTATGGTTAAGAAGAAATTGACGGCTGAAAGTTCTCTTTCTCCTTTCTACTGTAACTTTTTATAGCTAACGACACACCTTAGCGTTAGATCATCAACGCATCCATACATTTTTAATAATTCCCAGACATTTTGACTATCGAACGTTCCGTGACCAAATCTTAAAGAACTACACGTTTCGCCTCTGTAGAGAAGTTTTCAGCGAAGACTTTAGATACTGTTAAGCTTAACGAATGCTAACTAACATTATAAATGCGAATATGAGTTTGTTTGTTTGTTACAATTTCACACCTTAACTGCTCGACCGATCATCATGAAATTTCGCATATACGTTGTCAGGGGACAATAGACAAAAGGACATAGGTTACCTTTCATCCGGTAAAAGTACTTTTTTCGAGGGATAGAAAATTGACTTAACCCACATTTATGTTAGCGAAGCCATGGTCTAACTCTAGTAGTTAAATATTAAATTAATTCACGGAAAGTTAAATTTTATTTAAATAATATTATTCCTATAACTAACGTATTAGTTACGATAAAACACAAGTTTAAGCTACAGTATTTAATGAATAAACAGTGAATATTTTGTTGTTATAGATATAATAGGAATAGAAAACAGGCTTTTCATAAATACGCACGCAACGGCTAAATGAACGCTAAATTTCAAAGCAACATTATTGTACTATATTTTGCCTGCGGCTTCGCTCGCATTAATTTAGATTTTGTCAATAAATATGTCCTTTTCTGTATCTCTGACAACGTGTAATGCTGAATGTCATGATGATCACACATTCGTATTTATAATAATAATAATAATATTCTACCACATACACACAACATCATCCAGTAGTGTAGATCCTTGACGGGTAGGCAGACATAGATACTTATTATAAACTAATTTCGCCATTTTATAATGACTATACTTAGAATTAAAATAAATCAATTCTAAAATAGGTCGAAAGAAGGCCGATAATAGTGTAATGTTTTCATGGAACATTGGCATTGTTCTTTAAATCGATCTGGAACATTAGATCTGCTTTTTAGTCTTGTCTTTGGAAATGTTTCTTTCCTTTATCCCTACATTTAATTTAGATAATATCGGTCTAAGTAATTAACTGTTAAATTAATAACGACTCGCGTAGTTAGGCGAATCGTCGTCGAAGACAAAATTTTTCATTGCTTAAAGACTCCGCGCTACTATTCAGCATGGTAAGCTTTCTAGACTACTAGTCGAGATCGCTATGAAGTTTTACGACGCCTAAACTAGTCTTCTAATATTATACTTAATTATCTTTCTATTGTACACCTATTGTTTAATCATGGTAATATTTAAAACAAAAATATCTGCAATGTATGATATATTAAATTATTTATTGGTTATAAAATATAATAAACAAATTATATTAAATATCACTTTATCTGTGACCGTATAATAAGTAACAGTAAATCAAATGTTATCCGTTCAATACCTAGGAATAAAAAAATGTGTACTGTAAACAGCCAGTGTCTATGTACATTCGTTTCAAAATGCAAGAAACCTATTCATAGTGCTAGACAGATAAACTGTTTGTACCAGACTTTTCGGCGACTAGACGTTGAACGACAATTCTAAAAACAAATTAATCAACGTTTAAACTCAGGTATAGCTATAATACCACTTTAAAGACCGTGCAATTACTTATCATATCAATAATTTTGCTTTCAAATATTCGAGCTCCTAATTGTCCCGAAGCAAAATTGTCCCACGCAGGTTCCACAGATAAATCAATTAGATTTAATATGCTGCGAGTACCATAGACAATTATTATTGTTTTATGTAGATACGCAGCTACTGAATTATTTTATTGTTCGTTTTAACATAACATTGTGACTGTACTATCCTTGAGCGGGTGAGCAGAAATGTTCACATTTGCTACCTCAATAGTACAGCTTTAATTTTTGTACAGAGAATATTCTGGAGGGAGTTATGTTTCAAAGAGTCAATATAATAAAAATCATATAGTTTATCTGAAAATAAGTGGTTATGGATACTGGAAACAAAAGAGGTATCATTCACGCGATGTCGTTAAAAAAAGGAGTCGCTAAGCTGTCAACGCAAAGGACAAAAATTATAAGTCCTGTGCTGACAGCACGGTGCTTAAAAACCTGGTAATCCACCGCAGGAACATGACACAATTTATTTGGCTATGATCTTTTGTATAGTAGAGTCCTGTAGAATTACTGCTGTTTAAGTGAAATTATATGGGCCTTTCCTTTCTTTCTCTCTTAACCTATTGAGTCGCAGCGGCACACCGGTGGCCAGATACAATAGATTTCTAATTTTGTTTAGTATTCTAAGACTGAAGACTCGACAAATTAAATATGCCTGGCAGAAAAACTAATGACTGGAGAATGGAATTTACTTCACGTACAAACAAACGTATGCATAATTAAATTGCTTAAATATTATTACGGTACTCGTATGTCATCGACATTAACTAAACGTAACGAAAATCAGGCAAAGTCGGCTCAATTTATCACAGTTTTGCATCCGGTACAAGTGTTTTGTATTATTTTCTTTGATAAAGTTAGTTTAAATGAACGTCACTAATTCAGTTTATGTAAAAGATTTAGTAATATTGACAGCACAGAGGATTTAACCGAAATGTTAATAAAATAATAAAAAGCGCTCATCTACAAACTTGCAAATTTTAAAAGATATTTTAATAATTTTATTTGTTTTGTTTATAAATTTAAGAATTACCAATAAAAGTTGATTTTAAAATTATTAATCCGATGACATTAAGCGCAGCTAAATATATTTAAACTTCTGACTTCCAAACAAAAAAGTTGCATAGAAATCGGTTCAGCCGTTTAAAACATCAGTGCTACAGGTATATTACATAAATAGACAAAGGCATAAAACTCATAACACCCTCTTTTGTACAAAAAGAAAACCATTTTACAACATAATGTGTGTTGCGTTAGTTTCACATCAATTTTCATTCCAATCGCCGTGGCATTCTTTGACATTTAGTATTTTCAAATGTGGACGAAGTCATATTGTTAGTATAATTTACTGTCATTATATTTGTATATATACCCACGTCATATATTTTTAACACATTTATATCACAATAACTTTTTCAATTCATTATCAATAACTTTAATATCACACAGTGGCGTAGCGTAGTGGGGGCAAAGGCGGCTCGCCCCGGGCGGCACTTTTAGGGAGCGGCAAAATTTCACAATAAATCTTAATATTATTTTGTAAATATTTAAACCATTTCATGACGAACAAGAGAAATAGGCAAATGTACAACACACAATAATGATGACTGTTCATGCCGAAAAGTTGTTAAGAATTTCTGTATATTACAATCTTTTAAATTGAAATACCTAATTACGAAGGCGGCAAAACTTTGTCCCGCTCCAGGCTGACACTCACGCTACACCACCGATATCACTATGAAGAAGTTTGTAGGAATATAATCAACCTGCAACTGCCAAGCTCGTTCAGCAGCCAAATTATAACCAGCGCTTCGGCAACTGCCGTTTATAAAGTCTTGTATTCGATTACCGGGCTGGGTAAAATGTTCCGTTTCAACGTAAAGAAAGAGGTGATCCTACTAACAAAGTACGTCTATAGGTGCTTATAACGACATTAATATATATTCTTTCCGTTTTTGGTACCAATTCTGAGATATTCAAATGTTATCAAATCATTCATTTTTATAAGAAAACCGCACTAAAGCATTAGACCCGAACGTAAAAGTCGATAGAAAAATTATGCATATAAAGTGATGCATTTTATATTTATGATTTAATACAAAACAATACACCGCTGAACACATTTACTAACAAATTCTATATAGGTAGATAATTCTAAAATTAGTCACACTACATTTTGAACTAATACTTTTTGTGTATACCTAACCAAAATTTAGTTCCAGAACTCAGCTTAATACAATCTTTATGTATTCCGCATTTTATAATAATACTATTTTGTTAATTCATTATAAGAGTAAGCTTTTGGACTTTACATTTAGTTTTTGTTTTACCTCATTTAAACAGATTTTATTTTAAAGCACATTTTCGTTAGTTTTAGACCAGCAATTAAAGTACCTACCTACATTTCAACCTAAACCATAAAAAAGCAAAATATATTTCTTTCTTTCTTTCTTCCGTTCTTACTAAAGGCTTTATTTTGATTAGATGCTTTATTTTTATTTTTAAAAGTATTCGCGAAGAGTATCCTCATAAGCATTGTTGGCATTGCAACGACTCAATGTGATAACAATCCATAGAAAATCTCGTCGCCGCACTTAACCGTCTACGACTAGGTTAAACACTTAATTACGAAAATAAAAACCAAGATAAAAACAATTAAGGACTTGTTAATTTTTCAATTACATCTGCAGATAATATTTGCGCTTGTGATTGTAATATATGCTCTATTATCTATGTTATAAAAATATTTTTATTTACGTACAATACATGAACGGCATCTCCGTACAACTACAAGATAATTATGCTTTTGGTTTCTACTTCTTAGAGGGCCACAAAACTGTTGCCTGATTGACAATTGACTTGACAGTTCCCGTAATATTTTGAAAGTAGCAACACCAGCTCTTGTCTGTCTAGCAGAAAAGAAGAGATTTTATAGCCGCACAAGAGAGGCGCTAATACCCTAACCGACAACACAGCGTCACCTTAAGTACCATGGTATGAAAACAAGTAATTATTCAAATTTATTTGTGATGCAAATCTTATATTTTAATTTATTTAAATTATTACGCACGTATTTTTGTCACAGTCACACTCTATGAAAATAATACGTATTTATCATTAAGAGTCATCGCGATTGTGATTTTTCATTATTCATGAAAAACAACATGTATTTTCCCTAAAACACACCTCTTTGTTATACCTACTAAACTTTGTAATATGTATTACCTTGATATTTATTTTATTTTATCCCATCAGATAAATAATAAGAAACCGTGTTGTGAGGCCTCTTTTCTCATAATAATGTTGATGTGAAAAGTGGCCTCACCCATTCACAACGCACATTGTATTGTAGGTTTGACCAAGCATGAAACAAAAATATGCTGTTCCATAGATAAATAATTGTTCCTGGCATTGGTATAATTGCCTCTGTATGAAGGGTTATAAGGTAAGTATATAAAATCTATAGCTAAGATTCTTTTTTAAACTAAAGAATTTAAATGTAAATATTTCCAGGTAAAATAATTATGAATTAGTTATTTTCTTTTAAGTTTATTCAACCGACACTGATAACTTGCCAATGCATATTCAAATAGAGGTGAAAAGGCCGAACTCATTAAATTCTTACCTATAACGTGAATTTTAAAACTAAACGTACTGGCACCTGTTTACTTCACTTCTTCATTTATTACATTATAATGAATGAAATTAAAAATGTAATATAAATGTGTTATATAGAGTCGCGTATCGTTCGAAAATATGTACCTATTACAATTAATTAATTTCCAATGTTCTTTTAAAGTACTCCTTTATCATAAGATAATTAAAACAGAACATAAATTAAAGTCAGATAAGTGTGTGACTTAAATAAATGCCAGTACATATTTCCATTAAATATTTATTTAGAGTTCAGCAAATAGTTCAGTTATACGCACCATGAAACAACCTGTATATGTAAAGTATCGCTGTATAACGTCAATATAAAAGTTTCTAATGTACATACATCACTTTAAAACATAAAAAAGCACAATATTCTTGTAAAAAGTACATCCAAATGAATCGAACTGAGCACAAACTGACAAATCACATTTACAAGAAATATTTTTCTTTAAAATAACCAACAACTTTGCACTTTGACACTTTCACGTTATTTTTTTTAATGTCTGGGCAAAGGCACACGATGGTGTAAAAAGTTCGTAAAGTGTAAACTTGTCGCGGCGGGGCACTGCGCCGGCGAGTGTGCACGATCGACTGGAGGCGCAAGCGCACCTCTACACGGGTCTGCGCTGAATGCAGACGTGCTCAACATTTTCTTATTATATGTCGTTTTATGTTTTGCCGTTAGTGACAAAATATATCGGAATTGCCATACATGGTTAACTTTATGCCTATAAATTCTGAAAGGATTAGACTGATTGGCATCAGATTAAAATTTCGTAAAGTAAATTTTAACATGTGATACAGCCCATCGTTAATTGAATAATATTTGTATGTAGTCCATACATATTGAAGAGTTCACCTTAAGTTTTCAGCACGTTGTCTTAAAAGGAGTTATAAATTAATGAATTAACCTACCACCATTACTTACATAATTATGTTAATCAAATAAATAATTTAACAACTAAATATTATTTGAAACGATATAAGATTGTTTTAAATGCAGTCCGTTTTAGATCCATTCTGAAAGAATGCAGTCATTTTTAACAATAATTAAATTAATATATTTTCTAGACTACATTAGTTCAACCACTCGCAAGAATGATAAATATACTACAAAACCTATTAAACTTTCAAATAAATTCACAGCAATTATTTATAACAGCGTTTGAAAACGTAAATATAATCGTTATAAAATAAACAGTTTATTATCTCTGACAAAACCTGTTAAGTCACCGATTGAGAGAGCGAAGAACCTTAACGCGCAACAAAGAACTATATCTGACTCACTTTCGCACAGAATGATCACGCTTATAATGGATAAGGACGACGATATTCATTCAAGTCACAACACACAGACCTTGCTTAATTGTTACCGCTTCAATAAGTTATAAGTAAAGTTGATACGAATTGTTTGATTCCAAACTTTGAAAATATAGCACTAAAGCTGATTTTTAAAAGTATTTATCTCCAATTTCATAATTTTAACTAAGTTACTAGCTTAAACATGTAAATTTTGGTAACTTAATATTCATAACGGTTTATATTAAGACAAAGAAAAAATATCCAATCATATATCTGTAGAAAATCTTTAAAAACGTATAGAATGTGTTAAATGATAATTTCGGCGTGGGATGCGTGTGCGCAGCCGGACAGTGGACACGTTTGATTAGTTGCGAGAATACATCTTTCGTTTGGTCTCTGTCGCTCGTTGCGTATAGTGGTGTGTTAGAGCGGGACAATATGATGTTTACATCTTTATGGACCGAAGAGACGGGGCTTTAATGGGATCTTCCCAGATGTAGTGATCGGTTAATTTTCGTAGGTAGGAGGAAATTGTCAGTTACAAACAATTTTACATAGCGGCCTGTTTTTATGTTATTTATTAAGCGTTAAACACGACTGCATTTTAACAGTCATCGGGTTACGAACGTGCTATTTTAATTTATTACTTTATTTATAATTTTTTGGTTGTCTGTTTTTAATTGATTTTTATACCCTACGGTTTTTTGTCGATGTGTTTGTTCGTCTAAAGCGCCAATTAAAATGCAACTTTTCTTTTTTATTGTGTACTAAAAAATTTTATAGTTAATACAGTAATTAATAACCTAACTTATTATAGTAATTAACGATGTAAATAAGATCATATTTTAGCCAGACAGTTATATCTAGTTAAAATAATTCTAGCATTTAAACGATAACTTTAATTGTTAACTTTAAATTGGAATTTTTACATAAAATATATAAATATAGAACGCGTTTAATACGGATAAACATATACGCAATTATCTATATTTTGGGTTATTTATTATTATATTTTCTATTTCTGGCATTAAAACATTTATTTTTTATTGCCAAATGAACGATAAATGAATCGAACTTGCGATGGAGAGGTCATATGTTCGCTTTTCCACCCTTTATACTACCAACGTGAGCCCAATCTTAACACAAGAATATAAGCTTAACTAGACGTCAATAGGAATCCTAGTAATTTGTAAACCTTTCAAGCAAACTAACTATAAAAACGTTATTTGTAAAACAGAAATGCTTTATATGAAACATTAAATACTAATTACAATAAATAAATAACGAAAATAAAGTAATAATACAAAAAAAGAAACAATTTTGAAGATGAACACAAATGCACTAATGATAATTTGAGTTTGTGGGCCGTATTGGCATCATATGAACAAAGCAGATATAATTATACTCGTGATAATTTATGTTCTTGAAAATTCCTTTTCATAATTTTTATTATTTAGCAATTAATCAAATAAATAACTCCCAGTTTAGGTACATTTTTCTGGTACACCTCTAGTGAACAAGGAAAATACACATGAAAATATTTGATTTAAACATGGGTGAGGCGGGTCACGTGGCTTTAGTTTGGGGTTACGTTCGAGGCCGACCGTGAGGAATCATATTCAATTCTTGGATAGAGCGAAGTGGTATTAGATTTTCTAATAAGACAGTCTTTATAATAGCACGTAATTTCGAAGTGTGCCTGGTATATACCAACAAATTTAACCCGTGGGGCCCTAACCATAACTGACAAAATGTGAAAGTTCTCTCTGGCATCTGCTTAGCTTTCAGAAATAGCAGTGTGAGACTGAATTGAACATAATTTAAAAGTAAAATAATTTTGATACATGTCGCCTTATCACCACTTGCATCCTTTTACAAGTGTTGTCGTCCTTAAGTAAAACACTGTAAAAAGAGAATCATAAAATCATATATATAAATAATAAGGTGCATAGGTAATGTTCTCATTTGCGTCGTAACTCCTGTGGCGTAAATTAATTCAACTCCCGGGTTGGACTTAAGCATTAAGCAGAATAAAGGCTAACTCTGTTCTTGGTTGTCGTCAATAGATGTGGCAATACATAAAACCTAAAGTCAGCTGGCCTAATGTGGGTGAAATAATCTCTGTCTATTGCAATACTGAATACAAACTACCTACTGTTTTTATTTATAATGAATTTATAACTTACATTTTAATTAATGCTAATTTGAGGCTAATTTTGGGTACTAAGCGAATATGTGTAAGAAATTTTAAAGGCTTATATATGTAGGACATTATTGGCAACAAGTTGTCAAAATGTTTACATATTTTATAGTTTTGTAAATAGTAGACAAACGTATTACAATAACGTTGGCCATTTTAGGTTGGAATGGTGTTGACAGTATCATGATGGAGTAAAAGACACGTATTAAGCTATTTGATTGGCTTGTTGTTAATTGAGTCAACTAATCACATCAGTTGATATGAGTCTGTCCGTCTGTTAACAATTTGAGCTGATCTGTCTTTCAGAAACGGGTGGTTAATGTAGCGCTAATAGTGTCTGCCTAAAGTGGGGTATAATTCGCTCATCCACAAAATACTAATGAAAATAAACAATAACAACGGGAAATATGTATTTCGATGGTTAAGAAATAAGAAGAGTTCGATACGATCAAGATGGCTTTCACATAACTTACTGTAAAATACATATAACGATATTGCCTTATTTTGAAACATACGCTACTGGTTTAGAAATGTTTGAAACAGTCATAGCCTAGTGACTAGCCGTTAGTCTATCCATTGAGGTATCACCATGCAGAGTAATCAAGATCGGCACTTCGACTTTTCAAAATAATGAGCGTTTAACTTAAATAGTGAATTATCACTCCATTTAACCATAAAACAAAACATCATCGTGAGACAACCTACATGTCTGAAAGTTTATATAATATAATATTCTATCACATACACACAACACCATCTAGCCCAAACTATGCAGAGCTTGTACTATGGATACTAGACAATGGATAATCACACATATATAGGTACCTACTTTTTTTTGTAAATACATACATATTATACACAGAAACATCCAGAACAAGACAAACATCCATGTTCATGCACACAAATGTTTGACTTGTGCGGGAATCGAACCCGCGACTTCAGGCATGACAGTAGGTTACATTAACCACTACGCCATCGAGACCGTAACCGTTCTCCGTAATGTTCTTATATATTTCTAAGTGAAGACAACCATCATATGTGAACAGCAAGAGATATGTGGGTTGGTATTGTAGACTATGACCTATACTTACAGCAAAGATGATCGTGGCCATCAGTGGGACAGCATATAAACAGGAAGTTTTTTATTAGGTATATATGTTTTTATACACGTGTCAATGTTCGGGAATAACCTGAAATTGTTTACTGTAGGTACAAAACAAGCATACTGCGGGATAACAGAAATGCCACAGGAAAATATAACAATGAAGTGCCTGACACCCATAGCCGTTTGATATTAATTGATGGTTGGTATTTATGCGCAGTGAGCGCCAGCGTGCAATGATATTATAACTAAATATGATACATTGAAATCACTACGTTATATAAAGTTTATCGCGTTTTCTATATTAAAGACTCTAATATTACACATACTTAATATAATGTTAGACAACGGGTCTTACTCGCGATAAAGTATTTAATAGGTAATAAAGACCCGTTGTCTAACATTATATTAAGTATGTGTACAAATCGCGATAGTCCAAAAAACTTCTAATATTACATGCTTAATTTATATACTTTTCAATTCGAGTTCGAAAATACTCTTATACAACATCTTTGTCCGTCTGTTATACAACATTCAACTTAAGAACCGTAAGAGGTAGAGACTCGCGGTTTCACGCCATTCGACTCAGCATAGTCGATATACCCCGAAATGACTATGACCTTTGACCTCAAGGTCACGTGAAACCATTTTTTCGAACTCTAAGATTTACGGCAATTCATTGCCGTTTCTCACTTGTTGTCTAGATTTATCGTAAAATTGTTGTTAGGAACCAATAAATAATAAAAAAGAAAACGATAATTAAAACCTATTTTCGACAACGTCCGCTTTAAGAATAATTCCTGTGTCGCGGAAACCTTACAAACAATTAAACAACGGACACAAAAAACACCCAGACTTAGAACAACCTTTTGTGGACCACACAATTTTTTGTCCCGTGAGGAAATCGAACCCTCAACACGCGGCGCGGCGACAGCGTCGAGGCGTCCTTTCAAGCCACTACGCCATACGTGCCGACACTGTTAAACTTCACTTACCATAAAAGTTAATTAAATGATTAAAACTACTTAAATTAGTTAAAATAAATAATGTGATGAAATCCTTAGAAGTAGTTTAATTTCAAGTATAACATTCGCGTAAAGACAATATTTGATATGATAATAATAATGTCCTCCAGACCGAATTTCAGTCAAGGCGGTCAATCTTAACGGAGACTGGCCATCGGCGCAGGAGATATTATAGTGCACAAGTGTCTGCGCAAACACAAGTGCACTCTCTGTTCCCTAACTCTCATGATCCGATGGGACGAATAATCCGACACGACCGGAGAGAGATCAGGCGCAGGACCAATGGCTTTACGTGCTTTCCGAGGCACAGGGATGTCTAACACCGCCAACTTCCTAACTCCGGGCTCGTATTGAGATTTCTTAACAGGAAAACCCCGACCCGGGATTCGAACCCGAGACCTCATGCACAGTAGTCGCATTCACTACCGCTGCGTAATATTGGTACGTAATATGCGTAATAGACATCTAAATTCTAGTGCCCATACGATTTTTTTATTAGTAACTGCACTTGTGTTGACAAATTAAACTCTGTAGTGTACAATGTTTTTTTTATTGATTAATATATGAAATTATGCCATCTTATCTTATCTTGTGTGGGGGGGCCAGTCAGTAGAGACCGGCGACACTTCGACCCAGTGGGATCTTTTGTGTCGACTTCCCCAATAACAACTGCCATAGATATTCATGGCAGCCGGGACCGACGGCTTAACGTGCTCTCCGAGGCACGGAGCAGGCGATAATTGTCAATCAATACGCACATAATTTCGAAAAGTCATATAACTTCCGAAAGTCAGAGGTGCGCGACGTGGGTTCGAACCCGAGACCCTCTGCATTACAGTCTGTTGGTCTCCCCACTGAGCTATCGCTGCTCTAAATTATGCCATAATCATTATTAATATAATATACTACCACATACACACAACACCATCTAGCCCAAACTAAGCAGAGCTTGTACTATGGGTACCAGACAATGGATAAACATACATACATATATAATTATTTTTTTTGTAAATCCATACATTTTATTCATGAAACACCCACACCAAGACAAACATCCATGTTCATGCACACAAATGTTTGACTTGTGCGGGAATCGAACCCGCGACCTTAGGCGTGGCAGTCGGTTACACTAACCACTACGACATCGGGGCGACAAAGTATTGATTCATATTTGATCATTATTCAGGTATGAATTAATGAGATGGTGATAAGACTTGTGGGTTAGACATATCTGTCGTAAGTCAAACAACAAGTGTACTAAGTTCACAGCCCAATTGATGCGTCTTTTCGATTGCACGGATGACCTAGTAATCTAAGTGGTCGCCTGGCCACTGCCACTGTGCCGGGTGTCCTAGGTTCGAATCCCACACGCGACAAAACTTTATGTGATCAACATATGGTTGTCCCAACTCTGAGTTTTCTTTGCGTCCGTTGTTTGAATTTTTGTAAAGTCTCCCGCGACACAGGATTTATCCCTAGTGTGGAAGTTGTCTTTTTAAATAAGAAGAAATGGTAAGCGACAACGCAAATGGAGATGGCAAGATCATCTCCTACTAATAAAGGACTTCTTTACTAAAATCCTTAGCGGATCTTGATAGAGAAAATAGAAAGAGAGTAGGGAGGCATTGCTCTGCAGTGGATCATTACTAGCTTAAAATAAAATAAAAGTAATCTTATACCTTACAAATATATTAGATAAATAATAATAATTTATTTTATTTCTCTCTTAACAAATAAAGAAAATAAGACATAAAATTATACATCCAACAATTTTTATAATGTATCTATGCAATATGTTTTTTAACATAATATGGATTAAGAGCATTTAGCGCGAAAATAGAAAAAAAAATAATAATAAATTCAATAGAGGAAAATGAAAACTATAGTTAGTGTTGCGTTTTAAATGAGCGTAATTATAATTTTAATTTGTAAATAATATTTAAAATGCAACTTTTCTGTTCTGATTTTTTATTAAATCTGGTTTTGTACTGGATGAATCAACAAAAGAGGTTGCGACTGTAGTATAGAATAGAAAGGAAACTTTAATCGTATTAATTATTAAGTTACAAATTTTCGTACGTGGCTTCGCGTTAATCTAGATTTTATCAATAAATTTCTATCCCTCTTACCCTATATCCTTTTCTCTACCCCTGACAACGTGTATAATGTAAATATCATCATGATCGGTCGAGTATTTAAGGCGTGTAAGTGTAACAAACTCACATTCACATTTATAATATTAGTTAGACATTGATAGTGCTACAGTTCTTTAAGTATACATTACGAGCTTTTAAGTCAGTTTCTAATACCGATAAACAGCATAGATACGACAGCGCTCTTCAAGAAAATTGATCAAGTCTATTGAACAAACAAATTGGTTGGTTTGAATGGAGACTTAACCACATAGCAGATAGAGCAATCGTGGGCACCGCGCATAAAGTGTCGCACTCGCATCAGATCCCGTACGACGACCATGAGTGACTGGCGACGAGTGTGAAACTTGTCGAGTTGTGAGGTGCACGCCCCAGATAACATCTTGATTGTGAACTGTCTTTTACTGTACACGACGGAGACAGACTCACGCACAGAATATTTATATCTTTATCTTGTTCCTCTAGGTCCAGTATCGTTCAGAACTTTACAAATGTTGAAACAACAGAAAGATAGGACACCCAGAATCAGAATCGAATAGATCACACAAAGCCTTGTCCCATAAGGGAAACGAACCCACAACAACGCGCGCAGTGTGGGCAGCGAGATTGTGTTTAACTGCTGCTCCATCTGTCCACATCTCATAGTCACTTTCTCGTTTAATAATATACAGGACCTAAACCTAGATGGCGTATTGGTCTACAACACGTTAGCAAGATTTAGGTCTCAAATAAAAAGGGACTAACCCATTGCCAAAGAATAATTACTATTACAATGTAAAAACGTCACGTAGTAGTACGATCAGCAGTACTGTGGTGGCATTTTTCGCTAGTTACTGATACACGTAATGAAATTATTGTAGATAATGAAATCAGTTTACATGTATAAAGTGTCGGGAGTGGACTATTACCGCCTACCAAGTTCACTACAGATACCTACATTTCGTGAAACTACTGAGAATTGCCTAACATAGAAATCCAAAAAATCTTTCTTATTCCAAGGACCAAACAAGCAATATTTTAAACTACCTAACTATAATGTATATCAAAAGCGAAAAGTACACTTTTCGCACGTAGGTATATGCGGAAATATTTTTAGCTGTTCATATTTAAACGACGCCGACGGTCCTTTTCTCTTATAGCTATTTAATAAAATGTTCTTAAGAATAGGTTATTAAACTTGATTTTTAATTATTTTAATCTAAAAGTAAATAAGATTTTTAGAACCTTTTGAAATCTTGTAAAGAGGGCAATTGTCCATTGACGGTTAAAACGAAAAGTTAAGGACGCATGCAACTATTATAAATATATAAAACGCAAATCAGAAATATTAATTCATTTTGCCACTAAGTTTGATGCTGCTTTCACAAAAAGGTTACTTCCGAAGGCCTTTTGCTGTAACTTGTTGAATAAAATATAAACACAGGAAACTACCCTGCTATCTTAAAGTATTAAGAATACATTAAATTTTAAACTCGATACAGTATATCGTTGAGGTGTACACTAAAATGCGCGCGCGCACGTTTCGGAGATCATGAAAGTGGAAAATCACGCTTAATAGTGGCGCAGCACAAAACGTCAACATAATGTCGTGCTCCTCTTACCAGTAAATAAAACAAATAATTTCATGTCGCACGCCAAATTACAGGACATCGTGATTTTATGATTTTGTTAATGCTTTCATACATTTAAGGGTGATGCTATGTTTAAGTATACAGCGTGTGTCAATAAAATGTGGTCATGTTTTAGATTCGTATGGGTGATAAATATTATCATGATCTGACTGCTAAACAGCATTTGGATGTTCATACATTTTATTTGTTACGAAATATGCTTTTTACTAGAAGACATAGAAATATAAGCATCGTTTATCATGTTCGCAAGACAATTTCCGTAACCTGCTTCCTACATTTTTAACTTGGACATATTCGTAAATTTTTTAAATGCCATCGACCACTTTTAGTGCGACAGTTATTTATAAACATCTTATCTATTTAAAGGTAAATTCGCTGTATCAGTATGTTTTAAGGTCTTATTTTTATTTGGAAACAATAATATACGTATCTATTTATAACGTATCTATTTATAAAGTTTTCTGAGCTTTCCATTAGTCACGAAGTACACAGTAAAATTAACGATATTAAAGTATAATATTATATATGATAAACATAATTATATACATATCATTTTGCCTACTAAACCCAGTAGTGGGTCGCCTACATATAACGCCAACATCGCATTACTAAAATAAGTTATTATAATAGTCAATTTAGTATTACCATAAAAGCAGCGATAGCTCAGTGGGGAGACCAACAGACTGCAAAGCAGAGGGTCTCGGGTTCAGACCCACGTCGCGCACCTCTGACTTTCGGAAGCTATATGACTTTTCGAAATTATGTGCGTATTGATTGACAATTATCGCCTGCTCCGTGCCTCGGAGAGCACGTTAAGCTGTCGGTCCTAGCTGCCATGAACATCTATGGCAGTCGTTATTGGGGAAGTCAACACAGAAGATCCCAGTGGGTCGAAGTGTCGCCGGTCTGTACTGACTGGCCAACACACAAGATAAGATAGTATTACCATACCGTCAGCTTTGATGAGTATATGTACGCCATGCAATTTGCAGGAATACATATGATAACCAGAAATGTTTAACAGAAGTTTATTGTAGTTTTTATTTGTTATCTATTTGTTTAAATTAGAACAAACTTATTGTGGAGCTTTTGTAATTATACTGTTATGTGAAGAGCGCAAAACAGGTAATTTTATTTTGATTACTTCAGCTACTGATTATAAATTAGCATGTAAGATAATGATAATAATTTCCTTTTTTTATTGCACCCACTTTGGCTATAGCCTAGATGGTCGTTGGACTGCCACGCAGAGGTATCGAGTTCGATCCCAAAGCACGCACCTCTGATATATCTATGAAATAACTTATCACTTGCTTTAAAGTTGAAGATACCTGCATATCTAAGAGTTCTTTATAATGTTTTCGAAGACATGTAAAGCCGGCAAACGCGCACTGGGCTAGCGTGGTGGACTATGGCCTAATCCTTCTCACACTGAAAAGAGGCTCGTGCCCAACAGAGAAATAGTTTAGTACTGCTGGACTGAAATTATTATTATTGTACCTACATTTGGACATCTAAATTTAGATTTATAGCAGGCGAGTCTATTTTCATACAGGAAAATTTACAATATATGTAGGTACAGAAAATATTGTTATTGTTAGCCTATACGGTTAACATTTACAATATTTTGATTATGGCCAATCTCACAACTATCAAGTAAAATTTATCCAAAAGATATCTCGCATGCTCTCTCACTCTTGTTAGGTTAAAGAAGAGAGATGGTGAGACTTTTATCTTATAGATAAATGCTATTTGGAGGTGATGGGTCAGGTCCTTAGTATTGTTATAGTGATGCAGAGGCTCGACAATTTGACTGTTACCCAATTCAATGTCAAACGATAAAATATATTTTCAATTCGGATAGCACAACATAACACACTCTCCCGCATGTAAATCCTGAAGGGAAAGATCTGCATTTTATCAGCTGTGATTTTAGGTCCCAGGTTATAGGGGACAAGCCTATAGTCGACTACCGCGCACAGTTCTACACTCAGTACTGCTACTAGAATTTAATAATAATAAATAATAAAGTTTAATAAGAATACGTCATTAAAAAGTTTAAACAGTTACAATAAATGAACAATGAGTGGAATAGTGAAACTTTGTAAACAGCTTGGGAACATTTACAACCGAAGTAGGTGGTAACCTGTATCTCGGTATGCAGCTCATCCCCTTGCAAAAATTGTACAAATTTAAAAGCCAGTTTCTAAACGTAATGGTATCTACATATAACAAACTAATATGTTGCCGAAGCATAGGTATGATGTATATATAATGTGTGTGTGTATATGTGTGTATGTGTGCGTGTGTGTGTGTGTGTGTGTGTGTGTGTGCGTGCGGATCATGTATGTCCTGTTCAACAACTATAATAATTAAATTACTCTGGAATGGAGAGGCCCATTAGATAGTCCTGTATTCTCTTTTTGCAACTGAATTTACTTCTACTAAGTAGGTATTACTTGACAGAAATTTTGCTGTACACTTTTCCCAACCCAATAACTGAACCTGCAAACACATGCACAGAAGCATCCACTACTATTTATACTAGAATTTATTCTATTTACTAGATTTCGCTCGGAAGCGGTACTTTTTTCTAAGGTACCAATAAGCAAGGATTAAAGGTGCATTAATGTCCTTTTCTGTATCCATGACAGTGTATGCGATATTCTGCGATGATCGGTCGAGTAATTAAGGCGTGGAGGAGCAGCAAATATAAAAGCAAACTTACATTCGCATTTATAATATTAGTTATAGGATCCTTGGTGTGGTGTGGCATCTGATTTATATACCTAGTTTTACGAGGATCATGATTTTTAATAACATCGTGATTAATGATACAAGAATCCAAACATGATTTATAAGTTTACTAGCTTTTACGCATTGTCCTTTCCCAGGTTTTAAACTACAACTGTATTAAATTTCATCCAAATTGGTTGAGTGGTTTAGCCGTGAATAGGTAACAGACAGATAGACAGACAGAGTTACTTTCTAAATTATAATATTAGTAAGTAAGGATAAGGATATGAATTTCTTTAGAATGCTTTCTGTTTCATATGAACTACTTAGCTAAAAATAAATAATATTTTGCAGTGCACTCTAATTTGCGATGGCTGTAAAAGCCTGCTAAGTTTTAAGCAACTATTAAAAAATATATAAATGATTAGAATTTGATTTTGATTTTTTTCATAGCTAAACCATTTCCTAATTTGCCTTTGATTAGTATGCATAAACAAAATTATGAGAGTAAATGGTACATGAGATCGGATTGTAGCTAGTGGCAATACCTTGAATTACTCTTCTAGAAAACTGATATGTATACCTACGTATGTAAAATTTACTTAAATTCTACCGATTAGAGGCCGATTTTTCAATCGCCAAATAACTTTTATCTGGGGAATATGTTTGACGATTTGACAGCTTTTGTATAGAAAATTTTTAAACCGTCATATTTATTTCTTAGATTAAAAGTTATCTGACGATTGAAAATTGTGCCCAAAGCTTATTCAGAAAATTTGACCTGATGTTGTACAAAGTCTAATGTAGAAATATCTATTCCAACTCCATGCTTTAATGTTCATAGAGGCTTGCGAGATACTTAACAAACATTGACATATTTTATACAAAATTAAATCTGTTTTGAAAATAAACCGAATATATTAATCTTTGTACAACAGTAAAAGTTGAAAACGTAAACCATTTGAAGTTATAAAGAAATAGTTTCTGCCTGGAGCATCCCCCACGTGAATTTTAATGTCACGCGTAAATAAATCTCAACATAGAGGGATTCAAGTACTTATGATTATGCAAAATATGAAATTATTATATACTTTTTTTAAACAATGTTTCAATTACACGTCAAAATATATGAATTACATCTGATGATCAAAGTAATCTTACTTTGTTATTCTTGCCACATTGTTAAGCATAATTCAATGAAGTAATATTACAATATATACCAACCAATAAAATTTATTTAGCAATGATGTAACCAATGAAAACTAAGCTACCTACCACGGTGGCCGCCCATCATAAAACATACCGCATACTTGGACCACTTCCAAAAGATTCATAATGAACATTGAACATGCACTATGTTCTATAATTTTATTTAAATATCAAGTGATACCAGCTTGTCGCCAAGTGAGAAGTTATGTAGTACAATACATAGCTTCTCACTTCTTCATGACACTGAAAGGGTAAGCAGAAGTGTATTATTGCCACATAACGCTGTTTTAGGTGTTAAATAAGGCGGTAATGTTTTTTTATACATCTAATATGGTAATGGTTTTTACCATCAGGTGGGCCGTACGCTTATATGGCCCGCCTGATGGTAAATGGCCACCGTAGCCTATGGACGCCTGCAACACTAGAGGCATCACATGCGTGTTGCCGACCCTGTAACAAACTTTTAGCACCCTTTTTGAAGAACCCCATACTGTAGTCTCGTGGGAAAACCTCGGCAGGGAGTTCATTCCACAACCTGAGCGTCCGCGGGAGAAAATTCCTATGGAACCGCTTGGTGCGACACCAATCAATTAGGTTATAAGGTGTGAGAATGAGATCCCTGCTGATGGTGAGCGGTGCGATGATAAAAAGTAGCTGAAGGCATTGTCTCCAACAACTCCTCAGAACATAATCCATTATTCCAGTGGTAGAACACACAAAGGGAGACAAAGTCTCTTCTAAGACTCAGTGGCTTAATACCGCCAGTAAGTTTGGGCTCATCGACAACTCTCAAGGCTCGTCTAAGGGGAAAAAAACAAGGATCAAGCTGGTATTTTGATGATAATAAATAAAGTAGATGCAAAATGTGACTCCTATGTATGAGAGCCGAGTCTGAAAAATACTATTGGGTTTTCCTATCAAGACATGTTTAGTATAGTAGCAGCGCGGAGTTTGAAACAGTTACTGTGTCCGATAAACGGGAATATGCTCGTTCCTATTACGTGGAGCCTAAGACCATAGCGGCCGAAATGTGTGTATAATACTCATTCTTCGGGGATAAACCAGGAGCATAAGGGTGCGTTTCCACCGACGCGGAGCTGGACGGAGTGAATCGGAGAAGAGCAGTGAAAAGTAGGAAGTGTTTGCATTGAAGCGGACTGGAGCACGGCGGAGCAAAGCGGAGCGGGGCGGAGTGGAGCTGAGCAGACCAGAGCTGCAATGATCTTTTTATCCGATGTCTTTCACTATGATTTTCCACACTATATCTTTGGTTTTATTGCATTTGTATTTTATCAGTCGTGTATCTCATAAAGATGTAAATTTTTTTACTCTTTCTATTAGTTTCTCATTCATTTTGATTCACATATAATGTCGTTGACGTGTGAAGTGTATGACGTAATATCGCTAACTAAACTAAAATGCAGCGCACGAGTCCTTTCCTGATAAGTCTACACTAGCCGCCGCGCCGCATCGTTCCGCTTCGTGCTCGCCGCTCGGCACTACAGCCCGCTCGACTCTGTTCTGTCCGGATCGGGGCCGCATGGTCATTTGTTTTATTTGAAAGTCCGTTCAGCTCCACTCCGCTTCACTTGCACTGTTTCGATGCGGAGTGGAGATATCGAGCACTGTGATTGGCCAGTCCACGATCTGCTCCTCTCCACTCCGCCCAGCTCCGCGTCAGTGGAAAGCACCCTAAAGCATCTATATGTATCTGTATCTTTTCGTGTAAGAGAAAGCCTTTGCAGAATAGCGTCTACAATTTGAGTTTTGGTTAAAAAAAAATATTTTCTAAATTTGGTATAACATTTTTAATTAACTTGGTTTTCTATATACCAACCTGCACGGAACTTCTTATAAGTTGCATAGTATACAACATCCATATATATTTATATAAATATGGGTAACACTTATTTTCGCTTGTGTCTTCGGTCGTGTAGAATTAAAAAGATTTAAATTGTAACTCATATAAGGTTAACTTATAATCCAATGCGTAGTGTTTTAATTTTTTAAATGCTACTGGGTCACTAAATGCAATAATTATAAAAAGACGAGATTATTTTATTATTATTGACTAAAAGTCGATACGATCGAGACTGTCTCGTTAGTAACAGCCAATTTTTTATTGCAATCGTTCAGTTTCACCATAAGAGTGCAAGACGTTCACATACATATTCCTTCCGTTCCTTTCCTTCATCCCACCTAATTCCTTTTTTTCGAAGGTTGGCAACATGCAAGTAGGCTACGCGATCCGTATAATTTTATTTTTATTTTATTTTATTAGCAACACAACAATTACACAGTTTTCTTAATCTAGAGTATTAACATTATATTATGTATATGTGTAATTGTGTAGCTCACAACATTTGCCACATTTTATCTATTTACATAGTATTTGTGAACTGAAAAAAATACGAGTAAATGCAACATGAAGTTTTACAGTATTATGTTAATCCAAAAGTTTATAGATAGTGTTACTCTTTTATTATCTAAGTTAATGTTTGTAATATTGAACGCCTAAATTTCCCATGCCACAAAGTAAACATATCGAAATCTATGAAATTAGTATTATAATTGTTTGACAGCACTTAAAAAACGTAGGAAGTCGAGTGAATTCCTTTGCTCAACTAAAAAAATAATTATCTTGACAGCAGCTGTCAAGTAACATTTAACTCAAGACAACATATTCCTATTTTAAAAATCCACACAGTTCTACGCTATCTTAACATTCAGCACACGACTTTATAAATTGCCTACGGTATAACATTTTTGAAAGCCAGTACAAATATTCCAGTTACAAATTCAATGGATCACATTCCGACTTCAGCGCTATAAATCACGGAACCGCTTCTGTTTCTATGTAATAACATGATATATCGCTCGACGTCACATAGAACTATATATCATTGCATATACGTTATGTACCTCGCTACAAACTTGTTGAACTGTTCTGAGAACTTGTGTTATATAGACCGTTCGCGTCTAGTAGGTATCTTGTTATGGGAATATAATACGCCCAGATGTTTATGCTCTCTGACTGATTTAGTGGCGCAGTGGTCGTGAAAGTGACTGTCGTTTATAAGGTCCCGGGTTCGATTCGGATCGGAGAAAGTATTATTTAGTTTTTCAGAAACAAAGTATAAGGTTGCCCGGCAAGCGACAATAGGCTATGTGGTAAAACCATAGCTGACAATATGTGGATAGAAACCTTTGCCTACGTGTTTGGGGATATTGGCATGTGCATAGGCAATGTGTATTTGTTGGTTAGTCGATTTCTCAATCATCAGTTAAAACTTAAGACTGCGCCGAGCGTAAGACGTAGTCCAACCGCGGACTGAATGACAGAGCTCGATATACAAATCGGCACGCGGCCACCATAGTAAAATTGTATGGAGGATTTGAAGTGCTTTTTTGATATATATGTATCTTTATTGTCAACCAATTACTTTAATATTTGGGACGGACAAATTGTAATATAACTATTTATGTTTCGTTTAAGCTGTAAAATAGGATAGATTTCTACTGTTATAACCTTAAAATCACGTAACACGAGCTTACGTTTTTGCATTTTTCGTGCTACGTAATTTTGTAGGCGAAAAAATTAATTCTATTAAGTTTTTTACACGGAGTAATTGTAAACACATTCATTGTTATGGAAAATGTATATTTTATATTTGTATTAAACAAAAAGTGTTGATTTTATCAACTTAACTGTGACCGCCTGTTTTGGCACATTTCGTTCGGCGCTAGTGATTTGACAGTTTTGTATCGAAAATCTATTAAATTTATTAGTTAGGTTATATATCTATTAATAAATTTCTAAACTATTGATAAATCAAAACTTAGTATAGTACTCAAGGTACTCAAGCTTTTAAGATCTACATATATTATAAGCTTAATTTAAGCTGCCATGTTTCAATGGTATAGATCTGATTCTCAGGCCGGCCAAAGTGATATTGAGATTTTCAGTTAAGAATTTTCAAAAAATTCATAAAACGATATCGCAACAGCTCGACTCGATTTCGAGTGCTTCCAGTGTTATACATTATGCTATATACATAACATTAACTTTTACTTAGAAAGGTAGAACTTTAAATGGTGGCCAAGATATATCAAGTATTATACGATCACTAAGAACCAGTGTGAAAATGATGTATCTATATATAGCTATAACTAGAAAAATTATCAATCGAGTAGGATTTAAATGATGGCAATAAGCCTTTAGCATTTCGGTAAAAGCTTACCATCAGGTAGGCCGTAAACTTGTAGTTGCTTAATTTCAGTAGAAATACAACATTTATCGCAATTTAAGAAAGGCCAAGCTTTTTGTATTTTCCTTTAAAAAGATTACTAGTAATTTTAATTTAACTTCAAAATACCATCACAATTAACTTCTATTTTTGTTAACTTCTCTAGCTAAGCTAGAATGCTTGTGTTAGGAGTGAGTTTACAACGGTAGTACTATGTATATGTAGGATTCCAACACTTATAGGTTTATACCTTTGGTCGTAATTTAAATGCCGAAGCATTTTAGAAAAACGTAGCATTTTTCAATAATTGGCGGCATATCTGGACCTTGCTTTTACCTGTGACTAGTTCCTCCGAATACTTTTAATTTCACCAGTGACTGACGGTAGACCACTGGCTATTGGCAGTCATGTATAAATGTACATATACTTATACATAATAATTTCTAGTTCCATGTAAAGCTAATAAACTAGAGTTCGTAGACCTTGTCAGTAATGATGATTTGTCGTAATTAAAGCGAAAGGAAGGACGGCCATATCGCGACATCGAGAAAGTAAGAGTGTGACAATTTCACGGAGCGAGCGCGCACGCGCACAACCACTGAACTTCACGTCTAATGCGCAAGATTCGGTACCGACAGCACATTCAAACGAGCCGCCTTAAGCCTACATGTTTTGTGGTTTATAAAAGCTGATTGTTCCGCCTTTCTCTTTATAGAAGGTTTGCGGTGGAATTGCCGCTTGAAGCTGCAGCAAATTTACGGACATGTTTCTACCCTATAGCAGTTTGTAGTTAAATAATCTTGGGTAATATTCATGTTATAAGTCCAGTTTTGACTATGATGTTATGATAGGCATCATGACCCAACTTTATATCATATCCATGCCATCGTGAATCACCTTCCACAAAAGGAAAATGACACTCCATTAGAGCCCATAGAGTGTTTATAAAATTATTCCACCTTTATTATAAGTTATTAATAGAGAAATGCTAACTCAACTCCATACATTGCTTACGCATTAATAATTTTTATAAATAGATATGTAGCTTTTTAGAATCAAATTTGGGATTACTTGACAGAAATAGAAAACCGAAATTACATTAAGATAAGAACGAAGACAGGAACCCACCCTTACCTTACTCTGTGATTAGCCACCTTAACAATTTCAATAGATTGAGGTTGAAAATACCGACTCCAGGCGTAGTTCAACTTGCACTATGGTGCTTTGAACACAAAGTATGCGTTGACACGTGTTTCGTCTCTACCCGAGGCATCCTTAGAGCAGTTTAGCAATTAAAGAATTTGTTTAGCTTGTGACTACGGCTAGTGCAACCTGGTCGACGCGTCAAGAACCTAAACGTAAACTTAATGCATAATTGCGCTACGAATAATATACTTATCAACGCAAACGTTTAAAAGTTTTGAGGTGAAATACCCAAATTCTACTAACAATATATTGAAGTCACTTATAATTTGGGATGAAGCTAGAACATCGTAAGAGAAACCCTCAAAATCTTTTTTTGACCCAAGAATTAAGACTCAGCCGGGGACACAACATAGCCATAATAGGTTTATGGCTATGTTTGTTTGGCTATAATCAACAACATAACAAATAATAACACAATATGGTTCGGATAAAATCCAAATACAGAAAGCGTGATAATAAACAATCATTTATAGCTACAATACTGCTTGCTCCTCTCCTGAAAGCTGCTTGACGCGCGTGTTCGTATAATGTTATTGCGTCGACACTTCCCGTAGACCGTTCCGCTGGAAGTCACATAATATTCCGTTGATGACTCAGACTACTCGGCTCAGCCACACGGTATCCGAGGCCGATAGAATATCTTAACTATATCGACTACTACATATTGCCCGCGGCTTCGCTCACGTAAAAGTAGGTTAGGCTATGTGTAACATAATTAAAAAAGAAGAAATATAGCCTATGTTACTCGGTGATAATAAAGCTTTCTAATGGTGAAGAAATTTTAAAATTAGTTGAGTAGTTTTTGAGTTAAATCCTTACAAATGAACAAACAAAAAATCAATTAGTATAGATAGTATACATTAAGAAACTATACAGAAGCTGTTTCTCTAGATTAAAGATTAAAAGAAAATTAAGTCTAAGACAGAAAAAACATTGCGGCGATGACCGACGTTAACGTTTTTCAAACCTTTACAAATTCTTGAAGCGTCTTTCTATTATTGTTCATTCTCTTTTTTGGAAAAGAGTCTAAGAAGATTAACTAATTCAGGTTTATTATTGCAAAACTATGTTTACTTCATGATAAGGTTCATGCAAAAGCCACTAAAAGCTAACTGCACGGACTGCATATTAGCTTAAGTAGTCGCGTCGCCTCTGCCATTGCCCCAAGTGTCGTAAGTTCATTGCCACACGGGACAAAGCTTTGTTTGGTCCACAAACAGTAGTGTTTGAGTATTTGTTGACTTCTCCGCGAAACAGGATTATATATTACAGAAGAAAATTAGGATTGAATTGATATTGATATGAAGTTTGATAACTTTCAACTTAAATCATATAATATATTGTGCTTAGATTTAATTTATTTTAATTTTTTTTGTAGAATATGAGTAGGTAATCCGTATAAATGAAGTCGCCATTTTATAGTAACGTGGAAGAAGTCTCGGCTATAGACTAGTTAATTATAAGTGCAGATAATAAAATTAATATATTGACTCCTCAGTCACGTGGCATAACTAAGTTTTCGCTTATTCGCCACGTGTCCTTAGTTCGATTCCCGAATCAGATGACTTTATTTCGTTTTTATGTTTCAGAATGTTATCCTAGTAGCACATCATAGCAATAAGTCTAGGCAGATTACTACATATTATGTAGTACCTACAAAAGGGAACAATACAGTTCTGCCTACTTGTACAGAGCTACGCGGCAATATGTATGATCTTATACAAATAAAAATTATTGCAAGGTTATATCTAAATGAAGCTTAAACTCTTTTTGACTGTATAGATGTTAGTTGTACTTAAATATAGCTTTTGGGCATATGCTTCAAATAGAACTCACTCTGCGTTAGTTACGTATGATCCCTTTCCAATCAGTTGGTTCGGATGTAAGCTACATAAATATGTATATGTATTACCAATCTTTACAATTTCGGTCACCCCACTAGTTCATTGTTTCATGTTTTACATTGCTTTACTTGCACTTATTAACTGCAGCTAAAAGTTATTACCCAGTTAACACTTTGCAAATATAAAGCAAATAATAATAGCGTTACTTGGTCGCTTAGAAGTTATTAATTGAACAATTTTTATTTTTATTTGTATACCTAATATTATGTGATGAAAACAAAAATCGGTTAAATATATTAAAATATAATAGAATGTTGATCGAAAACACATGATTACCAATTAGAAATATATTATTATTGTCCATTTGATATTACTTTTGATTGTGTAGACTGCTTTTATGCGAAAAATAAATGCGATATATTGTTATTAGGTTATGTTGCGTTTAAACATATTTTATATTCATTAAAACCATTATATATATTATCACATCGAGATATCAATATAGTAAATAGTACTTACATATTGAGACGACATTTTTCTTCTACCAGTACACGACGCGAGTCGATGGCTCCAAGCAGATCTCGCCGAAATTGTCCCCGCGCAATTTCCCGCCACTTTCCATATTGTCTGTGATTACGTAACGCACATGTTCGGTAATTCGATTACCCAACTCTATGGCTCTACATAATTCTGCTCGTTATTTTAAATTTCTCAATTTTGATAGAACACATTGTTGCTAAAATATTGTCGTTGAGTGTAATTTTTCATCATTCGATTTCAGAACAGAAATTTCGTGTTGATCAATACAAACCTCTTGGCTTGTATTGATCAACACGAAATTTCTGTTGGCAAATATAAATTACTATTATTTATGTCCAATTTGATTAGTTTTTTTTTCTAAATGTAATGGTCTAATATGTGTTCAAGTCCATGATATTTTGAATTAGATATGTTACTTTCATAGTAATAGACGCCAAAAATCTGGGGTCCAGACTATTCTATCATTATACCTGCTCTTGTATTAATCATTTTTAATAATAAGTAGCACAATAGGTATAGTAACAACTTCCGTAAAAGAAACAGAGATATCAGTATCATTCCGAACAATTGCGGTTTTAATATTTCGCAAAGGATTTTGTTAAATTGTTTTTTTTAACCATTCCAATTAACAAACATTAGACTCTACACTTTGTGTACCTACGCTAGTAAAGTATCTGCATATTTTTTATAAATAATATATAAATAAATAACATAAATAAATATTTTGAAGTGAAGTTTGCTTTAGAATATGTTGTGGTATATTTTTTATAAAAATAAATTTGTTTTTATTATATATTATTAAACTTTTCGTTGCCTTTTTGTTTAAGGAAAATGCAACGAGGAAAACTGCATTTCGATATAAAATATGCAGGAATAATAACATACCACAAACCATTTCGATTATTATTATATACATTAAATATATTGACAGGCTTTAAATAAAACCTATTTTATGCGAGTATGCAGCTTAAATATAGAGCGTCTCTATTCTGAGCGTTTTGTTATGGTTTGTGGATAGAATTAGCAAATCTCAGATCAAAATTGAAGCTGCCGATCTGGAAAAATGTTTTCATGCTACAGACGTACGGTAGACGGACCACAAAATATATGATCCGACACTATACCACCAACGTTGAATATTTGACTTGAGGAACTACGTACTATGGAAGTAGGATTTTAACGCTGAACGCAAAATATTGTAGAGAAAGCTGCAAGTATAAAACTTCTCCGTAATGTTTTTGAAAATATGCAAAATTAGGAATCAAAGTGTGTGTGTCAGAGCGTGGTGGGCCATGGCATAACCCACTGTATGTCTTAAATTTCTCCTCAATGTTCTTGAAAATATGCACAATATGTATATCAGAGCTTAGTGGACTGTGATCTAACCTCTACCGTACTGAGAAGAAGCTCTTCGGCAGTAGTAGGACAGTCTATAAACAGTGCATCGAGCATCTGCCATCTTATCTCGCAACACAAATAGGTAGATAAAAATATTTAAAAGATAATACACCTTTTAACTTATAAACTTTCTTTTAAATAGCTTAATAGATACTAGTTTCTAGTCTAGTTTTTAAAAGACAACTGCCGCACTAGTTGTAATTCCCGTACCACAAGAGAATTAACAAACATTCAAACAACATATACCAAGTACAACCAGTCTGGGAGTAACCATTTTTCTGTCCTGGGTAGAATTCAAACTCTCATCACTCGGAGCAGTGGCAGCGACGAGGCGAACACTTACGTCATCTGTGCAGTATAGGTACCATACCAACTCCAGTATCAACTATTACTTCTGCATAATCAGGACTAAGGCTTAAGCGTTAAAAGCATGCGTCCACATCATTAAATTTTTTAACCGTGTCAAACAATCGACCTATGATCACCATACGAAATAAGACTCTATCGCTGAACCGTGTCAAACAATCGACCAAGCCCCGTGTCCCCTACTCGTATTCTTAACCAGCCCAACTAATTCTTATTCCACCACGTTCTTACAAAATGCTACCAACTTAGCGATTTATAAAAACCGTCACCGGGACCGTAGGGTCGCCACGGAAGGCAATATCCTGTTTCCTTCTAACCCCTTTTTTATTTAAATGCACAATTATAAAGTTATTCGCTTGATTTCGTCTGCCGTCGCTGTTTGCTATGAATATAAATGAAATTTTAACGCATTGGACTGGGGTGGTCTGCTCATAATCCATATTTATTTATTTTATTTTACACAGTATTGTCAATTTATTTCTTTGATTGCATCGTTGGCATTGGTGTATAATTTTGATGTATGTCGTGAGCTCGTGGGTTCAAATCCCACGTAGGAAAAGTATGAGAGGGTTTTGTAATTGTAAATTTCGAAATAGCACTAAGATTGGATATATTCCCCGTAGGCAACACGCTTGCCCTCTATTAACTGGCACCCCTCCACCAGTTGTCGAAATATTGGTATATTACATTGTCTGCACTTACAAACATACAGAATATGTGTGTGTATTTACGTTAATTATTATCATTTTGTTCAAAATTTTGTTAATACTGCTTGTACCGTCCCATCACTACATATTATAAAAGAAAGTCCCCCGCCGCGTCTGTCTGTTTGTTCGCGATAAACTCAAAAACTATTAAACGGATTTTCTTGCAATTTTCACCAATAGACAAAGTGATTCATGAGGAAGGTTTAGGTGTATAATTTGTTAAGGTTTTTTTATACTACCCGTGCGAAGCCAGGGTGGGTCATGAAATATTTCTTGGACATTTACTTAGCTATTTACTGATAGCAGAGGGTTTTGTTGGTAAGCGTTTGCCTCGCCATTGCCACTGCGCCGAGATTTGTAAGTTCGAATCCAGCACGAAAAAAAAAAGTGTTATCCCCTAATGGTTGTTATGAGTCTCCGTGTTATAGTTTTAGTACCTTGACACACAGAGCTTAGCAAAGAACGGAGCTCGCGTTGTCTTTTTAAACGTCAAGTGTTGTAAAAATTAAATGAAACTTCCTTCTATAATTATATAACCGTGTAACTAATAGATTACAATGAATTTGAGGTTCCCTTTAAACAATGAAGTACCTACGAACGGTGTTTGGCAAGCATTTCGAATTCGCCGAGTCGCATGGTCGCGTCGGCTAGTGTAGCCATGGCTTATGTAGCCAAAATACACTCCATACTTGTATAGACTCACACCTATTAGGCCTTAATAACAGCTGTAAAGTTAATCCTAATGGTTACTATGAAAGATTTAAACACGTATTCTGATTTTCGGGTTGGGAGTTAATGCTACCCTAAACTTATGAATAGAAGGATCTACTGTGTTCCTACTCCGAACATCGGCGCTCATGTTATTAATTTTTATTACATAATAAATATACACAGAACGATTACTAGGCATGTATCAATTAAATATTAGGAAAGTATACTCCTTCAATTATAAAAGACTACAGAGCGATAATAACTAACTAGACATATAAAATTAGGGTTTTACAAACAACATTACACAAAAAAAAATTAAATAAATGTTGGACTTGTTGATAGACTAATTTTGAACGTAAAAAGCTGTTACTAGATTTACTGTAAACTCACGAAATAATTGATCTGCTCCATTTTATCGCATTAAATTGCCTTTGCTGCAAAATCCTTAAATTGAAAAGTATTTGCAGAAGCAATATATACCAAATCTGACGTCATAAAAAAGAGCAGTCCTGCCTAATTTGAATTCAGGGTGACCATACAGGCGACACACCTCTCAACGAAATGTAAGTTTCGCAAATCATTTCCGCTCCAATACTCTTAATACCGATAAGTACCGGACTGAGCTAAAAGGTTATTGACTCGAGACCAACATAGGGCTTCTCGTCTACCTTGCCGTTACTACCCGGGTAACCGGGTTATTTAGCCCGGATATATAAATAAGTAATCAATTAACTGCCAGTTGCCCGTTACAAAAATAAACGAAAGATTTGTGCAGGTATTATAAATGTAATTTTGTTTGTTACCCTTTCCCGTCCTAACTACTCGACTGATCAAAGTTAAATTTTGCTTACACGATGTCAAGCGTACAGAATAACCAGAAAAAGTAGGTAGGAGTTCCCGAGCGAGCGAAGACGCCGACAAATGCTAATATAATATAAACACTGTACATGTGAGCTAAGTGAGTATGCAGAATTGTAAACTTTAATACAAGCAAATGTCAATGAAAGCCACCTTTAATACCGAATATTGATACATTTGTTTAATCAAAAAGTATGTGTGGCAAGTCCTATTTCACTGTTTGATGTTATATGGTAAATCCTAGTGTATCAGAGCCGACTGATGCAAATTGTTGATAACGACTTTTACAGGAAACTGTCGTGTTTAGTAACTCTGTTACATTACGTTTCGCCCGATAAGCAGGACTCTTGAAAGCACATATATACGGACATGACGTAGGTACCTAGATCATACCTAGGTACCTCCCCCAAGCATTTCCTTTCGTCGGCTTTCGTGCCACTTTTCATAGTCCAAGTCTATAATCTTTATAAAATTTTAAGCTAATTAAAATGATTTAACATTTCTTGACCACGTCAATTAAAATGTTATTTATAATAAAATAAAAAAGGAAATAAATCGTTTGTATTAAAGAAAGAAACTGTTTCATTTTTAAATCCCTTTTTCTGAGATCTACTACATGCTAATGGTACTGTAATTATTGAGATAACAGGCTACGTTGACCGCCTACCGTCAGACGATCGATATACTTATTTGCTGTAGGTATATAAAAGAAGAGATAGCATATAGGTGCGCCTCATATTTACATAACTTTTACGGGGAATTCTCCAACCCATATCAATTACTTTAGCGCTTTTGAATCCCTATTATTTATTTAATAGCATATCTTTTGAAGCGTTAATTGCTGCATTTTAACAAACAGGCGCTACGACTTTTACTTGATGTTAATATTTGATTGTATTGTACCTTTTATTGTTTTTTTTTTACGTGCTGGAATGCATTGACGCTTACCCCTCCGCGGGGGCGGGCGAAAGGGTTATATTGAACTTACCGGGGTAAAGAAAGATGTTGAAATGATAATTTTATACCTCCCGGAATACCGACTAAACCTACTACGGTGTTCCTCGACAGAACCGCAATCGACGGGGCCGCGCGAACCACTTACACATGCGGTCGCGACCCTGCTGAGTTTTCGGACCGCCGCGCCGTATGAAACGGCAGGCCACTACACGATAAGACCTACCCTTTGGTGACTTTTCAATAAAACCCTACTGTCCCCTCTCTAGAGGGGAAACGGACTCGACACATAGGCGCGCGTTTGAACACGCACGCCGCCTCTCGGACCTGGTGCTGAGCGGATGGCGGGCAGGCCCACAAAGCCCACCCAGGTCTAACCTCAGGGTGGCTGGACGTCTTGTACCCTCCGTCGCCTGCCTCCGCGGTTAGGGCGAGGGTTAAAGAGCTCCCTCTCCCGCTCCGCCACCTTCTTGATGGAAATCACTTCCTCACAGAAGTAGGCGACGGCGTTCCACGACCTCTCACTCCGGACCATAGACTGAACTACGACCGGAGAGAGGGCAACCAATCCGACTGCCGCGATCAATTCACGGCGCTGCAATGCCCAGCGAGGCAATCCGCCAGTGTGCAGCGCCGTGTGCTCGACAACGTCGCAGCCGTGGCCGCAGTGGTGACAATCGGGCGTCTCTTGCCGCCCTATACATACGACGCAGGAACTGTCCAAAACAACCGTGGCCAGTCATTACCTGTGTCAGCCGGAAGGTGAGGGCGCCATGCCGCCCCTCCAGCCACTCTTCAAACACGGGACTTACCGCCACGACCGTGGCGTGCCCGATTGTATTGTATACTAATCTTATGTTCGAATTACCTCGAGATGATAAGAAATAATAGAAAGATTGATATATGAAAAAAATGTTTATTTCTAAAATAACACTATTTTATGATACTTACAAAATTTATTGATTTAAATACTGATGATTAATTTGTACGCGTACGCGCGTACGCGTATTAATGAGTACGCGTCTACCGTGAATTGGGTGAAAACGTGAACTATGCATTATATTGATGCTTAATGATGAATAACCTACAAAATATCGTTGAGTGTGTATAATGTACGGTTGCACCGTAGGTAAGTACATCTCATGAAAGTAGTTAAATATTGTATCGTTCATAAAGACACTAATCATGGAAAGGCAACTTAAATCTCTATTTTAAGAGCTAGAGACTCGCGGTCAAGGCCATTCGACTCAGCATAGTCTATATACCCCGAAATGACTATGACCTTTGATCTCTGACCTCAAGGTCACGTGATATCATTTTATCGAACTCTAAGATTTATGGCAATTCATTACCGCTTCTCACTTATGGTTTATTATTTTTCTAAAATCTTTTAGTGTTTTTCAACGTGAGAAATTCATCGACACTCGTATCGATATCGTTCCCCTCCCTTCTCTGAAGAACACTCCACTGGTGATACGCGACAGCCTCTCCATCTTAGGTATGGATCTTTGCCGCTCCCTTAATCCCAAAACCTACATTGAGAGCGTCATTAGGCAAGCTTCGCGAAAGCTCGGAGTTCTGAACAGGGTGAGGCGGTTCTTCGCGCCTGGGCAGCTGTGCCTATTGTATAAGGCACAAGTGCGCCCTTGCGTGGAGTACCGTTCTCATCTTTGGGATGGCTCCGCGCAGTACTTGCTAGACGCTCTTGACAGGTTACAGCGGCGGGCTGTCCGTATCATCGGAGATCCAGAGGTCACGAGTTCACTGGAACCTCTGCAACTCCGTAGGGATATTGCCTCTTTGGCATGTTTCTACAGAATATAACACGGGGAGAGCACTGAAGAGTTATTCCACCTTATCCCGCCCTCCCCTTTCCTATCCAGAACAACGCGTGCTGGGCTCAGATGCCATCCTTACACGGTGGAGTCGACTAGAGTGCGTACCAACAAGTTTGGGTCCTCATACCTCTGCCGAACGATCAAGGCATGGAATTCTCTGCCTAGGCACGTGTTTCCTTCTTCCTTCAATCCTGGGTCCTTTAAGCGGGGCGTGAAAAAGCACCTTCTCAGGCCGTCAAAGTAGAGACCTCAACATCGCCTCGGCTGCTATGAGGACGATGTGTAGGCCAATGCTCTTACACCACACGACTGCTTACCATCAGGCGGAGTGTGGTCATTTTGACGAGTAGAATAAAAAAATTAAAAAAAAATCCATAGAGTCATGCTATGGTAACTACGAACAAATGTACGGGTACGTTTTTCGACAAGAACGCCTCTATTAGCAATATCATGAATTAATTGTGTTATAATTGTGTTACTATATTGTTTAAGCAGCGATAGCTCAGTGGGGAGACCAACAGACTGCAATGCAGAGGGTCTCGGGTTCGAACCCACGTCACGCACCTCTGAATTTCGGAAGTTATATGACTTTTCGAAATTATGTGCGTATTATTGATTGACAATTATCGCCTGCTCCGTGCCTCGGAGAGCAGGTTAAGCCGTCGGTCCCGACTGCCATAAACATCTATGGCAGTCGTTATTGGGGAAGTCGACACAAAAGATCCCACTGGGTCGAAGTGTCGCCGGTCTGTACTAACTGGCCCCCTCCCACACAAGATAAGATAAGATACTTATATTATTTTCAATAGATGGCGACACTATAAAATGTTGCTGCGGTAGCCATAGATTACAATACGGTAGCGTCTACTTTAGTGTAGCAAAGTAAAAATTCAGTGGGATATCTAGTTTTAGTCTACAACAACTTAAATCGATGAAGATGATATGTATAAATAATATCTAAAATCTCAGCAATAATGCCATATAAAAGTACAATAGAGCTAAACAGGTAATATCAATGCAGATTAAAATATTTAACTGAATAAGATTTAGTGGAAATATTGAGATCATCTAGCAACATTCTAGTTTTGACACGTCATGTTCGACGATTCCAAACAAGAAAATTTTCGATAAAGGCGTTTACTCAAAGTTAATTTCTTGTTTTCCTGTGTTTTTTGTGGTTTTCCTACAACCTAGTATGTTGAGATAAACTTAGTTCCTCCGGCCAGGCATCGAGAGTACCTAAAAACGCTAAAGACTTCTATTTTGTGGTGAATTTGATCAATTTTGTCATCATGACTTAAAGATCATGTTGTGTACCAGGATGTTTGGTGAAATCGGCAGACGGTAAACGGACTGTGATGATGCTGGTAAAGTCGTAGCGTATAATTATTATATGACTCACAAAAGAAAATAAAAAACATACACATTATTTCTTGTTTATTTTTTCTTGTTCCCCATATAATCCCATTTTGTAACTTGATTAATATGCTGCCTATATTTGTATGTATACAAATATAGGCAGCATATAATTTACAATAAAATTATAAAAATTCTAAAGAAATAATGCAGATTTCTATATACGTTTAAACACGTATGTATGTAGATGTTGCTTTGACGACTTCAATTTAGTTCATGATACTGCTACTTGGCGGCAGCACTTATACAGAACTCTAGCGAGGCTCGAGTTGCCTATCTATAACAGTATTGTAATCTATGCATAGAGTAGTATAATAGGCTCGTATCTATATGGGCCAGGGTGTGAAAACTGTCAAACATTTATATTTATTTATTTACATTCAATTACTCACTACACTCACAGTTTCCCAACACGTGCAGTAAGCCATTACATTTGATTATGTATTTGAACAGAAACATTCACAAATTTTGGTAATAGTAGCTTTTTTTGTAAAAAACAGATCAAGTACCGGATACTGAGCTATCAGGGCGTTGAGCAGTGCAATCGCTCGATTAGTCGGTGCATATTGGGCGGTGCACGTTCGTACTGGCGGTGCGGCCAGAAGACGGCGCGAGCGTAATCGCGTATACTGGTTAGGCAATGATAATGAGCACCGAGACAAACAACACGGGTTGTCGATTTTATTGTTCATCAGTAAATAATAGTGCAATACTAATGCACATTTGCGGCGTGTTTCAAGCGTATCGATGCCTACCATTCCAGATACGAAAAGAGACGGATAAAGATAAGGATAAAATCCATAAAGCTTCTTGTACAAATAACGAGCGAATTTGCGCTGAACGCGTTCTATCATTATGCTGTACTTAGCCTCGTGCGGGTCCCAGACTATTGAGTTATACTCTAAGATACTCCGCACAAAAGAAAAGTACAGCACAACGACAGCACTCCTGCTCTGAAATGGTGCGGATTGCCTCATTACAAAGCCCAATGCTTTCAAGCTTTGACTGCAGATGCTTGTGATGTGCATGTTAAAAGTTAGGCCCGAATCCACAGTCAGACCCAAGTGAAAAAATAAATACTCATAGACACTGACAGTGCTGGTCTCTAAACGGTTCTTTAATTCTTTTTCTTTTCGGTAAAAGTTCTTTCTAATCACATAGATGGCGTTAATATAGGAATTAATATTTGGTTACGAAGTGTCAAGATATGACGTGAGTCAATTTGAAGTTTTAAACTTCAACGTTGATATTATATCTACTTGATCTCCTGTATCTTCCTTATACGTAAAAAATAAAGGCTTATGCAAGTTGCCGGCTTATTATCTCTCATTCCGAGGTTGATCCTTTTTATTGGCTTATGTGACTGTACTATTACCTAAAACGTGACAACAAGTAAATGTAAATTCATAGTAGGTATTTAGTAATATTACCGACTAAAACACGTTTTATTCTAGCACATAATTAACTTTAATACACAACAAACACTATACTACACTTTTCCACTGTAACTGCTTCAAACTCCGTAGTATTTTCGCTTCCGTTCGCTTCGATGAACACTTGACTGCTTACGATAGTAAACTGACTCGGCGGTGCGCGTGCGCTCTATTTATACGCGGGTAAAGCGCTTCTGGAGTTTTCCAGAAAACGTCACACACGGCATGCAACAGCGCGATGATTCGAGAATCTGCCAGCGCTCTCTCCACTCAACTCGTACCGACAAATACGTAGTTCCGTAAGATGTCAATAGATGGCACTGTAATAAATTATTAGTAGGAACCGCTGACTCTTCCCCACAGTGCCGACAGAGGGCACTAGCCGTAACAATATCTTGATAGACATTTCATACGGACTGGTAGCGTGTATACCTACTTATAGGTTAGAATTTGAAAGTAGTGAGTTCTAAATAGGGAGCGAGTCTTCTACCGAGCACGTTACCAGATTACGTACAAATACAGAAAAATTCTAACAAGCAGAAAAACACGAGAAACAATGTCGAGCCTTACAAGCTCTTCCGAGTACACAATTTTATTGACTGTGCATTACAGAGTAGGTACCTATTGCTGCTTACACTTACACATGGTAGTTTAAGTTGAGTATAGCATATGATATATTAAAATAGAATAAATGCAGCAAAAATGAGAGCATATATTTGTAGTATTTTTTATTGCGTGTGTTATGCGATAGACGAGGCAGTAATAGTAGTATGTAGCATGTAAATAGACCTTTTTAGGGGGAAAAGATATTAACAAAAATTGAGAAATGTGTTTCGTCTGTGTGCGGGCCGAATTATAGTTACGGCAGCGACCCTTATCAGGGACTAGCTATCTGCACAGATGTTATAGTGCACCAGTGTTGGCGCAAACACATGTCACTCCCTTATTCTCCTCGTTCATAGACCAATGGTTTAACAATCCTATTTTATGTGCTTTCCGTAGCGCGTGGGTGCGAAACACCGCCAACATTCTAACTGATTATGACTAACTAATAATAATAATATAACTCCTCTGGGACAGTCGTTATCTCATGATGGCACAGTACACTAGCTTTTAAACTACCACCTTTGCCTTGTGATATAAACAAAAAAGTATCACCAGGTTAAATAAAGCGCACAAACCGCAGGGCAGCTTGTGGCGAGCTGAATGTGAGTGGCGACACTGCTGTCCTGAATACCTCAGAGAGTCGGTTAGGGCCTCGTCCCCGGGTTGCCGTTACTGGTTGGCTGGGGTGGAACTTTAAGAGCGCCTGTAGGACTCTCAACTCTGGCTTGCCTTGGTCGGCCAGTCAGAGGGGGGCCGCTAGAGCTATATGCTTGGGGGTGGAAGTGTCATTTTCAAGGGCATAACTACGGGGAAACCCGCTCCGGGTCTCCGTTGTCACGAGTCCCGTGAGGGTGAAACCGGCGCCGCGGCGCCGCACCGCTCGACACCCCTAGCCATTTGCATCGGTGTTGCCCTCTGCTGCAGGCTTGTATGCCTATGGTGGCTATTCAGGGGGCCCATCTAGTGAGTTGGCGAGTCACCGTCTGCCCATTGCATTGCTATGCTATTGCATGCTATTAGAATATTCAGAGCAGACGCCGTTTTTCATCCATAGTTACCAATATACCGGTACACCAAACACCCATAACCATAGCCCAAACATTAGAATCCATACGTAGCAATAGTCTTACGCTTGTTGCGGCTAGTGCCACTGTTGGTGTTCCATCCCACATATTTGATTAAAACTCTCGAAGGGCCTCTTTACGTTGGACCCATGTCTCCGTGTAAGCCTCCCAAAGGGCCAGGTATTTTCTAATATAATAATATTAGAATTAGAAGAAATTAAATAATATTAGAAAATACCTGTGATAAGAGAAACATAATAATAATAAAATTTATTTACCAAAATAATTGCAATTAAGTACACTAACAAAGAATAATTTTAAACAATAAAAATATTAAAAGCAATAAATGCAAGATCCAGACCCAATGTAAGATCTAACTTGTGTTATGGGTACCAGCATAACACAAGTTAGATCTTACATTGGGTACCAGAGTTCAACAAAAAATGTCATACATGTATGGCATATTCTTTTGGCAATGTCAAAGGTTTGTGTGTATGTGTGTGTGTGTGTGCGGTGCTTGTACATTGTGACTTACTTAGCGTGTGCATATATATATCAGTACATACATATATCTTTTATTTTATTAAACTTTTTGTCTCATAATAATTTTGTGTCTGAAACCATTTTAAAACTTTTGCCTTGCATTATTTTACAGTGAGGGTATAAATTTTGCAATGTTTGTTATATTATAAATGTGACTACTAATAATCCGAAAATTTCGACGAGCTAGAGCTGTTCTAAAATTGAGAGAAGGACATACTCTATAAGATGTACGTCTGTTAATAACACTTGCATCAAAAGGGAGAGAGCCATGTTTTCAGAATTGTTTGGAGAACAAAATGTTGTCTTACTGTAAGGACTTGACATAAATAAATGACCTATGTAAACTGCCCCTTGAACATTGTAAAATTTTTACATATGCTGATGATACAGCATTGGTCATTGATGGTATGGATTGGACCCAGTGCTATCTAAACGCAGAGCTCGCGCTGTCTCGTGTGATGCAATGGCTGAACAATTATTTACTTACTCTAAACATTAATAAAACAACGTTAGTACCATTTGCTATCAGATCACACTTACTTCCACCCCATTGTTTTACACTAAAAGCTCATACGTGTACTTCTCCAACTCACTGTAAGTGGCTTACAATCACCAAAGCAACCAGCGTAAAATATCTGGGAGTACATATAGACCAAAACATTAACTGGCATAAACATATTGAGAATATCTCGAATAGAATACGTAAATTAATTTATATCTTTAAAAAGCTACGTAGATCTGCAGACAAGGATACTCTGATGATGGTATACTTTGCATTGTGCCAATCACTTCTAACCTATTGTATACCAGTCTGGGGAGGTGCCACGGAAAATGTGTTTATCCGATTAGAGCGGGCACAGAGAGCGGTCCTCAAAGTTATGTTCTTTCGAACCCGAAGGTATTCCACACTACAGCTTTATTAGAATCCAAGCTATTAACAGTGCGACAGCTCTATGTCCTTCACACCGTGCTTCGGAAACACTTAAGCCGACCGCTCACATTACCCACCGGTAGACTTAAGTACAAGGTGTTCTCTATTGTGCCTCATAGAACTTCATTTGCTAACAGACAGTTTCATAATAACAGTTCAAAGTTATATAATTACCTAAACAAAACATTAAATATTTCTTTAAAAAATAAGTAACATTGCAAATCAATGGTAAAATTACATCTTCAAAAATTGGATTACCGTAATACTGAGGATTTATTACAAGGACGTTTAAGATAACGTCATACTCATATGGAATAATAACATTATTTAGTAATGGCGCAATTAAACTAAATAATTAAATAATACGCACACGCACACACACACACGCACACACACACACACGCGCACGCGCACGCGCACACGCACACGCACACGCACACGCACACGCACACGCACACGCACACGCACACGCACACGCACACGCACACGCACACGCACACGCACACGCACACGCACACACACACACACACACACACACATTTGATACTAACCTATATTGAAATTGTTTTCTTTTCTTGTTTTATTCTCTTTTTTATATTATTTTCCCTATGATTCATAAGATGATAGAGGCTTACAATGGATACATTAATACGGGGGGCGCTGACTACTGAAATACAGGTATATATACCTAGGTCAGGGGTCAGAGTTTTTGGACAAGTGCATATACTTAAGCCTCAATTTTTTGTGTTTTTTTATTGTATTTTGTGTCATATAAGTTTGAACAATAAAGTTTATTATTATTATTATAATCACTGTAGAGGACTGCTGTGGGATATCTAAAAGGCTTAAATGTCATAACCTTCAAGACAGCTCTTTGTGCTCTTTCCAATTGCAGAAAATGTGTCTTATGTGCACCACCCCATGTTGTGATGCAATATGTCAACAAAGACTGGCATAGTGCAAAATACACCATTTGCAAAGTGTTATAATCAATAGTGTCTTAATTTTTATACATGTAGATTTACCTTACAAGCCCGTGACATGAAATTTGCAAGATAGTACTTCCAGTTCAATAAGTTATCTATTTCGACTCCAAGATATTTTATGGTGGTCAATCTTTTTAACTGTGGGCAATTACACTGTAAACCGGACAAGTTATGGCTGCATATATGGGCTTTAAGTATTAGTGAATCTGGACCAGGAAGCGAAGTAGATTGTAAATAAAAAGGCAAATATACTGTATTTTCTAGATTCAAAGTTAAAAGATTTTTAGATAACCAACACAATATCGTTTTAAAGGCTTCTTCTGCGTATTTTAATGTCTAGTCCCAATCATGACCATTAAGTAAAGCGGTGTCATCAGCATAGGTAAATATTGAACAGATATTGATTGTCAGTTTGATAAGTTATTAATATAAATAAAAAACAATGTTGGGCCTAAAATTGAGCCTTGAGGCACACCGAATCTCACCGGTTTACTGTCACTTACTAAGCCATTTATTTTTACACATTGTGTTCGATCACAAAGCTAATCCTGAAAAATTTCAAATGCTAGTTCACGTATACCAGTAGCTTCTAATTTCGATAGGAGATGAGGAACCGACACAGTGTCAAAAGCTTTTGTGAGGTCTAGAAATATAGCATTTCATTTTATTATCTAATTTATCTATAGTATAATCTATAAAAGAGGCAACTGCATCTTCCGTAGATTTGCCCCGTCTAAAATATGATTCTAAAAAGTGAATGAGACGGTTGTTTATAATTTTCCCAGTATTTTAGATATTGATGGTAACACAGATATCGGTCAGTAGTTTTTGACATTGTGCCTGTCCCCATTTTTAAAGATAGGATGTACGACAGCTTTTTTAAATGCTTTATGAAAACACTCTGTGGTAATAGATCGATTACAAATATGCTTTATGATTGACACCAATGCCGGTAGATAAGATTTCAAAAGTTTAGATGATATGCCGTCCCAACCTACAGCAGCATTCGTACGTAGACCATGGATAATTCTTTCTATCTCTTGTTTCATCGGTTGGTAGAAGAACCAAAGAATCAATTGATTGTATATTATTTTTAAATTAGTTAGTGGATGAGCTTGAGTGATTGAGCATTTTTTTTTGCCTACATTTCCAAATGATCATTAATTTTATTGATTGAGACTTTATTATCTGGGTCATATTAAGTAATTCTGAACAATTAATGACTTTACGGTGGGTATTCGATATTAATTCTACAGTTTTCCAGGTGGCTTTCGGATTATTTTTAGCTTTTTCAAATTCAGTTCTCTCATATGGGCTGCTTTTGAGAAGTGATTGACTGAAAAACCTAATAACTGTTAGGCTAATCCGGAACCGAATCCAAGACCACATTGGTTCATACACAGTACCTACATCCACTACTGTACACAAACGATGTAATCAGTGCAAGGTACTACGATGGTTTACACACGCGGGCGAACCAGCTGGTGTTGCCTGCGTGTGCTAGTAAATAAATAAAAAGGGAGTCTTATATTGTTGCCCTTATTCCAGCATATTTTATCATATTTTAAAACAATAAATGAAAATCTAACACAAATAAAAAAGGTTTCATCAAATAGAAAAACCGAACTCAGTTATTCAATAAATACTTTAATTTAAAAACAATTCGGGATTCATCTTACATTAAGTATACATTTTTGAATCTATTATAAACATTTTTACAATTTTTAGGATATTTAAGTCACGTCTAACTTCTTAATTTAAATATGAGGCACCTATTGAATTGAAGGTCTAAAGAATATTTTATGATTCCTACCACCAACCCGTACAATGTTGTTGTAATCTTACTTCAGTAAGCGAGACAGGGCTATATAAAATGTATAGCACCGTCTCATTTTTCAATAAGAGATGGTGATAGGTTGTAGTCTAATACAGTTATAGTAAGCGTCATAATTGAGCCATTTACGAGAGCTTTAAATTGTGCAATTGTATGTAAGTATACAATGACGTCATTATATACATATCTGCACTTAAATTTATACATAACTGCGTATATTTACACAATTTATGCAATGATGACGTCACAGTACAAGGACATGTTTAATAATCTTCACTCGATATTTGACATCCAAACATTTCCTCCTCTTTATCATTTTTCTTGAGTGCTCAATATCTATCAATAAAAATGAGCCACGAAATGCTTTCATACTTATCTATATAGACAATATCGTTGAGTAAATAAAACTATGACAACATACTTTTGTTTATCAAAGATGTGATTTATCGAGTGTTGTAGGTGATAAACGATTTAACTTTCAATTTCCCAAGTATATATACTATTGCACAATTTAAGTGGCTTATGGTGTAATACAGCATTCATATCTTTAGCTGTGGACCTATGAAAACATGCAATTAATAAAAATAAAAACTGAATAATATTAACATTAAGTAACTAGGCTAAAGAAACAGGATTCTAATTAAAATTCGTTTAAATAGCAACATTTTATTTTCTATTACAAATGGTTAAATTGTCACTTAAATTCTTATAAACTTCCAAACAGTTAGTACAGTAATACCACGTTTATATGGCCTACACATGTACCCCTAAATACATGTATTTCACAGGCACAACTCAATAAATTCACCAATAGGAATCGTTTATGTTAGCGGCATAGAATGTACATGTCGTTATTGGTAGAAAACTGATGTCGTAGTATAGTGAATAACTGTAACGGGACCTCAATCAATTTAATATCAATCATTGTTTAAACCATGAAGAGAGTTAAGGCTTTTATTTGTCACAGATATTAAACATTAATCATGATATTTACTGTTTAAACTCTCTTATGTAGTATGTGTATTTTTGAAATGACGTTTATTTTTGTACTGGTAATTTGCTTGCGTGAAGAATATTGGGCGATACATTATATAAACGTGGTCTTCCATACCATCATTTCAAGCGTATAATGGCAGAAATATTTTCTACATTCAAATTGTAAAGCCTAAGTAATATTAACTATATTTAATACTTCTTAACTGATATAAATTTGTATCTCCGATGCAGAGCGGCGAGGTTATTGAGGCATTTAAGTTTCACTAGAAAACTGAGTCATTTCTCATAATATAGGAATGTTGACTGGTATTTAATTTGCGACACTGGTATATAGATTGGAAGGCAATATAAACATATCTACTAATAATCGTTTTATGGTAACTTTCCAGTTACATGTTTTTTTTTTGAGCCTTCTTTGTCCCTCGGTAGAGCAAAGGCCTTCCCACTCTCCTTCTATCCTTTTACGTTTCTCTATCTAAAGCGAAAATAAATATTTAAATGGGCAGAGACAAAACAGTTAAGTATATTTTTGTCCTTTGCTTGTCAACCGATCTTCTTTTTTTGTTATGTCTTATTACTTAACGTTTATTAGTATACTTAACGTTTATTAGTAGATAGGTAAAGCATCCATAGGAAATTTGATTTGCCTCCAGCCGTTTATATAAAAATATAAATTAAAATTTTCTCAGATAACCAAGCCAGACATATTTTTAGTATAAAATTCATTTGGACAAATTTTCTTTTATAAAGGCATATAAATTATGAGATTGCAAATCTATAAAGGACATATCACACTCGCTCGGCTGTGTGTCAACAAGAGCCAAAACGTGGACATAATCTAGCATGGCCTACACTAAGTGCAACCGGTAATTAAAAAGAAATAGTTAGTAATAATTAATTTAACTAGTAACACTATGGTTAACTGCATGACAACATTATTACTAATTTTACCATTATTAAAAGCAAAAGACCACAAATAAGACTTTAAAAAGATCTTAATTGTATATGGCAACTTCAGCCACCACAGCTTTATCGTTTATTGTACTGGCAACTTCGACGTCCTTTGAAAGTAAATACCAGACTTTTCTAAGAATCCGTAGTTTGGATTCCTTATTTTAATATTTATGATCTTTTACATATAATCTATGGTGATTTTAACACTTATCACAAATTTTAAAACTGCGATTGATGCATAACCTACAATAATTTTATCTTATCTTATCTCATAGCTATTGTTTGGGGTATAATAGCTGTCACTATGTCAAACATAGTGTATTGATTATTGTATAATAATTGCAAGCCTAGATTTTTTCACAGCCTGTGTTTGATTAGATAACAGCATTTTTACCAATATCAATAAAAAAGAGCTCGGTATAAAATATACTGAGTTCAGCCTATCTTTTGAGAAATGTGATTTCTTGCAATTTACAAATGCGATGTAATAACTAATAAGTGTTATATGTGAAGTCGGTAAAATAATATGAAATGTTATTTATAAACCATGTTGCATATTATTTGCTATTCATCAGACATGGGACCTGTTAAGTACACACATATAAATCAAGTATTCGTAAATTACAAAAGCATCGTACAGACTACAACACTTTGTAAGCTTCAAGAAAAATGCAAAGTGGCGTTTTCAGCTATAATTTAAATATGACTGAATTTTTTAAATTAGATTTTCTTTTTATTATATTATATTCCTCATTGGTTTAGTAAGACTTTAGATTGGGCAAGCCAATACTTTAAGTTGAAATTTAAATGACGTACCATCAAAAGTTTTGGCAATCATCTCTGACTACCCTTTCGGGGATACAGACATGAGACTATGCATGTATGTAGGGGGTTTTCTCTTGTATGCCTAAAAGCAATATATCCTGTAAAACATAATGCCGGCCTATAATCTTAAACGCATATTATAATTATAACATAAAAACTGTTTCAAAACGGCACGGTAAACTTACAATTGGCAATATCGATTTTGAAACCATTAATCGAGATATATCGATTTAATTCAACGTTTCAATTACTAATGATTTATCAATGTAGTAATTTCGATAATATTTGTAAAACAATATTGCTGCCTAAGAAAAGTACCGTATGTATTTCAAGGTAAAGATTTAATTGTACCAAATTGTCATTTGTTTTTTCATTGTGGCAACTCCACAGGCTTGTCAGCAAGTCTTAAACTAGGATCTTATTACACAAATTGGAGAAGTGCTCTTCCCAGCACAGGACTGTAAAACTTGAACTAAGCTATACATTGCCCACAGTGTTAAATTTCGTCATTGTTTTTTATGAGATTGATGTCTGTCCGAGTCTAGCAACTGTCCGTAATATAAGTTTAGTAGATTAATAAACTCACTAACCAATAGGCAGAGAATTGATTTGAGACCTAAATAAATAAATGAATGTTGACTTTAACTTGACTGATGTGACGATCAGTCAGGGCAAATGGTGGTCTAAAACTGTATTATAGATGATGCTCATATAAGTATTGAAACCTTTACACGTGACACAGTGTTGCCAGTTCTTATTATATTTCATTGTTATTTTTATATTACTAGTTATTTTAGTATGTTTGCAGCCAAAATAGCTAGTTACTGCTATTATTATCGTCCCCAGTAACCCAATATGTTTGTTAGAACAAGTTTTACAGAAGTAGTGGAATGGATCAAATTCTTTTGGTCATACAATACTTTCTTTTGACAGCATTACATTAATTTGCAAAATACATATTATGTAAATACATTTATGAATATATTATATATTTAAGTAGACTATATCACAATTACGCTATACATTGCATGAACTTAAGTATCTATAATGCACTGTATTTTAGAATGTATCTAGTAAAGTAAGTGCCGTACCTTTCTATTACATAGAAGAGTCTATACTTTTTAAATATAAGAACAAAACATCATGATTCGAATAACATGGTAACTCAAATAGCACAGTTTCAAGTCCATGTCAACTCTCTTACACACATTGTTTAGGAAATAGCGATGAATACTTCTGCATTCATACTTCAATAAAGTTGTGCGTAACGTATAATGTTTTTTTATTAATTCATTCGAATCTTCTTCTCTCCTAACATTCGTAATTCGATTTTTCGCATCGCTAAGTTGGTAGGCCCTTTACGGACTATTGAATATATCAACCATTTTTCCCAGTTACCACGTCATTCGATAGATGTATCGAAATAGATTTGATAAGCGTTAAATTTGGAAGGGCAAAATTAAATGTAGGTAAGTAGTAATTTTATGTGAGGACATTTTAAATATTATTCCATAATCATATTGCAGAAGATAGACGGTTGGCAATAAATGACCTTGAATGACCTCTAGTATTTCCTATGACTTGTTTTCTATATCTTGATCCAATATCACGGTAATGTATGTTAAACTAAGCTATCCCTGCCCTCCCTCCCCCAAGATTATCTAAGGATTGCTATACACATATTCAGGTTGGCATAGCCTCCTACTGCCCGGTAGAATTAAACATGTGCAGATCAACTGTCAACATGTGCCGGTTGAGTTTTGCCGATCGGGTTCTGCCAATAAGGTTCTGCCAATCTGATTTTGACGATTGGGCGAACCGAATGAAGGCAGGCTATATGTTAACGTTTTTTCGGTTCAACTTTGCTGTTCAACCAAAATTGCCGACCCCAACATCTGTATAGAAAGCCTAAGACTGAACAAACCACAATAAGTACACTTTATGTGAAAAGATCAATATGCTTAAATTAAAAAGGGTGCTTTACCAAGTCCATTTGTAGAACATTTTGTTTTATATCATTTCGGATTGGTTTTCCAGTGTGGCTTTGCAAACGTATCCTTTGAGTGCGAGGACGCCTCTGCATTTTATGTGTACTTGATATCGTGCGCACCAGTCGAGGTTGTTACAGCCTACACCCGCGTCTGATAACGTCTTTACAGCGGCTATCGAGAGTAGATCTGTAACAAATTTGAGGATTGATTATAATCTTCGTTGGGCATCCAAGAAGTATTTTTGAATTGTTCAATCTAGATATAACGACTAGCAACCTGGAATCTGGAGAATTCCAGTTAATGACAATAGGCTCGGCTTTTATGATGGGGGATTTGAGATATATATATAATAATAATAGGTAATATATAATAATAAAAAAGTGTGTGTGTGTGTGTGTGTGTGTGGTACATACCGGGCGGGTCTGCGTGCGTGAGCAGCTGCACGTCGTTAGCGCGGCAGAACGCATGCAGCGCGGGCGGCACGACGCAGCACGACGCGAGGTTGATCTGCGCGATGGAGGGACGAACGCGTGCCCAGGCATGCAGCTTTCGAAGGCATCCACCGCCTACGTCCGCCACACCTAGTTGCTGCACGCGGCCTGTGGCACAACAGACATATTTTTTTAAAAACTGTACTGTCGAACAAGCATGCACTCAGCCTCATAGTAGAACTTTTCGACAATTGCAACACAGGGACGGTCACTCGCGCGATACTTAGGGTGTCAGGTGAGCGTGACTATAGAAGGCATCGGAACTCTTACTGACCGGGCAAAATGCAGTTACAACGTCACTTCCTTTACGCCGGTATTCTATAAGTGGTTAGTACCTACTCGGACCAGCCGGCTCGTTCGTAATGCCCCTAACTAAAGGAAAACGGCGAACTCTTCCACTCAAAACAACTAGTGCCAGCTATTTTTATAAAGCCACGATATCACTTTTATATTTAATTACTTTGACTTAGTGTTAATATAGGCACGTAGACGAGGCGTTCATAGCCAGTAGCACTCACTGATCGGTAAACGATTAGCGAGGTTAAGCAACGTTGGATGCGGTCAGTCTATAGATTGGTGACCGCTTAGTGGTATTTGATCTGAGCGTCTCCGCGCTTCGGAGGGCACGTGAAAAGTCGGCCCGGTTGTTGCCAAATTGACAGCAGTCGTTAAGCCATGTCAGAGGCCTACGGGCGCCTTGAACAACTCTTGACAACAGGTTGGCCACTAACCACACGAAAAGAAAGAAGAAAGATAGGCACGTAAAAAAATGGACAACAAAATGCAGACCAAGAATGTTGAGGCTACTTTATGGAATGTAATCTGATCATATCAAAGACATTCTGAAGAAAGGCCAGGTTAAGAGTACTCTAAGCTTTCGAACGTCAAATGAGACTATAATGGAAGTGAATGAAGCCAGACAGATATAGTAATATCGTAGCAAGTGGAATATCACTTGCTACGATGCTTACGATGCTTATTGCTCTATGCGTGATATATTTGCAATTTTTCGGGCTGGAGTAGCTGTATATTTTTACAGGGTTAAATGAAATAACCACTTTTTATCTAGCACTTTTACAAAACTATTTTATATGTTTATTTCTTTTGCTCAAAATCTATCAATTACATGCACTTTCCACCTCTCGCACAACGCGTTCCACCCCGCGGTGTGTTGTTAAGTTACGCTGCTACTTTCTTTTGCGACCGTGTGTACTCCTGAGTCTTAGCCGTGCAATTAGAGCAACCTATTTCAATATTTGTTATAACCAGATTATGAAAACTGATAGAACAAAAGTTGTTAAGTAAGATATAAATAAGTCACGGGTAAAATTTTTGAGTACGTACCTTCTTTAACGTAGTCTTCTAGCACAGACCACAGCACCTTAATGCCAGGCAGGATGGCCTCGCACTTGCGCGCGTCGGCTTCGTTGTCCGCCTCCACGTCGGTACTAGACCTGCGCACTGAACCCGTCGTATCTTTTAAGGTTTTATTTTAAATGCTCTGTGGTTTTGTTAACGTGAGATATTAGTGGTGCTGTGGGGGAATATATATGGTGCGGCTGATGCGTTAAGTGTTTTTGCTTCAAGTCATACATAGGGCAATAGTTTAATCGATGTAGTTGTTCAAGCCTAAAATGGATATATGTGTGTACGTCAATATAAGGGGTCAAAGTATGAAATTGCCGTATTGTACTGGAAAATTGAAGATCGTTTTTTTCTAAGATTTACCATAAAAATTTATACGAAATATTTACCCAAGTTCATTTATGACTTTACGATAGAACTCCGGGGATCTAGATTCGACAAACTGTGTGAAAGCATTCTGTACTGCCTCCTGGGAAGAAAATATTTTATCACGTAGAAAATTGTCCAAATCACGAAAAATATGGTAGTCCGTTGGAGCAAGGTCTGGCGAGTACGGAAGATGACATATGGTTTCTAACTGCAGCTCTTGTAGAGTTACAACGGTTTCTCGTGCAGTGTGAGGTCATGGAGCAATAATGGTGAAGATCGATTCACGAGTCGGGGCTGTTTCACTGCCAGTTTCGCCATTATTGTTCGAAGTTCGGCACAGTAAAAATCTGCTGTTATTGCTTGACCAGACCTGAGAAAGCTATAGTGAATACCACCATGAAAATACCACCAAACAGTACATTACATTTTTATTGGTAATCTTTGCTTTAGGGCACTGTTGCGGCGTTTGATCTGGTGTCAGCCATTGCATTTTTCACTTACAGTTATCGTAAAGAATCCACTTTTCATCAAATGTCACAATTGGATTCAATATTCCTTCATTTCTGTACCGATTCAACAAGGCAACACAAGTTTCAACACGTATTTCTTTCTGCAGATCAGTCAAATCATGAGGGACCCATTTTCATATTTTTTTATCTTATTGATTTGATGCAAATAAGTCAATATTGTAGGTAGAGTAACGTTACACCATGCCGCTAATTCCTGGGTAGTTTGACTCGGATCGGCTTCCAACATCTTCAATTCAGCGTTATTCACGTGGGCGGTCTTCCACGTGGTTCGTTCTTCAAGTCGAAGTTTCCGTTACGAAAACGTTTAAAACAAAAACGTACGGGGCGTTCATTAGCAGTCTCCTCTCCAAACGCAGCGTCGATATTGCGAGCCGTTTCTGCCACGTTAGTTGTAACTTGTATTCAAAAATAACTCGGATTTTCGAAGTATCCAACTTTCTCGTCTAAGCTGAATAAAAGAAACAATTGAAAGTCGAAAATCGAATGTCGCAAGAAGAATCTTACAGGTATCATGTGAAAATCGTTTCACACGAAAATCTCACACCATGAAGGTTATATGTCAATTCAAATTATCTATTACTATATAACGGCAACTTCATACTTTAACCCCTATTATTTAAATAAGTGCATATGACAGCCTAGTGAGTAGACCAAGGGACTGCCAGGCAGAGATTTCGAATTTGATACTGAGGCATTTTTGAAGTTATGTGCGTATTAATTAGTTAATTGACGCTTGCTTTGAATATTTAATCTGAAAATATAATGTGAATCTAAATTAAAAAAACAACTCGTATTATTGAAGTTTATGGACGTAACGTATCAACCTTACCTCTATAAAATGGAAATAATTTTGCTTAATTATAGATTTAATAATATACTACATACTTAAGCAATCAGATTGTCTGAGCAAAAGTGCCACCTTGAGTTAATTTTCCAAATGAGCGTGGTTGGCTAAATCCAAAACTATCAGATATAGCGGCAAAACCTAAAGGAAGTCTTAGTGCTGATTTTGATAAAGACTTATACAGCATCATCAAATTTCGAAATAAATAGCCCAATGGATAAGCCATCAAACATGCTATCCCGTTTGAATCCTAGCCCATTGGAATACAGACATGACACAATACAAGCATATTAGCTAACCTGGAAAGGTTAAAAAGAATACTAATGAGTAATTAGAAGCGATGCGCCGAATACTCGTTTACTACTCGGTAGTCGGCAAACTCGGTGCTTTTTTCATTACTCGTACTTGATCGAATAACTCGGTTCAAGGAACGACCATAAAGTGTTTGTGAGAATCTATGTAATCATAAAAATATAATAATAATTATATATTTTACAAAAGCAAGTTATGATGCAGAAATATTAGGCTTTCTGCCCGTTTCAGTAATATTCTATGCCTCTTATTCTTCATAAATACATTTATACAAAGAAGAATTTACTGCTAATTGCAGAGTATGTTTGTATATAAAAAAAAGGGATCATCCTTCGCTAAAATATGGACTTTCATTGATAGCTTTTACAACCGAGTATCTGGGCCGTGTACTCGTTTGACAAACTTAAAACCGAGTAATATTTGGTACTCGATTATTCGGTAAAACTATTACTCGGCGCATCTCTAGTAAGTAATTAGAAATCTAAATTATAAGTGATATTTAAAAATAAAGATTTTTCCATTTGACATAAGTCGCTGAACACTCATAAGATTTTGAATTCTTCTATCATTCAATGTAACCATTGCAATCACGTTTTTACTACAGTTGAAGAATAGATAATTTAACTATAGTTAATAAAATCTAAAAAGTTTTACCTAATTCATAAAGTATGGTTAGAAATTAATTTAATGTTTATGAATGAATTAATGAATAAATGAAAGATATTAATTTTTGTGCAGAAATATGTCGCTGATTGTACGATAGTATGTTATGGACATGGCTTCCCAAGAAGGTGGGCAATGACCTGCCTTCAACTTGGTATATAGACTACATACCATTGCTGCCGAGAGAGATGGGCGATGCTTTAGTACTGTAAGTGTTCTTGACGTTCGGATCGTCGCTTCCGACCTGCCTATTGTTGCTCAAAGTGTCTGGGTTGTAGGCCAGTATCACGTTGTCGATGTATTCCGTTTGTAAGGCCGTGAATACTGGAAAGAAAAAAAAATGTTTAAGGAATGGTGGACAATATACACTATTCTGTGCTCACAGCTCAGCGGTAGAAAAGCGTACCAAATTTAATATAGTCCTTAAAGTAATTAAAATTTGGGTCTTTTTTATTTTATTACAGACTAGCTTTTGCTCGCGGCTTTACTCACTTAAAAGTAAGTTATGTTAGTAGCAGTACTGTAAAAATATATATATCCTATGTTACGCTGTGATAATTACAGTTTTCTAATGGTGCAAGAATTTTTTAAATCAGGTGAGTAGTTCTTATTTAAATCATTACAAACAACCAATCACACATACATACAAAACATCTAATCTTTCCTCTTTATAATATTAGTATAGACAACGCCCACACTAGGAATAATTCATATGTCGCTGGGGGCTATACAAACATTCAAACAACGGACACGAAGAACACCCAGACTCGGATTTGCGAATCACATAATTTTTGTCCCGGATTGCACTATTTGACATGTGCTGATAACTTAATATAAAATATGAAGAGGGTTTTAAAATCATATCGACGTTCAATACACGGCTTTCAATTAACCGCTCTGATAAAACACCTATGTTTACTGCAAACTGTAGAGTTTGCTGGTGACCAGTTTATTACGGCCCAGTTTCAACTAAATTTAACAACAGCGAATAGTTCAAAATATAATTGCAATGATTAGAAACGATTATATAGCATACACACGGCTACACACGAAGTTAGACACCCTATATACGCATAACTACGCTACATACAAAATAGAGAATTGTCGGAAAGGGACAGTGCATAGTGGTGTCGATGTAATAAAGGTAAGGATAGAGCGTAACAAAAATATAACGCACTCTCTCGCACGATTCGCAGCATTCAACTTCTAATAGTTCAAAGTCCAAACAGTCGAGGTTGATGTGTCACTGTGTGTACAACAATAGGAGTGCATGTAGCGAATTATATAAAAATATATTTTAATGATAATAATATTGACCATATAAAAATAAATAATCTTGACGGCACGGATAGCGTAGTGGTTTAAGCGGTCGCCTCGCCGCTGCCACAGCGTCTATTATTGTGAGTTCGAGTCTCACAAGGGCCAAAAAAAATTGTGATCCACAAATGGTTGTTCCGAGTCAAGGTGTTCTTTGTCCGTTGTTTCAATGTTTGTAAAATGCCCCTCGACACAGGATTAATTCTAAGAGCGGGAGAAGATTTTCCCAAAACAACACACCGCTGATATCGGTAAAACAATATACTGTGACGGGAGAAATTATTCTAGGTGTTATTTATTTTAACTAGCGAATATCGAACAACTCTTTGTTAGATATCCGCTAGTTTACACCAGTATTGAATAAAATGATTTTATTGCTTACGATTCTATTTATCACTAATATTTTATGACCTTACAATGCGACCACACCCTGTAACACTCTGTATAAAACATTTCTAGTATAAAGAGACTTGTTTTTCCCCGCGGCTTCGCTTGCGTTAATGATGTTTTTGTCAATAAATTTTTATCCCTCAGAAACAGTACTTTTCCTGGATGAAACGTAACGTTGCCTGGGGAAAGGACATAAGGTACCTAGATCCTTTTCTGCACTCCTGAAAACGTGTATTCCAAAATTTCATGATGATTGGTCTAGTTAAAGCGTGAAAGCGTAAGAAACACACTTACTTTGGCATTTATAATATTAGTTAGAATTGCTCAATTAGCAAACCTAACATAACTTAGTATATTGTACACGTGCCGGATTCAATAAGGATACCTAACAATTTTTTACCAGTGACGCACCTATATATGTTGGCAAGCACATGTAAAAAGCTATTTACCATAGGTAGAGGAAATATTATCGAAAATAGTCATCATTGCATAGAGGAGTTTCCATACGGACAGGATAAATGTAAAAAAAAACATAAACCTAGTATTTGCATTGCGGAAACCTATTATTTTAAGAGGTCATATCTTTTCTCTATAATATGAAGGTGATGAAACATTCTGCTTGAAAACCTTAGTATAATTTGCCAATGTCAAGTATTAATAATAAGAAACAAGAAATAATTGTAGGTGCGGCGAAGTCATAACTCATAAATCATAATGTACACTGACGGTCTCATAAACTGCACCTAAGTTCAGGATTACTTTCGAATTACGATAAAAACATCTGATACAAAATTAAACTAGAGAACAATTCCTACAATTTGTATTCTAAAATTTTTCTTGTAAAATCTATAGTTTTGGCGTACGAGCGCCGTAAACTTTTATTCATCTACACCAACAGATGTTTTTCGTATATTTACGTAAAATAACTATACTATGCCCAGTGCCGCCAGATTGTGCAATGATGCAACGGTAAGTGCATAATTTGATTGATGATGTCCTAATTTTTGGCAACAACAAAATAAACAACTGTGTAGGATGGTTTGGAAGCCCCTCGTTGTGTTTCGAGGTAGCAACATTCTAATATGGTGATGTTCTGATAAAGATCTTCGATTTTATACAACGGAATTCTTTACTAAATGACAGCAAATCTGCCGTGATTGTTATAATCACATGTATCACATGTATATGTATTGTTTACACAATTCCAAATTGGTTTCTGATAGCATTTAATAGTAAGTATAGGGTTATGTGCAACTGTTAAACTCAACAAGGTATACACAAAAAAGCTAATATCAAAATGATTTCTATATTCAGACAAATAAAATCAGTAATCGAACTACAGATTCACTAAAAACCGTCAAATAAACCAAATTTTAACAAATAAGGAAACGTGCTTCAAAAATGTATATTTCTAAACAAAAAAAGCACTAAAAGTTAAAAAATAATTGCGTATTCTTGTGAATAATTAAATTATTGTTATTTTTGGAGTCGGTGTCCACCGTGGTGTCGTGTGTACCAAATTAAACATAGTTAATTACCGTCGGTGTGTACCAAATTAAACACAGTTAATTACCCTATTGATATATGACCAGACCTGACATTGATTATAAACCGATCTTAATTGGTTTCGGTGACGTAATAGTAATAACGTAATAATAATATAGATAGGTTGAACACAAGGGGAACGACCTATGGTTATCAATATTACGTCAATATTATGCATGTTAAAACCGATTTTTGATATGCGTAATGACGTATCACAAACCAGTTTTGACTGATGTTAGTAGGTACATAGATAGGTATCTCGGATTGCCGAAATACAAATAAGATAAAAAACGTGCGGCGTCGAAGATTTCGTATATCGTATCTAGAGAAGCATGCATGGTCTTTAACCCACTAGTCTGATATATGCGCGTATTCAATGGTTGATTAAAGTGAGCGATGCTTAAACACTGAAGGATTGTAAGGCAATCTGTATGTCTGAGATTTCTCCATAATGTTTTCCAAAATATTTGAAGTCCGTCCACCCGCACTGGGCCAGCGTGTGTCTGTATAACATCTTATTTTATTATTTTTATCGTAAAATGAGTTGGCAAGGAGATATTATCAAAAAAACTGCTATCAGGCGCCATTTTTTTTCAATATGGCAGCGCGAGCGGCTTTTACATGGTGGCAAAATTGACATTCGGAAAGAGCACATCGAAATCTACAAAACTACCAATTTTCAAAACTCCCGTAAATCTTTCCAGTTAACACCTTTATTTCAGAGCTAATGACTGTACTATAAGGTAAACATAGATTATGACTCTTTCTCCGCACCTACAACTATTTCTTGTTTCTTCTTATTAATACCTGGCTTCTAGATAGAATCAATATGAAACATTCATCAGATTTTAAGTTAGACTTCCAGCAATGCAGCTGTGTAAACCGTATATTCCATTCCAATACTTTTATACGTATCACACGTACAAACAGACAAGCACAGGTTTAAAATTTGTTTGTTCTCCTTCCTCATTGATGTCAAATAAAAATATAAATAAACCTCGCAGTTTGGATTCCGTAGTGTTAAAATAGCATAATATCCTACTTAAGAAATGTTAATATTTGTATTTGATAAGATTTTTTGGATCAAGAGATCACTTCCAACACACAAGCAAAAAGAAATACTTTTATCATTTTTATATCTTTTTATAGGGCTCTATATGTAGGTGGAAATAGGCGTCTAGCACATCCGATAGCAAACTCTACTTATCATACCATCACGAAAAATATTCCATAAGAGTGACTTGCATAGTTTTAGAACCACTTTCTATTACATGCGTTGTTTAATTATTAATCACACGCCATTTCGTATATTTACATCGATATCGCAAATCATTGAGAGGCCGGTAGTAAACATGCAATGTAGTAATCAGTGAGATAAGCTATCTGAATAGCACAATCATAGTCTCATACATGTTGCTTGATAAGAAATGATAGCGTCTTAATTGCTTACGTGGGCGTGCAGGGTCTTGATAACATTGTCAATGTACTCTTTATGTATCTTGTAAGCTAATATTGCAATAGGGTAGTTGCCTTTGTTTAATTTTGTCCTTTATTTTACCCTCAAGAGCAAACAATTGCAACGGGATCAATATTGGTTGTAAAATAGTAACTAATATTGAAATAGTAACTATTAACTAATTTGAATACTTATAAGAAAAAGTGGGGCTGTATGGGCTGTCTCGCTATCTTCTTCGGACAGCAGCGTTTTTATAACGGTTACATCACATTTTGTATTGTACATCTATTATATGAAATTTACCTCAACTAGCAAGTTTCACATGCTTGTATCTTATTTAGTCTAAATACGTTAAAAAAGTAATATAGAGTTTCGGTTACGTAACTATTTGACTTAAACAATAAAACATTTTGAGTCAACTACCATATCCGAAAGATTTATTATTCTATCTATAATAATATCAGCTCTGAATATAAACTTTCCCAATGTTGGACAAGAGCGTCTTCTCAGTGTGAGATGATTTGCAGTTTTTATTATTGTCGAACCGCCATTCCATATGCGAAGCGTAAATACGACATGATTTGTGTCCAGTTTTAAAGCTTGCATCGTATTTCACGCGACAGAGTATGCTAAGTTTTAGATAAACTTCAGTAAAATCCTGCTAAAGTGTCCCTGTTGGGCGACAAATTCCGAGATCGTTTTGGGTCCTTTATAAATATGTACTTATAATACTCCCTTAGGGTAATTAGACGCTTAAGAGACATGCCAAACGTAATAAGCGGTCAAAACAATAAAAATGGCTGTAGTTAACATTTTGAAGGTGTTCTGTAGTCAAAGCTATTGAAAGAAATACTATACTTATCTACTCGTAAATTAAAAGTTGACGCTTCGTTTGAGCACGGAACCCTAAAAACTATAAGAAATATTTCATTTAGATAATTTTAAATGAAATATTATTAAATGTAAAGAAACTTATACAAAATTACGTTGCTAAGTTGAAGTGTGAGACTTAAAAACATAGTTGGAGAAAGTTAGGTGTAATCCATACAGATGTGTTTAGTTGCAATTTTCATGTTTTAATATAGGTACTTCTAAAGTTCAATCAAGCACTTACCAACGTCAGATTATAAAAAAAACCTGTTTCATATATTCCTTATACAATTTACTATCTTTTTTGTAACACGTGAATAACTTGAAATGACTATCTATTTATAACAAGTTGTCATTGACTTTCGTATCTAATCTGTATAAATATAAAGTACTCATTTATAAGTAAATATCCCAATAAAAAATATCACGTATAGTAAACATGATAGTGATTAATGATTATAGATTAATGTTCATTATAAATCGTCCGATGGGTTCGGTCGGATGGTTTTTTAGTCTCGCTAGAATAACTTAACTACAAGTTTTAAGAATTACGTAATGTGCATAAGTGTATACAGATAAGAACAGTAATACCTCGACTTACGCTACCCCAATGTAAGCGAACTCGGAGTTACGATCTCAAATATCAATTTTAGACTTACTACCCTTACACTATTGTTCAGAAATTTAGGGAATATTGCAGGAGAAAGAGTGTTTGAGTCGTCAAACTACTTTTCCACATCAAAATAACGTCAGTTAGCAATTTTTATTTATAAAGTCCAATATGTATTTATATGCTAATGCCGACTTACGCGAATTCGACTTACGCAGTTATATGTAGCTTAGTCCCACCTATCACCTAAGTTCGGGGTATTACTGTATAAAGAATTTACTTATACTTAAATATATCGTTATCAATAGTTATAGAACAACTCTGGTTTGCAGCATAAATTAGTCGGTTTGATCTTTATAAGCTTTGACGTGTTACTTTGTCACCTAAATGCATAAATAATTTTTCGACTTTGGACTCGACCGGGCAGGTGAAAATCGGTGACAATCGGTGAAATGTTTACTTATCCAGACGTTACAAATAGAAACAATAAATTAAAAAAATATAGGCGATACATTTATTTATTTTGCAGCCATATCAATGACCTCGGTTATATTGCCTTCTTGCAGAATATCGATGTGAACCGCAGCTGCAGCACGGATACTGCTAGCCGCACTGCTGGGCTAGGTTCAATGTGTGAGAGTATCGGCCCAATCTTCTCTTAGTTCTCTCTCCCTCTCATCTTTCACAGGTAACAGGCGTATGATGTCCTGTTATGCGCGCTTGCAAACTTGAACGTACTAAAGTCAGCTAGTTTAACTCATATGAGGCTTATGGCTAACAGTTGTTTGATTATATTTCTATGGTATTACGTTTGTTTCCATTTTCATGACCGGAGGTTAGCGTTTACCATCAAAGCTGCTGTGGGCTCTACTGCCTCAAGCAGCAGTAAAATCTCTTAACTAACGTGCATGAACATTACAAATAATACTTTTTCACCATAAACTGGCTTTTGCACGCAGCACCGCTCGCTCGGATTTTTTTTTTATCTGAATAAGCACTATGACCTTTTTTGCACCCCTGGCAACGAGTATGCTAAATTTCATGATTATCGGTCGAGTAGTTAAGGCATGAAAGCGTAACAAACAAATAAACTAAGGCTTCGTTTAGGGAGACGCGGGGCGTTGCGCGGCACGTTGAGCGTCGCGTCGAGCGTTTTTTCCGTTCACGGAGAAGCGGCTGCAGCGCGTCAAGCGGCGGCGGCGCTTCAAGCGGCGGCGGCGCTTCAAGCGGCGCGTGAAGCGGCAGGCGGGGCCCGTGGCGTTGCACGCACAAAGACAAACACAAGGCAATGTGTAGTTGCGTTTAAGGAGACGCGGGGCGTTGTGCGGCGCGTGGTGCGGGGCGGACGGAATGACGGTGTCCGCCGCGGCTGCCGTAGCGGGCACAGCAGCTACCACTTTTGACAGTCATCTTAGAAATTCTCACAACCCAGACGTGTCGTTACAATGAACTACAATTTCATCGATATATTACTAGAAGATAATTGTTACTTAAAGCATGAGTGTTTTGTTTACTGCTAGAGGAGAACCAACAAACTGATTGACAGACGAGCGATGCGACGCGGCGGGGTACCCAGCGGGAGACGCGGCGAGCGACGTGGCGGGCTATGAGGCGACGGGCGAAGCGTGAACCGCCAAACAAAACGCGCGTGATCACGCTTGTGCCTGAACGCTCTCATAGATTCCCATATGTTTGAATTGACCGCGCGGCGCGACGTCAAACGCGCCGCGCAACGCCCCGCGTCTTTCAAAACGAGGCCTAACTGACATTCGCATTTATAACATCAGTTAGGATTCTTATTCTTACTTGTTTTTCATTCTTACTGCGCCTTAAAGTGGTTTTACTTTGATTGGATACAATCTTAAACATCGAACGGAATGTCGCAGACAATAGAAAATCTAATGTTTTCGGTTCGTGGTGACTGCGGCGCTTTTCAAAACATTAAATATGACCGGTCTGCCACATATTGTATACGAGATACGTTCAATATTGTGATGTGATGTAATGTACAAGCAGCAGCCATATTTTTACAAAGTTTGATAGTTGGTTCAAAGGGCAGTGTTGCTGGATTACCTGCCAAAAAACTTTAAGTATCAGCGTCTGGTAATATGACGCGCGAACAGAAAAATAGTACCTTTCTTATTGTCTTAACATAATTTGTTTGAATTATATTAACAGCTCTGTATATTCGCATATATAAAACAAATTCCCCCGCCGCGTCTGTCTGTTCGCCATAAACTCAAAAACTATTGAAAGGATTTTATGCGGTTTTTACCAATGGACAGAGTGATTCATGTATAAGGTTTGGATGTATCGTTCGTTAAGATTTTGTACTACCCGTGCGAAGCCGGGGCAGGTCGCTAGTAACTTTAAAAAGTCAGAGGTGTGTGTGCCTTACCACTACCTTGTATAATATAGCATTTCTTGTTGTTTCTATAGCATTTAATTAAGAGTTACAAATTATATAGTATTTTACGTAGCCGTCTTTCTCTCTCCTAATTTGCTGTGCCCGACAGGATCCAAAATGACATAATTTGTTTTATAAATCAATCTTTGTATAACATTATTGAATGCAATAAAATATTGAGTATTGAGTAGATCGGTGATTTGGTCTATATAATACACTTTCCGTAGCGGCGCTGTGCAAGATCGTTAGTTACAATTTAGAGTATTCATAAGTCTTTTTGTCATGTATATTCCGTAGTATTTTATTCATGTAGTAGTTGATAATAATGAAATATGATGATGCAAAACTTAAATAGGCACTTCAAAAATGCAATTGCTAATAATCTGCAATGATTATGAACAATAATATCTCAATAATTTATCTCCACATAAAAATATGACGAACTATGTCATAACTCATAACAATCACTATCATACGTATAAAACATACGAGGGTGTTCAATTTATTCTCGGTATAGGCATGAAAGAATAAGCAGAAAATTCTGAAAATATAATATTTTTCCATATAGTCCCCCATCATCTCAATACCCTTATTAGAGCGGGAAAGTAACATTTCAAAACCCCAAAAAATATTTTTTTCTTCCTTGTCTGAAAAATGTTCATCAAATTCCTCCTGCAACTCTTTATCTTCGGAAAAACGTTCACCTCGAACATCTTTCTAAGGTTTAGGAACAGAAAGTAATCACTAGAGGCCAGATCTGGGCTGTAGGGTGAATGATTGATTTGTTCGAATCCGCATTCCCGCACAGCAGCCTTAGCAACGCGCCCTGTGTGAACCGGCGCGTTGTCCTGAACAAGCAAGACACCTGCGGTCAATTGTCCACGTCTTTTTTCTTTTACTGCCTCCTTTAAATTACGTAGGGTGTTTGCGTAAGATGAGGCAGTAATACTTTGACCCTTTTTTGTGTACTCAATCAGTAAGATACCCTCAGAATCTCAAAACACTGTGGGCATGAGTTCAATACTCTCTCTACCCCGTCTAAATTCACTAAATCACTTTTGAATAGTAGATAATCAAGAAGCAGAATCTTGGTAAACAGGCATCATTTTTTCGTGAATAACTTTTTGAGTCTTTCCTTGTTTTGTAAGGAATTTTACCAAAGCGCGATGCTCGATTTTTTTTTTTCTTGCCTTTTCGTAATGATATCTTGAATACTAATGGTGACAATTAAATAAAATTTTATATTTATACCCTCAAAGAGTGTCTTTAATTAATGAGATAATTTAATTACCCTCATCATTAGTATATCACCCCGATACCGAGAATACATTGAAAGCCCCTCGTAGTCGCCCGCCGCGGCTGACTGTCTATTCGCGATAAACTCAAAAACTATTAAACTGATTTTATGCGGTTTTCACCAATAAACAGAGTGATTCATGAGAAAGGTTTAGGTGTATAATTTGTTAAGGTTTTGTACTACACGCGCGAAGCTGGGGCGGGTATATAAAAATAGGAATTGACAAGATATTTAAGTAGATTTTATTTAAGAAACTTTGGCTTTCGCTTTCCGTAGCGGCGCTGTCTAAGATCGTAAGATACAATTTTCAATAATCATGTAGTAGTTGATAAGTGAAACATGACGTTATAAAACTTAAATAGGCACTTCAAAAATGCAATTGATAATAATGTCCAATGATTAGATTATTACGAAGTTATTATTTTTCCAAAAGGCAATACCCGCTCTAGGAATAATTCCTGTCAAACAACAGACACCAAGAACACCCAGACTCGAAACAACCAATAATGTAGAGATATATTATCGAATAATTTATCTCCACATCAAACTATGGGCCAAACATGATCTGTCATATCGCACTCGATATAAAACAGCGACTTCACTCTAAATTTGGAAGTAAGGAAATTTGAACTGTAATTAAGTGACTTATAAATTCTAATATTATATTTGTGTTAAGTAATTGCAACAGAGTTTAAATTTGTTTAATTCAATACTTAAACAATACTCAAACAGGTCTCTGTTTTATTAATAGTGCGATAAAATCATATAACATAGGTTTATCGGAGCGTATCTATCACTTATGATATCAATAGGTACAAAATGGATTTGCAGAAATACGGTCAGTATATTCGTACCTAATACGAACGGACAGGTTCGGACATGAAAAGAGAGAAACATGGGCATAGCGCCAGCTATGCTCATAACTAAGGCAAACTACAAGAAACAGAAACTTTAAAAAATAAAATATCCTCCTTTTTCTTATTTTGAAAATATTAATTTTCTATTTTATATTTTACCGAACTACAGCGAAACAAAAAGGAAGGGTAATGATTTTGGCAGTCGGGGTATGTGTTTGTATGTTCCACTGTAGCGCCTAAACTACTGAACAACTCACACCTAATGATTCTACCCCTGAGCATACAATCGATCCACTTGCAAATGGTTGGCTCTATGCCGTGATTTGCCGATGCCCTACTGATGGCATCAAAGGTGATTCGATCGAAAGCTCCCTTAATATCCAGGAATGCAGCAATGCAAACTTCCCGGTTCTCTAATGCATGATCTGCCTTATTTACCACAAAATGTAGTGCCGTCTCAGTGGATTTTCCCGACTGGTAGGCACATTGTAGCCTGTGGAAGGGGAATTTTCATAATGCTCCCTCCCTGACATGTCTATCTACTAACTTCTCCAGGGCTTTCAAGAAAAACGACTCAAAACTGATAGGTCTGTATGCCTTGGCTTCTTCGTAGTCCGCTTTGCCCGGTTTCGGTATGTAGATGACTTTAACACGCCTCCATATCTTTGGAATGTATCCAAAAGCTATGCAGGCTCTGTATAATCTGCACAAATGCGGAACCAAGAGTGCAGCTCTCTGTTGTAGGATGATGGGATAAACCATGTCTGGACCAGGTGACTTGAATTGTTGAAAACCATTTAGAGCCCAGCCGACCTTCCCTTGATCCACTACCTTCCTAGCAGTGTCCCAATCTGCTTTGGTTGTGCGGTAGCCAGGCTGATCGGGTCCTCCTGCTCTTTTTCTATTATCTTACAGTCGGAAAAGTGTGTGTTTAGCATCATTGCTAGTATCTCCTTACCAGACCCTGTTCGCTGCCCATTGCCATCCTTAATGGTTGTCAATGGGTGTCCTCTGACAATCGAGATAGCCTTGGAGAGCTTCATTCCTTCAGGAATTGTACTGAAGTTACTGATGCATTTAGAGATTATTACCTATAGTAATATCGATCTTATTTGACATCTAGTCAGTAAGTTATAAGGTTAATTTTTATTTGGGAACAGACTTACCTGGACATGTTGATTTTATGAAGACGAAATTTTACTTGTCAAATAATTTTTTACTCTTCACGCCGCTGGCGCCGGCGCCGTGTTGGTGACTAGAGAGATTATGTTATTGTTTTAATCGATCCGCGACCGTTTTCCTTTTATATGAATTAAGCTTGTTTCATTTTTAAGTGTATATGATATAAGTAGGCTAAATACTTTTTAGTTTGTAACGGTGTATATAAGTAGTATAGGAATAAGTGAAAATAGTGTGTTAAAATAAACTTTAAATATCTAGGACTTAAGTGTAAATAAATAGATAAATTCAGAGTCCTAAGCCTGTAAAAGTATGAAGGAAATTTCATTGATCTAACTAATAAAGTCGCATGTTAAATTTATATAAGCACTTCAACAAAATTACGAAAACGGAACATGTTAACATTCACAATTTTAACATCATGCAAGTCACAAGCTAATATGCTAACATGGCTAATAGTTAAAATGTATAAACACATTTATTTAACTCAACAGTTAAATCAACGTCATGTAACTAATTAACATGTTAGAAGAATTAGCACTTTAAATAACATGCTAATTTTTATTTAACATTAGCATTAAACAGTATGTAACGAAAAATAACATTTTAGTCCACGGCTAATTTGAAAGCGAAGAAATAGTTCACAAAAGAGGTTAAAGAAGAAAAAGAAGATAAGGTATTCCACGAAGGTAATATGTAATACATTGTAAAATAATTATTGAGAGGAGATTCTGTTGACTTATCAACTCAATCTCTAATGAAACACGTTGATCTTTTGTTGCAACCCTAGATAACTTGAATTACTTATATTTAAAAATATTATATTAAGTTACTTATTTCTTATGTAAATTAATGAATATACAGTCGCCTCTCGTGAATTCAAACCAGCAATAACTCGAACCTCTTTATAATTCAAAGTTATTACCGAGTTCCCTAGAAAATTTCTTTAAGTATATTTCGAAAATAAAAATTCATTTTTAAGCACTTGGTAATTCGAACAAAAATATCGTAACTACATAACAAACCGACGCCTTAATTTTAACTCATAGGCGCCAAACACTCGACAAATATTCAAAGTTATCAGGTTACATAGAGGTATACATACATTTATGTATGTACATTTTGAGACAAGTTCAAACTTGTATCATGGTTGCACGAGCATTTGTTATTGTTACGATTAGTTTGACATTACTCTTCCGTTGGTGTATACAGAATAAAAGTTTGCGTTAGTAATGAGTCCTCAAAAGAAGTATAAATGCATGACGATTCTTTCCTTTTAATTTTTTTTCATTTTGCTCATCGAAATGACCCCACTCCGCCTGATGGTAAGCAGTCATGTGGTCTAAAAGCAGTGGCCTCCACACCGTCCTTATAGCAGCCGAGGCGATGTTGAGGTCTCTACTTTGACGGCCTGAGAAGGTGCTTTTTCACGCCCCGCTTAAAGGACGCAAGGAGTGCGAGCCCTGGTCCCAGCGCGGTACGCTGCCTGTTTGCGTTCAACAGCATCAGCGCATTCACGACCAAACCAGGGCTTTTTCCTGCCGCCGCTCGTGACATTACTGTATAGAATATAATATTCCGTACCCAGGATGATTGCACCAGCGACAGCAGCAGCATTAAGCCCAAGGGCTAAATGCGAAATTCTCTCGCATTCCATCCCAGTCTGCCGACGAGTAGTGCCACAGTCGTCGTCTTGTCTCCTCGGGTCGTGGTAACAAAATCAGCTGTGGCACAAACCAGACAGTGGTCGGAGGTGTCTAGAGGAGCACGAATCGTCACAATGTACCGGTGCGGGTTACTCGTCAGCAGCAGATCGAGCAGAGAGGGCGCCTGACCTGCAATGTCCGGTATCCGGGTGGGCTGGAGTACCAGTTGAGACGAGCGAACGCATGGGCAGTCCATCCCGCGTGGTCTGTTTTGGGAGAACCCAACCAGGTCTCATGATGGTCATTAAAATGTCCCAAGAACACCAATTCAACATTTGAAAACCGCTCCTGCGCGTCGTCTGCCGCCTGACTCAGGTAGTCGAAGAGTCGAGTTGTCTCACCGTCTCCTGGATGGGATCGGTAGAGGCACATGTAGATTTGGCTGAAAGGTCCATTATCTAAATGTTCCCAAAGGACAGAGAAGGAAGGGTCCTATAGGCAGTGTAGACGGCGACGGCAAATATCCGCCCTAACAAACAAGCATGGCCTCGAGTTTGGAATTAACGAAAGTCAACTGTAATTATAAATAAAATATTTCCTGTAATTGAACGTGCACTACCTCTAGGGACAGCTAGTCATTATATTATAAAACTGAATAGTTTTAAGATTTGCACACGCTAATCCCAGAAACTACAAACTCAATTTTGATGAAACTTTTTTAGTTAGATAGCCTTCTTATTGAGGAAGGATATAGGCTACATTTTACGACGTTATTATCCAAAAAAGCGGACCAGTAACCATAAACGTCATAGTAGGTATAAGTGGAGAACACCGGGGCACATATAATAATAAATACACAAGCCATAATGACTAAGCAATATTCGACGTCACATGACTCATTAAAGTTTTCTGTAGTGTAAGTAATTCACGTACATAGGAAATATATACTATTATATGCAATTAATGCAAGTCATTGAGCATGTAATAGGCATGATGACAGAGTTAAAAATAAGTGATTCTAATCAGTCTATCTTTTAGATTAGGAAAAAGATATTGGAATAAAGAAAAAATTAACTAAGCTATAACGCATTAAAGTTCGGGAGTGGGGGCTTGTGACGTCACACGTTTATAAAATTTATACCGACAAGTGACGTAACACGATTTTTTCTGTTTTATGGTGATATTATACACATAAATCATGTTCATAAAGTTAAGTTCTATATAAAGTTCTCTTGACAATGCGATGTCAAAGTCAAAGCCGCATTGGACCAGCGTGGTAGATTATTGCCTGACCCTAGTCAGACTAAGAGGCTGTACCCGGAAACAGCAGGACGGTTCATGAACAGGGCTCATATTATCCAATTTTACAAAAAGGCAACTCAAAACAAACGAAAGGAAGTTATTATTTTGTTCCAAAAGGCAACTCCCGCACTAGAAATAAATCCTGCATCGCGAGGAACTTTACAAACATTCAAACAACGGACACAAATAATACCCAGCTTAACCATTTCTGGATTACACAAATGGATTGTCCCTTGTGAGATTCACAACAAACTATATATCACGCTACAACCCAAAGGAGCGGGAATGGTATTAACATATGACGATTTAAAATTTTCCACCATTAGAAAGCTACTTTATCCAGAAATAACATAGGCTATATAATATTACGCTGCGAGCCACGGGAATGGTGCAGTAATCATAAACGTAGATAAACCGCGAGGGACAGCTAATATAGAGTAAAAGGTATCAAGTACTCACCATTCTGCAGACACTCCAGCAACGCCGCTGTGCTATCCTCATTTATGAATATCTTGACACCAATTTTCAAGTTCTTCCGTTCTTCTTCAGCCATCTTGTTCTGTACATCATCATGAGGCCTGGTGATGTTGACCACGGCTTCTCTTGCGGGCGCGCTGGAACCTGTCGAAGCTGCCACCACCATGTAATCGGAGTGCTCCTGTGAAGTCCGCGGGTGGTTCTCTGATACGCCATTCTGGGTTGGTAAGCCGTTCTGGACTGAACCCCATTCTGATAGTGTCAGCTTGATGCTTTCTGAAAGCTGAAATGTTATGGTTTGGATTATGGCCTTCAGTTCTACTATAAGATATTTCAAGGTTATTCATTAATTACCGGACAACCTGTATATTCACATATTTTGTGCCTGAAAACTATAGCAGCTTGAAGTTTTACGTATCAATAGCCAGTAAGTAGCTTAGATTAGGTCTACATGCAAGATTAAATGAGGTTAAATAAGCATTACACATCAATACACTAATAGTTTTCTTTTACTTAAACCACAGTTCATCGTACTCTGATTATCATAATACATGGTGTAACAAAGACGATAAAAGGCTGGATTGATTCCAGCCTTCTATCGTCTTTGTTAGACTAACTAAACAAACAAACGTGACTTAATAAAACAAGTCACATGATACGATTTATATTTGTTTCATATACGAATTTATTGACATAATTACTTTAATTGTCTAGATAATTATGTGTATTATATAGTTATAATGGGTTACATAATATGTAATACAGCTTATCTTAAAATCGTCTTAAAGAAGGTATTTCAGACAAGTCTAGAGTAGTGATGTTTATAATTTAATTCGAATAATATTGGAAAAAAGTTGTTCACCGCAATAAAATTAATTCTGATCTAGAAGGAAGCAGTGTTGCCAAATATTCTCTATACTAATTATATTGCAATATTTCCACTTGGTAGCTTTAATACCAAAATGTCATGAGCCAAAAAACTAATTTGAAGTTTAAAGTAATTAAGCAAACAAAGACGAAATAATACTAAAATCGGTAATACTCAATTACGAAAAAATGCTTTATCAAACATTATTCGTATTCATATTTTCGTGTAATTTTTGTTGATACATCGTGTAGCAATGGATTGTAGGTATACCTAAATACTCGACCAGCTTGAGCACAGGAGGCAATTTGCAATCGAATGATATTCGACATTCGAATGCAATAATCCTGCAGTTGTCCACAAGACGTTATCTATATTATGTTATCTAGGACGCAGCGACCGAAAAATGTATGTGTCAACTGTCAGTCAGCGATTGCATTCGAATAATTTTCGAATGTATTGAACATTCGAAAATTATTCGAATGCAATCGCTGACTCAAACACTGACTCCTAGTGGATGTGCTATCCACTAGGAGTCAGTGTTTACATCAACAAGTTCGCAGTCATGTGCAATACGGCGAAGTATTTCAGTGTTCGGTTACCGTTAAACATTCTAACGCATCTGGCTGTATGTGTCGATATGTTATAATGATATTGGACGATATTCGAGCTTTGAAAAATGTATTGGGACGATAAAATATTCGAAAGGCCTTTCATAAGTTTTCGTATCTTTCGACAATTATCCTAATAAGTTTGCCCTTTGGTTAGTTCATAGTCGATTCTGTTAGAAGCTCTTTGAGAAAATGTATGCGGCAGACATACGACACATATTCAATCTATACTAATATTATTCAGCTGAAGAGTTTGTTTGTTTGGTTGAACGCGCTAATCTCAGGAACTACTGGTTCGCATTGAATTTTTTTCTTAAGTTGCTTATTTGCCCAGGAAAGTTATAAGCTATATAACATCACGCTACAACCCACGGGAGCGGGATAGTAATCATAAACGCGGGTGAAACCGCGGGCACATCTAGTTCAATTATAAATCTTAATCCTAACTAATATTATAAATGCGAACGTGAGTTTGTTTGTTACACGTTCACGCGTTAACTCCTTGACTAATCATCATTAAATTAAACATGTTGTCAGGTGTACAGCAGAGGGTGAAGAGTAGGTACATTTTGTTTTTTAAGTATTGTTCACGAGCGAATACAATCTAGTCAATTATAATCTAAAGTTTGATACTAATTGAATCTTATTGTCTTATGTTTACGCGAATGTTATATATTGAAATAAACCACTTTATAAGGATTTTGTCGCGTTGTCTCCCCGTGAACATGGCTGCTGTAAAGCAACCGAAACATCGGGGCAAAGTGTAAACTTATATATAAATAGTTTTAATTAGAAAATATATAGCTTAAATAGTAGTAAAGTTGAATAATAATAGTGTTAGAGTTTTCAAAATTATATAATAACAGTGTTTAAAGTAAAATAAACAACGCGACAAAATCCGTATAAAGTGTTTAATTTCAATGAATCTTATTGTTTTCCCCTGGTCAACATTTGAATCTCGGGTCCAAACAGAATTCTATTTTATTACTAGCGACCCGCTTCGGCTTCGCACGGGTAGTAAAAAACTTTAACAAATTATACACTCAAACCTTCCTCATAAATCACTCTGGTGAAAACCGCATGAAAATCCGTTCAGTAGTTTTTGAGTTTATCACGAACAGAGAGACCGACGCGACGGAGACTTTGTTTTATAATATGTAATAATAATGATAATAAAATATCAAGAAGCTTGCTAATTTACTATTAAATCGTGTAATTAGTTTGAGCCGCGATCTTGTATGTGAAGACACAGGTATAGTATCAATATTATTATGTCTATTCGTTACGCGTTACTACTCCACTCCATACATAATAATTAGCAACTAATAAATAATTATAGATACATTGTAGTCACATAAATTGTAAACACATTTTCTGCCGGTGTCAAGCACGCCAATCTCTTTTAACAGTGTTTTTAATTATACTTTGGAATGAGCTTGGGTTTACATTTAACGTGTGTTCCGTGTAAATTGGTTGACAAATTACAAACTTATGCTAATTTTGAAGGAATAAGAATGAAAGGATTCCTTTACGGATATATGTTTGCGGGTATGAAATCGCAATTTAAGCAAAGAATTTACAAAATATCAAAATTTGTTACATAATATTTGTAAACAGTTCAACATTAATGATGTATAACTTGTATGTATATATAAAAGTATCAAGCCTCAAGTCTATGACGTAATAATTTATGATTTAAACGTCAATATTATGAGTACATTAGTACAACATCTTCGATACGGATTTAAATAAAACTAATACCGACTACTGCCTAACCATCACTATTAATCAAGATGGCGTCAAACGAGCTGGTATCACTCCTCTATTAACCAGGGCACAATGACCTATCCTAATCTATACTAATATTATAAATGGAGAAAAGCTCTAACTGTCTTTTAAACTTTGATAGCTGAACCTCTGAACCCATTTTAATAAAATTTAGCAAAGAGATTGTATCATTGGGAAGGACAAAGTCTACCTTTTATACCGGTCTGTTGTCTCGTGGGATTCACACGGACAAAGGCACAGAAAAAACTAGTCGTTTTAAATTAAACTTTATCTTACCCGCAAATTCAAAATGTGTGGAACATAGGATCATCTTCGAACGCGTTTTTTTTTAAATATAATGCTGTATCAATGCAAAATTTGGTTAAACAACTAATTACACAAAACGTAACAACAGGGAGAGATACTTTCTTATTTATTACACACTACCCTACTAATATTAGTAAGGTAGTGGATGCTAATGATGTGCTGAGACCTCAGAAGCGATGCCTGGGTCGAGCAGTGCTATTGGAATTTTTTGTCAAAAATCATCTCAGTAGAAGCTTGGAGTCTGGAACTGCCCATAAAACATACGATAAAAAAAAAAAAAAATCAAAACCAGTTGCTGACAAAACAAGGATATAATAGGTACAGCACTGCTTACCCTTTCAGATATATAGGCGGGACTATGAATGTATGTAATAAGGGTAGACTTCAATAAATAATTCGAAAGTGTTTATCACAATAAAATGTCGGCCCAGTTTCAATAATAAAGAATGCTAATACCGAGATCATTTTAATTGGTTAATAGAAAGTGGTACAAGGCTGAATCGACTTTAAACCAACATTAGAACTAAATTATTTATCAGTCTATAACTCAACTAAAACTAAAGCGGAAATATCATTTAGAACTAGTTAGTATGCTTCATCTATTTACAGCCGTAGTACAGTGTTTGATACATATCGCATGCTTAATAAAACAGTGTCTTAACTCGAAATTTGGGAGTATGGCAATTCGAACTCTAATCTTGTGACTATACATTCCAATAATATATTCGTGTTAAATTATTGCAACAGAGTTCAAATTAGTTTGATCCAAAATACTCAGATAGGTCTCTGTTTTATTAAGAATGCGATATGTATTTGTAGTGGTAGAGAGATTGTCTGTAAACGAGATTTGTATATTCTTATTTATAAGTGGGAAAAAAGATTACGAGATTGTTATTTTATTGCGGATAATAAACAACGATATAGCTGTTAGTTTTCAATGAAAAGTCTTATTGAGCGATAGAAAGCGCTGTGATTGGCGTAGATTTACGTTGGATCCCAGAAGTCGTCACCCGCAGGCGGAAAGCATGCATAAGGCACTGCTGCGTGGGTTGACATTCCCAGTTCCAGCGACCCACCCTTCATTCACGACAGTGAGTAAGCACACCGTGGTTGGTTTAATCAATAGGACCAGGGACTATCCATCTTATTCGCTTTATATATATGAGATTACACCCTTTAGGGAGAGATGTACCATAGGTTTACCGACATAGACAGAAATCACATAGCTACTCATACATCTAAATTAAGAACTTTTTGCATAATACGTATACGTATAATCACGGTAGCGAAATTAACAATAAATTTAAAAATTCAGTAAATAGGCAAGCACGTGTTCTCCTCAGTTTAGATGCCCGCATCAGGGAATGTTGTTGAAGTTTCTGTTATAATATGCAAAGCATCTTTAGGTATTGCTGAAGCAAGTTCTCAAGGAATGTGCTTGATTGACGCCCAATAATATTGCTACACGGGCTCCTTCAAAAATATACACTCAAAGTCAAGAAATTTAGTCAATAAGATAGGAATAGATTCGCTTGTTTACACGTAAAGTAAACATAACTGGAGAAATACAGGTGTAATATATCTCTGTATATCTTAACCAGGAAATAAATGTTTCACGTACCTATTTATGTATGAATGATATAATGTATGTATGTACGATATATGTATATGAAGTTACAAGCAATAATATAGGAAATAGAATGTTTTTTACAAACTGATAACGCGTGATCTAACATAAGCGAACATGCGGCGTCAGTGGTCATAAAGGGTTAGTCCCATTCGCCAAACCCAACTTGCCCCCTCCGATGGCGAATGGGACATTTTCCAAAAAAAATATCCCGTTAGCCACCGGTGGTGACGCCTCCAGTGGCAAATGGGACATTGTTTTCTATTTCTATTTTTATTTTTTATTATATATTTTTATTTCTCAAACAAATATCTCATTCGCCACTGGAGGTGTCACCCCCGGTGGCGAATGGGATATTTTATTTGGGCACAGGCACACCGTGGTTGGTTTAATCAGTAGTACCCGGGACTATGGACTATTAATTGACGATATTCCTAAGCTTGCTATTTTTTCTTTTTTTTATAACATATAAATACGTAAATATATTATAATATAAATAGTAAAATAGTATGTACCATTCCAATCCACCCAAAGGTTGCCCGTAAGATATTGCTGATATATGTAATTATATATTGATATAATTACATGAATTATATAATTATATTATTGCAGGAAGTTATTTGTTTATACAGGATGTCCCAGAACTCGACGTCAAGCCAGAATCAGGTAACAGGCTAATCTCGAATAATCGAAAAAATCGACTGCAGAAGCATTATTCGAGATTACATAACAAAAAAAATAATTCTATAAGTAAATATCTGTAGTAACAGAAGTTAAAAGACTGTCACAGGCAGTGGACATTCTAGATGTTTTTTAAATGCCTGTTGTATTTAAAATACCTTACTTAGATATTTTTTATATTTTTCTGTTAAAGATAAGATAAAGATAAAGATTTATTTATTGCATAACTGTGTACATTACTAATCGTATTAATAAAAACATATGTTTTAGGACCCAACAGTTTGTCCATATCGGACATGCAACATATAGGGACATAACAGAACAAAACTTAACACTACATATTATTATAAATACATTTTATATGATTACTATTTCTTTTCAAAAACTCTTGAAGATTATAAAATACATTTTCAATTAACCACTTTTTCAACTTAATTTTAAATACATTTCCATTTAACTCCTTTATAGCTATTGGTAATTTGTTGAAGACACGAATAGCGGTGACATAAGTACTCTTATAAAACATTATATTATTTATTGTGGGAAGATATATATTGCACTTATATCTACAACGGATATTACTCCTTGAAACAGATTTAAAATTAAAATATTGCATATTATTTTTCGCTATTATAACTTAGCTTGTTACCTGATTCCGGCTTGACGTCGACTTCTGGGACACACTGTATTTTTGTAGCATATGTTAGAAATAACACTGTTCATATAAAAATACCAATTTGAGTCTGTGATGCTGTCACAAGACAGTTGAATATAATTTCGTTATCGATCTACATTAACCTTTTACATCAAGTCACATAAAACGGTTACAATACAAATAAATGATAAAAACGTCTTTGTATTTATTTATTAGTTTATTTGCATTACATGATACATGAACTCTGCAATTATGTTTTTCAAAAACATTATTGCAGAAATCATGTAGTTTTCTTCAACAAAGACTACATTTATTAAGAATTGTGAGAAAAGATGGCAATGGTCCGGCAAGCTATGGACCAGTCAGCTGCTTGTGTGGGTACTCTCTACCACCTTTGAATGGACAATGACAGTCTTTAATAAAGTATAGATTAGCATTTATTTGCTATATCATTCCAGGGATTTCATAAATTTTAACAATACAAAATCGGAATGAAGGCTTGAGTGGTAAAATAAAGCATTTTATACTGCATTCCAGTCCATTTCATGGACATGACAATGAGGAATTTTTGGAGGATTTGGAGCTATTACTATACAAATAAAAGTTTATAAAATATAGTTTTGTGTCCATGGCCAAAAATATAAAATTAATTATAAACAATATATTACTTTTAACATATTGAGTCACAACGGCACACTGGTTACTAGACACCATAGATTTTTAATTAAGTCTGGTATTCCAGACTTGACAGATTAATTAGAAATAATAAATATGTAAATGTTTAAACCAAAAGAGACACAAATTGTTAAATATTATCTTTGGTTCAAGGTATATTTCAAAATGAAATATATGCGAAATTATATGATTTATGTTTTAAATAAATAATAATTCATTAAGTCGTTTATTTTGCAATCAAATCCTCTAAAAACCTAAAATAAAGAACATAATGCATACATTCTATTATGTTATCATAATAATTAATTAAAATTATTATTTTTTGGTTCATACAAATTATTTCTCATTAAATAATAAAAATATTTCTGATCTAATTGCATATTCAATCTGGCTAACAGTCTATCCAATAATGTTCTACAAGACCCAACTATGGCCTCTGACATTTCTATTACCATATATATGAAGCAGAATAACATAACTCTGAAGGACAGATATTGATAAAATATTTTATATAAAACTATAAAAACCAGGACCACCACATAACTAAAAGAACACATTGTGAATCACCTACTTATCATGACAGGTTATAGTTTAGAGATGTGTGATCCAAAGTATACAGACATCATGTTTATAGTATTAATGTTTACACTCAACTCTTAGAAGGCTATTGACTGGACTTTTCACTCTTATGCATGCATTATAGCAACTACCTAACACTTACCTAACTATACCTTTTAAATCATAAATTATACTTCATTGTTTCTAATAAAGCATTTAACTACTGTTATAACACAAATATCACGAAGGACACAGAGCAATTAAAAAATAAACTAAGATAGTAATAAATGACTACAACTAACCTCTTCTGTAACATTTTGTCCGGCCTTCTTCTTAATATCAATTAAGTTAAGCACATTCCCGGTGTTTATTGTCACCTTAGACGCACTCCTGAACATCGTGGCCAACCAGACTTTATAACTGCACTAAGTACTCGCGGCCTTACACCACAACCAAGGTTGCCGGCCAATACCACACGCACAAAAAAATACTAAGAGCAGTATTTAAATACCGAACGGGCGGCCGACTACTATCGGCGACTGGTAATGACTGAATATTGGCCTTGTAACGCGGCAACTCATAATTTTTAAGTACAATCAGCTGGAGAACCAATATCTGTATGACGTATTGCGAATTATGATGAAATACCTTAATACGGCGGAAACAACATTTTTGTGGATTAAATAGGTTTGCTACCGGAATGTTACATGAAAAATTGAATCTGGTAAAACTAAAATTTTAATGGAATTTTCATATTTTACAATAATTATTCTATCAGGATGGAATTGTCAAAATTGATTAACAGACTAACAGTCACAACTTGACAGTTGTAAAATAAGCCTTGGTGATGCCACACTTGTGTGTTTTATGATTAGGTATCTATGTGATTTTCTTGCCAAGTGATAGATTTCATATAGAACCTGGAACCCAAGTGTAACTTGCAAGTATCCCACTTAACTCACAATGTTTATTTCAATTTTTCTAGAAATTTATTTTACCAATTACTAATACTCTTGCTAAATCCCTAGAGCTGAATAAAGAGTAGGTTGATAGGTTCACATTCGGCAATACAATAGGTGGGTTTCGAATCCGATGGTCACCATCGCAAATCCAATATGTTATCTATTGGGCTGCCGCCGCGTTGGATCACCAAAGATTAACCTACTGATAATACAAGACAAAATCAGTATAATTATCTATAATTATCATTGCATCATTAGTGAGCAACTGACGCAACAGCGTGTTACTATAATATATTTTGCGATATATTGTAAATTCAACCTATGTGTTAAATGTCTTATTTAATGTTTACCTTATTTAATAGACTATATAATATTTTTGACTAAATTGAAATATGCCTCCGACTCTATGTATATGTATGCTTATCTGCAGTATATGTACATACAAGCTAAATATGATAAAATAATATTAAGACTACGTTAAAATTATAAAATGTTTCTATTTCAATGTGTATTAGCTATCAAAACTGTGCTGGTGAAGTAGGAATTGGAATTATTTTTATAAAAGTATTATAAATGATATTTTGTTTATCGTATACTAATATTATTGATTTATTTGCTACCCAACACGAGAGTGATAACAATATACAATACTCGTTCACAATTATCTGATTGGTTTTCACTCGTTATCTTGCTGTGTTATCTTGGGTGTCTTGGATGATATAATTTTTTTAATGAAATATTAATGTATTATAAATGGATAATTTACGGCAATTATTTGGATATTCTGTTATTCGAATGGGCCTGTTATTTTAATGTTGATATCTTAAAAAAATAAACAACAGACGAGTAAAAACGTTTCTTTATTTTTGTGCAATCTATTAGATACTTACTAAATTAATTTTAATTGCTTGCAACCATTGTAAGCATATTGTATAATCGAAGTTTCGAACTATTCTATGCTAGCAACACTTAATACTTCTTTATAATTTCAACGAATAGCACGTAACTTTTAGTTGCACGTATTGTGTTGATTATTTTGTTAATTGATTCTTAATTAAGTGTAAGTCTTGTAAGAGTATAATAAAAAAATATTTGTATCTACAATGGGTGTTGATATTTGGGGCTTTGCTTACGCCGCAACTGTTGCCGCCGGTGGAATAATGGGCTATGCCAAAGCAGGTTAGATTTTCCTTTTTCTTGTCATATTTAAAATTATTTTCGTACCTAGTATGTACATAAATACATTTTTTAGTATATGCACTTTATTTTGAGAAAATTAGTAATTATTTACAGTATATCTTAGATTCTAATCCCATGGGAGCTATAATAATATGAAGACGATAAATAAAATTACTACTATTTCGTGTGTAACATTTTATTCTGGAACTTAATCAACCCGTAAGCGTCGCGCTATTCCCTTCAAAAATTATAAGATGTTCGAGAACAGATAGATTATGTGCGTTATCTTAATTCCATCCATATCTGACAAACATAATGTATTACTTATTAGTTACTGGACACATGACTATACTGAAAGTATTCAATTATAAAGATAATTTTTTTGTAGAATGAATTGATGCTTTATTTTCCATCAAATAAATTAGACTTAATAATCAATTATTTTATTCTGCTCTAGCTTCCTTATTTAATGTAAATCTTTCTTGAAGCATTTTTGGGTTATCATGAAAAATAACTTGACAGATTCTAATAAAACTTTGCTATTAGCTTCTTTCCCATTGTAACATTTAATTATGAGAGTAATGTTATTAACCTGGCAAGTTGTGGATGGGTGACATTATTGAAAAAGTATTGTGTCTGGATGTCAGTGTGCCACTACAACTCAATAAGAAAAGTATGTATGTGCTAACACATGCTAAATTCTCTCTAACAATACCTCCTTATCATATTCTAAGTACTTCAAAGATAAAACTTATACTGTTGAAATTTCAAGCCATTTTTCATTCACAGATGTCTTTTACCACCATTGGAAAGCACATAGTATTTTGTGCCATGTGGGTAGAGGTAATATAGATTTTATAGTTAAGAAAACATTATTTGATTTGAATATGTTGAATGTGCAGCTAACCAAATGGTATACAATATACTTTGGTATATGTTTCAGTATTAAAAACATTATTGTAATGAAACTGCTTGCTGTACTGTACTGTAAACATTACAGACATGTGTTTATTTTATATACCACATCAGACAAGGTCTCCATATGTACTTGTCAATTGTTATTTAATTGCTATTAATGGAATGCAAACATATTCATGTAGATGTTTTATGAAAGGCAGAATGTTTTGTTTTTAAGCATTTATTGTATTTACTTTAATGTACACATCTTTTATATTAAGTGTAATAAAATTGTAAAGGTCAAAATGTCTGTAAGCATGATATGGTTGGTGGTTTGTTCAGATGTTATAAATTTATTACTCAAGAAGTGAAAAACTTAATCAGATGTTACATATTATATAAGTAATAAGATTTAATTGAATTGGTTAATGAATATAAAATTATAAAGTGAAGTAAAATGCTTAGTTGACAATAGTGTAAGGTTTCACCGTATAGTATAGGAATGCAGCATGTCTTTTAAAATGCACTACATTCATTACACTCCTCTCAATGAATAGATTCACTGCCTCTAATACCTATATTAACACATTTGCTGCTCTATTAACTAGAATTACATTCCTAATAGAGTCCACATGATGTGCTAGAAATAAAGTACATATCATATTTTCCTGCACATCACTAAATTATTTGTTTTTTTTATACTTAAGGTAATACAAGCATACAATCAGCTTGATAGTAATTGATTATGCATATTACACTTCCAATGGTACAAATATTACTTGCATATTGCCCAACCTATATTAAAAAGAAGTAATGCTATGCCAGGAAATGGGACTCAGCCTTTTTGGAAATAACACACAACCTGCCAAGCTGGATTGTGAGGGGGTTAAAATAATGAATAACAGTATAACTTATCGTTTTTTTATTTATTTTCAGGTTCCATACCATCTTTGGGAGCTGGCATCATCTTTGGATCAATTTTAGGTAAGAAAATAGGATGAATAAATAAATCTGTAGTTAAATTAACTATAGATTTGATGTTTATTATACTTTTTAATCTGTAAATTCAAGTACCTTGTGCTTGGTAGACCTGTAATGTTAGGTCTTTAACATAGCTGGCAAAATGTGTGTGTAATTTATGGAGATATTGAGGCATGAAGCATTATATTTATGCATATTGTAATAAGTGGCATACAAAGGAATGTAGACAGAGAAGGAAGCACTCCTTAGACAAACATCTGTTGTGCTAACTCCTACGTACCACAAGAAAAACCTATGCCACCTAGTGGGTTTAATAACAGGCCACTGCTCACTCAACAAACACCTATTCAACATCGGCATCACTGACAGTCCCTTATGTAGAGGCTGCATGAAGACCGAGGAGACACCGGCTCACGTGCTTCTACATTGTAAAAGCGTGAGCAACCAACGGGCGAAACATTTAAACAGTCCAGAAACGATGCAGGAGGTACTGTGCAACACAGGTCTACTATTATTTTTCTGTACAGAGCTGAAGTGATATGAATAACCGAACAATTTTCGCGTCGGTAACTCACGTACAATGGCCCAATTGTGCGGCTAAGTGCGGATAACACACGTCCAACTAACTGACTAAGCGGCATACATTTTATATTTTTGTTTGACACCTATCAATAAATATAAATTTATTTTCGTTTCAGGTGTTGGCGCATACCAGCTCAGTCAGGACCCTTCAAATTATACGCTCATGCTAGGAACTACCTCAACTCTTGGCGGTATTATGGGATATAGGTGACTATTTTGTTTTTTTGTTTCATTTGGCTATTCTAAACTATTATGACGTATGTTCAGTAAAATGTCTGCCAGCTACGGTTCACTTACGGTTTTGAATATATCTTTAAAGGTAGGACAGACAAGACGGCATAAGAGTAGTACCTAATAGGTAACAATCAACACTCTTTAAGTACGGAATCCTAAAATGCTACGTATATAACAATCTATGTGCGTTCTTTTTAATTAAAGTAGAATTAAATATAACATACTGTTTTCGCTACCATTGAGACAATAGTAATTAAAGTAATTATACTCATTATATATTATGGAAATGAAACTGAAATATAATTCCATAAATAACAGTGAAAATGTTTCATTGCAGGTTTTACAACAGCAGGAAGTTTATGCCCGCCGGTTTAGTTTTTTGCCTTTCTGTTGGCATGTTAGGTAAATTATTAGTTAATCATGTTGGCAAACAACCCGTGTCCACAAAAATTGGATAAAGAGGGACTACACCGGAGACTAGATGACACCACTAGCAATAGAAACGTCAGATGAATAACGAACGATCTCTCTATAGTTTGTCGTAGAAATTTATAGCGACAGATCCATTTAGCGTGAGCTTGAAAGATTTAAATAAAAAGGTATTTCGCTTTTTTATTAACAAATATTTCCGGCTTGATTGTATTTATTTTATCTTTAAAAATATGCGCTTATTTTGACATTTTCTTGTTACGAGTGGTGCCTTCTAGTTTCAATAAAAATGGTAGGTCCCTTTAGGTAGAAGTAATATAAGCAAAGATTTATATCCAGTTGTTTTGTTTTATTTGAGTGACGGGTTTAAATCAATAAAGACTTGAAATTGTAAGGTCTCACAGATACGTAACTGTATTTAGTTTTAGGATTGAGTAAATTCAACAATTGTTTTTAGTTCTACATCAAAATTCTAAAATGAAATTTGGTTCATTTTTAAATGTTCCAAAATCTTGCATTTAGTGATGATATGACTAATGATTTTTGCGAGACCTGCACATGTAATAAAAATGTATAATTTTATTTTGTATATCTTGATATGGATGGATTGAGTTTGCACAATATAATAATAATTACTATTCTTAACGAATATTAATTTTAATGTGTTCATTAGTTTGTGTTTTATGTAAACCTGTTAATTGATAATAATTTTATGTAGTTGAGGTTGTTTTGTAAATGATGGCAAAATATAAAAGGTGTCGGGAATATTGGCTTTTTAATTACCACCTTAATCACTCGTTTTAAATGGAGTATGGAGCGTTACGACGCTGACTGAAAATACGAGTAGCTCCACTGCGAACACAATGGTTTGATAACACGTAGGTCGCTAACCGCACTTTATAATAAAGTATTGTACGTTGTTGTAGGAAAATAAAGTAAGTAGGTACATGAAAATACTTTTTACCTATGTCAACTTTAACAGGTTTTATTTAATTGTTTACTTAAAGCAACGCGAATAGAGATTCCCTAAATTTAAGAAAACCAATTATTTATCTATCTTAATATAGACATATATGTATTTTAAAGATCCGGTTACGACGTTCCTCGATAATAAATATTTGTTAGATATCAGTAGCATCAACAAAAAGGCAGGTTAAATAATACTTTATTTTCAGATCCTGTGCTTTATTTCTTTTACTGAAGATAATAAATATACTCTATTCGTTCAAAATAAAGATGGCAACCCTCGATAACGCTAATAGGTACTCCCTTATTGAAAATGCAACAACTCACTCCACAAGACAGGTACATAGTGCGATGTTAATATTATATTTGGAGGTAGTCGTGTTCGGAAAAGTGTTTTCTATGTAAATTGAATCAGTATAGAGAAATAGGAAGGGCTACTTTATCCCTAAAATAACTTGAATAGTAATTTTAAACTAAACAATATAGCATTTTACTAGCATGGGTTGGTTCCATTGAGATTATTATTTTTAAAATACGTACGAAATTGTTTTGTGGACAATTAGGTAATGTGTTTTTCAGGGTCGCCAACACGCGAGTCTTATGTATGCAGAGATCTGGTCACCAGATTCTGGTGGCACCAATCCAGTTAACAATTATTATGGAGTCCGTATCTGATGATGATAACTCTGGATATCCGTTAGTACAAAAGGATGAAATAAGACAGGGCATACCATATTCGTTATTTTCTATATTTTTCTTAAAATTTATACAGTTTTGGAGGAAAAATACAGTGTTTTTATATATAAATAGTTTAGATACAATAAATAGTTATATCGACGGCAAGTGATGTCGCAGTTACAGTATTTTTTCCAAAGGAATGTTTCATTCATCGAAATATGTTTTAAAATGAAATTTTATTCTATTGGTAACTTTATTAAAGATTTAATATCTCATAAATAATTTTAGACATTAAAAACAGCTTAAATTATAACAATTTGAATTTTTATATAGAACAAGAAACCGATTGAAGTTTCGACAAAAAGGTAAAATTACTTAAAAATAGAGTAAACCTAATTTAAGAAGACCGCGAACCAGTCGCTCTTGAAGTCAGTTTTTAAAACAAAAAATAAAAAAATAAATCTTACTTTAACATCTCTTAATAATTACTGTATAAAAGGCACTTCGTGGCAGTTTCTTTTATGTAACATTATTGTTGATATTTTACAACCATTACTCGATTCTAAGAGTATTTCTATTCATTATCCCAATCATAATCGGCCACTTGATAATCGACTATTCAGCTCAAATATCTAATACCCTAGTGTACTTTATAAGTTCATTAATAGTAACACAATCACATTATAATATCACTCACAGAGCTGCGCTCGACACTTCATGAAGCATTGTCTTCGAACGCATTTATTTGCACACACAGTCGCACACTCCCGTACTATTGGATAGTTACCGTTGTGATATTCGGAATAAAACCAAGCAAAAATCCTATCTGCTTGCTTTTATTACAGTGACTTAAAAAAATATTCTATAATAGTTCGAGTATTACAGGGGTGAAATAAAATTATATTTTACAGTTGTTCGATACGGGTAGTGCGCGTCACAATCTGTAATAAAGAGGCTGGATCTGGACTGCCCTGCGTATTCAGACCCAAGCGAGGCCTACTTAGGCTAATTTTGACCCAGGCGAGGACTCTTTGGGCCATTTCGGGAAGTCACGTTGTCCAGCTTTGACAGTCTTCAAGGCTCGGCCCACACTAATCTTTAATGGCGGCTGCTGAAATAAACAAATGCGTTACATTGTCATACTAATGAAGTAATTTCAAAGGTAAATTAGTACGAAACTGACAGTGGATCTCTATGTTTACTCGATTTATTCACAAGTTAATATAAAAAACAAAGATACATACATCAATATCGTACAAATTTAAGTTATGACAGAAAATGTGATTCTGAAAATGGCAGATTTTTGTACAACGCTAGTATTAAAAAGTTTTAGTGACAATGTGATAATTAGAAAAAACTTATACACACATTAATTAAAATACTTTAAGATATAATTACAAATTTTACCACCATTTTGTATTAAAATAAAGTAAATCAGGCAATAGTTTTTACCAATCTGTAGAGATTGGTAAAAATACTAATGACGATTAAATTGAATATACTACATATGTTAATAGTAGGCATTTGCAAAGTATAGCGTTTTAAAATTTCACATAGCTGTTTTAGTAGTGGTAAAATAAAAATTTCAGACCTATAGATTAAAAACATAGTAGGTAAGTATAGTAAATAAGGCACATAAACTTAGAAATATGTACAATGTGGTGTGACACATGTTTGAAGTAGGTAGTTGTGAAAGAGTATGCAATTCCCAATGTGACGCCACCACGAAACGGGCCTTCTTCCCGTATATATAATGATGATCCCATGATAATAAAATACAACCCTTATATAAATGTCTGGTCCATCAGCAGCATAACGTGAAAATTTCGTTACACCAAATAACTTTAAAACTAATATTGTTCTATACCTAGCTTGATTTAACTTTTATTTTGTGGTCTGGAAGCAATGATGTTGAATACCGTGAGTATATGATTTGACAGTAGGAGTGCCGAGTTTTGATCATGTTTGCTTAGAACTAAAAGATTGTGCAAATGTAGGAGTGCAGGTTTTGGTAGGTAAGTACTTTCTCTGTAAGTAATACAAGAAGTAGTAAATGTAAAAATGTGTTGGTATTTGTATATGAGATCCAGGATCGAAGATTTCAAAGGAGTAATCGGAACGGACTCAAAGGTGCGGTTAAAAATGTCGGTACTTTTAAATGATCTAATACCATGTTAATCACTGTTCAAGAAAGAAAATGAAGTCAGCTCATTCCCCAATGACACTAACATTCCAGCAAGACGTGAATGACTTTGTGAGAAGATCGATGCAAGACATGAAAGAATGATCTTCGTCCATTCTTACCAATAATCAAACTATTGACGAATAATCTCTCCAGTTGTCAAGTTTCTTTGAAACGAGAATACTAATCTCGCCGGCTCTATCTGAACTTGTTGAGAATTTGCGTCTGGCCTTATAGAATTATCCTGTGCTTTTGGCTGAGAGTAGTAAGTCCCTATTTTAAACACAGGTTTGATACTCTTATCTTGATATGGACTTTTGGTAGTAGATCTTCTGAAGAAGCTATCGAAGTCTTCTTTCGAATAGAAACCTTTTTTTTCCGTAATAATGGTTGGTTTTGTAGTGAAATCTTTGAAATCGTATGGACTTTTCGTCGATGTTATCGAGTATTTGTTTACTGGTGGCGGGTATGTGACCGTTGTGGTGGTAGAAGTGGTAGTACTAGGCGTTGTAGACTTTTCAGTGAAGGATTGGAACTTTCTCGTTGTAAATACGAAGAATGGTTTCGCTGTGGTTGTACTTGTTGTTGTGTATTCTGTGACCTTTTTGTAATTTTGTGGCGCCGGTGTGCTAGCCACGTAAGGCTGTGTTGTTCCATCGTTACTATGTGTTAAAAAATATATTATATAATTAGTTTTGTGTGCCCATGTATGTACCACACTGACAGAAATGAGAGTGTGTATGCTTCTCACTTCTGTGTCAGTATTGTGAATTGTTTCAGTTTATCTGTGCTTACTGTTCATGAGTAGCTGTCATGCAATAATTGACCTATTTCACTTCGTATTACTTGCGATCGTATCGATATACAACTCTCTGTACCTTTTCTTAAAATGTTTAATTTAGGCTATGAATACTTTGATTTATGTGCATTGTTCATTTTAAATGTAAACAATACCTACGCTCTTAGAAAAATAGACTTGTCAAAAAACTAGCTTTAATCTATATAATACATCTCGTTCTTACATCGAAACGCTTACGTTACGTTGTAAGAATGAGATGTTATTTTTGCATTGACATAATAGTTGATTTATTTAGTGTTGTAGTAATCGACTAAAATAGCGTTAACGACAAGCAAGTATCAATAATATCTAGTTGGCTATGGTTACTATAGGTGTAGTTAATTTAAAACTACATTTATTCACTAAGGACTAATGAAATATAACCTACACCTAAAAACTTGAGATTATAATTTCATTTAAGATTCAAATTGTATTATTTCACTGTGACAAATTCAAGTTGGTATTAAAATAATTTTCAGTGGTGTTATATATGATAGTGTTGATCCGATACGCACCTAGTGATGTTTCCGAAGAACGGGCTCGTTTCTGGACGAACGTAACTCGGCGTATGTTGTGAATAGTCTGGGATTATATTCTCGTGTTCCGTTATACACCGACCGTTTATACAATACTGAAAACAGAGAACAACATTGTATCTGTCTAATCAATATAAATATTTTCGGCCCATGGTGGGCGCCAACGAACGAATCCACAATCTTGATAAGCATGGTAGTCTAGTAGCATAAGCATAAACACGACAGTTATTAGTGAGACCACAGGATCGTGAATATCGTAAGTTTTCAGTTAGAAATCTGTCAGCGTAATTGCGTTATGCGTCAGCAAAGGCTAGACTGCCGTAAAACTTATGACTGTTTTAATACTAATAAAATCTTAGGTCGTTATGAAGAGTCAGAGGTGTTTATTACTTTTAGTAATTGAATGTAGGATGTGTACCTGTCCATCCCCGCATGGCGAGCCCTCAGCGGCAGGTCTGTAGGCGACGCAGTAACCGCTCGCAGCGTCGAAGCAGAACAGCTGCGCGCACACACGCTCGTCTTTGAAACATGCACTGTAACAATAATGTATTTATATATTTAATACGTGAAAACGCAAAAACTTTGTACCCCTTTTTACGGAAATTGCGCTGACGAAGGAGTATGAAATTTTGCACAGTTAAAGTTTATATGGAGAAGGAGTGGCTAAATATTTTTATAAAATGTGCTTTAGAAATACATTAAAGTAATGAAAAAACACTAAACGTACACAACCATACATTTGACAGAAGCAGTCGAATCGCGTTCGTAGTATTTCGGCATTGTTCGGCTGATGTCATAGAATTCTTTGTAACTATGGTTACATATGTATGTGGAGTAGGTGACTAAATGAAATGTGATTATAAGGGTATAGTTATAGACAATAACGCCACAATAAAGATCAAACTTAAAATTTAAATCAATAATGGTCGAATTTCGACTACATGGCGTCCGCTAGTATTGCATTTTTATATAATTACATCTCGCATTATTAAGATAGCCTACTTTGGATATTGGCTACAACATGGTGATATGGATATCTTAAAATTGAAAAATGAACATATATAAATAGATCAGTAAATACATTACTCGTTGTAATTAATGAGAGGGTACTTATAGTGTACGTTATCGTTTAAAATTGTTAATAGATGAAAATTATAACCATGAACGTCGCTATATTTTGTGACTCGAATATTATAAAATATCTGTCATATGTTTAGACTACATACATATAACTAGGCTAAATAATTTAGAAATTATACAGCATCTCTTTAAAGCAACACCTTCACTAATGTACTACTAGCTTATAAAACTAAGGAAAATATCACAAACGTAGACAGTAATCTACTATAAAGGTTATTTATTTGGTCTTACCTCGTGCCTCTGTCCTTCCGACACTGCGCGTCTAACGAGAGCAGTCGTCCCGGCAACACGCGCGGTAACGAGTCGTCCTCGTGCGGTGAGTTGTACAAGCACGTTGCTGTGTCGCCACTGAAACACACATAGTTATATATTATAACCTTTAGATCATTTATTTAGGAGTTAATAATCTATACCTTGAATAAATAAATAAATAAATAAATATACAGTTTAAACACTGTTGTCGTTCATAGGCGTGAAAGACTGTGGCGCGTATTGTCTGCTCTAGATTAGCCAGTTCACTCTTTCGGTCGAAAGAGACGTTTTCGTGGTTGGTTCCACGAAACGTATCTATTGCACAAACTTAATTTTTTTGTGAAATATAGAATAGCTTCTTCTTCTAAAAGTTGTTGGAGCGAATATTACAACATGCAGCTATCCGTCCACAATCCATAGAACTTTATAAGAACCGTGACCAATACTAACTTGAGGAAGTGATGGAAGCTCTGTACACTGCAGGCCGACCACCTGAAGCCCTTCTCCGTGTGACGCAGGTCGGACATGATGTAGCCGTCTTCCCACCGGCACTTCTCAGCGCCGGGGCCGCCTAAGTACGAGGGTGGCGGGCTGCCGTCGTGGACAGCTCCCAATCTGCAAAATTAAGGACAGTTTTCATCATATTGTTAGCAGTAACTAATCTGTAAATTCCTGAAGCGCAAAAGAGATGTTGCTATTTTAAAATCCATTATTTGTAACTTTCAATGGGTGAGCATTTCGTCGACTGCTGTGCTGAGCATCAAGTCGTTGATGCGGAATTTTGAAATATATGCTTAAAAATATTTTATCCAGTCCGAGAATGAAATCGTGTCATGGTTTCAATGTCATTCATTAAAAAATATATCTACGTTATTTCAAATGAAATGTTGGAATTAGTATGACCGTCAATTATTATTCATTGGTAGAAATTTTATTACAGAAGGTATAAAAAGTTTGTTGTCCTTCTCTAATTGGAGTTTATCATATAAAGAAGTTTTTTTAATTGAATCGATATAATGATAATTGAATAGGAATATACTTACAAATGTCCAACTTCATGAGCAGCTACGATGATTCCAGAGAAGCCGCCGGTGTCTTCGATGATGGCAACAGAGTTTACTTTCTCTAATCGCTTATTGACAACGCAAGCACCGCCGACGTACGCGAATCCTTGATATCATAAAATAGTGTTAGTATTGGATATTTTTGCATAAAATCGACTAATTTAATTGACTTGAATTTTATTCTTAAAAAAATATAAGTCGAAATGTCTATGGTTACAATCGATTATTCGATTTATTTAATTTATATGAAAGTAGCAGTGACAAAATGTATGTATAAAATAATAATTATAATGTTAAATACAATAATTATTTATGAAATACGAATTAATAAATTGGGAATTGAACCCTTTTATGAAATCGTCGAAATCAATGTAGGTACGGTTGGATGGCTAGGGAGTTTTGGGTAGAAATATAAATTGTATATAAGCTACTACTTACAGTAAGTTGATCGATGATTTGATGTTTGAATTAAGTAGATAGGTACTATATACTAATACGTTACTTAAATATTAAATAGGTAGGTACTTACAGTGAGCAGTGTGCGACAAGACAACAGATAAAAACACATGCATAACAGACATTAAACATGCAAAAGCATAGTACAAAATTGTATAACACTAAACTACATATTTATTGCTATGGTTAGTGAGTATTCATAAGCTACTTATGGAAGCATTACAGGAACATGCAGCCATTAATAAATACATTTAATATATTTAGCATGCATCATAAATTTAATAAATATATTGGAAGCATAAAATATTTATTAGTCTTCGATAATAATTAAGGTCACGACTTCACGAGTGGTACGAGTGTTATTAAATAAATTTCCACGTTTTTAATTTCGCGGATTCCCTATCAACGTCCCATAGTGAAGCGTACAAAATAATATATACAGCAAGTATATAGTTATCGATTATAAATAATACTTAATCGATTGTAAAAAGAATATTTTGTTTTAGATCACAAATAAATCTATCACTTTTTTTAGATCCATAACTAAATATAAAATTATTTAAAATATTATTATTATTCTAAAGAAAGCAGCTATCCATGCATAATTTATAACTTTGTTATTTCAGGTTGGTACTCTTACGTACTCTGACATATAATATGGCGATGAGGTCTGATAGAATCTAGAAATAATACATTATAATGAAAATATACGCTATAATTATTGACTGCTGAAGAAGCATGTAACCTAAAGATAAACAAATAAATTGATATAATATTGGAGTAACTACATACTATTTATGAAGAATATGAAAAAATATTTACAACGTCATCTAATTGTTTAGAATGATGCACTCATGAAGATTTATATTCTATCTAGAAGAAAATGCAGAAAAGTCAGAATATTATTCACAAGGTGCGAATATGACATCACGGATTTGGGTAAAGGTATAATCAAGTGGATCATGGTTTCATAGTGAACAATTGTGAACAAACAGGTGAGGGACTTTGATGAAAGAGGCGTGCTTTTTGAAAATGTAATTCTGTAACACGCCTACCTGCTGTCCCTCTATTGCACGCATCGTTGGGAAATTGTCTTCTGCACATGTCTAGTCTGAAATTGCATGGAAAGAACAAAACTCAATAAGTTACTACATAACTCTCCTTCCTTCTACATAAACCTACAAGTTCTTGCTTTCCTCTTGACTGTGTTTACTTCATTCCATGGTACGAAATGAAATAAACCTTCGAAATTTCTCATAAAGAGAACGTCATTGTGCAAGCGACTACTGGGTAGTGTAATTTTCTTGTAAGACATATTCAGCGCCATTACCAAATCCTTTACCTCATAAATAAAAAATAATGAAGCAAAATTATTATTTCACTCATAAGCCTCTGTTAATGCCGCGCCGTTTGACAACACCATCCGCTATGAACGTTGTTTTAAAATTTAATTTACCAGCGGTGCCTTTTGTACAGCGACCACCCTTGCGTCGTCGGCACATGTCATACCTGTTGGTCAAATTAGTTTTGGCGTCTTCATAACAATATCTTGACCTTCACCGTAACTTGTCTTAACAACTAAATAAGACCATAGTCCGTACTTTATTAAATTAATAAAATAATTTTGAATAATGGCGCTAAATTAATATTTGTTGAGGATTGGTGTACTTACGAGCTTACCTGATGTCCTTAACGATGCGTGAACAAAAACAATCATCATTGATGCGTAGACAGAACACAACAAATTAATTAACCATATACTAATAAATTAAAAAAAAAATGCGGTACCTATATCTGTATAAAGTTCATGGTCAGCAATTTTAAATGCAATAATTTTATTATCATATCAGATATAAGATTGTAATTGTATAATTTCGAACGTAACGTTTGTTTTGTAATGTATACTGTAACCGAACTATTTTAAATAGGTTTTTTGTATTATTTATTATACACAAATGTTGATTTACAACGACGATGTTGATAATTCTATGTCACCTGATGAAGATCTTAAATTAATTTCTTCTTATTTAATTAAATCTATACATTTTCAACTGCATATTTATATAAAAATCGCAGTCCAAATATCATATAAGAAGTCGTGTGTACTTGACATTTTCCTTTATTACAGCGAGCCGAATAATGGGCGGGATTCGAACCCGAAGCACACAGCAAATTATTGGTTTCGTAGGTAACATAATGAAGCGTTTAATGAGCAACAATTTATATTAATTTCACACTAGGTATTGTATTTATTGGTTTTCTTTACTGCTGCTACTGCCTTTAAAAATATTATTATTCAGCATTTTTGTCTTATTTCAGTCAAACAATAAATCACATTGCAATAACTTTTAGTGCAATCTGCATTTATGTCATAATATCTAAAATAAAGTTTATAACATACAAGTAATTATGCAGATATGTTACATAAAACGTGTAACAATCAGATGTACGCTATAAAACTTAAGAAACTTGCATGTGATTAAATAATGTCGACACTTTAGCCACAAAACCGTTCCTAGCAAAGTGAAGACATACAAACAGTAAGTATTGGGTAAAAATGTTTCAACTCACTTCGTGATGGCAACGGCGATATCGTATACTGGCAAACGTCGCTCTCTGAACAGATACTTGCCCATGTCAGTGAGCGCCGCCGCCGAGTCAATAGCGTCGCGTCCTACACGATTTCTTTCTAGGTATGGTGTAGCATCCCGACCCTGAAATACAAATAAATAAGATGTTATACACTTTTTTTTACCTGGGTGAATGCAGTGACGCATACCCTTCCGCGGGGCGGGCGGAGGGGTTATGCCGGACTTGCCGGGGTGAAAGAAAGATGGAATAAGAATAATGTACCTCCCGGAATACCGACTAAACCTACCACGGTGTTCCTCGACAAAACCACTATCGACGGGGCCGTGCGAATCACTTTCGCATGCGGTCGCGACCCCGTCGAGGGCCCGCGCCGTGTGAAACGGCAGGCACCTAAACACGAAGAGACCTACCCAAAGGCACTCACTCATTATAAAACCCTACTGTCACCCCCTAGAGGGGAGACGGACCCGACACAGAGGCGCGCGTGGAAACACGCACGCCGCTTCTCAGACCTGGTGTTGAACGGATGGCGGGCAGCCCCACAAAGCCCGCCACCCCCTGGTCAAACCTCAGGGTGGCTGGAGGTCATCTCGCGCCCTCCGGCGCCCGGCTCTGCGGTTGAGGAGAGGGCTTCAGCGCTCTCTCTCCCGCTCCGCCGCCTCCTTGATGGACATCACTTCCTCACAGAAGCGACGGCGTTCCACGACCTCTCACTCCGGACCATAGACTGAACTACGGCCGGGAGCGAGAGGGCAACCGATCCGACTGCCGCGATCAACTCACGGCGCTGCGATGCCCAGGCGCGCTAGGCGGGGCAAACCGCCAAAGTGTGCAGCGCCGTGTCCTCAACAGCGTCGCGGCAGTCACCGCAGTGGTGACAACCGGGCGTCTCTTGCCGGCGTATACGACACAGGAACTGGCCAAAACAACCGTGACCTGTGTCAGCCGGAAGGTGATGGCGCCATGCCGCCTCTCCAGCCACTCCTCAAACACGGGACTTACCGCCACGATCGTGGCGTGCCCGAAGATGTTATACACTGGCTCAACTAACTTTTCAAGATAATTAATATTAAATGTCACCCGTACTTTCAATGGACAGCTGCACAGGTACGAAAATTAAGGAAATAAAATGTAAATAGCCGTATAATAATTATAGTTATTATATAACAATTTAATGTCATCATTATGATAAAGAAACTGAATGGACATATTTAATACATAAATATAGACAAGTTTAATTAACTATATTTATTACAATATCATGATAATCAAGGAAGCGTTGCTACTTAAATCATCCAAGAAGACTTATTAGTCACATTGCGACTAGGGTGTAAAGGTCACAATCTCGTGTCTCTAGGTAACTTTCCTAACCTTGAATAATCAGTTTTTTTACCAATTTCGCAAGCTGGTAACAAAACTTGTTTTATTTGCCGCTTTGTGTTTTTGTTTTCGTAATATTACATTATAGTCGCATGGTTTTATACTTTATCAATTATATGGCCAACATTCATCTCATTAATATTGCAGGTGTTGTTAATTTATACAAATTAATTCAAAGTTTCTTGCTTATTGCTAGTTCAGGTTTTATCGCTTAATCCATAAAATTGCTTTTCTAATACCTTATGAGCTCCTTTTTGTTATATTGTTTATGGTGTCGCAATAATCAATGAGTTAGTGTGATTTTCGTTTAAACTCTACATATATAGATAGTTTTACAAATGGTTAAAATCTTAATTGTTTAGAAATAATGTTTTCATAAAATTACACAACATAAAGTAGGTATACAAACATCTTTGCAATGGTTAAACTTTTAAAACTATGCGCAATGATAATGGTGAACTGATAATAATTTAAGTAGGTACACCACAGTTTAATATTACCTATTATGTAGGTACTAACACCATTCTGCATAACCTAAATTCGATTCTAATAAACATGTTTATACTGGTTGATGAAATGATTTACTTATGTATAAAATATAAATCATTTTAAAAATATAATTATAGGTACCTATGATATTTTTAATAAATAATTATATTTTTTTAAATATAGTTATATGATATTTTTAAACTATAGGCACTTAATCGATTCAGTGCAGTCATGCCAAGCACTATAGGTACAGGAGACAAAAAAAAAACAAATATCATATTAGATTCCAAAGGGCAATGGCGGGATTTTAGAATTTTTGTAGGAATACCTATAACAATGGCTAGTGAAGCTGTCTTGAAATATTTAGTAGACACAAATCGTCCATATTCATGTGCAGACGTTACAGTGAATTTACGTGGAGCTTATACTAAAGGAGCAATTCAAAAAGCGCTAGATGCTTTGACTGATGCAGGAAAGATAAAGTGTAAATTGTATGGGAAACAGAAAGTGTATGCTGCAATACAAATTGATAATGTTGCTGATGATGGCGATGTAGAAGGTAAATATTTTTAAGCTTAATTAACTGGTACGCAATATAAAAAGCTTTGTTATATCCCTATCGCCATAAACAAGTAGGTATAATTATACGGTTTTGCATCAACAGTATATAGGTAGGTACCTATTGGGCTTATATTACATGTAAATCATAAATTAAGTATTGTTCCAGATTGCCAAAATAATTGTAATTTTATGATCAGGTGTGTGTCATTATGTATATTATTTCTTTACCTATTTATGTTTTTAACATATTTTGACATATATACCTACCTAACCAGAAATAGAAATAGGTACATATTTTTCTCATATACTTATATAAGTATTCATTAGTATTTTAAATGTATTATCTGTTTTAATTTTCACAAAATTCATAATGTAGTTATTTGGATGCCACAACAATTTTTTTGGTTTTCAGACTATGATACAAAAATAAAGGATATCACTCAACAGTTAGCTGATAAAAATGGTGCTTTGAAAACAGCAGAAGCAAACATAAAACTTCTTATTTCTACACCAACCACTGAAGCAGCCAAAGCACAAATAGATGAAATTAAAAATAGAACAGAAGGATATGAAAAAAAGTTGGAGGTATTAAGAAACTCCACAGAGGTCATAAGTGTTGAAGAAAAGAAAAATATATTGGATGGTCATGAGAAACTGTTAAGAGAATATAGGTTAATTTAATTAGTATAAACTGAAATTATAATAAATGTATTTTGCATGTATTTGTAATAAATAGTATTATTTTTAGAAAACGCAAAAGGATTTCAAGTGATATGCTGGAGGCGATACTAGAAGGCTATCCTAAGTCTAAGAAGACATTAATTGAAGAACTTTGCATAGAGACGGATGAGATGGTTAATTTTAAGTTGATGACTTCTTAATTACCTGCTGTCATATAAAATGTTGTTGATTGTAGTATTATAACATATTGTATCATTGAAGATGAAGTCAAATTAAAGTTTAAGTTTATTGTGTAATAGTGATATTTTTTATACTACCTTTATTATTTAAGACTACCTAAAGCTAGCTTACCTAACTATCTACCTAACTATCTCTGTTAGATTTATTAGTATTCATCTGTGATAAACTACAAGACTCACTAGCCATGCAAGAATAAGTAGGTCGTGGTGTATTACACCTATATCTCTTATGCTATAATGATAATAATAATAGTTTATTGTCTCATAAAAAACAAGCAATACATGGATTGAGGCCCTAGACCCCACACTAGGATTCCCTGTGTTGTGGGATCTAGTCACTTTCGTTTGATTACAATAATTTAACAATAGAATAAAATGAGATAAAAGTACAAAAAATATGTTATGTAATATGTGTAGGTACTTAGTATGGTTAGTGAGAATTGGTGTCAAGGGGTGAGATGTGGAGTGGCGTGGTAATGAGTTGTGATGTGGGGTGTTTTAGTGTTATGTGGTGTGATGTGATGTGGTATGATGAAATATGATGTGGTGCCATGAGGTGTGGAATGCTATGCATGTATGTTTGTGATAGTGTTTTGGTTTATAATTGTTTTTCAATTTATTTTTAATATGGTCTATTGTTATTCTAATATATTTAAAAGCTATGTTGTTAGAACGACAACAAATAGGTACCTATTACATGCCTATCTGCACGGAGTCCGTCAAACTACAAGGGATCTTAAATTGCACAGTAAAACGCTCCTTGCACTGAGAATTTACTTAAGGTAAAATTCCAACAAAATTTTGCGCGACGTAGGAATTAAACAAGTTCATCATCCGTCGCAAACATAAGGACGAAACTTATTGGGGTTAAATTATACTAATGAAGAGTCGAAGCGTCAATCTAAAAGTACCTAACATAGCTAATTTGCCGTTTATGAAATCTCTTGTTCGATTCCCACGTCAAGCATTATATTATTGGGATTATCTGCACTGCTCGGTAGAGTACGATAGGCTAGCCCACTAAGGGAGCTTAAAACACAGCTGGAGAGATGTAGGTGTACCTAACACACCTCTTCGTGAAAGTAGGCACATGTTTATGTTATGTTATAAACAGTAGGTGGTAAGAAACTTACCCTAGAAATAATGATACCGGCAATGGATATCCGTATTCTGGGTCCTTTGAGCAGTTTGTATCGTAGGTCTACGCCGTTCCAGAACGACACGAAATACCGTTTGATCTGCACGTTGTCACCGCCGTGTAACCTGCACAAAAACAACATATTATATAAAAGCCGTAGGTACCTATGTGTCTTACGTAGGTATGTGTATTAGGTAAGTAGTCAAGTAAGCATTGCTTTGCTAAATGTTTCAACTTAACCATTAGTCAAAGAAGCAATACCTACACATCATAATATACATTACTCAAAACAGTGCATGAAATCTCGATGTCATTGTTAAGGGTTCGATTCTCGGATCAGACAAACTGTCATTGCGTTTTTCCATCAAGAAATTCTCATTGGCATCACGAAATCCTGAACTGTTCCCGGTAGAGGGCATTAGGATCGCCCCCTATTACCTACCATGTGGGTTTAAAATCGATATTATGTAGGTATGTATTTAAAGAGGAAACGGTTCGTAAGTGTTAATAAAATAAATCATATTGCGCTTACTTAGTTTATGGATGGGTGACTAGTTCTATGAGTAGTATTTTAATACAAGGAACCGTGCTTGAGTTAAGTTAATAGGTAGTTTAGGCAAATTAGCCGAGTGAGTTCTTAGTTCAAATGTCTCGTTACCTGTAGCCATCATAATCAACAATGACGAGAATTTCCGGGTAAATGACGTAGGGCGCCTCGCGCTTTTGCCTGGAGTGCGTCTCTGTTGAGCGTTTCCTTCTGAAGCGCTTGCCGAGGTGATCTGGCTCCATGAATGCTGAGAACAAGACATATACTTAGTTATAATAATATGAAAAATAGTGTTGGTTCATTACGTGTATTTTTTATAGTGGTAAAATGATAGCTGCCACTTTATGTAGGCAATGTCTAAGTGTTATTTTAATATTCTAGACTTGCAGGCACAGAAAGCGATGGAAAATAAGATGGGCTGATATGGTCAATAAGGGTTTTGTTATTACAATGTAGATAATATACCTTACCATCAGATAGAAATACTTAATAATTACCTACCAAGAATCTCTACATGGCAATTATTTTTCTCTTTGAAAGCAGATAGAGAGAGCGAGAAAGACACAAATAAGATACCTAGGTATCTATTGCTTTAGATTTTCTGACAAGGTTATTACGTACTTACCTACCTAATCATAACATTTTGTAAAAATCTAGAAAGTGTTCTAGATTATCAAGGCTTTTTTAAGAAATAAGCAGGTACCCTATTTAGTTAGGTACGTAGTCAAGGAGAGGGTATTACTTTTTAACCTGATAGTGTACGAGCAAAAGTTAATTTACATAAATTCGAATCACAATCTAACCTTACCTACCTACTTACAGTTCTAAATACTTAAGGTATCATAAGATAGGTACTAATTTATTAAAAATAAAAGGAAAGTAAGGATAGCGATATTTAATCTGCAACTAAACATTAATTTATTCATAAATAAAAGAATATTTTAAATCACCTTTCCGTTATTATTTTTCACATGTGTCCCATTAATTTACCTTACTTTTTATTTTGTCTAGGAATCAATTTAAAATGCAAATAAAGCTCATTTGAATATAGATGTATTAGTATCCTATCAAATAGGTACCTAATATGTCTGGACATGAAGGATGATCACTAAAATTCTAATATTCTTCTATGAATTAAGACAGTAATTTAATTTATAACATTGTTTGTCAAAAAAAATGATATATTAGTATGATAAACAGTGTGAATATGAGTAAAAAACAAGAATTTTATTTGACAAAGGTGTCGATTCTATTGTACATTTTAACAAAACCAAATTAGTGTCTCTTTTTGCAAATTCAAATAAGTACAACAAGGCAAAACGGTAGTTTTGGTACTTCTGAGATAATATAATACGTGCTTTGAAACAGTAATCGATGTTGCAAGATGCAATAATTATCACAAGAGCGGTTGAATCCTGTGATCATTTTGCAATAGTAAAATTGTTCTATTGGCATTTGCGTCAATAACATCAGCTACGCGGACGATATGGTGTTGCTGAGTCCATCTGTCGGCGGGCTACGGAGGCTATTAGGTATGTGTGAAACTTACGCTGAGAGTCATGGCTTAAAGTACAATGATAGGAAGAGTGAGTATATGCTTATCAGAGGTAAGATTAAGCAACCTGAACATATACCGCCAGTATACCTTAACGGAGTATCGTTGAGTCGGGTCTCTCAGTTTAGGTATCTAGGGCATGTTGTGACTGAAACCCTACATGATGACGCAGATATTGAGAGAGAGCGGAGAGCGTTGTCGGTACGAGCCAATATGTTGGTGCATAGGTTTGTGCGGTGTACAGCACAGGTAAAAGTAACATTGTTCAGAGCCTATTGCCAAAGCTTCTACATCAGCGCCCTATGGACCAACTACACGCAAAGGGCCTACAATGCTCTCCGTGTTCAATACAACAACGCCTTTAGGATTCTGTTGCGGCTACCTCCCTTTTGTAGTGCCTCGGGCATGTTTGCCGACGCAAGGGTGGATGACTTTTATGCAATAATGCGCAAAAAGTCAGCCTCACTGATTCGCAGAATGAGAGGTAGTGGCAACGGAATCCTGAGGATGATTGCAGACCGACCAGTATCGCCAGTTGTGGGACGGCTAATCGGGCTACATGTGGTCTGATGATGATTTTTATTTTTATTTGTTGAATTTTTTATTTATTTTATTGTATTTCTATTTAATTTAAATATTTAAGAATGATATCTATATTTTTAGAATGTTAATTTTATTTTATTTATTTATTCATTATTTTTATTAAACTGGACTACCTATAAATTAATACTAACATAGTTTTTAAGATAAATTGTTACTAACAAATTATGGACATTAATTGGTCTGCAATAAACGAATTATTATTATTATTATTATATTATAAATAGAGGCCCACACCACTAGTAGCTTATGTGTAAAAACTATACTGCCTATGTTACTATCGGTGGTAGGGTTTTGGCTTTGATTTTAACCGCAACAACAACCACATTTACCTTCAGGGAAATTGCGAGATTCTAACTTAGCTCAGTATTTTTTACACAGGAACCATTTCTGCCTTATTATTCGGGGATATACTAGTGCAAAAGCTACGTCACATTATATAACATCGACTGAACATTAATTTTATGTCGATGTTTTTTAAACATTATAAATGAATACATATCTATTAACTTGAATGAATTTAGTGATTAACTACCACTAGAAGCCGCTTTAATTAACATAAATTTCAACTCCTGATTAATTAAGTTCATTTGATTGTACTGAATTACTAATCTACACAGGTGCTGAATATAACTACCTACTGTAGTAAAATATTCTTTAAATTTTGTTTAAAGTTTAATTTAGTCGAGTTTGTCCAACTCTAAGGAATCGATTTCAAGTTTATTCAATATTATTAAACTGACTTGTAGTCATGAACAGGTCTTAACGTGCACCTGTGAGGCCTTTGCCCAGCAATAATACATAAATAGGCTGCCGAAATCGGTTTTCCCAAATTATGGATTATTCATGAGCCGCCGAATTATTATTAAAAGCTTTTTTCTATCGTGAATTTAAAGTAATGGATGACGTTAGACTTTGACCTTATGACCCCGGCTGTGAGACGCAATAACGAACGTTCTTTGCAAAACGAGAATTGTCTCGGAAATCTATGGCCAAAACATGACATTATACTGGCGCTTATGTAATAATATTATAGGAATTAATATTAATACGAGCAATTTGTTTTTACATATGCTGCGAATAATGGGATTAATGATAATAAGCACTAAATAGATTTGATTGAAGTAATTAAATGTTGTTTAAATGACTTATTTATATTAATAAACGATGCAATACGCATAATCCTAAACATGATTATCGATTTAATAGCTACAAAAATAGGCAATTAAGGACTATAATTATTTTGATAAAGATATCCATGAATTAATATTGCGTACTTCCCTACAGCCATGGCGTGCGTTGAATCGTCTTTATTTATACGTGCAAGACTATTTTAACGTCACAATTAATAACTTATTTAGTTTTTAGTTTAGTTTAGTTATCATTACAAATACCTAATAAATAAGAGATACAATGAAATAATTGAAACTACAAATTTAAGAACACATTTAAATATTTTAAAGATATGTCTTATAAATGATAAAAATTCTTCATAAATAAATAATTCTAGACACAATAGGTGACATTTGTTACTCGTTTGACAGTCACTTTGTATCCATGTGTCGAATCTCTATTTATAACTGCAACTTTTCCTGTCGCATGAACTGAGTGTGATTTTATGTAAAATGGATGCCAATAGACACAAAATCACGTGTTGAAGAGTTTAATTTAAAGTTGGTCTTGCCAGCCGGCGTGTCACATCTACAAATGTGACGATTATTAAGATTTTAACGTGATTATAAAATTACATATATATACGTATAAATGATATAAATATGTTAATGTCCATACCACAGTGTTACGATAAGATCCAAAGGATATTTAAATGTTAATGAATGTAACTGTATTACACAATTAATTCTTGTAGATGATACACCTGCGTAAAATAGAATGGGATGATGTTTTAATAAAGATGAGTTTCCAATTAGTAAGATTATGTAGGTACTATTTTTAGTTTGAGTACTTTGCTTATTGTGACTTTTTAATATTCCCTTTTTAAGAGTTTGATGGTTGGCTTTACTTCATATTTTAAAGGTCATGTAGCAGCTTTTCGAGTAGGTTTTAACGTTTAAAAGGCATGCCTGTTTCACAGAGGGTAAGGCTACGGATTGCTACTCTATAAAATATGTGCGTTTAGATACTCTTTGACTATTTGAGCACGTTTCTAATTTAGCCAGAGAACGTTTACCGAGGTCTTTTCTAGGAAAGCAGACAATTTAATTGAATTTCTTTCCATTCATACAAACCGTTGTCTAAATATAAATATTACAACACTTATCTATAAACACCATTATCGATAGTGATTAATGTATTATTCAATTTTAAAAGTGAAACTTATATGTTTTGATCGACGTATGCAAATGTTTTAATATTAATATTCATTTGTCTGCCTAATTGTAATAAACAATACGACATTGTGTTACTAAATATCAAATATTTATTTATAGAACTGGTATTGTTATCAGAGTAATATTAATTTATTAATATTAGTATTGATAATATGACAATAAAATTGAATGGTTATTTTAAAAATAGTATTATGACAGTTATTGTTTATGGTCTTCCTTTTACAATTGTTCTTATTTCCTCTCAGTGTAAATTCGATTATCCACTGATTAGTTGACCGATTATATATTAAGTTCTGACGTAATAATATAAAACTATCAGAAGCCTTTGTTATAATATTGTGACTTGACGAAATTATCAATCAAAACTTATAACAAATGTTTTAGATGACCTCTGACCTAATCGACTAAACAGATTTTAATCAGAACGTGATCAAAAATTAGCTTAAAATTTATTAAATCTGAAAACTATAATATTGGAATGTTATATTTAAATACAATCGTACGACATTATGTAATTATTAGCTAACGCCATTCACGATATCATAATCACGATGGTATGTTTTTATGGTTATAATTGATATGTCTAAGTTTGATACCTACATATAAATTATCACTGGTTGACATTTAAAGAAATCTAAAATATTTTATATTTTCCCATTAACTTAAAAATATTCTTTAAGAATTAAAAATTTTCTTATGAGGGCTGCGATTTGTTTTATAAAAGCAGATTGCTTGCTAAATTACTTGACATATAATTTCCTGAAAACTTTATGGCGATGAAATATGTCTATGTCAATAAATGTAAAATGGTTTTACATAATTATATATCAAAATAAGTAACTTGAATATCATTCAAGAAACATAGAACCATATGTGGCGGCATTCGAAAACCGGTATTATTATCATAACCGATTATCTCGATCGTAATGTAATCGATGGATGCGCGATGCACGTGACTACTCTATAGCGGTGCACGTGTAGTAAGTACCATATCATAGATAATAAACAATTATGGCGGGAATATTGTTTGGGTTGTCGCTACTGTTTACTTGATTTATTTATTATTGACTGTGATTTATTGCAAAAATAATTTGATGTGGAATAAACAACCTATTTCCGCGTAAATAGAACCTTCTGAGTATTATAAATCCCAAGCATGAAATTGACTTAGAATCATGCAATAACAAGAATACATGGGTACCCATGTATTCTTGTTATTATTTTATTGTAAGATGTTCTGTCTATAAAACAATCCTGACTTTTTTACAGAACTGTTGCTTTTTTAAGCTGTGTGAAGTCGGTGTCGTGGACTTATATGCTAAGACTCGTTTATGGACCTTAGAAATCTAAATTAAATCCGTACGGGATAAACTATTCCCTTTTTGTTAATTGGTAATTTTAGAAGACGTCCAGTCTGTTCAGTATTTTTTGTTACAGTTTATTTTACATTCGTCAACTTACCGTAATCGCCAAGATGATCGTGTTCGCCGGGGTCTCTTTTGATGATCACATGTTTGGCGCCATTCAAAGCGCGACTAAGCCTGTCTTGTTCTTCTTTTTGTCTCTTTACTGAAAAATCATATTAAATTATCAATACCTACCATAGTTTGACTTAAACTAATTCATATGTAGTTCACCGTAACGTAGGGTCGTAACGTCTTTAAAATATATCAATATTGTATGTGCATCTCACAAATTGTAATTAGGTGCACTTATGCGTCAATCAAGATTTCTAAGTTTTTTATTTATGTGCATTAAGTATTATCGATCGCATCAGAAGTAATCAGTACATTAGCTAGTACTTTTAATATCTGAAATTCGCAATCGTTAACAGACTCGATGGATCAAATTCGGTAGACTGCGTTAATACAATTGCTGTGCTAATCCCAACTGAGTGAGTTTGTAGAATTACTTAATATGATTATTGCAAAGCTATTGTGTTTTAGATTGTAAGTTAGAAAATAAAATTGTAGCAACTTTACATCGTAGCTTTGTCCGTTACAGTTAGACAATAAAGATGTTGCAGTAGTCTTATTGTGTAACTATAGGTACAACTAAACGGTTTGTTTCTTCAATACTTCCTAGTGCGGTTAGTGGCGTGCTTCAAGTTACAGTATAAGCCAAGCCTATATGTTTTTATCAGTTAATGAAGTGAATTCAATCTTTTTGCAATAATTACAGTTACATATACTGAATGAAATCACTAAAGAACTCTAAAAGCACATAGTTTTTGAAAAAGGCAACACTAGAATTAGGCTTTAAGCCTTGTGTTGCGAGGAATCAATAAATGCACAAAAAACGGAGACAAAGTACACACATAACAATAATTTGTGAATCACACATAATGTTATATATAACTTGTTAAATTCAATGTAGCTCTATTGACTTCACGAATGGCAGAGACAGCTTAAATGTAATCGCTGGCCCGCAACGTGACCCATAAAGATATTAAATTTAATTAAATATTTTAAATCAATTATTTTTATAGGCATGCACTTCCTGCACTTGGATTGATTGTGTCGCGGGGATCATGAAAAACAATCAAACAACAGACACAAGGAACACCCAAACATGACGCCGGAACACTCCCCGGGGAACTCTTTGTGGATCGCATAATTATTGTCTCGTGTGGGGATCGAACCCACAATATTCGTGGTGGCATCGGCGACGCAACCGCGTGCTCGCTGCGCTATCCGTGCAATCAGATTTGAGGATACGGTACCAGGCTCGCGCCCTATAACCTACAAGCTATACTGTGTGTATAATAAACCCTGTCCGATCCATTAAGGTCTTGTTTCTCTCTTAACAAACATGCTAATAAAAATAATAAAAAATATCTATATGATCGTAAAACTTCTTCATAATATTATTATGTACAGTATTGATCAGTATTTTACCCTTAAATTACTGAAATTTCGCATAGTCTAGCAACACTCCACTAAACTTGACAAGGACGCGGAGCGTGGTATACTTTTGGCGGCATTTTTCTAAAGTGTAGGTAGGCGCGGCGTAGCGCGGCGCGGCATCGATAAACCTTTATGAACTTTAGTGATACCTAGGTGTTATGATAGGTTGTCGGTGTTGCCATGGGTAATCTATTAACATATTATTTTAAATAAATTAAATTTACTGAGAATTCTTTTCATCGATTTTATAAAAGGATGTCACTTACTTACTCATAATAAGCTACTGTATAACGCCTTTAGGGATCGGACAGGGTTTATTATACACACTTTATGGCTAACAAAAGTTATGCTATAAATCAATTTTACAACAAACTTTAATCTGTTGAAATTAAACTACTGATTTTATCGCGTAAAATAAAATCTGCCTTTGTATATACTATGTATAATATACATATAAGTAAGCAAATTAAAATCGCCGTGGTCCTATTATAATTGCTTTCTTGCCTTCAAACATGGTGTCAACAAAAATCGCAGTGTCACCATTGTATATCGTCTTAAGTCATCATAGGAAGTGACTATCCGTACCTCAGTAGGCACTTATTAACTTATATCAATTAATAATGGTAATCAGTTACATCTGGCAATCAATTAGATGTACGCACGTGATGAAACGAGAAACCGGACCACTAGTCGTGTTTGTAGTACCTACTGACCAGTCTTGATATGTCAAGAGTCATCTACCTGCAGACTGGCTGCATAAAGCTTTCCATTGCCAACATTATGATTGCAGGGATGACTTAGCGGTTTAAGTGGTCGCTTCGCCAATGCCATTCCACCGAGTGTTGAGGGTTTGAATCCCACACGGGACAAAAATTTGTGTTCCTCAAATGGTTGTTTCGAGTCTGGATGTTTTTTATGTCCGATGTTATAATGTTTGTAAGGTCCCCTGCGATAAAGGAATTATTAATAGTGCGGGAGTCGTCTTTTAAAAATAAATATTGTAGCTGGTAGTGTACCCAAAGACTGGCTATAACTTCTTAAATTTATGTAACTATATTTCACTGCACGGATAGCGCAGCGGGTAAGCGGTCGCTATCGCTATCGGTTATCGATGCTACTACGCTGAGTATTGTGGGTTCGAAACCCACGCACAAGAATTTGTGTGATCTAGATGTTTATGCAATTGTTCTGGTGCGGTGTTCTCTGTCCGTTAATTGTATGTTTATAAAGTCCGCGACACAAGTCTCAACGGTGCAAATGAATTTTATTTATAGCAAAGAATAGAAAATTATAAGATTTGTAGTAATATCAAAGCACGGTATTCTATTTAAATAAAAAGGTGCATGCGCATTCAAGAGGTGAAAGTTATTCAAAGTGTTTTATCCTCTTATGTAGACTTTATGAATGCAGTTTTTATTTTATGATATAACTTTTATCAATGACCTAGAAGACAAATCTACTGAGAACCAAATCTTGAGTATCAATTCATTCAATGCCATATGTATTGGGTACTAACACTGCTTATTGCCGAGTAGACAAAATTATAAAACGTAATCTATCTTTTAGAGTATAAACAAAATAGTGACGTCATATTCACTTCGTCCAAAAGTAAGATTGATATGAAGTTTTCATCATCGCGATAAATATTTATAAACAAGTATGATGAACATGGAAGCATATTCATAAATTCTCTGTTATAATATATTATTTATTACCTATATACAGCATAAATACTTTATATGATGTTTATCGTAACATAATGTCAGTACTACTACTAATTAAATGATTGACTACAGTTATATAATTAGAAGATGGTGATGAATGTTTTATGTCCGCACTGGAACGCAATAGGTAGTCAAAAAAACGGAGATATGAAGAATTTTCATAGTATAAAATCATCACTATACGCAATTATAAATTTTAGCAACACTGCTGATACTTTAGTTTTACATAGTTTGGCGCAAATATGCAGTAGTACCGCGCGGCAGACGTCTCCCCGCAACCACTCAGTTAGGTCGCTCAATATGTATTTATTTTATATGTAACTGGTATGTATATCCATTTATTTTCTCAAATTATTTCATTTGATCAATTACATCAATGGTTCTGATTACCCCACACAAATCTGAATTAATATGTCAAGACTGTCGCGTTGGTCCATCGCTATATGTTAGCGTGTGATCTGGTCAAAGGTTCCCGAGTGTTTAATTACGGTCTGTATCTGTGAGGAACTTTTCAGTTGCAGCATAGAGTCTGGCAATGTGCTCTATTGATGGGTATAGACTCGCTGCGATATGTAGGGCTTGAAAATTAGGTGACGAAATGTGGATGTAGTACACTTCTTTAGACATATACTGCATCCGGCCTGTATATTGCCTCTATGTTGTACGTATCATATTAATAGATATAAAAAGAACACAGCCACAAAGCCACGTAAAACATTCTATTACCTCTATAAAATAGCTATAAACTCACCGAGAGGCAAACCCGTATCTATGGAGACCATATCCGCCATGCTGGAAGGATCCATAAACATCTCATCATCTTGTGCAGGTGCTGTCATCGAATCCGGAATAGGTCTGATTACCAAGTCGTGTCCGATGGATCCCTCCTGGTAACAAAAAAAGAGTTGATTTAAATTAACTTGACTGCACGGATGGCGTAGTCGTTTGCCATTGCGCCGAGTGTTGTGGGATCGAATCCCACACGGGACAAAAATTTGTGTGATCCACAAAAGGTTGTTCCGAATTTGAATGTTCTTTGTGTTCGTTGTTTGAATGTTTTTAAAGTCCCTCACGATATAGAATCGTTGGTACTTAGCGCGGGGGATGTCATTTATAAAAAAACAATAAGAAAGGAACAAATATATAATCATTAAAACCTACCACCACACAATAATAAACCACCATGATAACGATAAGTTTTAATTCCTAGTTGGCCACTGTTAGACTGCCACACAGAGTTATCGAGTTCAATCTCAAGGCTTCTCTTACCTCTGATTTTGCGAAGTCCTGTGCGTATTAAATAGTTAATTATCGCTTGCTTTAACGGCGAAGAAAAACACCGTGAGGAAACCTCCATGTCTAAAAGTTCTACATAATTTTCTTGAAGATATGTTGCCTAGGCCAGCTTAGAGGACTATGGCCGAATCCTTTTCAAACTGAGAAGAGGCCCTTGCGCAGCAGTGGGGCGGTTTATATACAACTCTGATATTATTCTATAAATTAAAATGATAAACTTATGTAGGTATGTTATTTTAAAGACTGGTCAATAAATGCAGAGGAAAAACATAGGACTTATTTTTTTAATCTTTCGTGGAAGAGGATAATAAAATCAGTTGGATTTACTACTATACCTGTCAACGACTACAGTTCTGATGCGTCATCCAATGCAAATGAATATTTTATGATTTAACTATGTCTACTAATTAGCTCTATAGTTCATTGTTTTTAATTCAGTTGTAGATGTTGAGACATGATTTATTTGGGTATAAATCTGTTAAGATGCCTGCTGTTACGGTGTGTGACATTTTAAATTATAGGGAGTTCATAATATAATCAAATTAAATTTACGTATCAATGGCGTTACGGTTATGGTGCGCTTCACTTTTGTATGAATATGAAGTATAGTAAGTATAGATAATGTATATAAAAAGTTCAAAATTACAATTCCTCCGGTCAAATCTTAGAATGCCAGATATAATTAAAAATCTATTGTATCAGACCACCGGTGTGCCGCTGCGACTCATTAAGTTAAATCATTATTCGGGGACCTCTAAAAGCATAAATAGCAAACAAAACCCGCCAACTTTATTCACACCTACATAGAACGTTGTCGGCACTGGCTGTTGGGCAATCGACCTTAGTCTTATTTGTAACGCCATTGTGTCTATGGTCTCACAGTACTGCACACTAGATGTACGCTTTTGATATAGGTAAGTAAAAGCGGCTCTGTATTAATACAATGCTGAATGAAAGACGAATTAAGTACATATATTTGAGTATTTTATATCTCAAGTATATATCTACTATTGTATCAGCTGTATCACCTAGGTGACATTCAGAATATTAATTTAAGGTTTAATATGAAGGCAGCCATGAGATTGTTAGATTAAAAACTGAAGGTGTCCCATTTTAGTCTATGCTGGTTTAACTTTTGTCAGTTTTAGCGACGAAGATAAGAACGAGGTTATTATGTCAAAGAATAATAGAATTTTTAACCCCTAAACCATTTAAGCTAACTAATAATTTTTGCTGCTATATAAGGCTTTTACCTTATCTTACAATTTTAAACTAATAGTGCTATCTTATCAGAAATCTTGACACTCGTGCTTTATTCAATCATTTTTTACCCACGCCCATGGTGACAACATACATGTGATTACATGTGCCTAATATCTATTACCATTATCACTGTACTTATTATCTAGTCACGTCACTAGTCTTGTTTATGGTTAGTGGCTCATTGACTTTGGAACGTGTTCAAAATCCAGAAATATCACATCCTGTCCGCTGTATGACGTTTTATGCAAATGGCGCCAAATATTACAACATCATGATCAATTCATTAATTCTTGACACGCATAGCTTTACAATCGTGTTAAGGCCCTTTAAAGTTAGTCAGATTTACTTTATTTTAATTTAGAGACACGGCACACCATGCTTTATATTCACGCGTATTCATGCGATCGAAGTGCGGCGCAGTTAGGCTGTAAGTATTATAATTTATAACACAACTGGCAACATACTGTGCCGAAATTGCATCGCGTGTTATATGAAAATATCTAAATTCTTATTGAGCATAAAATTGAAATAACTAGTGGCAAAGTAGATAATTTAAGTTCTTTTGTTCTAGATAACGTGTTTTATGTTTAAATCAATGAGTAATTAAAAAGTGTTTGACGACTACAGCGTATTTTATGCGGACGTTTGATTTAAATATATCTGACCGTAAGCTCGTATGTAGGCAATTAAAGTGCATGGTGCGTACGTATACTTATTTATTTTACCTTAATATTCCATTTTATATTTCAGATCAATAAAGAATAGATTCATGTAATTGTATATTATTTATTATTACCTATCACAATAAGTGGCAATAATATTTTTACATACCGTATGTATATATACCATATGTATTATATAGATTCACGCCTGTTACCCAGAGGGGTAAGCAGAGACTACGGATTCCAATTTGCTACGATCCTGACACACTTCTCTGGCTTCAATTCACTTTCATAACATTCCTCATACACGCTCGCCGGTTTAAGGTGCTCTTAACCTGGCCTTTATCTAGAACGTCTCCGATCTGACCAAGAAACGTTCGCCTAGGTCTTCCCCTTGGGACTGTTCCATTCACACTAGCCTTAAAAACTTTCTTATTCAGTCTTTTCTCGTCCATTCTTTCTACATGCCCAAACCAGCTTAACATATGCTTTTCTATTCTCGTCACTATATCAACTTTCATGTCGCATCTCTCTCTAATCATACTTTTCCTTATTCTATCTTTCAGAGTCACACCACATATGTTTCTCAGCGCTCTCATTTCTACAGCATTTATTCTGTTCTCATGTTTCTTTTGCCATACCCAACTTTCACTTCCGTGCATAAGTGTAGGCAGTAATAGTCCTCTATGAACAGCTAAGCCTGCCTTTTCGGATACTTTTCGACTGTTCATAAAAGCGCGTAGAGCGACATTCACTTTATTGCCAGCAATCGTTCTCCTTTCAATATCTTCTTAATGTGTACTATCCCTTGTAAACAAAGTACCCAAATGTGTTATTCTTTACATTAGACAGTGATTGATCCAGATAAATAAGAATGTAGTGTATTATTTAAATTCTTGACAACAATAAAGGTAATAATATAGGACAAGGTTTTCAAAAATAGAGCAGTTTGACTGTTGTAAAATAGCGATGCACATAATTCCAACCGAAAAAAGATTTTAATCATTTCAATTATATTCGCGCTTACATATTGTTGTCAACACATTCGAATTAAATTCAAAAGCTGTTCTGCACTACGTTACAGCAATAAATAGTCTAAGCATAAAATTAAAAAAAGTACATTATTAGTACATGACAAAAGTTTCAATTTCAATTTACACAGAAGTCAGTACACAGTAGTCCGCCGAGAAGTTCCGAGTCGCGCAGAGGGGCATGGAGAGATCTATGCTCGGGATCACCCTACGAGACCGGCAACGGAATGATTGGATTCGAAGTAAGACCAAAGTTAGAGACATTATGGTCGTAATAGCGCAAAGAAAACGGACATGGGCGGGGCACATTGCGAGAATGGACAAGAGCCGCTGGAATAGACGAGTTTTAGAATGGAGATCCAGAGCGGACACCCGAGGGCGCGGGAGACCACCACAGCGCTGGGTGGACGATATCCGACGACATGGAGGTCGAGACTGGATGAGTCGGGCACAAGATCGACAGGAGTGGAAGATGAGGGAAGAGGCCCATATCCAAGACTCGATAGCCAAAAGGCCGCCATGATGATGATGATGATGATGATGATGATGATGATGTACATGAGTTTATTTTTTTTTGCAGTGATTTTCATTCGGTCGAAAGCGGATTTTTTGTAGACATAAGCATAAAAAGATTTTGCCGATATAAACGTTATCCTCTTGGTAGATAATTTATTGCTTTATTATTTTGATTTAACATACCACAACAAGTTTGCCATGCTTGGGGTGTCGCCTGATGAGTAGCGCGGCACCGTTTTGCTCGTCCTGGTACAGTTCGCCCAGGTCTTCCTCATCCTCCTGTTGGAAAATAACAACAAATATTTAGTACCATTGTAAGTTTGGATACACATTCTTAATTGAAAAATGTCTTCAAAACCCATGCAAATTAACAGTTTGGATTACTTTTGATTATTTTTTTGGCTTCCTCTTTGCCTGTATATATGTACTAAATTTAAGGCTTTATATCTCGTAGTGGTATCGCTACTTGGTATAGGATATCAAAAAGTAGGCAGAACATTAAGTTGGCTCTAGCACTACTAATATTTAAAGTAATTAGTAAGTCTTATTGTATTATATAAAAATGTTTAATCTTTCTATCCATATAAAAATGTGATCAAAACTGAATACGATACAAAGTATAAACTGAGTAATAAATAAAGTAAAAAGGAGAAAGGAACATAGAAAATGTATTTATTGCTCTTTGAATGGTACACTCTATATAATCACTTCCATATTGCCGTCAAATTGTTAGTTGTTACACACTTCCTATACACATTTTAATCTTATATGACATGCTCGTCATTGCAATATAACATAAGAAAACGCACAAAAGATCCTCATCAAACATTTACAACGTATGTCATATCTTGAAAAACATATACAAACTTAAGTTTTTGTGACAAAACTTTGAACAGTCACGTGATATACCGTGAGAATGATACAAGTCGTGATTTGAATGCCCCAAGTACGCCGGCGCGTGATACGTTTGTTTACTTATCTGGCTATGTAGTGTGTTAATATTGTCTATTGTGTGTTTATCACACTGGAAATATCACTTTCGCTTTTGAATACTAAATGTTTATTAGAGTTCAAGGGTCTTTGGAAGTGACGGTAGTTGTGGATTAATATTTCATTGTTTTGAGGGTAGTTGTGTTTTTTCGGTGCAAGAAAGAAAGGGATATTATTGAAATATTAAAATAAATATTGCCTAGGTGATTTTAAATGCTTGAAAACATCCTAGGCAAATCAGATATGATTGATAACGTTGTATGAAGGTAAGAGCAAATTAGTTAAGTGGGTTAATTAAGGACTAATTAGTTGATTAGTATTCTTGTTTCATGTCATCCTAAAATGGTTAATTTTAACGGTTCTTTACGAATATTCAATGATGCTTGCAACATGTTTCGTGTATTTTAAATCACTGGATTTTTGAAGATGTTATGCCTATGATGATAGCGAAAATCCGTTAAGTCTATGACATATATAATAATTAGTTTTATGTGCGGAACTGAAGACCATATTTGGGGTTATTTACACGTAAGTGGGATGTCATAAGTCTTATTGTCACATACGCAACGTGCTGACTGCGTAAACGAACGTAAATAGTATATTTAAACATATTGCATTATTTGGGCTTTTACGAGCTAGTCTACCATCTACACATACGCTCTTCTACGCAATAAAATGCTTGTACACAAAACGTAGCGTAGTAACGTAACAAAGTAGATGCTAGGGCAAATGTGCAAGCTATTCGAGTAGGTATGTGAATGCGTTGATCATGCGGATTACTTAAGGCTCAATTACATGAGGCAAGTTTTTTTAGCAAGTGTCGTGCTATCTTTGTCCAACTCGGTAAAAAATTAAGGATAGCATGACACTTGCGCCAAGAAACTCGCGCCATGTATATGGGTCTTCTTACTTGGGTGAGACCGTATCGATCGTTCAGACAATGCATACGAGCCGAGCAAGTGCCAGTACCTCACCTTCTAAATACATCTTTCCATTCCGGACATGAATCGGCTAAGTCTTGTTCAAGAGCTGTATTAATGGATAATAGATAATTTATAGACAGACCAAAGAAAAGGCCACCGTGTTTGTTGTCTTACATCATGTATCTTACCTACTCATACATGCTAATTTGTTTGTAAGAATATATCTGCAGGAAGGCTAAAAGCTAACATCGTTAAGTGAGGAAATTCCCGAGGCAAACGTTCCGTCATTCCGCGAAATGATTCAAGATCATTGCAAACACGAACCTAAAGTCGAAGATACATTTGGCCCTCGTCCGATACAACTGCGATGTGATGATGCCACAATAATAAATAAATGGAGTGATGAGTTATTGAGGATCGTATATCATTATTCATTCTTTAAATCATTGGATGCTAAGAATACGGCATGTGTTTGCATTGTAGTATGGCAAGGTAAAAATATTTGTCAGTTGTAACGTCACATCGTTGAGTATGCTACGCATTGGATTGCAAAGTGAGAAACATTGTGAAATGGCAAGCTGCTTAGTAGGCAAATTCAAGCTTATAGTTGCGACGATTTAAATTTTTTGTTAATCTTCTTAAAATGACTTGAGTATATGGCTGCGATATATACTGTTTAGCAAACATATTTCTGAATTTATTTAGAATATTTATAATAATAATAAAAATCATTAAACATGGACATTTTGGCAGTTCTGGATAGGAAATGATCTATTCACAGCCACCTAAAATCGCACCATGCTCAAAATAGCTTCTTCAAATATATTTGGTCTGTGGTTGTTTACTAGTCCATATTGATAGCATTTAATATGTTCGTGCCATACGTGAAGCCAATGTGCAAACTTCCCGTAGTATTAACTAGCATGTCGAACAATCCTAGCTTATCTTTTGTTCTACATTGAGTTCCTCACACACGCCCATCCGTCACGGACGTTGTCAACTTTAGTGGTCTCTGCACACCAATTTTTAGGCGGTATTGTGTAAATTGGGTGATGTTTTATTTCAAAAAGCGCCCGTCTAAGTATTTGGAATTATACTTTCTTTATTATGACAAAGTGGCTGTTTTGTTGCTTTCAAAAAGTAGAAGTAGCAATGGCTCATTGGGTTAATAGAAGAAATATTTGTACTAGTTTGCCACAGGAACAATATGCCTAAAAGAAAAGAGATCGGAGGTGTACCGAAGATTTTTAAAGCTGTGCATAAACTACTAATTATGGAAGTATTTATTATTGATGATTGATACCATTTGATGTTTGTAGTATACTAATTCATCTTAACAAATAATCAAAATATAAATAAAATTAATAAAGCAATAAACATTACAAAATATTCAATTATATGTTGAATTTAATTACAAAATAAGAAAAAAACAAACTAAATAAATTAAATAACAATTCCAATTACAAAAAAAGTATAGACGCTCATTGCGAAATAAGTTTTATATTATATTCTATATTCTATTCTATCACATACACACAGCACCATCTAGCCCAAACTAAGCAGAGCTTGTACTATGGGTACTAGACAATAGATAAACATACATATATACTTTTTTTTCGTAAATATATACATATTATACATAGAAACATCCAGACCAAGACAAACATCCATGTTCATGCACACAAATGTTTGACTTGTGCGGGAATCGAACCCGCGACCTTAGGCGTAGCAGTCGGTTACACTGACCACTACGCCATCGAGGCTGATATGAGGCAACTAATAAAAATCCAATTCTCTCGTATATGTTATTCATACATCTATCGGAATCAATCGCCTTCAACTCTATTTCGATGCATTATATCTACACACTACACAAATAAATTCAGTTGCATATTAGTTATGTAATACTTCTACAAAATATATTGACTAACACAAGCTGCCTGGTGTGCAAAGGCCCTTAACCCGCGTAAAAATTGTCATCACCAATAAAGACAATAATTTCCATGTATTTTTCTCTATTAAACACGTTATTATTATTTGCGCCTTAAGGACTTAGTATGCAAACTATTATAAATATCATAAAGACATAAATATCGCTACGCTTCCGCAGTGCATCGCACATCAGATATAATCTTCTCACGACAGACGCATAAACATTTTTATGTCATAATGGTACTGTGCGACATGATATAGTGGTCACGTTGGTATTTTCGTATTATTTTCGCGACGTGAGAACGAAAGGGACATACCACGTAATCATTTTATGCGATTGCAAATCAGAATCAGTTAGCATTGCAAGACAAAGAGGCGGCATTTTATATCCTTTGTAAGGCCTTATTTTATATATTGTAGCGAAGCTTTAAACGAATTTTGATGTTACAACTCTACTTTATGGTTAAATTTCGATATAGAAACATTTAAAGGAATGCTTAGGTACTTGGTAAAAAGAAAATATTTTAGTAATTGTTATTAATGGCGAATTTATTTTTTCTTTTGAAAAATAATATAATTAGGTCTCGGATTCATACAATTAGCAGTATTTAGGAGAATGTTATAGTAAATGAAAGGGCATTCTGTAGTCAGACAAAACACGTGTTGAAGTACATAAGTATATTAGGTATTTGTCTATGGCAAAGATTATTGTAAAATGGGCAAGACACTTCCAGTTCAATATTAGTATTTAAACTACTGCATAATGCAAACTGTTTGCTTTGCCTATGTTCATATCTGGTTTAAACAATTACCAGTGGCCAGATGGTCGCACATACGCCTTACAATACAACACCATGATATGACAAACTAAAGTCCTTTACAACATTTAACATGAACAATTATCTACGTCATCTGTTTGTTTACCATTAACAAGTAAATAAGGAAGTTTATTATTGTATTTCTTTTGAGGTTACATTGTGTATATTATATGTGATACCTCTAAACGTTCATGACTTATAATTGTATGCTGATATGGTAATAAAATGTTGTAAAAGCGGTACCTTTGCTTGCAAGTCGTGAGTTTTACACGAGATCTGGTCATTTTATGATTAGTTGTATGTGTAGTCTCCTACCTTAGATTCTTGAAATAATTATATAAGTAGGTTATAGCTCGATTGGACTTCAACATAAGAATGATTGCATGTGTAAGTGTGTGCCGACCTAAGTTCTGATTGAATCTAAGTCGGCATCGGCAATTTTTGGTTAGAGTTATGATTTGTTGAGGTATAATTTTAGTTATGTTAATTGGCATGGATTTCGGAACTGTTCTTTGAGGAAAGGAAATGTCTTGCTCTCTAACACGTCATAGCTGAATTAACTTGTACAACATATCTGCCTATCTGTTCAGTGATGTAATGACCTTTCTATAGTATCCATTATTTAAGTTATTTGACTGCGGCATACGAAATCAGGAACTGTCTCCGCTAGATCAAAATATCTCACATAATTGTTATTATGTTCAAAACAACAGTTAATTATGAATAAATATTCTCCACACTATGTAGAAAAAAGTGAAACTGTCTGTCTCTGTAAACATGGTTAATATGCACGCATATAACGTCTTTGTAGTTTAAGAACACGCTATAACTTATAACACTTATAAGGCAGAAATATACCCATTTTAAATGTAACGATAAACTCATAATGGTCATGTGTAGGTTATATATGAACTATAATCTGTGGACCGACTTTAAATAGGCTGTAATGTAGGGCATTACCCTCGAGGCCGATTCATTCAATAGACAATATCGGTTTGACATTTAGGTTAAGAGTTTGAAATGTCAAAGTCCGATTTACAAACTGTTGGAATATTTTGAGAGCTAATATCTAGTAAATTTGTAGTGAGTTGCTTTTGTTGAAATGTAAAACATATAACTAACGATCTGTGGGTGAAATCAGAGAAGGCCTATGTCCAGCACTGGACGTCTTTTAGCTGAAAAGATGAAAGTATATATTTCGGCATTAGTCTTATTATTACATGCAGGCGAAGGAATAGACCAGGCTTGGTGTAATAAGGGGTGTCCCCTGTAACAACTAGGATCTAAATACATTTTATTAATGCAGGTTTATTTCCTTTTAGTTATACTATTTTCACAATGACGCATGTGACTTATTCTACGTTGAAGAAATTCACACACGATTCATAAACGTGAAGCTATGTGAAAAACAAATCATATATGAAAAACAAAAACAAATAATAATAAATTATTCATAAAGTATTATTTCAAATAGCATCTGCATCTTGTGACCACCGTCCATGATAATTGTTTGTTCGCCATTTTATTTATGGCAGTTATTTTCAATATGGCGATTATGTGAGCTGTCATTTTTATTGCAGCTACTGTTTACCTTTGATGTGGACGTTAATTTGTTTTATTACTTTATAAGCCGTCGCTTCGATCCCTTCGATAAAAATATCTATTTCGCAAATACAGTGCATTTATCAGAAATAAAAAGTAAATCTATATCCATCACCAGCCTATTACTTGTCCTACTTCTACGTACGCTGCTGACGCGTTAAAGAAGAGCAAACGCTTTTGTGTTTGTATTTAACAAGACTTTATTCGCGGCTTTGTTTGCATTAATGAAGATTTTGTCAATTAATTTCTATCCCTCGGGAACAGTGCTTTTATTTCTGGATAAAAGGTATCCTACGAAACTTCGTGATGATCGGCCGAGTAGTTAAGGCGTGAAGCGAAGCAAACAAACTCACATTCATAATATTAGTTAGGATATCAGTAAATATAACCCTGATGTCATAGCTATACCTTCGTGGAGCTGTCACTCAGGCTCATTTACATCCTTGACGGTCTATAGGTATATCATTGTCATTTTAATTGATAATAAACCATAGACTAAGGTCCGTTCACACGTATCACAAACGTGAATCGACAACAATTGGTCGTATTATTTATTTAAATTATGTTTACACATAGTATTATAATTAAAAAATGATTTTTATTCAATTATGCACGCACTCATGTAATAGTCGTTGAGGTGTAATTGTGGTACAAGTAATTGATCTGCAAAGAAAGAAATAATATATTTTTCCGAACAGGAAACACTAAAAAGTGCTTCGAATCATTGAGCTATATAATTACGAGTTGTGGTGCTTAAACTGTTCCACGTCCCGACAACCGCAAGATTGTCGCACAAATTACAAGTCCGTTCACGCGTAAAATGGCTACCACGCGACTGACGTCACTCGACTAGCACGTGACAAACTGACGTGGAAAAGTCTGTTACGGGACGTTGTTGTTTTTTTTAAATTATAAAATGGCTACCACGCGACTGACGTCACTCGACTAGCACGTGACAAACTGACGTGGCAAAGTCTGTTACGGGACGTTGTTGTTTTTTTTCAAATTAACTTTGATACAATACCTTTGAAAGCTAGTTTACTACTTAAATTTTCAGCAAATAGGCGAACGAATTATGTTTTATATTTGTATTCTACTCTCTTTGTTAAAATAAAGACAATATCCGCGTTAGGCCTGCATCCTAGGACTTAAGAAACATAAGCATCGGACTGTACAATTATTTGTGTATTACACTATTTTTAATTCATAGTGGCAATCGTGCCTACAAAACACGACCGCCTGAAAAGGAGGCCCTTTGCTGTTAACACCAGCGACCAGTGTGATATTTGTCCGTAGCAATGTTCGCACGGCAACATTTTGGAAATGTCTATGGTTTTGAAATGCCTTAAGCGACAGTAAACGCAAATCATTAGGCGGTCGTGCACCTCCGTAGTATAAAATTACCCATAGTCTTATGTAGATATTACGCGAAACTTTTTGCATATAAAATAACAATAGACAAGTTTGATGCCACTTATTCAAACTTGGTCTATGGTGGATGGCCCACCGATATATTCGCCATGATGGTATTTGTAAATTATATAAGTAACCACTGTCTACGGCACGTGTCCTACGACACACACTTTAAATTATGCAAAGATAAATAGTAATCGGCCATCATCATACCACTTAAATGTTAAATTATACATTAATGTGGATAATCGCAGACGTTATTGAACATAAATAAAATTAAGATAGGTGTGTTCCTATCAAAATATATTTTTAGTGAATTAAAGGATATTATAAAAAAATTATATAAATGATAAGGACATGCAAGCGTGAAATATGACGTAGTAAATAAAGTTTGCGGAGATAAAATAAAAAAACAATAGTATTTAAATTGTGGCCTGTGAATTATAGCATAGCTTTATACGATTTTATTCTAAAATGTGAAAATGATTTTGGTGCCATTTTTGCAACATTGAATTATTAATTTATTTTGATTTACAGTACATTGATCATTGATTTTCTTATTATAATAAATTAATATAAACAATACTTCACTAGTTGGATGCGGATACGAGTCGCGCTATAGTTTGTTTAGTTATGCCGAATCTATAGCTATGTACAAGACATTTTTTAATTAGTCTTTTCATGTTACACTTGTCTTTCCGGGTAAATATCCAATTCAATCACTTAATTAAACAGATAATATTATATATTATGTAGTATCACTCCTTGCACATCAGCTAATGAAAATGTAAAATTTTCAAGCTCTGGCAAGTCTCGACTTATTCCTAGTCTTCGCACTATTGGGGCAAATTTTTAAATACTAATGCTCTGTACTGGGACCTCAGTAGCCAAGTTATGAGAGCCAGAAATGGTTGTTATGGTTGTTGTTACTTTTTGAGCCGCTTTTCTGTCTTGATATCGATTGGATATCTTTTATTGGAACCCAACATATATACAAAATTTATAAGTCGAAGAATGATTTACTCAAATTGATTGAAAGTTAAGTATTCAATTTATTCTCGCTACTAAAAAAGACGTAATCTGGTGTGTATAAATTTCGGATTAAGACGTTAAGAATCGTTGGTGCACAGTTTTACAGGATTAACATCGTAAACATTGGTATATCGAGAATCTCAGCAAGATATATAACCCTCGATTCGTGTCGCTTGTACGTAAGACTCTTGTATTGTGTTTTGTAAGCATTCTTTTAAGATCTTTTACTGGCAGCCTGAACGTTTAAATCGTCTGTATTTTATTAAACGATATTCTTGATCGTTTTATTTAAAAAGGTCTTGCCTTAGGTAGTAAATCCAGTATCGCGCAGAGGTTTAATAATGAAAAAGTTAAGGACAGTCCAGTAATTGCGTCGCAAGCAAATATGTATTTGTTCCGTGAAAGAATAATTATTAAAGCTATTGCAGTAATTCTCCAAAACTAAACTAACTATCAAATATAGGTAGTAAGTTTTACTATATTATATTTGTTGAATGAAATGTATCTTCAACAAATATAATAAGCAATATACTGTGATAAATATCCTAAACATTGATTTCCTACCATAAACAAATGACATCCGTGTTTTACCGTGTCACGCCATTTCGTACTAATAATTAACTATTATGGATCCGAAAGTGTGTACGTTTATTCTTACTTTATGGCTTATGATTTAGAAGGCATAGTTTTTAATATTTAAATATAAAGAACTAGAGTAGCACTATTTAATATTTTATAATGTTGCAAATTTTGCAACATTCCAAAATATTAAATCATTAAAGGAGCAAAACATGTGACTTGCCGTAGAGTAAGCGGTGTTTTCTTCCATCTAAAATTAATAAAATACTGAAATAATTCCATAAAATATAATTTTCTGAGTACATATTTGATCCGAACATGAACGTCAAATCAAAATCTAAGCAGCGCCGAATGTCAATTTTATATTCAACACATACATACATGGATCGTATTTATGCAAATGTCCAAATTTGTTCGCTCTGGCCACGTGTACTAAGCTCAGGTGGAATAAATGCGACCACATTACGACCACAAGACGATATTTAAATTACAAATGAGCTTTATGAGCGCCTCACCAATTGTGATTGGGGTACAGAAGTGACATTTTTTGTACATAAGTAACGCATATATACGTTTGTATATATTTATGTTCAATACATTACCTCAAAAATAGGATATAAATTGTAAAGATTTACGACTTAAAACGTAATTACCTCTGCTAATTCTATTTTAAAAGAGCTTTTACCGCAACATTGTTTTGTTTACGGTTTGCCCTTGCACTTAAAATTAAATTAAAGATTTACTACTTTTATTGGATTCTGTTGAGACAAGATATTACTTTTTATTCTCGATAGCTACATAGACTTAGACTGCGCCGAATACATTTCCCCCTATGACGTTAGGTTCTCTGAACTTCGCTACGATGTATGTAATACCTCTGCCAGTTCTTTCGGGGTAACGCAGGCGTTATGCTATGTAATGAAAAAGTGAATAAAACCAACCAAACATTTGTATGCGAAGCACTCACTTGTAATGGCAAGCTGACCACTGTATGATCAGTGTACTGAGAGTTTATATTTTATTCATATTATTGGTGCACTGACTATTAAACACGTAATTAAGTTTTATTATTATTATGTAATTACAGCATGCAATATTACTTGTTTATTTATTACAGGGATTGGCCATTACCCATCTCATAGCTATTATGATATTACACGGAAATTGGCTCTTTATATCTAGGGTTATCATTTTATAAGTATTTTATTATTAATTAATAGCCCCGTAAATATAGATATAATTTCTTGAGCCTTGAAAATAATAGTTTTGATGTCCACCATATGTTAGTATAATGTCAGGCTAAACCGTGAGATTGTCATTAAAATAAAATGTGGTTCGATAAAATATGGTTTTATTACGTTTTGTGTGATTTTATGTGATAACTTAATTTTTCTTAGAACGATTTATAGTGTTTAGGTAGGCACAATAAAAATATTTATATGTATGATTAATATAAGAGTAATTAAAATTCATATTTGCAATAAATAATATAAGATATAACGGCCACAGGCTATTATTTTTTTAAACGTCCACACTAATCTAAAATATATTTTACCACAGAAAGTTAGTAAAACTGTAAATGCAAATATAAATAGTTACTTGTGTTGCGTTTCGATAAGAAATATATTTGTCTACAGAGAATCTAAGCTAGTAGGTATCGATATTGTCTTAACTGCCTGTACACTAATGAGAATCATGCTTCTTAATAATCTACTGTCTTACTAGTCTACTGTAAAATATAAAAGTATCTTCATATTTTGATTTGATTTCGACGACGTTGCCTGTAATGAGAGCACGGAACCATTGTTTTGAGTATGTTGACACGGTATTGGCCAGGTCGCTTATCAGTGATGAATTATATTATGCACCAATTTAAGAACTCTAGCACCACAATAAAATTTAATTAGCTAGCCACATCAAATGCTAGAAATATTGGTTCAACAAGTTTTATTCAGCATTTGCATACTGGAAAATTTTGTGTTGTCATTAATTAGCTAATGATAGAGTAATTATCTATTTTTTATATTTAATATTTCTAATATATTCACGGTATCAGTCGTAAATATTGTTGATGAATAAAAAAATGATCTGAATATTCAACTTCATACCTACTGACTAATCTTACACGTGTAGCTATCACGTGTTTTATTTATTAATAAATAGAAATGTTTATATTTCAAAAGTTTTATGGTTATTACACAAGAAATATAAAAAATACAAGAACCACTATCCAACCAGTTTTATATTAACAAGATAAGTGTCTGCTTCATTTAAAATGAAGCAGTTCATTATGTTCGCCTGGTTACAGTTATGTTATGCTTTTGTGAGGTTGAATGTCGTCATCTGATAGAAAATTATATCGAAAGTATTATTTCGGCTTTGCAACGCTGGCAATAGGCAGTCTGGGCATTTTCACAATGTCGTCTTAGAATGGTTTCGCTTAGGAACGAAGCACGGCTAACAAAAATTAAGGAGTTCCACTGACTGCCACCAAAAGAGTCAGGACTAACAAGCTGAGTAGTGCGATAATTTACTCCTCATCGTCCAAACATTATTTAAATTTAATTTTTGTTGTCAATATTATGCCAAAAGCATCAAAGGAAACACATTAAAATAAATTTTATGGTTCGTAATTTATGGTTGTTCCTTTGATTTTTTTATCAAACGAGTGTGTACTCATTTTTGTGTATATATTAAACATTTTTAAAGTCTGTTATTTATTCTAGCCAATTTTCCAACAATGTAAATTGTCCTTTGTCCTCTAAAACCTTAATAGCGTTAAAAATACAACAATCGCCAATTTAATTTACAAATGTAATCAATTAAATTCTAAATATTGTGTAGATGTAAATTCAAAAATGACGAATGAATTAAGTCTCAGTTCAAGTGGGCAGAATAATATTGCTGTAGACTGTGAAAAGAAGATTCATCTTTCGTGTTGCCCGAGAACTGACGATTGATGTCGGGCAATTGTACGCAAGTAAGTTTTACATGGTTAATAAAAATGTCATATAAGGCGACAAGCTTTGTTGTTAAAGTGTTTAATTTTCCTCATAACTAGGGATCATTCCTGAGCTATCATCATCGCGTGGGAATTCGCAAAACAACTTGTGAATTACAATTATTTGTCTTGGGTAAGGGTCGAACTCACAATGCGCTCGGGCATGACAGTGTCGAAGCGACGAATTAAACCTTTATACTATCCGTACAGCCATATGATTGCTGTTATTAGAAGCGGTTTTGATTATTATTTTCACAGAATTAAAAGGCCATTGACCTGAGATAACGAAGTCGGGACTGATCTCATTAGCAATCCTTTTGATCAATCATAAAATATTATAAAAATGGAACGAATCAATAATATTGATATGTAAATTGACCTTTTTCTGATTGAGTAGGAATTAATCACGTACTTTTTAAATAAATAATTTATGGTTAAATAATTTTGATGATTAAAAAAGTTTCCATACATAAAATTGATCTTTTGTTTTGCGTGGGAAGATGTAAATGCGTTTTTAATTGATAGAAATATACTATTGTTGATATTTATTACAATATTGTAGGTGTTATATGTGTCCAATTAAAATGATACAATGCAGTGATTCATGTGTTTATTGCCGCCGTATTTAGTAATTCCAGGTGTTCGAAAATGCTAATGAATAGGACATAGTACTATATCATTATTTGGCAAAACTTGAAAAATATATAATAATAATAATAATAATAAAATATATGCTAAAATAGATTGGACATATGGCAAGTAAAAAGCCTTATATACATATTTGTAATTTATTTGCTTGTCGGCGATGTCTTATAATATTTGGGCCCGGTAAGTGGAGAGGTGCTTTGTATGTTTCGATTGATTGAACATAATTATGTTAAACAAAATGTAAAAGGCTTATTTAAACTTGAGCTTATAGATTACCGTATAAGATCAAGTTTAAATCGAACAGGGTAGACTTGTCAGACTTATTTTTAAAACAAAATGAGACGTTTTGGGGGAAGGCCAAAAGAGGTAGAATGTAATGAAGAGTATTTGTCTTCCACTTTCATATCAAGGTATCAACTTTATGCTTGTTAATATTTGCATTTAAAGGATAACATATTCGTTTACGCAAGAGTAAAAGTTTATATAACATTAATAATCAAGTTGAAACAAAGGTACACTGTCGGGGGGGCCCACTCTGTGGCTCGCGAGGTCTATATAAGACAAATGCTGGGTTAATATTAAAAATAAATAAGTAGAAAATACCTAAAACAGCAAATAGGAGTGTAAACTGAACTGATGATGCCAATGGCAAGAATCAAGGAGAGAAGAAAATTAGCTCGTATTTGATTTGAGTCTTGAAAACCTATACCCGCCAGTAATGTCTATACCACTCTTATATCCGAACTGACAGCAACAATATTTGGCATTATTAAGTATGTTGTGAGATTATTTATTTTGGAATTTTGAACAAAATGACTACCTTAGTTTATTATAATATATACCGTCCAGGAATTTATAAACAATGAAACAACGAACACAAAGAACACCAGATCTATCTCATTTGCTATATCTATCAACTAAAATACACTTGTAGCGACCTAAATACCGAACACGAATCCTAACCTCGGTCTAGGAATTTGAATCTAAACCTAGATCTAGTCATACGATCAAGGTAAACAAAAATATACACCAAATATAGCACAGGCTGTTTAGCACTGTGACACCATTTTCGGCTTCTGTTTGCTTAAATTAACATAATTAGGCTATTACTTTAGAAACTAGAACTAGGTTGACAGCTGTCAGAAACGTCAACATCACAGATAATATGCTAATAGATAATAGACGCTAGTTGATTCTTCTAACGAGATTGTCGAAAAGAGTTTATATAGACGATCGATCGTTGATTTATTTAAAACCACCTGAATTGGAATGCAAAGTTAACTTGGAATACGAAACAGGTGAATAATGTTCATTTTATAGTTTAAGGTACCGCGTACATTGTTTAAAAGATTTAAACATACTTTTGCAATGGCAAGATAATATAATAAGTAAAAACAAGTAAGAGTAAGATCCGTTGATAAATATTATATTAAGTAAGATAATACAGGCTTTGGTCATCCATCAATACCGTTACGTCCAGTCAGTTTTGTCATAAATATAATCTTTATAACGTTATGAATCTTTATAGCATTATGAAATCTGCCCATCTGTTAGTATGCGGGCTTTGATATAATTTGTCATCTTTAATAACATGACATGCAATTTATAAGAGAAGAAAAAGAAAAAGAGAATAGATATTTACTTAAAGACCTTCAGGCATATAAACATTTCATGATTTCAAATTGAAAAAAATTTGGAAGCACAATTTGTACATCATGTAAATTTTTGTCTCATGTAAGGCGCGGCGTGTTGGCAAGACGACCATTTAAACCATTGCACCATCCGAACAGCTGCACTATACATCGAATATAAACATAAATTGCCTTTAACTTAATCAGGTTTACAACATTGGTATAACGCATTGGCATTTCAGATACAGCCACGTTGATATCGAGTCAAACAGTAAATGTGCGATGCCCTTTACCCTCATAAAGAACTTGAAATTTAAGACGTCAAGCACCAAAAGACCTCGACTCAATATTAGATTGTTTGTAGGCAGAATTTTAAGTAAAATTTATTATATCACTTTTATGTAAATAATGTATTCGGTAACGATGTTATTACTTATGTAAGGGGAACAAGTTTAATATTCATTTGAATTTAAAGCCTTACGATTGTCCGGTTTGGTTTGATACCGAGATTGAGTGTATCACAATTATTTGTATTTTAGTATTGATAGCCTATATGTTAGCTGCTAATGTAGGGAACGCCCAACCTTCATTCTGATTGTTGCTTTTAACTTTTAAGTCTATCTGTATAATACATTTATTTGGTGCCTATTAACATATTTCTAGGTACCTGTTTGAACATACAAAACCACCTAGAATACAAATGAAGGTTATATAATAATATTAGCTTTGTATATAAACTATTTCACTGCTGGGCATGGACCTTTTCTAAGTGTGAGAAAGTTTATCCACTATGCTGGCCCAGTGCGTGTTAGCAGACGTCACACATCTTCAAGAACATTATGGAGAACTCTCAGGTATGCAGGTTTCTGCACGATGATTTCAGTTACCGTTACAGCGAGCGGTTATTAACAATATAATACGCACGTAACTCCGAAAGGTCAGATGTGCGTGTCCTATGATCGTATTCGAAACCTGTACGTGCCAGTCCGACGCTCTCTCACTACGCTATCGCTGCTACCAACTAGCAAAATCCCAACTAACTAGCAAAATAAACCTACAGTGTTACTCCAACAAACACTACGAACCAAAAATGCAAATTATTATCCATAACCTCTATACCTACGTAGGCTTTTCCTAAACTCCTACAGCTGTAGTTCTTTGTCGTCAGAGCTGAGATGCGGCTTCATGGTTAGATAAGACCTCCGTGGGAATAGCTTTCACCGCCTCATAGAAACAGGTGCCTATTTTTTGTGCCAGTCGAGTAAGAACAATTGGTTATGATATAGGGCTACCAACTATAAAATATTAATTGAAAATCACCTTTTTTATTTAAGTTGGAGGTTTATCAAAAGGTTTAAAAGGTTGTAAATTTTTATTAACAAAGATATTAGTGTGATATTTTGTACATTAACATGCATAAAATTGGTAGCCAATAAACTTCAAGCAATTTAGTGTCATTCAATCCGAAGTTATCAAAATTAATAACAACAATAAAAAAAGAGCTTTACAAACATATCGAGCTGGGATTTTCTAAATATTGGTACATAATATTGTGTTTTGATTGTCCAAAACGTGACATGTGAAAATTATGTAAATATTTTACTATTGCCTGTCAATATTGTTAAGAAACCGTTCACATTTATTGATCAAGCTTACACTAATTTTAAAGATAACCGAGTATGAAATTTTATTTTCTCTAAAATCTAACTGTAAATTTCGGACCCAATCGAGAAACGAAATAATCAAAATTATTTCTTATAATTCCTAATTTTCGTGTTATAATTTCTCAATGGCGAAAGAGTTTTCTAACGAGTCGGTTACAAAATAAAACTTAATATTATCCGAAAATAAATTCACCACCTTGTTGGAGAGGATAACTATGCTCCTACTACGTAAAGCCCTCATTTGGAGCCCTAAATCAAATGATCCAGGGCGCCAAATGGTTTACGTAGTGCCCAGATCAAGGTAAAAGTTATAAGATTCTATGAGAATAATGTTCAATGCATTTTGGTACTGTAAACGGGTGGTGTATGACAATAAACTTTAACATTAACAAACCTATAAAATGAGGGTTAGAGCTCTACCCATATCTTCGGTAACAGACAAGTCCGTTCTTATGTTACATAATAAAGCTGTAGTTTACCATATTTGTTGAAATTGACTTGTCATGAAATTACTTTAAATAATCTGCTCTTTGACAACCCTATCCACGGCGACCTCTTATTAGTCGCATACGTTATAATTAGAATTGTCACTTCTCCGCATTGTTTAGTATTTCCGAACGATATCGATTCAATTTTCGCTTTTCACTCGAATTAACTCCATATATGGAGCATCGATAGTTATCCGATGGGAATCTGCATGCGATCAGTTTTATCGATGACAATAATGTAACGAACTTTCGATTGGTAGTATAAATCGTATTAAAATTATCGTAATTAGTCATTAATATATCATTAAAGCATCATACTTCTATACACGAGTGAGCCATTAGGCATTCAAGCGATTGATCCCAGTGTCGATTTTATGACCGAGCGAAATTATCGTGATAAAGAATTCTTAATCAAATAGCTTGATGGCTGGAAATAAGTTTCTCTATATAGTCTTTCTATGCCATAAACGTAGCTAGTGAGGTATTTTGTGAGGTAATCTTCTTACTTCCCTTATGTTTGAATGCATAAGTTCATGTATGTTTGGAAGTGTTCAATTATAAAAATACAAAACCGGTAATTAATATTTCCTTTTGTATTCCTAATGTTAGTTAATGGATTGGTTTTGTATTCATCCGCAAATTATACGCCTCATTTCGTGCTAATAAGGGTACCGGCAAAAGGTATGAATTAGGTGAAACTTTAAGGCTGACCTTAAAAGTGCCATAAACGAGACTAGATAGTGTGCACTTGTTATAAAACGTGGTCTGCCGGCGAAATATCACTCGGGAAAATACAGGAAAAAGGTGTAATAGTAGTAACTCAGATATTGCGTTTAGCCCACTGATTAAGAGTTCTGGAAAATCACATAACTACCTCTAGCCTTCCATCAATTCGATTCAATCAAAATTCGGTCTAAACATACACCTGATATTGCAAGCGATCATAGACTTGTATCAGAAACGCCTTATGCTCTTATCCTTGCTTGGTATTCCCTAGGTAAGCCGATTTATGTCGTCACTAACTAATTGGTAACAACGTACTTTTGCATTCGAGGTATAGGAAAAATATTCCCTTAGGCATACTCATATAATTTCTCAGAAATCTAACACTTAACACAAAAAACAAATGGCAATTTTAGTTTCTTGACTAGTTTCAAAAATTATTACGGAACACGTTTTGAGTTCTTAAAATTACAATAATGAAGGTTTGACTTACCGAGACCAATTCTTCATAATCAACTCCATGAGGTTGTGACTCATTCTGGTGCGCCTTCCATATCCTCAAACCATCCTTTTTCAGCAATCCCTCTTGCTTCTTTAGCACCAGTTTCAACTGCCTTCCGAACGCCTCCAGATCAATCTTGTGCACATCCAACTCCTGGCCTTCGACTAACCTCTCCATATCACTTAACATATTGCCACTTTCACTCGACTCACTAGAATTTGACACGTCAAAGTTAACACTAACTGTGTTATTCAAATCTCCAATTATATCCACGTCTTTGATGTTTTCTTTCGCTTTGACAAACATCTCGTCATTTAGTAAGGAAGGTGGACTGCTCCCTGTCTTCCATTGGTGGTCTTTCGAGGTCTTTTCGTGTGGTATTTTGCTAGGATTGCCTGTATGCGAGTTGGTATTGTGGCTCGAACTAATATGCCGTCGCGACAGGTGGTGGGTTAGTTGTACCAGGTGGTACTCTGGCACCATTGAGTGGTGTTCTACATGGAATACGTTTTGTAGTTCTTCTGTCGTCATGTGCTCGTGGATCTGTAACAAGAACGAAAACAATATTAAATTCTTAAGCAATATAAATTTATAGTTAAAAGTGGGCAGGTGTTATAAGGACCTACATACATCTCGGTGAAGTACCTACGCGAAAATGGTACATATGAAAAAAAGGAAAAGGAAGGAGAGTTACCTCTCCTCTCCAGAGTTGAAAAAAGTAGTAAGTAAAATATTAAATATAATTATTACTATGTGACCATTAGAATATGTGGTAGTTTTCTGTCATCATTAAACTGAAGTATCATTAAATTGGTCATTTCAAAAATGCATATCTCCGATTAATAATTATGTTATTGTGAAGGCGCTACATCCAAATTTTAAAGTGTAAGCCTGTTATTAGACTGGCAAAACCCAATAAAGGATAATTGTTTATGAAGATCAGGATTCTCAAAAAATAAACATTATGGGTTTTGGAATGAGAGTTGTATGAAAATATTGATTTACATTTAATTTGTAATGGTGGCAAAATCTAAACGTATTGATCAAATTAATGTTTTAATTAATAATAGTATTAATAAATTCTACTGTATAAATATTCTAGAAGCTTTAATTCTTTAGTATGGACTGCATTGCGGGCTATAATTTCAGATTTCTGGGCCCGTAACCAGTCTAAGTTGACCTGTCATACCATAGAGTTGTCAATAAACCAAACGTCAGCATATGTTTTTGCAAAGTTCTTTGTTTTCCGAAGAGACTAAGAAAATTGAGTTGACATCTTCGTAGATTTTATACTTATGGAGTTTTTTTTCGTGCGTGAGCGATATTTACTATACGCACTAGGGAAAATTCATTTGTTGTAGAGGGGATCCATAACAAAAACAAATATAGAGTCTATGTATCTACTACTATATTTCTATCTTTAATCTATATATATCTTTGTTTAATCTATGATCTTGGAGTTACAAAATATTTATCTTACGTGGATCGTTTCCAGGTGGTCATAAAGCTAATCGTTAACCATGTGTGTGAGATGATCGCTACACGTGATCAAAATTATGTCAAAACAGAATTAATGAAAACCGCCAAGCAACCTGTTCAAACGATCATTAGTCGCTCTGTTTATACAAACGTGCCCCAAATAAGGCGCACATGAGTCAATTATACGAATAAATCTGGAAATATATTGAGAAAGGCGCGACTCAAGTACTATTGACCTCAGCCAAGGTTTTCGAGTTTGCAGCGTTGACATTCAAACGAAATGCTACCAATACGGATGTAGTACAACTACTGTTATTGTTTAAATTTATCGTACACACTAGTTCCTACCCGTGGCTGCGGTTGCGTGCCAACTCTATATAAAGTATGCTATATTAATGTTGTTCAGCTAGTGAGGTGATTTTACACCAGTTTTTATTGGTGTTTTACTCGATTCGATAATACTTACAAATCAACCATACTTTTCTTAATTTTAAGGCCATGATTATATAAATGTATAGTGAATTATTGTTCGCGGTTGTCATGAGTAAATTTCTATTTGTGTTTGAAATATCTAAGAAACACTTACAATGTTATTCACTAACCATAACCATTATCAACGAGCTGACTGTTTGAGGTTTGATCCCTAAATAAAAGAACATATAAGTTTATATAAGAAAAAGCCACTGACCCTCGGCAAACCTATACTATTATGGCATCGATGCCATGGACAATTAATAGGATTTACTTGATACAAAGAATGGCTATTAAGTGTAGCTTGCACTCTACCACCTTATGGCATAATTTTAAGCCCAAGAATCGATCAATATTAACAATGGTTACGTGAAACAAATCGTAGCACGTAAATAATGTGAAAGATTGCCATAATCTTTCAACACATACAAATCACCACCTAATAACCACTTGTTAGTCAAAAGAATGACTTTAATTAATGATGACTTTTGACCTAGAAGAGATTAAAACTTTTTTATTGAACGAAAGCTCACGCACTGTTTACATAAGTCTCTATGTAGTGCTTTCTACCACGACCTTGTGGTTCCGACCACCACGTGACTCACTATCGAGATCGGTTTTATATTTCGAAACAACTTGCATGTGCCCTTAGTTAAAATACAATTGAATTTCGACCTTGTTACCAAACCATTAAACTTAAAACCTATTGTTTGAACATTATATAACCACGGATTAGGGAATTTGAACGTTGTTATTGAAGTATAAGGTAGGATTTTGTTTGAATGGTATTATGGAAGTGAATGCCTTCAGAAGGTGCCATAAGGAAAAATGGTTTAGGTTTTCGTATTGCAAATTTGTTGTAATTAAATATGTAACGTACAAATGTTTTGCGGTTTATAGTAACAGTGAGAAGTATTATGTTGGGTGTTATTTCGCCAATTGTTCTTTCTTAAAATAGACTAGTCTAGTACACTAAAATGATGAGTTGTGTTAATCTATTTCTAGTGCACAAAAAATCTATTGCGTGTGATGTAATGGAATGCCAATAATAGTGTGGCAATGAGTTGTGTTGGTTCATTTAATACAAACGCTGGTTGTTTTTGAATAATTACTTATAGAGTAAGTATTTGTAGAAGCGCCAAACATATCCCTACTTACATAATGTATGTTTAATTATAAGTGAAAACAGTCTGTAGGCTGTTGTACTGATATATTATATTACGTGAAATGCAATCTAACAATTTATCTCATATTATCTTAGGGTATATGAAGAAATGACAAGAAATATTGACATGCAGTTTATAAAAATAACTTAATTTGCCAAATGATATGACTAAATCATTATAAAGTTACCAATAGAAAGGCTGTTGTCATATTACATCGACACACTTCTTGTGAACTGAGTATTCTTCCTCGTCCTAGGATTATCTGGGCCTGCCATGGCTTAAAATATTCTGCCTTTCTAGCTCTAAATTGCTAGTGTTCACCAACATATCTAAGATATTTTGGTGAACACTATAGAATTATCTACCTGTCCTTTCGTATAGTGACTGATGAAATATGTAAAACCTCAAAAAATCTTGCAATAACATAAAAGAAAATATATTTCCAAACGCCGCCTATTCTAAGGTAATTAACATAATTACCCTGCTCTACAATCCCAGAAAACATAAATTCCGACATTCCAATACATTTCTTAATCCAATTGAATGCCATCACGAATAATACGTATTTCATAAATATGCTCCATTTTCTGTTACGTCACAGATAACAGTGTATGTTAAGAAACATGTAAATATTTAATCTAGTCGATTATATAAGAACTGGAGCAGTAAGCCGAGGCCGACCGGTCGAAAACAATGATTGAACATTGATCTTACACTACTTCACCTACGTACACTCACAGCTTCCGGAGTTGAAGAATGTGGATGGCACGGTTCTTTACAGGGATTGGGTGTGTTCTGATGCATGTAAAATTCAAATACAAAGAATAGGTCATCTACAAATTATTGTAACTAAATCTGCTGTGTCAGGCTTCTTAATGTGTCCAGTAAAAACAAAGTAAGTTTCAATCGAAAAGGTTTTGTAGAGATATGCTCTTTGGATATTTATAATAGTAGTAAATGTAGCATGAAGGCATTCTTAAAATTTCTATAAAGTAATAGGCTCGTTCTCTATTACTTCTTGACTTAAATAAATCTTACTATAAAAATGTCTGTTAGAAGATATATGTATATTTGTCAATAACTATGCAAGAATAGAAGAAAGTCAAGGTAAGCAAGAGATTATTGTAAATTTAATCTAAATCTATCATTATGCCCTTATTGTTATCCCACTATAGAGTAACGGTAAAAAGAAAAGGAAGGAGCGGGTTCCTTACTTTTTATACTTCGCTTTGGCCTTAATCCCACTAACATCATTGCAGCTCATATCATTTTACCACTTTTCATGATTTTTCGTATCCGGCTAAGTAAAGTGCAATTTTTAACAAAAAGACATGATGTTTTCCTTTAAACGATTCATCATCACCGCTGATTCACTTACTGTTGTTTGCTGACTGTACAAGAGATTTATTTGCGGTCGCTACGCTACGGTGCGTGGAACAAGGCTGTTGCGTGTTTGCGCCTAGTGTTTGTGCAACGAAGGACGTTCGCATACAGATCGTTCTTGATACATATTGTAAAGGTTTCTATTGAATTTCTAGCTAATGATTGGCATTTATGTGAACATTACAATGTTACAAATTGATGTCAGTATTATTATTTATGTTATTACTAGTTTTGTTTTACGGTTGCAAATGTTAAAATTTTAATTTAAACAATTAAGTAATTTACCCATGACCATGGCTATAGAACGTTATTCTAAATGTAGGATTTAAAATGTTGAATCGATTTTTTATACATTAGGTAAAGTTTATTTAGGTAATAAATATGGAGTTTTGATAGTCCTTGTATCGCACATATCAATTATTCTTTTTCAAGTAAACTATCTTACAATTGCAACAACAGAACTGATAGTTAAATTCCAAACAAACAGTCTGAAATTTTCTCGTCACTTTAAATATTTTTTTGTATCTAGTCTTTGACATTTCCGGTTAAATTGGGCAATTACATTAACCTTCTGTTACACATTATAGACAATGTCACCTTCTACTATAAATAACTGGTTAAAATATGCTTTATTACACTACCATTGATCAAATAACACTTAGAACTAATCAAAATATACGAAACTGGTTGTCGCCTTGTTCCTCATACTTGTGCGGTAAAAAAGACATCAACGCGCTTCTAGTTTTTCTAGCTATAGTGTGTTTCGGTTTTTCTGTTATCGTCATACGATGCAATTATTATAAAAACGACAAAGTTGGTTTAGCTATAATGTATTATTATGATAATCGAGGGCATTTCAATTAAAAACGTTTCCAAATTTTAAAAGCATGGGTGTACTATTTCGTAATAAATTGCTAGTTATGTAGGTTTTGGCAGTTTGCGGGTTGCTAGCGGATTCTTACTGACGTCAAAAAGTGCCTACCACCAATGTGTCTTAGAAAGAGTATTCAAACCAAAAAGAGCATCGAAGTTACTACCTATTGCAAACCCGAATCCTACTTTTCATACGAAATTGCTTCGGCTACAAAACGTTTGCTTAAACAACGTGAGACGTGTCTTACAATTATTATACCCTTTGCTTATAAGTATTGATCGAGAAATTCTGTAAAATATGTAATAAGATTATTTAATTTTATATAAACTAATTCTTCATATTAAAATAGGACTTATCCAGAATAAATTGTATCAAAGGAAGCTGTTTCAGTTGTTAATTACGTAATTTATAATAGTGGCGTTCGCACGAACTGTCACCATGATGAACGAAATGTTGGCAGCAACAATGTTGCATGAAGAATGTTATAATTATGTCCTTCTCTATATACGTTTGCTCTAAATTACAATTAGTCGATTTAGTTTCCAATACGATAAAATAGATAGGTGACTGTATTTCCTTTCCTGTACCTATGTGGAGAAATCGTCACGAAAACTCATATACTTTTGCAATTGGTTTACTGGGATAAATAAAAAAAAAGAAGTACCAATATGTCATGACCCATGAGACAGTACTGCGCATTAATAAAGATCTCTGCAAACCCTAGTCACCATAAAGTATATACAGAAATGTTATTTACTTCGTCAAGTTTTTAAAGAAGTCTTGAAAATTATTCTGAGAATACTAGATGACCATTATTAGTTTTACAAGCTGCGACAATAAATAAGGTGCCCATTTTTAAATAGTATTTTACTGTCGCCAAATAGCTGAATGCATTACTACGCAGTTCGTACCACCAAATACTTCTACAAATTCTTATAAATAACTTCATTATTATATTTAAAACTGAGATTGTTATCATCAAAACATTCAATTTAAACAGCCAGTGTCAACGAACGCGATTCATTGTACTCCCAAATATAGATCGGAGAATGAAGGTTATGAAACATCATTATATATTATCATTATTATTTTTATTACATTTTTCACTATAGTGAACTCATGTTGCGGTGAGCCTATTGATGTCATTATCAATTGAGGACATTGTCAATTGATTTAACAGTTCCGGTGATGAATTAGGCTGGGGGTGTTACGTAGCTAATGATTAAGTTTAAGCCTTATAGTATTTGTTTATCGTATGTAGTGGTCAACGCTATTTAGCTTTAGCCTCGCATAGCTTACTAGTAAAAAAGTCATGCCTTTTAAAATACAATGAAAATTTAACCCACGACCTCTCTTCGTAGCGATCGATCGTATCTGAATTTCTGCACTATTAGACTTCCACCACTTTAATTACTATTAAAGTAGTAGAAGTAGTATGCGCTTCTTTATTATTGAGTTAGCTCTTATTACAATAACAAACTAATATATTACGAAGCAATAGAATTTTCTTTTAATTGTCATCACTTTAGCCTTTCTCTATCAATATTGAATGCCTGGCAAACGTCAATAATCTTGCACCTGAATCATAGCCTACGAAATGTAGGCGTAACACCCTCGCCTACTCCATTGGGTAAATATAAGCATGAGTATATGCCTCTATTAAAATATGAACCTACTGTTACAAACATACCAGAAATATACAAATTACATTGTGCGTGCAAACATCTATCGATAAATTTTACTAACTAGTTCCTTTCCTAATGCATGTCGGCAATAGCGCAAAATTTTTGAGTATGCATATGCAATAGAATTGTCGAACATGTAATTGATTTACATACAAGTGAAAATCTGCCTAGTTAACACTCCCAAAGTAGCGTAATAATAATATCAGTATCAGAAACTGTCATTAACACAAGAACCACACTTTAATATATTTTTACTAAATTACAGTAGTATAATCCAGAACCATAGCTGGCGAAATGTGTGTGTAATAACAACACTGCCTACCCTTTTGATGATTATGTAAGAGACTATGTTTTAATTATCATTTTAATTTCTAAGTGATGAGATTTGAACTAAGCGCGAATAAAAAATATAAAGAAAAATAAAAGAAGAAAAGAAAATTATTAATTTGGCACACAAGGGCACACGCAAAAACATGTTTTGAGATAACTTTGCCTGATTGATTTTAATGCTGTCCAAATATCTCAAACATAAGCAACACAACAATTAAATATTTCTAGTTTATAAGCAGGATATTACGTACATGGAATGTACGCATATCTATGTTACGTCTAAACATATATTCGATATTATATTTAAATATGTATTGTTTAAGCGATTGTATTGAATGAATGCAACAATCTTTTGGTATCATCATTCTGACATTCGTATTAATTATAATACAGTCGTCAATCAAAACTATCTGAACACTATGTTATGTCATAGATGCTATCTTCTACAACTTTATCTCATAGAAAATTAAACTTTAAAGCAATTACATAAGATACAAAATATGTTGTACAAAATTATCTATTGTTGTATGCTTTCTAAATGCGCCGACATCGACAACGGCATCGATTCAATGATGTATTAATTAATCGAATGATTTCGGATGGTTTTGCTATTGTGTATCGATTGTGCTAGTGATCGGTACAAATTGGTATAATAACGGTACAGACGATTGTTAAATGAATGACTTTTGCTTGCGATTCACCTGCGCTTTTATTTGATGTCACAGACCAAGGCTTCTAGATTTAAAATTGGAATTCTAATTATATATGCCGAAAATTGTTACATATACTATAAGAATGTCTTGTAAGCTAAATAAAAAAATAACTGACTGACATTTAAAAATTATAGGATTAATGTAACACAGTTTACTCATGGAAATAAGCAATTACTCCAGAGAGTAATTTTATAAATAACTGCAGGGGTCAGTATACAGTTAATGGACAGTATATTTCAAAAGAATATTTGCCATTTGGTTACAAATGAGTATCCGTGGTATTCTTGTTCAACCATCCAGCAAAACTAATATATCGTTCACGTTTGTACTACAATAGAAGGCATTGAAATCCTCAACGTCTCCATCCAAGCCTTATCCATTGTGCTATCGCCGCTAAAGTCAAATATTTCTTTCTCAAAAATTTGCGATTTTTACTCTCTTTTAATTTTATAGATTAATAAGTAGGTGAACTTATTAATCTATAAAATTATAATGTTCTGCGCTTTATGTGTTCTTAGCAATAGGTTAAAAGGTCTGAAGACGGTTCAACCTTAAGGGCAACCAGATGTAGATGAAGATTACACCTGACAAACAACTTGACACATTACAATATTACAAGCACTGACTATGCTTCACAAGTAAGCGTTATATTTGTGATAATTTAAAGGGCTACTGTAAAATTATTCAAAATGTCATTTAGATAAGCAAAAAGATGAATAGTGCCAGATCTTGTTGGTTGATATTGAAATTTAATCGCTGTGGGAAGATGTGATGATCATAATAAAGATAGATAGCAATCGCCTACCATATTTAACTAACCTGTGATCTTTGTTTGTTGATATAATAGGCGTTTTCTACTCAGGTGATCATATTCATCAAAATAAACGGAAAAAGGACATATAACGTTTTGACTGAACGGATCGCACATTGGATGTACTGGCCACTTTCAGTGTAGGCTTAGATACTTCCAAAAAGTAAATACTTATGTGATCAAAAAATAGCTCGTTTAGGACTGGAAGTTTGGTGATTATTATTGTTTCTTGCGCCCTCACATATTTATTAAGGAAGTTATTGTTTTTAATATTGAACTAAGAAATAAGTCATTAAGTAATTAATTAAGGAGAGAAAACGATTTTAAATTTAATTTGTTGATTTACAAGTGAACAATTTGACATAATGTATTACATAGCCTGAGAGCGTGTGTATGTAGATGTAGGCATTGGATGCAAGAACCGCAGACAATGACCCAAGAACAATGATGTCGGATACAATGAAAGGAACAAGCTGTACGTTGGAACTTTACAATTGGAATATTAAGGGAATGTATTAATGTGCCATTGAACGTGCAGGTTGTGGACGCACTACCTACTATTTGTCATAGCATTCCTTAAATAAGAGTCACAGCCAGGGACGATTACTGTATATAAAAATTAAGCTTTCGTATGTTTGTGTCTGCAAAATTCAAAGAGTACCTTGCATTTCTAAATAAGCGTGTTTTTATTTCAAAGATCCCACGAGTACAGGTTTTAAAATGATGATTAAAGGAGGGGGTTATAATAAATTATAGGTCTGTAGCGGGGTGCAATCTGAAAAGTAGGATGGTTTACCACCTATTGCATTCACGATGAAATGATGAGTTTACAGCGCACTTTAAAAATAAACGATTGGATGAAGTGGTTAATACAGTATTAATAATGTGTACTGCATAAAGTACTGCATAAAGCATAATTTAAAAAAAAAAGAAAGTTAACGCAAGACCTTTTAGACTCGTAAAGCTAACAACGGCTCACAGAAATATTTTTCATATTCAATCAAAATAACAACTCACCAAATTAACATTGGTTAAATTGGTGATACTTTTGTCGATACGTCATATATTCATTCAAATCTGTCCCATATAAGCACTTTAGTGCGCAAAAGGCGCCTCCATTATTATCTATTACAAAAATAAAAGAATCCGGGTTTTGTAAAAAATAAATGGTTATTAGATCGCACGACGATAACACAGGTATTATAGTCATGTCTGACCGAAAACATGTTGTAAATCATACATGATTCAAGACATCACGACTAAACCAATTAATACGAGTATAGCCTAACTCTATTAATGTAAATTGAAAATAAACGAAGAACGTAAGAACTAAATATAAAAATACTACATAGTACTTAAAAATGTTAGAAACGCTATGGTTTTTTATAATATACAGGAGCTGTAGAATGTGGGTCATATTTTTGGCTCTTGTACCATAATAAATAATAAAATTGCTATTTAAAAACGACTGCCCATTAAATTTTAAATCAAAGTTGGAGAAATGTGATTATAATACATCTCTATCTACCCTTTCAGGATTGTAAGCATAAAACTATGAGCGTATTAAACGAAATGTAATATCTTATTATTGGTATTCATTAAAATCTATTAAAAAAGTCAACTCTGAGAATAAGGATCAACCGTACATCGCGGCTAACGTTTCACACATTGAAACAAGGGACACAAAGAACACCGACTTTAGAACAAACATCTGTGTGTCACAGTTTAAAACGGTCACTACCACTACATAAATAAAGACAGTCAGCTTCCTAGTACTTTTTCAAAACGCAAACACGCGTTACTTCGGGTTATGAATATAATGTATATTCAATAATTATATAAATATGTATGTGCATATACATATGTGTGTATAAAGCAGTTAAAGCCAAACAATAGTATAAAATACTAGCTTTTGCACACGGCTTCGCTCGGAATCTTTTGACAACTAATTACCTTTTCTGTACCCCTGATAACGTGTATACGAAGCTTCATAACGATCAGTAGAGTAGTTAAGGCGTTAAAGCATAACAAACAAACTCAAATTCGCATTTATAATATTATTTAGGATTTATATTTGACTAGTAAAGCTCATGCACCAAAACTATGAGTCAAATCATAACACAGGTCGATCGATAGAGTATATTTTCCCACCGTTCGGTTGCAACACGGCGTTTAGCGTTACTAGAGCAAGGTTGCGGCTCGCGGCCGTAGCACGAATGTCAGCCAGCTTTCCACTCGCATCGTACTCAAGATAATCCTAATCGATTTCGGTAAACTATCATCCGATGCTATGAAATCATAAGGCACAGCAGAGTATTCTTTGTCTAAACCTGGAGCATGCCAACTGAGAATTAACCTGATCTATACAGGAGCTCGCAGCTAAACAGCCTTGTAGACAATCCTAATCGATAATGATAATCCTACGATGTAAAACCAGAATGTAGAGCTCAGCAAAATTTTCCTGGTTTAAACCTGGAGCAGGCCGACTGGGAAAGTACCTTTTTTATACAGAAGCTCGCGAAGCTCGCTGCTAAATAGTCTAGTATAATGTTCCTGCTGTGAGGATGGTTACTGCATACCCAGGTATATTAAAGACTGTTTTTTTATGTTAATAGTGCAGATCCTCTGACTTGGCTATGGTAACTCTACTAGACTTATTAGTGTCACCCGCGGTTGTAGTTTTGCACGTCATATTTGCAAGCTGATATATTTTTGCAACTAACGTGTCACATAAAATGAAAATTTATTTATTTAAGTATAACCTTAACTTCTATCTTTACAAGTTTATTCTAATAGTATGGCTATCCACTTATCAGATATTTTTGATATTTAGCTGGATTTGATTTATGTTAACAAAACTAACCACTTGAACATTAGTATTACAAACTATACAATCAATTAATTTCTAACAATTTCATTAAAATTGAACTAACATGTAGAATTTAATAAAAATTTCGCGGTATACGTTAATCTTAGTGTTCCGAAAATTCTCTTTCAAAACATTGAAATTACAGACAACCCGTGAAAACCCTACATTTGAGATTTGTTTGCTACAATATTTTTCAACGCTGTGATTGACTTTAAAACACTCTGTACTATTATTCTATACTCCCAACAGTCTTCGTTTCTATCCACATGAAAAAACCGTATCAAAATTTGACTTAATCAGTTTTTTGATCCATCAATCAGTTGAGCATCAATTCTGTCTGTCATAGATTGCAAATCGATTGAGTGGTACATCGTGATACATCGATTGCAACAATCGATTAAAGATTCATCAATGTGTGTAAGTCAATGCATAAAATTGCTATTTATCAGATTTCATGTCCAAAATGCATTTCACAGATAAGTGTCTTATGTGTAAAATGTTTTGTAATTTGTTACAGAATGTTTTATTTTTGTTAAAAGTCTGTGGAGATCCTCAAAGTTAGCAGCCACTTTAAAATAGCACAATATTCTAATTATCTCAAAACTCACTGTTTTCAAACCTTAAACTTATATATGTATTATAAAAATATTTAAAACTAAACAATACAAATAATAATAATACGCAAAGCTTTTATGTAAACAAGTGCTTCTTAACATGAAATAACAAAACAAAGGAAATCGTTATCAACAACCGCTATTACTTACTTTACTTGACCATCGCATAAATAAACTTAACAAGACAATAAAAACAAACGAAACGAAATAAAGCCCCAAACGAAATCAAAACCATGTATTAATTGATACAAGAGCCGACAAAAGTAAGAGTAAAAACAATCGGTTATGAGCATATTTCTCAACTCGCCGCGGAGTCAGAAGGCCGCACACACAGTACAAACGGACACTCAAATTATACATCGTGTGAAAAAACTGTAGCGTTACTTATTGCGAGGAAATCATGCATTAGGCTGTTGCGAAATATGACGTATTGTTCGCCCGGGGCTATGAGGATGTACCGTCATTATAAGTCCTTTTAAACTTTTGGTCTTGTTGTTCTTTCCCCTTTGTCCCACTGTATAATTACAGCCAATATGTAAGGAGGTAAGAGGAAAAGCACGTCCTGGAATTTTGCCGTTGGAAGCAGATTGTATCTGGTCAAAAATTCGTGGTAAAATATAAACCACAATACATTTTTAAGTGTTTTAAAGACACTTGAACGTTACAATGATTAAGTGACGTTACGCCTACGTAAGAACAGTTAAGATACACAAGGATTACTCCTATATTCTTCAGTCAATCAGGATCTACATTGGTCTTAAGCATCGTGAGTTGCAGATTATTAGAAGTATTCTCGTTAATTTAGCTATAGGTTTATTGTCAATAAAGAGATTGAACTGCGTATAGGATTAGATTTTACAATCTACTGGTATTATAAACTAGACAGTACGTTGCCCTTAGCCAGTAGTTATTTACTTTAAATACCAAACAACTATTGAGGGTAAGATTATTGCATAGTAAATATCTGTAAACAGGGTAGGTTGGTGCCTGTTCCAATGACATTGAGTCGGCTTATTAGCCTGACTAAATTTTCCTGAAAATTCAATGTATCTTTAACAGCCGTACGGATGTTAATAAGAATGGTTTTAATCTTTGAGATAAATATTAAGATCTGTAGTATTTATGTGAAATCACATACAGAATATATAGATTACTCATATGTGAATTCTCAACAATGGTCTGACGTGTATAAATACTTATACGCGCGGGGATTAAATAAAAACTAATTAAAGACGTCATAAATTTAGTGATCCTTGAGATCAATGTGTATAGCTTTTTTTATTAATGATCTGGGAGACAAACTTTACTGGTTTTCTTGTTAATAGATCTAACGAACTCAAATTAATTTTAGACGTAGATTTACGTCAGTGTAAGTGACGCCTACAGGTTTTCTGTTTTAAGTTCAATGAATCGATTATTAGTTAACGCCATCTTCGTGTCAATATATTTTGAAGTTACAGACATATTTTAATATATATTATTTTTAATCTGATAATTAATAAACGAGTCATAAGTCAATAAAGTACGCGTTGCTGCATTTGAACCTGGAATTTCGGCAATGCTGCTCTCAATTGGTCTGAGTAAGAAACCAGTAATGAGTCACGAGGAAATACATATTTTGGTATTATTATCAAGGTTTATTAATACTTAGCTTAAACTAGCTGTTTTGGTATAGTGATACATATTAGTGGACTTTCATTTTAATAAATGGAACGCGTTGCTCGAGAAAATTCTTCCTACCTCGGTTTTTTATCAAATTATGTGATATAAGATCGGCCGCTGAATTCCGGTAGATTTAATCTGATCCGGTAGCCGTTTTTATTCCTATTAATATTGATAATTTGAATACATATTTCTAAGAGATATGAAATTGTTAAGATTTCTTAATGAAATACCAGAAGTATCATTCAAATGACTAGTGATATTGGAAATAATATCGACCGTTGAAGTGTTAGTCAATTAACGGATTGGATAAATACGCAACAAACCCAACACAATTTCTTTACAAAGTTGTTACACAGTAGGTATGACAAGTGCTACGCTATAAATACCTACAAGTTAACAAGTAACCGCTACTTGAACATAACACCTACTCCACATAACATATTTAATAACAATAAACAATAGAAAGTCATTACGTAAACGTTTCGCGCGTCGCACTTTCCGTCAAATGTCACTCATGTCAAAACGCGCGGTTCAAACGAGTCTAGGATGAATAGACACTTTCTTGCGAATTGAAAGGCTGAGTTACAAAGGTTATTTAAATATACACAATATAGTCGATTTTAAGATGAGTAAACTAGAAAATATACTGTCGAAAGAATTTCGGGTGAAACGGAAGAAGCAGGCGTCAATGTAACCGATGAGTTGATCTCAATTTGTAAGCGCGTTTGGAAATGTGAGGGGTCTTCTTAGAATGGTTGACTTACATGTGACGTTATTATGTAATACATATTTGTTACCAAGGAGGATACGTTAAAACAAATAATTTCAATATATTTTTTATTTAGTTTTCTTTTGTATTCTCTCTGGATACTGGGTTTATTAATTGCTATTACAGCTTTCGGTTATGATTCATATTAGATCCAATTGTAGTCGTAGGTATATAGGAATTAATAAAAAGATCGGTACTCATTTTCGATTGAATACCAATTATTTCATTTTGGCATACTTTTGTTTAGACTTCGCTTAAACGTTCGGCTAATAAGAAATTACTCAATACTAGTTATAATTATTTTATTGGTCTATACTATATGTAATACCAGTGTCAAGTAAAACATATTTTAGATTGAACTTATACTAAAACAAAGACAAATAGACCCTGAGAACGAAATTGCATTATTATACAGAGGTCAGTCCATGGTCTAATACAGATTTCAATTAAAATTGGCAAATTGCAATACCACATTGCAATGACTTCCGAAAAACCAGGAAATAATAGCAACATACAACGTAAGCATTTAAAATGTCAATATAAAATTAATCACTAGGACACATTCACGGATATGATTGATACCTAAATCCTTTAAGGATCTATTTCTTATCAGTCGAATTAAATTGGTCATTGGCTACAGATTAAATAAAAGACTACAGAACTAATAAATGTTATCTTTCTTACATTCAGTTCCTGCTTTTTTTAATCGCACCAAGGTTGTGCGACATTCTGCCTTGTCCGTAAAATGTAAGCCGCCATTTTGGTTTCCGGAAGGAAATATGTAAAGAGTTTTAATTGTCATTTCCGAAAACAATTGGCAATTATTATTTTTGTGTTGATATCCAAGTGAACAATGCAATGTTGGAGATCGCGTGTGAATTGATAAATCGTTGAGTCAAGCACGATTATGTTCGGAAAGTACTTATTGGTATAATATAGACTTGACCATATTCTGAAGTTCCTTATTGCTTATGGTGGCTTAATAGAGGAGGCAGATTAATCTAGTTATACTGACAGATTAAGAGTTGCTTATGTGCAATACTTCGTTAATCTAACGCGAATTGCGTGCCAGCTTAACTTGAAACAACCTATTTTTTTACCACTACTAGTAGATACCAGGTAATAAAATTTACCTTATATTATAGTAACATGCAACCACAGTACTTTCTTGAACTTTAGATAAAAGCGAAAAGCGTTATAAGCTCCCATATGCACCCAAAGATTAGTTAACGCAAGCCCGATGAGTTTATAATCATCCTATATGGCCAAATTGGGTTAGGTTACAAGGCCATTAAATGTCTGACCTCTCTTATTCGTCTACAACGGCTTTATTGCAACTATCGATAAATCATAATTTTAATATGTATGTACTTATATTTAGAATTATTATGCCTGTATGTATCCACAGAGAAGTAGTAGATTGAGATGAATCCTTATATTCCTTAGATATATTTTCTTAGCGTCTATCGGCCAGTTACAAAGTCCGCATTGCTATTAGGAATGCTGCTCTGCCACGGATCGAACCCGAGGCCTAACGATCGACAATTACGTAACCGCCACGCCATTGGACTGATACAGTAACCAATAAATTTATACTGCTCTAATTTTAATAGCCATATCGAGAAATCTTTAGAAATAATAGGCTGTAATTGCCATCGATATGAACCATAGAGCTACAAAACATCGAGGTCAGTTCGCCACGTAATCTTTATGTAGCGCAAGCGCAGGCGCGCGCCACACTTGGCTACTTTCCTTCTCTGTAGCACTTTCGTTTTCGCTGCGCGCGCGCAACCGTATGTAATGCCTGACGTCATAGCCCATTTGTTTTTTATTGTAATTAGTATAGTGTTGTTTGGTTTTTGCGATTAGAGAAAACTTTTTTTTTCTGGTAATGACAATATGAATGATTACTTCAATTTGCCTAATGACGTATAAATATATGTATGTTATTTATTATATAAGTGGTTAATGTAGATCAACCAGAACTGGATTACCGCATGACCATGGCAGTTTGACTTTGACCTTGACCTTCACCTTGAGCGCAGTACCCAATGGCGGAGTAATAGAGGATGACAAATATGATGGTAATACATACAATACTTAAGTAATGTAAATATGTCGATATTGTAAATGATAAACAACCATTGTATATATTTGCGTGCGGTGGAAGCCCTTTGGATATAGCAGCGGATTTGCCATTGAAAGGTCGTGGGTTCAATCTTCATCCGTTACATTGCTGACGTGAATCCATTCAAACATAAGCATTAATTTCAGCCCGATCAGCTGTGTAGTAGTGTAGTTATAAAAGGAACTAATGTAACAGGAACGAAGCATTTCATCAAACTTTAACCTTTATAGATAAATATAAATAGTTTATAAATAAGTTATTATATCAATTAAATAACACATATTAAAAAGATATAATTAACACAGGAAATGATAAATAAAATATTAAGTTTTATTATATATGTTATAAAAAGGATATAATAACTCATTTATAAAATTATTACGTAATAAAATAAAGTAAATCACTGTAAATCATTATTTAAATCTTAATTAAAAACGTTTTACACTTCACTTTTTTGTTTAACAATTTCGACTTTTAATTATTATGTATATCGTTTTATTGTTGATCAATATGTTAATCAGTAGTCAGATTAAGATTTAGATAATAATCAATTATCATGAGTTTTGTTTTCATTTTATATATTAACCGCAAAAACAATAAATAAAATAAAATTGATTAGGAATTCCCGAGAACAGTGGCTCATTTAGGTACCTATTAAAATAGATAATTAATATTTTAATTAATTTTCTATATAATAAATAAATGCCATCGCGAGATGTGTTGTATAAAATAAAAATCGAACAAAGCGCACATTTCAAATTGTTTTTAAATCAAAGTTATTGTTTTTTATTAGTTTATAATCTGATCAATTTATGATCTTCTTATGTCAAAACAATATTTTTTATTTTATACTTCGTTTTTATTATATTATGACAATACAACTAAAAAACTAACTATAGAAACACTTGTTATAAACTTGCCATAACACGACAGAAGACATCATTCATCTATGTATCCGAATTATAATAAATTTACATAAATATATCATTATGAATAATTAATTTATTAATTATGATTATATGTAACAATAAAATTATTTCACTTTAGCGCCAAGCACTTGGCGCTAAATTTGATATAGACGGCTATGTAATATTTACATAACACTCTGTAATATTATATAATTATAATTTAATTTATTCGTTTATAGTAATTACCATGCACTCTTTAAGATTGATAGCTGGGTGGAGGCTTTGCAAAACTTAATTAGAATTTATGAGCTATCGCATGTGATTTTGAAATACCCAACATTTAAACCTCATTGTTAAGTACTGAATGAATTATTCAAAATTATTATTCTTATTTATTAATTGTAAATACAAAAGCAATTTTGTCGGTTAAAACGTTTTCATGTTGCGTTTTGCATTGAAGCGATGTTGATGATACTTGGTGCGAAGATAACTTCAACCTAGAGTACTTTGATGCAAAGCTTGAATCATATTTATTATATCGTATTTTCAAAATATTATAATCATATTTTGAAAAATACTATCATAATATCAGATACATCTAGAATCTAATATTTATTCTATGGATTAGGTATAAAACGTATTATCAAATACTGCGTAGTTTGCCGTATTAATAAGTAAGCACCCTTACTAACTTAAAGACAAAAACAACCGCCTTATTTCATTTAAAAGTATTAGTCGATATACTATAATCTTATAAAATCCTAATTATTTCATGAATACGTTTAACCTTTGCTTAATTCTCATCACATCCCATGTTTGATTAACATTTCACAATTAAAATATCCAATAATTCTAGAATGAACTTTAATCAGCCAATCACTAGATATTATGTTTATTACCACTAAAATAGTTCTTAGAAATATCAAAAACCTCTCGGGCAATAAATATCAAGGTGTTCGGCAGTGAAACGGGCCAAGTCCGGTAAAAGCGGGTGACCTCACACTTGCTGTGTCTATTAACATGAACAAGTTCAAACCCCGTTCCTTATCCTTATATAACTTTATACTTTATTAATACTACATATCATTTATTGTATACCTACCTTAATAGAAAGCTAAATATAGATTTGATTATACAATCAGATAATGTGCTGTTTACTATTGATTCTATCGACGAAGAATTCTTAGATTATGTAAGTTCCACATTTCGGCATTGATAACTATCCTATCATCCTTAGGCTATCAACAGGTGAGCATACATCCATTTATAACCTTGGTGATATAATAAAATATTGTGGTATTTAATTATTTAGTTTTACTTCATTAATATAAAATATATTGCAAATTGTACATAGCACCTAGTGAAATCGGCATTTATTTAACAGCCGTAATTATATTCATGAGTAAATATAGGCAACATGACTAAGCTATCTCGTAAATATTTAGTATAACCTAAATATTATACATAGTGTAGTTTTGCGGAAAAGAGACAGCAACATTTCGAAAATCTTCTACAACCTTTATACCTTTTTTACTAAATAACATTATAATTTATTTATCATATTAATATTTTCATTTATTCTAAGAATATTCATAAATTTATATATATTCATTAGTGTCAACTATTCTACACGTACGGTGTTAAAATATATTAGGATAAGGGCACTTAACTTATTTTAACATGTACAATACGATAGAATAGAGACGTTATAACATGTCAATAAAAATGTGTCGCTATATCAAAGTTATTATTCAAAATAGCCACTTTACAACTGTCATAAAAATATGAGGCAAAGGTAACAAATTGGACAATATGACATATTTGATTGTTATTGTTGTGATACTACAAAAAATGTTATAAAACATGCAAATTTACATGTATTTTTCTAGAACCGTGAACAATTATAATATATCTTTCGTATGTTTTAAATGTCAAATAAATCAGAGGATAAAATAATGTCGTCTTGTGAGGTTGTTTATATTAGACTATCGAATAGGAGTGACGCGCATATTTAACCTTTTTCTTACTGGTTATTATCTTTTTGCACAGGCAGTACTTGTGTGGTAGATCACTTGTTTTGTTTGTTTTAGGACCCCATAGAACATAGTTGAATAGGAGGATTTCCATTGGCTATTTTAATTGTAATATTAATTTTATCCGATTTGGCTATTATTTTTAATAAAAAAATATTTAAAATATTTTTTATTAAAAATATTTAGTTATTACTCAAACGTTAGAAGATGATAAATTTAATATTATGCTAAAAGTATTTTTGGAGATTATAAAGACTTTTTTCTTTTCTATCTTATTGAAAGAGGTTGTTCTCAGCGAAACCACCGCGCCTGCAGCTAGATAAAAGAAGTACCTTGTTTTTTTGAGTGAGGATTAAACGATAGTATTGTCTTACGTATAAGCGAATGTTATACATTAAAATTAAATAAATTTGTACGGATTTTATCGCGTTGTTTATTTTTTTATAAACACTATTATTACATAATTATTTTATTTTTTTAGTAGTTTAAAGTTTCAAACGCCTCTTGCGTTAAAAGGCAGCATTTTCTTTGTACAGGTTAAGTAAAACTTAATTCCCTGGTGTTCCAAGTGCCTATAGGTGGATACTTTTAGACACTGTAGTCGGTAAAGGGATCTCTACCGTAAGAAGATAAACTAGTTTATCAATTTAATGGTAAGAAATCTCTCTTATGTAAATATGAACCATGAAGCAATTAGCTTATTAAACAAATTTTACAATTCTATTTATATAGTGAAGGATCTATGTGTCGTGGAAAAATACTCAGCAATAAAATTATACGATATCGTAACTAATTCTTGCTCTACGACGAAATTATTTGATTTATGTTTCACCTTGTGCAGGCCACTTTCGGTCACTTTCTAGGTATTTAATTAAGAGTAGCAATACGAGTCAGAGACATAGGCAATATAAAATGGATGGCGTAGTTTAAATGGTGGCCTCGAGATTGCCACCACGCCGAGTGTTGTGGCTTCGATGACAGGGGACAAATATTTGTGATATCCATAAATGGTTGTTCCGAGTCTGGGTGTTGTATGTCCGTTGTTTGAATGTTTGTAAGTGCGAGAGCTGTATTTAAAGAAAAATTAAAAAGTTGCTGACGAACGATTGCACTGTTTTTATATACCACTAGATGAATGCAAGTATCGTGCTATCTTTGTCTTAGTTGACGAAAGGAACAGGGATAGCATGACACTTGCTTCGTGTAAATAAAGAAGCACACGGCCCGCTTAAGATGAAACACCACGGGCGAGAGAATTGAAAAATAGGTATTTGTAAAATCTATTGCTGTCGCGCAGTGCCCGCAGAGCGTGATAGAGACAACTGCACCTTGGACCGAAAATACCTATAAAAATACACAAAATCAACGTTTCGTAGTCCCCTGATTCCTTCTCCAACACTCGACCGATTTAACTACATATTTTATTAAAAATTGAAGAAAGGCTTTGGCCGTGTTTCTATGTTTTCTTTTTTTATATAATCTACTCAAATTTGTTTTCTGGATGTTTGAACACAGCGGAAAATCTGAATAATTTTTGAGGTTTTTGAAGGCTCATATCTCTTTTAATAATTAATAAATGAAAAAAGGAAAACATAGGGACATGCTAATAGAGGCTATACATGTTCTTTTAAAATATTATTGTTCTACTGGCATTATCCAGGGAGGAAACAGGGGACTACATTTGTATGGAAAAACGGCCCTTGTGTTTCCTCTTAATGTTAAACCATTATATTAACTTACAGACAAGTGGAACATCAAGGGCATTTCCCATCCACCCACTAGTCTTTATCGTAAATCCACCACATACTTACGTAGTATGACTCCTCTTTCCCAGAAGGGGTAATTAGAGGTGTATAACATTCAAATGCCGTATATGATTTTAGATCCTGCGTTATAGGTGACGAGTTTATTGCTGTCTATTAGGCACAATTCCAGACTTCGTGGTGCTACTGAGAATTTCCTCACAGGAAAACCCTGCAATCCTTGAATCGGAGATCGAACCCGAGACCTCATACACAGTACTCGCTTTAACCACCGCCGCACCATAATTAAATATTTACTGCAAAGAATTGTGTGTTCTCCTTTTCTAGATAAGATAGCAAGCGTTCTTAAAGGATTTATTCACAGCGCGAAAGAGGTATTTAAAAGTAAAGTTACGTATGCTTGCTACAGTTATATATATATAGAACAAGTGAAAACTATACACAACGTGTGTGTTCTCATACAAATATGAACCTAATTTTCTAATATAATTATGACGTGTATTTCGTAATACATCTATGTAATGACCTCAGCATTATTGCCATGGGAATGACGGATAAAATTCTCCCATTATTGTTTTGTTATGTCTTTCAAGTATTATGTTAAAAATGAGGAAGTAATAATTAATTATAGATGGTGTCAAATGGTATACGTTTTATGCAAACATACACGGATTTTCTCTTCGGCATCTTCATTAGTCACGCTATCTAAAGGCTAGTTGATAGATTATAATATTGATGAATTGAGACGCATACTATTGAATACTTCGATATGCAAAGACAAGATTAAGAATAGGCTGAACGTTGGTTAAGGTTTTACTAATCTGCTCGGCGAATATTCTTAGATTGTGCATGAACGAGTAATAAAGCAAGATTGAATAGGGATTAAATATAATGACCATCAAAAATACTAATTGCTCAGCAAATATTGCACAGCATAACGAGCACCTATACGCCTCAAATCACTGCATTTCATCTCGGAAGGGTTAGATTATCTTAGGTTCCTTCTCAAACCCACCCAATAATAGGATCTCCGCGAAGCGGGGCGCCGTCGACTTAGTTTGATCTCTAAAAATATATGTTGCTGTGCAATTAGTATTTTCTTGCTGTGCAATTAAATACTACCCGATTGAATATCGTTGTAATATGTACAACGATATTAAATGTAATTGTATAAGAATTTATAAGCGAAATTTCTTAGTTATCGGTCGAGTAGTAACAGTGAGCAAGAGTAACAAACAAACAAACTTACATTTTCATTTATAATATTCGTAAGGTTAGAAAAAAATATGAGTATTGTGTAGGCGCTTGACAACCATAAAAATAATTTTCCTATAGACATAACATCAATTATTTTATCGCCTCTGAATACATTCAACAATAACTAAGAAAAACTTTTACCTAATCGTATTATTATTGTTGCGCTAAAATTTAGACGTATCAACATCATTTTTAAAACCGAAAGTGATTATACATAATGAATAATAAATATACATATGTAAAAAGTAACTTGCACATAACTAAACAGCTGATATAAGATGTAAAGCAAGAAGCGCTGCGCCTGCGCAACGCTCACGCAACGCGTTTGTGACGTAAGCGCTAGTTCCCGCTTCCGAGCGCCGCACCGCTTAAAGCTTATGTATACGCACTCATTGACAATAAGAGGGTATATATTACATATATTATAGAGTTTCAGTGGTCGCCCGCTACTGCCACTGCGCCGAGTGTTGTAGGTTCACATCCCACACGGGACAAAACTTTGTGTGATCCACAGTTGGTTGTTCTGAGTGTGGGTGTTTTTTGTGTCTATTGTTTGTATGTTTGTAAAGTCTCCTGCGACACAGGAATTATTCCTAGTATGAAACAGACGATACAGCTGAATCCGATAGAATTAGGAGTAATATTTTTTATGGAATTTCAGCAATGCAGCATCTTTACTAATATTATAAATGCGCATGTCAGTTGTTTGTTCGTTAAACTTGCACGCCTTAACGACTCGATCAATAATTAAAATAACTGTTAGTAAACAAACCTAACCTGCTAAAATCGATCCTACATTGCTCTCTCATCAGATTTGAGTTCATCTATATTATAATTTATCTTATTGTTGGTGTGCTTTAGAAAAATGATATTAAGTCACACATCTATCTCCAAACTTTCGTCACCTCTCAAACGAACAGAACAAAGCTATTCTTACTCGTAAATAATCCAAACGGCCTCCATAGACATAAGAAAGCATATACCTAATTTGAATATGATTATTTCTAAGGGTTGGCAATTTTAAAGCCACTTATATTTTTCTTTAGCCTCTCACAAATCTCTCTAATTACTGATGTAACTAAAAATAACTAAAATAAAAAGACGAGTAGTAACGTTCCTTCCCGCTTCCGACGCGGCGACGCGACTACGCTTCACGTCACCCTGCGCCTGAGTCGATCGACATGACAATACGTGTTATACCATAAATCATAATAGTCTTCTTTCACTATTTGCAATGAGTTATTTTAGGATTTTAATATCGGTACTTCGTTACTCCTAATACGTACGAATATTAGCATTTGTGCAACTAGTAAGGCATTAATGGAGGCAGCATAAGTTTTCTAATGTTGTTTTTAAAGTGCTAATATGTGTATGATCGCCTGATGTTAAGATTGTATCATATATATCAACAAAGATTACACTGGGAAACAAAAGAATATATATTTTCTGCGGGTTCCGAAATTATGGCTTCATCTTATGCCACGGGATCAATAAAGCATATTATACACAACGTAAAAAGAAACAGCTTTATTAAAAATAATCGTGTGCTCAGCTTATAGTGAGTGAGATATCGGCAGCTACCTGCAAGCGAAATGTCAGCCGTAGCCAATCTGTAATTGTAGCGCGATTGAGTAACTAAGTTTCACTTTTATTATAACTCCAATTATTAGACGTCGATATGAATAGATTGCTTATTGTAGTCTCCGTTATGAACAGCTCCTTGCAACGTTATAATGTGATGAGTTTATGTTGGTGCCGTGAAATACTACTATGTACTTTACGGCGGAACGTGGGCTTGATTCTCAGGTCGTGCAAATCGGAATTGTGTTTTTTCTGGTGGGGAATTTGGAGGGCGTTATAAAAAATTGTATAACCATTTTGTGAATAATATGTAGTTAACTGTGTTGGTTTCGTTCGAACCATAAGTCTACGCTTATGATTCGTGAGTTCACGAGATCGATTCCCAGTATCTTACGGTCAAAGTGGAAATGGGAATCATCGGTCTGCGTTATTGGTTTTTTTGTTAGAAAATTCTTAGTAGCAAAATGGAGTTTCGAAATGTGCCGTTTTTGTTGACGCTAATTGTTATTAGTTGTAGGCAAAAGTGTCAAAGTTGAGACTAAGATGGGTGTCCCTATCAGAATTACTTCCTTCAGGTTGATATCATTGTCGCGTGTGTCTCTTAAAAGATTAGGATTGTTATTTTGACAGTTTATCACTATTACTTTACCATGTTGAGATGATACAAATTATTTGTCACGTAGTTTATGACCAGCTCAGCTAATTATAGGCTGTTTAATATTTACCTGAAACAACAAAAAACAACATAAGTTAGTTAAAGTTGCAAAAAAAGCAAGTACAACATTGAATCATGCCTAGGTATCCTGTGTTTCTCGCACATTATTAATTTTAAATTTCATAGAAGATATTGGTGCCAATTCTGTTGTCACAAAATTCTCTTATCTTAGCTAAAAATCTCTAAAATTTGGTTTAGTCCTGTCAAACGACATTTCGTATTCCGAAATCGCTGAAAGTGACAGGAGTAAACTAAATTTTAGAGATTTTATTAATTCTTTGCTTCTTTTAATACAAATTATTTTTACTTAACACCACAAACTGCGATGTATATTGTATTTTCTTTAAAATATATCATTGTCCTCGACAGCAATCTTTAGGGATATGTCTGTGTTGCGGGGAATTTTACAAACAATTAACGGACAGAAAGTACACCCAGACAGTACAATAATTCTGTAGAACACACAAATCATTGTCTGGATGGGAATCGAACCTAAGTACAACACGCAGCGCGGTCGCTTGTGGTGACCCGTTGTGTTATCTGTGCATTTTGCCGTTGCACCAATGCCATTGAACTTATAACTAAAAGACAAAACCGAAAGTATATTTTTATCTTTGGGTCAGGTTCCAAAGGGTTACTCAGACCTACATCAACACTAATGTATGTATGTAAGCTCGCCGTTTAGTGCCGTCAGAAATTAAAAACAATTTTTACTTTACGCGTTCGATTCTAAAAAGGGCATTGACGTAATGGAATATACAGCAGACATATGTATGAAAAATTGCAGCTTAATAAAACTTGATTAAAATATGAATGTACGGATGGCGCAATACGGCTGGTGTAGTGGGTTCGAATCCTACACGGAACAAAAACTAAGGTTTTGTTATACATCACATACTTAAAGACGTGGACGTGTTTAAGCTAGCCCGCGATTGGTAATAGACGGTTTCCCCTTTTCATTATGTCTGAAGTCAGATCGAATTTAATTACTATGGATAATATTAACCTCGGCAGCCAACAAACAAAAAGTAAAATAAAACAGTATGAATGATAAGAATATAACAATGTATGGAATATGAGAAAGAAGTATTAACTCAGAATAACAATGTAAGTAGAATAAACATATTAATTTATTACGTTTAAATTAATATAATTATTCTACTTACATTGTAAATATGTTAAGCTATTACGTAAGCGAGTTTTCACTGCTTCAACCTCACTAGCTATCATGAATGAAAGTAATCATTAAACTTTAACACTTGATTTGACAGCTTCAAAACACGGGCCAAAGTAACGCGCTGCTATAGGTCTTGAATTTAGAAATATATGCTAATCCTTAACGGATGGCAGACTCGTAATCGTGAGAAATGCAAACATGATTTAAAAAAGAAAAGGTCATCTTGAAATCAAGCTCAAGTGAAATCGATATCTTGTTACATTTTATGTTTATATCGCTCTACTAACCTTTAACAGACATTAAAATAAGAAATGAAGTAACAGATCGTGATAACTTAATGCTTTATGATACTCATCATATCATTATCTGTGATATTAAAAGCAGATCTTTCTCTCATTGGATGCTCATTAAGTCGTTGCATGAAATCTTTATTTCAAATGTCAAAATCAATGATTTCATGAATTTTGACATTTTCTATCAAGATCTGATAATTTCGATTGAGGACATTTACATTGAAAGTAAGAAAAAGAACATAGATATCTCTAGATATATGTATGTACCTCTATATGAATGTCATTCAAACTGTTGTTAAAGGAAAAACATACCATATACATTTAATTTCATTACAAAAGTTGAAAATACTAAAAATAACTTTCAGCTATCAACATGAGTTCCGCTTCTTAAAAATATTAGGTTTTTAAACAACAATCCAGTAATACAAGATTAATAAAATTAGACACAGAAATTATACCTACTGAAATGTGATTGATGTAAGATGTTTTAAATTTAATATTTCGGTTTGCTTGAAATTGGTCCAAGAAAGTGAAAATCTGTGCAAATGGTCTATAGTTAGAAATGGCTATATCATTCTGATTAAATAACTATATAGAATTACTAAATTATATCACGTAAACAGCATTTTCTTCCTGTGCAAACGCTAAGCTTGGTACTCAAAGATCCGGCCGCTCGCTCCGTCAGGGCGAGGAACTTATGGTCATATCCTGCTAACCAGTGCACATAAAAGTCTTTATAATAATTCATATCGAGCAATAGATTTAAAGTGGTTCTGGTAACAAATTGGCCGAGCCCGCTAAATATAGAAACAAAAATAAGACCACAAACAGAATATGAAAGATGTTGAGATCGTTTAGCCGGGAAACTTCTTTCGTGACTCATAATCCGACTAAAAGGGACTCTGATATTACCTTTTTGGGGCATAAACCCTAAAATGTATGCAAGAACAAAACATTGAGTCGTCCCTTCCATAAAATACGCTCAAATATACACATCACACTCGTTTTCGTTTTTAAAAACGCATTCGGTTGTTATTTTTTCTTCTTTTTTTACGGCCGAGGAAACGTGTGCCACAATCTTCATTTTACTCAACACGCGAAGGTAATGTTTTCGTCAAAATGTTTCGTTCGTATGTGTTGAACATGTATTTACATATTTTGACCAAATATTTTAGTTTATTTTCCCTTTCTTACAAAACATCCCATTTTTGTGTACAAGTCCATTAAAGGCCAATATATTCAAGACTATGTTACATTTATAGAGGTGTCAAAACATTGGCCTGAATCAAATATATTTATAGTTAAGTAGATACTAACAAAATGAATGATTCCATGACTATTAACTTTTTACTTCAACTCATCATAGTAATTACAGTTTATTTTTGCGAACAGACAAACAGAAACGACAATTATATTCGCATTAAAGCTACGTACACCATAAACTTGCAAATCATGTTTATCATGTACTTGTAGATCAATAAAGGTCCGAAACGCAGAGGTCAGTTCAAAGGTCTCATAATAATCGATACGATGGATCGCAAGAAAACTTGTAATACTTATAGAAAGTCATCACTCAAATCTTGTGTAAAGAAATCAAAAAACGTCACTAATACTTGTTACAACATCGATTAGCGTCCAATGCAACTCGCATCAAATCGATTACACAGCAAAGAGTATCGAATCATTTAATATCTTTAAATGTAACGAAAACTAAGTACTTACAATGCAAACTAGCATGAATTTATGTTACGACAACTGGATTCAATTAAAAAACAATTTCGTTTTTCCTCGGCGACAACTTGCAGCTTAACTTGCGGTAATTCAAGAGCGGATTTTTTCGCGGTATCATAATAGATCGTTTTACTCAGCACGTCTGCCCTTTACCCAGTAACACAAATAGAGGCGCGTGCGCAAAAACCTTTCATAATCGCGGTGTGTCACGCGAAAGACGACACTTGATTGGTCGATTTAAATACCAGATTCGAACGATCAAATATGGCGGTTATGTCAAACTCCGTTTAGAAACGTGACATTGGACGCGATCGTTGAGACAATACGTGGAACGAATCGAAATTAACACTAGTGTACTAACAAATTATCTATAGACGATCCGGTCATAATCTATTAGGATATGAGATCTTTTGTTTCTATTAAATTGTATTGTGTCTATTACCCAAGTTTGGGTATGTTTACATTTTCCGTATTGTAAGGACACGATCAGCATTGTATAGAGTTACGATTAAAAGAAAGTGTTGCATAGAACGGAACTAGGAAGTTTATTGTTTGTTACCTAATTTCCGGTGACATGTTGCTTAAGTCAAGTTCACGACTCAGAGTGGATTGTTTTAAATTTATCTTGGATTTTCATTTAAATTGTATGTTAAAATAACTTCGAGTAACATATTATTATCATATTTTAAGAACACATGGCAAGTCACACATATACATTACTTTAGATGGGCAGGCCCTATGTGAACGTTATCTGACCAGGTCAGAGATATTCTAGAAAATGATCAGATTAAGAGTACCCTAATCCAAAGCCGATGCATGAACGATGTGATATAAGTAAATGAATTAATAAAAATATGGCAGGCTTGCAGCGAATGGTAATCCGTAGTCTCTGCCTATCCTTCTAGAAAGCAGACGTGAGTCTATGAAATATTATTTTACAATAGTAAATACATATCTAAAAGACTATTAGCTAGCCTTTGGCTCATTTCAGTTTCTATTATACGAGATGTATTATGTAACTTTATTTAAATATGACGTGATGTTTGTCTTCTCACAATTTAGTAGATTCTAGAACTGTTAGGAGTTGCTATTGAAAGTAAATCCTACGAATATCTGTCAATGAAATACGAGGCTTTGCTTGTGAGTAATTTCGAACGCTATGATAGACCCTCATATTTAAAAAAAAAACCATACCGTCCTTACACATTTATTTAAAAGTACTATTTTAAATGGAAATATTCATAACAAAATTAATTGGAGCTCAAAAGATTAGCAGATATCTAGACGCGTTAATAATTTATATAGCTTCCTATAGCGTCATGTCAAAGGACAAACTTTCAAAAGTATTAAATACTCTTCGATATAAAACTTTCATTCCATTTTCTGCAAATCATTTAAAAACAGTAGCTGTGAGCGGGACACAGACACTACGATCGTAATGCCAAACGAACTGTAAAAATTATGCGCGCCAAATTTTTACTTTGCCATTGACACGAATAAACGCTGAATATTTTTTAATGCTCCATGATATGTAATTAAAATCTAAATTACAGATGTGAGCAAGAGTGGTAATAATGTCAATGTTAGTGGAAGAAAAATGGAAAATCATTATAATTATGCAGCCCGTGGGCTAGTTTTATAATTTGCCTACGGATTTGATAGTCAATTATTGCCCTAGACACAAAATATAATCAGGAGTCTAACTTTAGATTTGGTAAAATCTTGTAGTAATTTTTTATAAAATGTTCTTCATAGAAATAAAAATACAGGAGCTAAAAAGTCACATATTTACTACAAAAACAGTTAGGCATTACATTAGTTATAAAATCAGTGAGGATATTCTTTGTGGCAAACAAGCATACGGCCCACCTGATGGTAAATGGTTTCCGTAGCCTATCGACGCCTGCAATACCAGAGGCGTCACTTGCGCGTTGCCGACATATTAAAAACAGTATTAAATTAATTAAACTCAAATGAAACTGGGCTGGCCATATCTGTCGCATGTCTGAAGAGAAGTGGGCAAAAATCACCACAGACTGGGCACCAAATAACAAACGGCCTTGCGGCAGGCCCAGCATGTGATGGCGGTATGAATTGGACGTATTTAACCGGGATTGGAGACAATTGGGGCTGGATAGAAAGGAGTGAAAAGATGGAAGGGCCTTTACCCTGCAGTGGGACGGTACAGGCTAAAATAAATAAATAAATAATTAAATAAAATATTTATACCTAATTAACTACTCTTACATACAAGAATTGTATGAGATCAAAGAAATCACGCGACGGATTAGTTCTGCGTACGGGCATACATTATGTAACGTATCTTCACACGATGCGACGCCATATCAATTATATAACTGTATGTACGTATAATTGCACATTGTTCTACTAAGCACTAAAAAACCTTATTGAAAGAAGCTTGTGGGACAATGGTGAAAAGACAGCTTAGAGCCTTTTTTTACATGTTTATTTATATATAATTTATTTATATATAAGCTGTCCTGCGCGGTTTCACTCACCTTTATGATTACTCCGCCCCCATAGCTGGTAGCGTAATTTTATATAGCCTATGTTACTTTTGATAAAGTAGCTTTCTAATAGTAAAATAATATTTAAAGTTAGTCTTATAGTTTTTTTGGAGCAATGATAGCCTAGTGAAAAACCTTTAGACTGCCTCGAGTTCGATGCAAAGGCGCGCATCTCGAAGTTATGTGTGTATTAAATAGTTAATCATCGCTCGCTTTAAAAATGAAGGCAAACATCGTGAGGAAACCTGCATGTCTGAGATTTCCCCATAATGTTCTCGAACATATGTGAAGTCTGCCAACCCGCACTGGGCCAGCGTGGTGGTTTATAAAATAAGTATAGACGTATATATATCTGTGCTGTGAAAAACAACGTGATATAGAATTAATTATACAGATACACAGTCATGTACCTTTTGAATATTCAGTGAAAAATATTGACTGAGGTGATCGTCTTGCCATAGGACATAGATTATTATTATTTACAGAATTACACACGTGTAATGTAATGGTTATGTAATAATATAGAAGTTGCTGTTTGATTTACGTTCTCATCGAAGTGAAGTCTGCGTAAAGAACATATGTTTAATTATATATTTACTAGATTATTACTCGCGGATTCGCACGCGTTAATGTAGGTTAATTTAGTAAAAGTTTTTTTCCCTGGATGAATGATGCGTGTCTGTGTCCTTTTCCTTTCCCAGTGTGCGAAATTTTATGATTATTGTCGAGTAGTTAAGGCATGAAAGCATAACAAACAAACAAACTCATATTCACATTTATAATATTAGGCAAGGATTGCTATTTAGGGATTTGGCAGACATCATGAAACGGACACATTCGGATCCTGAGAGCCATTATCACATAAAACATGGCAATATACATATTGCCATGTTTATATCGCAGGCAATTTGTATGATTCCGCGTTTTACAAATGGCGTCGTCCGTTTAAAAACGCTCGCTGTTTTAAAATATGCCGAAGGCAAAATGTAAATTGCCTGGTCACTTAACGCCCCGAGTCCCGACTCTTAGCACTCCGACTTGGATAGATTAGGTTAGAAGGCGGAAGCGGGAGCTCTGCTCGCGCCGTAGCCTTCGTGGTTATTTTTTTGTGACCAACCTGAAATAGGAGCCCTGACAATTGAACGAGTCGCCAATTTGCCTCCGGCATATTATAAAACAGCGAGCGTTTTTAATCGGAAGGCGCCGTTTGTAAAACGCGGCATCATACAAATTGTCTGCGACATTTTTAAGAGAATCAACCCCAAATAATACGTAAAAGCGAAATCAGCACTTAAACTGCGATATCTGTGCATTACATAACCCACCCCTGTATATAATTTAATAAACTTTTGTAATCATTGCTTTAATTCACCAATACCATTACGGATTACGTCCATCTTGACGAACCAGACTACGGTATAAAATAAACATGAGATATTATAGGTACAGGAAGTCAATTCATTTATTTACTTATTATGATCGTTTGAATAGTAATCTGAGGTGTTGGCACAGTAAATAGACATGAATTTATTAAGAACACAATGAATATTAATTTCGTAAGTGAATTCTAAAACTGCCTAATCAGAAACTAAACTACTCTCGACAGATTTAATTGTGGTTTCTATTGCTTACTGCTACTAAATGAGAAGGTCAAGTTTCGATCTAGTCAGCGTAATAAATATCGTAAATGATATTTTTCTAAATTAAAATAAATCTCAATGCAATAAATTGCATTTCAGTTTAGTTTTGATGTGTAGTAGACTAAATAATACCTCGGGGCCGACACAAAAGATCCCACTGGGTCGAAGTGTCGCCGGTCTACAATGACTGGCACCCGGATCAAGATAAGATAAGACTAGATAAGAATTCTATTTAACTGTTTATATTACCAGAATTGGTCCTCAGAATGAGTAATGAATGCTTAGTCCAAATAATTGTATTAAGAAATCGAGGTGTTTTAATTTGTTTGTTATACCGTCTTGTTCTGCCGTAGCATTTAAGCTTGCAATCCTAACTATATTATAAAAACGGATGTGAATTTGTTTGTTATGCTTGTACACCTTAACTACTCGACCGATCATCATGAAATTTCGCATACACTTTATCAGGAGTACAGAAAAGGACATAGGATACCTTTTTTAACAGAAAAAGAGAACTATTCCAAAGGATAGAAAATAGACATAACGCGAGCAAAACCGCAGAAAAATCTAGTAAGAAATTAAGATGAGTTAATTTGCTTTTTGCACAGTGTTTCGTCGTAATAATGTATCAAACATGCAGATAACTTTCATAGTTCAAATATTAATAGGGTAAGCATGTCAAGACCGTATTTGTCTGTCCGAGGGGTGAAACTTAATATGCTTATACAGGTTCTAGCTGGTAGAGGCAGAACTTGAGATACATTAAATAAGGGTGCTTTTATAAATTGTAAACACTCAGAAGGCTATAACATTTATTTCTTTTTAAATTCCTTTTGTTAGGCCTTGAAGATCTCTGCGTCTGACTTAATGGTCCAGCATCAAGCTTGTGCTTATGTTTGCGCAAAATCGAGAGACCCATGTTCAGTTTCTAGATCCAGGAATGTTTTACTGGGTTTCTTTGGTTGGAATTTTTTAGTAGCAATCTGTTAATGTGCTTGCTTATGGCAATAGGCTGCCCTCGAATTACATCGGTTTAATTTGGATTAGGGAGGTAATCCAAACCGAAATAGAAATGTACGTGTAACGCATCTCTGCCTTCTATGGGCTTTAGCTTTTATAAACACATATCATTTCATTTAAACAGCGTACTCACTAGGCATTAGTCCTGTGTTGCAGGGTACTTTACAAACATTGAAACGACGGACACGAAGCACACCCAGACTCGTCACAATCATTTGTGGTTCACCGAAAGTTTCGCCCGTGTGGGATTCGAACCCACAACCTCAGCGCAGTGGCAGTAGCGAGGCGACCACTTAAACCATTACGCTATTCGTGTAGTAAAGAAAATCATTCAAACAGGATTGTTCGCAAAGGCAGTGTAAACGAAGACATCATACTAAAAACTTACAAATAATTATCATAACACAAACACTACTTATTCGCAAGATGTAGTTCAAATTTCAACCAAAGCCTTGCATATACATTAACCGCAACGGATTCGTGGGACACAAGTAGAATTTCATAATTGTGTGCAATTACTTCCTGCTGGAAATCAAACCGCGACCCACATGCTGCGGTCAGCTTTCATAACCAACGACCGTAAACGTAGAAAACATCACTACTGACCGGTTATTTTATTATTTATTTGCGGTAAGGATGTATGTAGCGTAATAATTGATTCAAAAAGGTTTTATTAAAGAGGGAGTAAAGAAAAATACTGATTTGGTGTCTCCCAAGAACTTTTGAAAGTAAAGGTAATACGATCGCAATGTTTTTGCTAAGCTCGGGGCTTAGCTATACGGTTTAAAATAATTTTAATAAATCTCTCACAATGAATCAATGATGTATTTATCGTTATAAATATTTATATTTAATCATTTTACCAGTTACATAATATAAAAGTCAATTTCAAATTTTACGACAAAATCAATTATTTAGTTAATTTATTTATCGTTAATGTTATGTTTTTGCTAAGTGCTTAAAGTTTATATATGTATTTCTATTAGTGAAATAAGTGTAATCTACACAATTATCATATAATTAAATAATAAGTTATTAATCTTATTATTATCTAACCATATGAGATTATTTTTAAAATACTTTAGCAATGAACAACCCGTAAAGTAGAATTAAAAGTAATAATTTAATGTTGCCTAATTGGAAAGGCACTTAAGGTTTTTATTAGTTTAAAGTCATATCTAGATCACTTACGAGTCTAACATAAATGATACACATTCGCGCCTTTTTGCGCAGTGTGTTACTGGTCGACCGACTACCCGTGTGACCTCCTTATTGTAAAAGAAAAATCACCAACCTTTTTTGTTGGTTCGTTGTGCGATAAAAACGGCTGTATTCAATGTGTTATTTGTTTTTATAACATTACCCCTTGGATATTGCATTTATTGTGAATATTGATTTCAAATAAGATATTTTTCGTTGCACAAGACAAAAGTCTTTTATATTATACAAAAATGAATAAATTTATTCTTATTACATTTGTATTTTTTATTAATAGTTAAATGTACACCAAATATTAATTAACACACTTTAGTTCTAGATGCAATTTTTATTTGAGTAATTGTTTATTTTTATCTTGACTTGCGAATGTTGTTTGCTGTCTTTCTCACTTCTGACAGTCATGTCAGAAACAATGTCATTAATGTCAAACCAATATTTAAAATTAATACAATCTCAAAAAGGTAATTATGCACGCAGTATGAATGTATAGAAATGTCAGCGATATTTTTATCCAGTTTTAACGTGAGGGAAGTAAATATATATATAAAGACGCAATAATTTTACATTAATGTAAAGATATCTTTCGATCACCTACATATTTCACACGGGCTTGAAATACACTCACACATCGTTAAACTCATGACATTGTTTTTATGCTGTCGGCGAGAGAGGTACGCCTACTAAGACTTCATTATTTTGAGCTTTTGAGGTACTAATTAGTGCTTTTGCAGATTTAATTGGTTCGGGACCTCTTCAAATGAGCATAATTTTGTCGACATCGCGCGCTTGTCGACATTAGCCATGGTGCTTGTGTCGGTCGCCGAACCATGCTTTTGCCAACAAAACGTGAATTAGCACGCAAATACCCATACTAATTGGTTTTAAAATATACACACTTTTTGTGCAAAGGGAAATATGGAAGGGAAAACTGTGGGACACCAATAAAACCTTAAAACGTGTTTAAAATACCGAAGATGGCGTTAGGTAGCGCTGGCCATTACAACGCGAATAAATTATTTCGTATATCGTAATATAGACACAACGAGCGGTTATTTAAAAATATTGGTCGTAATAACAATGCTTACGCTTCAGAACAAAAACATAATAAAAATGTTTGATACGAATAACTTACCAACGCCTTTTCTTAGAAAAATAATAAGAAAAGGACGGAATGATTTTGTCGAATAAATTAGATTTTGTGTCATCAATGTTTAAAGACTGGTATACGATGTAAATAAACTTGCCAAGATGAAAAAAAGGTTGTATATATCGTTTCGTGGAGTAAGAAAATGCCATTTTCAATATGGATAAACTTATTCTAACTTATCCAGTTAGTACAAGTTTATCCATACTGCATACGGTCTATTAGTCGAGTAGTCGTTTATTGAGATTAAGGTATTCGAATAGTTGACACCTAGACCTAGACATAGGTTTGCTGGTGTAGAAGAAAAGTTTTATGGAAACTTAAGCAGTTTATTTAGATTTATTTTAGTACTAACTTAACTAAAAGTTGAAGACAACAAGAACAATGAAAGTAATTATGTTTCAAACGGGTTTTGAAAATGTTAAAACGCATTAAATATTGAATATGATTTTAAGCTTTGAGGCTTTTTGTTTATTTGTTACTTAATCTTGATGGACAGTCAACTACTATATAATTAATTAATTACATACTAAGGCGATTTTTATTGATTAATATTTTTATGCTAATAACTTCTTTTATTTAAACAGATTTCTATCCCGGTCAACGGGAACCAAACACCATAAGAAAAACATTGTATCTGGACATCGGCGTCCGAACGTCGACTTTGATATAATATCAGCCCTGTTTATGAGCTGCCCACTACTGGCCACAGGCATCTTCTCAATATGAAAAGGTTTAGACGTTAGCACACCATGCTAACCCAATCTGACGTTGGCAGATTTTATATATCTTCGAGAACTTTAAGAAGAACTCTAACACATGTAGGTTTCCTCATGATGTTTTGATATAAAAGTCGAATATTACTCATGAATTCGTTTAACCTTACTCAAAGTGTACTTTCAAGGGAGTGAAGGCTCTAATTCTATTGTAACACACATAATACACATGTTCTAAGTCCATTCTAAATATAATAACTCTGTAGACAAACTTGCATAACCTTGAAAAAGTTTAGCGTACACGCATAAATATAAAATGCACTTCGAATTTACTTTAACCGGTGTATCAATGACCTTAGCAAATATTTGTAAGTGTGCACTCATCGTTGTGTCCTTGGTATATAATACTTAACTACCAGAAGGGTTATGTAGATATGTATTGCGCTTATATGTCATCATTACAGAAGCCAAATTAATATTTTGCCAAACTGCTATTTAAAGTTGCTTGTCTTTTTTAAATTGAAAGTATATGTCTTATGAAATTCGGCTTTATATTCATGCCTAATTATTCAATAGATGTATATTGTTACGTCTATATGTGACCCGACATTAATGGATCTTACTTAATTAAAGGCAAGCTTTGTTAGAATAGACGCCTGCCGAGCACATACCTAGATTGAGAATGCCGTTAGTCGAAGTGGCGACGAAAACTTGTAAAATCTGCCGAAACAAAAAATCTAGTACACATTAGACACTAGTGCTCTTCATGACAATGCAATTTTACAATAGTAGTTGTTCACAAAGGCAGCAGTAAAACAACGTTTTACTTTCTTTTAACTTAGGAAGCCAACTTTCAAAGGATCACTTTTCAGTTAGTCCATCGTAACTATAATATTTGTGTTAGTCAGAAAGTCTTTGCAAGTATGTATTTTCAAGAACTACAAATAATCAAACTATCATAACTGAGGGCTATGTAAATCAAATACGAAGGTATGCAGACAGTCAACTAAATTTTATAAACAGCTTAACAAAATATCGGTTTAGGCTATAACGCAGACAGATGTTTAGGTAAATTTCGAGAGATAACGTCTCTCCTTTTTACTCAATTTATTCGTGTCACGACTTCGCACTTATAGCATAAAGCGTAGAGTACCCAATGGAGGACAAAAAATATAACCTTTAAGGTCTTTGGCCTACCTGGACGAAGGTTTCCACAAATGTTGGAAAGGGTCATGTTGAAGCCGGTTTGACATAAAATTCACGACAAACGCATTTTTTTTACTGATTTGCTATATCATAATAGCTTAGAACGTGTGGGGAAATGTTGTACTAATCCTTACTGATTTGACTAGTGTAGCGCTTAAACTGGTGAATTGTATTACAAGTGATATAATTTTGAAAACACTAAGGATAGATGATACACAATAAAATATAAGAGATGAAAAAAATTATTTTATCTAAAATATTTAGATTGCTGTACCTATAATTCAAATATTTGGCATTATTCAAAACTTTGACCTGAATAAACTAAACCAAAACCACTCAGATTCAGTGAAAGCCTTAGCTTATTAGATACCTTAGCATGAGCACTAAGTCCAAAACGACAACATTTTATTTCAAAACCATTTTTTTGAAAATGGCATCCCACCGTTTACCTCAAAAGTTTTATGTAGGTGGATATCCAGTACGCTTTGATACACCGTCGATGTTCCACCCGTCGGCAGCCCGCAAAGATTGTATCAAGCTTCTAACCCAATCCTTAAATAGAGAGCTTTATAAGATCGCAAATCGAACTGCTATTGATTTATGTACTCGCAATCTAGTTCTCAAAAATTTCTGCTTATTATAATAACCAAATTGCGTGCTATAAAAGATTAAATCAAATTTAGTACGTGATCGAAGGTCCCAGAAGATTAAAACGTTTACGCAAGTATAGATGAACAACATAATATGACCCTTGTAGTACGTACACATGAATCACTTTTAGTTTGAATATTTAAAAAGGACAGATCAATAAGTTATGGCCAGTACTCAGTTTATCTCCAATGTTTATTGTACTCACTTTAAAAGGTAAATGTCAACATGTCAAATTTAGGACAAATAATGTTCAGCATGTTAGTTTTAGAATAGAATTTAATATTTAATTAATACTCTGAGACGGCACAGAGTATTGTTAGTTTATTGTTATAGGCCCCAATACATGCGCCTATGTAAGAATCTGGGATTAAATCTATTAGGAAACAATCAGTAGTAGGAAACACATCTTTTATATATAGTTGACTAAAATAATATATTCAAGAAGATGCAAAGCACTTTTGTCAAATCTTCGAGCATACAAAATCGTCATAACGCATATAAATGTGTCTAATTAAGCTTCTAAAATGTTTCATTCATGAGCAATTTCTCGTGTAGTCATGTGTAAATACAAACATCCTCTGCAACCAAACTGACTGCTTTCAACCGACAAGGTGAAGGCGATATTAAACACAGGACGGCCATAACTGCACCTTAGCGATAATTATGATACGCCAACCATCGATAGATTTTACTTTTGCACATCAATATTTACATTTACTTGGAAAAAGACCTATTAAAACATATTTAATATTGTAGACATTATTGTTAATTTTCCATTACTAAAATATTTACATAATTAAACTTACAAGATACCAAATTTTGCCCTGAAAATTGATTTAATAATCGCCAAAAAAATTATCGATTCAAACTATGTACTAAGATGAATTGACATTTTCACAAAATAATCGACTAAAGCCACATAGTGACTGCGATAGTTGGCCAACTACCTAATCGAACGTTTTCTTTATTAAATTAATGATTGATGATCATCCTAATTCTAAAGTTCGTCAGTGTGATATCATTAGATTGTATGAATTGCTAAATTCGATACACTAAGACACTACAAGTTGTAAAATAAAAGCCTACATCGATCGTCTACAGAAGGAAATTAAAAATAAAAACATAAGTTTATTGCTACCTGTATCGTAGTCATACAATTTCTTTATTACTACAATACTATTTTATGTACAATACGCATATTACGAAGAACAATAACAGAATATATATTATCACAAGCATTCGGAAGTAAAGACCGGTTGACCATCGCACGATAGGCACGAGCATCGATTCACGATTATCGATATACCATTTCCGATTGTCGATACCATCGAATAATGTCGACAGGGGATTAAATACGAAATATTGATTGTTTATGGTAGCTTGACATGTTATAACCTTCAAGAAATAATCAAGATGGCTTCCTTGTGAGATAGCGATAGAAACTTGTCATAATAATTTATGTAGTAATCTATCTTAAGTAAATAAATTGCCTATCATGTCTATAAAAATTTATTGTGGAAGTTGAAGTAATCACAACAATGATTCATTTTATTTTGTTCGTGGAATTTTACTTAAAAGTGCGTAACGTAAACCTAAATAAAATTTCAGAAATCGAATTGAGAAAAAGTCAATCGTGCGAATCGGAACGTCAGTTGAATTACGCGCAAAATATTGAAATATCAGGACAAGTGTGTTTATTCGAAAATTTACTTTTACAGCTACAGAATACAATCTATAATTCAATGAAAATCTGCTTTGATTGCCCAATTAAATAAAACAAAATAGTAGCAGACGTCGACTATGCTGTTTGTTTAGGTTCATTCGATTTGGAAAATTAGAGCGAATTTTTGAGTAACGAAAAATGCTGATTAACAGAGTAGTAATACTAATTTTATTAAATAGTAACCTATACAGTGGATATACTTAGAACTTTTTAAAATATTAAGGCCATTTCTTGTAAAATATTTCTAAATGATAAGGCAAAGATATACTATAATCACATTTTTCAGCCAAGCTTTTGAACTCATCGTAAAAAATATTAAAGGTAGCCATCTAATGAAACTTAGCACTTACCTGGCTATTCAACAAATCACAACTAAATGCTCATTTATATTAAATTCTATTTGAATACACAGCATTAGCAACCACTAAAAACGACGTTAAGTCTTTTAAGATAAGTTGTTAACCCGAGTCGCACAGTGGCACTATCTGTTAATGGATTATTCATAGCTCATATTGAGCTGTTAAAATCTAACAGATCATAAAATACACTAGGTAGGTACATAGGAATCTTTAAGAAATATAAAAACATTCGCTGTGACAAAAAATATATATTAAAATTTTATAATTATTAATTCCAATATTTTCAGGCCTTTACCACAGCCTTAAAAATTCTTTTGAAATTAGCCATGGATGCGAGGGCTCTTGTTGATCTGGAGTGAGAGAATACGTCAATTTAGTAGTCGATAATAGTTAGCTTAGCTTACAATGACTGGCTCAACCCGGGAAATACTACCCTCTTACAACATATCTAGCAGTATGCGTACTTTTGCGTTTCGTTTGACGAAGGCCCATAACTTGCTATGTCAAGGCCTTAAGATTTCTTTAGATTTGTGCTTTGTTTTAATACGCATATATCTTTAGACATTCATGAATCCAAGTCGTTGTCTGCTCTGCAAAGGCAATGTCCTGCCTACTAATCTATCGGTGATTACATTATTAGTGAAGCTAGTAATAAAAATTCTAGTCAACATCAGGGAAATGACCGTAATGTCGACACTGCTCTCTCTATCACACAGCTAATCTAAACGCGACCAGTTCAAAAGCGGAAATTGGCCACCAATTACGTTCCAGTGCCAACTATTCGTAATAACATTGCAACCAGCTACAATGGTTACGAAAACCATTTTATTAACCCAAAAAACCTTCAAATCTGATCTTGGACTGGATAGGAGCGTTTTGCCATTGTATCACGTGGTGATGTAGTAATTTCAAGCTGTTATACATTATTCATTGCAAAAATACGACCTTATTACGTAAAGTTTAAAGTCGATAATTGAATGACAAACGGCGCATGTCCGAGTTTAAGTGTCGATCTTAATTGCCTACGCGTGTGTCCGCATTTTTATGCGGAACACCTTATGTAATGCTGCTGTATGTGTTTTAAATGTTTTTGTTCTGATAATATTGATAAGAATTTAAGTCTATTAGATAGTTTGTTACGTGTTTATATTGTGTAATTAGAAACAGAGAATTTATCACGGTTAGAAATCTTTGCTTCTTAGGCCTATCACATCAGATTGAGCTGGTTTGGTGGTTTTTACGTGTTTCTGATCTTAGGGTTATTGTATGGTTTTAAATTAGTGACAGCTTAAACTTTATGGGTTTATTGTGTATATTTTTTTGCGTGTAGAGAAAGTGATATACATCCCGTAAAATGTAAATAATGCTAATAAACATAGTGGAAATAATCAGATTTTTACGGTAGACTTCGATAAGTATAAAGGTGATTAAGCTGACTACTGCGGGTGCATTTAACACTGAGTACACACATCCTTTAAATTATTCTAAGCTTAGTTTACTTCATACTTCAATTTATTTTCTTTCAAGTGGGCATAGTCCATTACGAAACGAAGCTATAAAAAAGTGTTTAACAAAGATGGGTTAACAAACAAGTAGGTCTCTGTCAAGTGATCTACTGAAATTGTAAATTACATTATTTTCTTTATCAGTCTAATATTGATTTAACTGGAGCTTAATTTTAATGCTTCAAGCTCTAATCTACGCACTAGGTACCGGCGAAAGTAAGGCACCGGATCGGACTTTCCTAAAATGTGACCGATGGCTTGAAAACGCCTTACTTTTCAAGGCACCCAAACGCATTACTGGCTTAATTCTTAGGAACAGTATCTAAAGTTGTAAGAGTAATTCGTCAAAGATTTATTGGCTTGATTTAATTTATAATAGTACAATCGCGTCATAAATCATTAGATTATGTGCAAACATTTTAAGTTCTGTTGAATAGCCTTTACCTCTTTTAACGAGGAAAAGAGGCGGGGTAAAGGTGCTCGGTCGACCAAAATAATGCCAATCGGACAAGGCCACTAAGCCATCGCCTTTCAAAGGACAATCATGAACTTGAATATCCGATTGCTTGGTGAGCTCTCTGCATGAAACAAGTGTTGTGGCAATCCGTAGTTATTTTGTTGTATGTTGTCGTTTGTGGCTTTCGCGTATACACACTTATTTTAGGCATATCATTTTATTTAAGGTGTAAGTTATATTTTTACCTGGTGCCCGATACTAAGATTCGAGGCACTTAAATTTCTCAGAGATGGAATTGGAGTCGGTCACTCGACTAAAGGAGGATCTCCTTTACCAATGTTTTATTAAATACTGTACAAGGAACTTATAAAGTATCCATGATCAAGTAGTAGTGTATAAATTACAAGAGTAAAGACTGCCACAACTTTTATTGTTATATATAAAAGAAATACCAGCATGTCTCAACCCTAGTCCCAGCCTTAAGTTGGTCGTAATGACAGCTGTCAAATCAATGTTGCCATTCAAAACTTTACGAGGTAGATACAACGAGTCAAGCTAATGATACATTGTTACTTTAAGTTTTTTACCAAATAGTAAATCCAAAGTTCAATTCCAAGGTGATGACTTATAGGAGTCAGTCAGTGACCGCCACAAGACTTTTTGACATCAACATAAAAATTTGCATTAACTACCTGCATGGTCTGACCTCTTTGAACCTAACGACCTGTTTTACCTCCCAGAAGAGATGATTCATTGGACACTTATTAAAAAAAGTATTACAAATATTATTATATGTTTTTTGAAGGTGCTACGTACTAGGTGCTGGTTAAGACAATGATTTTAAGATTTATTGACAAATATTGCCAAATAAAAAAGGTTTAAGTAAATAAAATTACATTTTAATGATTATGCAGTACCTAGTTTTTATTTTATTACGGCATAGTAGATACAATTGCCGTTTTGTTCGACTATGATAAATAAAATCTATTTTTGTAAAAAAGGTCTGATAGCAGATATTATGTTGCAAAACATGTCAAGTTTTGATTTATATTTCGAATGCACTACAAATATTATATATTTTTCGAAAAAGTGTTTGCTGACTCGTTTTTAATATAGCCTAAAGTTTTTAAAACTTTAATTTTATTACTAACATAAATCAATATTTAAATATATTTTGCCTAAATCCCGTCAAAACATGATGCTTTTTTAGCTTCAGCTAGTAGTTAATTTATGTAGTGTTTCTTCGACCGCTGGCTATATGCCATAGATCAATAGAAAAAACAATAACATAAGTGCATACAAAATTAAATTATAAATGCGCCTTACAACGCTTACATATGGTCACCTTTCTGGATGTTATGATCACGTTCACTCATACTATTAATACATACATAAAATTTCAAACTATCATAATGTATCTATTGTGTGAGCTCACTCTTCTTAGTGTCATTACTTATTCGTGTTGTCAAAGTAGGGTAAGATTTTTGGATTTGAATCTCTGATTAAATTAACGATACCTATCTTATACTAGCTACATCATTGATTACACTGAAAATTCAAAGGTTGTTCACCCAAACTAATTCGTGACTTCCTGCGCACGTTCGAGAATACATACATACATACATATTATATAAACATAGCATCACGCCGGTATGACCCCGAAGGCACATAATATCACCTACATTTAGACAGCTACGTCTTCGGTATCATATTCTATGGGACGAACAAAACGCCATCTATTGCCTGCACCCAAAACTGTTTCTAGACAGAAAATTTTGCCTCACTCTGGCGTTGAAACCAATCATGATCAATAATAAGCGTATAGTCCAACTGGACCGTAGCGAAAATATTCTAATAAGTCTATGAACTGGACAGTCAGACAATAAATTCGAGGTTAGAATTAGGCAATTTTCGCGCGCACCGCCATTTTATTTCACAGCTGTCAATATTGCGCGGTATTGATACGGTGTAGTGGTGTTCTCGTTTCAAAACGTTACCAGCTCATTAGAAAGGATTACGATCATTTTTTACTGTGAAATGTGACGTATTTGTCGGTTATAAAAACATGATTTTATTGAGGGCTACTGCGTAGTTTTGTTTGGAATACTTAAACTGCTGTTTTGTAAAAACTATTTGGTGTGAAACTTTTCTGAAAATCATGCAATCGTTATGTCAGAGTGTTCATTTAACCAACTGCTTAAATCTGCACGTCATCTTTACGACTATCTTTAAAGAATTGATAATCAGGGTACATTTATATTTCACAAGATAAGTAGATTATATTGGTTTTACGTTGTAGCAGGAATGCTTATTTCTGTCGATAATAGAGCCGAGAATTTTCTTTAAAATATTTCCATGAAAAAGAGAGTACCAATTTATCTAATCGGAAAATCAAACTCGCCATAATCTTGGTATGTTTAGCCCAGTTCGATAAATAATGTGGATAATATCAATTGGTAAAAGGTCTGCATTTTCACATCATAAATGTCAGATTTATCTTATTTATGGCTCCTATCCTATACTGCCTCGCAACATAGCAGTAGAGAAGGTGAATACTGTACATGAAGTCTGAAGATCGATCCCGGCTGAGGCTGCAAATATTTTTTCCATCAATACTCGGTGGTGCTTCTAAAAATGTAGAGTTTCCTATCTGCGCCCGATTAACGATAATAGGCTTGTCTCCTATTATGTGTGACCTGACCAAATTTAGGTACGGTAACTCTGCCGATATATAATAAAGTTAACCATTAAATATATTTACAACTTAATGTTACAGCTGTGCGTATCCAATTAAATTAAAATTAATCTTGCGTACTTCCTTTAAACAACAATAGTTCCTAGACAGCTAATGAGTTTAGATGACATACGATAAGGTTATCAACCACCATCTAATGTTCTAATGACAGGACTGTGTAACAAATAGCTTGCGTGCTATAATCGGCGTTAATCTCTCGGCCTCAGGACAAGGGCGTCGATGGAGCGAGACAAGGAAATGAAACTAGGGCCCGGTCAGGGCTCCAACTGGAACCTTTCTAGATTATACACGTATTTGGTAACGTATTGTACATTTTGTAGACAGTGGCATTCAGTTCTATTTGGTTTGCTCATAATGTAGCGATGCTTGAATAACTTAAATCAAAGTAACAATGTATATATAAGATTTTGACATTGTGTGCGTTTTTGAATAATAACGCCAAGTATTTTGTATTTAAATTAAACACCCAACAACAAAAGTAATATTTATGGATTAAACGATAATTATCTCGATAGACATAAACATATGAAATTATTTTGGAAAATACCTTTATTGATCATCTGAAGAGGCTCACGTTAGCGATGTGTAAAATGTATTCGAAATATATTCGAATGCTGGCAACTAAGTGTTTACGCAGCATCTTTGAGTATACAAAGTTATCCATTTATTATAATCGAGGATGTTCCCCGTTGTACCTAGCTGTCTGTCTGTATTCGAATATTATTCAAATGCAGTTTTGCGCATCTCCATTTCGTGTTAGGTAGGTCAAGTTGTAGGGTTGTTATGTGATGGACGAAGTTTAAAACCTATTTGTTGTTTAACTATGTACAAATATATCAGGTCTTAGATAACAATACGTACAGAATACGACCAGAGTAACGCATATAAAAAACTCTTGCGTAGATCTGCGTTCGCGATAAATTTCATACGAAGGGTTAGGGATAAAAATAAACTTAAATTATATTACGTAACATTCAATAGTTATTTACAAATATTTGTCTGATGAAACATCTTGTTAGCAAAAAAATAAGCTTCTAAATTTGTCATGTTAAGTTCGGTCTTCTTGGAACATTTTAAAATAATTATGCAAATATGTATGTGACTCAAAACTCTTAGCTCATAAGTTACTAAAATCGTGACTGAGAATTTGTTAGTTTTACATTTTAAAGAAGACTGACGTTTGTTTTTATAGGTTGGTAGTTAGCAAGCGATGGACCTTGCATATCCATAGGTAAGGCTACATGGTACGTGCCTACGTAGACATTCCGACGCGTACCCATTTGTACAAAACCTTATTACTAGCTAGACGTGGTACAAATTGTAATAGGTAGCACTTAACATTTTGTACCAAAATTTTAGGTTTTACGATTGTTGTTAGCGGGTAGAATAAAAATTCCTGAACATTGGCCAGGAATGCCAGTCAGGCCAAAAGCGAGTAATACCACACTATGTATTAAAACAATACCATCTTCCTTTAGAATATCGTTCGTCATATATTGATTTGAAAGGCTTGATAAAAACGCTTCTTGTTTAACATTGTCATAGATCAGAAGTAGACTACCTACTTGTACAACTGAAATACGCTTTGTATTTGAAGGATAAGACTAGTTTTTTTTGTTCACATTTCGGCCTGTTGTCTGAGGAATGAACTGTGACACTGTGGCTTTATTAGATAATATTTAAAAGAAAATAAATTTTGTGTTGATATTTCGTAATCGTGATGAGTACACTATTCGACATCATTATTATTATTCTTCACTCATCATACTCCATTACACATGTTTTAACAAACTGGACTGTCGTGGGCTTAAAAACATAGGTACAACTGTGGTAAAAAAAGTTTAAAGGTGCACAAATTAATATTATATTTGCAAATCCCTCCATACGAACGTTATTGACATTAGTCGTTTAAAAAAAAAGTAAGTATATAAATTTAAGTTGCTGTTTTTAAATGCGCCTGGATATTGCAATAAATCAATGTATGGTTTTCCCAAAATTACAGATAAATACATCTACGTCAAGAAATCATGTCACTTACCAGATAGCATCTACCTATTTTATTTTGTAAAAAGCTACAAGGGCTCATCCGTTTTTTGTCATTATCAATAACATTTTCTGACAGTAAAAACAAACAATATTGATTTCAATTAATAACAAAATGATTTTTTAAATATTGTTATAAAAAACGGAAGGTAAAGTCTATGACCCGATTACATTGACATACATCATGATATCAAAACTTTGAAACACTTTTTTACAAACATAATACGTCAAAAAACTAGTGCAGGTCTGTCAAATTAAAACTATAAATGTCAAAACGAAGCGTGACCCATGCATGTTTGCGAAACATATTAATATGCATATTCAAAGTATATCGAAATTTATATTGCTTTTACGCATGCATAATACTTTTAAGAGTCGATTACAAAATTTGTATATTGTTATGAAATACGAATGGTATTTGAAATAAACGGCTAGTGGCTCAACAAAAAAGAAGGATCTATGCAATTATAGGTTAACTACAAAAAGTTTTATTGTGCAACATTCTTTTGTAATAACTGTCCTAACAAGTCCAGAATACCGCAACAAAAGTCCTTATCTATGACATCCGCATTCGTATTATTTATTTAAAATGATTAATACGCAGATATTTATTATAGTAACATATTTATACTAAATGTGAAGCCTAACAATTGAGACTTACTCATATACTAGTGTTGTAAGGGCATATTTCATTGTAAGCTTGTAACTAGCGAATGTTTTATAACATAAAAATAAGTAACAGAACGAACAGACTTATTCGTTTTTCACATATATAGCAGTTAAATCAAAATGTGTGCCATGACGTTTTTACTTTTAGCTGCAGATAACCAAAAGGTCTCTCTCGTCTTATGTTTAATATTCGTAGTACCTACATTTAGGTGTGATAAAGGTAATTTTTATTAAGCCTTATAAAGTCTTATCGCATGGCAGTTCTGGAGTATTAAAACTAAAAGCTTTAATAATTAATTTTTCTACTTATTATAGACATACATTTGTCAAAATATTAATATGTGTACAATAATAACTGCCATGCTTTTCCCGATGTCACCCGCTAACCTCATATCAACCCGGAAAAACCCTTACCTTATATTAATTCAATACTTGCAAAAACAAATCAGTTCGCCGAAATACATTTATTGACCCATAACTTTTAACACCAAATTTTATTGTAACGGATGTTCTGCGGTCAAAGTTACGTCACAACCGGTCATATTTACATATTTATACCTGCCTACATACAAGTATTTATAATTCAACGGATTTTACTAACGAGAAAATATATAGTTCTTGGAACAACAGCTTAGGTGTTAACATCAGTCTTTAATTATTAGATAAGCGATAGAGGTACTATTAATTGGACTAGGTTTAATCTAGTCACATAGGTGTATATATTTATTTTCCTAGTACACCATTTATACAAATTGGTCACGTAGTTGGCTCAGTTTAAATTAAGAATATACAAAGGCATGTGAGACGGGTCTAATTCCATGTCAATATCAAAGAACTACCCTTAGAAAATGTGAGTGACTTATTAACTAGGTATTTAGAATATTTACTATTTGTGTCATTTACCTTTATGACCCGACATATTCTTCAAACGTGGCTAGTCATATTTTAACGTACATACTTTTTCAATAGAGTAAACCATACTATATGCATTTTATGATTTTACATATTATATTTACAAAATACATTAAAGATATGTCGTAATTATGTTTAACTTAGCTTTAATCTCTTGGCTATCGATTGAACCCCGCGGCCCAGACACTCTTCTTCTTTTTATTATGTCTGGATGTCCGCTAACTGATGTGTAAATATTGTATTTCATGATTTACATTACTGCTCTATACAATGCAGCAACACAGCAATGTTTTATTATTAAAGTGATAAAGTAGTTTATTTTGTTATTATCAGGTTGTTAAGGCCTTATTCGAGTATAGAAGTACCTGCGTCAGGAGATCCTTACCTAGTAAAATAAAGTACTCCTTCAAATACACTTTCTCTATTACAGGAAAATATAGCTTCGTGCTCGTCTTTGTAACTTTAATGATAAAACCTAACCCTTTGAACAATTACACTGCATTATAATTCGTCATGGCATCTCTTTAATGTTTAACAATGAGACCTAGCTTTGCTTTACACGACCTTGTAACAAATATCTTACGACTCTAGTCTCTAGTACTTCCCAACATTTCCTTTGCACAAGATGCCGAGTTAGGCAAGCCAACTTGAATAGCTCATACATAAAACGATAACGTCAAATAGTTTGACATTTGTGTTATCAGTTAATGAGCTGATTATTTACGAGTTATTGACAGCTATCAACAATCAAATATGTACAACGTGAACATGAATTCAATAGCCTCAATATATTAATACGTTAAAAGAAACTTGTACCTTTTTACAAGCATATTGCTCGCAAGGAGGACTTTGAGATTAGGAATAGCTAACGTTTATACAAAGAAAGATTTTCGTGAATTACTTACAAGTAATATTACAAATGTGAAATGAATTCACACAAACTTTTAATGGCATCATGACTTACTAAACATCGGATCGACAACTGATAACAATAAAAGAACTTGACAGTAATTATAAGTAATAATCAGTAAGAATGATATCAATAATAAGCATACATATATTTTTTTATATTTTTTTTATTTTGCTCGTCAAAATGACCACACTCCGCCTGATGGTAAGCAGTCGTGTGGTCTAAGAGCAGTGGCCTCCACATCGTCCTCATAGCAGCCGAGGCGATGTTGAGGTCTCTACTTTGACGGCCTGAGAAGGTGCTTTTTCACGCCCCGCTTAAAGGATCCAGGATTGAAGGAAGAAGGAAACACGTGCCTTGGCAGAGAATTCCATGCCTTGATCGTTCGGCAGAGGTATGAGGACCCAAACTTGTTGGTACGCACTCTAGTCGACTCCACCGTGTAAGGATGGCATCTGAGCCCAGCACGCGTTGTTCTGGATAGGAAAGGGGAGGGCGGGATAAGGTGGAATAACTCTTCAGAGCACTCCCCGTGGTATATTCTATAGAAACATGCCAAAGAGGCAATATCCCTACGGAGTTGCAGAGGTTCCAGTGAACTCGTGACCTCTGGATCTCCGATGATACGGACAGCCCGCCGCTGTAACCTGTCAAGAGCGTCTAGCAAGTACTGCGCGGAGCCATCCCAAAGATGAGAACAGTACTCCACGCAAGGGCGCACTTGTGCCTTATACAATAGGCACAGCTGCCCAGGCGCGAAGAACCGCCTCACCCTGTTCAGAACTCCGAGTTTTCGCGAAGCTTGCCTAATGACGCTCTCGATGTAGGTTTTGGGATTAAGGGAGCGGCAAAGATCCATACCTAAGATGGAGAGGCTGTCACGTATCACCAGTGGAGTGTTCTTCAGAGAAGGGAGGGGAAGGAACGGAGACTTTTTTGTTGAGAACGCGCATGCCTGGGTCTTCTTGGCGTTGAACTGGACCAAGTTCTTGGCACCCCATTCAGAGATGCGGTTCAAGGTCTGGTCAAGTTCAACGACAAGATCCTGCCTTTTCCCCACAACCTCAGCCTGTTTGGCTCCAGGACGTCCGAGATATCGCCCATGCACGGTACTGTCGTCCGCATAACAATGTATGTTGCCGAGATTCAACATATCATTGATATGCAGAAGAAAGAGCGTAGGGGATAAGACGGAGCCCTGAGGCACTCCTGCATTGACCTGCATAAATTTGGAAGCGCGACCGTCGCAAAGGATACGACGCTTCTGCAGGAAATTTGCAATCCAGGTGCACAGTTGAGGGGGCAAGCCATAGGCCGAAGCTTGGAAAGAAGAGACCGGTGCCAGACTCTATCGAAAGCTTTGGCTATGTCTAGGCTGACAGCCAAAGACTCGCCGTGCTTGTCCATAGCCTCACCCCAGAGGTGCGTGACGAACCCTAGAAGATCACCCGTTGATCGTTTAGCCCGAAATCCGTATTGGCGATCATTGATCAACGAGTGATCCTCCAGGTAGCGGACAATTTGGGTGTTAATAATCCGCTCGAACACCTTGGAGAGCACTGAGGTGATAGCTATGGGTCGATAGTTGCCTGGCTCAGAACGGTCCCCCTTTTTGGGAATCGGTTGAACGTTCGCCTCCTTCCAAGCCTCAGGCACAATGCCTGCGGCGTAAGACGTCCGGTATAGGCGCGTAAGTGTGGGAGACAACTCCGCTGCACATTTTTTGAGGACCACAGTTGGGATGCCGTCAGGTCCACTGGCTTTCCGAACATCGAGAGACTGCAGTATCGCACGAACGTCACGTTGCCTGATACGTATATCAGGCATGGTGTAGCCGCAGTTGGCAATGTTAGGCGGCTGCGAACCGCAGTCATCGATTCGGGAGTTGGCCGCAAAGAGATTTGCAAGCAGATCTGCTTTCTCTTGCGGCTGATGATTTTAGACAGTCGGTGAAAATGACCTACAGATAAGTTCAGTAGACTTACGGCTAGTAACATGGCATACGCCTTGTACCTTGTATAACATTATGTCGATGTGCACATAAGCGCATGTCATGTAATAGGTAGGTAAGTATCTAATTTTCTGTAGAGATAAGTCTGACTTAATTTATAAATTTTATTTAATTATTGTAAAATCGCCCGTGATACAGGAATTCTTGAGAGCGCTATATTTTTTATAAAGGGATGCGGCTAATCGATTTTACTTGCAAAATTGGTACCAGATATCGTTGCCTATTATAATATGATACTCTATACGTTATTATAAATATTTCGGTAAAATCTGACGGTTAGGTATTCGAGACTTTTACCTCAACAAAAATAACTTGAATTTTTTTATTTTGTTTTTAATATCGCGTTGTTTTGAACATGTGTCAAGCTTTACGACCGTACACACGTACCTTCGAAACCTAAATAAGCTATTTAAAGCATTCAATCGGTTTTACGATGCGCAAGAGTTGATAGATTCGCATTTTATTACCCGCTATGTCGTTACCTCTTTATAAAATGACGATTTACGATTCATTTCAATAATAAAAGTGTATTTTGAGAAACCTTTTGTAGACTTCTGTATATTGGGTTGTTTACGCAAAACTTTACAATTTAGAAATCCACGTTAATGATTGTAGGGCCCGTTCCCACACAGGATCCATGCTTTTACGATCTCGTTTATGAGACATTACACAACGAACTGCACTCAAAACAAATATCCGTGTTGTGTATCTACGTCTGCAGAGTGACTCAGTGTAACCATGGGTGGCTAATCCAGTACGATCTGGATATAAACGTTGGAATTATAAATATTTGTATGGTTTTTATTAAGAGGTACCATAATTTATATTCATTTTCATATGTTCCGTAAAATGATATTATAAATTTGATATTTTTGCGACAATTTGTGGTGATCCATTAATTCAAAAAAGATAATGCAGCAAATGAAACGCTCTATACCAAAGAGTAGGTACGGTATATAATTATTACAATACATTTTAAACGAATAGTATTGTTTTGAGTTGTGAAGAAAACAATCCCTTCTAAATCCAAAAAATCACAGCTAATATTTAAGAAAACATTTTATAGTTCTAATGGCTGCTATACCGGGCACGGGTGACATACACAAATCGAGGTACTCATGCGGGTTGTATGTCTTGTAATGGTGCGTTTCCATTGACGCGGAACTGGCCAATCACAGTGCTCGAAATCTCCACTCCGCATCAGTGCAAGCGGAGCGGAGCGGAGCGAACTTTCAAATACAATATATGAACATGCAGCCCAGAGCCGGACAGAACGGAGTCGAGCAGGCTGTGATGCCGAGCGGAGCGCACGAAGCGGAGGGTGGCGGGACGGTGCGGCGCGGCGGCTGTTGTATTGTACTTGTCTGGAAAGCAGTCGTGCGCTGCATTTTAGTTTAGTTAGCGATATTACGTCACTTCACACGTCATCGACATTGTAGGTAAGTGAATCAAAATGGATGAGAAAGTGATAAAAAGAATTCCATGTTTATGGGATACACGACTGACAACATACAAATGCAATGAAACCAAAGACCAAGAAATCATAGTGAAAGACACCGTATTACAAGATCATTGCAGCTCGGGTCTGCTCAGCTCTACTCCGCCCCGCGCCGCTTTGCTGCGCTCCGCTTCAATGGAAACGCTACTTTTCACTTCTATCTCCGCTCCACTCTGTCCAGCTCTGCTTCAGTGGAAAACCACACTAAGCGACTGACAACGAGTGCCACTCGCGCAAGTAACCGGTATGATCAATCCGCTCTAGTGGCACGCACAATTATTAGCTTACGCATATACTAGCTTACTTGCGTTGCACCGTTAGATTCACATCCCCTATTTGTCATATCAAGTGAGTCATCACCATTTAAAAGTTCAACATCCGAACAAACAAAATAGACCTACTTGCATTTTATTTGAATTTCATTACAACGAACAAACAAATACTTGATAGATTATTTCTTAAAACCGCACTAACGGTACCACAGAATTATCCCCAAGTAAGGTCAATAAACGAATGACGTTTCTATTTGACATTAACCATAGATTAATGATGGTGTTCATAGCTAATAAATGTCATGTCAAGCAAATGACAGATCTAACAGATATGAATGATTGAGCGAATGGTTTGTGTATCTGTCAATAAGATGAAATTTACGTTTTTATGTGGTTTCGATTACGTAATCCTGTGGTTATATCCAAATTAAGTTTAAAAAGATATTCAAAGAGGTATATATCTAAACGTATCAAAATGTTGTAAACTATACCTACATATATATTTCTTCGAGATACGCAAATAGATATGTCGAAGAATTGAATAGTTATTCAAAAATAGCCTCATAGACTAGGATACGCCAATAAGGAGTAAGTGCATGTGGCACTGCTTATTGTAAACTTCTAGGTTCAGACATCGAGCGTATTGGTGCCTATTGTGCATTTCAACACTGGAGGCTAGTACTGAGAATATCCGGTCTAATAAATCCTATCCCACTTTGCTCATATACTTATAACAGAGGGCCAACAAGACATTTCTGTTACATTTTTTACTGAATTCAAAACTATGTTTACTGATATACACAAAATTTCTCATTACTAACCTACCATACCATATAACCAACGTAATCTAGTAATCTCAAATAAAACAGGCAATTAAAGCTATATTAAATTATATATTATTAAATTAAATTATATATTTTATTATATATACATATATATATTAAACATAAACAGAGTTCAAATGTTAATGTACCTACCATATATTAATATTACCTACAACTCTATGACATCAATAGCTCATGTACTTTACAATATAAATATGAGTTATGGCCGGCTCGACATCCCAGTGAACTATCACCGTATTAATTTTAAACATCAGAACTGCCCGCGATCGTATAAAATAATTTCGCCACGGTACAAATGTTTTATATGAATTATAGTATAGTTTATTGCTGTGAAATATAGCTGGACTATTATTAGAAATTAGAAAGAATAACGGTTAGGACTAAACGACTTTTTATGTTACAACAATGTCATAATTCATCTAAGTTATTAATTGTGTTGTTTTATTGGATATGTAACTGTATCCTGTTGTATTTAATTTGGTTTATTATTATAACATATTAGCATATTACTGCACATCACTATTATAATATCGCTAAAGAATTAACCAGACGAGTACCACATACTGGGCCACCTCGTCGATCTTGCGGCATAAATTTGCGTTTATGTTCTCGTCTGTTACAAAACGGAGGACAGAGTTATTAGGTTTACTGTTAGGAATTCTTCAGTAACAGTGTAAAGTTCGGAAATGCACCTAATAGGTGGAAAGCGACTCGCTCTCTTTCACGCAATGTTAAAACATGTTGAAAATGTGGGTGTAATACTCTATACCTATACTGACTGCTTTGGGGATGTTACGTCTAATACTTCAAATATCAGCTGTAGTAGGAATAGCATCTGTATCGCGACGAACTTTATAGACATTATATATATACAAACTACAAACACAAAGAACACCCAGACTTGTAAATAAGTCGTTGAACAACCCATATCGCCAGTTATATATAAGTCACACTACAATTATAATATGAGCTACATAATTTTTGTATATTCTCCCAAACAAATCTCGACTCTTAGGTCGTTAACCGGGGTTAGTTCCAGACTTCCTGTTGTTACTGAAAGTCAGAGAAACCCAGCACTTTGATCGACCCAGGATTCGCATATACTATCCAACCGCAAAGTATAAATTAACAAACTATAATATTAATGTGTTAACCCCGTCATTATTCTTAAATTGCTGACAAATATAAATTATATAGGAAAACATTTAAAAAAACATGCACACCTGGCTAACAACCATATTTACTGATCTGACTACAGAAAGCCGCTACCATAAATTATTATATGCTAATGATTACAAAGAAACCTCTTTTTAGAGTACTGACGTTTAAAAAAGATTCAAATTAATTTGATATCGTTTAAAAGGCTGCAAGTATTAATATTGTGAGCACCATTTTGTGTTTTATTCAAATAAATCGAACCAAGACATATTGCTCAAGTTATTATATTGACAATTGATTTATTTTGAATTTAAATGTGTCAATGTTAGGTGGTATTGAAATATATTATTTTAAATTAGGGTCTAACGTATCAATTCCATTTTTGGGTAAAATATATAAAATATTGGCGATCAGAGTGACCTTAGTAGCTAAGAATGTCTTTGTATGGATAATAAATAATACTTTGAGAGGTTAAGTAAAAAAGTGCCAACACAATGTAACGAAACTACATTAAAGCAAAAGTATGACCACCATCAAAATCATTCTAGAATTGAACCTTTCCAGATTTCAAATAATTGCCTGTATGCTCAAAATTTGCAAGACATTACTAGATATAAAGACAAGCAATACTCATACTATGAGCTTATTAGCTTTATTGCGTTAATATTAAAAATGAAGTCCTTTACAAGATATCCAATGTCAGTACAGCTATTGAGATCTTGTTATGTGTAGTAGTATTTAATAATGCAATAAGTACTCAAATTTACCATTTCACAAACTGCGAACGCTTTTTAAAATATTAGCCTGCTTTCTACAAACAGTTTGCCATTTAAAAAACTAACCTATACGTTCGTCACCAGGTCATTGAACGATCTCAGGATTAAATTATAACGATATTATTCAAACATCAATGTGAGCGTCGTTTCATAATTTCTTATTAATTCAGTTAAGAATCATTGTCCATTCATATCTTTAAGAGGTGCTCTTATATAAAGGCCTATTAATAACGTCTCTTCATTTATTTTTTGCTCAGTAAAATACAGTTGAGTACATTTGCTATAGTGACTAATAAGCACCTATATACCTACATGTATATCTTCTATTGATTTAATATGTCCATTTATATGTGTACAGTATAATTCCATCTGCAGAAAAAGATATATTGTCGAGTCTACTATTAGAATTACGTAGTTGATGCTGTTTGCTTTATATCCTATTATAATTTAATTGTCCATTATTAGTTACGGATTTTATACCAACATATAAAACACAGCGATTATATCGAAATTACGCAGCGCCAACCAGTTCTACAATTGAAAGCTATTAAAGCTTTGTAATATTTTCAAGTAAATGCCTCCTTTGACTAATCTGGAGCGTGTCTACGAAGCAAATGCATGACAACAAAGCCCAGATAGCATGCTACAATAACTTTAATAGCATGCGTATGTAAGTATTCAACAAAGGACCACCTATATCCATCAATAACCTCGATGTTGAAACAATAACTCATGCTAAAAGCCTTTAATAATGCATTAGTAAGTGCCCCCGCGAAACAAAAGTCAAGAAAAGCATTGTCCTTCAACTGAACGACTTGGTGACTGCGCTCCTAGCTTCGTGTGTGGCTCCATAGTTTTTATGTGATCTTTATTCCTAGGTGGCAAGGTTCAATTTACTGTGAAGATGATTATAACGATTCTGCGGGCATTGGGCTGTCAATATTTAAATGAATTATTGCCGTCGACGTATAAATTATTGGATCAGGATAACCACTTCGTAACAGCATATGTGTGGCATGTTGTAAGTAGAGTGATTGAAGATTATGATCGTATACACAATCGATTATAAAAGGTACCTGCAAGAATAAAAGGTTCGTAAAACGAAAAAGGAATTGATTATCATACGATCGTCAATCGTTCATTCGCATCGACACTTCATTAGACTATCTAAATAATTTACAAAGGTTTTTGAAACACTGTTTGGTTAAGCATCCACTACGTCTAAAGCATTTAAGTCAATACTCAAAAGCAGACCTACTAATTGCGAATCGCATTCAAGAAGTAAAAAATGAAGATTCTCATATATGTATGAGAAACTTCATTTTTTGAGTCTATGGACTCACGTCTGTTTTGTGTAAGGGTTTAATAGATACTAGCTATTTCCACTTACTACGATCATATCATTCTCTTTTACTCCATTCACTCTTATATATTCATCATGCAAGCTCATCAGTTTAGATTCCTCTAGAATATTTCTGATCTAGTCAGTAATTATTCTCAGTTAAAAAACGTTTTTAAACGTTTGCGATTTGTACACATACTTAATATAATGCTAGGTTACTCGCGAAAAGTATTTAAAAGGTAATAATTTCTCAGCTAGTTAATCAACTCATCGAAAAACAAGTTTCGTCCAATTTCAACTAAATTTACTCTAATTCCAAACGAACAAAAGTATATCGTGAGTACCGACATGACCTGCGGCCTTTCGATCATCCGAATAAGGCCGCGTCAGATGACACGTTACGTAAATCCCACAAAAACTTGTACACATCTGGGTCGCCACGTCGTCTCTTCGATTGATTTACTCAACAAGCACAATGTACTTTTTTTCAAATTAAACGAAATCACCTGGTCGGTAATTATCTCGGGAAAATGTCAAGATGAACTTGTGGTGTCGAAAGTGTTGAAAAAGAGGTACGCCTTGGTATAGATGGACTTTTAACAGAATGGATGGGTAGGCTAAATGTCAGTTGACCAAGTGATGGGACTGCATTGAAAGAACACTTTCATGTCAACATGATCTTTAAAGTTCCCACCTAAATAAATGTCTAAAGATTTGATTAAACAACGATTCTATAAATTGTTCTATTTGGAAATCGAATCTGATCATATAGTGCTCTACTCGTTGCACTAGTTAAGGCAAAATGTCTATCTAAACTACTAAGCCATCCGTGCAGGCGGTGTAGTTAATTTCACAGGCGAACTGCAAACGGCTTATAAATAGAAGTCTGAAAGACATATTTGTCTATGGAAATCATTACAAAATAGTTTTTACTTCTCATGGCATGGTATTGGACCCAGCCACCAATATATCTATTTTAGCGATATATTTTATTATATAATTATATAAAGTTGAATAAATTATGTAATATTCTATAGCGAAAATATACATAATTTACCTATGAAACCAATAATTTGAAGTTAAATCTAATAGGTACTCTTACGTGAAAATAAATTGCTAAACGTCTATATTTACTTCCTCTGTTTTATATTTTAACAAATAAACTATAATTTGCTGTCAAAATCATAATTTAATGACTTCCGATCTATATTTACTTTACTGAACTATGTCCTATCTAATAACACAAATCAGACCGCGTGCCCATTAGATAACGGAAACCATAATCGATTAAGTTATTAAATTGCTCGATTTTATCTTATTTGTAATACAAGAGAACTGCATGAGAAACTGAGATATCGCCTTTTCTACGTGTCTATTAAAGACAATTGAAATATTAAACCTCAGAAGCTAGGGTTATATATTTATAACAAGTTTATAAAAGTATGTTATTTTTACTGACATTCAAACAATGTATACAAAGAACTCCTAGCCTTGTCTGGTGTGGGGTGTGGCGAGGCGATCATTCAAACCACTAACGCCACGCGTGCAGTCAGAAAAATGATAGTAAACACTTATAGAAACAAAAAAAATGAATTAAAAACAAGTGCATCTTATTTTAGTCTTTACCAAGTTCTTTATCAATTCGAAAATATTCAAAATCTTATGTCATCAATAATTTATAATCAATAGTTAAATGTAGTGTAGTGTAATAAAACTCTTTTAAGCAGATAACAAAATTTAGACGATGTGACGTCTCTGTTCTGGCGCGACATATATTTTGTGAAGAACTTTGGCTCTTTTTAAAAAGAGACTAGCTTAGGTATTTGCTATTATTATTTCCAAGATACAGCAGTTCTCGTAAACAAAGAAAAGCTAAATAGTTTACCTATGCGGAATAACGTTGTTGATGCGTGGCACGTAAAATTTAACACCCATCAATCTATTCTAATGTCAGGCAAATGTATTGGATTCGTTAGATATTCAGAACATTCATTCGGGTGGATATCTTTGTGTTTTAATTTTGTTAGCTTCGTAGATGCCTATGTACCAGTATATGTATGTTTTTCTTCTTTATAACATTCTATACCATTGACACTATGAACCATTTTATGACCGCTTGTTGAGGTGACTACCACCTCGCTAATGCTCTGAGCCTAATGTTGCGCTTTTGATCTAAACACGAGACAATAATTTGTATGGTACACCATTTTTATAAGTTCTCAGTCTTGATATTTCTTGTATCCGATATTTGAATATATCAAGAGTCTGCTGTGACACAAGTCTTTCACCAAGTGTGAAAGGTTGCTGCTTTAAATAACTTTCCATGAGCTTTACCACCATCTTTTAAAGCATTGTGCGAAAATCAGACAGCTATATAATAGTACAGACATTAAAGACTTAGTATGACCGCGGGGAAATGGCGGGCTTCGGAAGCAGAATCTATTCAGCAATATTCAGATGGATTAATTGTTATAGCCAATGCAATATATTTTAAACTTTGACACTATGGTAAATAATTATGTAACAAGGGTAACCCTAAAACAGCCGAGTGTAAAGTGAGTAACACAATAAGTCTAAGTATGCCGTGGAAGCCGGTCATTTTGTCACATTACCGGCGCACGACCGGTCTCTTGCGAAACCGATCAGGGCGAAGCTTTACGAAAGATATTTATGGCGATTTGCACATTGATATTGTAGGGTTATGTGTTTGTGCGTTTAGAGGTAATGGTCTGTTGTGGTGTGACGTAACATGACATAACTATGAGTTGGCTTAAAAGGTATTGGCAACGAGCCAAAGGCTTTTTGTCATTATAATCTGTGTCACGGTTTATAGATCAAGCTATGATAAACAGTATAAAAAATTAATAAAGTTTGTTTTTATACAGAGTATAATATGTATAATACGATGGATTATCTATAATCGTAAGTTATAAGGTAGTCATATGCATATAAAGTACCTACCTAAATATTTTAAGCTCATGATGCATATACAAAATGAAATGTCATTAATATAGGATGATACACATAGGCTATAAGATAAAAAGATTTGACGTTCTATTAGAAACCTCTAAAGTATACCTACTTCAATAAATAATAAACAGCATTAAATATATATTATATAAGATATATTAAAGGATCAGTAAAACAGTTAGATTTCAAAATTAATATAGAATTAATTACAACATAAATCATTCGTTCAACTGAATGACTAACACTATTTGCAATCTACGTTTAAATATGGAAGATAATCTACCCACTCTTGACATCAAATGTGTGAAGAGGCGTAAAAACTACATCAATGCTATAACGGCATTTGTAGCAAAATATCCGTTTTTAAACTTCAATATCGGTATTTCTACAGCTTTGTTTATTTTATGTTAGCTATACCATAAGTACAGAATTTTGAAGACTATCATAAGTTGTTAGGTACATAACGTATATAATTTTTTCTGGTTGGAATAATCTACTGACTCATATTTGAAAACTTGTATACTCCTGGCATCCGTTATATTAAGATATTCTTGAAAACTTTTCGTGTCTTCAGCAATATGCCTGTCGTAAACTGTGTTTAAAATCTGATAAAATAATAATATTTAAAAACCAGTTTTCATCCATCAACTCTGTGCGTCAGATACATCAGTCAATATTTAAACGTTCACTAAAAGTCAAGAGGTCAGCAGAAAGTATAGTCGTATTGAAACTCGTCAACGTTACACAGCTTTGTGGTTTCTGCCCATTATTATTCACAAATTAAATGATTCTGACTACAATATACATTTGCATAGAGCCTTGGCAAAAAAGTAACATTCACAGTCTGCAACTTTGCGAAACATCTCACAAACTAACGTTTAATACCTCAGATCGAGTGAAAGCAATGCGGTAACTGTATGAATAATGCATATACGTACGAGCTACTGGAATGCCGTATAACTTCCGAAAAAAATCCGTATTACGCGAACAACAGCACGGCATCGGCTATCAACAAGTCACGTGTGCAAACCACAAACAAATATGGCTGTCTATATTTGACAGGTGTCAAAAATTGACGTGCATATTGGCGCGTTTGTTATCAAAGTTTCAAATTCAAAGTTATCTTAGATCTTATATTTGCTTTCAAAATATATTTTACTGAAGTATTTTTGTCGCAAATTTAATTCACAAATATTGTTTTAATTAGGCAAATCTGTGCATGGTATCCACGGACTCAGCACGTGGTGCCTGCCACAGTGCAGGGAGCCAATCAATATTTTACGACACATAAAATTTGAGTTGGACTGGTGTTCGTTACGAAATTATTAAATATTTATAGATTGTTTCTACAAAATGAAATGTTTAATTAACACATTACGGTTGCAAACTTGTGTGAGATCAAATAAATCCTCGTTTTTAGTTACATATGAAGATACGAATATTAAAACTTGATCGATAATTATTGCAATGCGAACAAAGTTTTGGCGACGGGCCATGTTTGGAACTCATCAGACAACTAATATTTTTACATGATATTTGAATGTATAATGAGGTACACAGTGAAAGAAAACCGGTTTGGTCAAAATTCGTACAAAATAAACTGTAGATCACACATTTACACTTCAGTACTGAGAATGTCAACCGTTGATCCCTCAAGCATTTTATAACCTTTCATAATTATTTTATAGTTTATTTATAGTTTAATATTTTTGATATACTGGAGATTAAATCAATATATTTCAACACGCTGCTATTTAAGATTAATCAATTGTAAAGGGTACTTAAACACATCGCGTCAAATAGTGTGTGACGTTCACCTCATTATACAAAAGCATAGCAGTTTTTTATTTCGTAAATTGACATTTAAGAGACATAAATTGTGACCATAAATAAACGGATAAAAGTCAGTAATCACAACTTGTTGAATTATACAAAGATGCTGATTATGCGTGTAATTATGAGATATTAACATTCGACTTTAATAATGTAAAGCTTTTAAATATTAAAGTGCTGCCATCTATGGATAGACTTTAAGTTGACTATGGTAACTTACCTTAGTGTTGAGCGTGTGTGTAGAGAAGAAGGAACAAAGAAGGACAAAGGCGGATAGCCAATGGGCCGACACGTACGAAGTCAACTCCATAGTAGATCTGAAACAAATATAAATACATATTAGGAGATTGCCGTCCCAATGTACATACATATCATTAATTTGTTTCTTGATTATTTACAATCTCTAGTTAACGGCTTGAGCTGCACCGACACGCTAGTGGTCAGTCATAATTGTTTTTGAAAATTGTCTGGCAGTTTTACGGCCTGTACTTACAAGTAAAAGTTATCTGAAAGATAAATCGCATGCTGTCTCACTCTTGTTAGGTTAAAGAAGAGTGATGGCGAGACTTTCATCTTATAGATAAATGCTATTTGGAGGTGGTGGGAAAAGCCCTTAGTATACCACGGATTATCATAACAGGAACATTATAGCATATAATATGTGAGACAGTTTGAAGGAAAGCTAATTAATAATATATTAGAGGTTGAAGTATGAAATTGCCGATTTGTATTGAAAAATTTAAACTCGTTTTTTCTTAGAGGTACCATATTTATTTAATCGAAACATTTACCCTTATTATCTATACATTGCTGCCATCTAAATGGAAGTTAATTTATGCCTGCACGATAGAACACCGGGGATCTAGATTCAACAAACTGTATGAAAGCATTTTGTACTGCCTCCTGGGAAGAAAGTTTTTGTCACGTAGAACATTGTCCAAATCAAGAAAAAAATGCTAGTCCGTTGGAGCAAGGTCTGGCGAGTACGGAGGATGACGTATGGTTTCTAACTGCAGCTCCTGTAGAGTTACAAGGGTTTCTCGGGCAGTGTGAGGTCTTGCGATATCATAGAGCAATATTGGTGAAGATCGATTCACGAGTCGGGGCTGTTTCACTGCCGGTTTCTCCATCATTGTTTGAAGTTCGGCTCAGTAAACATCTGCTGTTATTGCTTGACCAGATCTGAAAAATCTATAGTGAATAACACCATGAAAAGACCATCAAACAGTTACCATTACATTTTTATTGATAATCTTTGCTTTAGGGCACTGTTGCGGCGTTTGATCTGGGGTCAGCCATTGCATTTTTAGCTTACAGTTATCGTAAAGAATGCACTTTTCGTCACATGTCACAATTTGATCCAATATTCCTTCATTTCTGTACCAATTCAACAAGGCAACACAAGTTTCAACACGCATTTATTTCTGCAGATCAGTCAAATCATGACGCACCCTTTTTTCATATTTTTTTATCTTATTGATTTGATGCAAATGTGCCAATATTGTAGGTAGGATACCGTTAAACGACGCCGCTAATTCCTGGATAGTTTGACTTGGATCGGCTTCCACCATCTCCTTTAATTCAGTGTTATTCACCTGTGTGAGCGGTCTTCCACGTGGTTCGTTCTTCAAGTCAAAGTTTCCATTATGAAAGCGTTTAAACCGTGCGTTTTTACGCACGGTGCGTTCATTAGAAAACGCAACGTTGATATTGCGAGCCGTTTCTGCCGCCTAAATGACTCGGATTTTCGAAGTAACCATCTTTCCCGTCTAAGCTGAATAAAAACAAACAATTGAAAGTCGAAAATCGAATGCTGCACATTTTTTAAAAGAAGAATCTTATAGGTATCATGTGATAAAAGTTTCACTCGAAAATCTCACACCGTGAAGGTTTTATGTCAATTCAAAGTATATATTACTATACAACGGCAACTTCATACTTTAACACCTATTAATACCTTTACAAATATGTAATAGGCGTTAAATCAAAAATAAGTTTAATACGCTATTTAATCATTCTTGACATAGCACATATTATAAGACATTAGGCATTATTCAGATTTTTATAGATTATTTGGTCATTTACTAGTGTGGCAAGAATTATCATCACTGCAAAACTAAGTACATTGCGTAGTCTTTAACGACCATATTTTGAGAGTGGAGACAAACTTAATTAAATTAATGTAATATTTATACCGCGGGATGGATTTGATAGATAAGGCATTCCGCGGTAACCCGCGGAATGCCTTATCTATCAAATCCATTCAAAAATTCAAAGAGTTTTAACAAACTCTTTGAATTTTATCCTGTCAGAAATCATTACATAACCAGCCAGTACTTAAGATTTAAACAAAAGTATCACTGGCTACATACACAAATTCCTTAGCACGCAGGTGAACAATTTTCCCTAAAGTAATTCTCGGTACAAGCATAGATCAAGAGATAGAACTGTATCTTGTCATCGCATTTCTGCTGCAAATTACACCTTGTACATGAAACCGAGACCTTATCTAAGAAATTTGTATCGTAAGGTCTTACTTTGATGCTTTGCATGAATTTACCTTGTAGTCTTTGAAAGCATAAAAGTAAGTATTCATAAAAATGTATACACAATACATTTTTATGCATACAAAGCATTTCTCATTATCTTAATCGAAATATCTTATAATCAATAAAGTATACCTTTGTTACTCGGGAATAATATTGCTCTTAATTATAGAAAATCAATGAAATACTCCTTTATGCCAACTGCATTCATATAAATAAAAGATACTTCTTAAGAACATAGGTAGTGCAATAAATCTCGTACTTCAAAATAAAGTTATCAGGCAGTGAGCATGCAAAGTTCAATAGTTTGACACCTGGAGTGTCACACGATCGGAAGTGAGCGGCGAGATCGCACGGACGCGCGACCTTAACACCATCAGATATACACATGTACCTACTTGTACATACAATACACATATTCTCTTATCAGTTATCCTCTCAATCTGTCTGACCGTGGTTGCTGATGAGACTAATATTCCAGTTCAAGCATAATTCGTATGTATGTATGCGTATAACTTAGGAACAACTACATCAATTTAAAAAAGAGGCATTAATTTGTTTGACCTGCTTGTTTCTTAAAAAAGGTTGTATATAAAATCATTCTACTACTCACTGAAGTAGTGACTATAAACGTTTTGAAATCACAACACAAAATACACCCAGACTTAAAACAACCATCTATGGCTAATACTATATTTTTTTACAACATGGCACATTTACATCATGACTAGGTTGTCAATTTCCAACAGTGCAATCAGTTACCAGTATTATAATTATACCTTTGCTTTGGTTTAATAAAATGTTTAAAACCTATTCAAGCCTATAATTTTTGAATATATCAATGTCATACAAAAATAAGATATTTGTATAAACACATAGTTTAATTAAATCTGTTATTAGTTTTACCGAAAAAAATAATACATGATGTGATATAATAGCTAATTATTAAACACATTTGTTAAACCTTTTTATCGATATGTTTACTTTATAAAACCAGTATGCTTGCACAATTCTAACTCAGATTAATACTGAATTTAATATTTAATTAATTCACATTAATTATGGCTTTATTTATCAAGATATTCGTTTTCGTAGATATTCGTTTCATAAACATATGATTATAAACAAACAAAAACACAAGGAGCTCACATCTTTATTATAATTTCTTATTTAAAATTTAGCTTTACTTACAAGTTACTGAGTAACATAATTTTAAGTATTATCTCAACCAATGCAATTTTGAATGTATAATAATTTTCGGCTGAAGCAAATCTTTGCTACGTATAATAAATAATCAATCAAGTATCATTAAAAAATAAAACAATAGCGTGAACACTTGATTAAAATTAAAAATTCAAAAATAAAAAAGCATAGTCTAAAAATTTCCTTTTGCCGCCAACAGCGGTGACCATAAACAAACAAAAAGTTTCTGTTGAGGTCGACGCTCGGGCTCAGAAGGACAATGTCTTTTCTCAGAATCGGACGCCGCGCCGCAAAATATTAATAAAGCTCTCTGGCCGGGACACGTTTCCGCATTGGTTAACTGACCGGACCAGGGTAGACAGGTGAAAATAATATTATAGAAAATAAAATTATGAGTCAACTAAAATATCATGAGCATAATACACATTAAGGTATAACGTGCCCTTCAACGTGCATAAAATTCTGTAGCTTTTAATATGAAGATGTAGCGGTGAAATTGTAACAATTTTAGTCAAAACATAATTTTATCTATTTTACTCTAGTTCTCAGTGAGTGAGTGAAAAAGTTATTACATGCAAATTCATATTTACTTATTCGTAGAACTACACCAGCCAGCACATGCCAAATGTGTCTTTAGAAAACGTATTCTATTGTATTTTCTTCTATGAAGGCCTATCTTTTTTGTTTATTGTGTCCAAACAAAATGACTACACTCCGGCTGATGGTAAGCAGTCGTGTAGGCCACAAGCAGAGCCCGCGACACCACATCCTCATTACAACTGAAATAGTGCCGAGGTTTCTACTTTAACGATCTATCTGCGCTTTGACATTTAAAGCCTCAAACACATACCGTCCATTTAGCACTCAAAACTAAGCACTTTTATTTCCTCACACTTGCACTAATTTCTGTACATTAATTTCGAAAAACCTCTCACAAACAAGTTAATTAGTGTTTTAACTGATACGAAAGATTTTAATTGCCTGCAAGCATTAGTGTTTCACTAAACTGTAGCGTTTTACATTTAACACGATCTCTTATATTTAGTGTTAATAATTTACAAAATACCTACTAATTTGCATGAACCTCGCATTTGTAATTATTTAAAAGCTTGTGATCTGATCAAGTATCTGTGCTCGTTAGTGTATCCTGATGCGGCAAGTTGTTAGAACAAATATATTTCACTTTAATGAACTCCAGTGTCAAAGCTCTCAACTGTAAAACTTGATTACCAAAATCTCAGAAAAATATCGCCAAGTTACCATTTAAATAGACATATTTTTAACCGTACCTGCATGCATCACCTATATTCAGTAAATAAAGATTATAATTGGCACAAAAAAGCCTATAAAATAGAACTCCATAAGAAATAGCTGTCATATAATACTTATTTCTTCTACTGACGGTCTCTTACATCGAGTGGCATAATGTCGTGCGCTATAGATCGGTTTCTGTATCGATTGGACTAAATATAAAATTGTATTATCAGCAAATTTCAGAAGCATAGCTTATATAGGATAGGCACAGAAAAAATTCATGCCCAGGACAGATTTGACTTCAGGACATGTATGACTTTGACTGGCTGCCTCTAAAACTACCGCAGTGGGTCCCAGCTATCATAACACCAATTTTGAGAGATTATATCGACAGGAATCTAGGCAATCTGTCAAATAAATCGGGCAACGAATGGATTTTTTTTAAGAATTCGTAGAATTTGTGTAATGTCTCACCTTCTACCATGCGTGACATATACGTTTAAAATTACTTATCTATCTTAATTTTCTTAGTTGTACATTCATATCGAAGCTGGTCCACTTTTGAACAATGCTTATTAATAAAACAACGAACATATTTTGTTAGTCGTAAAAGTTAAGCAATGTGTACGAATTACGAACATTTGATATCAATCAACATGTAGAAACATTTCTCAACAATAAGCGACAGCAGTGTAGGCGTATTAGTAATATTCTCATTCCAAATTTAAAGTATTGTGCATAAAGTAGGACAGTAAATATCACTTAAATGTCACTCAGACAGCGAACAAATACTACCAACTAACGTATATAAAAAATATTTTAAGCAACAAATCGATAAATGTCAATACTTTGTTTAAGAAGTGGTACCATTAAGTGCCAAACAACTTAAACACCTGATTAATTACTTATATTAACAAGAACACAGTATTTTATTTGTGTATATAAATTTCATAATGTGTCGTCAAAAAAGTATAAAAAGTGAAACACTTAATGCGACGTACGCGACAAGTATAATCGTAAATTAAATTAATGGCTCGTGTTGTAAATGTTGGTAATCTAAACAGAACCAATACAAATAACCGTTGCTATATTTACCTGCGTATTTTGAAATGTAAGTACTTTAGTATAAACATACTTATATTTTACGTGTAAGGCTTTCTTACGATTGGTCAGTCAGCCCGTCAAAGCCGAGAAAGATATTTAACATAACTTCTACAGAGTTTTTGTCTAAATCCCATCCCTAATGTGTCAAAACATCGAAATATAGGTTATTAATTTTGGGTAAGTAAAAAATAAATTTGCTAACTTCTGCCGTTATTTTTGCTAATGTGGACTTTAGGGTAATATAGTGTTGCACAGATTATAATGAAGATGATGTACCATCCTTCTCCTTCAACTAAATTATAAGTCACTATAAGCATTTGGATACTATGGAGTCTCACCGAATATTTATTAGGACTCCCCGTTAGTGTAAACTTGGCTCATTCATTTCGATGCTCATATTGCAATATGAAATACAGGGCAAATAAATATACAATGAATCTTACGATCGTATAAATCAAATGGCGACCGTTTATCCAATTAAGTGTGCCTTAAGACGCCAAAAATATTGCATCAAGTTACAATACCAATGGTCATGCGCGCGTAAATTATTGGCTTACGGTGTGTTAGTCTGTTGACTTGTTTACGTTTGTAAATAAGCTGTGATCTTTACGTATATCTCAGTAATAATTTATTTTTAGCTGTTCTCAATAAACCAATAAATAAACTTTTACGGAAACTGATGACTAATTTTAGTATAAATGAGCCGACTTGTGAATAGAAAAATAATTTGAAAATGGAAACCTCTTTGACCAAACGGAAATCGAACTTGACCCCTCATGCAGAGTAGTCGCATTGACCAATGTGCCATTGCGACATTAAAAAAATTAATAAAAATTGATATTTTGGTGGACTACATATTATTTTGTAGCTAACTGGACAATTAGGCATCAAAAATCTTAATTCCTTTTTTTAACTTGATTATGAAGTAAGCCGGACGCCGCAATAAAAAAAATCATATCGGCAATAGACTAATTACTTTTAACAGTGCGTGAGCGAAGGAAATTACTTGGAAATTGGTTGCTGACGAAAAAGGTTTTTTATGGAAAAACAATAGTATTTGGACACACGAAGTGTTGGATGTTATGTTATGTGTGTCAGTGTAAAATGCATTGCGTTTTATTGCCATGGCGTATTGTCTGTAGTTCTTGCGAAACCTTAAGAGCTGTTAGGTTTGGTGAATCATTGTGATTGTTTGGGGAGTTAGTTTACATACTCATAAATAGGTAAAAAGATAATTTTAGGTAGCTTTGATATTTCATCCACACACCACAAATTGTATGCGGTGAATTACGAATGCAAAGATCTTTAAAGCTTCTATAAGCATATTGTGTAAATATTTTTGGATGTATTTAGGGTTACAAATAGATTTATGTGTTTGTAGTAATCAAATATAAAGTAGGTAAGGCAGAGGCGTATCACATGTATTTCAACATCTAGGGGATAAAGAGTCTATTGCCGTATATTGGCCATAGTTGTAGACTAAGTGCTATTACTAAGAATTTACTGGCCCAAAAATCGAACCTGGCATTATCATCTAAATATACGCCGCTAAACGACACACAGTTTGCCAATTATACAATTTATAACATAAAATGGGGATTTTCGCACTCGTTATGAATTTGGTTAATTATTTTTAAATGTCATTTTATGGTAATCGAAGTCGTAGCTAAGCGGTATAATGTAAAAAATCATATTTCATCAATGTATCCGATCTAAAAATAAACTGTTGCGTTTAACGCAATGGCTGACAAGCAAGAATTGAGGAAACATCGTCTTCTATAATTACATAATTATTTTATGTTTGTTTTGTTTTAATTAATTAACTGAACCGCCTTGGCGTTCTTGAGAATCGATATAATGTTCGTTATTTATTACTATCGATATTTTTTATTTGTTGCACTGTACATGTTAAGATTTAAAAAATAATCAACAACCATATTTGTTAGTTTAATTTTTTTGGTTCTGTGGCAAAGCTAATTCAACATTCAAAACACACATTCCTCAAAATAAGGTATTTTTGCGGTATGTAAATTGTGTGATACGGTGTGGTATTTTTTTATGCGCAATCTAATGAATAATATAAAAAGGTAGCTAGAGTACAAAGTAGCCAGCTTCACTAGTTAATAGTGTAGTAGACCAGCAGGTATCATTGTGTTTTATTAATCAAATCTTGATTGTTGATAAAGCGTAACAAATTTGTATTTGAATACAAAATTAATTCTTATAATTTCCATCTAAAACGATTTAAAATTAATTACAATAACGTTAGTAAACTGATGGAGTTAAAAGTTTATATGTTAAACGAGGAACAACATGTTAGATAAAATCTTAAGCATTGAAAATAGACATTAACTTAGGGACAAGGCTTAATGTTGATTTTATGTTTCCCTGGTTTTTGATAACATAGGAATGCAATAGAAAATTTAAAATTCTCAGTCAGAAAATGAAACTATTGAAGGAATTTTAATGATTCTTCCATTAATAACAAGCTATACTATCTTGAGTAATATAGACCATGTTTGAATGGCGCACTACACCAGAGCATCCTAAGGTGGAAGCTAGTGCAATACAAAATAGGTCGCAACAAAGATTAAATCCACAAAATAAAGAATATTTGAAAATGATAAAATTTTTAGTAGGTTAAAAGTAAAGTAAAGTCGCGGGCAAAAGCTAGATTTTCATAAGATAACGCGACTCCAAAATAGTATCACCACTTTAGAATACTAACAAAAGCCCGCATTTTCTTTCCGAAATCGTCATATGATGAGAGACCTACAAAAGAAAAAGAAACCGTGTTTTATTATTACAAAATATCATTGCACGGAGCGTGTGAACACTCGTTACCAAATAAAATAAAATGTCCGATTTTACGAAACGTCCAATTTAGTTGAGAGACGGGACCGGCGCTTATGGCGCATGTGTCATAATTGAGCATTCGTCGTTCTCAAATTAATTATGGTACAAAACAATGTAGTATTATTATAACCACTCCAGTGGCGTAGGTCTGAATGGAAGCGGGATTCGGGATATCGGGATGTCCTAGTTGGACGTCCTAATTACGTTTTAGATCAGAAAATTGTAACCGTCTGTCAATGAAAAGGGCCTGCAAGATTGACCCCTTAACAGCGCTCATGGCAAATGAAATGGAGATTCAGTAGCCTGAATAACATTTGGCGGCTAGTCAGGCTGTTAATTCAAGTGAGAGGCCATTAAAATTACTGACATTATATGAATATTTTGCTGTACTACTTTAGCCCGTAGCTGCTGATGTCTTTATTTGAATCCATCTCATCAAGGATTAGGTATGTATTATAATGTCAGCCTTGTATTCAACTGTACAACTTTTAGGCACGGGCCTAAAGGTGGGAAGGGTTAGGCCATAGTCTACCACGCTGGCCCAGTGCGCTTTGGCAGACTTCACATATCTTCGAGAACATTATGGAGAACTCTCAGATATGCAGGTTTCCTCACGTTATCTTCGAGCCATAGCTTCGATTAAAACTGCTAAATAATTGAGACGTATGCAATGCTTTCCAATTTATTATTAGTTTAACGACCACGGTTTAATTAGTAGATACTTTTATAATTCCTGAGTAAAGAGCAAGTTAATAGGATTGTCCATAGGCAACTTTCCATAACCTAGTAATTCTATAAAGGGAAAATAACCTGCAGCCGTATTCACAAGCATTACTTATGGCGCGCTCGAATGCACATTGTAACAAAAACCATTCTATATTTGAAATAGATAATTCTAATGCTTTGTTGGGCTTGTGGCATAAATTTATACCATGTTTATGGCCGATAGTCTGGCTCCGGGTTCGATTATTAGATTTGGCAATTGTTATAAGGTTTTCTGTTGGGTTGTTCTTATAAAATGCCGCAGTAGACTGGCCTCCTGTTACGTGAAAGCATAATAGATAACATAGCATTTTATAAAGTTGCCGCTGCACATGAAATATATTTAATGCGAAAGTTGACCAAATAAATATTAAGATATAGATCGAAGATAAAAAATATAAAATGTAATCTTCTAAATCGATAAAAAGCAAGTTATTTATTTAATATAAGTTACATTATAAATATCGTTTTCAATAATAATGAAATAATAAAAATAATTAAAGTAAAATATTCTTGTTGTTTATACCTAACGACAAACTATGTGAATTGCGCACAAGAATTTCCATATATTGAAGAAAATATTTTAATTGTTTTAATTATATAAATAGTAGCCATTGCTTATTCATTCTTCTTTATTTATGCACGCTTGTATTGTAATCATACATAATGTATGTCAAAATATATGTTATTATAATATTATTATGTTTATTCTAATACGAACATCGTTATTCGCTTCGGCAATCTTCGCCAGCATTTGGGTATTCCTATTATGAAAGTTAGTTCTAAATTCAAATAATAGGACTGTCTTTCTAAGCCAATGACATAGTGTAAGCGCTTGGGCAGCAACAGCAACCCATTAGAGGATATTACTGTGAAATAATAGCTCAGCAGTTTGGAATACTTTTCGTAGACGACAATAGGCGTCTCATATTCAGTATAAGCCTCAACGCAGACGTAATGTTTGATATGCTTCTGTCTCAACCTTCTTATATATAAAGGCGCGATATAATGTATAGTATATAGATACCTATGTTATATATATATTATATATAATGCATATGGTTGATAATCGATAATCGTGCAATCAGTTGCATGTTTACTTGTCTCTGCCTACGAGTGGGTTTGACAATAAATAATTTGGTAATTTAAATATTAGTCAGACTAAATATTTGATTTTCTATTATGACAATTGTAGTAGTAACCTTTCGATCATGAGATATTTTATTAAAACTACAGGCATGAACATAAACCAGATATTTATACATATTCTATATATATTATACACAAACATATACTACATTATAATTATGTAAAGGCTAGTTTGACTCAATTATAAACATGGATTAAAATAATCTATGGATCAACCATTTTTTATCTAAGTATTAATGTAATTGACAAGAACGCACACATACTAACTTATAGTATCGAAATAACATAGCATTGCACTGTTCATCTAGCCACATACCTCAAGACAATTTGATTTGACATATAACGTAACCCATACAAAAATAAATAGCCTGAGTCAACACGTATCGAAAGATTCCTTTCAAAACTAAGAAACTTCCAAAATCTATTTATCCATGGCCAACAATTGTGGCCAACATTGGCTGTCAGATTTATTTACAAACAGTTATCGAAATGTTTGTATAACATATTTATGGTTATGTTTCAACACAATACAATACCTATCTAACATAATAATGTACATACTTACATTACGAAAACTAACTCATTCATTACGTTTAGTTACGCAATTCGTTACGTGTCAGACTCGAAAAGAAAGCTTGTTAATTACCTATTGTAGTTTATTTTGTTATGTTCATTTAAAAGTATGTAGCTCTCTTTCAGAATATTTGCCTATGCGAAAACAACTACAACTAGTAAATTTTTTTGTTTATACACATGCAACTTGGAAAAGTAGAGTTTAGATTGGTAGGATAAATAATTATATCTTTACTAATATATAAATTCCAATCATGTCATAAAATTTCAGATACATGTTTTCAGGGGTACCGAATAGGGCTTAGGGTACTTTTCATCCCGAAAATGTACTGGTAGTAGCCTAATCTAAGTATAATAATAATCTATAAGTTTTAAATATTATTACGAGCTTGCGTTTTTGAATAACACACACTTAAATATCCTGTAAAACTTAGATATCTAGCCTAACATCGTACGGTCATCGAATTTAAATCTACACTTACATATATAAGCCAATACCGTCAGCAGGAAATACCTGCTGTAAAATTTTCTATTAAGATTTGACCTAAACACATTAATAAACTATCAACAAAAGCTAAAGCAAAGAATTTGTAGACGCGGTCTTAAAATATGTAAATAATAACATTCGTTATATTTTGGCTTTTAAGTTATCAACAAACGAATTTCTGAAAAGCATGTTCGCATCGGGTAGGTAAAATCAATATCCCGTTAACTTTATCACCGGAACATGAAAAAAGTATTTCAAACTATCAAACGCCTGTTGACTGTATCTCCCAGACATGCAACATTTATTTCACTTGAACACGCATCGCCGCCATGACTCATCAAAGATAAACTCACCAAAAGCCTTGCTTAAAATCTGTCATTTAATTAAGAATAAAACACTTGACGATTACCTTACAAAGGACATTTTCGTTGCGCTCGTACGGAGACATTTTCTGCTAATTGGACGAGACGATAAAAGCCTTTGGCGGTTCAACTAACCGTCACCGGCATTAAGAGCGCACTTTCCAGTGACGATTATTTATTTCAGATAACAAAAAAATAAGCCAAGTACATTGAACTTTTAAGGAAGTCGAGTCCCCGATCCCGACGAACGAATTTATAGCGGTAACGATACCATGTAATTGTATAAGAGCAATTAATGATATGTCGTATCGATTGGCAGTAACGAGACGATAATTGAAACGATATTAAAACGTGCTTGTTAAAAGGTTGTTCGAATTATTATGTAAGTTTCAAAAGTTTGAATAGATGGAACAAAAGTCAAGTTTAAATTTAAGTCTATATAACAATTTAATTTTTAATAGATGTCGCTGTCGTTACTTGTTGACGGAGAAACAACTTAATTATTATATTTATTATAAAAACCAGAATACTTCGACAAAATAACAATCATAAAATCTCAAATGCTATGCTAAACACATAATGTTAATGGACCGACCTACTGTGCGCCGAATTAGCGACAAAAATTAGTGCCAAGTACCTTTCCCTTTGTCCATTTCCAAACGGTTCGTAATTTGGTAGCATACAGTAGTAAGTTACAAAATGTTATCAGACCATCATTAACAACCAGTACAAAAGTAATTATATGTTCAATAATCTTCTCTAAATTGCACTGACAACATAACATACGTACACTTACTTGCGGTACCTACTGAATTAAAACTAATATCATAATCCTAACTATAAATGCGAATGTGAGTTCGTTTGTTTGCTTATTTGTTTGTTTGTTACGTTTTCACGCCTTTATCTTATCTTATCTTGTGTGGGGCCCAGTCAGTACAGACCGGCGACACTTCGACCCAGTGGGATCTTTTGTGTCGACTTCCCCAATAACGACTGCCATAGATGTTCATGGCAGTCGGGACCGACGGCTTAACGTGCTTTACGAGCACGGAGCAGGCGATAATTGTCAATCAATACGCACATAATTTCGATAAGTCATATAACTTCCGAAAGTCAGAAGTGCGCGACGTGGGTTCGAACCCGAGACCCTCTGCATTGCAGTCTGCTGGTCTCCTCACTGAGCTATTGCTGCTCTTTTTTTCTCTTTTCACGCCTTTACTACTGGAACGCCTTTTATTACCATTTAATATGAATTTCGCATACAAGGTATCAGGGGTACAGAAAAGGACATAGGTTACTAATCTAACCTAACACAACCTACATTTACGTGAGCGAAGCCGCAGACAAAAATCTAGTACTATAATATTGTTCGAAAGACATGTAGGTGTGTGTTAGTATTACTTTACACAAGCAGTACCTTGTTATTTATGTTTACAATGACACTTATAAAAAGTCGCGCTTGCCCTCCTGTTGACCCCTAAGCACACCTTTGTCTCTACGTGTATGAATTTATAAGCAAGAATTATAAGATCACATGCTCACGTTAACTTTGAATAGACAATATCACTAGTGGCATAGACTACTAGCATATATATATAGCATAGATAACTATGTCTGCTTATTATCTTTTGAAAAAATGCACGTATAATATTATGTAAGCGACAAATCTTTGTGATCACAACACGCTCTTTTGTAGCAATACATTTATTTATTGGTAAACATTCAAAATTCCGATACGTACATATTTACACTTTTAAGTCGCCTGATGACACCCGATTTCTGTCACCTGGGTACATTTTCGACCTCTGTGCTGCTGGTGAGCATTGCCTAGCAGGAAACCTTTGGCTTATCTTGGATCTGACGGTAAGTTCAAACATAAGTGTGAACTTAAACAAAAGAATAAAGAGGCAGTCGTGTCCTTTTCGTAGTCATATTTGGGCATCTTCATTTAGCTTAGAAATAGTTCGTAGTGGTTAGTATACATAGTTCTATATCTTAAAATGCCAATAGCAGTATGCTATAGTAGTACGCTTTTATTTGAGTGGTATATTTATAGTATTATTTTTGTCCTTTGTACCAATATCAGTATATCCTCTTGAAGCACATGAACTATTCCAAGAGTGGCACTTGTCTCTTTAACCAAATAAATTGACTTGCTTGACCTGTAAAATCTTGGAATGTTAGACATAAATAATAAACCTATTGGGTATGACTGCCGGTGTGCCGCTGCGACATTGGTTTAAGTATTTCAAGCCCCTTTGCCTTTATATCTTAGCTACATTATTTTCTAGTGCATTACGGTCTGGTTATTAGTCCAATCAGATAAGAGTCGATTAGATTATTTAGATTTTATTGAGATACAGACATCTGGCAAGCTTTGACTAAGATCTCAAACCATAACTACTGATTACAAGTTAATATGTCAATTAGCTATATATATATGTAATTTCGTATATTAAATGTAAATTTTGCTAGATTATATGCAATTAAACAATAACCCCGTGATAATAATTAAATGAAACATTGTGTCATGCGAGTATTGCACGTGAGCCTAGTCACGACCTCTGATCCGTTGATCAATAACTAATAAGTAGTAATCACAGAAAGCCTTTAAGTCATTAATTATAGACGTTTTAACTTTATCTAGAATCCTGGGTCGGGCACGGTGTTATTGCGTCTTTTTGTTAGGTAATTCTTAGTAACAGAGTCGACACGAGTCTGACAATATGCGCGATGGATAATGTATTAGTGTGATACTGTTCCGTAAAATGTTTTTAAACAGTAAAATAATCAGAAGCATTTGAGTATGTGTTTATCTGGCTGTCAGTACTCTGCTAACACAGCTACTACATAGCAAAGCGTGGGTATTATTAAACCATTCGAATTGTTCGAATGCATTTGTACAACAATCGATGTTCTGATTGTTGACCAATGATTCGAAGTTTTAGATATCACGCGGCGTACCTACTACTACTACGGCGTATTCGATTATACTATTGTTGCGATAGCAAATTAATCTAATTCGAATGGGTGCATGTAAAAATTATCGAATTATTAAACAACTAAAAGCATATTGTAAGTGAATTATATAAAGGAAACGCGTCAAGTAAGCACCTATTAGCCTCTTTTTTACGTGGGGAAATGCGCCTGATGCATACCCTCTCGCCACAAGGGGAGGCGAGAGGGTTATGTCCGGCTCTCCCGTACTTCGGGCCTACGGACCAAAACCCCACGGTGTGCACGCTCGCTGCCTTGTATAGTGGATGGGCCGCTGCACTGGCAAAATTACTACCTCAGCGACCAAGCACCTTTTAGCCTAATCTATAGTGTAATCCACGCTTAGAGATGAGTCTAGTAATATTTCAAAGGTGTAATTATCGCAATTAGCACTTACGTAGTCCTCTCTCTACTAGTCGCATAATAGCCATTTTAGTTCGGCGTTAATGGACACTGTCTCGTATTGCCTTTTATGTGTAAAACACACAAAAATATGTTCAGTCACTTTATTTTACATTTGCCACAAATATAAATAGGCAAATGCGCATTAAACCATGACAAATAGCTTGTGGGGATTTAGAAGAAGATATTGATTAACTAGGGATTGTAAGCGATTTTATTAATAACATTCTTAAAACTAATTAACCTATTAAGTCGTAGCGGCACACGAATGACCAGGCACAATAAGTTTTTTCAATAATTATATCTCCAAGACTTGATAGGATAATGGCTTTTCCTAAAACACTTTCTCTAAGTTTTACATCGAACTAAATACACAATAAAACTGGATGAAAGTAATTCTTACCAAATGCGGTGTTAAGGATTCTTCCCACGAACACGTTTTCACATGTCCGACGATCGAATATTATAAATTCTGTAGCCTTACCGCTCTGTGAGGCGAATCTAAAAACTCCCTGTCGCTTTCTTTATTTTATTGAACTATGAAAGTGGTTTGTTTTCCTGCAAGAAAGTTTTAATGAGACTAAACTGTCTTCTAAGTAATCAGAAATTAAAATAGATAATAATTTCGCGTAATGTTGTTGGTATGTTTAATTTATTGCCATTGACCCTTAATAATATAATTATGCAGTTACTGCCTGTAACACAGAGTAAAGCAGGTTCCGTATTATAATTTAAACTAGCACTTTGAAATGTTCCCCCGATGGGCATGACTCATAAGCGGTGTAGCATCCAAGAGTGGAGAACATAAAGTGCAATATTAAACATAAATATATCCACAAGATAACGTTCTCCACCGCCAAAATCCTCACCATTCAAGATAACAGTTACGAAAACGCGGCAACACGTGAAGTCACACAGCATTGCGTTCTGTACCAATCATAAATTCCTACCATCATATCGCTATAAAGTATCAAATTTAAATTAAGCTGTACCTTTGCCGATGCGCCGCCAAAATAAAAAAGAAAATTCAAAATGGCGGGGAATAAAGTAAATATGGCAAGTGCGTTTAATGAATTTTGTGTCACCTCCATTATTACATAACGGGATGAACAGTTTTCTTAAGCAAACTCATTGGGATTTTTATCAAAGGGTCATGGAACTTGTAATGAGTTTGAGAACAGTGGGGGGCGAAACAGTGTTGATTCGATTCGGTATTTTGACAGTAAAAAATGTGCGGGCCAACGGCCAGGGTCACGGTAGCTATGGTTCTCGATATAATAACATATGTAGCTGCTTTTAAAATCGATAATAAGAGTTTATAAATCGTGACAATTGAATAAATCGAAACACGTGTGATTGTTTAAATCTTGTCAAATCGATTTCATTTTCATTAAAGTGGTAACCTTAATGCATTTGTCACTTACGTATTCCATTTCGGACTGTGTTTACATAATTTGCCAACAGAATGAATACTTATTAGCATTTGTTGCCCTAATGATACAAATACCTTAGCTGCACACACTAGTAAGCCTCTTTTACCAAGTCTTTGCACAAGATTATTGAGGTCGCCATTGCTATGACCAGATACGGCTAAATATCAGTTTTCCACGGACCGACTGCCATCTGACCTCCGTGACCAAAAGGATTAGCCTAAGGTTAGACAAGTAACCAATCCTGCAATTACTTCTAAAGTTAGATTATTTAATGCAGGTAAAATACTATGTGCTAAGGCAAAATAAATGTTAAAAGAAACGCAACTAATTCTGGTATATTTAAGAAGTGAAAGTCAATGTTCACAGTTTAACTAAAAGTAACCTAAAATTAGTTGGCATAAAGGTCACACTAATCTTGTTTAACCTTCAGTTCAACCGATCATAACTTTTGTTATCACATCGCTACTGTTTATAGAAACAAACATATTCTTATGTCTTTTTTCAAACCATAAATCATACAATAACTTTTGACATTTCTAACAAAACTCGTTTCTGGACGTGACATAATTCTATAGGAAGTTAAGCAAAGACCAATCAAAGCGATGAGTACTTTAAAATTAAACTTATCATATTTCCTTAAATAAAATATACAAGAAAATGTTAAATTATTTTAATAACGCGAATTTAATTATGTTTAATTAATTAACCTTGAATGATCTATGTATCAACTGTTAAAATTATCATATTGTTGTAAATGGCATTCATTGTTGGTGTTACAACGACGCGGAACACGGTTAAACCGATGGGCCGTAAATAAAATGAAATGGGCAATAAGGTGAATGAAATGAATGAAATAAACCGTGAATGAACGAAAGGAAACGTGACTGTATTGGCTGTTCCGCACCAATCTTAACAGTTTATCGAGGGGAACGGGTTACTTAATTTTCGGATGATGGGTTAACATTTGCACTTGGTTTTGCAGATTTACGTAGATCTTAAATCTAATGAGAAGAGGTTTCTTGGAACGATTTTAAATGAATGTATCTCATTGATACCACGTAACGGATGTACTTAATTTAAATTTAGTAAATGCGTTCGCATGAGGATTAGCCTCAATGCAATCCCCGATACCTTGCAAAGAAGGGAATTAAATTTTGTGCAAATTACAACGTTATGAATGACGGTTGGACTTTAGGTGACTGTAATCAGGCAACTGTAAGGCAATGCATATAGGTATATAAATTCGCACGTGGATTGATGCTTATTTAGTTAGCTAATTATACATTCTTCATTTTGACATATACCTACTTAATTAATTAGTTACTTTGATATACAAGGAAGTAATTTTCAAAATGGAAGACGATTACAACACATTTTATTTACAACCATTATTCAAATGTTAATTATATTGTAAGAAATATCTTTACTTTAATATATTTTATAACGTTCCTTTAGAATATAATCTCCAAAAAGCGGTACTTTTGTAATAATGTCTTGAATTATGAAATATGGTGCTTAAACCTGTTTAATATTTTTTAACGTCGCGCTTCCCGGTACTGAAGTATGAGTACTGTCAACTGTACACTTGAAGAATTGTATTTTATGCACGCTAAGTATTTTTATGTAAATGATTATGCAAGTAAACGCTGGTGCTTGCAAGCTTATGATGTAAATTATATAAAGTTAAAAAGTAAATTATTTTTACCTTAGGTAGTGAAATTTCTATTATTGGTGTCAAAGAATAGAAACTGGTAATTATTGTTCTTTGATAATAGATTACCACTTAGGCTCGAATATAGTTAACAAATGTATTAGAAGATGTGAGAACATGTCAGAAATAAACACTTTTAGGTAAAGTTTTGAATTTTGCCGTCGGCATCGCTATGAACAATCTCTATTTTTAAAAATAGCTAGCTAACCGTCACGTTTCCGAATAAAATATTCTAACCAATTTGTCAAGTATTCATATTAAGGATCTTAAGTTTTTGCCTTTACTCGACATATCAGTCATATCTTATGCAATTTTTTTCATACATGCAGACAAAAAACACGAAGTGAAAAACATCTTATCTTTGACATTTTATCTTAAATTATAGATGGCGAATAATTCGTGAATTCGCGCGCTTTTTGACGTAACGTGAGAAGACGCCATGTTGTGAACAATTATGACAAATGTCACTGGGATTTTTGTGCTCATTTTAGTTCTTGCTACTGTTGTAATTATATAATTATTAACATTCAATAAGGTTTGCGGTAACGGAAAATTATTAAAGCTACATATCATATTTAATATCTGTCCTTGTGCACATTGCCTGCGTTTGGTAGTATGCAGCGATTAAATAAATAAGTAAATAATTCAATTCAGAAATTCAATACACGGTGTTATTATGATATAACATAGCTGAACTAAATGCATAATGTGTTGACTCGTTTACAACTTGTTACTATTACTGTTTGACGATAAGAAAAATGTTTTAGATTAGTTTTGTAACCTACATAACATGACATAAATATAATAACATGAACTACATGTGTAACCATAAAGTGATATTATTAAAGGCCAATTTCGATTACTTAAATTTCTTTTTCTGACGGTGTCTTTAAAAGATTGACAATAATGTAATGCACTATTATAATTAAAATTGGTTATTAGAACCACTTCATTTGCAGGCACCAGCCATCAGAGTTCCAAGTTAAGTTGGATTCGCAAGTCAAATAAAAATATGACTACACCATTAATTATGCAGATTACATCCACCTGATTATATAGTGTAAAATATCACTCATTTTTTTATAATAATAATAAAATTTATTTCAATCCAAATCCAATTAAAATCGCAGTCGCATACCTGCACCAAAACAAATAAATTCCTGAAGCCCACGCGTAATTAAAACGCGGGTTCAACAAATTTTAATTATTTACATTAAACTGTAGATGCAGATTAAACGCGGCCTACAGAATATACTCCAGTGATAAAAATTCTAAATTTGCATTAACCGAGCGTAAAAACTACAAATGTATTAATAAACTTGTAACAATGACAGTAATGGGGCTACCTACAGCAAACCCAAGTTTGTTATTGCACACAAATACATAACGACTCAAGTCACGCAATTGTGACTTTTATATGAAGTGAAACACATTTATATGCATGCGTGTGTACCAATCAAAACTTACTTATGTCGGATTCAGCTAATTCACTTGTAATGAGTAGGAGGACATGAAGAATCGGGCATATGCTGTGTATACTATGATTTATAGTATTTCGTTTAAAACGAAAGCAGTACTACGCTATATTACCAAGTAGCCCGAATAGAAAGGTCATATTAGAATCTATTTGATCGAATCTGTTCTGATGACAGTAACAGTTCTGAGTAGAATAAATAAAGTTTGCCAAACAAACCCTAGCCTAATGTTTATACCCAAAAGCAATAGAAAATTGATACCATAATAAAAAAATCTGTGAAATAAATGTCGTGAACTATTTGTCCTATAATTGTACTAATATATTAAATTGCCTACACAGCAATAAAAATTCAAAATGCCCAGCAAGTTATTTAGTTACAATATAAAATAATAAGCCAATTTGTGTCGCAAAAGATTACATCTAAAGTAATTACAAGATGTATAGTTAATTTGGAGTGTTCAAAGTAGCACCAAGTCTGCTATCGTCTAAGATCACAAAAACCAATTTATTTGCTAACTCATGCGGATCACGGCTATATACTACTTCCTTATTGGATTCAGCTATTGTTATCACACAATATTAATGGTTTAAATTTAATGAATAAATTTAAGTAATTCAATTGCATTATTTTCTGTTGCCTCTGTTGTGTTTCTGCGTCTATCTTAAACAGAAAAGTTGTGATCAAAAATAATTCTTACATACTGCATTTTACTTTTTACATATAACAAATAATACATGTCCATACAATATTTTAGCTGTGATCAGATAAACCAGATTACCCAAATTATATCATTTACTTGCAAATGGAAATTCAGAAATTAGAAAAAGCTTTACAAGAAATATCCTTACAAGAATCTCAAATGATTATAAAGAGATATCCTCATTGCATACCCATCATAAACTTGGTACAAGTTATGTGTTACACGAATCAACTTATCTACAAGCATATTTTTGTATAATAACTACTGTTTTTACTTATCTTTGATCTTAATTAGCGCCGGGGAAAAATGTGTATGCTTACCTGCAAAATAAAAGAAGAAAGAACGAATTAGTATGACATAATCACTAACGTAAAGTAACATCTTAGCTCTATATATCTGTAGGATTAGATTGGTATCATATTTCAAAATGTGAAAAATTGCTTTAACTACAACTGACATAATGGAGAGTCTATTGTCGTCTACCAAAGGCACTTTTAAAGTTTGTGTTGCAACTGAGAAACTCTTTAAGGACAAGTTAATAGTCGTGCTTGTACTCAAATTCAGGCCAATAGACCAAGCTAGACATTTATTAATACAAATATATGTATATAAAGATAATATATTATGCTGAATTTGTCTTGCTTTTTTATAACGTGCAATTTTGAACCTAACTTGGCGGCACTCTGCCGTGCACCCAAATCAATGAATGCATATCTGTAACTAATTGACTATTACAAAATTAGAATACTAATGATCTATGAAACTTAATACTCGCAGTTTAATAATAATATGTATTAGAGGCACAGCATATTGGGTCAACACTCTCTAACACAGATAAAAAATATGACAAGTGAATTGGTATTATGTAAGAAGTGGTGTAAGAGCCTGATTTGCCGAGCCCTACTAATTGTTTCAACAAATATTGTGTGGACATTATGCCTCGGGCGATAATACAATACTCTTAGCAATAAAGTTAAGAAATTTTACCTATCAACTATCTTGCTTACCATCTGTTTTATAAGGCTGACGAAATATACTTTATCTTATTATATTCTGGGAAATAAAGGCTAATATGGAAAACCATGAGCCAGTGTTATTATTTTATGGCTTTAGTAAATTTATAGACGTATGATGGAATTACTATAAAACGGGACAAAAATTTGTGTGATCCACAAATGGTTGTTCCGAGGTGTTCTTTGTGTCCGTTGTTTGAATATTCCTAGTGCGGGAGTTGAAAAAACAAGAATATAAAAAGGATACATATATATTATATGCCTATGTTTTATTTTCTAGGTCATCTCTTTTCCAATTTAGAACTATAGCTACTGGTATTATTCCTTTTGCCTCGCTCCATGTTTGAAAACATATCATTATAATTTATGACAACTATCGTGGCGCTTACTAGACATGATTATCCGTCTTAAAGACTACAGGATAAGAATATATAAGCTGCTATGTCATTCTCGAGTGTTTACAATATGACAACAAAATAATCAGTAAATCTGTAGGCTTCGTTTAATGAATTATTTGACAAAGGTGTGTTGACTTTGTCAACAAAATATTGTGACGTCATGTTTCCTATTGTCACGTTTGATAGGTCGACAGGACCAAGACCGACTTGGCCTTGTGCACTACTGTTGTTTGTAATATGATCAATATTAAATGTAATCGCCTTATCATAATATTAAAAATGGATGCAAATATTATGAAGTACCTATATATTTCTTTCGACAGAAGTGATTTCTGTAGACACTTAGTTGAAGAATATTTCTTTCGACAGAAATGATTTTAATGCTGTGCTTAAAGTTTCTGGTTGGGCAATGTGTCATTGGGTTTTCAGTTTCAATTACACCATTTTTTGTAGTAGCACGGCGTCTAGCGTATTTCCTGGCAGACAGGTAAACGGCAATATGCTCGCCCCTTGACACGATGGAATTAAAATCATAGTTACTCAAATGTGTGCATGTGTATTATACCTCTGACTACTTATTCGAGTATAAAGAAGTGAGACGACGCATGTAAGTTAGTTTCCATTCAAATAATTCAGAAGAAAAACATTTTGCTTTTAATATATGTATTTTGCAGTTAGCTCTCAATAGCTCTCAATGAGAGTGCCTAGTGCTCGTTTGCTTTACGTTAACGATCGGCACGTTTATGACATTGGGCACTCTGATTGGGCCGCTCCAAACTCTTAATCAATCAGAGAGCCAATCGCGGTTAACATTTAAATCGCGTTAACGTTATAACAATTCGCACTAGGCACTCTGTATATTATTATCACAAAATCATACAATAGGACCATATCGACCTTATATAGTACCCAAAATAATAGAGGACAAGACTAAACAATTTTTTATCCACGCAATAGACCTTGCGAAGTGCGTAGCGAATAACCATAAACAACTACCAATGATTTTATACAGAGATGCTAAAAAATGCTGGCGACTCTATCCGGTCACGGTCTTCAGACACAATGCATTGGTAAAAACCGCTGACAATCAGATACACGGACATACAGACGTACGAACAATGTGGTGGGTTTGAACCTAGGCCGGCGTTTTAAGGTTTTAATTAGTCTCTGAGTAATTAATAACGGAAACGCTTTACTGATTAGATACCTTTTTGGCGATTTTTTAAACTAATATTATAAAGAGACAAGATTTTATTTTCTGTTTGTTTGTTTGTAAGGATTTAAATTAATACTACTCAACCGATTTTAAAATTTCTTTCATCATTAGAAATGTATATTATCATTGACTAACATAGGCTACAATTTATTTAAAAAAAGTATTGTTTCTAACATAACATCGCAGGCAAAAGCTTGTATTTTATATGATAAAGAAAATCATTTTCGTACAGTAATAATATCTATACATTCCTCCTTATTCTCTTCATAGTTTAAAAACAAAAATATCTATGATTAAATATTTGCAGATAAACCATTATTAATTCCTTAATATAATTACATTTAATTTGAATAGTACTATGGCGATGCTATGTAGACATATACATTACAAAGTTACTAAACGGAACATCAATTTCCCTACTTCTGCGAAGTCAGTTGGCAAAATTTATTAGGGTTAGCAACGTTTAGAAAGCGCGCATAAACTAATTATAATGCAATTTCGCCTCACATTACCGGCGCTTGGGCAACTCGCGGCCATTTTAAAAGATTTCCAATGTTACGCGCCGATTTATAAACTGGGCTAATTGTCGTGATCAATATACGATGTATTGTTGTTTCTTTTTGCAAAGTTATTAATTTATTGATTGATTCATTGATCTGTTATTTATGTTTACATCTTTGATTACTATTACCTATAGTATTTTTTATATCTCTGAGTCAACGCTCGGACCACGGTTCCCGAATATAATCGTTTTGTAATGTGGCTGGTTTCTGGCTAATTGGTGAGTTAAATCGAAAATTATATAAATAATACAGGAATAGTTAAATAAAGGGGCAATTTCTTAATTCGTTTCATTTTGTTTGGTCGCCTTTTTAGTTAATGACCAGCAACGTAGGCAACAAATTTGACCTATTGATTTCGATTCGCAATGACTGTAGAATGTTCTAACTTTTCCTAAACTAGTAGTTATCAATATGGTTTTTACCAATATGCTATTTACTTAACAAACAGGTGACCAAGTACCCAATAAGCCGGTACTATACCCACTGCCATGGCATAAAGGGTATGCTTTGATAGATACCTATCTGGTTTGTATCAGGAAATCGGCAACCAATCCTTATACACAAGAATAAATAACTACAAAAACTGCGTCAACAATAATGCACCGCCTTGAACTTTTATTAGAGAAATTATGACTAGACAGGCTTCGACAGTTCGGCCTTTACATACGTCACAAGTCAACGCCCATAGCCACTCAGCTGATGTCGCTAACACATATCGATAGTAAAACCTTCATGGTATATAAGTACCAAAAATAGCAAACGCCTTTTACTAAAATATTTAAGAATAAAAATAATTGCTTGATCAAGTACGGCATATTAATGTTTCCTGGATGTTGGACAGACCTCATTAACGTCGTGGATGTAATTTAGATAGGGACCGACAGTATTACACAAATGAGTCATATAAATGAGATTATAAATAAAAATAAGATCATGTTGTGAAATTACTTCAGACGTGCTTCTAAACCGAGGGCCACAAAATGTATGCTCCGCTGCAAGGGTGAGCGACAAGCGTCAGATACAAGCAGAGTATAGCAATGAGCGTATTCGCTTGCAGCGTATTTTTCATAACCCTTAGGTAGAACTCATTCAGAAAATATAAAATTTATAATCTTACTAAAACTACGCTTTTATAAAGAACTAGATGTGCCCGCGGTTTCACCCGCATTTATGATTACTGCGTCGCCGCCGTAGGTCGTAGCGTGATGTTATATAGCCTATAGCCTTCCTCGATAAGTGAGCTATCCAACACTAAAATAATTTTTCAATTCGGACCAGTAGTTCCTAAGATTAGAGCGTTCAAGCAAACAAACAAATAAACTCTTCAGCTTTATAATATTAGTATAGATATAAGACAAAGTAACAGATAAATTATAGAAATTAACTTTCATGTAAATAATAATAAATATGATATTAATAAGAATATGCAAGGGTATATAATTCTATTGAAGATCATCAATCATGAAGATAGACATAATGGATTAGGAGCAGCAGAATTGTTTAAAATATTGATCCAACAAAACTGTTTCCGTTTCTGTTTCCGTTTAAATAAAATATAAGCTCATAATCTTAATAACATTTTGACACCTATAAGACACCTATAAGTTTTAAGAGATGAATTATTGTACAACGAAGTTCCCAAACATTTTTCTTGTTTAATGCGGCGGATATTACAAACCTACGACGTAAAGCAAAACGCATGTTAACGCTAGAAACTATATAAAATAGTGTATAAAAAGTTAAGTGTGAAGCTGCAATCTCACTACAGGATATGCATTCCGGTTACATTTAAAAGTAAAACTAGCTGGGCGAGACCGATTTACCAATAGAAAAGCCATTTTAAGTTGAATAAGTACACCTCCATACTGTTTACTTGGAAACTGTTTTCACGTAAACACAGTATGGAAGCGACAAAACCACAAATGTCTGTTGCGACATCTATCAAACTAACCAAAACAATATATCGGACAAGGACATCCCATCATTACCTACAGCAGCAGTTTATTCGCCAAGGTGAACAAATTTAATTATTTACAACAATTACATACGCACAGTTTCCTTCCAAATGTATGATTAACCTTCGTCGACCACCGTCACTTGGACGACGCGGCGACGGTTACTGACAACCTCAACATCCGTAAACTATACAATAACTATACAATTGTGACACAGGATATACTCGTATTATTTAGCACTTTTTTTTTTTATTTAATTTTACAGACTTGTCTAGAGATGTCTTTCATTTTTATGTTAACTATGGATTACTTTAATTTAAATAAGTTTTTGACAAAATTGCAGTTATTTTGAAGATATTAAATTTGACCTAGTAGTCATTAGATAGGCCATAAATCTCATGTGCCGAGCCTTTTAAAGATTTGCTCTTAAACGGTTGGTATCAGAATTAACGAGAGAACAAAAGTCTTCACTACGCCATAAATACAAGTGTAGGCAACTGGCGGATATAATCCTACTAATATATTTAATAAATATATTTGCAGATTTGATAGTAACGCATAACTCAGTAACGCATAAATCATTTAACTGTATTTAGATGCAACTGGGTACAGAGATAGTCCAAGTCCTGGTTAGTTTTTATACCGATATGCGTTTTCTTCAGATTGGTAACCTTACCTAAGTACTCAAAAACGTCTCAACAAAGCAAAATCAATACATACAATGAACATCAATGTCACATCGAATGTGTATTTAAATTTGCGATCTAAAACTTAAAGGCACCAAGAAAGAGATGACTTCTTTTTTACGTCACTAGGCTTCTCTGCTAAGCATAAAAGCCTAAGAACTCCTCGGTAAGCTAATGCCAGTGGATGGCAGTCAGTCTGACAGTGTGTTGCCAGTTACCCAACTGCGGTAATTACAGGACAGACAATGAGTTTTGAAACCGCGGAGTCACACGATCTTGAGATCTGGGTGCGGTAAAATGACGCTTTGAATATATTTTTTAATGTCTTTTGTATGGATGTAGGTTGGTGGGACTTTCTTAGTTTATGAGCATTAGAATTAATCGTTTAGCACTGGCATTCTTTATAGATAAGCAGCATTTTTTTTGGTTTGGTAATGTAAACGCTTGACTTATCATTCATAAGGGCCCGTCGTTTGAATTTCTACGAGACTTTTATTTTTGTGGAATCTTTAGACTTGTAAAAAAGAGGTAGATACTCCTCCCTGAATACCTAGAACTAGCACTAGCACTAGCACTTTTGAATACTGCGTCGCAATCCCAACATGATTAGTTGTTCAACGCAAACGTTTTCGTAATTTTACTAATTGGTAACAATACTTTAAGTTAGTCACAGGAACATATTTATAATTTTACATACTATTATTATATTTTAAAGAAATCAATTCATAAACGTGTTATTTTACGGTTACAAATAAAGAAATAACTAAGGGTCTTAAAGCCTAATTGTTTGCAGTGAGTTACAGGCTTTTACAATAAGCCTAAGCCTAAAAAGAACATAACAGATAAACACGTACCCTTTGGTTAAAACCAGTTTAAAATCCAAGCTAATTAGGCAGTTTTGAATAAGCAATAAAACATTTTATGTTCAAATAAATTCAATGTCTTTATTGAACATATTACATTTTAACTAACGCAATACTTGTCTAATAATGAATTTGTAACTGTCTCATTACAGTCAACAAGTTAACAACTTCGTTACTTGATCAAATTATAACTTAATTTTGTTGACAGAGACTTTATTAGGCTCATGGTTCACTCAATTAAAATCACAAAAGTCATTTACAATGTCACGTGGAGCCCTTGGCACCAGTTTGCGCTTATTGCTAATAGGGGACTACATATAAATGGGGTCTGATTTTAGTCAATTATTTAGTACAGAATTTGAGAAAACGCTCGGGAATATTCAGCAGCTTCGTCTTCTATGTGTGTAAATATAGAAAAATACATCGTAACGTTTTAAGTTATTTAAGAGTAAGAAAATGGATGTATTTTATAGAATTTTGCGGCAATTAATCATAATAAGCTTTAAATAAATTTATGATTACCTAATACACAAACACGTCATTGCAGTTTCTATAATTTATAAAATGTGAAGAATGCAATCGTATTTATGTTTAAAAGTCTTTAAAACCGATAACATAAATACGATAACAACCGCTATTAGTCGACATTATATTTTGAAGTAGTAAAAGCTATAATAGAGACAATATTCACGTATACATTTCAGTATTTCAGACATGTGAATTAAGCTAAAATGATTCTTATGAACAAGTTCTTGCAACGGCTTTTATTAACTTGGAAGATAATGTGCATATTTCAACAGCAACATTTTAGCGTTTATTTGTAACTAAACAATGGTGTAAAGGTCACATCGCGAAATTTATTATTTAGTACTTTTGTTTACAACTGACTCCTTTTATATGAATGGAGAACAATTCATAAAAGGCTTACTATACTGCCCGTACGTATCGATAATGTAACACACTCGCGGACACATATTAAACTACTTATTAATAAACAAATGCAGTGATGTCATTCTTTAGTTTATAATTTGAATTTTAATAAGCGTCTAATCTGTACCTATGTTATCATATTATAGAGATAAGAGTCCGCTCAACTTTATTTACCAGAAAACTTAAATCCTATCGTCAGTTATGAGAATTCTAGTACTATGATTGGTAACAACGAAAAGATGGATATCGTGATAGTGAGATTCGTCAGACTTACAGTACAATAATGAGCGAAGTACTCAAATGGGAATAATAAGCTAAATAGATAGTAACCTGAGGCCACAAAAATTACGTTCCAAGAAAATACGTACATAGTGTAGAAGTTTAAGTATCCGATACAAATGTATGACGCAACGCGCTGAGCGTAAAGTGTGTATACGCTTGTAGTGTAGGCTTAGAAGTCCTCGTCAGCTAAAGATTAATAGGTTGAAGAGTAAATAATTACTTGCTGGTTTATATTTAAAGAGGCATTAAGGTATGAAGTAACAACAGCAGTAATCACAGATCATGCAGACCACGCACTCATGTTTATAACCACTTAAACTTTTATTGTTATGGCTGCTTTATCTACGGATAAATATCATAATGTTTGTTTACTTTACTATTTTGGTTTTATTTTGTATCTGTCATGTGAACTATAACTGACATTTGCGTCTATAGTTATTAACTGTTGATTCCGATCTTTGGTCATTAGACTAGAAACTCTGTGCTCGTATCCTGGTTTTCATCTAAGCTTTTATTATTTCTATAGACTTCTTAAGAAGAACTTGCTTTTTTTAATAATTTCTTACGTTTTCACGAATGTTATTCATCGAAATTATACTACTTTATACGGCTTTTACCGTGTTGTTTATCAAAATCTTTTATTTCAAAATGTTGAAGCAGTTACACTTCTACTATTAAAGTTTACTAATTTTCAAGCTATTTATATTATAAAAACTATTTATAATTATTTACTTTTTCTTTTGCCGCTTTAACGTTGTCAGTATCATTGATAAACAAAAAAGTCATAAGAAAAAGTTGCAGCTTATTCCTAAAATAAAAAGCAGTTATATTATTAATAAATGTGGCTGGTCCCACAAGGAATATCCCAAAAAGTACCGTATTTCGGTTTATTTAAATGTAGGTCAAGTTATAACGGTAAAAATGAAAATTAAGTAAAGATTTTATGAGGTCCAAACAAGCCGACATGGATACCATACCGAGAAATATTCAATTTAGTATAAATCGAACTTCTTTGCGACCAGAATTTCGTGGAATTGACAAATTTTAAATCGAACGTAAAATTTCTTCAATGGGAAGATTTGGTTTCATTGATTAAAAATATATATTTTATGCAATACCATTCAACAGTTATATCCTCTGCGTCTCAATTATAGTCTGATAAAATTTAACTTTCTTCAGTAATCAGGTCTCTTTAGCTAAGCTATTCTAAACTATGGTGAAATTTATACCAATGCTAAAGAAAATATTGATAAAATATGTACATAATTATTATATTATTATTTAAGGTATCAAACCTTTAAAAAATAAACTACAATAAATCTCAAACAATCTATGAACAAAAAATTGCTAAAATGACATCAACAAATAATTCGATCATCGTAAATAATATTATAAAAGCGAAGGTGAGTTTAATTACTAGTCAATTAATGCATTAATGCTTATGCAATATAATGAAATTTTGCATACACGTTGTCAGAGTTATAGAATATGGCATAGAATGCCTTTTATCCAGGAAAACTACTGTTTTCGCGGGATAGTTATCGCAAGCGAAGCCGCGTGCAAATCTAGTAAAGAATTCGTTTAAGATTTGTAAAAAGCGTTACTTCTTTTCCATATCAGGCCAACCGTAGTACTATTCACCTACAACAAACTTAGTAATTTATACATTTTTTGCTTTGCTTGCAGAAGATATTATCCATCCCACAAACAATAGCGTACATCGCGTGACACATCTTAGCGCAATAACATTCGCGCTAAGAAATGATCATTTTTACATAATATTACAACGTGAGAAGGTACGTACGAACTTTATGTGTTGACCTAATAAACCAAATTGGCAGTTTTATTATGGCCTCTGACTTTACGTGCATGACTGATGACCATGACGACTTAATAACCATGCTTGATGGAAGTTTGTAAGTATGGGAAATTGTTTGTCAACGGTATGTCTAATGGCCGTCAAAAGTTAAGTTGCGTTCGGTCATGTGATATTGACTCGTTGTTTTCGAGTGATCATGAGAATTCGGGATTGCATCCCAGATCGATCAAAGTGTTATAGGGCTTTCTGAATGGATTTTGGAAGTTAGACAATAGTAGAAATGAATTCCTAGCAACCCTCTCGCTGATATACATTGTTTATGAATCTATGGTTAATGTATGTTTTAGATCAATATTCGTATGGAGTAACTTGTTTATTAGATTAGCTTTTTTTTTAAATATATACTTGCTGATAATAAAACTTTCTGATAGTGATAACATTTTAAAATCTCTTGAATAGTTTTTGAGTTAAACCCTTACAAACAAACAAACACAATCATTTTAGTAAACCATCTCTGTCTTATTTCATTTCTACTTTAATACGAGACTTCTCGACACGTCATCTCTTATAAACTGTAGCCTCCATCTCTAGCTTTACGCAGCTCGTGACGTATCACTTGCATAATTACATTATCTTAGCCTCATTTTGAATCTTTATCACCAGATAATAGCGTTTAAGAAACTTTAAAGAGTCTATTAAGTTTTAAAAGTAGAAGTATATTGTATGGCGTTTTAACACATTAAGTATTTAGAGGGTTCTCACAATGTAACAGTTGGTATATGTATCTGTGTATAGTTCCGCGATTATAAAGATTTAATAGAATTCATAAATAGGTTTATTTGACTAGCAAGTTAGGTAATAAGTGTTACGTGTTAGTAACAGTTAGTTCTATTTCATTATGAGGTTGCTTCTTCGCAAAACTGATATTCTACAAAAAGATTGTTATTTCCTTTTTTGAAAGTTACGGAGTCAGTGTCTATTTGACGAATGGCGTAGTGGTTAAATGGCCGCCTCGCACCGTGTGTTGAGGGTTCGATCAATACACGAGACAAAACATTGTATAATCCACAAATAGGGTGTTCTTTGTTGTTTAAATGTTTGTAAAGTCCCTCACAACACAAGCATTATTTCTACTGGCGAAAAGGTCTATTACTTTAACAACGTCATACGGTCGTTCTTAGGAATATTAACATCTAGCTTTACTGAAACAGGACTTAAAAGACACGTTCCCAATACTCCGTAAGATTTAAGACTCTTTCACACATCTCGAAACCAGCCAGTCATGCAACTCCAAGCGAACATCCCATGTCTTTATGCATCCTCAATACTATTACACAATACATTTGCCGAACCGAAGATACATATACGTGTAATTGTTAAGTAAGTTAGTGACATTGTGCGTTTGGAAAGTGGCTGGCGTGATGACGTAGCGACTTATTCGTCATTGTATCTATATGTGGTCTCATCCACTTTGATTTCGGTGATTTTACGCTTTTGTATGTTCGCGGGCTTCGGAGAGAGTAAATCGCTCCATGTCTAAACTTAGTATACGATTACACGATTCGTTGGTCTGGTGGTGTAACCATGACGATTATGAGGTTGTTGGGTCGTTTTCATGGATCGGTACAGTTGGTTAATCGTAGAAACACGTGATCGTCGATATAAGTGTTTTGTGAGTTATTATAATGATAAGAGGTTTAATGATAATGAGTTATAATAGATATCTAAGCAAAATGTCTGAACAGATGTTCTAGCATTTTGCTTAGAGGTTTACAATAATTTTGCTGAATCACAATTTTACATACACACATTGTCTCACGACTGTATTACCAAATTTCTTAACTTTTAGGTCCCACGTGACAGAGAACGTTTTCTTAATATTGTCGTTTACCAGGGTCCGTGTTGCTACTAAGATTTACTTGAGAGATAGCTTCAGTAACTAAAACTCATGTACAGCAGTCGCATTTACTACAACTGTGCTACCGAAGTAATATATATATGTATATATACATATATATATTTAAAACAAATACAAAAGCAATTATAAATTGAGATATATATCTAACTGCATGATTGGCAGATAGATCTAATTGTACAGGTGGATGGATTGCTTAACGATGGTTAAATAAAAACCAAGGTTATTATTCTATAACGGTACCTTTATTAGAACATAATTTGATCGTCTACACTAATATAGTAAGTTTGTTTGTTCTTTTGTTTGAATGCGCTAATCTCTGGAACTAACATGGGATGATTCAAGTGGCCAAAGCCGCGGGCAGAAAGTAGATTATTAATACTTCATATACACTTTTAAGGTGTTGCGTTAGATTTGTTATCTTTCTTTTTTATTATCTCTGGAACAACCAATCGGATATAAACATATATTTTTGCATTCGATAGGCCAATTCTTTTATATATATAAAGGTTATAGATTACATAACATCGCGTTACGAGCCATGGGAGAGGGTTAATAATCATAAACGTGACTAAAATGGCAGGAGACAATTAGTTTTATATAACATCTTCCAATGCCATTTATATGGCTTTAATGTTTCATTAGTAAGTTATACCAATGCACCTGTCATACTTATCTACATCTTAAGAATGACTGGCAGAAATGCATTAGGCGAGTCAACCTTTTGCAAATTGCTTACAGGAAGTCCGATCCCAACTTCCTAATATTATAAATGCCAATGTTTGTTTGTTTTGATTGTCTATTCTTTAACTGGAAGAGGCGTAACATTACAATGTAATTTTGTCGAAGATACGTAGATGCTGATTCAGATAGTATTATAATTGCTGTGTTATTTATGTTTTAATGTTTGTAAAGTCTGTTTTCACAGCGACTATCCCCAGACCGAAAGACGATATTTTTAAGGAATAAATTATATTTTATTGATGATTCTAAGGCTGTCGATATAGGTAATCAATAATTCTAAATGTTCTGAAAACCACGCAATATAACATATTTTACGGAGCTCAATAAATATTGATATAATATTGTCTTATGTTTACGCGAATGTTATACATTGAAATTAAACAAACTTTATACGGATTTTATCTCGTTGTTTATTTTTTATATAACTATTATTATATAATTTTAAACTACTATTGTTAAACACTTTTACTAGTTACTGTTTACCCCACTTTGGAATAGAACCTGAGATATTATTCACAGCGGACGCATACAAACCCGCCATCAAAGCAGTCAGCGGTAAAATATACCATATTTGTTATAGAAACAAACTATTTTGATGTTGCATTAGATGCCCTTATAATTATTTTACGGCTTACGAAGCTTTTAAAGGTATCTCGTATTTGAAAGTGTTATTCTCAAGCTCAGTAAAGACTATACCGATCACATATACTAGATCACTAATATATGTAGGCGTAGGCGTACGTATTGTGTTCGGCGCTTTTGTACTGCATACTGTTTAGATATGAACGTATTATAGTTAGCTACAATGTACTATCAAATAATGAATGAAAGATGAATGACTTGGAAGTTTTAGTACTTTTCTTTGATTAGTGACGCGATGTTGTTGCATTGTGTGGGCTGTAGTGCTACAATCGTTATGAATAAGAGATTGCAATAACTTAGTAAGAAAGTAGAAATGTATCTATATTAAATAAATCTAAAGAGTTTGTTTGTTTGGTTGAACGCGCTAATTTTAGGAACTACTGATTCGAATAGAAAAATTATTTTAGTGTTGGATAGCCTATTTATCGAGGAAGACTATAGGCTATATAACATCAGGCTACGACCCATGGGGGCGTTGCAGTAATTATAAATGCGGGTGAAACCGTGGGCACAGCTAGTATGTTGTAATGCGAAAAGTTCTACAATATAATCATGTAAATCATTTATACATACATTGTCTTATGCCCCTATTTTCGAAGAGGTAGACAGAGGTGCATTACACCTACATTTCGCCAACTATTTTAGGTCCCACATAATAGAGAATGCATGAATGAAGACTATTTAATATATGTATATATATATATATTTTTTTTTTTTTTTGTAATATTACACCTTGCTTAAGCTGGAATTTGCATTACTGTTACATTCAGTCGTATTTTAATCAAGAAGAATGTGCAATGAAGACAACTCGTGATTATGGACAGTTCCGTTAAGCTTTCTTTTGAGTCTTATTCTGTATTCTGGTTTAGTGGAATTCGATAATTTACTTCTACATTTTATTTAAACAATTAGATTAAACTACGGACTATAATCACGTCTTGTCTTGATTATTTATGTACATGTAAGTGGATGCTCCTATTTACCATACTGCTGCTTTAGAGGCTACCATCAATTTTTATCAAATGCTTGAGTATGTTGAGTAGTAGTTCATGGAGAAATGGTTGCAGCACCTTACAGTTATGATTTGTAAATGAAATATTATTGTACACTTGGCGATTAAAAAGAGTGGCTATGAGTTTCTTGCCCGTTCTTCTCATGAGCCCTACACACCCTAGCTTTGCTGAACGTGGCAGTAAATGTAAATTCACTGGAAAAAATTTTACGTGTAACTTTGACATTCATAAGTGTTACCTTGTAACCTAATTTGAATAAATTTATTTTGATTTTGATTTTGATTTTGATTGCCGTCAATCGGACACACTGCAATTCCCCGTGCTTGCTATTGGGAATTTTTGTCAGATAAACATAATACCTTTTTGCATGACCCAAACCTGAGTAGATAGCATACCGCTTCACCATCGAAACAGTCTCTACCTAAATCATATTTAATAAATGACAAACCAACAGGATTTTGATCTAAGCAGTGGAAATTTATAATATAAATCTTACTCAGGCGCCTGTTTAGTAGTATTTTATAGCCATAAAGCTTGGTATTCTTCCCTAAAAACAGGACAGATGTACTACAACTGTTAAAAGTTGATTATTCCTTTGAGCTTTCTTTATGTAACGGAAGATGAAGGGAACTGACGATTCAATGTTTAGTCAAAAAATGATTTGAAAAATAATAAGGTGATAATACCGCAACTATAATTTTACAAACAGTGAGCACAACTTCCATCTCTTATATCCAAAACGATTGAGGCCAAGGTTTATCAAAACTATGTAATAGAATCAATACTAATGATATTACTAACCCCGTCCGGTGTTAGCAATGTCACAGCACTATTTAGTATGATATCGCAACAATTGTTCCGCTCTGGATTCTGAGATATGAGGTCGCTGCTCACTGACGCGTAACGTAAGTATGTTACTGCCCTAATGTGTGTTGCAATTGCGTCTTATACATTAAAATTGGGTTGTGGGTCACCAAGTAGCAGTTGCTTTGTAGAAAAATTTTACTTAGTAGCTCAAATTTGATTCTACAGGCACCACTAAATAAATATTTTAAGGGTATGAATATCTTATTTTTAGGTTTTATGGATTTTCCAAATTCTAACACTTGAAATCTACATAACCTAAAAATAAAATAGTTGTTATCCAATTATTCGCCATTCCGTTAAGTATTACTTATGTATATTCTGTATTGTTACTAAACTGTTAGGCCGATACAAGGAATTAGACTCCGTGCCAAATAGGAAATCATTGTTCTCTTGGCTAGACTTGATCAAGCAAAGACTTCACATTTCACTGCAACATGCTAAATTTAACTTGATTACTTAGAATTGTCTGCTTTTGATTTATTACCTTCGACTTGTCAGTTACTCTAACTCTTTTTTTTAAATTACAAAGTACCTTTCTAACTCTTATGTAAGTTACTTGGGATACGTATGCATTCGTCACGAATTAACTTAGAGTCTATATCAGACTCGCCTGCACTGAACAACAAGCATACAGAATTAAACCCTGACAGTGACTTTTATCAGTTTCTGGTATGATTAAATTACCGGAACAGCAACAACTTCAGCGTCATTTATTCTCCTAAACCATAGCTAATACTATGACATAAAGTGTTACGGTCCAGTGTACCTCCACGTTAACCACAACAGGTTTCACACGGCTACGTAAGACTCGCCGTAACCGAGGTATGTTAATAGTTTGAACTTAATTTATTGCAAGTAACACTGCACTGATTTGTTGATGCGGTGCTTGAATAACATGGTATCGTAGCGTTATGATACTTTATTGTGATACTAGCCGCATAAAGCATCGTTCGCGTTTTATGTAATAAAAAATTGCTTATGCAAAACACCAACCGGCACTGGGCCAGTGCGGTGGACTATGGCCTTGCCCTTCTCATATTGAGAAGATGTGGTCCGTGGTCAGCAGTGGGACAGTTTTATATACTGGCTGATATTATGATTATGCAAAGCCCAGGCTTATTGTAGTTTTATATTGTGATAAAATATTTAATCGATTTCTTTTTTTTCATATATTCATGCGTGTATGTCCGAAACTATGTAGGCAGAAAACTCGCTACACCACCGATACTAACTGATATATCACATACCAAAATTATAACGAAAGCTATCCTAACTCATATTATAAATGCGAATGTGAGTTTGTTTGTTAGTTACGCTTTCACGCCTTAAATGCTCGAACGATCATCATAAAATTGCGCATACAAGTTGTCAGAGGTACAGAAAAGGACATTAGAGTACCTTTCTCTACAAAAAATACTCTTGCTGAAGGAGCGAAGCCACGAGTAGGAGCTAGTAATATATATCACTGCGAATACGCCTACAATTTGTGACTTACAAAGAAAGTCTTAATTTCCCGTAATTACACTATTTATCTACTTTCTTTAACAACAAGACTTTTTCCTATTAAATCTAATAAAAACTATAATCAGCCAATTACAAAGTACACATATATTTTCATAGCAACGGAAGCTCGCCAATTTGCTCGGTATCATTCGAAGCAACAAGGTATGACAGTAAGTTTACAAGTACAATATAATAACCATTCAATTACATACGTCCATAACCCACTTGTTCAGTAGTGTTGGGACATTAGGAAGTCACCGTCCGCGAAGGAAATAGTGTTGCGACATCGACATCGTCGCAATTAGATGATATCTCGATGCGATGTGATCATATTATGTTTATGTTGTTTATTGCTTCTGCGGCTTTCAATGTACTTCGATAAATTATTATTGCTTTGAATATTATTTTTCTAGAGATTTGTCTAAGGAAATAATTAACATATAGGTACTTGTTGTTTATTCAGGAAGATGACGAAACAGTCAATATTTTTTTAATTATTTTTCTTTACTCAGTATTTAAAACGATTGGTCAGGTGGGGCTCGATGCGAGCATGAATAGGTGGATCCGGTACTCTTTTTATCCTTAAGCACCCTGCTTTAGAATAAAAAGATTACCGTGTCCAACTTTTCCGGAAGCACACACTCTAATTGATAGGCTCGAACAGAGCCCGAGTCCAAAGATAAAGATTCAATTAAAGATTGGGACCTGAATTTTATTTCCAAGTAGAACAAATTGCTACTTGACATATACATAGAGCCTAATCGTTATTTTAATACAATTTGAAAATAATTTAATTAAAATAAGCGATGGCGGCAGCAAAACGAATGAATAATAAACTTCTAAAGGTGTAACAGTAGATCAAATTGTCACATTAATCGACCATTTAATTCGTCACATACCAACTGGGTGCGACAATTAATTACAATAGAGTATTTTTGATTGACAAGCGACCATTAATCCACGTTGATGTTTGTTTGTTTACAACGCCTTAGCTCCGAAATTACTGAACCAGTTTAAATCGTGTTTAAGCATATGTAATATGCGACAGATGATATTTAAATTAAGCATTCAGTTTTACAGAATAACATATGTAAAGGCTACAAGCATCGATATCATAGATGATGCCGTGGTCTTTTAGATGACATCGTCTAATAATATTCCTTTTAATACCCACAACTAAAAGATGAAACTACGTATATTAAGAAGGCGCACCAGTTACTTATTAGTTTAATGATATGAATCCCCTGTATCCAAAGACATAGGTCTCTCTCTCTTTTAAGAAACGGAAGGACTAACAATTGCATAGGCTGCGCAGCAAATCTTTTGTTTTTAAGTTTTGGAACGCGCTATTAATCTTCAGTATTGCAAGCATCGACAAGCTAAGGTAACCTAACCATCAGTCTTATATTTTTACTCTGACTATTGTGAAGAAAATAATGATCAGCTTCAAAAGGTTTGCTTCTGTCAAGACAACGGTTACTTGCCAAGATCTTCAACCCGAGTAACAAATCACGAACCGATTTTGAACTATAAATATTGCCCAATACATAAACTTTCAAAACTCTAGCTAAAATAACATCTATCTTTGAATTCCGGGCTATTTAAAACCTTAATATAAACGCTACTGAGTTCAATTTTGCCTAACTCAGGACAATATTACCGAATGAGTAATTTATTAGTAAATAAAGTATCTAGTGTCTAGGAACATGTTACAATATTGCAAGAGAACAATAGTTAGTACTTGCGTGTTGATTATCTGTGACTGCTGCCGTATTTATAGTCTGAGCTATTATGGTGGAGTATATGCTTGACTATGAATGGATTACTTAGAAGGTAGGTGATGTATACTGTAGAATTATTACGAGGGATAGATTTTTCTAGATGTTTTGTAAGGACTGATAGTATCGCTAGACTACAATCCGTCTAGAGCAATACCACCTTCTTACTGGCAATATGAGCAAGAATAGTCAAACTAAGACAGCCTTTCATCTGGTGAGGAAAAATGACAGAGGTTCACTTTCCTACTCCTTGCCTATTTATTTCCTAACATCCTATTTTTAATTCCTCATACCTCGAGTTGGCAACGTTGGAATGATACGCCTGATATTGCAAGCGATTATCGGTTACGATAACCATTTACCATCTTAAGCGTAGCCGCAACCTATGACGCTTGCAACCTTAGGGCCTTGTTTACCACCGTTGCTATATTTAAGAATGGTATCTGCGCTAGAATTATGGATTACACGAATACTCCCTCGTGTAGGTAGTTCTAATAATTATGACCGAATTCTAATCATAAGCTTTATTTTAATTAATGGAAAGCGTTTAAAATACTACTATAAAGAAGGGAGGGAGAATGAAGACCGATACAACACTAACTTGTAGATAATATAACATGTTATGACTTCCTACGACTGCTTGCAATTATCCTATGTAATGATTTCCTTAGATTTTAAATCAGGAAAACATAACTACTTCAGCAGTTATCTATATTATTTCCTATTACTAGATATTTACAGATTTAATCAATAAATTAATTTAATAGGGTACATGACGTCATTCATATGTCAAATATAATATACGTTACCTATGTTGTCATTGACATCCCTTAATATTAGTCTATAATCTTCCTTAGCTTTCCATCTATCACCATACCAAATGTTATTAATATTGGTTTAGCAGTTGGCACATGAAAAAGTCAGGAACAGATGGCATACAAGGTACATACGCAATTAGAATATTTACAGATGGTGCAATCAGTGATATTTGCATTTTTTTTACGGGTATTTCTCGTGTACTTTTGAAAATATCCGGCCTTTACACGGGTATCTTGGTCCAAAGGCCCCTCGAGTGTTTTAATCCAGAGTAAGATGGGCTTACGAAGGCACTAGCCGCAGAAGGTGTATGTGATTTTTGGCTTGTGCTATTACAAAAATATGGAATTAATTAAACTGTGTTGGGTATAAATGTTTGATGGGATAGTATAATTCGGGTAAAAATGTCGTCTGCCAAATATTCTGTCTCAATATAAGTAACATTAATAAAATTATAAAAAATAATGTGTAGATGTTTGCATCTTTAACAATCATAAACAACTAAATGGATTTGTATAAAAAAATACACATGGAACAAATTATCCTGGATTACTACATAGGATACTTTTTATCCCCGTAAGAGTTCTTGTAAGCTTAAAGCAGCTCAAGCCACGGGTAATAGCTATATCTATAAATAAAACCTTAAAGGACATTCGCTAGACATTTGATCTATATAATTGTTTACATCGCCGAACCGGTAGTGCAATAAAACTGTACAAATGTCATACATTCTTAAAATATTGTTAAAATGTCCTATAGCCTGCAATTATCTTTGATTGCAATAAATTATCTAATAATTATAGGTAAACGTTTCACCGCCGTTTTAGAGAATTGTCGCATTATTGTGTAGAACGGGGCGCGCTCAGAATAATTATAAGATTGGATTAGACAAGACAGACAAGTATCATAGTATAACGATACACATAATTATATAAAAGTAATTAGGTATGAATGTGCCCCGCAATTTTCCCTGCGTTAAATGTCTTAGTCCATAAACTATTTTAATGCAAAATATCACTTTAATGTCACGTTTCTCAGAATGATTATTTTGCTATGCTTGTACTTTCCGTCATTATGGGCTGTCTTGTATAGTATCTTAATGGAACCATATTGGTTTCCTAGTATCAATAAGCTCGTCTACTCAACAATTTCTTATTTAACCGACTTACATCACAAAATTGGTCTCCATGAAAACAGATTTCATTTTCATAATTTGCGACGTTTCCAATATTTCTTGCCGTAACCTTTGGACTATAGAACATTTTAAAATTGGTTTGGTCTGGTCAGGCAATTGGCCCAATCTCTCTTGAGAAAAGCGCTTACCAAGGGACAGCGTTAAAGTTTCATTTATATTCATAATTAATATGAAATGGCAGGATGGTGTAATGGTTTAAGTGGTCGCCTCGCCACTAGCCGAGTGTTGTGGGTTCGATCCCCACACGGGACAAAAATTTGTGTGATCCACAAATGGTTGTTCCGAGTCTGAGTGTTCTTTGTGTCCGTTGTTTGAATGTTTGTAAAGTCTCCCGCGACACAGAAATTAAAAAATAGGGCAGGAGTAGTCTTTTTAAAAAAGAAATGAAAAAGAAAGAAGGAGATATACATACAATTATACCCACTAGTGGTACCAAATTAGTTTTTTTTGTTTCTGCTCTCCTCCTCCGTATCAACTTTAACTACATATGTCAAATTCGACACTCCTCTGTGCGCACAATATGTAAGGAAATCAAAGTGTATGTATTAATTTACTAATATATAGTTTATACTGAGAATGTGATTCTAAGAATTTCCTAACGGAAAACCGTTTAACAGTTTCCAAACATTAGCAGAAATTTATAAGCACGGGACCAACTCGACAATCAATTTAAACATATCTTTAACTTTTAATGTCTTTTATCGAAATGCTTTATGTGAGGTCTAGTCTATGAGGTCTGAAAGCAGCTAAAGAAATGTATATTACCTTGACCTAACCTTTCAAGATAAACAGGTGTGTTCTGTGCATAGACCTTAAGGTAACTGTCATAATGTATGCATAAGGACCCACGCTTCAAACAAGGTTGTGTCAGAAAGCTTGTTTTTAATGTTCGTCCAATCTTTAGTCTTTTGCGGTTAACTAGGTTTTAATAGACAATATACATGTGTCTGCTGACTAGTTATAAACCAAATTATTGATGTTTCAGTGAAGTGGAATAGTGAATACGAAGCGGAATAGTGCTATAGTCTCGGGAGGGAGTAAGAAAATTTAAGAAGCATCACAGCAATAGATTCGTCCTCTTCTACAGCTAAACGTGGATGACACATTTGTTCAAATCCTTTACAGAAATTAAAAATCCTCACTAATATTATAAACTAACTAATATTATAAATACGAATGTCAGTTTGTTTGTTTATTACGATTTCACGCCTTAACTACTCGACCGATCATCATGCAATTTCGCATACACATTGTTAGGGGAACAGAAAAGTCCATGTGTTACCTTTCAACACCAAAAAGTACTTTTACTAACCTAACCTATATTTACGTGAGCGAAATCGCGGGGAAAATCTAGTAATTAATAAATTACAAAAGGGATATGGCTCGCATAGTCTTTTACTTGAGTGCAAGGTTTCATTCCTATCGAATCAGCTATTTCTAAGATTAGCCTACACAGATATACAGACTGCAGTAATTTATTAAAGAGCAGTAAGCTATGAATTAAGCACGACAGCCTGGGGCGCTTGAAACTGTGTAACTGGTGCTAAGATCGTTGGCACTAGCGACCTTCACATTTCGTTCTATGGTCAACAATTAGACCGTTCATTTTCATGGCCTTTGGGAACGCAATTGAAGATTGCACATGTATATATTATAGAAAAACAGCCCACCTGTTTATTTTAAATAAGATTCATTTTATCAAAAATAAAGTCCTTTTTTGTCTTTCTACTTTTTCATAAAAAGCTATTCCTGATATAAGAATAATATATGTGTCGTAAGAGACTTTAAATTATAACTGCACAGACACAAACAACAAACAATATTGGGAACAACTATTTGCGGGATAGGTACTCATTACTTTGCCTCGTGTAATGATCGAATCCACGATACAACATTCGACGTACGGGCCACTGCGCCACTGCGTGACGGCCTCTTTATCTAATCAGATATCCGTGTAGTAAGAACTATAGATACATATATATGCATATATTATTTTAAAGTTTGTAGGCGTTTCTTAGTGCACGGTTTTCTTTTCCAATTGTTGCTTTTGACAAATCGAAAGAACATGGTACGTTCCTTTATTTAGCCATTAACCAATTGTGTCGCAGCGGCACACCGGTGGACAGGTACAATAGAGTTTTAACTATGTCTGGCATTCCAGGACTTGACAGCTTAATCTATGGTATATTGATAAACAAAAACTTTTATACTTATGTAATTGTGTGACGACCAACCCAATCAATAATATTACTTTAATCAATGTTTTCTGATGAATTTCACTCTTCGTTGATTGGATGCTTACCTGTAATAAGAAAAATAATCATTATTAATAATATTCTTTCGTTTTATTTATGTTTATTTATTATTTTAAATAATCTAAAGGCCTTTATATTAGCAGTAAATTCGGCGAAATAAAAAGAGGGTAGGAAGGCGTTCGTCCTGCAGCACAATTTTTTTTTAAATGTTATGTGATACAATAATTTAATAATATTACTCTTCGAATCTTTGATTGCTTGTTAAATAAAAAATATTATAGATTTTTAATTAATATTCTTTACACCTGTTATCACATTATTTGTTAAAACCTCTCTCCTTGCTTACTAAAGCGAGATGCAAACTAATATTATAAATGCAAATATGAGTTTGTTTTTTACGCTTTTACACATTAACTACTTGAACAATCATCATGACTTTTTAGGGTACCTTTCTTCAGCAAAAATACTTCCGAGCAAAGCCGCAGGCAACAGCTAGTAACCTTTAAATTATCTGTAATAACAGTTATTACTGTTCAAATAATAAAATAGGTAACTCCCTGGTTATATAATCGTAAATTATATATTAATATCGTTAAAATCTACAAGTATTTAGCTACCTACACACTTTCACGTGTAGCCATTAATGAAACAACAAATACAATAACCGCTTAAATGTTATTTTATTCACTAAACAATATTGTGAATGATGAGACGTGACTGATTTTAAGACAGAAGTATTGGGAGTTCATTAACTTACAAATTATTTAACTGTAATATTTATTCTAGTCGGTCATATTTTTATTATAGTTTAATTACTAATAATGGCATATGTAATGCACGGATGGTGTAGTGGTTTAAGAGTCACCTCTTCATTGCCATTGTACCAAGTGTTGAGAGTTCGAACCCCATACGGAACAAAAAAAAGTATGATCGACAAATAGTTGTTCTGGGTTTAGATGTTCTTGTGTCCATTGTTTCAATGTTTGAAAAGATCCTCGCAACACAGGATTTGTTGCTAGTGCGGCAGTTGCCTTATAAAAAAACGTATGACATTAGACTTATCATCAAAATATCCTAACCGCAAATCTATACTAATATTATGAAGCTGAAGAGTTTGTTTGTTTGAACGCGCTAATCTCAGGAACTACTGGCTCGAATTAGATAGCCCATTTATCGAAGAAGACTAGGCTATATAACGATCACGCTACGACCAATAGGAGCGGAGCAGCAATGAAAAAATAAGCAAGTTGCAAATAAATTATCTTATATAACGAAGTTGCGCGGGTCAGTTAGTAAAACATAAATTAATTAGGTTAAGGTATTACAGACCTATAATAGACAAGGCTCATAGTAAAATAGATCGTTGGAAAAACGCCTTAAGTAGTAAAGATAGGACAACAAGAAATAGACAGCAAATAGGCGGTTATGGACCTAACGCAAGACCGCAGAAAGTATCGTAAATTAGAAGAGATTTTAAGCATGTTTTAAAAGTCATCTAGTAGGTATAATTTGTTTCTTCAACATTGTGTGTTTTACAACAGCTAATCGTATTTTCATTTTAAAGCACCTCCGTATCCTCCGTATCCCCAACAAGAGATTAACAATAAAATCGCACAAAATATTCAACAGAAGGAAAGCAAAACATATATAATAATAAAATAAGATCTTATTTATGTATTAGTATGCGATTAAACCCACAGTAAATGATCGAAAGTGAACGTCTTACGCACACATGCACGCGCGGCGCACGTGTACGTGTGCACGTGTGCCGTCTATGTGTGCATGTTGCGTTTGCACCGCAAGGAAGTGAAGATGTCGCGGAGACAAAGCATATGGAAGCGATTCATATAAATCACGTTTCGAAACATCACCTACCTATGTTATCGATAAAAAATATGCTCGAGAGATAATAAGTGTGTTTAATCAATATTTTAAATATCGAATATATTTAATTACTCGCGTTTGACGTCCATCTAATTTTGAAATTATGTACGCAATTAGAAGAGCATCATTAAATTTGTTTGCTTTTGTGATTCAATGAAAAATGTGCTTCTGTGTTTAAGACATTAATAAGGCATGTATTTTGCTGTTCATTAGACAGCATGATGTATCTAATTGGTTAATTTGCATAATTAATTGCTTAAACTGCACTTTAATATAAACCGTTGTGGTTTTATTTTATATATTAATCTATACATTAATTAGGAAGGCAAAAAAAACAGCAAGCAAGGAGCTAAAGACCTTATTATCTTATATTATTCAAAAATATATATATTAAGAACAAAGTTAGTCAGAAAAACATAAAAATATTTTAAATTCTTTAATGAATAAGTTAAGTCAATTTATATACTAACAATTTTTGAGCGGATTTTGTCGCATTTTAGTATGATCATTCATGGCTACGGGGTGGGGTAGCTAACCCACACTTATAAAAATATTAGTTACCAGTTTATGCTAGAACAATATGTGATATATCTCCTAACCACCGCACAACTTAGTCCGCAATACTAATATCATGCGATTCACGATCTGTCATCAATGTCATTATTAGTTCTACTATCAGTCGCTGTGTCGCTAGTGTCTACGCTACAACACTTTCTAAAGAATTCGTGTCTTATCTTATCGAATTATTTACAGATTAAAAGACCATAACGCTTCCAGTGACACGAATATCATCCATCGCAAAACCAGGTAGCAGATAGATCACGACTGGCAACAGTTATAGTGAAAATCTAAACACAAATTGTATTATCGATAATAGTGTACCGATAGCGTTCACAGAAAACTATCGAGGAAACCGCAGTTCATTATATTTATCAATATCACAGGCGGTCGAACCCGGTAAAAGTAGAGAAATGTAAAATGTTTCTCGAAAATTGGAAGGTTATTGTCTTAGTTTTTATTAATAGGTACATCATGTAACAAAAAAGTGGTCATTTAAACGCCGTATAAATAAAGTTACTATAATTAAAGATAATGTCTTATAATCAAGAATGGTGCCTAAATTAATAATATGATTAGGTACATTTACTAAACCCAAGAGAATATGACGGATCGTACACATTTTCTGTATAATTGAAAATGTAATTACTGTATATGCATTATAGAGGAATATTATAACTTTTCAAGACGTTAGCAGATAAAAGTTTGTGGCTCTCCTCCCCTCTCCTTCAAACCTGGCTGGATTCTAAGTATAACCTTTCATTACCACGTTAAAAATAATACAATAATTACACGAATCAGTAGAAGTAAATATATAATACTTACCTGTCAATGCAATGTAATGTAATATTGTTAATATTTATAAATATATTTTGATAAACACTATTAGGAAAGCGGATGAGACAATGCCAAAAAAAAAACACTAGCAAATTCGTAAGCTGATGCGTATGTCTTCAGATTCGAAGAATTTGCTGAGTGTACTCTTAATTCATATTGGCAAGTTTTGAGATAACGTGTTATGCATTTAACACAGCTAAAACATTTTTTGTCCCTCAGATTTACAATTAAGGTCACTCAGCTAGTTAAAACTCAGCTAACCTACTAACCCCAGCATATAATATACAAGTCCGGTACAAATAACAACCTGTCGCAACATCACCGGAGGCCAGGCAGCCTTATTTGCCAGCTCGTAACCTTTTGAACTGTATCTAAGATTAACTGCAACTATATCCGGTCACCTTTTATTAAGACAATCCCATATGTCCGATATATCGTACGCTATGCTGACGGATAGATCCGGCTGGTATTTTAAATGCGTATTGATGATACATAATAAATGTTATGTCGCAAAAGGTTTATAGATTTTAAATGAGTTTTACTCAACGTAAAGGTATTCTTCGTAAAATTAAATAGGTCTTAACGGTAATAATTCATAACGTTAAGTAAATTCATATCTAACAAACGATGTACATATTGTTATGGCTATTGATTTCCAATTATTTAATTGGGATCTCGTGATATTTGTTGTCAATCATACTGATTACCTACTGCCTATACCTACTATATTTTGGCTGACTGTCAATATCCCGTCAATGATAATACAAAGTAAATGCATTACTTTCATTACAATTTTTTTTACTAATCTCCAATTTAGTATACTGCTGAACATACTTACTATATTAAAAATGCTTTCTTATGGATATTTGGTTTTATAATCTTAAAATACCATAATCGCCGATGTGTTCAATATTGTTGACGCTTTGAACTATAACTAGATTTAAGTATCGAAAGGAATTTAACTCATGTTTCTAGCATTTCATTCAGCTAGCCATATTCGTCTAAACTCTCCTACCGCATATATTTACATCCACAGAGTCAGCTGTTCGTGACACTCACACATACACACGCCCCAGATTATACAGACACACAATCTCGCGCACACATGCGCAGTTCGCGTGATACCGCCATTTCCTAGAGCGGCGCACTATATCTTGACTTTTTTGCATATTACCAACACATTGTCGTCTTTGTCGGATTATTGAAGAATAACTTTGATGGATTGTAGTAGAAAGTAGACGGGAGGACCTCAATTGAATCTCAAAGCGGATGTTATAATACTGTTGTGATGATTGTAAAATATTTGGTATCTGGTGAAACTGTGAAATATTATTGTATTGTAGTTTCAGACGAAATGGATTGCATTCTGACTATTGTGGCCCAGGATTAGTTTTATTGGGTTTAGTGCAATAAAATTCTTCGTATCAACATGGGGTATTTTTTATAACGCTAGGACAACGAGAGCGTACTCTCTGCCTGATGGACGGTTATAAGATTGTCTTTCAATATCACACATACCTATCCTAACTGATAATAAAAAGCACGATGGTAACGTAGTGTAATTTTGCAGATAAGGCATTGGATCCGATTAAGACATCGTGAGTTAATTGCCACCCATTCCACTAATGACATCAAACTCTAGTCACCACTATCTCAGACATTTTAAGGATTAACAAGAATACTATAAATTAGCAATTCACATTGCTAGTACCTAATATTTAAATAAATTATTAGCTTGTGTCACAAATATCTATACTAATATTATAAAGCTGAAGAGTTTGTTTGTTTGGTTGAACGCGCTAATCTCAAGAATTACTGGTCCGAATTGAAAAATTATTTTAGTGTTGGATAGCCCAATTATCGAGGAAAAGGAAAGGAAAAGTATTAAATAGAAACTTATGATAATGGAATATTTTTCTGACAAGTTCTTCTTTGGTTAATTCAATTGACAAGTTTCTATTGCTCACAAAAAGTGTTCAAATTGAATATTGCTCAACTACTGAAGTGACCGACAGAAAACTCAGTGATTGTGTTTCAAGTTATTCTAGAAATATTTTGCCTTCACAAGAGCTTAAGCTTAATAGATGATCTTAGGTGTTGTCTATTTGCCGCCTTGCTACTACGCCTTGTGTTATTGATTCGGTCTCCACTCGAGACAAACATTTTTCTGATCCACAAATAACTCTTCGGATGTTAGAATAATCGTAAAGTCTCTAGCGTCACAAGGTAGTATACCTAATGTGGGACCTTCATAATATATAAATAATAATATATAATTACTATTATGTGTAGTTCATATACCGCTTGTATAATATATCTAATTTATAACAATAAACTACGCTTGCCTTATAACTCGTTTGATAGAATGAATCTTCTAGCACTAACTTGTCAAATGGCCACGTGACATTACGAAATATCTCGTTTCCACGGAGAATTTGGCCGAATAGCAGCGATATTTCATCATGAATGTACACAATGGTGATATAAGAATCAATTGTTGTGCTTGTCGCAAAAACTCCCGCTCTCTTCAACTCGTTGCATAAGGACTATAAAATATCAACATACTCTTTGACTGTGGGTTTACTTATGCTTAACTTATTATTAACGACACTTAACCTTTTCTATTTAAATAAGATATAATCATACTGTTGTTTCTTTTTTGGTAATTTATCACCTCCGTCATAGATAAGAAACAAAGAATGCAGCATTGATTATTAACATAACAAATTCAAAAATAGAACATTTATAAATTAAAATGACATTCAAATTTTATCTTTGGTATGAGTTAGACTGTAATTATAATAAATGGCTCAAACACAGTTTTTGAATAAATAATCATAATTAAAAGTAAACTATTTGAATTCTTAAGTATTCATATGTACTTACTTATTAATTCAATACATTAGATACAATAACGATGAGAGTAAAAGTCATAGTCATACCATAGTTCAGACACATCTTGTCTAGTAATTTACTGTGATCCCTCTTTAATCAATAGTGTAAGACATGTGTACAAGACGATGTCCTTGTCACACCCACTTGTTATCTATACTAATATTATAATTATTATAAAGCTGAAGAGTCTGTTTGTTTTTTGGTTGGTTGAACGCGCTAATCTCGGGAACTACTGTTTCGAATTGAAAAAATATTTTAGTGTTAGTTAGCTTATTTATCGAGGAAGGCTATTGGCTATATAACATCACGCTACGATCCACTGGGACCGCAAAGTAACTAAAACCGTGGGTGAAACCATGGGCACAGCTAGTAAATTAACTAGGTGAACTGATTGAAAAGTTGACAATTGGGTTAATTGTTGATCTAACTTTTGGCGCGCATTATCTGCATTTTAAATAATCATATAATACCATCGGTTTGGATACAATAATACCGCATCACATAAATCTTTGTCTTATGCGTATGGATAGACATGCATAGACAATGCCGTGATATTTTCTGTTTCGTTAAAATTAACCATAGCCAACTATATCATATTATTTTTGGTTATTACAACCTGTTAAAAATTTGGAAACTATAGTTTTTCGAATCTACAACTACATTCAAATTAAAGATTAGAAAATAGAAAATGAAATGCAAATGACATTCAACACACGTTTTATCTAGCGACAAACGAAATAAAATAACATTGAATGACGCCATAAAAATTCTTGTATTCTTTACAAATATCACGAAAACATTTTTTTTAAAGTCTTTGTTTTAGGATATTGTATATTGTGCTATTTAAATGATTTCTCGCCATTCCTAGTGCGTCACAATTGTGAGTTCGATACTCGCACAAAACAAAAATTTACGTAATCCACAAATAGATAGTTGTACCAAGTCTGGATATGTTTTAATTCCTTGTTTTGCTACGTATATCATCTTTAGTCAGGGAATTGACATTTTAAAATAAAGTAAACATTTATATTAATGACAAAAAACATTTTTTTAACTGTCATTCTATGCGATATTAATACATTTATTACAAATTATTAAATATTGAGTAATTCTTTTATCCAGCATCTAACTTTCAATAAATCGAAAGTGTCTCCTTGATCATGAGCAGCGCCGGGGCCACAGGCTAGCTTACGACACGAGTGAGAGGTCACACCGCATCACAACGATTGTTCCGCCGCTTTCAAATACTCGCGCTGTGGCGGGTACAGACGTAGAGAAAAATATAGACTGAATATCGTAGGCAATGGGATGGTTAAGGATATTGTGTTTTAAATCTAAATATTAATAATCCTAATGGATGGTTAATGATGTTCGATTTGATACTAAATATAAATAATTATATATAATAAATAATAACTATATCCTATAATAATCGTAGAAGATACATGAATATTTATTTGAATAACTGAAATAATATTTTTATAATTTAGTTAATGATATTATTATTTATTTTTCTATTTAAAAATATTGAACTTCTTTTAGGACATTTATGATGGAGACTTTGAAATAACGAACATATAGAACATCCAGACTAGCAACAATAATTTCTAGATCACTTTTTGTGTACCGTGTGCGGGTCAAACCCTCAGCGTCTGGTACTATCATTGGCGAGGATGACACCTTAAACTGCGCCATGTGTGCAATATGTGGTTTATTTTAAAGGATTTTTATTATATTTGTTATCAGTGCCTATTCAATGACCGTCCATTCAATTTAAAATATTGTAGTCTGTTTTATTCTTCTTAATCATCTTATGTACATCTATCTTATATTACATTACATTTTGTAATGTAATAAAAAATAATAGTACTCAAAATATTTTCTGCTGAAAATCTCATCACGTATGAACCAGCCGTTATCTACAAAAATATCCTATTGCAACGCTGAAAAAGGCTTCAAATGGTCAGCACGATTATGTAAACTAATAGTGATGTGTAGACAACAGTAAAAAACGTTATAACGTAACAGGCTAAATAACGGGTGAAATGTAACGCGTTATTGAGTAACGGTTACGGAGGACAGTGATTCGATCGCCACGGTTCGTTCATCTCATTGCATCATACATAATTTGATTACGTTCTTCGATAATATGCACACTGGTTATGACAATAACTAGATTATCCGTTGGTAGTAAGTTATCGGTTAGTTTGTTACTAAGGAAATTGTGAAGACCGATATCCGTTATTACGTGTTTGGTTCATGTCGCCATATAAATTACTTCAAACTGCTGATTCCGTGAAAGAGAAATTAATAATAATTTTCTAACATCTACACACTACAACAAACGAAAATAATATATATTTTCTAACAGCAGTTAATTATAACTATATTATAACAAATCGTTTAATGCAATAGATTAAAAAGACTTGCTATTTTGAAAGGTGCGCATGTTATGCAATCTAATTATATTATGTATTATATTTTTCTTTGTAAAAGGATACTTCCGCTCACTGTATATAAATTCGTGAATTTCAGAGGAAGTAGTTACCCAGACTCACACAAATTATTGTCCCGTACGGAGTCCGAATATGCAACACTCGGCAAGTTGGCAATGGGAAGGTGACCACAAAAACCACTGCACCTAACCAACTGCATAATATTATATTAGTGAATAATTATATATTATAAGTATACTATTTTAAAAGGGATTGGCAACTCATAATCATAATCAGTGCCAATAAGGCTTATAATAAATACCTTAATCAATATATGATAAAATCAATGTTTTGGTTATTTTACTATTAATCAGTGTGCTATTTAAAACAAATATTTTATATTGAAGTTTATTTTATAACTGTCTTAAACTAAATTAGTGGTTATTTGTTTATTTAGCAAAAAACGTAATTTGGCAAATAATTTTTCTGAAAAATGTCGAAACTTGGTGTCCGTGAACTTAAATTGCTATAAATTAATGTTGCAAGAGGTGAAAATGTTAGTATTGGCATAAAATATTGTGTTTCCATATTACTAAACGAATAAATACATAATTAAAACACAATTTATAAGAGTGAAGATGGTATCTAAAAATGTGTTGCAATATAAAAACGGATAAATTATTTACCAACGCACAGATTACATAAATACTATTACATACTACTTCCAGTCAAGACTATTACCTGCAGAAATGAAATACAAAGTATTTGTGTTCAATTGGACTGCGAAATTAAATTTGATCGTCTCTTTGTACTATCTTTACTGAATTTAATATGTTGGGAGAAAGGTATTTGCCTTGTTTATATCGCAGTAGCCAAACGGTTAGAAGTCTAGAACCTATATTGGCAACGTTATAAAATAAATTTTCGTTATCTTAACTAGCATAATGAATAATTTGACAATAAAAGTAATTCCATAATATATCTAATATCATAATCATTAGGTAGATGTTAAATTTTTTTTGTAAAGATATTGTCGTAGCTGTTCTGTAAATCACGGAGATAAAACGTAATATGTCACAGCTTGTCTCTACAAATTTAATAAATTATGAAATATCAAGGAATTTCCGCTTTTACTTTACTTTTTAAGGTTTTAATATTTTCTCCTTTTTACTAAAAAGGTGTGCAATAACCACGTAAACTTATTTGGTACGTGACAACGTTAACTCGGAACTCGTACCGTGAAAACAAATCATGACATTCGCCCAGCGTGAATCCAAGCGATTCGCAATACAACGGTGGTTACGCAACACTGCTATTTACTACAAACTTGTTATAACTTGCATTGGAATTGCAACATAGCGTTGTGCACATCTGTGATGCCCACGCGGTGACCGCTCGACCGAGACGTTGTGCAACATGGTACATTCAAAAAATGTATACATTAATTCATGTCGATCGTATATTGTTTAATGTATTTCTTCAATCAATTTGTTTCGTAATAGGTAGCTGTTCTTACATTCACTGTCAAGTACAGCCCCGATGACGAAATAATATAACTGTGACTTTCATTTATTATTATTTTATAAATAAATACTTAATTGGTCAGTTTCAGTTAATACCTTTTTTATAAGACCTGCGCTGCCGTTAGAAGAGATTTTTGACAGAATTTATGATAGAAATATAAAATTGATTAAATGGAAATAAATGTGTATGAATACGTATATAATAAGTTGCTACTAAGAGTTTTACTATTTGATAAAAATTATAACCAATAATCAAGTATGAATCTAATGTCAAATTTAAATGACTTAATTTATCACATGATAACTACCAAATAGTATAAAGCAATAGTACTTATTTAAAATTAGACATGGTAGTTACCAGTACGAACAAAACGCATATTATGCTATATGTAAAAAGAGCGTACTTTTGCCTTTTATTTTGAAGGAGTATATGGGTTACTCCAGACGTGAATTGCGTATTATGTATTAAACACAAATACTTTATTTAAATAATAATCATAATAACGCAGAAGTACACGAGGGGATTTAGCCAGCATACCAGTATCTCATACATTTCCTACTAACAGATATCCGAATCAAAATGTGACAGTTAACACCTGAATACAAAAAAAAACAAACGATACGTTGAATGTATACATGACTCATTCTAAATACACTCAAATATCTAGGTGATAAACAAAAAAATTATAAAAAAGCCACTCCATAGAACAAAACACAGTTTTACAGTAAGAACAAGCTTCGAAAAACATACTTGTTGAAAGCACAAACAACTCAGCAGAGAGCCAAACATGCCAAGTTCAAAGGGGCTTTGTACTCTAAAGTGAGTTACTCATACAAGAGCTTAACCGTATTCTTAAAGAGCCTAGTACAAAGAATATGCAAAGTACTTTTAAGATAACATCATACTAACTAACTCTGTGCATTTCTTTCACTTTATTTATTTATTACTCCGGTCTTGCCAAGGTTCCTACGTCATAAACATATCATGTTGTCCTTTTCAAACAACGTTGCCTTATTACAAAATAACATATGCTTAATTACACATTTTTTAAGGTTGGTACCCTCACTTGTAATAATAATATGCTACTGCTATTTTCACACAGTTAAAATTACGCAATGGTTATTATAACATAACAATTAACGTGTTAATTGTTATGTTATAATAACTTATTATTATTATTATTTATAATTCCTGTGTCGTTAGCTAGCGATATTACAAACATGCACACAACGGACACAAAGAACACCCAGACTCGGAACAACCATTTGCGAATCACACAAATGTTTGGCCCGTGTGGGGATCGAACCGACAACACAGCAGTGGCGAGGCGACTGTCTAAACCACTACACGTAACTTCATAGGCGCTAATTTAAATCAGAGAGTATTCTTTTGGTTTTATAATAATAATATAGTTTTATTGGCATTGGTAGTTTTAGGAATTATTAGAGGCAAGTCATACTGGGAGTCCAGTAAGCGCACTACGAACTACTAAAATGCGGATACGGCTGACCATCCACCTGCCTTACATAGTCTTTAACTTACGACATAAGAGGGAAGTGATGGGGCTATCTTTAGCTAGTAGTCATTAAGTAAACATTACTATTAACAGCCAGTAATAAAACATAAACAACTCAAGATGCTCTAAGTAAAAGATACTGTCCGATCGTAAATGTTCAGTTTTAAATTTAGGAAAAATATGTATATGATTTTCTGAAGTTTCAAGCAGCAGCTTAGAGTATGTAACGTGCGGCATTAACAACAATAAGATTGATGCATGATAGTGGAGTAAATTAATAAAATATACGTTTATACGAACAGCTCCGCGTATGATATTTAATTTTAAATAATTTTACACAATATGCCAAAAAAGCAGTATTATTGTATGAAACTAAAGTTATAAAAATCGATACATGCAATATAAGTTGTTGAAATCTTTATACATTTATTATAAGCCCGATTCTTTGTAATCTAGAACATTGTACTAAGATGACCAGAGATAAAAACTTCCCTTTAAGAGCAGGTCACGTTATGAGTTGAGGTCAACAGTCAGATCTGAGATAAAATCGCGTTTGCGAAACGTTACTTCAAGTTTATAAAAGAACATAATATACATATAACACATTACACGAACTCAACCAAAGCTAAAGAACCAGCCAAACCATCGCTGACTTCAGGAGAAACGTCCTCGAGAAAAGCCAGGTTATGAGTACCTCCGACATAACCTCTCCATCGCCCCGCGGAGAGGTATGCAAAGCATTCCGCCACGTAGAAAAGTAAAAAATAAACATTATGAGTAACTACCCTACACCTACATCCCGTCACGCGATTGCCTTAAAAAAACGAAAATCAAGTCAAGTGTCGTCATTTGACCAAATCGGTCACTGGGCGACATTTGACGCCAAAATTTTCTGCGCCCAGCGCCTGGGCGCAGGACGCGTGACAGGATATGTATATATATTATTATATACAGTGTGATGAAACTAAATTAAACAGAAGAAGTAAGTACATAATTATCACAGCAACTAAAAATGTACCTATAATTATAATATATATCAAATCAAAATATATAAAGTAAGCCGCGATAATTACGTATGCATTTTAATTTCCAAAATAGTCATAATACTGTTATAATTAGCACGTTAATACTTATGTTATTATAACCATTTCGTAATTTTAACTGTGTGAAAATAACAGTAGCATATTATGTTACCTACGTAACAATTACGTGTGCATATCCTGATTCAAAAATAAAAGCAGATTTGTGTTTTAATATGTTGATGCTAAAGTCAAATGTTCTTTTATATTCGACAAGTGCATTGATGAAATAAAATCTTCGGTAAATATTTTTTTAACTTTCCAATAGAAAATCCTGTCCTTGTAGTTTATCCTGATTGTAATCCGTCAGATAGCAATACAGGAAGAAGACTATGTGACCAGTGTTTCGTGAACCATCGATGCCACACCTTGTTCTTTTTGTGGTATCCCACTTCATAAAAAAATAGGTTAAGGAATAGTATTTGTGCATTATATCGTATTACTTTCGAAAAAACAATACTAATTAAATCAACAAAGGTGAGAATTACCTTCATCTATCACATAAATAAATTCCTATAAACAATGCAACATTTCTAAAAATATAATATAATTATAATCTTATATAAATGTCAGGGCTTTATCTAGCATTAGCTTTTAGTATTCAAACATGATCAATACTAAATCTTATAATTAATCTGTCAAATTTCAAAACTATTTGAATCTATCACCAATGATCATAACCATGTAATAAATATATTTAACATTTAAATAATAATAATAATAAAGATCATAATAGTCGTAATATCGGAAGTAGGGCCGATTGCGTCACTGGCCAACTTTCGTTCTAGAGCGTGCGCAAGCGCAGCCGATACGCGGTACACTTCGTCGAGATACTTGTCTATCAGTGCAAACGTATCGTGAGTAAATCATTTCATACATAATATCACGTTTGTATCTTATCACGTTAAGCAGAGATGTACATAAGTATTATATACTCATATCAACAATTATTTCTATAGACTAACTTACATTTTCACTACTTGAAATAAATGCGAGGCTTTGTCCGGCGTGTTACCCTTGTTCCTAGACTGACAAAATGTTATTGGATTTTTAATTGTAATTATATCGTAAGTTATAAAGAGGTTTAGATGTTTATTACACACTCTTGACTAACTAGTAACAAACAAACAGACTGTTAAAAAATCGGCCGAGTAATATTAACTTCTCTGATTATTATGCGTCAGTATCCTTAACTTTTTTTACACTTCGAGATGTTCACTTTGACTTTTCAGTGATTGTTTGATGTTTAGTTTTTAGTAATAGGTACCATGTTTAAGTCCTGTTTTTAACTTGTCCGGTTGATGGCAAGAGGGTTATGCAGTATTAATTTAAAGTAGACGAATAAGTCATTTATGTATTATATTAAAAGAAACTGATTCCTAATCCGCTACAGAAAATAGCTAAATTACTATTTCCACAAAATACATTTAAAGAAACAACCTAAATACAATGAGTTATTATTACTGTAACGAATACAATTGTAAGGCTTTTAGCGATAGTCTAATAGGTTTCATGCACTCAGTGTTACACAACATTCGTGACGAACCTACTTCTCAGTCACGAGACCAAACAAACAAACGAAAACTTAACTATCCATTGCTCACCGGAAATAATGATATTCAGGTGAATGTCATTTTGACCGGTAAATGTAACGCAACATAGGTTATACAAGAGAATATAATTTTACAAAAGTATTATAAAATTATGTTGACCTTTTACATGTAACTATTGCATGCAATCTTTGAGTTTGAAGATGAGTAACGAAAGGAGGAAGTAGGAGTGTTATTACAGAAAGGATTATTGCTGTATCATAATACTTTGCTACTGAAATAATAATGGTAAATGTGCAATATGACTGCGACTGTGTAATCGGACAATATTGCTTTGGATCATACATGCATATACATATTGTGTAAAGCTTATAACTGCAATCAAGAGAGTAGAGAGGTTTCACACTATATTTCACTAGCTACGATTTTAATGGGCGCTTGGAAATTAAAATGGATTAAAACATTGAGTACGACACACAGATATAAGTTATAACGTTGCAAAGTTGCAGCCAGTTAGGGCAGTGTACAGAAAAAGCAGAGTCCCTGATGTAATAAGCAAGTATTAATTTACAGTAGCCATTGCCTTACAAAGATCTACCTTAAAGTAGAAAAGTACAGACAAAATGTTGGAGGCCAAATAGAGGATCTATTTAATGGCTTATCAAAATTACTTTAGAATTCAAAAGTGACAGTGACAACTTATAAAACTTCATTTCAATCGCACATCAGCGGAGGTGCGTTTTAAAGGACGTGTTGTAAACCGAGTAACATTTCTTATTAAATAGATATCCATTAAGTTGTGATCCATTATGAGAACGCATGCGCGTGCTTCTATCATTCGTGAGTTGTGATCTTAAGCAATCGAACAATAGTTCTGATTAATCGATAACGGGTGTATCATTATCGGGTACGGGTGCGCAATGATGCACGAATGAGCATACTGGACACATTATAAAGGTATCCTCGATTTCGTGGCGCCTGGACTTCTTACTAAATTAACTGCCAGGTATACTGAAAAATTTCTTAGTATCTCGTCCAAACTTTGTTTCGTGGCGATATTACAATACGATGTTTTCTATACGAACAGAGTTGAATCTGCCCTGTATCAATAGAGAAGCTAGGAAGGCACTTGCGATCAAGAAATCATGGTGCAAGTCCATAGCACTACTAACATGACCTCACTCCTAACACATGCATCTTAGCTTAACTGCAGGAGTTAACAAGAATACGTCTAGTACAAACAAATTATTTTGTCTGGTTAATATGTATTAAATGCCAGCATCACTGGAACACTAATTGTTCGACTATGAATATTTTTTTACGAGCGTTATTAGCGTTCATCAGTATGACCACTAGCAATCCCAGTATCACTTGCGCGTTCCTACCCATGGAGAAATGAGTCAAATGAATGAAACAAATATTATTGGTAATAACTGTAATAAGAATGATTCCTAAAAACCCTAGTAATTGGTCAGGTGAATGTACGATTGGGTGTGGTAGTCATGACATTGACTTTACCAAATTCGTTGCTCAAAAGAGGAACTCCACATTCAGTAATGAACGTTTAAGTGCTAAATATGGTTGTCAAAACGTAAAATTATAAGTAAGTTTTAATTGCAAAATACTTTTATACTTAATTTACCAGTCGATAAATTAATTATCCCGAAATTATTATTAGGCTTTTTATCTTTAATATTTCTTATTACCAGACAAAGTATATTTTTTATAATAAATATTGACATAACCTTGATCATATAGATACTAATAGTAGGTTTTGTATTTTAATCAAATGTTAGGGATTCATTATTGGGTTTGTCTATAGGTAAATTCTCGATAGCAATATGTACTTTGAAACTACATTACTACCTCTAACGAGTAAACCTTAGTGTGAAATGTCAGTACAATACACCTGTTCTTTGCACCTTAAAGTACAAGAGTAATTCCCATTGTTAGAAGAACGATCATAATGTATAGGCTCTAATGGATTTATTTCAATTAATATAGAAAATGATCCTGTATACGTAACTAAACAGTTCTTAAACAATGCAACATTAGCTTCAATAAATCGATTATATGCAGTAATGATTAATGAAATACTTCATGTAATTCATTAGGAATAACAATTGAGAAACATCTGCCATCGTCACGATCGTAATCGATTTTAGAATTGATTTGAATAATAGCCAATTATGAAAGTTAATCGATTTAATTTTTTGAAACATTTATAATAGTTAGGTACTACTTATAACGTTATGCAAATCATAAACCATTACGTATGTACAATAAATATGTCGTCATTCACACGATAAGACTTAGTGTAATTGAAAAACTGAAAAATATATTATTCCTAAATACAAATCACAATCTCCTATCTGCCTTACTCTACTTTCAAAGGCATCCAAACCATTTCATACGCCTTCTAGAACGAATCACCGAAGTAAAAAAGTATGAGTACCAGTAAATTAAAAAAGTGTAAGTACAAGATTAAACTAATCAACAAGTACAAGAATACACGTATCAAACACATGTAATACAAGCTCTATAACCTACATTTTTGTTGGATAACAGGGCATTTGCCTGTAATCGACGATGACGGTGGAGACGTATTCAATTATCACGGTGTACCGTGGCAAATCAACACCTAATAAGCATAGTTTTCGCCGTAAAACACATTTACGACAAGTAAATACGTCAGCGTAAAAAATCCTACGTGTGTTTTGCTCTTAAGCAAAACGTCACTACCTACCTACAATTAAAACCATACAACACAATATTAATTATTTTTTTAACACAAGGAAATCACAAGTGATTCATGATTATTGCCATTGCTATTTTTTCCTGACGACAATATGACCAATCTGATAATAATAATATAATATAATACGTCAATTTCAACCATTGCGAATCGCAAAAAAGATTATTTCTGTTCGTGTTAGAATTATGGTAAATCTATGCAAAATCCTTCATATATAATATAAGTTATTATATAACGTTTTTGTGCTAAAATGTTTGGTGAGTTTTGATATTGAAATCTCATGTCTTTGTTGTAAACAAATGTTTTTTGTCAAGTCAATCTTGTTTTGAAGTATTTTTGTCTAGAAATGTTTTTATACGTAGAATATGACAAGCTAATTTTTTAAATTAATCACGATTTTAAGAATCGAGTAATATGGCAAATAAATCATACAAGAGGTAAGGCTAGAGGTAAGGCTTATCATGAAAATATTATCAGATTTATTGAGGCTAAAGGAGGTATGTCAGGGTATCAATTAATATCCGTTGTATCTGCCCATCTCTCACAGTTTCATTTATATACCATACATGGGTAAAACCTAACAAGTATTTACAAATCCAGTTAACTTAATAGTCGATTAAAATATCCAGTAATTGCTCGACACTGGACATTGAACACTAGTATACAAAGTGCTCACTAACGATTAGTTGTCAATTGCAAAAAAGAGGTCAATGTATAAATAGAAAAGCTTCAAACATTTAATTTTCTTTTAGACATCTCTCGTCCTTTGGATTATTCCTGTGTCGCGGTGGACTTTGTATCTGTAAAGTCGACATAAAATACGGAAATCAATCAACGGACAGAAAGAACACTCAGTCTCGGACTAACAATTTTTTTGCCTCGTTTTAGGATCGAACCCACAACACTCGCCGCAGTGGCAATAGCAAAGCAACCAGCTAAGCCATTATGCCGCCCGTGCAGTCTTTACTCACACTAAACACATAAAATTCACATTAACACTTAACGAAAATAATGAAGAGAACAACAACATATAGATTTATTTATTTATATATTGATAGAGCCCGCATAGCTTCGCAAGACAATTAATGACGAGCCTCTACTTAAATACAGCTATAAAATAATTCCCGTTAGGGTTACCGAAGTACAATGCACTAACTAAACTTAAGGTATAATATATTCATTGTATTCCACTAGATTTATGCATACAGGTGTGAAAACCACCGTATTTTAACAGTTAAGTACAATCGAAAGAATAAAGATGAAGAAATTTCAAATATTGACAGATGTAAATAATGAAATTACAACTATGTAAATAATTCCGCTTCCATGTTCACTAAGGTTGTGCTACTGGTTTTCTTTGTTTACATAGCTCTTATATTGTGTTTATGACTTCCATATTGTACAAGTTATTAACTAACTGTGCGGAAATTATAAAACTTTTTACGGCGCCAACGTCTCTACGTCATTCATACGTAACTATACACATCCATAATAGAAACTAAACGTCATTCAAAAACTCGGTATTAAAAAGTTAATAAAATAATTGATTCCTTTATTGAATAGTATAAGCGCGGCTGAAGATCGCGAAGGATAGTGTTCTATTTTGGGACTGAGAATAGATTTGTTGATTTTCTTTCACCCTAGCTCTCTCTTGTAGACTCTCAATTACAGCAAACTGCTTTTTTTCCCGAAGAACAGTATAAGGTCAAATGTGGATAGCGATCACGAGAGATTGTATTTTATTCTGAGACGGAAAATATTTTATTACGACTTTTTTCCTCTATCTCTTTTAGTTTCTTACGCACAGCGCAAACTGTCTCTTTGCTTTCTTTTTTTTAGGCACCAGATTACACTAAAGCTTGAATGCGATAACGTACCAGAGATAAATGTTACCGTAATATAATATTATTCTTCTTTGAAGATATATAAACGTATTTACATTTTAATAAAAAGATTTTCACATGACACATCTACGGATTTTATTTCATTGAACATTACTCGCGAAATATGAATGCGATACACATCTATGTGCCAAAACCATGATGTAGAAAACACCACTGTAATATTTTTACAAATGACACGTGCCGGTATTTGTCATATTTCTTATCTATTAGGAACATTTTGTTCATGACAGTAGCGGTCGCACCAAACGCACCGTTACTTAGGATTCAAGCCACACTCCAGACAGCCATAAATTCTCTGCATGACTAGGCATGCTAATAACATATCTATTGACATGTCAACAATATGAATTCCACTTCGTAGCTCTCACAGGTTTTTTAATAATTTATTTCTGACACTTTAGGAATATGTTTTTACACATTACACGTGCCATCTTAAAAAATAAAAGCCGCCGTTATTTTGTTTGGAAATAATACTTGACATCGATATGTCTTTGAGTGTTATAACGTTTATCGAATGACGTTACCAGTGATTGAATACGTAAGTCAAAGATATTTTTGGCTACAACACATCATACTATACACACATACATAGTGCTACGTTATGTCTTAGAAGGAGTAGGCAGAGGAGTATTACAACCACGTTTTGTAAAGATATATTTTAAAGGCCCACGTTTTCAGTTCCAGAAGTAAATCCAATAATACCTTGCCTTTGAATTATAACCGAGATCTCATTGTTCAAAAACTAGAGGCTGTCATTGCGTCGCTTGCTATAGGTTCGACTTAGAATATTTTTAGTACTTTTAATAGTGAGGGTAATAATATCACTATGTTTGAAAATTATGAGCGCTTGATGTGACTTTGTATGAAAGATCTCTACATTAAAAGTCAGACTGATCCTTTAGATTATCGATGATGTATAGAGACAAATTTTCTGATCAACGAGGTGGAAGGTAAATCTCGCTACTAATCTGCCTAAGATGAGACATTGTTGTGTGCATTAGCATGGAGACACCGTTTAGCCACAAAGCAAAACTAGGTGCTTCAAAAATCCTTGATTTATTTTCCAGGCTTCTTATTCAAAGTCTGGTTTTTACAAAACTTTGAGATATATATATATATATATATATATATATATATATATATATATATATAGTTATGATAGCTGGTATCAAGAGCTGCAGCAGTCCAATAATGTTTGACCTCCGAAACCTATGCTTATAATGCCGGTAATAATAAAAATGTATTCCACATTGGAATAAAGACTAAAATATATTGACTAAAGTCCCTGAAACCCGTTAGTTCCAAGTTTAGGGAATCGCTGCACGTTCACAAAAGACGTTCCCAACGTCAGTGCGTAGGTCATTGTCCCAAGTACCGTTATCCTATATATTTGCATACTCCTTAGTGTTAAACTTGATGTTTTGTTGACATACTGTGTTTTGTCGATTATACTGATTTGCTAGTTCGGATATACGAGGTGTGATCTTTGCACTACGATTTACGAACAACTACAAAAATATAGTCGGTCAATCTAAATTATTGCATTTAAATTCAAATATCATATTTTGTCTTATTTTAAGTAAATATTGTATTCTAGATTCTGCACGCTACATCGTTCGTCCATGGTGGATCCCCATTAGGTACTACTGAATAGATAAAACATTGCTATGATTTTTAGCTAAGGTACTAAATTGTTATACTGCATCAAAATCCGTTTACATTTTTATAGTATTACGAGTATATGTAGGTAATTGCCGAAACAAACAGACATACACTAATTCTAGAAAACGTTGTTTTAGTTCAGAAATTTCGTTAAGGTTAGTCTCGTAATAGATTTTACTCGAGTTTTTAATAGAATTAATATTAAATTTCTTAGTCCCATACATCTTGGCTAATTTAGCATACAGTATTAAAACATCCATAAAACTACTTTATATTATTATTTAGTTCATTGCTATTTATGAATTACATGATACTGTAGCAACAACTTGGAGATAAAAACAATAGATATTAAACAAATTAAAATACACAACACTACATACATTACGTATTGATAAAATCTATGATACAACATTATTTTGTAAGTACATATAATATAATACATACTAAATATCAGATTAGTCACACATTAAAAATATCATTAAAAACCGTTACAAATTGAAATTGCACGTATTATTTTTCAATATCACTTTTTAATAATATATAACTAATATATGTGTTTACATAATAAAAAATCACAACGTTAAATAAAACGGGAGTTATTATATGATAAAAATGGCGTCACTTGACAATTATATTACATAAATGTTGCTATATAAAAGATTGAAGCACATAGAAGCTTTTTAAAAAATGACAAGGCTGCAACCTTTTGCATTTTGAAATAAATATTAATAAATCTGGTATGAGCAGATGCCTGTCAAAATATCAAATATAAATAAAAAATATTGCTGCTGCCTCGATGACGTAACAGCAGTGATTACGATTGCTGTGCATGAGGTCTTTAAAGAGGATTATTATACACTATAGCAACATAGAGTCTGTCAATGTGCCTGGTAGACGGTAATGCGGCTTGCCACCACCTAAAACTTGGAACTTGTACGATACCTAAAACTGCTGCCACAATAGTCGTAAAATACACCACTGTCTACCGCGACCATATAAGCGTAACGTAATGAATGTATTTTCGCTGTTTCTATAGGTAGTGTACAAAACACAATAAACTGCGATTCAACTAAAAACAACAAACATAAATCATATCCATATTTCGCTTTTTACGTTTAACTAGTCTTCAGTCCAGACGAGGCAACGCTACGAAAAATTTTCTGACAAATATGCCGACCCCATTATTCCCAACCACCTTAGCTGCGCATTCACTCTTACACCACCGTACCAACTAAGGAGTAAAATAAATAAATAAATCTTTATCTCCATAGACAAGTGCGCATAGACCACAGAGGTCACAATTCATGTGCACAGGTCGACACGGCGAAAGCATTGCTTCATCGATTATTGCATTTAAGAGGCGCCTGATTGCAAAATATATACTTAAAAGGTCAATTCTTATGTAACGCCGCATGTGCATAGGTCTATGGCAGTTTACGTAATTTTCTAGTGCATTTGCCATTTAGAAGAAGATTGTGAAGAGATTTATTTCCATGTGCAAGTACTAGTACTAGCTAGTGACGTTATTAATTGTAAATATTGTATAAATGGCAAATGCCGTTTGGCAATAAATAATAATAGTGGTTTTATTGACTTGATAGTTTAGTGATCGTAGGCGTGATTGAGTCTGGGGACACCTAGATTTTGCAAAATGAGAATGGTTATTTCTTTCGTTCTTAAAAGGTGGGTCTAATCTATGTAATAAAAATGTATTATGTTCTTTTGGACATAAAGCTTTATATTAATGATATCTAACAGCATAAAATACTTACAGAAGCTGACATATCGCCAGCCATATTTATTCAAAGGACGAGCCTTTAACTGGCCTTTGTCGTCTACCGGGCATATGTCTTGATTCAAAAATACCTAACTAAACCTCCAAAATTCTTAGCCCAATCTGGGTACTAAGGCCAGCAGCTCACAATCACACTTACACGTAAGCCACTAAACATAGTATATAATAAAGTAGTAAAATGGTAATAAATTGGTCTCACCGGTTCAATCGGCGATAGATACAGGTCTTTAACATATGGCAATTAAGTACTTAGGGTCATGTAGGCGGTATGCGCCTCTGCCTAACCTTTAGGCAAGACACAAGCGTGACTTTGTCAAGTTAATTATGTTTTAAATGCTCAAACAAGGCATATACGTAACATTAAATCTATTCAAACGCAACTTTCACTTTAAGATCTCTAGAGTCTAGTTGTAACTGGGTTATAACAGTTTAGGAAATAGAGGTAGTATACTTTTGTTTGTTATAAAAGAGTCTGATATTAATAAACGTGCGTAATAAAATTGTTGTTAATTGTTAAACTGCCGAATAATGCTCCTTTTTCGAATTTTTTACAAATGATTGTAAAAAATCAATTTCCTAACGCCATTATTTTACGAAGTATTATATTTTTCTTCTTGCTTTAATTAGAGGCTTGAAATACTTTTTATGTCAGTGAAATCTGTATATATTTTTAAAGAAACACACTTAGACTACATTTTTAAATCAAATAATAATAAATGTAATACCAGTATTCATTATAATCTGTAAGCAGTTACGTAACCAAAATTAGATTTTATAACTTGTGCCAAGACTGCTTGAAAGATCTGTTTAATCCATAAATATAAACTTATATTCAGCCTTAATGTTGCATAATCAAATTAGCTACTTATTGCTTAAGCTGTAAGCGACAGCTGCCTACATTTATTTTTTATAAACGCCTAATGCTTATAGTTCTTTCTAACCTGTCAGTTATTTTGCCTACTTACGAAACCAAGAAATATATTTTTCATAATAAACTCTCACTTACTTAGCACTTGCCTATACATGAATATTATTTAATGACATTTTAAATCTCAAATGTCAATGTTGCCAGAATGTTTAAGAAGATTTTTTGCCTTGTGACATTAGCGATTTGTACCTGGCTGAATGTATTGCATTGACTGATTGCAACGCATGATGCATCATTGTTATTAAAGTATATATGATTTATTAACAACTTTACGTATGTACATATTAACTTTACTGTACATTTTGAAATAGAGTTCTTTTTTATTTATTTAATAAAGCCTTATACTTAGGTGGAATTAATACCATGGGCAATCGCTAACAGTCAAGCCAGTGTGTTGTAGAGATAATTGATAGTGGATTTCTATTCATATATAAAACAGTACTACAAAAATAAATATAAAATATAAGCGTGAAATATGATTAACGATTTAATTTAACCGACGTCGTAATCTTTGTATTAATTAAGTAGCATATTGAATAAAATTACTGCTTGATAGTTAAATTTCTTAAATTTATGCAGTCATTATAAATTGTAGCAAGTTTATCTTTTAGGCTTGATATAATAATACAATCACGTAGTAAGCAAAAAGCTCATCCAAACACTGACCTCGTGGCATTAAATATAAGAAATGTTAGCATGGATAATGTCATCTAATTTTCTTCAGGGTTGGTTGTTTCTTCACAAACAGTTGGCCAACGTCGCCGTAGCATTGCGCCAACGTCAAACGCTCCACTGCGCCTGCGCGAGTTATACTTTTTTATGCAAGATTAGGGCTGGCCTACATACCCCGTTTTACTTTTTCATAGCAAGATTTAATAACGTTTTATTAATAAGTACATACTCTTTTTTATCCTTGGCAATATTTATGTAATATCGTTGCATAAAGAAAATAATAATAAGACTATAATAATTAATATTATATTATATTACTAAAAATTATTATAAAGTACCTGTTTGAATTTATATAACACGATTTTCCTTTTTCTGAGATATTCTTGCATTTTTACGATATGTGGGTGGAATACCTTTTCAAAAACATATTCATAAACATTATAAATGGCAACCATGATTTCCTAAAAACACATAAACATCACGTAATTTACACAAAAAAGCGCCATAGCCCGCCGTTTTATGTGGCAATGACATCGTCATTCTGCCTAGTGACGATAGAGGTGAGAAAAATATTTGTGCGAAATATGACAGAGTGATAAAATAGAATACATATGAAACAACATTTAGGTATTTCAAAACCTATAAATAATAAACTAATCTTAGTATGTTACTAACTCGTTACTTAGTTATGTATCTAAAAATAGAAATTCTCTTACTTAGTTTGAACAATGAGTCGAGAGTGAAAAATTATTTTGGTGTTGGATAGCCCATTTATCGAGGAAGGCTAACATCACGCTACGCTAATAGGAGCGGAGTATCAATGAAAAATATTGAAGAAACGGCGAAAATTATCTTATGTGACGCAGACAAAAGTACACGAGTCAGTTAGTCAAAAATATATGTTGCAAAAATCACTTAATTTACTACAAATTGGGTATATATTATATTACCTATTAAGTTTTATTGATGTGACTTTACATTTCTCTGTAAAAAGTATTCTGTGCCAATCATTGCCTCGCGTGAGTAAGCAAGATACGTATGAATACTGTCATTAGTATGCAAACCTGACAAAATATTACAACATCCTTCCCAGATTCGGATGTGTGGGTGAACTTCTATTATAGGCATCGAGGCCTAATATAGCTATTTTTGACAATAAATTCATACTCTATTACTATAAGTGTAGCAGAAATTGAATTTATTTAGAGAAGTTCTCAAAATAAAGCACTTAGTATGATATATGTAAAAAGCTCCTTCCAGTTGTAAAAAAGGTCGCAAAGATAGAAATATCCTAACCTATAATATAATAAATGCGAATGTGAGTTTGTATGTTTGTTTATTCCGTTTTCACGCCTTAACTACTCGACCAGCCATCATAAAATTTCAAATACATGTTTTCTGGGGTACAGAAACGGACATAGGGTACCTTTCATCTAGAAAAAGTACTTTTACTAATCTGAGCGAAGACGAGAGCAAAAATAAATAGTTTATTTTTCTTTCTTTACAATTCAGTTATATTAGTGATCATCTTGCTAGGGACATACGGTTTTGTCATATATTATGTTTTGTGTATTTATTCGAAATAAAAGAAAACTGCAATTAAGTATGCCACGATAACTTAATTATCGATCGATGCGATAAAATGTAAATGTACTATTCCAGTACGCCCTCTTACTCCAAAACGTTTCTTCGGATATTTACATAAATAATTACAAATTGCTTTGTTGTTTTATTTACACTAGGTTAGACTTATCACGTTTTACATATTTATTATCATTTGTATATTGCATAGGACATATTTATATTCACTAGTCCTTTATATTTAATAAGACAATACAACGTTATCTAAAATCAAATTCAATCCAATGGATCCCTGTGTCCAAAATCGAACCAACCATTAACCCATTGAGTGGCAGTGGCGGCACACTGATGGTCAGATACATTCGATTTCGATAACGTCTGGTGACAGATTAAATAACATAACATATAAAATATTTATAACGTAAACAAAACGCCATAATATTAACTTTATCACCATTAACTATCATAAAATTAAATACGTGATGATTATTAAAAATGCTGCAATGGAGGTCACGGCACAGGCGTGTCCGATAAAATATTAAAATATATGTAAGTAGATTGTGCACCGATAACCCTCGATCAAAGCGTTTGAATTGGTTTTATCTAAACGTATGCGCACATAGCAACGAGTCTGTGATACAATGACTAATACACGTATTATGTGTGAAATCTATTAACTTGTGTACTTAAATATGTTACCGTAAGTTTATATTATGTAAGATTTGCGAATAACGCTGTTTTCATTAGCATAGAGTATACGCAGTCGCCGCGGTTTAAGATGCTAAATTTGTGTTGGATGTAGCCATAACTTATTTTTCGTTACCATGCCTGCTGGAAAGCAGTTGAAACGTCAGCGAAAATGAAAATACAATGTTTTGAAGTACTTTGCTTTTCTAGGTTTCTAAGTAGACCATGATAAAATCCCTATAAAATAGATTAATTTCAATGTCTTCCTTCAGAGTTTTCGAGTGAGATTAGTTACATCTTATCGTAGTCTAGTCATTTAAACGATTATACTGCACAAGTATGTTTGCATTTACAAGACACTGCCAATCTCTTTACTTTCAAAGCCCATTGGGATAGCAATACAACACGACAAGAGAAAAATCAGACGTAGACCAATGGAATGTCAAAGTACAGGAATAAAACACCGCCAACTGCCTAATTAACTCAACCGAGCTGATACTGAACGTTCCTTGACAGAAAAATCGATATAAGTGTTGCGATTATGACCTACAAGTCATGATAGCCATACTTTATACACAATCGATTAAACGAACGAGCAAGCAATCATGTAGGATGTAGACATACGAAAATATATACACCACTAATGTTTAGCTGGAGCAGCTATAGCTCAGTGGGGAGACCAACAGACTGCAATGCAGAGGGTCTCGGGTTCGAACCCACGTCGCGCACCTCTGAGTTTCGGAAGTTATATGACTTTTCGAAATTATGTGCGTATTGATTGACAATTATCGCCTGCTCCGTGCCTCGGAGAGCACGTTAAGCCGTCGGTCCCGACTGCCATGAACATCTATGGCAGTCGTTATTGGGGAAGTCGACACAAAAGATCCCACTGGGTCGAAGTGTCGCCGGTCTGTACTGACTGGCCCCCACACAAGATAAGATAAGATAAGATAAGAATGTTTAGCTGATTACCAACTTATCTTCTATTGATTATTTATGAAAGCATAGTTGTAACCAGTGGCCACCCCAGCAAGATTTCTAATAGAAATTATATGTCATATCCTTTACTGTACTTAAATTTCATTGTGCAACATTTGCGTAAACACAAGACAATACTACCTATATAATCGTAATGATATATGTAGTAATAGAAAAGTAATGAAAGAGCTAGGCTAATAGCAGCGAACCTTATGCGCGGCCTAATGATTTCCCACTTCCTACTAACTATTTTTTAATAGCAGCATCTTCCGCCGACGTTGATGCGTCGAACTTCAACTCTTTACTTTGTATGCAAAAGTGGCACAGGCTATAAAAGCTTATGTCTGCGTAACTAGTTTTCGTCGATTGCTATCGATAAGTGAGTAATATAAAATCGATATTGATAACTAATGTAGGTAAATGTAATTAATTCTATATATTTAGCATATTGCCTTATAATTTTATAATGATATGCGCTTCAGCCGATTGTGGGCACGGCGGCGTCTGCAGATATGGCCTGTAGACGGCAATAGCATCGCTCCCTTTTACATTGGTACATTATCTACACAACCTCACACCCATATATCCCTTTTAGCATGTAGTCCGATCGATTGCGAATGTATTATTTTTTACGGATCGCTTTCCTAGACTCTACGCAGCTACAGAAAATTGCTTGGCAGATAATGGTATTAACGCGTAAATGCCACGAAAGCGATATCATGATAAAATCTATCCTATGTGTTATTTCATTCACGCTATTTAACATAATACTAACTTAAAATTGTTTTCTCGTTATGCACATTATAAATAAAACGTTTAATAAAATGCACCCTCTATTTTAATCCAGGGCCTATCTGTGTGCTAGATTCCGCTTAAATCTGGCCTAGGGTTTAAGCGTAACAAACAACCAAACAACTTTACACATATTTATAATATTAGTCAGATATGCAGTCTATTCGGCTAGTCTATTCGCTCTATTTCAGTTTTCGTTCTATACAATATATTGATAGCCAGTTTCGGTACCCAAACATTCTTATTTATTAATAGGTATTAGAATCTTGCGTGATCGTACACGTGACTGTTTTATCTCGAAACGAACGAGTTTTATTTAAGTAGGTATTATTTTTGGTATATCTATTTACATTAAGTCCCGCATAATAAATGAATGGACTTGTGATAACTTGATGCATGAAATAAACCAAGTTTACCACCTGCACTTGAGAAACTGTTAGCGATTCTCGATGTTTTGTGTTTAGCGGTGTCCGAATCTATAGACTAGGTACGTTAGTATAAGACAGGTCATGTGGTTACTAGTGACTTTATTCTATATTATAAAGAGGCAATATTTATTTGTCTGTATGCAGGCACAAAACTCTGAAAGGTAAGATCCGATTTTAAAAAAAACCTAGTTGAAAGGTCCTTACAAATATTATAAATTAAATACCGAGAGCCGGCAAGTAACAAAGAAAAGGTTTCTTTTAATAAAATATAGCTTTGAACATATTATATGTATATTTTGCCTATAAACTGCGACAGAATAAAATGAAAAGATTGCTGTTAAAATAAGATTTTAATATAAAAAGCCACTCATGTCACTCATAGTACAAATTTTAATTATAGCTTACGGACACTATAAACGAATTAGTCTGTTTCACACGTTGCTAGTTGATATTAGGAAATCCTAAGCTAGCCCGGGCGATTTGCCTAATACCTAACGACATCTTATAAATTATTACTAAAATTTACAGCTTTTTGTGGCGCCGTATTGGAAGTATAATAATAATATGGTAGACCATAATTTCTATCGTTGACATAACCACTCACTCGTCTCACCTTCTGACCTCACTTAACATTTGAATAATAACTCGTTCTGAATGTTGAATAATGAATAATTCATTATTTAATAATACGATTATCAATAATTAATAGAAAATTTAATTTGCCACACAATTTATTGTTGTGTTTGGCAGTAAATTGGAGTAAGTATGAGAACTTTTTGTTTGAGTCTGTCATTTATTAAATTTAAATCTTTATATGCATGTGAAAAATCTAATTAATACAAAAAGGTATAAAACGTGCTACTTATATAAATATCGATTTGTAACTAATCGAATAACAATCAAATAGGTAGGTAGCCAATTCAATAATATGTAGAACAAACGTAATATGATATTAACATATTATTGCCACATAATCAACACTTAATTAGATGGACTCTATAAAAATTATCGGCCAATTAAATAAGGTATTAATATTTATCTACACATATAATATATAACAGAAACAATAAACCTTTAATATATTTAAAATCGTATTGAATAACAAATCTAAAAAGGGGAACAAAATAAAAACATACTCGACTAAAATTATCGACACAATGTTTAATCGACTAATACGAGGTACATCACTAAAACAAGTTTACAGCAACAATACGTTAAGCCGCCATTAAGGCTCACATGCTAATGTGAACAAATGCACTGTAGTAAATTAAAGGTTAACATGAATATGATTTTTATGGAGATATTTTATGTTCATACAAATAACTTGTAAAGTATTGCGTATGCTTCGCTTTATGGTTTAGTGTGCTGGTAAATTGAAGACGTAGAACTTGCATCATCGTTAATAGTGATGTACCTACGTTGCGATCATTAGGTTTCCCTGGAAATTGATTAGTCGAATAATATATTCATAGTATTATCTTATTGATGAGAATAATGTTCTCATTAGTAAGACAAGAGAATAGGTCAATATGTGTGTTAAGTTTCACGTAACGAGTTCTCATTACTACACGAATTACCATTATTAATTACTTAAATAGTACCCTGCCACTATACCGAACTGAATGTGATCTAGTTGTGCCGAGTCTGGGTGTTCTTTATGTCCGTTGTTTCTATAAAATGTGTACTAAGCCTCGAGAATCTAATCACAACAATATGTGTCGCTATAGATATGTGTAATTAACAAAACAGCCCCATCAACAGTAACGTCAATTTTTTGGGCAATAGAATTCTTTGTTTGGTATGAAAGTACTGCTTCCATGTTATACTGACATTCATTGGCTATTATATCCTTATCCTCGGTATTTAATAGTTACAACATTTCACCAGCATGTCCGTTTCCACGAAACAGCACAGGAGCAAACTCGCAGACGATTAGCAAGTTACATAACATATTAAATCTTTCTTTATACTCCATCAACAAAACTTAGCAACATTCCAAGTTAATCTATAGCGTTTTAACATTATTGGACACGATTCTCTAATTTTATTCTCGTCATATTGTCATGAATAGATAATGATCGCGAACAAGTCTCTCAAATGTCAATATTTGTCTTACGTAGTTAACATGTCAACGTAGCCATCTTAATTGACGGTTGTATACGTCAAACTTGTATTTATTTATATCGTTTTTAAACAATATTTCGCGATAAACAATCATTTTTATGTTTAAAATGTTAATAAATTACATATATAACCATTTTGTTTCCTTTATTACAGTATAAAACATATATTATTTAAATTAAGAGGCCCTATAAGATAAAAATATGAAATAATTTTATATTTCTATTCATATTATAATACTAAATAAATTGTGCCGCAAATTAAATTGTAATGAAATTTGGTATGGCCATTGCTATTTTTATATATCATGCTTGCGAGTAACAGCAACCATTGTAATAGTCAAATAATAATTAATCTAAAATTAGCAAGTACAAGCTATAAATTGTTTTTCGTGATATTTTATTTAACTTTACACTCTATCATTTATTTATAGCTATGAGTTTGCTACATTACGTCGAAATAATCTACTATAATTATTTCCACTTCATCTATACACTTCGCTACAAAATTTCATGCAAATCGGTTTAGTACTTAAGTGGTAATGATGTAACATATGGACAGACAAAAGCAATTTCGCGTTTATATTGGTGTGTAACACACAAACCCATTAAACTTAAATGCGTTGTTCCAGTTTGCCGAACACTATTAGAAACTGAGGCCCTTGCAAAAGTACTTTTTGGAATCACTTGCCGACCTCTTTTGACAAGCATCAAGTCCACGTGCGTCTGCTTATGCTTAAGCACCCCGATTAAGTTCGAAATTATTCAAGCTGAATAATAAAGCTTAATTCACACCTACATATCGTACATGAGGCAGGCATGTGGATTAGAATCATATTTTATGACCTAAATTTGCGAACTCACCTATTATGTAGCGAATTTATCGTTGTCTACCAGGCACATCTTAGACCCCGTGCTGCTTTTCACGCAACTCAATACAACCTTTTTCGATCCAGGTACCAAATCTAGAACCTCATTTACCCTGCCTCACTGAAACCGCATATATACGTCGCGAGATCAACGAACCAGCCGCTTTAATCTATTCGTTTTCTATTCTTTACTAGCTGACCTAGAAAACGTTGTTCTACCATATAAATTTATTCGGTAGGGACACCCTAATCACCTTCTTCTTCTCCCTAGCCTTTATTATTCCCAAGTCACTTGGGGTCGGCTTTCTAGTCTAACCGGATTTGACTGGATATCAGTTTTTACACGGAGCGACTGCTATCTGACCTCCGCAACCCGAAGGCTAACGATACCCTAAGGCTAGACCAGTGTCAAGATATAAGAGGGCACTGACTTCCCAATAAAGACTGCCATAGATATTCATGGCAGCCGGGACCGACGGCTTAACGTTCTCTCCGAGGCACGGAGCAGGCGATAATTGCCAATCAATACGCACATAATTTCGAAAAGTCATATAACTTCCGAAAGTCAGAGGTGCGCGACGTGGATTCGAATCTGAGACCCTCTACAATGCAGTCTGTTGGTCTCCCCACTGAGCTATCCTAATCACCTAGCTGTATCAAATATACTTTACGACCTATTCTCATACTTACCAAATATACATAATTATTTTTATATAATTCGGTCGAACCGTTTCGGAGTAGTGCGACTACAAACACCATGACACGAGATTTTCATATATATAGATAGAAGATTACAAATACAACTAACAAATCTGTCTTTGAACACGTTAATGTGAAATATGATTATGTTATGACAGTCACTCATAGGGTAATGTGTTCAAAACCCGTTCGCGCTATTACTGATGATGTAAGAGATTACCCAAACAGCAGAATCCGCTTGACACCCGCTAGCTTAAATATTTATACAACGCAGACTTAGTCAATACGAAACAGAAGACTTAGGACTAGTTCATACAACACACATCCTTACAAATTTAATTAAAAAGTACATGTTACAAAAAATAACATCATATTTTGTGGGAACATTTTTTTGTTTGTTTGTCTGTATGTGTAACTTTGCGATGGCTGACCCGATCGTTATCAAAGTACGTACACAGGTGAATGACTGTGTGAACATTGACGTAGGGTATTGAATTTTAAAAAGAGTTTGGCTATTAATCTGTCAAGTTAAGAAGAGATTTTTACTTATGTCATAGTGTTTGGCCACCGGTGTGCCACCGCGGTTTGAAAGGTTAAGAACCTTTATGACACCACTTTTAATAAATGTCTCAACTTAATTTATTATTAACGATAAATTTACACAAAATCAAGTCACTAGACAAAAAAAGTTCTCTCTCTCTCTCTTCTAATCTCTTATTATATTAGTCTTATTATTATATTACTATTTATTTTAATTCCTATGCCTTGTCGTTACATAATACTTATTTTCAAAGTCTCTATTGTACTAGAAATATTATATAATACTCGTACACAACATGGGATTCCGCATTAAGCAGATCTCCTGTGAAAATCGAACGTATCACTTGACTTATTGGTAGTAAAAACGTGACCACCACATGACTATAGATACTCGTACTTGGTATAAATCCTGTACCACGACCACGAGGGCAAAACTTTACAATTGTTTGTAAAGTTTGGCACGCAATAAAAAGTATTTTATAAAGCTGAAGAGTTTGTTTGTTTGGTTGAACGCGCTAATCTCAGGAACTACTGGTTCGAATTGAAAATATATTTTTGTGTTAGATGCCCATTTATTGAGGAAGGCTATAAGCTACATAACATCACGATACGACCAATAGGAGCTGAGCATCAATGAAAAATGTTGTAAAAACGGGAAAATATCTTATGAGCAGACGAAGTTGCTCGGGTCAGCTAAATATATCTAAGAATACCTAACACTTTTACTACACGTGATTTCGCGTAATGTTTAACAATACATTAGCTTAAGAGCGTAGTTATATATAGCTGTAGTAGGAGATAAAATATTGTATAATTAACGTTCATTGATTAAACAATATTTTGTCTCTTTCTTTCTGTATAATAGTTGTACTAACAATAACTTCAATACATTAATAGGCCATGAGTATTCACGTGATCTTTTTTTATTTATTTTGGACTTTTTCTTCACATGAAGCATATTAAACCCGTTGTACACAAAACAGTAATTCGCTTAACTTAATATCTTATTTCTCACCTTAATCCTTCTCACGATAAGAAGAGGCCCGTGCCCAACAGTGGGACAGTTTAATACATGGCTGATATTATATTATTATATTATATAAACTAATTTCTATAGAGGGGGTCGATGCTGGGTCTGCGGTACCAATCGATAGAATGCCCGCGCTAACTCTGATGCAGGCTCACTTAGCACACTCTTATTCACGTCATTGTTTTTAATAATTTACTTTTTACTAATTAATATATACACATGTATATAGTGTCACGCCTAGATTTCTGAAGGTGGTAAAAGAAGGTGTGTTACACCCACATATCGTCAGCTTCAGTTTTGGGTCCCACGTAATATAATATTTATATAATATAATATTCTATCACATACACACAACACACAACACCATCTAGCCCTAACTAAGCAAAACTTGTACTATGGGTACTAGACAATAGATAAACATACATATATACGTTTATTTTTTGTAAGTACATGTATACATATTATACATAGAAACACCCTTAATGGGTCAAGCTTGCTGTCATCCGGACAACACCAACTTAATCATGTACACACGGCTACACATCAAGTTAGACACCCTATATACGCATAACTACGCTACATACAAAATAGAGAATTGTCGGAAAGTGACAGTGCATAGTGTGGTGTCGATATAATGGTAAGGATAGAGCGTAACAAAAATATAACGCACTCTTTCGCATGATTCGCAGCGTTCAACTTCTAATAGTTCAAAGTCCAAACAGTCTAGGTTGATGCGTCGCTGTGTGTACATAATACCTAATAGTGGTCACGTGACACATCGTGTTGTATTTAAATTATATATAATCTATAAATAATGGGAAAGTTAATAGTTATGTTTGTGTAATAAAAACTGTAATCATTATTATATACCGTAAAGTTTTAATTTTTTATTCTGCGCACGCTGTAGCTAATATTAATTTTGTAAATTACATGAAAGCTAAATATTTTTGGGAAGAAATACATTTTAATTGACAATATCGACATTTAAATTATACAGTATAATATAACAAGACGGGACAAAAGTTTGTGTGATCCACAAATAGTTGTTCCGAGTGTGGGTGTTATTTGTGTCCGTAAAGCCGTACGCGACACAGGATTTATTCCGAGTGCGGATGTTATCTTTTTTAAGAACAAAAAACCCGAAGGAATCTAAAGAATCCTGCGTGATAATCGAGAAATACCATCAATAACATGCAAATTCAGACAGCTATTGAAAATTTGTTCCACAAACTCTCAACACAATTTCTTGACTTTGACTCCCAGGTGAAATATGACGCAACAAGCAATCAAACTTCAACCTCTTCACGTTGGACCTATGCCTCGCAAAGGGCCAGATATTTTTCTAATATTATAAAAATATCTGTGATAAGAGAAACATAATAAAACATAGACACTAACTTATAAATACATCTCTAAACAAAAACATTCACACAGAACGAGGTCCATTGTAATCATATTATAAATAACATTGCAACTTATTGATCAAATATTATGATAACAAATTTAAAGCGGCCCATTTACTATACACAGATAACCTTTATATTAAATCACTAGTAAATTAGGTTTTGATACTTAGCTGTGACCTTTTCTGATAGTAGCAGACATATTTTTATGACGTATCTTTTTCGAGTTATTTGTAATAATTTGTAAGCACTCTTTTGGCACTCTTAATTATCTTTAGCATAATATTATCTTTATTTGGACTTTTATTATGACTATTTTAAGATTTGTGTTACGAGTTTGTAGTTTTTAATTTAACCTAGCAACAAATGTCGACGCGCTAGTCGATTTTGTGTTTCATATTTGCTTTTATCACTTTGTTTGATAATTTATTTAAAAAACATAGATTAATTAATAATTTTGTCTTGAAAAGAGTTTTATAAATTACGTAGTAATGTCTATAGTTACTTTAAAAAAGTAAAGAAGATATATATTTATTAAATAAACAGTATTTTCGTTTTCAATCCAATATTCATTCAGTCATAGAATTACTAGTAGAACATAACGATAAAATATTTCCAAAGCCACGGGTGCCAGCAACCGAGAATAAAATATAAGTCGTATTGCCAAAAAACATAAGTTTTAGCGAAACGTCAAATATTTAATGAAAAACTCAGCATTCATTTTAGAGGCACCTTTATAGTTCAAAGGTTGTCATACAGGTTTTACAAGTGACCAGATTATAGAATCAATAAAATATTTAAAATAACATTACGAACGACAGATTTTTTATCGATTAAAGGTATGTTTAATTGAAAATACATTTTGCGATCGGTATTTTCTTCTAAGTTAAATTACTATTTGTAACTCGAATGAGTTTCGAAACTTACACCGAAATCACACATTCTTGAGTTTATTATTCAGTTGCCCAAGACACTAAACAACACACCGGGAAAATACATAAAACTGTCTTGCCAGATAGTTGTAAAACAATTTACAATGTTTAGTAATTGTATTTAGTTTATAGTACCTGATTTAAATTATAAATGTTGCATCTACAAAAGGCAACTATTAAGATTAATCTGAATTCCTACAGAATCAACAAAATACTTCAGGAATCATAGAAAAGACAAACGAACAAAAATGTTGACCATAATGTTTCTAAAGATGTTACTTAGCATTATTGAGCCATAATAATGATTGCATTTCTTTCATTACAGAACTATTAATTATGCATTATTTAATTGTACTTCTGTATAACTACAGATACTTAGTCGTATATAATTGCTAGTTGGAATAAACGGTTTCATTAAATAACAGTCGTTACAGGATAATCATTGTGCCAGAGATAAAACATTCTTTTTTTATAATTTTCGGTAAGGTGATACTCGAATGCACAATTTTGAAATAAGAATATTTCGTATTAAAAATAAGTCGTCATTTTATTGTTCTATTTAAACGTTTAGAAATTGTAAATACAACTCAATTTGTAATTTAATCAAAATTTAATACCTGATATAACGCTATTTTGAGCAGAAACATATAATGTTTCAAATTACATATGTTAATTAGCTACCTTATCAATTTGCAAGTTATTTAGGTTCAAAACAATAATTCATTTATTTGTTTCTTAACACTCTAATTCACACTTGACAACATGTATTTAAGTTTATAGGTGCCTTTAAAACGACTAATCTTCTACCTAACACCTGATAAATGTATGTAAGTAATGTTCTGTGAACACAAAAAGGAAACTATAAAAAAGTGACGAACGAAATCTCGATATTGCTGCTTTTAATAATATTATTGTATACTGACATTATGTACTCTTTTCCAGTATTGTCAAGTGATACTGTAACTAAAAATATCAGTCATTGGTTTAACTGTACCAGCCGTATTCTTTTTTTTATGTTTGCATTAATCATTTCTGGCATAATCATTGGTAAAAGAAAAACATTGTAAAAGAAGTTCAAAATCATGGAAATGGGTATGAAACTTTAAAATTTGAATTTAATGTCATGGTATTAAAAATAATCACTACATTTTTACTTTCAGCATATTGCGTTCGTAAACCGTACGTAAACTATAAATTTATAAAACGAACATAGTTCACGCTTTTGAATTTAATATTGTCTATTGAATATCTAGGCTACAATCGATTCGTTTCAATCAAGCACTTAACAACCAGGTAATGCCCGATTGCATTTTTATTTACAAACACTGTTTAATTAAGTAATTGCTTAACTAAATGGTTGGGTAACAGCCAAGCCCGATTTGACCACTTATAAGTGTTTTATGATCGAGTGAGTTTCGAGCGAGTTACGATAGTAGCGGGTAAGGGTGTCAAATAACAGCCTGTTCTTTTGTTATAAATAAAAATTATGGTAATGTTTTATGTCCCATATGATTTTTATTAAGATTTAAATATTTGTTTTCGTACTCGTCTCAATGATTCTAAGAAAAATATAAAAAGAACTTGCAATTTTTTAACAATTTCTTCAGATTCAAATATATAATAAATACGTAAGTATAAAAAACTTACGTAACGCAGTTAAGTCTCACATATGACCTTTTTGTTCAGACGTGAAACCTATTAAATAAAGCTGTATCTTAAAAAAACCGGATCGGTATCGATACAGACGTTTTATATAAATAAACGTACAGCCGTCCGTTGCATTAACGTATGTTGTATTGTAATAAGGCGAGCATTAGCGCCTCGAGCGGATATTTCGTCAAAAATCCTTCGCAACTTTCAGTTTTGTTTCCGAGTTGCATAACTTACCGTGTGTAAGGGTTAACGTGGAAGGGGAGGGCCCGGGGCACTGACGTAGAGGAAATCACTGTTGCACTTGTCAGCCATGCACGTAATCCGTCATTAGGTGAATCGGCACAGAGTTCTTAGTTCAGACGCACTCGCGACACAATTTTTCCGTGTGTGAGGAAAACTGATGCCGCGCGGCGCGGGCGGCGCTTGCGACGGTCTGCGGGCGACTGGCGAGTGCGACAGCCCCCACGCGATAAAACCTTCGCTTTTCAAGAGTGGGGCGCGAGCGGCTTTTTGAAAATCGCTACCTGTTCCACGCATTCCTGTTTCCCGTTACCTTTGAGTTTTCAGCTCCGCTTCTACCGTCACGTTATACGATACCTTTTTTTGGTTATTGCTATCTATAGCGGAACAGCTCACCTAATTTTAAACAATCAACATTTATTTTACCTTTTAGAGAACGAATAAATCGTAAAACTAGGAGTTATGTATACAAAGATTTTTAATATAAATATGTAAACACAATATTTTTGTTAAATAAAATAGTCGTTAAAAGGTCCTTAAAAGAATAATTTGAAAACCTAAACCATTTTTCTTATATAATTCCGTATACATTGTGTAATGGTCGGTAAACTTGTCACTTTGCGTGTCATAAAATGTTTTTCTTTTAAGAAGACAACTCCTACACTAATGATAATTTCTGCGCCGCGGGGAATCTACAACCACTTAAAAAATGGACACAAAGAACACTCAGGCTCGGAACAAACATTTGCGGATCACACAAAGATTTTGTCCTGCGTAGGGAAGGTTTTATCTACAAAACTCATTGTCAGTAGCGTGGCGATTACTGCCCGCGATTACCTAATTTCAAAAATAGAATAGCTATTCCATTTCAAAATTTGAATATAATTCTATTTTAACTTTATTCCTAACTAAGGGCGATTATAATGCTAAAACATTATTAAATCATTCGTGAAACAACACTGTTATGATATCTCACTCTTGCGCATATGATACCATTGTTTAGGATATGGTTGGCTAAAGGACCAAACCGTGCGCCAGAAGAGCACTAGAAAATAATAACTCTCGAAAGAGAGTTATAAAATACCTAGAGAAGCTCTCAACCTCTTAAAGATACATAAAAACTGATAAACTTTCAGTTAAAACAGCAATAACACAATTGCAAATATTGTGGGTCTGCGCCCTACAATTGCGCTTTCGACGTGGCTGCTAACAGTTTACGGTCCATATAACAAGGATAGCGTTAAGAAGAGTAAGAAAATGTCCTTACTCCAGCAAGATTTGCGGCATCCATCCCTATCACACCGTTTATTTTGGTATCAACGATGAAAGAAACAGAAATATTTAGTTACTTTTGTTTCCACGTGCAATTGATTCCCATTGATAATGCAACTGCCTATATATCTACAGTAAATACTTATTATATATGCTTATTGTAAAAAAGCATATATAGTATCAGTTATATAGGAAATTTAGTCATATCGTCACAACTCAATGCGCCGATTTATTAGAATCTATTCTTGTTTGAAACAAACCAATTAGTTTAAAGACACTTGTTTCAAATGGGAGTAACAGTGGAAAGATATTGGTCGGCTTAATTCAAATTCTTATAATTTACCTCTTACCACTATCTATACAAATATAATATATCAGTATACACAGATAATCCTAAGCCGACGTTATATTCATTTAGATAGCCCAATGAATAACGCTTCGGGGTTGTGATCGGAAGGTTGTCGCTTTGATTCCCAGGCATTGCACTCGACGTGAACACACATCCAACACTAATATATTCGTTTGGCTGGAAAGGTTAACAACAATCATTTATAAATCAAATTGCTAGTAAACATAAAAAAATAATCTTTGTGTACATCTATTATATTTAAATATACATTTGAAATTAGAGATGTTTAATTATTTAATTATATTTATTCGTATAACAGGTCATAATAAAACTTATTAAAGCCAATTACATTAACATCTTATTTCATTTTATGTTTTAATTATGTAATACTAAATAATGCTAAATATTAGTAACTTCAATTAGAAAAAATATGGAAGTATTAATATTAAACAATTAAGATTTTTTCGTATTACGAGTAATACTTACGTAAACTTATCATAGACAATTTATAAACTTATCTCTTATATACACACATTTTTGCATGACAAGTCGAAGAGAAAAACCTAGGAAATCCATTAATTGTTATATTATTCTCTGAATTATCATACGGAATACTAGTACTTCATTAAAATAAAGTATTTAAAAATTTATTGCATGGTATAAAATTTATTATTCTAAAATAAATACAAAGACCTACTTAAACAAAAGAACAACTACATATTAAGCATAGTTAAATTCTTTAAAATGATATTAAAGTTATTTCTTCATCTTAATACACATACAATACTACTGAATATAAATCGTGGTCTACTAACCCCGTTGGTTAAGTAGCTAAGATGCCAGCATTTGTTCCCGTTTGTCCAAGTGAGAAACCTGTCCCGAGAACGATGAGTAAAACATTATTCGGTTTTCGAGTCCAAAAGAAAAAAAAACTTCATAGTGACACCAAAGAGTCTGCGATTATGACTAGGAGATGGTACCAAGCCGAAGTATACCTCTGCATAATTATAAAAAAATAATTTTGAATTAGTTCTTAAAATTTTCTCATCAACATAATATGAGTGGATTTGAATTAGCTGTAGGAGAGTCAACCCACACTGGGCCAGCGTGGTGGTCTAAGGCCTAACCCTTCTCACACTGAGAAGAGGCCCGTGCCCAGCAGTGGGACAGTTTATACAGAGCTAGTATTATTATATTTATTAAAATAGGTACTCTCGACGGTGGTGTAGCATGTCTGAATTCTTCCAAAGATATGCAAACTAAAAGATTAAGAAGCGAAGACTAAACTGTATGTAATTCTACAGGGTAAAATGAAAAAAATGGATGCGCGTCCAAAATATCTTTCTTTTTAGCTTACGATGTTATGTATTACGATTATTTTACAATGCTAAAATATGACCAAACTGTATGTATATACCAACATAACAATTATTACATGCGTTGAGTTTATACATAAAATATATCTTTTTATAATTACCATGAACATTATTACGGAAACATTACTATATATGTATATATATACTGAGGCCGAATCGGCAATTTATTTCTGACTATTAAAATACGAATTATATAAATACTATCTTACAGATTTTAATTAAAACTAGTACACTAGTTTACATATTTTCTGGCATAATATTTAAAGTATGTCTCACAAAAATTCGTTACATAGGTTATGAGATACATCTTGACCTCTATTTACTTGGTCATCTCATACAAATCGGAGTTCATAATTACTGGATTTTCAGCTAGTCCTTTTCAAAAAAAAGCTATTTTTTACTGGTTATCGGTTTTTGTACACTGACATTAGTGAAAGAAAGGAACCATCATTCTTACAAATATATACCTTAATATTCTTCACGATCGAAATGATTAAATATCACATCAGCCATAAAGTAATTTCTACGTACAAAGCCGTATAATGAAATTAGCTATTACATAAAACAGTTCTTATTGAATATTATATTTATAATAAATACAGCTTTAAAAAAGAAACCTTAGGGTTTAGGAAAGTCGTATCACAGAAAATATTGTAACATACAAAATAGTTCAGTACAAAAGACTTCAACGAGAGTACGGTGTTTGTGTTGCAATTCTTTACGGTGTCAACTCTGCGCCATGTTTGGAAACTCAAGCATATTATTATTGTATGTGCTGTATGTGTGTTTAAGTTTTCCTTTCAATATATACGTGCAAATTTTTCGTTAATATTGAAAACAGTGTTAAATATCTATGCGTATAATAAAATTGTAACTGTCGATGACTTTATATAGGAGATATTTAAGTAAAATAATCTTAAGGATCTTTATAAGAGCTAAAGAAGCCAAAACAGTTATTTTAGAATTAATTTCTGTCTGTATAATTGTACGCGTCTAACACAAAAACGTTTCCACAGTTGTATTCCTGGAAGTCTTACTAAAATCTGGTGCATGTTTCATCTTGATACATCGCCTAGAAGTCGTCGATTTTTTTATATGCTGCCTAGAAACTGTAACAACAATAAATAGTTGGATAATCAGTCCACGCGGACAAAGTCACGGGCAAAAGCTAATTTATAATAAACGACACAATATTGTCTAGCCGTGGTAGGTAGTATTAGGAGTATTGTTAAATAAAAGACTTATGGCACGGTAATATTATCTAACAGTATTCTATCTTCATACAAACCGAACGGTCAGAACGCGAGTCTTACATATATTCGCGCCTTGGGGTCGATATACACTCTGTAAACAACCAGTCGCGAATGCGGACGGTGTGATGGTTTTATAAGCAGTTAGCGTGGGGTTTGTGAATATTTGCTTGAAATAAGTACAAGTATTTACATAATAATAATGGCAAAGTGTAACTGCAAACAAAAGTATTTTTAATTAAACTTTTTATCCGCATGTGAATAAAACTTATTCGACCTAGTCGAGGCGCAAATATTTTTCAGTCTCAAATTAATAAGGGTGTATTTTATTAAATATACTAATCAAAAAACATAACATGATTTTTATTGATCACTTCCTATTTCATTCAGAACGAATTTAATTTTTTTAAATGATAATTATAATATTTACAATCACTAAACTAGAAAGTAGCTAGATGAAATTAATATACTGTAGGCGGGCAGCCCTTTTGTGTGTTTACTTACCACTCAGCTGTAAGTAATTATTTCAAGGACAGAGCCGAGTTACAATACTGGTAGATAACATTACCGATGTTAAAGAAAGATAGCCTAGTGAGAGTATTTAATTATCGCTCTCTTGAATGGTAACGAAAAACATCACATGGAAACCTGCATATCTGAGAATTCTCCATAAAGTTCTCGATGATATGTATGTGAACTGTGCCAGCCTATACTAGGCGAGCGTACTGACCTATTGCCGAACTCTTATTAAACTAAGAAGAGACCCGTGATATAGTAAGATAGTTTATAAACAAGGCTGATATCTTAACTTCCTGACTAATATTATAAATGTGAATATGACTTCGTTTGTTTCACTTTCAGGCCTTAACTACTCGTCCGGTCATCATTAAATGTCGCATAGACGTTGTCAAGAGTACAGAAAATCACATAGGGTACCTTTTATCCAGGGAAAAGTACTGATCCCAAGTGATAGAATTTTCTTGACAAAATTTACATTAACGTGAGCGAAACCGCAGATGAAAACTAGTAATAAATAAATCTTAGTTACATAAAAACTATGGACGAAAACGCCGCCTATCCAGAATACTCTAACAATATCAAGTCGGATGGGCAGCCGGTCGTTGACTCGCCAATACACCTCCCAAATAGCCGCTAAAAGCATTTAAAGTTTGACAATTTATTATTATAATAAAGAAAATAAATTGCTATAACTTAATGACGCTGCATAACAAGCGACCGAGTATATGCAACTTTTAAGTGGAAGAACCTGTCAGCCAATTATATGGTGACGAATGAGGGAATAAGCCGGCATGCCCGGCGAGGTGTTTATTGCCACCTTCATTGTTTAAAATAAATTATTTATTATTTTATCTTTAGCTAAATAGGCAATGACAAAACAGTTTAGTACCTTTTCCTCCTCTGTTTGTCAATCCACTTGAGGTTTCAGCCAGATTACACTAGCCGTGCGGCCAGTGCAACCTAGCTGGAACAACATGTTGATTCGTCAAGATCGAAGACAAGCTTTAGAATATGGAGTTCGATTAGGCCCTACGTATTGTATTAACCCTAGGACTGAGCGTCATTTTCTACGCTGACTAACTTAAAAGAGGCGGTCCGTTTAACTACCATGAAGGTTTGCCAAGTGGGTGGACACTAGGTTTTCATACGCCCCGTCGTAAGCCACCTCGCGACGCCTCGATTTTGGTGGGTTATGTTGATTATGGTGATCGTCTTAGTTAATATCATGGTCAGAAGCAGACACACTAGTAACAGTCAAGTCTTTCAAAAAGGTATGCAAGTACCGAGATTTATGATTACGTTAATAATCGTTTTCCGTTATATAAATAATTTGATAAAGTTATTAGATAATTTAACGGTTCTGCTTTCATCGATACTTACAGGTTAGCATGTCTAGTTTCAGAACCAAAGTTAATCCAACTAGTTTGAGACATGAAACTAGAAGCATAAAGTCTAAAATCGTGGGCGTGAGTACAAGTATATTTAGCTATGACCCTCAAGGTGGCACAGGTGCTTCTACAGTCAGGGTTAGGACGTCTTATTTTTTTGTTTAAAAGACGACTTCCACACTAGGAGTAATTTCTGTGCCGCGGGGGACTTCACAAACATTCAAACAACGGACACAAAGAACATCCACACTCGGAAAAACCATTTGTGAATCACACAAATGTTTGTCCTGTATGGAGATTGAACCCTCAACACTAGGCGCGGCGACAGTGGCATGGCGACCACTTTAATCACTACGATATCCGTGTAGTCATGTTTTTGAGGAGATCTCTTAGCACTCCACCTCTCATAAGCTGTAGTGGCAGCTACAACTACAGTAAATGATTAATGAGTTTACAATGATATTTTATTCAGAAAGTAAATAGATATCTTACTAGTGCATGCAAAATTAAGACTCGAAAGCATCCCAATTCGAGACAAAATACTGTGTACTATGTATAACTTACATATGTTTTCCACGTAAACTCTTTTCGTATATATGCGCTAATGCGCTATTGGCTCAAATTGTCATAATGTGAAATTATTAATTACTAAATATATCGGCATCAGGTTTTTGGCATATATCACTTTGAAAGTAACATATCTGGAGTATAGCATCATCTGAACCTTCTATCGTTTTGAGATGCAGCGGTCGCAAGAGTCGAGTGTCTTTCTATTATGTCTGTCATTCCGGCTATTGACATATCAACTGTGTCATCGTATATTTTGTATTAAAGGCAAAAGATTACTATAAAATAGTACCTACCTTTTTTTTGGCACTAATCCCACCTGAACTCCTACCTATTTAACACCTTTGTAGTTCAGCAATAGTAACCATAGAAAACACGGAGTTTAGACACTCGTGAAGTTTCTGAGCAAGCTAGAGTAACTTGGAACCCGCAACCAATTTAAACAGAAGTATTATATATTATAACGAATTTAACCATATACTTCTATTTAAATTTGTTTAAAACAATTAGAGAAAATAATTCCAGTCCTTTGTAAAGCGGGCGACAAAATTGAGATTATCTATAAATAACCAAAATGGTGGTAAAAACATAGAAACTTCATTTAACCTGATAGAGACTTACGAGCGAGAAGTTTGCAATCATATCAAAGTGTATCAAGGATGAACTACTTCAATCTACTTATGAACACTACGATGTACAGCTGAATTATTATAATGATCGAATGTTTGATTTATCTTCATTGCGTTACTATTATAAACGGAAACATTGATTGAGCAAAAAATATCGGGGCTGATATAATTTTATGTGGTTTTGTATGCCAACCTTGCACTTAAAACCGAATTAATAGTAATTTCAAAATCATCTGTAATGTTAATAAGACCGAACCTTAAACGTTTTGTAAATAATTACACATAAGTATTTACGAAGTTATTTTTAGTGTTCCGTAAAAACAAGCAACATACTTATGGTAGCATCTCGGTAGTTATCTGTCTGGCCGTTTTTATTAAAACTATTCCAAATATGTATATGTTCATAAGTTTCAACTATCTAGGTGCTGTACTAAAACGCAATAATTAAATAGTCACTTAAATACTAACTAAAGATTAATATTGGCTTAGCGTCTTATGTTGACATGTATATTTCAAAACAAGGGACATTTGTATGAGATCATATATCATGCTATGAAAAGTCTAAATATTTTTAACATCAATTTACTATTGCACAATCCTGGAATTGGTAACTAAGGATGACTACACGAAAAATCGCAGCATAATGTCACAGCAATATATCCTGAATGTACACAATTGAAGATATATTTAATCATTATTACCCCGTTTTTGTAGAATTGTCCACGTTTGAGTAATTCATACAGTGCTATTCTGCTAAGAATCATATTGATCTCAATTAGCACCTCGCCAGTAACCTTAGTAACACAATGTTATTGCCATGGTTACTGTAGAAAAACACTCATTTAAACAGCACACCTGGCATGCACGCATCCATTGGGGACAATCATCACTCACTAAAAGACGGACAATATTATACTACTTCTCCACCTAAATAGCATATAAAAAGTACATAATACAAGCAGGTTCTACATAGTCTGAGGTTTACATAAGACTATTAATCTCGGCAATTTATTAAATGTCTATATTTCGCTTTTATGTAACAAAAAATAGTTCTTTATTTTCTTCATTACGAATAACATAAGTGCCTCGTTGAGTATTAGTGAATACATACATTAGCGTGGTACGTCACAATATATTAGCAAGCATTTATTGCAGTTGTTCACGCCTCACAAGGAAACGTATTGTAATATAGTCTTACGTTTTATCTAATAAGTTAAGTATTATTTCCTTTGCATGTATTTCAAGAGGAGCGGTGATATATGTGTTGAATTAAGGAGTCCATGGTTGGCAATTACTTGGTGACAGTATGAATAAGCCACCTCGCCAAAAAAAGTACCATTCTCTTGTAAATTATATATTTATAACAGAGGGCAAAATAATCGCGAAGCAGGACTTATACATGCGGCCTCAAAAAATGTATCATCGTTCTAACATCTGAGCTATTCATGGTCATACATTAAGGATTGAAATTATTACAGTACGCTAGCAGATTACACATATAAAATTTTCCGAACTGTTATTAATATAGTAAAAAGACTATTATATATGTTAGGGTTTGGACTACCCGTACGAAGCCAGGGCGGGTCGATAGTAACGGGTGATTTTTTAAGAGGTATAGGATTTGATTTTCAAAAAAACACAAATAAATTTGAAAAATTTGATGAAATCTTTATTGGAATCGATAGAACGATCAATATAATTTAATGTTTGAAGATGATTTCATGCAAATGCTGGCCGCGGCTCCGGTTTAGATGGCCCATTCGCAAGGCCCAATTTCGGCACACTCTCTCCAACATATCAGCCGGTATATCACGAATAAATGCTTCAATATTGGCTTCCAGTGCGTCAATCGTTGCTGGTTTATCCCTGTAGACATGAGCCTTAACATGGCCCCACAAGAAATAGTCCAAAGGCGTTAGATCACACGATCTAGGCGGCCAATTGACGGGCCCAAAACGTGAGATAAACTGTTCACCGAAGGCAGCTCTCAATTGGGCCATTGTTTCGCGTGCCGTGTGGCATGTGGCACCGTCTTGTTGAAACCACATGTCAGGCATGTCCAATTCTTCCATTTTGGGCAAAAAAAAATCGCCAATCATCACACGGTAGCGCTCGCCATTCACAGTAACGTTACGGCCATTGTCGTCTTTGAAAAAGTACGGCCCGATGATGCCACCGGCCCATAATCCACACCAAACAGTAAATTTTTCGGGATGCAGTGGTAGCTCTTGCAATGCTTCTGGCTGGTCTTCACTCCAGATGCGGCAATTATGCTTATTGACATATCCATTCAACCAGACATGAGCTTCGTCGCTGAACACAATTTTTCGATAAAAAAGTGGATCTTCCTCCAACTTTGCCAATGCCCATTCACCAAATGTTAGACGTTGTGGGAGGTCGTGTGGCTTCAATTCTTGCACCAGCTGTATCTTGTAAGGTTTTACACCCAAATCCTTTCGCAAAATTTTCCACGTAGTGGAGTAACAGAGGCCCAATTGCTGCGAACGGCGGCGAATCGACATTTCACGGTCATCACTAACACTGGCGGATACAGCCGCAATATTTTCTTCGATCCTCACTCTACGTATGCGTGTTCGTGGTTTAATGTCCAATAATGTAAACTGGGTTCGAAATTTAGTCACAAGCTTCCGAATAGCTGCCTCAGTAGGCCGACCAAACTGCCCATAAATTGGAAGAAGTGCGCGATGCACTCTCTTAACCGAGCATGCATTTTGATAGTAAAATTCAATAATTTGCAAGCGTTGTTCGTTCGTAAGACGATTCATGGTTAAATTATAGACCAAACTGAACAAGTTTGACAATGAGACAAGACACGATTCACGCGTGATCTGTCAAAAACAGTGTTGCCAAAAAGATACCAGCAAAAAAATCACCCGTTATATATGTATAAAATTATGTATGTTCCGTCTATGGTACACTTTTATCTTAATCTATAGAGCTATATCGCTAATAAATTACTAAAAATTAAAACACTTTGAAGTAGAACAATTAATTGCGGCGTTGCCGCTCGAAACAGAATACGTTGAGTAGATAAAATACTAATAAATGTTCAGTAAAAAACATCTAAACCATCGTTATTAAGCAAGGCAGCATTTATATTACCAATATTTTAACCTATTATGTCGCAGCGGGACACCGGTGGCCATACGCAATAGGTATTTAATTATCTCTGGTATACTAAGACAGATTAAAAAAATACTTGTAGCGACATTACAACTTTCTTGTAAGTTTTATGAATAAGAACTAGTCTATGTAAAAGCTCATTTGTTTTACGTGTTACATGTCATCATATATTATTCATCACAAAACAATAATGGCCAGTATTCTATATTTCCAATAACTGTCATAACTCATAACATTATATTTTATAACCTGTTCTTCTTTCGTCTTATTTCTCATTGACACAAGCGCGAATTATACAGAATATCCTATAAGAAGTATGACTAACGTCACATTAAACTAAATTAAATAGAATTCGCGCTTGGTTCTAAGTATGTACATGCCTTAAAAGGTTGTTTGTTTATATACCAACGTACATATAAGGCCCCGCCAATTTACAAGTTCAAACATTTAAAAATATCGACAATTAAACAATTCGTAGTAGCGAATTAGGATTTAAGCAATGACGTTATGACCTGTGTACCAATGTTAAAGACTAGTATTGCTTTTACATTGCTTTGTTTTGTTTGCCCAGCTATGGGACAATGTAGGGAAAATATATTAATTAGTGTCTAATCCAAATAACATATCAACCGGATGTTTGGAGACGTGATACATTCATTTAAAAAAATCTAGTGGATTCAATCGATCTTTTATTAGCCGAACGTTGGCTTGCTAGCCCGAACTGTAAACCCTCCATTTATGCATCTAAAACATCCTTAAACCCACTACAACACTCATAAAAAACACAACAATATCAGTTCATGTACAGAGGGATTGTAGAATAACTACTGGAATTGGAACAGCCCGATTAGTAAAGTACCTCCCTAGAGAAGGATGCAGCCATAATAGCCATAGCAAACTTATAGTATTCTGTAACTGCAGCCAACCTTGTGTCATGTTTCTGCGAAGAGTTGGGTAGCCAGGCTTCTTAAGCTGTTGTGCTATCAGCTGAGCCTCGATAATCGTAATACCTTATGACTTACATATTTTATGAAGATCCTCTTTAGCTTTTCCTTAAGTTTTTACCAACGTTTATGATGACTGCTACGCTCCCCTGACTAGTGTGATGTTATATGGCTGATGTTACTACTGGATAAAGGATCTTCCTAATACTGAACAAATTATTTAAATTGGTTCGGTAGTTACAAAAGTCAATTACTCTTTATAATATTGGTTTAGATTGGCAATGAGCGGAACCATGGTGTTGCAAGCATCCAAGATTTATTTACCACCTTCGTTGTACAATGTGTTGCTTCAGTGGTGCTGTTAGTGCAGCCGACTACTGTGCATCAGTTCTCTGCTTTGATTCGAGGGTCGAGCAAAGTATTATTGCCATTTTCTGTTAGAACATTCTTACTAGCAGCATGGAATTTGGAATTGTGCCCGATAAACGACAATAGACTCGCCTTCTATTATGTGTGATCCTAAAACACAGTTGGCGATACGTCGTTATGCACCACTCTGTACCCCTTCAGGATATATATATATGTATAGGTAGTAGAGCCTCGCTGATTACAGCAGGAATGGGCCAGCTCGACCGGGGAAAGACTACCCTCTCACAGAATATTGACATGAAATAGCAGTATTCCTACTGTTGTGTTTCGATCGGTGAGTGAGAGTGCCGGAGGCCCAATCACCCTCTTTCCCATTTCCCGCTCCTTCTCCTTCCCACTTACTTTTTCTCTTCTTCCTTTCCTAAAGGGTCGGCAACGCGCAAGTGATGCCTCTAGTGTTGCAGGCGTCCGTAGGCTACGGTGACCACTTACCATCAGGTGGGCCGTATGCGTGTTTGCCACTTAAGATAATTATAAAAAAAATTACTGTTACACATGTAAGAATGCATAATTAAGAAATAAATATTAATGAACATATACGTAACTACCACGCCCAGACTGCGTAGAACAAAGAATAAAGCCAGTTCACATAACAACAGCCAACGATACAGCACATAGCGTGCATCAACCGGTCAGGGGTAGCTATTCAGGTCGACACAATCCACCACACGATATAATACCTCTTTACATGCAACCTCTTCATCGATTTTTAATAAGCTCCAGTTTGCTTCAATTATTGTTAAAAATAATTTTGGGCTATAGTTGCACGCATATACGCTGACAGTAAGATATTAACAGACAACACTATTAAATATATCATAACACCGTTTTTATGTTGACTTCATGCATAGCGCTCGTTTAAATGGTCGCCTCGGCCTGCCATTGCGCCGAGTGTTGTGGGCTCGATCCCCGCTCAGGACAACTAGCGTGTACCACAAATTGTTGTTACGAGTCTGGGTGTTATTTGTGTCCGTTGTTTGAATATTTGTTGTTTAAATGACCCCAGTGACATTGCAAATTTAAATTATTGCTCGTGTGGAGTTATGTTTGAATAAAATACGCATATTTCAGCAAGATATTAACTAGTAGCGATAGCCTAGTGGAAAACCATTGGACTGCCACGCAGAGGTCTCGGGTTCAAACCCAAAGCGCTCATCTCTGAATTTTCGAAGTTATATGCGTATTAAATAATGAATTATCTCTTGCTTTAACGGTGAAGGAAAAACATCGTGAGGAAACCTGCATGTCTGAGAGTTCTCCATGATGTTCTCGAAGATATGTGAAGTCTGGCTACCCTCACTAGGCCAGCGTGGTGGACTATGGCCTAACCCTTCTCACACTGAGAAGAGGCACGTACCCAGCAGTGGGACAGTTTAATACAGGGCTGATATTATTATATTAACTGTAAGCAATACAATATATAATCATAACATATTTTTCAAAAACATGTGGCGATTAATCCACCTCTTACACCTTCTAAATTACAAAAGAAGTCGGGCTCCTTGCTTCTACTTAGAATTTCTTAACAGAAAATCCTAATAACACTTTGTTTGACCCATAAAATGCACCCGCAAAACGTCAAGACAGCTTCTTAAATGATTTTTGTAGTTAAACAAACCACCTTATTGTGTTTTCATTTATAAAGGTGGATGAATATGGATGTGGCTCGTTTACACAGCCGTATTGTATGCAACTGACGTGCTTGCTTTGCACTGCTGCGCATATGTGCTGCAGGAAAAGTATTATTAGTGTATTCTGTCAAAAATATCTCAGCAGCAGCACGTCAGAAGCTCGCTCCTATTACGTGGGACTTAAAACCATACCTGTCGAAATTTGATGTAATACACTTCTGCTTACTCTCTCTCTGATATAAGCGTGAGATTATGTATGGACATTTTGCTTCTGGCTGCTCTCCATGCGTACTTTCTATTGTAGAGATTATAGAACTTTGCCACCGGAATCTCCATTTTATTATGAATGGAGATGCCGGTGGCAAAGTTTAACTGCAGCAAGGAGCAACAAAGCGAGACTTCACCTCTTTTTTGTCTGCCAACATGACTTATTGTCGGATCGTCTTTAATCATTCATTCGATACGCAACTGCAATAAATAATCTTTCATATCATATTAATAAAATTATAAACCAATACCAACAGCATTTAAAACAATTAAATAAAACTATGGAATTATTTTCCATCGACAAGCGAGTAATCGAAAAATTCTTTTACCGAAATAAATATGTACCCGGAAAGGCGACTTGTGGCTTCCGTTCGCCATCTTCCCTTTATTGTGACAAAGCCTTGAAGGCACATGTATACAACCTTGTATGATCGATCAGCTTTTCCTACATTGTCTATTTTATTTGACACTTCCTTATTTCACTTGGTCTTGAACCTTCTAAGAATCTGAGTGTCGGGGTCTGAGATCACGGCTATTCGTTGACATCATTGAACACTCTGCTTGTGTGACATACTGCCTTTATATGCTTGATTTTATTTCAATAGTTTTAGTTAGCATAGACGATGTCGCCCCGTAATCACAGAAAAAGTACCGTTACTCAACTAACCTATATTTACGCGAGCGGAATCGCGGGCATAACATTGTTCTAAATACAGTGGATATAAATATTATTTATTACATTACCTGTGTTTTAAACTAAGGGTTAGGTGGATAAGTAACGTCCAACTGTATTGGGTTCTTGAGGGATACGTGTATATTAGATAATGCACACAACTTCCCGGCCTCCGCCAAGTATGGCGAAGCCTAGAAGCTTTTAGATAGTCCTAGATTATACTGTATATTGTCTAGCAAACGACGTCGTTGCTACTCGTTTCTGACACATTCAATCAGCACGTGATGGATATTATCAATCATATTACATTCCGAACAATTTGGTGAGTCGTGCCTTTATTTGCTTAAGGTCTTAATAATATGTTGGAATTATAATGGGCGACAGTAGCGACACAGCGTGCGAAAGCTGAACTAACAATGACGTTAAAGACAGATCCTAAATCGTGCTGTCAAAGTTGAGTTGATACATTACGTAGGTAATACAGTTTCTTTTTTGCAGCAGCAGTTCACCAAACTAATCCGGTTAAATCGGACAAAGCATATAATTGTACCCTGTACCTACATTATAACGATTACTCATTCAAAACGTATCTGTGTATACATACACAGTATCATATTTCCATCCCTGAAAGAATTGGTAGAAGTGTATTACTTCACATGTCGCCAGGTATAATTTTAAGTCCCACACAATTCCGCCAGCCGGGGATCGAACTTGGAACCTCGTACACAACAGTGGCTCTTCACTTATATTCACTACCGCTGTGCCACCGAGACAGTCGGGAGCGTATGTTACATACAATGATAAAAAATAAGGTTCCCGTAACAAAGTAATATTCATTCGAAAAATAATTCAGCGTAAAGAAAGAAGTTGAGAGCCTAAGATACTAATCATCTACGTGTCTAAATCAAACTTATATCAATTGATTTAACTGGTAGTGCTAACCATGCGTTTAACCGTCTATTAATCTATTGAGCCGCAGTAGCACACCGGTGGCCAGAATCAATATTTTTTTTATTATATCTGGAATATTAGAATATTAGGAACTGAAAAAATTCAAAAAATTGGTGTGCCCTTTAGAAACAGAGGGTAAATAAAAGAAATGAAAACATCTTCCAGAAAAAATATGATATAACTTTATCAAACTTTCGAATCAACAAAACGCAAACATATCTATCCATTATCGCGACCGTTAAACATAGGCCTCGTCATAAGCACAATAAATATACACAATACTGTTATAAAAACAAATTATGCAATAAAAGCTTATTACATGCTTATTAAGAACGCGCGGCTTGTGACAAATCGGTAAGATTTAAATATATACAGCAATATAACCTACTTTATAACCTTACCTCTTTCGGCTAATGAGTTTATAAACCCCAAGATAAAGTGACGTCTGCCTTGTTGGCGCAACGGCATAAAATATATGTCGTGCATAAGGTCTCGGATTCGATTTTCTGTCCAGAAATTCATAGTAGCAGTATGGAGTCTGGAGCTGTACCTAGTTGAAGGCAATAAGTTCTCCACCTTTTACGTGGCATTTAAAACAACTGACCAAATGTGGGTGTAGGACAGCTCTGCCTAGGTAATTCTTCAGTGATAGGTGTGAGTGTGTGTCACTATGTCATCCATCCATCCATCCAAAACATAAGTGCTTGGCACTTGTCGGTGTAGCAATCTCCATCTTTCTCTATCCAATGCCATCTCTTTTAGTTCCTTATAAGTTTCAACGTTCACAACTTCTTTCAGCAATGGAAAAGTCAATTCACTATGTCATATTTTCTTTAAAAATTTATAATAGCTCCGTTTGAACATAATATATAGCTTAAGTCCATCTGGAATAACATACGTTTCAAATAGTGAAAGAATTTCACAAAATACGTGCGTAATAAGCGGTTCCGAAAATTACCCTTTACATTACAATCTTTATAGTATAGGTACGTACAGATGTCAATATAATGGTAATTAGTTAACGTTTAAATAAAGATATACATAGTTGTCAGTATATGGTGAATTTACAACGAGCTATTGTAAGTCTCAATCCTTCCTTTCGTCAAGGAAATGCAATGACACTTGTCAACCTTTGAATACAAACTCTTTAAGGGCCCTGAAGTCTAAAATATCCAATTTTTAAGTTAACCCGTGACAGTAATTGGTGAAATGAATTTGAATTGATTATCTCACTCAAAAGCTCGAATTAATTACCTAAACACATTGGATATATCGTACAAAAAGTCAGGAATCTGAAAATGTGCCCTGTTGGCGCCAATAGGCTAGCCCTATTACGTAGGGTCTAAAAACATAGCTGGCTTAATGTTAGTGTTGCGAGTATATAGGAATAAGCTAAACTATAAATAGAGGTTTTATAACACGACTATTGATAAAAATCTGACAGCCCCTCTTTTACATAAATCACCAATAATAGTATTTTACCGGCAGTTAAATTGGTTTATTTTTACGAATATTAGTTTGTTTTTTACGCTTTCACGCTTTAATTATTCGACCGATAATCATGAAATTTTGCATATACGTTGTCAGGGGTATAATAAAGTACAAGGGTAATTTTTCTTACTCAGGGCTGAAAATTGACGTAGCAAATGTATTTTGATTTTCGTTTTAGGAGTTTTAGTAACAACTTGATGTTTGTACAGGTACCCAGTAAATAGCTGATAAAATATGATTGTTATAAACCTATGCCTACCCTTTTGCTTGTCTATTAATGTACCGTGCTTTTAAGGTTATAAAAGCCTGAGTGTATTTGCTTTTAAAAGAACTGCGATTTAATTTCATCGCTTTATATAAGAAGTAAAGACAGCTGGACCATGCCATAATTCAGCCCTGTTTGCTATGAAAGTTAAACAAGTGTTGTTCATATTTAGGGACTGCACCTACACTGGAAGATAACTCTAGATACACCAATGTTTAAGTTATATTGCAGGCAACATTCCGAACGAAACCACGGACTCAAAATACTCCACACACACTACACACGGCAAACTATCTGTGGGTCGCATATCCCCACAACACTGTGCGCCGCATAGTAGCGAAGCGACCACATAAGCTATCGCACCATCTAAGGTATGAGAAGACCAATAAAGTTTATGATCATGCAGGCAGACAGATACATGCATGTTTACGTTAATAGCTTGACATTAAAATATATTATATCCACTTACTTATGATAGTTTTCCATTTCCGTATGCTAAAGCTGTTTGTTTAGATGTAATATTATTCATTGCCCGTACTTGGAAGTCATGGTGTTGTCATACGTCATACAGAATAATGAACGACAATCGGTTACTGAGTATTATGAAGTACGTCAAATTTTAGTTTACCTAGCTAGTACCGTAGTAAATATATACATTATACACGCAAAAAAATAAAGATTGTTATTTCAAAAGTGTCTTAAGGATTCAGTATGGCTAATACAACTGCAAATGCGGGCGAATACATCCAAACTTTGGTGCATCATTTCGGGAGTAAACAGATTTCAAGTCATATTAAGCAAATAAAAAGAACTATTATTTGCACTATTAAACAGATTGATTTTGATTTCGCAAAGAACCGTAAAAATACAAAACGTCGATGTCCAATAAAATATTATAATTAAAGCTGATCAAAATTAAATAATAGCTATGTAATATAAAATGAAGCTAAGCTAAGTCAAACTCAATAGCTGGACATAATTAAATTTTAAGCTTATAAGCTTTCTGGTTTCAGCATAAACTGTCTTGACTGAGAAAGTAATATATTTTACTGTTAGTAAATTCTCAGTAGTTTTATGGAGTTTGAAGTGTTCTGACGGCATAAGCTTACGATTTCGTTTACGGCTTATCGTGCGTCATCGAAATCCGGTTCGGCTAGGTGTGTTTAGGGTTTTCTCAGAGGAATGCATAATATCACTACAAAGTCTGGCAATATTTTCGCTAATCTGCAAAAAGCCCGACAGTGCGAAGAACCGAAAAACATAGCTGGAAGCTAACAGAATACAATCTCTACCTACCCATTTGGAGCATACGCATGACACTTTTTACAGTATCTTCATGGTTGTAAATATACCATTTAATTAATTTATTTTTTAATTGTGGCATTATCAGCCAGTAAGCGTTTTTATGAACAGTCGAAATGTATCCGAAAAGACACGTTTGGCTGTTCATAGAGGACTATTAGTGCCTACACTTATGCATGGAAGTGAAAGCTTCTTTTGCGATACCCAATGGCAAAGGAAGTTGAATGCTGTAGAAATGAGAGCGCTAAGAGACATATGTGGCGTGACTCTGAGAGATACAATAAGGAATAGTGTGATTAGAGAGAGATGCGGCATGAAAGTGGATATAGTGACAAGAATAGGAAAGGGTATGTTAAGCTGGTTTGGGCATGTAGAAAGAACGGACGAGAAAACTGACTAAAAAAGTTTATAAGGCTAGTGTGAATGGAACAGTCGCAAGAGGCAGACCTAGGCGAACGTTTCTTGATCAGAAAAAGCCAGGTTAAGATCACCTTAAACCGGCGAGCGTGTATGAGAAATGTGATGAAAGTGAATGAAGCCAGGGAATGTGTCAGGATCGTAACAAATGGAAATCCGTAGTCTCTGCCTACCCCTCTGGGAAACAGGCGTGAATCTATGTATGTATGTAAGTACAAATTCACGAATATATGCCAGTCAATATACAATCCAACCACGTCAGTGCAAGCTACATATACGATACAATTATGACACCTATATTGTTGGTGAGACGGTGCCGCCTGCTTACAGCACCGTCGTTCAGTTGGCAGTTCTCAATTCGGCGCGCGGAATGCCCTACTCTATAAACAATAATTACTTGTAATAACTGACATCTTGACAGCTACATTTTCTAGTCTATTGTGTCTATTGTATGTGTTACTTGATATACGAAAACTAATTCTATTGTACTTTGACATTTGGAACTTTAATTATGGATTTCACTTTTATAGTATGACAAATGTGGTTTTAAGTGTAACGTTGGACATTCTAGGCTCAAATTAAGCTTGCAAGGCTACAATAGTTCCCATAATGGTATATCTTTTACTATATGTTTGTAGATACGTCTATTATTACCATTTTACATTGTTATGCTTTAAGGATTAGATTTGGTCATTGAAATGTAATAAGTTTTGAGATCGTCTAACTTATAAAAGAGATTAATAAAAATATTGCCCTACCAAGAAGGATGTTATATTTAAGTCTTATGAACCTTGAAACTTAGAATTAATTTTAGTATGTAAGTAGTTCTCGGAAAATAAAAACAAAATATAAAAAGATTCAGTGTGATTTCACAAAGGCAGGCATTAACGTAGGAAATCCGACGTCAGCACTAGCATATATCATCTCTATTTTAGCCTTGACATTTCCGTAACAACATAGCTTTAAGCTTTGATGTCTTCGAATGGGAAAAGACGCCCATCAAATCAGCTTAGTGAAGGAAAACATCGTGAAGAAACCTACATGTCTGAGAGTTCTCCATATTGTTCTCAACGATATGTGAAGTCCACCGAACCACACTGGGCCAGCGTGGTAGACTATGATATAACCCTTCTCATAATGAGAAGAGGCCTGTGCATTGGTACTATATGTATAGTACCAATGCACAGGCCTCTTCTTATTATGTTAGTAGATTAATATATCAGCCATGTGGCTGATATATTAATCTACTATTAAAAACAGATATTTTTAAATTCTTCCGGGTGTTACAGACTCATGGAGCACTTAGACCTCGTTATTGACACAAGCAACCATCTGTCAAAACACAACTAGCGTACTCCAAAAAACTGATAACGTCATTAGTTCTTGAAACTCAAACACGCCCACACACGAACAAACAACATAAGTCATAATACAGCCTCCGCATAAAACCTCCATGATGCTAACGAGTTGAATCCTCTTCCGGCCTGGCCTTTCCGCTGCCTAAGGCTATACACATCTTTGTTAACATTTGTATAGATCATCTGCAATTGTATGTATTAATTATTGTAATTATATTTCGAGATATAAGTGATTTGTTTGGCGCGAACTACTTATTAGGCTGTATTCAAAATGTACATACATACCTATGCATATGTACGTTACCCTTACGTTGCCTTTCCTTTCGGGGACATAACAGGGTAGACAGGTATACATGACAGGGCAGCTGACAAAATGTCAGCTACCGCTAAGCCGCCAACATGTTTATTTCATACACGAAAAGTATTTAATTAAATGCAAGCAAAAAATTTAAGTCTTCCTTTTTCCTGAGTGCATATGGTTAATTTATGCTTTAAAATAGTATGCTTAACAATTATTATGCTTAAAGTGATTATGCTTAAAAAAATTGTGCCTGAACAGTTAGTTATGCCAAATTAATATTGTGCGTAATTATTATTAGGATAAGTAAAAGTATGCCATGTAAAATTATGACATATAATTTTATGCGAATAAATAGGGAACCGTCAACAACAGAGGTATATCGCCGACGACTGCTCATCCTCTTTACGATACGAGATGTATGTGTTGTCTTCTTTTAGAATCTTTCTACTGCGACGATTTTGATGGACTAACCGGGCATTGAAGTCAGATTTTCCAGCCGAAACATCCGCAAGCGCACCTGTAATGCTACTGACCCAACAAGCCTGTTTGGCCTGCTGAGCCTGCCATACAAACAATAGATGTTTTATGCTTCAAAATTTAAAATTATGTTTCATGAATAGAGAAAATAGTCTACAAACGCACTTTAAATATCAGTTGCAGACATTTTATTATGACTGCAAGGATATATGCCAATGAAAACGTTTATTTTATTCTAGCTGCTATCCACGGCTTTACTTGCGTGGCATGTCATCAAACATAGACTTATATCACTCTAGGATAGAGTAGCTTTATTTAAGTGAAATAATTTTTAGAACTATCTTTAAAAGTTTCAGTTCTTTACATAAACAAACAAACTACTGTAAACGTACTAACTACCCTGGCCTAAAGAAATAGGCACCTACACTTTTAACTAACTATATTGTATTCGATCCCGCGTAATAGGAGGCGAACCTCATATTCTTATATGTATATGAGGAATTCTTGTAAACATTTCCTTAAAAAAACCTAATAATACTAAGCTTTAAGCTGACGCATGAATAAATCCCAGCATCTTATGCCAGGGCTACTCCAGTCTTGTGTTAAAAGTGAAAACACTTATCTAAATCACATTTTAATAAAAATGTTTAGGTATAAACACAAATTAATTCTTATCGACTTGATACGAGACCTTTATTATCTACTTTATAACTTAGATGTCAAAGTGTCATGTATTTATAAAGTCATGGGGAGAACCAGACTAACTTGACGTACTTTTAATAGCGTTGGATTCCTTACGATGTATAATGAAAATAATTCAATCAATATAAATATGATTTATTTTTTATGGTTTCCGAACGTAGTACCTACTTAATTAATAGCGCAAAAAACTGTCGCCTTTGTTTGTTATACCTTTGCAAATATGACCCTATAAATAATAACATTAATAATACGTTTATTTATTCAATTATTAAACAATAATAATAGAATGAATTATGGTGCGTTTGACAGTTGAATAAAATATGACTGTAATTTTATACCACAGAGGGTTTAATAACTAAATAATATGAATAAAAAATCGGTCAATATCTGCAAGTAGGTTCCTAATGAGAGTATCGACTTATTTCGCACAAAAAATGACCTATAACCACCATGACATATAGGACGAAGACGAATCGCCTTTGCCATTCATCATGCTATTATGTAAAATAAACAAAATTGTTTATGACAGTAAATAATTAGCCTCTTTAGTTGATCCTCTTTATGATGTCATTGGCGCGCTAATAAGCCTATATTTTAGTACTTCCTAGTTAAAAACTCATCCTAACTAATATTCAAACTAATATTGTTATAATACTTACGGATATATTGGCCTGTCTATTTGTTTGTTCGTTTTTTCTGCTATTCTTAATGTCATCATCATCATCATTTAGCCTGTTGCAGCAGTAGAGTTTATTTAATATGCTACCAACAAAGTAAAAGTGATTAGGTAAAAAAATTTTTAACTATTTTGTTAACCTTATGACATTCGCCCGTCGTAAAATATGAAATCTATGTTTGTCTCTGTTTCTTATTCATAAGTAAGTCTTCTGATTTAAATCTCCAAATTGACTTCCAGTTAGCTAACTTCTTAAAAACTAAAAACTTAATATGGTTAGACATCAACCTTGAAGTCAGGTTTTTACGGAGCTACTGCCATCTAACTTTAGGGCTAACAGTATTCTAAAGATAAAGATAGATGTTGTAGAAGTACTATTTTAAGCCTACTGACTCCCTACATTGACAGTCAAAGAAGTTTATGACCGCCGGGACCAACATCTTTACGTGATGTTCAGATCTATTTACTTATTATATTCATATATGTTTAAATTACTAATATTATTGCCAGCGAAATCAAATGGTTGTGTCACAAATAGATTCACGACGGTAGTGCAATATAACACGACCTCTCGGTGGCATCTCCAATACATTGGACTACCACTTTTGCTTTGTTTTACAGAAGTAACTGTCTTTCTCTCTCCGTCTATGTGGAGGGTTTGGTAGCATAAGCTGGCGCTTTTTAGGATCGTGCAAAATGTTATTGCTTTTTTCTGTTTAGCAATTCTCAATAGAATACCTTTGTGCTGCTTCGGCATTTGGCAATGTGCCAGTTAGATAGCAATAGGCTCAACCTCTATTACGTAGGACTTAAAACATAGCTGTTGAAATGTAGGTTGCTTAATGCTTGGTTCAGTACACAACAGAATCTCTGCTCATAATTCGAGCAATCCAACTGAGAAAGTAGATACCTCTATGATACCAATTAGAGTAGAAAAAGCTGAGGGATCACCTTAACTTTATCCCTGGCAATAGTATCCTAAGTAGATCTGTTGCTGTCAGAAATATACGAGCGACAACATCAAATTGTAGCTAATATCCTCATCTATTCTTACGATGAGGTGGATCAACTGTTTGCTTGCTATCTTGTTTTTATAATCTGTGTAGCTGCTGAACAGAGATAGTACATTCTACAAAACCTAACCTCGTCATGTATTACTGGGGTGGGTAAGGTTTCCAAGCCCCTTATAGAGGCACTGTGTGCACAGACACTTGGCCTGACCCTGGCAGTACTGTGTCTAAATTCTTTGAAACTTCGGTAGATTGATTTCAGGAATTATACCTCTGATTTTACTAGCATTCGTTGACAACAGTAACCATACTTATATATACATAGTCTAATGTTTTTATCCGAAGAGATATGCAGATATGTATTATACAGCAATTCATCAATTATGGTCTGGTTCCTGCGTAGCCGATGGTGTTCAGACTTAATGTTGTTATTTAGAACTACTTAACAGAAAATCCATTAACACTAAGCCCGACGAATCAGACTCGAGACCTCATGCACAGCATTTGCATTCACTACGGCTGTACCACTGAAATAGTAGCTATACTAATAGAAAACATAAAAATAATTGTCTCTTCAAAACAAATATAGTGAACAGTGCGAGAATTATTCATATCCTCTATAACAAATCGAACATCGAGCGGCAAAATACGCGAGCCAAAACAGATACTATAAAGTAATATCTTATTTTGCAGACGAGTATAGCCCCAGGCGACTAGACATTAACGAAACATATTCTGTAATAAATAACGATATTATTGATGAGTATTTTAAATATCACAGTACTGCGCGCAAGCTAGCTGAATTGGAAAAATATCACGGTTGACTAAGCTTATACACTATAGCTGTTACGCAGGTATAAGTCAATTCAAGTGTGACAAATGCAAGAAACTAGTGCGTGGTCTTAATTAAAAGAAAATATGGCTATAATTAAAATGAAAGACCTTACAGAAAGCATATAGCTATCATTCGAACAATTCCGCTTTAAATTTTATGCAAGGAAATTTGTTGAACCGATTTTATTTTGTTACGTATACTGTTGACATATATGCTTTTTTTCTGTATATAATATCATTGGCTATGAAGTATATATAGTATGAACATGACCAGTAAAGCGTTATAGCATTATTTAGAATAAAACACAGTGTCTAGGACAATATAAAAATAAAAGCAATAGGTTGAGCCACTAACACTAACACATAAATATTTTAAACTTCTTTAAGGTGCAATTGTCATAGACAACCACAGAATAGAAAAAAGTACCATCAAATATTCCCATAACTTTGGTTTTAGAATATACTTATCCCTTTCGCTTACAGACCAGTACATTCGTAAAAAAAATGTTCTTCCATATTATGTTTAAACTCAACAAAAATCGCTGGCTTAAAATTCATTTGAAAATAGAAGGCTAGCCAAACGCAAGAAAAACATAAGAACTCACAGTTTAGTATTTCAAACAATAATTTATCACTATCAAACCAAGTAAGCGATTAATACATCTATCATCAGATAGTTTTAGCGTGTTCTTCAATAATTTATTCAAGTTTTGTTCGTCATTAGGTGCAGGTTAAGGCCGACAGACAATGGGTACTTAGTACGTTTTGCGAATTGAAAATCCGACGTTCGTATATTCCGCGCGCGTTGGAGCTGTTGCCATGTTATGTGTTGATTAGTGCAGTCTTATTAGTATCTGCACTCATAGAGACGGACTGTATTGAATACTAAATATTATCTAGTGCTCATTTCGTAGTGTGTATTTACTATTTACTAGCCTTTGCCCTAGGCTTTGCTTACTAAAGAATAGATCTTCCTAGAAGAAGGTTATATATACGTATGTCCTTTTCTGTACCCCTGACAACGTGTATACAAAATTTCATGATGATCGGTCAAGTAGTTAAGACGTCAAAGCGTAACAAACAAACTCATATTCGCATTTATAATATTAATTAGGACTTTAAATATAACAGTGTTCTTTATAGGCAAATAGTATAGCTATTTAGCACATCATCTATCTTTGTAAAAATCTTTGTGGAACATAGTGAAGAAGACATAACGAAGCTGGCTTAAAGGAGCCTGCCTACTCCACCGTCTCATACCATGACCGTGCTAGGAACGTATCAGACGCGAAAAGCAACACGATACGCCCTGCTATAGGAACTGCTGGTCGGTGACGGAACGGTCTAGTGGACACAGTCTTATACATTTCCTTACAAAGAATATTTCTTGCCTGACACGTTCCTAGTACGGTCATGGTATGAGACGGGGTAGTGGGCAGACTCCTTAAACAGATATGTTTTTTACAACAGTGCTATAGTTTCATTACAGTAGCTTAAAGTAACGATCTAACATTTTACTTGGACTTATTCGAAGTAGTATCGTTAGTCTAGTGGGAAACCGTTGGACTGCCACGCAGAGGTCTTGAGCTCGATCGCGCGCATCTCTGACTTTTCAAAGTTATGTTCGTATGAAATAGTTAATTATCGCTTACTTTAAAGGTGAATGAAAACATAATGAGGAAAGCTGTATGTCTATGAGTTCTCCATAATGTTCTCGAAGATAATTATGTGAAGTCCGTCAACCTGCATTGGGCCAGCGTGGTGGATTATCGCCTAACCCTTCTCAAGCTGAGAAGAGGCCCATGCCCAGCAATGGGACAGTTTAATACAAGGTTGATATTATTATTATTCGAATCGCTCCGATGGGGAATTATTTTCATGCACACATGCAAATGAAGCACTTATCTGAAAAATGTAGCTAACTTTGTAAATGAAAAGTAAAATAAAGGAGATTTAGCCTTGAGCATGGAACGAGTAAGTACTTTACGGTTATACTTATCAGTTCCATGTCCCTAAGTAAATCCGGCACTGTCGCGTCGGTTCCGAACTTTAAAACATATCGCTCGATGACAACACTAAAATACGGTACCATCGAATTGATATGATAAGGGGCGAAAAGGGTAACGGCAATTTTTCGACAAGTAATTTATTGCCCTTTGTTCTCAAGGTATTTTTTATTTTATCTTTGTCGACGAGTCTGTTTATGCCGCAATCACGTAAATAATATTGAATGAATTCGCGGTTTCACATTTAGGTAACATAGGGTACAATTTGAAACTAAATATACATATAATATTAGCTATGTTTATAAACTGTCCTATTGATGGGCACGGGCCTCTTGTCAATATGAGAACAGTCAAGCCTTGATCCATTGCACTGTCCCGATGCGAGTTGGCACATATCATTTAGACAATGTTAAAGAACTCTTTATTAACTATGATCTTTTCTCAGCTCATCATTTCAAAAAGTCAGGTATGAGCCATGAAATTCTATTTGAAATTTCTGTGTGGCAACTAAACTATCACCACTAAACCACTAAACTATCGGTGCTTTTATTACTAGCCGACGGCATGAGCTAATTCTGTTTTGTACAACCGAAGATATCGGACATAAAGTGATCTACGTAAATAACTTTAGGCGAAAAGTCCACACAAACGAAGCCGCAGACAAAGGCTAGTAGCATCTAATTATAAACTGGTCTTAAATATTTAAGAGGTAGTTAAGTACCTATTAACTAGCGACGTATAAAAAACACCTAATTACATTATTCAACGTTAAGTGATAGTTGAATAAAAGTAACAGTCCGTTCATCGAATGTAAAACAGTGATCAAGGACTTGAGAGCTAATTAGTTGATAGTTAGCATTATTTTAATAAGTAAGGCTGTTAACGTGTTAAGTGCTTGTAAACAAAGTAAACAACGATATCCTAAGTTTTATCTCCTCACTTGCACATATATTGTAAAACACGAGTTGTAAACAAAGCCAACATTTTCCTCAGCTGATTAGACAACGTGTATTAACTCAGAGTAATATTTTCTTCATTCATGGACTATGGTAATTATTATGCGAATAATTCTTTACAGTATGTAGCTAAGTATAAGGTGTTTGCGATCGGTGCCCTTAACCTCTAAGCATATGACACAGATTAGATCAAGGTTTCATTGCGAGATAGGTGTCGTACCTATCTCGCAATGACTCACTAAAGAACTCTTTGGACAATAAGGATGAATTACGGAGGAGGTTTTATAGAGCTTATTAGTTTAGTGAGTACAATGGCTACGAAGAACATTGCTTCGCAATCTCAAACGGTTATATGTAACAGCCTACGTAGAATCCACGTTTCCCAATATCTATCAATTCGTGTTACAATATTGCTACTGTGCAAAATGTTGAGGGGTCGATTTGGAACTGTACAAACATCTGTGTTATCCAGAAAGAGTTGTTCTATGTCCGGGTCTTTTTTTTTTGGATTATTCCACTTTGGTCACCTAGGTGATATCACCTGGGTGATCAAATTCCACATGATTTAAATTTATTTATTATGTTTCCTCAAATCACCTGGGTGACCAAAGTGGAATAATCCTTTATTTTGTTAATGCATGTGGTATCAGCGTCACCCTGCATTTACAAAATGAACGTATTTACTGGCTTTTCGCACGAGTATGCGCTAATTGTAATATAAATATATCGCTAAATTTTAGCCGAGGCTCCGCTCACGTTATATATATGTATATCATGTATTAACAAGATCTACATGATTTTGTTAATAAATTTAAATCCTCCGAGTAAATACTTTTTCCTAGATAAAAGATACCTTATGTCCTTTTCTGTACCCCTGACAATGTATATCCAAAATTTCATGATGATCGGTCGAGTAATTAAGGCGTAACAAACAAACTCACATTTGTATTTATAATATTAGTAATAATCATTAAAATTTCGTAATAGGGAAATATAGTTGCAATATTATGTCATTACTGGTTCACAATAAGATTTTACTGCCCAGCGGCGCGTCTAATAATAACCGCCGTAAAAACTGTGATCTAAATTTCTTTCTGCCTATCAAATTACCATCTACAATATGGTTATGCACTAATTCAATGGTAAGTTTGATTCATTGTGATATCAAACATATTGCATTATCTTTGGTTGATATAGTCTTATCTATATGAATACTGTGGTATTGTGTTGTTTATGCGTGCTTGCAATACGCAACCTCCGCGGCAAAAAACCTCATGTTTTAAATATCGAACGTTATTGTTATTCGAATTACCATAAACTATTTGTGACAGGATTTGACGACATTAATACATAAGTGTTATCATATTTTATGCCTAATATATTGATTTCGTTTTATTAGTTGTCATTTCAATCATCCTAATCTAGGGCAAGTGGTACGTCGGGACTACACCGGGACGCCCTAAACGCAGCTATATAGTTTTGTAATCCTTCTCCAAAATTACAAGTAATCTACGTTACTTTTCATTTGTAAATCATATTAATATAATATAATAACGTAAGTACCTACTGTTTCATTTTGTAAAAAAATTTTTTGTTTACCAAAATAATACAGGCTTGTATAGCTTTTACGATATTGGTTAAATTATTAAGATTTGTAGATTCACTACCTGATATTTGCTAAAATAAACTAGTACTGTGAAAACAGTTATCGTTTGTAACATTTCCACGGCTACAAACTATTTATAATACACATAAATTTTTATGAGTTAGGTCTTTCATGTTCCCCTGATTTGTCTCCTAAGAGCATCAATCAAAAAATAAATTCATACCGTCCTCGTGTTAGCTATTAGGGGACCTATTTTTATTGTCATTTTCACATGACATTTAACAATATTCAGCATATTTCCTTGGTCATTTTTAAAACGCGAACAAAGCAGTGTGTAATATCTGGTCCAATACATATACTATTAGAAGTAGTTCCACTATATCAATGCACGACTGACACCATTACTTACTCATCTATCCGCTACACTTTAAGCGCTAATTAGTGCGCCCTGCCACTTGTGTGTATAATTATGCGCATAACGCTTACGCAAGCGATCAGCTCACGAGCGATCTAACTGCTGTTACCTCAGAGTACGCTCCACTTGGCATGTGTGTACTACTCAGTGTACTTTGTACGACGCCGGACTGTCTGTCCGTCCGTGCGAACAGACGGTCGGCTAAAGGTGATCACAGACATCGTAAAATGGCATATGCAAGTTGGTAATTACAGCTATATAGCTGTAAGTGAAGCCGCGGGAAAAAGATAGTATATTTATATAAATATACTAGATTTTACCCGCGGCTTCGCTTGCGCAAAAGTAGGTTAGGTTATGTAAGTATCATTACATTTTAACTTTAACTTGGTGATAATACAGCTTACTAATGGTGAAAGAATCTTTAAAATCAGTTGAATAGTTTTGAGTGAAAGCTTTACAAACAAACACATAAACATACATAAAATCTAACCTTTCCTGTTTATAATATACCTATATGTAGATAGATTTATAGGCTGACACTTATATGTTCCTGAAAGAAAGTAGAGGCGTTACATCCGCATCCCGCCAGCTATGATTATAAGTCAGTAATACAGTTAACCGGGCGCATTACCAAACTCAAAAATGAGCGCATAGCGCGGGACCAAGGCAGATGAATTGCCAATGATTGAAAAGATGCAAGTAGCTGAACAGTTATAACGACGCAAAATTAAATATATAACTACGAATGTTTTTATGGCTATATCTATCTATAGGATTATATTAAGTACAAAAAGTATATAATAGGTACCTAGGTACCTAACAGTATTTTGTGTAATGGATACCTATTGTATAAAAACCACACATGCATGCAAGTAAGAGATAGACCACGAAAAATTAACATTAGTAAAAATACTATTAAAAATTGAAAACACTACTACATGTTATTGTGTTACAATATCACAATAATGATTACAAAATATGACCTGTTACACTAAAATGATACACGATACTGCATTAATAGCTCTTGAACACGAGAGTAATATGCGCAATTTGAGGCACTTCCGTCGATTGAATACATCATATAAACGCCCGAAACGTGTCACTCGCACAACTAACCTGCATGTTTAACTCGCGCAAGTATCTTGCACATGTAACCCGACTGCTACTTGCATGTGCGCCCAACTTTTCCTAGTTCATCAGTAAGTCTGTTACCGCCCTTACAAACTTTACGTTCAGCCAATCAACTAGAACGAGACTCGTTTTTTCCAACTTTTCTACTATAATATTCAAGCTCGTCTACTGGCTTATATACTAACTAATATAAATGCGAAAGTGAGTTTGTTTGTTGATACCTTTTTCGCCTAAACTACTTAATCGATCATCATAAAATTTTGCATACATGTTGTCATGGGAACAAGAAAGGACATAAGATACTTAGGATACCTTTCATCAAGAAAATAGTACTGCTACTAATCTAACTAGATCTAACCTACATTTATGCGAGCGAAGCCACGGCATAATCTAGACTCTTATAATTTGAAGAACTAACATAACTCTGTAAAAACGTTTAAAAACATGTTTTTGTACTGATTGCACTGTCGGTAAACGAATATTGATATATATAGTTATAAATCAGTCTCGCTTGACGGGAGACCGAGATTGACAATCGCAATATGGCCGAAAAAAATAAATGTAACAGAGTTGTTTATTATGATAATTATGCTTCAATAATAATAATAATATTCTACCACATACACACAGCACCGTCTAGCCCAAACTAAACAGAGCTTGTACTATGGGTACTAGACAATGGATAAACATACATATATACTTTATTTTTTGTATATTTATTTCTTTATTTTCATGCACACAAATGTTTGACTTGTGCGGGAATCGAACCCGCGACCTCAAGCGTGGCAGTCGGTTACACTAACCACTACGCCATCGAGGCCGACAAGAAATGAGATATGATTTAAGAATATGATTAAGCTGATTTACCTAGTTAATTTTATTCACATTGAAATCTTTTACTAGTAATATTGCGTTTTCTTTTAGAAAATCTGAATCAGTAATATTTAATTAGAGCTATGCCAGATAATTACTATTAGACCCTATCTATTACAGTAATACAGTTCTAATTGGGAACGAGTGTTTTGAAAAAAATCTACACCTATATTGTTTCTGCAGGTGTAAACTGTACTATATTAAGCTGTTGTCTATCATCTTTTTAGTGGCAGACGAGCTATCATAGATTTCGGCGACGTCAAGAGTACACACAGCCAAACCGCTGCATGCCGTGATAACAGTAATCTCTTTAAACCTCGTTTAAAGAAGTCATAGTACTTCGGCTAGCACTAAATAAAAGTATCAAAGTCAATACTATTAATAAATATTTTTATTATTATGATATATCCATCATCATACTTAAGAGGAAACACAAGGGCCGTTTTTCCATACAAAAGTAGTCCCCTGTTTCTTCCCTGGATAATGCCAGTAAAGCAACAATATTTTTCCAAAAAATTTATGGCCTCTATTGGCATGTCCCTATGTTTTCCTTTTTTTCATTAATCAATTATTAAAAGAGACATGAGAAACCTCAGAAATTGGTCAGATTTTCTGCTGTGTTCTAACATTCAGAAAACAAATTTGACTAGATTATATAAAAAATGGAAAACATAGAAACACGGCCAAAGCCTTTCTTTAATCTTTTAAGAAAAAAGTAGTTAAATCGGTCAAGTGTTGGAGAAGGTATCAGGGGACTACGAAACGTTGATTTTGTATACTTTTAATAGGTATTTTTGGTCCAAGCTGTAGTTGTCTCTATCACGCTCTGCGGGCACTGCGCGACAGCAATAGATTTTACAAATACCTATTTTTCAATTCTCTCGCCCGTGGTGTTTCCTCTTAATGTAAAAAATGGGCATGAAAAAATTGGTACGTACAAATTATTTATAAGCGGCAGTAGCCCAATGGATAAGGCATTGGACTTGCGATCGAGAGGTCACAGGTTCAAATGCCACCCATTGCACCACCGACCTAATAGCATTTTAGGTTAACTGTAGACGCCTAACAAAAAATCTAGTAGGTAATATAAAACACAAATTGCTGGTAATAAAAAAAAGAAAAAATTAAATCAAGTATGGGAATCCTACTTATATTATAAATGTGAGAGTTTGTGAAGATATATGTTTGTTACTTGCGTAAACTGTAAAACGCATTAGGATAAAACACATACCTACGATAATTTGTATCTCGGTGTTCGTTCCCGCTTCACAAGATTGAAGACGTAGGCAGAAAATAATGAACAATAAAATAAATTTAAAACATCGTAGCGAAAATATTCTAAGTCTATGTTTAAAACTTAATCATTTAATCTATAATTTAACTTCTATCTGAGCATTGAAATTTATTACACAACAGCGTAGCATTGAAAATTATTTTAGGCCGCCTGCACATTGAGCCATAGTCGCGGCCACTAGACGCGACCACAGGCTGCGGATGAGTTTTCAAACATTTTGTATAGTATCGGCGCAAACCGAACGTTCGGATGGCCGCTCTCGAGCTACAAGCTGCTGCCCGAGCTCGCTATTTGTGGCCGCGTTTTGTCGCTTGCATCCCGCGCACACTCGGCCACAGTAGCCGGCTTCTTCTCGGCGCCCGCGTTCCCACCAACACAGATCAATCTTGCTGAATGCACGCTACTGAATGCACGTCACGATGCACGATGTCGGCGGATTTCGATGTAGATGTTTTTAGTCAAAAGTTTTTTAGCCAAAAGTGGCGGCGACTGGTGGCCGCCACTAAGCCACTAGCCGCTGCGATTGGTGGCTGCTTCTAGTAGCTTGACTGAGCCAGTGACTAGTGGTCACGTCTTGTGGCTGCGACTAGTGGCTCAATGTGCGGGAGCTCTTATAAACCTTTTAGTTTTTCTTTAATATATGCTGCACGAATGGCGCAACGGCTTAAGTAGTCATCACTATGTCGCACCTAGTGTTGGTTAACCCAAGGTGTGGCGTAGTGGGTTGGGTTTGATCCCCACATGAGTCGAAAATTTGGTAATTCACAAGCAGTTGTTCGTAGTACGGGTTCACCTTGTATTTGTATTTTCATTTTATTGGCTCCCCATGTTGTGTACACTTATAAAGGTCAATAATTAAATTATAACAACTGTCTAGCGTAACAATTGATTAAAGGTAAAATCCACATGCTCTGTAAACAATAGATGATACAATTAAAACGGTGAAAATAAGTAGCAAATAACTTTATAAGAATCTTGTGTTGTTTTTTACGTTTATATATGAAATACTAGTATTTCGCCGCGGTTTCACCCGCGTAAGTCCCGTTCCCGTTGGAATATCGGGATAAAACGTAGCATATGTGTGAATCCAGGTCTCCAGCTATTGATATACCAAGTTTCATTGCAATCGGTCCAGAAGTTTCTGCGTGACAGAGTAACAAACATCCATACATTCATACATCCTCACAAAATTTCACATTTATAATATTAGTAAGGATATCTAAAAAAAAGGGGTAATGATGTCAATAAAAATAATGTTTAGATTTACTGTTTCAATGTGTCGTTTTATCATCCAAGCTGCCGTCATCCTAATCCTAACCAAAATTATAATTTTATAAATGCTAATGTGAATATGTTTGTTTTTTACGCTTTTACGCCATAACTACTCAACCTCCTTGGCGCAGCGGTAGGGAATGCGACTGCTGTGCATGAGATCGCGGGTTCGAATCCCGGGTCGGGCCTACAAAAAGTTATTGGGTTTTTCTGTTAAGAATCTCAATAGCAGTTAGGAAGTTAGCTGTGTAAGACGCCCTGTGTCCCGGAAAGCACGTAAAACCGTTGGTCCTGCGCCTAATCTCTCTCCGCTCGTGTTGGATTACCGTCCCATCGGATAATGAGAATCAGGGAACAAAGAGTGCACTTGTGTTTGCGCACACGCTTGTGCTCTATAATATCTCCAGCGCAGATGGCCAGTCTCCGTTAAGATTGGCCGCCGTGATGGAAATTCGGTCTGGAAGGCATTATATTATTACCCGACCGATCATACACGTTGCCGGAAATACAAAAAGGACATAAGAGTAGGTACCTTTAATCCAGGGAAAAGTACTCTTCCCGAGGAATAGCTAATGCAAAATATCCTCAAAATCAGTTCATCTATTTAGTCGTGGAAATGTCACAAATAGACAAAAATTTCTTCAAAATTTGGTAATATTTTAGTATCTCTATGAAGCCCACAATAAATACAGATGTTTCACGTGAGAAGAAAGCATCTTAAGTAATTATAGTGAGTTAATTTTTGACTGTGAACCAGCTGTGATTGCTACACAGCAATTACTGATAATTAACTGGGCCTCTTACACACTTTAATCGATTCGCTATTATGCTTCTTCACCACTAAATACCTCTGGTATTATGCAACAGTTACGGGACTGTCAAATCCGTGTTTATGCCAAATAAATACGTAAGAATGAGACCGAGAGATGAATCTTTAATTCAAGCGGGTAGGTACAGTTTTACGTCAGCAATCGGCAAATAAAATACATGAAATTACGCAAAGTTATCAGAAATGGATATTTTTCATACAATAAACAATGAAACTAGATATACAGCTAAATAAGTGCACTGCAATGCACCACTAAGCTACTGTATTCCTGCTTTGCAGATCAAAAGTGGGGTAGGATTATTTACCGAAGAGAGAAATTTCATTTGCTAAGTACATCAGTACCAGATCCTAAATATAAGATACTAAGGTATCCAGGATCCTTGCGGATTTACTTGCCTATTTTACATTGTGTTCCTGCGATAAGTATCTACCTAAGGAGACTTTTAAGCTGTCCACAGAAGGACGCATGATCGATATTGTAATATTTAGTGGTTACCAATTAACCATAAGGCCTTTCATCAGAAAAGCCTTATAGTTAATTAGTAGAACCCTTTGCCAAGCCCTTTGCCACATTAATACAACAAGGTTATTGCAGGCATAAAAGTTATGTCATGTCTCGCATTATTTTAAATATCACAGACAAAACTACACGTATTCTAATAATTTCGAATATTACCACAATACTGTTATAGATTAACAAGTATTAAATAGAGATGGCATCAAAGGACAAAAAATAACAGCTTATAAGTATATAACTTCTAGGTGACACTCAATGAATTGAAACAGTTCTTTGAAATTTACTGCTAAACTGCTTCAAATAATTTGCCTTCAACATTCATGTAATGTCTAAAGCAATAAATTCAATATCTTTTAAAATAAAACAATCACCTGCTTACCATAACGACCGTAACATCAATAAATTGCTTCAGACTCCAGAAATCACTTAGAACACAACAATTTGTTCACTTTCATTATCCTGTCAAAAGTCTATAATCATTACAAAAGCGTAACTCACCTGCCGTAGATAATACCTGTGGTTTGAGCTGGAACATGCATATATAAAACATATTTCGTCACTCAATACATTTCCTGGACACGACTGAACATCAGAAAATGGCCGACTAGCATAGAGCAAGCTTTTGTATAGATGGAAATTTAACTCAGTTGAGTTGGTATGGGTGCGATTGCTGCTTACCTATAATATTAAAATTATAAAAATTACCACGGCAATATCTGAGAGTTATCATTTTAATTTGGATTATTTACTAACTGGAATATATCAATTCCAGTAAGTTGAAGTTTAGTGCGAGTCTCGCCTTGCTGCTGATGTCATTAACGCTGATTACCTATGTTAATTTACGAAACAACAAAGAGATCGGAAATCGTTTCGAATTATCTTCAGTTCTGGTCTTGAGCCTTATGTCGAATTGAAACATAATGACGAGCTTTAAAGGAAAATTTTATAAACAACTGCTACATTTTCGAACAAATGTGAACGAAATTTAATAAAACACTAATTTAAAAGAAGCATACTCGATAGGTTTATTTATTTACAAAAATATTTATATACATAATCATTATATATATGATTTGTAACGGCAATTACCGCCCATCATGCATACTGTTTAGGCAGATTCTTGACGTTTTGTTTCACATTCAACAACATAAGAAAAATCGAATAAAATAGAAAGTACTATATATCTGTAAATAGTTGTTCTAAACCTACCGCATCGGCACCCTGATCATTTGATCGTTTGATCAACAAAGCTTAATATCAACGAGTAATGCCCCAGGACTGTGACGTAACAACTGTACGGGGAGATGCGCCGACGCTTGGGCAACGCAACATTTGCATGTAATAACCGCAGCGAATCGTCAGAGTGCAGCTGTTGAGCCATTTCCTGGACCAACTAGAGCTTAGACAGCACGCCGTGAAAGTAGGCCCGCTAAAAAAGTAACGAAACAGCTCAGTTGATTTAATGTGTAGAGGCGTGGGCTTGTTCACTGATCCTGAGCTCTATTTTCAAAACAGGCTTTTGATAGGATTATTGCTGATACTGAAACCGTGCCTGATAGGCGAAAGTCGCTTAACGCCATTTACTTTAGGTTTATATATTATATGTATCTAATTCATATCGTAATTCATAAATTTTGTGTACAAATAATCATGTTTTATAAGTATTGTTATAGAATCTATATAATATGTATCATACAGTCTATGCCCGTAATGCCCCTGGCACAGGTTTATAAGGCATAGGCACCCCTTATATATGAATATAACACATTTACAATGTAACCTAAGCTCTGTATCCATTTGTACCAGTTCAAATTGGATATATAATTATTTTAAATTATATCTAGCTATATTAACCTTTACAAGCATATTATGTATACTTTTTTCTATACGTACATAATCTTTTTTATATTATCAAGATGGCAAACAAGCGCTAATACTAGTAGCAAATTATATGAAGAGCCCATTTTGGTAAAAAGTTATAATATGAAATGCAACTGCTACAAACAAAATTAAAACTAAATATACAATTTTCACCATTCATACACTTTTTCTCTTGAGTTTACTAAGGCTTGTCAGTTTAGCAAGTACTCCTTTAAATACACCTTTTCCTCTATTACAAATAACCCTTTGACCTACCAATCGCAATCTTCGGTCGCTAACATTGCTGGTGTACTGAGGGAGCTTAGGACCTCTGCAAAAATGACATGTCCAATAAACAATGCTATGTTTTAACTAGCAGCTTGTAAATACAGTTACATTTAAATGGAAATTTTCAATTATTACAAACATACAAAATGTTGCAAGTCAAGTCTTCAATCTGAAATCTTCGCAGAAATCGTTTCGCAATAACAATTAGCTGTTGAATCGATAATCGATTAATGCAATGGGTAGGGCATGACGATTGACAATCGATTAAACTGAACAGAATAGAGTCGTGATGGGTAACTTTAATGTAACCTCACTATGAATTAGTGATGTTACTTAATAATTATATGCCTTTATATGTTGCAACACTTTGATGGTTGGTAGTGATGGTATTTGTTTGTTTGATATTATCTGATAGGAAATTCTCAGCAGCAACTCCGAGTCTCATCTCCATTTATGAACGGCAAATATTATTGGGCTGGACTGCGATATGCATCTATGTATAAGTATAACCGTTCGGTAAGATAGGCTTGTTATTTGTAATTTTACATTATATGTTTTTCTAAAGTAGACCACGAATGTATTTTTATACACGTCAATCAAAGAAAGGGAACTATTTAAGAAAGGAAATAACAGTAATTTAATGGAATAGTAAATTAAAATATATCAATATTAAAGCGAACAGGGAAACAAGAATAAATTATAAAACATATAATAAAACAATAGGAACATAAAATACATAAAGTATTAAGTAAAAACAATAGAAGTAGAAAAAATTACAACACAATACCAAGAAGAAACTCAAGGCTCAAATAATGAAATCGAGGAACCAAAACCAAAAAGCCAAAAAAGTACTTAATTAGTTTTACAAACTTTACTATACACAACCTGAAACCGTGTGCAGCGGTGGCGATTATAGTGCGACCCATTTGCGGCAAATAGTCTTTGTTTACATCCACATACAAAGTAACCAAATGCATCGCTTCTGTCTGATTGCTACCGTGGACGCTACTACTAAACACGACATCAATAATTCAGGATGCGCTCCGCTTTAAAGATATCTGATACTCTAGAACTAACCCCATATTTTGTATTACCAACATAAACCACGAAATATCCACACAAGACTCCTTCAATTAGTTAACCGTGCTGTCAAAGATATGTCCATAAAATCTAATTTCGTATTAAAGCAGTTTAGTTACGACATCCCGTGAGAAACACACAACATATATGCTTTTCCACAAACCGGTAATGTGCCACGGTGACATGCACCATCGCCTTTCTCAAGGCGCACACACGTTTGGAATTTATTATCAGGTAGCTGGATTTCCACATCGAGTTTTCCTTCGATTCCAAGCTTCATTTGCTGACGATAAAAATAAGTTATTGTTTGACTTGAGTTTGTTTATTAGAAGGTTAAATTGGAATAAAAGACTTAGTACCTAACATATCGGCGTATGAATGATGTAGTAGGTAATAAGGATAATGCAGTAATCAACTATTTTATCTCCTTTAATGCGAAACAACTTACGACTACCTATCTCTTCGGGATGAGACTCAGTGGCGTCTCCTGCATCATAATATTTGGGTGCATATTACTTAAAAATTTAAATTTTATTTCTTAATAACATCAAACAGTGCGGGAGTCGCTTTAAAAAATAATTTTATATATTTCCTTTCGCTATTTTACTCACAGTTAGTGACAATTACGTACGGATAAAGTATAAAATATTAGGAAGAACTCAGTTTTACTCAGAATGCCATTGAGGATCTTGGGCATCCCCAGGCTTTATAGCGTCGGTGCTAGTGTTAAGACTGTGTAATGTACATATGTTTACAGGGTAACATTGACCCATCATCAATTGAGTAACGACATTCAAAGTTAAAATTGTATTACTTAGAAAACTATTTTTATTATTCATTGAATAGACTTTTAACTTAATGACTGACTGACTCATAAAATCTACCTGTTTAATAATGTTACGGTTGCTATAGGATTTGGTATTAAACTCACAAGACAACGTTGAGTGGTAAGAAGATTTTTATAACGTTAGCAATATTGAACCAAAAGTATTATATATAGACATCTATATTATGTAATGATTGCATAGAAGGCGTAGTATATTAAATTGTCGTCATGCTACTGCCACCGCACCAAGTTTCGAACCCACACGGGACAACATTTTGTGTGATCTACAAATGGTTGTTCCACGTCTGAATGTTCTTTGCATCCGTTGTTTGAATGTTTGTAAAGTCCACTGCAATACAAAAATTATTACTAGAGCGGGATATGTTATTTTTTATAGAAAAAGCATACCAGAAGGACATAATAAATTTATATCGTCAACTTCATCATCAATATTGACTTCACGGTGCATTGGTAAAAGCAAATACTAAAGCTAATTAGTAATTAGCAAATTACAGAGAAAATAAATTCGTTAATTGCCGAGAAAAATATATTCTGTAAAACTAAAGTGCATCAAAACATTACTAATTCAATTACATTATTGATTTTAAGAATTTATTGATATAAGTAATTTAATCTTATTAAGTGGCTTGTTTAGCAGGCTGGCTACAAGTTCTTTTATGCCAGCCCTACTCAACAAGCTACACATCAATAAACTGCACTTGAGTAATTCAAAGAGAGAATATTCTATCAAGATCAGTAATAAAGTTCGGTTTGAATGAGCCCATGAAAACAAACGTGGTGTGCGCTGTTGTGATTAACAACAAACCTTCAAAAGCATCTCTACTGCTAAGACAAAACCACAAATACACTCGATGCTATAACCAATTGGCATTGTAGTTAAGTAAGTTCACATAACAACAACATTATACCGAGATAAAAAATCGGTCTATCACATGTTACGCCGAAAACCGGCTCCAATCAACCTGAACCACTTAACCGTGATATCTTCGTTTTAATATCAGAACAAGACTGTTTGTAACATAAGTTCGCAGCTAATTTTGCACTTTCGACTCAAGTAATTACAACTTGCAACTTGCGTAATGGAGGCCCCAGTCGCTTCTGCAGTCACGATCAAATTGTAACACAAACTTACATTTGCAGCCGCGAAAAAACTAAACTTTCTATCAGCAACCGTACGTCATCTGCAAAAGAAAGATGGCGACTATTTGCGCGCTAAAAATATTGTTGTGCCAACACAAAGCAGTAAAAATTATATCAAAACTTCAAAGGCAGTGGTTGCATAACCTCGTGCCCAATAGAATAATAATAGATGTCGCAGAAAAAAAACGAAAGTGCATGAATTGGAGCGGGCAATGGATACAATGGCATAGAAGGCACGACTGTGTATTAAAAATATATAACAATACCTAGAAATAAGCTCTGGACTCACTAGAGGGTTACTAATGCGATCTCCTCAAATGAAGATTACTCATTTGCGAAATCGTGTCTAGCTAAGACATGATAGCCGTGTTGTAACTAAAAAAATATTCTAAAGCTGGTCAAGCTTTAGAATATTTTATAACACCATATTTGTAATGATATTTGTACCACTAACCAAATTTTCAGCAGATAGGACTAGTGATAATTGGCATCGTTTACTTACTATCGATTTCTTCTAAACTATTTTCGATGACGAAATAATTTCTTGATTGGAAGTTATGACCTTTGAGACGTTAGAGCGTTTTTAAGCAATTTCGATAACTACCGAAGCGATAAAATTATGCCACTAGAAAGTGTTTCATCTAGATAATCCGAGCGCATGTAAAAAAGATTCTACAATAAAAATCTGATGTTATAATTTAAATTATCCGTAGGTTTTATATCGTGCAAGATTTCGGGCAGGATATACACTGTCTGAAGATTAGTAAAGAAATAACGCGTTGCATATTACGCTTGCTCTTTTACTCAACTTAAAAGCAATTGCTATTGTTCATACACAACCGATTGTGAAATAATTGCAAAATACTCCTCAATCAAAATGAAACAGCGAAATGGTAGCAATTTCGTCTACTAGTGTTGTAGCTGTCTCGTCGATTGACATCTATAATGCGTGTAGTGCAAAATTGCATTGATATAAATATGAAATAAAATACATTGACGGACACATAAACTGCATCAAAGTGTAGGATTACTTCCGAATTAATATTTTTGATAAGTATGCAAACTTTTTAGATTAAACTAAATGAAAATGTCGAGACTGACCATTAATCATAAAAAAAACACAATTTAAAAATAGAACTGCAGTAAAGGATGAAATTATAGCTGGGAAAATAAAATTTATGCATAGTCTCAAATTCGTGTGTTATTAAGAGTAAAGCTTGAAATTAATTATTTTTGTTTTATTTTTCATTCGCATTTTAAATTATTGTTACCAATAGTATTGATTATTAGTCTTATAAACTCAACAAAAGTTTTGTAACCATAAATATAGATACTTCGTCCGAACAAGCCGCTCAAATTGTGGCATTGGTGCGGTAAGGCTTGGATCAACGAACGATTGCTAAAAATTTAAATTTAAACCAGTCTACGGTTTCTAGAGTATACTGAATGTTTGTAGAGACAGGTTGTTACAAAAGGAGACCCGGTACTCGCAGAACTCGAGCAACCACCCGTCGTGACGACCGATTTATTGTTTCAACTTCCCTACGAAATCGTTTCCTTACGTCAGTAAACATCAAAACAGAGCTGTATGAAGTGCGTGGAGTAAACGTGAAACGCACGAACAATGAAAAGGAAGCGGAAATCACCCCTTTTAAACCAGCAAATGGTCCAGAGCTGTCTGCAGCTCACAGACAAGCTCGTTTAAGATTTGCGCGTGAACATCTTAATTAAACTAAAGAGCAATGGGACTCCATATTGTTCACCGATGAGTGGTGTATATAATAATGGTGCAGTCGGTCGCAGAAGCGTCTATCGTCGACGTGGGGAGAGATATGCTCAGTTGCAATGAAGAGCGTGTTCCTTTTGGAGGCGGTTCGTGTATGGTGTGGGTGGCATGTCGATGATCGGGAACGGAACTTGTGTTCATCGACATGGTTCGTCAAAACGGTAGAAAAGGTAGTTTTACGGCACAACGCTATATAACAGAGGTTTTAGAAACTCACGTGGTACCTTACATGGGATTAATAGGCGAAAATTTTACTCTAATGCAAGATAATGCCCGACCCCACGCCGCTGCACAAGTTCGACAATATTGCGAAGAGGTTGGGATACGTACTATAAATTGGCCAGCACGCAGCCCGGATCTTAATCTCATTGATCATATTTGGGACAGTTGAATAAAAAGCTGTATATGCGAGAAATCCTGTGCCCACAACAGTGACAGCGCTAAGAACAGCGATTTCACAAGAATAGAACAATATTCCGCAAGACTGTTAAATAACCCTAATCAGATCTATGCGGAACTGATTAGAATCTATAATAAGGGCACGTGGATAAAAAGAAAAACCTGTGCTTCAACTTTTCTTTAATTGTAGAAACCAATTTTTCAATAAACCAACCAAAACCAATTTTTTACATTTATAGTATTTGTTCAAAAAAATTGAATGGTTCTTTCCTGTATACAAACATACACTTAAGGATATGATACTACGCTGTTATGAAGTTCAATTTAAATTTGGTAAAAAAGTTTGAATACATGGTTAAAATGTTTATTTCAAAGGCGTCTTGAACATTCATGCAGTTTATGAGTCTGTCAGTGTATATTTCCCTCTAAACAGGAAACAAGTTAACAGCCTCTAAGTAGTAAAGCATGTTATTAAATGCATAACCATTAATTATATAATAATTATAGTTATTCTACAGAGTAAGGATGATGTTTGTTTAATTCCACCGATCGTAGGTTTCTACTATTCTCAAGCTTACAATACTTTTATTTTTGTTACGTTCACGGCCCTGATTGCCAGTCGGTGACGGTGACGTACTAAAATTCTCCATACCGAAATGCTGAATAGTAAATTTACCAAATATGTAATAACGAGATATTAGTTAATGTGCGGTTTTCACCTCGGACTATATTAACCCGGATAAGATTTAGTGCGGAGCGGACTTACGTTTAAGGATGCGCGTTATTATTTTAAACACGCTTTTTTAACTTGGTATGTATGTATCTATGTAACGGAATATTTTAACCTGATTTTCACCCCTTTCAAACCGACGGATTGATTTGAAACTTTGCACACTTATCGAAGAGCGACGACAATACAATAATTTAGAAAAAAAAAAAACCTATAAAGGTTTAAAAAAATTAAAAAATTATTTAGTAGTTTATGATAATAAACGCCACGCTTTATTACATTAAAATTATTAAATTATTTTCTACTTTTTTTAGTTTGGTTTTTTAATAAAGCGTGATTTTTAGTTTTATTGAACTATTATTTATTTGTGTAATGTGATGTAATCAGACGTTCCTATACCATCATGCTTCTATTATACAAACTGAAAAATTCTAAATATCAGATAATCAGTTATGAAATAGAAAATCGGTAATGAGGCTTCCTTTTAACTGCTGTACCTATGTTGCTTGAGTATTTTGGGTTTTGTGTTCATACACAAAACCCACATATAAAACCTACATATAATGGTCGTAGCTCCTTAGAAATTATATTGTGAATTTGACGATGGAAAAGAGCCGTGTCTTGAGAGATCCCCTAGAGAACGCTTTGTTAAATGTACAACAAATATTCACATCGATAAGTGTGTTTGACATTCATGAGTGTTACTTTGTGACCTAAGTAAAATAACGTTTTTGATTTTGATTTGCACTTGCACACACATTTTTAGTAGGTATCAGGTAATACGCAACTAAAGCTAATTTAAGAATATTGTTACAGGTTGATCTGATTGTAACCTGTAAGGTTGCCATACAGTGCTCGGGTATGCGACCGGTTACTCGAGCCACTGATGTAACGCGTATCTGCTTATTTAGTTGCAGTAAACTACATATGTCCATCTTCTTCTTTCACCTTCTCACCATAATGTCTTCGTGGCAAAGAAGCATTTCTACGACTCAGAATAACTCGAAATAAACGGCTACTATAATAACCGTATCAGGCGAGTCGTTCAAGTATTACAAACTATGATAGGCTACAGCACTACGACACCATAATATATAATAATAATATCAGCCCTGTAGTAAACTGTCCCACTGCTGGGCACGGGCCTCGTCTCACTGTGAGAAGGGTTAGGCCATAGTCCACCACGCTGGCCTAGTGCGGGTTGGCAGACTTCACATATCTTCGAAAACATTATGGAAAACTCTCAGACATGCAGGTTTCCTCACGATGTTTTCTTTCACCGTTAAAGCAAGCGATAATTAACTAGATGGTGTTGTGTATATGTGGTAGAATATTATATTATATTATTATATATTATATTATTTAACACGCATATAACTTCGAAAAATCAGAGATGCGCGCCTAGGGTTCGAACTCGAGACCTCTACGTGGCTGTCCAACGGTTTCTCACTTGGCTATCGCTGCTTCAACTATAGTCACCACAGTCGTTGGTAATAATTAAATATTAATATAATAAATATATAATAATTACTTATTTTATTGGCATAGGACAACCATCATCACAAAAACGAAAACACTTATCTTAGTAAGTATTTTCAATTTTGTGATCGTAGAATAAAAACTGTCGTGTATTGACTTAGAAAAAGTTATCATTATAACCCAGCCATCTTAACATTATTTGTATACATCGACCATTCAATACATAATTTTATGAGTTTCATGTATAGGTACTACGAGTATAATATCGAAATGTCACAAGTCTTGTTTTCAATTGTTCTTATTAGTAACCACGGGCTGCACTCCATGGATAGCGCAGTGGTTTAGGTGATCACTTTGCCACGGCCAGTGCACCGAGTGTTGTGGATTCGATCCCCACATGCGACAAAAAATTGTTCTCTGTTCTGGAGTCTGTTGAGATGAGTTTGAGTCTGGGTGTTATTTAAAAATAAATAAAATAAAATACCTACTTTATTTCGTTATCAACAGGTTATAACACAAACTTTGTAGAGGCCTTCTTTTAATTAAATGAATACTTGTGTAAGAAGACCCCACTCTTCCATATCTTTAAAATGTTAGACATAGCCTGTCACTAAAGTAAAAATAACAAGCGTAAAAATGACAAGAAACACCTGGACGCCGAGCTTCAACATGTCAAGCAAGTACTGCAAGACAACAAGCTCCAACAGCCGCGCCGCTGTCACAGATCCCGAGAAAAGCCAGCCACAGTCGAGCGCCAGCCTGCTATACTGCCTTATGTTAGGGGTGTCACTGACAAGATTGGCTACATCTTGAAGCGAGCTTCAATCAACACATACTTCAAGCCGCCAACGAAGATAAGTCAATTTTTACCAACCGTCAAGTGCCAATTACCTTTACAAGATGCAGGGGTCTATAAAATAGATTGTGACTGCGGACTCTCATACATTGGTCAAACCAAGAGAAGCATAGGCACTCGCATAAAAGAACACATAGCTGACGTAAAACACAAACGCTCGTTGAAGTCTGCTGTGTGTGAACATGTACAACAGGGGACCAACCACTACCTGAGATTTGACAAACCACAGATTCTCGCTAAAGAACACCGATTCCTGCCAAGGATGCTTCGCGAGGCTATTGAAATCAAAAAACATCCCAATTTCAATAGAGAAGATGGTTGGAATGTACCACCAGCTTGGGATCCAGTACTTCAAATAGTCAAACCCAAGAAGAAACAAACCACAGGTAGACTTCATGATACTTTGAGCTCATTCTGCGTAAATAGAAACACCAATAATTAAATTATGTTCGGGTACTTTGAAATAACTACACTGGAACATTGAGACAACTACCATCTTAGTCTCCCCGTGACCATGGCTGCTGAAAAGCAACCGAAACGTCGGGGAAAGTGTAAACTTAAAAACAAATAGATTTGATAGTTTTAATAATTTAATTAGCTTAAAATTAGTAAAATAAAATCAATAGTAGTAGTAGTGTAATATTTTCAAAATGTTGTAAGACAGTGATAAATAAACAACGCGATAAAATCCGTATATAGTAGTTTAATTTCAATGAATAACATTCGCGTAAACAGAAGACAATATTATAAAAATAACAATTTTACATTTAATATCAATATAAAAAAATTGTATTTAAATAGGGAAAACATAAAGACAACGAGAATATTAAAAATAAATAATAAAAATAATGTTAGTGTGTGTGTATGTGTGTGGTATGTAAGTGTGTGTTTATGCGCGTGTGGTTGTTGTGTGGATGTGGGTCTGGTTCTTTGTGTTCGTTGTTTAAATGTTTGTAAAGGCCACCACTACACAGAAATAAACCTTGGTGCGGAAAGAACAAAATCATGAGCAAACTTCTATTTTAAAGCAATTGTGTACTAGGCTTACATTTCCAAGTTAATTGTATACAGCGCAAATTAAAGGAAGCTATTAGTCACAATTTGTTAGTAGATCGTGACTAGTAGATAGGCAAGGAAGTGATCCGACCTGCTTTATCAAATTGGGACCAGTGAAAGTGCTGGGATAGCCGATGGATTATTGCTGTATTTGTTCCGGTAAATCGCTCTGCAACAAGGGATTACAGGCTTTATTTTGTATAATATAGGTTTGGTATTGGTATACCGTGAGCAAAGCTTTTGCGTCATACTGAACCACACAATATATTATTTAAGTAAAGTGATGTTGTTATGCGCTTTATTTATTCTAATTTGTGTTAGTAGTGATCCTAATTGTTAGAGAATCAAAATTGCATTCAATTTCAAACTTCATACTAGTATATATAAAGTAATGTTGCCATTATTGTAAGCCTACTTATTGCTGGTTAGGTTACGGATATATTGTATAGAACTAATATTCTAAAGAGAGTTTGAGACAAACAAACAAATTGAACTTATAAAATAAAATAGGTATGTCGCACTGCTGAGCAGGCTTCTTCTCAGTATGAGAATGCCATAGTCAACCACGCTGGCCACGTTTCAACTAGATAAGTACCTACGGGCGGCTACGAGTTGGTGAACTTCACTTTTCTTTGAGAACTTCATGGAGAAATTTCTGACGTGCAGGTATTCTCATGATGTTTTCCTTCACGGTTAAAGCAAGCGACAATTAAAAAACTATTTATTGAGTTAATAATAAAACTTATATTTATCCGCTATGTTGACCACTTGAGCAGCGAAAGGCCACGAGCAAAATCAAGTACCTACATACATATTACTTTTGATTATGAAATTACATAACAATAGGTACGCTAAAATCGATTTGCACATTTTTCATATTTAATCGAGGTAACATAAAATTTTAGTAGTAATTAAGTTGTTACAAGAATTACCTACCTACAGCGAAATTATGGATGCTCGAAACAAGAATTCTAGCGGCACTTTTTTAAATCAACTTGGTTTACAATTGGAAAAGATTGTTCATAAACAGGTTTCTTCGGCACTTAAACTTAATTTTTGCAAATATCAACATGGTTTTATGACAGGTCGATCGACTACAACTAACCTAGTACTCTGTGGAGATTATTTATCGGAGTCCATGACATTACGGTCCCAAGTCGATGTTATATACACCGATTATCGCAAATGTTTTGACAGAATACATCATGGCACTTTATTACAAAAACTCTTGTCCTTCGGCATCAGGGGTAACCTATTCAGGTGGTTTGCATCATATGTCGACAATCGGTGTCAGACTGTCGTACTAAACGGGTACTCCTCCAGAGCGATGCGCATTCCTTCAGGAGTCCCCCAAGGTTCCTTACTGGGACCTCTGTTATTTAATATTTTCGTGAATGATATAGGTACATGTTTCATTAACTCAAAAATTCTGTTATACGCTGACGACATGAAGATCATGAAAACAATAACTTCAGATTCAGACGCTCGATGTTTACAGGAGGATCTTGAACGTTTTCAGGATTATTGTTTTATTAACAAGCTTGATTTAAATGTCTCTAAATGTTATGTGTGCTCATTCACCCGCAAACCAAATCCTACCAATTATGTCTACAAACTGCATGATACGTTGATAGCCAGGGTCGACACCGTTAAGGACCTAGGAGTGACCTTTGACTCGAAACTTTTATTTGATGTACATATAGATAATATCATTAAAAAAGCCTCCAGGGCTCTGGGATTCCTCTTGCGAATATCATCTGATTTTAAAAATATTAAGACTATTAAAATCTTATACTGTTCCCTGGTTCGTAGTCACTTAGAATATGCCTGTCAAGTATGGAATCCTTGTTACGACGTATATATCAATCGCATTGAGGGGGTGCAAAGAAAGTTCTTGAGGTACGTTCAATTCCGATCAAAGTGTTATTTGCCAAACTATATTAGTCGCTGTAGAAAATTTCATTTTCTCCCTCTTCATCAACGAAGAAGAATAGCAGATTTATCGTTTTTATTCAATATAATGAATGGTTCAATCGATGTATCAGAACTGGTACGTAAGATAGGTCTGAGGGTACCATCTGCGTATCTACGTAGATCTCACTTACTATTTACACCCACGGCGAGGACTAATTATAGGCAAAATTCTTATATATTAAGAGCGAGCCGTACGTACAATAACACATGCCAGTGTGTCGATATCGATCTCTTTACATCTAGCGTTTTCAAATTGAAAAAGAGCCTATGTACTCAGTTCTTTGAGAATAAGGCACAGTTTTAAGAAAGAGAATGTTAATCGCAAGGAGTATATTGTTTGATTGTTTAATTTTAAGGTGTTTTAGTTTTTATATACAACTTTTGTTTAATACTTGTGAAAACTTGTAATTGGCCATCTTCATTTTATAATACTTGTTGTCAAACCTTGTTAGCTGTAAGTTTTCCTATAAATTGAAAAAAAAATAAAATAAAATAAAATTCCTTTGCTATCTGTCTTTCTAGATATCCAATACAACAACATTTCTTGTCAGATAAGTACAAAAAAGTAAATATACCTAACTATAACTGGAATCAAAAGTTAGTTGACATAACAGTATTACTTTGAAGGACTTAAATATTACATACTGTCTAATAAGAATCAAATAATACAATCGTAGTCACGCATGTACGTTTTATGAACGAATTGTATTATAAAATTGCGTTAACAAAAGTAAAAACTTATAAGTTTTTACTTTTTTAGTCTAGCAACACCACGGGCATGAAACTTTTTGACCTTGGTCTATATTTCAACAAAAGGATTACAGTTTCATAATTTATTTTTATTTATTGTTATTTATTTATAACATTTGAATTACAACTTTATTATTTAATCAATAAAATACAAATTTGTTATCTTAAAGTGTATTTTTCTTCCTACAAACTTTACAAGTTTGATTAGCTAATAATATTAAAAGCAGTTATAAAAAAGATACGTAAGAAATGTTTTATTGATAGCAATGCGTTTCATATTGTACACTCTAGGTCGATTTCTCTTATTCATAGAGCAAGGCATGTTCTTGGGTAGGTATGTAAGTATTTTATCAATGCGTAACAAGCTATTAAATATATTGTGAAACCTACTACTATTTACAATTATGTAATTAATGAAAATACAACCTACTTAAAGGCATGCAAGAATGTAAGTTAATAGGTAACTTACATACCCACTTTCATTCATAAATCATAACCATAGAGTTCATATAGGTACACATGGATAGATAAATAATATGATTGCACTCGGTGTAGGCGAATGGCATATCCACCTACTAATAAACTGTCTTCGTTCTGTACAAGTGGTTCTTAATATATTATGTACTTTGATTCTTATTATAAACTAGCTATGCCTGCGGTTTCACCCGCGTTTATGATTACTGCGTGATGTTATAGGTAGAGTATATAAACTTCCTCAATAAATAGGCTATCGAACACTAAAAGATTTTTTCAATTCGAACCAGTAGTTCCTGAGATTAGCGCGTACAACCAAACAAACAAATATAGGTACAAACAAACTCTTCAGCTTTATAATAATAGTATAGATAAATTATACGTATATCTTAACTAGGAAGGTACTTAATACTTATTATAGGTAAGTATGGCAATTCTTCTTTCTCCGAAATAGTATGTAAACATTTAAGCGGATATTACCTACCCACAAATTGCGCCAACTGATTTAGATTCTAGGTACGTAATAGAAGGCCCATTTTTGCCTACGGGACACCTTACACCGAGACAACCAATTCTCTATACTGCTTCTGAGAATTTTCTAACTGCATACTTAACAATACGGCCTGTTTCGAGAATCAAAACGCATGCAGATAAGATAGAAAATTGATAATAAGCATTATTATATTGCCCTAAATTGCGTTGCATCTCTGGGTATAGCCACAGTACATAAATATACAGTATTGTAACTCGGCCGTATCTTTGAAATAAATGCCTACAGCCGCGCGGTACGTAAACATAGGATAGGGCTGCCCACCTAGGTACAGCATTTTAATTAAATCTGCCTACTTTGAGTTTCTATCTATTTTTGTGATTGTAAATATTTTATTTTATTTAAACAAATAAAATACTTTGTGAATGGAATAGGAAATGTTCAATAAAGTTGTTTTTTGATTGGTAGATTTATTTTAAAAAGAACATGTTTATGTTAGATTTAAGACTTAATAACAAATCGGTCTTATAAATTTGCGACTGAAGAATATTTGCGCCTCGACTGAGACGTACGGAATGCTTTTATATTTTAAAGTATAAAAATCCGCATTCGAATATAAAGCTTAATTAAAAATTGTTTTGGGAAACATGGGCAAGGAGGAGAAAAAGAATATATTTTACTTGGTTATAGATACCTGCAGCTACTTTACAATTTATATGTTTAATTTTAAAAGAAGTTCGCGCGGTTACTGTTTACAAAACAACACACCGTCCGTTCGTCACTGCGGCGCATTCGCGACATGTTCGCGACTGTTTGCGTGCCGAGCGCATGTCGACGCCGAGGCGCGTAGGTATGACTCGAGTTCCGACCGTTTGTATGAAGATATGTTACTGTATATTTATGTACTGTGGTATAGCATATGTGCAAACAGGAAAAAAAAAAATTGAAATTAATTATTTATGTTTTTTTTTCATTTGCGATTTAAATTATTGTTACCAATAGTATTGATTATTAGTCTTTTAAACTCAACAAAAGTTTCGTAACCATAAATACGGATACTTCGTCCGAATAAGCTGCTCAAATTGTGGCATTGGTTCGGGAAGGCTTGAATCAATGAACGATTGTTAGAAATTTAAATTTAAACCAGTCTACGGTTTCTAGAGTATACTGAAGGTTTGTAGAGACAGGTTCTTACAAAAGGAAACCCGGTACTGGCAGAACTCGAGCAACCACCCGTCGTAACGACCGATTTATTGTTTCAACTTCCCTAGGAAATCGTTTCCTCACGTCAGTAAACATCAAAACAGAGCTGAATGAAGAGCGTGGAGTAAACGTGAGTGCACGAACAATAAGAAGGAGGCTTAAGGAAGCGGCAATCAACTTTTTTTTATTGTAAATACCAATTTTCAATAAACCAACCAAAACCAATTTTTAACATTTATCGTTCCTGATTTAAAAAAATTAATGGTCCGTTCCAGTATACAAACATACACATAAGGATAAGATACTACGCTGTTATGAAGTAAACGAACCAAACTATAAGTAAGTTCCAATTTAAATTTGTATAAAAAGTTTAAATACTTGGTTAAAATGTTTATTTCAAAGGCGTCTTGAACATTGATGCAGTTTAAGAGTCCGTCAGATGTATACATAATAAGCCTACGCAATATGTGAACACAACAGAACCGAATCTTCACAAGTTTGTTTGACAGAATGAGTAAGTATAAATTACACAATTTTTCTACCCAGTAGGTATGGTTCTGCGCATATGTAGGTATGTACGCAACATGTAATTATGGAAATTTTAGAGGTCTTCCACTGATGTCACGGTGGATTAAGTAGTCACCTCACCACTGTGAGTGATGTGGGTTCAATCCCAACACGGGACAAAAATTTGTGTGATCCAGAAATATTGTGTCCGATCTTAGGTATTCTTTGTGTCCGTATTTTAAATGTTTGTAAAATACCCCGAAACACATGGTGAGCGGATACAGTAGCATAAGTGTAACACGCAGACACAGAGTAAACATTAATGGGGACACGGTACAATAATTTGTGCGATACACAGCACAAATAATTATTGTCCCTTGTAGGATTCGAACCCACAACAATCAGCGTAGTGGCAGACGTGAGACGAACATTTAAATCACTAAGCTATTCGTACTGACATACACATACACTTACACGACATTATATCGATATTGTATTATTGATTACTGTGAAGAACATTTCCACACTAAACGCCTGACCAAATACAAATGGCAAATTGTTATCATACGAAATCAACCCATTCCTAACTTTACAATACGTAGTAACAGTGTTTGTTCAATAAACTTCACAGTTTAAACGCTAAATCATTTTTAATGTAACTACTACATATCTAATGAGAATTGCTTGTCAGATCAGGTCCTCATGGCTACCGATCACACACAACACACAACCTTTGTGCCGCTGAGGCTTCGATATTAATGCAACTATTATTATTTATTAGATGTTTAATGTAATTAATGTATTAATTTAAAATTCTATTTTTAAGATCTTGTAAGATATAGTAGTAAACATGGTACTGCAGTTACCAGCCCTGGATTAACAGATGGATAACTGGGGTAGCTGTCCTGGGTGGCAATATCAAAAAGCCCAAAATTGATGTGCGAGTAATTAGCCTTATTATAATTATTAGCGAAGTTAATTTCAATTATTTATTTCAAACACTGGACCAAGGGCGCTACTTTAAAGTTTCTACCCTGGTTCGGTAAAATCCTAGATCTGAGGCCGACTGTTACTTAAAGTTTTAAAGGATTTTTCATATACAACCAAGATGGCAAACAAGAATATGGCCTGCCTCATGGTAAGTGGTTACCATAACCTGTTTATTTTGCTTTAATTATAATGGCACGTACAAAAGAAAAGAAGTATGTTAATAATAATTAGGGAAGCAATTAATAATTTAATAATAAAATATACTAATCCTTTACAATACCAGGCCTTTTATACCCGCGTCGAAACTAAAACAAATAAAAAATTTGGCAGTAGAAAGAAATGAAAGAGGTAGATATATAAACCTCCTAAAATTAAATTATAGTGTAACTGCTCTTATAATAATAATATCAGCCCTGTATTAAACTGTCCCACTACTAGGTCTCTCCTTAGTGTGGGAAGAGTTAGGCTATAGTCCACCATGCTGGCCCAGTGCAAGTTGGCAAACTTCACATATCTGTGAGATCACAATGGAGAACTCTCCGACATGCAGATTTTCTCACAATGTTTTCATTCACCTTTAAAGCAAGCAATAATTAACACTAATATGCACTTCCAAAAGTCAGAGATGAGTGCCTTAGGATGAAACTCAAAACCTCCGCATGGCAGTTGAACAGTTTCCCAATAGGCTATTACTGCTACTTTTTTTTTTATTTATTATTATTATAAGCTTTCTGTCAGATATTTCACAATTGGTTGGGTTCTTTAGTTCTTTCATTGGTTGTAATATCTGTGTACTTTGTTATAGCAAAGGCCTCCTCCAACTGGAGTCAGTTGGAGGAGGCCTTTGCTATAACAAAATTGCCTTTTCTATACTTACTTCAGTTCATTGTAAAAGGATTGTCCTCCAGGTGAGCTAGCTCATGTATGCCAAACATACATGCACACACCTGTTTCCAGAATAGCCAGGGTTGTATGAAATAAAAATCATCATAACATAGCATTATGACTCATCATCAACATGTTTATTTAGATCCCACATAAAAGGGTGTAATTTTATTGCTATCTGTGATATCAGTATTGATACAACTATCGCAAAAAAAATCTAGTATGTTCAGAAGTAGACTAAATATATAGTGCCCTAGGCTAGTACCTCATAAGTAGGCCCCCCTGGCAGCCATATATTTCACAAAATAATTAGGTAGGCATGTACCATTGTCCCCTACTCTGCTAGGTATGTACCTAGCAGAGTAGGGGTAGTAGCTTAAGGCAAGCTAGGCATGTGCCTAGCTTGCCTTAAGCATAATCCAGCACTGAGTATATATGTATATTTTCAAAAGTAATGCTACACACTACTTATAAAGAGTCTTATTTATTCAAAACAAATAAGGATTACTTGCTACAACAGCCAGTACAATTTGAAAGAACTATATGTACACATATTTACTAAAACATAAAATTATCATTAAATTTTTGATTACATTTTTATCACACAATTATTTCAATAGTTTGAATTTAAATCAAACCTCTTTGCTAAGGAACAATCTCTTTTTATTATTCTATCATCTCTGCATAGCAGTGACTTGTTCTCCTATCTCAGTCAGCAGCTGTGCTGACTTCTGAATGTTCTCGAACTGGTATCCAATATGAACTGATATTAACTGCATCTTCTTCAAATTTTCTTCACTGTTCTCCATTTGATTCTCTGTGGATGATATGTCTCTTGCAGCCTTTGTTAAAAGCTAAAATTAAAAAACAGTCTTTGTGATATGGGTATATAACATATGCGTTCCACTCAAACTAAACAGATATTCTGCGTTTGTAACTCCGCCTCGCACAATATCTTACACAAACTAGCACTACTATTTTTTTTACGACTAGAACCATATTTTAACAGTTAGGTACGTATAATTACTCAACAACCAGCATTAGTATAAAATAATAAATTTGTAAACAACTATAATAAATGTACCTCATTAGATTTGGAACCCCTTTGAATTTGACGAGCCAAAGACGATATATTATTCATATTAACTTGAACTCTTTCAGCTAATCTTTGTTTTGATTCAGCGAACAATGAACGCGCGCTGCTCGAAGATGCTGAAGTCATCGCGTGATGATTGGTTAATCAAGTTTTAAATATTTGGGGTAGTATCCAATAAACCATTAGTAGGTAGTGCGAATCAATTTATATATCAATCTCAAACGTATCATTTGTTGATTGAGTGAACTGTCAACATGATTATAATCATAACAATATTGACATTTGACGTTATTGAACACACAACTTATGTGTCGTTCTGAAATTGCTATATATTTTTTTAGAAAGTTACAATAGAATCTTGTGAAGATAATAAGCTTCTAAGCCCATGAAATTATTATTGTCGGTTAAGTTAGTGTTATACGTGAGTACTTACTAATTCCATGCGTAAGCCCTGTTTCGCGCAGGTCGTCTGTATGTAACCTACTGACATGTCTGTGATACAGGAAGAATCTTGCCTTATCCTTTACAAACATCTATAAAACAGACATAAACAAAACCTTTCTTGAAGTCTAGGTTTGTAATACTATTTGCTACATACAACATTTCGCGATAAGCGACTCACACCACTCACACACCACAGCATGTGGCAAAGCAACACAACATGTTTTCTGCCATTGTTCTATGCGTAAGTATCTTTAAGCGCAAGGGACACATTTTTTAAGAAAATATAAATTAATTAATAATAATAATATAATAATAATAATAATATTCTACATTCTACACAACACCATCTAGCCCAAACTAAGCAGAGCTTGTACTATGGGTACTAGACAATGGATAAACATACATATATACTTTTTTTTTTGTAAATACATACATATTATACATAGAAACACCCAGACCAAGACAAACATCCATGTTCATGCACACAAATGTTTGACTTGTGCGGGAATCGAACCCGCGACCTTAGGCGTGGCAGTCGATTACACTAACCACTACGCCACCGAGGCCGACATTATGTGATTTACAAAATATAATAGTACCGTGTCTGTGTTTGGTTGTGCCCGGTAACGCCCTATAACTGCCAAGGAATTTAGCCGCTAGTATTACTAAATTGGAAAAAGGCTTTAGGGTTAAAAGACTAGACTTTCGTGAGCATTCATATAAATATAATTTGTTACATCCAGTAGGCGCGCAACGTAAAATATGAGCCATGCCTTTTAATAGGTCTGAAAAGACTAAGTCCCTTAAATGAGTAACACTAACATCACATGAATATTAGAATTACATATGTAGTATGGCAACTCAGACATTATTAATTTGCTATTCAATATCTGAACTTCAAAGACTCGATTCTAAATCGATTTCTTCTGTCTCTTTTTGTGCAATGCTTCAAAGGTGAGAAAAGAATATAAGAATCGATTTAAATGTTCGATTTTTATGCGAATATGTGATTCTAAATATGAGGGCTAACTTTTCGCTCGTCACGGAAGGTTTTGTGTTGTAGGAAATTTCTGTAATCTAATTCAATTATTAGCCCTTTCACCGAAATGTTTTCCTTAAAACTTGACAATCTGTTTCTAGTCCCTCCTGTAATTCTTTCTTTCTTGTTTCGTCCTGCTATAGTATAGAATAATGTTCTTTATTTACAAGCCTTTTGTGAATCAGTAAAGTCGACTTCTTATTTACGTAGAAAACTAGTGTATTTCCTGAAATGGAAAAAGGAGTGACGTGCGAACACCTGAATAAAATTGCTGATGTTCTGGGGAAGGAGTTATGGCAGTCGAAAGAGGTAAATAAATTGAATTTTCTAACCTCAAACGGTATGTCACTGTAATAGGTAATTAGCATTCTTGGTTCACACTAGTTATCGTTGTGTAATGCTCGGACCACCGTGTACTTCATGCTAATAGCGCGCGAACAGTACACACACAAACATTTATCATTGGACTCTGGTAGCTGCCACCACCCACTATGATTTCAAGTTTTATACCTATGATGCAGTTCAATACATTATTTTATTTGTAATTAACTATTTACATAATGTACATAATACTATTTATTGTTATAATACAACTTGTCAACTGTCTTAGCACAATGTATTGTTACCATCATAATAATATTATAAATTTTAATTTGAAAGTATGAATTTCAATGTTAGGAGTGAAGAAAAAGAATGTGAAATCTGTGGCAAACAATAGTACATGTTGTTACTGTGAAAGCTGCAATGTCATTACTGTTCTAAGTCTAGTAAGATTTCAGGAGTCTTCATACTTAATTGATGTTATTTAATTATGGTGATATGTAGAGACTAGCAAGTACTGTTTATTACCACAGTTTGTAAACATAATTATAAAAATAATGGTTTATTTTTATAGCTTATGTTGTATGACAGCCACAATCATTTCTTAGTTAATAATTAACATTTATTAAAATGTACTGAATATATTGTAAAGATTTTCAATGCTGCACATTAATTAAAAATCAAATCTATATATTTACTTGTAAGTGATTCTGCAGCAATTCTATGCATTCACATTAAATATTAGAACCTAATGCTTGTATGTATATTGAATCAAAATACTAGATAATACAAATAACACTATTTTATCTCCCTTGTTGTCAATAATTAGAAAAATTGTCCTTATATTAGATGTTATTGTGCTAATACATTGTCTTGAAAACAATGTTATAACTTAATACAATACTATTACTTTGCTGATATCTGAGATTCAACAATTTAACACTTTCACTGCCAGCTGAAATTCCTGGTGTCACACGGAAGGCCAAAATATTTTAGTCTATTATAGGAACATGCGGTATGCTCCGCAGATACACAGGGCTGGCAGCAAATGTGTTAACCTGTCAAATGTTGACATGCCAGATACAATTGAAAAGCTATTGTGTCTGGTCAGGCCACTTACACTCAATAGGTTAATTACCCTATATGTTTATACTTCCTGAGTCATTAATCTTATCGGCAATCTCATAATACATCTTCTTTCTTTCTTCCTCAACAAGTACCAGTTAGATTCATATTTTTATTTTTTTATTTATAAAGGTCTGTTTACACAGGAGCTCTATCACTTCTTTTGTTATTCAGAATGCTTGAATGTGCGTGTGAAATGAAGAAATAAACCTTATTACAATTATGCAAAACTCTGTTTTAAATGTGATAAAAAATCTGCTCTCCTCTCCGAGCCGGTCTGTATGTACGGACCTATAAAGATCTCTGACAAAGAATAAGAACATAAGATTTATGTAGTGTACTTCTTCAGATATAGGAAACAACAGCATGCACATACCTATAACAACAAAGCTTAAAACAGAAAATCTAATATGATTATTTTAAGTTTTGAAATTTAACAAAAGAAATAATGTAATAGTTAAATAAATTATTCTAGGAGTCTTTTATATTATTGTTATAGATGTTTTCTTGTGATGTACGTGTCTATATGGACATGACTCTATATATCCAAAGTGTAAATAGGTGGAGGCATTTTTTTTTTTTTTTTTTTTTTTACGTGGGGGAATGCTATGACGCATATCCCTCCGCGGGGGCGGGCGGAGGGATTATGTCGGACTCGCCGGGGTAAAATAAGATGTTAAAAAGATAATGTACCTCCCGGAATACCGACTAAACCTACCACGGTGTTCCTCGACAAAACCACTATCGACGGGGCCGCGCGAATCGCTTTCGCATGCGGTCGCGACCCCGCCGCGGTTACGGCCCGCCGTATGAAACGGCAGGCCACTACACGAAAGACCTACCCAAAATAGGCACTACGTCGCATAAAACCCTACTGTCTCCCCTAGAGGGGAGACGGACTCGACACAGAGGCGCGCGTGGGAACACGCACGCCGCCTCTCTGACCTGGTGCTGAACGGATGGCGGGCAGGCCCACAAAGCCCGCCACCCCCAGGTCAAACCTCAGGGTGGCTGGAGGTCGTCTCGCGCCCTCCGGTCTCAGGTTCAATACCTGCCTAATACAGGCAGAATATAGCCTGAACTATTCACCATTGTTAAACCCGGTACTACCTGTATTCTGTGCAAAAAAAATTTTCTTTCTTTCGTACTTACACCATAAGACCATAGAGGCATTTTCTTGTAATATATCACATATTATTGTAAAGTATTATTTAAATGCCTGAATCAACATATTATAGATGTGTTAAAAAGTCTATAAAGTATTATTTAAATGCCTGAATCAACATATTAAACATGTGTTAAAAAGTCAATGCATCTTTGTGATAAGTATGTATACATATTCAGAATTTATGCAACAACAAGTGCCTACATTCAGTCTTATCCATTGTTGTTAAGAGAACAAGGTTGTATTCAATGATAATGCCATTATTTGTATAATGACACTGTATTTTACATAAATTTTTTGTAGTATTCATGTAGAACAAGGCATTACATAAAAGAAATATATTGTTTCTAATTAAATCTATTTGTATTTAAGTTTACACTTTGCCCCGACGCACTGTGGGCTGAAAATCGACCTCCATAGACATAGAAATGAAAGTTGCTAGATGTTCGTTTTGTTGACGGATATGGCTTCTATTAGCTATTATACACATAACAATGTCATCTGAGCTAACTCCGCACAAAAATGAATTTATTATAAGGTTTTTTCGAAAAAAATGTATGGAGCTAGCATGAAAAATCTGAATATCTCTGAACTTGCAAGGAAAACCGTAATATCCTCAGAGATCGTTATAGGACTAATTATTTGTGATTTTTTGACATACTTCATATAACGGTACCTGCTGCAGAATTTTTTTTAAAAATCATCTTATTTTTAATTAATTTTTTTTAACATTAAACGATTTGTTTTGGTGTATAAGTAAAGAAACAACACGTTATATGCATATAATACTAAACCTTCGCCAGTTATTTGTTAAAATATCAAGAAAATTATTTTTGCCTAACATAGTACCGTATATATGTTTTAAAACAGTTAATTGAATACCATTACTGAACTTTGCATACAGGTAAACTACTGAATAATAAATTAGCCTTCTAATGAGTTCTGAATAAGAGATTAAGTGATTTGCAATGTCGCACAATGGTAACTACGGATTACACTAATTAAAATCTTACAGGTAAGTACATAAGTAACTTAAATAGTTAATTAGATATGTTACGAGTTCTAAGAAATATTTTCGACAACTGTCTAATGAGGTCGTTAACTAATGTTGGACTGAAATATAAAATGGTTAACATTTTGCATCATAATTTAGTTTATTTTAAGCTTTGTTACCCCTAACATATCACTGTGATATTTTATAATGGAAAGTTTAAATACCAATTTAGACCTATTCGTTCTTCTAAAATCTAAGAGTACTTCATTTGATCATGAGGTATTGTTTAGTGAAGTTATATCCCGCCTAGACGTTTGTCTTTCCGTTGAAGATCAAGTGACTCTAAAAGAATTTTGTCGGAGATTTGTACGAGCTGCATCACAAAGGTGGCAAAAATCTCACCGAATTCTTGATACTTTTAGAAAACAATACGAAATTTGGCTGCAAGCAACTATCGATTGGCCAAGTTGTATAAATTTAGTCGCTCAAGAACCAACTGTTGCTGAGGGATCAAGATCAATCTCTCCAGAACCCTCAACATCATACTCTGTTGGTACAATGACAAAGAGGTCACGAAAACCATTCGAAGATCTGGAAAGCAAACAGAAGAAGAGAAGATCTGATGAGCATAAAACTGACAATCCCAGTGAATTGGCATATACAGCAGCAGCGCGTTTTAAGGAAGAAGGTTGTGAGGATATCGCATCTGTAATCGAATATATGCTGAAACATCCTGAAGCAGCCTCTAAAATTAAGGAAACGCTTAAGCAACCGGTGAAAACTATCTTATTTACACCAGAAAAAGCACTTGGATTACTCCTTTCATTAAAATTATCAAAGTGGCAATACATCACTTTACGAGAGTCAGCTATTCGGGAAGGTAGAAAGGATATTTATCCATCCTACTATAAAGTTCAACAAACCAAGCTGGCATGCTATCCTCCGAAGCAATCAGTGTTAGTGACCGATTCATCGGCAAGAATAACCCTTCAAGCTTTACTCGACATTACGGTCAAAAGAATCCTCCAAAGTTTTCCTAACGATGATGTGCAAAATAAGGATTTAAAATTGATATCTAAATGGGGTTTCGATGGTGCGTCAAACCAAAGCCGATACAAGCAGAAAATGGATAGCGATCAAGACGATTCAATTATTTTCATGACTTCCTTGGTGCCACTAAAACTGACTGATGGAGACAATACTTTGTGGATGAACCCAAAACCATGCTCAGCAATGTATTGTCGTCCAGTTCAATTTACTTTTGTGAAGGAAAGCGAAGCAGTAGTCATCGAACACAAACGACGAATGGATGAAGAAATTAAGGCTCTCATTCCTACAGAGTGCAATAATAGAAACAGGGTGAATCATCACCTAATGATGACAATGATCGATGGTAAAGTCTGCACGTATTTGTCTCAAGCCAGATCAAGTTCATCATGCTATTTGTGTCTGGCAAAACCGACAGAAATGAACCGTTTGAGTGTAGTAACAGCAAAGACCGTATCTTCTGATATATACGAGTTTGGATTGTCATCTCTACACGCCCGTATAAATTGTATGGAATGTTTACTACATATTTCGTATAGACTAGATTTTAAAGAGTGGGCTGCGAGAGGTAACGAGCACAAAGAAATGCTAAGTAAGAGAAAAAAGATTATTCAAGACAAATTTAACGACGAATTAAATCTATTGATTGACATTGTTAAACAAGGTTCCGGAACTACTAATGACGGCAACACTGCAAGAAAGTTTTTCAAATTTCCCCATAAAACTGCAGCCATTACTGGGTTGGACGAAGAACTAATAAGAAGATTTGCTGTGATTTTACAGGCAATTCTTCTTAATTCTTATAATTAAATTTAAAGATTATGCCTTCAAAACAGCAGAGAGGTACGTGGAATTATATGACTGGTACTATATGTCATCAACCGTCCACAAATTACTTATACACGGGGCAGAGATAATCGAGAAGAATGATGTTGTACCCATAGGAAGTCTCTCGGAAGAAGCATCCGAGTCTCGCAATAAAGATTTTAGGAGGTTTCGGGAACATCATTCGCAGAAAAAGAGCAGGCAAGATTCGAATCATGATATCCTTAATATGTTAGTTGTTTCTTCGGATCCTTTTATAAATGTACAAAGGCCCAAGTTAGATGCCAAGAAAAAGGAGGATTTATTTCCTGAAACCCTCAATTTAATTCAGTTTCAAGAAACTGACTTTGAGTTTCTAGGCAATCTAGATTCTGATTCAGAAATCGACGAGAGTGATAAGGAAAACTAGAAACTTTTTGTGCTTTTAATTATAATTCTATTCAATGTAATTTTTTCATGATCTTTCGTTATTTAGCTTTGGTACGTAACTATGTTTTGCAATTGATTTATTTTTAAATATTTTATATTACTATTCTTGTACCTATTTATATTTTTGCATACTTTTGTACCTATGTTTTGTTTTATATAAATTTTATCAACTATTAAAAAATACCTTTTTAATTTATTTTCTTTTTATTTAATGCCTATTATTAGCGTTAATAAAATAACTAACTTATCGATTGATCTTTACTTTGACATTAGTAGAATTTAATGATTTAAAAAAATACCTTCATTTAGACATAATAATAAAATAATTAGACAGTTGTCGAAAATATTTCTTAGAACTCGTAACATGTCTAATTAACTAATTAGTTTACTTATCTACTTACCTGTAAGAATTTAATTAGTGTACTCCGTAGTTACCATTGTGCGATATTGCAAATCACTTAATCTCTTATTCAGAACTCATTAGAAGGCTAATTTAATATTCAGTGGTTTACCTGTATGCAAAGTTTAGTAATGGTATCCAATTACCTGTTTTAAAACATATATACTATGTAAGGCAAAAATAATTTTCTTGATATTTTAACAAATAACTGGCGAAGATTTAGTATTATATGCATATAACGTGTTGTTTCTTTACTTTTACAATAAAACAAATCGTTTAATGTTAAAAAAAATTAATTAAAAATTAGATGATTTTTAAAAAAAAATCTGCAGCAGGTACCGTTATATGAAGTATGTCAAAAAATCACAAATAATTAGTCCTATAACGATCTCTGAGGATATTACGGTTTTCCTTGCAAGTTCAGAGATATTCAGATTTTTCATGCTAGCTCCATACATTTTTTTCGAAAAAACCTTATAATAAATTCATTTCTGTGCGGAGTTAGCTCAGACGACATTGTTATGTGTATAATAGCTAATAGAAGCCATATCTGTCAACAAAACGAACATCTAGCAACTTTCATTTCTATGTCTATGGAGGTCGATTTTCAGCCCACAGTGCGACGTTTCGGTTGCTTTACAGCAGCCAAATACAAATAAAAAAAAGCAAATACAAATAGATTTAATTAGAAAAAATATATAGCTTAAATAGTAGTAAAATTCAATAATAGTAGTGTTAGAGTTTTCAAAATTATGTAATAACAGTGTTTAAAGTAAAATAAACAACGCGATAAAATCCGTATAAAGTGTTTAATTTCAATGTATAACATTCGCGTAAACATAAGACAATATTAAGAAATATATTGTTTGGTGCACATTTATTTTTACTGGATTTTGACCACTGCCTCGCTCATTTTAATGTAGATTTTGACACTACATTTCTATCTTTTGGTAACAGTACTTTTTTCCTAGATGAAAGGTACTCTATGTTCCTATTTGTACCCCTGTACTATGTGTATGCAAATGCAATTTCATAAAGCTTGGTCGAGAACTTTAAGTGTGAAAGCATAACAAACAATCAAATTTACATAGGCATTTATATATATAATAGTAATTCTAAATAATGTAAATATACAAAAAATTGCCAACAGACCACCTTATGATGCATTGTTTTGGTGGATATCACAGGCTGGATATGCTTCTGTTGACAAGTTAAGAAGTCAGACTTCTATACTACAAGAATTCCTAGGTTACAGGACTAGCTTACCATCAGGCAGGTGATAAGTTAGCCTAATTATTTCGAAATAAATTATAATATTACCTTTTCATAAATTAGAAATGTTACTTGGTACATAGCAAATTACTATAATATTAATATTTAGGTAGTTAAATATTATATTAATTAATTAAATATTAGCATTGCTGCTCAGCAATGCTATAACCAATGTTACTAAAATCCTCAATTCAGAATAAATAATAGTTTACTATATTCAATCTAGAGCTAGTATGTATTATGTGTGCTCTGATTAGCTTAATTACGACATGCTAATAAAATTAATAAATATAATAATAATATCAGTCCTGTATTAAAACTGTCCCACTGCTGGGCACGGGCCTCTTCTAGTGTGAGAAGGGTTAGGCCGAAGTACACAACGGCCCAGTGATATTGGCAGTCTTTACATATATTTTGAAAACATTTTGAAGAACTCTCAGACATGAAGGTTTCCTCACATAATGTTATCCTTCACCGTTGAAGTAGGCGATAATTAACTAATTAATACACACATAACATTGAAAAGTTAGACATGCATGCCTTGGAATCGAACTCGAGACCTCTGTGTGGCAGTCCAACGATCTGTCACTAGCCTATCGCTGCTTAAATTAATGAATAACGAAAAGAATTTGAATTTATATAATAATCATAGTTATTTATTCGCAAACTAAGTATACATTAGGTCTTAAATATTTTATAATAAGTGTTTTCTGTCTTTATGGGTCTTTATCTATGGCAATGGAAGTCGCTAGAGCAGGCCTTTGCCAGGAGACACACTGAACTCAGAGATAATATATTATAACTCAAAAAAAAAATTACTATAAGTACTGTTATTTCTTACAAAAATATTTGAGGTCAACCTAATATGAACCCTTATGCACACTACTGCTGCTCAGTTTTCTTTACAGTACATGCCCATTTAAAGGAGATGTCTCCTTTGAAAAGTAACTTGATCAGCGGAGAACAGATTTCTTTCTGTTTTTATATAGAATGTCCAATAAGTAGTAGACTAATGAGGTTTGGTGGACATAATTATAATCTAACAAAAATATATATGCATTATGTTTTATTTTAAATTTTCATGCTGTTGATAATTACGCCAGAATATATTTTTAATTAGGAATGTTTGTTAATAAAAAAACATACACGTCTTTGTAAAATATAATATTTTTTGTAGAACAATAATATCAATGTAATATTAGAAACATAATAAGTTTAAAGCTATAAAATCTAGGACAGTAAACTTCTCTATAACTTAAACCACCGGTGGTCGACTACTTACGAGACAGAGACAGCTTGTATATTAATACAAAAAAAATTATGCATTTGTTACAGGGTTTAACTTGCTTCGACTGCGGGTGTCCCGGGCCCAATCTCTGGATCTGCCTACAGCCAGACTGCCACCACATCGGCTGCTCTGAAGTTAAAAATGACCACAGCACATTACACCAAAAAGTAAGTCAAGTTTTCCTAATGTTCTTAACCCAGTCATTTTTCAGTGATCAAGTTACCTTTACAAGTAACAAAATTTTGCCCGCAACTCCGCTCGGAAATAGTACTTGTTTTTGTCTAAATGTATGGATATACGCGGGGCGGCTGATAAATTCGCGGCCTAGGGCATTTAGCGATGACTCATCATCTCGTCACTGATAACACTAATTGCCTGACTAATTGGTAGTATAAATAATATCCCTTTTTTATTTGGTTCATTAACACTTCATCCCTGGAACAAGCAACAACACCATGTCAAAGGAAACTGAAAAGACTCGCAATTTTGAACACCGCGCAGTGTTTAAATTCCTTATAGAAAAGGGAATACGCCAAAAGAAATTTTTGAAGAAATGTCGTATGCTCTTAAGGATTTTGGGCCTTCATACACGATGCTAAAAAAATAGGCTCGGCAATTTCAACAAGGAAGAGACAGCTGTGAAGGTTCAAAAAGTAGAAAATTAGTGAAGATGATGATCGATCCGACTGTTTTTGGCCATGGTGACTGCTTCGACTCCTAGTCGCCGAGATATAATATAGCCGATTTTTGCGGCAAACTCTATTGAACAGTAAAGGCACGACAGCATGCCGGATACATCATTATAATTTATGACAACGGATGGACGGGCCTTTAATTCATCGCGCTTAGTATCGAGATCAGCTTTACGCTGCTCCTCAAACTCGCGGGTTTGATGTCTCACAATATCGCGCCATTCCAGACGCTGGGCTGCCAAAACCTCCCATTGAAAAGGCTCGATGTTGCACCTTTTCATATGACGCTTCTGAACATCTATGTACCTGAGAATTAAATTGTGGCAGATAGCAGAAGAGCTACAAAATAGTAAAGAACGAATTGGAGAAATTTTGCATGAATATTTGCATATGAAAAAAAATTGTGCGCGTTGGGTACCGCGAATGCTCACACCGCTCGACAAACAGCGACAGTTGACGAGTTGTAAAGATTTTTTGGAGTTGTGTCAGAATGATTTGGACGAAATTTGTAACCGCATAGTGACCGTAGAGGAGACCTGGATACGACAATATGATCCCGACTCCAAACAAGGATCGGTGCAGTGGATAAAAAGGGGGAAAGGCCGCCAAAGAAGTTTAAGGTAGAAAAGATTATAGCAACCATTTTCTGGGATAGCGAAGGAACTTTACTAATGGATTACTTGCCTAAAGGGACTACAAGGAATGGCCAATACTATGCAAATTTACTGGGCCAGACACGTGAGGCAGTCCTACAGAAAAGACGCGGCAAGTTACCGCGCGGAGTGCTGTTTCTGCAAGACAACGCGCCTGTTCACACCACTCGTGTAGCGAGAAATGCCTTAACCCTGTGGCTTACGGAGTTCACAGAAATTTACTATCCACCCTACAGTCTGGACTTGCCACACAGTGACTTCCTCCTTTTTGCAAACTTGAAAAAGGAGTTACGGAGGCGAAGATTTTCGGACGGCAAGGAGATGAAGGCGGCCGTGGAAAACCATTTTCAAGAGAAATCTTCAGAATATTTTTTCAATGGTATAAAGGCTTTATATTCGCGATGTGAAAAGTGTATTTCACTTAAAGGGGATTATATTGAAAATAAAAAATCTAAAAGTATACTTTTTCCACCTTTACCTTAGGCCGCGAACTTATCAGCCGCCCCACGTACTCACGAAGCTATCGATTAAAAGTGAACAACTTATGAATGTTTGTAGGTTTTGTTGTTTCACGTAAATTTATGTAACTTTTCTTTTCCCCGAAAACAGTAGGTACTTTTTCTGGATGAAAGTTAACTATGGCCTTTTTTGTACCCCTAACGGCGTCCATGGGAAATTTTAGCATGGAGGCGTGGAAGCGTAACAAACGAACACACATTGGCAATTATAGCACATTAGGCATATTCAATGAGAATCAATAAAAACATAGCAGTTTAGTTTTAAAAATGTAGTAGAGAGACAAGAATTAATAGAAGATCGCAGAGAATAAAGATTAGAAACGTATTTAAATTATTAATAATTAATAGATACAAGAATGGCGCGATATCATTTCAAGTTCCACTATGCCGCACCGTGTGTTGATCTCCACACGGGATCAAATCTATAATAATCCCTAACTAGTTGTATTGAGTCTTCTTTGTGTCCATTGTTAAAATATTCGTTAAGTTCCCCACGAGTATGCGATACAAGTAGGAATATATTATTTTTAGTTTCGCAGTGCTCTTTGTAACAATGAAATTAAATATTAGTTAGTAGCATATATTAAGACTAAAAGCTAAAAAAAAAAACTAAACTTGTTGGCATTGTGAATAATAAAAATGTAATACTTTCAGTTTAGACGCATAAGTTGTATTACAATATAGATTTTATACAAACATGCATGCATGTTACCTTTTTAATTAATTATTTGTAATGAAAAATATTCTTTCAGCATAACATGAAAGGGTATTGTGCATAACAGTTTAGTTTGTATCTCTGATTTAGTAATCTAGCGCAGTCACAAATAATTAATTTAACACAAAAAATTAATTTCTTGGGATGCTAGACATAATTAAAAAATAATTGTGATTTGCCGCCGGTGTGCCGCTGTGACTCAATAGATTGAATGAAACATTTATTTCTTATTTTTATTTAAAAAGACAACTGCCGCACTAGGAATAATCTTGTATCGCGGTGGACGTTACAAACATTCAAACAACGGACACAAAAAAAATCCAGACTCGGGACAACCATTTGTGGATCACACATTTTTTATCCCGTGTGGGATTCGAACCCACATCTGTCAGCGCAGTGGCAGTGGCGAGGTCACTTAAACCACAATGCCATCCGAAGTCAGTCGAAATTTCAGTCGAATATTGGATTTATGGAATTTTTCGGAATCTTAATATTTCTTCTATAACCAAGCATGAACTTACATAGTTACATTAAACAGTTTTATTAAATACATACATCTCACGCTTATATCCCTGAAGGGATAGGCAGTTGTGTATTACACACAAATTTCTACTATGTATGTAGATTCTACGAGCTTGCAAGCTTATTACACAGGTACAGATGCAGTCTTCGTGCTGCTACTGAAAATTCATTGACAATGAATCTCAATAGCACCTCGAATCGAACCTCAAACCTCATGAACAGCCGTCTTATTCGCTATCCCTCCCCCATCGACGTATTAAAGACTTTCGTCTTAATAAGACCATTCTTGTTTTTGCTACACGCAAAATCTTCACTAATATTATAAATGCGAATGTGAAATTGTTTGGTACGCTTTCAAGCCTTGACTACTCAACCGATCATCATTAAATTTTGCAGACACGTTGTCAGGGGAACAGAAAATGACATATTGCACCATTCACCCAGAAAAAAGTTTACTAACCTAAACTTCATTTATACGAGCGAAGACGCGGGCAAAATCTAGTAGTAATATAATTTACGCAAGATCCGTAGTCTTAATTGGTTTCTAAGTAAAATCTATTTCAAGGCAAATTAAAAACATCACGAACAATGTCTAAGCTTATGATATTAGTCAATATTCTACTAACTAACAGTCCTCTGCATATCTATCATCCTTCAAGTCTATAGTAAACTAGTCATTTCGTCTAACTTTGCTGCATCCTAGATCGTATCATCGCCTAACAATGGCTGAGATACCGTTCAAAAGATCAGACAAGCTCGTTTTATATAAAAACCCTGCCTCAAGCAACTTCGAAGCGCGTAGCAAGACAAAAAGTAATGCTGAACTTTAATCTTTGAAAAGTGCTTGTTATGCTATTAAATGAACAGATCGCATATAATAGTATAACAATAATATCGGCTTTGTATACAAACTATTTTACTGCTAGACAAGGGCCTCTTCTCAGTGTGAGTAGCGGCCCAGTGCAGATTGACTGACTTCACATATTATGTTCGAGGATATTACGGAGAACTCTCATGTAGATATCTGCACGATATTATCCTTCATCGTTAAAGCGAGCGATAATTAACTATTTAATACGCACATAGCTTCGAAAAGTTGGATGTACACGCCTTGGGCTCGAACTGGAAACCTTTGCGTGGGCGGTAGGAGTCCAACAGTCTCACACTAGGCTTTCCTTACTATTCTATAAATAAATACATAATAATATGTATTCTGGCAATGAGGACTGTAATTTGTTTCTTTCTGCAAGTCATTACTATATAAATAATAGGTATATACATATGTGTGTTGTTTTAATATAGGGCAGTGAGTCATTACAAGTAATTAACATAATTCTGTAGACATGAGCTCATTAATTATTGCGACTCGATATTACAGTTATATACCTACGCAAAGATATGTATTATTTCTTACTTAGATATAAATAGCAACATCTTGCACGTAGGAAAAGATTTACGTATTTTGAACAGATATACTTTATGGGCCGGTGACATAAGCTATTCACTTTTATTACGGCAAGATGCGTAGACCCTGATAATCATAATAATATCAGTATCAGGTCTGTATATAAACTGTCCCACTGTTGGGCAGGGGCGTGCACAAAGATTTCTGGTAGGGTATGCCCGCCCTACCCGAAACCTCTGCGAGGGCACTACATTTCATTTATAAATATTTTTGTGTGTATATATATCTGTATATTATATTGTAGTATTTAATAAATAGATTTCGATTATATAGATTAACATAAGCCAGCGGACTAGGGTATGCTGTGCTTATTTGCTTGTATGAAGCGCACGCACCTGCTGCTGGGCATGGGCCTCCTGTCAGTGAGAGAAGAGTTACACCATAGTACACCAAACGCACCCAGTAGGCAACTTCACATATCTTTAAAAACATTGTGGCGAACTCTCAGGTTTCTTTACGATGTTTTCCTACAACGTTAAATCGAGTGATAATTAACTATTACGCACATAATATGGAAAAGCCAGCGGTGCGTGCCTTGGGATCTGAAGAATAGTTATTTTTTCTAAGCACTAGGGAAGCGTAGCCGTGATTAAAACTTAATTTAATATAATTGTACCTATATATTAATGGCCACTGCAAGGTCGCAATAAACTATCTTAAACATTAATTTTATATATTTTTGCTCCCTGCTTAATGTATGTTTTTGCGTGAAACCGCGCGGGGCAGCTAGTAAAGTATATCAAATTGACAAATTAGCGTTGAATTGCATTTTAAGACCTTGTTCTCACATAACCTCTAAACAAATTTATGCAAATACGCAAGGCGCTTGTCTGACAATAGACGAGGCTTACAAATATTATTTTGCAACTATTGTAAAACTAACCTGTCTGAACTGCTGGCCTGAAGGCAATTTAAAATAAGTATAATTAATTAATTAGTCGCAAATTACAGTTAAGTACATGAACGAAGTATAAAGAATTACCGGTATCAGATCAGGGTGCCTAGTGCGAGTTGTTTTTACGTTAACGCGATCAAAATGTTCAAAGCGTTTTGCTCTCTGATTGGTTAAGAGCTTGGAGAGCGGGCCAAACGGAGCGCCGGACGTCATAAAAGTGTCGATGGCGTTAACGTAGAACAAACTCGCACGAGGCACTCAGTAATTGTATTCGACGGTTACATGATACGCACACTTCTATGTTCGCGAAGGATGCACGAACATTTAGCCGGCAATGTTTTAAAATCCACGCAATAAACTGAATAAAAGGGGCTATGAAAGGCTGAATAAATATTGCCGTCTACCGAGAAACCTGCTATTCCTTGAGTTGTTTCTAAAAAAATTCTAAATGAAAACGCATTGTCACTTCGCTGGACTCAGTAATACAAACTTCCACCGACTACTGGCAGTAGAAATGATAAAATCCAAAAAGTAATCCGAAATTCGTTATAATCGTACATTTTATTACTCGTATGTAATTACTACAAAATCCTTATCATAACAGAAATGCTAATTAACTACTAATCTTCGTACATTTTCGACGTTCGGAAATAGTAGTTAAAAATCGTAGATTAATAAAAAGTACCTATTATCTGTTATCTATAGGTTGTAAACTACAATTCTCCATAATTACATAATGGTTGCTGTTTTAGATAATTAAATACAAACCATACTTCGCGATCCGTTGACATGACTTTTTGCATAGACTATATCTAATAAGGAGCCGTAATATGACTATTTTTAATCTGATATACGCTGTTTTCTGGGATAAATTCTCTGTAGACAAATCTCCTACTATATGTATTTTTTAATGGTACCACCTGCTTAAGTTAATAGGATAATATTTAATGATGAATATATTTAACGGATACATAATACAACTACCTAAACTTAGACCAATAATTTACACAAAATACACCTAGGCTCCGAACAATAATTTGTGAATCATACAAATAATAGCACTCCTATCCCGTGTATGATTCAAACCTACAACACTCGGCACAGCGGCAGCGACAACGCAACCACTCGCTCGCTACGCAAATAAAACGTCTGTAGAAGCTAGTTAAATATAATACAGACGAATCGACTTATATATAAGACGATATGCCTGGTTTATATATAAATAAATATGTGAAAGTTGTCGTGACTATAACACATTTATTTGTTTCCAGAACTTTTCGACGCATTGCGTGCATATGAACGTGTCCACCGAGCGAATATGGTGTTACTTGTGCGAGAAAGAGGTTCACATTAGAGCAGCTCTGGCGCAGGCAGTGAGTATACCACCCCAGTTCAATGTCTTCTTTGTTTAAAGAAGGCCTAAACGAACACTTCTGGTCAAGGAACCTAGGTATCGAAACTATAATCGAGGGACCTTCAGTTTAATCTTAACTTATCAGCTATCAATGTGAATCCACTTCTAACTAAATCCCAGGTTAAGTTATAGCATACTTGTTCCCATATTATATTATTATGTCCAAACAATAACTAGCAGATATGCTTATTATTGTCTGGACATAGTCATGTAAACATAAATTGTATTTTAGTTCACGCTTCATTTTGACGTTTATTGGACTGAATCGGAACATAATTTAGAATGAAGCGAAATATTTTAAACATATTTCATTACGATAATTGACGCCCCTGGCTACCCTTAGGTGTTATGCAGTCTTGATATTATGTTTAACATTAAGTAAGAATTGACTGGACAGATGGCGTATTGATTTAAGTGTTCACCTGGTTACTGCCGTTGAGGATTCGATCCCGGCTGAGTTTTATTTGTGTCTGGAATTAACACCGCTGCATATTGGTTTTCTATCTTAATATTATGTAACGAAAGCGAATTTTGTGAGTTTAGTTTTCTACTTACATATTTATGTGGCGGGTAATCGCCGGAACCACTTTATTTGAAATATTCATTCACTATTTGAAAGGTATATTATTCCAGGCGCACATTGATAGAAACAAAATCATATTCGCATTTATAATTTTTGGTGTAAGTATATTTCAGAATGTAAAATTTGTTGACTTTAATATTTTAAATAAAGGAAATACTTACTAATATTATTAGGTCTGAATATAAACAGTTCCAATGCTGGTCACGGGCCTTTTTTCGGTATGTGTTAGGCCACACATAAGTATTTGAAGTATAAAAAATACTAGAATACATAATATCTGGCTAACTAAGTCTGTAATCTACTCTCTCTCTCTCTCTCCTCAGTCTAGTCCAGACTCTACTGGTATTGAAGGTCCGGGGCGCCTCGGCGCTGTGGGCTTCAACATGGTGGATGATGACCTAGACCCTGATGACATGGATTATGATGATGACGCAAGACCCAGAGGTGAGATATGTGTTAGTTACTATGGGGTTTTATGGTGGAAAGGTTCAGGAGTATTCTATGCGTCAAAAGTTGCTTGAAATCTGATACTAAAGAATTATCTGAGCTGCAATCTACGTTAGGTAATGTGTCAATAGCTGGTTTACCAGACATATGTAGTTGAAAAGAAGAGCTAAAAGCCGTACAGAATATATATTGCAGTCCTTAACTTGCCAATAGTTGGAATACTTGAAAACCTAATATGTATGGCCGCCGGTGTACCACAGCGACTCAATAGGTTAAGGATTGACTAAAATGATGTCAAAGAAGACTCAATTAAAAAATAATAATGATGTTGCTACTGTCTTAAATCTTAATTATTAGGCAAAGCAATGCTACTGAACTGTGACGCAAGAAGGTTAGGCTGTGGTAGTTTATTGAGGTAATAGACACAGCTCCGATTAGTAAAAATAAAAATCCATGAACTACTCGAGACTTTTCTTATGGTTTAATAACTTTAGTATTGCTCCTTTATTATATGTATCTTATTTTAATAAATATACACAGTGGCGTAGCGTGAGTGACAGCCCGGGGCGGAAGAAAATTTACTTACCTACCCTTAGTCTATTAGTGTATAGACTAAATATATTCAATCTCAAGTGGATGGCGAGTTTGAGCTCTTACTTGGACATTCTGCAAAAAAATAATTAGGCAATTTAGTATTTCTTACTACCCCTACACTACTACTATAAGTATTTTCGCTGTATGATGATATACGTGACAGTTCATGACTGACAATTATAGTGATGTAACCTAAAGAAATTGAAGCGATTATTTAAAAATATCGAATTAATTGGCAAAGGAAATGGAATCGGAGTTATCGATTTTAGATCTTCGAAATAAATTCATATTAAAAGTGTTTTGGCAAATACATTTAGAAATAAAACGCAGTCATTTTAAAATATTTTTATAATTATTCGTCACTGTCACTCGAAACAAAACTCGTATCGGAATCGGAATCTTCTCCGACTGAGATAATTAATTGTTGATCTCGAATTCGGTCGAGGTGGACATATTTATCCCAGTCGTTAAGTATTGTCGATTGTGTTTTTCTACGACTTTTCTCCAATTTTCTGCGGTTACATGTTGGCAGGCCTCTTCCAGTAATTTTAACATCTTATTAGCCGTAAACGGCGAAGTCATGTTGTTTTTGGCCGCATAACCTGAAAATAATAAAAAAACACTGATGAATGAATATTTAAAAAAAAAATACTGTATCCTCGGTAGCCTAGGATATTGGTTACACAGCCATTCAAAATAATTTTAACTAGGTGTGTCCGAGCAAATACTTTTTTTCTCAAACAGGCTCTGTAAATGTCAACATTGTTATTTTTTCATTCATGAACAAGTAGGTACGCACCTTTTATTTGAGCCCAAATCAATTCTATGGCATTGTATTGACAATGATATGGCGGCAATCTTAAAACTTGATGCCCACGTTCCTTGGCCATGTCATCTAGTTTGTAGGTGGGCATTGGAGGCTTATGTAATTTAAGTAAATGTACTAATTTTTCTTTTAACATTGTTATGTCGGCATCCACGTTATTTTTTTTCAACCATTCTACGAGCACAGCTTTGTTATTTTGCGAAGTAGGTGGTTTGTTGAGCTGCCGGGAATGGTATTTCGCGTTGTCCATTATTATAATACTCGGTTCCGTTAAATTATTCAATAAATTTTCAAACCATTCTTCAAATTTATCGCCATTCATCTCCTCATGATAGTCTCCCGTTTTCTTTGATTTAAAGGCAAGAAGGGCATGAGGTATAAACCCTTTTGCGTTCCCGGCGTGACATATGATAAGCCTCTCGCCTTTTCCCTCTGGTACTTTGGTAGAGGAATGAGCGGTATCGTTTGTCCACATTTTACCCACAGTGTGATTAGCGTTCAGCCAAGTCTCATCGAGAAATATGACATTGTCCCAATTTTGGATTTGTTTTGCAGCCTCTAAAAATCTAACTCGTGCAAGCGCAATGTCTCCCCTCTCCATTATTATTTTCCTTTTATTAACTTTTTTCCAGCTAAATCCCACTTTGTGCAATACATGCCATAATGATGTAACACCTCCAGTAAACAGCTCAGCCTCTTTTAATGATTTGATTAATTTTATCAATGTAGGGAACTCATTTCTGTCATAATACCCATAAATATGATTTCGGATTGCCACCACATCGAAACTATCTATGTCAGTTATTGAAGCTTTACGCTTACGTTTCTTCGGAGTGGACAACTTCTTGTCTTCAAAACCAGTTTCGGCGAATTTTTCTTTAGTTATTCGAGAAACTGTAGCCTTGCCGATGTCCAGAGCTGCCGCAACTCTGTCCACGACTCTGTCGATCGGTATTACCGGGCCCCCTTTTGCACGCTCTCGTTCAAAGAAGGTCCTCAAACGAAGCACTAACTCACGACTTTGAGAGTTTAAAACTATCTTTTTTGTTGTTTTCGGCATTGTACGTACCACGCTAAACAGACAAAAACACAAACCGCATACAAGGCAGATGCACTCGTACTGACGTATTCGATCACAAGATGGCCGCTCCTATTCATCGAGTTCATGTCGATTCAATGGTGTTAATCTCTACTGACAGAGGTTCCGTTTCACGCATCTGACATTTTAAGGATTTTAATTTATTACATTTACATAATTTATTTACAGTTAATAATAATTATAAAAATAGAGAGAGACATACTAGTAACAATTTACTTTGTAATTCTTTAATAGTTGTCCCGAGTCTGGATGCTCTTTGTGTCCGTTGTTTGAATGTTTTAAGTCCTTCGCGGCCACAGAAATAAATCCAAGTGCAGCATTGTTTCAAAAAAACTTCTATGAGGTACACGTAAGTTTAAACCCTTCTATACCAGAGAAGCCTGCTTCAGCAAAATAATTGGAAACCATTACTCTAGAAAAACACATTTTCTTATTATTCGCTATATTATATTCATGGAATAAACTGTTTATATTTTTAATTAGTCACTGGTTGGTCTATGAGCAACGATCGGTGACGGATCAATTAATTTATACAAAGAGCAGAAATAATCTAGTGGGATACCGTTGGACTACCACGCAGTTGTCTCGAGTTCGGTCCCAAGGCACGCATCTCTGACGTTTCGAAGCTATGTGCGTATTTAAAAGTTAATTATCGCTCGCTTTAACGGTGACGGAAAATCATCGTGAGGAAACCTGCAAGTCTCAGACTTCTCCATAACGTTCAAAAAGATATGTGAAGTCTGCCAACCCGCAATGGGCCAGCGTGATGGACTATGGCCTAAGCCTACCCACACTTAGAAGAGATCCGTGCAGTGGAACAGTTTAATTCAGGGCTGATATTATTTGTTATTATATACTAATGGATCAACTAATGTATGTCCTGACATCCAGATGATGCTCGCTCAGGTTTGGTGGGTCTGCAGAACATGGGCAACACGTGTTACATGAACGCAGCGCTGCAAGCTCTAAGTAATACGGCGCCGCTCACTTCGTACTTCTTAGAGTGTGCTGCCGCCGTCGCAGTGCTGGCCGCTGATAAGAAACCAGGCATCAGCAGGTTGGTCTTTATATGCCACTTGACTTTGCAAGTTAATCTAGATTTTGCAGTATATGTATAATATTTCTACTTTTTTGGATGTAAGGTACCCTATGTACTATTATGTATGCCTTATAATGTGTATGCGAAATTTCACGATGATCTGTCGAGTAGTTAAGGTGTATATACATACGAAAGAAACAAATGAACTCAAATTCGTATTTATATTATTAAATTAGGATATAGGATTTATCATTACCATTTTTGTGTTAAAGATTATTAGCTACATTTAGCTTTTAAATTACTAGTAATCTTGTTAACCCGTCGAGCTAAGCTAGAATGCTGACGTGTACCCAATCCTAAGAGTGGGTACACGTAGGTACTGCAATTCCTGGGATTTGAAGCCATGACTTTTCTCTCGCAAGATCTATGTCTTACAGAATAAGGCATAGAAAAGAAAGAAAGACAAGAAACATGTTTTATTTGTATCTCCATATATACATAATCTTAAAACATATAATAATAAATACAATTGAACAGAAGGCAGTACATAGGTCTTGCGCCGTTTTATAATTGTCTTATTTGGTAAATAAATGAACTCAATAAAAGAAAAAACCTTCGGACCATATTCGTTCTCTAATGAATAAGGTCACGAATAAAAGAAAGATAATACATACATACACACAGACAGATCTCTATATATTCTCTTTAGTTACCAGTACGCCATATTAGTTTACTACGAGACGTAAGAAAATATGAACTATAAATAGCAACTGTTTAAATATAGAATTGAATTTGTAAAAAAAATTCTCTTTGTAGTAAATTGTTATTTATCTTTGGTGAGTTGTGCAAAACAGTATTCAGTACTAGAATTTGCCCGCAGCTGCGCTCGCGTTACTGTTAGATTTCGTCAATAAATTCCATTCCCTCGAGTACAGTATTTTTTTCTGAATGAAAGGTATGTTCTTTTCTCTACTCCTGACAAAGTGAATGCGAAGTTTCTTGATACAAACAAACTCACTATTGCATTTTTACACTCATAAATCCATGTTTTGGTAAAATCTTGACAGTCTTATGTGTCTAAAGTCTCATAAAGAAAGTAAATAAGTTGGACTCATCTTTGAATATACTTGTATCATCAAAATTTATATAGTAGCAGGCTGAACTAAAACTTATTTCTTTTGTTTTGTGTTTTCCAGAGCATACCAAAAATTAGTCAAAGAGATGTGGAGTAAGAAAACAAGAGGCTACGTTGTACCTAATGGCATTCTTTATGGCATTCGTAATGTAAGTGTATTTATTGTTTTTATTATTTTCGTCCATATGAGCTTACTACCTTGAATATGATAATAGGTAAAATGGTAGTTCATTGATATTATATGTTTATGAATAAATAATAATAACTTTGATATTTATTAGTTTTACTAACTACGTCTTAAAGTATAAAGTATGTAAGTACTGCTTCGGTGGCACAGCTGTAGTGAATGCGACTACTGCGCGTAAGATCTGGAGTTCGATTCCCAGGTAAAGTGTTACTTGTATCTGACAAGAAATTCCCAGTAGCAGTACGGAAGTCTTACGTAGGACCTAATAGGGTAAAATACAACCATTCGAGGATATAGCCCTAAGCCTGTAATGTACTTTTTTAAACTTGAACATTAGTGCTAGCTAATTTTCGCTCCAAAGGAGAGATACAAAGTATTAAGTTAATGAGTGTGTGTGTGTGTATTGCAGGTGCACCCTATGTTCCGAGGCTACCACCAGCACGACACGCAAGAGTTCCTGCGATGCTTCATGGACCAGCTGCATGAGGAACTCAAAGAAGCGGTAAGTAAAATTATAATATAAGCCCTATATATAAACTGACACTGTTGGGCGCGCGCCTCTTCTCATTGCAAGAAGGGTAAGAGCATAGTTTACAAAGCTGATCCAGATCTTCGAAAACATTAAAGAAAACTCGCAGAGATGCGGATTGTTAATTGATTGACTAAATATCTTCTGGGAGACATTTTTTTAAGACCACTCGTGCACTTAATATTTCCTTGTAAGATTCACACAAATAACACCCAGGCTCGGAACAACTATTTTGGGATCATACCATTTTTGCCCCGGGTAAGATCGCGCTAAATTACAATTTGCAAACACGGCAAATAAATCAAATTGTATAAGCGTTGATTCCATATTCCCTTGCTTCTGATCTTAATCATAACATGACATTTCAAGTCATATTTTAAAGCTTAGCTTATATAATGTTCGTTTGTTATTAAAACCTGGGTAATGGTATACTAAGATAATTTGTTTATTTGCAGGTGTGGGATACATCAGAAGACAAGCTGAATTCGGAGGCGGATGGTGATCACCAAGACACGCGCAACGTACACGTACGTCGACGCGCCGCGAGTTCGGGCGGTGAGCGAGTATGTAAGTGCTAACCCATGGGGCGAACGAGTGCTAGTATATGTTGGGACCTCACACCCGCAGCGCGCACATGCGGCGACTGAGGGCCGTGAGCGAGTATGTAAGTGATAACCCATGGGGCGAACGAGTGCTAGTATATGTTGGGACCTCACACCCGCAGCGCGCACATGCGGCGACTGAGGGCCGTGAGCGAGTATGTAAGTGATAACCCATGGGGCGAACGAGTGCTAGTATATGTTGGGACCTCACACCCGCAGCGCGCACATGCGGCGACTGAGGGTGGTGAGCGAGTATGTATGTGATAACCCATGGGGCGAACGAGTGCTAGTATATGTCGGGACCTCACACCCGCAGCGCGCACATGCGGCGACTGAGGGCCGTGAGCGAGTATGTAAGTGATAACCCATGGGGCGAACGAGTGCTAGTATATGTTGGGACCTCACACCCGCAGCGCGCACATGCGGCGACTGAGGGCCGTGAGCGAGTATGTAAGTGATAACCCATGGGGCGAACGAGTGCTAGTATATGTTGGGACCTCACACCCGCAGCGCGCACATGCGGCGACTGAGGGTGGTGAGCGAGTATGTATGTGATAACCCATGGGGCGAACGAGTGCTAGTATATGTCGGGACCTCACACCCGCAGCGCGCACATGCGGCGACTGAGGGCCGTGAGCGAGTATGTAAGTGATAACCCATGGGGCGAACGAGTGCTAGTATATGTTGGGACCTCACACCCGCAGCGCGCACATGCGGCGACTGAGGGTGGTGAGCGAGTATGTATGTGATAACCCATGGGGCGAACGAGTGCTAGTATATGTCGGGACCTCACACCCGCAGCGCGCACATGCGGCGACTGAGGGTGGTGAGCGAGTATGTATGTGATAACCCATGGGGCGAACGAGTGCTAGTATATGTCGGGACCTCACACCCGCAGCGCGCACATGCGGCGACTGAGGGTGGTGAGCGAGTATGTATGTGATAACCCATGGGGCGAACGAGTGCTAGTATATGTCGGGACCTCACACCCGCAGCGCGCACATGCGGCGACTGAGGGTGGTGAGCGAGTATGTATGTGATAACCCATGGGGCGAACGAGTGCTAGTATATGTTGGGACCTCACACCCGCAGCGCATACGTGTGGCGACTGAGAGCGGTGAGTGAGTATGTAAGTGATGACCCATGGTAATTTGAATGACAAATTTAAAAGATTTGAAGTACGAGCGTTGGTCTTAAAATTCTTCACAAAATAATCATACCTGTATTTTTCTGTCTATAGCAAATGACGCGCCTTTTTTTGCGCGGATGAGACGAAAATCGCCAGCACCATCGTCTTACAGCGAGTCGCGGACCGAAGGATATTTGAGGTAAGTTTCTCGATACATTTAAGTCAGATAAAGCCACTATTCTGCTTTTATTATATCTAGCAGGATTATTTCTATCATATTAATCGCGATATCTAAAGTGTTTGTATCCTCTTTGTATATCTAATATTAAGGTTGAAATCCAAAAATAATAATCTTTAGTTTGTAATTACTTTCATATCTCATTTATCGAGATTAGTTTACATATTAATAAGCTAAATATGGAATTAAAATAAATAATGTACAATTAACATAGAATTGTTATTCTTTGACTGACTCGTGTTTTGCAAGCAAAAAAATTATATAAATCTAGCTGACCCGCGCAACTTCGTCTGCTTCATATAAGATATGAAAATTTACTCCGTTTTTGCAACATTTTTCATTACTGCTCCGCTCCAATTGATCGTAGCGTGATGTTATATAGCCTATAGCCTTCCTCGATAAATGGGCTATCCAACACTAAAAGAATTTTTCAATTCGAACCAGTAGTTCCTGAGATTAGTCCTTACAAACAAACAATCAAAGTTACAAACTTTTCCTCTTTATAATATTAGTATAGATAACGATTTGTATTTCTGTATACAAGAACATAAAGTTATTGCAACAAATGTACAATTAGGTATTTTATTTTATAAGTTTGCAATTGCATTCGAATATAGATGTCAACATATTCGAATGAAATTGTGCAAATAATATGTGCTCCTCTTTCTCAGAGTGGCTCAAGACCCACCTTCCCGTCATCGCCGTTCAGCCAGCTTCGCCGGTACCCACCAACTGCAGTACCATGTGTTCACTCAACAAAACGGTTAGTTATTATATCTACTCTTGAGTGTACATAAGAAGGATGCATGATTTTGTAGTGGTTTATCGATTTCATCCCACACGTGACAAAAATTTGTGTGATCTACAAATAACCAAATTTCTGTTTTTACTGGCACAGTATACTACGGCACATAACGATATCGGTAGCAATTAGCTATGCGCCATTTATAAAGTATGCGAGTACGCATGCAGGCTATCATACGCCCTACAGATCTGTAGTCGAATTGAAGGATTCGATTTTCAGCCTATGCTCTTAGCTACGAAAGCCTAGCGGGCTCTATCGAAGAATTAGTACCCTCTCACAAAATATAGACGTAAAGTAGCAATATACTGTTGCGTTTCGTTTGCTGAAGGAGAGCGCCGGATGTCCAATAGCCATGTCGGTTTCTTCCCTTTCTTCCTTCTTCAACCCCCTTTCACTCATGCTCTTCACGTAGGTATTTGCATCAGGCAGGCTGTTATTGTCTTTATTGCATCTATGTGGTTTACGGTTCACAGCTATGTCCAAAAGCCCAATTATCGCGTACCATCAGCCGAGCAATGGCTGGTTTGTAATAGAAATTAAAAAAAAACTGTTTACTTGTGTGCCCAGGTGCCGACTCATCACCTCGCGGCCCAAACCAGAACCTTTGCGGTTCGGAGTCAGAGCTGTCGTGGTCCAGTGAAGCCGAGGAGCGGTACGAGACGTGCTCTAGCGGGGCCAGCGATGCACCCGACCCACGGACTGACACGTGAGTTTTGTGTATACTAATTGTTAAGTACTTTACGGAAGCGAACTAAAACCAACGACGCCTATAAGCTCACTGCTTTATTTACGTGTTGACGGGTGGGACGCAGCTCGCACACAAGCGCATCAATAGTTATACATACATAACAGTAATAACTAATACTATAAATGGGAATGTGAGTTTGTTTGTATGTTACGCTTTCACGCCTTAACTACTTGACCGATCATCTTTAAATTTCGCATACACGTTGTCAGGGAAACAGAAAAGGACATAAGGTACCTTTTATCCAAGAAAAGTACAGTTTCCGAGGGATAGAAAATTGACAAAATTTACGCGAGCAAAACCGCGGGCAAAATTTAGTTCTTTTTCTATTTGTGGATCTGCCTCTGATAAGGTCAACATAAATGTGATTTCTTCAAGAGTAAGCGGCGGTAGCCTTATGGATAAGGCATTGGACTTGCGAGCGAGAGTTCCCAAGTCCGAATCTCCTATTGCTCTACCGACGTGCCATCCATTTCTATTACTTACAGCATTCTAGGCTTATCAACTTAAATACGTAAAGTACATTGGCTTCAAATAAAACAAAATACATAATATCACTGTATGCTTTTAAATTAAAGATAAGGACAACATTGTAATCGAAAGTGAGTTTCACAATGTTCACTTCATACAAATTCTAACACACTTTCAAGAAAACGACACAAGAAAAGAAATAAATGTGAAACTAAAAAAGAAACAAAAGTAACAACCTTTATTACTTTATTAGGATCTGATTGTTGTAATTGTATAAACTTTAGTTCTAAATTATGTCAGTATACAAGGCTTCCATTAACTAACTGATTTTTGCTACAAATATGTCGATATCTAGCTCGAAGAAAATTGAGTTACACTTGCGAAGGATGTAAAGAAAGGTGTATTATTACCATAATTATTCCGACTTTGCTTGATTACAAACGGACGGATGACCTGGGCACATTATATTAATTTGCGATAACAATTGTGGGCAACCAATCTTTTGGCTCATTATTTTGTGAAGGAATAAGAGATGAAGATAATCTCTACGCCCGTGCCAGTACAATGGTCTAATTTTAAAATGGTGATATCGATCGCCATAAGCCTTAACCGAATGTCGTATACCAGACATTATGGAGAGACTGCTTACAAACCTATTTTGTATGTTTGCCAAACACTGGATGTTATTTTGGTACATAGGATACCACACGATAGAACAATATTTGATGCCACTGCGTACCAAAGCGAAAAATTACGTTTGCAGAGCTCTAATACATTTAAAATTACGTGTGTTACAGTTTATGAATGCTAACATATTTTTGCTTTTATTGACTACATGATCAATATGTGTCAAAAATAGCATTTCAGTGTCAATATGTATGCCCAAATATTGAACTTCGCTTATGCTCTTCAAGGTTTCACCCTTCACAGTGTAAGACGTCTTAATTTTTCGCCGCTTCCTCGAAAACGTAATGTAATAACATTTAGCTATATTTATTTCTATAGCGTTAAGATCACACCAGTTACAGAGCCTATCAATATCTGCCTGCAAAAAGCACTGATCAAATCTGGTTTTAATGGTTTTACAGATTTTTAATTCGTCAATGTACTATCGACAGCAGCCACGGATGACCATTCCTAAAGTTAAAATCGCATAGCAGGCCAACATGGCACGTGACACGCCCCTTTTTTTTGTTTGAGTTTTTTTACACTACTTTTGTTTACTGATTCTAAGGCGTTACAATCTCAACTGGTCAGCTACGACCGTTTTGTTTGAGTTTTTTTACACTTTACATTTGTATTATATGTATTATGTATATATTTGTGCACCGCCAGGATTGATTATTTATACTTAGTATAAACATTCTCAAATAGAAATCAGCAATTTAACATTAGTTATGTTCTGAAGCCGCTATGATCAAACGAATCAAAACGACTGGAAGGTATCAAATATATTTTATTACCTATTTATTTATACAACAATGTTAATATTTGAATAGGCCGTAGGTCGGCTACATAATAGTTTATTTAGTTTTATTGATGTGCTCGTATAATGGACTTCTTTGATGCAGATACGTTTTTAAATATTTCAGCCTTTATTAATATAATAATTATAAATGGTAAATGAATAAAGCTACCTTGAAATAAATAAATAAAACAACAATATACTTACTATCTCAGTAAAATTGTAATTTAAAAGTTACCTACTAATACTAATTTACCAACTAGGTAGCTACGTTCCATCAAACTAAACAAAAAAAAAGAAAGTAACAAATAAAACCTATTTCAATGATTAAGTAATTAAGTATAACAATGCTTAAGTTTATATTTACATTCCATACCGTTATTTTTAATCCTAAGAGACAATATTTTTATTTATTTTGTATAAAGCAAAAACAAAAGTTAATACAAAAAGCTACAATTAAATTTACTATTAGAAGAGTAGAGTAGTAAAGTTCCTGTGGGAGCTCGTGGTTAGAAGTTCGGTATTATGTCAACGCAACAACTGTCCAAATATGATACCATCTGGCAAAAGCAAGAAAAGTCATAAAAACAAACGGTTGGTACACTTTTTTGTTCGAAGATTCCTTTTTGATTGGTTAACAAAATTAAGGGCGGAGTCACTTAAAGTCAACATGCGTAAGCGAAATTTTTCTTAAATGGTCATCCGTCGCTGCTGTCGATAGTACATATCGTATTGTGAGTTGTGAAAGGAATATTAAGTGTCGTCTATAAATATGGTAAAATGTATCGGGCCAAGATGGGATCCCTGAGGGTTCCTCAGGGATCTCATCTTGGCCACTTGGCAGAAGTGGACGTAAACGTAAGAATATCCGTTAACATCTACTCCAGCTTTGCGATCTGTTAAATAAGATCTGAACCAGTTCCAGAGCATCCATGAATGTTATGTATCCCTCAGAGCTTGTGAAGCAATATATAGTGGTCAACTGTATCGAAAGCCTTGCTAAAGTCACTGTATATAGCATCTATCTGATTACCATTGCTTAAATTAGTCAACGTGTTTTTGACAAAATTTACCAAATTTGATAAAATCGATTTATTTTTCATGAAGCCATGTTGATTATCTTAGATATCGTTTTTAATGTGCCAGCTGATGAATGGACATACCAAGGATTCGAATACTTTGCCTACTATTGAAAGTTTAATAATTGGCTTATAGTTCCCTACATCGCCATTATTTACCAGGCTTGGTTATATTAATAACTATTGTTTCTTTCCATTCTTCCGGAAACACACTTTCAGTCAACGACCTGTTAAAAAGTATGAACAATGGCTTAGATAGTTAGCTAACACATTCCCTGGGGAGAAGCGGCGGTATACCATTACATCCTAGGCCCTTCGTACATTAAGCTGTTGCAATATTTTTGTTTTTGGTTATGTATATTGTATGCCAACTGTTGTTACTGTTTGTGTAGATATCGGCGTTGAAGTACTGTCTACTACAGGATTTGGGATTAAATACGGTAGAAAAATCTTCTGCAATTAAGTTTGCAATACTCACTTTATCATTGGCGGTTTTTTATTACAAGTCATTTGTCTAGGAAGTAAATTTATTTTATTGTTTATTTATTGCCACGACCATCAACCCACCCATATATATACTGCCTCTCGCTCGCTCCTACAGCTACCCTACATGCTTGTCTAGTAAGGGATTGGAACTGTCAAAAATGTCTGGCTAATGAGGAAGTATCATCTAATTATTACCCAAATATTATACAGAGTGTCCCAGAACTCAACGTCAAGCCGAAACGGGGTGACAGGATTGATTGTAACCATCATGAGAAAAATCTGAAAGAAATCTATCCCATGCAGTTTGAAAATTATGGGCATTTAAGTAAAACCTAGTAATTTGGTCAAACTGTAACCATTTTTCGGTTATTGTGGTTAATTTTTATTATTTTTGTTCATTTAAACTTTGGAACTGTAACCCTAAATAACATTTCTAGAATCACAGTCAAAAATAATGACACAATTGCCTCAAGTTTCCTAGAATTAAAACTATTTGTTAAACTATGAATTTAAAATTTTCAAAATTAGTCGACTTTGAAAGACCCTTTTTTAAAAAAAATGTACTAGAGTGCCTTGGCAAGTGGTTATTTTATTATTAAAAGTTGGCACATTTAATCAGGATTGTAAAATGGTACAATATTTGTTAGTTTCATTCTAAAAAAAACGAGTAAAAAATAAAAACCTCAAGTAACTCGATTTTTATACTATAACGTAAGTAGATTTTAATTTCAGGAACATTAATCTCTCGTGTGTCGTGTGAACACCAGGTGTTCATAATCGCCAAGGCCTTCCTTTAATTTTTTTAATCAGGCGCTTAACGGGTTAAATTTGCCTGGCAAGGGGTTGCCACGATGTTAAATGTCTGGCAATGAATGACGTGATTTTTAATAATCTGAAGGTAATACCAAAAAATTACACTTTATTATTTGATGAATTTAGATCGGTATTTTACACATCTTTACCTGCCAAAGCCACGGTACTGTGTTGGGAGCATGTGCTGACAAACTTTCAGCTTTTATAAAATAACGAAGTAAATACGAATAACCCCAGGTTCATGGGATCTTAGACTATAATGGTCATTCAGCTGGCAATCTTTCAGTGGACTTTATACACTGCTGCGTATATACCCGGCGGGCTGATACCGTCAGACCATCGAGCCGGGAATGTACAGCATTTATTACAACGTGTCCTTGTCCCCAGCGGTATCGGCGGCGGTGGGTCGGGCGCGGCGGCCCCGTGCGGCGGCGGCGACGGTGCGCTGGGCGGGGTGCGCTACCGCTCGGTGATCTCCGACGTGTTCGACGGCAAGCTGCTGTCCTCCGTGCAGTGCCTCATCTGCAACCGGGTACGTTGTGTCAACACATACGTCACGTCTATATCGACGGCGCGCTGGGCGGGGTGCGCTACCGCTCGGTGATCTCCGACGTGTTCGACGGCAAGCTGCTGTCCTCCGTGCAGTGCCTCATCTGCAACCGGGTACGTTGTGTCAACACATACGTCACGTCTATATCGACGGTGCGCTGGGCGGGGTGCGCTACCGCTCGGTGATCTCCGACGTGTTCGACGGCAAGCTGCTGTCCTCCGTGCAGTGCCTCATCTGCAACCGGGTACGTTGTGTCAACACATACGTCACGTCTATATCGACGGTGCGCTGGGCGGGGTGCGCTACCGCTCGGTGATCTCCGACGTGTTCGACGGCAAGCTGCTGTCCTCCGTGCAGTGCCTCATCTGCAACCGGGTACGTTGTGTCAACACATACGTCACGTCTATATCGACGGTGCGCTGGGCGGGGTGCGCTACCGCTCGGTGATCTCCGACGTGTTCGACGGCAAGCTGCTGTCCTCCGTGCAGTGCCTCATCTGCAACCGGGTACGTTGTGTCAACACATACGTCACGTCTATATCGACGGTGCGCTGGGCGGGGTGCGCTACCGCTCGGTGATCTCCGACGTGTTCGACGGCAAGCTGCTGTCCTCCGTGCAGTGCCTCATCTGCAACCGGGTACGTTGTGTCAACACATACGTCACGTCTATATCGACGGTGCGCTCATCTGCAACCGGGTACTCGTGTACCCGGTATGTACTCGGTATGTATGTATGTACACAAAGTATGCATGGGCTCGTGCCCATGCATACTTTGTGCCCTCATAGCCAGTCTTATAGCTTTAAATTACCATCAATATTTGACTCGAAGTCTCAAAACATGCTTTTTGTTAATGTCGTGATCACACGTTCGACGATTCACGACGATTCGTGGTGGGTTATAAAAGCGTGCTCGGCGCGCAATGACTCACTTCGACATCGAGCGGCGGACGGAGCGGACGTGCTGTGTGATCGTTGTTGTGTGGTATCAGTTATTATCTGTCACTTTATTTGTTAATGCATTTCTTGAATTAGCGGTTACAGTAACTATCTAGAATAATTCAATGAGTTTTTAAAGGTGAAAGTGCATTTGTTATTTTTTTTAAGCTGCTTAGCTTCTGATTCCTAAAAATATATTATTCAGGTACCTAAGTATCACAAAAACACAATAAACGATAGAACTTTTACTGAAAACTTCAGTGAAAGAGACATTCTAAGAAATTGACATTTTGCGACCTTTACACATTTTGCGAAGTAGATATTCGACGTTTTTATTTGTCTGTAATCTGCTGTATATTGGTAATGTTTCAAAAATCAAACTGCTACCACTGAAATCCCTTTCAGTGGTAGCAGTTTGATTTTTGAAACATTACCAGTTTATCTTAATTATTTATCTTAATATAATTTCCTACCACAACAATTCAATAATGTTGCAGTCAGTTAGTAAAGTTAAAAAAATATATAAAAATATTAAAGCAAATTATCTTTCGTACCTTTTTATTTTCTATACTGGCAAAACCTTTGTACTATTAGACAATATACTAACTAACAAAACCTTACAGGTATCGACTCGAGTGGAGACATTCCAGGACCTGTCGCTTCCGATCCCATCACGAGAACACCTGGCTGTCCTCCGCTGCCAGCAGCCGATCCTGAACCACCACGCACCGCACGGCTCGCAGGAGTCTTGGGTACGTGGGCACCCACCCTCGCGAGAACAGAATGCTAGCTTGGAACCCGTCACTTGGACCACGCCGCTCATGCCTGTGAGTTGTAGCTTAGATGATTATGTGAGCAACAACGTTCTTCTGCTCAACGGAACAGGTTCGATTTGTTAATAGTGCAGTGTGTAGAACGTTGGCATAGCTTTTTTATTTATTATACTTCCGTCATAAGGAAAAAGTACGTATCTGCCAAAAGAAACATTTTATATAAATATACTGATAGGTGCGTAATTTTTTACTGATTCCAAATACGTAAACTTAATTGAGAAAATATTTGAAGCGTCTTTTATCGTTATGACGGCAGGATACTTTATTGGCATTATGAAAGCAGTAATGTAGTACATAATAGCGGGATTTTATTAAAAATTATAATATGAAATATGAGAACCCATAGTTCTCTAGAAGTGCAAATTTTGTAATATGAGGTGACACTAACAAATAAAAAATATTATCTTAAATGTCTTCAATCGTGAATGTGAAAGGTTAAATACTTCTTATTGTTCCATAAACAAAGAAGACAAAAAGATCTTTACACTATTGTAAATTCTATTTTCAGCGCCGTATTCCATTCGTATCTATATCAGTGCCTTTTGTTTCGTAATAAATAAACGTTCCACAAACTCATTTCCAAATACAAGGCTTTGAAGCTGTCTAAAATTTTTATTTTAAGATATTTAAATGTTGCGCTCTGCTTTTTAAAACAGAAATAAAGCCAGTTATATGAAACTATTTTAATACACATATAATCAAATATAGACTTAAATCTGTACCTAATTGGTGCTGAGTTAGATAGGTACTTTTTTAATTTGTATTAAGAATAAAACCCGTTATTGTTTTTAATTTTTGTATTTATTATGAGTATGTTACCTTCAACATAATATAAGCATGATTGTAAAAGTGTAGTGTGTTATAAGAAGTCAGCATTGTAACTTTTTATGCGATATGCTTATTAAGTATAAGCATATCGCATAAAAAGTTATCATGAGGTCTTTCTCTGCTACTATATACTACATCACGATTCATTATTCGTGTAAGTAATTATTTTTTGTTGCGAAATTATACTATGCATCAGCTAACATGCATGTGTTACAAACATTCAAATATTATAAACGCAAGATACGTGCACATATTGCTACCAAATTCTCTTCAAAATATACTTAATTGGTCAATACGATTAATTTACTAATGTTTGCCTGTATGGAATAATCACATAATCACAGTAACGCTGATCTTTGAATATACATATATGTATTTACATCTGGCACACAAGATTTGATGTTAACGCTTGAACATTGACAATTTAAAGATATTTTATTGTGACTGTTACACACTGTGTCGGCGGTAGCATGAAGATCGTGTGCTCTTGGTCATGTTAATTACTGCGCGATGATTATAGGCAAGTACAAGAACCTTGGTTGTATGTCACTTATGGCTAACTGCGTATCCTGCGTTTTTAATGTATCAATAGATTAGATGGCCGCACACTCAGCTATTAAGATTTTACACCTGCAGTTTATGAGTGTACAACAAGCTTATAGTGTATGTAACACTACTTTCTAAATATGAAAAATATTATTTTAATTTGAGTATATAATTATAACTAAATATGAAAAATAATATATTATTCCTATTTTTTATTATTTATGTGGTTTTGAAGCTGCTACTTTCAACCCAAATTGCGGTATGCATGTCCCGCTCGCTTTAACGATGTAGAGCACTCTAGAATCCGGCTTATTCACTTAGAACCGGTTCCTATATCAAGAAACAAGTCGTTTTACCTACGGACAGTTAATATATCACATCCTTCATAGAATATGTGTCAAAAATTACCTGTCGTTTCTTACGTTTACGAGGATGTTATTCATGGAATTAAACTATTTTATTCGGATGACTGGGAGACTAAGATAGTAGTTGTTGTTCAAAACTTGAAATAACTACCATCTTAGTCTCCCTGTTAATATGGTTGCTGAAAAGCAACCGAAACGTCGGAGGAAGTGTAAACTTAAATAGTTTTGTTATTGTATGTATTAATTGTTATGTTAATTTAATTAGCTTAAAGTAAAAGTAGTCAATTTTAATAGTAGTAGTGTAACAGTTCAAAAATTGTAAAAATAAATCATATGTAACAAAGTGTTAAATAAACAACGCGATAAAATCTGTATAAAGTAATATAATTTTAATACTTATTTCTTGATACTGGGGCTGGGTCTTAAGGAGTCACCGTCATAGTTCTTCACTGTTGTGTATATCATCGTCTAACTAGGATCTGTTGTGTGTAGGTATGGTGGTTACTCAGCTGGCTTCGGTCCTGGTTCTACGGCCCCGTGGTGTCGCTACAGGATTGCCTCGCGGCGTTCTTCAGTGCTGACGAACTTAAAGGCGATAATATGTATAGGTTGGTAACTTTATGTAAATATTATATAGAATAACGTCATTGTTAATACCCAAAGAAATAAATCATAGATGTGCTCTCGCCCTATTTAGATAGCACGATAAAGTTTACGCTAAAAAGAGTAAGCTCATACTTATGTGTGAGCTCGCTTAGATCTTTTTAATATGAATGAGTGTGATAATACTATATTTAGCAATCAGATGTCATGTTGATATTTTATGTGAGATGACAACTTAACGTCCAGAAAGATAACCACATTGAAACGTAGTATGTTTAAATCTTTATAAATACTATATATTATAAAAGAAAATGAACTTTGCAAACATCGTTTAAAGGGCTAATAGCCCTTATTTTAGCGCAGAAATAAAGAAAGAACTTTAAAAGTCAATAAACGCTCGTATAACAACCTAGAAATGCAATCGTTTACAGAATACGGTTGGTATTGTTTATTTATATTTTATTTTACTAAAGTGGTAAAATAAAACATCTGTAATTCAATCTTTTCGTTGTTACCTAGTTGTTCCCGCTGCAATAAACTGCGCAACGGCATTAAAATGTCGGGCGTGGTGCGTCTGCCAGAAGTGTTGTGTGTCCACCTCAAGCGCTTCCGTCACGAGCTCATGTTCAGCGCTAAAGTCGGCGCGCGGGTATCGTTCCCTATCAACGATCTCAATATGGCGCCCTACACACATAAAGGTAACATTTATAAAATATTACCTAAATTAACTAGATAAAGCTAATCTATTTAAGGTCATAGCACATATATCAACTCGTAAACGGATCGTCACTGTATCAACTCGAGTCGTGCAGTATTCTTTGTATGAAACCTACTGCAACGCACACTATAATCGAAATCGTAACGTAATCGTCTCGCCTCAGGACAAGCTCACGAACCGCTGTGCGGTGCATGGTCAACTTGCAGTCCCCGCGCTTACGGCTCGTCGTCCCCACGCTTACGTCTCACCGAGCACTAAATCCATTGAAGAAGTGAGAAAATACCCATATTAATATGGTTTCAGTAAGCGCAGCGTCGCCTAGCCGTAGCCGAATCGACGTACGGAGCTGCTGATACGCTTTGGTTACGTGTTTACGTTAGGTTGACGTCTGTTTGACGGCGAGGCGAAAGGCGATATAGTGACGATCCATTTCCGAGTTGATATGTGTACTAACCTTTATGCGGCTACTTGGACTGTATGATGCTAATATAGTTTAAGGGGGTCACTCGACCATTACTTCGCCGTCGGGTCCTGCGAGTTCGATTTTTGCATGAGACAAATATTTGTGTGATTTACAAATATTTGTACTAAGAGTCGATGTTCTTTGTGTCCGTTCAAACACCCCGGGATGCGAATCATTCGTGGCGTGCTTGGAATTATTCTTTGTTTCGTCAAAGTCCGGTTTGTGTATGTAAATAGTAAAATTTTGTTTTTAACTGCAACTCGCGCACTAGTAATAATTCATGTGTCGCCGGGGACTTTACAAACATTCAAACAATAGACACAGAACATCAAGATCCCAAACAACCATTGTTTGGGATCTTGATGTTCTGTATCTACAAACATTGATGCTCTGTGTAAACAGCCATTGTGGATCACTTACACTTTTGTCGCGTGTGGAATTAATTTACATAGGTTAAATTGTAGTACAGTTCAATAATAGTGGTGTTAGATTTAAAAATTATGTAATAAAAGTGTTTTAAAATAAACAACGCGACATAATCCGTAAAAAGTAGTTTAATTTCAATGTTTAACATTCGCGTTAACGTAAGACAATATTACTTCTAGTAAACAAATTATTGAAACTAACCTAATTACGTATGTCAATACAAAAATCAATATCAGTTGATCTCGAAGTAAAATGAACAAACGAATAGACAGCCAAGAAAAAGGTATAATAACTATCTGTCGATCTTCTATCACATGTTGCAAAACAACTACACTGATATATTGTGTCTTCCTCTTAAATTAAAGGATGTGGCTCTTGTCGGTGGTAAAATTACTACATTTATTACATACATGTCTTCTGCTTTCCTTTTACCCTTTTGATACGACTCGATTACCAGTTTTTCCCTCACATGTTTGGCTAAGGTACGTGTAGGTCTTTCCCTTAATCTACTTTTCTAATTTTTCTGCTTATTATTCACCGTTAAAAGACTCCTACAGGCGGCCCTATAGTCCGACTACTTTATAATTGCGCCAACGGGCGCCTTCAAATTTGCCACATAGTGCTGCGCGACGTCAGCGGAGCTGCAGCACTGCCTAAAGAATTTGAAGGCGCCCTTAATCTGTTAATTACTACTACTAAAATGGCAAGCAAACATATAGTCTATTTGATAGTAAGCAGTTACCATGGCCTGTCAACTATTGTAACATTAACGCTTTCTCTTAGCAAAACGCGGGACAGAAGCTATCGTCCCAGTTTTACAACACAATGCCACGCCCTAACGAGCCCTGACGAGCCTAAAAAAAACTCGTCGGCGCAAGATCTTACCAAATCCGATGACTATATTAATATCGATGTATCTGTAAGGCCATAAAATCTCTGGTCCAGTCAAAATTAAGGGTTTCTAGGTCTTTGCGTATATCTTATTAAAATGTTCCTTATATATTGAAATTAAATGGCGTAAACATAAGAGAATATTATGTTCCTTATATGATTTTACCGTGATTAATCTTTTTCGTTTATTCTAAAACTACTTTAATATATTTTTAAATATGTGCCAAATAACTACCCAAAAAATTAGAAAGCAAATATTTTACAAATTCCAGACATTCAGATCGTCTAGAAAGGTCTGATTCATGAATTGGAACGCAACTCGTCTGTATGACCTAATTGCTGCACGTAAAGGAACGTTATACGTCAATTTGACAGATGCGTGCACTACAAATAGGTACTACACGATCGATAAGAGTTAGGACCCTATAAATCTAATAAAGTACTAAATGTCGAACGGATGTGTTATGCATACAAAACTGGCGGCTATGGCGAAAAATTATATTGAAGTTAAGAAAATGGCGTCTAATGGAAGAATTTGTATTTGTACGGTGACCGGTAGCTTGGATGCGGTGAGTTATTATGATTGACGCCCATCAAACCGGCTTTCCGGGTGTCATAGCGTGCCGTTCCATATGAATAATCCGCAGACAATTTTGTAGTTAGGGTGTGGCCAAAGGTGCATTGCATTTTAATTTAATTTAAGCAATAAATGCTCATGTTTCTTTCACTGTTATATACAATGAAAGAAAACTAATTAACCAATTTTATTATATGTTTTATTTGCAGAATATATTACAATAGCCAGCAATTTTACCTACTAGGCTTAAAAATAATTGTGTCTTTTATAAGTATTTTCTAAACTTAGAAAACATACTAAACGTTTGAAACTTAACTTTCTTTTTATTAAATGTTAAAATCAATCAACCAAGAATTTAGACCTTTTTGTTCTAAATTAACCGTATAGTCTAGAGCAGAGGTCGCCAAATGGCGGACCGCGGTCCGCATCCGGACCGCCGACCCCTTTTGTGCGGACCCCGAGAACACAGCAACTTGCACTACAGACTACGTAATTTAATAAAAATGTATTCCCCGCATTATCTTTGTTGACGTCAATTGGAAAACGGCCGGGCGAAGTAACGAGCTTATTACATTTGTTTAATAAATATTTTTTTCTATAAAATGCTGGACGGACCGCGGTGGTCATTTCATTTCTTAAAACGAACCCCGAGCGAAACTAATTGGTGACCCCTGGTCTAGAGAGTAGTAGATTCGAGTCATTGATTTCTTCCCTCTTTTGACCTTGACCTACTTTTAGCATGAGCTCAAGTTACATTTTGCAAGTAGATTGTGGTATAACTCGACGTCACTTCTTGTTAAACATGCTGGCACGAACTGGATCTGCATTTATTGGACCGATCATTTGACCTATATTAAATTGATTTTATTGTGCACTTCTTTAAATAGACTGATGCATAAATATTTTCTAGAAGTAGTGCATTTAAAATGCATAACGGGGCCCGTCATAGTTTGTTTTAATCTATATTTTGCAAAGTATATTATGTAAATGCTCAAATATCCCTAAAGTCTTTGGGGTTTCGGTTTCTGAGTGGGTAATAAGAGGTTAGTCGATCGAAAATGTGCTGCAATGGAATTATTAGTTTCCATAATGTCCATTAATTAAATAATTTACCATACCCTCGCATATTTATTTAGATTCAGATGCAACATTAATATTAGGTAAGTGTAAATCATAGAGACATGTAAAATGGCTCTGACCAAAATACATGAATATTCTAATGTTGTTGACTTGCTTGCTATACATATTCTGCATCATATTTATACTTCTGTAAGAGCAAATTTTTTTCTATAATCCTGTATTGGGCCACTACAGGGCAAAAGCTTCTTTCATTTTCTTTCCATATCTCTGTATCTAAAGTCGTTAAGGACCGACCTTTGTATAAGAAGTCTAGGTCATCATCATCATCATTCTATCTTGCTATCTTAGTCTGGGCCTCCCGCCGCCGCCGTGTCGCTTAAATTCATTAATTAACGGAATTAAAAGCGACAATGTATTAGAAAACAAAAATTACTATAAGAAAATTGTTTTCTATCAATTCGTAAAAATATATTTGTACATATAAGTCCGTAAAATAAGCATCATTATGATTAATAAACTACGTGATTATAACTGACATGCTGTCTGTTCAGCATTCATTATGCACTATACATCATGTAATTTGCCTTGATATTTACTGAACCATATCCTTATTATTAGCCATTCATAGATATTTAGGGAAGGGAGAACTTAATGGATAGTTATTTGTTTAAAAGGAAACGCGAATGTATACAATTGCAAGTTGTTACAAAATAATTGGTCTTTTTATTTTTGTAGTAAGTATGAAATCGCAAATTGTGGTAAAACAGCCTTTATACCTCTATAAGTGCGATAATTCTACATTTTATATTTCATTTGTTGTTGCCACAGGTTTCACCCTTTTTTATATTACTTCTCCATTCCCGTAGCTCGTAGCGTGCTGTCATATAGCATATGTTACTTTTGGATAAAGAAGCTTTCTAAGAGTGAAAGAGTTTTTAAAAGCAGTGTTTTTTTTTTTACTTTATTCATTACAAACAAAATACAAACATACCAAGTTATAAATCTTTCTGCTTAATAATATTAGTATAGATTAGCTGGGCCGGATCGACCGGGGTAGTACTATCCTCTCACAGAATACCGGCGTGAAGTAACGGTACCCGTACTGTTGCGTTTCGTATTGGTGAGTGAGAGAGCCGGAGGCCCAGTTACTCCGATCCTTTTCCTATCCTTTCCTTTGTCCTTTCCCTCCTTCATTCCTTTTTAAAGGGCTGGCAACGCACTTGTAACTCCTTTGGGGTTGCGGGTGTCCATGGGCGGCGGTAATCGCTTACCATCAGGCGATCCGTCTGCTCGTTTGCCTCACTACGCCATAAAAAATAAAAATAGAAAACGTAACTTAATACATACATACATAAATTCACGCCTGTTTCCCAGAGGGGTAGGCAGAGACTACGGATTTCCATTTGCTACGATCCTGACACACTTCTCTGGCTTCATTCACTTTCATAACATTCCTCATACACGTTCGCCGGTTTAAGGTGCTCTTAACCTGGCCTTTATCCAGAACGTCTCCGATCTGATCAGGAAACGTTCGCCTAGGTCTTCCCCTTGCAACTGTTCCATTCACACTAGCCTTATAAACTTTCTTAGTCAGTCTGTTCTCGTCCATTCTTTCTACATGCCCAAACCAACTTAACATACCCTTTTCTATTCTCGTCACTATATCCACTTTTATGCCGCATCTCTCTCTAATCACACTATTCCTTATTCTATCTTTCAGAGTCACACCACATATATTTCTCAGCGCTCTCATTTCTACAGCATTTATTCTGCTCTCATGCTTCTTTTGCCATACCCAACTTTCACTTCCATGCATAAGTGTAGGCACTAATAGTCCTCTATGAATAGCCAAACGTGCCTTTTCGGATACATTTCGACTGTTCATAAAAGCGCGTAGAGCGCCATTCACTTTATTGCCAGCAATCGTTCTTCTTTCAATATCTCCCTCATGTGTACCATCCCTTGTAAACAAAGTACCCAAATATACAAACTCTTTCACTTGCTCCACTTGTTCTCCATCAATCATAATATTGCACATCGTCATGCACTCCTCCCTTTCATATACCATTACTTTCGTCTTGCTTACATTCATTTTCATTCCTGTACTCTCAAAAGCACCATGCATAATAGTTACCATCGCCTGTAACTCTTATGCAACTATAAGTAACTTAATGTTAAATAATAACATACAAACTTAGTCAAAAATTAGACAACCAAAAAAAAAGAAAGGTAGTTCCGGACTTTAGCGCATTCAAACAAAAACAAATAAATTCTTTAGCTGATTAAGTGATTATACTAGTATACATTTTCGGGTGTTCAATAATCTGATCGAATTATCTATAAAATAATTCTATTAAGATTTTTCTTACATTATACTTAGGACACATTTAATACCGTTTATTTTGAGACAACCTTAGGCATTTGCTAATGTTGACATACCAATATAGCCGTCACAAACCCCGGTAATAACAACTAATTGAAACGAATGCACGTCCTTTGTCCGCAGATTGCACGTCGAAAATTAGTCGGTACGAGCTGTGCGCGGTGATATGCCACTCGGGCACGGCAGGCGGCGGCCACTACACGTGCATCGCGCGCAACGGTCGCGGCTGGTACACGTTCGACGACCACGCCGTCACGCCGCTGCCCATGCACCACCTGCCGCACGCAGAGGCCTACGTGCTCTTCTATAGGTAACTATATTATATAACACTGTTATGTCCATTTTTTGTCCCTGGCGACGGTTGCCGTTGCGGAAAGTGAAACGGCAAATGTTGTGATCTAAAGTTAATAGACTTATTATACCCCTAATACCGAGGAATATCAATAACACATTATCTAGATATTAATAGGTCTATGATATAGGTACGTAATTTTTATTTTAAATTATTTTTAAAAGTCTAGTAACCGTGTTGTTCCGCCGGCGAACCGGCGTATGTTTTGTATCTAAAATATTAAGCTAACTAAAACAATGAGATTATATTACTTTATGTACATAAGCTTTTTATATTACAAGTTATTAGGTAATTTATTTAGAATTTACAAAATTGTAATAAACTTGCAAATGATGACCGACTATAAAGCTTTTGTTCATTGCCTTATAGCGCATTAAATAATCAGTTTATTTCTAAAATCACATCTTATTTTCCGCGTATAAAAAGTTATTTTTTAACAAAAGTACAACATCAAGCTTCGATATTTACTGGATGCATTATTTACGGGTTAAGTAGAAACTATATGAACATACGCATTATACATAAAACAATTTAGTAAAGTTAAAGATCTGTATTAAACGATAAAATTATATATACAATTTAGAAAATGAATGCTGTGTTGTGTGCTATGTAGCTGAGGTCTAAGATCAAGTTTCTTGCTGTAGATTTTAGGTTCTAGGTTGTCCTTTCTTCGTAAATAAAAATATAGACTCAACTCATCGGTTACAATTGAATACAAACTTATTCTAATACACATGTTGTTATATATATATTTACATATATCTACAAAATTTTTCTGAAATGATTGTTTATTATTTGATTTATGTTCTCCATACAGGCAAGTATAGTTTAACCTTAATTTGTGTAAATACTGTGATGAAAAAATGTTGGTTATTCTTGTGTACTATATATTAAGACACCGCTAAGAAGATTGCTGCGTTGATGGAACTGCGGATAACGGCCTGAGGGAAGCTGGTCATCTTGTGGGAGGTATATCTACCCATAAAATGACCAATTTTCCTTTTGTCGGATTCATCAATCAAGACAAGAAAATAATACTCATTTTTGTATCCGTTTTTTTATATGTAATTATTTAGACATGTAGACGCCACACCAATGTAGGACCTTGACATGACGGAATTTGAACGGCTTGCCACTTCAACAAAACTATCAATTTTCCGTGTGACAGCAACATCGTGCAGTGTCCTAGATTATGATATTTAATTTTGAAAGTTAAGGTTGTCAAAAAATGGCTGGAAAGGAGTGGTAATTCTGAGGTATTTATATCGAGCCATGAGACAACCTATTTTTATTTTTATTGTCGAATGTTTGCGTCTTTAGTTTTGTTTTTACTGTATGTACCGATATAGATAGTTTCTGCAAGATTTTATGTTGAAAATGTTTATTTCCTGTTTTCGCGAAACAGGAAATAATTGTTTTTAGAGAGACTTTATAATACTAAAAATGGACACAATGTATATCCAGACTTGATTAAACAATAAGAACATTACAAATTGATCACAAACCAATTCCTTAAATCACTGTGCTATCTGTGCTGTCCAATTAAGGGTCAAATTTATATCGATAGAAATATGTGCACTAATTACATTGTGGAGTTATGGGTGAATTTACTATGTTAACTTATTGATTGACTCTTAGATGCACATCGACTCTACGTTAGTATAATTCGATCCTTAATTGATTAATTAGAAGAAAAGACCAGGTACTTATACGTCGATGCATTTGTAAATACTATGAGCTGGCATACAATCTGTAACTGTTACCTAATTAACTTTTTTATTATTTAGCCTGTGTCTGAAGTCAATAATTGAAGATAGAATGAATGCACTCAGCGCGCGGGAAGTTGGTCGTCCTGAGGGAGATGTCCCTCAAGACGGCCGACTTCCCTCGCGCTGGCGACGTCGGGCCTCGGGCGTCGGACATCGGACATCGGACTGCGCGAGGATAACAAGATATCATACTTACTGTATCTGTTCAAATTTACTGTTTTATTTTTTTATATTGTATTGAGTAAACTGAAGCGATCACGACTCCTACTGGCTAAACGAACAGATGGCTTTTATACGAATGCCCAAAAAAGAAATGTGTTATTCAGTTTTTATGTGTGATATAATGATGTGTACCTATCTAAATTTCACCATATCGTTTAAACGCCTAAACTGATATAGATGTTTCAGTATATATGGTATATATTTATTTATGTTTTTAAAGCCTATTCGACTATACAAACTACGGTTCTTCAAGCATTTTTCAGGGTCATGTATGTAATATTTTGGGCAAAAATGTATTACATTTTTTTAAATTCTATTTATAATAGTGGAGATGGACGCGTTTATTTACTATAGTATATATATTATGAGCTCTACATATGTGCTTCGATTATGTGCGCCATCTTTAGTGATATTAATGATTTTTATTATAACAGTTTAAAATTATTGATACATGTTGTGTACTATGTTTCGTTTATTTGCAATTTGTATGTGCTTTTCCTTGCAGATCACTTTATCGTATTGTACTATTTTGTTATGATACAGTTTTAAGTGCTTTATTTTTGTGTATTATGTAAATGTTCAACATTCATCACTTCATAAGTTTCGTCAATTATAATCTGATGACGCCATTTTGCAAGTTTGGAAAAACTACTTAGAACCGATGCCTTTATAAAGTTTGCTCTAGTAAAAACTGTAAAAAAATACAAATTACACAGTTACCTACAGATATTACATTAAAAGGGCCATCGATAGACCTCAGCAATTTTTTAAAACAAAAAGATCCCATATTATCATTGATTAAACACAAACTCGAAAAGTTCATTTGTATTTTGTACAATAAAGCAAGTTTTAGGTCTCACAAACTTGTTTAAGTCATTTTAATCAGAAAGTACTATGACTTTAATTACTGCGCTCATTTTCTAAGAACATTTTTGAGTAACTAAATAATAAGCTTTCAAAACAGGAATTATTACATAAATAATAGTCAATTTCGCATTTTTACAATCGTACCTATATTCAAATACAGTGAACACAACAAATATCATGCATAAACTCAGGGTCAAAACTTGTGCACATAATATCAATGCATGCGTTGACACGGCTGCTGTTTAAAGAGAGAATCGTTACGCTCCAAACTCCCCTACACAAGTCAGGCATGGATGAACCGCGCTGCACGCCAATTTCAATCTAAACTAATTGATGTACTGTTTCGTTACGTGAACTGGATTGCACTAGGTTTGTTATTGACAAACATATGTATCTATTATTCTAGAATGGAGGATCACATGACGCTTCTCATTATAGTACAAAGTACGTCCAAAGGTTTATTAAAATAATCTGAGGACGCCATTTCTAAACTACTCGTTATTAGCACAAAGTATGTTCAAAGCTTGTAAAATACTTGTTATTATATTTGAATTCATATCTTTATTTAAAATCTGAAATATATATTTATTATAATAATATAACAATATCAGCCCTACTTATAAATAATCCCACTACTGGGTTCGGGCCTCTTTTCAGTAATACAAGGATCAGGGTATAATCCTCCACGGTGGCCCAGTGCGGATGGGCAGACTTCACACATCTTTGAGAACTTCATAAAGAACTCTCAAATGAGACATGCATGCATGATGAAGAGTGATAATTAACAAATGAATACGCAAATAATTAAAAAACGTTTGACACGTAGCGTAGTCGTCAATAACTCTGGTGGCAGTCCAACTTAAATAATGAAACAGGATTTGAATCTGCTTTAGTCTTGCCTCAAAGATTGTAGGTACGCATTTTCGTTGTCAGTGCATCGAAGTATATAGTAGTGTATCGAAGAACGTTTTCTGATATTTATTGCGATTTATCATTAAACATACTGTGCGATGTATGTTGAGGCGGAGGACTGTCGTGTTGTGCCGATACATAGTTACGATTAGCTCTGAGCAAGTTAGTGTAAAGTGCCCCTTTTGACACAATCTAAATGTAATCTTAAAATTAATGCCAAGCTAATTACTCGACAGAGAATTTATTGCCAGCTCGGTTTTAGTCTATACAAAGTAGCTAGCTAACCAGTAAGCTAGTGACTGTTGGACCTTCACGGACAGTTACAATACTGCAAAATACGTGTGCCCAACTAATTTGAAATCAAATTGAAGTACAACATCCTTCTTGATAATAATAATAAAATAGTTTATTTCTCACCAAAACCGAAATACACAGAGTGTCGTGGTTACAGAGTAGCAATATAAAACATTCACAATAATATTTCGGTAGAGGATCGCTGGTGCCTGTGGTAGGTATAAAATTACCTGTATTGCAGGTCACCAGGTCTCCGCACGGAGCTAGGATAGCACGTCTATAGATGTTATCATGGCCAAAGGAATGAGTTGTAGGCAATTTCCGCTGCATAAACACTATATACCAAAAGGATTTTAAATAGTGTACTTAAAATATCTCTTATAGGAAAATCAACCCTCAGATGACAACGCTGCGTCAGAAAGCGGCTGAAATATTGGAATCGACCTGCATTGAGCCTAATGACATCAAGTTTTATATCTCCAAGCAATGGATTAACAAGTGAGTGAAATATTACATTTTCTTTAACAAGGAAATGTTTTTGTTTGAACAATTGTAGGATATATGACTGTTGATTTGATTGATTCGATTTTGAAATTGATACTGTTAGGGTCCGTTCACATAGACCGGCTCGGAGAGGAGAGCAAATTTTTATCACGTTCGAAACAGAGTTTTGAGTAATTGTAGTAAGGTTTATTTTTGCATGTGCACTTCTTTTGTCATTAAGAATGCTTGAACGCGCTTCGTGTGAAATAATAAGAGGAGCCGACCGGCTCCGATTGCGTGCTCTTTCTCGCTTGCGCAGCCGATCGGCTCTCATGGATCTCTTCCAGCCGGTCTATCTGAAATAGTTGGCGGCTCCGCTCCGACTAATTCCAAGCGTATACGATCCGGTCTGTGTGAATAGAAAAAAGCGGGCCGATGCTCTCCGAGCCGGTCTGTGTGAAAGGACCCTTATGAACGCTATTAAAACAGGATATTTTTAGCAAATTTTATCGCTTTTTACTTTCAGGGCATATCTTATTAAACATTTCCTAAAAGCACCCTTAGAGGAGACGTCTTGAAACTAAATGTGATGACTGGTAAAAATGAATAAGCTCCGTTAAGAGTTTGCAGATGTTTGCATAAAACATATCCGCTATATGTTTTATGCAAATATCTGCAAACTTCTCTGTACTCGAAACTCGACTTGATACGAGTCTGGTAGACCTGCAAAATAGTCGGTGTGCAGTTGGTATAAAAAATAAGCACAACATGCCTCCTAATGATAAAACAGAACCTTAACGAGCTGTAGAAGACAGGGTTACCGGTTATATGGCTTCGCTATGTAGGATTGGTACTTACTTCAGGTGTCAATGGAATTCCAGATCTGGGCGGCATTGCCACCCTGCCCTATTTGTCTTAAGGCAAGAGTGACTAGCCCACTTGATAATTTACTAATGATTATTTTGTTGTGTGGTCAGATTCAACACATGGGCGGAGCCTGGCCCCATCGACAACAGCGACTTCGTGTGCTGGCACGGCGGCGTGCGGCCCGACCGCGCGCCGCACCTGCACCACCTCGCTGCCCTCGTGCCGCAACCGCTCTGGGAGTTCCTCTATGACCAGTTAGTATAATACACATACATAACACACACATACTCTCATATGTACTATAGCGAGCTAGAGAATATACAACAGAAACTCCGTGTGGTCCACCACCCTACGGTTGAGGTTTGAACGTTATGAAACATATGGTCGATTTCCCCTTGCAATAATATTATGACATTGACCATTACTCTCTTTATCATATACCAGCTGAACCACGCAACTTCATTTGCTTCACATAAGAGAATTTTCCCCGGTTTTGCAACATTTTTCATTTATATCCTATTACTATTGCTCGTAGCATGATGTTGTATAGCCTATAGCCTTGCTATATATAAATGGGCTATCCAACACAGAAATCTCTTTTTAATTCGAACTAGTAGTTCCTGAGATTAGCGCGTTCAACAAAACAAACAAACTCTTCAGCTTTATAATATTAGTATAGATTATATTTACGTCATGCCATGTGTCAAGTTTGAATGATCACAGCTAATAATAACTTACCTCCTTGTCTGAGATCTCTTACACTACGTTAGAAAGTCAACCTTAGCGATGATTATATAGTGATCTCACAGAAATTTTTGTCATGCCTGATAGACCACTTTATTAGCCGACTGTACTATTAAAAAGCTTCACTTACTATAGTCGTATTATGTATTTGAGTGCATTTTCACATCATTTACTTTAGGACCGATTTTCAATTGCCAAATAACTGAGGCAAATATATGGCGTTGACATATTTTCTATACAAAAGCTGCAAACACGTCCCACAAATTCCCCAGATTCAATTTATCTGACGATTCAAAAATCGACCCTTAGTCAAATATAAATAGTAAATACTATTCTTCGATCATTTAGCTATATTGCCCAACTTATATTCTTGGTTAGGATGTCATCATATTTACCGTTATAAAATTGTATTAATAATGTGAATCGTTACCATTGGCGGTGCAGATTAGCTAGATTTTGAGGATGAGTGTTGTATGTAATTAGCTAAATGTAATACGTCCCTCGCCGCAGCTTCGGCGGCGGGCCGGCCGTGTCGCACGTGCACGAGTGCGGCGTGTGCGCGCGCGCCGCGCTGCGCCTGCGCACGCGGCGCGCGCGCGAGCTCGCCGCCTTCTGCGACCTGCACGCCACCTTCCAGGTAACGTACTCGCTTTCTGTTAACTCATTTATTGCACCAACAGAAATTGCACATGCCAATAGATCTCTATTTCGTGGGACTCCAAATCCAATGCTGGCAAAATGTGAATGTACTACTACCTACCGTCACTTGCCCATCGGAAAATACAAGCGTGTACTTATGCTTAAAAATGTTTTAACCTGTCAAGTCGTAGAATGCCAGACATAATTAAAATCCTATCGTGTCCGGTCGCCGGTGCCTCAATAATACTATACTGGCAATAACACGGGTGACGGTGACGACCAACATTGGAACACAAGGTTTATGGACTTCTCACCATTAAGAAGATTGCATTCGCGACAATAACCTGTTCGCGGAGAATACACACTACGCATCGTTCTCCCTCTGAATCAGAATGGTGTTCCTATCAGAATGTTAAAACTCCTCTGGTATGGCACAGGAACAGGAGCGACCGCATGCTATATACGCGATCAGCATGCACTGGTTCCGCCAGTGGCAGGCCTTCGTGCGGAACAAGACGCAGCAGCCGCCCCCGCCTGTCGACAACACAGGCATTGTTACTAAACAGGTACCTATACACCTCCCTTTATAAAATCTTTATATAGCAAATTAAAGGCGAAGAAGTGATGACACTTGACAAGGGAGGGCGCTGTACAAAATTACGTCCTTCGCCATACTATAGTACTGAATCTCGCAAGCAAAGTTTATACTACGTCCCTCGAAAACTACTCAACGGGCGAAAGGCAATAAATAGCACGGTCCCTTCTCTCATGCCGGTTTTCTGTAACTAAGGGTGGCGTTCACTTGTCGAACTGGTTCATTTGTATTGACACCAAATATCAAGCAACGGTGGGCACTTTCACTCGTAAATTATAATTATTAAAGATAGCTGTAACATATAATTCACTTGTCATATCGAATGACATGGAGGGAGACAGTGGGATATTTATATATTAGCATATTCCAACAACCTTTTGTTGTGTGTGTAATTAGGGATTCCAGACCTCATTTAAAATGTTAAAATATAGAGACCACTGGCCAATATCCCTCGCGGTGCCAACACAGCGATGACTCGCTGTTTCCAGACCGTCAAACGCATACGATTGTCATTCGAGAATTTAATATCCAAAAGCTGAAGTACCCATAATCTTTCTAGATAACAGCAATGCCTTATACTTGTATGGTATAAAATAACCCTAAATTTTTAATATAAAATGGCGTAATCGTTAGTTCCTTGCTAGCATTATTTTATCAAAGCCTCGTAGAAATAAGACTATTGTAAATTAGATGAATATAAATATACGAAAGTATTGTTAGTGGCTAGTGGTTTAACTCCACTCCTATTGCGCCGCGTGGTGTATGCTCAAATTCCCATGCAGGTAACAAAACTTTGCAGTCTGGACCGCAAAGTTTCGTACTGCTACTGTACTAATCCTTGCGGCACAGGGGATTATACAAACATGGGTAATATAATATAATAATATTCTACCACATACACACAACACTATCTAGCCCAAACTAAGCAGAGCTTGTACTATGGATACTAGACAATGGATAAACATACATATTATTATATACTTTTTTTTTTTTTTTTGTAAGTACATACATATTATACATAGAAACACCCAGACCAAGACAAACATCCATGTTCATGCACACAAATATTTGTCTTGTGCGGGAATCGAACCCGCGACCTCAGGCGTGGCAGTCGGTTACACTAACCACTACGCCATCGACCACATCCCCCGTGTTGCAAAGATTTGTACGAAATCTGTCTTTTTAAAATTAGTTTGTAGACTAAAACGTCGATACTATAAGTTTGGTTTCGAATGCTTTCTTCCTTCACAGTTGATATTTTACTTCCACTTATGTCGACCGCAGCCAAAGTATACATATTTTGAATTAACTCCCTTCCGATGAACACACTTATATATGTAATATTAGGACCATAATATATAATATTCTAAATTAAATTTACAGGAGGTCGATGGCAACACAGTGCACTCGCTAAAACCGGGCTCTGACCACGCCCAGCTGAGCGAGGAACTGTGGAGGTTCTTCACAAGCATCTACGGCGGAGGACCTGAGGTCAAACTCAAATCACCCAACGCCTCGACCGCCAACCAGCAGACCATTACTGAGAAAGACAAACCGTTCGAACGCCGCATGTCGAGGAAATATTCCGAGTCGGACAAAGAGGAATACTGCACCAAATCCACCTCAGAAATGAACATTAGAGACACCATCCATGGAGAACTGCAGAAGAACCAATCCCTCCAAAATATCAACCGACGATACAAAGCAAAGGCCACGGCGGAATCCGACGAAGATGTCACGTATAGGCGTGCTAGCTTCCAGTATAAAAGGCACGAACCCAACGGGAACTACCAAGATTCTGATGATGAAGACATGGATGTCAGTCCACCATATGTGAACACTGTTCGCATGGAGAACGGAGTCGACAGCTCCGACCACGATGCCAATGATAACCCTCTTTACCCCACAGCTAGTAAGAAAACAGACAAACTGACAGACTCTGACCTACCAAATCTAGACAGTATATCGCTAAAACCTAAGCCGGCGAAGAGCGGCAAAGTGAGAAAAATTAAAAGACGGACAGTGAAATGATTCTTTCTAGCCTTTCAGTTCGTTCACAGGTTGAGGCAGATGGTCGCCTCGGCCCATCACACGGACTACGTATAAACATTCCTTTTCGGTGACTGGTGTTAACATTTGTGCATTTATACGAACGAACATCACTCTAGGGGACTCTGGTCTCTATCACTGTTACATTAAACGATATTTTTCTAAAGCATTATATTTAAATCTGCGGCCTCCGCGCCCGGCTAACGGGAGGGTGTTAGTATTTTTAGTACAATTTTAATTTAGTTCAAATTCAGGTATAGAGAATTTAGATACTTGAATAAAATGATGTTATCAATGAAATAATCAACGAGCTGTATATTTACAATTAAAATATTGTATATCTGTGTAAAATTCTATTGAGGGTTAACCATAACACCTATAAATGTGTATAGAAATTTCGTGTTAATAGATAGAATATTATCCTGACTGCATTTCTTTCGTTTCCTCTTGTTTACCGTGAATTAGGTATTTATTTTGTTATTTCTGGTTCTAAGTCTATGTGTTATTTGTTAAAGAATTGATCAGCAATAAAATATATTTCATCTATATTGGCTGCACGAATTTGTTTCATTTTCGCGCCTTTTGATGTTATTATGTAAATGTATTTAATGTCTAAATAAGTGGCATATACTTGTATATAGCGCCGCATTTCTATGAATGCCGAGAAGGTGCCAAGCGCAGACATATTATATTATATTTTAAAGGACTGCCTCGATGGGGCAACGTATACTGACGACTGCTGTTCACGAGATCTCGAGTTCGAATCCAGTGTCAAGCAATGTATTATTGGGCTTTTCTGTCAAGGAACTATCAGTAGCAGCACAGACTCTAGAGCTGTGTCCGGCATTAAGCTCAGTACGTCGGACTTAAAACGTAGTTTGCTAGATATAGGTATAATGCGCCTCTTAGTAAAAGGCGCATAGGCGACCTTTGAGACGTAGTCGTGAGACTATATATTATTATTAATAAACAGGCAGGCAATTGAAACAACTGATATGTGCCTGTATCCTGCTAAATCCCCACTAAGTAGTTTTTTGTCGTTGAAGGTATTTGTCGAATTTATTTTTAAATATGTTTGTATTTTGAGCTGAGACTATATCTGCAGGCAGTTTGTGCAACACTCTTACAACCCGATTGCTTAGATAGTATTTGTGGGGATAATAATTTGAGTAGTAGGTGCAAAATTTAAGGTGGTGACCTCGTAGATGGACATTGGTATTACGTGTAAGAATATTTTAAATTTCGTGAAGATCGTAGTGCCCATTTAAGATCTTATAAGTTTCAATTGGATCTCCACGGTCTCTACGTTCCTTTAAGGTTGTGAGGTTCAGAGCCGATAATCTTTCCTCATATGGTAGTCGTTTTAACTCCCGTGGAATTTTAGTAAAGCTGTGCTACACTTTCTTCAGAAGTTCAATATCCTTAACAAAATAGGGGCTCCAAACTTGGAATGCATATTCTAGGATGTGTCTAATAAATGTCTTGTGAATCCGAATGACCATCTCTAGTGTTAATATCCCAAAGACCTTCCTAATGAGATAAATAAGGCTATTAGCTTTATTAGTGATTGATATAATGTTTTACTCCCACTTAAGGTCTTCTATTATTTTTACGCGTAGATCAATTTGCATTTTGACCTCCGTAAGCTGGACACCATTCAGATTGTATGTTAGATGAGGATTGCGACCGCCTATATGTAAGATCGTAAATTTAGAGGCATTTAGACTTAGGTATAAGCCATTCCTTAGACCAGTTAGCTATCTTGTTAAGGTCGTCTTGGAGACGATCGTAGTCAATTAACGGATTCGCAAGTACTCCGTCCATAATGTCCATGTTGCTGTTCGCCAATAATTCGTTGTTTAGATAAAAATTGTCTAATATTTTGTTTGACTATAACTTTTTCCATGACTTTGCATACCACACAGGTCAAATTTATGGGTCTGTAGTTGGATGGTTCTTGTTTACAACCTTTTTTAAATATTGGGGTTACCATTGCTGTTTTCCACAAATAGGCAAGATTCCAGTGTCGTAAGATGTCTGCATTAATATTGCTAGGCTTTCTGTTAGATCACATTTTTTTAATGCTGCTACATGAATGTCGTCTGGTCCTGGTGAAGAATCTTTTTTCATTTCTGGCTTTTCATGGCCTGTGAATTTTTTCTGGGGTATACACTATGTATTCAATACTATCCTCAACTTGAAGAGCTGACCTGCACCTAATTTTGGTAGCTGACTTGCGGCTCTAATTGGAACACACTAGCAAACTGATCTGCAAATACTTGCGCAATTTCATGGGGCTCAGCAACTGTTTGGCCCTGTATGTTTTTTAAGACAATCGGTTTGCTATCTTTTGATGATACTTGTTGTCTAATATAGGAGTAAAATTTCTTTGAACCTGCGTGCTGTAGATTTTGTTCGTATTCTATACAAGATTTTATGTTTTGATTGATCATTTTGTTGTTAAATTTCCTGTAATCCTTATAGTGTTCATCTAGTCCGGTCAATAAATATATATTCCACAATGCAATTTTCTGTTTTATCAGACTTTTATTGTCTTTCAATATCCAAAGCTCAGCTATCACACGCTGGTTAAGTCTTATCCGGGGTATGCATAAATTGATTGCCTCTTTAAGTGCGCCGACGAAACTATCGAATTGGGTTTTTACACAGTTTGTATCTTTTATACTTGCAGATAATGTGCACAACATTTGGTTCATTTTTTCTGTGGTGTTTTATTCTTGATTTTCTCTTGCAATTGTATCTCTATAGTTGTTAATAGACAAGTATGGTCGCTTTTACCAATTGGCGCTTGATGATCAACGCTGGCTATGAGTGATTCGTCATTTGTTAGGATCAGGTCTAACAAAGTTGGTTGATTTTCGTGTCGGTACCTTGTGGGTTTATCTATTATCTGCTGAAGATTGCTATTCTCATACTATTGTATACAATTATCTTCTTTTGGTGTGATATATCCGCTGTTCTCAAGTGGCCATTTCACTCCGCCATAGTTGGTCGCTTATTATAGCCACCGACTCGGAGACTTGATTAAGTTTGCCAAGTAATTCGTTATCTTGATCTACCGTAGAGTCATGTCCCCCGTATACTTCACATAGTATAAACTTGCTGTTACCAATTTTGACATCTATCCATAATATCTCAGAAGACTCATGCTTTTAATTATAGGTGGCATTTAATTTTGTTGTCATAAAGTCAGTGCCGTTGAAGCATATATTGCAACGCCGCCACTACGTTTGCCAAGCCGATCATCACGGTATACTTATATCATATCCTGGTGTCTTGATAAAGGAGTCTGGTATATTGGGTTTCAGCCATGTTTCAGTGATTATAATCAGAGTAGGTTTTAAAGAAGTTCACTCTAACATTGAAAAGATCCAATTTAGAGATGATTGATTGTATATATTGTAATTGCAATAAGTCTTGATTGTGATTTATTTGAAGTATAAGTGTTTGGATTGGTGGCTTTAAGTAAAGGTGCAGGGTTGTTGTTATTGCTGCACGTTAGATTTTTCATTCTTAATCTTCACAATTGATGAACGTCCTCGAACATATTTTATGGTAATATCAGTTTCTCCTTCACTGTTATCTCGCAAATGTGTCAGGTATTTTTTTTGCATTGAGGTCTGGTCTGAAGTAATAGATATAGGTTTACTTAGCTTGTTTCTGTTACGCAGAACCTGCTTTGTCAGACTTAGGGGCCCAAAGGCGAAAAATCTTTATTCCATCAGTGTTCACTTTATTTGAGACAGTTTTTATAACAGCCGAACATTCTTCCCTATCATGTTCTTTCCTCTGATCAGCCACATCACTGCTAGATTCTAGCACGCCATAAATGATGATGTTAATTCTATTGGCTCTCTTTGTGATTTCCTGGAATGCTGATTATGTTGCAAGCAAGCTCTGACGCAAACGTAATTGCTGAACTTCATAGCTGAGATCACTTAATTGCTTCACAATCATTAGTACTTTTGAATTCATACTTAGGTATTTACTTTTGTAAATCTAGCATAATTTCGTTACATTCGCTATCAAATTATTTTGTAACATTCATTTTAACATTATTATACGTGACGTTAAGTGACAATTACTTATTTAAATAATTTGGCAAGATCAATTGTTTATTTGCAAATAATCCTGTCTCAACACCAGTGCCCACGGCTTCGGTCGCTCGGCAACTACTTTATCTGAATGAAGCAATGCAAAAGGTACCATGTCCTTTACTGTACCCCTAAAAACATGTATGGGAAATTGCATAATAATCGGTCGAACAGTGAAAGCGCAACAAACAAACAAACTCACATTCGCACTTATGGATATGATTAGAGATAGATTATTATATTTAAATAAATCATGATGACCTATTTTCTTTTAGATAATGTTTATTTGAGAAACAACTAAATAGGAATGTTACATCATAAAAAAGAAAACATATTTGCTGCCCTTGATTACCCCTTAGTTACATTACCTTTTTAATTTTATGTAGTTAATTCTTCACGACTATGACTGTATTTTTTATATGAATTACCTATTACAAAGCGAGTCCGCTTTCCAAAATAATTCAACTAAAGAATCTATATATAGCATGCAAACTTGACCATTTAATACAATTGAACTGCCGCCATCCAAAATAAAACCCGAGAACTCCTTTTATGCAGAGTAGGTACGACGTTACATAAATATCCATAGTCGTAATTGGGAGGTGAATGTTAACATGCTGGTATCTTTATTTCTTCTAGACACTAAATAATACATTTCATAGCGACAATTGAGTAATAATGTAGGTCTCATAAATGTCCGCAGAAATCACTAGAGCGACAATCGAGACAAAGATTTATTACTAACGAACATTTAGTTTCAAAATATTTATTCCTCAATTTATTTTAAACAGCAGTTTTCTATTTTTAATAATCACATCGTAATGTGTTAAACAAATTATTACGGGCGAATGACCGAGACTAATTGTGATATTAGATCTGGAATTCCAATAAAATGCTTTTGCCCAGGAAACATAAAACAAAAAAAAACAGTAGTTATTATTAAATATAGAAGAGCGGGAAAGGAAAACAAGATGGAAGTTTCAAATATTTATTACAATGAAGACCATTACATCATGTTATTATAAACCAGGTACAATGTTTATAATTTATTATTATTTATATCCTGTAAGGGTACAGTTGGCTGCGTTAATCATACGACTGTCAAATTTGCTTTGTTGTATGTTGGAAATCAAGATTTATGTGATTTTAGCTGAAGGAAATAGACAATTGATAGGCTCAAGAGCCGCTCTAATGCCCGGTCTAATATGGACATGACCAGAGTCCAATTTTTATCTTGTTAAGACTATTACAACAGAAAATAAAAATTAATGGTGCCTTTCGGTGGTATATTTTCTTTGTTTTTTCACGTAAAGTCAAACCATTGCACCAACCAATGCTTTGTTATTATACGAAAATACGATCTTCTAGACCTTGACTTCCAACTTTTTGTTATAAATCAATCTGAAACGTTACGTCCTTTTTTTAACATTCAATATGTATTACTCCATAAAAGCGTAACAAAAATAGATCATTTCTATTAAAATATCATACGATTTCTAAAAATATTTTCTTTTATAAATCAATAAATCTTCTACATTTTTTATTTATTATAAGGCCCCTATGTATGTACCAAAATTACGTATATCATATAACTATTGATCTTTTTAACATTTTTTGCTACAAGTGAGAGAATACTACTTCTAATTTGTGCATTTCTCCTCAATGTTTTAGTACAAAAAAATATATTTTAGACACAAATGTGTAAAAATAAAGTTACTGAAAATATTGCATTTCTTTCAAATTTTTGTTCAAAATATTGGTACAAAGAACCACATGTGCTTGTTTCTTTTTAAAATGCTCATTTTAAAGGCATAATACAGTAGGCAATGTCTAAAAATATTATTCTATCACTCACAGCAGGTTCGTTGCTGTAACCAAACTTACAAAGAGAAAATTAAAAAAATATTCGAATTTTTACAGATGTAAGCACAAAATAAAAAGTATGATAATAATTATGTATTTGGTATTACACAACATAATTTCGATTTTATAAAAAATATAAACATAATGAGTCACACTCATATGGTAAGAACTATAAAAACTGGGGTATATGAAAAAAGTTAACAATTATGCATAGATATTCCCCAAATAATAATAAAAAGGTAAACACTCATAGTGTTGCAAAACAGATAGAATTTTATCGTCAATTGACATCTGTTAACTATAAATTGTTAAATAAATAAATACAGGTAATGAACTTTAATATTAAATATTCAACTTACATGACAACAAAAACGGCCGTACATGGTAGTCTTTGATATGTTAACTATTTAATAATTAAATTACAATCTAAAAAAACTTTATAAAAATATATTGCATTGTGTCGTTGTATATTTATGAATTATTAATAAGTATGAGGAAAAAGGGTGAACGCCGATATCATCTAATTAGGCCAGAGCTTAATCATGCAATTTCAATATTTTTATTATTTAAAGTTTTTATTTCAACTATCACATGTAAATTATTCATATAACAATGAACCTGCATGACTACGCAAATTGTTAATATTAAACCAAAACAATTTTATGTTTTTTAGTTTATATGTAGGTACCTATATAATTAGATGAAATCGTGCGCATTCTATACTGTGTTACATTTTGTACTTAGTGGTTTTGCACCGATTTCTGTTAAAACTATTGTATGTCAGATTGGTAAATATCACTCAATAACCGCCTATTTGAGAATATAATGTACTGCTATTGTATATGACTAGTGGCATAAGGGCATAGACTGATTGTGGAAAATCGATGTCGCCAGACCATGGCTATGAAGGTAACCTTTGAATGTATGCATTACTTTGTAGAAATTAATTATCATTTATATTATTATATGTAATTATGCGGAAGCTATTCTTAGAATATCGACTCGAGCATTAATTAGTAACAAGAATATGAGTTAAAGATAATAATATATAAAATGAATAATTTAAGTATGCGGCGCCATAATAGCATCGTTAGCTGCTCTCCCGCTGTTTGATACAAATTTGATACAATATTTATAAGGTGTTTATTATTAATTTGCCCAAGTTACTTCAAGCCACGGCCTCATCAGACGATTCCTATGCGAATCGTAAACCTTAAATTTCAGTCTACAACCTCGGGAAGGATTTTGCAAAAATGTTTTTTACAAATACATACAACAGTCGAAAAGCTTAAACATTAACAGTTTCGTATAAATTGTATTTATAAAAAACATTTTTGGGGAAATCTTTTCTGATATCTGCATAAAGGAAATATGTATAATCATCGATATACAAAATATATAAAATTTCTTATTTTTACTTATACCAAATGTGCGATAGGAAATGTCCTAACATTATTATATAACTTTTTTTTATTTTTATTTTTTCTTGCTTTATCTTTAATATTCCAGATCTTTCGACTGTAATCTTTTAATGTAGGTATTAACTTGATCCAAAAACTATCCAATATTGAACTCAAAGGCCACTCTTATAGAGCATAATGAAATAAGAAGCAAAAATTAATAATAATCATACATATTTAACTTGTATATCAATAAAGATTTCGATATGCAGCACACACTTACATTAAATTAAGACAACATGGTGTTATATTTGATCAACCAGAACTCTATGGTTGTGTATTTCTCAAATAGAAAACCTAACTTTCTCACTAACCTAACATAGTACAATTAAAATTCTAGAAGTAAGAATAAGTTGCATTTGAGGTAGATTAAATTTTTTACAGTCCTATTAACCTAATAGATTAGAATTATTCACATAATATACTACTTAACAAGCGTGTACAACATTATCTCAGCTCATGCTCTCCTTGCATTACTAGACGCCAACAAACATTGACCGTTATTATTAAAACCTTTATATTACCGAAAAATATTATACTTAAAATTTACATATAACGTTTAACGTGTCAGGAATGAGACTTTCTTTTAAAATACCCTAAGGCGCTATCGTTATCGGGTAAGTCATTTGGCGCAAACGTCATAATGGAGACTTCACGTCGCACTATTTAAGAGGAGAATATCCTATCGGAAGACCAGTATAGACATGAAAATATATGGAAGATTAATCAATATGCGGCCATTTCCATTTATTCTCACTTTCATGCCACAATCGGGACAACAGAAAACTAGTTGCATTTTTTTGCTCAAACCACCATCACAAGAAATCTATCTTAAAAAGAAGCAAGTGTGTCCATTCAAAAGACCAGTGTAAATGTAAAAAATATATGAAAGTTCTATCATCCTTATTCCGCCGTTTTATAATCATTATCATTTTCATATCATAATATTATGATGGTGCGGAAAATACTTGTCGTTTTTACATAAACAAGGAATTTGATGTATCAAAGGGCAGGTTGCGACAAATGTGATAGAGGGATATTATATGGGATTTGCAGATCTAGTTTCATAAAGTAACGATACTGCATGCAGTCGTTTACTCTATTTGCTAGATAGCTAGTTCTAATCCAAGCAACTTAATGCACTTTAAGCGGGATTATATATACATTTTAACTGCTAGACAGTTCCAGTATGTAAACTTAAGTTGATTTGGATTTAAATTGAATAATCCCGATAGCGCTCCAGAAATATGTTAGGTATGTTGTCAAACATACCTAACATAGCGTAACTCGCAACCAAATAAAGGCAAAAAGGAAAACTAAAGACACTTCGACAGAAAACCAATTAAATAATTTTTGCATTTTTTGCTTTGCCAGAGGATTTTAAACTTGAGCTGAGCATCTCAGCGCAATGTTCGGGACGGGCGTAGTGGTCGAACTTACGAGATATTAAGATGAAGTCAGAAATATATTTACTGGATAATTATGGACAAATGCGAGCTGCGCGCGCGTGAACGTTTGCGTATATATCATAAAATGCAAGGCACCTAAAAGCGTTTGTTATATCCTCTCATTTCATAACATCTTTGAATTTTCACTATTACAACATCAACCATCTGACACTTACACTCCTAAACATCACTAAACGAATTACATAATTTGGCTCATTATTCTAAAATGTATGCCAAGAAAATTGCTCCTCTGAAGTAACAAGTTCCGAAAATTATTTCTGTATGAAGAAAAAAAGCTTTTTGACGGTCCAAACAATAGAAGGTACCTATTGTCGTAAACGGCAGATTGAATGGGACATATGAAATCATGAATTCCTGCACACGCGAGTCAAACGAGCAAACGAATTCAAATTTACAACATGATCTAAAAAATGTTCAGTGACAATCATTCTTCACAATCCTATCACTTTTGGCACAATTTAGTTATAATGACGCGGTAAATTACCTACGGACTCGAAATCGTCAACTTTGCTCATCAGACACACTCAATTAGTATCGATTATAATTACTATTCTAAGGAAGCACGAGTGCCTCTGAGGTATATTGATCATTTTATTGCATTTTGTTTCTAGCTCATGCCTGCTGTGTTTTAAGGACTTCGATATCATTCTGTACAATAGAATGAAATGGAACCCTATTACCGTACAATATAAAGCCTTCGATTGTATAACTCTGTTATGAACACTTAGCACTTACACTTAACGATGATATTTCAATCTAGTTATAGACAGATCTGGTGTTAATCTACTCCAGCAGAATTATTATTCACATTATTATCTCGAAAGGAATATGCTCTCTGTTGTATTACAATATCGCGTCAAAAAGCAGCAAGCCTCTCTAGAACATATTATAATAGCCTACTGCTTTTAAGAGCTATACACCCTGTTCGTATTCTGCTTACTATACAAATGTCGCGAACGACCGCATCTCAACTAAGCACTAACTGTATCCCACCTAACAGCTCACAGAGTTGGTCCCAATTATACTCCATAAACGTCATACGTGTACGCTATAAATAAACAATATATAATTCCGAAAGTACATACACGACTAGATCACATATTCATGTAGAATTCGGAAGTAATTTTGGTATACCCGAGACGTACAAATATACAATTTTGGCAATATAAACCAGAGGGCGCGCACCCCCTAGATTCCGTACCTATGTTTACAAGGTGAAAATATATAAAGTCCAAAAATATTACAATTCGAATTACTAACTGCACTCAAGACTATTTACAGCTTAGATCAACCTTACCTAGTGAGGTAGTTTGGTATTCACATAAGCTAAATGCAGGAATCTCACCTTTTTACCCTCTACCAACTGCAATTTAATTTGTACTTGAGTTCAACTCGGCACACTCAAGTAAAATAGTGCAAGTGGCATGGAGGGTGCCAGTGAGGCGAGGTTAGTGTGGCGGGGGCGGAGGCGGCGGAGGCTTCGGGCTCTGCGCCGTCTGGAAGGCCTGCGTGAATGCTGGTAGTCGCTGCTGTACGCGACCTTCTTCGCCTGTATAGGTCGGCTCACTCTCCTCTAGCAGCCCTAGCATTTGGCTCGACAACCCAGAGGGACCCTCGCCCGGATCCATTAGCAAAGACTCTACGTTCGCCGGGTGAAGCAAGTGTGCCTCCATTGGATCTGACAGTTCCTGCGTGGTCATGTAAGGCAAGTCGGACGGCGTCTGCGAGTAAGGTGGAGCCACCACATACATCATTGGATACTCAACTGGTAACAATGAACAACTTGGAGACCCTGGCTCCTCTAGCTTTATGTCTATGGGTTCCTCTATCTTTATTTCTATGGGCTCCACCTTTATGTCAAGCTCTGGTGGTATTTCTACTATAATATCTGTAGAAGGCACTCTAGTTGGACCTCCCTCTGATGTACTCTCTTTGGGTGAAGGTGGTTTCCAAATAGTAAAATCTGTTCCCTCCATAGGGAATTCAGTATAGGTTTCTTCAAATGCAGAGGCCTCTGGGGGTGGCTCGCTGGACGTTCCCACAGCTGCAGACTTCCAAGATTCCTCTGGATGGGCATTTTTAACATGCCGGACAAGATGATCTTTGCGTCCAAACTTTTGTGGACAGTAAGGACAAAGAAAATCACGTCTGCCTGTGTGCACGACGAGGTGCCGCCTTACATCCTTCGCCGTAAAGAATTTCCGATCACAATAATCACAAGTATACTTCTTATCAGAATCATTTTTAACAGTGCGACTGCCTGTGTGAACTTTGAGGTGATAAACTATATCCTGCCGAGTGGTGAAAGTCTTATCACATATTTTACACTGAAGGTTACCCTCTTCAGCAGAATGCAAAGCAGCATGTTTTCTATAACTCAGTAGAGATGTGTAAGACTTCCTGCAGTCTGGCCTCTCACATGTATAAAGCTTTTTGACCGGATTGTGCACTCTAACATGATTAGTGAGATGATCCTTACGATTAAAAGTCTTATTGCATACATTACATGCAAAGGCTCGAGCCTCACTGTGAATAAGATTGTGACGCACAAGCTTGAACTTAGAGTTGAATCGCTTGTCGCACAGGTCACAGGAGAATGGCAGCTCACCGGTATGGGAGAGGACATGTTGGCTGAGCTTACCGGGGCTGGAGAATCGCTTGTCACAGGTGTCACAGACGTGGCGCTTGGCATGATCACGGCGCGCACGGGCTGCGGGCGCGGCGGGCGCCGAGGCGCCGGCGCCGCCCTCACCCTCCCTCGGCCGGCGCGGCAGCGTGGGCACGCGACGCGCGACCTTTACCGTACGAAATAACTGCTTGATGCCGCTGGGTCCGGAGGCGCCGACCGTCACGTACTGCAGCTTCGTGGGCAGCTGCGATGCAGGTGGCGCTATGAATGTCTTCTGCGGGGCGGCCGAGCGTTCCCCGCTCGGCTCCTCTTTGAACTCGGAGCCGCCCTCCTCGCCTTTCTTAGGGTTCGGTGGCGGGCTGGCCATCTCGCGCACATTTTTGACGCGCTTGCCCTATATCGCCGTTCGTTTATCACGCGTCGTACTCGTATCGGCTCCGCAGTGGCGCTGGCTCGTCGCGATGGCAGAAAACATTTCTGTCACATTGACGGTCTGGAAGCCCTTTTTCGTATTCGTGTCACATGGTTCTCGCGGAATTTCACGGGTCTGCAGTCGATTTTATCGCGGCGATGAGTTGCACCCGAGTCCCAAAGACCCTATTCGATTAAAAAATCTAGATTTAGAATGAAAAAGGATAACAAAATTACTTTTTTCAAAGAAATACGTAGCGCTTGACATCGAAATCACGAAATGTCAAAATAATGAAATGAAGCCAAAAGCCATGTCAAAAAAAGTCCGCCGAATCGTCAGCTGTGGTCCATTGACCTACATTAAGTGCTTTCAGAACCACTGCTTTATTAAATATTTTCAGCATTTTAACATTGATATCATTTAAATTATTTTTGTTAACATTTTGTTTAATATATTTGCTATCCGTCATGAACTATAAGATAGAGTTTCAGGGTAAATTACATTAGTTTTAAAACTTTTAATATATTATAAACTAATCCAATATGCTTTACAGTTAACATTGTGAGGTCCTGGAACGCCGCACATTATTAGAGCCGTCGCCCGTCGTCATCAAAGAGTATGTAATTTAAAGGCGATCATTACATTTTTATATTGGTTTTATTTTTAAATATAAATTACGTATTAGATTAAATAACAAGTAAATTAACAATCGTCATTATTTTTCGAAATGTGTAAATTAGTTGAAAATAATAAGTTCGTTTTTTACAAACATCAAACAATAATTAAGTAATAAAATTTATATTTAATTATCTTGAATTCATGACGCCTCAACTAACAATGCCTGTGAGCCTTGCAGTATGCCCGTTGACCGTTACAAAACGATTCTAGTAGGTACTTCATGGACCCTTTCGTAACAAATTGGCATTATAAAATAATAGTACTTGACATACATTTGAATCACATGCATATATGCCATTTCGTAATTAAATTAAGGTCTCATTTAATCATAGCAGTCTCGTAGTTTAATACTGGTTTTATCTAAATGCACCGGTTAAGTTCAAGACGGTTACACTCCGAGGGTTCCGTAAACACAGAAGCAAACAAGTGGAACGTTAAATACATACATAGGATATCTCACGCCTGTATCGTCAAAGGAGTAGGCAGAGGTGTATTCAGTCCTATTTCACAAAATTTAGTTTTCATTTCTGTGTAGTAGGAAGTGAGCCTATTTAATTGATACCTATCAGGTAGAGTTCCAAGCTCCATGCTGCTACTGAGTTATTTAAAGTAGCTAATTTTGAACTAATTAACAATTAAAATTACTATGTCTGTCTGCCAATCTCAATATGTAATTGTTAGAACGGTTGTGATTCAGAAAACGAGGTATAAATAGGATACTAGTGTCTTTATGTTATCGACTTGCCAGTTTCGTCGAGCTTAATTAGTTCGTCTCTACATGGGATAATTTACGAGATCCACAAATAGTTTGTGGATCTCGTATTGTTTTTATGTTTGTAAATCCATACATCCATCCATCTCCATTGTTTTTATGTTTGTAAATCCTCAAAAGAGAGCGAGAATTTTTTTGGTGTCAGAGCTGTTTAGGTATAATAAAATATCAATCTGGAATATAATATGTAATTTGTTGTCGTTACATACATGTTATTACATACATCATGACCAAGTCCGTCTAAGAGAGGATCTCATAAGTTTGCAAATTGTGTGTATGTAGTAACAATATCTCAATATCTATTGTAACATGTCTTAGAATGGAGCTGATTTAGAATATAGAAACGATATTTATATGTCAAAGACACCTTTATGTATAATAGATGTTATCGATCGACTACAAAGACTCCTACTCAAATCTAAGAATACGTTTAAAAAAAGTCTATCTGCTATCACTCTTTACTCTGTTGTCTAACCTAACAATTACCTACAATAAACTATTTAATTTTTGGAAATAATAGCAAAAACAACTGTTATATTATTACCATATTTCAATTTGAAGCAGTAAAATTAAACAGGCAAGGTATATAAATGCATGATGTGTGTATTTGTGTTTGTATGTGAGATTATTTACAGCATACCAAAATATGTCCTTTTAGGTTTTCCAGTTGAATTGTATTTTTACTAATCATTATTGTTATCTTTTACCAATTAATACCAATTCTTTTGATTTCCGTGTATCAAGATGTATGGGTATAGCATCATTTTCATTGTATATTCATTTAGGCACTATACATTTATTATATTATCATTGCATTTCTAAATATAGATTAGTATTGTAGAATGGAATTGTTTTATACATTTATTTTTTTGTTGATTTGTAGTATATATATATGAATAATAGGCATACTTATATGGTATGTTTATTTTTCTTTTGTTTGTCTGCTATTTTGGTTACTGTTTTATGTCTATCTCTGATTTAGTCTGTTACAAGTGTGAAATGTAACATAAGACATCATGGTATTATTAATATAAAGTGTGCTACTTGCTGCACCTTCCACCTCTAACCTAGTTACCCTGGTTGCTGACCAGCAAATCACTGTTATGCCTGGGCAGCCATTAAATTGGCAAGATCTGTGATTAAACAAAGACATTATGTTTTGTACATTATTCTTATATGTGTGTTGTCTAATCTATTAATACTGATGAATACTGTAATTGATTTTGACATTGTCAGAGGAACAATAACCTACTTATGAAATTAAAGTAATTAAATAATTTATTAACAAGTCTTTTGTGTTGTCATTATAATTATTTATGAATGGACTATAAATAATTATAATAAGAAAACAAAACATAAAATATTTACTTACTAAGATTACATTAACTAATATTTACTTAAAACATAACAACACAAGGCTTTATATAAGAAGAGATAGGTGGTGATATGTCATAGTGACTTTTACCCAGCTATATGAAAGATTTGGACCTTCAATGTAGTCTCACCATACTTAGGTGGCAATAATAAGTGTCTACACCAAGAAGCATGAGCTTACAAGTTACATTTACATAATAGAGAACAATAGTGCAAAATTTTAAATAGAAGTGAGTGTAAACTCTATTTTTAAAATGCAGATATCATGTTAGCATTTTAAACAGATAACAATGTAACAGTCAGAAATGTGACCATTTTTAAATATTGATGATGATGATTAGCCTTTCATTCTGAATGCTGAACATACATAACATTGTGTTCTTTTCTTTTGCTATAAAATGTCTCGAAGTTCAGTGTGCCTCCTGGCATAGGCCTCCTCCAACATTTTCCAATGAGTTCTGTCCAGTGTCACCCTTCTCCAATGATGTCCCTTCTAGTGGAGTTTCTATTAGAACATAACATATCTCAACAGCTCATATAGGAACAACAAGTGGACCTGGTTATCTTCTGATGGTAGCTATAAAAACGAGATTGACCACTTAACAACAAATTATCCAAAAGCTTCCACAGAAAAAGGAAAGGGTGAAAATAAAAATTTAAACATTGTATAGTGCAAATCTTTGTGTTTAGTATCTGAGTCAAGCCTAAATCTTTACAATCAACAATTTTGCAAGAGCTTCAAGCTATGCTGCTGGATCAATGAAACAATGCTAATTATTAGTTGTATTTTATTTTTAGACACAATGTCAGAGCACCAAATAGCTCCAGCTGCATCAGCTGCTTCCGTGCCCGGCTCTGTGGCAGCCTCAGCAACCAGCATTGTTGGTGAAGAGCAGCGCTCAGGGAGCATTACTGTTGGAGGTAAGATAACATCTCGGGTGCTAGCCTCAGCAAGTAAGAGTCATAGCTAGGTGACTCGGGCAATACCCGGCTTGTTGGCCAGAAAGGGTAGACGTATGTCGGGAAGTGAGCGTGCCTTGCAGCTCCGGCACCATACAGGAAATATGGGAGGCGGCTTCTCCGTCGGCCCCAGCGAGGATATCGTTAGCAACTCTCTGATTTCGCGAGTGGTGAGTGGCTTTACTGCTCCGGCACCTATCTGAACAATAGGTAGTGCCACTTGGGCACGAGGTAGCTCACTTACAAGAACTGGGTCTTAGGATTTGGGGACAAGACCTGTCTATAACTGGTCTCTGAAGCTGCTTTTGGGGCACTGGAAGGTATAGCGGCTCCTACTTATATACCTAACAGGTGGAAAAGTGGGAATGCTATATCATAAACTAAAGTAGTCTATAGAGGGAAGGGTCTGTTGAAGGTAAGAATATCTAACTAATGTGTTTTCATTATTATTAAACTGAACTACATAGGATGATTGGCAGCACTAAATGTGATAACTGTGAAACTTTCTATTCAAAAGACTGCATTATTAATCTAAGGAGTGGCACACTGGTGACCAGACACAATATCGAGTATAATGTTGTTGCATATATTTTGATTTGTTATCAAAGCTTCTGCTAGATTTGAAGACTTCTTTATATATTAGCTTTGAAAAGAAGTATACATGAAATATAAAAAATACTGTTGTGAACCAACTGCCAACACAAGCATATTAGCTTAGCTGAAGTGGTTAACAATAATACTAGTACTTCGTAACTCAGGTTGTTAGTAATATTTAAAATAAGATTTGTGAATTATAAGTAAACATCTGTTTAAAAATTATGTAAATGTAGCTGTTTTATATGTACATATATTATGTATGTATGCCCTTATAATCCTACAAGTAACTGCATAGTGTGCCAATACATTGCATAGAGCTACTGTATAAAAACGAAGTAAACAAATCCTGGTTGATTCAGTAGAATTACTAATTCTGCTACTGTTACTGCCGATAATATATCATGAAGTGTATTACTCAGAAATATTATTAAACAATGTAACATTTAAATTAAGAATAACATAAATGAATTATAAAAAATGTAGTATTATTATTATTATGGTATTAACAACAATATCAACCCCCTGTATATAAATTGTGGCATGGGCTTTTTCTCAGTGTGAGAAGGGTTAGGCGATAGCCCACAATGCTGGCCCAGTGTGGGTTGGCAGACTTCAGATATCTTCGAGAACATTATGGAGAATGCTCAGACATGCAGGTTTCCTCACAATGTTTTTCTTCACCTTGAAAACAAGCAATAATTACGATTTAATTTCGAATAGTCAGAGGCTGGTTCAAACTCAAGACTTCTGTTTGGCAGTCCGATTAGCTTCCACTAAGCTATTTCTGTTACAAAATAGATTCTCTTCAACATGATGATACACAAAAAGAATTTGTACTACCCTACAAACAACAATTAAAATTCCACAGGTAGTGGAAGTGTACTGGAGTCAACAGGGTCTGAAGAGAAAGTGTATGGTGGCTGTGAGGGTCCCAATGCTATGTATGTGAAGCTGATCTCGTCTGATGGTCATGAATTCATCGTGAAGAGAGAGCATGCACTTACTTCTGGAACTATCAAGGCCATGTTGAGCGGACCTGGACAGTTCGCCGAAAATGAGGCAAATGAAGTAAATTTTCGGGAGATACCGTGAGTAAATGTTTTCTATTTATTTAATCTGTTATCGGTATTATAGATTTAAATTAGATTAGCTGTTATCCGCGACATCCTTCGTCCGCGTAAAATTTAACAAAAGAGTATTTGTTCAGTTGCTGAGATTTTTCTAAAATAAAAGTAGCTTATGTTACTTCTTATAACTTTCCCTGACAGATAGCTGATATCTGTCAGTGAAATTCCTGTCAAAATAGGTCCACCCATTTCACAGATTAGCCGTAACAAACAGACAGACAGACAAAAATTTAAAATATTGAATTTTTGATATAAGTACCATATATACTTTCATATGTATAGGTATCTGTCGTCCGTAGGTTAATAAATGAGACACTGATGACTTGACGATACTTTTATTGTGTTCGCACTAGGTCGGCGAGCGAGTGAGTGAACCCGTGAATACAGTTGTACATCAATAATATAGCTTAAGCATACATAGACAATATTCGTTTGCATACATGTTTATATGTAGTTGTAACCCCTACATATGCATTGAGTAAAAAGCTGTTATTTTCGCATTACAAACAGACACTTTAATTTTAGTTATATGTATGTATAAATGAATAATGTAGAAGCTCCCCTCTAGGTAAGCGAAAATGATTGTGTTAGAATTTAACCACTATTCACTTTGGTAGTATGTGTGTGCAATTTGCTGAATTTATATAATGTAATAGTTAAATATTTAAGCCATTTATTGTACTTAAAAGGCTTGAATATTCATCCGTCCATTTTTTTCACTTATTGAGTAAACAAATTCAGCATACTGGATGCAGCATCTAGAGACAATTTTACTTTTTTAAGTGTGTGTAGTGTAGTGACGGTGTTTGTTTTTGTATTATGTAATCGTCAATGAATAGTCTTAAAAAGTACTTTTTATATTGAAAATTATAACTTATTAAAAAAAAAAGATTACTCGTACTACGGATAGATAATATGACCCAGGGGTCCTAAAGAACATTCAAACAACGAACTACTAAGCCATCCGTCCATTCCTACTTATTATGCTGTTGTTTTAATTATAATTTTGTTAATTTCAGTTCCCATGTGCTCCAGAAGGTCTGCATGTACTTTACATACAAGGTGCGCTACACAAACTCGTCTACCGAGATTCCCGAGTTCCCCATCGCGCCGGAGATCGCGCTGGAGTTGCTCATGGCTGCCAACTTCTTGGACTGTTAGGCAGCGAGTTACAACCGGCAGGTGGCGTTAGTCTCACGTAGGATTATAATTGAATAACATCTTCAAATATAATATCTTTATTGTGTCGAAATAAATGGTTTTTTGGGCTATGAATATTAGTATCTATATTACATGTAGCCAGCGGTTTCAATAGACAAAACAATGTTTTATGAGAGCAGTTCATAAAGGCTGAGTATTGTATGATTTGTCCATGTGTTGACATGTCATCAATATACGTCTTTACCCTTTCCTATAGTGGTTACATATCTATATTGCAGTATGCAATAGCAGTTTCAACAATTACAATCACAAAATGCAGTATAATATAGAATTCATCATATCGAGCTGAATGTCGTCGACACCATATACTCTGAAGATAAGTTAATGTATATTTTAGTTGCTGTTTTTCATATCAAACACTTTATGTATATTGTTTTCCTAGATAAGTTATGACAGGTGTCTAATATGATATTCAATATGAGGAGTATAATATGTGTGACAGTCATATTCATAAGTCGACCTATTTTACAATAGTACCAAAATATATATCGCTAGCGCAGTTGTCATATCAAAATGATAGCTTTTTAAGTCTAGACATTTTATGTGGTTACATAAAAATGCGAAAAGACCAATTTTCTTTTGCTTTTTATGTTACCGAAAGGCTCGTCATGATTCGTAGTACTATTAATCATTCTCAGATAACCTTAGTCTTTCGTCACACTAGCGCCACAGCGTCTTATTGTATGATCACACATTTGCAATGATCGGTGTGATTTAGAATGATCGTAACTTTTGTATTGATTGCAAAATGTTATATGATCAACACAGTGTATTTTTATAAGTGGCAGACTGCAAAGAATATTTCATATTTATAGATTAATTAGGGGAGGGTTCGTTTGGAAATAATTAGAAGGTAGGTACTTACCTATTTTGGACTTGGTATTGCGAAAATACGTATTGGGATAAATTTTGCAGAGTGCCTAATGACCCCGTGCACTGTGAGAATTGGTGATTTTAATTCGACGGATAGGAAACAGACTGGCTACCGACTAAAGCGCATTTTAGAAACGAAAACTTAACGTAAAGTTAATAAACATAAAGTAAATAAATGTTGTCTCTGTAATTGTATATCTCAATGTGCGTCAGGCGTTATAAAAAAATAAATGTGCATTTTCATATAAAATGACGAGTCATCTGGCAAGAAGAAAAATGTTCTTGTCAATCTATAAATATGAAATGTTTTGACTTCATGTAAATTGTCAATATCACATCCTTCCATGTTACATATGGATGTACAAATACTATGGTTGGCAGAGGTGTGTACACATTAAGAGTGCTTTAGGCACCCATGCGATGAAATGGAACGATGTACGCCAATATATTTCTAGCAAACAGTAAAACCTTTTTACGTATTGCAATACTTACACCCTCTGGCGGATGAAACGTGTAGTCCTATCTCTCTCTGGCATATCACACGCTTAATAAGCTAAAGATGCGGTTCGAAATATGAATGTTGGCTGTTCCTTTTTTAAATTAATTTCGCACGAAATACGTGCCGAAATTAAAACTATATAATCTGTAAATTATTTTTATAAAATCTTTATTTTATTAAGCGTATGATTTGAGTGTGATACTGGGATCTGTGTGACTATTAGAGTCCCAACATATAATAAAAGCTATCGATTTTCTTGGCCAGGAGTCAAGAGGCGAAAACATTTGTCTGTGGATCCCATGGCAGCGGCGCCGTGGGATCCTGGTGTCTGGAGGGAACAGTTCGAGGAATTACGCGCAGTAGGCCGCTTAGTCGGATAACAAGGGGATGTATGCAAGATTTGTAATTAATTTCAATAACTAATGTTTTTTAGTCATGTCTGATTAAACTGTATAATATCTAAACGCAAAATTGTTATAAAACGATTGTATATAATTTAGATAAACTAGAATTCAATGTATTTAATAATTTACCTCTTTAATAATTCACCTACGAAATCTCACTTATAGTCGTCTAACTGATCTATAATGAACAGATAAATATAATTCTAGAATCTTGCCACAGCTTACGTAAGAACAATGGTCGTTCTGCAGATGTATTTGTAAAACGACAGAGGTTTTAATAAAATTGTACTGGATATGAATATGTAAGGAATTTTTCTTGCTTGACTTATTTGGTAAATAAAAAATGTCGTACTGCTATAAACAACACATAAAGACCCATAGTACGTATTGTAATAAATTAATGGCATCTTTATTGATTATAGAACAAATATAGTCTAAACGCAGGTAACTTTTCTTCAAGTTTGATGTTTATCAATTAATAAGACAAGTTTGAATGGATACCATTGACAGATAAGTGAGAATATAATCGTGTAGAAAAGCAACCGAGTAAAGCATTGTATGAATTGATATAGTTTGACTATAGGAAGGCTTTTTAGATAATATTTCGTGTAATAGATTCCTGATTGAATATTTAAAAGCCTTGAGATTCTAGCACCAAAACCCAGTTATTGAAATATAAGGTATGCACTTTATAAACCCTGTACCATACCGGTGTGAGTTATAATATTTTGGTGTGTTGTACTATTCGATAGTATGACAATTTTAATTGGAGACTACATTATAATATTTGGTAGATGTTACAAGGTTAGGTAAAATTAGCAAATTTTATGTTTTCTATAATGTTCCTTTATATGGCGCTTAATTCCTTGTATAAACTGATAGCGAGAGTTTCATTATTTATTTTGTCAAGGGTCACTTAACATTAACCAAATCGCAATGTTTTGCTTTTTATTTTGTTAATAAACAGTAAATATTATTGTTTGTATTCATTTTATATCCCTCCAGAGACGAAAGTGAGTGACGAAAAGATGGCCTCGCGTGAGTTTCAGGCAGACTATAAACGTACTTACATCAGAATGGCTTATTTAAAATACTTAGATGTATTAGTGTAACTCAATATAATGGATGTCTATGTAATAAAGTTGCGGATTTGAAGAGGGCTAAGAAGCTAAAGCTGCGAAAACCATCTGGGATCACCCCTGACATTCCTATTTTCTTAGTTCTACACCACAGGTCAAGATACGCAACCTCTCCCAAACTAGTACAATCCTACAATTATCAATTTTAGTGTATAATCTATGCCTACAAATAATTACGATCAAAATTGTAAACATTTATTTTAAAACTTATAACTACTGTCCATAAGTCACATTAAACTTGATATCCAAATGCTATTCATGGCTAATGAGTAATTTTCCTTTTTTACAATACAACAGCATCTTATGTTATCTTATATCTGTATAATCAAAAATATTAAAATGTAATAATCTTATGTGTGGGGGCCAGTCAGTACAGACCGGCGACACTTCGACCCATTGGGATCTTTTGTGTCGGCCCCAAGATTTATCCCTTAATTATCTACCTATGAATGTACTGCATCACTCGTAGCGTACACTTCAGAGGGAGAAGTCTGAAGTCCCCAGGGTTTGGATATGCCAATCCCATCAGACCTATCCTCAATCCAGCCAACGCGTCGCATTCACATTGTAGGTGCGATATGGACCCATCCTCTTCACCACAGGCTCTGCAGATCGAATTGTGTGCTAATCTCAATCTGCACAGGAAGTCGTTGGTGCCAAAATGGCCAGTGAACGCTCCTGTGAGCAGGCGTATTTGGCTCTTGTTATACCCGCAGAACTCCCGGGTGAAGCTTGTGGCTCAGTCTGCAATGAATTTCTTGGAGTGTTCCAGACCCCTAAGGGCCATCCACTCTAGCCTGTGTTTATCATTGCCATATGCATTCAAAGCTGCCTTGACGGTGCTCTCAGAGTCCCACGAATGGTTTGGGGCCCATAAACAGTTGTTTGCCCTTTCTGGCTAATTCATCAGCCTCCTCATTGCCCTGCACCCCTGCATGACCCGGAACCCACACCAGTCTGACTGTGTTCTTCATGCCAAATTTGTTTGGGGCCTTAACACAGTTCAGGATTAGTCTGGAGTCTACCCTAAACGAGCCCAGACCCTTGAGAGCAGCTTGACTGTCATTGAGAATATACACAGTCCTGTCAGTGACATTACTGTTGATATTCTCTTGAGCACAGGCAATTATAGCATAGGTTTCCGCTTCGAATACCGTTGCATATTTGCCCATGCTTTGGCTCACCTTGCAGTTGTTGGTATAGATACAGCGCCCGATCCTGTTTCCATTTTGGAACCATCAGTGTACCAGATGAGACAACCCTTGTCAGGGGATTGTAGACCTTGTCTCCATTTGACCCTCGTGGGGACCTTTATTATAAAATTATTTTTGAATATGTGCAATGGTTGCATTTTGTCGCATCCGATGCTCATAATCCTTTTGAGATCCTTTGAAATCTCCAATTTTGTGTGTCGAGTTACCGGAATGTTGACGCTCCACAGCCCATGCACAGATAGTCTGTGTAGCGCCTTTATCGCCTCTGACTCCACAACAATGTGTAGCGGCGTTAGATCCAGCAGGACCTCTAACGCTGCCGTTGGCGTAGTCGGGACCATGCAGGCCAATCGCTGCACCTTCGACAGTGCGATCCTGCATGTAGCTAGTTTAGTTCTTGGCCACCAGACAATGCTTCCATACGTGAGTATGAGTCTTATCATTATCGTGTATAGTCACTTGATGACCTTGGGCTTTAGCCCCCAGGTCTGCCCATAAGTAGAACGAATAATGCCGTAGACCCGCTGGGCCTTCTCTATGACTTTGTCTACATGAGATTTCCACGTTAGTTTGCTATCTAAGGTAATGCCTAGATACTTCACCTCCATGGACCATTGTAACTGCGTACCATACATGGAGAGAGTTCCCAACCCTGTCAGATCCCTCATTCTAGTAAACGGCACGACAGTAGTTTTCCCTGGGTTGATCGATAAATGATTGCTACTGCACCATTTTTCCTACATAATCAGGGCCTTCTGCATGAGACTAGATACCGTACTCGGGAACTTTCCATTGACGAGTATCACCAAGTCATCGGCATAACCGACCGTTAAGTACGGACCTTTGTTGAGTTGTACTAAGAGTGAATTGACTACCAAGCACCATAAGAGTGGTGAGAGTACTCCACCCTGAGGGCAGCCCTTGGTTGTCATTGCATACATTTCATCTCCTAACAACTCAGACCTAATGATTCTACCCCTGAGCATACAATCGATCCACTTGCAAATGGTGATTTGCCGATGCCACACTGATGGCATCAAAGGTGGTCCGATCGAAAGCTCCCTCAATATCCAGGAATGCAGCAATGCAAACTTCCCGGTTCTCTAATGCATGTTCTGCTTTATTTACCACAAAATGTAGTGCCGTCTCAGTGGATTTTCCCGACTGGTAGGCACATTGTAGCCTGTGGAGGAGGAATTTCCATAATGCTCCCTCCCTGACATGTCTATTTACTAACTTCTCCAGGGCTTTCAAGAAGAACGACTCAAGACTGATAGGTCTGTATGGCTTCTTCGTAGTCCGCTTTGCCCGGTTTCGGTATGTAGATGACTTTAACATGCCTCCGTATCTTTGGAATGTATCCAAAAGCTATGCAGGCTCTGTATAATCTGCACAAATGCGGAACCAAGAGTGCAGCTCCCTGTTGTAGGATGATGGGATAAACCATGTCTGGACTAGGTGACTTAAATGGTTGAAAACCATGTAGAGCCCAGCCGACCTTCTCTTTATCCACTAGCTTCCTAGCAGTGTCCCAATCTGCTTTGGTTATAAGACAGCTTAGTTCAACCAGGCTGATCGGGTCCTCCTGCTCCTTTTCTATTATTTTACAGTCTGGAAAGTGTGTGTTTAGCATCATTGCTAGTGTCTCCTTACCAGACGCTGTTCGCTGCCCATTGCCATCCTTAATGGTTGTCAATGGGTGTGCCCTGACAGTCGAGATAGCATTGGAGAGCCTAATTCTTTCAGGAATCGTACTGATGTTTTCACAGTGTGCTCTCCAAGCCTTCCGTTTGGCTTTCCGCACAGCTTTGTTATAGTTGGTCAAACAACGAGCGTAACCGCTGTAGTCCCTGCTGGTCCTAGCATTGTTAAACGCTCGTCTGGCTTCTAGCCGCAGTTTGACCAACTCTGGCGTCCACCACGGTACCCTTTTGGGCCTAAGTTCCCTCTCAGGGCAGTTGCTTGTCCAGGCCGTATTCACAGTCTGGACCAATTTGTTTGCTGTAAACTCGATGTCTAATATAGAATTGAGCTTACCCTTAGAATCCTCCAAATCTATTCTGAGGTCACTCCTAAAGGAGTTCCAGTCCGTATTTCTGGGATTCCTTCTGCGTGCTGTAGGAGCTCGAACCAGCGTCCTGTACTTAAAGCATATTTAATTATGATCTGATAAGGTAATCTCATCAGACACATGCCATTCGACAATCTTAGTGCTAGCCCTGTTGGAGGCTAACGTGATGTCAATTACCTCTGCTCGCCTACAGTCAGCGAACGTTGGCCTGTTTCCATTATTTAGAATTTGTAAAGAGGTACTTACCACATACTCGTGACCAAGCCTCTGATCTTTCCCTCTTTAACATAAGGTTTCTGAATAAGGGCAATATCATATTCATTCATCCGCAGGTGGCGGGCCAGAACGGCCATTGCCCGATGCAGTGATGAAGATTTATTTGTTTTACGCACCTTAGTCTCGCCATACGGTCTGCCTATATGGTAGCGCCTTCGGTGGTAGCCATTACTGGCCGCCCCCCCTGCTCTCCTCTTCCAACATCGCCTCCACAGTACCCGGCGACGACGACAAAACCAGACCGTCAATATGTCCGATTATGTCGTCAGTCTTCGGTGACGCGCAAGGCGAAGAGGTGTGCCGTACCCGACTCTACAGGAATTACGGGCTCCTTCCCGTCTTTTGCCCGTGATTCTGTCAAAGCAGGGGCCTCCTCCCCCACGCCGGCATCAACTGGCACCTTCTGCACGTTCGGATCCTCGAGGATCTTGAACGTGCTCTTGTCCATGCCAGCATGGAGACAGAAGCCGTCTGCCTTGATGACCGCGGCTGAGACGCTGTCCACCAGGATGATGCGCCTGGTGTGCGTCTCTTCGACCTGCGTGCCCAGCACCTTCCACTCGCAGGTCCTTAAGGAGGAATTGAGGCGCTGCAGCATGGTCAGCACCCTGGAGGCATCCAAGGGTGCTGCGCTAAGATCCCCCTTCGGGTATTCTTTACGCAACTAGCCCCCTCCGGTGCTGCCACACCCTCTGCATTGGGTAACCTTTTCAGGGTTACCCCACGCCTTTGAACTGCTGGGGTGAGTACCACTCCCTCGGCTAAGGTTCGGACGGCCACTATTACGACCATGTCGCTTAGGTGTGTAGGCGCTCTCACGAGCAGCTCCTACACCCGCCTTACCCTCTCCCCCTAAGGGTCCAGAGGTCCTTAATTGCTCGCCCTTATCGGTCAAGGCTTTGGTGTTGGTTTTGACAGAGTCCATCTGGTCTATCATTGAGTTCACCTGCTGGCTCCCCAGCCGCTACGGAGTCCACAACGTTGGGGATGCCTTATTCAGGCACCAGGGCTACCAGCAAGGTATAGCGCCCACGAGTGAGCTGTCCCCGGGACGTACAGCACAAGTCGCTCCACCCCAAACCACTGATCTGGGAAACGAACACTGCCGGCTGGAGACCTCTTCACCCAAGGACACTCGCCTGGCGGCCGCATGAGCGGACACCGCAGCCGATTGATTGCAGCTGGCTAGACTGCAGCCTCCCGTGTGAGAGGAAATCCAGACCAAAGGGGCGTGTTGCAGATCAGCAGCACCACCATCGCCACATCACCCAGGACTCCTTCATCCCTCCGTACGGGTCCCCGCGCATGGCACAAACATTACGATCCATCGTCTGTCGTTCGACGATGGACCCGCCGGTACATGACCTCTCCATCCCAGGCAATGGGCGTCTGGTGATTTTAGTTACGTCTATTTCAGAGGGAACTAGACCAATAACAGGGGGCAACCACGTGAAGGATTCCCCACCAGACTTGTCTTAGGGATCTACACGACTGTTGCGCTCTCCCCTAAGACCATTGGCACCTTACTCGTCTTGAAGAGTCGAGTAAAGTAGGTTTGCATCTATACTAAACAAGCAGCCAATCCAGTGAAGCTAGAAAGCAGAAAAGCAAGCTAAGCAGTGCAACTATTAAAGCATAAATACAAACCCCCCTCCCCATATATATACAACAGCATACTATGACTACATTTAAACATTGGTTAGAAAAAGAAAAGTCATTTTATAGGATCTAGCACTAATTTAATCGATCTACAATAAATAAATATATCTAGTAAGTACTTGAAAAGAGTTAAGGTCAGATGGTCTGGATAGTAAAATGTCTGAGTAAACAAAATGACTAGATTGCAGAATGACTGGGTAGGCAAAACGTCTGAATTGCTAATTTACATGTAGGTATTGAAATTAAACACTTTATACGGATTTTGTCGCGTTGTTTATTTTACTTTAAACACTTTTATTACATAATTTTGGAAACTCTAACACTACTATTATTGAACTTTACTATGCTATTTAATTTAATTAAAACTATTTATATTTAAGTTTACACTTTGCCCCGAGCGACGTTTCGGTTGCTTTACAGCAGCCATGTTTACGGGGAGACTAAGATGGTAGATGTCCCAAAGTGCTGAAGTGTAGCTAGTTATTTCAAAGTACCCGAACATAATTTAATCTTTGGTGTTTCTATTCACGCAGAATGAGCTCAAAGTATTATGAAGTCTAGCTGTGTTTTGTTTCTTCTTGGCTTTGACTATTTCAATTACTGGATCCCAAGCTGGTGGTACATTCCAACCATCTTCTCTATTGAAAGTAGGATGTTTTTAAATTTCAATAGCCTCGCGAAGCATCCTTGGTAGGAATCGTTGTTCTTTTGTGAGTATCTGTGGTTTGTCAAATCGTAGGTAGTGGTTGGTCACCTGTTGCACGTGTTCACACACAGCAGACTTCAACGAGCATCGGTGTTTATTTTAAAACGACTAGGTAGGCAGAATGGGCGCGCAGAAAGTCCAATATAGTAAAAAAGCGTCATATTATGCGTGATGCGTATTATACATATGCGCTTTAGTAGCTCTTAAAGTTGCCAGATCTAGATATAGGGCTGACATTGAAAATCTAAAGGTAATTAAGTTTGTCAAATTGTAGATAAAGCTTGAAAGGTGAAGGTCCGTGGTCTTCTTTTGACCACAAATCGGTTTATAGGAGCTTATATAAAAAATATTAAATAATTGATACACATACATGGTATTGAAGAGACTACAGTATATCTTTTGAATTCACTTATACCCGATTATCGCCTGGAACATGACCATTTTGTCAGAATCGGATCTACCAACGACCTACCAACGATTGTATGAAAAACTAGATTATGCCCGCCGCTTCGCTCGCGGTAATACATTAATGCGAGAGAGACGGATAAAAATCTACAGATTTTGTATATAATTTTTTTCCCTCTCGAACAGTACTTTTCCCCTGAAGCTGAAACGTACCCTATGTCCTTTTGTGTGAGGTTAGTAACAGTACTTTTTTCTAGATGTTCTATCTGTTCCCCTGACGTATGCGGAATTTCATGATTGGTCGAGTAGTTAAGGCGTCAAAGCGTAACAAACAAAATAGACTCGCATTCGCGTTTATAATATTAGTTAGCATATATAGCGTTTATCGGTTTTGAAATTAAATTACTTTATACGGATTTTATCATGTGGTGGATTCCCCGTAGCCATGGTTGCTGAAAACCAAATGAAACGTTAGGGAAAGTGTAGACACTAAATTTATAGCTTAAATAGTCGAAAGTTGAACAGTATTAGTTAATAGTTTTGCTTTTGTTTTATTTATGTGTTCGACTGCACGGATGATGTAGTGGTTTAAGTGGCGAGGCGACCCACTGCTACTGCGCCGAGTGTTAAGGGTTCATATCCCACATGAAACAAAAAATGGTGTGATCCACAAATGGTTGTTCCGAGTTTGCATGTTCTTTGTGTCCGTTTATTGAATGTTTGTAAAGTCCACCGCGATACAGGAATCAGTGCTAGTGCGGGAGTTGTCTTATATAAAGAAAACAAAAACAAAGAAAAAATAAATTCAATGTATAGAATTTATTCGCGTAAATGTAAGACAATATAATCTATTCGGATTTCTTTCTTTGTGTCATCAATCCGCCCAAAACTTTGGCATTTACAATTTATGGTAGTTCTACAGGAGGCTATTTTCCGACTAAAGCATGCAAAAGCACGAGTTATATTTGACATTCTGGGGCATTCGAGTATGCTATATCCTTATTCCATTCAACTCACTGCAAGCCCTGTAGGCACTGCAAGCCCGTTTTCTGTTACCCTTGTGATACATTTTCGTTGTACCTTTAGAAATTGCGTTAGTAGGTCATAGCTCATTAGAGACACCCGGCACCGCCTCGCCTCGAGCGGTTAGTATTCTTTGTATGGAATACTATGGGTATAATGCTCACTACATCAACTCCGGAGCGCCTCGCCCGCGGGCTAGCCGCGCGCGGACAGCAAGTGGTCCACTCGGTGACCACCCGTTGCCCGCACGCTTGCCTTGCGTTACCCACGCGCAGTTCCCGAATGGATCGCGCGCTGTCCGCGAGTGGTCCACGCGCCGTCTACGAGTTAGACATAACGATATACACGTATAGGCCTAGTGACGATCCCTGATTATAAATTTTTAATTAATTATAAATTACTCATCCATTCGCGGACAACGCAATGTCCACTCGTTGACCACCCGACGTCCACTCGTTGACCATGTGACGTCCACTCGTTGACCACGCAATGTCCACTCGTTGACCGCCCTACGTCCACTCGTTCACCATGCGACGTCCACTCGTTGACCACGCAATATCCACTTGTTGACCACCCGACGTCCACTGGTTGACACGCGGCTTTCGACCGTGAACCACCTGTCGTCAACGACTGGACCCTGGGGGATGAGTTGGTGCTGGTCGGTGCCGGGTGGGTCTAATGAGATATGACCTAGTAATGTTGTGGTAACAATTGCTCAGAAGGTAAACTTTACCTCAACATGGGGTCGGTACTTAATTTAGATAAGCGTCGGTACAGTCAATATAAGTAGCTAGTCTTAGTATATAAATAATTCTCTAATTAATATAATGCATTACTTACATTAAATTAAGTATCCTTCAACTATTATTGTTGTAAAACATGAGAATGATGGTTACTTTGAATGATGGTAGAATTCAAAATCTTGCAAATGTTTGGCGACTAATGTCACTGACTGAATATAAGTGAACATAATAAGTAGCGCTACGAAAATTTATTACCTATGCTTATTGTCATAATGTAGATAAAGTTGTCAGAAAATTAAATATTGATTTACTAAACTTTCCTCCTGAATCAGTCTATCTATTTGTGAAAACCTAATGTAAATCCGTTCAGTAGTTTTTGAGTTTATCGCGAACAGACAGATAGACAAACGCGGCGGGAAACTTTGTTTTATGATATGTAGAGATATGTGGTGACAAATATACTGCCTCGGTGGCGCAGGGATAGTAAAAGCGGCTACTGAGGTCATACATCAATTTGCAAGAGGTCTCTGGTTCGATTCTCGAGTAGAGGAAAAGGTTATTATGTTATTTTGTTCTTGGGTGAAGAGTTCTCCAGCCGGCAGTGCTCGTCTCCCAACTCAGTGGTTTGGGTTGGAGCGACTAGTGCTGTACGTCTCGGGGACAACTCACTTGGGGGTGCTATACCTAGCTGGTAGCCCTGGTGCCTGAACAAGGCACTCTCAACGTTGAGGGCTTCATGGTGGGTGGAGAGCCAGCATGTGAATACAAAGATAGACCAACATGGATTCGGTCATAAAGAAACCAAGGGCTTGACCGATAAGGGCGAGCAACAAAGGACCTCTGGATCCTTAGGGGGACAAGTTAACAATAGTATGGGAGCTGCACGTGGGAGCACCTACATACCCAAGCTGCATGGTCGTGATGGCCCCAGTGGCCGTCCGAGCATGAGCCAGGGGAGTGATGCTCACACGGGCATATTTAAGGGATGGAGAGGGAGTAACCCTGGAAAGGGCTACCAATGCAGTCAGACATGCAGGGAATACTCGAAGGGGGATCCCAGCACGACACCCACGGGGAGTGGGTGTCAGCCCTTCAGGATCGGGGAGGCCAGGAAGGAGCAGACGGGCAAGGCACACCCTGAGGGGGAGCCAAACTCGGCTGCACACTCCGCAGACCATACCCGGGGCGGAAAGAGGCGCAGCGATTATGGCAACCTTAAGCGGCTTGAGCTGCACTGGCACGCGATGCAGTCTCTTCAAAAAGGATCAGGGAAACGAGCGACGATATTGTCGCTCAGGCAGATATCAATAAACTTGCCAAGACCCAAGGCGACTCCTACAGGGAGGCGCTGACGGGAGTAAAAATGGCAGTTGTTGGCGACAACTTCCCTGACGCTCTACTTGATGCAGAACTGGTGGCACTCATAAGGGTCGCAATTTAGGACCACGCAGGATCCTCTGCCAGCCATTAGTGTCGGTGCACTGCTTAAAGGAGCTCTGCACGTGACTTGTGAGGGTGAGAAAGCCGCAGAGTGGCGTCGCGGCCTCAACGATAAAACCATTGGGAACGTGAAGCTCAGAGTGGTCAGCACCTTCAGGGTGCTGACTATGCTGCAGCGCCTTAATTATATGATATAATTTAATTTATAATATTAGTTAGGTTTTTTATCTTTTAAGATAATATGTCTTTTCAGATACATTCGGCAGAGCTCTTACGTTGTAGTGAGGCCTCTCGACAATGTTAGCCCTCTCAATTCCATAATCTAAGAAATCCTGATCAGTGTGTCAACGTTCATGATTGGTGAGGTAGGCATAGCCAGCGACATAAGTCTATAAACATTCGAGAGATTTTGAATTGCTTTATCATAATCATCAAAATAATAGTATTCCTCATCTTTTACTGGAGTAACTGTCAACAATAGTTACTTTAATCACAATTCAAAACTGTAGAAAATAAGTAGATTTTATTTATAAAATAAGTTAAACAAGTAAACAAAATATTAACAAGTAATATTTAGCTACTTATGTTGCTGTCTGTACCGACTATCAAACGGTTAGCTGGTACTGTCTTATCCCGCGCCCCTTCGCATAATGGTTCTAATACGAAACGTTAGGTAGAATGCATGACATGTATAACCAGCACACAGCGCCATCTAGCCCAAACTACATCGATGTTCATGCACACTAATGTTTGACTTGTGCGGAAATCGAACCCGCGACCTCAGGCGTGGCTGTTGGTTACACTAACCACTACGCCATCGAGGCCGACCGTTTTTGGTTTAAACTGACTCTATGCTAACATTATTATGTTAGTATAGACTCGGAAACTCAGAATAGTTGATAATAATAATAATAATAATATTTATTGCTTATAAAGTACAACAAATAATATGTCGCTGACCTCCGTCCATACGGCCGTTCCGAGTAAATATATTGTCGATTTTTTAAAGAAAACCACTAGTTCTCAAAGTTTTTATTCTGTGTCAGTTGATAAATTTGTTTTGGCAACCTTCTCAATAATGGCGGATACATCCAAGTGCGGTATTTGCAGAGAGCCCTTAACTGATGGTGCACACTGCACGGCATGTAACCTTATCGTACACTTCCATTGTGGGGGTGTGAACGAATCCGGTTACCGGAGGCTGGGTGCAGAGCGAAAGACATCATGGCGCTGTTCTAAATGTAAGCAGACAGGAAACAACAAAGGGAATCCGGCAATCCAGGAATCCTCGCCGCGATCGCCGCTATCAGTACCGGATTCAACAATCCTGCAGGAATTGCGCACGCTATCTGCGAGACTTGCCTCACTGGAGAATATGAAGGAAGACATTGTGGCGCTAAGGAATGAATTCGCAGAGTTCAAAACCTCTATGACTAACCAACACAACGAGGTCATGAAGGAAATTACCGGCAAAATCAACGACATGGAATTACGTATCACACAGGTGGAAAAGCTTCAAACTCAAGTTGAACAGCTACAAACTCGCTTAGACCGTTTAGAAGAAGACCAGAACGATAAAGATCAATGGTCACGCTCCAACAACGTTGAAGTAAAGGGTGTACCGCAGTCAAGTAGTGAGAACTTATTTGAAATAATAGCAAAGATCGGTGCAAAAGTCAACTACCCCGTATCAAAGAATCAGATCAATTTCATTACTCGAGTGCCCACACGTGACAGAGAACATATAAAACCAATCATAGTAAGTTTTTGTCAACGATACGTAAAGGAGGACTTTATAGCTGCAGCCAGATATGAACTGAAAACCTCGACCCTAACACCAACTAAAATAGGATTGGATGGGAATCGGAAAATATTCATAAACGACCACCTAACCATCAAAAACAAGATATTATTATCTAAGACCAAGAAAACTGCGACTGAAAAAGGATTCCGATATGTGTGGGTAAAAAACGCGAAAATACATACACGAAAAAACGATACGTCACCCATAGTGATGGTCAAGACGGAAAAGAATTTGGAAAAAATTGTTTAAATTGTTATATTTTGATAGATATAACATCCAACAATAATATGTCACACGCGTTAGTCACTTTTTCTAATATACAAGGCAAAACAGTTTGAGAATCATGGTCGAATGTGTGCTACTTGCGTATTCCTAATAGTATTGTGTCGCTACACTGTGCTCCCTAATTATTTTATTCCATATTATTTTTGCAATATTACTACTCTTCACGCAGATTTTGACCGTATGCTTTACAACATATGGTACATTTTCCTGCAACAAATGTCGGTACTTATGACTATTATCTTCGAGTTGTTTGTGTCTCAATACCGGTCGTGGCCTTTTGTTTCTATTCAAAACATTTGTTTCTATCTTGTAATTTATATTGAACACTGTGCATTGCTGTGTCTCTTTTTATCAACTACCTCACATGCATTTTGTGAAAGTCTCCAACGTAATGAACTTAAATATTCGTTTATAACATTAAATTTTAATTTATTTGTCGTATTACGGTGCATATGTTTTAATTATTTGATTATAGAAAAGTTTAGTTATAGATATGCTTAACATTTACTATCAAAATGTGCGTGGTCTGCGTACGAAAACGAACAGTGTCTTTCGAAGTATATGTGTATGCTCGTACGATATCATTATATTTACGGAAACGTGGCTAGACGATAATTATTACAATAGTGAATTGTTTGATGGTCGATATGTGGTATGGAGACGCGATCGTGATTATTCCCGAACTGGTCAGAAACAGGGCGGTGGTGTTTTGATAGCTGTGAAAAAAGAACTCACAGTTGTCGAGCGGCAGGATTGGCGCAGTTCAGCTGAGGATATCTGGCTGTCCATGATCCTTAAGAGATCAGAACCGCAGGTTAGTTGCAATTTACATATATGTGCACTTTATCTGTGTAGGGAACATTTAGGGAATTCCTATAGTACTCAATTAAGTAACTTTACTGACAATCTTAACCAATTAGTTATAGCACATCCACTTGATAAATTTATATTAATAGGCGATTTCAATTTCGGTAATGACGTTCAGTGGCGTCATAGCGATATGTTTAATAGTGAAATCCCTTTGCATATATCGTCGCAGCGTACCAATGAATTTTTTGACACAATCCAAACATTAAATATGTTGCAGTACAATGGTGAGCGGAATGTCAATGATAGATTACTGGATTTGGTATTTTGTAACGATATCGTAACCGTTGAGGAAAGTAAAGAGCCACTAGCACAGCCCGTTGACTTACACCACAAACCGTTAATAGTTCAGACTAAATTCGTTGACATTCGTCAACTTATCGATAAACCAAAGAAGCGTTTTATATTTTCGAAGGGCGATTATGTTTCTATTAGATCTGAATTTGATTCGATCGATTGGCCTCAATTACTGCTCTCAGTTAGTTTGGAGGAAGCTGTCACTGGTTTTTATAATACTTTATATAAGCTGAGGGATAAATACGTTCCATTTAAAACACCGAGACAATCTTCTTACCCTCCCTGGTACACGCCAGCGTTAATTAAAATATTAAAGGAAAAATATAAATACCATAAAAAATATAAACAGTATAAAAATCTTTCAGATTATCATTCATTCTCCTTACTTCGCAATAGATTTATTAACTTTGAAAAGACCTGCTATGATAGATACATGGAAAATATTGAAGCTTCAATCGTTAAAAATCCTAAAACATTTTGGACATATGTGAAAAATAGGCGCATTGTTGGCACTTATCCCAACGTTATGTATTATCGTGAGACCATTGCAGATACAGGGGACGATATTAGTAACTTATTTGCTACCTACTTTAAGTCTACCTTTATAGAACCTGAACCGACACCGAGTCACGAATGCACCTCCAGAGATCCTTACAGTGGAACTGCATTGTCTGTTGGCACAGTTGACATAAATCACATACGCATATCAGAGCTGCTCAAATCACTGGATCTCACCAAATCTGGTGGCCCTGACCTAATTCCTCCTGTATTTATTGTTAATTGTGCTGATAGTCTTGTTGAACCTATTTCTATTCTGTTCAGGCGCTCTCTAAATGAGGGTTCAGTACCTAAGATTTGGAAGTCTGCATTTGTTACCCCGATATTTAAAAAAGGAGATAAAGCAAATATCGAAAATTATCGTCCGATATCCAAGATATGCCTTTTTGCCAAAATTCTGGAAAGAATAGATTACACTGACGTCTACGCGGCCTTAAAGTCAGGTCTTAGTGATGAGCAGCACGGGTTTGTGAGGAATCGATCAACTACGTCTAACCTGCTATTGTCACACGAATACATAACAAACGGGATGGACCAAGGACAAGTTGACGTGGTTTATACAGATTACAATAAATGCTTCGATCGTATTGATCATCAAGTGCTGCTTGAGAAGCTATTACTTGCTGGAATACACGGTGACTTGTACAGATGGTTTTCCTCTTATATTGAAAGTAGGACACAGGCTGTGGTTCTCCAGGGATATGTATCTGGCTGGATTTCTGTCCCATCAGGCGTGCCCCAAGGCTCCATTCTTGGTCCTCTGCTATTCATATTGTTTATTGCTGATATCAAACATTGTTTCCGACATTCGTATATTTTGCTGTACGCTGATGACATGAAGATCCATAAAGTCGTACAAAACATATCTGACGTACATCAGCTGCAGGATGATTTGTGTAGGTTTGAAGCCTATTGTCACCGAAACAAGCTCCAACTTAATATCTCTAAGTGCTTCCACGTTACGTTCTCACGCTGTAGATCGTTAATTAATTCCAGATACACCATAAACAATCAAGTTATTAGTAGGGTAAACAGCGTTAGAGACCTGGGAATCATACAGGACAGTAAGTTACTATTTGACCAACATATAGAATGGCATTGTGAAAAAAGCTTCCAAAGCTCTAGGATTTATAATGAGGACCACAGCCTGTTTTCGCTCCCTAAAACCACTAAAAATTTTGTACTGTTCATTCGTACGCAGCCATCTCGAATATGCATCGCAGGTTTGGAACCCTCAGTACGAGGTTTATAAGACACGTATAGAAGGTGTTCAAAAAAAATTTCTACGTTATCTCGATTATAGGGCGCAGCAGTGTTCAGTTGATCACAATCATAGATGCAAAAGGTACCACTTTTTACCACTAGAAACGAGACGTCACATTGGAGACTTAAGCGTGCTACTACATATAGCAAATGGTCGCATTGACTGCCCCGAGCTATTAGCCGCTATATCACTGCGTACCAACTTATTAGGTTTTCGTCACCGGCCCGTACTTAGTGTTGCCTTTGCACCAAGTAACTACAGACGCAATGCTTTTGCTATAAGAAGTGCAGCTAGATTTAATGACCTACCACGGGACCTTAATATCGATTTATTCTGTACCAGTGTAGCGACAATGAGACGGCTTTTGGCTAATGCCTATTTTTAATAACGTGGAGCAATGAGTACAAATCTTAGTAAATTAAATTGTCTCCTTCTTTTAATTGTGTTAATTTGTTTCTTCTTTGTTATTTTTTCTCATTTGTTATACTTACTGCATTTTGTTATTTTAATCTTAGTTTTGCTCTTTATAATTGTATAATGTTATTACTTTTTTTCTCACTTGTTATCGACAATTTTATACCCATTAGTGGGGGCTTGTAATTGGCTAACTGTTCATTTAATTTGTAACTTATCATACATGTATTAGTCCGTAAGCACTCTTTAAAACTAAAAAAAAAAAAAAAAAAAATGAGAAAGCATACATTATGATGTGATGGTTGTACAATAACATACTAAGGGACACAGCGATTCCTAAACTGAGACTTGCTCGTATTTTAGAAATCGATGACACTCCATTTTGTATCATAATTTACCATCGCACTTCATCTCGCTTCTATATTACCTAGATAAAAACAACATACAATTTACAATTCATTTTCTTTTATTGTAGTAAGTAAATAAGTAAAAGTCTTCACAATTTATGCTATTTATGCTATATATGTATAACTAAAACTAAAACAAAACAAAAACAATGTTTATGTATTTATTAAATGTGTCATTAGTGTTTCTGTATCTTCATAAGTCAAGGACTGTAACCAGTTTTGCAATTTATATTTCAAATTATGTTTGTTCAATTTGCATAGTGACAATTTTTTGTTAATTGAATTATATAGGTGGGAACTCAGTGTGTTATATTGTCTCTGTGCAAAAGCATCTAACAGGGCAACAGACAGATGCGCCACGACGTCTTTGTCGCATTGCATCGTAGACGGGCATTTGTGTATGACGACGAAGCAAAGCACGGAGAATAAATAACTGTCTAACAGTTAAAACCGGGCATTCCCTATATAGCCTTAATGTTGAATAGAAACGTGGCTTGCAAAGTATAACTTTGAGAAGAGATCTTTGCGCTCGCTCCAATTGCAAGAACAAGGTTTTATAAGTGCCACCCGAAACCGGAATACAATAGCTTATGCTACATAAACAGTCTTCATTACTGATAGGTCAACAGTGTGACGTAAATATTTAAATATATAAATCAGTCTTCGAACGCGGCCCGTTAACATTTCTTTTTGTGGACGCCAATCTAGTCTAGTATCTTAGACTAGTAACATTGTATAACAATGGGCAGGAGCAGGTAGTGATTAAATTAGAATAACATTGATGTGCGGTAAGAGATAAAGTCTCCCTTGTCGGAGTGGGAGTATTTGGAAGATAAAAACAAATATACTTGGTTTTTTCAATATTCAAAGTAAGCAAATTTGAAGACAGCCATATCATGACTTCCCGAAGAGAATTCTCGGCATATAATTTTGCTTCTGACCAACTATATCCATATACAAACAAAGCTGTATCGTCTGCATATGTAAATATTTCACTATTTTGGAGCTTCATATCACACAGTTCGTTAATTTATATTAAGAACAGAGTTGGGCCGAGAATACTCCCCTGTGGAACGCCATAATTGTTATTTACCTCGTCACTAATTACCTCATCAATTTTTACCGATTGGGTTCGATTAGATAAATATTTTTTAAATATGTCTAGGTCAATACCACGGATTCCAACTCGCTCCATTTTAGATACAAGTGTGGGAACAGAGACCGTGTCGAAAGCTTTTGATAGATCCAGAAAGATACTATAGCATTTGTATCAATCATACAGTTTACTAACTACTGCCTTGCTGAAGTGGGCAACGGCATCTTCCGTGGATACACCCATTCTAAATCCGTATTGGTTTTCGGATAAAATATTATATGAATTGAGTAAACTAATTAGACGATTATTAAGAATTCATTCTAAGATCTTAGATAAAGTGCTCACCACTGAAATAGGTCTGTAGTTAATGACATGTTCTCTATTCCCTCCCTTATATACAGGAATAACTATAGCGTTTTTTAGACTATTTGGAAATACACCAGTGGATATTGAAGTATTACATATGTGTGTAATCGGCGGCACCAGATTGTTACGTGATAATTTGATTGCTAAAGCACGTATATTAGCCCATCTAGTGGCACAATTACTCCTAAGTGTAGATATTATAACGTGTACTTCTTGCTCACTAAACGGGGACATTACAAGGGAATTGTCCTTTGGTAAATGGTCGTTCCTCTGACGCTTTAGAAGTGCGAGATGGTTGTACTATTTTAGAAGCCAAGTTCTTACCAATGTCGACGAGATATTGGTTGACATTGTTGGCAGACTCTTTCTACTGAGGTTTTCTACCGGAAAAAGAGTTTAAAGCATCCCACATTGCTTTTGGATTGTGTTGAGCTTGGATACACTTATCTTTTTCATAGTTATGTTTTAATTTTCTGAGTAGAGCATTGCAAAAATTTCGATACCTCTAATAAGTTGTCTGTAGGATTATGTTCTTAAGTTAAGATGCATTTTGTCACGGTTTCTGATACACCGCAGCAGCCCGTCTGTAATCCATGGTTTTAAGATTCGTTTAAGTCTACTAACCTTTTTTTGGAATGTATCAATAATATCTCGGACTATCGTAATTAATTTATCAGTGGCCAGATTTGCATCATTTGTTTTCATAACCGCGCTGAAGTCACACTCGTCAAGTTCCCTTTGGATGGATGCATAGTCAAGTTGTTTTGTAATTTTTGTAGTAAGATTGTATAGAGCTGTACGTAATTTAAGGCATAATATTATTAGTAGATGGTCCGTGACATGCTTCTCAAGTATTATAGCTGTTGCTAAGTACTTCGACCGTAACAAAATATGATCCAGGCAATTACCTGATCTAGTAGGTTGTACATGAGCTGGCAACAAACCTAAGGAGGCTGTGAATAAAAGAAAATTGCTACTATTTTTATCTATGTTATAATTTTTGACGTCTACATTTAAGTCTCAGATAACAGCTATATTTTTATACGATTTTAATGTACCTATATCAGCCAGGTCAGGTCAGCCATTCTGACATCAGGTAGGCAGACCACTTCAAAGTTCTCAAAGTTATAGCGTTGTTTGAACCGCGTTGTTAATATAAATATTTAATACCTATTTAATACATATTTTTTACACAACTGTTAATAATTATAAAATTTAATAAATAATTAAATCTATGGATATCCAGCAACAAGTTGTTCATAAGCCACTAAGCGCGTGCAAAAACATTGTTAGTAATTATTCTGTGCAGAAAAGACGTAAATAATTTACGTGCAGGCGCCACAACAACAACGCTAAAACTATGAGAACTTGGAAGTAGTAAGCAAACCTGACGTCAGAATGGCTGACCACTTTATTTCTTTGATATGTCTTAACGCAATGGCAGCAAATATTTCATTATACATAGGTCGTAAATAGTAGCAAATAGGTATTAAACAGTGCACATGGTCTCATGTACATATCTTGTTTGGTCCAGCCATCCTGACGGATTCTCTCCAAGCATAGCTCGCTGTGCTACACACTAGGAGGTATAAAGGGATGAAAATAAAAGATCGTGTAATGATTGACTTGTCCTTTATTCAATGCGTAAACAAAAACCGGTCCACCATTATCAGATATTTGTAAAGTAATCTCAGGCAGCTCTCTACGATACACGGACTACTTTAATGCTTATATAGCATATACTTTGGAATGATATCCTGCTTAACTCTAACACATTAGGAAAATCAACTTTACAAATAAATCGAAGATTCGTCAATAAATAAATTCTGATTTCATAATTACAAAACTAATCGATTTAACGTACGCTACTAATTCCTTCTGAGATCTAAGCTTATAATAAAAACTTTGGATAAAAATTAAAATTATTATTGACAATTTGTTTTGTACATTTTTACAAAGAAAATTATTCAAATCCGGTAGAATACTGTGTGTGAATGTAAAAGGAATTAAATGCATGTTACATTATATTGTGACTGTAAACGCACCCTTACCTAACGGAAAATATACACGCTATACCTCGCAATAATACATTTTACATTACAAAATAATACTTTATAATAAATTTGAAACGACATCAGTTACACAATTATTGTTTCTTGGAAGAATCGAGTCCGTTACACTAAGACATGCGCGGCCGAACCTGGGCGGCCGCGCGATATAAAACTGCAACACCATTACACCAAAATATAAAATTTGTATGAAAATAACTACAAACTTACTCGTTAGGTGCAACTTGAGGAATGTGCGCTTGCGCATCTGTACTGCGATAGCCATTCTTATTACTTACAACGTATTCAAATTTTATTGGCAATAATATCACAAATCAATATTATCATCATTTCACAATCAACAGTTACATTTGTGTGTGTATGTGTGTGTGACGACGTTACAGGGGTATGTGTGTATGTGTGTGTGACAGATGCGTGGATACAGATACGAGAAGGAACAGATATGTCGAACAATAATATTCACGAAGTAGGCAACACGACATATTAATTTGAAGCACAACAATGCCGATGATATGTCAATAGATATCACTAAAATGATCCAACGTAGAGTATGTGCACAGAGTACGCGTTGTCCACCAAACAACTTTATAGAAAAGCTTATAACTGTACTTCTAAAAGTACAAAACAATTACAAACAGCACCTAAAATACACAAAACCAACGATGAAAAGACAAATCGCATATTGAATATTAGGCCGAAAATAATTTAGATTCTCGAGTGATTATTAATTACTAATATAAGTTTTAAAGCACATTTTATAGTCTTTACGCAAGTGATTTTATATACATTGTACCTTACATATTGTTTAAAGTAACGGAAAATAAATATAATGCTTATTGACTTCAGCTCACAATGGCGGTTCGGTCTTCCCATCACCGAATTCTTTTTTCGATTGTCTTTCCGTCATCGGTTTTTTTTTATAAGACAAGCGACCGCACTCCGTACACACAATGATATAATCGGTATATATGTATGTATGTATGTATATGAACACTCCGATACCCAATAAACAAACGTTATGAAGTTAAATGGATGGATACAACAATTATTTGGCGCACTTAATTCGCTACGGATAATATTGAGCACTTGGTTTGTCTTTTCCAAATAAGCGTCGCACTATAGACTTTCAAGCGGCAAACTAGGTGTAAGTGCTATGTGAGCATATCCGGATAAGTACACTAGTCGTTCTAACATTAGGTCATAGCCTATCGTAAAGCTGTTGACGTCATCAGACGTAAAAATAAAATTGCCACTACAAGCGAAATTAAAAGTTTAATACGCCATTCATCCCTGGTCGCTGTGACCTATGTTCTGATCGAGAGGGATCATCTTTTTGCTGACCGAGTAGATAGGAGGGGAGTCAAGCTTTCCAGCCAGCGCCTGCACTCGACTCTTGACAGACTCCATCGGCGCCGAGTCTACTTTGACATCGTCTGTACTGGACGAGGAAAATTGGAACGATGACGCCTCCGTGTTCCCGTATATGTGTTGGGGTTCTTTCACGTTCCCGTACAAGTTGTAGTTGTGTATGAGAGCTGATACTCTGTTCGACGTCACAGGAAGGCTGGAGTGCTCCTTAGGTGGCTGTTCCGTCACGATAAGCTGGCTGGTAGTAACTGGCTGGTTGACCTTGAAGTCAGGTTTCGGCGGCAGGGCCTCGTCGTCTTGGACCGAAGACTGGTTGCTGAGGACGGGGTTGGAGGGTGTAAAGATCTGGTTTTGAGCGGCGAACACTTGGTTTTGTGACTGGAGTGTTTGGTTTTGGGGAGTGACGGTTTGTTCTTCGTCAGGGCTGGCGGGCGCAGGCTCGGGCTCGAGGGCGGAGCGCCAGTCGATGTTGGGGTGTCGGTCGCGGATGCAGTCCACCACGTCCAGCAGATTCTTGGCGTCCATCGCCAGGATGTGCGCCGCTGCTAGCATATTCCTGTACATACATTGGTTGGTGAGGAAATTGCCTTTTATTTAAATATTTATTTAATTGTCATTTTGTAAATTATATTTTTGATATTATAAATACTTATAAGGACTTTAATTAAGCAGCTGCACGAAAATTAGAGAAACGGACTAAAAAATCAACACAGTAAGGATCATCACTTTAGATTTTTTTGATGACTCTGAATACAGACATTCAGAGTAAGCTAAATACACTAAAAGCTATACTAGCAACAAGAAATATCAGAAAGATTGACGATCTTTAATTATTATACACCATCCACGTTTGAATCGAGACATTTTCTCTATCGATTGGCAAATGAACCTTAAATTTCTTTGCCTGGTTTTCTCATGTCAGAATGTTACTTTGAACAGGCAATTGTTCTATATCATATCATTGTCCTACTTCTATATTTGATTAAATATAACGATTACAGGAGCAGCTGCAGATATCAGTGGACTCACTTGGTGTATTCATGCTGCAGTGTGGTGTTGTGGTACTGTATGGCGAGCCGCATCGCTTCCACCAGCGCCGCCATGTCCTTGCTCAGCACTTGGTGAGCCATCTCCACCTCACTGGAATTATACACATTTTGTATTTCTAACAATTTTAGTGCAGTGTTAGCTATTGGTATTTTTGTCGAGAAATTCTGACTAGAAGTACTTATGGAGTCTGGAATTGTGCTTGGTAGATGGTTGGCTCGTAGCTTAGTATGTAGGGCATAAATTCAGAGTTAGCAATTATGTGTGTATTGATATTTTGTGTTTTCGTTTCGTTGATTAAAACTGCGCACAGCACGGCGCCCACGGCCCTGACGGCGGCGAGCAGCCCGTCGGCGCGGCGGTATAAGTGAGTGTAGCAGTAGTGTGGTTGTAGTTACCGTTGCGCGTGCTGCGGGAAGGGCACGACGACGCGGTCGACTGTAGCGCACAGCACGCGCAGCTCGGCGCCCACGGCCCTGACGGCGGCGAGCAGCCCGTCGGCGCGGCGGTATAAGTGAGTGTAGCAGTAGTGTGGTTGTAGTTACCGTTGCGCGTGCTGCGGGAAGGGCACGACGACGCGGTCGACTGTAGCGCACAGCACGCGCAGCTCGGCGCCCACGGCCCTGACGGCGGCGAGCAGCCCGTCGGCGCGGCGGTATAAGTGAGTGTAGCAGTAGTGTGGTTGTAGTTACCGTTGCGCGTGCTGCGGGAAGGGCACGACGACGCGGTCGACTGTAGCGCACAGCACGCGCAGCTCGGCGCCCACGGCCCTGACGGCGGCGAGCAGCCCGTCGGCGCGGCGGTATAAGTGAGTGTAGCAGTAGTGTGGTTGTAGTTACCGTTGCGCGTGCTGCGGGAAGGGCACGACGACGCGGTCGACTGTAGCGCACAGCACGCGCAGCTCGGCGCCCACGGCCCTGACGGCGGCGAGCAGCCCGTCGGCGCGGCGGTATAAGTGAGTGTAGCAGTAGTGTGGTTGTAGTTACCGTTGCGCGTGCTGCGGGAAGGGCACGACGACGCGGTCGACTGTAGCGCACAGCACGCGCAGCTCGGCGCCCACGGCCCTGACGGCGGCGAGCAGCCCGTCGGCGCGGCGGTATAAGTGAGTGTAGCAGTAGTGTGGTTGTAGTTACCGTTGCGCGTGCTGCGGGAAGGGCACGACGACGCGGTCGACTGTAGCGCACAGCACGCGCAGCTCGGCGCCCACGGCCCTGACGGCGGCGAGCAGCCCGTCGGCGCGGCGGTATAAGTGAGTGTAGCAGTAGTGTGGTTGTAGTTACCGTTGCGCGTGCTGCGGGAAGGGCACGACGACGCGGTCGACTGTAGCGCACAGCACGCGCAGCTCGGCGCCCACGGCCCTGACGGCGGCGAGCAGCCCGTCGGCGCGGCGGTATAAGTGAGTGTAGCAGTAGTGTGGTTGTAGTTACCGTTGCGCGTGCTGCGGGAAGGGCACGACGACGCGGTCGACTGTAGCGCACAGCACGCGCAGCTCGGCGCCCACGGCCCTGACGGCGGCGAGCAGCCCGTCGGCGCGGCGGTATAAGTGAGTGTAGCAGTAGTGTGGTTGTAGTTACCGTTGCGCGTGCTGCGGGAAGGGCACGACGACGCGGTCGACTGTAGCGCACAGCACGCGCAGCTCGGCGCCCACGGCCCTGACGGCGGCGAGCAGCCCGTCGGCGCGGCGGTATAAGTGAGTGTAGCAGTAGTGTGGTTGTAGTTACCGTTGCGCGTGCTGCGGGAAGGGCACGACGACGCGGTCGACTGTAGCGCACAGCACGCGCAGCTCGGCGCCCACGGCCCTGACGGCGGCGAGCAGCCCGTCGGCGCGGCGGTATAAGTGAGTGTAGCAGTAGTGTGGTTGTAGTTACCGTTGCGCGTGCTGCGGGAAGGGCACGACGACGCGGTCGACTGTAGCGCACAGCACGCGCAGCTCGGCGCCCACGGCCCTGACGGCGGCGAGCAGCCCGTCGGCGCGGCGGTATAAGTGAGTGTAGCAGTAGTGTGGTTGTAGTTACCGTTGCGCGTGCTGCGGGAAGGGCACGACGACGCGGTCGACTGTAGCGCACAGCACGCGCAGCTCGGCGCCCACGGCCCTGACGGCGGCGAGCAGCCCGTCGGCGCGGCGGTATAAGTGAGTGTAGCAGTAGTGTGGTTGTAGTTACCGTTGCGCGTGCTGCGGGAAGGGCACGACGACGCGGTCGACTGTAGCGCACAGCACGCGCAGCTCGGCGCCCACGGCCCTGACGGCGGCGAGCAGCCCGTCGGCGCGGCGGTATAAGTGAGTGTAGCAGTAGTGTGGTTGTAGTTACCGTTGCGCGTGCTGCGGGAAGGGCACGACGACGCGGTCGACTGTAGCGCACAGCACGCGCAGCTCGGCGCCCACGGCCCTGACGGCGGCGAGCAGCCCGTCGGCGCGGCGGTATAAGTGAGTGTAGCAGTAGTGTGGTTGTAGTTACCGTTGCGCGTGCTGCGGGAAGGGCACGACGACGCGGTCGACTGTAGCGCACAGCACGCGCAGCTCGGCGCCCACGGCCCTGACGGCGGCGAGCAGCCCGTCGGCGCGGCGGTATAAGTGAGTGTAGCAGTAGTGTGGTTGTAGTTACCGTTGCGCGTGCTGCGGGAAGGGCACGACGACGCGGTCGACTGTAGCGCACAGCACGCGCAGCTCGGCGCCCACGGCCCTGACGGCGGCGAGCAGCCCGTCGGCGCGGCGGTATAAGTGAGTGTAGCAGTAGTGTGGTTGTAGTTACCGTTGCGCGTGCTGCGGGAAGGGCACGACGACGCGGTCGACTGTAGCGCACAGCACGCGCAGCTCGGCGCCCACGGCCCTGACGGCGGCGAGCAGCCCGTCGGCGCGGCGGTATAAGTGAGTGTAGCAGTAGTGTGGTTGTAGTTACCGTTGCGCGTGCTGCGGGAAGGGCACGACGACGCGGTCGACTGTAGCGCACAGCACGCGCAGCTCGGCGCCCACGGCCCTGACGGCGGCGAGCAGCCCGTCGGCGCGCGCTCCGGCGGCGGCGGCGCCCGCGAGCTTCATGACGCAGCGCACGACGCCGGTGGTCGCGCAGTACACGGGCTCCGACGGGTTCACCGCGCGCCCGCCTGACACTGCCGACATCGCCGCCTGCTGTACGATAACATCATCCTTAAGTATCGAAAAAGTGCCGCGTTATAGCCTATAGTCCGTTTCAAATACGAAGTCCCATTTGATAGATGATTATTGAACAGCAATAGTGAAGAAACTGTTTCAATCGACATATCACGAAATCGATTACCGATTAACTTTCAAACAAACTGTAATCGTGAGATAGAATCGAAACAAAAATGATAGAAACAGTAAAACAAAAAAGGAGTCAAACCAAGGCTGATATATCGAAAGAATAGTTACATCAAAGTTACATACAACGTGTTTAAAAAATCTGGGCTTATCCTTGATTAATTCCCAGTATGACATATTTACTCCATACTTAGTATAAGGGTGGCTATTCTTAAAAACTATAGGATATTTAAACCAATATCGCATCTTCAAATCCATTTTTATATCAATAAACTATATTAAGAGTTTCCAGAATGGCGTTTAAGGTACGTTGCAATCTAATAATAATGAATACCAAATACAAATTTACAAAAGTATTTCACGGACAATTGTTTTCACCCCGATTTATTTTCGATGTTATCCGATTCATATTGTCACGTTAAAATTCTTTTAGTGTTGGATAGCCCATTTATCGGGAAGGCATAGGCATATAAATGAAATTGTGAGTTTCTTTGTTCGTTGAGCTTTTATGCCTTAAATACACGACGAATCATCATGAAATTTCGCATACACGTTGTCAAGGATAGTAGTAGCAGCACACATTATTTCGATGGAAAATATGGGTAGTGACCGGCCACTTCTCGACCGATTTTCATTAAATTTCGCATTCAAGTTGACCGGGCTACAGAAATGGACATAGGGTACCTTTTATCTAGTATAAATACTGTTCCCTAGGAATGGCTTGTAGAGTAGGGAGGGGCTACTTGAGCATACGGGTAAGTTGGGCAATCAAAATATCTCAGTAGCTATACATCGCACCCTAACACTATAATTCCGAAAAGATGCGGTTGCAGATAGGGAACTCATTACGCGACCGCCAGTGGCGACTACTCGATCGATTGAAAGAAGTATAAGGATGCTTTGTTTATTTAGCAACCAAAGTAAAAAATTGTGCATGGGAATATTTCTTCTGAAGGAGTCAAATATTATTCATTTTCAAGCAGGTAAGTGTTAAACTTTTATAAATATCATCATCATACAGTTGATTTTGACAAGATTTTTGAAAAAATTTAGGCTCTAAAGGTGGTTATCATCAATGGGTTATTATGCAACATCGAGGCAAGTATATTCTACCATGCATAAAGATTCTTAAACTACTTGTTGCAAATGGCATCGATCTTTTATGAATATTCTCCAAAAGCTATCAGAAAAAAGAGGAAAGCTGCTATTCTAAGAGACACTCCCGAAAAGAACGCATTGCAAGAGGAACAAAATAAAATCACTAATAAGTTATGTACGGGCCAACGACCGTACATTTGCCGCGGTCAGCATTTTACGTCCAACGTGACGATTTTATAACCATCAATAAATCAGTTCACTTTCAGCAAGCGTATCGTGTACTCATTAGCATATCAATCATTTATCATAATTTAGCATAATTATCAAGTTTGTCATCATATTTCGGTAATCAATAAAATAGTGCAATAGTTTATATTATCTATCAATTCTATCACTTATCAAGAAGTGTACGTAACTCGTACATTTATGGTCCTTCGAGCTTTGACCTTTCGCGCGTGTTGGTAAAAGCAGGACTATACGCGTGTGAGGACTAGTAGTGATTAGTGACAATCGGAGACTATCAAGTTTATCAAGCGAGCAGTGCTGGGCGAGCAAGTACGCGCAGTGACTACGGCAACAAACAAGGGTAGTACATAAAGCATTAATCAAGTAAGATCTTTCCAACTTTTAATTATAAAAATGGAAGACGTTTTAGCTAATCAGGAACAAATAGTCGGTGCGATGGAGCAGCTTCTTTCGTCTTTCAAGAAGACAAGCCGCGATCGCCGAACTACCGACTATATCACCCGGAAACTAGACACGTTAGATTCATACTGGAAAGAATTTGAATCTAACCACTCTCGTCTCATTAATTATGAAGACGAAAACATAGTTTATTTTCGTGACAATCATTTTGAAAAGGCTTTGGAATTTTACAAGAATGCTAAAGTCCACATACAGCTATGGTTACCGAGACCTTCTACACCGAGCGTAGAAACAAAGTTTCTGAGCCCGAGCATGCCGGGCCCCTCACAGGTGGGTCAAAACAAGAGATCTCAAGGTACAGATAGCAAGACCGCTGAGCTGCTAAAAAAGCAAAAAACCAACTTTAAAGCTTTCGTTCGCACAATAGATGACATCGATTTGGAAGATGTGACAGAAAAATGGGAGTTTGAAGATCTGTTACAGCAGTTAAATTCTCGATGGTCGGTCATAGATTCTCTCCACTGGGAAATAGACGGCGAACTGGACGGTGAGGATAGAGAGTATGACGAATTATTTACAGCAAATGAAAAGCGGTATAAGATCATGAAAAAAGCAATTAACAGCAAATTGTGGGCAACATCTCACAGGGAGAAGTTTACACCAAAAATCGAGATTCCAACCTTTACTGGAAATTATTATCAGTGGGTTTCCTTTAAAGATTTGTTTACAGAGACTATCCACAGGAACCCTACCCTTAACCCTGCACAAAAAATGCAATTTTTGAAAAGTAAAGTTAGAGGCGAAGCTGAGAAACTAATACAGCACCTTGCAATTAACGCCGACAATTATCAAGTTTGTTGGGAATTGCTCAATCATAGATTTAACAACAAAAGACTTATATTTACTTCGCACATAAGTATTCTTTTAAATTTACCTGTCATGCAGCATCCTAACGTTACACTTATCAAACGCATTCATGACACCATTAACGAATGTTTGAATTCTATCAAGAACCTTGGTGTCGACGTAAGCACATGGGATCCACTGCTGGTTCAAATCATGTCATTAAAATTAGATTCGGGTACTTATAACGATTATTTGGAATCCTTGAAGCAGCCTCGAGAAATAGCGGACTTAAAAGAATTTCTGGAATTTCTAGAAAACAAGTTTACCACCATGGAGTCTTCAGCTACACGCAAGAAACAAGAGCTTGCACTCAAGTCAAACAGCTCGCCACCAACAGGGGTGCAAAAGCTGACGAAATCGCATAATTACAAAGCTTTCGCAACCAATCAAGTCTCATCAAAAACATTAAATCAAAACAAGAAATTTATTTCACAAAAAAGCAATGTTTTGTGTCCAATTTGTAGCGAAGAGCATGGCATTTATTATTGTCAGCAATTTCTAAGTATGTCATCGGATGAGAAACGAAGAGCGATTTCGAAACTCAATTTATGTAAAAATTGTTTATTCGACCATCAAGGAAAGAATTTCTTTTCAAGCAAAACGTGCCGTGAGTGCAATGGACAACACAATACCATTTTACACGCAGTTTACGCGAGTTCAACAAACTCTGTAAAAAGCAAGCCCTCGAGTTCTGAGACACCCCGTGGTAATTCGTATGTTTCGCGGAACCAAACCTCATCTGAAGTACGACAGCTATTATCAATGTTCAAGATCGATACGGCACTTATCATAAAATGCGTGCTTTAGTAGATCAGTGTTCTCAGATGACTTTGATTACAGAAAACGCCGCACAAATTTTACAAATTTCAAGAAAGAGATGTAAAGGTATTATTTCAGGAGTAGGAGAGAAAGAGAGCACCTGTAAGGGAATCATCACGCTGACTTGCTCCTCTATTTACAACAAAGATTTTGAGTTCAATGTAGAAGCTTACATTATGAACAAAATAGTCAAGAACCTGCCAAGTTGCACAATCATCAAGCAGAATTGGCCACATTTGCAAGGCTTACAACTAGCGGATAACGATTTTAATATTAGCCGTCCTGTTGACATAGTTTTAGGATCGGACGTCTTCCCTGCAATTATTTTAGACGGCCTTCGCAAGGGTAGCAGTACATTTATGCCAATCGCGCAACAAACTCATTTAGGGTGGATAGTATGCGGCAGTATCATGACGTCACAAAGTCGCCAATGTTACGTAATCGTAAGCGATATGGACGACATCCAACGCTTCTGGCAAATAGAAGACATCACGGAGGATGCGGATTTATCAGCGGACGATAAGCAATGCGTTACTTTCTTTGAAAATACAACGGTACGTAAGCAAGACGACCGGTATGAAGTACGACTCCCTCTCAAGCAAGAATACGAAAAGCAGTTGGGATCATCTAAATCAATAGCTATTGCCCAGTTTCGTCAATTAGAACGTAGATTATCAAGAAATAAAGATATATCAAAAGATTACAAGTTATTTATAGATGAGTACATTGCACTCGGTCATATGAAACCTGCATCAAATAACATAATACACGATTATTACCTACCGCACCATTGTGTTTTACGAGCTGACTCTGCAATTACAAAATTACGTGTTGTGTTTAACGCATCGTCAAAAACGTCAAGTGGGTCAAGCTTGAATGATATCATGGCACGGGATCCAAATTTACAAAAAGATCTTCAATCCCTTATTTTAAAATGGCGTCAGTATCAGTATGCCTTTACTGCTGATATAGAGAAAATGTTTAGACAGATTTGGGTAGCTGAAAAAGATCAAAAGCTGCAAAAGATTATATGGAGAGATTCACCTAAACACGCACTAAAGGAATATCAGTTGACCACCGTCACTTATGGCACAAAAGCTGCTCCGTTTTTAGCCATGATGACACTGCAGCAATTAGCAAGGGATGAGCAAGGACAACATCCGGGAAGTGAAGCTGTCACCGCGTTACGGGAATCGTTTTACATGGATGATCTACTTCACGGAGCCCATTGTATAACCTCAGCAAAGCTCTTACAAAAAGAGCTTTCAGATATTTTAAGATCAGGTGGTTTTAATTTAAGAAAATGGGCCTCCAACTGCACAGAATTGCTTAAAGATATCAGTCCGGGACAGCCTGAGCAAGAAGGCTATGACTTTAACAACGCAGAACCAACGAAAACCTTAGGGCTTCGTTGGAATTGTAAGCAAGATGTTTTTCTATTTGCGCCGAAAATAAAGCCAAATATCTTAAATCCTACAAAACGATCAATGCTTTCTGATATCTCTAAGTTATTTGACCCATTAGGGTGGCTATGTCCGCTGACAACAAATTTGAAAATTATATTTCAGTCGGTTTGGCAAACTGACCTACAATGGAATGACATGTTACCCGAAAATATCAAGCAAGCTTGGGTCAAAAGCATAGTAGATATAGATAGTATAAAACATTATCAAATACCAAGAATTGCATGGATTCTGCGATGCTTCGACTAAAGCATACGCGGGCGTCATTTATTGCAGGATCACAGGAACAGGAGCAGATTTAGTAGCAGGAAAGGCCAAATTAGTACCAATCAGCAAAAATATTTCCTTACCTAGGTTGGAGTTAATGGGCGCGCACTTGTTATCGAGATTGATGACTAAGGTTAAAAACTGTTACAGTAACTACAAGATCAGCGGGCACGCCACGATCGTGGCGGTAAGTCCCGTGTTTGAGGAGTGGCTGGAGAGGCGGCATGGCGCCCTCACCTTCCGGCTGACACAGGTTCTGACTGGCCACGGTTGTTTTGGCCAGTTCCTGTGTCGTATACGCCGGCAAGAGACGCCCGGTTGTCACCACTGCGGCGACTGCCGCGACGTTGTTGAGGACACGGCGCTGCACACTTTGGCGGTTTGCCCCGCCTGGGCATCGCAGCGCCGTGAGCTGATCGCGGCAGTCGGATCGATTGCCCTCTCGCTCCCGGCCGTAGTTCAGTCTATGGTCCGGAGTGAGAGGTCGTGGAACGCCGTCGCCTCCTTTTGCGAGGAAGTAATCTGCATCAAGGAGGCAGCGGAGCGGGAGAGGGAGCGTTTGAACCCTCTCCCCAACCGCAGAGCCGGGCGCCGGAGGGCGCGCGATGACCTCCAGCCACCCTGAGGTTTGACCTGGGGGTGGCGGGCTTTGTGGGCCTGCCCGCCATCCGTTCAGGACCAGGTCCGAGAGGCGGCTTGCGTGTTCCCACGCGCGCCTCTGTGTCGAGTCCGTCTACCCCCTAGGGGGGAGACAGTAGGGAATTTTTGAGCGTGAGTCCTTTGGGTAGGTCTCTTCGGGTAGTGGCCTGCCGTTTCACATGGCGGGCCGTAACCTCGGCGGGGTCGCGACCGCATGCGAAAGTGATTCGCGCGGCCCCGTCGATAGTGGTTTTGTCGAGGAACACCGTGGTAGGTTTAGTCGGTATTCTGGGAGGTACTTTACTATTATTCCAGTTAAGCAGATTACGGAAGTCATACCCAAAGAATCATGGAGATACGTCAAATCCAGTGAGAACCCTGCGGACTGTGGTAGCAGAGGCATGTCAGCAACACAGCTCAGGGAACATACACTTTGGTGGCAAGGTCCCAGTTGGCTACAAGGGACAATCGTATGCGACGTTGACCGACCTAAATACTTTAGCGATTAAGAAGTGAAAAAATCAACAAAACAAGTAAACGTTGTCGCAAAGCAAGACAAAGATAGCGATATTATAACAACATTGATTTCAAGATTCAGCAGTTTTATGTTTATAATACGCGTAATAGCCTGGCTACGTCGATTTATTACGAAACAACGTGTAGGTAACGTCAATTACTTAACTTTGCAAGAAATTAAACAAGCGACACTTACTATAATGAAAAATCATCAGCAAATAGAATTTAGGAACGAAATTAGCTGTCTTCGGGATGAAAAGAATATATCAAACAAGAGCAAGATAACCAATTTACATCCGTTCCTGGACAATCAAGGTCTTTTACGTGTTGGAAGCCGATTGAGGCACGCTCGTATGAATGAAGATAGAAAATATCCTATTATAATATCTAATGGAAGATTAGCTGAACTCATAATTGATTATGCGCACAAGATGACATATCATGGTGGAGCAAGATTATGTCTTTCATTTATAAGACAGAAGTATTGGGTCATTGGTGGAATGCGCACTGTCAAGAAACAATTGCGTAACTGTGTCATTTGTCGACGTCATAGCCCCTATAAATTGCAACAGCTCATGGGTGATTTGCCGCAAGCAAGGTGCAACCCGTCGCCTCGAGCGTTCTATCATACAGGCGTAGACTACACAGGATACGTCACAGTTAAAACCAACAAGGGCCGTGGGATCAAGACCACAAAGGGCTATGTAGCTGTATTCGTGTGCATGGCAACTAAGGCCGTGCATTTAGAACTTGTATCGGACCTTACAACATCAGCTTTTATAACAGCTTTGCGTAGAATGGCAAGCCGGAGAGGAACGCCTTGTCACATTTACAGTGACAATGGCAACAACTTCTTGGGTGCTAATAACGTTCTTCAAAATGAGCTCGAGCAGCTGCAAATTAACAATCAAGATTTGTTGAAAGTAGTCACTGACATGGAAATTCAGTGGCACTTTAACGCTCCTTCGTGGCCGTCAGCAGGAGGCCTCTGGGAAGCAGCTGTGAAGAGTTTAAAATACCATTTAAAATGGGTCATAGGCGAACAAAATTTAACTTTCGAAGAGTTCTCTACTCTTTTAACGCAACTGGAAGCATGTCTGAATTCGCGACCATTGTGTCCATTGTCAGAAGATCCGGATGATTTAGACTACCTCACGCCAGCACATTTTCTAACAGGAGGAGCTGGATTAATTATCATGGACACAGAAAGAGATCTTCGGACAAGATGGTACTTAACGCAAAAAATATTTCAAAACACATGGAAGAAATGGCGTACTGAATATCTCGACCAATTAACAGCCCGGAGTAAGTGGAGAAAGCAGCAAGAGAATATCAAGATCGATGACGTCGTACTTATTCATGACGACAACCTACCAGCAGAGAAATGGATAATGGGCAGAGTCACCGCGCTGCATCCTGGTGCTGATGGTTACGTTAGAGTCGTAACACTTAAGACAAAAAATGGGTCCATCAAGAGACCTATCATCAAGCTATCAATGTTACCAACCCACAATGAAAAGCAAGTTCACAAAACATCAACTCAACAAACGGAGGAAAATGCTACTTTATCGAAACGTCATATATCATTTAATTCTGTAGTCATGGCATTATTATTTTTTATGATTATAATATCAGGTGCATCGAGTGCATACAACGTAACGGAAATCAATGAGAGATATGTATATTTCGACAAAGTTACCGATATGCGACTCATAAGAGACGAGTGGAAAATATTAGCCTATTATGACATGCACCCGTATCAACAAGGTTTGGTAGCTCTAAATAAATACATACAGTACTTAGACAATCAATGTACAAAAATAAACAAAGTATCCGATGCGATGTAGTCTTATTACAATTACAGCACGGATATAATGAACTTGATTATTATAACCATATGCTCCTGAGTCAGCATTCTCGCACGCGACCGCGCCGGGGCCTAATCAACGGTGTCGGTTACATCGCCAACAGCCTATTCGGCGTATTAGATCAACATTTTGCAGAACAATATCAAAGAGATATACAGCTTATCAAGGATAATCAAGGGCATATGGTGTCATTATGGCGAAATCAGACTTCCATCATAGAATCAGAATATGATATTTTGAAAAGGACTACGAGTTTGATTGACAAGCAGCATAAAGCAATCAACCAACATCTATTGAATTTGGAAACTGCCACTAATAACTTGCACAACGAAATTCAAAACAACTTTGATGTGAATATGTTTACATTCACCGCTGTTATCGCCAATAATATGTTGCAGAATCTGAAAAACATACAAGACATGTTATCAGACACCATAATCGACATATATCATGGTCGATTTAACCCGCACTTACTATCACCTGAACAAATAAAAAGCGAACTAAGCACAATCGCAAGTCAACTGCCCAAGGACTTCTCCCTGCCGATTGATGATGTACAGAACGATATCAAGAACATTTATCATTTGCTGACAGTAAAAACAAGAGCATCAGAAAAATACTGTTTTTTTGAAATCAAGGTACCTTTAGTCAGCGAAGACAATTTTGAAATTTATAGACTCATACCTATACCGCAGCAATCAGGAAACAGCAAAATCAGCATTGTACCGAAATCTGAGTACGTTGGTATCAATCTCCAAAAATATATTTTCATGACAGTGACGGAAATGGATTTACAACAGTGTTTACCTAGTGTCAAATTTTCCCTGTGTCGTATACCAAATCCGGTCAACCACCTTATTAGTGATAATGACCTATGCAAGGTGAATCATCAAACGAATAAATGTGTCACGAAAATAAACTCATGCAGTAATGAATGGATTAGAATGAACAATGCTAATTCATTTATTTACTTTTGTTGTAATGGGTGTCAGGTGCGCGTATTATGCAACGATCGCACAAGGATATGAGCAGCGATATAAAAATTTCTTCATATATTACCAACCCTGGGTATATACCACCGATCAATCACATCATCAACTTTTCTATGACAACTCCTATAGAAACTGTGAATCTATCAGAAACACAACACGAGCTGAAGAAAATACATGACAAGATTCGCATTTTGAAAGAAAATCAAGGGCTAGTGGAGAAAATCTCATATCACGATATTCATCACTATACAGTAATATACATGGTGGTGAGTGTTGTCGCGGTTCTTGGCGGCGTCGTCGTGTGGCTGTCGCGGCGCGGACGTGCACCGCCCGCGGCGCCGGCCCCCGCCGGCAGGGCGTCATCTACTACCAGTGACGATGATCAGTGTCAGTGTAAAGTTCAAGATTTTCGTAGAGCAAATAGTGCGCGTAAAAATAAACAAGATAGAGGCACGTCGCCATTTGTGAAAAAATCAGTGTTCAAAGTGTGTGAACAAACTGTGTAGTGTTGCGTTTAGTAGTTGTTGCGTTAGTTAATATCATTAGAGACAATAAGTTAATCAACCTTAAACAATAAGGACCAAGTGGTTCACCTTTGTTAATCATACAATCATCTTTCATGAATCTCTTTCATCAAACCACTTTCTCACCTTTTTGTCCCCCGGGAACATGTACGGGCCAACGACTGTACATTTGCCGCGGTCAGCATTTTACGTCCAACGTGACGATTTTATAACCATCAATAAATCAGTTCACTTTCAGCAAGCGTATCGTGTACTCATTAGCATATCAATCATTTATCATAATTTAGCATAATTATCAAGTTTGTCATCATATTTCGGTAATCAATAAAATAGTGCAATAGTTTATATTATCTATAATTTCTATCACTTATCAAGAAGTGTACGTAACCCGTACAAGTTAACAAACCAAGGTAGAACACTGATAGTATAAGAAGAAGTACCTAAGTTTCTAACCCAAAACTTAAGCTTAAAATAATTATGACGATTTTTTGTTGATTCTATTTTTGTTTAATATCAGAAGAAGATTACTTTTAATTTTACTGTTATGTCGCTAAAATACTACAAATAAAAAGTTGATTGTTAAATACAAGTTTCATTTCGTGTCTAGTAAACATTGAACCCATGGTATGGCTAGAATTTCTAACTGCTCAATTAACCCCATATCCTTTTTTTTTTACTGGGGAAATGCGCCTGATACATGATCCCACAAGGGGAGGCGAGAGGGTTATGTCCGGCTCTCCCGTACTTCGGGCCTACGGACCAAAACCTCGCGGTGTGCACGCTCGCTGCCTTGTATAGTGGATGGGTCGCTGGCAAAAAATACTACCTCAGCGACCCACCCAGCAGTCTACAGCTCCTCGGCGACGCCCCGGCACTACATAGGGCATCGGACCGACTCAATGGCTGGCGGACGAGAGATAATTAACCCCATACTCTTGCTTAACTTATCTCACCTATAGAGAAAGTCAGAGATGGCCAACGTACCCCACATTGAGCATCTCTGACTTTGTCTACTTAAATGGCTGTAGCTCTTAAATGCGATTTGTTAGAAATAAATTACTATGGACACCTTTGGAATGGGATAAATTACCAACCCAGTATGCATAACCAGACATTTAGACTTATCGTTAAGGACCTATGACCTCTCAAGTGATTGCTCAACTAGCGCCGCCCTACCCTAATCAATAAAAAACATGTACATGATACTGCCCTTACAAATATCCCAGAACATTAAGATAATCTAAACACATAACATGAAAAGTATTTATTTTATAGAATTGATATAAAATATAATATTATAATTATGGTTAGTTCACACTTGACTTACCTTCTCTTCACTGGATGATTTCTCTTTAGACTTCACTGTGTTCGCTGGGCTTGTTTCGGACGAATTTGCCGCTGTGAACAAGAATTAACTACAATTTACTGATTACTAATAGACGATGGCATATGGACAGGGACGAAGCAAATAAAATAACTGGCGCGGCTAAGTCTATTCTAATCTTTCTTCTTTATAATTATGTCATAGTTAAAATGTAAAAAATTATAAAATTTACGAAGAAAATGATGTACGTGGTGGGAGGGCTGCTTTGTTAAAACTCTTCGAAAATGTGCTTAGGATTAAGGCTGGTTTCACAGTCGCGCCGTCGAACAGCGCGTTTCAACAGCACGCGCTTGACGCAGGGCGGACCTGTGAGAAACGCGGCGCGCTTCAACAGCGTGACTATGAAACGCTACTAGTGAATTTGTGCGCGAGTTTAGTGAATTTACAAGCGCGCACGTCTGGACGGCACCGCTCGACGGCGCGACTGTGAAACTAGCCTTAGTGAAGATTCCCAAAGAATTGTGAAGGTTGGAATCCGATTTTATGAAAGTCAAATAAGTGAGTTAAGGACTGTAAAGTAAGGGCCCTCAGTTCTCAGATAGAGAATTGAGGGCCCACCAGAACCGGATAAACTAAGGACACTACAGAAAAGGTCTTTATGCCAAAATCTAAGCTAAAGCCAAACAAAATTTGTGAATACAAGATATTATCCCAAAACACTGTCCTATTTTGGGCCCTCAATTCTCAAACACGTAAAAGTTTATTCCGCAAATAAAATGAAACTAATAATTTACAGCTGCTATTTGAAATCATAGGATTTCAAACAGCTTTCTTATTGTTTAACAGCTGCTTTCACAAATTTTTAATTTATTTATTTGCATATAGGATTTCAAACAGTAGTTGTAATTTATTAGTTTCATTTTATTTGTGGATGGTCCCTCAATCATCTATGTGAGAATTGAGGGCGCAACTTTACAGTCCATAACTCGCTTATTTGATTTTCACAAAAACTGATTCCAACTTCCACAATTCTTTGGAAATGTTTGTAAAATCCTAAGCACATTTTCAAAGAGTTTTAACAAAGTGGCCCTCACACCACACGCACATAGAAAATGTTACACTTAGCCGTACAGTAGAGATATAAATCAAAACAATTATAGTTTGACCAGCTATATGATCATTTTATTACTAGCATAGTTATGAGTAAATCAAACATTACATACCAGAATGCGGTTGACTAGAGGGTTTGCGTTCAAGAGACGCATGTGAATCCGCTTTCGTGTCCGCACCCGGATCAGATTCCGTGGATAACTGCACGTTTGATAGACGTTTCTTCTGTAATACCAAGTATAAATATATAAAAGATGTTTAATAGCCTTTTTTTTACGTGGAGTATATGAAGGGGTTATGTCGGACTCACCGGGTTCAAAGAAAGATGTTGAAATGATGATAATGGACCTCCCGGTATACCGACTAAACCTAACACGGTGTTCCTCGACAAAACCACTATCGGGGTCGCGTGAATCACTTGCGCATGCGGTCGCGACCCCACCGAGAGCCTAGTGCGAGACTATTGGCCTGGCGCGCAGAGGACTCCCAAAGCGCGCACCTATGACTTATGTTATGTTTATGAGCTGAATATTTAATTATCCTTCACTTCAACGATGAAGGAAAACATCGTAAGGTAACCTGTACGTCCGAGAGTTCCTCAAAGTTCTCGAAGTCTGCCAACCTACACTGGGCCACCGTGAAAATCTATGGCCTATTTCTTCTCACATTCTAAAGAGTCCCGTGCCCCGCAGTGGGACAGTATATATCTAGGGATCATATAATTATATTGTTAATATTGTATAAAAATGTCTGGTTAGTTAAGTAATTAACCTATTGATTCGTAGCGGCACACCGGCGGTCAGACAAAATAGATTTCAATTATGTTTTGCTTTCCAAGATTTCATAGGTTAAGTGAATATTTACCAAGTTTTCTTCTTGCATTTGCAGCCACCTCCGATCCTCCTCGCTCTGGTGCTGTTGCCGCGCTAGTTCGGCGAGCAACCGTCGTTCTACGGCCTGTTCACTGTCGCATTCTTCATTCTGTTTTATACAGAACATTATATTAGTACACAGCCATATTTAAAATTTAATACAACGTTATTACACAATTTGGAAGATACATGATTTAAGCATGCTGGAGTAATCAGTGGGATGTTCTTTAATGTATACAAAAAACAAAAAAGTACTAAGCCGAAAGTCAATTCTTATTCCTTACAAGATTAAGACTGCTTTTTATTTTAAAAAAAATCAGTTTAATATTTTCTTGTTAACTACTCTTAAAATATTTGTTAAAGCTTTCAGAGAATAAACAAGGCAAACTTATCAATTTACCAAACTGAATCGATAATACTTAATAATTACTACATTGCACGTATCAAAAGATATCCTAAATGGATTAGTCTAATATAATTTTTTTTTTTGTGAAATATGGCAAATATTAAAACAAACAGGTAGGCAATTGCACAATCACGTGTACAAATGCTCAGCGTTGTTTAAAGAGTCTGATGAAGTGCCATATAATTTATTTATTTTCGATTTACTCCTACTAGAAACGATAAAATGACTTTGTAAAGCTTGAACAAGTAATTCAGGACAAAATTCTCTAGCATACAATCAGTGTGGATATATAATCTAAATAGCAAGTGCCAGTACTTACACAAGCGTTGGTACTTAATACCGTAAAATACAAAAGTTCGCGGTGGATAAAAATGCTCTTTGGCTCTATACTAATATCTTTAGATTATAGTATAGAGATAAGGCGCGTATCAAGTGGTAACTATTTATTCGCGCGTATTGCGGATAAAGGCTTGATCAATATACGAGTGCGTGTGCGAAAAACTAGTATGCGCGTATCTAACTGCCGACTGACTATACGCTAGGTTTGAATCATTCCTTAAAGTACAATCTAAAGAACTAACATTGCTGTTAGTAGTGTTGCCAATTTACACATTTTGTACACCTGTTATTGACTTGTGTTTAGTATTTTGAAGATGACGTAATCATGTTATTGACTAGACATTTAGTACCAAATAATATAATTAAGTATTTAAATAATTTTGATAATCAGAATGTTAGTTCCTTTAGAATTCATGTTGAAATCAATTATGAAACCAAAAAATATTTTTCTACGTAAAACACAATCAACTAAAATAATTTTCACAAATGATTTCAATAAATTTTAAAATAATAATAAAATAAAAATAAGAAAATAAAAACCGACACTCTACCGGAGAACCCAATTGACACAAAGAAAAATCTGAAAATTAAAAAAACCAAGGAAAAGAAAATAATTCCACAGTGAAATTAAAACACAGTTTGTATTTACAAAATATAAAACAAACACCTCAATATTTTTGGAAAAGGGAATATATAAGGACCAAGGAATGTGTAGGATATTTACAAAACGGGTAGTATATTTAAATATAATTATGCCCTTATCAATAAAATTTGTAATTATATTAAAAAGTTCCCATATATTTATTCAAATATTCCTCAGTTTTAAGCGTTTGACGCTTGATCTTAAACACAAGTGTTCAGCATGCATACTTATACTTATATAAAAATATAAAATATCTACTCACTCGCGTATAAAATACTCATTCACACAAATTCACATCACCTAACTACCAAAATTATATCATGCTGTATAATAAATGAATGAATCTACGCCTACAACATTGCAGTCACCTGTGCGGGATGTGCTACGCCGGCAGTGGGCGCTACGAGTGGCGCTAGGGATGGCGCTACGCCGGCCGCTACGGGCGGTGCTACAACGGGCGAGCACTCCAGACGCGGCGCGAACATGACCGACGCCTCCGCCGGTTGCATCAGCGGTGGCCGGTACACCGGCGTCGCCAGCTGGCCGCCCGCCTGCGAGCTGGCGACCTGCGCGCGGTACATCATCGGCTGGGCCCCGGACACCACATTGTGAGCCGTGTAAATCTGCTGGGGGCCGTACGACATCGGCGGGACGACCCCCAAGGGCTGCTGAGCGAAGCCCTGCGATCCCGCGGGATAGGGCGGAGGATTCGTGGACCGGACGAATCCGGGGGCGACCTTCGGCGAGTACGGGACGCCCTGAACAACGGCAACGGGGACCCCGTATGCGGACGGATGCGAGGAGGTCATACTAGGGGGTCGATACTGGGGTCTCGCCATGGCCCTCTGGGCCGCGATCGCGACGCAACTCTTCACGTTGTCGCCCCCAAAATCGTAGATCTCCTCGACGAGGGGCGGGTCGGGCTGCGTGCGCATCTTGTTCATGACGCTGGCGGCGAGCTGCGCGTTGAGCGCGCCCTGCACGGCGAACTGCCCCACGTCCTGGTCGCGGCGCGCGCGCGGCGGCGGCGACGCGGGCACGGAGTGCTGGCGCGCCAGCGGGGCGATGGGCACGGGCGCGGCGCGCTGCGCCAGGCCGGCGCGCGGCGTGCGCTCCAGCGAGCCCATGCGCACCGGCGCGCGCGACGCGCTCGACAGCGCGCGCGGCGCCCGCTCCAGCGAGCGCACGCGACTGGCGTAGGGCTCGGGCGCGTGCGCCTCGCCCGGCCCGTCGCCCGCGCCCCCCGCACCCGCCGCGCCGCCCGCCGCCCCCCGCGGGGAGAGCGGCCCCACGTTCTGACAGAGGTTGTCGCAGCTCTCGTGCGCGCCTACTACGACCGTGAGGGTCTCGTCCGGGTGTTCGCTCGAGGGGGTGGGGACTATGGGATCGAGTTTCTGGAGGCTGGCCGCGGGTATTGGGGCGGTCTGGAGAGGGATGTCGATCTTTTCGTCGGGTCGGGGGTGGATTATTTTGTCGACTATTTCGTGGGTCTCCGGTAGGGTCTCGGCGAAGTCGACGGAGACTGTGTTGAATACCGAGGCGGGTGTGGTGTAGGCTTGCGGGTGCAGCGCTCGGGCCTGATTCTCGCGCAGCAGGTGAGCTAGCACGAGGGGGTTTTGCGCCACGATGTACGTTTGCGCTGTGTTGCCGCCCGCCGGTGTGGCTGTCGTGTCACCCACTATGTAACAAATTGTAGGTAATTACCACCAACGTCCAACCTTCAAATGTAATTGATTAATACGAAAAAATTTCCTCATATTGGTAGCCTATAAACAAACTGCTAATATGATGATTCTCTCAATGCCTGCAATAACGACGCGGGCTTTAACCGCAATTTGGTTCAAATGAAATTGTAATATTACAATGAATTAGAATGCACAGTGTATGAGGTACCACCGTACCAGCGATGTTGTTGGCGGGCCGCTGCGGTTTGGGCGGCGGCTCGTCGCTGAAGGAGGCGGCGGCCACGCGGCGGTTCTCGCGGCGCATCGTCTCCCACGCCGAGTTGCGCTCCTCTTGTAGGATCTCACTATATACACACATTAAGTACTGTAAACTTAACTGTTAAACATACTAAACCTTATAAATAACATTTTATTTTCTTTTATTTATCAATAAACTCCATACAATCTAAATAACCCAATGCGATTGTGGAACATAACATATTTGAATTAATAAAATTGGTATAGTATCAATTGAAATCTACACGCTACGATCTCGTGCAATTTAACGATTCGTGGATTACATATCGAATCATGTACAATTTTTTTAATAATAATGATGGTCCCAATTGAGACCCTTGAAAAGCTCCAACTTATATTATTAGACATTCTCTAAGTTGAAACAATTAATACATATGCTGTTTGAGAACATCTTTAAATAACAATGCCTAACATCACAATAAACTAAGAATTTGCTATATTTTTCCCATTTTGGTAGTTATATGATATGATCCACAAGATCGAAGGCCTTTCAAAAATCTGGTAAAGCAATTCACTATGGCTGATCTGAAAAATGGTTACCAATCTTAACCTAGATAGATTTAAATGGTTTTTTTATCTAAGTAATCATATAAAGATATTTCAAATAATCACTCATACGTACAACAAGGTCTCCTTAAGCTGATGGGCGGCAGGTCTCTGACTGGGCTCATAGGCCCAACACCTGGACATGACGGAGTAGAGTCGGGGTGGACATCGCGGTGGCAACGCGAGTCGCTCGCCGTTCTCCAGCTTGCCGATCACGTCATTGTTCTTCACTCCGCTGAACGGTTTCACGCCCAGCATGAGGATTTCCCACATACACACACCTGTTAATATAATAATAATAATAATAATCATTTAATAATATGTATTGATTTAGATTCTTATATTTTGCAAGTATCATACAAATATTAAATGTTATTTGAATAAAGTGAAAATGTATAGTTTACATGAATTTTAAGAAAATATCAAATATCTAAATAGTGTGGTGTTTTGGAATAACAACGGTGAGTTTTTGTCATGACTATCTAGAATTTCAGTATAAGAATTTGCCATTGGCTATGATTTTATTGGGTACTATTTCCAAATGTAATTATTTAATGTAGATCTACAGCTAGCACAAACATTCACACTGATTGGATGTACATAAGTAAGGCTTTGTACTAAGACAGTCACGAGGGTTTACCAGCATCACAGCAGTTAAAATACTGTATGATGCTCTAGTCAGGAGTCACCACGAATACAGTGCAATTATATGGCCTCCACATGAGGCGAAATATAAGGTGATGTTGGAACGGGTGCAGAATAAATTCACGTAGCGCCTTTATCACAGACTGTACGGCGTATATCCACCTGCTCTATCCTCTAATGTACCCTACTTTATTTGTCTTGGGTATGGTAGGATACAATGAATTACGAGTACGGCGGGAGTTCGCATTAGTATTTTATTTAATAAGACTACTTCGAGGTAAAGAGACGCATCCGGGAGTGCTAGAGAGACTGTACTTAGCTGTACCGGATCGTTATGTGTGGAGAAGACGGCGCCCACCACTGCTCGCAGTTCCTAGAGCCAGAACCAATTTGCTGTCTAAATCCCCTTAACGCGTGCTATAAGTACTGTAAATAATGTACACGAGAAATTGGATGCATTTGGTGCGTCAAAGAGTGACTCGCGACGTGTATATTATTTATTACCTCATATACCTAATGACAGTCTATTATTATTTGTTAAGATTGGTATTGTTGGCTTTGAAGAATTTTAATTTTGTTGTGAATAAGGAATTTAGATTTATTTAATTTTAGAAAGAAAGAAGAAAGAAAGAAAAATGTTTTATTTGAACCTCCATACACACATAATTTAAAAGAAAACAATATTACATACAATTTAACAGAAGGCGGTACATGGAGATCAAATTAGGCACTGCGTCAGCTATTGTTGCAGTATAGACTACAACGCTGGTATTCTCGCAGGCCTACTAAATAATAATTTATTATAAACCAATACATAATAAAATAAACATACAAAAAATTGAATAAAATAATAAATATAACCTCATAACAATATATTTATATTATATTCATATATTATGTCTATATTCATTAGCGTAATATATAATATTATGTTATACAACAAAATACAGCATGTGACACACAAAAAAATAAAAAAATAAAAATAAACAAAAGCAATAACGAGAAAAACAAAGGAACATTAAAATAATAATGAGTTTTCGAACGCCACTTAAACTAGTCACATCTGTCACGAATGTCAAGAAAGCGTCTAATCGTCTACCAGAGTCGAATACATAAATTATAAAACATACATTACCGCTGCGTACGCGCAAATTAACAAAATATACACTATATTACCACAATCATTATTAGATTTATTTATACAATATGTTTCGTAATGATGGGTACCATACGTGTAAGTAAAGTTGCTATACATTTCTGATATAAAGGTAAGTACGTAAAATTATAACAATGATTTTTGTTTGTTTATTAAAAACATCTTAAACTTATTACGGAATGTATGTAATGTTTTCAGATTTCGCATAGGCGGCGGAAGGTCATTCCAGCAATGGGTTGCGGCGTATCTGAAACTACCCCTGAAAGCCGTGGTTCTGTGACTCGATGTGACCAAAAGATGTGATGCCGCCCGTGTACTGTACTGATTAACATTACGAGACCACGTAAATTTTTTGTACAGGTATTCCGGTTTTTTGTATAGAACAATGCCAAAAAGTAAAACTGCCAGATGAAGGTGCCTGCGAGTAGACATCTTCATCAGGTTTCCACTGTTCAGGAATGGGGTGACATGTGTACGAGGTGGGATGTTATAACAAAATCGAGCACATGCATTCTGTACTCGCTGGATTACTTTCTCTGTTCTTTTCAATATGCATGGACCAAACACAGTATCCACATAGTTTAATTTTGAAAATATTAGGGTCTCACAGAGCAATATACGCATTTCAGTACTCAGGTGTTGGCGAATTAGGTATAGCAACTTGAGACGGTAAAAACAGTTTTTCACAGCTTCAAGTACATGTGTCTCAAAATGCAGTTCACCATCCATGACCAAACCTAGATTTCGAGCCTCACAAACTTGCTCAATGGGACAGCTATCAACCATTATTAAAGGATTTAGGTCTTGTATCTTTTTAATGCATTCCTTTGAGCCTAGTATTAAAAATTTGGATTTAGTAGGGTTAAGTATCAGTGAATTTTTTCTAGCCCAGTCTGATATTTTATCTAAATCTATATTCATTTTATTTACAGATCCATGGCAGTCATTGGGGTGAAAGGATATATATAATTGCAGATCATCTGCATACATATGAAACTGGGTATTATGTATATGGTTGGTAACATCTGCACTGTATAATAAGAAGAGCAGAGGGCTGAGGACAGATCCCTGCGGGCAGCCCCGTTTTACCTGACAAGAAGAATTAGTCTTGCTACCATTTCTGACATTATCCAGTTGAACAAATTGAGATCTGTCAGTTAAATAACTATAGAACCATTTTACCGTTGCTGAGTCAAACCCATAGTAGGAAAGTTTAGCAAGCAGAAGGGAAATATTGATTGTCTCAAAGGCACGGGAATAATCAAGCAGGGTAAGCAAGGTACCCATACCCTTGTCCCTAGCTTCTAAAACGTCATCAACTATATCAATGAGAGATGTGGTTGTACTGTGACCTTGGCGAAACCCAGACTGTTTCTGAGGTATGATGCTATATTTCTCAAGGTACTTCCTTAGTTGACTGCCTACCACCTTTTCCAATACTTTTGATAAACAAGGAAGCAAGCTGATAGGTCTTAGATCTTTAGCTAAGGTTGGATTGAGAATTTTAGGTATCGGTTTAATAATAGCAGTTTTCCATATATTAGGGAAGGTAGAAGATGTAATAGATTTATTTATAATAGCTGTGATGTATGGTAGGCTATGAGGAAGTGTCATCTTTAGCATTTCTAGAGAAATGTTGTCAACACCTAGGGCATTAGATTTAAGACTGCTAATATGCAGGCGGACAACCTCTTCACTAACTGGCTCAAGAGTAAAGGTATTTGTGTGGTACCTGTTTGTCTCAAAATATATCAAATCAGGCAAAGAAATTGTATCATTACCAGGGATATTCAAGAAATGCTTATTAAGATCTTCAGGGTTGTTAAGGGTATATGGCAAGTCATGAATTCTTTGTTTACCAATCTTTATGGTTGATTTTAAATTGTACCATAGTTTCTTTGGATCTTTTATGTGTCCATTTATGTAAGTTTCAAAATAGGCCCCTTTTTTCAGAATCAATTGCACTAGATACAATATGTTTCAAATCTTTGTAACTTTTTTTGTGTATGGTTGATTTGCTTAGTTTGTATCGTGCCTGATATCTGTCACGCAATTTCACCATCTCTTTAATTGTGTCTGTAATCCATGGGTAGGACCTCTCTCTAATTAAAACAAGCATGTAAATCAAATAGAGTTATAATGAAAGCATTAAATATTGTAACCATGCCACTCACATTATCCTGAGTTAATAAATAAGACCAATCTAATTTGCATAGGTCTTCTTGGAAAATATCCACCATTATATTAGCTAATGGTCTATAATGAATCCACTGCGGGATAGCTTTACTGATTTTGAATGGGCAAGTCACAGATAAAATGGCATGCTGCCCTAATTCCGGTTTATATTGAACTGAAACACAATATCTATGAGTGTCTCACTATGATCTGTGAAATGTGTTGGTTGCTGAATAACTTGGTTAAGACTGGTGTACTGTAAAAAAGCATTTAACAAAATGGTACTATTATCATTGTTTTTTAGGCAATTAATATTAAAGTCACCAAGAAGTATGGTCTTCTCTGCTTTACTGAAGGATGTGAGAGAGGCTGTGATTGCATCAAGGAAAGTGTTAATGTCCAACCAAGGGGGTCTATAATCTGTACCTATAACCACTACTTGTGAGTTGACAGTAAGTTTGAGCCACATTTGTTCGACATTCGGCGTGACTGGATGTGCCATGGTTCGAACCTTGAGATCGCGGCGCACATAGAAACCGACACCCCCACCACGGCCATCCCGCACATTCGACGGCCTCGGTACGTGTCTTAAGCGGTAGTTAGGAACTGCCGGCGCACGCCCCTCTTCTCCATCCCGCAACCAAGTTTTGTTGATTGCCATTATGTCAACTGCAAGCTCCTCCATTGCTAGTAAGAATTCATCATGACGTGTTCCTAATGATCCAGCGTTGAATAAACCTACTTTTAAATATTTATTCTTAGTCATTTATGTACATTTATAGAATAAAACTTATTGTCTTTAAATGTAATCAGAATATCTATTTGTAAATATATATATAAGTCTTGTATATCTCTTATGACTCTGAGATTAAAATGAATGCTTTGTATCTTATTTAGTAATAAATGTGTATCATATATGATCTGATAATAGACTAGAATATTGTAATATGTGATAATTAAATTGTATATAGTATAATTAATAAAAAATACATAAATATATTTATATAGACTACTGCATGAAATTATCTGCCAACCTTGTTTACATATATTGAATCCTACATTAACTAATAGGAGATTCTTAATCCTAATAACATTTAATATTTTTATGCAACAGTTACACCATACTACAGTTAAAAACCTGTTTGATATCTGCTTCGTTTCTAATAGAAAAAGCTTTGTCTCCCGGCTTGTTTCGAGCGAGGATGCGGCCACGCCTAACCCACACGAACTTCCATCCAAGGCGCTGGCCAGCGTCACGCGCCAAATGAAATAACTGGCGGTTCGCTTTGGTGAGCCGCTCGTTGATATAGAAGCGCCTAGGATCACCTGACACGCCCATGTCGCTAGAAGTCGCACCGCGACGAACCCGTGCGCTCCGCAACATCTCGCCCCGCACGTCGCTAGGGGCCCGGCCCGGTAGCCTGCGTCGCTGTGATGTGCCGGCCGCCGACACGTTCGGCGCTCACTATATCCCGCTCCTCTATGGTCATGCCGACTTTGGCCGCAATCTGGATCACCACATGAATGGGATTCTCGCTACTGGCCTCGGGAAAGTTTGCAATCTCTAAATCATTTGCCAACAACTCCTGATCACGATCTTGAAGGTCTTGTTTGAGCTGGGCAACTACGTCACTCAAACCATCAACCCCAGTAGTTCCCTGCCTCTCTAGAGCGTTTATCCTGCCCTCTAAAGAATCCACCTTTTCGTGGTAATCTTTCACCGAAGCTCTTATATCGGCCGACTCATCCCTAAAGAGCTGCAAGTCAGAGTTTATGGATCTTAGATTATCCCTTAATGTTCTCAACTCATGTGTGATGTCATTTGTAATTTCCTAGGTGGATTCAAATGTTGAGTACATAGGTGAGCTGGAATGCAGTGTTTCCTGCTCACGGTCGACCATAGATATTTCAGGCCTTTTCTTAGAAATTTTAGGTTTGCAACCTGGGCACTGCCAAGTAGGAGAAACAGTGCCCGCTGGAGGCAAAGCAACACACCGCAAATGAAAGTAAACATCACAGTGATGACATCTAGCGGCCTCGGATGGAGACAAGAAGCGACGACAACGACCACAGCTCTTCGACATTATAATCGATCAGTTTAGGTAGTACGCTAGAAAGCTCTAAGATGGCGCTGTTCTAAATGATAACCTTTAAGTTATTTTCACACCTTGATCGATGGTTATCCAGTACCATAGATAGTTGTCCACTTTACGCTTCAATGCACGCGTACACTGCACTCTCGAGTCAAAATGCACTATAAATGGATATAGTTTTCTTATGTTATTATATTATATTACGGGTAGATTTATATAGATTGTTTTGTTAAAATATTTAATTATGATATTTACAGTTTTACACTTCACTAAGTCACTGGATAACAATATATGTTTTGTATCGCACCGAGTTTTTATCGTTTAGCGTAAATATATCTAACTTGATTGTACTTATATTATTTATTTAAAATATTTGACCTGCGTACGTACGTATAAGTTTATTGCCTAACATTAAACACCTTTTGGGTAATTGTACTTATTATTTAGCTCTAAGTTTATTTTTGTGTTCTATATTTTCTTTCAATCACTACACCACTATTGTATTAGGAGAGTCACCTGTAAAGAAAGTTGGTCAAATAGAGAAAAAAAAACTGACCGAACATCCACACGTCTGAGGCTGATGTGAATCTCCTGAAGTTGATGGACTCTGGCGCCATCCACTTGATGGGCAGTTTGCCGCGGGACGCCTTGTAGTATGACTTGTCTTCTACCATCTTTGATAGGCCAAAGTCTGCCAGCTGTAAAAATATACATCATTAGTAGTTTGAAAGCTAATTACTCTAGTCTACTCAGGTAATGTATTAGACTGCTGCGTATGAGGGTAAACGGCAAACTTTATAAACAAATTTCCAGAAGCAGTTCGGTGTTTATGAAGTTGGTGGAGTTTAACTCTGTACAAGGGACATTTTGCGAAAGGGACATTCTGAAAAAGGGACATCTTACGAAAGGAACATATTACGAAAGGGACTTTTTACGAAAGGGATATTTTACGAAAGGGACATACTACGAAAGCAATATTTTGCGTATTGGACTTTCTGAGAATGGGACACTTTATGAAAGAGACATTGGTCGTGGCCGAATCTCTGTGGTATGTAGTATGTACTTACTTTGACACAAGTGGGTGTGGAGACTAGAACGTTTCTGGCGGCGATATCTCTGTGCACAAACTTCTTGCTCTCTAAGTAGCTGAGCGCTGTCGACAGTTGGTATATGTACAGCACTAGCGTACATGTTTCTAATCTGTAACAATAGAGATTCAAATAAAAATCTGTGTTTTATTGACTCCAATCATGTGTTTCCAGAACTATATTGATGTTAAGTAAAATCTATAAAAGTTTAGATTATAGTTGGTAATGACGCTCAATTGAATTCGAATGATATATTCGAATACAATTGTGCACAACAAAAACCTACTAGATCTGTGATTCAATAATAGGTAGTTGATTCACAATATTTTAATATTAAGTCAAATAGTTACATTAAACAAACTTGAGAAAATAAAGTATAAGCATAAGGTTGTACATTATTTTGTATCAGCGACATCTATAAAGCTGTTGCTAATTTTAGTTTTCGCCTGACGCATACCTAGAAAAAAAGAAAGAAAAGAAGAAAAGGATAGAAAATATATTTATTTTGGCACACAAGGGCGCACACAAAACACCAAGAAATAAAATAAAAAACAAAAAAGAATACAAAAAAATACCAATAATAAAACTAGAAAAATAAAACAAATACTAACACTATAATTTAAAATTCTGCTCACTGGCAACACCACACCATCCGCTACTAGTTAAATCGGAAACTGCCTCCATTCAGGTCAAGGCTAGTATTGTCAGTTAACAGCGATACAAACAATAATATAATATTAAATTATATATGTATAACATAAGTTTGAAAAGTAATGTAAAAGTTGTGTGTCCCATCAGTGCCAAAATTTGGACATCGCTTAGCGTACGTTGCGATTGTTAAATCGCAACACTGGTATTCTGCGAAATCCAATTTGGTGACGCTGGCGCCTAGTATCTAAACACATAAAAATAAATAATACCTAACACTTACATTCAAATTTGAAATATAAATGACTGCCTTATTTTACAACCGATAGATACCATTTTCGCAAAAAGATTTCTTTTGATTGCTAATTGCTCTTGTATGTAAAATAATGTACAAACTCAAACCTTATATGTTATACAGCAATTCAACTATTTTTAATACATGGGTTTATTAGATATGAACACCATTGTTTAAGCATCTGCACGACATAATATTCACGCAATTTACAAAATAAAATCACGGATGTATCATGACTTCGTATTAACATGAAATCCGTCAACAAAAGTACGAAAAAATAAACACTTCTAATAATTGCTGACATTCGTAGGTGGGTAAATCAGATATCCTTAGGAGACTTCACTTTCATACTATTTTAGGATATCTTTGTATAACTACTGTAAAAAAACCAGGCTAAATCTCATAGAAATATTATAGCTAACAAGACATCGGTGGCAATAATACAAGAACAAAATACAATATGGCGGCTAACCTGTGTGCGTGATTATATCTGAGTTATATTCAATAGAATATAAAGTGTTACCTGTGCGCATTCTGCTGTAGGTAGGCGCGCATTTCTCCGAGTGTGGCGAGCTCCATGACGATCCAGATGGGCGGCGAACTGCACACGCCCACCAGACCGATGATGTGCGGGTGCGAGAACTGCTGCATTATATCTAAACAATATTACATACATATTTTATGGCTCATTCACTTTAGATTCATAGCTTCGAGAGCATATATAGATTGATATTTTAAACCGGATGAATAATTACATGCACAATTACACATATAGACGCAGCACGCGACGCGGGCGACTGACACCGACTCCAAAAATAACAATAATTTAATTATTCACAAGAATACTCAATTATTTTTTAACCTTTTAGTGCATTTTTTGTTGTAGAATATGCCTTTTAGAAATCGGTTTTTCATGTTAAATCTTTTGTTTATTTTTTGCTTTTTTGTGAAGCTAAAGTTCGATTACTGATTTTATTTGTCTGAATATAGAAATAATTATGTTATTAGCTATTTTGTGTATACCTTGTTGAGTTTAACAGTTGCACATAACCCTATACTATTAAATGCTATCAAAAACCAAATTGGAATTGTGTAAACAATACATATACATGTGATACATGTGATTGTAACAATCACGGCAGATTTGCTTTCATCTATTAAAGAATTCCGTTGTATAAAACCGAAGATCTTTACCAGAACATCCCCAAATTAGAATGGGGCTACTTCGAAACACTACGAGGGGCTTCCAAACCATCACCACAGTGATTTATTTTGTCATTGCTAAAAATTAGAACATCATCAAAGTAGCCGAAGTTAACCAAATACGTATTATTAAGGATAACTCGAAAATTATGGTCAAATCTTGATCAAAATTATATGAGACCAAATGGAAAGCACCAGCTTTCAAATAAAAAAATAATCATCAAAATCGGTTCACCTAAAAAAGTAATGAGGTAACAAACATTAAAAAAATAAAAAGAAAACAGTCGAATTGAGAACCTCCTCCTTTTTTTGAAGTCTAGCCGACTTTAAAGAACGGATGTGCGTAATATTAAGATTGTCCGTCTGTGCCGACCGACTAGTAAGTCTTTTTATTTTATTTTATTTTATTTGTTTGGGACATTTAACAGTTACACGTTTACAATAAAGTATTATAAGGTTACATACACATGAATAAGGTTAACGTATAACCCACACCAATGTCCGCGAGATTATATATTCGGGTTAAATATAGACGCGTGCGAGACAACTTGAATTATAATTATGAAATAAGGTTCTTATTTAAGGATTCAACGGCTGCTTTCTTAAATTTAGATTGCGAATAAGCAAAAATGTCGATGGTAAAGAGGTGTGTGTTGTATGTTTCAATAAGGCGGCGCAGAGGAGCCCGCACACCCGCGTTAGTACGACACTTGGCAGTGTGAAATAAGCGAGGTACGCGCACCTCTCGCCGCATAACAGTTCTAGGTACTACATAACATATTTGATTGGTGATGTCATTACAATCGAATTTGTTGTTGCATATTCCATGCAGCATCATGGATATTAGTAATATTCGCCTGGACTCCAAGCTTAATAAGTTATAATTATGTAATAATTGTGGATACGGCAACTTTGAATGATAACATCTAAAGTGTACGTAATCGTATTTAGATTTATAATATATAGCGTAAATTAATATGATACAAGCTGACAATTTTGAATAGCATGTATTAATTTAGAATGCTGTGCATATTTGTAATTCGCGTAAGCACACGACGCGGCGACGTTGCCTTAGATAATTATTTAAATGTATGTGTAAATTCTGTTAATATGTCTAATAAATAAATAAATACAAATTTACACTACTTTCTTTAAAATGAAAAACGCTTTAAGGAATATGGGAATATTTCTTAAGCGTTTACAAACATACAATTAATAGATATAAAGTTTATCCACCCTTAGAACAATAATTTGTGTAATACACAAATAACACGATATACCACACTTAGTGTGGTAGAATATAGGCGACTACACGCCTGCCATTATGCAGTCTAAAGATAGGGACGAATTTGTGAGCTTTTCTTGGGTATACCTATAGTGTCGTAGGAATATAAGATATATTTATGAAGTACTAATGCGATTATTTTTTTCTGTACGATCTAACTAATACGTTCTTTTCGTTTTTTAACAGACAAATAAGCGTAATTACTCGACCGATTATCATGAAATTTCGCATACACGTTGTCAGGGTACAGATTAGGATAATAAGGTACTTTTTATGAAGAAAAAAGGTAGGTACTGTACTTGAGCAAGCATAACCGCGAGCAAAACAGTGTAATTAATGCGAGGGATCTTTATAAGAGCTATGGTGCCAAAACAATCATTTTTAGAATGTTTGTCTATTTATCTGTCTATGTATTTACGCGCATTACAAAAAACTAGTGCACGCAATTGAATATAATATATGACTCACAGGCCTCCTCCAGGAACTTCTCAGCGGTGTCTAGGTCGGCGTCCATCTTGCAGGTCTTGACGGCGACGGGTATGACGCAGTCGCCGCGCGCGCCGCCCGCCGCGCGCGCATGCGCACTGGCCGGCGGGTGCTTCGCTGACGTCACGCGACACGTGCCTAAGGATGAAACGCACGGTTATAGATGCTCTATAAAACATTTTCGTATGTTACAGCAATATCTTTTTGGAATTTTGTGTATTTATCTGGTCGGCGATCATTAAAAATAAAATAGTAATATTTAATGAGATGAATATAAATTTATATTTATATAATATATTGATGTTTATAAAAAAAGGTGTAAATGTAAAAAATATCCTTACATATACTATCAAAGATGCTGTAAAGTACCTAATATAAACTAGATAAATTCATACAATATGCTTTAAATTAATACGCCAAAACTTCATCTCGCTCGAAAACACAGCTTTCATTCTTTTTTTGCAGTCATATGTAAAATATTAAGATTTTATATATCCTACAAATATTATAATAATATATGAAAATTTATGAAAATGTTCGAAAATATGTCATCCAATAACGAATTTAAAAGTTAAACAAATTAAAAAATTCTCGACGCAGGTAAACTATATTCTTAAGTAAGATCAATGAGTGTTTCAGTTTTATATAAAAATAATACTCGTACAGTACCCATTTTACTTTTTATAGATTTTATTAAATGTAATACACATAGGATATGCGTTTCTATGGCATTCACAAAAGCAAAGACTCGATTAAAACTATTAAATAGTATTAAAATATTTACCTTTATGGACATCTCCAAATTGACCTTCACCGATGATACCCGTCAATTCTATTTGATTGCGCACCAACTCATAATCTCGAACTGCAACAAATCATTCATACAATAATTTAAAAAGTATGATATTGTTTTGCTTACATTTTTCTGCCAAGACACATGGAACTTGATCGGCATGATTTGGATGACATCTGTCACAGGGTATAGGCTATATTCTACGGAGTATGCTACGTATGTATATAAATCGAGTGTCCAAAAACCGTGTTTTTGGATATGTGCTTGGTCTGGGTGTTTCTATGTATAATGTGTATGTATTTAACAAAAAATGTATGTATGTATGTTTATCCATTGTACCCAGTACCTATAGTACAAGCTCTGCTTAGGTTGGGCTAGATGGTGTTGTGTTTATGTGATAGAATATTATTTAATATTATATATTACCTGCGGGTGTGGAGTAGTCAGCATCGTCGTCCACGATCTCTGCATAGTCCTCAGAGAGCAGCGTGGCGGTGTTCGCCTCCCATGAACTCGTCTTGCCTTCCGACGAACTACTGCTCATCTCAGCTACGATATAATAATGAAACATTATATATTTTTATCTATTATCGTCATATACTATATATGTGTTAGTATATTTATATTAACACATTGTATATATGTTTATATAATTGTACTAATGCTGGTCAGTTACATTTATAGACTGGATATTTAATTTTTTATTGGTTGTAGTAACTGACACCTTTATCAGGCTAATAGATTTTCATTACCTGTTACCTATGTACTATTTAAATATTCTTGCATAAATGTAACATATTATATATAGAAAATATATTGTCTTATTGCTCTTAACAACCCTAATAATGATAACATTGAAAATATAAAACGTAATATGGGATACGCTATATGAATGTTAGACAGGGGTGTATCACACCCATAATTTAGGAAGCAATATTTTGGTCACTCGTATACAGTTAGGTCTGTTTAGTAAAGTCATTTGGTATTTTACATGGTAAGTATTCCGGGAGTTTAGAGTTTTACATAAAATGTAGGAATTTTCTCTACTTTAATTTTGTATAAAATCGTTTTATGGTAAAATGAGTTGGAAAGGAGATATTGTCATAAAACTGCTATCAGGCGCCATTTTTTCCCATATGGCGGCGCGAGCGGCAGAGGTACGAGGTGGCAAATTGGAAATTCGGAAAGAGCACATCGAAATCTATAATACTACCAATTTGCAAAACTCTCGGCAAACTTTCCAGGTAACTCCTTTATTTCGGACCAAATGACTGTACTAGTTGTAGTTTACATATTTTACGTCTACATGCTGTCACTGAGAATTTCCTGAGAGAAAAATAAGTAGGTACTTGATTCGGCAACCAAATTTGCAAGCGATTGGCAGCATAAGTGTTCATACTTACACTATTGAACCAAGTAAGGAGTTTGAAAATTAGCTACGTCTATTTAAAATACAATTACGAGTATAATATTAAGCTTAAAGCAAATATTATAAAACATTTGTTACGAATGTATGTCTGGATGTTTAAATAAATAGTTAGATGCCACATTACATAACTTACTTTTACATTGACAATTGAGTTGTTTCCATACGGTTGCTTGGAACAAAAACATAAACATGTTTAAGCATTTGGCTCACTCTCAAATTCTGGGGCAAAAACACAATGCCTTTCCCATAATGTGTAATTACCGACTAATTAATATATAAAGTAATTGATATTTCTTTTTGTTATTGCTCGTCTTAATGACTACTTTTCGCCTGATGCTAAGCAGTTGTGTAGTGTCGCTCCACACCACGTCCTCATTATAACTGAAGTGGTGCCAAGGTCTCTACTTTCTTTACTTCAAGAAACAATACCATGTTTTTAATCATTATAAAATAAGTCAAGTTTTAATTACATGGTCGTTTCAGTGCGAACTAAGCATATTTAATGGGCCCATCATATCAATACCCTCGGGCTTTGAGAAAATTTCTAGTCCAGTCTAAAGGAGGTGATTTTCCACGCTCCGCTTGATTTGGTTGCAGGGAAATAATCTAAGTCTCGTAGACTTTCTGCAGTTCTTAAATAATGAAGATAATACTTACTCGTTCTGTTCCATAGCGAGGTTTGAGAGTCTGTGACGAGTCTGCAATATCCGTCTACTAAATCTGCTAAACTTTCTGCAGCCTGCAATATAATCATAAAAATATTGAGTGAATTATGTAAAATATATATTTAGAAAATAGTTATGATTAAGATAAATGCATAGTATATAATTATCTGAAAATTTTAATGACAAAGGATATTTTAGATTATATTATATAGGTTCTGCACTTAAGTTAAAATCTTGTATTATAATTAAAATATTAAACACTAAAAATCCGTAAAAAGTGGTTTAATTTCGATGTAGACAATATTATATTAATATTATAAATGCGAATGTGAGTTGTTTGTTACGCTTTCATGCCTCAACTACTCGAACGATCATCATGCAATTTCGCTTACATGTCAGGGGAACAGAAAAGGACATAGGGTACCTTTTAATTAGAAAAAGTACTGTTCCCGAGGGATAGAAATTTATTGGTAAAATCTAGATTAACGCGAGCAAAGCCGCGGGCATAATAAAGTGATATAATAAAATTAAGACATAAAATAATATTTCGTAACTATAGAGTACGATACATTTGACTCATTGTTGCAAGTTTCTGACAACAGAAAAGTTATAGATACCTATATGATATGAAGTAGTTTCGGACGGTTACATACCTCGACGCTGCTGCATGTGATGGTGAGTGTCTCCTGCGCGCCCTTCACCCGCAGTTGCAGCGCCGCCTTGCCGCACGACCCACTCTGCACACACAACATACATTAACCTTTTGACCGCCACTATCATGTATACATGACAAAGCAAAATGTGTCCAGCACGCCACGGTCACGACTACATGACAGACTTTCAAAACGCTAATAACAAAAAATGTATTGTTATGCTTATTTGTGTTAATAATGTTTCTAACAAACCAAATAAGACACTTAACCTACGTCCCAACTCATTCCAATTTATATTATATGAACTGGTTACTATTTATTTCATCCATATTAACATAAGATCACAAAAACGATGTAGGTATTAAAGGATGATATCGTAGCTTGGCGCCGAGAGCTTTTGCTTTATGACTTGGCGGTCAAAGGATTAAAAGGTATTCTTGTTAATGTTTATAACTAATTCTAATAATTAATATTTATGTCTGGACTGCACAGATGACGTAGTTGTTAAACTGCTCGCCTCTTCACTGCCATTACGGCGAGTGTTGTGCATTCGTTCCCCAGATGAGACAAAAATGATTTGGTTCACAAATAGTTATTTCGCATCTGGGTTTTATTGACCTCTGAGTCTTCTTCGAAGAAGGTGAATAAAACACCATGCGGGTCTGTGTGTCTATCTGTTAGTGATAGTTTGTTAGTGACAGGCATAGCTCTGGCACCACGGGACCGATTGACATGTAACTTGGTGTACGACACCTTGGGGTCATACCTCGGTTGAGTTTGAATATGGGTCCTGTGGGTCAAAGTAACCCCGAGATGTAGGGCTCACAAGGTCATAAGGTCAGGGCATATCCACCAACAGAGTGATTTGGAAGTCCAAGGGAGAGGTTTTTGCCCAGCAGTGGGATATTGCAAAAAGCTGACGAGGATGACACATGAAGACGAAGAGGTTAAATCCTGGTTTTTTACATCCATCTCGTTGTGTCCGTTGTTTGAATGTTTGGTGTGTGGGATCGAACTCAATTTAGGCTATCGCTTTAGTAATAGTTAGTAATATTAAAGACTACGCACGCAATAGGAATATTTCCTGTATCGCGGGGGACTTTACAAACATTCAAACAACGGACACAATCAACACCCAGACTCGGGACAACCATTTGTGGATCACACAAAGTTTTGTCCCGTGTGGGATTCGAACCCACAACACTCGACGCGATAGTAGTCGCAACCACTTAAACCATTACGCCATACGTGATATCAATAATACAGTTTAATCGCAACATGAAATATCGATATTTTATTGTAGTAGACTATCTCTCAAAGGTTTTGTTTAATCGAGAATTACGTTACCAACATGATAACTGTAAACACAATTACTTTTTAAAACTAGTACTCAAAAACTACCAGTCGGATACAAAACGTTGCATTTTAAATTATTTTCTTTACACTTTGTACGCTTTGCCATAACGGCACCTCCATGTCGTGTACGCCAAACCCGAAAATCGATATATTAAATATTGTTTTTTATGATCAAATATCTGAATAACTAAGATGCAATTTTGTTTGCTGTGTACAATTAATTAATAATTGGGGATTAATTTTTTAAGTTGTATCTATAAAACACAGAAAAGTAATGATTTAATATGTTTATTTTGTATTTCTCTGTGACCTGTTTTTTGTCGAATATAGACGACGTTGGCGCACTGGGCACGCTTGCGCATGTCGAGTATAGCCGACGTTGGCGTGGTTAAAGATAATGCCCGTACTAGGCATAATCTATACTAATATTATAAAGCTGAAGAGTTTGTTTGTTTGTTTGCTTGAACGCGCTAATCTCAGGAACTACTGGTCTGAATTGAAAATTATTTCAGTGTTGGATAGCCCATTGATCGAGGCAGGCTATAGGCTATATATAACATCATTCTACGACCAATAGTAGCAGAGCATTATAAATTCTCTTATGTGAAGCAGACGAAGTTGCGTGGGTCAGCTAGTTCCTATATATAGAGGACTTTACAAACATTCAAACAATGGACTGGGATTCGAACCCACAACACTCGGCGTAGCAGCAGTGGCGAGGCGATCACTTAAACCACTTAAACTTACTACACGTGGGTGAAACCACGGGCTAGAGCTAGTAACAAATATATGTGTAACTGACCTGCGTCTGCGACTGTTGCGTGCAGTTAGACTTGAGCGTCTGCACGGCGACGATGTCGCAGAACGACGCGATCTTCGTGTACGTGGGCGGCTCGCCCGCCTTGTGCGACACGTACGATATGTCTAATAACATACACAATACATACATATAATCATAATTAATATTATAAATGCGAATGTGAGTTTGTTTGTGACGCTTTTCGTCTTAACTACTCGACCGATCATCATGAAATTTCGCATACACGTTGCCAGGGGTACAGAGAAGGACATAATATACCTTCAACCAAAAAAAGTACTGTTCCCGACGGATAGAACATTAACGCAGTAAAGTATAATATCGTTTTGCTAACATTTTACTGCCGTGAAACATGAAACTTGATGGGCGTGATTTGGATGAAATCTGTCATAGGACCCAAGCTAAATATCGCATACATGTTGTCAGGGGACACAGTTTATATACAGGGCTGGTATTATATTATTATTATCTAAATGGCTTAGAAACCTGTAAGATGTAGGTACTGGACAAATTTCACAGTTCATCAATCGGTTATTTATCAGTTATTTCATATACATATTATTACGAACATACATACAAAAAAGACGATTAAACTGACCACCCAATGTGCGTCCCTAAATAATTGACACGGATAAACGCACGACCAACCAACCATATAATATTAAAACTCCACAAGATCAGTAATAAGATTTTTTAAATGATTTCCTCTTGGAGTGGAGCCATGTTACGAAATCATCCGTGAACGAATGATTACAAGATATTTATTAATTAGTCTTATAGTTGAGTCAACCAAACCACTTTTATTTTTTTATATTACACTAGTTTTTGGCTGCGTCTCCGCTCGCGTTGATGTAGATTTTGTCAATAAATTACCATCTTTCGAGAACAGTATTTATATTAATATGTGCAAAATTTCATGATGATCGGCCGAGTAGGTAAGGCGTGAAAGTCTAATAAACAAACTTATATTCGCATCCTAACTTCCTAATGCGCATGTGAGTTTATTTGTTACGCTTTTAAGCCTTAACTAGGGATGTTTCTGAGCAAGCAAAGCTGAGATCAAAAACTAGTAATATGTATATAAACTTTGTGAGAAGAATCATCCCGATTGTGTTTGTCTTTGTGATTACCCATATAATTATTTATTTGTTTTATATTTTAGTTTAATTTTTTATATTTGTTGTTCATGCATTCTTTTCTTTAATTATTGTAATTAGTGTACACACAGCGACACATCAACCTAGACTGTTTGGACTTTGAACTATTAGAAGTTGAACGTTGCGAATCGTGCGAGAGAGCGCGTCATATTTTTGTTATTTTGTCTCATTCACGTGAACGGGACGCGACGCTCTATCCTTACCATTACATCGACACCACTATGCACTGTCCCTTTCCAACAATTCTCTATTTTGTATATAGCGTAGTTATGCGTATATAAGGTGTCGAACTTGATGTGAAGCCGTGTGTACAAACTTTATAATCAAATAAATAAATAAAGTATCTATGTAGAGTATTAGTACGTACCGATGTCTGGTCCGATGGCCAGTTCCACGGGAATGGCCCAGCCAGTGCCGAGCGCGCCGGTGAACGTCTCCCGGTCGTACCCGTAGTGCGTGTGCATCGTCTCCAGGTACTTCAGCATGCACTCCGTGTCTGCCAAGTTCGCTACCTGACCACGTCAGAAACAGTACTATGTTAGAACACAATCAGGATAAACAAATTTTATATGATAAAATTATTGGGAAGAAAGGAATCTGCCACGCACCCTCGGTGGGCAACCTTAACTCTTGCAAATGAAAAAGGATGACAATACCGAACTCCTCTGGGAAGGTCGCGTCGTGGGATCGGGGCGTATTCCAACTTGCATTATTCCACTACGACCACAGGCAATATTTCAATGGATTGCCGCTAAGTAACGCCTAATTCGATTTAATATAACAATTTTATTTAATAAAAGACAACACTGAAGGACCATTATATCGGATGGTGTAGTGGCCTCGCCACTTTCGCTGCACCGAGTGTTATAAGTGCGAATCGGAAATGACAAAAAATTGTGTGATCCGTATATGTTTGATGTTTCGAGATACAAAAATTATTCCTAGTGCAGGAGTTGGGTTTTTAAAACAATACAAAAAGTGACAATAAAATCACTCATACTTGATATACTATAAAAAAGTTGTTAAAGTAGTCGCCTCGCCGCTAATTCCCAAATATTGTAAATAAATAAACGAGTCAGAAATTGAGATATCCGCAAACAGTTATTTCGAATCTAGTGTTGTAAGCCAAATAGCGATTATTTATTCGTCTGGAGTAATTTCAATTAGCATTTTAAACTTTATTGCACTTTAATCCTTATGGCATGAGGCACGTTAGCTAATGTTATATAACGAATTAAATGGTGATTTTCTCAATGTCATAGTCTCCCGGTGAACATGGGTGCTGAAAAGAAACCGCAACTTCAGGGAAGTGTAAACTTAAATCTTTATTTTAATTAATTTATATGATTTAATTTTTTTTTAAATCATGTCTCATTAATAGTTCAATAGATTCAAAGTTATGTATTAAGTGTTTAAAATAAACAACACAATAAAATCCGTATGAAATAGTTTAATTTCAGTTCTATTGCTAATTATGGGTCTCATATAATAATACGAAGGTATAAATTTCAAGGAGATTACGTACCTTTTTGAACTGTTGCTGTATAGCCTTCTTGAGCACCTTGGGTTTGATGGCGTCCAGCACCGACTTGGGCAGGAACTTGTGCAGACCGAACTCCTTCTCCAGGTACTCTATGTTGGACTTCTTGTCCAGAGATATCTGCATATCCTTACAGAAGTATCTGGAAATATACACATACAAATCATTAGTCACATAGCGAGACGTAGAAAAAAAAAACACGGTGGATATATATCTATACTACTCATTTATAGTTCGTTTCAAATACGAAGACCCATTTGACAGACGATCGCTGGGCAGCAATAGTGAAGATACCGTTTTAATCGACACAGCACGTAATCGATTCCGAAAAGGAGGAGTCAAACCAAGTTTAACATATCGAAAGAATAGTTACATCAATATTATTCATACCGTGTTTATTTGTAAATCTATGAGATATTTAAACTATAAGTCCAATATCACTTCAAATCTATTTTTTGATAAAGAAAATATATTAAGGTGCTGCTGAATGGGATTTAAGGTACGTTGCAACCTAATAATAATTAATAAAAAATACAATTTTACAAAAGTATTTCTCGGATAATTGTTATAATAAGTAATAATAAGTATAAAAATCGAAATATTTTTTTTTTATATTGTCTAGTACCATAAGTAATCATTGTTTATTTTAGCAAATTATATGCAATGTGCAGAGTTACGTGCTATGAAGTTTCAAAAGGGATATTTGAAACAGACTATATAATATATGAGCGATCAAAAGTTTCACGGTCACAAATATCAGCACCAACGATTATGCAGGATGTCACAATAAGGTTTTAGTCATATTTTAGGTTTTAACGTATTGGTGACAAAGGTGAATAAAAAAAGGTGTATAAATATGACTACACCGGTACGGTTACATTGTATATGTACTGTATGCACAGACTGTGCCGCTCAGTTATACCATATCTTTGAAGTCCAGAGAAACTTTAGTCAGCCTATTTATTAATAAAGGTTATAGCTCGCTACCGCTGAATAGAGCGAAGCAAAATGTCATTTGATGCGGTAAAGATAGTTGTATAAGAAGCTGAATACTCACTTAATTTCTAAACAACATATTTGTATCGCCAAATCCTGGTCGACCATTGGATGATTGGCGTTGAGGTAGTCGTGTCGCACCTGCCGAACAGAACATGAAAATATCAATTAATCTGTATTACGTGTGAACGGAAACTACCGTATCAATGTAATAGATAAAGACAGAAATGCTGGCTTGCATGTCCACTCATTTAGTCCAAGATAGCCAATGATTTAGGTATATGTATGGTTCCATTTTTGAAATCACCAGAATACGGAGTCTGAGCCTTAAAATAGCGCATTGCAACAGACTATCCAAAATAGAGTTAATAAAACAAGGATACCGTCGATAAGTCTAAGAACAATACTACTACTAAAACTGCCGTAAAAATCAAGAATTTTAACCGGTTTTATCGTATTAAATCAAACATCGCGTCTCCAGTAGATCTGTTTTGTGGTATGTTAGATATATGTACTATGAGAGGTTACCAGCCAAGGGTTGTGTTACCTGATCATAATAATAATGGAAGGTGACTCGGTCGGCGTCGCAGAGGTCGCGCAGGTTGGCGGGCAGGTACCGCACGCGCAGTTCCAGGCGCCACTCGCTCGCCGGCCAGCGGGCCAGCAGCTCCGACACCGGCGTGTCCTGGTGGATCCATCGGATCTGCACACCACAACACGTATTGTTAACTGTCTGAGTGTGACAGATTTTGGCAATTTTGGGTTATAAATTACTAGTATTCTGTACTATATGTAACGGGTATTAACGTGATCATGCATGTTTACTTTTTTAGTGCTTGACGTTTCGGCCAGGTTACACCGGCCGTGGCTCAGCTTGTAACCTGGCACCATAGGCTTTAAGGTTTTAGAAGTAAGCGGTGGAGGTCTCCATGATAGAGGTTGTTCCAAATACTCATAAATTTATTTGAAGAACCGATAAAATACTAAAAACAGGTCGTCGTTTTTAGTATTTTATTAATTAACAAAATCTCCAGAAGTTTTAAAATTCCGGTGGAATCATTTAATGTTAAAAACAGTAACTATTGCTGCCGGAATTCCTTTAAAAATAACAAGTTCGAAATCAAATCCCTGATGTCGTATCGCTAGCACCTTTGGTCTCACTTTGTCGTGATTCTCACCTTCCCAGTAGTAAGTCTCTTGGCTCTCAACGCGTAGCAACTGGTGTAGACCCTGTCTCCCGCAGCGAGCCTGGCCGCCAGTAGCCTCAGCACTGATCTGACATCTTCGTCTGCCGACGCCCGGACCACGTTGAACCCGCCATTCGGAAGGTGGACTTTGAGCGTTGACTGGTCACCTGCCCCGCCTACCGGAACAAAAGCACTTAATTAACAACTAGAAGACTAACTAAGAAGTTTTGAGAATGGTTAGTGTACGGAGCTGTAAGATGTTTGTGTTTATTTAATCAGTGTGTTGCGACAGTTTCTGGGCTGCACCACCAACGTTAATAACAGATACCGTTCTTTTGACTCGTGTGGCAATGGCGTCGTCTATACACTGCATATGTTCTCTAGTCCTAATTTGATGAAATTGGATTTGATTTGAAGGTTGACAGCGAGCTGGTATGTTCTTGCTTTTTCTTCATATTTTATTCCTAGGTTAGATAGCGGGTAGGGTAGATTTGAGCATTTAGTATTAGTGTTATCTTGATGCTGCGAATGATCCAAGTATTGGAGATTGATTTTTGCACAGAACTACGACTTGTGTATTGTGTGATCTGCAGCTAGTTGTTCAGAGTCAGGGTAGTTTTTGTGTAGTCTACAGTAAAACTATTAACAGAAAAGAACAAAGGTTTCACTCTATCAACTTGTATTTAAAATATTAAGTACCTTTTATTAGTCGTAGTTCCCCTATTTTAGCGATTGGCAATTGCAATGAAAATATTAATTTAAACATTTCATAATTGTATAACCGTGCAAACGAGTGTTCATCAATTCTTTAACACTGATAATAATAAGAATCATAGTCGAATATTTGAAACTGGTGAAGGGTGAATACTCTTCACCAGTTTCTAACAGATAAATAAGATAACAATCGTATTTCACGACAATTCTTTGCTATAGCTTTGGATGACACGGATGATCTTTTTTAGATCTTCCTTAATGTTACCAAACCCATCGTGCACGACGTATTCCATGACAATATCGCTCATAGCTAGCCTATTTACTTGAATTTCCAATTTCACTATCTATAAATTGTAAACAAGACTTGCTCACTAAAGTCTGACATTAGTTACATAGCGGCCATTATAACAGCTACAGCGATCGAGACGATATAAAAGAGAGTTCATTACACGGCCCCCGCGGAGTCATTACTTTCTATTGATTGGACAAGCGGACGATGATTGCACACTCCTATGGGACAGTTGCCGTTGCTTGATACTTCCATGTCCATAAAATATGGACTTGTCCTTTTAATTTGTTTACTGTTGGGATTATACCGCGATGGCGATAAATAGTCTCTCTTTTATGGATATGTAAATACAAATCTAGAGAGGGAACAGAGGTTGACAGGTACTTAACTAAGAAATTGACGCTGCGGTCATAGAATTGGAAATTGTGATATTGAATGAACATTTAACTACTCTCGATAACACACCGAACCGTGTGTTTGAAGTTTGATCACGACACGAGAAAAGAAAATTAATATAGTTGTCAAAAAACAAAAATGAAGTATTTTGCTATACAAAACTAAACAATATTTATATCAATGTTAATTTTGAAATAACTGTTCACGAAGATTTCCTTAGGGACGAGTAAGTAAAATAAAAATCAAATTTTGAGGTTAATAAGTTTACCTTTTGGAGGGCCGTCATTCTAAATTAAAGTGTCGATTTACTTAAGTTATTAATCGCCGAATAACGTTTTAAAGAGATTAAGCTTAATTACTTTTTTATTAAAGGTAGGAAGATAGATTGGCTAGAGATAAAGTCAGCTTTTTCTTTCTTTTTTTAAAAGATTTCCAGCAATTTGAGCCACTAATCACTAATATTCATGTTAAACTTTCGAGCTAAGCTGGAGCACTTGTAGTAGGAGTTAACGTCGTGTATTAATGGGGAATGGAGAACTATTGCGAGATTTTCATCCAAGGCCTAGCATTTTAATATGTTTAAAAAACTAACTATGTGGTGACCGAAAAATAGTCGTTCTGCATGCGACAGTTTGATTTTACTGATTGGTAGGTTAAGAGCTTTTGCAGAGCTTTTTTTAACGGATCAATGAAAACTTATTCGAAAACTAAATTATCTGTAATCGGTAAAGGTCATACCGAAAGTAGATTCAAAATCTAAACTATTTTGTCTTTACTAAAGGCTATTTCGGTGGCGTTGCGATAGCAAAAGTGACGGTTGTGTATAAGGTCTTGGGTTTGATTTCCAGAAGAGCTATGTTTTATTGGATCTTTCTGTCAAAAAATTCTTAGCAGCAGAGTCTAGAACAGTGCCTAACGGACAGCAATAGAGGTTGATCCTGTATTACATCTCTGACTACCCTTTCGGTATATAAAGGAGTATTGTATTTCTGTTTACCCTCTCGAGCAAATAGGCGTGAGACTATATCTATGTATATTAAATAGAATCCGAAAGAATTACAATCAGGCGGCACCACGTGCTAAAATAAATAGTAGCAATAAACATCAGAGGAATAGTCTATTATATCCGTTTATTGTCAATTCATCTAAACACGCCATCACTGAGCTGCGCCCAGCTCTTAACTAAATGGATGTTAAACAAGTAATGGGATTAATAAAACCTTCTATAATTAACTTTATTTAGTGGCGCAGGCGTGTCCTAGCCCTACCCAACTGATGAACTGTTAACTATGTGAAAATTGGAGTACTAGTGATGTCCTTTGCTAACTAGTATTATTAAAAAAAGGACCAAGGCTTAGTGTTCGTTTTGCACAAATCTATTCACAGAAATTGTGGGAAACGTCACTTTTTAAAATGCTATTTTTTAGTGTTGATTCGCACAAATTAGTATAATTTGACTGCGAAACAACCCCGCCTGAAAAAGAATGTGTGCGGATTGACAACTAAACGCATAATTTTAACAAAAGCTGTTGTTTCGCACAATTCTTTCGAATAGATTCGTGCGAAGCGACGACGACTAAGACAGTTCCAGTGTTTATCGTAGCTTAAACTACTTTTATTTTATTAAAATGGTTTTTTAATTATATTGAAGTGGCGGATAAGCGATGGGTTCGCTTGATGGTAAGCGGCTACTGCAGTCTATATATACTTGCAATACCAGCTTGGACTTTTAAAACGAAGGAAAAAGCTAAGTAGCTTCGCTGTGTCTGTATAAATTTAATACAAAATAATGTGTTATTCCCAAGTGGGAATAACAATTTTTTTTGTATTCTTTGTTGATCGAACGCACTACACTTAGCGCGGCGCAGATTCAAGTATTGTTTTTTTTTTATTATTAATGACTCACTAGGAATCATTGCTGTATCGTAGGGGAGTTCACAAAAAACAAACAACAGACACAGAGAACACCCAGACTTGGTGCGTCCATTTGCGAATCAAAGAATTTTTTGGGCAGTGTGGGATTCAAACTTAGAACATTCGTCGTAGTGACAATGGTGAGGCGACTTAAACCACTACTGCAGTTATAACGTAGCGACCACTTAACCATTATTTCCAACCATGAAATTATGTTAAATATTACTTGATTTACGATTCACACAATTATGAAAAACAATGTAACCACGAGAAATAAATATACCCACCCATTTTTTATTAAACTGTTTCACCTGCAAAATACCTTGAGCTATTTTCATCATACGCGTCCAGTTTTTAATTAGAAGCTCTTACAGTTTTACACGTAATATAACGGCCGGCTCATTACGGTGAGACGAGCTAAGCACATATTTAACTTTAATATGTTACATCATACGTTACGATGGCGAAAACAAAGAGCATACTTTAGAGCAAGCTTATGGATTATCTAATATAAGCCGCTTATACAATGGATCAAGTCTTCGTTTATAATTAACTTGCGATCTAATGAGGTAGTTGATATTGTACGTTCGCGATGTGTGATTTATGTAAGCGTTTCAAATAGGTATATGTAAACAGTAAGGACGTGATAATACCCGTTTCCCGTTAATAGAAAATAAGTGCGAAAATCATCACTGTGAAATTGTAGTGCAGTAAGTTGGGACTACATATGAGAGGAGTATGAATGTTTGTACACTTCTCCGCAACACGGTGATAATTTCTTAACACGAAATTTGTCTTTCAAATAATAAAAACAAAACATCCATTAACAGAACAAGAATACTTCCACCTCTGACATACGTTTGCAATCTATCTTTTAAATAATTAATTATTTATTTAAATTGAGCACTGCCTTTGAGCCATTTCTTACGACTGGTTTCCACCAAGCAATGCCCGATTCATATCATGACATTAAATCAAAACACGCACAATATTTCTATAATCTTCTGCATTGTATATTACAGACGATTTCTGTAATACAATGTGCAAAAAACACACCGTAAACATAGAGCAAGCGATAGAATATAAGTTCGTGGAACGCGACAAAACAGGATAAGTACGTAGTTGTCGGTACATTAGGCTAGGACAAACGGACGCGAAGCTTTTAAGCCGTCATATTAATGGAAGGAAACAGGGAACAGTAGGAGAGAACTACTCTATACGCTTCTTAGCTGCACCTATTAGATACAATCTCATTATACGTTTACTTCCAACATAGTGCATGTTATCGTAATCTAATTACACACATACACATCTATTGGAAAAAGTATGTGGATAACGGATATTGATTTATGTCGAAAAAGTTCAGGGAAGGAATCGTATATGAGGGGAAGGATGATAAGTCAATCATATGTGGCTGGTGGTTGGTTTAGCATCAATGCAACCTGTGTTAATATAACTAAGTATACATATAAAATCTATAGTTATATGTGGACCGGTTGCCTTTTAAAATTAAAAATGTATCCGATCTAGTCTGGGATTTTCTGTGTCTGTTGATATTGTAAAGCAATACTACAATTATCTCACGTCCAAGGTTTGTTTTGTTTAAGATAAAATGTACAGGACCGGTATTAATACATATCAATACTAATAATACAAAACTCTTGCGGTAACACAAAGCTAATATTATAATACAAGTTCGTGATTAAAATCTTTATGCGTTAGATACCCCTTTTATTGATGAACATTATAAGGCTGTATAGTATCATGCTACAATCCAAGAAAATTAAAATGTAATTTAAACCTGGGACATTGTTGAAATGCCATGCAGAGTGGTAGTCTCGAGTTTGATCTCAAGACACGCACCTCTGTGTATATTAGGTAATTAAAGCTTGCTTTTACGGTGAAGGAAAACATCGTGAGGAAACTGGTATGGCTGAGATATCTCCATAATTTTCTCAAAGATATGGGAAGTCTGCCACTCCGCAATAGACCAGAATGGTAGACTATAATGACCTGGCCCTTTTCACACTGAGAAGAGGCCCGTGCCCAATAGTGAGTGTTTATTTACATGGCTATAAATACAGATTTAATTTTTAATTAAAAATGCATCGAAACTAGACTGGCTGTTCTTTCTATCTGTTGGGATTGTAAAGCAATACTGGAATTATCTCGAGCCCAATGTTTGTTCTGTTTAAGATAAAGCGTACCTACAGGGTAAGAATTACTTTATGTCAATACTAATATTATAAAACTTAAGTCTATGCTAACACAACGTTAATATAAAAAGTATAAGTTTGTTTTAAAAATAAGATATCCCTTTTATCGAGAAGCAGTATATAGAATAGCCTATATAGTATACTTACTTTACGTTACATCTTTTAACAAGAAACGCCGGACGCGGTATTAGCTACAAAATTGAATTATAAAAAAAATAGCGACCCGCCCCAGCTTTGCACGAGTAGTACAAAATCTTAACAAATTATACCTACCTACCCATCTTCCTCATAAATCACTTTGTCTATTGGTGAAAGCCGCATGAAAATTTGTTGTCTAGTAGTTTTTGAGTTTATCGCAAACAGACAGACAGACGCGGCGGGAGACTTTTTTTATAATATGTAGATATGTGATAGTGACATAGGCTATTTGGTACTGCTATTATAAAGAAAAAGACGAATCTTAATTTTTTTCAAATCGACTTGTTTTACATATTATTTGGAATCGGAAAAAAGACGCATCTGCCAGTACATTCATATTAAATATAAAGAAACTGGTAGATACGTCTTTTTCCATTGTGATGGCAGAGTACCTACATATGTATATCACTTTACGCTACAACTTTTAAGAAGAATGAAACGCAGGGTCTAGCTTAAATCGAATTATAAAAAATACCGAAGCAGTTAAGCAGGTTTAAAAAATAAGGTCTTTTCTTAGTAATATATAGTGAAAAGTTCGTTACCGTGTGGCGTAGGCTGCGGGTGGCGTTTGGGCGATCCGCCCGGTGGTGCGGGCTGCATCGCGCGCGCTAGCGGGCCCTCGCCGCACCGACCGCCGCCCTCCGGCTCATGACTGAAACAAACAATAACATATGGTCATACATTGGCACTTTAGACTTAGTTCGAAGCTGGAAACAACATATCGCACCCTCAGTGGAATAAAGGCGTAAGAAGAATATTTAGCATATTTATTTAGCATCTTCAGAAGACAGCAAAAAAGCTGTTTGATCTGATATACATATTTATTATAGGAAGTACTTTTATATTCTTGCAGTGCAGTACTTTATACATAGTTCGAAGCTGGATAAAACATATCAATAGTAGAATAAATAAGTACCTATTATCTTACAAGAGGGGCAAACTCACTCACTTAGTAAACTCATAGGTGTTACTTTGTGACCTAAATGAATAAATTATTTTTGACTTTGACTTTGAAACAGTTTTATCTGCACGAATAGCGCATTGGTTTCAGTGGTAGCTTCACCACTGACGTTGTGCTTTTTGTATGATTTACAAAAAATTTATTTAGTTGTGCCAAATCTTATAAAGCCCTGCGACGCAGGACTTATTATTAAAAAAGCGTGGGGTACTTAACGTCAATTGTTACAAATAATTTGTTGACAGATATCGGTGAAACTATAGTCATTATAACAGCACCATGAAAAGTACCCAACTCTTTTTTACAATAAAATGGTAATTACTCTATTTCTATTTTATACTTATTGAATATTATTTTTACTTTTTGTTTGGTTTTTAAGCAGCGATAGCTCAGTGGGGAGACCAACAGACTGCAATGCACAGGGTCTCGGGTTCGAACCCACGTCGCGCACCTCTGACTTTCGGAAGTTATATGATATTTCGAAATTATGTGCGCATTCGCCACCCCAGCATTGCAAACTTCGGGGGCGAATGGGACATTTTCTAAAAAAATGTTCCATTCGCCACCGGGGGTGGCAACCGGGATGAGTTTAATCCCAGTCGCCGCCCTCAGCATTCCTTCTTCTGGTGGCGAAAGGGATATTTTCAATAGAATGAATCCCATCCGCCACCCCGGGTGGCAAATAGGATGTTGCTTACGAAAAATCTCAGTTGTCACCCTTAAACATAAGGCAAGTACTTGTATTTGGAATGACATTTATAGTTTTTGAAGTAGGCACGGATAAGAATTTTAGTATGAACTAAAAATAGAATAGGATGACAAATCAGGTTTAAGTAATGTTTATAATTACTGGGTAAAATAAAAAGTTGACTCCCAGCAGTGACTGAACATTTCTACGTAACAACGTACGTACGTGGCAACTGGAACTTTTTCTAAAACAAAAATCTCATTCGCCACTGGAGGCGTCATCCCCGGTGGCGAATAGGATATTTTTTTGGTAAATGTCCTATTCGCCACCGGAGGGGGCAATGCTGGGGTTGGTGAATAACCCGTATTGATTGACAATTATCGCCTGCTCTGTGCCTCGGAAGAGTACATTAAACCGTCCCGGCCGCCATGAACATTTATGGCAGTCGATATTGGGAAGTCAATGCCCTCTAATATCATGACACTGGTCTAGTCTTAGGGTATCGTTAGCCTTCGGGTTGCGGAGGTCAGGTGGCAGCCGCTTCGTGTAAAACCTGATATCCAGTCAAATCCGGTTAGACTAGAAAAAGCCGACCACAAGTGACTTGGGAATAATAAAGGCTAGGGAAAGAAGAAGTGTTTGGTTTTTAAGAATAAGGAACAAACAAGCTTACTCCACGCCTGATTGCAAGCAGTTACTACAACCTAAAATCGCTAGTAACGCTAATAACAGGGACAACGTTAAATGGTTGAATTGCGATTGCCACTACGCCAAGGTGTTTTTTGGTTCGATCCTCACTCGTATGATCCAAAAATTCCTATTCCGAGTTTAGCTGTTCTTTGTGTCCATTGCCCACGCGATGTAGGAACTACATATTCTTAGAACGGAAGTTACCTTTCTTATAAGAAAAAATAAAACATTGACGATATTATGACGACTCTATTCTCAGAATATAACGGATATATACAAAAGGAAAATACTACTGTTTCGTATTCTTCTTTTTCGCACAACATTGGTTTCCCCGATTGATAATAAACCGGTTATTTGGTTCGGAATTTTTGATTCGTCACTGTACAGTACCTATATTGAGACAAGGTCATAGTGTTACAAAGTACCAATGGCTTTATACTTAAAAATACAAAAAATACAATCGCTGCATAATAGCTCGTGCAATAATTCTATTTAGTGGCAGCGTTACACCGGCGGCCGGATACAATAGGTTTTCAGTTGCGTCTGGCATTCCAACAATTGATAGGTTAAGGAAGTAGTGAGTAAGAAAAGGGTGCAGTTGTTTTTTATTGGGTGGCAGTATCTTCAAGCCAGCTCACTGGGGGAATTAGGCGTCAATCTCTTACACAAAACCGGCGTTGGATAAGTATCTTCGACTACAAGTGTGGCATAATGGTCTAAGTGGTCGCCATGGCAATGGCAATGGCGAGGCCGCCATAGCAATGGCAATGGCGAGGCCGCCATGGCAATGGCAATGGCGAGGCGACCACCATTCTCTATCCCCATACGGAACAAAAAATAGTAGTGATCCACAGATGGTTGTTTCGATACAGGCTATTCTTTGCGTCCGTTATTTAAAATTGCAAAGTCTCTCTTGATACAGGGATTATTACTAGAGCGAGAGAAGTAATCTACAAAAAAATAACTTATACTTGTTGCTGTCTTATTAGTGCAATATCCACTGATATTACTTCGAATAAAAGTTCCACGAAAAGCAACACGGTGAGTTATTATTATAAAAGTACTTTGGACAGGAATATAATTTCTCAGTAAACAGTTTTCTCATTTTCATCGTCAATTAACTTGGCTCGTCGGGTTCACACTGAGTTACCCTCCAGTGTGAAGGTTCTAGTGCACACACATTATTATTCATGACTCTGATATCAGCACACATTTACATACACAAACGTTACTTACTTCCAACTATGAAGTGAGCTTTTTACTTAGTACACCGAGATTGTTTATTCCGGAAAATACTTTTTGGTAAACACTTAAACGAAATTGCTCGAGTGGTGGTTTGGGTTAAGTGGCTATTTTGTATTTGATTAACAACGAATGCGACGGATACGATTTACAAGTTTGCGTGATCTACGAATAATTAAGTATGTCTATTCTGAATGTAAAGTGCGCTACGATTTGTAAATTATCCACAGAACGAGTATTTATATACAAATTTTATATATTTATGCTTTGCTGCTATTGGTCGTAGCGTGATGTTATATATGCCTTATTATTATATATATGCCTTCCTCGATAAATGGGCTATCTAACACTTAATAATCATAAAACTTAAAATCACTTAATAACAAATAAATAATCTTTCAATTCGAACCAGTAATTCCTGAGATTAGCGCGTTCGATAAATTTACCTACATAGCCATATATTAACAATTCATGATATAAGATAAATATATTATAATACAAACAGAAGGACAACAATATCTGTAAAAGTGGCAACGAATATTTGCTCTTACTATGACATATAATTTAAAATAAAGAACTTGAACCACGCTCTGACGTACACAGATCTACAAAACTTTATCAGCTTTTACAGATCTGCATACGTCGCTTAGTTAAGGATAACTCCCTAAACTATACTTGTTGTTCATAAGCACATTATAATACATCTTCAATGTAAAGTCACAAAGACAAAGTCTAATAGGTATATTACAGAACAAAAACTACGCCCACTTGACCCAAAGAATAATGCTAAAGAATTGCAAAAAGTTGACGATAATGAAAAAGTATCATTACTGACTAATACAAATGAGTAAACACCAATATTTATGACTTACTGTGTATCGAAGAGCTCTTCAATACATATCAGAAGTATTTTTAAAGGACGCTATCATAAGGGAAGCAAGTTTTTTACTGTTTTGTCCCGACGGCACTCAAAAACTACTAAACGAATTTTAATGACACTTCCCTAGCAGTTTCATTGTTGCTATTTTTAAAAGTTCGGCAGCAAAGGCAGGATATTGGGCTGTATTTACAGGATGGGATATTGCTTTTCGAAATATTACTCTCTGAGTCACCTTTAAGGATATATTTTTCGTAGAAATATCAACCTTTGCTATTCTTTAACTGAGGATGACATTGTTTAGTTATGAGACAGTAAAATTAAAAACAAATGAATTTAATGGCAGTTATTTACTGTTTTGTGTTTCAATAAGTAACTGCAATTAATCTTATTTTTGTACCTTTATTTACAGATAAACCTATTAAACCGTTTTCGATAATTATCGTAGCCATTACTCGAAACAAAATCGAACGTATCCATCGTTCGATTTTGTTTCGACTAACGGCCAAATTATTATTATCAAAATATTACGGTTTAAATTAATTAATTAAATATCATTAATATGAAATACAAATGATTAAGATTAATTTTTATTTACAATCATAAACTATATACATGGAAGATTTAACCTATCAATTGTTCGAATGTCAGACATTATAGAAAACCAAATGCTGCTGTGACTAATTAGGTTATATAAGATTGGTATTAGACATTACGATATAAAATCATTATTTTAAAACCTTCATCTAAGTATAGCACGCTTTATACTCGAAACACAGATTAGGCAGTTACAAAGATGTTACAACGTTAAATTCAATAGTATTCTATTAAATTTAACGTTGTAACATCTTTGTAACTGTAACAGACTAACAAATCGTAAAATTCAAAAGAACTAATCCACCAAAAGTAAATCTTTGACAGCAGACGTTCAGAAACAGATATAGAGAATCAGTTTACCTTTCAAGGGTATTATCGACAATGTTTACACCTTTGTCGATAGTGGCCATATCCGACACGGTAGGGCCAAGGGCACGGAAATAATAACCAAATAGCCTTATATACTGTAAGGTCAAACCTTTTGTTTTATTGGTAAATACCAAGTTGTTTCGGGAAATAAACGTAAGTAGTATTGGAGTGATTTCGAGAAAGCACTAAAACCGTACGTAGTCAGGAACATAAGTCGATGTACACACGTGTAACATTTCGATTACTTACCTCTCTTTCAAACTTATATCAAATGCTGAAATGCTAGTATTTATTGCTAACAATATACCTAGTTGATTTTATTATAGTTGAAAAGGTAATTTGTAAAAGTATTTTATGTATTACTCATAAAATATTTTTGCAAAATCAAGTTGAAGTCAGAAATATTTACATAAAAATATGTAACCGCTTATTAGACACGTTACTAATATATAAATATCATAGTAAAAATTAAAGGAAATGGAAAAGTGGCATTAAAGAAAGCCTGTTAGAGGAGTAGAGCTCTCATGAGAAGAATCAGGCAAGAAACTCATGGCCACTCTTTTCGATCATCAATAGTTTACTTTAATATCTATATGAGTTACTTTGTGAGGTTGTAATATAGGCATATTACTTATATTGCTGATGGTACCTATTACGTAGTCAGTTTGTGAATTAGGATGCAGCGTTACTCTATGAAAGCTTGGTTTGTTTTATTAGGGAGTTATGTTTTGCAATTTATGTTTTTGGTTTGAGAACACATGTCCAGGCCTGCATTCTTTTTGTGACGAGGCGCGTTTATATCTCTGCATGTAACCTCTAAAAAAAGTTCTGTGGTAAACGTTTTAAAAACATACAGTCGAATTTAGAACCTCTTCCATTTTTTTAAATCGGTTTATAATAAGAAATAGCTAAAATTATACTATGTTGAACAAATGAGGAGAATATTAATTGAGCCCTCTTATACGTACAAATTGTCACTCATTGTAGCCTTCGCCGTTAAAAGCGACGAAAATTAATTAATCAATAATAAATTAAACATTTTTATTATTTGTACTAGTACCATTTATTTACGTAAACCTTTCAATAAAATCTATAAAAACAGTAAGCTGTCACCGTATTGTCGACAAATTTGTATAACAAGTAGATTAAATTTAAATAAAGTAATTTTCTTACTTTACTGTTAAAGGACGTTTCACATACATGCATACAAAATGTCACGAATAACTCTAAAGTACTAGGCAGACATATATTACAGACACATTTCGCCAGCTTTAGGCCCACGTTATAGACACTATTATCTATCAGGCATAGTGGAAGACTATGTGCTGCAACAAAAAAGAAATTGACAGAATCCCATCATCATATTATCATAGTGCCCAACTCTGAAATGTAATCTGAGACCACAAAGCAGTCGTATTCCATACAACGGCCTTACCAAAGCACTTTTATTTTTCGTCTTGAGTTTTTTTGTAAGCTTAGCTTCTATTCCTTTGCGCTGTCTCTGGTAAATGCGAATCTGCCTTCAGAATGAATGGTGTAAGGCCTTAATCCAACATGTTGGTCAACTACAAGAAGCAGACTTCACCTTCGAAAACATTACAGGAAAATATAGGTACATTGTTTAAATGTGTAATTTAAAGTTGCGTATATTTATGTCTTAATTCAGATAAAAAGGTCAGTCATATCTTCGGTCGCTATCTGCCCAGTATTGTTTTTGTTCCACCGGTAATGATGATGTATTATTTTGACCTAACCTTTTATACTTGATCTTTGGATGATAACGTTATTAATATGCAGTGATTCTCCGAAATTCGGTCATTCGTTCAATCTCCTCAGGGTCACTATTTATTGTTTAATAATGCCAGTAGACAATACATTTTAAGAAACTGCTAGATTATTTTAATAATGGTTTGCAGGCTTCTTAAGGAGACTAATCTTCGCCTCTTGCTCTAAATACACGACTACTCTTTTTTCGAAAGGTTGAGTTCGCAATGCGCGAGTAACAACTGGTATTACAAGCGTAAAATCTCCTCAGGGATCGCTATTTATTGTCTAATAATGCTAGCAGACTTTTCGGTTTTATTCACATTACATGCGAAATTGGAAGTCGTTATCACATTTAAAGTTAATGCTACAGACTGTTGAATATACATAGCGTCACGCATATAATTATCGAGAGGATAGACAGAGGTGCATTATATCCACATTTCACAGCTATGGTTATGGCTTCTACGTAATAGAGCCCAAGCTTATTGTTGACACGTCACAGTTTCCGACGCCGTGCTCTTAAGGATTAGTTGACAGGAAAGCTCAATAACAGTTTAGCCGACCTGGCACCCAAAACAAAAGACCTAATGCATAGCAATCGCATTACTGCTGCGCCATCGAAGAGTTAGTCGATGACCGTTGACAAGTGACAGAGGGTTCCGGCTAATCAAGTGGTTCAAGGGTACAAGGACACCTCGCACATTTATAATAGTGCAATTCTTAGAATGCTGATACTCCATCTTGTATAATTCAACGTAAGACAATTCTTACATAAACAAAACAAAAAGCGAAGAAAGCTGAAACAATGGGTATGTTTGCGGTAACAACTGACTTAGCGGGATACTTTAACCCAATGTTGTTACATTTTGTTCGAACATCACGCTGTAAGAGGATTACGTACAAAGCACATACATACATATGTACACATATATATGTGCTCTTAATGTGGGTAAAACTTGGTATGGACGGGGAAAAAGGCGCGCGTCTTGCGCGGGAATTAATAAAATACAATCTGTTGTTCTAAGCTCTCACGATGTTGGTGTAAGTGAATGAGTTCGCACGCTTTTTGCTTTGTTATATGCCTTATTTATAGACACGTTCAGAGAAGTTTTACTAATGCATGTATACTTTTATATTATTCAAAATTGTCATGCATGCATCTACACCAATATAATGAAGATATTTGTTTGTTTGTAATCGATAAACTCTGAAAGTGCTAAACGGATTTTTATCATTATTTTATCATTATACAAGTTACTATATCTAGAAGTAACATAGGCTAATAAAATCACGCTATGCACCATAGACAGAAAGCCATAATCATAAACATGGGTGATCCCGACTGGCATAGCTTCTGCTCTGCTAAAACGCCTCATTCGAATCTATATGATAAGGCGTTTTGGCAAAAATCCATTGTAACCAAACAACATTGTGGCAACAACTAACCCGTTTGTTGCCAAACAGTTCTGCCGTGCTATTCTGCTAAAAAAAGCTAATCTCAAACTCGAATGTCGCCTCGCCAGTAGCCATAAAAGGCATCTCTTATCGCCATGACTACCACTACTGTATAAAAACTTAAACTATAACAACCGAGTCGGATATGAGTTCGGTAGTGAGATTTAACAGAATTGTACTGTTGAAGAAACCTCACACGATGAATGACGTGTCGACGCATATTTTGAGTTCAAAGCGGAATACTGCAAGTTGGAGTACATTCCGATCCCATGACGTGGCTATCCACCATGAGAGGAGTTTGGTATTGTCAACCTTATGCAATAGTTGGGGTAAGCAATCCGAGAGTAGTTGGTACTTTATCGATTAAATTAACATTTTAATTCGTTCATCAGCGTACTGACGCCGGCGCCAAGGCACAATGTTTTACCATTATATATTGATAATGACTAAGCTGTTTAATTAATACACATAACTATGTAAATTCGTGTTGTTGGTTTGAATACGAGACCTATGAACCTAATGATATACCGATCTATCAAAATTAATCATTGTACCTATGACTGATTGCCGGATAAGAAAAGTGTCACTGGGTTTCTATGTCAGGACATTCTTAGAAGGAGCGCGCTGTCTAACTGTGCTTGGTAAACGGCAAAAGTGTTTCCGTACAATGCAGGATCCGCATTTCCTCAGCCTTAGAGTCAGACAGATATAATAAGTATGTAGACATACGATTATGTAAAACGGGCTTAATCATTTTGATACTTTTAATTTATATACCCAAAAGTAGACACATACCGCTGGCTGTGTTTGACTTTCCACATTAAAAGAGTAAGCTGTATATCAGGCACATTTTTGCATGCTTCTAACAGAAAAACCTTATAACACCACCTGATCAGAGAATTAAACCTTCCACTTCACGAAAATATAAGCTTAAACTAGTATCGCAAAAAGGTGGTACACATACTAAAGTTATAAATGGCTTTCACATTATATACTGAAAGCGACACAATGTAAAGAGTTAATGATCATATAGATCATACATCCAACTAGGTCAGCTACCACGATCATACGCCTGATATTTACGACAATGTTGCATCGCATAAAAAGGGTGTTACTCTCGTCGATTTCACGCCTCCGTAGCGGTTACGAGATCGAGCAAGTGCTAATAAAGCTCCTTCAGTAAACCTCGTACAATGTACGGTAATGTTTCGTGTAGCAACCGAGGGTGCTAATGATACTAATTTATTGGTGTGTTGTAACCAAATCAAAGATACGACTTCCACTTTCGATCGTTACTATGTTTTTATTGGCAAGTTTTGTTAGATTGCATTGCAACCTAGGCGAAATGTAAAGCTTTTCAAAGAGGTATGTAAATATCTAGCATGATCGCGTTAATACCCGTTTTCTGCTACATAAAAGTTATTATAGTAGTTGATGTAGACGGAAACATTACAGGGTAATGATATTTATAAAATTATATGAAATTAGCAAAGTTGTTTACTAATAGATAACTAAATACTGAATTATGTGATCCTACTACTACTAATAGATAATCGAAATAGTTGTGTTATTTTTACATGTACGTTACCTACTATAAAAAAGACTTACTCTATCGATTTGCAGGAAATATTTTTTAAAGTACGAAACTCTCGATTCGCATGTTTGACTTGAATTGATCTGTTGTTTTTTTGTGTAGGAACTCTTCTGTATATTTCTGTGAATCCTTGTATTTCTTTTTTATTTCTCTCATTTGTATTGCGAATATAATAAATAAATGTGAATATAATAATAAAGAAAAGAACTGATATCCAGTCAAATCCGGTAAGACTAGAAAAGCCGACCCAAGTGATTTGGCAATAATAAAAGCTAGGGAGAAGAATAAGTATTGTGAATATCTTTATATATTCTATCTTCTCTAGGTTAGGTATAACTGCTTCACTACTGTTTTTTGTGATAAAATTAGACTATGTCGCTCCTCGCCGACTCATTATCTATCTTTATGCAAATATCATGTCATCGTTACGTGAAAGAAACCAATCTAACGAACACAATATCCCATTTGTATAGGTTTTACCTTTTGTGTTTACCCTTGTTTAAGTTCAAAGAAACGCATTAGAACCAAAATTATGCTACAATATAGTTTGCAGAAGACTTAAGATTAAGACTGCAGTATCCCTTTTTTTTTTTTTTTTTTTTTTTTACGTGGGGAAATGCGCCTGATGCATACCCTCTCGCCACAAGGGGAGGCGAGAGGGTTATGTCCGGCTCTCCCGTACTTCGGGCCTACGGACCAAAACCCCACGGTGTGCACGCTCGCTGCCTTGCATATTGGATGGGCCGCTGGCAAAATTACTACCTCAGCGACCCACCCAGCAGTCTACAACTCCTCGGCGACGCCCCGGCACTACATAGGGCGTCAGACCGACTCAATGGCTGGCGGACGGAAGATCCCCGTTCTTCCGCCCGCGGCCTTCATTATGGCGGCATTAGGCGCGCGTAAGCGCGCCTGCGCCGCCCGGTTCGCCGGCGACGGCTCGGATCCGCAAGGATACTTTCTTCACGGATCCGCTCCGCCGCCTCCTTCTGCGAGATGACGTCCTCGCAGAAGGACGCGACCGCTGCCCATTTCCTCTCGCTGTCGGCCATGGCTTTGATCACGGCCGGCAGCGAGAGATCCTCACCCACAATCTCAATGAGTTCACGGCGCTGCACCGCCCAAGCAGGACATTGCTCGAGCGTGTGCTGCGCCGTGTCCTCCTCACAATCGCAGTGGTGGCAGATGGGACTCGGTTCCCTCCTAGCGACCGTGTGCAGGTATTTGCCAAAGCAACCGTGCCCTGACAACACCTGCACTAGCCGGAAGGAAAGGGTCCCATGCTGCCGCCCTGCCCACCGCTCCAATACCGGCTGGAGGGCCCCAACGGTTCTGAAACCGGCCAAGGGCACCTCCAGCCGCGCCTGCCACTTTAAAATCATGCCCTGATGGGCTCGATTGCGCGCGTATTCAATCACTGTCGGGAGGGGACGACAACCCGTCTCCTCCCGCACCGCCTCACTCATTGCAAACACTTCGGCGAGCACTTCAGCCTCCAAATCCCACGGGGGTGTCCCGGCCAACGCACAAGCTGCGTCGGCCGACACCGTGCGGTATCCGCGTATTACCCTGACCGCTATGACTCTCTGCGGCCTCCGCAAGAGAGTCCTGCACTGAGCGGTCAGGGAGTCCGCCCACACCGGTGCGCCGTAAAGCGCCATCGACCGGATAACCCCAGTGTAGAGTCGCCGGCAACCAGCACTGGGCCCGCCCAAATTTGGCAATAGCCGCCCAAGGGCGGACGCAGTGCCGAGAAGCTTCGGGGCGAGCTGTCTGAAATGCTCGTCGAAGTGCCACCTTCCGTCCAGCACCAAGCCCAGATATTTCATGTGGGCCTGGACGGGAACGCGCGTCGAGCCCACCATTATCGAGGCGCCGCGGGGTGGACTGCGACGAGGCCCATGAAAGACCAGGGCCTCCGTCTTGTTAATAGCCACCCGTAAACCCAGCGCCTCGATACGCCCGACCACCTGGGAAACCCCCACGGTAGCCAAACGGGCCGCCTCCTCGAAGGTACCCCCACGGGCTGTGACCAGGGTGTCGTCAGCGTAGCTGATGACGCTCAGCCCGGGGGGTAGGGCAGCACGTAGGACCCAGTCGTACCCCATGTCCCACAGGAGCGGACCAAGAACCGATCCCTGCGGGACACCGCACGACATGGGCCGCCGCCAAACCTCGCCTCGAACCTCGAGGAGGACACTCCTGCCTCTCAGATAGTCTGCCACCAGCCGCTCCAGGTAAAAAGGTACCCCGTGATATCGGAGCGCCCCCTGGACACAGCTGTATGGCAGACTATTAAACGCGTTGGCGATGTCTAAAGACACCGCCAACAGAACACCGCCGCCGGCGACCGCCTCCTCGGCCGCGGCCTTCAGGCGCATAATGGCCCCGACCGTCGAACGTCCTTCCCGGAATCCGAACTGAGCGTCCGACAGGTCGGGACCCACCGTGCTCAGGTGCCGGACGATGCGGGTGGCGAGAATTTTCTCAAACATCTTCCCCGCCTCGTCCAGCAGCACTATGGGCCTGTACGCCGCGGCCGACTCTGGAGGTCCCTAAGCTAACCGCCACACAAACATCAACACAAGACATTGTAGTCTAGTTACCGAATCGCCATTTATCCGCGGCGACCCAACACCATTACCCATAAACGTTTTCCTCGATAAATCCCGGCCTGACTGCTGCTGCTAAAAGGATTTGTCTCGCAATCGGCTCAATCATTGGGACCTCGTCCTGGACAATGTTTGACCGTCAATCGTTGCGTTATATCGTTACATGGCGCATCAATTTGTTCGCGAAAATGTATTAAGTGCTGAAATTATTTCAACTCGCGTGTTACCATTCATTTCGTTAGCTGGCTATAAATAGATGGTCAAAAAACATTTATTGATGTCACAAAGTAACACTTATGAACGTCAAAGCATATGAGTCGCTCAATTTACTCACGTTATTGAATTTATCTTTGCTAGTTCCTAGATTCAGACAAAGGACTAAACCTATAGGAAAATAGTAGTAGATATAAGATGCAAGAAACTCACGCCCACTATTTGAATACCGCCCTTTGATGATAATTTTAATATTTAAAAATGTATTACAGCCATTATACCAAATATAATAGCAAATCTATACTTATAATATTATAAATGTGAAAGTTTGTGAGGATGTATGGATGTTTGTTACTCTTTCACGTAAAATCTACTAAACCGATTGCGTTGAAACTTGGTATGTAGATAGCTGGAGATCTGGAATCACACATAGGCTACTTTTTATCCCGATATTCCCACGGCAACGGGATTTACGCAGATGAAACCGGGGGCAAAATTTAGTACGTAATAATATGATTATTAAATAATAGTTTATCGTTAATAATAATTATTATCAAATGCTCTTCGCCATCATTAATTTGTTTAAAGTAATTATTACGATATGCAAATGATTGTGATTATAACTATTGACAAAAGATAAAATACTCTGCGCCTCGGCTTCTGACTTAAGTCGACCGCTCGCTTTGATTTTGATTCTTTTGATTCCTGAATTAGAAAAATATTTAGCTGTTTTGTTAATATTACTTTTGAATACTAGTATTGTAATAAAAAAATACGATGATACAGTAATCACAGATATATAAAAACAAAAACAATATTTTTATCTATTCGTCTTTGTGTTTGTGCACTCTAATCTCTTTAATGGTTAATCAATGAACATAGCATGAGATGTATTAAGATAGGTTTGGGCTTACATTTAGTGCTGCTTTAATCTATATTGGCTGGCAAATAAAATATATGACGTAAATATATTTTATTATACGCACTTTAAAATCTGCATATATATGATAAATGCCGACAGAAATATTTTAGTTAGTTCAGCTTATATACGATCGCGAGTGAAATCGTGGGCACATCTTTAATCATATCAGTCTCTTTTTATATTAATTCTTGGAACTAATGAATGTACCGGTCACCTTCACACATTAAATATCTTCTCCAAAATGGTAGAAGGACTATGGTACGATCATTCAGGATGACCTTCGACGTCCATCTACGTTATTATACCACTTTTTGCTCGTCCTACTTCGTAACAACAAAAAAGGAGATTCATATTCGAAATATGAAGAAATAAACTAAAACGTTATGATTCTAAATATACCTTAGTAAAGGCCCCGTGAAGAACTATGATCTTTTTCAGAGTTGCTAAAAAGATTATCAGTAAGTTATTATGAGTAGACTTAATACATATAAGTCCAGTCCAAATGATAATAAGCTCACCTCTTTTTTAACATGGGACATAGACATAGCTTGTGAAAAAGAAAATAATAAAAAAAATATATTCTATCACATACACACAACACCATCTAGCCCATTCTAAGCAGAGCTTAAACTATGGGTACTAGACAATGTATAAACATACATATATACTTTTGTTTTTATGTAATACATCTAGACTTACATCTTTGGAAATAAAGTGAAATAAAAGAATACCTTTGGCGGGTGGAAAGAAACAAAATTTGTAAAAAGTCACTAGTAGCACTTAGACTTGGAACAAGTATTTGCAAACAACACAAATTTTTGTTCCGATTAAAGGAGTCTGCCCACTACCCCGTCTCATACCATGACCGTGCTAGGAACGTGTCAGGCAAAAAAATATTGTTTGTAAGGAAATGTATAAGACTATGCCCACTAGACCGTTCCGTCACCGACCAGCAGTTCCTATAGCACTAGCGTATCGTGTTGCATTTCGTGTCTGATACGTTCCTAGCACGGTCATGTTATGAGACGGTGTAGTGGGCAGACTCCTTAAACCATAACTTTCAGTGTAATGGCATTGGCAAGGAGATTTCTCAAACCACTGCATCCGTACAGTTATAATTTGATAGCTACATAAAACCTTTATAAAGCCTCCAAATTTAATACATTAATGTGATACAGTCAGTGAATTCTATTTCTCAGCAAGAGCCCTTGTGCCGACGCAATATAATTTGTTTTTATTACATTAGTAGCCCTTAGCCGCGGTTAGGCGTGCGGAAGACCGCGTTTTTAATTTTACTTAAATCTCCGCATTACTCTCTCGACGACGGTTGGATGTGTTTTAATTTCGGTTTACGTCACGTTGGTAGCTCTGGGATAATAGTACAACGATTTAGAAATAAAAGTAGTGTTTTATTATGTACTAATTGTTTAAAACTGATTCCCTTCGCGATCCAGCGGTAGTGAATGCGACTGTTCCCTTAAGATAATGAAATGAATTTTCTAAAATAATAAAATAGTTTATTACTTGTGAGAAATAAACTATTTTATTCTTTTAGAAAAACTCAATTGTAGTATACAAAGATTGTAATAATAGTAGAATATCAAACATATTTCTATACAATCTCAAACTATACAATCAATCAAAAATATGTAATGTACGTTTTGTGGTATCTGCAGAGATTGACAGCGCGTTAACGCTATCCTCTGAACCTAATGGGAACCTGTATCTCAGAGGATATTGTTCTTTCTGTCAAGATAAATTCTCAGTGGCAACACGAAGTCTAGAAGATAGACAGACAACAGGCTTGCCCTCTAAACTTACTCCTGTGTATCAGTAAAGAAGTAAGTAATCTAAGATTTATTGGAACCATATATTTAGATTCCCAGGAGCCGTTACTGAGAATTCCCAAGAAGAAAAATCCATAACTATTTTCCCGACCCAGAAATGAAACCCAAAAGCACAAAAGAAACTATACCAACAGTACAGTATTACAACACTGTTACACGATTCGTAAACAATAATCTAAAGATAATCCTTATCTATAAAGCAATAATTACGCGTAGTAAGTGAAGTTCATTCCTATCTATCATACTGAACCAAGGCTTTGTCCTGAGGATGTTAACCCTTATTACAATCGCCTGATCGGTTACCTGATAACGAAGCATCCTTATCTAATGACTCAAAGCACATCAAGTGTAATCGTTTATTTTTTTTATACCTAATAAACTGTTGTTATGATCCGACTGCCTTTTTTTAAAGGCAACTCTCGAACTTGGCATATTTCCTGTGTCGCGGTGGACTTTACAAATATTACAAATATTCAAACAACGGACATAAAGAACATCCAGACTCGGGACAACCATTTGTAAATCATACAAATTTTTGGCCTTGGTTCTCAACGAGGACTTCCTTTCTTTATTTCAACTATAATATTGTTATGATCTGACTGTCTCGGTGGCGCAGTGATTGTGTATGCGACTGCTATGTTTAAGGGATTCGGGTTCGATTGCCAGGTCAGGCATAATGTGATAGAGGTTGTTCTGACAAATAGCAGCAAGGAGTATGATATTGTGCTTGATAAACGGCTAGGCTTGTTTTATTACGTGGGCGAAAAAATCATATTTGGTGACATGGATGGATGAATGTTATTGCTCTGTTAGCCGATACCCTATCGGCAATATAGGCATGTCAGGTCAGTCAGGAGGTCAAATTAGTTCGTTTATACTTAGGAAGTAATCTCTAAATATACTAAACCGACACAAAAATGTTACACCAATAAATAACTATTCTTATCCTAAATAGAAGCTACTGCAAATTTCCTATCACAAAAACACAGTTACATTAGTCCGACCCGGGAATAGATCTTTGACTCTTGTCTTTACGTTAGCTCCAAATCTATATTATAAGACTAACGAGGTAGATAATTTCTCATTACCATACTTAACACAATTACTAAACAAGATATTCATTAACAACTAAAGGTAACTCAACCCGCCAAGAATTATATTGAGACATCATCACTCGCCGATAACTTGATAACGATATCAAACAGAGCCTATTGTGTAACCAGTTACTATAAGTTATCTGAGTAACCAATATCCTAGAACAATGTTCCCAATTTCCAGTACATAGGCTTCGGCGACTTTTAATTATCGCTACACGGCTGACCACTGGCCACCTCTGTGAGGGTGTTAGCCCTCCTACCTCATCCCTTGGTACCTTTACACCCCCGTTTCCCCTCGTACGCATCGATTGGGGGGATTTGGCGCATGCAAATGCACAATGCAATGTATTCGAACATGTGCATATAGGTATATGTATTGCAGGGCTGCCGACCCGTCTGTTATACAATTTAATATTCTACCTGTAAATCCTTTAGAAGTAAGAAGTGCTGCATGTTTAGGTACAGAATATCAGCTCTGTATAATCACTATCCCTTAGTGGATAGGTGGGACTTCTTAGTGAACGATGGGTTAAGCCATAGTCCACCACGCTGGCCCAATGACCGTTGGTAGAATTCACACATCTTTAAGAACATTCTAAAGAACTCTTAGACGTGCAGGTCTTCATGATGTTTTTCTTCGCTGTTGAAGCGAACGATAATTACATATACGCACATAGCGTCGAAAAGTCAGAGGCGCGTGCTTTGCGATCTAAATGGAGTCCTCTATGTGGCAGTTGAATGGTCTCCTACTTAACGATCGCTGCCTGTATGTTTAGGTTCCACGTACCTAATAGAGAGGAGTGAATGTATTTCTCAACAAAAAACAACTGAATAACACGTCCTCGAATCTCAAATTGATTCTAGAATTGCACTATGTAAAAAGTTATAATTAAATTTTTATAAAACATTATCACTTTATCTTATACTTAAAAACATAAACAAGCAAACGTGGCATAAGATAGTGATTATTTTATTGACATTGCTTCAATGTTTTAAAACAACTAGAGTTAATTTACAAAAACTAATCAAATATGCCAGCGGAACAGAAAGACAAGTTCCTTTAGCTGATTAAAATATTTTACTAGACTATTCCAAAAAGCAAAATACTTATTTTCCATGCTTTCTTGCAATGGAAAACTTGGTCGATTCTATTAAAAATATATATATTTCTCATTTCCAAGATTTTTTATGCACACTGAACTCAAGAAATAAAAAGGAATCGCAACCCTAGCAAATTGCAATGGTAGTGTAGGGAAGGTTAGGATTGTCTAATTTTTGTTTCCTGTCTGTGAACAGACAACTGTAGCGTTATGAAAAGAAAAAGATTGCCAGTCTGTGCAGCCATGGGGCTTAATCACCATATTTTTACCATTCTATTTTTAACTTCTGCTTTTCGATTCTCGAAAATATTATGGTTATATATTGACACTTATATACACCAACATAATATGATATAATATCATATCTATAATTTAAGTACATACATATATATAAGTATATTAAATTATATAAGTAATAGATGTTGACCCAGTAAACATTTTGCATGTGGTGTTTACCTATAATTGGTTGTGCAGTTAGATTTAAGACACAAATACTTCTATGTTCCTATCTGTATTATACCTAAAATAACTATTGGTGACCTTGATCTGGCTACGTTTTTCAAATCTCTCGATAATGATTCTAACTTTGTTCTAAAACTTCTCGGAAAATGAAACATAAATAAATACGCTCTGAACCTTTCCGGAAAGAACAAAAGTCTTTCTGTCTACATACGTTCTAACGCAATAGCACATGAAACTCAATCGACCGAGTGAATTTCGAGTCTATACCGATTTACTTATCCATAGTTTAACATCATTATTCTAGCACACAGTAAGTTCAAGGCACAAAAAACACTGTATATTTGCATGCAAGTTCGCGTTTGCATCTATTTCTAAAGTTCCCAGTAATTGTTTAGCATACAATGATACAATGCATTCTTTCTACCGTGGTGGGTTTAATAAAAATTACAAGTGTCACACAGTTATTTGGCAGGCAGCCTGTGTTTTCGTGCAGTTGGCATCGATACAGTGCAATTGCATTGTCTATTATGTTGGCAGCACGTATACGGACCATTGTGACTGCTTTTGAAGTTAGGAATACGTAATACGGTTTATCTGTTATAGTTTCAGCGACTTGTTTTGGATAGGTACTATACAGGCGAGCTAGTAATTGTTTGTTTAAAGCAGAAGTTCCCAATGGTAGATTAAATTTGTCCTAATGTCAAATGCTTTTGGTTCTTGTTGGGAAAATGTGCGCTATGATGTTATTCAGATATGAATATGTTGTTGAATCTTTATTTATATGCTTAATAGAAAATATTCACAAAATGAGAGAGCAGAGAGGGACATTTTCAATATATAGTTTCTGTATGTTTGCCACGGCATTTTCAAATATCCTTCACTGTAAGTTCTGTATACAATTGTCTGGCGAATAGTGTTATAAGATTACAATAACCTTTTATGTGATAAAATAGTTAAAGCAACAGTAATATTTTACGTATTATCTAGATCACACGAAAGTTCACATGAAATGTCACTATTGATTTCAGCAACAGAATCCCTGAGGTTGTAAGGTTCCAATTTTGACTATTCAGTTACCATTAAATAAATATTAGTAAATAAAATACAAATATTATAGCCATCGAAAATTGTCGTTTACGTCTACACGCGACTATAAACATGAGAAGACTTCACGTGATCTTCATAAAATAAAGAAAACCGAAGAGCACTCAAGTGTTTAGTGTTTACAAATAAACACGTCTAACTAGTAGGCGTAGACAGGTGCGCTAAGTAGGCTATCGAACAAGTCCGAACAAGCTGACTGATTCACTCACTCATTACACAAACGTGCCAAGTGTTAATGAACTCTATTCTCATCGTTATAAGGTCGACAGCCGATCAACGACAACAACCAATCAGTCAATCATAATTATGAAATATATTATTTTTATATAGCAATAAATCTGGTTTGATGGGTATAAAAAGTTAATAAGGAAACTGTCTTATCTTTGCATGTTTATACGGATATTTTGTAACGGAGGCGTATATTAAGGTCTGTATTAAAGATTTGACCTCAATCAATAGCACGGTGATTTTATGCTTTCTAGGGAAATTTTATATTATAAATTCTTTTTATATCGATCTCGGCGATCGGTACGGTTTATAATGACAGATCGAAGAGCTTAAAAATTTTATAGGGCAATTTAACGTCACGAATGTCTATTCTAGAAGCGTTAGGTAAGAAGGAATCACATCCACATATTATTATTAAAGCCTATCATAATAGGAGGCAAGCCGTCTATCGTTTGCAGAACTTATGCTGACCATTTCATGACAGAAAGTCATTATAACATTGCTAACCCCGGTAAGTGATCCTTCATTCCACTTATGCTCGATGTTTTACCAATGGCATAGACCGAATAGATTTTTATTCCTTGTGGGCTTGGTTGTTAGTATCCATCGCTCATGATCAGCAACACATACGATTTAGCCAGGCTGCCTATACTTACAGCAGGGCTCTCTTTAAACTTTCTTTCATAAGCCATCATTATAATAGCAGTAGAAAATCACCGCAGCGAACAGTACCGTTCCAATAGACAAAACATTTCGTACCACAGAATAACCATCAATGAGTCACACCAACGCGAATAGCCATCACATCACAGCCAATCATTATTATACAATTAAATTACGACGAGCGTGCCATAGTTTCTACTTACGGCGGCACACAATTGGACGTCAATGAAACCGAATGACGAATAACCAACGTGGCCATTAGCTACACTAAACATGCTTATTTAGACCGACTAGTGAAAGCTTTAGACGAAGAAAGTGAAAACTACTAGTACACATAGGAACTATATATAGGCATTACGACCTTGGGACTGCTCGCCTCTGGTTCGCCTCTGTTTGAGTATCCAAAGAGATTTAAAACTTCGTGTGATGTGTAGATAGTTGTTCCGTGTATGGGCGTTCTATGTAGCCATTGTTTTATTGTTGGTAAGGTAACTGCGGCGCAGGCATTATTTATAGAACGAAATTAGTTGAGAGCAAGTTTTTCTTAGGCGTTCCGCACACGACGAACAGTGGCGGACCAGGCAATTTATCCGGGATTATAGAATATATGGGATGCTATGTAACAACGCACACAAAGGACAAACTCACACGCACAGAAAGTCCGTTGGTGTCCAGCAGACATCGGTCGCCGAAACAAACTGCTGCTGCTCACGATGGTCACCGTACTCGCAGACGAGAACGGACAAGACCGGACTTTTCTGTCCGTTGGAAAATAAGACCGTCGTCTGCGCAACGCCTTACGCAATAGTCAGTCGTCATTACATTCACTTATACAGGAATATACTCACAGAGGCGTAAATATTGATTGATTAATATTAAATCTTTGCTGGCGACAGGAGGTATAAACAGCTCGCAGAGTTTAATAACTCTGTTCCAGAAACCACAAGCAAGAAATTCACATTAATTATTATATCGATTCTAAATCGAATATTTCACTGATTGCCAATCATACCTTGCTTCGCCCAATTCAATCAAAATCTGAATTGTGTAACGGTCATACTCTAATTGAATCCAAAAAGTCATATTATAAAAACGTTGGTACGAATTGTGAATGCAATATTCAATATCCCATTGTCTAAGTCAATGACCTGGTAGACGTCTAAAGATTTTCTACCCAGACAAAAGGCATTTGCTTTGCAGACGACTCGATCATTACTAATACAGTTTTCACGCATCAATAATCCATAAATCTTGTACTAAAATAGACTGTGTACAATGTGCTGCTCTGAAAGTATCCGTATTTTATAGACGCGTTGAAATTTTGTGCGTGTGAAAATGTTTGGCAATATTTGGGCTTAAGTGTTTTAGGCGACTTTGAAAATACACAAGTAAGTTATGGACATATTTCTGTCTTATTTATATGGGTGTTTTCTTTGTATTGATGTGAGGGGGATAATCTACTTTACGTTCAATGACATTCAGAAGATTTCAATACATTAGCCTTTTTTAGGAATTTGATTTTTGTCTTGCCGCTTTTATAGCACATACATCAAAATGCTATATTGCGATGTACCATATAATACTACATATACTACTAGGTAATCTTTATTGTTGCCATTTCTTAATGTTTCAGGCGCGAATAATGATTATTAATATGTATGACACAAACGACATAAGAACATATCTATGTTTGAGATATTAAGTCATCCAAGGCCCAAAAATAAAAACCTAGTTTTCAATTGTATCGCTTAATAAAGATTTGACATACGCATAACTACACTGTAGCTTATAAAATGTCTACCTAAATAGTTTAGTTTTTATTTAGTTATTATTATTGATTTCTAATGACTTGATGAGAGATTGAAATTAGAAAAGATAGCCATGAGCCGTTAGAGAAACATAGAAATCCTGACATAACATCCAAAATTTATATTTATAAACACATTACAAGAACAACAATACAAATTAATTTGACGACATGTATTGCCTCAGAGTGTTTCGTCTAACCGCCCGGCCGTCCCCATTCCATAACAGATCCGTGCCAATACAGCGTCAGAGTGCAGCACATAAAATACAATGTAATTGATCTCAATTTGTTTTTCCTCGCTAAGCTTAATTAAAATCCGACGGCGGGAAATGCGTCATAAAGGCACGGGCGACAACCAGACACAATGGAACGCAAAATTGCGTGTAGCCATTGAAATTTTTACAACAATGTACCTGCAGTCATGTTAAAATTGCATGGATGGAATTAATTAACCTGGCTTCATTTATATGTATATCGGACACAGGTGCATACTATAAAGACTTTTTAATAACTACACTTAAATATGTGTAATAAGAATATGATGTATTTTTATACATCAGATAATTTTACAGACACTATTTCATGACCTTTAAATTAAACTAGCTTATGCTTAGGACTTTCTTTTTCCTGGATGAAAGGAAAGCCTTTCCTGTACCCCTGACAACGTGTATAAGAAATTGCATGATGATTGGTGGAGAAGTTAAGTGCAAGAGTAACAAACAAAGTCACATTCGCTTTCATAATATTCGTTGGGATAAATTCAGTGATTGTAATGTTATTGTACGTAATCTTGACAGCTGGTATTACTATCAGCACTATCAGCCTACTATCAACATTGATTTGTTATTATTTTTATATATACGAGTATATTATGTACGTGTGTAGCGTATAGAGTTGCATACCAATGACTTCACAGTGCAACGACCTTCACCTCGTATTCGTATCTATACTAATATTGTGAACACGAAAGTGTCTACGTATTTGATATTTGTTGCATAATAATTAATTTGGAATATATTAATGCTGAGAATTCGAATTGAAAATAAATAAACATACATTTCTAGCATGTTTTTCGAAATTTGTCTCATAATACCACAAATAAACTTCGAAGTAATACAATAAGAAGTTCAGAGTTTAGCATTTCAGAATTAGGAACAAACAAGTTCATAAAAATAGTAAATCGTGTATATAAAACTGAAGCCAACAATATTGTCATAAGTAAAAATCATTAAACCTTGATATTTGTCAAGATCTCGCCCTGACATTTTCTTATTTTGCACCTGTTGATACGTAATGGTTTACTATTATTTCTTAAGCTCTAGTCTTTGTTATTAAAAGCGTATTGTGTGTGTTGGATGTTTGGATGATTGTCTCTCAATGTCAACTAAACTGCGACACGGATTTCTATCGAAGATCACACAGTTAGAGCATGTCCTGGATTAACACATAGGCCAGTTTTTATCCCGATAATGCATGGAAATTCAAGCAAACGAAGCCATGTTTAAAAAAACTAGTAAAGAATAAAGTAAAGAATAACAAAGCATGTGGGTGTAGTGACCTAGTCAATGGTCCGCTGACTAACTCCTGTTATTGGCCGCCATGATTAAAATCAAATAAATTCTCAAGGTCGCATAGCTAAGTGATTACAATGAGTATAGAATGATTGACTTTGTTATGGATTAAGAGTTCTAGTAGTAACATCTAGTAGTCACTTAGGGATATTAGGCAAGCTATCAATTTGTTTAGACGCATTAAAAGTCAGCATATACAACGCTAATCGCGAGCGTGGTGTCATGTTTCGTTTTGAGTCTTCTCATCATTACAAATAGAGTTTCTTCTATGAAAGCTTATACAGACAATATTTAAATATATTATCTGTCCATAGCTGGCATACTAGACATAATTGAAAACAATATTGTTACCAGCGGGCCGCTGCAATTTAAGGCGTTAATATTTTTTGTAAAGTACATTATTCATATTTCTTGACTCGAAAGAATCTCTTTAATACCAATTAACCGTTAAAAACTTCAGTCGTATAATATAATTATAAATATATGATCGAAGTTATGAAAATAATAGTGAAAGATCTAAACACTCAACTACAAAAAACCAAAATAAACTCTTTTTAAAACGAGTACGCAGTGTTTACTCACAAAATACTTCCGTATATTTTGATTTGAATGAGCGCATTCTTCAAATAATAAATGCAATAGGTATGTACTATCTATGAATATTCACTCTGTGCCTTGTGTTCATCAATTTGTTGGTATTTAGGGCCACAGCAGACGTGCTACGTTTATTACAGTTATTCGACAATTTTGGAAGTACATTGTTGCTGTAAGCGTCATTATTCTCGCATATTACGAATTTAAACCACGCTTTTTGGCGGCTGTCGGTCGAAATTAATTACCAACATGAGCCATAAAAATATGGTTCTGACTACGAACACACTGTTAGACATAAATTTAAAGATATTGGATTGATTTATCGGATTTTGGATGAAGTTAATGCTAACAATGCACTTTTGTAACTTTATCAATGATACTTCGTTCTAGCTATTAGCATATAAAGTCCAAAAATTAAAACGTTTTAAAGTTCAATCTATGCATTTAGCAAGCGACTCGATTGCCCTGATTAACGTGTGTATGCGTACAGCGTTTAATCGCACTATCTTGCTATTAAGACACAATCAAAATCGCCAATAGCCGATACTAAAAGTCCGGTATGCCTAGATCCTTAGCTGGAGATGCAAATACATCAATTATTCGAATCGTTAAAGGTTTTGATGACTGCGTTCGTTTGAAGTGCGTGCTCCGTGTGCCACCAGTACTTAGTGCAAACGAGACGAATTGGGTCAAATAAATATTGTCAAATGAAAACTGTCAACATTTCTCGTTAGACTGGAATGTATGTGAGCACGTTGTGGGACGCTTAATACATGTGAGTGTTCTGACAGTTAAATATGGACCTATTTGCTGTTGACATTTTATAAGTCTGTCTATCAAACAAATTTTAATAAGAACCGAACGTAAAGTGTGACCTGCCAACCAATAAAGGATTTACCTTACCGATTTATAAATGAAGGAGCACTAAGATAACAAACATAAAAAAAGCGAATTAAAAACCTCCTCTTTTTTGTCGTTCGTCGTTAATCGTTTAAATAGGTTATCTGTAATACCTGAATGTTTGCAACATCATAAATATCAGTAGTATGTTGCTGTCCCATAAGAAAAAGGACGCTGTCTTGCCACTGCAAAAGGTAGAATAACATGCGTTGGAGATTCTAGTACCCCAACACAGTAACGCAACAAAAGATGTTTGGCTATGATCTTCTATAAGGTGGAAGAGTACTCCATGCGGGCTGCTGGTTTGAAAAGCATTACAGGATTTCTACTTACAGTTCTTACGGATTAGCTAATCCTGTTGTTACTACATGTCAGTATATATTATCGATGCACACATTTTGAAGCCCCGTAAATCTACTGGAAGCATAATTTGTTAACTTGTTCTCTCTATAATAAACTTTGAACTTATTGTTGTTCTACGTGCGTTGAAACTTAAATGTGGCAAACTTAAACCGGCAAAGTTAAATTATCTTATGGCATCAAGCTCGCCTTATCTATACTAATATAAAGCTGAAGAGTTTGTTTGTTTGAACGCGCTAATCTCAGGAACTTCTAGCTCGAACTGAAAATTCTTTTATTTTTGGATAGCCTATTTATCGAGGAAGGCTATAAGCTATATAACATCACGCTAAGACCCACAGAGGCAGCGCAGTAACTATTAACGCGAGTGTAACCGCTGGCACAGCTAGTACAATATAATTGCAGAAAATGTAACTAAACAGACACCAATATCTCTGCTATCCAATATCAAAATAGTTTAATACAGTGTTAGTATCAATAAACGAGTGATAACTACACATTTGCTTGTAATAAACGTGGCTTTTAATGCCGGATGACGTCAGAGCATAGACAATCTTGGAAGGAATTCGTATAATGAGTGAATATCGTGTGAATTGCCTGAGCTTCGTGTTTGGAATATAATTATATTGAATAGAACATGTGTCGAAGGTTATGTAGTTGTAAGTAAATTTATTTATTTATTTATTTATTTATGGACAACCAACAAAGCATACACTAATTTAAACATCGTAATGAAACATAAATGCGGATACATATCATAGTGCTGCCTTACTTACAGGCTGCCACGGCATGCATTAACAAAAAAAAATATGTATATATTTATATAAGCTCGTTTGTGAAATTACAAAGTGAGATTAATTCCATTAAAAAGTCATACAAACGAAATTCATGCATAGTTTGTAATTATAAATTATATTAAAAAAGGAAATTGAAATGATAATTGATAATTATTATAAAATTTAAAATGCTGACACTGTAATTTATATTCACAATGAAAAAATACAATAAATTATAATTATATTAATATATTAAAACTAAATTAAATCAATTAATAAATTACTTCCACATCAACTTGTCGACCAATATTGATTTAAACTTGGGCAAGGAGTAGGATAAATCGATATCCACATCAGGTAGGCGTGACAGGCGACTGTATTGCACTTGCATTCTGTTGATAGAGGAGAAATGCCCTAGATTTGTCTTGGAGGTTTTGGCGTTGAAAGGCTGGTATCTAGACGACCGAGCGAGTTTATATGGCACATTAATATTTATTTGAGAAAGTAAATGAGGGCAGTCAATATGGCTATTATAAATTTTATAAAAGAAGAGATGGTCTAAAATCTGTCGACGACCCTCCAAGGTCATTAATTTAAAATGTTTTAATCGAGTAGCATATGAAGGTAATTCTTTAGCCATGTTGCAATGGTAAGACAGATGCCATAGAAATCTTTTTTGAACAGACTCCAAACGACGTTTATGTATATCGTAATAGGGAGTCCAAACTACACTACAATATTCCAAGCCTGATCTGACCAGAGAGTTAAATATGGATATTTTGCTTGAGGCATGTTTGAATTCCCTACTGTTACGCAACACGAATCCAAGCAGCTTAAAGCCCTTTGAGGCTATGTTATTGACATGAGTGTGAAAACGCAGCCTGTTATCGATATGAATACCGAGATCACGAATGGCATCCCTTTCCTCGATTTTGCGATTGTTAACTACATAATTTTGAAAATGAGGTCCCTTTTTTCTAGAAAAGTGCATATGGTAACACTTGTCAACGTTAAGTAACATCTTGTTATCGAGACACCATTGGGAAAAACGATCAAGGTCATCTTGCAGACTATGCTTATCACAATCATTCTCAATACGTTTTACAATTTTAAGATCATCGGCATATAAATATATATGAGAGTGAAAAAAACAAGATGCTACGTCATTAATAAAAATATTAAAAAAAAGTGGGCCTAGATGAGATCCTTGAGGTACTCCTGACGGAGTCTCGTATGAGTTAGATGTGAAACCATTAACCACCACCTTCGAGGATCGATCAACAAGATAAGACTCACACCACTGCAATAAGTTTCCTGTTATACCATAATAATACAGTTTGCTTAACAATGTTGAATGATCCACTTTATCAAAAGCCCGGCTGAAATCGGTGTAGATGACGTCAACAAGACATCCACGATCTAACGCATTCACCACATCCGAGACAAAACATGTAAGATTGGTTGCCGTTGATCTAGCCTTTATAAAACCGTGCTGCTCAGGCAATAATATGTGTCTAACATGCCACGAAATAAAGGGGTAAATTATGCATTCAAACACCTTTCCAAACACAGATAATATAGACACGGGTCTGTAGTTTTTCACAAGTGCCTTGTCATTAGACTTGTGTATCGGCACAACTAAAGCTTCCTTCCATAACTTAGGGAAGCAGCCTGTACATAGGGACATATTAAAAATCATAGAGAGAGGCTCCCCCAAGACCTCGCCACACTTTAAAACAAATAAGGAAGGCAGCCCGTCGGGTCCCGCTCCCTTACGAGGGTCAAGTCTTTTTAAAGCAGTTATAACAGAGTCCTTTGAAAATCTCAGCCGATGTAAAATCTGTGTGCATTGAGTTTCCTTAACTGTGTTACATGCATGACTAACACTACTACCTAACCCGGGATCGTAAACTGTAGAAAAACACGAGGCGAAAAGGTTACAAATGCCTTCCCCTCCACTAGATTTTTTATCTCCATATATCATACTTGAAGGATATGAACTATTGCCGTACCGTTTTTGCTTCAAGAAAGACCAAAATAACTTTGGGTTGGAAGTGATAGAAGATTCAATAGAACTGATATATTTTTTATATGTAAGCTGTGTCAATTGATTAATCCTATCCTTAAGCAGCTTGAATGAAATATTATCCATCGGGTTATGATACTTGGTATAACGAATACGGTATTTGTTTTTTTCCTGTAGTAGACGAATAAGATCCCTACTGAACCATGGCGGATATCTACGAGAATTAGGCTTTGACTTGGGTACATACATTGTTATTACTCTATAAATATTTTCATAGAATAACTCAACCATACTGTCGACATTGTCGCATCTAGAAAAAATGTCCTGCCATAATATGTCTTTCAGTTCCTGAATAATTTTACAATAATCTGCTTTGTGAAACTGAAACTTTGGCTCATGATTAGGGCCCAGGGTGTCCACGCATATGTTACAAAGCAAGTTAAATGCAAGAGGTGGATGGTATAAATCTACGTTACACAATGGGTCATCTGACATACTCAGCCTGTCCAGTGAAACATCAGTCAAAACAAGGTCAAGAATTTTGTTCTTATGATTAAGAATGCAGTTATATTGGTCTAAATTATTAAGAGATATGAAATCTAAAAGTTTTTGTTCGTAAATGCCGGTTTTGTTTACGGAAGCAACGAGTGGTGAGCCAGATGGGCCACTCCACTCAATACTGCTCAAGTTAAAATCACCCAGTATTAGCGCAGCATTGGAGTGCTCTAAAGCATAATTAGCTTTATCAAGAAATTGGTCCAATATATGTTTTTGTACGGGTGGAGGAATATACACCGCGCAAATAAAAAGTTTAACTGGCCGGTTGTTTATACATATATCAATGCTCACCCATACATCTTCACATTTGCTTTCGTAAACAGTAAGCCTAGAAGAGGCCAAGCGCTTTGACACGGCCACTAGAACACCACCACCAGACTTACTGTTGTGAAAACCACTAGTTTCGCGGTCACGCCTATATACCAAATAACGGTTACAAAACAATTCAGAGTCCAATATGTCGCCTGCCAACCATGTCTCACACAGTACAATGATATCATAATTACATGTCAACACATTCAAGAAAAAATCAGTAGTTTTAGTTCTCAAACCCCTTACATTTTGATAATAACACTTTATAGTATTAGAGAATGTTGATATTCAGTGATTATGATCACATGAGAAAACAAAGCAAAACATAAGTTGATCAAGTTAATCTATTTAGAACATCCATATTGCTAATAAATACTGATTCAGCCTCCGGTTGCTTACGTACGTATACTCGCCCTCCGCGCACCCAGACAAATTTATAATTGAGTTGCTTAGCACGAAGTCGGGCAGCGGCGTGTAAATTTCTATTCTCAGCTGTCAAGTTTTCAGAAACAAATACCGCTGTCTTTTTGTCGTCCAGACCCAGGGTACTGGTATCCAGCTTCTCTTTCGGGTGGTCCTTATTATATTGTATGGTAGCCGCAAGCAAAGAATCACGAGTGCGCGGCGTAATCAACTTTACCAAGATTGTACGCGGTCGTGGTGATTTAGGATTCGACTTGGCGACACGGGAACAGTAGCATATATCGCGATCTTCAATTGGATACTTCACAACACGGCCAAGTTGTTTCACGATGCTAACCAGATTCTCAGCTCTGTGCTCTGGTACGCACTGAAGTTCTAAGTTAGCTGACCTAGACATCTGATCCATTTGTCTAACTCGACTGGTGAGGGTAACAATCTCAGACCGCAGCGACTCATTTTCACCCTTTATCTTGATCATCTCGAGACGGGTAGTATTCATTTGATCTTTTATTGTATCGTACTGTGCACTCAGAAAATTAAGGGAGTCCTTATATTCACTCAGTTCATCTCGCAGTTCATGAAGCTGTGAATTCAAGGTGTTTCTCATTTCATCCATAAATTCGATCATAACCGAGCGCATTTCCTCACGTATCAGGGCTTGTATATCTGAACGTGTGACGTTACTTGAAGGGGGTGAGCAGTCATAAATCATCATCAGTAAACATAGATATGTGATAATTAATTAATGATTAACGTGGAGATCGATCAGGCGTTTAAGTGATTGATTAGTTACGGAAGGGTACCGTGTCAGAACATAAGGGGTGACATGTCGAAGTTATATAGACGTGTGAGTCTATTTCTAGAAGGGATAGCGGAAATTTATACTTGACTATACCTATCATGTATACATTTCAACGAATATATTAACAATACTCGTGTCAACGGATAATTTGTGTACGATACGGTATACTGCAAGTTGGTGTACGCCCGAGTTCCCATGGCTTTCCATCATTAGAAGATTTCAGTATTGTCAACCTTTTTCTATTGTACGAGTTGGGATGGGCAATCCGATGGTAGATTCTTGCTAGATGTTAAAGTTTTATTACACTAGTAACGGAGTTTTCAAGCTTCTACTTGGCTACTTCCATTCAGGTATAGAACTCAAATTGGTAAACAGTTATTTCATAAACTGTGATTTGTAATATTTATTCCTGTTACTAATGTTTGCAAGATCTCCAGGGAAACAGGGACAATTCGTCTGTTACTGTTACATAAAAAAAGTAATCTTTAACAGAATCACAACAGTATATCCGTGTAAGTAGTATATCCGTGATTCGAAGACAGTCACCGATAACCGTTATGACGTCAAAGTTGTCGAACATAGTGCGTAAAAAGATGTATATATTGAATCACCACAGTTAGTCTAAATTCCAGGATGTTACGGACACATGCACTTCTTAGAATACGCACTCACATTCTGACAGAATGACGTAAGCACCTGGATTCAATTTTTTTGTAGTTTTATTATCTAATGAGGATAAAACAAGTGAGAATCGGCAATGAATTGCCGTAAATCTTAGAGTTCGAAAAAATGGTTCAAGTAATATGCAAACGTGATACCACGTGACCTTGTGGTCAGAGGTCAAAGGTCATAATCATTTTGGGGTATATCGACTATGCTGAGTGTCTAGCTCTTATGGTTCTTGAGTTGAAAGTTGTATGACAGACAGACAGACAGACGGACAAAGCTGTTGTATAAGAGTTTTTTCGAACTCTAACGGCCACTACTACCACTAACAAGTAAAAGTTATCCGAAATATAAATCACATGCTGTCTCACTCATGTTAGGTTAAAGAATGGCGAGACTTTTATCTTATATATAAATTCTATCTGGAGATGGTAGTACAAGCCCTAAAAGTAGTAAAATAAAGTTGACTGTGGAAAGCAAGTTGCAGGGTACTGTAGTGTAAGTGAAAGCATATGAGTAATTGCCAATCGGGATGTTCTAGGTTCTATTCCCAAATTTGGTGAAGTGTGTCAGTATCAACATAACTTGTCTCCTTTAATACTAGATGGCGTAGTGGTTTAAGAGGCCTGGCTCTTCGCGCCTGGGCAGCTGTGCCTATTGTATAAGGCACAAGTGCGCCCTTGCGTGGAGTACTGTTCTCATCTTTGGGATGGCTCCGCGCAGTACTTGCTAGACGCTCTTGACAGGTTACAGCGGCGGGCTGTCCGTATCATCGGAGATCCAGAGGTCACGAGTTCACTGGAACCTCTGCAACTCCGTAGGGATATTGCCTCTTTGGCATGTTTCTACAGAATATACCACGGGGAGTGCTCTGAAGAGTTATTCCACCTTATCCCGCCCTCCCCTTTCCTATCCAGAACAACGCGTGCTGGGCTCAGATGCCATCCTTACACGGTGGAGTCGACTAGAGTGCGTACCAACAAGTTTGGGTCCTCATACCTCTGCCGAACGATCAAGGCATGGAATTCTCTGCCAAGGCACGTGTTTCCTTCTTCCTTCAATCCTGGGTCCTTTAAGCGGGGCGTGAAAAAGCACCTTCTCAGGCCGTCAAAGTAGAGACCTCAACATCGCCTCGGCTGCTATGAGGACGATGTGGAGGCCACTGCTCTTAGACCACACGACTGCTTACCATCAGGCGGAGTGTGGTCATTTTGACGAGCAATAAAAAAAAAAAAAAAAAAAAAAAAAAAAAAAGAGTTCGCCTCGCCACTGCTGCCGCGCTGAGTGTTTTGGGTTCCCACACGGGACAAAAATTTGTGTGATTCATAAATAGTTGTTCTGGGTCTGGCTGTTCTTCGTGTCCATTATTTGAATGGTTGTAAATTCCACTGCAACACAGGAATTATTCCTAATGCGGGAATTAATGTTGTCTTTTGTAGAAACAGAACTGAACTGATCTGAAATAAGCTGATGGTAAGGTCGCTTTGTAACTGAAGTAATGTGATGATCTAATTCTGCTTACCCTTTTTAAAGGTATAACCGTGATGTTATGTGTGTATGTAAAATAAAACATTCAGTTTATCGCTGCATTCATTTTGCTTCAACAAATTTCGGTTGAAGGGAAATAAAATTGTGCAAAACAGGTAAAGCCTGTTCGTGTCATACGATTGAAATGCGGTTTTGCTGTTAACAGTTTTCGTCAGTGATTTTGATTGTTTAGTGAAGCAATTTATTTTATTTCTGTATGTTTGTTTATTTTAAATTATATATGTAGGTAGGTATGTATGGCATATTATGTAAAGTAACACAACATAGAATAAGGCAATCTTGTATATTATATGAATACATTTTTAACATTGAAAATATTTTCTGACTTTGAATTAGCTTCAAGACTGTCTATTTCCGATGGCGTAGGCAGATATGTATTACCATATTAGGTCTCAGCTATTGCCGCTCGAGTTGTTACTAAAACATTTCTTCTAAAAAATCCTAATAACTCTATATCCATCCAGGGATTCGAGTCCAAAACTTCACATGATTATGCTCAGATACAGACGGGACTCAAAATGGAGGCATTATTGGTAACTAAAGTCATATTTGTTTTTTTTTTGTTGTTTTTTTTGTTAATTGTCAAAATGAATTCTTTATTGCGCGCTCGTTCGTAGTCGTCTTGAATACTGCAGTCAAGTTTGGAATCCAACCTATCAAGTCCACATAGATCGATTGGAGAGAGTACAAAGATCTTTCACAAGATACCTAGTGCATAAGCAAAGTGGTAATGGCACAGATCGTATTAACTGGCGGGCTGGTTACAATGAGAGACTCAAATATTTTAAAATGAACTCATTACATAAAAGACGTTCGTATCTTGAACTATCATTCTTGCATAAATTGATTAATGGGGTCGTAGCTGAGCCGCATTTATTGGCCCATCTAAATTTAAACGTTCCAAAAATTAATAGTCGTTTATCCTGCAATGATACATTCCGGTCTCTTCGAAGCAGAACCAATGTCGGTAAATTTTCTCCTATTCGAAGACTCCAATACAGATACAATATTTCTCACAAGACATTTAATTTAGATATTTTTAAGGACACGTTATCCCAATGGAAGCGTCAAATACTGCAACCATAGCACAGTTTAAGTAAACCAATGTTGTATTAGCTTATACTTGCAATTCTGAAGAGTTTTTTCATTTCAATTTCTTATTTTTTTTTTGTGTTTTAACCTTATTTTGTAATTCTCACTAATTACTTGTCATCTAAAAATGCTGTCTCACACCTATTATTAGCTCGTAGGCCAGTCTGTGGTGCTGGATTTAATTTTATTGTGATTGCATCGCCTAAAAGCTGTTGGTGTGTCAATATAGTAATAAATAAATAAATAAATAAATAAATATTTATAGTGCCATACGCTATCTGTTACAGCAACTTAAAAGAATGTACTTACTTAAACAAAAATGAAAGCATCAAATTATAAAGCAAAAGAGAAATGTATACCTCCCGCTTGCAAGACGAAACTCATACCCTAATCAAAACATTTACTTTTTATCGCTACTTTGTGCTCATATTTTCATCCAAACAAACTCTTCCCTGTTTACAAACGCCAATATAATGAACAAACATGTTTCTTCTAGATAGAGTTTCTTCACCTTATTTGTATTCTAGTTTAATAATATATCAGATTGAAGGAAAACAGTGTTGATCGAGCGCCGGCACACAAACAGTACTGATCATTGAACTTGAAAATTGTTTCTACACGTAATGGTATTCATTGGATGAAAGTAGTGGAGTGTTTATACGATACGATACGAGGACGATTACGAGTTTACAAGAGTGATATTAGGTATATGCTCGCATTGGGTTTTATATTGAAAACACGGACCTTATGTTCCTCGACAAGGTATTGCTCGCTAATTTTTTTTAGTTGAAAGGAGTAAAAATTGCTACATCAGCGGTCCAGAATATTGTTTTTATTTGATTACAAAATTCTTATGTCTAAACAAAAACTGCCTCCATCGTAAATATTTACGGGCTTTAAAAAGTAAGAGTTCAGGAAGCTCACATGTCTACGTTGCCTATTCCATATCTTTCATCTAATCTTGTACCTACTCCTATTCCCTAGGTTCGGTATTGTGCAAGTAAATAACCAGGTATTGCCAACAGTTACAGGCTACGACAACCGCTTATTATCGTATATTATGCTAGCTTTACCGTATATAAATATTATCATTTACGTCATTTAAAATACGTATCGTACGACTCTTGGTATAGCCATATCTTGCCATTCAACACGTTAAACTTGGATTGTACATTATTGTATGACAAAAATAAATAAACTGAAGGAAATCTAAATTTGAATATATATGTATCTATAAGCTTAGACTGAAAAAGACAATACATGAAGCAGGACGTGAATCTGAGACTTCTACGAACCGTGTCGTCGCTCTTCCAACTGAGCTACTTACGGTCCTACGTGTCTGTTATCGTATAGTTAGATAATTATGCGATTAACAAGTACATAATATAACGAATGTATCAATTGCTGTTAAAGATAATATAAGTGCTGTTAAAGATTATAAGCGCGGACGCTGCGGCCGATAAGAAAGTGCCTGCACACAAATTATTAAGAATCGCTATCGTGCCGTCTACTGTGAAGAGACGTAACGTGTTTCCAACTACGACGCGGTGTCACTCGTCGTATACATAGCGTGACATCATGTAGGTACGGAATATCAGATGCCGCCTGTAATGTAGCACCGTGTTACACGGTGATATATTAGATCCACTGACGGAGAAGCTTGCTGTTAGCAGCACCATTTTTCATTTTAAAGTCATATTACTTCTGCATGGAATACTGCATAATGGACTAGCATAGGGTTGAATGAAAACTAGACATTGGATTCGTTTGTATGATTTCTCTGTGAATGTCTGGCTACTCGTAGTGTTGTTAAAAATATAAGTCTGTTATTGTGTCGTATGTATGATCAAGGGGATTTTATTTGGAACAACGGCTGCTCGCGAATGTTGCCAAATTATACTGTGCTGTGAAAACAGATATTTTATAGATCTATAAAATAACTACAGGTGGCAAATTGGTGATGCTCGAATGGGACTAAGTGGGGCATGTCTGTGGAATGTATCTACAAAAGTAGAAAGCACTGCATCTTAGTAAATACCTATAGCTCATCGGTTTAAAGACTAAACAAGGAAATAGTAGCGCGATAAGTCGAATGCGTGTTGGACTGGTTGGTCAAAAAGAGAAAAATAGTCACAAAGACGTTTAAGTCCAATAGGACAGTATAGGTTAGAAATACACGCTGTGTTTGGGCAAGCGGCAATGGTTAAAAGTGTAGATTTAAGATAGCATACTTACTTGTTGTTACGAATAATCCTTAATCCAAAGGCATACGGACAAAAGCATAATGCCTGCAGAAACAGGGATAACAGTACTATTACAATTAAAATGCAGATATTGTACCCTTCCCAATAAACCTTTAACAAATTCCGATTCACTTATTGATACAAAACAACGTCTGAGCTCAACGGTCTTCATTACATTAATATTCTTCCATCACGGCTTCGAAAATCGATTCACGAGTCGAGACTCCACGGCGGTTATTTTAAACAGTAATTGTTAACGGATTTCGGTTGGCTTGTTTAATATCTTTGATGTGAATTATAATTAGATTTACAATCACAATGTTTGAGGGGAATCAGAAAAACGAATTATTCAAGTTTTTATTAGACTTAATTGTGTGGTAAAGTTGATTTTACCGATTATCTGTACGAATTACTGATTGAAAGATTTAAACATCACGCATTAGTCTACGATGGTTATTTTAGTATTTATTTTTGTTTGATCTACAGATCGTTGTTTTGGTCCGGAGTGCTACCGTCTGTAGTTAGGTGACTAAAACAAATGTGGGTGCCGTAGGACACATTTCAAGCAATTCACAATTAGCTAGACAAAGACTACTTTAGTGCTAGAAGCTAAATCTTAAATTAATAATATTATAAATGCGAAAGTGAGTTTGTTTCTTTGTTACGCTTTCATGCCTTAACTGCTCGACCGATCATCATGAAATTTCGCATAAACGTTGTCATGGGCACAGAGCAGGATATAGGGACAAAGACATAACTTTCATCGGGCAAAAATGCTGTTCTCGAGGTATAAAAATTTATTGACATAACCTATACTAACGCGAGCGAAGCCGCGAGTATAATTTAGTTAATTTGATAAATTTGTGATTTCTTGATTTCTATTATCACAAACAGACTAAGTCACATGTAAAATATCCAACAGCTAACACCAAATATCTAGTCCCGAGTTAAATTGCGGCACTTCGTAAACAATTTTGCTTTCGATACAAGCACGCGTATGAAGCAACTATAACCACTAATAAATACGACCAGACCCAACGTTAATCGTTTATTATAATTTATCATTACTTTATGTATCACTCGTATGACATTAACATATTTATTCGACGTCCATAAGCGGCTGAATTATGCAAAATAGTCGGTCATTGACGACGTCGCGTAATTAAATATAATAAAACATTTTAATCTCATTGACCTTTATGTGTAGTATCATGGTGTATTATGAATAGTGGCCAAACAAAAGCCGAAACCAAAAATAGAATTTCGGCCTTCCAAAATTCAAACCCCACGACTAAAATTTTTGCTGTGCCAGCTTTTAGAGCTTAGGAATGAGACCTTGGTGTATCGTTTTCAGACGAAGACTGCATAATAAATCTATACTAATGTAATTATAAATACGAAATATTTCATTTTTTGTTTGTTTGTAGAGTTTAGCTCAAAAACTACTTAACCGATTTAAAAAATCTTTCACCATTATAAGGCTACATTATCACTGAGTAACATAGGCTATATTTTATTTGACAAGCTGTACTGTTAATAGCATAATCTAACCTATTTTTATGCAAGCAAAGCCGCGACACAAATAAAATACACATTAATAAGCAAAAGATGTTAGATACGTTGACTACAAATTAAAGTAAATATTTACTCATCATTTATAATTCATATGAATGTAAATGTTTTCGACCAAATTGAAATGTTTTAAGCCGAAACCGAAACGAATCTGTCAAACACTATTACGAACTTATTATGACTGCGCCTACGATCAACTGGTCGAAGTCAGCCAAATTTATATCAACAGTTTCTTAGATTTTTATCATCGTAAGATATCTATGTTGGTTAGATTGTCAATTGTAAATAAGATATTAACTTATGATAAAAATATTAAATAATTATGGCCGAAATGAATTTTAAATAATTGAGTATCAAATACTCGAAAGGTATCAGTTTATTTTATTAAGTATTGCAATTCATTGCAATAAAAAATCGATGTTGCTCGGCAATCGATATTACACAACCAAATTAATGCCTACTTTCACACACAATACAAAGTCGAAAGCTGTTCATTGACAAAACCAAGAAAACGCAAGATTAAGTCAATGAGTTACACAATATTAAAGGGCCATTCGAGATAAGTGACTACGCTGGGGTGTTGTCAACGTCATTACACCCACTTCATCCTCCCACACGTGGCCAATAAACTGATGAAACACGAGAAAGTTGAACTCCAATAGTAATTAGACCATCAGAGACTGTAATTGCTAAAGATAATTTAAACGAAAGTGAAAAATAATTGGTAGTTGCAGGCGTTGTGAATGCATCATTTGAGGCTAGTAATGATCTTGAACACGAATCAAGCTCATGTATGTATTGATTAGTTTTGAAATTAACTGTCTGGTCGAAAGCGTGAAAGTAACAAGACTAATCAATCAATTTCAAGTCTAAAACGACATTGATTTTATATTTTTATGGCAGATCATAAATAGAACACGAACAGGTGTTAAAATTTACATGGCGTTGCATAATAATAAATATTTTGGACTTGAGCACCTTGAATTCATTCACATGCCCACGCGAGAATTCTTTAGGAAATGGTTTCGGAATTCATTGTGACACTTACATGTGCATTCGGTTTCAAACATGTTAAAAATGAAATTACGCACCTTTTTGATCGAACTCTGGTGTATCTCCATGTGTTGCTACTGTAATGTCCTGAACTGGAAGGGCAGAGTAACAACTGCAGACTATTTGGTCGTGGCTGCCTTTGTTTCTTAACCCTCAATTTCACTACTTCCTCTGTCTTCTTCGGCTCTTTAATGGGAGGCTTCTTCGAATCCACGCTCCATCTGTGCTCATCTATGATAATTCTTTCCTCCAAATTCAAGTGATCTAGTCTGTCTTTAATAAAGCTTCTCGTGCGGAGCAAGTCCGGAGTTGTATCTAACTTGTCATGTCTCCGCATTTCGACAGGCGACAAAGGTGGTCTTCGTGGTTCGAAAACCACCTTGGAGTACTCGTTACTTCGACGCCACAGACGGGGGGATAAGGGCCAAAACCGCCCATTTTGTTGACCAGATTCCATTACCATTTTTGCTTATTTTCACTTCACAAATTCACAAAACACTTGACTTTATCGATGCTGTTAAGAACAAAAAAATATAAGCAACAGATCCTCGGACACTCGACAAATAAATTCTTATATAAGATTTCAATATTCGATAAACTTATTCAATGAAATTATAATTCAAGATAAGAAATGTCTATACGTCCGTTACATCCGAAACCAATTCATGGACTGAATGAAAAATGCATAACAAATGCGGCCCACGCAATCAATCATGCCGAACGTCTACAGGAATCACAGATAAAGAAGGAATGACTATGTCGATGAGTCAAACAGTAGTATAGTTCATCTTTAGAATAACAATACATTCATATATTGAAATAAAATATATTATATATATTTATGTAAATTATTTATTAGGATGTACTGCCACGTATGATTAGAAAAAGTACTTTTATTAATGCATTATGCACTTGACAGCCTTTTAACTATTAGTTAAATTAGCAAGAGGATTTTATAAGTATATCTCTGACAAAAATGTGTAATAAACGTTTTATAAAAAAATTGCTTTATCATAGAAAATAATTTAACCGTGTCGGACTAGGAACTACAAACAACTTTAAATGAATCTAAAGTGAATTGACCTCAGATGACACAATTTTTGTCAAATTCTATCGTCATTTGGGAATTCTACATCAATTAACGAAATCGAGGGCATTGGCCGGAAAATCATAATAGGCAAGTGGCGCTAGCAATAAAGATGAAACTTTGGTATCAACAACATGTTAATCTAGAACAGCCAAAGTTTTATGTGTTTATCTTCCCTTAGAAATCTCGTAAAATGTTGCAATTGCCTCTAATTTCTTTCTAGTTAACATTAAGATACCTTACAATGCCTATTCATTGAAGACGTAGTCTTACTTAATAATTCTTAAATTTCGAGTCATATGTATACATATGTATCTATGTATTCATGAATAATATTTCGGGTATTTTTAATTATCTAATGCATATCTTTAAATAGCTGCCTAATCCCATTTAAAGTTTGTTTAATACCTTTAAAGGAAAAATCGTGAGCAATTTATTCTAAAACCAGATCATTCGAGATTAAATAACATGTCGGGGAGAGCAAAATCGTTGACGATTTCTGACGGCAACTGATAGCCATAACGCAAGGAGGCATAATGGCTCCCTTATCGGATGTCGCCGAATAACATTGCATACTAAACACGCAGGAAGCTATGGCCGACAGGACGTAATGTATGTACGTGCGTCTATGCTAATACTGATGTAGTACATAGATACTTAACTAACAGCAAACATACCGCACAACCTTATATTTAGCATTTTTGGACCAACGATTTTTGATAAGCTTTTGAGAATATCGCTCTATATGATATGATATGATGTTAATTATATGACTTTAAATATATGTAAATTAACTATTTGTGCATTTTAAATATATATTTCGATTTAAAAATAGAAATTGCGTAATACTTTGCAATATAAAAAGCACATAGAAAGAAAGAAAGAAAGAAAGAAAGAAAGAAAAATGATTTATTTTGGTACCCAAAAAGGACACATTAAACAAAAAATAAAAATAAAAATGAAGAAATACAAAATAAAAGCAGAACAATAAACAAGGAAAAACAAAAATAAATAAAACTAGAAAAATAAAACTAATACTAAATACTATAATTTCATTTCATTTCTGCTCACTGGCAACACCACACCTTACCCAATGGCTCCCACCAAGTCAAGGCTAGTTATTGTGTTGTCAGTAATGTCAGTAAGCAGAAATAAACTATTGTTTAAATATAAGTTTGACTTAAATTTTAAAAGTAATATGAAGGTGTGTGTCCTATTAGTTCCAAAATTTGGATATCGCTCAGCATACGTTGCGATTTGTCAAATCGCAACACTGATATTCTGCGAAATCCAATTTAGTGACGCCGGCGCCTAGTGTCTAAACATATAAAAAAAAATAAAAAATAAAAATATACTTAAATATGTAAATATACGAGTAAATAACATATAAATATAATTACTAAATGGTGTAAAAATGTGTGGAGTAAAATAAGAAACATTTGATTGTGTTTTTAAAGCAAGCGTCAGTGTGATATAGGTACCTATAGTGTATACTTATGTCGCTTCGGAATTATTGTAAACAAGTCTATTATCTAATGTGCATTGCGCAGTGACATAGACTGAGAGATGCGGATCTCAAGAAAATCTTTTGCCTTGCCTGTTCTAAGAAGTTATAGCAAGATGAATGCAATATATATATAATAATAATAAATTGTAGGGGTCTCGCTCAAAAAAAAAAAAAAAAAAATATACAAGACAGGTCAGACACATCAGACATATGCTTATGTATATATACCAGATCACAGAGCATTTCAACAAAGAAATGCAAGAATTAAAGTTAAATTTAACATAAATTAGAATATATTTAAGATAAGTTTAAAGTATTCAAAAACAAATCTATTATAGGACCAGGAAATAATACAAGGCACAACTTCAAGGAACTTCAAGGATGCCTGCAGTTGAAATACACCGCAACAACAACACAGACTGGAGACCCTTCCATCCAATACCTGACGGCTAAATCCAAAAAGGTAAATAGGTGTTTATGGGGATTAGGATATATAGAAATATATAGAGATTAAAGGAGTGTTACAATATTAATTCATTGAACTGGTATAATTTTGTTTATATATACATATACACACACACATACATACACATACATATATACATATATATATACATATATATATATATATATATATATATATATATATATATATATACATACATACACATATACATACATAGACACACATACACACATATGCAGATACACATGTAAATATAATTATGTATTTATTTGTGTTTCTAGCAAAATCTTTTTTAGATGAAAAACAAAGGAATTTCTGGAAAAAAATTGAAAGTTTACGTTAACATTGTTCGTTCAATGGTAAAACAAAAATAGCCTAACAATACTTATGCAACACTATTCAAAGAAGAGATAGGAAACGGAGATAGTTTAAACAATGGATTTTAAAAAAGCCGATACCAAGTTGGGAGCAGGAAGCTATCAGGATTGAATCACAGGAAACTACATAACCAAGTATTATTACAATGGGCGAGAAGCTGAGTCAGCTGCGAGGAATTCTAGAAATCAGACCTAAAACGTTTAGGTTACACGTGTGTGTACCTAAAATGTGGTATTATGATTAATTTCATATGAATTTAGAATTTCTATAATGTCGTATAGTTTTGTTTAAATCTGTGTTTAGGAAAAAATTTAAAAGGGAACAATTTTATCGATTCGCTTTTAGAAATTTCACGATCCAAATCGATCAGTCAACACCGTGGGCGAATAGAGTCTCTAAAGATATTAATGCGAATAAAATCTATAGAATAATAGAAACGCATATAGAATAGCAAAGAATAATTAAAGTAAAATACAGAATTCTTCAAAGAGAGAGATAAAGAAAGATTCTGATAGAAAACCGGCACGTTTTATTATTAGTGGCGCAGATAAACTGTAATACAATTTATCCGTCGGTCAGCTATTCTTTATTTGTTAGAGATAACAATTACAAATACAACGGATTTTATTATCTGTCTTACACATAGAAATTGCGTCATATTAAGCCTTTATTCCTTCATAACATTTATTTCTACTTTTCTAATTATCTACTACTTATATAGTGCAGAGACAGGATGTGTTATCTTATTCACGTAGCACAAATCGATGATTAATGTAATATGATTCAATAAGTGTCACTTGTGATGTATTTGACGTACACAAATATTTGATTTATACATTGGTATAAACACATTTACAACGTAAATATATTATATGACACTTTTACAATGAACATATCGGTGAAAAATTGCCAGTTAACGGGTTTAAAATGTCACCGATAAATGGCGAAAAGCTTTTCCAATGTGACATTGTAATCAAAACCGCCATCGACGAGCAATTTTATTACGAGTGCGCTTTTAGAGAATGCATTCAGTGAAAATATTGGATTAATGGATAAGTGCTGACACAAAATACGGATAATGTGATTAATTCGATATTGATGAGATCTTTTGTCCAAATTAAGTTTTTGGGCTTCTATAGTTAAATGAAAAAAAGAAACTTACATACGAGTAATTTAACTCCGATAGTATGCCTGAATATTATAAGAATTTATTTGCACCGAATATATAAAATATGATAGGTTATTTCTCAAAAGTGTGTAAAGAATTTACTAGACACAAAATATGATTATCATCCTAAAATTTTGATTGAAAGCAAAGCCCGACAGTAAAACTGACTATGACAACAACGATATTATTGAAAAACATGTTAACAAAACTTTCGTCAATTGATAACATATAGGGTAATTTACTGGTGCCCTCAGGAAAGACTCATCAATATAAATGAGACGTTTTACATATCTCGAAGGACCTTGTAAACTGATATTTTACCGTCATTAACTATACACTTCCCTTCATATTGACAAAATTGATAATATTTCAAAGCCACTTAAAAATGCATTATGTACCGATGCTTCTGTTTTGTTAAGTACATTTTTTTCTCACTGATGACAGGAAACGTAAGTAAATAATAAATATTGTCCTTGTTTGTAAGAAGTAAGTTTACAAGACAAAGTAAATGTCAATAAAGTGCTTCTGGTTTTGTGGTTATTACTGTTTTATTGAAATGTTTGGCCGGCAGCCAAACATATCCTTTAACGTCATTGCTCTTTACATAACATATTGACCCATAAAAGATCATTACGGTTGTAGGAATATCTCTGAAGAGTTAAGGTAAGTAAGTGTTTAGACCATTAAATATCTATATTTTGTCAATTATATTTAAATGTATGAGGTAGGGAAGCTCAGACACTTTTCAGCCGAAATTTGAAAACGAGTTTGAAACGGAGTTGCTAGTAAGACTAGCTTAACAAGACAAGTTTATTCAGGCAAATAATGTAAGCAATACCATCTATATAACACCAGTTTAACCAATAAAACAAAGCTCAAAGATCCTATTCATCCGCACCCACTTCAGTAATCTTGTACATAAATAAATGTTGCCAGAGACACGCAAGGCTACAGGTTTTCTCAGTAACATAATCTCATCTAATTCAGGAGGCCCACTTCGCTTAGAAAAGCATTTCAAAACAGAGATGCTAAGTATAACGGTGAGTTCACACTGCAGAACAATGAAGTATAAAGTTTAGGCAGTATCCTCAGACGTTTTATGATTAGAAATCGATCTAATGCCAATCGTGGCATCAACAATACGGTGATTTAATTTAGGCACTATTTAAATTCGATGCTGTCGCGTTTTTGACAATTATATTGAATAGAAACAGATAATAATTTTGAACAGCTGTTCGAAATTCGAAATATCGTTTTGTTATAATACTGCATGTATTTAAGATAATGCTTGAAGTAGAACGCTTTATGCGATGTATACGTTTAAAGATCTTGTGTGGTCTTAAAGAATCGTCATTACGCAATCTTGAATAAAAGTACTAGCCTTAATTTAAATTGTTTTATGTCGTACTACAGATAAAGATTAATAGTACTAACTTTAACTTGTTACTGTTTTATTTGTTTGCTATTCTTACAGTTATTTGCGGGGAAGAATAGTCATACAGAAAATAATTACCATATGTCTGTTACCAGAAAATGCTTTATATTTGCATATTTCCAGTAGACTTGTCTTACCGACAAACCCGTCACTATAATACCTGCTTAGCCAGCTTCAGCAGTGGTGACCATAGAAAACACTTGAAAACATTTTTGGCACTTATGCAATCCCGGAGAAAGTAAACTCCTAGCAACGAATTTAATCAGAAGTATGTATATATGAGAAGTTGGAGAAAATCCACTTCACTCCTTAGCAAAGCGAGAGACAAAAATAAAGAATATTTATAATTATCAGAAAAGATAAGCTCCACGGATTCGAACATTAAGAGGCGTAATATTTCTAGTAAATTGAAAAGTAAGTAGTTTGGCAACAATGAGTAGGTATGTGCATTTAAATTACTTACAAAATAGCGTGGCGTGGTACAATGTGAACACAGAACTATCCATTGAGAGTTGGACTTAGAAATGCGTTTCACAATAAACCAACGCGTGTTGCGAACTAGTGATGCAACTCGATTTCAAATTTACGAGTGACTCGAGTTACTACGGTAAAAATGTATTCGAGTCAAAAATATGTATATTGACTTGAATTCACTCAGACTGGCTCAAGTCACTCGCGCTGACCAGCTCGCGCCGCCGCGCCGTTGACAACATAAACAAACAGGTTTAAACGTGTACGCGTCCGTTGAGGAAAGTTGCGAAACAAAATAAGAACGACAGTGTGTTACCTGTGTATCATATCTAAAGGTTGCCACGAGAGAAGAAAAAGGTGGCTTGAATTTAGCCAGTGTTCGAGTGACATGAGAACTACTCGAGTGACTCGGCATTCGAGTGAAACCGTAAAATGGCGCGAGTAACTCGAGTGACAAAATTGGACTCGAGTCGCATCAATTAAGCGAGTTGCATTTTTTTGTGTTAATTGAAAGGTCATGGTATGTTCAACCACCATCACCAGATATAAATAAAATACCTATTATGACAGGCCACCGCATGTGCCATTGCGACTCAATAGCTTAAAGGCAAAGGGATTACCTCACTCAAATGTCAGTGACTCGGACAGACAGACACTAGAGTGATATTCGAGTGAAACTGTAAAATGGCTCCAGTAACTCGAGTGGTAAAATTGGACTCGAGTCGCATCACTATTGCGAATTGTAATGGTTTTGCGTTTTCATAACGTTCGCTGTTTAGTGTTCATTTAGTATTTCATAATGTTTGCTAGTTCACACTCGGTTACGAGGTCGCCGGTAGGAACTGTTATCTAACTCATACACGCAGCCAGAACTTAGGCATGCCATTCAAGATTTATGGAGTATGCAATAAGATACAGCAGCTTCTGTAACCTCAATAGAGGTTGGATATAAATGTTCTGGGTCATTTCCTACTGCGAATGTATTACAGGCGTAATGTACGGTAGGAAATGAACTGCTGTATCCAAGTACGCATGGAAAGGAACTTGACGATGAAGTCTTCTAAAAGTACAAGAGTAAGAGAAGAAAGAGAAAAGTTACAAAGAGACAAGAGAGTACAAGTAATTTCCGATTTTGACGAACGGTATTTATTGTTCGTCCAAAATGTAATTAAAATCTATTGGACTATTACCTGGATATAAAGACGCCCCAAATAGTCTTTCATCTGGTTCAACCATCTTAGAATCGTATATCGTGGGAAACATTGATATTCAGCATATCCGGTTTGACAAGATATATTATTATGATGTTTATGAAATTGGGTATAATAAAGTTAGGATTATTATTTTAGATTTATTTTTATACATATTTATACATAGCACGACTCCTCCCGCCTATATTCTCAAAAGGCTACGCAAAGACATACTTCAAAATTTTACAAATATATTCTACATGATTTATATAAATGCGATAGTTACGAAAATAGAAAAATATATGGTAAGCTGGTTTGGGTATGTAGAAAGAATGGACGAGAAAAGACTGCCTAAGAAAGTTTATTCGTGTGAATGAAACAGTCGCAAGGGGAAGACCTAGGCGAACGTTTCTTGATGAGATTGGATACGTTCTAGATAAAGGCCAGGTTAAGAACATCTTAAACCGGCGAGCATATATGAGGAATGTTATAAAAGTGAATGAAGCCAGAGAAGTGTGTCTGGATCGTAGCAAATGGAAATCCGTAGTCTCTGCCTAAGCCTCTGGGAAACAGGCGTGAATCTATGTATCTATGTATGTATAACTAAATGCAGCTACTGAAAATAATGATATCCTCATTCGAACATCAAACATACGATTGGTAGGAAAAGTAAGCGCCAGGTAAAAGACTAACGCCGCCAATAATACTTATATAAATCAATGACTAACGCAGAAATATTACTCAATTCATTTAATTCAGCTCCATGCCCGTTAGTCGCCATTTCTGTAATATATTGGGGCTTTACTCACAAGAGCACGTGCGCCTCATCCAACTTACAGCGTATTCGAGCTATTAGCTATCATTAGCTCGCAGTTTCTCTCGGCTATCGACCGCGATGACATTACCAACTTCTTGTTACGTACCCAAAGTTTTGGGATTAATTACTCAGATTGCTACGAGGTTGATATATTTGATCAATGTTTGTGTTTAGATATTGGTTTGTAAGTTTTAGTAGTTGAGGGTAGTATTTTACAACTACAGTCTAGAAGCTGAGGTGGACCGATGGATACCTAAGCATAAAATGTCTGTTAGTATTTAAAAAGAGAACTCATAATCTATGCATAATTATAAATGACTGCATTAAGAACATCATAGCTAAGGTTAAACATAAAAAGCCATTTCTTTCTTTCTTCATCTAGTTTGAGTTAAATTTATACAAACATTTATGAATCTTTAGTAATGTACCTAGACCGAGAAACTAATATGTAAACTTGTAGTAAGTTTATATCCTTATGTATTAGTTAGTGTGCTTTATGCGTTTTATCAATCTAGTCATCTTACTACCTCTGTATGCTTGCCTTACCTCTTTTTACTCCTTAACTATTGACGTCTATTTAAGTGGGACATTCTTTCTGTTTTAAAAATGTCCGCACTATGAATAATTTTTGTGTCGCTGGGGACTTTACAAATATTCAAACAATGGACACAAGGAACGCCCAGACTCGGAACAATAACAACAATAACACAAACACAATTTTTGTCCCGTGTGGGATTCGAACCTACTTGGCACAGTGGCAGTGGCGAGACGACCACTTAAACCACTATACTATACGTGCAGTCATTATCATATTTATAGTGCGTTTCAAATACGAAGTCCCATTTGACAGATGATCGTTGAAGCGATAGTGAAGAAACCGTTTCAATCGGCACATAACGAAATCGATTACCGATTAACTTTCCAAACAAACTGTAATCGTGGGTTTAGAATCGAAACAAATATGATAGAAACAGAAAAACAAGAAAGGAGTCCAGTCTAAGTTTGACATATCGAAAGAATACAAAAGTCACAGTTATATATAAGGAGCTCAATTGTAAAAAAAAACTGGGCTTATCCTTGATTAATTCCAAGTAACATTCCATACTTAGAATAAGGGTGAAATAAATATGGTATAACAGATTTTGATTTTCAAGACGACTACTCTTTAAAAACCATGGGATATTTAAACCATGCGTCCAATATCGCATCTTCAAATCCATTTTATGATAAAGTAAATATATTAAGGGTTTGCAGAATGGGATTTAAGGTACGTTGCAACGTAATAATAATTAATACCAAATATAAATTTACAAAAGTATTTCTCGGACAATTGTTTTTTCCTCGAATAGGTCGATTTTATCTGATTCATATTGTCGCGTCACTATGACTGAAAGTAAAAAATTACCTTAATGCATAACCATGGTATTGTAGTAAAATGTTATTTTATTTTGATGTTTAAAGTATTTAAGACTAATATCAATAGAAATTATTAGTTGATCATGTTTATGAAACAATTATATCGTGTTTTGTATAGATTAAAATTATTTTTTAATTTTCTTTAGTACCATAAGTACCTAATCATTGTTAATTTTAGCAATTTACATGACATGCGCAGAGTTACGTGCTATGAAGTGTCAAAAGGGACTTCGTATTTGAAACAGACTATAAGTAAGACTATATTAGTAAAATGATTGCTGAAGTAATAATGTTGTACAATTCTGTTATCAGTAGCGGTCAAGCTTTCATAACGCACGGACAAGCCTGACAGATGGTCGCATCCATCACGGTGACGGATTTATCTATCCGTGTCCGGATATGAACGGATTTCACGGATCAGTGTTCTGCTTTCATTGTATACACGATGGAATACCGGCTTGACGTTATATCAATACATTAATACGTGTAGAGAAAATATATTTGTTTCCTTTTTAAGCCAAATTCGCGCACTGCTACTGCATGATTATAGATTTGGCACAGTTAGTCGGAAGAAAATAGTACATTTCATAAAAATATAATATTGTGGTAGTATTTTATTACTATTTCCACAACAAAAAACGTATGATATGAAAGTAAATATGATGCACAATGTGTTCTCAATCGTTGGGAAAACGACCTAAGAATTTTATGACTACCCGGTAAAAGTTAAAAATCAAACTTTGGACATATTAATGAAGGACGGAGGGCTAACCTCATATTCTAAACAAGAAGGGCATAAAGAAAATCTCGTCTTTAACCATAAAAATAAATACTACATTCCCTTTTCTAGGAGTACGCGCGTCAATTGTATCATTATTGTAGATATATAACGCTATACTCAAAAACTATACTTTAATTTCAATGTACCCGCGATTGCACGTATAGCATGACAGCTTATTAAGAGGAAACACCACGGGCGAGAGAATTGAAAAATAGGTATTTGTAAAATCTATTGCTGTCGCGCAGTGCCCGCAGAGCGTCATAGAGACAACTGCAGCTTGGACCGAAAATACCTATAAAAGTACACAAAATCAACGTTTCGTAGTCCCATGATTCCTTCTCCAACACTTGACCGATTTAACTACTTATTTCATTAAAAATTGAAGAAAGGCTTTGGCCGTGTTTCTGTTTTTCTTTTTTATATACCTAATATACTCAAATTTGTTTTCTGGATGATTAAACACAGCGGAAAATCTGACCAATTTTTGAGGTTTTTGAAGGCTCATACCTCTTTTAATAATTAATTAATTAAAAAAAGGAAAACATAGGAACATGCCAATAGAGGCTATACATTTTTTGAAAAAATATTATTACTCTACTGGCATTATCCAGGGAGGAAACAGGGGACTACTTTTGTATGGAAAAACGGCCCTTGTGTTTCCTCTTAAGTGTGCATGTGCACTGCGTCCAAACTCAAGAAAACACGTTGCAAAGCTTTTCTCTTTATAAAATTCGCCAGGATATGTATTTGATGCGAGTTTATTTTAGTTTAGATGTCAAAAACAATAGTAGATACGAATAGCGTAATGGTCTAATTGGCCCAGTCCAAGTGATTTGGGTTTTATCAGGACAAAAAAAGTTATTTAAAGTCTGGGTATTCTTTGTGTCCGTGTTTTGAATGTTTGTAAAATCCACTGTGACACAGAAATTGTTCCTAGTGCGGCAGTTGTAGCAAAATGAAATGTTAATAAAATTACATTATATTGTCTTCTGTTTACGCGAATGTTATTCATTGAAATTAAACTACTATATACGGATTTTATCGCGGTCACGGGGAGACTCTCCCCGTGACCATGGCTGCTGAAAAGCAACCGAAACATCGGGCAAAGTGTAAACCTAAATATAAATAGTTTTATAGTTTAAATAATTTTATTAGCTTATAAATTAGTAAAATTCAATAAAGTAGTAGTGTAATAGTTTCAAAATTATGTAATACAATGTTAAATAAACAACGCGATAAAATCCGTATATAGTAGTTTAATTTCAATAAAATTACATTAATAGCATCTAATAAATACCCATATCACATCACTCAGTAATATTAAATGATAGATTTCATAGTAAACAAGTAAGTAAACTGAACAAAACAATAATCTAAATTGCCGTTGGTATTTCCATTGCATTCGTTGTTTGTTTATCTGCAAGTGACATGCGAACATGCCGACCAAGTGCCGAACATTGCGGCTGTACCATTCGGACGCAGTGAGCGCGCGCTCTAAAACAATCTCTTATTTCCCGGTATTGATTAACCAGAGACTGTGGCTGCAACTATTGCAATATAAACACGGCGTGCGTTCCAATAACTTTGCTCGCTGTTTATCCGATAAAGAACCGAAACACACAGGGATTCATTCGAAACAAGTCCAAACAAACTTATTTGTTGCCTATTCTATACACGTTGCTCTAATTCTCGAGCCATTCAGAATATGTGGGGCGACAGAAATGCAACTGAAACGGAACCGATTGTCGACTGAAGGCTGACACCAGAAGTAAATGAAAATTTATTGTTAACCTGTACTGCGCAAGTGTTCAGACTTCTCCCAAGAGTGTCGGGGCTGCATTCCAGATTCCAGTCTGCAGCGGAGCTCATTACTATTGTTTTGCCTCGGGGAATGGAAGCTTATTTATTTAATTCGCGAAGTGAACATTTATTCTGCTTCTCTAGATTTATTTATTAAATGTGTTTGGATATAACTTCATAATCAAGAAAGGCAATAAAACGTATGAATTTGAAACGCAGCCACATAATTATTAGGTTCCGTGTGATATTTTTATTCTCACTAACATTGATATCGAATGCCGTTCAAAATATAAGTTGCATTCCTTTGTCTTGATGTGTATCATTTTATTAACATAAGTTTAATGGTTCTTAATCTAATATTAAGATAGGAACACATTTATTAAAGTTTTATTCATTATGCATTTATCACACTATTATGCACGCAGCAGACCGTTAAATCTTAGTCTTTGAGTATAAGTATATTGTAGAGAGCGCGTATTCAAGTGTAAACTGTGAGTAGCTTTGCACAGGTATGAACATTCGATACACTCTAAAGTATCTAATCTTAGCTCAATATCTATTTATTTCCATTTGTGTCTAGACCAGACTGAATCAAATATGCAGTGAAGTGTATCAAAAATAGATTTCTAGAAGTAAAATTAACAGTAACTGATTCCCGTGGCAGGCAAAGTGTGATTGGGTATTTCAGTCAATAAATTCTTAATAGCAAGCTGCACGGTGTCTGGAACTGTGAAATAATGTAGGTCCCAAAACCTTAAGCTGGGGAAATGTGGATATAATACGCACCTGCTTACGATATAAGAGGCTTGAGTTTATGTAGGTAGATTTACAAAAAAATACGTTTTTGTGGGTGCACACTAGTGAAAGCTGTTCACGTTAAATGCAAAACATTGAGGCAAAAGTAAAATACAAATAAATCAATCGTGCAAATAGTTTTAGAGTGACGTACACGCTCTGTGTTTATACGTACCATATCTTAATCATCATAGTCTGTTCAATATCTATTACTTTTAATTAAATATTAAGGTTTCTCCGAGGTGTCATCAAGCGACTTATACTATCTAGCGGACGTGGAACGAGCATCGCATACGATATAAGGGGTACCATTTAAGGTGGCACACACCCACACATCATACTGTCACCGTCTGATTTCCTCCGCCTATTGTCTGTTATGTACCAAGGGCTACTTGTAGTGTAACAGGGTTTTCACTGGAGGAAACTATCGCAAAAATTGCTCTCAAGTATTTTACGTCTTGTAAAGGAAACTCCACGAATGATAAGTGACCTTTTTAAATATAATTGTTCATTATATTGTCTTACGTTACCGCGAATATTATAAATTAAAATTAAACTATTTTATAGGGATTTTATCGCGTTGTTTATATTAAAACAATGCACTGATAGCTAGAGATTTAAGTAATTGCCTCACCACTGCCACTGCACCGAATGTTGTGGGTTCGAATCCCAATGTGTGATCTACAAATGGTTGTGCCGAATCGTAATTAAAATGTGTGTAAAGTCACCTGCGATATAGGAATTATTCTTAGTGCAGGAGTTGTTTGGAAATATTATTTTTTTCATTGTTCTTTTGTTCAGAAGCTTTACAACACCGCTTCGTGATAAGTGTGATAATACATCGTTTAATTCATGTAGGGAAAATTCAGATTCAAATGAATATAAGTTACGTTCAATGAGATAAATAAATTCAATGCGTTCGACCATATGTGCCACGAATAAAAACCGAGTATTATATAGCTATATTTAACAAATAACAACTACCTTTCCTTTCATTAAGGGTGCCATATAAGGTATCACACCTACACCTCGCACCGTCATAAGTATCATATCTTCCGGCTATTGTCAGCCACAACACCGGGGTTTCTTTAATGCTTTCTTGATATAAAATATTTTAAGGTTTTTGGTATATGGCTTTGAATATAATACCAGGTCTTTCTCTCCTTAAAGGATACGTAAAGCTTATTACAGTTGCACCAGAGACTATACTGTAAATGTCCTGATAATAAATTCAGTATCAATCACAGTATGGGCAATGACACAAGCCATCTCTGTTCGATACAACAAAGACTAAAGAAAAATCCGTATGCAATCCTAATCTATCCTAACGCATATGATAATAATTGCCAATGTGAGTTTGCTTGTTTGGCACACTTTCACGCCCTATGTATTTGGCCGAATATCATAAGATTTCGCACATAATTTATCAGTGGCACATAAAAGCATATAGGGTACTTATCATCCAGAAAAAAGTATTATACCTGAGCGAGCAAATCGCTAGCAAAAGCTAGTATCACTTACACATACTCTAAAATATATCTGACACTATATAGCTTAGGCGTATAGTAAGGGATCATCCGTCACGTTAGACCTACTCGAGTTTACCCGCGGGTAAAACGTACTACATTCTGGAATTGATTTCGTCAGAGTAAACTGAGCCAGAGTGGAGTACAAACAAGACTTGTAACGAGATCGCTCCACAACACACATGTATGCTCACTACAACGAAAATAACTACCCTGCTACTATTGTATCGAAAAATATAGAAAACTAGATTTTGCCCGCGGCTCGCTCGCGTATGTAGGTTAGGTTTGTAACAGTGGCATAGCGTGGGAGTCAGCCGCTCGGGGCAGAAAAAATTTTGCCGCTCTCTTATTTAGGCATTTCAATTTAAAGACAGTAACACAGTATGCAGTAATTCTAAAGAACTTTTCTGCAAGAACATTCATCATTATTATGTATTGTACGTGCTCTCGTTGGCCATAAAATGGTTCAAATATTTAAAATATATTATTATTATATATTGTGAAATTTTGCCGCTCCCCTAAAAGTGCCGCCCGGGGCGGGCCGTCCTTGCCGCCCGCACTACGCTACGCCACTGGTTTGTAACTACTTTTTTCTAGATGGAAGGTACCCTATGTCCTATTTTGTACCGCCGATAATGTGTAAAAAAAATCATATTGATCAGTTGAGTAGTTAAGGCGTGAAAGCGTAACAAACAAACAAACTCACATTCGCATTTATAATATAAGTAAGGATTGTATTGAGTTTTGGAGTTTTGAGAGGACCGATGTTTCATGTAACCTTCGATATTGAAGGTTATACTTATACGCACTATTTCTAAGCGTAGTTTGAACAGAAATGTTCGCTTGACATGATATGTAATGACGATATGTCAAGTGACTCTTTTGCTTTATGTTGCAACGGTTTTTTAAAATAATAAAGTATGACAAACTTCGTGAAATAATCTTCTTCTATCTTTAAAATACTTATTTTGTGCAGCTTGCCGGCACAATATTATTATTGTCTTTAGATTATAGGAGAGAAGAGAAATTTTGACAAATTAGTTTGAGTAATTTGTTAATTTCTCGTAATATAAAAAACGCAATTGGTTTCCTACAAGAGAGTAATTTTAGTCATATATATTTTCCGGGCTCCGCTTTAGATTTTAACGTCTTGGAATAGACTAACTCAATTCTCAACTCTTTCACATAAGTATAGAACGGCACTAGTTACGCGAAGCGATAGACTAGAAATCCAATTGATACTTATTTAGTAAATACAACTATACGAGCGCACATCCGTATAAATAAACCCATAGCAATGAAACTAAACAAGCAGCAATGAGGTAAAATGGCTATAAATAAGCAATAAATAAAAATATATGAGGAAACGTCGTTGTTACTTCCCGGGGGATTGTTGTCACAGAGCTCTCGTAGGGGGACGTGAGGCCGTTCACTTCCGAACTACAGCTTTTAGTCAAGTTGCTATTTTATTAGATTTATCTCATATTTGTTTGTTTGTATTGTTCAAGTTTTTGTTAAAAATCAAATAATGTTTTGTGATTTTCAATTTGATGTTAAAATATTAGTCACCGTTATGGTAATATTATAAGAAGTTTGTGAGATATTTTGTCTGAAAACTGTGTTATAGTATCTTAATTTGTGTCACAATTATAAATCATCAAAATTCGTTTTTCATTTTTTGTATCTTTTGAAAATAAAGACGTATCATCATAACAATCAAAAGTACTATTGATAAATAATGAGAAGTTTATTTCAACATAATATGCACATAGAACACATAAAACAAATCGTTGTGAAGCCCACATATACTTTTCCGAGTCTATTTGCTTTGTGTTCGATTTCTGAATGTCTTTTAGGCATCCACAAATTTGAAAACGAATACGGAAATTAAAGTTAACTAATAAAATCTGATGACGAAACACCGTATCATCATCACTCTCTCAACAAAATATCATTAAGTATCTGCATGGCAACCCAGTATTTATAGGCTAGCAACACATTTATCGTTTAATATGACAGAGCTGGCAACATTAACGGTCTGGCGTCCGTCCAAAGGATTCTGATGACTCAGGTGCAAAGGGAATTCCTGAAACCCATGATGTCATTAGTTTTGACTACATACGGAATTGGTAGAAATAATTAGTTATAGCTGTGATTATGGTTAATGCCTATTGTTTGCGTGAGAACCAAATGTTTTTATATGCACTTGAATAAATACTTAAACGCAAATTTTATTAATTGGCGTTGTCGAGTTCAAAGTATTTGTTTTGTTCTTTCATATTAGGAATCAACTGGTATAGAATGAGACAGAAATTATGTAACAGTATACAAAGTGTTAGTGATGAAATATTGGTTAATTAATGTTTTTCAACTTCACAATTAACACAATTAAGGTACTCTTTATACAATTCTTTAAAGAATCAGCGATAGCCTATAAACCGTTGGACTGCCACGCAGAGGTCTCGAATTCAATCCCAGAGCGCGCATCTCTGACTTTTCAAAGTTATGTACGTATTAAATTGTTAATCGTTATCGTGAGGAAACCTGCATGTCTAAAAGTTCTCCATAATGTTCTCGAAGATATGTGAAGTCTTTCAACTCGCACTGGGCCAGCGTGGTGGACTATCGCCTTACTTTTCTCACACTGAGAAGAGACCCGTGCCCAGCAGTGGGATAGTTTAATACAGGGCTGACATTATATTATATATTTTAGTTTATACACTAGTTCTATGAAATAGGTAATACTATATTTTACTTGTAATAACGTAACCGTATGGCTCTGAGTGCCGAGACAATTTAGCTAATGGGCTATACGAAACTGGAGTGGAGCGCTACACGGGTATATTCACGCTATTATTGTGGACACATGACTCATCGGCTTGTTTCATAGAAAAGTTTAGGCCACACGTACGCCGACAGCTCATTAATATGCTGTTTGTTTCCGTAAATTAACTGTGGTGCGGAAAAGTAAAACATAAATGTATTATATTGCTATGTTTAAATACGAATAGCTAGGAGTACCTAGCAATAACTACTCATTATAAGACAGCTATTTCTTTTTTCTTTCCCATAATATTCCCATTGTTATGAGGTGGTGAGAATTAAAATATGTTTAAAGCAGTTGACGCAATGTTATAATTTCTTTATTTACTTTTGCAATTTTTATAACACAACTACCGCAGTAAGAATCAATAATTCCTGTGTCGCAGACGACTTTAAAAACATACGAATAACGGACACAAAGTACACCCAGACTGAGAACAACTATTTGTGGATTACCTACTCAAATTTTGTCCCGTTTGGGGATCGAAGCCACAATACTTGAGACGGTGACAGTGGCAAGGCGACTACCTTAACCGTACTATCAAATGACATCATCTATAGTAATATTATAAAGCTGAAGAGTTTGTTTGTTTGTTTGGTTGAATCCACCAATCTCAGGAAATACTGGCTCGAATTGAAAAATTATTTTAGTGTTGGATAGACTATTTATTAAAGAAGGCTAAAGGCTATATATACCTAACATCACGCTACGACCCACGGGGACGGCGCTGTAATCATAAACGCAAGTGAAACCCCGGGCACATCTAGTGTCATATATTTTAAACACGCCTAGAGAAGTCTCACTGACTTCTCAAGCTCAACTTAATAATATAGTCTATAACTTTGAAAACTCATACTAAGAGCAGGTAGTGCTTCAATTCCAATACTATATTATCTACATTGTAAAAAAAAGAAGCTCAATTGTTACAAAGGTACATAATAAACCAGCCAATCACTGTTCACTAATGGACATAAGACTCTCAAACAACAACACACCATCCAGACTGGCAAAAATAAATTATATTGAAATACTACTAAATTATATATAAACTAAATTTAAAACATCAACCTTTGGGGCAATGTCACACACTTGACATTAAAAAGATTATAACTGTCCAAATCTTTGACAGGAACAATCACTTCCTCTCGCCGTTATGTCGAAATATTACAAAACAACATTACTTAAGTAAAATGTAATAAAATTACGATTGGCATAAACACCAGGTCAGCAACCCCAAGTTTATATTACCGGTACAATGTAATAACTGTATAGGTATATTACAGAATTTAATTACGCCGTCTTTTAATGAGAATGTTCACAAAGGATAATAAGTTAGATCAATTTTATGAAGATATTCGTTCCGTGGAAGCCAGGGTATCGTCCTAATTGAGGCTTTCATCGCAGCTGTATGAAATATTAATAAGGATTTTATTGAATCATAAATTGTTATACATTGTTCTTTTTGTTACAATTAGATATAAAAACATTTGTACTTTTATTTCACGGGTTTCCTCTTGTCAAGGATACCATCATTATTCTAAGCTCCGAGCTTTCTAAAGATACCTGATTTCAAAAGATATTTATGTAATTCTATTGACGGTCTTCTTTTCTCATCACTAGCGTATTATGCCGTTATAAATCGTCTATGTTATTCTAAGATATTGTACCTTTCTATTATAATTAGTAAAATACTATTTGGAATCGGTTCAGTAGTTACAAAGATTAGTCTCTACATATAAACAAATACATTTCACTTCTTTATTCTATGAGTATCGGTTATCTAAAAACCTACGATCGTCCACACTGGGTACTCTACGTGTTAGTCACAGCACATAATGTTATTTATTCTAAATGGCAACCCATTTCCATAATTGATTTTGGAGACACTGCTTAACCTCACGAATCGGCCGACTACAGTAGCCGTCACGACTTTACTGACATTTCATCATGGATAACAAAAATATTAAAATATTATCATCACCTAATTTATCTATACCTACTAATATTATAAAGAAGAAAATTTTAGATTTTGTTTGCTTGTAACGTTTTAACTCAAAAACTACCTAACCAATATCAAATATTATTTCACCATTAGTAAGCTATTTTATTACCAAGTAACATAGGCTATATTAAAAGTACTGTTACGAACATAACCTTACCTACTTTTACGCAAGCAAAGCCATGGGCAAAAGCTAGTCATAAGATATAATTACTCACATATTGCAAGAGCCTAATATTACTGCTTTAGACATAGGTATCTTATTACTTAGAGGATACATAAAACTTTTAATTGCACATTTACATTGAGTATAATCATAACTCTTAAAATTTGCATGTAATGAGTAAATAACTGCGTTCCACTTGGCCATGAACCAATGTTTGTAGTTTAACAACTTATTAATAATAAACGTAATTGTAGCTATGTATTAATATATAAAGCCTCGAATACTGAAAGGCGTGGAGGCGATTGAGTAATACAAGTCGTTCTTACGTACATAGATTCACGCTTGTTGCCCAGAGGCGTAGGCAGAGACTACGGATTTCCATTTGCTACGATTCTGACACACTTCTCTGGCTTCATTCGCTTTCATCACATTCCTCATACACGCTCGCCGGTTTAAGGTGCTCTTAATCTGGCCTTTGTCCGAACGTCTCCGATCTGATCAAGAAACGTTCGCCTAGGTCTTCCCTTTGCAACTGCTCCATTCACACTAGCCTTATAAACTTTCTTAGTAAGTCGTTCTTAGTATGCCTATTTATACGTAATCAACTAATCACTGTTTAAATATCACGAATATAGGAAATGCTCTAGACATTAAAACTGTTACAAGAACTATTCAATATTAAAGTTTTGCGATCTTCAAACGGGGTTTACAAAAGCACCTCTTTAGGTCGTCAAAGTAGAAACCTCGGCACCACTTCAGCTGTAATGAGTACGTGATGTGGAGAGCTCTGCTCGTAGACAACGCGTCTGTGCACCATCAGGCGGAAAAATACCATAACATAAATTATAATAATATTTCTATCACATACACACAAACCATCTAGCCCAAACTAAGCAGAGCTTGTACTATGGGTACTAGGCAATGGATAAACATACATATATACTGTTTTTTGTAAATACTTACATATTATTCATAGAAACACCAAGTCAAACAACCATCACAATTACAATAACATAATTACATAGTCCTCGAAATGCCAGGCATAAGTGCATGACATCCACCTTCCGTCAGGTTTGATTTTCGGTCTCTCGTAGTCGGGGACAAGCTTATTATCGTCTATAGGACACGGTTTCAGACTTCGTGCTGCTACTGAGAATGTTTAGTCCGAAAAACCAAACTACATATTGCTCGAACCGATAATCGAACTCGAGACCTCTCGCACAGCATTCACTACAACTGCGACACCGAGATACAAAATATTAGAATACTCGTGCACATATAGCCAGTTACTTTAAAAAAAACATTCACTTTAGCGTAGATGAATATATGAAAGCATTATCTAGTAATTTGAAAATTAAATATTCTAGACAATTATGAATCATGTAATTTGACGGTAATATTTTCATAGCATATAGCCGAAGCATTTGTTATAATATAACGCACTGTTATCCGCTAAGTTCCTCTGAACTGTCAGCCTAAAATTACTCTATCCATATATATTATAGGTATTTACAAAATCCATGTCCTTTATTCTCCTAAATGTCAAATGTTATATCCGTTTCGAGTGTTAAACAGTATCATATTACTGAATTCATTTGCATTGTCGAACTAAAACGTTCCTGCAACTCGGTATCGTACAAGAAAATCATAATATTTCATTTTAATCTCAGATAGCTTTGTATACAAGAATATAACTTATAGTTCAACGAGTGATTATAAAACGTTGTATAGGTACTGTCACAATCTATACTAATATTATAAAGAATTTGTTTGTTTGTTTGAACGCACTAATCTCAGGAACTACTGGTTCGAATTGAAAAATATTTTATTGTTGGATAGCTTATTTATCGAGGAAGGTTATAAGCTATATAGCATCACGCTACGACCCATTGGGACCATCGCAGTAGTCATAAACGTGGGTGAAACCGCGGACACACGCGGGTAATTATAAGACACTGTCTACTGTAACAATCGGATATATTTTAAAGTAAGTTAATCTATTAATATTTATTTTTATGGCACGTATTTATAGATTCAACATTATACACAATGTAGCAGTGTTAATAGTATTGCGTTACGTTTACGCAAATATTAATACAGGATTTTAATCACAAACTATTTGAACTATTTTAAAGTATATTAGTTTTCCCGATGTATCGACCACTTTTAAGAGTCGTAGACGTCACGAAGAGATCATGAGCACTCGGGTCTGGTCAAAAAGCAACCGATACGTAGATCTTAAATAGTTAATTTCAATAACAGTGTTCTATCTTATAGGTTGCCTTCTTTACCTACACGTAAATTAAAGCAAATGCAAAGCACAACCTACATTTACACTAAGCATATTGAGGGAAGCGTTTCAACACCCGTAGTTCAAACAGCGCTCCGTGCAAAATTGTATCATCATTCAACGTCTTTAGAACTATTACTGTCACTTCAAAACATACCAACCACTTGTGATTGCACTCGTACCTAAATAACGTCGTACACAGAATCCTCGTATCGTTATTCCCGGAACACAAACTGATGTAACACATATCATTTGATCAATCTACATTCGTATAAGTCAATAAATACTGCTAGTCTCATAATATGTTCAGTCCAGTTTCGTTATGGGTATTTCTGTTCTTTCTGATACAAATTCTGAACTCACAAGTATTAATGTTAAAGCGAATCCAAATTACGATGGTACACGTCTTCATGCCAAAGTTAACTAAACACAGCTTTTTTATTTTAACTACATTATATGTCCGAAATTTTTACAGACCTAAAGCTGCTAAATACATGTTATATACTATATGTTTATATAAATTCGTAGATCACATAAATGCAGGCTGTACCTATATGAAGTATGCCTTGTTAATTTTGTTGCAACACTTGACGCAGCGGAAAGGATGGGGTTAACCACTTAAGCCACCGTTACCACCGCCCTATCCGTACAGCTGAAATAACGCACGTCCGAAGGAGAGGCAGATGGCAGAATTTCAAACTTAATAACATCATATATAATATGTTAAATTTTTGCTGGCACAGAATGTGTTGGACGCAACAATTAGCAGTTAATGTAACCATTGCAATACATATCAAATAAATGTAAATTAAAGATCTACAGGTCTTTGCAAACTAAAGATATGCACCTTCATATTTCAGTACAGAATAAAGAAAGTTCATTTACCAATACTAAGGCGTATCTAAATTTTATTTAAATTAATAAAAAAAAGACAAATCTGAAGTATGTTTACATAAAATATATTTTTTTGATGGATACGTCTGTTTTCCTTAAGACAGCAGAATAGTGGTAGAAATGACGTACAGTGCTGACCTGTCACCGTTAACATGACTTTAAAGTAACATTTAAACAAAGTAAATACCATTTAGGTAGATAGTCAACTGTCCTTTCATTGACCATTTATAATTACGCTTTTCGCCTAAATGTCAAGTGAGCGCAATGTTTTAATATATGCGTTCGTAATTAGTATAATACGTCTTTTGATTAAAGATTTATTTTGTGTTAAAAGTTAACTCCCGCTCGAGAAATACTTCCAGTGTCACGGTGGACTTTACAAACATTTAAACAACGGACACAAAGAACACTCAGATTCAAGACATAAACTATTTGTGGATGATATAAATTTTTGCCCCGTTTGGGGTTCGAACTCACAATATTCGGCGCGATGGCAGTGGCGAGGCGACCACTGAAACCTACGCCATTCGTGCAGTCAAATTACATACCCTCATAATATATGTTACGTTTCTATTAATAATATTTAACATTATATATAACATTTTTATTACATTTTAAAGTGAAACACTGTATTTATTCGGCCTCGATGGCGTAGTGGTTAGTGTAATCGACTGCCACGCCTGAGGTTGCGGGTTCGATTTGTGAGCATGAACATGGATGTTTGTCTTGGTCTGGGTGTTCCTATGTATAATATGTATGTATTTACAAAAAAAGTATATATGTATGTTTATCCATTGTCTAGTAGGTACCCATAGTACAAGCTCTGCTTAATTTGGGCTAGACGGTGTTGTGTGTACGTAGTAGAATATTATATTATATTATTCTGTGAGTATTTCTACTATGATATCCGTGCAATCAAATGCCGGATATTGTAAAATGGAGGATATCAAGGTGGTCAGCACATAAATTAAATATTTGCGGTATTGAATGTGATTATAGTAATTATTAATTAATGTTATTGTCTATATGCGATGTAGAGGTTATTAAGTTCTTAAGTATTTTAACCATTCATATATTTAATGTTAATTATCCGTTGGGTGGCCTCAGACAACACAGAATATTATAATTTTTTTGAACAATAGTCTCCGTGTGATCATAAAGGCCTTTAAAACGATTTAATTTATGGAGGCGAAATATTAATTCTTGATTATTCACGAATTCATATGATCTCGAATAGCAAGCAACTTGAAATTTAACAGGTATGTTTTATATGGGATACTAACTTTAGCGTGCGGCTTCGCTCGCGTAAAAATAAGGTTAGGTTATGTTAGTAAAAATCGTTTTTTAATATAAAATACAGCCTATGTTACTCGGTGTAATGTGGCTTTTTAATAGTGAAAGAATTTTTTAAATCAGTTGAATAGTTTTTGATTTAAATTATTACAAACAAACAAAAATTTTTATCTTTGCTCTTTATAATATTAGTATAAGTGGGTATAAAGAAATAATTTTATAAATTTCTGTAGAGTATAATTAACTCAAATGTAATTTTATAGCATTTATAGAATATCCTGGGCTGCAAGTAAGGCTTTAATTATACTTCGCCATCTTTCCTAATGGCTATAGTATCGAGGAATAGTAAAGATTCCTTCAATACCTACTTGTTTTTAAAAAGTATGATAACAACATGACAAAAATATACTTAATATTGGATATTGAACATAAAAATAATCGCTTAAAAACTTCCTAAATTGCTTTTATAAGGCAACGATTGACTTTTCTAGAAACTGTTTATTGTATAGGTACGTTGAAAAAAGATTGAACCAGAATTCAATTTCCCGTAAGCACTCAAAAATTTACGATTTATGTAATATTGTTTAGATCTTGAAATAATAACAAAATATTTTAGTCGCTCCTGATCTTACCAAACAACGAAACTGAGAATGTCCTTGCTTACGTAGCGAGGACAATTATCGAATGCTTTTAAAGGTAAATTGAAGACGTCTACATATACCCGAATAGTAAGGCAGAAGAATCACTCCAAGATTTTGCTAGCTACGTTCAGTTGCCAGTTAACGGAGCTGAGCCATGTATTAGACACGGTTTTCGATTCCATATAGCGGAGTACTTACGAGGTTTGTGGCAGAGATATCCAAATCCACAATGAGTCATTTGTTCCACGGTTATGCGTTCAGGAATTATGCATGATACTTATCCTTCTTGATAAGACAGCTAAAGTGAAGTGAGCACTCAGCATTTGGTGCAAGATTATCTTACTAATATTATAAATGTGAAAGTCTGTAACTTAAATTCACGCGTACCCGGATGAATCGCGGCATAAAGATAGACTGTGTCCATACTTTTATCCCGGTAGATTTCACGTGGACGACACCGCGCATATGAACTAGTTTCATATAAGACTAGCTGACTCGCGCAACTTTGTCTGCTTCACATAAGAGAATTATTCCCGTTATTGCAACATTTTTCATTATTGCTACGCTCCTATTGGTCGTAGCGTGATGTTATATGGCCTATAGCCTTCCTCGATAAATGGGCTATCTAACACTAAAATAATTTTTCAATACGATCCAGTAGTTCCTGAGATTAGCGCGTTCAAGCAAACAAACAAACAAACTCTTCAGCTTTATAATATTAGCATAGATTGTAATTGTAAAACCATATAGACCAGATTCAAGACTACAAAGTACACAACCTAAATTATTTCTATAGAAACATCTAAATTAGGAACAATGCCTATATCAGCGCAAATAATAAAACAATTGAAACTAAGAACACATGGATCGACCGTGTCTACGTATCTTTCCGGTACGTAGACACTGGCAAGACAGGCTCACAGCGGTTTGCCAACGCCAGTCATTACGCAAGAACAAAACACACTTTTAGGAACAAAGAAAGAAAGAAATGGTCGTGTAACATGACACTAAACCATAGACGAGTCAGTTACAGTCTAAGTTTAAAATGGCGCGTGAGTCAGTCCCTGAAACGGGCCCGCGACGACGACTTGTTTAACAACAGCCGCCTGTCCTGCGTACGCGCACAAATATTAGTAAATAACGTCAGTCGCGCTATCCAATACTTCGGTTCGTTATATTATAAAAATAGTTGGCGCCTCACTCAAAGGGATCTTGTGACACTTTTATAGTGTTATTAAAATCTTTGATGAATTAACAAGAAAGCAAAACTATGAGTAACAATAAGCAGATGAGTTTTTTTATTGATTACTACTGCTCTAGTAATAGCTCCTGTGTTGCATTGACTTTATGATATTCAAACAACGGATGCAAAGAACACCCAGACTTGAAACAACTATTTCTCAAACACACATTTTTTATATCTGTCACCTGTTACGCGACCACTTACGTGGTTTAAGGTTCCGCCATGCATCCATATTTTCTTTTATACTAAATGGTGTAAGGGTTATTAGTATCATGACAGCATGTCGCTAAAGAGATAGACATTTACTTCGCACATATATCTTAAGGTCCAATATAATAAAAATGTGAACATCTCCTTTCTAATCCACAACAAATTAATTTTTAACGAGACAAAACACTGGATTAATAACATGATTTTAAAACTTAGTAACAATTAACCCAATTATTTTTATTCGGTACCAGATCCTGAATTACTAAACTCGTACACTTATTATGTGGTTAACTAAACCCTTTTCCTCGACTCGATTAAACTTACTAACAAGAGGTAAGCAACCAATTGTTTATTGGAACGGCGATGACAACCACAAGCCGTAAAACAAAATGTTTATGAAAGCAATTGCGATAGTACTCGAAGATAGCATAGCAATTACATCTGTCAGTACAATGGTTAAACAAAACTCACGATAGGATCAATTTGACCTGATTCTAGCGAAGTATTCAGTTCACACGGTTACGAGAATTGGTCTACAGATGTGTGGTCCACACTTCCAAAGTATAGGTTTAATATAATGTTTAAAGAACAGTGTTGAGATAGACAGCTGTTGCTTGATGTCAAAAAATACAACTAAAACGTATCGTTCATAGTAATTAATACGAGATATATAATTATAATATAATAAATGCGAAAATAAATCTGGTTATTACGCACAAGTCGGTTTGTTGCAATCTAATTGATTAAACTTAATACTTGAATCTATGCTTAATAATATCAGCCCTGTATTAAACTGTCCCACGGGCCCCTTCTCAGTGTGAGAAGGTTTAGGCTATAGTCTATCACGCTGGCCCAGTGCGGGTTGGCAGACTTCACACTCTTCTAGAACATGAAGAACTCTCAGGTTTCCTCATGATGTTTTCCTTCGCCGTTAAAGCGAGCGATAATTAACTATTTAATACACAGATAACTTCGAAAATTTAGAGCTGCGTGCGTTGGAGTCGAATTAGTGACCTCTGTGTGGCAATCTAACGATCTCCCACTAAGTTATCATTGCTATATGATCGGATCTATGCTTAAAATATATTATAAAATGGCTGCAATCAACATAACACAAGCACGTTTGAATAAACGCGAATCGAAATCGGAGTAAAGAGCAATAATAACGTAACAATAACTCAATTCAGTTGAATCAAATCATCGTTCAGCTAGATCAAGAAAGAAATATCTATATTGCCGGATTAACATTTATTCGTCATATTTATATTTCACTCACTGTAAACTCGTTCAGTATTGATATATTTTGTTTTCAACGTTACGATAATCCTATTTTCATTTTAGAGTTAGCTTAACTGAATTAAGTATTTAGCAATTATTGGTTTATAAAGATCGTTATAACAGTTACAACTACAAAGCATTAAAATAAATTCATCAGCTGCCAAGGCGGTTATTTTTATTTACTTTATTTTTCATACACTATTGCCCGCAGTAAAAATAGTCCCCGCATCACAAAACGGTTTAAAAACAATAATCTTAATTGTTTTAAAACCGTTTACATTCGGTAATATTTTTTGTTACAATATTGTTACAGTAAAATGGTCTTAGTTTGCTCCCCTATGGGTAATTATGCTCCAATATGTTTTATCGCATAATATGTTATTATGGAGTATACAATTAGGAAAGCGTAAATTTGCTCCAAATATTTTCACAGTTGAGATTGGTTGACAATTGTATCTAGAAGCAAAGATACCCATGTCAATGAGTAACTTTGCTCCGTAATCATTGTTTTATATATATCATAAAATACTTTATAATGTTGATTTACCAAGAAAAATGTGCTAGATAAAATGTTCTTCTTTATATGAATACTTCTGAGTATATTTTATAATTAATAGTTTGAAAAATATTCATAATTTCCTGAATTTGGAGCAAATTTTGGAGCAAAGTATGACCATTTTACGGTATATTATAACGTATATATAATTTTAACAAAAAGGAGACAGAAATAAACAAATTTTCATTTTATATTTTCATATGTGGAGCATTTAAACTCAGTCTGTGCGCCGTGCGGGTATGGTAACTGCAATACTCGCACTGTCATAGACGACAATTCTAACCACTGCGCCATCATCCGTGCAATTAAGTATCATAGCTGAATTAAGCATTTAGCAACTATAGCACCATTAACATTTCGTTATAGCAACTATAACTATTTAATTACAACCTCTTTCAAAACGCTATTTATCAACGAGCAACTTTATGATACTTCGAAAGGCTAATGCAGATTGTGCAAAGTCATGTTTATAGACCAACGTCACGTGAGAATGTGTAAACAGACAGTTTAATTTTATGTGTGTCTAGGTAAACGAGAGACCTAGGCCTGCATAACATATTATTCTTATGGCTTGTCCAGTTTAACAAGTTTAGATAACGTTATTTGACCCCTGCGGCATTCCTTAACAGTGTTTAAGAATATACGATTGAGCATCTTCGCAAACATTCCGCGGAGATAACAGACAGAGTGATAATAACTTTGTATATTTTAAAGCTATTGAATTATACTGTTTACTCTTTTAATTCACATAGCTTTACAAAAGTATATTATTATGCATATATTTTTTATTATTATTATTTGTTTCTATTTCACGGATGTTTCCCTAATTTTGCTCTATTGTTGCTCTCATCTTGTATCACAACATATTATGTATAAAAAAACACATTTTTGGAAATAAACGATTTGAATTTGAATACGTTTGGCAAATACACGAACCTTTGGGAGGCTTACACGGTTATTATCTATACAAATAAATAACATTGAAGTGTATGTTTGTAATGTCAGAATAACAGTTTTTTACTAAATGCGTATGAAAGTACATACCTACATATATACGGTAGGTACTAACATTAATAAATCAAGTATTACATTTTTTGTCTGTCTGTTTGTTCGGGCTAACCTTTGAAACGGTCGGACCGATTATGAAGAAGTCGCGGGTACCAGCTAGATAGTTTTTAATATTTCTATTCATTAAATATTTATATGACGACTCGATGGCGTAGTGATTAGTGTAATCGACTGCCACGCCTGAGGTTGCGGGTTCGATTTGTGAGCATGAACATGGATGTTTGTCTTGGTCTGGGTGTTTCTATGTTATAATATACGTATCTATTTACAAAAAAAAAAGTTCATTTATATGTTTATCCATTGTCTAGTACCTATAGTACCTACAAGCTCTGCTTAGTTTGGGCTAGTTGGTGTTATGTGTATGTGATATTATTATTATATTATATTTTATTGCCTTATTGTATGTTAATTATTTTAATTGTGTATTGTTCGCTTTTGTTATGCGTATTTTTAATAGTAATTTATTATGCAATAAAGTTCACAACGTTAGAAGATAAAATAATGCTGTGTATGTTCAGTCTGGCAGCTCTTCGATCTCATTTTTTTATAATTGGTATCTATTGTACAACCTTAATAAAAACATTTCAAACTTTACAATCAACCGGACTGCTTAAAGTCAAAGATAACACAAAAACATACTTAATTTTACAAATTGTTAAACTTGGATCAAGACGATATACCTATAAATAATCTTTATCTTTGAGTTATTAACTGAAATCACAACAGATCTTTAAGCTTCAGCTTTTCTTTAACAGATTTTTATACCTTTTATATAAAATTCAACGCAGCCAACACAATAGAAATTTTATTGCCCGCGGTCACTGTGGCGTCCCCAACATTCAGTTATTAAATCTTTCTTTCAGTCCCTTTTGCTATTTTCATTTTGAACCTATTTGTCGCAAAGGAAATTTAACAATGTTTCCTACATTGCCTCTTTATATCCTAGGTTTTCAAAAAGAAAACTATGTACTAAAGATGCCTACATCGCCTTTTTATATCCACATACTTATTGTTATATATTCCGTGCACTTTATCATCTAAAACTTTATGTGTATCTGAACCAAACATTTTACCATCGAAATCTTTAAAAGCAACATCTGTCTCATCGGTTGTAGCTTCCAATAAAACTGTGGATCTAAATAAAAGTGTGTCTGTGTTTGTGTGTGTGTGTGTGCGTCCAAATGACAGTCTCGTGCACTGTCGCCAGTTAACTGTCCAGTTTATTTTTGACTGTCGTTTATACACAAATCACAAAGGCGCCCTGTTTGAAGATGTATAGACGAATTTGGAAACAGTATGTTCACTTTTAAGTACAAATTTGGTGCCCGTTTTGATTTTTCTTTTGATGTGTGGCAGATGAGTGGCCTAGTAAATATGGTGATGTTTGATGTAAGTACGTATGAAATTAATTAAATTGCTTTAAAACAGCTTTTAAATAGCACTGCAAACGAAGAATTGCGAAACATTACACTACTTAAAGAATTTACTGCAATAAAAACAAACGAGCACTTTATACATAAAACGCCTTGTTAGATCTCTTTTTTTTTCACAAACATGGTTATTTTAGATGTTTCTAGTTATAAATCACATGCTTTAACAGGAAGGCACTGGCCACAAAAAAACAATGACTAATAAAGGTAGTCTAGTCCGAGGATCTGAAGCCAATTAGAATAAATACAAAAAACTAGAAATGCACCTCTCACAAATTCACAGAAAACCACTGAACAACGGCACATCGACAAACTTCGTTAAATTTCGAATATCGAACGCGTCAATTCGTTATTTAAATAACGCAATGCGCGGTTGCGCCGCACGCGCAGCGGTCTGAGACTGGCTGGAGTCGGAGCTCACCGCAAGCATCATTCACCTCTATCGCACATCTCTTTCGCACACGTGAGCTTTTGTGTAGCAAGACGAGGACACAGAAAGCTAGGTAATTTTTCCCGTGGTATCGCGGAGGCGTAATTTCGCAAGGCTTTGCCGTGAAGGACGATTTACAAAACAATATTGGAATAAAAATATAAATAAATGTGGATAATTTTTTGTGAAATGTCACCTGTCTAGAATGGCGGGCCGGTAGGCGCGGTCGAGAACATTATTTTTAGGTCGTGTCGAGACGTGCTATTAACACATGGTTTATGGGCAAAATAAGCTGTTAAAAATAGGAATTTTATGTAACTCCGATAGCATCCGCCGAAAGTATGAACTGAAGTTGCCAATGTAAATAAACTAATTACCTAAATGTCGGACGCAATAAATAAACATAGGCTTGTGAAAAATTTAATTAAAATATGGGCCATACTTTAAGCAATAATACCTGTTCAGCGTAGTAATCTATAAATTCCAACAGTATCAGATACACAGTACACTTGTGCCCGGAACAACTGCGTTTGCAACCTATAATTACGATTTGATTACTATCAATAAGATACAACCATTAATTTCAATAAAATCGAATGACATATCTTTTAAACCGGGCGAAAATACTTGGTTGATATTATTTCCTGCAATATTTTTGTGCCAATACTCTCAATATGGCATTAAAAGCAATTGCTTCGCATAATTTTTTGTCCGCTTCGATCTAGGTACGCGCTATTGCAGACCAATATCAATAAAATGTGCAATTAATCCGTCGTCAACGAGTTAACGGAAGGTATGCGAGGTCTAGTAAAGTAAATATTTTAACTCACGTATTATCATGTCCATATACGTATATTTATTTATTATATCGTCAGTCTGTTAACTGGGTTTACGTTTTAAAGAGATTTTTTCATCACTATCCTCATGTGTGAGTTGCATGTCTAATTTGTTCATGGCAATATTTACAAAATAATTGTAAGATATTATCATAGTAGGTTACGGTAAGGGTTACTATCAGGCATCGTCCATTATGCCTGTTTGTCACTTTTGTGATATAGAACAAAAGTTACTTTGAAAATGTAAGTTGAGAACATTATCCAACATATTGACCGAATGCAAGCTATTGAACTTTTTTTTAAATAATATTCTACACATACACATAACACCATCTAGCCCAAACTAAGCAGAGCTTGTACTATGGGTACTAGACAATGGATAAACATACATATATACTTTTTATTTGTATATAGATACATATTATACATAGAAACACCCAGACCAAGTCAAACATCCATGTTCATGCACACAAATGTTTGACTTGTGCGGGAATCAACCCGCGACCTTAGGCGTGGCAGTCGTCTTGAATACCATCTATGTCAAATATGCATACAAGAATATTACTAGACGTCATTATTATTTGTTTAAACTATTAAAGGCCTCGATGTTAAAAATAAATGCTTTAAAAGCTTTTAGATAATACTGATTACAGAAAACATATTGTCACCTGTATCAATATTCTTGTAGGGTTAATAAAGTGTACCTAAATCACGCTAATATATCAAGTTCTAATATATTAGTTACATACATATGTTTAGCTTACGTAACTATGACGGAGGGCAAGCCTTTATTTCGAGACCAATCAAATGTATACATCTGTGAACCAGTAGATTACTATTACAGGAAAAACAAATATACGAACAATCTATCTTATATCTATCATATATATTTATATATTATTAAGCTAAATAGATAGATAGAAAAATATTTTTGCATTTTATAGCCTATTTATTGAGGAATTTCAAGAGTTATCTATTGAACATCACGCTACGACCCTTACGAACGGTGTGGGTAAAGCCACAGGGCACAGCTAGTTTACATGATAAACAGTAGCACAAGGAAATAGAAGTACGACAACCTCCCAGCAATGGCCGTGGAAGGCGTTGGCTAATAATTTGTAATGAATTATTGATTATTAATGCACTTGATTAGTCACGCGTTTGATCTCGTTAAATCGAAGTAGGTAGTCAAAAAAAGGCCAACCACTTTGGCTTGGCACCGCACTGTGTTTCGTCTAGAACATGCTAGCTGGACAAAAGTCATTGTCTAATTACCTGAAATTTATTACCTGAGCCTTTTACCAGATACCCAGGTGCCCCAATTCTGAGAATTGTTTTGGACACGTGTCAACTACTGATAAGGTAATGAGGTTAGCATATAAGGAAAGGGTAAGAAAACCACTTATTAATTGCATTTTTGCGTGTATGGAAGTAACATCCTATGTCAGTGAGTTTAAGTTTTTTCAAAAGTGTTAGTGATGGATCTTCAAGTTAAAGGTATGTACTTTTTATTTCTAATAAGAAAATAGGTTTACATTTCCCCATTTTTTTTAAATAGCTCGAGTTTAAAGAAGTTTGTCAAATTTTGATGATTTTCTGAATTCATTGGACTAGAAACTACTTGTACCCTCTTGTACCCGGGCTAGATTTTATATATAGCATAGCCATATCAGTAAGCTTTTAAATTTTAGTCATCTTAGCCTGCACACTTGAGTACAACTTTGTCATTTTGTCTGTTTTCTAGAATACGAATTCTCAGTCTCGAAAATGGAGTTTTTTGATGAATGGCAGAAACATGCTAAAGAGAACCGCAACAGTAGACTGTATGAGTTTATAGTGATGAAACATGATCTTGTTAATATCACGGAAGCATCTGAGCGGGAAATTAAAATGACAATTGGAAGATTGTCATCCAAATACACAGAAAAATGGGAAAAATGTGGGAAATGCCGTAATCGCTTCCTGACTAAGAATTCTGAGTGGTTGTCTGGGGATTTTACATTCAAAGCATCTGTCCACCTCTCAACACCATCATCATCAAGTAAGAGTTCGATTCGTGGACGTCCATCAATTGATTTTCCTGAAGCAAGTGAAAAAACGAAAAGGAGACGCGTGGAGGACCTACTACACACGCGAGATGTAAACCAGCTAGTAGCCGCTGCTGAAATATCGGCACGATTATCCGGACATCGGAATTTGGCTACTGTGATTAAAGAAGCAAGCCATAGTAGTCCGGAAAAGTGCCAAGAAATGAAAAGATATGTGGGTGAAAAGGTACGCGAACAACCAAGATGTTTGTCCAAAGAGGAGGCTTTGGCATATTATGTGGATGCCAAATCCACGAGCCACTCTTATAAACAAACGAGGAAATGGAGCATCAAGGCAGGACACCAGGTATTCCCATCATTTTATAGTGTTAGGCAGGCAAAAATTGAATGCTACCCTCCCGAGGAACAGATTTTTATAAGCGAAACGCGTGCAGAAATTAAACTTCAGGCGGTTTTACATAAAACAGCTGAACGTCTAATTTGTGCACAGCGTGAAGTTTTAAAATCTGTAGATTCTGGCTCATCACTCTCCCTTGTTAGCAAGTGGGGGTGTGATGGAAGTTCCGGTCATAGCACTTACAAACAAAAATTCTCAAACAGTGAAGACACAGATGAGTTTTTGTTTATGTTCTCATTCGTGCCACTTCAGTTACGTTACAATAGTGGTAGAGTTGCTTGGTAGAATCCTCGACCATCTTCTACCATGTATTGTCGACCGATTAAGTTTATTTTCTCCAAAGAAACAACAGATTTTACTGTAATAGAAACCAATAAGATTTTGGAGGAAATAAACCAATTGGTGCCAACAATAGGTAATATAGATGGTAAAGAGATATCGGTCAAACACGAATTACTGTTCACGATGATTGATGGTAAAGTGTGCAACGCTATGACTGAAACTTCGTCAGCACTTAAATGTTACATTTGTGGACATGTTACTCCTAAATTTATGAATGATGAGTCTAGGGAATTTGTTGTAAATAAGGAAACTCTTGGTTTTGGTATATCTCCCCTTCACGCTTGGATCCGGTCTTTTGAATGTTTGCTTCACATAAGCTATCGTCTTGAAGTTAAGAAATGGCAACTTCGAGGTCAAAGTGACAAAGAAAATGTGAAGCAACGTTCGGCTCGTATCCAAGAAAGGTTTAAGGTTGAAATGGGTTTAATTGTAGATAAACCAAAACTAGGATTTGGTAATACGAATGATGGGAATACTGCTCGTCGGTTTTTTGAGAATCCTGAACAGGCTTCAGATATTACAGGTGTAGATGTGACACTAATTAAGAACTTTGGCACTATCCTTAGAACTTAAGCTTCGGGTTACGATATTGATGTTGTTAAATTTAATTCTTTTACACAGGACACAAAAAAATTGTATCTTAGTCTCTATTCGTGGTATAAAATGCCTGTTACTGTGCACAAAATTCTTGTGCACAGTGTAGAAATTGTGAGATCGGCTCTTTTACCTATTGGGCAGCTTTCTGAAGAAGCTCAGGAAGCGCGTAATAAGGATTATAGGAGGTTCCGGGAGCACAATACTCGAAAATATTCACGTATTGCCACGAATAGGGATTTACTTAATATGTTGCTAATTACATCTGATCCTGTAATAAATGGCCTTAGGGAAGTGCCGAAAAAACCGACGAGTAAACTTCCTTCTGAGGTTTTAGAATTAATTATACCCCCTCCTGTAAATGTAAGGTCTAGTGTAAGTCATTGTAGTTCTCATCAAAATATGTCAGATTATATGGTAGATGATTCTTCAGAAGAAGAATTTAGTGATGCAGAATAAATAGAAGTTGTAAATAATATTTTACTAATGTTTTTTAAGCTGTGTACCTTATCTAACTTTATTATTAGTTGTCAACATATTGTTTTTTAACTGCATATTTTTTAAGTAAAAAGTATTGTTATTGAGTAGGTAGTAATAATGCCCTATTATGTAATTAGAAGCCAAGTCCTTAGTAGCACAATATTTTATGACTATTGTTATTTTTTTTCATTGTTATTTTTTACCTGTCTGACAATAAAAGATTAATCGCTATTATATTTTTTTATGTTGGCACACGTGACCCTACCTCCTGTGTTTTGGTGTTATATGCGCTAATACCCCATTAGAATATCATAATAAAGCCGTACGAACTAAAAAACCACAATAAATAATTTTGTCCAGCTAGCATGTTCTAGACGAACCACAGTGCACCGGTGCGACTGATAGACAGTCACGCTTCCGTTACACCAGTGGGAATTCGTAGTAGATGTGTTTTGCGATTTGTTGTAATTTATGCCATGTGACTTGATGATCGTATCAATTTACTATACATAAATACATACACAGATTCACGCCTGTTTCCCAGAGGGGTATGCAGAGACTACGAATTTCCATTTGCTATGAACCTAACATACTTCTATGGTTTCATTCACTTTCATCACATTCCTCATACATGCTCGCCGGTTTAAGATGCTCTTAACCTGGCCTTTGTCCAGAACGTCTCCGATCTGATCAAGAAACGTTCGCCTAGGTCAGCCTCTTGCGACTGTTCCATTCACACTAATAAACTTTCTTAGTCAGTCTTTTCTCGTCCATTCTTTCTACATCAATCAATTATTCAGGCTGTATATAGACATATCTCAATTTACGCGACATACATACACAGCCTTAATCACTGAAGAAGTAGGCGAAGTGTTTTACATTAATATTTCACCTGCCTAATGCCAAAGTGTTACTGGAGAGGTTTTTACGAAGGCCGATAAATAGTATTAATAAGACAGCGGCCTTATTAATACCGTTTATCAGACTTCGTAAAAACCTCTCCAGTAACACTTTACCCGACCCTGGTATTGACCAAAGACTTTTTGCGCAATGGCTGCATTCACTACCAATGCGCCACCAAGGCAGTTAGCAACACTACAACACTATATAGGATATCATGATCATCGCAATTCCTTATATTGCGACTTGTGCTTAAAAGAATTCGTGGGTTCAATCTACATCTATTTATTTATTATAGTCTTCTAAATTAACCATGCCATTGTCATCATGAACCGACTTCCACCACAAGGATTAATATTAGGAAGCAAGCATTACAGTCACTAGAAAGAAGTTTCTCCAAAAACGTCAGAAAATATTTAAACTGTCAGTTGTTAGAATGCCAGAAATAATTAAAAACGTATTGTTTTATTTGTCGTCGGTGTGCCTATATAGATATATAATAGAATAATGGTATATAATAAAGTATTTTATAAAACAACCACAACTTTGCATAAGCCTTTGAATAATAATATTGCTAATTTTGACACCTTTTTATGAAACAAATCACCAGTACCGTTATTCCATTCTAGGTCTGCAGGCCGTAATAAAACAGTATAGACATATTCAAAATGAAGCCCGTAGGCACACGGACACTCCTTAAGATTTCACAGAAGACGATTTCGTACTACACACGACCTGCCCAAGTATGAACATGAAAAAGTAGAGAAAGTAACGACAAAAGTGCTGACTGGTTTTGCATTTATAAACTGTGCAACTGCTTCGAATTTTAAACTTAACGCATTACTGTAATCTGTTTAACAATCTCAGAGAAGAAAGTTTAGTTAAATAATGTTCTACATGCATAAAGGATGCGAGATTGTTACTAAAGATTAAAATCATTAATGTGCCATCGTTGTAATATTGTCTTACTATGTACGGGCAAAGTATAAACTTGAATATAAATAGTTTGAATAATATAATTAGCTTAAAAAGTATTAAAGTTCAATAATTGTAGTCTAACAATTTTAAAATTATGTAATAAAGTGTTAAATAACGCGATAAAATCCGTATACAGTAGTTTAATTACAAAGCCCTCGTTGTACGTAGATGCCACCTTTATTTTTTTTATTTTTTTATTCAACTAATTTGCCATACAATCTAACGGCCCACCTGATGGTAAGTGGTCACGTAGCCTATGGACACCTGCAACACCAGAGGCATCACTTGCGCGTTGCCGACCCTTTAGGAAAGGAAGTGGGAAGAAGAAGGAGCGGGAAGTTGGAAAGAGGGTGATTAGGCCTCCGGCACTCTCACTCACCGAACGAAACACAACAGTAGGAATACTGCTATTTTAAGTCGATATACTGTAGGAGGGTAGTCCTTCCCCGGTCAAGTCGGCCCATTCATGCTGAAATCAGCGAGGCTATCATACTTAGCTGAAACATTAGATAGTGAACAATAATGTAAAATTTTCAATATGAGTTAGCGTGGTATTGCTGTATTTATAATTCAGACGTCATGTTGGCATTGTGTGTCAGGTGACAACTGAACGTCCAGAAAGGTGCTCATATTTAAACGTAGATCATAGATGCTATCATCTATGATGACAATATTATGTAAATCTTTGTTTGGTAAAAATCATCATCTTTAATCTGTGCTTTCTTTCATAGAAATTAAATGAAAACAACTTCTACACCTGCAAGAGATATATCTGCAACAGATAACTAATCACAAGCAAGTAGTCGAAGCAGGTATCACAGACGTTGAAGCAGTTAACTTGCTTAAGCATACTATTCTTTGTGGACTTTATGTGCCATGCAAGAATAAAACTGGCAACACTCGAGGTGAAATGGTATTGAAAAGCTGACGGTCGAGTTAGCCTTATAGAAAAGAAAACATTTTTAAAGACATTTCTAAAACAGATAAGATCACATCAAATAGTTTCCTTTTTAATATACATATACATTTAAGTGACAAAGCATTTTCTTGACATTATTTGACGAAAGTAGAGCTTTAAACGGTATTCCAATTCGATATTGATTTATCAGCAATTCCATGCATTTCAATTGTTATTTAAATATTTGGAAGTATAAAACTTATATCAGCTGTTGTTAGAATACTTTATTAGTTTGTTTACGTACGAGTATTTCACCGAGATTGGCAGGAGTTCGCTGGCAGTTTCATATTTTTATATAAATATAATAGTAATGGATGATATTTTAGGTCCCATTTTCTATGTACGCTTCGCTTTTGTGATTGTATCTATACTAATATTAAAATGTTGAAGAGTTTGTTTGGTTGAACGTGCTAATCTCAGGAACTACTGGTTTGAATTGAAAAATTATTTTATTGTTGGATAGCCCATTGATCGAGAATGGCTATAGGCTACATAACATCACGCTACGACTAATAGGAGCGGAGCATCAATGAAAAATTATGCAAAAACGGGGCAAATACTCTTAGGTGAAGCAGACGAAGTTGCGCAGATCAGCTAGTGTTTATATAAATATAATAACAATGGATGATATTATACGTTCTAATTTTCTATTTACGCTTCGCTTTTGTGATACTATATTTAATGCTTAACACGAATTTATTCTGTCTGAACTGTTCTTTTCATGGTTTGTCATTCATCTACGCGAACGATTTTAATTCGATAGATATATATTCAATTATATTGTCTTCTGTTTACGCGAATGTTATTCATTAAAATTAAACTACTATATACGCATTTTATCGGGATATAATCCGTAGGTATATAGTAGATATATATTTTTTACAATTAAATGTTATCGAATTGATTGATACATATGTCCAGTCAGTGACTTCTTATATCTTGATTATTGATTTAAGCTTAAAGTATCGTTATCCCTTTGGGTTGGGCGACCAAAAAATCTAATATTCAGGAACATCTGGCCAGATTGGCGGCAGATCCATTAGGATGTGCTCTCAATCTGACCAAATCGGATTTATTGGTGAATAAATCACTGTACGGATAGCGCTATAGTTAGGTTAGCGATAACTTATGTCCCTTCTCAATATAATTTTGGAGAGTTCGAATGCCACACGCGATAAAAAAAATGTGATCTACCAATAGTTGTTCCGGGTCCGGGTTTTCTTTGTGACCTTTGCTTGAATTTTCGCAAAGTCCACCGCGATACAGAATTTATTCCTAAAACTGGAGATTTGTCATAAAAATTGCAAAACTAAATTGGGCAATAATCACATGGCGCCAACAGCGTTAAACATATCTCAATTCCCACCTCCTATCATAACAATACGAATATTTTGAAGTACACAATGTAAGCGGCCTCTTCTAGAAACATAAACAGCTGACGTCGTAATGAGTCATATAAACACTCGTTTGTGCGGCGATCATGAAGTACATTCACTTTTAACTAAGCTTGTGCACAAGACAAGATATAAGATGAACTATATCTACTAAAAGAAAGCTACTCTACCTAGCATCGATTCATATGATCGATTCGCTGATCGATCAACATAATTATGATCGATACATCCTAATGGATCGTCGACCAGTGCTGAAACCCCGAAGATCATTCTGCCGGATTTAATAATACTAACGGAAATATTTAGGTGACCTATTCCAAAAAAGCATAATATCAGCAAATTCCATTTCGTATAGCAATATTAATTCATGAAATAAACTGGACATAGTCCACAAAAGGCCATCGACGGATTTTTCAATAGAGTTTAGGGAACAAAGGGCCAATTTCAATCAATTATTCGGTTTAGAATCCATTGTAGTGCAGTGCAGTCATGTCTCGAATAAATTGATATTCAAATATTTGTTTATATATGTGCATAAACATAGCCTCGTTTTTGCTAGTTCTATGCAAAGGTTTCACACAACTTATATGTTCCTATTTTACGATGACTTATTATATATAGCATGTCACATCTGTTCGTACAGGGCAGACATGTATCACACCTTTATTTCAAAAGCTATGTAAGTGATAAATAAAGAAGGAGTAGCTTATTGACGTCTGCTCGACACAGGCAATATTTGACTCGGCCTGCGAACCCAGCAGACCCTTAACTTCAAAATCTTCAGTTGCACAGGCGATAGATATCCTATTGGACCAAAGGCACAATAATTATTTAAGCGTTCAACTTGTTGTCTTGTCAAGTACAGGACATATCACTTTATAAAAAAGAAAGGTTAGTGAGAGTGTGCATTGACGTAAGTCATGAGTGTCTAAGTGGTTTAAAGGTCTTAAAGTGGTTGAACTTTTGTTACAGTTGCGGCATGCGTCACGTGTTGACGTCAAATTGTGGCTAACTAGAGTGACTTTGACATTAACGGTATTGTAGAAATGAAAGTGTGATACGGAAATTAGGTTTACAAGTAATAAAAAATATTTCTCGAGCAATTACTTTGTATGGAAATGTTTACAATGTAAAGGAAATTAACGCAATAATAATACATATTTTAAAAGGGTAATTAACAAAGATAATGTATCTTTTAGTTTAGTTATTTAATTCTTTGCCGTCGATTTTGGTTTTTGTTAGATATTTTTATCTATTCTATACACACTTTAGTTAGATTTGTCCTAGTGCGAAAATGTCTTTTATATAAAATAAAGGAAAGATGTTTTTTATGGTTTCTTGGAATTTGTCTCAGAAACTACTCTCTTTTATTGTATACCAAACAAGCGGCTTAGTGCCAGCTATTCAAGCGATACCTACACATATTACACTTATATTCTCAATTGATGGGCAGGTTGCGCTCGGCTCTGTCCATCACTCTTTAGGAATATTAAGATCAGGGCGCGCAGTATTCCGTACTCTATGATTTATGGTTATTATTAATGAGCCGGCAAATTAACAACACAAATTACAAACATTAAAACAACGGACACAACGAACATTCAGACTCGACCCAAATACTTGTATATCGCAAAAATATTTGATGTTTGTGTATTTGTTGTTGTGTTTTATTAATTGTTTTTGTATTTGGTTGAGGTTCGAACCTACAACGCTCTCCGCAGTATGAGGTGTCCACCTAAACCAGGCGCCAGCATATCTTTATATGTGCTCTAGTACTAATACAAATCGTGAATGTGGATCGTGACCAGCCACGAATGCATGCACACATGATACATTAATGGTTTTATTTCTTACATGATTTTGCCCGCGACTACACTCGGGTAAAGTAACGTTTTAAAAAAAATTTATAGGTATGTTAATCAGTGGTAATATAGCTTTCTAAAAGAGAAATAATTTTAAAAATCGTTTGCGTAATTTTCTTCGAAATCCTTACAAACAAAAACAAACCAATGCTCAAATCTTTCCCCTTTATAATAATAGTATAGAGTAGCTTTTGCCCGAAGCTTCGCTCGCATAGGTTTGGTTAGGTTAGCAACAGTACTTTTTTCTGGACGACCTTTCATCCAGATGTGCCTTCTGTTCCCCTAACAACGTGTATGCGAAATTTCATGATGAACAGTCGAGTGGTCGAGGTCGAGAGAACAAACTCACATTCGCATTTATAATATTAGTTAGCATTCGCGTCTTCAAACTTGCCGCTGAATATTGACTTTCCCTTTGATTATATTTTAGATTGTACTGGTTTAGTTTCGACAGTTTCGGTGCATAGTAAGTACGGACAAAGTGTGAACGTAAATTGTGCTACGTAAATATTGATGTTACTAAAATTAATGTTTGTCTACATACCAATGTGAATATAAAAATGATGTATTGCGCTTTTTAAACCTAAGATAGAAATAAAACGCCATTATATTGAAAATAGTTAAATGAAAGTCCATGCTAAAATTATAAATACCAAAGATTTTGTTTGTTTACATTATTAAGAATTTCTTAACAGAAAACTTCTAATAAAACCTTATCTAACCTGGAATTCGAATATATGACATCACTAGCTTTTGCCCACGGCTTCGCTCGAAAACAGTACTTTTTGTTTGTTACTCTTTCACGGCTTAACCACTCGATCAATCATATGGAATTTCGCATGCTAACAGGTTATCCGAGGTACAGAAAATGACATAGGATACCTTTCATTCAGAAAAAGTAGGAATGGATTTTTTACTTATTCCTGGATGAAACGTAGGGTATGAGAAATTCCATATGATTGGTCGAGTAGTTAAACAGTTAAAGAGTAACAAACAAACTTACATTCATTTATAATATTAGGATGCACAGAAGAAGCATTCTACTGTGCCTCCGACGCTACCAACTCAAGCCTTATAAACGTACATTAACTTTATTACCAGTTGCCGAAGTTCGTAACTGACATTTACTTCCATCTTAATGTCCCCAGTAATCCTTCGTCCCAAGCCTTTCGTTATATTGCCAAACTTTTGTAATCGCTCTTCGGTCGCAAACTTCACATCCCGAAGCATTTCGGTCTCCTAAATGGTCAAGTTGTGGTGCCAGTGGTATTTATAGACCGGTCGTGTGTTTTATTGTGTCATAGAAACTTCGATATGGAGACCAAGTTTACTGGTCTTTGTGGTTATATATCTGTTATTGCCTACCTACCCAGCTGAGAGTAGAGACTAGGGTATATAATATGTCACTTTTAGAGGTACTAATTGGACTGCTTCAGTAGCGCAGCAGTAGTATATGCAACTGCTGTGGTTAAGGTCTTCGGTTCGATGTCCAGATCAGGCAAAGTGTTATTGGGTACTAGATTTTGCACGCGGCATCACTCGCGTAAATGTAGGTTAGGTTAGATTAATAGCAGTACTATTCCTGGATGAAAGGTATTCCCTATTCTTTATATACTTTTCTGTTCACCTGATAACTTGTGCGAAAGATCATGATGATCGGTTGAATAGATAAGGCGTGAAAGCTTAAGACTGTTAGGAGCGAAATGTGCTAAATCAGGCGGTCACAGTAAGTTGATAAAATCAACACTTTTTGTTTAATACAAATATAAAATATACATTTGCCACAACAATGAATGTGTTCACAATTGCTCTGTCTAAAAAACTTAAAATAATTAATATTTTCGCCTACAAAATTACGTAAATCTGCACGATAAATGCAAAAGCGTAAGCTCGTGTTACGTGATTTTTAGATTATAACAGTATAAATCTATCCTATTTTACAGCTTAAACGAAACATAAATATTTATATTACAATTTGTCCGTCCCAAATATTTAAGTTATTAATTGACAATAACGATACATATTTATCAAAAAAGCACTTCAAATCTTCCATACAATTTAACTATGGCGGCCGCGCGCCGATTTAAATATCGAGTTCTGTCATTCCGTCCAACCGCATCTTACGCTCGGAGCAGTCTTAACAAACAAACAAACTCACATTTGCATTGATAATATTAGTTAAGATTACTATCAAAAATTTTAGGAATATGCGGGTAGTCTGTAAATTTACCTAGCAACTGGCAATAATCTCGCTCTCTATTATGCGGGACCTAAAAATATAGTAGGCGAAATGTGGGTGTAATACACTTCTGGCTATTTTCTCCAAGGTGTTTTCGGAGGCATAGAAAATACGTATTATTTTTACAGATATGCACGGCCTTTTTCTCCTAATGGTAAGTGTTACTGTAGCCTATGTTTGCTTATAATAGCAGAGACATCACTTACGATTTGCCCACGCTAGAAAAAGACATTAAGAATGAAAGAAAAGGAAATAAACGATATGTAGGCTGCCAGACTTCTTACTTACTAGCGAAACGCAATAACAGGGTTACGATTCTCACTATTTTAAGTATGAACATGGATGAAAGAAAAATAATTTTAGGATGTAGGTATAAAGGTTTCCAGATCTCTTACTTACCAGCTACGTAAACCCAGTATTAGCATTACGACTTTTACGGTTAACTGTTAGAAGTTGGTAAATTCCGCTGGGTCAACCGTGCGATCGCCAATTAATTGATACCGGCAGACCCTTCCGCTTAATAATTGTTATTCCTGTAATGACTAATGTCGAAAGCTGTACCTTGATTCGGTATCATTATCCAAATCGGTATTCCCCATAAACGCATCATCTGATGATGTTTAACCAGAATTACCTTTATCATCACTGTCGTAAGACATTTACTGTTCAACGGGTTTTCACGGTGATGTCGTTGATGCATATTTAGTTTATATTTCCTTTATTACCACAAAGTAGATAGTCGTGTTCTGAATTGATAAAATCACCGTCGGTTGCGAAACGGTAATGAATGCGACAGTTCTCCATGAAATTTCGGATGCGATGTCCGTGTCGAGTAAAATGGTATTAGGCTTTTCTGCCAGGAAAAGTGTTGTGTGCTCCATTACAAGACAATAATGTGTATGATCCGGAAATAGTTTTAACGGGCTTGTATGTCCTTTGTAAACGATATTTAAATGTTTCTAAAATCCTCCGTGCTACAGTAATTCTTACTTCCTATTTATATATATTTTCTATTTGAAATTCGAAAGTAACTCTGTCTGTCTATCTGTTACCTTTTCACGGCTAAACCACTCAATCGATATGGATGAAATTTGATAAAAAAATAGTTTTAAACCTGGGGAAGGACATAGGCACTTTCTATTGATGTAGGTATCACGAAAAAGCTAGTCTCTATATATGTACATTTTACAAAATATTTTGGGGCTTTAAAGTTATTTCACTAAAAAGAACCAAAATATGTATAAGTACCTATATATTTTTATCGAATCATTTATTTACTTTTCTGGTTAGGTTAACATTGTTGTATGTATTATATGTTAATTAATAGCTTATGATAGCTATGAAATTGTGTTTTGCTTATAATTAGGTTATTGCTAAATTTTCATCTCATATTCTCGCATTTAGACGCATATCGGAGTCAACAGGAATTCAGCTAACTTAACCATTACGCAAACCGATATGTTTAAGACAATACCCCCCAAGGAGCGAGTGCAGGCATAACGCCAGCTTCATTAGAGAACAAGGGACCACCGAGCTGGCCGAAGCCTCCCATTGTACCTACATGTACTGGTTTATGGCTATAGACCAGGTCGACTTGATGCTTGGACACAGTGTATAGCCGATTATACGGCAAAATTAAACTAAGACTTTCTTAATATTATAAATGCAATGTGAGTTTGTTTGTTATGCCTTCATGCCGTAACTACTCGACCGATCGTCATAAAATATCACATACACGTTGTCGGGGTAACAGAAAGTCCTTTCCTGTTATTCTGACCTTATAGAGTACCTTTTATGCAGGAAAAACTACTGTTGCTAACCTAACCTACGTCACAAGCAAATGCTCTAATCAATTTGTGGAAAATGTGGATTAGTCCGGTCTTATGCTCGTCCGATCATCTAACTTAGAGTTAACTGTATATGTGGCTGAAAATTGACAATTATTTTGGATGTAATAAGAACACTGATGCATTAAATTATCTAAATTTAAATATAGTTGTCAATGTCAATATTTTATTATTACTTAAAACGAGATAGTATATGTAAGCCGATCAATAGGCTGTTTCCACTGAATTCATTATTATTCAATCGTTTATGCAATGTCAAAAAAAGAAATATGACTTCACATTGCTAGGTTATATTGACAGACATTACTTATTTCAAAGCCTATCAGGTTTCAATCCATAAACAGACAAGAATCTCAAAACCAATCTCTTTAAATTGCTAGAAAAAAATATACAGTTAGTGGTATTTTACGTATGAAATACCAGCAAGGACTTAAATTACCACCATCAATGTTTTTGAAGCTGAGCGTGTTACAATTAAAATAAAGTATTGCCTTCATTCTCAAGCTGCACTGCTTATACACTACGCCACAGCCAGCTGATAGCAACACGCCATTTTAATTAAAAACTATACATTACAGCTCCTTATATAGGCCGGGCTCTGCACGACGGCTGTCTACAAAGAGGTCCTATTTTGCATAGCAAAGCCTGCCTGATTGGACTATAAATATCGCTGGAAACGTCGTTATAAATTGAAATAAAACATGATTGTGAGATGTGCCGTGTAAAAAAATGTAAAAGCGTTACATTGTATTAAAATATGGAACCAATATGTTTTATAAGGTGAGCGAGCGTAAAGCTAGTATCAAACATAACAACAAACTCCTCGTTATAAAATATTAAATAATACCAGTACTAGAAAGAAAGAAACAAAAATATTTATTTTGGCACACAAGGGCACACGCAAAACACTAAGAAATCAAAAAAAATCTATGAATAAAAACCAAAAGTATACAAAATAAAAATAAAATAAAACAATAATAATAAAACTAAAAAAATAAAATAACGTTCCATTTGTATAACCTATTTTGATACATATACATTTGTTTTTACCATACACTATACACTAGCTGACCCGCGCAACTTCGTCTGCTTCGTATAAGAGAATTTTCCCCGTTTTTGCAACATTTTCATTGATGCTCCGCTCCTATTGGTCGTAGCGTGATGTTATATAGCCTGCCCTATAGCCTTCCTCGAAATGAGCTATCAAACACTAAAATAATTTTTCAATTCGACCCAGTAGTTCCTGAGATTAGCGAGTTCAACCAAACAAAGAAACTCTTCAGCTTTATAATATTAGTATAGATTATTCATTATTACTACACTAAGTAGATAAGTTTATATATTTACACATGTTTAAAAAAGACAAAAATATAATTGTAGATATACTAATAATAATAATAATAAGTACTACTCGACACGGCGCGTATTGTGAGGAGATTCCTCTCTTTGGGGCCCTAACCACCGGCAGCTTGGACCTTGTTCCCGATGTCGGTGGGTCATTTCAGTTTTTATATTTTTAAATATGTATAGTTTTTATATTTATATTTAAAAATGGAATAATTTGAAAAAATAGAAATAAAGAGAATAATAATAATAATAAGAATACTAGTTTAGGCATCTATGAAATTCGTCAGTATCGCTGTCAACTGGTAACGTGCCCAGAAGACTCGCAGCGTTGCCACGTTCAATGGCAATATTGAAAAGTTATAAAATATGTCACAGATTATAACTAACTAGATAAATGTCTGATGTTGCGCAAACAACAACAACGTTCAGACTAGCTGAACTGTCACAAAAATTCGAACAAAGTTTTAAAGTTTACGCGAACGACTCTTTATCATACTAAGACATTGTAGATTGCTAAGTTTGCGGTCGAATGTCTGACACCAGCTTTGGCTTTCTTTTTAAATCAATAAAGAGTATGTGACCAATTTATCTGTAGTTACTTTTATCTCGATGATAAATGATTATAGTATTGATTGCAATAAATATTTTTAATTAAAAATTAATTTATTTCATTGACACATTCAAATTTATTAAAGGCGCTTGTTTATTTTCCACATCATGTAGTTTTAAAAGGACTGTGGTGAGTTATTCACTTAATTATTGTTGTACTATTGTATTAATTAATTAATAATTGTTTCGTATGTTTTATTGTCGTTTTATACATTGATTTGGTTTCATGAAAATCAGTATTATTTTTCTTTTACGTGAGAGTCTTATGAAACCAGATCGGAACCTATGTTGATAACAATTCATTAAACGTTACCTTTTTATTATAAAGAAATACTTATAAAATTTAATATAAAGTAAAATGGAACACGGGTGCCAATTACCCTAGTTTGTTGATAAGATTTATTTTTCTTCTAAGAACTTCTTACTCTAGCGTATAATGGTGGTATCGCCTACATATCCACGACAAACCCATAAATATGATTCGGCACACTCAGGTATCTGCCTCATTGGTCCCATAACATAATTATGTTAACGCATATACCTAAACAGTTCACGAAGAATCAATTTTTGGACCGGGCAGAATTATTATGAGCTCCCCAAAATTATTATATTCACCTACTATTATTATTTTTATCGGGACATAATGATAGCAAAATATGGACATATTCTGGACTTCTGCCTACCCTTTCGGAAATATACAAGCGAGAGTATGTATCACGTAGCACATACACCATCCATATACAAAACTTAGCAGTTCTTTCGACGTTAAGACAACTATGCATCCTCGGTTCAAGTCATAGAGCAAACATCTCCAGACAGTTCCGGTGTCGAACGTGCCTAATTTAACATGAGCCGGCTAAAGTTCCAGTCTAAGTTAACACATCTAATCAGAGGTAGGATGAACTAACAGGATGCCGGTAACCCCAGACGGATTCTTCGAAACTGTAGCTCAGGGTATTTAAGTATTCTCAGACAGTTCAGTCGCGACTTCGAAGAACGGCTCGAGCGTGCTCAGACGGCGATCGTCTACGAATAAAAATGGAAATATTATAAAAATGCTTTGTTTATTATACAGAAATTTATTTATGCACGGACGGCGCAACGGACATGTTTTCGCTTTATGCTAGGTGTTGTGGATTTGAATACCATACTGGATGATCATTTGGGAGATCCACACTAGCTCTAGTTACTTTGTCTTTGGTAATCGTATGGCAGTAAAGTCTCCCGTGACAAAAGGCTTGAGACCTAGTTTACACAGGCGTGTGTACATGTATGTACATGACGTTCGTACGTGTGTGAACATATTTTATAAAATGTCTAGTATATTGCAGTTATGTGAATGTATGTCAATAATGCACGGCATTCAAAGCTATTGACCGCGAGTTCGTAACGTTCAAAATAATTTAACTTTACAATAAAGTCGCTACAATTATTTTTTATTGTGTAAATATCTATACGTAAGAATGAAGGAAAATCAAAATGTAAACAGAACCTTTTTTATGATTTCTTATCTATTTGTTTGTACGAGGTAACCTTAAAAATGGCTGAGTTTGTCATAATGAAACTATGCAAAGTTTAAAGGACTACACAAGGAGTAATATTTAAAATCAGAGTTCTATTTATAAAATTACGCGTGAATACAGTTTCGCCGTTACAGCTAGTTAGAGATAACGAGAAAAGCTACACTGATCGAGGCACTACATTCGTATAAACCCACCATTATTTCAATCCATGATTTCCATTCAACTAAATCTGTTGAATATGCATACATCACTGATCATCTAATACGTCATTATCCTCAGTAATGTTGACAATTGTGTTTTTCCGTCATAGGAAAACTAGAAACGAATGATTCTATACTTTTCGGAACTGGAATCAGTGGATCGAATAATTAAAGTGTCAGCTGATACAAGGAAATGTCCCATAGAGATCAGTCATTCTAATTTGCATATTTACCTTCTATGAGTAATAGGTGATTATCTTGAACTTTACGTTTGAATTATGTAAGTTTTTAAGGTCTAGGGTATTACAATATTCAATAAAATATTCACTAGTGATTCAACTGGTCTTTTCGCCATTGACACTACGACGAGTATTGTAAGTTCAATCCCCACAAGGTATAAAAAAATGTGTGAGCCACGATTAGATTTTTATTTTTTAATTCTTCTGCAACACAGGTGCTATTGATAGAGCCGGCGCAGTATTTAATAAAAGTAAACTTACTAAAAAGTATTGGAGAGAAATGGAGAAGGCAAACAATAATGAAGTAGTAGCAAGAGTGGTGTATGACAAGATACATATGTACACATCACATAAGAATGCAGAAGGCAGAAGATTATTGTTTACTTAGTCATATTATATATCTTCATTTTGTATGAAAATTCAGTTTCCCTATATTTGAGACCAAAAAACTCGAAAGGTAGTCGATAGATTGACATGGAATTTTCACACAACATTACATTTCTATTCCTATAAGAGTGCTTTCATATACTTTTTAATAACAATTCCCACAAAAATCGGCAATTGAAAAATCAGACGGCGTTACAGCGTAGAGTGGACGGATCTGTAGGTACTACTACGAAATTAAGTCGAACTTTAAATAGGAGCTGTTTTTGAATAACTATTCATTTTAAAACAATTAGAAAAGGTAAGTACACAAAACAATATACGGACATGATCATAGATGCGGGTTGGTTAATGTTCAAACATCATCAACTCATAGGCAATATACTCGCGATAAATTCCTTAACAGGAAGTTATTGTATGTCCTACATTATCTCGACAATGATAAATGATCGAATAAAGAACTAATATTGTGAAATAATAATATATTATACGGTGGTACATAAATTCTATGATATCAAGAGCGAGCACGGTACAGTTTCCATATAGGGTAGCCATGTTAACGGAAAGCCGTGAGGCGATGTTGTTCACACGAACACAAGGTCCTGTACGGTGACCATGAGTTTGACCATCGCTAGAGATTAATTTTGTCTGTATTTTTTGGCTTTCACGATTTGTATACATAGTTCAATATAGATTGCAAAAGTTAAACTCGTTAGATAATATTAATACCCATATATTTTATTTTGTGAAATACCTGTTTATTGATAATTCATTTCGACGGTTTAGTATCGGTAGTGGTCACGGGTTGGCTAGTATGTTTGAATCTCTTTGAAACTGTTAAGCCGAGTTTATTAAACTTAAACTGTTCGGGACTAGAGGGAATATCTTGATATTATAGGGATGTAACCCAATTGAGTGATACATTTGATTTGAATAAAGGATGTAATTGTATCGATTAGACATACGAAACATATTTAATACAAATCAGTAATAGGTAACGTAATAATTAACGAAGGTTTGGAGAATATCTCTTTTGGTAGAAAATATAAGATATATTAATATATAAAAGGGTTATATATTATACATCTGTTTGAGAGCGAAATGTTTATTGGTGGGATAGCCTTTTTTATTTCTTCTCTCTATTTCGCTCTGGCTTCGAAATCAACGTCAGATTACTGGCATGTCCCTAAACAATATAAATACAGTTTTGGTGGGTACCTAGGTTCTGTTTTTGTGTCTCTAGATCAGACCAGGAATTGATAAATGGTGACAACTTTTTAATAAAGCAATATACATATATGTTGCGATGGACACGTCGTAGCCTTAATAAAGATATATTATTCTTAATTCCAAGACCATATAGTCACCCTACCTTGATTGACTTCGTTATAAAATTCGTTTTATGTAAATCCGTTGACTGACTTTGGTCGGAACACACGAGATTTTGGTGTTTTATGTTTGAATGCCGTCAGCTTACCGAAACATGTGTTTTCTCCTGTTGCCAGTTATGTAGGCTTTTTATAGACAATATATTTATAATATAGGTATATATATTTTGTTTGAAGCTTTTATCGTTGAGTGGGATAAACAGATGTCACCTTTCATATGTAATGATCATATTACTAGTGAAATGATGGGATCATTAGTATTATAATAAAACAATTTTTTTGTTGAAATGTTTGACTGTTATAATACCGATTTGACATAGCAATGTTTATGTAAAGTAAATTAACAGAATTTTACTTATTTGATGTTACATGTCACAGTAAACTAGCTTTCTTACAATTTAATGACTAAACAAGTATTAATTTCGTCTGAAAATTTAATTAACCATTCGGCTTATTTTTGCTAGCCTAATTGAGTGTCTAATATAATTATATGAATCGTATCCATATAATTACATTAAATAAAAAGTAAAATTAGATTGATTAAATTAATAATTTCATATCTCGTGCTTAAGTGATACGAAAAGGAATCGATATGAAAATACTGAAGCTATCGATCAATATTTTTATTTAACAGAAAAGTACAGACTGTGGACTCCCATATAAAATTAAAAAAGAAAGCACTCAATATTGAAAGATATGCTGCTGCATGCGACTTTTTAGTATCATACTCATCAATATTTTTTTATCGCAACAAATATAAAATTTTGAAATTTTAACATTATTAAAGATGGTGTTGGTAGCTGTACATCACAAATCCTTGCAGGTCTGGTACCTTTGACCTAAACGCTTGTAGTATTACATTGCAAGCTATGATAGATATAATTTGTATGTCTGTCTGTATGGTTGTGCGCGCATCACGCAAAAACTGCTGAACGAAATTGAATACTCTTTTCACAGTTGTATTGCGGGATGTTTAACTTAAAATCTGGTGCATGTTTAATCATGATAATATATAGATGGCCTCTACAGACTTCTAAATTCTACGCTTACGAAGTCGTGAGCTGAAGGCAGTAAATTATAAACAAAACAATATAATCATTTTCCACTAAACCATCTTGCCGGGTGTATTATTAACTAATTAAATACACAGCAATCACCTATATTAAGCAGTTGCTTTCGTGTGTACAACAAGTTTTGCATACAGCCTATAATTTACAGACACGTAAATGCGAATATGAGTTTGTTTGTTATGCTTTCACGCCTTAACTACTCGACCGATCATCATGAAATTTCGCATACACTTTGTCAAGGGTACCTTTCATCCAGTAAAAAATGACTGTTTTCGAGGGTTAGAAATTTATTGACAAAATCTATATTAACGAGGCAGAATGTAGTAAAATCTATCATAAACCATCCAAATAGGAACTTTCTCTTCATAACATTAGTATGGATATTAACATCAGAATCATAACAAAGTAATACAATAATCAATGGCGTATTGTAATAAAGCACACACCGTAATCCATACAGGCGGGATCAAGTGAAGCCAGAATCAAATATTGATGAACCATTAGCATCAAATAACGTCCATAATGTGATATCGGAGCAATTTTACATATTGTTATTAGTTTAATAGCTGTTTATACGAAGGGTTACATCATTCGTGTTTGTATATACAGGCTTACTAGATTTCGCCTTCGGTTTCGCTCGCGATAATATAGGTTATGTTAGTTTAGTAACGAGTGTTTTTTTCTGGATTATAATACCTTCCTTTTCTGTTTCCCTGACAACGTGTATACGAAATTTCATGATGATCGGTCGAGTGATCAAGGCGTGAAAACGTAGCAAGCAAACAAACAAAATAATCTAAATCGCATTTATAATATTCTTCCTCTATATATATACATAAATAGAGGAAGGTCAAAAGAAGATGATATAAAAAGGTAGTTTATGATAAGATGTCGTCTAATTTAGAAGTAGACAAATTACGCCGGGTCTTACTGAATTGAGATGGTTATTTTCGGATTCGGCATCACCTCGTTACGCTGATAGCGAATCTATAAGTGATTTAAATAAGCCTATCAGTTTGTTCGGGAAAACACGTGTAACACTAGGTATGGGTGTGTGTACATCCTAACTAATATTATAAATGTGAATATGAGTTTGTTTGTTTTTACGCTTTTAAGCCTTAACTAAACGACCGATCATTATAAAATTTGCATACACGTTATAAGCGGAACAGAAAAACATACCTTTCATCCTAAAAAACGAACCTAACCTACATTTAAAGAGCGAAGCCACGGAATAATCTATTTTTTTATAACTTTTCCTTTTTGGTTTTCTCTAGTAAATAATAATAGTATATAATTAGGTCCGTTTAAGTGCATTATCACCACTCTGTGTGGAAACCCTTGGGGGAGGCCTATGTCCAGCAGTGGACGTCTTTCGACCAAGTTGATGACGATAATGATGGAGTGCATCATATTAGGCGACTATCTGTTTTCATTTAATCTATGCCTTGTTAGAGTATAGCGCAAACTGTATCGATGGCGATAGCTGCCGTATTCCGCAATGGGACACCATTTCACGCCTGATCGCGTATTGTTTGCTAGCCCGCATGCAAAACAATGGTACGTAGATAAGTTCCATTGTTGTGTATGCGGTGGCGATCAACCACCATGAACGCTACCGGGCAACCGTTGCGCTTAGTGAACTACTTAACATCCAAACTAATATTATAATTGCGAATCTAAGTTTGTTTGTTTGTTTCACGACTTAACTACTTGACTGATCACGGGAACGGAAAAGGACATAGGGTATCTTTCATCCAGAAAAAAATTACCTATACTCCATTTCGTTAGGTACTTAACTAAATGTAAACAATCTTGATGTGTCTTTTTATCTAAAAACTCAGTTTAAAAATAAAACGCTGCTAAAGATCAATGTAAATACAACAATAACGATTACTAAATCAATTGAACCGTTAGTTTAAGCAGTAGTTTATTTGTTTAATATGTGTTTGTGTAAAAAGTCACATCAAGATTTTTTACCTTTAGTTAAGTACCTAACCAAATGGAGTATAGTCTACATTTACTGACTGCTGACTGTGTTGTGACAATCACAAATGGTTGTGCCGAGTCTGGGAGTTTTTTGTGTCTGTTGTTTGAACGTTTGTGTAGTCCCCCGCCACACAGGATGTATACCGATAGAGAAAGTTCTTTTTTTTTAATTTAAGTTTGTTTGTTTATTACGCTTTCACGCTTTAGCTACTCGACCGATCATCATGAAAATTCGTATAAACGTTGTCAGGGGAACAGAAAAGGACATAGGCTACCTTGTATCCAGAAAAAAAGTACTGTTACTAATCTAACCTACATTTAGACAAGCGAAGCCGCGGGCAAAATTCAGTAAAACAAATCAATTTTCCATATAGATAATTGCATGTCTCGGTGCACCGATACCATCAATCTTATACGTAGATAAGATCATACATAAATACATATATATTGACTAATTACTGGCGGCGGTAAACGTTTCGAATTAACGCGATACACACAACATAGGCGCACAATAGATAATCTAAACAATCTACAGTGTGCGCCATCTGATATTCTAGGCGCGGTTCAACGACCTGTCAAACACTGAGATATAACGCAGACAAGACATTGCGTGAATTATCTTGCCTATAGACCTGTAGACTAAATGAGACATTTAATATGGCGTCTATTAATAAAATATATTAACGCTGAGGTTAAAAGTTAACTAAAGTTTAAGTGCCTTTTACGAATTCTTCGCTATATTAACAATATTTTTTTTAAAGAAGTCGCTTGCACGTGATATAATTTTTGTGAACGAAGAACACCAAGACTCGGAACAACCATTTGTGGATCACAATTTTTTTTGTTTCGCGTGGGGTTCGAACACACAGCACTCGGCACGGCAGCAGTGACGAGGTCACCACTTAAACTTGTATTAGGTAAGTCCACCGTATATTTGAAGTAGACTTTATGTTCGAGAAAGTCTCACGTCTGTGCAGGGCCTAAGTTTTTACTGCACGGAGATAAGATACTCGTCTGTAGTGGTCACTCTAAGTTTTCCAATTTTCTGTCCAACTGTTTCAATATAGCCGAGAATTCTATTTTATTTCACTTGAGATAGTTCATGTTTTAAAACTACTTTTCCCAATGTACTTTGTTAGGTTTTACAGTATTAGAATATATGGACACTTAGTTAAAAACGCGCCTTATATATTTAGTAGTTTAGCATTCTTTTAAATATTCACGATTGTGATCATCCAAGGTCGTATCGTTAATGGTACTTTTTTCGATGGGTTTCATAAATCGGGTTAAGGGAAACAGACTATTTTAGCTAATTATGTAAAGACATTGTGTATAACCAGCAAATTTCGTGTATAATAAAATTTAATAAAAATGTTTATATAGTCAGTAAATATCAGAATAAAGAAGATAATTATGCTGAGCACAGCCATTTTACACCAGGCTCTTCTTACAACAAGCAGTATTGAAAGTAGTGTATAACCAGCAAATTTCGTGTATAATAAAATTTAATAAAAATGTTTATGTAGTCAGTAAATATCAGAATAAAGAAGATAATTATGCTAAGCACAGGCATTTTACACCAGGCTCTTCTTGCAATAAGCAGTCGCGAAAGTATCTACTAACCCGATTCCAATTCACCTTTATAGGTAAGCACCTATGAAGGCCTTATACGCAATAACTTCCTTTGTACGCGACTTTGTTGAAATTTGCAATTTTATTTATTAGATATCTTTAAAAAATGTTCCCTCCGTCACTAAAACTTAATACAACAAACATCGATGCTTACATTGACATTAGTATCAATCAACAACATTATAACCACACGAAATAGCTACAGCAATGTACACAATTTACAGTAAAACAATTGTTTTCGAATATCATTCAAATTAAATTCTGCACAACGCTAGCAAAAACCATCAAACACAAAATGACATAATTCAATTCAATTTTAAATAACCGCTACTGTATGACAAATAGGCTAATTACTTCAACTGTAACGAAGCATTCAGAGGAGTGGCACCACTACAATTAACCGCGCATGTCTACTCTATGAACGAGGCAATTGCATGACTGGCGTTATGCAAATGCCGAGCCAATTTTATTAAAAACTCTGTAAGCAAGCATTGTCAACATCTGCGCCGTTTATGCACACATCATACTTAAACACTTTATGTACTTGCCACTACATTTTTGCTTTTACGCGTAAGGAATGTATTATAGAATGAATTGTATTTTTCGATTCAGTTGGGCAGTTAAGCAAATATAATCTGAACTACTATTATAAATACGAATGTGAGTTTGTTTGTTACGCCTTCACTCCTTATCTACTCGACCGATCATCATGAAATATAATAGATCGCATACACGTTGTTTCATTCAGGAAAAAGTACTGTTCCAATCCATCTAACTGAAACCACATTTAGGTACGCAAGCGAAGCCGCGGGCGAAATCTAGTTATATATTATATGAGTTAAAGTTAAACTACTAATCGAGTTTGATGTTAAATAGGTTGTTGTTTGAGGCAAGACAATCAAATTTACAAAACAATCATCATGAAACATCACTACATTAAATTTCCCTCATCTTGCTAAGCAATAACGTTTAGCTTTCGTAATAGCATCTGATGAAATTTGCTCACGTTTATGTTGAAACAATCAACAACAAACGAAACTCTAAATCCCTTCACGAACGCTTAGATAAGGAACAAACAAGTTGATAAAATAACAGCGTTACCTCTGACATTATAAATCACATTGAACGCGCAACTACGGCTGCAAGTAATTTCGCGGCATTTGTACGCCCCCATTGAAAGCCGCGGCGAATAAACATGAAGAAACTCTAGAGAATAAACGTTAAGGAAATGATTAAGTAATATTGTGAATCGGGTAAAAAGATATGCGTTGGTTCATATCGTATATCCGTTGATTATCGTTCGATCTTCTTTTCGTGTGGGTTAAGTTACTCGTCTGCCTATTGGCGGTGCCAAAGGTTCGTCCGATCATGAAGCTCTGAGTTTGATACCTGGGCTAACTAGTGCTAGAAGCAGCACATATTCTGAAAATGTGTCCGGTACAAGGAAATACGCTAGCCCTATATTCCTATTTAATGTGTATGACTTAAACACAGCTGGTACATATAATATTGAAGTAATACACCCCTGTCTGTCACTTTCGGGATATGTAGGCGTAAATCTATGCCTATACCTATATAAGGGGACATCCATCAATAGGGGGTGAGGGGTCCAGTAATATCTCATCAAATCTCATTTAAACTTGGTATAATTGAAAATCTAACGTCAACTTTTGAAAAACAAATTATAAAACGTATTTTAAAAAAAACTGCTTTCACTTTTTCTCCTAGTATATCCCATTTTGTACTTTAAAAAACTCATGGCTCATAAAAACACTTACTTCAAGAATAAGAATAAAAATAAAAAATAAGTTCAGAATTTTTAAAGAAAAGAAAAAATGGCATAGCCTATATCGATTATTTTCTATACTCTATTTAGTCTTTTAACAATTAGAGCGTAAATCTCACGTAAGGAGGACGGGGGATCCCACCAAATCTCACTAAATTTTACCAAGGGGGTGGGAGGAGTCCAAATTAAAAGAAAAACAGCTCACGTAATTAATGGATGCCTCCTAAATCCTGTAGGTAAGTAGTAGCTCGAGCACATCGAATGTTTTCTACGTATAGTATGTATTGTGCATTTGGTTCTAGACATGTTTAAACGTCTATTAACTCCTATAACAAAAAACTAAATGAATTCAAATGGCTTGGTGCGATCTCGGTCTTGTTCCTGCTTGTATTATCCTATTATTGGATTGGAATATGCTGACAGAAAATCAGTATCAATTCGGCGATTAGAACTGCATCAGGAAGAGAATCTACGCAGGCCTTTGGCGCGCATGCAAACGCAAACTGTAGATGTCATATATTTCTGTCGAAACCAACGAGAATTCGATATCATGATACTATAAAATCAAATTCATAAATATGTTTATTCATGTCGATCACAAAGTAACATTTATGAACGTCAAAGTTATAGTTATTACTGTGAATTTACATTTACCTGTTGCCATGTTCAGCAAAGTAAGGGCGTAGAACCAATGACAAGAACTGGCAAGAAATTCACGGCCATACTTTTTATTTGCCAAGTTTACAGTATTATTTATTTTACTAATCTTTTCTGGATATTGATTGTTACATAAGGCAACGGGACTCTAAATTCATGGTTCCAAAGAGATTACTACAGAAGAAATTTAAAAACCAATGCTTTCAATTATAGTCAACGCTATATTCTACCTAGATGATTCCATTGAATATTTCTAATAATATTGTACACATTGCACATGGAACGTACTCGCAGTGTAGTCAGTATAGAACTATAGACAATACCGGCGTGGGTAGTGGTCGTCAAAGCAAAATATTTATACATGCGATACGACCGCGTTTATGTCTTACAACTGATATACAATGTAGTAATAGTAAAGTGTTTTTATACTAGGACTATAATAGTACATACTCAAACTCATTATGTCTATGATCCATTAAATTAAAACCGTTAAGATAATAGTCTTTTGTCTATGGCTTGAGTATATATTTTCATTATGTTACGAGTTGCTTGAATTGCGAATTGCGATGGCAGTTAGAAAAGGGATGAAAATATATTAAAGGTACTTTAAAATTGACATTTGTGTTTGCTATCTATAGTAGTCTCTATAAATAACAAAAGTGGGTTTGTATGCTGATCTGTGTAAAAAATACACACTTCTTTTACACAGATTGGAATAAAGATGGAACGGGAAAGCGCCACGTTATTTATATCATGTAATCAGTCGTGTGTGTGTGAAGGCTAATTATTTCAAAGAATGTCTCAAAATAAGGAGGTTTTATACTAAAAATAATTAACGCCTAAATAACGTGGAACTGCTTATATATATTTTTTATAGTTATGCTTTCTCTGATTTATGGCAATAATGTCTATAATTATAATTAGGATTATCACAAACATTGAAATAATGTACCTACACAAAGAACACTAACATCTGCAGAAATTAAGTTGGCAACAGTCTCAACGCTTCACACGCTTCAAACCCAATCACATTCTACACAAAACGCAGGCAAACCCGCGGGTGTGTACTAGTAATACAATAAGTATGTAAAACAAGTTACGTTATTACCGACAGTTCACAAGATTATACACCGCACGAGTGTTCCGCGATGCGCTCGCAGTAACTACTCCCACGCTCGCATTGTGCTAAATTGTTGGCTGTTCTGCAAATCTGCACCTACCCGCGTGCTTAGTACTTTCAAAGGTATTTTAATCAACTATATTGTGTAGTTATGAACATTACATAATGGGTAAAGAGGCGTTGCTAAATTTGAGGCTCTATTAAATAACTCCAAGCTGTTCCGGTATTCTTTATTTGTCAATTCTTGGTATTGGTAGACATAATTGAAAACCTATTTCGTCTGGCCGCTGCAACTGAATAGACTAATACCCAACACTCAAATGAAATTTACTGCACGGATGGCGTAGTGGTTTAAGTAGTCGATCACACGAGACAAAAATTTGTGTGATCCACCACTGGTTGTTCCGAGTCTGGGTGTTCTTTGTGTCCGTTGTTCGAATGTTTGTAAAGTCCCCGCGACACAGGAATTATTCCTAGTGCTGTAGTTTTCTCTTTGTAGTTTTTCTTTTTATAATAAGAATAAGAAACGTATGTATATCTATAAAAAAGTAATTGTCTTTCGCCCAAAAATAATTAAAATATGTTTCACCTATATCTACGAAAGGAAAGGCAGAGGCATGATATTACTTCCACGTTGCTCCAAATACGGTTTAACGTCCCATGTAATTAATGGGAGGAGCAGAAAGCGGCCATATTGCCGTCTGTCTGGCACAAATTCAGACTCCGTACTGCTACTGAGAATTACATGCTAGGAAAACCCCAATCCATCGTCCGTTCATCGCTTTACGCGTGATTCCAAAAGAACCTGAGTCCTCATGCAAAGCAGTCGCATTCACTACAGCTGTGCCATCAAAGCAGTCTTGCCACTTTTCTCATCAGCGCCAAATACACAGATTCTGTGGGTAACAACATTATAGGCACAAGTCAAGGCTTATATTGCGTAAGTTTAAAGTTAATATGTGCGATAAATCCGTATATAGTAGTTTAATTTCAACGAATAACATTCGCGTAAACAGAAGACAATATCATGTATAACAAAGTTTCCATATGGAATATTCGACCATACGCAACTTTATTTGCGATGAACGACGAACTTTACCTACGTCAGTTAATAAAGCAACTCAATGAATCGACGGTTAGCTCAACAGGTAACCTATCGAAATCGCGGTCGTAAACTTGGAACGAACACCATATAGGCAAGTATATAGTCATAAGTGAGAGGGATTAATAGGAATATTAGTAGCATGTAAATGACAATTCAATTCTTTAAAGAAATAAAAGAATGAATTGACTAACAGCACTGCACTGATTGATGACTTTTAGAGTTTGACTTCAAAGTCAAACATCTTCACATCCATACCTTTTAAGATATAATTAAAATTTGATTAAGTTATATAAAAATGTAAACGTCTAATTTCTCTATAACCAGTTAATGTTATGTACACCGTAAGTGTCATACATATCAGACAAAATGCTATGTAACGTAATTTATAATGTATGATGTGATTGTGCAACTAAATAAATTAATATCCATAAAAATGTGTAAGTGATTGCTTTATATTCCTAATGATTATAACAATAAAATTTTGCATCAGAAAGGTATTTATTTACAAGGAGTAGTGCTCTCATGACAAGAAGCAAACAGGAAGCACAGGAGCACTTTTTTCAAATGGTTTCAAACAAGGTTTAGTGTCAAGCGAGCTTATTCTAAAGCTGCTATGTCATAAAGTTGGTCCAAATTCTTGCACTCAACATCAATTTAAACAGTTTTATAAAACCGAGTGTGAGTTGTGTATGATTATGATTGGAGCGTGGGCGGGCGGATGCGAGCAAGTTATCGCGTGCGTTTGCGCAATCAAATTTAGGGATGCGACATGTTACGTGTATCGATGAAATTTAAGTACTGTGTGATCGACACGAATAATATCGACATGTTATATTTTTTAATAAGTTTTCTGATATTCTGTAGAAGGTATTTACGCAAAGAAAGGTTTAGAAAATTGCGTAGAAAATTGGATTATTTTAGAAAACTTGACGTCTATTATCTTCTACTAACTTCGCGAGTTTTATAATTCGTCTAAGACAGTCTGTCAGGTCAGCTAATCATGTTTATAAATATGCACATATTATGTATTGTCACACCTGTCAGCCTATGGGGTAGGCAAACACTAGTGATTTCCATTTGTTACCTTATACTGCGCTACTAAGTGCATAAGTAAGCTGTAACATAAAATAAATCCTGAACTGTCGCGTCTTTCCTCTTGCTCCGGAGTTATGAGTTGTGTTGGCACCGGTTCAAGCCGCATAAATCCTATTGGGTATAAAAATTGCAATACTGCATTAATGCTAACCTAGATATTCCGTGGACACTAGTGCCCCAGTTCTACTGCAGTTTTCAACTTATGCGGGCTACGTGTTTTGTTGTAGGTATGAGTTGAATGCAGGCTGGAGCCTAGAGATACATTTATGATGGATTAATATAATGCTATGTTTTATCGGACTTACATTTTTTGAATACGAGGTATATGTGTGTTTTAATTTACTCGTATGAAGAAACAGAATAGTTGAGAGTTGATATCACTAGCCTCGGGATATATGATACGGTGCATTATTCAATGTCGTGAGCACTTAATCATACAATAATACGACAAATATCAGATTCCGAGATTTGTGAGTAATTCATTCCTAATGCAATAAATATATGTATAATATAAATATGTATATAATATAATTTGTAAATATAATAATTAACTTTATATCACACAACTCCGATATCGATGCCATATTGTGTCACCACACTACGTTGTGAAATATATCGATATATCAATGTAACCCAACACTAGTGTATGATAATTGACAAGCCGTTGTTTATGAATACTTAAAAATACATTGTGCAATAATATAGTATTGGCCCTTTATATGGCTGTGTTGATATTTCGTAAAACTATATGTATTTTTATTACTTCATTCGGTTGAAACAAAGAAATTAAATGCAATCTTGTTTCAACTGCATAAGTAAGTAATCGATTATATTTATAATCTTCATATTAAGTGTTAATCTATATTAGGCCAGCAAGGCGGGATATGGTTTTAATCGATTATGATAATTACTTGGTGGTGAATCTAAGGACGATCTTCAATAACCTTAAAAAGATTGAAACTCTTTCTTACAACAGCCAATTAAGGGATAAGATGTTTAGACACTTATACGCAAATACACACAAAAGATTGGTGATTTTATTGCAATGCAACAACAATTCATATCAGGACATAAGAGAGCCGGTTAATAGCAAAGTTAGCAAAAACAAAACTCTAATTGTTTGGTACAACAGAGGACAAGACTAGTCCAGCGTAAAGATTTAAATATATGAAAATGACATTTAACCCACAGACATTACCGTTCGTAATAGTAATGTTTATTTTATATTATAAAAGCTTGTTTAAGTATATTTAATTTTATAAAGGGCTACTTCTGCACTAGGAATAATTATTATATCATGAGAGACTTTGTAAAGATTCAAAGAACGGTGGGGCACACACACAGAACAAGTGCTGGATCTCATTTTTGTCCCCTGTAAATCGAATCTAACACCCTCGGAGTACCTACTGGCAGTGGCAAGGTAACCACTAAAACCATTGGGCCATCAGCGCCGTAACTAAGAAATTAAAACATTTACGAGTATATTACAGAATATATTCTTTTCTTTTTATCTTAGTCTTAATAAACAGCTAATTCAATTACATCTGATATCGTTGTCTACAGGCTTTGTTAGAAAAGGATGTAGTTATACAAATATCTATGTATATTATGATATAAGATCATCATATTATAAAAAAGGAAAGATATGATTTTTTGTTTGTTTGTAAAGATTTAACTCAATAACTATTCAACCGATTTGAAAATTCTTTAACCATTAAAAAGCTATATTATCACCGAGTAACTTCGGCTGTTATTTTTAAAATACTGTTACTAACATAACCTAAACTAAACTACTTTTACGCAAGCAAAGCCGCCGGCAAAAGCTACTATTTAATAAACGCAGAATAGGTACGGTTACAGATGACTGTTGTTTAACATTTTAATTTCGAAATTACTTATTCTACAATGTTTGCCATTTGACATATTGCATGTGATCCCCCACGAACAAGACCTATCAAGTAGGTTTTGGTATTATTATTAAAGCTGACATTCATGTGTTTGCATAAATTACAGCTTAATTAGTGTACTGACATTCAGTACGGTTGACATTTCTAAGGTCTTAGGTTATGTGTCTGACTTATGCAACGAAAGTCTTAGTAGGAATACGGAAGCAGATAAGACAAATTGGTAAAGTGTTGATGGCAGTTTCTGAGAAACTTGTTGTTGGTATACCTTATCAAGATTTTAGACGCGTCTCAACCTAATAATATAAAATAAATTATATATTTATCTTTCCTGGACGTGTGTATGACACTGAACTCCTCTTAAACAGCTGGACCTTTTTAGGTGAAATGTTTGTGTGTGTATGAGTGGGTCCCTGGAATCTATAGATACACAACATTCAGACGTCTGTCTCGGTTGCTAGTAATATTATAAATATGAAAGTTTATTAAGATGTTTTTTACTGAAATCACGCGTAAGGTTGAAACTTGGCACGCAGATTAAAATTAAAACATACGATTTTCTGCCAGGCATTTTAAATGATGATAAGGAACTGGTTCCTAACATCAATAAAATGGCTAAATCCGCTAGTTTTCCAATACTGATACATTTTCTGATATGGGTAGATGTCGGCTAAACAAAGAAGCATTCATTTTTTTTCATCAAAACAAAATATTCGCTCGTAAGGAAAGTTAAAACGGGTTATTAAGCCACAAGACTTTAAAATCATAAACATTTAAAACCGAATGATTTTATAACACAAAATATCGAAAGCGTAACATTTATTATATTAATAAAGCCGCTTACACAACAATAACATGCGCATTAGTGTCGAACGTTGGTCAATTGACGAGATTTACGATATAATAGTTATCTCGTTACGATATGGCGTGAGATCGTTACCAATTGATACACAAACCGGGCTTTACACCGCTTAGTGTTGTAACTACGTCGAATGATAAGAGTAAGTCATGCTTCACGCCTTTAGAAGCAATCGTTATCCTGCTGTTATTCTAAATGCGAATGCAATTCTATCGCGCTGATACAGCTAAACCACTGAACCGATTTCGATTAAATACGAATTAGCTAATAATAATAAGCATCAAAACCGTGCAATTTATTAAAATAATAATAAAGTTAGATATTAAATTCTGAATCGCTCTTCTGGTGAAAGATTACGTAGTTTTTAATCGTAAAACCGGGATTCACGGAAGAATAAATACAGCACGACACTTTGATTAGTTTTAAATAAATCAAATAACGGCCGAAATCCTAACTAATATTATAAATGCGAATATGAGTTTATTTGTTACGCTTTCACGCCTTAACTACTCGACCGATCATCTTTAAATGCCGCATATACATTGTCAGGGGTACAGAAAAAGTTGTACGGTACCTTTCATTCAGAAAAAAGTACTGTAATTAACCTAACCTAACTTACATTTACGTAAGAGAAGGCGCAGGCATCATATTCTATGTTATAAACGAATGTAAATTTATCTGTGTGTAAGGGATAAGCCAATAAACCGAATTTGGTAACATTTGTTATGTAGAACTATGGCTAGCCTTCGGTTGTGCTGCGGTAGTGAATGAGTTTTCATGGTAAAAGAGTTATTGGGGTTGTTTATCAAGAAATTTGCAGTAGCCAGAAGTCTGGATGTGTCCTGTACCCAGTAGACGACATAAGGCCGTCCCCTATTAACTATTAAAGTGAGTACTAAAACCGTAGGCAACGATATGTACGGTGTGGTACCCCTCTGCCTGTTCCTTCGGAAATATAGGCGTGAAACTGGATATTTACGTAATTGGAAGCTTAAATGAAAAGCTGATTATGACTATAGACTGCTTTTATAAAAAGCTAAGGATGCGTCAAGAATCAACTTGTTTACAATAATCTAAATTATACACATAAGTGGGCTTTCAGTACCCTATAATATAGGATCCTACCAGATGTTATAATCAAGCAACGATTCGGCTATTACTTGATAACATACTATTTTTCTATATTAATAATATTTTACATCGAGGCATGTAATTGGTTTAATCAATAAAGGCCCGATATAAAATAATGAATCGCTTTTCAGGCGACAGAGTAGATACGCTGTGTTCTAAATCTTAAAATGTACGGGATACAAGAAATATCTACAACAACATTTAGTTTATTTAAAATAAATCAAATTCCGTAATCTAAACCTAAAACTCAACAAATACGAAATTTACTATTTTATTCAGCCTATACTCCAAACTGCACCCTCGCAAAAACTCTTTATTGATCAATCTGCAATCCGAATGCACACATTCACATATAGGTAGATAGAACGCATTAATGAATAGCAACCCTCCCAGTTAAGTCTATACCCACTTAGGTACAGGAAGGGGGAGGAAATGCAATATCCAGGCCCGAACCCACACTGACTGCACGCAATGAATCTATAATACCGTGGCTATACGAACATAGGTTATTAGTTATTACCCATGGGTATATAATTATGCTTAGTAATGATAATTTAATGTGCGCTCGGATTCTGTGCATGAATTGCATTTGAATAATAATCTGTTTTGCCTGATTTTCAGATCGAGTTTTAGGTGATTTTGAATGTTCAGTTGCTGTAGTTGAAAATGCATTGATTTTAATGTAGGGAATGATTTTGACTTATATGTATATATTTATGTATATGTGAAGAGAATACCCTGTGCCTTTTTTAGCATAATACTACTTGCACGAAGATTGTAATTTGCCATATTTAAACTTTGTATGAAGAAGAAGAGATAAAAAGGAAAATTTATAGTAAAAAGAGTTTAATCCATTACGATTTAATTTCGATTACTGAGCTCCTATAGTGATACATAAATATGAAATAAATAAGTGTTGATTGTATCTAAGGTCAAGTATCTAAATCCCGGATAAGAATTGAAAATGCAAAGATTTTATTATGAATTGATGGTATGGCCTTCAAATTATGACTATGCCGTGAAATATCTATTTAAAAAGTAATTGACATCAATATCTGTGAGAAATACACCTTGAAGAAGTTGCTTGCAAGTTAACATTTGTTACAATAAATCTGAAGTAAAATAACTGTAATAAAATGCCAGTACTATATTGACATACATATATGTATCTTCACGTTATATAACCCCTTTCCTAATAAACAGCAACCCATTACACCCCAGTTTACAGCCTAATTAGGGACACGAATGAAAATATTATGGCAACCTCAGTAACTTAGCCGCGGGACGAGTAGCCGGAAGCATTAAAGGGTTACGTACAACACTTATCTCCATTAACAGTTGACAATAAGCACGAAACCCTTCGGCTGCAGACGTCAGCTTATTACGTCATAATCATCACTAAGGGCAGACATGAATATGCAAAATACGGTCGTGACGCTTGCCTTTTTCAACCGACTTCAAAAAAGGAGGAGGTTCTCAATTCATAGGAATCTTCTTTTTTCATAGAAGCGTTATATTGCAAATACTGTTTTCTTTTGACGATGTTGCTGGTTGGTGAAGTTACGGATGGGTTAGCGTTTTAATCTTTTCGTTTACGGACATTTGACTGCTGTTTTAGCTTGGTAGGTTATGAATGCGTTTAAGTTTACAGTCTACTCAATTTTTGTCACAAAATTTCTATCCAGACCAGATATTTAACAGATTTTTTATGGATAAAAGGTACCCTATATCCTTTTCTGTATCCTTGACAACGGGTTTGCTATATTTCATGATGATCGTTAGAGTAGTTAAGGCGTGAAATCGTAGCAAACAATGAAACAAATAAACAAATTTACAGTGTATAATCCATATACCTATTAATATAATAATATTGTAAATTTGCAAGTCACTGACCGTCTGTCTGTTATCTTTTCATAGCCAAACCACTTAATCGATTTAGATGAAATTTCGTACATATATAGTTTAAACATGGGGAAGGACATAGGCTACATACAGGCGTGGTTTTTACTGATGGGTACCACGCAAGCGGAGCCGCGCGCAAAAACTAGTATTATATAAATTAGGATCACAAGACCATGCGTTAGATTTTTGTGTCGTGTATTTGTTTCGACAAATTCTCAGCAATTCTGATTTGCAACCATAGCCCGTGATTCTCTTGGGTAGGTATCTAAACATGGCTAACGAAATATTTGTGTCCTGTAGGTAAATATCTGTGTCTTTATCTGACTCTAGTATTCAGGGCTATAAATATATGCGTGATGTTATGTTTATTTTTAGACAATATACGTACCTATAATATTATTTTATAACGTAGAATTCTATATGACGATAAACAATGATTATTTCATAAAAGCTCTGGTCAAATAGGCTTTTTAATGCAAAATTTTCATGTCCTTATTTTTAATTGTAATTATTTAATATTAGGAAATAAGTTAATTGACGTGTCCAAGAATTGTTTACACATGTTTAAGGAAATAAACATGTTTCACTTTGACTTTTAAGTTTATATCTACTTCGGTTAAATCTTTTATCTATGTAACAGAATTAACTATGACTTTTGCTGTTGGACTTTAATAAGACGTAAGTAGTTAGAACGTAACATAAAAAAGTTTCTTATTCTAACATATACAAGACTTGGAACATATTCAATATGAAGTCGCATAGGAATTTGATTCAATTTCCGAATAGACCCAAATTATAGTTGGGCCTTTTTCTATACTGCTGGCTTGAGATACGTGATTTGAATAAATAAACTTACGCCATCTCGGTGTGGCAGTCAGTAGAGATCACAGACCTTTTCTTAGCCACAATATAATTATACTGATTTATCCAAGTACATCAGTTTTTTGCTGACTGACTAAAAGATTGCATCGTGGCATAAATTGATTTCTAGCAATTTGGGTTTCAAATCACTAGTATTCTTGTTAACTCTACCAGCTAAGCTAGCTGCTAATGCTTGTATTAGGAGTGGGTTCACGTCGGTAGTGCAATGAGTGGGCTTTGAACCCGCGAACAACTCACGATCGCAAGTCCAATGCCCTATCCATTAAGCCACAGCCGCTTCCAAACCTTATGCTTGCGATCATGAGGTCTTAGGTTTGATTCTCGACGGACAAAGTGCCATTGGAGTTTTTAGTATCAAATGCATTTATAGCACAGATTAGAAGAGAAAGAGTAGAAATGTTCAAAGGTACAATGAGCGCAGTTCGAACTAGCAATCTTACGAACGTAAGAACTTATAGTTGTTATAGTTTATATTTATCTTGATCTGTCACCACTACTAAAATAATTTGACCCTGAGCTAAATAACTTAAGCAGACCAGTGACAAATTGGCACCATCGGCACTATCACGAGTATGCCAGCTCAACCACCTATTTAGCAGTAACGAGAGATCTAGTAGAATTGTTCATAAACTCCATAATGACTGACGAGCACGCGACGACGGCCTTACCTCATTCAAAGATTTAAAAGGCATTAGCACGTCAGCCGTTACAGAGAATATCCTGAATAATCCCTTTATTTCACTTAGCTATATTATAGAACGATAAAGGATTATAACCCATTAGGAAGCGCATTCAAATTCATATTTGATGTTAAGGGACGGTGGGGCGAAATGGGATACAACGATAATATTACTGGTCATTTATAAGAACACGTTTCTAAAATTAATATCGTGGATAACAAATGTTATGACTATTAAACAAGTCACGTATTTTACTACGTATTAGAGAATTAAAACATAATTATACTTCACAGATTTCAGGACTGATATTATTCATGTTTTAAATTCAAATAACTGCAAGACGACCAATCGATTAGACCAGTCATTTGCTTATCAAAGAAAAATGATTGCCATTTAAATTGACAATTAGGTTACATTAGGGCTTTCAGTCACAATAGCAGCGTAGAATCTCACTTTGAGTTTTATAGAGGGATAGACATATCTATCAAAATAAAGGAGAGATATACCAAACATATTGAAGATATTAAAATAAAGGTGTATTATGTTTTAAATTGCTCAATTACAGAATACAACTTGCATTACAATCGCATGTGACAAATATGGTATTACAGATAACACAGCAACCATGTTTGTTTATTTCGCTGGTTTAACACATTGGGTACGCAATCGATTTGCCCCGACTATCAATAAACTGTGTGTAGTGAGAACTTAAAGTAAACTTGATATCCTGTAATCGAAAGATAGTTGTGTCGAATGTGGGTGTACTTTGTGTTTATTAACACAATGTTTCTACAGCTTTTAGGATGATTTCATAACATGGGATATAAGTATATATGTGGGCGTAATTTGTGCTGTGCAGAACTCGTTGTGGAAGTAAAATAATTATTGCAATATTATAATTAATTCCTTCTATCTTTAAGCAAACTAATTGTTATAAACTCAATTTAATACGTTGTGTATCTAAACCGTCTGACAAATTTCAGTCGTAAATCCAACCGAACGTTATGTGATTGCCATATAATGCCCTTTCTCCTCTAACTAAAATAAACAATGAAGATTAAAACATGAAAGCAAAGTTTGGAACTACACATCAACCTGCCGTTTCATTATTACGTTTGTTCAAAAAGACATTCTAAATGCATACAGATAAAGTTGAAATTGTATTAATTTAAATGTAAATGTGAAACACGTTAGTTGTAGGGGACGTCAAAACTTGGTGCAACCGTCTGAAATGTAAATGGTGTTATGAATTTTTGTTATGACTTGTCTGTCTGGCTGAAATTGTACAAATTGTGAAAAATTTTAGTTAATATTCTTTCATTTTATAATTTGTGTTTATTTAGGCATAGATTTACTATCGTATGCATGGTGGGATAAAGCTTCCTTCGCAGTGGGCATCGCTTTTAATGTCAAGTTAAAATACTACACATAATTATGACTCAACTTGTGATCACGACTAGTGAAAAGGGAAGGAATAGAAAACAATCCAAGTATTTAACATACATAGCACAGATAGCAGAGCCTATCAGAAAACTACAGTATTCTATAAATATTTTGAAAGTTTCTTACTTGACGACGAAGGAATGAAATTACAAACAACGTTGTGACATAGGTTATAATTCTGGATTAATACAAACCTAACAAAACTTGCAAATTATATTTTTCTGTTCACCAAGTATTGAGGTATTTAACTGATATTTATTTATGTTTTAAACTTTTGCTCTTATGCCGCTTATACGGTTATATACACAAGGTTTGAAATAGAGCATTTTCCTTTCTTGCCACTGTGTCGTAGTCGTAACAAAATTGGGTACACAAATGAATAGACTAATGCGTTTTGTGCACCAACACGCCATGGTAATTATTATCCATCAAGGGTGTAAACACAACTCCATCTATAGCACTGAACACTATCAGCACTATCACCCTTATGTCATAGTAATAGAGTTGATTTTCGCGAATCAAAAATATTTCCGCCTGAATACGCGGGATAATTGGTAAATTGTCAGTTATGTTAACTAAAGGTTAGACAAACATGTTCGAGTTAGGACCACCATGTACAACGCCTAATCGAACGAAGTATATAGGTATTTTGGCAAATATACATACATAGAAGGGCGATCCCAGAGGATTAGGCAGAGCTTCGTACTGCAGTACAAATTTCTACTAACCACAGTTATCGCTCTAGTACTCCTAACCTGGCCTTTCTCCGCTTTGGAAATGATATTTATATTGCCATCCAAGATTCTTCTTCTCCCTAGCCTTTATTATTCCCAAGTCACTTGGGGTCGGCTTTTCTAGTCTAACCGGATTTGACTAGATATCAGTTTTTACACGGAGCGGCTGCCACCTGACCTCCCTAACCCGAAGGCTAACGATACCCTAAGGCTAGACCAGTGTCAGGATATTATAGGGCACTGATTTCCCAATAACGACTGCCATAGATTTTCTCGACTATGACTTTGACCGACGGCTAAAAGTGCTCTCCGAGGCACGGAGGGATAGGCGATAATTGTCAATCAAGACGCACATAATTTCGAAAAGTCATATAACTTCGGAAAGTCAGAGGTGCGCCACGTGGGTTCGAACCTGAGACCTTCTGCATTTTTTTAAACCGACTCCCGCACTGTGAATAAATTCTGTGTCACGGGGGACTTTACAAACATTCAAACAATGGACACAAAGAACACCTAGACTTGGAACAAGCATTTGTGGATCACACAAAGTTTTGTCCCGTGTGGGATTCGAATCCACAACGCTCAGCACAGTAGCAGTGGCGAGGCGAACACTTAAAGAACTTCGCCATCCGTCCAGTTTGAGAACCGTGATACAATTGACAGGTTACTCGTCCAATTTGACTAGATTAATTAATATTCCAAATATTTAGTCAAACGGGTGCCATTTTTTAATTCCAGTTCCATTAAATAATTATACCTAGAAAACTATGTATGATTTTACAAATTAATTTAAGACTCAAGCAATGTTTCTATTCGTACAAACATTTGTACAATTGTACGACTGATATTAATATACAATATCGATTACAAAGCAATCGTTTTGTCGACGCCTAACACTTGTCTGTGATTGCCTTCGCGAGAGCAATATTACTTTATTAATATCTTAAGGGCCTGCGATTGCAATCTTGTTGCTTTACGTGACGCTACGAGTAGAGAAAATATATTTCTTGTTAAGAAATTGCCAGTGGAAACTAGGGCGTCTAGAAATAAGTTTCTTCTCTAAAACCTTAATTAGACTTAAGCAATATTAAGAAACTTTGTCTATACCAATATTATAAAAAGAAAAGATTTTTATTGTTGTTTCTTTGTAATGGATAAACTCAAAACAACTGAACCTGGACTAAACTTCAATAAGTGTTTTATCATTAGTAAGCTAGTTTATCTAGAAATAACGTAAGCTTTATAACATCACGCATGGAGCCATGGGAGCGGCGCACTAATGATAAACGTGGGTGCAACCATGCGAGACAGCTAATAGACATAATAATATATCACTATCCTTTCAATAAAAAGTAGCGACAATATCCTAACTAATATTGTAAATGCGAATGTGAGTTTGTTTCGTACGCTTTCATGCCTTAACTTCTCGACTGGTCATCATGAATTTTCGCGTACACGTTGTCAGCGAAACAAAAAAGACATAAAGAAGCTTTCATCTAAAAAATTGCTGTTATTGACATTTTTCTTTTTTTACGTGGGGGAATGCATTGACGCTTACCCCTCCGCGGGGGCGGGCGGAGGGGTTATGTCGGACTCACCGGGGTAAAATAGAAAGATGTTGAAATGATGATAATGGACCTCCCGGAATACCGACTAAACCTACCATAACCTATGTTTACGCGAGCAAAGCCGCGGCCGAAATCTAGTATGGAATATAAATATCACTATACTTCCTCTTATTTTGAATAATGTTAATCTACAAATCGGGACATATCCCAAGAAATACAACGATTGGCTAGTCGTAGTCTTACTAAATATAGTTTTGAAATTTAGTACTGACCAGATCAGGCTAAAATATAGTCATTAGGTATCCTAGATCAGTCTAGTAAATCTTAATAATGTTCTATCGGGTAAAGTTGCTCCAGACTTACTTAAGCCCTAGTGATCTAGATCTAAATTACTGGTCATTTTAATACTAAGTAGTGTTAACTGATACTGGTTAACTATATTATCATTACGAACTAATTTGCATGTCATTGCATCCCTTACTAATAAAGGTTTTAAGATAGGGAAGACGGTTTTTAACATCATAAAATATTGTATCTCTTGAAGTAAAGATTGTTCAAAAAAAGAGATTTTGTCTTTGATATGCCATGTGTTACACTCATCATATAAATTGAAGATAAATAGATAAATTGCCAAAATCGTTTCAGTAACAACGACATCGACAATATTCTTTAGAATCGGTTATCAATAAAATTAAAGTGTATAACATCGCAAACAATGTTAATAAATTAGAAAACTTTAAAGTTATCATAAATCGAATAAAAAACTGATTAAATACAAAAATGCAATCAGTTTCCATTTCTCCCTAAAAAGCATTTCTTCTACGTCTCTCAGCCTATAAAACAGACTAATATTTTACCATAATTACAACAAAATACAACCTAAAACTCGTTGCATTCCAATATATGAATAGCGTTTCCAATACACCGATGATCCTTCAACAATCTCGTCATATTAATACCGCCTGTCAGTACGGGGACAGCAATAAAACGCAAAAGTTAAATATTTACAAAGCGTAACATTTAAATTGACGCATCAGTTTTTTACGTCAGTTTTGTATAAAGAACTCCGTAACAACCGTTTTCTGGCTTGGTATACAGCGTGTAATATTAACATGTTGTCATATTTTATTTCATTTTACAAATGTAGATGAAAAATAGAATCGTTAGTTAGAGAAGGTTATTTAATTTATTTTGTCATGGTGATACACAATTCTAAGCACAGTTATAATGATCTTTTTAATTTTTCAACCCTGATAGTCTGATTATAATATTGTCCTACGTATAGGTACACGAATGTTATACATTGAAATTAAAGTACTAATAATAACTAGTCTAGTCTAGTCTAGAAGTATTAAGTAGTCTAGTCTACTAGTATTAAGTAGTCTAGTCCACTAGTACTAAGTAGTCTACAAATTTTACTGCGGTTTATTAAAAATATACTACTTTTAGTTCATTTAATTTATCTGTGCAATATACTTTTTAAAAGAATCCGTAAATAAAACAGTAGTTTATTGCAATTCTCTGATGAGCTCACTTATCTAATTATTAATTCTCAGGATCAATATTTTTGTAATTGATCGCCTAAATACATTTACGGTAATAAAAGTTTATTACTTTAACATTACAATCATGTTATATTTTAGATTGGAGACACATAACTTTAGCTCATGTAAAATTAATAGTTTCTTATTATAAGAAACATAACTAAAATTAGATTTACGTTAGTTATAGTCCACCATACAACCATAACATATGACCACATCTTACTGCCTCACGTTGTAGCCATAGAAGCTATAAACACAGAACCACCACCATGGACGCCACGTGTTAATACATGGTGTGTCTTACCGGTGCCAGGGCAGCGAGAATGTGACGCGCTTACTTAACATTGTATAGACATCGTTGTTATGTGCCATGCAGCTAACTACAGCGCTTACCTGAAACAAACAGAACATTACAATTATTACATGTAGCTAAGAGTCATTATCACATAGTCTACAGTAGAAGATAAGAGAGATATAGTCGGCCTCGATGGCGTAGTGGTTAGTGTAACTAACTGCCACGCCTGAGGTCGCGGGTTCGATTCCCGCACAAGTCAAACATTTGTGTGCATGAACATGGATGTTTGTCTTGGTCTGGGTGTTTCTATGTATAATATGTAAGTATTTACAAAAAAAAATTATATGTGTATGTTTATCCATTGTCTAGTACCCATAGTAAAAGCTCTGCTTAGTTTGGGCTAGATGGTGTTGTGTGTATGTGATAGAATATTATTATTATAATTTTTTTTCTTATAAGGTTAACAAACAGTCTTTACTACCTTACTTTTATATTATAAATTCGAAAGTAACTCTGACTGTCTGTTACATTTTCACGGCTAAACCACTCAACCGATTTAGATGAAATTCGGTACAGATATAGTTTAAAACCAGGTGAAGGACATAGGCTACTTTTTATTGATGTAGATACCACGGACGGATTCGCGCGCAAAAGCTAGTTCATAATAAAATAATTCAGTTTTTAGACTATATTCCTTGTTTAATAAAAAGAGGTGACACCGCGGCAATAAAAAAAAAATATTTTCTATGCAATCATATAAAGGAGTCGGTTTTCATTCACATTGGTAACTTGGTTTTAGGATCTTTACATACTACTATTAGTGTACACCATTTTTCTTTCTTGCCTTATTTGGTAAACAATTCGTTACAAAACCATTCACTTAGTGTTTCCAAAGATTCGTTACCCGTGTTACTACCAGTCTTATCTTATCTTATCTTATGTAGGGGCCAGTCAGTACAGACCGGCGACACTTCGACCTAGTGGGATCTTTTGTGTTGACTTCCCCAATAACGACTGACATAGATGTTCATGGCAGTCGGAACCGACGGCTTAACGTGCTCTCCGAGGCACAGAGCAGGGGATAATTGTCAATCAATACGCACATAATTTCGAAAAGTCATATAACTTCCGAAAGTCAGATGTGCGCCACGTGGGTTCGAACCCGAGACCCTCTGCATTGCAGTCTGTTGGTCTCCCGACTTAGCTATCGCTGCTCTACTACCAGTCTTACTACCAGTAGTAACACGGGTCTTATTTTCCCGTGTTACCACTTACTGCTCAAGTAGTAACACGGGACAATTTCGTTACCCGTGTTATTACCAGTAGTAACACGGGTCTTTTTTTCCCGTGTTACCACTAACTGCTCAAGTAGTAACACGGGACAATTTCGTTACCCGTGTTACTACCAGTAGTAACACGGGTCTTTTTTTCCAGTATTACCACTAACTGCTCAAGTAGTAACACGGGACAATTTCGTTACCCGTGTTACTACCAGTCTTACTACCAGTAGTAAAACGGGTATCCGTTTTAATTTTTTAATAAAGAAAGCCTATAGATACATTAAGATGAGTTAATATATAAATTTTGTCTCTACCTACTAGTACGCTATATTTGTTAACAAAACTAAGCATGTTAGAAAAAAAAATACAATACACGAGGCATGTTTCCAGAAGCAAGTACCCTTTTATTGCCACGTTAAATTACTAAACTATATTATTATATGTATTTTACCGCAATGTATGGCTGTAATACTGGCTGGGAATAAAAGCCATATTGTAGAATACACGGCAATAAGCATATGGCTAGCCAAAGAATTTCGTTTTGAATAGCCGATATAGTCAAATAGTATCGAGCTGGCTGGGCTATTATTGCAAACATTGCAGTTACATATTTTACTCTTATCACATATTTCATAGACTTACCAGTCTACCAAACGGCACTATCAAACCAATCTGATATTAAGATAAGGCCCTTTCTCAACAGAGGGACAGTTAACAGGCTAGATAAATTAGGCTACGAATTCCTAAGGCTAACTTACTATATTGATACATCCAGTCCACAAAGTTCACAGATGAGGCCGCGTACGCACGTGCACGCTAAAACTGCCGGTTGATATACGAGTTAATATCGACGGTGTAAATCTTACGTATCACCTGAGGGAATTGTCTATTAATGTCTACGCGTGGGTGGCGGCTAACTTAAATTATTGCTATTAGTTAGATAGAAAGGTGCCGCGGCTGTATACGAAACACTTGGAGTATATTGAGCTATGCGTTTGTGGCTATGTATCGTTGTATGTGGAGTTATGAAGCCGTCGTGTTTGTGATCGAGTGTTCAGGGTTCGAATCCTATGTGAGTATTTATTTGTGTGATCTACAGATAGTTGTACAGGGTCTGGATTAACTTTTGTATTCCTTATGTATGTTTGTAAAGTACTCCGTTATATATGGATTAATCCCTAGAGCGCAATATGTATTTTAAACTCAACAAATATGATATAAAAGTATAATTATGCATATTCCAAAAAAAACATGGAATACCGACATAACGCTTCTAGTGAACTAGTTGAAGTCATAACAATCAGCGGATAAGGTATTGGAATTTCTGTTAGAGAAAAATACTCTCGAACTTAATCACCATCGCAGTCGGAATGTATAGATGTCCCCATTATTCAAACGCTGACGTTATATTATATAAAAATAACTACGAGAGAAAGATACATTAGTTGTATCAATTTATTACGTCAGAGCAGACGTGTGCATTTATACATCAGCTGTGACGTAATAAATTTCAGCGAGATAAACAAAATACTCATACCGATCTAAAACTACCTTCACCAAAAGTAAATCACATCTACCCACAATGCAACGAAAGCCACCGCCATAAAAGTTGCCTAACCAAAAAGGATTTAAAAAGTATAACGGTAGTGTTGTGCGTTAACGAGGCAGAAACACCGTGTTCTGTGAAACAAAGCAGCTCGCATCACAAAGGAGGTTGGAGCAAAAAGAACATCATTAACTCTCATATTACATAGCGTAGAACTGTAAGAAAAAAAAATGGGTTATATCCTAACTTTGTTGCGTAAAGTCGTTTGTGACGTCACAGAGTTCTACCCTCACTTTATAAATGCTAATGCCATCTATGAAAAGTGTTAGTTGATTGCAGGTGTTCTAAATTAAAATATCAATGCAACTTGAAACAGAGAACTTATAATAACTGACTACATATAGATTTTTATTGAGTAGGTACTGAAATTTAATTACTACATAGATGGCGTAATGCTTTAAGTGGTCGCCTCACCACTGCCGATGTTGTGAGTTCGAATCCCATACGGCACAAAAATTGTGTGATCCATAAATGGTTGTTCCGAGTCTGGATGTTCAATGTGTTTGTTGTTTGAATGTTTGTAAATTCCCCGGCAATAATTTCAAAGAAAATTAGGAATATGTCATGTGACAAAAATAATTTCTTTATTGAAAACATAATAGACAAGCACACCATTAATTAAATAAAACAGTGATTTCAAAAAGGTAAATAGTAATTAAGACACTTTGTATTGTATTCTTCAATATTATTTTGTGGTCAATTAACATTATTTTGCTTAGCTATTGCATTGGAGTACTCTGTGCGAATAGATTGTGTTTTTTTAAATCGCAATTTGCAAATATCATATTTACTGAATAATTTTATAGGACCGCAGTCCACTCGTAAGCGAGACGAACCTATAAAATCTATACTAATATTATAAAGCTGAAGAGTTTGTTGTTTGTTTAATTGAACGCGCTAATCTAATAAAAAAAATATTTTAGTGTTAGATAGCCCATTTACCGAGGAAGGCTATAGGCTATATAACATCACGCTACGACCTACAGGAGCGAAGCAGCAATGAAAAATGTTGCAAGAACGGAAAAATTCTCTTATGTTGAGCAGACGAAGTTGCGCGAGTCAGCTAATGTAATATAATAATTTAAATGTACTTGTTGCTTCGATAACATAGCATGTTGACTCCCTAATGAATTTTATTATTCAATCATATTAGATAAACTCATATTTCAAACTTAACAACAAACACTAATTGCCTCTCAACACGACACAAGCGAAGTCTTAGTCGAAGTTAGCCGATTATTCCCGAAGTTTCCCGACGATATTCACGTACTTATTTAATGAGTCGGAATGTGGGTGATAAAGGAATACCACTTCTTCGTGAGTTTGTTAAGTTTCTGTGTAGTTTAATTAATGTGTATATTTATAATTTACACTGTCTTAATACATGAGAAAGTAAGGCAGCAATGGTCGCCAAATGGAATAATTCATCGGAATTGCGATTGCGAGTACATGGGTTTGAATCCCGACAATTATTACCGACATGAATCCACTTCCTACATAAGCGTATTAGCAGTATACAAGTAAATGATTAACTTTAAAAGACAATCCATTAAGCAGGACTTGAACTTGCGACCTCCACAAATCTTGTTGTCGCTTTGCTTTTACAGAGCTTCATAGGCCTACTACGTCAAAGAATGAAACGCTGCCTGTTTTTGCATCGAGGCGATGGTGTCATCCATCATTAAGATATACCTATGCGATCAACAAGTGAATGTACCAATAGATTAATATTTATTTATATAAGCACTTCGTTGCTAAAGTAGAATGTATGCGATAAACAAATAGACAGTTACCTTAGTAAAATGTCTGTTTATTATGTTTTCACGACTAAGCCCTTTATTGGATGAAATAACTTAGGTGCTGAATGGACTTTGATGAATTTTAGTATCCTCCACTCATTTGATAGTTGTTGACTTAAGTCGGGCACAATCCAAAATCTTTGTAACTACTGATGCGCTTGTGCGAGCTATTACCGCGTCAGCGTCATATTTAGCCGACTTTAAGTAGGTACAACCCTTTCCATACCATTCACTAGACAATTATATTCCACACGACATCTCCTATATAAACGTAAACGCGCTCTTAAAGTTCACAACATTTTTCCACGTTCAACGCACGATTAACGACCTTTTCACCCATCTATCGCCATGAGAGCCTTCCAACGATATTCCTTAGCACCGGCATGTTTGCTTGCCATTTTTTTTTGTCGAGGCAACCCCGTGTCCCTTCTGCGACAGCAGTATGAAATATGGCACCTTGTTTCTCACTTGCCTGTAAGTGTTGCCAGCTACTTGGAACTTGTTTGTTCAAGCATCTTTTACGGGGAGAATTGTATTATGTTTTTTTTTATGAAATTATAATATATATATATTATGTGAATAGTCTAGATTGCGCAGTAGCGATCTTAGGTTCGATTCCTAGATCAGGCATTATTATTGGCTTATTAGACAAGAATTCTTCGTAACAGTACAAAATCTAGAACTGTGCTTGATAGACAATAGGAAAGCTCGTCATCTCCTTTATGTAACTATAAAAAAATCCATGATATTGGTAGCAGTTACGGCCAAAATGTAGGTTTGGGACACAACTGCTCACCTTTTCGGAGATGTAAGCTTGAGCTGTGCATGTACATCTATATAAATATTGCACAGAGAGCGCAGTAGTTTCCAGGCAAAGATTTTGTTTGCTGTTAGCAGTAATAATATAATATTATAATATTCTACTACATACACACAACACCGTCTAGCCCAAGCTAAGCAGAGCTTGTACACACACACGACTACACATCAAGCTAGACACTTTATATACGCATAACTACGCTACATACAAAATAGAGAATTGTCGGAAAGGGACAGTGCATAATGGTGTCGATGTAATGGTAAGGATTAAACGTAACAAAAATATAACGCACTCTCTCGCACGATTTGAGCGTTCAACTTCTAATAGTTCAAAGTCCAAACAGTCTAGGTTGATGTGTCGCTGTGTGTACTATGGGTACTAGATAATGGATAAACATACATATATACTTTTTTTTTGTAAATACTTACATATTATACATAGAAACACCCAGACCAAGACAAACCACGTTCATGCACACAAATGTTTGACTTGTGCATGAATCGAACCCGCAACTTGGCAGTCGGTTACACTAACCACTACGCTATCGAGGCTGACAGTGTTGGTGAACGTTGTTTTAATATTTGGGAACTGTGGACACGAACATTATAATGTCTTTGCAGTTTTGTAGAGTCACGGAGGCTGTAATTATGATCATAAAACTCTCACCCGTACCACATTGAACCTGGTGATAGCCGGAAGAATGTTAGCATCGTAAACCCTTTGGAGATATCAAAATTTAATGGACAAATATTAGAATCGCTATTATATTACAGACAAAATACCACACTGCTTTGCTCTCACAGTACGTCATTAACACATGTTTCAGACTATCAGTATAGCTTTCTTTTTGTTCAAAGAATTTTGGAATAGGTTTAGTAGTTCCAGAGATTACACCTCCATATAAAATAGATGTGTTTACAAGTTCCAAACGGCCGCTAAATTCGCTGCCGGTACAACTCAATATGTAAGTGTACATTCAAGATGTAAAAACATTTATGCGTTAAACAGTTTGCTGTACGTTATTAAACAATTACAAAGGCAAGTAAACAAATAAATTTTCTTATATACTGCAGCGAGAACACGACACAGCTTTAGAGCTTTATCCTTTAAGGCAAAGTATGTCCTGACCCAACGCCCATATTATAATGAGTCTAGATGTAACTATTCATATAGCCTGCTAACGTTGTTAGCAGGCTATATAAATTGCAATAATTCAGTCGTGCGCAGAAACTATGTCAGTTGTCAACCCTTGTTGAACCCTTAGCAAAACGTATGGATTAGCTTTAGATTAAGCTTTTTTCGTGGCATATCTTCTGCCAGGGCTTACTGAAGATTAGAGGCGGGATAAACTTACTGAAGATTAGGGCGGTTCTAAAGTGGCAGTAGCCCAATGGATAAGACGTTAGTCTTACGATGTAGAGAAGTAGCGTCTTCGAATCCTACCAACACCACCGACATGAATCCACTCCAATTTTTTTTTGGGTAAAAGCACCTGATGCTTACCCACCCTCTCGCTACAAGGGCAGGCGAGAGGGTTATGTCGAGCTCTCCCGAGACTTCGGGCCTACTGACTATAATCCTACGGTGTGCCAACTTGCTGCCTTTATGGTGGGTGGGTCGTTGGAACTAAAACTACATCAGCAGTGTCCAGTGCAGAGATCCATTCCTAACACAAGCATTCTTAGCTAAGAGTTAACAAGAATACTTCCTAATAATTTGCAACCAATATTGCTAGTAAAACTATTCCTGTAGTCACTAAAGTACGTGAATGCAAGACCATAGGATATCCAAAAGGCACTTACACCGGGAATCCAAAGTACTATGTCTTCGGACAGAATTAGCATTACTACTAGCTTAAAGTTGATACAACATAGTTTGCAAACTGTATGTATGATACACCTTTGTCTATATTTTCGGGAATATACAGGTGGACGTCTACGTACAGAAAGGCCTCGCCTTAAGAACTAAGCCTGCGTAAAAAAGCTTGTTCTGGAAAATCTTTGCTACGTAAAGTGACTAGGCTTGAAGATGATTTTCCTGTTTCTTTGAATGTAAACATCCTTTATAGATCGTTAACAATTATAAGAACGATCTTTCTAGTAATAAGGTACGCGTAAACAAACGCTTTAATTTAGATACTTGGTTTTAGGAAAGATCTTGTGCGAATAAGGTAAACGTAAATAAACTATTTAGTTTGTATGGTTTGTATATTGAATTTTATGATAATAGGTAACTAGTATGTAGATGTAGAGTATGAAAGTCTTGCCATAAATATTGTTACATGGAAAAACCTTTTTTTTATTGTATATATATATACAATAACATTAAAAATATATGAAGTTCATTCAAAATGATCTCCATTAGCTTTAATACAGTCCAATAAACTTTGAGGCCAGTTATCAACAGAAACACGCACTCTCTCCATTGGAAAATTCTTCATTGCCAATCTTATGGGTTGTTTCGGGGGCTCCATATTATCATGGCGTTTGGCGCATGCCATACTCTCTAAAACTGACCATAAATTATAATCCAGCGGATTAAGATCAGGACTAGATGAAGGTCAATCTCAGCTCTGATGAAGTCCGAAATATTCGTTTCGAATCAAGCTTAGGTGTATCAAGCTTTATGACCCCGTGCTGAGTCTTGCTGAAAGGATCATTCTTGGTTATGGAACATGGTGTTTTTAAGAGGCTTAAGAGACCTTCTCAAGAATCCTATCTTGATACAATTGTTTGTTTGTTACGCCTTTACGCCTTATCTACTCAACCGATCATAGTGTTATTTTGCATACACTTTGTAGGATGTCCAGAAAAGGATTTCTAGTGTTTTTTTCCAGAAAATTGCTAATAGCAGAATATACCTAGTTAGTTATATTATAAATGTGAAAGCCTAAACTAGTATGCCAACATTTGGCAAAGAGATTGATTGTATACGATAACGCAAACAAAATCGCAGATCGCATATCCATTTTAATCAACATATCTGTACTGTTCACTACTTTATAGTTTATTCTACGTTTATTACCTACACAAAACATTAAAAACGGTTAAGAAAATTTACAAAATGAAGCTAGCTGAAGCAGATATTATGCACTAAAGCCTCTCACAGGGGAGGCTTGCTTCGTTCGGAGCGGCTAAATTGGCCACTCGACGCGCTCAGCCAGGAGTGCCTTCATCGGGAGCCAGAACTCGTCTTTTTTACATTTTGAAAACTTCAAGTATCCTGTAATGGTGTATTCTCTGTCGTCAAAACTTACGGTGGCTATTTGTTACTTTATAAAGTAATTTTAAAATGTTTATCTTTTGAAAGATAAATTAGTCTAACTAAAGTAAACTAGGTGAGTGATAACTGGCAAGTAAAACTGAAACTAGTTTCAGCCAGTCAAGGCTAGGCTTCTCCGAAATCAATAACTTATGACGTAAAGAGTCGTTATGAACAGCAGAATTTCGCTTCAGACTGAAATTGGTTTCCATGTTCACCTGGAGAAATACATTTACGTTACGGAAGACAACCTTGTGTTCCTACGAAGAATAAGATTTCTAGACCTTTAGGCGCTATGATGAGAGCACGAGAAATCGATATATTGTTGAAGCATTCATAAAAAGCCATTGATCCTAGTGATGATCGCAGCATTCATAACTTCAACTAACGTTTCCCAGACACGCGTACCACTAAGAAAATCCCAACTTTATACCTGGCATTTTGCTTCTTTCTTCATCCTCTCGCATCAGTATGCAAGCGAATAAAGCAAGAGAGATGTGTTCTAAATCTTGTGTGTGACTAACCATTACGCCATCCGTGTAAGGCGTAGTGGTTAAAGTGTTCGCCTCTCGCACTGCCGCTGCACCGAGTGTGGGATTCGAGAACAAAAATTTGTGTGCTCCTAAAATGGTTGTTCCAAGTCTGAATGTTCTTTGTGTCCGTTACTTGAATATTTGTAAAATCCCACCGCAATAATTATTGATAGAGCGTAAATTTATATTTTTAAAAGAAAGAATAATAAACATCGTAAGTACTTTCATATAACGTTAGTTTCATATAAACAAATACTCGTATTGAATTACTGTTAAATATGCTCTCATAAACATATTATTAGTAATAAGACGCCACACAAGTACCTGAATAAATATTCAAGGAAAATATGCTACGTTTTCTTTTACTCAAAAGTGTATGAAGAAGACGGGAGGCGGACACAGCCTATCCGCCGACCACTTTAACTTCAAGTAGCCAATTTGTCAGCCTCCAACTACGCCACTTCTGACTACTACAATATTAGCAGACAATCTTGGATTGCTTGAAGAAATATTTGTTGTTTCAATAATCGTTTCATCTATTTTAAATTATACAAAGAGCCGTTTTCATTTAGATATCGCTACCTGATCTGGAATATTATATCTATATAAATAAAAATCAATTGCCACATGTATAACGCAGCATCATTTAAGAACGGCTCGAACGATTTGACTGCTTTTTTGTTGCGTTTGTATTTGTCACGATAAGGTTTGTATGAAAAAAAATATGCGAAAGATCCGCGGGAAATTTCGAAAGTTTAAATTGTATTTTAATATGGAAAATTTATTGACTTTTGATATTTAATTTAAATAACGTGAATTGTATTTTTGTATAGATTGACAGGACGACTGTCGGGTCAACTAGTAGAATATAACAGTCAATATTCTTGACATAATATAGAACAAAAGTAGAGTTAGTGTTTTATCGTTTCTACATTGTGCCGATGGCTTCGCTCTCGTTAATGTAGATTTGGTCAATAAATTTATATCCCTTGTGAACAGTACTTTTATTCTGGGTGAAAATTACCCTATGTACTCTTCTGTACCCCTGACAACGTGTATGCAAAATTTCATGATGCTTGGTTGGGAATTTAAGGTGTGAAAACGTAACAAGCAAACAAACTCATATTCGTATTTAGAATATTAGTTAGGATATGTCGAATAATTCTGAATATGTATATGAGAATAGACTCATGCAGAAACGTGTATTTATTAAATAATACAGTGGAATGGGATGTGATTTTACTGATAAAGGAATGGAGGAAGAATAAAATAATCACAAAACAATTAAGAAGAAAAGACAGTTGGTCGCGCAAAATTGCGGGGCCGACCGAACGTTACTTACAGCATTCACGTGAAGCCTACCGGGCGCTGCAGAATGCACAGAGCCGGGTAGAGCCAGACCGTAGCCGGGTTCCAAGGTGTATGCATAAGTTCCATGGGAATATGAACTTTAGCTACTGTAAAGAGACTTCAGTTTCCGTTGGCACATAGTAAAATACGTTCTACTGCGGTCCGATGCGTGCTGGTTGGTGTGATTGTTCTATAGTAGAAGTTAAAAAGTAGGATATAAAGTGCATGTTATAAAAAGTGTGCTAAAAACACCAGATTTAAGATTTGAAGAATGTAGAACTGTTGAAGAAAATTCAAAGATTTGCCATTACAGTAGGACATGTTAATCCAGTTTCAGGCCAACGCTTAGCAACTGCAAACGATGAATCCACGACAAGCAAGTATACAAGTACTCGTTCATTCCTATCTTATTAATAAATTTTTCTTATACATTTTAAAAAGACATTTCCTGCTAATATTGTCGCGGGTAACCTTTGCAACTATTCAAGCAACGGATTCAAGTTTATCCTGTATGCGATTCAAACCCACATCACATGGTGTAAAGTCAGTGGCGAGGCGACCACTTAAACCACAAGTTAACCTATCATATCTAAGAAAACCCGACATAATTAAAAATCTATTGTGTCTAGCCGCCGGTGTACTACTTGCGACTTTACATACATTGTAAGTCACCGTTTGTTTGATATAAAATCAATGAAAGCTATAAATTACGCACAAGTAATACTGCAATATACGAATGGTCGTGATCAATAGTACGCTCACTCACAAAGCTCCGTGCCGCAGAGCCTCGCCACGGGATTAACTAAAGCGCAGTTTTTGTACAAATGAAGTGTTTGTACGAGCGAACCCAATGTTTGTTAAGTGAATGTATTGATTCAAAGTCAGTTTCGGTTTGTTCATCGCGATGTCTGTGAAATAACGTATAAAAAAGTGTGGTCAGATGATATTTACGGCAAACATTTACCTATGTCAAACTAGCTGATCCGGCGAACTTCGTACCGCCAATAAAAGTTATCTGAACTAATCTATATAATTAAAACAAATTCGGATTAGTTAGGTAGTTATTTAATCTGCAATTGGGGGTTAAGTTTAAATACAACACAGTTACAGTTAAGTTATTCAAAATTATAAATCATTTTAAATTTTGCTTTCTGATAAACAATCTTTTTTGTCTTTTTTGTTTTGCGTAAAAATATAAAGATGGTTTTCCGACGCGCGAACACGCGACGTATAATTGTCCATGAGAGAAACAGGGAAACTTCAAGTTGATGCCGCAAACTTCCAACGACTGCCCTTGCGATTTATTAAGTTTATGGTCATCGCAAAGGCCAAATGCACGGGCAATTGTAGACGCTTAAAATCAAAAGGTTGGGATCATCGGAATACGCGGGATCAAGATATCCTCTCCTTTCCCTTGATGATTGTTGCCACGATGACGTTATTCATTATTTTTTCACAGTTAGTCCCTTCTCATGGTTTTTTGTCCCATGACCCATTTTTACACCTCTTTACAACTTGTGCAAAGATGTCCACTCAGTTACCTACTATATGATAACCAGATGTGGGAATGCTTTGTTCTACAGAAACTCGTAATAAAGTGTTTTCTAAAATTCACAGAATGCATTGAGCACTTGTCCAGCTGTCTCATAATAACTTAAAATTTAATGTTTATAAAAGAGGTTATAGTTGTCAGACCCATAGAATTTATGGTTTCGCTAATTGCATAAGGATGACGCTACTTACGGTAAATGAATGTGTGCCTTTCCTAATAGAATATTGACGTGTGCAATAATAATATACATACATTTATTGTGTGACAGGCTAGACCGTTACAATATGCCACATTTGTCTGTGGTCAAATATTATTTTTGTTTGACAGGTAGGTTATGAATAATGTATGAGAAAATAAAATAGTTATTACGTTTTTTATACTTTCATTGCAATTTATTTATATTTTCTTAACTTTTAAACCTTCCTTGGACTTCTACAAATATTTCAAAACCAAAATTGGCCAAATCACTTCAGCCGTTCTCGAGTTTTTGCGAGATTAACAAACGTCTTGTTACGTTAATATTAGTAAGACTTATGTTGTTTATAACTTATTGTGTCGCAGCGGCACGCCGGCGGCCAAACACAATAGCTTTTCAATTATCACAGGCATTCTAACAATTGACAGGTTAACTTATTAACCATCGTACGGACATTGGCGTCCAGACACAATGCTTTTATCATAATATGTTCATATAGTTAACCAACAAAGATAAATTTGTTTGCATGATGCACAGTATTTAATAAAATATAACAATATTTGCATACGATATATAGATTTGCACTTAATTTTTCTCTATAAATTGGGATCTAACATTTATATCGTTTATAATTTAAATAAATTAAATGTAAGAGTAATGTAATGACCACTGATCTTTATGAAGATACATGCGCAGTAAATTATTAATTTCTAATGTCCATTAGGTACTTAAAGAGTTTGTCTTTACTTTACAATGTCTCGTTTCTTGTGGAAAATAATACATTGTACAACAAACAAAACAATGTGGCAGACAATCCAACTTCGCGAGACATTTGTAACTAGTTTAAAATTCAATAAAACTGACCTGCGCTTCCCTGCGACAACAACAACAGCTACATTGAACGACACGATAACGATACGACAAGAGAACGTGTCGGTGTAATTGCTGACATTATGTATGTATATCCTTGATATCACTAATCGTGTTAATACACAAACATAATTTAACACTTCAATTAGCCAGCAACCAGACAGAATGAAAAATGCAACGTGCCTGGTCCAAAGGGGTCTTAAGCATTCACCATGATATAGAATTTTTGTGTGTCGTGGAGTTCTATTGTGAAGCTGATTATCTATATGAAAATTCGAAGAAAATCTTCTATCGTCGTAACTATGCTTGAACAAGTACAAAATAGTAAAGCATGAAATTGACTAATTGATAATAGTAATTTCTTCAAAGAGATTACTGTTGACATTGAAGACAAAAGAATAAGAGGCAACTAAATAGTCTATGAGAAGTGAAATTTCTCATGTCTTATTAAATTATATTCTAATAAAAACCAAGTTTACCAAATTCGAATGTTGAAAGCGACCATAAAACTGATAAACTATCAGATCTAATATTCAGGCGACAGAGCGCAATAAACCTAATATATCATACCCAGGATTGGCCCTAATGTGATCGATTAAATGACGCTTATGTTATCATCGATACATGCAATGTCGTGTCGTATCTGTACAGGATTGTTCGATAGTCGGACCCGTATTGTCTGAGTAGGCTTTAAGCCAGATAAAATATAGAGTAGTCATTCGATTCAGCGCATTTTCTGGCACACGTGGCTACAGCATGCAAACTAGGGTTAGGCGAGCTTCCAAATCGTTGAAGAAACTCGATATCAGCACATTCTGGTAAAGTAATGGTTTGTGATATTGGTTGCATTTCTGATGTATTTTACTGTGGATCATTTAAAATATCAAAATAGCTCTTAATATTATGTAAATCCGCTTAGTCTAACGTAAAACAGCGATAGCCTAGTGGGAAACAGAAGTCTCGAGTTCGATCCCAGGACGCGCATCTCTGACTTTTCGAAGTTATGTGCATATTAAATAGTTAATTATCGCTTGCTTTAACGGTGAAGGAAAATGTCGTGAAAAATCTGCATGACTTTCTTAGTTCTACATAATGTGTTCTAAGATATGAGAAGTCTGCCAACCTGCACTGGGCCAGCGTGGTGGACTATGGCATAACTCGTAAAACGTGCCCAGCAGTGGGACAGTTTAATATAGGGCTGATATAATTTTTATTATTTATGTATGTAATTTAAATTAGGTTTAGGTAACAGACTATGTGAATTCTTAAATGTTTAAAAGACTGACTGAATAATCAACCACGTTATAACACCCTTCTATACTAGTAGCTATATCTACAAATGTCAGCGATAGCTTAGTTGGAAACCGATGGACTGCCACGCAGAGGTCACGAGTTCGATCCCGAGGCGCGCAGCTCTGACTTTTCAAAGTTATGTGCGTATTAAAAAGTTAATTATCGCTCGGTTTAACGGCTAAGGAAAACATCGTGAGGAAACTTGCATGTCTGAGACTTCTCCATAATGTTCTCGAAGATATGTGAAGTCTGTCAACCCGCACTAGGCCAGCGTGGTGGTCTAAGGCCTAACCCTTCTCACACTGAGAAGAGGCCCGTGCCCAGCAGTGGGACAGTTTAATACAGGACTGATATTATTATATATTATACAAATGACAGCTAGCATAATCATACTTAAATTATGTAGCATATGCATTCTAACTTATATTATAAATACAAATGTGAGTTCGTTTGTTTGTTACGCTTTCAGGTCTTAACTAATCAACAATCATCATCATTTACATGATAGATGACGATAGTGTACAATTGAATGATTAATCCTAACTATGCTAACTGTATTTTTAATCCAAATGTAAGTTCGTTTGGTTGTTTATTTGTTACGCTTTCACGCCTTAACTACTTAACCGATTATCATGAAATTTGGCGTGTCAGTGGCACAGAAAAATACATAGAGTACTTTAATTCAGAAAATATCGAGCGAAGCCGCGGGCAGAGCTAGTGTTAATACAAAGAAAACTACATTTCACATACTTGTTATCTGGTAAACATTAATCAATGTTGACATTCAGCGAACACCTTTTTGTCTCAACAATGTAATGAATATGATTACTACGAAAATAGCTACCCGCCATGATTGATGAGCTGCATCCATGGATACGACGGTAAAAATTGCAGCTACAATTTTCATTGATGAGTGGCAACACTAGACGGGCGATTTTATGTCGAACCAGAGTCTGCCCAAAGATTTTATGTCGAACCAGAGTCTGCCCACAGCTTCGCTCGCATAAATGTAGGTTATGTTATGTTAGTAACAATATTTTTGGATGAAATCGTATGTCCTTTTCTGTACCCCTGACAACGTATATGCGAAATTATATGATGATCAGGGTGCCGAGTGCGAGTTGTTTTTACGTTAATGCGATCGAAACGATTACCGCGTTTGGCTCTCTGATTGGAGCAGGCCAATCAGAGCGCCGAACGTCATAAACGTGTCGATCGCGTTAACGCACTCTGTGGAGTATATAAGGCGTAAAAGTGTAAGAAACAAACAAACAAATTCAAATTCGCATTTATAATCTTTCATTATTTTTATACATTTATTCTTCTATGTACCCCTGACAACGTATATGCCAATTTTCATAAGTATCGGTCGAGTATTTAAGGCTTAAATAAACAAACTAACTCATATTCGCAGTTATAATATCAGTTAGTATTCTCAGTAGCAGCTCGCAGTCCCGCTATTACTTATACTATTAGTTAGTACCTAAAACATACCTACTTGGCGAAATGTGTGCGAAATACACCTACCCCTTCGGGAATAGGTAGAGGTGTAAGACCATAGACACATGCATAAAATCATATATAACCAGCAGCGTTCTAACATCCTATTGTGACATTATTTTATCAAACAAATATTTTCAAGTAGTTAGGCCCGCATCACATTAAAATTCAATCTATTAGCCACAAAGATAATGTGCAGTAATCTGTGATGGTTAGGTTCCTCTGCTGTTACCTACTTTGCAGTTTGCTGTAGTCTAATCCATATCATTCCCACCACTGTAACACCTGGGTAGCCAGGTTTAGTACTCGTAACCGTGAAAAACGCCGTGTTATGACACTCGAGAAGACCCGAGGAATGTAAACTGTCTTGGGGCCTATTGACGTTTACGTACACAATTCCAGACTTCTTGCTACTACTAAAATAAAACCAATAAAACAGTAAAACCCATTTCCAAACTAGAGACCACAACAGCCACACACACTACCGTCTACCGAGGCGGTCACTTCACGAAACATAGCACCTAATAGGTATAGTGGTATAACTAAAAGTCGTCAATCAGTCGCTCGTCTACATGGCTAAAGCTGGGCGGATGCCAACCGCGTCGCTAATCCAGCTCGTTACCGTACACAAGTTTGCGGGCGAGAGGCGCCGGGACCGAAACACGCTCGTTGTCTATTAGCCGGCCCGCTTGTGGGACGATTGTCAAACGACCAGCTTCGCTAAAAGGGTTACAGGCTTTTGTCAATTAACCCGTGCAATATACGTATCTACTTTTAACCCGATAAAGTAACCATGTCGGGATTTAACGATAAAAGCGTTGTGTCTGGACGCTAGTCTGTATATCGATGGATGAATTAATAAACTGGATGGACGAATAAAAATAATGCTGTATGGATAGCGTACTCGGGACAATGTGTGTGATCCAGAAATGGTTGTTCTGAGTTTCGATATTTTTTTATGTTTATTTTTCGACTTTTTGCAAAAATCTGCGGCACTGGATTTGTAACAAGAGTGGGATTGGTCTTTTAAAATAATAATAACTTTGTTTAGAGATTTAGTTTAGCTTTTATATACCTAAGTTCACTTATATAAATCTATGATCCAATCAGTGTAAAGTTAATTAGGGTTTGGTTATTATTTGTGAAGTTTAGATTACCTGTTTTGGTAATCTAGTGGGATATAAATAACGCTGGTGGGTTAGCTAATTGTTATTTGAAGGCTAGGTAAGGGAAGTATTGTTGTATTGACGATTTTTAACATAAGGAGTATGGCACATTGCCTAGAAGACGACAATAAACCTGGATGAATTATTATGTTATATCTAAAAATAAGTTAGTCAAAGAAAGAAACGCTTGATAGATTGCCTCGTTGGCCTCTGGGTATAATTATAATTGTTTGCCAAACTATCCCTACCAGCGCAGTAAAAATGTGCCCGGTGATAAAAGACTTGACCTTATTGTATGGCCTTAAACATGGTTGGCTAAATGTAGGTGTGACATAAGTACTGTATGTCTCCTCTCTCCGGGTTTATGTAAGCACAGTGCTTTGTCAATAGGTAATATTAAACATACTTATTGAAAGCGTTTGCTTAACATTCCTACAAGAGCATCCTAACTAATATTATAAATGTGAATGTGAGTTTATTTGATTATTACGCTTACTCGCCTTAACTACTCAACCGATCATCGTGCAATTTACAGTAAAATACACGTTGTCAAAGGTACAGAAAAGGACATAGGGTAACTTTAATCCAGAATAAAGATAGTTCTGTTCCCATGGGATAAATATTTATTGACTTAATCGTCATTAACGCGAGTGAAGTCGCGGGTAATATCTAGTTATAATATAAAACGTACAATAAAAGTTTATTTGTCGAAGATAGTACCTCGTTTTGAATTACAGTCTTCACAAAACTGCTCCTGGCAATCGCTTATTGCAAAAGTCTTTAGCGTCGGTTTAATTATTATTATCGGTATATGGTTCAGTGAAGTCATCCTTCACTTTACTTCTCAAAGAGTAACTTCAAGTATTCTGACATTAAATCATTAAATACATTTTGATCTTTCCTTTATATTTACTCGATTTGCCCGCGGCTTCGTTATTTTTCTGGATGAAAGATCTAATGTCGTTTTCTGTTTATCTGACAACGTTTATGCATTTCATGATGACTGCTCGAGTAGTTGAGGCGTGAAATCGTAACAAACAAACTCACATTTGCATTTATAATATTATTAAGGATTATAACTTATTCTAGTATCAATTTTATTTTAAAATGGTTGTTCAATACTTTATAATTGTAATTAGTACAACACAGTTTTAGCGATACATATAATTAAGCGTATGTCTCGAAGGAGTGGAGAGTTATGCGTCCAGTCCCATTTTATGTTTTGGATCCTATGTAATAGTGTAATTGTTATGATGACCACCCAATAGACAATAGAAAAGCCTAATAACACTGCCGGCTCAGTATCGGCATTATGCTATTGCACCAACAAAACAGATCTGAGTCAATTTTCAGCTGCAGCTAGTACATGATTTTGGTTTTGCAAGCGTTGATATAACCTAGCCCGTTAGGCAAGACGAATGCATGATTGTAGCATATACCTACATACATTTATCTCGCACTACTTAGTTCTTTTTAAATGATACCTTCCGCACTAGGAATGATTTCTGTGTCGCGGGGACTTCACAAACATTCAAACAACAGATACAAAGAACACCAACCAACACAACCATTTGAGGATCACACAATTTTTAGTCCCGTATGGGGATCGAACCGACAACTCGGCACAGTGGCAATAGCGAGGCGACCACATAATCCACTACGCCATCCGCGAAGTCTAATATTAATAGCAGGAGTACTTAGTGATAGAACTTGAAATTAATCAAACACTTGTGCCCAAATGCCACACAATTGAAGCAGCCAAAACACGAGTTATACAAGAATACCGAGGCACATTTAGTGGACAAACTCCTGTCTATTGTGCCCTCGGTTAGATCTCGGCATCATCACAATGGGCGACACCGCGCCGTTTGCTTAGTTTCACTTCAAATGTTCTCTATTGTTCCCTTTTTATGGCAGTTAGATATTAAATATTTTTCCCTCGTACGTTTTTCATATTTCGTCGTGTGATCCAAGAATAAAAGACGGCGCTTGTGAAGTGGGTTTTGGTTGCTTGTGTTGTGTGTTCAGTATATTTAATATGGTTTTGTGCTTCCAAGTGGGCGGTTGTATTATAATCGCTTTAAGCAAACATTTTGGTTACGTTTGTTGGACATGTCGTACATTATGAGGTCGCGGGTTTGATTCCCGCACAAGTCAAACATTTGTGTGCATGAACATGGATGTTTGTCTTGGTCTGGGTGTTTCTATGTATAATATGTATGTATTTACAAAAAAAAAGTATATATGTATGTTTATCCATTGTCTAGTACCCATAGTACAAGCTCTGCTTAGTTTGGGCTAGACGGTGCTGTGTGTATGTGGTAGAATATTATTATTATTATTATTTTATAGTTTTTAAGCCAAATTAGATATATATTTTTAAATGGTTTTCAAAATGCTACAGGTGCTTCAATCTAAAAGAGAAACTAGTCAGCGCAAAATTATGGTAATGTTGCCGCTTGCGCTGGCAGCACGGCGACTGCTTTCTTGAAGAGTAGGCTCGTGAAGGCTTAGTGCTGCAAACATTGTTGCACAAGATCCGCTTATCAACAGACAGCGCACTGTCTGTTAAAACTTTTGTACTTTTTAAAAGTCAAAGTTGGCAAGTTAGTCCTGCGACTTACTTACGTATATGTATTGTTTCAGCAATCATTACCAACATAGAAACGACTGACATCTAGACTCACAAGAATTTAATCTGGCAATTTACAGAAATATGTGTATTGCGACGAAATTGGACACGACATAAAATACCGTTAGCTATGAAAAGCACTTAAACTATGGCGAATAAAATTAAAATCTTAATAAAACAGAGACATAACTCGAAATTCGACAATTAGGCAATTTGAACTCTAACAGTGTGTAAGTTGGAGTTCAAATTGCCTAACTGCCAGATTTCGAGATCAGTCTCCATTTTAAGAGAAAAATTAGTACTCGTATTTTAAAATTATCAAAAAAGACTTTGCAATGTTTTACTGGCCAACAACTAGCGATCCTAAGTAAAATCCTACGAATATTATAAATATGAAAGTTATTCAAGTTGTTTGGATGTATGTTATTCAATGATGCGTAAACCATTGAACGGTTAGAACACTGATAGACAATGTCCTGGATTAACACAGAATCCATTATCCTGTTATATATTTACGCACGAAGTTAAAAATAAATACCTACTACGAACATTGCATTAAGTCAACAAACAAAAATATTTAATATGTCTGCACATTATCTTTTGGTAAACTTTTGAAGCGTTAAGTAATTAACTTATTAACCCCAAGGGCTTCAGGAACCATTAAATTTCTGTCAATCAAAAACAAAATGAAAGATAATCAATTCGTAAATAGGAAATGAACTTAAAATATTAAAAACATGATTGTAAGTACAACAGAAAATAAATGAAACGTCTTGAAACAAAGGAAACTAAAGATCAATCTGCGTCAAGGTAAACGTAATTTATCATTATGATGACCACCCAGACTATATTATATTCATAAAAAGAATGTCATAGGTATAATTATGAAATCCTTTTCTCGTAATGATACCGCTCAAAGTTACAAATTACGGCAAATTTTACCTTCTATGATCAGGAGTCATTCTTCTAAAGTTTTTACAAGCGAACCGGAATCTGTCCTTAACTTGTCAATTATTGGAATGCCAGATATAAATGACAATCTATTGTCTGGTTGCCGGTGTGCCGCTACCATTCAATAGGTTAATTCGTTATCTTGCGATTTTTAATAATAGAATCGGGTCTTTCTGGCAAATAACCAAAATAGGAATTAACTCTACATCAAAATAATATCTTTATTGAAACCTAATATATGTGTGGTAATGTTTGCCGATTACAAGTATTGAACCAGCTACACCACACTGACAGTGACTATTTAAACATTTGCGCCGAGGTTTCGGATTGTTTATCTATTGTCTGGTTGGTTCGACGCATCCAGGTTTATGACAAAAGTTATTTACCTAGTAAACGTTCTTCTTAAATATCGAAAATTATTTATGTATTCATTTCTAGGAATAATAGCCATCTGTCTGCAGCTAACTCTGAACCTCGTAATAACAAGTGGAAGCTGCAAGTAAAACAACACTGCATAATTGCGGAATAATAAAGCGTGATCTCAATACGGTCGGATACTGAGAAATATAATTTTAAATACAAATTGTATAAAAGGTTATTGCTTGATATGTTGTTATAAAGGTTATTGTTCTATTAATAACACATGTTATCAATATATTTAGTATGAAATATAAACGTATTTGACAAAAACATTCCATTTGTACAGGATCCACGAAATTAGATGTAGTTTATAAACGGCAATTTCATGGTAAAGGCCTGACCGTGATATCTGTACGCTAAGCTAGCTAGAGGCAATAAATAGTGACCTATCTTTTTATATATTATATTTTTATCATCTCTCTTTACTAGAGCACGAATATAGTCTGAAAACAATAACGAAATGATTAAAAATAACTAAAAATAAGACCAGTAAGAAAAATGGAGAGTGGTTAAGTACGAAACACATTTATATATTCCTAGTAGAATATGCTGTAAAGCTTTAAAACGGTGCAAGCAAGTCCCCGCTGAGAAGCTACCCTGCGTCTGAAACAATCCACGTCTCAATGCATACTTCTAATGTTGTCTCGGGAGGCTGTTCCGGCGATATTGCGACTATTTACCGTTCCTCTCACCGAGTTTATATTGTTGTTTGTTATTTTTCTGTCAAGAAATACAGTTTATTTATCTTTAAATGCATTTCCAGTTATTTCACTCCTGGAGTGGGTGATAGATTTACGACTTAAAGGTCTAACAGCGGTTTTAAATACTGTGCTTTAACACAAGCTTTCGACGGATTAATATGTTAATGTACAAAATTACCTCTTTGCCTCTATAGCATAGTTTCCCACACTCACCCAAGTTACACTAACTAGATTATATCCTTACTCATATTATAAACGCGAAAATTTGTATGGATGTATGGATGTTTGTTACTCTTTCACGCAAAAACTACTGGACCGATTGCGATGAAACTTGGTATGTAGATAGCTGGATTAACAAATAGGCTACTTTTTATCCCGATATTCCCACAGGAACGGAACTTACGCGGGTGAAACCGCGGGGAAAACTAGTGTATAAATAATTAGATTGTGACTGCGGCTTCGCTCGCGTAAATGTAAGTTAAGTAAAGGCAACTTAGTTAAGTAAAAGTACTTTTTTTTAAATTTATCCTTGGTTCTTCTCTGTACCTCTGACAACAAGTATGCGAAAGTTCTTGATGATCGGTCGAGTAGTTAAGGCGTGAAAGCGTAACAAACAAACAAACTCACATTCGCATTTATAGTATTAACAAAATTAGGATTAGGAAAGTTAGGATACAATTATACAAAAACTGAAGTCGTGACTCACTTACATAGTGACTCATTAACGCGGTTTTATGAAATACCCACAGGACCTTATCCTGTATTTTAAATAAACATTTTTGCTTTAATATTGCCTTGTTGTTATATATATTGTGTTAAATATTATTAATAAAGACGTAAAATATAGCATATAAGTATTAATTTTTACTGTACGGATGGCGTAGTGCCGCTGCGCCGCGTGTTGAGGGTTCGATCCCCACACGGGACAAAAATTTGTGTGATCCACAAATGGTTGTTCCGAGTCTAGGTGTTCTTTGAGTCCGTTATTTAAATGTTTGTAAAGTCCGTAGTAGTCCATTAAGTGGTAGCTTCTAAAATATACAAGAAGCACTAATTAGGTAGTGCTTGATCTGTTTATTGTAACATATTTATATCCAAGTATGCGCTTCCGTGGAGTTATGCAGGCGATGACTAAAGTCGTAGAACATTCATTTTAACACAAATATTTTGTTGTTTGTTTATTACTCTATCTATGTGAATAAAATAATTACAGACACCAATAACTATTTGCTACATTACCTCTATTCAGAATAGAAAAAAATTAACAACTAAGTCCAAACGAACGGATTAGCAGATAAAATCTTATCTACTAATAAAAGCCAGAAAACGCTCAATATCCTTCCAGAGCACAAATAACTTTTTATACCACTTAATCTCTAGTATAATTTATAACTCATTCAAAGTTACAAGTGAGTTCACAGGAAAAAATAATAAAACAAAAATCTTTCGTCTACGATGGCAAAGTTGGCCAGGGTTCAATAAAAAGTTCAATCTGTAGGCCGAAGAGTCAACCTTTGAACAGCATTTTAGCTTAGCGAACTAACTATGTACGCAACTACTGGAGTTTTAATACGGCTAGGAAAAGGACATACTTTATTTAAAAGCTGTATAATTTTGTTTTCTGGGTCGTCGTTTAGTGGTATATGTAATAATGTAATAACACGTTCATCTTTTACACTAGAATCTTAGTACAAGTTGAAAATATTCAAATATAGTGCATGGATGCTCTTATCAATGTTTCATCAAATCCTGATTTCATATTTGATTATATTTTAAGTAATAATCAGTGACAACTAATGGAACAATATTCAAATGCACTATTATCGGATCAACTGATATTTTAGCGGTAAATTTGTTAGGGGCAAAATATTTGTTGTTTCGAATAATGTGCGCCTCACTAGTTTTGATTACACAATTGCGCCAGTTATTGCCGATTGAATCACTACAGAAAAAGAATTACGATATCTAGAAGCACGATGCGTACATACCTCGGCCTCGATGGCGTAGTGATTAGTGTAATGGACTGCCATGCTTGAGGTCGCGAGTTCGATTCCCGCACAAGTCAAGCATTTGTGTGCATGGACATGGATGTTTGTCTTGGTCTGGGTGTTTCTAAGTATGATGTGTATGTATTTACAAAAGAAAATGTACTAAGCTCTGCTTAGTTTGGGCTAGATAGTGTTGTGTGTATGTGATAGAATATTATTATATATTACTAGTTTTTCCCGCGTAAGTCCCGTTCCCGTGGGAATATCGGGATAAAAAGTAGCCTATGTGGTAATCCAGCTATCTACATACCAAGTTTCATCGTAATCGGTCCAGTAGTTTTTGCGAGAAAAAGTAACAAACATCCATACATCCATACAAACTTTCGCTTTTATAATATTAGTAAGGATAAGGATTATAGGTACATACAAATTCAGTCTCATATATCCCCGAAGGGGTAGGCAGAGCTGTATTAGATCAACATTTGGCCAACTATAGTTTAAGGTCCCACGTAAGAGAGGGCGGACCTATTGCAAAGATCTCATGCACAGCAGTCGTATTCACTACCGCTGCGCGACAATTATTGCAATGGTTGTTAAACTTTTGCGGCACGAATACAATACATAATGTGCAAATTATTTCTATTATATTTCTATCAAGATATTGGCGACTACACCACCATTAGGTGGCAATGTATTCCTCAATATGCACAAGTAGCGAATGCTACAACAATGTGTTATGTTATGAGTTATGTTATGACTGCATAATTATTAAAAACAATCTTATTCTGCATGGTTGCCATTAAATATTAGCCCTCATGTGTAAGCCTTTGGTTAACGCTATAATTATTATAATAAGCTAAATAATAGGAAACTTCTCAGAGCGACAGTGCATAAAGACGTTCCAATCATAATGGCAAGTTGCTGAAGCTTGCAGAGCCATTAAAATTTCTAATTAAAATTTCTTTATCTGGATACAAGCACCATGGCATCTACATATTACTATGAGAATTGTGCTATCGCTCAGTCTGATATTTTTAATTTCCGTGGAGACTTCAAGATAAAGTATGTAAAACCAGTCTTATGTAGAAATGCTATGCTGTGTACAAAATTCAAGTTAATCTATCGACTACTTTTCTAGTTATGTGGGCACAAACATACGAAATTGGACTTTTATTTGAAACTAGCTGACCCGAAAGTCGTTGTATCTATACAAAAATACATTTCACGTAATTAAATTTAATATCAAAACGTGAATCAAATTTTCCATATAAAAATAAATGCTCGATACTACCCGCAATTTTTTCGCAACTTTTCGTTCATAAAAACGTTGTCCTAACAATTACAAACAAACCAAAATAAAAAGCCAAAGCAGTCGAGCCGTTCTTAAGTGATGCTCCGTCATACATGAGGCAGTTGGTTTTTATTTATATAGAAGTAGATATGATTTTAAATGGTATAAAGAAATATCTAAACAGCTATTACACTTTTTCCAATGTTGAATCATAAACAGGAATTTATCTTTTACAATCTGATTAACAATTTCCCTTAGCCAAGAAGTTTTAATTTCGTTGTAACTGTGTAGCAATAACGTACATCTGGAATCCCTTGAATAAACGCAATTAAAAAGTTGTCTGGTTGTCTGTGGTCGAAGGGCTGCTTTGTGAAGTTTCAAGTTATCTCATTACAAGTTTCAAGTTTGTCGTTCAAGCCTGATTTGCTTTCAATAAAATTGTTTTGAAATGTTTATTATAAAACGGGATTTGAATAAGCTGTCATTTTTTTAAATGTTGACACGTATTCAACATTCAATCTTTCGTACTATCTCTGGAAATACATATATTCGAATAAAATGTATTTAATATATTATAGAGTCATGTCTTTTTAAATCCAACAAAAAGAAACCACCGTTAGAAACTGTGATAAGATTGCTTTCGTCTGCTTTTGCTTTTTGCATTAAAACGCGCGTTGATACCATATGATGAGTATAAGATGCTTATTTTGTTGATATAATCAGATTTCTAAAGAATCGGCATAAAATAGGCGCATACTCAAAGGTGAATATAATGTTATGAATAGTTTGATAGTAGCACAAATTATATCGTATAGACATTTTTATCAGATAAATTCACAGAATTCATATTTAAACCTCAACTAAACCTTATTCTCAATTAATGTTTCACAGACACAGTTCTAACAGCAGATAAGGCGAACGAAAATAAGTTGTTTTTATGGACGTTTTCCAGACAAAATATAGCAATGTGGAGCTTTCAAGGTAAAAGATCTTATAGGCGTCCTTTCCTATAATACTCACCAATGCAATGAACGCGTTGTCTAATATTTTATTATGAGTACAAATGGCCAAATTCAGACGCATTTTTATCGGAGTCTAACGAACTTAATGAATATTACACTCATCATCGTCATAATTATTTTTAAAGATCATATGTTCGTCCAATTGTTTCGAAAAGTAATAAAAATCATGGATTTAAAATCTAAATACTGTTTTTAATTTATTTGCGCTTGCTAAAACGTAACTTTTCCACAGTCTTATTAGGCAGCGCGCCATTGCATAGACGTCACTTGCCTCACCATTCGTCTTAAAACCAAGATATACACGAATACAAGATTTAATATGCTACTGCAAGCGAGACTAAGTGTGAAATGCATGAAGTTCCTTAGTAGAAAGCAAAGTCAGCGTACGTTAAGTGTTTGTGCTTTGACACGTTCATTAAGAAAGGTAAACTCTCAGCTTTTAGTACTGTCGGACGGCGCCGGCGCGCGACGCCTCGTGCTGTTTGCATTTAGGGATTTTAATACCTAATGCGTCAGCCATGTTGTTGATTTACACATACCTTATCTTAATTAACGATATTTCTAAACATTGAACAATAACAACATATATGTATACGTATACCTACGCATGTTTTCATTGAGAAACTTGCACTCGCTACGATTCTGACTTATTTTACTTTTGCTTTATTCAGTCGCATTTACTCTACACAGATGGTGTAATGTTTAAGTGGTCGTCTCGTCTCTACCATTGCGCCTAGTGTTGAGGGCATAAAAATTGCGTGATCCTCAAATAGTTGTTCCAAGTGTAGGTATTCTTTATGTAGGTTGTTTGCATATTTGTCTCCCTCGATAAAGAAATAATGGTTAGAAAATGTAAGTCTGGGTCTTCCCCTTCAGTGTCATCCACGTACCTGTCATATACGTTCTTGGTCATTCTTTTGTCGTATTTTGTATCCTTTCTTACTTCTTATCCCAATAAAAACATCCAATTACTTAAAATAAAAGAAAACGCGAAATAAATTCGTAGTTTGACTAACGTGTAATTGTGGTTTTAAATAATCCAGCAGCAGACGTAAATATGTCCTCGTTTATTACGGGAGCATATTGTCACTGTTGCAGGAGGTAAAAACGCCTAACGCATATCTTTTATAAACCGTAGGTACTCCCGCTTTAGGTATCAAACTTGGCGGACTTCAGAACATTCAGGCTCAGAACAATCATTTGTGGATCGCACAAATATCTAATACGGTAATTAATATACCCTAAATAATGTACAAAATTAGACATCGTTCATCCTATTTCTGTCATTTGACAATTACTTATACTACTAGATTTGAAACGCTTGTATCTAATTTATTTATAAGAAGACTTAAAAATTTATGAATCAATTGTTGGGCCTATTGTTTAGTGTTACTCAAACTTACAGTATTCGGCGCGGCAGCAGCCGCGACTGTTTGCCTACGCCATCCGTGCTGTACTTCTACTGTACTTACAAATAAGTTTGTAAGGGATGTAGGCAGCAATGAGAAGTTTCATAATATTCAGTGACAGGAGGTACAAACGACATCTATTAGAGTGCAGCTGACACCGCCTCCGCCGGGACAATGTACGGGATCATCCGGTTACTTTTTAACGAGTAATCCGAGCTGCGACACTAGTTCACTTGTATCGCGAACTGTACTACGTACATAACGGGCAACATAGAGAAATAAAAATAGTGAAGAATTTTATAAAATTCGTGCATTCATGCGCGTGTGTATTGTTGGGAGTATCTATTCGTACATAGATGCATGCCTTTGAAGAGATAGATAGAGGTGTATAAAATACACATTTTGACAAGTATAGGTATTTTAAGTCCAAAGTAAGATAAATCGAACACATTTTCACACTCCATGCCGCTTTTGAGAGTTCAATAGCATAAAATCTAAATAACATTTTGTCAATTGTCAATTAAAGCATAGACCTTACGATCGGCCGCACACATAAGTGCAATCTTATAGGGCAAGACCTAAGAGAAGAGTACCTTCAACTTTGTATCTCGCTTTAACGGTAAAGAAAAATATTGTGAGGAAACTTGCATGTCTGAAAGTTCTCCATAATGTTCTCGAAGATATGTGAAGTCTGCCAACCCACACTGGCAGCTTGGTGGACTATGGCCTCACCCTTCTCACACTGAGAAGAGAGCTGTGCCCAACAGTGGGACATTTTAATACAGGGCTGATATAATTATTATAATAGTACTCGCCAAAGGAACATACCAATGTCGAAGGAAAACTAGAGTATTCGTTTAATTATTATATAACTAATTAAGTATATTAATACGCATACCTTTGCCGATTGTTGACTGTACAACAGTGGAAATACCATAGGGAAGTTATAGACATTTAGTTAATTATACAAAATAATATAATATAATTTTGTTTAGACAAGAAAATCGCGGACGTTGTTTCTAATTATTTAAAGCATTATTCGTTATTTTTAAAGATAGCATATACATATATACTTATGTACATAGATTTTTATCCCCGAAGGGGTACGCAAAGCAAAACGGCTATTTTCAAGCTCTACGTAATATTTGTAAAGCCTATTGTCGTATTATAAGGCATATTTCTAAACTCTGAAAGCGAATTATAAACAAAATAAACGCATTTTCTTTTGATACGAGTATCAAACTTAAGAGAAAACTCAGGTACTTAACAGCATAACAGTTAACGTAATTTTAAATGTGAGGTTAAGTTTATGTGCCGGCAACTTGTTGAAATCACGAGATTTCCAGCTTCAACACGTCTGGCACTGTGTCTGTGATATGGGCTATTTTGGGTCTACCAGCTACTACATACGTATGTGATTTTATGTCGTACTAACAAGTTTAGTAGTTTAAAACCCCATTGGCGGCTCAGTAATTTATTATGACTATTTGAGTACTTCGATTTTGTCTTTACGTAACGTCACAGATACTAAACATCACACATCGCTTTATATATGTAAGTTTCGCTTTTAATCCTCAAGGACTGCCCACTGAGACTTGTCACCTAGGCCCAGACGTGGACAATTAAATATTATAAATGTATGTAAAATCCAGTTTCTAAGCAATGGTTATAGGTATGAAGAAGTTTAAATAAGAAAAACATTTTGTTTTCATCTTCTATATTTTCATTATCATATATTATTAATATATCGTCTAAGAAAGGAGCAGGAGGCATAACATTATTTTCAAATCTAGACCAGCTAATATATAGCCATATTATGGTCATAACATGTGAATAGCAACCAACCGTGCGTTTGCCGGCGATACAATTACAGTAGTGCTGCTGTAATGCTTCCCTAATAATACAGAACTGGTATTAGACTCTTGGCGGAGTTATAACTTAAAAATCGTATTTTTTATCTAAATGAATGCACAATTCATTTAAGTCTTATTCTGGTGTCCCCTAGTAGGCCTTGAATGGGCTGTCTCCTTTAAAATATTAAATCAAATTGGTACTGTACTGTGAATTACAAACAAAGTAGGTACGATGTACTTCTACTTCAAATTATCTCGGTGTCAATTGTCTCTATCGCATAGAAATTGATGATTCTGCCAACAACGTGGAAGAGAGGGAAATTAAAAAAAATTCAATATGTTGATAGGCAGTCAGTCAAAACACGTTTGACCAATAATTACAGCGAATAAAATCTTAAATTCTAAATATAATCTACCTGTCTGTATCTGTCAAACACCTGAGCAAAAACATTACAAACTGAAAATGTTCACTGACGTCATTTTATTTCGTATTCCACCACATTTCACTTCACAATACACTTGTGCGACCACAGACACGACCGGAGCTCAATATTCTGTTCATTAACTGGACACAACAATAAAATATAAATCATTACAAGTATGTATCACAATTAAAATTATTATTAATAATAACATATAACTTATAATAAGCTACGTAACTGTGTTGAAGGAAAACTGAAACAAACCTTCATTATATTTTGTTCACTGTTTCTACAGCGCGCTTCTATTTAGGGTTGCCAATTAAAATTTATAATAACGTACTATGCTACTTTATTTAACTTCATTGTAGTTCATACTTGTGAATACAAAAATTATATAAAATATTATTATTTATGGCGTGTTGTGCTTGCCAATATCTTAGGTGTAAGTTAGCTGTTACCTGTGAAAAATAATGATTCCTCAACGATCAAGAGTTTAAAAAAATATCTCTATAGTGCAACTAAAATATGTTTTAGACCCTAACAAATCTTATATAAAGAAATTCAGCTAATATATGTTTTCAGTCGCATCATTTTAGCACAACGTTGCATTTTAATTTTATATAAACACTTTATATACTTTTTAAACCAACGTTTCCACGGGGACGGGCAATAGAAAACTTTTATAATTACTATTAATACTTAATATCAAACCGAGCCACGGCGAATCGTTGCCGGGTTTACCTAGTATATTTATAATTCTTTTTTATTTAAACTTGTTTTCTTTAGGCACCCTAGTCCCATATAAGTATTTTTCATAAAACTATGCACATGTGTTGGCAGCCCTGTTCCTATCTGCGGTTGTATTCGTGTGATAATATAATGTATGCTATGTCCTACGTGGTTCTACATGTGCGTGTTAGACTGGAGGTATATTCATGTTTCGCCAGCGAATGTTTAGGTAACAAGTGATAGAGGCTATAGGATGCTAGACTATAGACGGACATATCGAGAATATGATACTGCACAACAAGGAATGTACTTTCATTGCGATATTATTTTCAAAACTCTTTAGTAGGGTTTAATATTTCTCTAACTAAAATAAGGCACCATTTAATATGATATTCTTTTTTGTTATCATTTGCTTCTATTTTGGCTTGAAGTTATTAGACTTGGTCAAAATATTTTTATTACCTTTTAATTATGTAAATACGTTTTTCATTTACATTAATATATTTTTTTAAATACATTTTCTATTGTCCAACTACAAAACGTCTGTGGGACAGATATACCTGCCGCGTTTATAGCTATTAAAAGCTATAAACGTGGCAAGTATACAAAGGTCAGGGTACTTGCCACTATGTGTGGTAAATCCAGTAACACTTTTAAACGGTACTCAGAAGTGAAATGATACATTTTGCCGACTATTCAAGATAAAGGCTTTCAGAGTAGAGATTTGGAAATGTGTCAGGGGTGTTGACCTTTTTAGAGAACTTTACTTTGAAGGGAATGCGTATAATTCATTCCAGGAGGCCTGGAAAATATGTAAATCTGATTGTATTTAAACTTTTTTATTTCATGTAAATATATGTATATATGTAGGTACAGTCATACATACATTTTTGCCTAAACTTCAAATTAAATATACCTTTATATAATAAATAATCTAAATAAGGAAACCGACTATAATAATAACTATTTCAAATCACTAAATGAAATGTATATGGTAACTCTTACATTATTCGATTATTAACAAGATAGATTAAAAGTGCTGCGTAAGACAAACCATGTCTCTGAATCACACTTTCAGCAAACAAAACATGCAAAGTAAACCAAAAGTATAAATAATCTAACGCAAACAATCAAACAACAATTTTCATTAGTCTAGGCACAGGTCAATGTAAAAGGGCGCTGCATGCGGCTCAGCCCCAAATCCTCTAGGTCCACAAATTTCTAACATTTCTTAGTGGAAGCGACGTAGTTTCATCACTCGATGACAAAGCCATGTGAGGTGCACACCCTAGCGAAAAAACTACAGTACATTTTGTCCGAAAATATATGAGCACGGTTGCACGCGTGCAAGCAATGTACTGGAAATTTATATTAACAGCAAAAATTGTAGTTCGTTGGAGTTTGTATTAACCGCTCTGTATAAAGTTTTTTGAGTTCAAATTATTATACGTTACGGTAAAACCTTTTCTCTGATATTTCAATAGCGTTTACGTTTCACCAGTGTAATATATTAATTTTACCTGATTCTCTTTTTACTCGTGACGAGAAGTATATTTCGCGAATACTTCTTCACTCTCTGATAACCAGAGATCGTAGTATTAAGCGAAATAACGGCTGATTTTTCAATCGCTAGTTCGTTTACCAAATAATTAAAATTGACAGTATTTTTTATACAAAACTGCTAAAACATCAAATTTTATACTTAATCAAGGTTTATCGAGCATAGAATCAAATCAAAGTCACAGCTATTGAAAATAAACACGCGCTTTAATAAAATAAAAATAAGCTAACCTGTATCAAAAGGTATACACATAAACGTACGTAACACATTCAGATTTCATCGGCTCCTAAAATTCACGAGACATTTCACAACAAGACTGAGCGGACAGTTTTAATTCCAGTATAAACAAAACGTAAAAAGCTCAGTAATAGGAGGAGCTGCTGGGGACGGCTACCCGCCATCGATTTACATGGAGGGGTGTCCCCCACACTCCATCGAGAACCGGTGAAATATTTAAATGGTCCCCGCTTTAAACACTTTCCGTCTCGGCCAGCACACGGACGCGGTTTCACGCCAAACAAAAGATTTTAATTAAGATGCTCATGTCAGTTAGTGAGCGAGCCACTAGCAATTACTGGAAGGAAAACAAACAGACAAGTTGAGAGCTTGCGTACGGTCAGATATGCTATGTTATTGGTTTATGAAGGGGTTTATGCAGACTTGGTAAATTTCATCAGTCTATACGTTATTGATGCCATCAACCGAGCGAGTTTAATTGCATACGTTTATCTGTTACAAATACTGAGAAAAACAAACTCTAAAATAATTAAGCTGAAATACTGACATGACCTGAACCTAGAGACCAGACACGAAAGTCTTGGATAACCAAAAAAACATTTTTAAATCGTAATCATATCTCTATATTTAAATGACTTTTTTAATCTACGTGCCACTTTATACGTTTATCAATTGAAACTTGACCAATTGAACCATTTTTGTGGATGTATAGTAATATATAATAATAGTGTTTTCATATTTATTTAAAACACATACCTAATATTAAACAGTAAAATCAATCTACCTTTAATACATTCATATACAAATCTATGGCCAAACTATTCCAAACAGAATTTTTTACACATCTTTCTCCAGAATATACAACGACAATCTAGATTTACAAACATGTCACATTTTAGACATCGTCGCAACGATTACCCTTTATAAGAATAATGATGCGGAACATTGTGTGTCGTCTCGAACATGTCGTGTCGTGCGACGCAACATCGCACAACGTATTAATTTCGAACGCGATACCGCCGGTCTGTTTGCATCTATCACGGAAATATCTGAGGAGTCGAGTCGGAAATTTGTATTATCTAGTCGTTATATCGAATTACCTCTTCAGAGCCGACTTGGGAAATTATACTCCACGGATGGAGAGGTCACGATCGAGATAAACTGTTGGCTGTAGGCGTTAAAACCTTAGCCTTACAGTTCGAAATTCACGTAATTTAAAAACCAAGGTCATTGGGTTCCGATACTCTCGATTAATCATTCGATTATACGCTAATTGAAACCGAAGTGTCGGTATCGATTACGATTCGGTGGCGGGATATTAAACTTGTTTGATTAACAAACTAATAAATACGATAGGTGTTGATTGTCGATGCGAATCTGTTACGATTAATCGCTTCGATACCAGTAGCTTCAATATTGTACAGTACATTTACTCGTTTATATTTAAGGACCAATACACACTACTGGTTTTGTTTGCTATATTTATTATAAGAACTTTTGTACATTATTATGTTAATTTCAAAAGAATGTAAACCTTACCTTCGAATGTAAATTAATCTTAATTATTTTACGGCTTACTTAAAAAATCCTAAGTAAAGTTTTATAGCTAGAATAGACAATACAACTATGTACGATTTTAAGGCTTATGTAACACCAAAGAATGAAAATCTTGACTATATGGAGCCCATCTGTTTCGGATTTTCTAAAGCGACGTGAAGTAAAATTGTCAACAATTTAGTAAACAGACATTATAACTTATAAGTCACAAAGTCGTAAGTGCAACAAGGCCATAACAACCAATCAAAACTTGTTGTCCAAGCAACCGACAACTTAAATCTACAGCATGCGCCAAGCCTAACAAACAGCCGAGCGAACTGGTTAGAAACAAATCTTCGCTTACAAAACTCGAGCCTCCTACATACACTGCTTGTTACCAAGGGAAAACAGTTCCCACGTTCAATGTTTTGTATTCAATGAAACTTGTATAGCGGATACACAAATATTATATACCATACAAAATTATACACACACAGGCATATTTTCATTTCCGTGCACACGTAATATAAACACAGAATGAATGCAAACGTTTGCGACACGATATGCCTTTTTGAAAGGGCGACGTGGAAAAATTTGAAATACGCCTGGTGACTCTGACACATCGTATGTGAGTACACAGATTAAGCGAATACAGAAGGCTTGTGTTAGGATGTTATTTTAATTGCCGGTATTTTATACATCCCGTCTCCAGAACCAGTTTAAATATTGTCTACCCATATCATAGAGACTATTACGTATTCTTAGGTAAAGCATCGTTCGTGTTTAGGTATTTATTATTTAATTGAAAATTCCAACTTAGTCCGGTCAATTTAGCACCTAAAATAGGAGTGAAGATACATAATTTTACAAAAAGCTGAAAGTCGGTAAAATTGTTCAAAACATAATTATAAATAAAATTTTAAAAGTCCTCATCGATCAACAAACGTGCTAAGTACACTACCTCATAGGTGAAATATACATGAAGTTTCATAAAAATCGGCCAAGCCATTTCGGAGGAGTGCGACCACAAACACCGTGACACAATATTTTTAAATAAATATAGATGCATACACTCTCTGATATGTACACACAGCTACACATCAAGTTAGACACCCTTTACACGCATGACTACGCTACATACAAAATAGAGAATTATCGGAAAGGGACAGTGCATAGCGGTGTCGATGTAATGGTAAGGATAGAGCGTAACAAAAATATAACGCACTCTCTCGCACGATTCACACACTTCTAATAGTTCAAAGTCCAAACAGTCTAGGTTGATGTGTCGCTGTGTGTACATAACATTAACTAGTTAAGTGTTAAAAATAATAATATTAGTATAAAAATATGAATAACCTTTATTAATCGCTCTTCTATACAGATTTATTCTGTGTCCCAACTATTATGTGTGAACTCATAGTTTTCGGTCCTTTTAACATTCTAGTGCATTTCTGTTTGTTCGTGTTCGCTAACACTCGTATGTCAATGACGTTGTTGAAATGGAGCGGCGATATTTAAAACTGTCGACTTTATATCGTTGAGTGAGCCGGCGTGTTTTTTTACTTTTAAATTGAATATGTAGTTTATGTTCGTTTTGCAAAGCTTTCAGTTTGGCGGTAACAATTGGGGGCGGTTGTAGGTATTTTATAATCTATGACTTGTATAAACTGGTTTCTTTATAACAGATTATAAACACTAACATTTTTAAAGTAGTCAAGACAATTTTATTTTCCTGTTTTCGTATTAATAAATAAGCCCTGTATATCTTTGAAGGCAGAGGTGTATTTTCATATTTAGCCAGCTATGAATAAATTTGCACTAAATTAATATATGTATATATGTTGTTATTGTAAAACTTAATCTAATAAGGTACCTATAATAATTATTTTATTGTAATGTTTATCATAGGCGGCCTTATATGAATGACTAGCAACACGTCACGACTTTGCCTGGGTTAAACCTAATATAGCCTATGCGTAGCTCCATGCGCAATAATGAAGTTTTGAAATTCAAAAATAATTATTGAAATAAGCTTAGTGGTTTCGGTGATTATCCTCCACGTACACACACACTATCGCGTACAAAACTAAGATATTTCGATTCCACGATATTTTCGCGGCGAACTATTCTATCTGTTTGTCCACATCGCGTCTTGCACAGGGTAGTGAATAGGGGTGCTCACACTCCATTGAGCCATGTGCCACTATCCACTGGGTTCGTTACAGGTTATTCAGTGGCTACTCAATGATTAACCGAAAAGGATATCCAGTGAGCTAGGTTTTCAGTGTGTAATATGGCGAATATAACTGTATATGTATGTAAATCCGTGCTGGTGGTTTTTACATGTCTAGATGTTCTTTGTGTTCATTGTTTCAATGTATGTAAAGACAGCGTCACAGAAATTATTGCTTGTTCGGTAATTATCTTTAAAATCAAGTCCTGCCCGCCATTTCCATCATGTTAATCATGCTATGCATCAAAGCTTTGGTTCTACCGATCAGAATTAGATGAAATATGGCTAAGTTTTAAGTAGAACCTTAAGCTACCGCGCATCGTATCAAAATCTCTTCAGTGGTTCTTGCATGATATCGAAAAAAATAAACAGACGAATAGACGAAAAATATGCAGTCTCTAATGACCAGACAGAGCTTCTTTTAGTATAGAAGGAATACTTATAAACTGCTTCGTTAGTCGCGTAACATAAAATCGCGCCGTCGTACATACGTAAATATCAGCGCGATGTTTTAACTGGAAAATTCAATAACGATATTGAAATTAGCAGTAAGGATATTCTCAATGGCAGCGTGACATCTGTAAATGTGCCATGAAAGCAATAGGCTTGCCTGCTATTAAGTTGGCAAAATGTAAATTTGATACACCTACGTCTACCCTGTAGAGGATACCTACACAGCCGTGAAATAATGTATGTATGTGTAGTCACTTAACTTTGAGGACCAATCTTGTCAAGTATAAAATAAAATTTATAAACTGGAAATCTTACGAAGCACAGAATACTACGCGTCGCACTTTTATACCAAGGAAATAATAACAGTATTCGTGGCGATTTAAAAGGCGCAAAGCGCACCCAGTGCCATCAGTTCGACAGAGTCATATTTAGATTGCCTGTATAATTGTCTCTTACACCTTTACATTGTACAGAATACGAAAACTGAGCCTCTTGAATAGGCAGCTAGCATATTTCGTGCTGTGTTAAACCCAAATAGCTACAAAAATCAAGTCCTTTATTACTATACTACGGAAAAATATCGCTAACCGGTTAACTCATAGCACTTGGTGTAAAGAAACAACAATGGCCCGCATGAATAAAGCGCACACCGCTACGGAAACGGAAAAGAGACGTTTAACCGCTGGAAGCTCTCCAACAAACAGATACAGGTCAACTGAATTCAAGAACAAGCACCTACGTAGCAAGCACAACGCTGTTACTGGAATTGGCTGGTGTTTTGATAGCTGAGAAATGAGAAGCAGAAAAATTTATTGTTGTGTTGAGTATTTTCTTTCTTATATGTTGTCTGATAGTATGTTGTATTTTTATGCTATGAATTTTGTTACAGAATTCCTGATTTCCAGAAATTTGTAATACAGAAATTTTTGAATGCTGACTTATGGATAACATAACGTCATTTATTGCATTAGAAATATCGGCATATTTGATAGGTACTTTTTGCTGATACATTAGTACAAGTTTGCACTATAATTATAGATAGATCAATGAAATTATCCGTTAATGTTATTGTATTCTATATAATCAATGTGTGGTCAATAAACAATTTTCTTTTTTTACTAATCCGTACTCCACATCTTTAATCGCTTTATATATCATAATTACTTTAATTCAAACTCCTATCTTAATAAACGAGATATGTAACATCAAAATTCTTTCCAAATCGGACTGGCAGTTTCTGAGATTGCCTAATACAAACATGCAAACTCTTCAGACATTTATGACAACCCTACAAAATAGTGAAGCAGAAACACAGTGTACTGCTAATATGCACATAAATGCAATCCTACACATATAAAGTATAATTAATGACATGGGCGTAATCCATTTGTAATTTTACTCAGTCCAGTCCGCATGTCCAGTTACTGTTAATATTTTGTAACATTAACACGGCTAACCATTCCGAACATTAACCGCAGGCGGCGCCTGAAGGCAACACTAGATATAACAATAATTCTCCCGCCGACTTAGTAAAGGTACTGCCACATACACCGAATTGTGGTCGGAAATAGTTAGCCGACTTTGTAAGCTTGGATGGAATATTGGGTTAAACGGTCACTGCGACTTTACGATGATGAACCGTTAGTGGTAAGGCTCTGTATTATGGTTATGCAGCAGCTCACAAATATTTTGCAGGCTGAAGGGGCGAGGTGAAGAGGGTAAACAGAGGTTTGTGCCAGCTTTCTAGACTCCCTTTTACAACAAATCAGCGAAAGTTTAGTAGGTAGGTAATATGACTTAGTTACGGACAAGTTAGAAGCATAGCTTTAAGCTTAAGTTATATTATAAGTTAATTTAACACAAATGATTGTTCCGAATCTGGATGTTCTTTGTATCCGTTGTTTAACAACACAGGAATTATTACTAGTGCGAGCGAGGTCTTTATAAAAAAAAGTAGTAAGATTGAGTTTTAGATATATTTTGGTGACTATTATAAGCCTTTTGTAAGTGGACCAATCAAACCGAAGCTCCTACTTCCATGCTACCTACCTATGCATACGTTGTTTACCTACACATTTACTGTAATTAATTAATTCAGATGTCCTGAAATGACGTATATAAGTGTGTCCGACTTTAGGAACTTGTACTAAGTGTAAATGAGAATTCCTTGACAGAAAACGACAGACTGCCCTAATCGAAAATTGCATCACCTTCACTTTGGGATCATTTGCTTAGTTTTGCAAATTGTAAATACCTATTTAACTCTTTAAAGAACATATATAGTCGTTATAAATAAAACGTATTTCTTTATATAGCTGGAATTCAGGGAGCTACGTAGATACTCCATGAAAACAGTTTCAACTGAATCAACTAAGCGGGCACTCAACAGAAATTCATGAAAATGTCTTGATTGACAGAGTGGAGTATGGCGGCACCCTAAGATTGTTTCCCGAGCTATAAGCTGTACTATTATTAAGGACACTTACACACGAAGCATCGCGTGACGCTTGCCAATCACTCCTCTTGTAAACTACTTGTCTGGCGGTCTGTAGTCGCGGGGACGTTTTTTAAACGAAACAGATATGTCAGTGTTTGATAGTGCTTATAAAGTGTTTACGGCTAGTGTGTTGTTGTTGGTCAAAGACAGTGACTGTTTTATGAGTTTATTAAGTGACGTGAGTTTTTATTGATTGTGAACAGTCATTTTAGACCAGATTTCTATATCAAGAAAATTCTCGTTTTGCCTAAGGACTCTTATTTTTTTAACTTGCTATAGTGTGTGCCATTCCTTTTCATTTTGTTATAAGTAGTTAGGTTTGTTAATATTAGTTAAGTTGTATATTATGATTGCTGCTTTTGTACATGTAAATAATACTTTGTACAATATCGAAATAATTTAATTAAGACACATATTCTATGAAAAATGTGTACAAATTTAACTGTCTGTAGTTAGAACGACTCGTTTATTTATATTGGCATCGGGCTTAAGGCTGTCGGTCATCATCATCACCATCGTCACTTGAACGACGGGAACAATAGGTTTCCAATTGTGTCTGCTGTGTGGCGTTCAAAGTTCTAATGAGAACCTTTTTTTAAAAAGGTAGCGCCCAAACTAGAACTGTTTCCTGTATCGCGGGAGACTTTACAAACATTCAAACAACGGACACAAAAAACACGTAGACTCGGAACAACCACTTGATCCACAAAATTTTTGTCCCGTGTGGAATTCGAATCATACATTCCGCCTTAAAAGAGGCTGGGTTAAATTGGATTCGGAAAACGGAAGATTGTTGATGTAGCATAAATAGAACGGACTTATCCAACAGTAAAATGCGATTGATACAGATGACATTTTTTGCCTGCGTTGGACACTTCTGGGTGGGTCGCTGATGTAGTTTCAGTTCAAGCGACACACCCAACACTCAAGGCAGCGAGTTGGCACACGGTGGTAGGTTTAATCCCTCCGCGCCGCTTTTCCGCGGAGAGGTATGCGTCAATGCATTCCCACAGATAAAAAAATGTGATTCGCGCAAGTGCCTCGATTTGCGCATATTACTCGCGTCGTGTACTTGTAGACTAGTCATGCATGTTGTTTGGCAAGCATGCATTCTTGCATAGTAACTCTTGAGAAGAATATAATGTGGATTGTGAATAAAAATCCTAGATAATTGTTCTACATACAAGTTTGCGATTAAATTTTCATACTGAGTAATTAATATATTATTTACAGGCTATTTTTAAACCTAACTGTGTCAAATATTATTAATAAAATAAATTATGAGACATCAACAATGCCAAACCGTAGGCGCAGCTGGTAGGTACTTACTTGATAATTAATTTTCATTCAGTAATTTATTGTTTCTATCTTTTTTGCTTGTGGAAATCCCCTATTGAGTACCTAATCAATTTACTATCGGCCAGACTTCCTTTTTTTAATCATCAACTACATTATACCTAAATTACTAAACGATTCGATATTGAATACTCATACATAGGCATACTGTATAATATCACAAGAAAGCTAAATATGTATTAAAGCAGCCAGTGGCAGTACCTTCATATGAGTTTGGAAGCCTGGCTTGGTTTGTTGAAATAAACCAGAACATCAAATAATTTATTATATCTAACAGTAGCCTTAAGTGTACTTTGTTTACACCAACAAGTAATTAAAGTAAAAAGGAGCAATATAGACTCCTTTTTTCCTGAACCTTTTCTGTCCCATTGTTGTGCAAAGGTCTTCCCTACATTTTTCTAAAGTTCTCTATATACAGCGTGTAACATATTAAACGCACTTCCTGAAAGTACTTTGTTCAGAATCGGCTACTGAATCCATTTCGGACATTTTAATATAGGTATTTTTTTGTCCTATAATAATTAAAACAACGTAAATTATAGTCATCCTTTTCTTTGAACAGTCGAAATAAACGAAAGTGTATCATAATTCAACGCAATAATGTTTTTGATGCAATAAAGGCAATAATGTTAGATTTATTGTAATATACCCATACTATCCGCGCACAAAAAGGGAAACTAATTCTTTAAATTAGAATATTTAAGTACTTACATAAAAGTAACATTTTAATGATTATAATTATTATTATTACGATTTAATAATCTAATTGGGGTGTTTGAGGTTGTGCGTTATATCTATGACACGTTGTATAGATTCGGTTTGCCATTCGTTCAAAAATATGTCGAGATAATCAACAAATATACTTAATTGACTTTTGAATACTCACGCCTTATTTTGAAAACCTAGCACGCCACTATTTTAAGGTACTGGTCGCAGTAGGTGGTGGGCCTATTTACCGCTTTCTACATAAAATAAAACTGCCTAGCTTACCCGATACAGGAATTTAAATCTCATGTTTGTCCATAAGCACAAACGTTTGTCATGGCAAAGTCATAGCAAAGCATCAAATGTTTCTATATTATTGCATTAATATTTAATCTGTTCGCACCTCATCATCAGATGGTAACAATAGCTGTACAAAATAAGGAGAATCTGGTAGTAGCTACTCTAATAATGAGTATATAAATGCAGTGCAAAGCGAGGGATGAATAAGTTATACGATTCGTAAACGCGCCTAATATTACAAACATTCCGTGTTGAACTCCTAAGCAAAAGTACTTAACGGAACATCCACTAAGAATTTACGCCGAATTGGAAGTATTCCAGCAGATATTCATCGTATAACATTTCATGCAATTGTATTTTCTATGCTGCCAGCCTCGATCGCATAGTGATTAGTGTAAACGACTGCCACGCCTGAGGTCGCGGTTTCGATTCCCTCACAAGCCAAACATTTCTGTGCATGGGCATGGATTTTTGTTTTGGTCTGGGTGTTTCTATGTATAATATGTATGTATTTACAAAAAAAGAAGTATATATGTATGTTTATCCATTCTCTAGTACCCATAGTAAAAGTACTGCTTAGTTTGGGATAGTGTTGGGTGTATGTGATAGAATATTATACATATTATATTGAATAATAATTTAACAAAATGTGATTCTCATAATATTGTCTTATGTTTACGCGAATGTTATACATTGAAATTAAACACTTTATACAGATTTTATCGCGTTGTTTATATTACTTTAAACACTGTTATTACATAATTTTGAAAACTCTAACACTACGGTTCACGGGGAGACTAAGATGGTACTTTGAGCTCATTCTGCGTAAATAGGAACACCAAAGATTAAATTATGTTCGGGTACTTTAAAATAACTAGCTACACTTCAGAACGTTGGGACAACTACCATCTTAGTCACCCCGTGAACATGGCTGCTGTAAAGCAACCGAATCGTCGGGGCAAAGTGTAAACTTAAATATAAATAGTTTTTATTAGAAAATATATAGCTTAAATAGTAGTAAAATTCAATAATAGTAGTGTTAGAGTTTTCAAAATTATGTAATAACAGTGTTTAAAGTAAAATAAACAACGCGATAAAATCCGTATAAAGTGTTTAATTTCAAAAATGTGATTCTAATTAAAATGTTATTTATTTTGTTCACTACGTACCTATTTTGATTACTTAATAAAGTAGAGCCTTGATGAGTTTAATATAGGTGGAGATCTTCTTAATTTCTTAAATACTAAATAAATAATAAATACCGTGTCGACTACACGTAGATACTGTTGCGTTTTATTCTGTGAAGGAAATCTTCATGTAGGCCACGTTAAGCAGTTAAACAACTGCTGGCAGACCGGAGTGTTATCTGCCATAAGTAGTAATAAATAAAATTTAACGAGCATCAAACTTCAGCGGCTTAGCAAGCTCTAAGTTTCTTTTGATATCTAATCGTTAATATTAATAATTATTTTCATGCGCAATAATTTCAATTTACCCGTTTGGGAAATACGAAATTACAAACAGGCGTTAAACTTACAACAGTATATCATAATACAAAGCTGGTCTACGATAACATCACTACTAATTAAAACTACAGTTCAAAATTAAACAGCTTGATGCAGTTTACGAGTTATTCGCTAAAACGCAATTAACTCGCGTTACATTAGTTAAATAAACACGTCCTTTGACATCCCAAAGGATGTGTTTTCTAGAACATTCTATTAGAATTATTTGTACACCTCATTCACTCTGCTGGCAATCTCGTATGTCTCTGCTTGGCGCTATTACCAACTTAGCACTAATGCTTTCGCCCACCGTCTTTCGCAGAATAACGCCACAGGTGTAAACATAATGTCCATTAGAAATAGAGATAGACAACAAAAGTATGATATGTCAATTAGCAAAATAATTACCATTCGAAAGATATTTGAATACAATTGTACTGCACTGGATACCTACTTGGCATGGTGAACGACGAAGCATCCATACTTATGTATAGTATTATCAATTCATTCGAATGCAATTCTGTACATCGCTAATGTAAAATTATTCAAATAATCTTGTAACATCCACATCATGACAACATTTAATAATAAATATTCGGGTGTCTCCATTACCTAGCTATATTTTGTATACCTACTTGCCGATCTGCTTACCAGAAATACCAATATCAGTATATCATATCATTGGCTTACATAACGTTCCATACAGCTAAAACCATGCTTACCTGAAAAAAGAGAATATAATTGTTATTAAGAGGAAACCATATTCGATTAAGATAAAATGTCTTCATTAATCAGTGAGCTTTAAATAAAATACCAGTATATATGGGAAATATTAATCCAGCCAAAGCACTCGGCTTGCGAAAAATTATTGAATATTTTATTATCCTGCAGTTTCTGAAGAAACACAGGAGATTTCATTTATCGGTTCAGTAGTTAAAGTATAACGCTTTAGTATGTTCGTTAATACATGGTATTAAACCTGCATTTAAAGTAATAAATATTAAATTTCAGAATTGCAAAGCAGTTTCAGAACATTCTGTCGCATCGTATTATATATCAGTCGAATAAAAGGTAGAAATAAAGTGCAGTCCTTTTATCGCAAATTTGCAAAATTCGAAACAGTTCGGAAATTAAAAGCAGAACGTGAACGACAAAATACAACCAATAAAACTGTCTGCCGATATACAGAAGCTTTCAGAATAACATAAATTACAGCAATTTTAATCACATGCATGTGTTATGTGTAGTTAAACATATTAATATGATTGCGTCTATAGTCATAGTGTATCTATGCACCGGATTAAGCTTATTGCTATATATGTATAAAAGATTCAGTTCAAAGAATATGCTATTGCGAGAAAATCGAAAGCATATTCTGAGAATCAGACCCAGGATCCTACAAACAACTGTTACGTTGAACGAATAAATCCATAATTATATCATAAATGCAAAAATAAATGTGCTTTTAACAGGCAATATTTGGTCTGCAATATGTATTTTTATCTATAGCCCGGCCAGCTCAAACACAAATGAATGTATTAAACATACCAAATATAATTCGATATAAAGCTATATACAAAATATTGACGTGTTTTCTATAATATGGTTGTTATTGTTGTTCGGCCAAAGTTTTGCAGACACACATTACACAAGCCCCTTAGAATTTATCGGAAAACCTAACAAAAAGCGATTATCTGTATATCTGAGTTCTTCGCTTAAACCGATTCTAACAAAATTTTGTAATGGATTAACTTAAACCCTGAGGAGTAAAAGAATACAAACAAAATCGCTAGTGAAAAGTACTTATAGATATAAATAACAACAACCTAAAGAAAACTGAATGTTGACTAATTGTAGTTTGGTTTATTCACAAATCACGTACAAATATTCAACTTCATCCATCTAGTGGGCCTGCTCGAAGCCAACTTGCAGTTCATATATCATACTTTAGTGGCAGTAATATGAGAGCTGTTGTGCGGGCAGGGGCAGTAGCCGCGAGACGCTCATTTGACTTTCTCGAGACTCGATGGGCTCTCGGCACTCTGCCAGCCGAACCTCCACATATATCTTTATTAGGGGTGTGATGTATATACTTGTTTCACTTAAATATATAAAAAGGACTATCTAGAGCAATCGTTAACGATGTCTCGCTGAAGCAATTTGTTAAATCGTTTTCGTAATTTCATGTGAAGAAGTGAAGAATCTTTGCAATTGTTTTAAACTTTATTTGCCTGCACGGATGGCGCAGTGGTTTAGATTGTAGGTTCGAATCCCACACGAAACAAAACTTTGTGTGATCAACAAAAGATTGTTCCGAGTCTGAATGATCTTTGTGTCCGTTGTTTAAATGTTTGTAAAGATCCCTGCGACACAGGAATCATTCCTACTGCGAGTGTTGTTTTTTTAAAGATAGTTCAAGTGAACATTGCGACTTCAATAACGTTTTATTCTCTATTTTATTTTAAAATATTTAGTAGCAACAACCGTGTTGTTAAGTCGACCCTCAACATTTAATATTCTATACTTAAACAAGCCTCGTGCAGTGGCGTGTTTAGTCTGAAGGATTCATAACAGTCAGTTAGGCGTATGATTCTAACCTAAAGTACACTGGTTTGTGACAGGTATATATGACTTATAATTATTTTAATACATATACCCTCTCTTACGAAAAACCGGCGTAACAGTAGAAACGCTGTTAATGCGTTTCGCCCGATAAGTAAGAGTACCGGAGTTTCACATAGACCTCTTCCATCCCATCTACCATATATCAAACTTGTCATAATATTGAAGGGAATTAATATCCAATTCGAATGTGAGTTTGTTTGTTTGTTACGCTTTCAAGCAACTACTCGACCAATCATCATAAAATTTCGTATCCACGTTGTTTATCCAGAAAAAAGTACTGTTACTAGCCTAACCGACATTAACGCGGGCGAAGCCCTGGGCAAAACCTAGTATTCTATAAACTATCTCTGGTTTATATTACTGGCGCTAGATATGATAATTGCATGAGCTAACGTATTGAATGCTAATTATAGTATTCATTCAATTAAGATAATGAATGTGCCAGTAATAATATATTAATTATACATTAACATTAATATATGTAGATTGAAGACGATTTATTGTATTATTAGATAGCTTTAGTAACTCTGACACTGGTGATACATATAGCTGAGTAGGAATTGAAGACATATACTGATAAAGTTAGTAAACATGTGTCTAACTTTATTGTTTTACACAAAAGCAAAATACATTTTGACAATAAATAAATGTAAATTTTTTAAGCTTAACTTAAAAGTTAAACGAGATCCATTAATAAACATTACGATTTATTTTTAAAAATTAAATATTTTGTTTATAAATAGACAATTTTTTTTTATAAATTGCAATTCCTTATCTCGTCTATTTATAAGCTTGGTTCTTATTATTGCAATGTTTATAATAGTTTTATAACACGTTAAACACTACGCAACATATCTTTAATACTTCTAATCACAAATAAATGAAACGTGGTTAGATTTTAAATTGATCTTTTAGTTACTAACCTTTAAAACCCGCATCAATATACCGAGTAGTTTTTGTGTGAATACGGTAAAAAATTAAAAATCCTTTGTCCTACGGTCAGATTCCTTGAAATGCAAAGTGACTGACAATTTTTCAAAATTTCTTCAAGGAATACAACCTTATAATAGAGTATGGGTATGGATTTGCGAATATAGTTCATTTTATAATAAAATGCATGAATACTAAAGTTTTATCGCGACTGTTTCATGGGGCATGACAACGATAAGTTTCTTTAACTAAATTAAGTGGCAGGCAGTAAATACGACGTCGTGTTACGACTGCACTTTTGCTATATCTTATAAGTTTACTTACGTAATACAGATAATCTTATTTGAACAAGCTGTTAAGCACCAAAGTAGCGCATTTTCTACTTATATCGGTAAAGTATAGTTCACATGAGACGTACTTTCATTTCCAATATCCTATATCAAACATGTTAACTTAATAAAGCATCCTGCATGTCCTAACTAATATTATAAATGCATTTTCACGCCACAAGTATTTGACATATCATCATAAATTTTCGCATACACGTTGTCAGGGGAACAACAGAACAACGCGTGCTGGGCTCAGATGCCATCCTTACACGGTGGAGTCGACTAGAGTGCGTACCAACAAGTTTGGGTCCTCATACCTCTGCCGAACGATCAAGGCATGGAATTCTCTGCCAAGGCACGTGTTTCCTTCTTCCTTCAATCCTGGGTCCTTTAAGCAGGGCGTGAAAAAGCACCTTCTCAGGCCGTCAAAGTAGAGACCTCAACATCGCCTCGGCTGCTATGAGGACGATGTGGAGGCCACTGCTCTTAGACCACACGGCTGCTTACCATCAGGCGGAGTGTGGTCATTTTGACGAGCAAAATAAAAAATAAAAAAATAAAAAAACGGGAACAGAAAAGAACAAAGGGTAGCTTTCGTCCAGGTAAAAGTACTGCTACTAACTTAACAGTTCAGTCAGTCTCGTCAGCGAAGCCGCGTAAATGTAGGTCATGTTCAGATGATGATCATGATCAAATGTAAAGACTGATCATCATGGAATGTAATACACAAAATCTAGTTCGTTATAATTAATGCAACATAGCCATGTAGCATGCGACTAGTCAACACAATATTGACGCTGATTTACTGAAAACTGATGACTATCTTATCATACATACAAACACTACCTACTACACTACACCGTCAGTACGCCAATAGTATTATAGCACCTTAGTATCGGTCGGTATACGCTCAGCCTAAAACTGTCAGCTCAGTGTGAACATACCGAACATAATACTCAAATAAGCAGGAACTTTTCCAAGAGACGAAAACATTATAAGTAAGCTTTAAACTTATACCATGCAGAATTTCTCCACCATTGCAAACTACCAGATTTGAGTCGGATAACTTCGTTCGGCGAACATTCTCGAAGTTTGCCGAAAGAATTTATACAGGATTTGCGCCAACTTATAGTAAATGGGACGCCAGTTTTGAAACGAACTGTCACCTGCTTTCTGCTGAACTCATACATACTGTGGGACCAACAAGGTTCTAGATATATCAAATTACATAACCAGATAGGTACATAGCGCTATGCTTTAGAAATAGCATTAAATGGTGATCCTTAGGATGTACATATGTATGTCCTTTAGTACGTGGTTTAGTAATTTTTTATTAAGGCTTAATAAAAATAAACTTCATGACTAACGACATATGTTGTGTATAATTATGTTATGTACACATTTTAGCTATTTATACTGTGTCGTAGCTCGCGATTTTCTTGGACGAAAAAGCGTAGCGGCCGCATTTGTCAATGTAGTGATGTAATAGTTTTTATGCTACGACAATCAATTCAAATAAACATATACATAATTGTTTGTTGTAGCATATTAATTAATGCATTTTACGTATGTTTAGTTATAGCGTTACCACGAGACATTTTCATGCATAAAAAGAACTCAATGTCCTTTTTTGTTCCCCCTGATAACGTGTATGCGAATTTCCATTTCTATTGAATTAACTTGCATCATTAAACAAATATCGTCTAGATTGGCGTTCGCTTCTAGTGTTTATACACATCGACAAGCCCACCGTACGTGAATGAATCATTTTATTTACAAACAAAGCCCAAGTTTGAGGGCCACTACAAAAGGGCCAGGGCTATCATATATACATACACCTAGCTACAAACACATTGTATTATGATTGACCCACAGAACAATGGGAACTTGCCGCCGATACTGTAATGGACTTCGATCGTTAGCGCCGAGCTACCCTCAACTCAAGTAAGAGGGTAAATTGAAAATAAGGCTTGAAACTTTGTGGTTGATTTGTAAGCATGACTATATTTTCCCATTATAAGTTGAATGACTAATACTTACCGTAGAAGAAAAGTAACCGATATTTTACTTATTTTACTAGTTACGCGTTACGCATTAATGTAAATTTTATAAATAAATTTTGTACTCCACAAAGGTTTCCTATGACCGTTTCATGATCATCGGTTGAGTAGTTAAGGCCCGAAAACGTAACAAATCAATAAACTCATATTCGCATTTATAGTATTAGTTAGGATAACAAACGAACAGGTTATATAACTGTAACAGAAACCTTATAAAATGTCTAAGAACCAGTAATATGTTTTCGCAATATCAATTTTGTTTTCATAATACCCTTATGTAATTAATACATACAGCAGGACACGCCTCAGAGGGATCACAGACAACACGTATATCAGACATCACGTTTAAAAATGTTGTCTTTAGTTCTCCATACAGTGCTTTTGAAAAAAACAGTGGCTTTACTCGAAATTATGCTAGACAATTCGAACTCTAATAGCGTGAAAGTTACAGTTTAAATTGCCTAACTTACAAATTTAATTTACGATATATTAAGTTCTAAAGAGCGCGATATTGTCAACGAGATAAATAATTTATTTATTTAGATCACAAAGTAACATCAAACAACGTCAACGTCTATTTGTGGCTATATGTCAGTTTTAACATACAGGCAAGATGCAACGCTCTTTGCTAATGGGAAAGGACTGAAAAATGCCGCAACTGAAAGATCATAAGTTCTTCAACCTAAATGACCTCGAGTCATTTCAAAAGTAGTGCTCAGCGAGGTTCCTTTCAACTCCATTTGAAGAAGGACACCAAAACCCTCAGGCAATACTAACATAAAGATCCAGGACTTGCACGTATGTTAAGAAAACTAACAAATTCCTATGGCTAGATCTTAATCATAGATGTGGTTTTATAGTACTCAGATCGCACTAAAAAGTGTCCAGAATAAGAAGAGCTTACTATTTACATTTAAATGATAGATGACGATAGTTTACAATTGAATGATGAATTATAAATATGTAATGATATTTTATCGTACTCAATCAATATGGAGAGCGTGATAATGCTACATATATAATTCACTAGCTTTGGCAAGCGGCTTCGCTCACGGAAAAATAGGTTAGGTTACGTTGGAAACATTTTTAAATAAAATGTAGCGTATGGTATTCGGTGATAATAAAGCATTCTAATGGTGAAAGAAATAATAAAATCCGTTATCTAGTTTTTGAGTTCAATCATTACAAAACAAACAAAAAATCAAATCATTCCTCTTTATTATATAGACATGTCATGTACGCATTGTGTGTCTGATGACAACTTAACGTCCAAAAAGGTTACTATATCTAAACGTAGAAGCATCTATGAATTAAAAATTGGATTGACACCATATTTTCCAAACAGGAGCTCGATTCAGTTGACCGGTTAAATGACAATATCATCTTCTCACACAAGTAAACCCAACCAAAATATGACCTATATCTCCACGAATCACTATTTTATCTTTTTTACCACCCCTCCCCTAAATTACAGCCCCAATTTTACACAAACGGTTACCCTATAACACCTCCAATAACATCAAGCTTTTTTTTGGGTGCGCCGTTTGGCAGTTACCGAATACCCTATCGAGCCGAAAGGGGTGGTAAATAGAAGGGATTTAAAGGGATCAAGGTATGTTCACTAACATTGAACATATCCGGAATTCTCGGTAACGGCTTTCACTTCATGTTGCTTTTATGGGAAACGTGGGGATCACAATGTGGATTGTTCGGTTAACGCGGTGGTTTGTGATAATCACGTTTATGTATAATAATATAAGTAAGTAAGTAAAGCTTTATACATGATAACGGATACATCAGAATTAAAAAAAACAGGATATGTGCGAGTCGGACTCGCCCACCGAGGGTTCCGTTCAAATTTGTAGGTACATATTATAAAAATCTTCTGTCCTATAAAGACCCTGTCTTTTTAAGATTTAATTACAAATGTATAGTTTCATATTTTTCCGTATACTTGTAGTATAAGTCGGTATTACATGCCAAATTTCATAGTTCTAGGTCAACGGAAGATACCCTATAAATTTTGATTCCCTTGAGAGTGACGAAATATACGTTTTTTGCGGCACCGACCGTATCTTTTTTTACGTTAACTTAGAAGTTTGATTTTTTACAGCTACAAGAGACTGTAGACCTGAGTATATCTTTTTAATTTCAACCGATACGCGTTTCCGAGATAAAGGGTCTTGACATACAGACAGACAGACGGACGGATAGACGGACGGACATCAAAGTGATCCTATAAGGTATTTTCCTTTTGAGGTACGGAACCCTAAAAAGACTTTGACATAAGTCACTGGTAACGTGAAGGTAATTAATTATAGTCGCTGATATCATTATGCTTTGTTATTCAAGGGTGCTCTTTCCGACAGCATTAAACTTTTAAAAAGTTATCTGCAGACTTTACCCATTTTGGAAATACAATACTTCCATGGGATTCTCTCGAGTTCATATCGGTGGAGATTCTCTGTAAGTAAAATTCTCGGCAACAGTGCGATCTTTAAAATAGTTCTGGGCAGGTATGCTCCTATTACGTAGGATGTTATAAGTGGTGAAATTTAAGTATTTAACACCTTTCCCGACCCCCTCGGGAATGACGAGAGACTATGTAAGTAGTAACACAACACAACAGAGTATTTGGCTACAATCTTCATAAGTAACAAAGAAAGAAAGAATTGAACGCTTTCCACTTTACCCTACCTCTCTTTATTACAGTTTATTACTTAAATTACCATTCATACACGTGTATAAATATATTGACAACTTACCATAAACGTCCTGTTTACTCTTCATTACATACATTTAGGTACATTAATATACGATCAAAGAAATTCCTAAAATAAATAACAGCAGTAAACAAGAAAGCAAATATCAGTCTATGAATCAAACAAACGTAACTTCAAAAGGCCTCAAATAATATCCTAACTAATATAATAAATGCGAATGTAAGTTCGTTCGTTTGTATGTTACGTTTTCACGCCTTTACTACTCGGCCGATCATCATGAAATTTTGCAGACACGTTGTCGGAGATACAGAATAGGACATAGGGTATCTTTCATCCAGAAAAAGTACTGTTACTAACCTACATCAACACGAGCGAAGCCGCGAGTAAAATTTAGTATTCCTTACTAATATTACAAATGCGAATTTAAGTTTGTTTGTTACGCTTTCACGCCTTTACTACTCGACCGATCATCATGATATTTGGCAGACACGTTGTCAGCGGAACAGAATAGGACATAGGGTATCTTTCATCCAAAAAAAAGTACAACTACTACCCAAACTGACCTATTTTTACGCGAAAGCAATATTATCACCGAGTAACTTAGGCTATATATACTAACATAACCGAACCCACTTTACTACGCAAGCAAAGCCACTGGCAAAATCTAGTCTAGTCCAGTTATAAGTGTGACCCTAAGCTTTAATAACGATAGGGAACATGGCAGACCGCAAAGCAGTACTTTGTATAATTGAAGCATCTCCATCACTGTACGTATGAGTTCCAGAAGGTTCCACAATTACGCAAATTGAAGTGCTTTACTAGCTCGTTACGTACCCTTCTCGTTTGACGGTTAATGTACTAATGAATTAGACGAAGCTTTTTACAGCCAGTGGGACGTGAACGATGTTGGTTTGTTTTGGTAAATATGTATGTGTTTGTTAAATATTAGTTATATGGAAATGCACATGTCGTCATCGTGCACATGTCGTGAACCTATTTTCTCTATTATTTAACAACTTCGAGGATGTTTAATGTTGTTGTTCTTCACGTGAATAAATAGCAACAAAATGATTGTATTTAATAGAGATTGCTGGCATAAAAAAGTATATAAGACATGTTACGAACATGAAAATAAACTAAAATTATACTTTACTTCTTTGAAGATTATTTTAAATACCCTATGTCTTCGAAAGGGTAGGTAGATTTTAAGACAGATATAACGGCAGGTATAGTTTGTGTGACATATAAGAGGCGAACTGATTAGCGTCCAGCGGGCACAGTAATTCTGAAGCCTGTGTTGCTATTTATATGATTACACAAAACCCAATAACTTTCTGCCCAACTCTGGATTAAACCTAGAACCTCATGCACAGCAGTCGCATAGACAACTGCAACGCCATCGAGACAGTTGTTCTAAAATAACTCTACCAGAATTTGATGAATTAGGTAGTTCCATTAACTATATATAATTCTAAAATCTATCTAGTTTAGATACCTAATTTAATTATATCTTTGAGCTTGACTATTGTAGATTATTTTGATATATTGTTAACACAATTACATTAGTGTTATGTCTATATTCCCCTCAAATACAAACGCCCATTGCTACAAAAATTAATTAAATAATTTCAATTACGGCCTCACTCCACGCAATGAGAACCGTAACAGTACACCATTAGTCAATACAATAATGTAAATATAAATCACGTGTGAGATCACACGTGGGTTGAACCCCTAGCAATATGTTAGTTGGCGTGACGTATCGATACATTTTATAGTACACGACACGACTTCGACATCGTATATACGCTAAATAATTAGCATTAGGAATCTAATGAAAAATCAATAAACGTAAACGTCTACATAGAGAGACTATTGTAGAAATTATATAATAATATAATAAATTATTTACTGTAAACACCTTATGACGCCCCGTGTTCGAAATTCAACCGTAATTCATTTAAATCAATATTTTTATTTTTATCAGTATTATATCATAATATTATATCAATGTTTAATTTCACTCCTTCTTCATATTAACTTCAACTAAACCAAATCTCGTACTTCTCCGTACTCTCTGCACAATTTGCTCAAAACGGGCACAACGTTTTCAGTTCAGCAATCAATTTTAGATTTGATTTTGAATACAACGGCAATATTTATGTAGTCGCATGAAAAGAAACCATACATATTGGCCACGGCATGCAACAATTTTGCGTTTAAAGCTGTAAGCTTCATACAGTCTATCTATAACAGTTCATATTGTAGCTTTTAATGTTGAATTCTAATAAATGTCGTACCGGCATCGTGTCGTATTATGTAAATAGATGCACAATGCTACCGATATGCAACGGCCAGTTATTGAAGCACTCAACTAAAGAAATAATTATGTAGAAGAGTATGTGAATGCAAGCTGTAAATGACTCGTACTTTTCTTTTTAATTAAATGAAGTAGTTTTTAATGTTTGTATGCGAGATGAACTTTATATGATAGCAAAATAGATGTATTAAAACGTAGGTTATTAATTTAATGTTGGTAGAGTAAGTCGTTAAAATTTTATTTATAAAAGCTCCTTGTCCATCGTTTGCGTTTTAATTAACAACAAATAGAAGCACTATTAATAGTCTTGTTAATTACTAATCTTATGTAATTTAAATTATCGTATACAATAAAAAATTTATACAGACCTGCCGGACGCAGTGGCGTAGCGTAGTGAGGGCAGTAGGGGCGGCCCTTTTAGGGGGCGGCAAAATTTCACAATAAATAATTATAATATCTTGTAAATATTTGAATCATTTAATGACGAACGAGAGGAATAGGTAGATGTACAATAAACAATAATGATGACTGTTCTTGCCGAAAAGTTATTTAGAATTAGTTTATATTATAGTCATTTAAATTAAAATAGGTACCTAAATATGAGGGCGGCAAAATTTTCTTCTTCCCCGGACGGCTGACACCCACGGTACGCCACTGGCCGGACGTATTAAATTAAATTACGACATAGATAAAAGCCACAACTAACATAGATATGTAGGTACATACATATATATTTAAAAAACAGACTTTTAAATCCCTTGGCTTCTCCAATATCGATAACAATCTCACACATCAATAAGAGTTAGAATTGCTTTATTTTTCATATTTTGTTTTGTTTTCTTCAATATTCATTGTCATTGATTTCTATCAAATATTTTTATTAAGCACAGTATCATACCACATGAGTATGTGTAAGTGCTGGTTAGCCTATAATTGGTAAATGTATCATTAATTTTATTTTTGGAATCCATAATTATTTCAGTGTATTATAATTAACTGTCGGCAAACCAAATAAGATTACAATATCTCGAAAGTACAGTTGTAGCTTTATCCTTAATGTACATAGTGATGAAACAGCAGACTGACCATGATATTTTTTAACCCCCGACGTAAAAACGAAGGGGTGTTATACATAGATAGATATGTTATGGGCCTCCAAGTAACAGTTTACCCTGTATATGTTTATAGTTTTACCCTGTAAAAATGCGTGGTTCCAGTAGAGTAGTTATTTTTCATTAGAACTACGGAAAAAACGGGGATAAAAGTTACCAGCTGTTTAAAATTTTACCTCACATACAGCTGTTATTCACTCTCTTTCTATTACATAGGACATATACTACCGTTGGACTGCCACGCAAAAGTCTTGAGTTCGGATCCCAAGGCGCGCATCTTTGACTTTTCGAAGTTAAGTGCGTATCAAATATTTAATTATCGCTCGCTTTGACGGTGACGGAAATCATCGTTAGGAAACCTCCATTCTCTATAATGTTCTCGAAGATATGTGAAGTCTGCCAACCCGCACTAGCCAGCGTGGTGGACTATGGCCTAACCCTTCTCACACTGAGAAGCCCGTGCCCAGCAGTGGGACAGTATAATACAGGTCTGATATTATCATACATAACTGGAGAAATGTAAAACATTTCACTGTTATGTAACACCTCAACGGCAGACACATTCATGTTATATTACGTAACATGACACGATCATGGCACAATATTGCCGTATTAGTTTAAGCTTCAACAAATCTCATAAATACTGAAATATAAGTTATTAGGTTTAGTGCTATTTATACTTTGAAATGTGACGAGATACAAGTGAGCACACATTACATTTAATAGTCGCTAATACATGTAATATGTGTCTATAAGTGCCTCTGTAGATTTATTACCACATATTAAATCTATACGAATAGTATAAAGAGGAAAAGCTTGATATTTTGTTTGTTTGTTTTTAACTAAAAATCTACGCAACTTTCTTCTCCCTAGCCTTTATTCCCAAGTCACTTGGAGTCGGCTTTTCTAGTCTAACCGAATTTGACTGGATTTCAGTTTTTACACGGGGCGGCTGCCACCTGACCTCCGAAACCCGAAGGCTAACGATACCCTAAGGCTAGACTAGTGTCAGGATATTATAGGGCACTAACTTCCCAAAAACGACTGGCATAGATGTTCATGGCAGCCGGGACCGACGGCTTAACGTGCTCTTCGAGGCACGGAGCAGGCGATAATAATTGTTAATCAATACGCACATAATTTCGAAAAGACATATAACTTCGTAAAGAAAGTCAGAGGTGCGCAACGTGGCTTCGAATCCAAGACCCTCTGCATTGCAGTCTGTGGGTCTCCCCACTGAGCTATCGCTGCTAAAATATATGCAACCGATTTTAAAATTCTTTCACCATTACAAAGCTATGTTATCAGTGTTATCACTGAGTAGCATAGGCTTTGGGCTGAGCGCTGTCTCCTAAAATACAGGCTACGGCCTAGTTTGGGAATCAGTATTAGTATGTATCGTGCTTCCTCTAAGTCCTAGTATAAGTTCCACGTAATGTAGGTACTACATTTATATGTCAATAAACTTTATTATTATTAAACATAGGCTATATTTTATTCAAAATAACTGTTACTAAAACAATCTTACTTAATCTAACCTAGTTTTACGCGAGCGAAGACGCGGCAAAAAGCTAGTAGATAATATTAGGTAACGAATATCGTCGAGTTGCTAGACATAAATCCTACTAGTTTAAGTCATAAATTATATTCAACGTAAAGAGGTAAGCTACAACATAAACGTCAGTAAGGTCTGGGATTTTGCTTAAACTGGGGCAGCCCTATGTGGAAATACCTTCGGTCTACTGAAGACTACAGGCAAGCTACCTTATGTTGTGTACTTGTGAAGAGTTGGCTTTCGAATCGCCTTGAAATGTGACGGGCGTGACAGCATACCATCTTAAGGCAGTGTGACCTTTGCCTCTTGCCACGATACCACGACTAATTTAAGCGGTACGCTGATTAATATGAATTTTAGTCATAAACAATCCAAAAGCAGCATCCTTAAAATTTAATTTCGTTACCCATTCATATTGTAAGGAGTATAAAACCACATAAATCTCTGCTCCCCAACCTATACCTAGTCTAACTGAAGGAGGACCTCTACTACAGCACAAAAAACTTAACCTGATAAAGCTGTTCTATGATTCGATGTTAGAGATTCCACAGCTTCTGAAGAATGTGATATACTATCAACAGACAGACCCCTATTTTCCAATCGAACGAGCTGCTTACTTTCAGGAGCTTAGTATAGAAAGATTAAGAATTGTAGTCAAAAGAAGAACTATCAATCAGGGTCAAATATTCCGTAAATATTTATAAACGGCTACGGCATTTCGTAGCCGTTTCAATCGCTATTTAAAAAAATTGATTTCCTATTATTTCTAGTAGATATTCTTGTTAAGCACATTAGTGTGACGAGTAGGTTCATGTCGATGATACGATGAATGATGGCCTGAACGAATGATCATACGATCGGAACTCTGAGGCTAACCATTGACATTGCTTATTTTTTTTACCGTTGTTTGATATTTTCTAGTCAAATCTACTTGTTCAGTAACAATACTCGTATAAAATGGTGTTTGGCACTCAAAGCTCACAATGCTCAGCGGGGGCGGATCGATTATGCGTCCGGCCATATTTCACCGGCTTTCACACCCCACCACTTCGGAGACCGCTTTAGAAAATAAAAGAAATTTTCTCTGTAATATGTGTGTGAACTCTGGCAAAATTGCCGTGAAAGAGGAATATTCTTTTGTATTACTTTTGTTGGAGCAAAGGATACAATTCCTACTAATATAATAAATATGAAAGTAACTCAACTAGAAATTGTCTGCCTGTTACATTGGTTCAACGATTTTAACGTAATTTGATATTGTTAGTTTGATCCCGGTATGGAAAATATGCCACTTTTATATATAACGTACATTTTAGGTATAAGTTGGTAAAACATAGCAAAAGACAATATTATCTCGATAATCTTTTTGATATTTTTCTATTGTCGCATGGATTTCCACGTCTAAAAACCTTTAAAAAAGCTATATTGAAAATAGATGGCACAAGAGACAATAACACTCACATAATTCATCAAGAACAATATAAATAATCGAAGGAAAATGCGAAAAATATACATAGAATTCGCTCTACATATTGAAATATCTGGAACATCTTCGCGCTGAATAGAAAAGGTGTATTAAAATATAAATAATTATATTTAATTGCATTCAACGTGAAAATATCATTTAACATCTTCATCGTCCACGAACTTCCAAGTGACTTGAAAATTAATTAAGAAGATTCAATGCACGTTTCTCGCTTTTCTACTAACTTCAGAATCTGGCTCTCGGTCTAATTATTCTTAAACGTCTGTCAGACAATTCTCGGTAACAGCCATACCTTGGTGCAAAGTAATGCATACCTAATATCTCCATAAACTTAATTAAACATACAGTTCTTTACGTTATGTTCGAAAGTATTTTACAAAAGTTAACTTAATGGCAATACTTTTGTTAAATGTCCCTTTCGCAAAATGTTACGACTTAGTTCAGTCGTAACATTTTCTATACATTCATAACTTCTCCTGCTAAAATGATCACATAGTTTAGCAAACCGATATTATTTATTTTAAAATCTTTATGCAGTAGTGTATCTCTACTTACAAGGCGCCAGATGTTCAGGACCCATGTAATAGAATACGCAATAATTATTATCAAACGGAACATCGCCAAACAAGAGAACGATTTGAACCGAATAAAATTTTGTTCAACCTAGGTCTAGTCTGGGATCTCACAACCAATAGTCACGCAAAATCGTAAATTTATACAACTGAACAAACCGTATCTTTTAAAAACATTTGCCGCATTGTTCACACACCCCCTTAAAAAATGTATGAACCAATTTTGCGTGCAGCTAAAATCACACACAATAAAAAATAGAATTTAACAGAGGGGACGAATGGATGCGACCACCCTCTAAAGCAAACATTTTTAAAGGATTCATGGGGACGGTAATATTGTTAATGGACTTTGAAACTCTCTAATTATTCTATGAAATTGTGTCTTACTAAAATATGTATCGCTTCCTTTATTATTTCTGTTTAATATTGTGTAAATGTAAAGTTTAGCGTGTCAAGATATTAAATATTGATGGCACGCAGCTCCGAGCTCTGATATGGTTTTATGGTTCATGTTTTATGATGTTAAGTCTCATCATCGTTTTGATACGTAAGTGACTACGTAATAAAGTTATATGCTAACGTCCTTTCTAATATACGGGTAGATACGAACAGCCAAGGTTTCGTAGCTAATTAAAAAAGTAATTAACTAATAATAAAGTATTAAAAGCCGGCGGCTACAACAAAAATCCTTTCCGACAGCCAGCGTTTGCCGACTCTAACAGTGAAACATTTCTTGTTTTTATTTTACTCAGTCCGTTGTAAAAGCACCCATTAATATTGCATAGCACTTAGGGATGTTACTTAGTGATAAATATATCACTTTATATTATACCTATATGAATTAGTCGATAATTTTCTTCATATGAAATATAAAAGGTAATTAATTTATTATAATATTATGTACGCGAATGTTATATATATATATATATATATATATATATATATATATATATATATATATATATATATATATATAAATTGAAAATAAACTACCTTAAATTTACAAAATGATGTAATAAATATGTTTTAAAATAAACAACGCGACAAATCTTTAATTTCAATGTAATTTGTCATGTCTAAAAATACTTGATATAACTAAAAATCTATTGTGTATGGTCACATGTGTGCCGCTGCGACTCGATTAAAATAATGTTTTCCATCTATAATCAACAAAAACATATTTTTATTAGTGATTCGATATCCTTTTTTAATTTAAAAAGTATGTTAATACAATATTGTTTAATATATAGGTTATTTTATTATCTATTGTTTATTCTATAAATAGCTGGAAAACCAGACATATTTGAAAACAATTGGCTTTGTTCGCTGACGGGCAGTGCAGTTAAAAAACGTTGAAAATGAATCGATTTAAACAAGCTTCCTAAATTCTATTATTGTAGAGTTTGTACACATCCGTAACAGCATTGAGTTTCAATCAAACTAGCTACCGAATCAGTAGACCAAATAATTTAAGATTCCTTTAGAAATATCGTTTGTTCTGGTAGCACAGTCAGGTTTCACTTACGTCGGCGTGTATGAAACTATAAACTAAACCTGTATCTTGCAACTAAGTTAAGTTTTAGTTTACTTGCTATAGCTGACTCAAACTATTTAATGCAATAGAAACGGATATGTGGAATCCTAACTTAATATTATAAATGCGAATGTCAGTTTGTTTGTTTGTTACGATTTAACACCTTAACTACTCGACCGATCATCATGAAATTTCGTATACACGTTGTCAGGGGTACAGAAAAGGACATAACGTACCATTTACGCGAGTGCAGCTGCGGGCTAAATCTAGTATCTTATAAATTTGCTAACGCAATACAGATAATCTTATTTGAACAAGTCGTTAAACACTAAACTAGCGCGATACCTACTTATATAGATAAAGTATTCTTCGCCATTCATAATTGAATCTTCACATTCATCCAAAAAAGAGTACTGTTCCCGAGGCCTAGAAAAGTTACATTAGCTACACTTACGCGAGCGAAGCCGCGGCCATAATATAGTTTATGATAGAACATACATAACACAATAAAAAGCTATTTTATTCAACGGTAAAAGATTACTTCCCTATAGCTGATACACCGCAGCTGCAATGAATTGTAATAAAAGTCAATCTGCGATTGCGGAGCAGAAGTCATTTGAGGGTGCGTGAACCTTGTGACGATTCCTGGCAGTGTGTGATTTTAGATCGAACTTAATACGCATCCCATATTTCTTTTTTATTGACGATTTTGAATTATATACAACATGCTGCCTGTGACTTCGCTCGCATAAATATAGGAAAGGTTAGGTTAAATTAGTAACAGTAGTTTGACTGGATGAAAGGTATATGTCGTTTTCTGTTCCTCTGACAACGTTATTCGCATACACGTTGTCATTACATGATGATCGGTCGAGTAGATAAGGCGTGAAAACGTAACAAACAAACCCACATTCGCATTTATAATATTAGTTAGGATGTATAATTCTTCTTTACGTTTGTATGTCACTGAACACCTCCTAAACGACTGTACCGATTTTGATGTTTTGTTGTCAAATTGATAGTTGGCCTCGGTATGTAAGTTGCAAGCCAACGTTTGGACAACGTCTGTCGAGTCGTTAGTATACCTAAACATTATTAGTTACTAATAAACTAAGGCTTATGATTTAACTATTGCAGTTCTAAATAAATCACGACTGAAACCGAGGGCTAAATCTAGTTAGAACATAAATAAGGAGTTAGAACGTTTGATTAATTTGCACAATTGGAGCGGGCGGTCTATCGGATATCTTATGATACCGAATGCTGACATTTTGCCATTACGATCAAATTACTTTATGACATGAGAAAATTATGAGCTGACTTATAGACAAGTCTTGCACAACTAGTATTTTGTATAATCACAAGTTGGAACCGTGTTCACGTTATTATTAAGTTACATAGATTTAATCTTTTGACGTTCGTAAGTGTTACTTTGTAACCTAAGTCTATAAATGTTTTTTTTACTTGAACTTAGACTGGGTATATGTGTCAGACATTTACTCCAAATTTTGACCGCGCAATAGATTCAAGTGATTGACTAAAAAGCGCCGTTCAATAAATAGCTGCTATAGAATTTGAAGATAAAATTTATTACATATATTACGAATTATAAAATTAAGCTGTGGATTTTCGTGATCAAAACATAGTCAGATACAAAAGTTTCAATACTCATGAAAGTATCTGTGAACTGTACCAGCGTATACCTTTGTATGAAATGAGAATACTACGTTACCTTCTTATAAGAAGACATCCTTGCATAAATTAAGCCTCGATTAATCTATTATCCTTAAACCTAAAACGAATACGGTGATTAAACGAACAACATAATCATTGATCCATTTGTTTCGAAGCATATATCTATAACACTAATAGAATATAATGAGCAGCCACTAAAACATAATGCAGCCGAATTCTTCGAGACATATCATAAAATTTTATAGTCCTATTACTACCAACTAAACAAACGGGCACGAATCTAAAAAAAGCTCCCAAAACAATCTACTGAGCACTTTTGAAAACACTTAACTCCCCTTTTAAGTTATATTTAAAGCGTTATGAAAACATCCCACCCTTTCGGTACGTGCAGGGTTGGCAGCAAACGTTTTGTGTCACAAGTGTCTGTTGTAGAAAATATACCAACCCTTATTGGATATGGTCTCGATCGTAGTCTAGATTATTATATAGTAAGTATAACTTTTGCTGAGTATGGCATTTCATCGGTATGTTAACCATGTCTTATTATCTGTAGTGGCAGATAAGCTCGTGTACTTGTGGTAAATGGCAACCGCCGATACACAGTCAAGCTCCTACTTCTCCGTGATAACAAAACATTCTTTAAGCCTCGTTTGTAGGAGGACATGTGATAGCGCTCAGAGAACACCGCGGCAGGTAGTTTGTTTCAAAGCCTCCACGTGCAAAATTATCGCTGATAACGTGCTAAATGACAAAACGTTCACGTGGAATGAGTGTACCCTACTGCGTGAGATAGTAAAAAGCATTTGAATGAAATGTACATTTTATACTGCTTAGTGTTTGCATGCCTTGTACATCAAGGCATGCAGATTACACTGAAGATTTACATACATGCTAATTCAAGCGACTAAACACATAACTACAAATGTACAAATGAGTACATAGATGAACAATAAACTTTTTATTTTTTTTAATATTTCTTCTTTATCATTATTGACTGCACGTAGCGAACTTGTTTTCGGGGTCGCCTCGCCGCTGACACTGCACGAGTGTTGAGGGTTCGATCCCCACACGGGACAAGACAAATGTGTGACCCACAAACAGTTATTCCAAGTTCAGGTGTTCAATGTATCTATTGTTTCAATGTTTGTAAAGTCCCACGCGACAGCCCTGTGTCTTGTGGTCTTTACAAAGTAGAGTAGTCTTAAAATATATATATATCAAAATGTAACACTCTCTACTGATTAAATTGTAAAATGTGCACTAAAGTCCTGACGTCCCTGGGTATACAATTTAAACAAGCCAGTATCCATAAACTGAATTAAATGGCAACCCTAACGAGTAGTTAAAAAAGCACAATCGTGCGTCCACTCGTTAACGCTTCACTTTGACTCTGAAGTACATTGCAGAGTACTTTGTATATCAACCGGCCACCCCTACGGCAAAAGTACCCATTTCATCCCATACCCATACACAATTTCCTGAAATCCCCTTTTAATTAATCTTGATTTTAAACAAAAGGATTACATCTATACTAGTCTATACTAATATTATAAAGAGAAAATACTTGATATTTTTGTTTGTTTTCAGGGATTTAACTCAATACTAATCAACTGACTTTAAAAATTATTTGTCCATTATTAAGCTATATTTTATTTAATAAAAGTACTGGTACTAAAATAACTTATCCTACTTTTATGCGAGCGAAGCCGCAAGCAAAAGCTAGTTAATAAATTCAATAAAAAAATCGTGTAATCTTAATAGAGGTCAAGTACCATAATAGTATTCCCACTTCAGTATGTTGTTGTAAATGGCAGTATTTCTAATAGAATATGTTTGACCTTGTCTTAGGTTCGGGATAAAATCGATAAAGTGAACGTGAACGAATGACATCGAATGTGCCCATTTTGCGAAATAAAGAGAAGAAGATTATTGGTCTATTTTTGTCAGCGAGATTGTGCCTTCTACAGAGCTAGAAGCGACGCCTCATGGCACAGCAGTTCACTGCTTTAGATACTCATTCGATAAGTCTTTTACAAAAACGCATTGTTGGAGAACCTCCGCTGGACGCAGGTCTCTGTGTGATTCTACCAAAGTGCCAGGATTTCCCTAACGTATTAGAAACATACCCGTGAAAGAGAAACAAAACAAATAATGATTTAATTCCATTTATTTTTAAGGTTACATATCTATCGTAATATTTAATTATTGCATTTACTTAAATAAAATACGTGGCTGTATTAATTTGAGCAATCATATCTACTTACTTTTAAAGTGTTATAAGTGGATTTATGTATTGCTTGACTGATTTTAGACATTAAATATATTATTATTATTAATACTTCACAATTTTTTGAAAAAATCAACTTCATTTAATACATTTTCATAAATTAAATCTTCTATGGTAGCCTGGCCCATACAAAACGTTAGTCTGTTCTACTAAGTTGTTAATTTGATCGAGTAGACAGATCGGAAACCGGCGGATATTGTAAATGGAAATTTAAATAAGCAACGTTAAACGTTCGACACAACAACAGAACAAAGTTGTGTGAAACGTAATCTGTCGATATAAGACACAATATGATATTCAATCTATAGCTAGATTCTTCAATCCTAACTAATATTATAAATGCAAATGTGGGTTTGTTTTTACGTTCACTCACGCCGACTCACTTAACTTCTCGACCGATCATCATGAAATCGCTTACGTCGTCAGTGGAACAAAAAAAGACGTAGCGTATCTTTCATCCAGATCATCACATCACATTCACTGTTCCCGAGAGCTAGAACTTATTGGCATAATCTTCATTATCGCGAACGAAGCCGTAGAAAAATAGTGGAAAAGTACTAGTATTCTATAAAATATCCTTTCATCGATAAAAAAGTACTGTTACTATTCTAACCTAACCAAGCCTAGCCTACAGTAACGCGAGCGAAGCCACGGGCATAATCTAGTTCATAAATAAATATGTATTACAGAGAACTTTGTAAATAAAAGCCAGGTCAATAGTTACACCGGATAGTTATTCATGGGGGTTTGTGTATTCGTGAAATATCGTGGCTTTATGTAAATGACGCCGCCTTGCTCGCTTCATACCGTCTGCACACTGTTTATGGAAAATTTATTCAGAACTTATACGAGTGCATGAAAATTGTATTTATTTTTAGTAGGCACGTGGACATATTAATTTGCTGGTTTACATATTTAGCTATGGCAGAGGTATGTGTTTATAGCTGCGTAAACCTGTGTATTTATTGCGCAAATCTGCTGGTATTATAAATTTGAAATGTTATTATGATATTTGAATGTGTGATGTATTCGCGTAAACACTTAAAACTTGGCGCACAGATAGACCTTGTCCTGGCAAAGCTTAGGGTATATATTTTTATTCTGGTATATATTATCTTTGGGATTCAGTAACTAGTAATAAAGGAACGATAGTTGTCCGCTAGACACTTACGTATACACTAACTAACGGTTATACATACAGGTTGTCCGGTAATTAATGGATAACCTGGAAATGTCTTATAGTGGCACTGATGGCCGTTCAGAAAAAAATATGAAAAATATCTATCTTAACTACTACCTGAGATATGTTTTTTTTTTAATTACCATGTATAACTTTCTTGTATACTACGACCATAAATGAATGAAATCCATCGGTTTTTGTTGTTTTATTATTAAACACTAATTGTGCTAATAGATAGACAGTCAAAAGTATGCTATGCTAATATAGCTTGCACTTTTTAATATATATATTTATTTTACTTTTCTATTATTTTCTTTTTCATTTTTGCTGAACGGCCTTCAGTTCTACTATAAGACATTTCAAGGTAATCCATTAATTAGCGGACATCCTGTATATGTTGCTAAATATTACGTCTTTAAAGGCATTGTTTAATAGACATTCTACAATATATCATAAGTAAATTACTTTAGTCTGAGCTGCCTGGTTAATAATTTACGGCACACAACAAGCTCAAGAATTCAAATAACAAAATCTAAATAATATCTACTGCCTATTTTTTTGGATAATAATGATCATGATATTTTTCTTAAAAAGGCATCAGGAATGTTTCCTTTGTCACAGTGGTCTTTAGAAACATCAAAACAATGGACGCAATGAATACCTACCTATATATGCGTGATATGATAAGTGATAAGACCACATACAATACTATTTGGCTTTTCTCATTTAGTTTTTCATGAGAATAAATACTGCTTTGCTTTTTATTTGATATAGTCTTCCAGCGATGATATATGTCTTTTATAATATGGAAATAAATAAGCGAATGCCAGTTATTCATAACCAAATTTTTGCGGTAAGGTATATTTTTTAAAATAACTGCTAATTTTCATTACTTGTAGTATATGTATAGCTAAATATGTCCTATAAAGGTGAGTAGGTAATGTATTTTTTTATATATTGGTAATGGTATAGTATATAAAATAGATTTAGTGTAAAGATGTAATTATTGTAACTTATAAAATCTTGCAAGCATGTGAAACGCAAACCATGTATTTATCAACTTTCAAACCATGTTTATGCAAATAAATTATTATTTATTGTTTTTACTGTAGATGAATACAGGTTGAATTAGTCTAATAAGAGAACATGTAGAGTTCTGAGTTCGGAGAGATCAATTAAATAAGTATATCCATTGGAATAAAATTTATTTCTGCCCGCAATAAAGAGTACAGACATCTTTATATGTTGATCCGTAATATTATAATACCTAACACACATACATGACACAAGTCTTACATACTATAAGAATTGGAAAAGAAAGGCTAGTATGTAGACAAATTAGATTATATAGTTTAAATATATGTGTTTGTATACCACAAGTAAAGCAAATAACCCTTTGCGGATAACAAGCTCTTCTTATTCATTTATTTAGCTGCCAGATCACGTAGCATATTCTTCCTGTTTCGATTTTATCAGTACCCTGCGCTTTCCAGTGTCCAAACGCCCTATTTCACGGGAATTCCGACGTGTGGGCTGACAATAGCCGCGTATTGTGTTCGTTTGCGAACGACACCGCATGCTCCACTCAAGCCTTTCATATTCTACGACATGTCACAGACACGACGGCGATTAAGAGTTGTGCAGTGTCATGGTGGACAGTCTCGTTAATCCGACAGAACTACTGACGTTAACCAAAGTGTGCAGCGGATAAGATATAAAATATAGATAGATGTATATTTTGTATAAAATATATGACATAAGACATGCAATTTGATTATATAACTACTAGCTCAGCCAGGCTTCACCGTAGGTTAATCTGATATTTTTAAGCGTCCATTTCTTAGGAAAATTCGAAATGACAAATGTATAAAACAATTTTATATAGAAGTGCAACGTTGTGTAAAAATCACTTATTCGATGCACCAGCCAAACAGTAATTTCGTCTCGTACATGCTGCATTAAATAAATTTCTATACCTTCTTCGGTATACCAAAGGCTATTTGGTTAGTAGTACTGGCCACCCAAAGGCAGACGATTTAAATACGCAGGCCTCTGGCTTAACGACCTAGCTAAAAGACAAGATATTAAGCGGCTGTCATAGCTGTTCACTACGACTATGCTAAAGGAATGTTACCCTTCTTTCTTGACTGCTTAGTTATATTGAGAATTACCTCATAGATAAACCTAATAAAAATATGTAACAAGATATCGACCAGTAGCAGAAACGTTCACTTTATATAGTACAATTTTTTATATAAGAATATGAGCCCTGTATTCTTATATAAACTATCCTTAAGTTAGGTAGGGCACTCTTCTCAGTGTAAAAGGGTTACGCCATAGTCCACCATGCTGGCCCTGAGTGGGATGGCAGATATCACATATCTTCTAGAACATTATGGAGACATCACAGACATGCTAGTTTTCTCACGACATTTTCCTTTACCGTTAAAGCGAGTAATTAACAACTTAACACGCATATAACTTCGAAAAGACAGAGGTGTGTACCGTGGGATCGAACTGGAAAACTCTACGTAACAGTCTTCACAGGTCTCCCAGTAGGCTACCACTTCTTCTAGTACAATTTAGACCTTAAAATACATGTCGTATCCGTATCGTATGGTGTAAGACATCTGTTTCCTCTGTCGATATCGCGACTAGATCCTATTGTAAACTAGACTTGAAGATGCTTACGTAACACGACTACAGATATGTTTTCTTCGTGCTGTTTAGTTCTTACCTCTTGTTGTTATTGTGGACGCTTTCTTCAGAAAATATAAAAATATATGTTTTTTTTTATCTACTCTATTGCACACTACTATGATAGTGTTCATTTGTAGGTATTAGGAGTACAGAACGACAGTCTGAAGCAATTTATACCATTACGTTTACGTTTCAAAAAGACAACTCCCGCTGTAGGAATAATGGATAAAAAGAACACTAAGACTCAGAAAAAACTATTTGTGGATTACACAAATTGTTATGCCGTGTGTCGTGCGACTTAAATCACTATGCGTATTGAATATGTGTAATAAATTTCGGTAACGTATCCGCTAAATAGATTGCTCACATGCACCATAGCATATGTTTTAACTTAGTTTTAAAGCGAATTGTCAGATACCACTTGCCATTCCTAGATCAGAGGAAGAGTTATTTGGATTTTTCTATTAACACGGCGCCCTTATTTCGTATTAATATCCCGCGCGTAGCTACTAGGCATTGTCAAAGTTTCTAAACTAGAACAAGGTTTCAAGTTTAATAAGTTGATTAAGAAGCCTTAATAACTGAACTACTTCATAAGTAAATGGCGGATGAATATTCACTCCAATAGAACAGAAATCCTGCGCTAATTTGACTGATTCGTATCGCTACTTGAACATCTAAATCGCTTTACGCGTATCGAACAATTACACACTTGAATCAATGCATCAAACTTGCCTTAACGAGTTGAAAACTGATTTTAGAACTTATTGTTAGCACTTTAAAGTTCAAAACTGTGTAGTAAGTTATTGATCGATTAGATTGGTTGGTCCATGAGAGGTTTATCAAATATGCAGTCCGTCTAAAGCGCTCAAAGCTATTTGCGTTGTGTCTAGATCTAAAACCTCCTTAGTAGATGTTTGTCCCTTTATTAGATGATTAGTCCGGACCGCTGGAGCGAGGGAAGTTTGTTCGTGGTACATGTCGGGTCTTATATGAAGTAATAAGACGGAAAAATTAAGTTTGTGTAAGGGATTGTACGACGTTTATGTGTAGATACAGCGATTATATTTATATGGAATGTTTGAACGACTCAATATTGTGTGAAATAAAATGTTAATAAACTGAGACGTCGCTTTTAAAACTTTCATCCTACCAACATATTATTTGTACAGATGTTCGTATGTTTGTAACTCAATCACGCGTAATCTGTTGAACGGATTTAGATGTAACTTGGCACACAAATAGATCATGTCGATGATTAATACATGGGATATTACTTTTAAGTTAAGTATGTAATCCTGGGGGATTCACTCGAACAAAGCCGCAAGTAGAAACTACATGTAAATTGACTTACGATTCACTGCACACACATCATACGCATAAACATTTATCATTTACCTGACTTAACGCACTTGTAACATGACAACCAGTTGAAAAAAAAACAGACAAAATGTTGCCCTAAGCTTAACAGAATACATAACTGAAAACCACATCTATATTGAATAGACCATTTTTGGCGTTAGCGTGCACAAACTCACAAACAAATAAATCTATATACGATTGTATTATATTATGTGTATAGAAATTCTCTCTTCAGTTTCTACAGTATACAACGACTTCTAATGAAATCTCAAGTTTATATTCTTAAGATTTCTGGTACATGGATTACTGGAATATTAGCCGTCGGTCCCGGCTGCCATGAACATCTATGGCAGTCGTTATTGGGAAGTCAGTGCCCTATAATATCCTGACACTGGACTAGCCTTAGGGTATCGCCTTCGGGTTGCGGAGGTCAGGTGGCAGCCGCTCCGTGTAAAAACTGATATCCAGTCAAATCCAGTTAGACCAGAAAATCCGACCCCAAGTGACTTGGGAATAATAAAAGCTAGGGAGAAGAAGAGATTACTGGAATATTAAAAATGAAACAAATCTACCTCTGGACTTTTAAAAGCAGATCTTATAAGCGCTTTCATATCTTACCTAGACGTTATCGTAAATGAAGAGAAAAACTAAGACTCTGATTCAGTTTTATTCGTTCCGTGATTTTACACAGAGTCCTCGTCAGTCAGGGATGCTATCGTCCGTTCGGTCTACCCTTTGAAGCTCCTCTATTCAAATCTGCATATTTAGCTCAAATACTATATCAGCAGAAACATTCGACTTTGCGACCCGACCTTTTGCTAATGACCCATTTAAATGCATCTATTTTATAGATTTCAGTTCTGAAATCAACTGAGTATTTCGTGCTTCAAATAAAGACTTATTCAGACTATGAATGCCAAACAGTTGGTCTATTTACACTGATTTGGATTGTAATGACACTAATTTTCTTATCATCAATGTTCAATTTAGGCTTATGACTTATCTCTTATGACGATGGCTTAAAAAATATACATGTAAGTATCTATTTATGTATTATTATATGAAATTTTCCGTGCAGCCTCGAGGTGCAAGGTTGGTTAAAACGAGAAGTCTTACGTTGGTATTTTTAAAGAAAATTATCAATAGTAGAACGGAATCTGGTAACGTACCCGTACAGCTATAGCTTCATCGCCTATTATAATATCCTCCAGACCGATTTCGGCCACCTCGGTCAGTTTTAACGAAGACTCGCCAACTACGTAGGAGATATTATAGTGCACAAGTGTGTACGCAAACACAAGCGCACTCTCTGTGCCCTAACTCTCATGATCCGATGGGTGGGTAATCCGACACGACCGGTGAAAGATCAGGGGCAGGACCAACGTCTTTACGTGCTTTCCGAGGCACCGGAGTGCGTTACACCGCCAACTTCCTAAAAAAAAAACTAACTTTTTGTTGGCCCAACCCGGGATTCGAACCCGAAACCTCATGCACAGCAGTCGCATTCACTACCGCTGCGCCACGGAGGCAGTTAAAAGTCGCCTATTACGAGCTAGCGCCATATCTTAAACAGCCTACCCTTTCGGGGTTTAATAGTCGTGAATTATGTAGCGAGTTTATGTACATTTAACGCTGTGATATTCCTCACATCTGGCTTTAGTTGGTGGTGCTGGTCAAAGTAGAGCAAAGAGATCTTTGGGCTGAACAACAAGAAAGATTTGCTACGTAATAATAAGTTGGGCATCTTAATAAGGATGCTTGTCATTTAAAAGATTGAAAATAATCAGTATTGTACGGTCGATATACTCACGTTTCCAAATACTGGAACACCCTGTACACCGGCTTTCTGTAGACCAGGAATCCGTCACAGCGCTCCATGGTTGTGGCACTTGACAGCACTGTCGCACTTAACACCACTTCACCTCGCCGCGTGACCACCACGAGTCACGCACTAACACTAATATCATACTACAAACATTCGTCGAGTCGATAACCATACAAAATGATCCGTAAAAAACTTTTAAGCACTGTTATAATTATATTTACACACAAACTTACACTACGTTTCGGTATAAAATTAAGGCGTCCCACTACTAAAATGTTTACAAAATTCCTAATCTTGGTCCTTTAAGGTGACTTCGTTCTAATGTAAGGCTGATTTATTGGTTACAAGGTAAAAATATTTGGTAAAGAAGCACTTATTGTTGACTAAAAACTACGAATTTAACGCCTGATAGGCGATCACAGTTCACTGTTGCATATTTCCAATAATTTGGCAGAATCTATGGGCCTGCTTCTGTAAAGAGAGAAAAATAAACATCCAAGTTTCGCGCAAAGGTTTGTAAACAAACAATAGCTTTTATTTCCTCGTGTAACAGCGGAGAGAAAATCTCACAAATGTTGAGCCGACAAAAGGCGTCAGGAACACGTTTCCCGAACTTAACGTTAAAAGACGTGGCCCCGGCACTACCCTTGTCGAACCAGAGATGTCAATATCTAACCCTCGCGAGCTTTTCAACTTACAAAGCTTCAAATCCAAGCGATCGACACTAGCACTCGTACGAGATAACAAAATGCACTCTCCAATTCTGTATGAATATTACCAGACAAAGTCATATTTGTTGTATATTCGATTTTAAATGACTCACACATATGGCGATACTAAGTAATGTATCCGATAAGATTACAAATCGCATAAACGTGAGCAAAAAAATAACTAAAATTACAGTGCGTGTCATGGAACATTATCATTTAGCTGTTCGTACTGTCAGCAGCATCCGGCGGCGACCTATTGTTCCGGCTGCGATAACAAACAATATACAAGCACCGTCCACCATACGAACTAACCAGACGATCTAACTTATACATAACTGCTTTTGTATAAACAGGATTCAAAACCGAACCATACATAAAAACCATGTTTTTATGAAAATTTCACTTCAAGTATTGTACGACGAGCGAAAACATGCGAAACCGACGCCGTGTGTACACATCGAACGTCGAGACACGACTGAAAAATAACCGCGACATGCATTCTGTATCCCAAATATGCGTACGCGCCGGCGGAAGCAGGTGTCACGCGCGCCACCTGTCCTGACGCGAATACCAAAAAGTCGTTGGAACAATGACCTGTCTGGACAGTTACCTGTATTAATTGGGACTTATATCGGCAAACTTGAAAGGGCAGTTAACAGCAGTATACAGTAAACATTACATTGCCGAACCAGTTAGAGATATCGCGAATTGAACGTTTAAACGAGCGCTAATTATTCGTTTAATAAGAGTGGTAATTATTATATTGATGAATGTAAATATTTCTCTATACGAGGGTGAAAATTAGTTTAAATACTAGATTTTACCCGCGGCTTCGTTGGCGTTAATGTATATTTTGTCAATAAATTGCTATATTGCTATCGCTCGGTAACAATATTTTTTCTGGATTACAGATGTCCTTTTCTGTACTTCTGATAACATGTTTAAGAATTTTCATGATGATCAGTCAAATAGTTAAGGCGTGAAAGCGTAACAAACGAACAAAACTCTCCCATCCGCATTTATAATATTAGTTAGCATGTTATGGACATATACGAAACTGAAGTAATGAACTAATTACTATACACTTAAATTGAATTTATCCGACAAATATTTTCGAGGTCATTTCTTATACCTACATACGACAGATAACTTGTTTTAGAGAGATACTAATTTGCTGCCTATTAAGATCTTTATTACGAAGGTAAGGAGGCGTCAATTGGAGACCTATGCACTGTGAAATCAAGCGGGCCAATAGGTTAAAGTCGTTTGTCATATTTAATATTAGCTTATAAGACTAACACCGGCATTTGCGCTACCGCTTTCTGGGATAAGAAACGGCGTATGAGCCCATAAACTGCCTCTATCCAATCAGTTGCACCATTGCTAAGTGAAAGAAGGACAAAGTCAAATACATTTCAGTACTTATATTTTTTTAAATAGACTTCTCCTACTCTTGGGATAGTTCCTGTGTCGCGGTGGACAAAAATTCAAACAACGGACACAAAGAACATCCAGACTCAGAACAAATATTTGTGGATCACACAATTTTTTGAACTCACTACACTCACCGCAGTGGCAGCGGCGAGACGATCACATACACCACTACGTCATCCGTACCGTCAACACATAGTAAGGATTATTATTATTATTATGACAACGACTCGATAGCATAGTGATTAGTGTAACCGACTGCCACGCCTGAGGTCGCGGGTTCGATTCGCGCACAAGTCAAACATTTGTGTGCATGGACATGGATGTTTGTCTTGCTCTGGGTGTTTCTATGTATAATATGCAGGTATTTACAAAAAAAAAAGTATATATGTATGTTTATCCATTGTATAGTAGCCATAGTACAAGCTCTGCTTAGTTTGGGCTAGACGGTGTTGTGTGTATGTGGTACAATATTTATTTGTTTATTATGACTGCACGGATGGCGTCGTGATCGCCTCGCCGCAGCACTGCGCCGAGTGCCATAGGTTCGAAGCAGTCAAAAATTTTTGTGACTCACGAATAATTGTGCCTAGACTCTGTGTATCTTTAATGTCCGTTGTTTGAATATTTGCAAAGTTCCCAGACACAGGAATTATTCCTAATGCGAGAGCAGTCATTAAAAAATCATAACCGAATATTTTGGCATCGTCACGTCGATTATACCCAAAAGGCTATCGATATGCATCTATTTTCATCGGCACACATATTGGAAGTACAGTTAAATACGTTTGTAGCGCCGTTGGTAATAAATATTTGACAGGTTTACCGTATGTGTTATTGACATGCATATTTGTATGTTCAGGTATGGTAATGGGTTGTAAACATACAGGTGTCAGGTGTATGAGTTTAACTGTTGTTCAAGTAGCAGACTTTTCTTTTTGGGTAGAATATGTTTATGAGGTGCATCGTTGGACGCGTGGTTTAAAGTTTGTGTTCGATCGCGAGGTTGCGCGTTCGAATGCCAGATCGTGTAGTGTTTCAGTAGTATAGTCAAAGATTTTAATATACTCGCATTACTGAGAATGCGAGTATATTAAACTCTTTAAACATGACAACGACGCCGCCGGTTGGTACTAGTCTATACTAATATAATAAAGAACAAAGATTTATAAAACATAGACTCAAAAATGAATGGACCGGTTTAAAAATTTCTTTTACTATTGGAAAGCTACTTCATCCACAAGTAGACTATATAACATCACGCTACTATATATATAATATGTAACAGGTGATGTGTTGTGTTGTGTTGCCCGGCCACCACGGCCGATGTAACCGACGGTCGATACGTCAAGCATATAAAAGGTAAACATTATGCATGATCGCGTTAATACCCGTTACATATTATATATATATCATGCAACGCGAAAGTTTAAAAGTTATTATCACGTTACTATACATGGGAGCAGAGTATATATAGTAATCATAAACATGGATGTGACTGCGGTGTCTTTAATAAAACATTGTTCAACTGCACACATGTACAATATAAAGTAGTTAAGTAAAACACAATTTAATACGAGTCCCTGTTACGTACTCTTAAGTTAATAACCTCTCCGCCAAACATGCCAAAAGCTGAAAGTATGCATAATAATCTGTGAGTCAGCTTCCCATTTCAGCATTCTTATCCGAAATAACATAAAAGCTGAGACGGAAGACAGAGATGCGATGCTTTTAAGCAAACGGGTCACGAATATACTGAAAATATGAAACTTTTATAACGCCAAAACAATGTTAGAATGCGTTTTGTATAAGAAAATACATATAGTTTTCTTAGCAGCAAACACACTGCTGCGTATCGACAACAAACTATACGCTGAGCAGCTCATATAAAAACGATGTGTAATACAAGCAAACAAAAATCAACGCGGAATACCGAAGGTTGGTATGGACAGTTACTACCAGCATCTGATATTGTCACAATAAACACCTAGTCTTTATAATTACCATTTAATCTTGTCATAATTACCATCATTATTTCTATGATAATTATCGAAGAAACATAAATGTGCATGAGGTCTCGAGTTCAATTCCCGGGTCGTACAAAGTACCTATTATTTTCCGTCCAGAAATTCTCAGCAACGCACAGTAAAAGTTAAACGTCAATAGGCTCGCCATGTAGGTATCACGTGAAACTATAGCCGGTAGAAATGTAGAAAATACAAAATGTAGAATTAATACACCACCGCCTACCATCAAAAATCGAAGATTTAGCCATAATACTACGTATGTAATACTGAACTACTTTAAAGTCACCAAAGACTGCAAACCAAACATTATACCAGGGGCTAATATCGAATTGTGTGCGCTTCATCTGTTTCAAAGCTATTAGAGCTTCGAAGCAGGCGTAGAGTAAATTTACGGTAAGCACAAGTTGCCAACTGCCAAGTCATGTTTAATACCGTTGTCGAAGAGATCGTTGGCAGTCATGCTTGCCTTATTGTGTTCCGAGATTGACTTCAGATCCCCCAGGTATTATCCAATTTGATGGAAAATTGCATTGGGGTGTACTGCCGTCGAACATTGTGCACAAATATTTGCTTTCTTTGAAAAGTAATCAGAGAAAATTAATCGAAAGTAAGCTACGTGAGTATATAAATTAGTATAGAGTCTACTTGAAATGGCTGTTCATACTATAAAACTTAATAAATACATTTACAAGTGCGTCAGCCGTCAAATAGTTATCTATGATAAATAAAAAGAATCTGCAATTTATTTATAGTAAACGTATATTACGTGTAAAAAAAAAAATCTCCAGCAAATTTCTCAAGCTCCTGTGATACTGGCTTTATTCCTAGAATAAAGCCAGTATCACAAGAGCCTTAGAAAATTGAAACAGATACAAAGAACGCCCAGACTCGGAACAACCATTTATGGATCACACAAATGGGATGCGGACCCACGGCGTACCCACATGCAACTACGCAATCCGTGCAGTGAAAATAAAAAACTATTTCATATAAAGATGCGAATGACACGGATTCAGCTAATTGATGAATTTATACAAAAAACGTTTATTGACGATTGAAACGTTGCAAAACAATAATTGTACACTGTTACAGGTAAATTAATTACCTTTCAACTTAGTTTCTCTTTACCGACTTTTCTTGTATTACGCCAATTTAAAAACAAAACAAGCAGAAAACCGAATTCATTATAAGATTATAGTAATTATAATTTTACAATACACAGAAGTCGAACCAAAAATGCTTATTAAGTGTTACAAGTGTAAGTGATCACGCTATGTGCTCACTACAATACGTATACCTAATATAATAAAGCAATTATATCGAGTTTATAATCTACTTAACTTGTAAGAATTATCGTTTAACACGCTATATCATGATCCTAATGGAAAGACGGCGATTGTAAAAGTGTTTATCGTATTAAAGAATCTTGTAAAAATAATATATTATTACTGCCTAACAATTTACTACAAGAAACATTTGGAAAACGTAAATGATGTATTTATTTTTTAAGTCGCTCAGGTGTTTTATATCTGACAAATTAAACTACCTAACGGTCATATAAATATAATTTATTTTGCTACCTACAATCCGTTTGTTTTAATATAGATTCTTTTGATAAGTAATTTTATGTTATATTATTATATGATAATATAATTAGTGTAGGAGATTATAATCAATGTAAAAACCAAACATAGCCAAATAAGTAATTAATAATTACAATACCTTTTTTATTAATTGTATTACCTATTTTATTGTTTATTTTCATATTAGATGAGATAGGGAGCGATATTTTCAATACTTATGGGCTTCTTATTAAAGAATTCCAGAAAATAACACAATAAAACTACAACTTGCAAAAAATCCTTACTCAACCAACATATTTTACATGAAAATGAATTCCATTTACAGAGTCTTAAACAGGACTTATTACATTCCTGCTTAAAATTCTGTTCTTCAAGCAGACGTATCCTATGGTAACTATAGTCTGTTGTAAAATACAATCTAAATACATATTCATAAAAGATATGAATCTAGTACAACTGACAAAACACACTACAGCAAAACAAATTAAAAACCTATCGTTTCTCAAATTTTGCAACGCAATGCATAAAACTTTTAATTAAAAAATGCAACGCTCTAATTACGTATTTCAAAGACGCGAGATTCATATCGACGTTTCAATCAGAGACCCGGCGCCAACGTAGATCGACACCCTAATAAACTCGAATGGGACACGAAACAGAACCGCCCAAAATGAAAATCCATTCAGAAGTCAACCGAATTGATGAATGGCAGTCACAAGTTTACGCTTGCTCGCGTCTTTATAAAGCAGGCATTTTGTGGCTGACTCTTCATCTAAATCTGTGCTATCAGCATAGCATCTCCGTAAGGTGAATTAGAAACTATAATCACTGTAGGATAACAGCATGAGGGTTTTTAAAGACAACTGCCGCACTATTAATCAATACTGTATCTCGGAGGAAGTCACAAAAACAAAAACAGACACAAAAAACGTTTAGACATAACAACTGCTTGTGGATGAATTAAATTAACCGATTCGAACCCACAATACCCTTTAGCGCATTGGCAATAGTCTTACCATTTAAACTATTATGCCTATTTAGATACGACCTGCCCCGTAAGATGCAGTATTTTCCAAATCTGGTTGTATCGTGTTTAAGCGAATTTTCCGCTAGTCGGTAGTCTCAAAGCTTATCATGCGGTTGCAGCGACCGAGTAACAGGAGGAGATGAATGATCCCTCGGTCAATTTGGAGTAAATGAGCAACGGACGTAATAAAGTCAGTGAGCTAATTTACCGTTAACCATCAACACGCAGTGGTTTAAATGGTTGCTTCGCCATTGCGGCAAATGTTGTTGGTTGGATCTCACATGGGACAAAAAAGGAATGTATTATCCACAAATATAAAAAAATCGTAGCTAGATGCTCTATGTTACTAATTTCAATGTTTCGTGACGGGCCTATCCAAGTTGTAGAGCATGAAACATGCGCACCGCGCGTCTTAACGCGTCGCCTGGAACTAGGGGATTAGTTACTATGCTATTTATCTCGAGTATAATAGTCACTTACAATAACATAAAGCCTTTGTATTTTTATATAATCATGTATCAATCTTAGTGTAACGACATTAATAAACATATCTTGTTCAAGTAAATATGTCTCGAATGTTATACATTGAAATTAAAGTGTTTAATTTCAATAAATATGTCTCTTTTATTTACCGCAGTCCCATCCTTACACAGCAGATAATTATGAGCAAATGATTAGCCTAACGGACACTCGGTCTTATTAATTTCTAATTAGCAATGCCATTCTGCAGCTCGTATGATATTAATTGCACAGTAGAAAACAAGCGACGTCTCAGCGTCTACGGATCAGATAGGTCAACGGCCGAAGTTAATGACTAACTATTAATCGCTGCTTGTACTCCCTTTGAACTTTGCTGAATCAGATACAATTGTGTTACATTGATCGAATTTATACTACTTTATAACATGTTTTGAAGAGTTCGATTCGCGTATCGTTTCAATATTTTAAACTTAAAGTATAATTGTTCGCACTTCACTTGTATCAACAAAATTGATGGCGTGATTTTGAAGACCACAAGTTAACAGAACAGATTCTAACATAGGTTTTTTTCAATGTAGGAGAAAATTTTATAGAATTACATGAATACTTTTTTTTACAAATGGTCTGAAGTTTTATGGTTATCTAAGCATATCGTTCGGCTATCTTGACAGCGTTTGTAATTGTGTCATGTAAAAGTGTCATCAAGAAATATGTATTTGAATTTCTGAATCGCCGCTGTTACACTGAACATCACTCTGATGAATAATATCGCACTAGACTGTGTTGCTTATTAATTTAGCACAAGCTACCAGAGCATTATTATTTATTTAAATTATCTGGCAGTCTGCTCTGTCCGTTGTTTAAACATTTATTTTCGAGGCACAAGAAATAATCACTAAACCAAATTTTCTAAACAAACCAAATACAAGTCCAGCACACTAGTGCTGTGTTGTATCGCAAAGAATTTAATTGTGTAAAGAAAATACGGTTATTATAAACGTACATAATGCACAGTCAATAATAATTTAAACAACAGTGTAAACAAGTTATCTTCTCGAGAAACACCACCCGTAACATCTACCAACTGCATCGGTAAGATTCAATTAATGTTATGGCTTGAAACACTACTCGAAAGACGCTAAAAAAAAGATGTTAAAAGAAAAATCCATAAAAGGCGCGTGCACAACGTCCTCATAAATTGTTCTACACTATTAAACAAGACGCTTAACCATTACGACAAGCATAAAGCCCGTGAAATTACAGCGGATAATCAGACAAGCTTAGCCGTAAAAAAACGTAGTCTTACCGTGCCCATGTCATATATTATATTATATTGTCCAATTTACGGTCTTAGTCTAGAGAGCTATCGCTGAAACTTATGCATAAAGAAAATAAATTACTAAGTGATCTACGTGACGGCTTCGCTTATTTTTGTTAAGGCCCCTGTACCACCGAATTCACATTAAATAGCGGTCGCCTAGTGGTCGAAATTCAACCATAATTGATTTAAATTTCAAGTTTGATAGTTATTACGGTTTTACTGTCTAGAACAATACCCTTATAATCACATTTAATTTAGATTTCGATCTATACATGTTAATTAACCTATCTTTATCAAACAAATTATTGTATTGATATATGTAACCATAGTTACGAAGAATTGTACGACGACAGACGAACAATGCCGAAATACTACGAACGCGATTCGATTGCGTGTGTCAAATGCATGGTTGTGTACGTGTAGTGTTTTTCCATTAATTTAATGTATTTTTAAACCATATTTTATAAAAATATTAGGATTCGCCCCTCCTTCTCGATATAAACTTTAACTGTGCCAAATTTCATACTCCTCCATCCGCGCAATTTTCTTAAAAAGGGGTACAATGTTTTTGCTTCACGTATTAATATATAGATAATAACCTTAACAGATTAATAGCAGACTTCTGATATCGTCGTCGTTTAAGTGTAAAACCAGTGCGGTCAAAACACAATACGTATACCTAGCGTGGAAATGAGTACAGCATACTTTCCACGCAGTAAGATGCAATCTTACTAAAACCCAAGCGAAGAAAACCGAGTGGAGAGCGCTACGTGTAAAATATATAAAATACATTTTCTTTTTGATAGAAAAGCAAGTTCATTCCAGAGACCCTTCAGATTTTCCTTTAGAATCGTCGTTATGCGACGCTGGCTCTAGCCGGGCGACCCTGGGGAGTCGCTCTGATAATATAGCACATTCCTGGGGGAGCCGCTAGACATGAACAATGACCAGTCAATAACGGGAGTGCTGCCGATAATATCATTAGCGAACTTGGTTTCGTTCGTTAAATTCATTGAAAAATTACTGAACCAATTTGTATTTCATTTAATTTATTGAATTTTATTCTATATTAGAAATATTTATTCGTCCTGTTTAAAATACAACTTTTTATTCGATATCAAAGAATTCACGTTCTGATTCTTACACCTATCTTTCACCAATTTTGATTATGCCTTAGTTGCCTTATGTAATAGCTTCGCTGTCTATAGAAGAAGGCATTGCCATTTAATGGACACAGCTCCGCAATCCGCACTTTAAATTCCAATAACACTTTATCTAGAAAATAGTTCGATACTTATCTAATACATTCTCTCTCAGTTAATCCCTAATCATTATTATCCTAATAATAATTATTGGTGTACAATTATAATAATTCATATTATAAAGTTAGAGATTTTTACTGCATTAACGCGCCAAGCTTAGATACTATCGGTCTGGTTTATAAAGCATAATTTTAAAATAATTCTCTTCTTTTAACATACTACTCAATATAGCGGCGCTAACAAATATTATCAAAGCATAAATGTGTACAAACATAACAAGTAATAAGAAATGACATATAAAATAACAAAGAAATGAATGAATATCATGCTCTAGAAAACATAATTCCTAAAAGATAGTTCCTTGTTTGTTTCGTAGATTAAACCAGTAAAAATAAAAAGATTTGTTTTCCTATCTGCATTTTCCATACAAAACATACTGCACCAAAACAAACTTTGTATTCATTCCGTTAAGTTCTGAAACTATAAGTGCTAATATTATCTTTTATCCCGTTTTAATTGCGTTGATTGTATAGGAGTGAGAGAGACGGCGGGATAGTTAAAGAAGTCATTTGTGGGCATCGCATAAAAACTTACGAGCACATTGTTTGAAGCTACATCGAATGCCATTGACTCGCTTAAAGAGATAGTATTAAGACATTTACGACGATCATGTCTGTGCATGTTTGAAATGACATTTTTGTACGAATCACTAGTGTAAAGAAACTGTCTATGTGATAAAGACGTTCAAATCTCTTCTTTACCATAAAAAAAGACATCTCCCGCACTAGGAATAATTCCTTCGTCGCGGGGGACTTCACAAACATTCAAACAACGAACACAAAGAACACCCAGACTCGGAACAACCATTTGTCGATTACACAAAGTTTTGTGCCGTCTGGGGTTCGAACCCACAACACTCGGTGCAGTGGCAGTGGCGAGGCGACCACTTAAACCACTACGTCATCCGTGCAGTTAATTAAGTTACAGCGACCAACTGGAAGCCAGACACAATTGTTTTTCAATTAAGTCTGGCAATCCAGCTATTGATAGATTAGAAAACTAACTCAGATCGAGAAGTTAAGGGTCTGTTAATACAAAGCTATGTTTAGACATAGACATATAATTATTGCATAACTGTGTGTACAATGGTGTTACATAATATTAGAATCAACAGTTACCCGTTCGGGTATTGCAACTTTACATTGGTTATTTCTAGTAAACATCAGGAAAGACTGAAAGACTACACATATTATTTATTATCAAAAATTTCCGTTAGACTATAGAAGGCATTATGAATAAGGCACTTTTTAAGGCATTTTTAAACATATTGCCATTTAATTATTTTATGTATACAGGGATATGATTAAACACACGTATAGCAGTAATATAGGCGCTTTTATAATAAATATCATTGTTTATAATAGGTTAATATTATATTTATATTTACTGCGAATATATAAAACAGTGTCTGCCTTAAAATAAAAAAAATCGGTATTACATTTTATAAATAGGCTATTTTATTTATAATTTATTTTCTCTGTGTCTGTTTATTTGTCCGAGCTTTACGCTAGAGCTCTATACAGATCGATGTGTGCACAGTTCGAAAACTTGGGAATTCAACTTAAATTCTGAGCTATGTTTCATTGAATACCGTTCTGTAGTACTGAAATAAGTGTATAGAGTGACCGAGTCAATAATGCTGCAATGTCATGTTGTCTATGTGAATGCAGTCTTAGCCTTAATCTAGTAGCAGGTAATTTAAAAATGCTTTGCTGACGCAGCGGTCGTAAATAAGACCGCTGTACATGAGATCTCGGGTTCGGGAGTCGTGTTGGTTTGTTAAAACAATATTAATAGCAGCACAAAGTGAAGAACTATAACGTGTGACCTAAATTCATAGTTGGCAAAATGTTCGGGATATAGACGTGTGACTTTACATGTGTAAATATGTAAAAGAATCCGAAAATATGGTAATATCACTTGCCTTTTACTAATAGTAAACAAGCCGCTTGTTGACAAAGGATAACGGCAGCCGTCGAATACTTCAGTCGTAAAGGGATAACCATATTCTTAACTTGACAGTATGCTACGTGGCACAATCCTAACATACCGTCTTTGCCTCATACAATCTCATCATATTTTTCATGCACGTCGGTCGATTTAGGATGATCTTAACCTGGGCTTCATTCAGAATATATTTGACATTAACACAAACCGTCTGGCGAGGTGAGTGCGAATAGAATTTTAGAAAGAAGACCTCGATGTTCGTATATATAAGATATCAATATTTGGCTTCGCTCGCATTAATGTAAATTTTGCTAATCAATTTCTATCCCTCGAGAATAGTACGTTTCCTGGATGAAAGTCTATGTCCCTATGTCCTTTTCAGTACCCCTGACAACGTGTATGTGAAATTTCATGATGATTGGTCGAGTAGTTAAGGCGTGAAAGCGTAACAAACAAACTCACATTCACATTTATAATATTAGTGATTCATGACATTAATCTCCAAGTAATCAGTTATATTGATCTCGTTCATGGTATGAAAGCCTGCATAACTCTGACACGGACGTCGAATAAAATGTTTACTGCTCGTTAAATTGTAGGAAAACTTCGTGTATTACATCCCAGTCCCAGCACAATTTAGTAAAAGAAATAAACAATAAGTAAGGTACTTTTGTACCGTTTTCGAGTCAACCATGTCCTTGCTAAGGCCTTGCTTTTTGCTACTAATCGTTCGGGAGCAGATTTAACAAAGTAATTGTCTAGTACTAGCCTTCCTAACTATTACATTCGAAAACACATAATAAGTCAAGTTGCAATATGTATTTAAAAAAACTAAATGTTTTGTGCTACGTAGGTATAACTGCATCCAGGAAGTGTTGCAAACATTAAAATATAGGACACATAAACACCCAGAGCCGGCACGAACGCGAAAAAATGCAAGCTGTTGATTTAAAGAATAGAACAGCCAAGCTTTTAGTATTTAATAGCGCAAAGTGCTTTAGGGTTTGGACGTGAACTTATAGAGTAACTATTTGTTTAAGTAAGCGACGTCTACGGGTAATGCACTTTCTTAGTTTTACCCATTTACGACAATTTACGATCAAAGTTTTTACAAGCACTGTTTTAAGCAGTCAAGTGCCTAATGGTGTAATTACACGATTCAGCCGATGTTAGAGATTAATGGCTGTCCGTAGTAATAAAAAAGTTATCATAGGTTCCTCACAATTAAACTGGGCTGTTATTGTCTATCACATCTTCTTCTTACTTTGGTGACAGTAACAATCTTAACTTTTTAAATCAGATTTATTTCAATAATCTGTAGCGAGTTGTGAATTTAGTAATGGGTTTTATATATAAAATTTTGCCGCGCAACGAGATCTGTAAAAGTAAGAACTGTTAAATGTCAATGTTGTCCTACACCAAAGTGGTGCTTAGTGGCATAATAAATTCCGGATACCCTCATTTGACGTAGTTACGTACTTTCCAAACACTATTTTCAAAACACGTATCAAATTAAAATTCGAACCATTATTATGCAAATTTGAAATTAACGGACATTCCGAGTCCCGTCGTACACGTGTGAACTGATTAAGGTATCGTGCAACGGGATCTTCAAATTATAATGAAGCCCTTTATGAAAGGACAAATAAGTCCTTGGGACCCTTTTGTAGGCAAGCTTGAGTCATTAGGAGAATTTTAATTCTGGAACTTAACATAAATAAGTTGTAGGTAAATTGGTTATCGGTCGACGTCAATACCAACGAATGAATTTATTTATAGGCCGATGTCGCCCACGTTTGAAAGCTGGATACTTGTCACTGTCTTCTGTCCCTTTCAGACTACTTGAACTTGACAGATCGTACAATAGATATTACGTCTCTGACATTTAATAGACTTACGCATAATGCTAGTCGCTCCCAAGTTAGGTTCAGAATAAAATAAATATATCATAGTTTATAGTAATTTATAGGATGTTATAAATTCACATCTAAACGTGCATGAATAGCGCATGAGTTTAAGTGGTCTAGGCATTAGCAATGATTTGAGTTGTGTGACTACTCACAAGGTACATTCGAAGTCTATGTCAAAAATCTTTATTTCCATAAAATGGTTTAACAATTGTTGGACACGTTAATTTCATCTATTATTAACTCAATAAAAATATGTTTAATACTGTCATCCCTAAATTATTTCGTGTCAGCGTGGTCTTTGTATGCGATGATTCGAAGTTAAGTCCCAGGCATTATGCCCAACGAATGAAATGCTTTACTTTTTTAATAAACAAGAGTAAAGCGCTATAGAAATAACAAATAACACCCATATACTTCATGTATATGTATATATATGCAGTAAATTTTTGCTACAAAAGCCACACGACGCTGTCATCAATTTCAAAAGCTTAGAACTAAAGCCCTCTGTAGAGCACACATCCAGACCATCAATTACCAATGTGCGGCCTAGCACTTAGATCGAAAACGGTATTTCTTATAAAAGCATGAGTTTTTAAATTGTGACTATAATATTATAAATGAGATGTAAGTTTGTTTGTTTGTTACAGTTTCACAACATATCTACCCGACCGATCTTCGTGCAATTTCGCATACACGTTGTTAGGGGAACAGAGAACGATATAGGGTAACTTTCATCCAGAAAAAAATACTGTTACTAACCTAACCTACATTTATGCGAGTGAAGCCAGATGGTAATATCTAGTATTAAATAATATTGTCTTCTGTTTACGCGAATGTTATTCATTGAAATTAAACTACTATATACGGATTTTATCGCGTTGTTTATTTTGCACTGTATTACAAAATTTTGAAAATATCACACTACTACTACTATTGATTTTATTTTACTAATTTATAAGCTAATAAAATTATTTAAACTATTAAATCTATTTATTTTTGGTTTACACTTTTCCCGACGTTTCGGTTGCTTTTCAGCAGCCATGGTCACAGGTAAAACAGGTACACTTTTATTAACAAATTCAAAGTCGTAAACAGATAATTAAATGAGCTGCATTTATAACAATCAATGTGTAAACTTTATACATTTGTTATTTATTCAAATGAACTATAAAACTGAATAGCTTACAATAAACCCAATGGCTTCATTTAAGGAAACTGTTTTAGCAGCATTGATAACACGCAATAATTTCCATACATATTTATTGCTTGCATTATCCTTAAGACCTTAACAAGGAAATCGTCAATGTTTTAGTACATATGTTTGTCCTGTAGATGGCGATTGAATCTGCTTAGCAAGTGCTAACTGCTGCCTAAATAATGCTCGTAGTCAGCTTGTCTAAGAAAATAGAAGATATAATATTGTCTTCTGTTTACGCGAATGTTATTCATTGAAATTAAACTACTATATACGGATTTTATCGCGTTGTTTATTTATCACTGTATTACAAAATTTTGAAAATATTACACTACTACTATTGATTTTATTTTACTAATTTATAAGCTAATAAAATTATTTAAACTATTAAATCTATTTATTTTTGGTTTACACTTTCCCCGACGTTTCGGTTGCTTTTCAGCAGCCATCTCCCCGTGACCATGGCTGCTGAAAAGCAACCGAAACGTCGGGGAAAGTGTAAACCAAAAATAAATAGATTTAATAGTTTAAATAATTTTATTAGCTTATAAATTAGTAAAATAAAATCAATAGTAGTAGTAGTGTAATATTTTCAAAATTTTGTAATACAGTGATAAATAAACAACGCGATAAAATCCGTATATAGTAGTTTAATTTCAATAAATAGAAGATAGATGAGGTGCAGCGATTTGAATAATATTTATGTTTATATTTAATTAGGCATACACTTAATTGTTTAATTCGCAATTAAGTTAATAAACGAAACCTTTTCGTTAAGGTTTAAGGGATAGGTCAGATCATTGCACTTTGTTTTCACCAAGTTTTATTAGTTATAATATATTGTCGAATTCTTAAAGACTATGATATGTCTTATTTTTATTTTATTATTTTAGGAAAACTTACAGCTAGTTATTTTATTCTTCTTTTTCTTCATATAAGTAAAAACGTAGCAGAAAAAATGATAAAGGCTAGCTTTCGCGTTATTTTAATAATTAATATTACTGAAGGATATCTTTCTATAAGAGTTCAGAACCGGTGCCGCAGTTCCAGAGATTATACTATTTTCATACAAACAAACAGTTATTCAGAATAATATTGATTTTAAATCATGTGCTAGATTTAGCAAACAAAATACTTTGCAAACATACTTAAAGTATACCTACATATACATATTGTGCCTTCAGGTTCGAACAAGATGGTATAACGTTAAAGCCTTTATTCGTTGCTTTACAAAGCATATTGTATCAAGTACAAACGTCGTAAAAGCCCGTATCCATTACTCTAAGACCTGCTGCGGAAGAAAGCATCACTCTTCTTATCACGGAGAAATAAAATATTCACGTATATTTGCGCAACTAAGCAAATCTTATTCTTTGTTTTGTTAGAAATATGCTCGGTATAGAAAAGGATTGACAATATTCAAAAACGATGTTTAGATCTTCACTGCGTCATTTTTCAATACATTTTATAGGATATGGCAAAGTGTACATAAGAAGGAAAATAATTAAAAAGTCGGCACTTAACTTCCGTTAGGGACCTTGGTCTAGCTACATTAATAGTCAAGGTTTAGGAATATACAGAAGTAGAGACGCTACAGAAAAACACTAATTATTAAATTCTTCTCTTATATCAAAGCCCGTAGACGATTCCTATGAAAGGGAACAACAGCCTTTTCATTAAACTGAGTAGTATTAAAATAGCAATTGCATAAACTGATGCCATAGAATAAGGGGCAACGGCCGCAACGGTTTTAACCTTGTTTACTCGGCAATATATTTGCTCTTTTTACCGTAGGACTTAAACACATCTACCAAATTAGCACTCATCTGTAGGACCAGTAGAGTCATACCCTCTGCATAATCCTGCGACAAAAAACAAATAATTCATAAAACACACAAGGCGCATTCCAGATGCTTTTATAAAAAGCCTTGCTTCTTAGACCGCACATCAAACGCTTTCCTCTCATCCGAATAAAATGGCCTACTTACACATTCAGCTTTAATACCGGGATAAGTACGTAAGCAATGTTAATGAAGATTACACTATAGTCTCTGTTAACTTCTCTTGAACAGTGGAAGCAAATGACGTGGAAACTATGTGTGTGCGCGTAACGAGTTCGCCGGTCTTTGTGAGGGTAATTTGCAGAATATATAAAGTTCACAATGTTTGGCATTAAGACTGCGCCGAGCGTAAGACGCGATTGAACTGAATGACAGAGCTCGATATTAAAAAATTGTATGGAGGATTTGAAATGATTTTTTGATAAATATGTATCTTTATTGTCAACCAATAACTTAAATATTTGGAACGGACAAATTGTAATATAACTGTTTGTTATTTTAAGCTGTAAAACAGGATAGATTTCTACTGTTATAATCTAAAAATCATGTAACACGAGCTTACGGTTTTGCATTTGTCGTGCAAATTTACTTAATTTTGTAGGCGAAAATATTAATTATTTTAAGTTTTCTACACGGAGTAATTGTAAACACATTCATTGTTATGGTAAATGTATATTTTATATTTGTATTAAACAAAAAGTTTTGATTTTACCAACTTAACTGTGACCTGTTTTCGCACACGCACGGCGCAGTCTTAAGTTTGAGTCAATATTAAAGCTAGTAGTATTGAAATTCCACATTTATATTCGTTTGACTTATAGACTGTAAAATAATTAAACCAATATACCCAAAGAATTTATAACGTGTAAAGCAGTTTCAAATAGCTAATTTTTTGTTCTTAATCATTACTCATTGTGACGTATTTAATGAAAACATCACGCATATTTCCTTGTACTTAAAACATCAGATATTTAGAACAAGAAAACGATAACATATTACTTTACTCGCAAATCGGACAGCGCCCCAGCAGTTGTAGTAGCACTTACGTTACGGACATTATTTATACATAGAGCCGCTTGTTTAAGTTCAACATCTTTAAAAGACTTGCTAAAGCTTTTAAGCATGGTGAAGAATGACTGAACCCACCACGCCCTCCACACGTGAGAAAAACACTCTCTATTACCGCCAACACAAACATAAATAAGAAGCGTACCCGTCCCTAACAGCCGCCTTCAACAATATATTATTATTTCAAAGTTTCCACGAGACTAAATGGTAAGGTCCGGGGCACCAATAAATAGTAGTTACGGAGATGAGGAAGAAACGAAACGAATAACAATAACAGCGCACACCTTTTCTCATCTTAGCAAAGTTGTATAAATGTGGGTAGACGGAAGAAATAGGTCAAAATGTTGGGAAAGTAATCGGCAAATGGAGGAGATGATTGTATTGCTAGGTAAAACGTTTGGAACAGTTATAATATCGTTAGTGTAAGTAAGAGGAATCACTTTTGGGACACGAATATTGCTTTTAGATTCGGTAGTAAATATTTGTTGTGATAGGATTTTTGTTGAATAATGTGATATGAAACGTTGCAATTTGACATTTTCATACATATTTCTAATTAAAAATGGCCGACTCCTGCACTAATGTCCTAGACCTGAACCTTGAGACTAAAATATACAATTAACCATCATAAAAAGCCCAGACTGAGAACAATAATTTATGAATCACACATATAATTGGCTAGTTGACTCATAGTTTTTTTATTACTGAAGACAAATAGTTACATTGCCCATCTCTACAAAAATAATTATTGAAATCCTTTTTTTAAATATATTACATACAAGCGTTTCACAGTAGAAGGATGGACGATACAAACTATGACATAATTACGTTACGCTATGCGAAGGAGATAGCGGGATTTCCCTACTACGACCCCACTTCTTTTGTATCCAAATTTAAAATATTATTTACTTTCTTGTTTTGCAACTAATTTTGATACTGTTTACACAAAAAGATTTTCTTTGATTGTAATTTGCTCTTGTGTGTTAAATAATATACGAAATCAAACGTAGGCAACTACTTTATTGTCTCGTGTAAGATTCGAGCCCTTAGCGCAGTGGTAGCGACGAGGCGACTGCCAATGTCTCTGTCTTCTAAAGTGATAATTTTACTATTTATTTGGAATAACAAACAGTAACACATGGTATAATACTAAATTGTATAAACATAATACATGTACATAAATGTCCACTCACAACGTTATCCACTTAGTATATTTATAATATAATTAATCAAGTAGTAAACATGACAATTTTTATAAATATTAATAAACCTTCAATGCATGCAAAACTTAAATACAATATGCAATCATAAAACTAAGATAAGTTTAGTGAGAATTATTTAAACAAAATATTAAATATATCCAGTTAAGATATGTAATAAAATTATGACATAACCGTCGTAGAGGTGCGCAAACTCTAGCATTGGTACGTCAGGTCGACACAGCAAAGAGGTCCTCTCTTTGCTTTTCGCACCTCACGCCTTTGCCTGTTGAGTACATCATTGTGGAGAACTGAGCTGTTATCGTTTAACTTCCTCGACCCGCTGATTGAGGAAAACATATTAACAGAAGAACAATTACATCTTTATCCATTGTGTTCCGTCGAAACAAAGACATTGCAGATATAACCGTATACGATACATGCGTGATATCACGATGACACAAGATCACACGAATTGACTCAACGATTAAATGGAATCGCTTTTCATTGATGCTTCGTGCGATACACATACTTATAAGATGAACAATAGCAATATACGGTTCGAAATACATAAGATGTGATGTGCTATTTTCGTCATACGTTAACATAGGTATTTGTTACAATGTAAACAGTAATCGTATGTATCGTAGTAAGTACTCCATCCCGAAAGACGATATCGAAATACTCAATATTTTACTGCATTCTATGTTATACAAAGATGGACTTATAAAACAAATTAAATCATTATGGACCCTGTCGACCTACATAGCAATTAAAGAGTATAATAGAATAGTATAGATAGAATAGTACTGTAGAGGGCTACATAGCAATTAAAATAAATTCTTTTAAGTATATAAAATATAATGTATCCACATATATTTATGTGTATTTATGTTAATATTTATATACCTATTATTATACTATTAATGCTACTTACTATCTAATAACTCATAACTATCTAATAACTTCAAAGTTACGCTAAATTGGATATCTTTATCCCTGAATCCTCTACAAAATTATGTAAACGAGACACATTTAATGCTGAATAGTCATTTAACCTGTAAAGTCTTGAAATATCAGACATAATTAAGAGGAAACACAAGGGCCGTTTTCCCATACAATAGTAGTCCCCTGTTTCCTCCCTGGATAATGCCAGTAGAGCAACAATATTTTCCCAAAAAATGTATGGCCTCTATTGCCATGTCCCTATGTTTTCCTTTTTTTCATTTATTAATTATTAAAAGAGACATGAGCATTCAAAAATCTCAAAAATTGGCCAGATATTCCGCTGTGTTCAAACATCCATCAAACAAAGAGTAGATTATATAAAAAAAGGAAAACATAGAAACACGGCCAAAGCCTTTCTTCAATTTTTAATGAAAAAGTTATTAAATCGGTCAAGTGTTGGAGAAGGAACTAGGGGACTACGAAACGTTGATTTTGTGCATTTTAATAGGTATTTTCGGCCCAAGCTGCAGTTGTCTCTGTCACGTTTTGCGGGCACTGCGCGACAGCAATAGATTTTACAAAATATACCTATTTTTCAATTCTCTCGCCCGTGGTGTTTCCTCTTAAGAACCTATTGTGTATAGCCGCCGGCGTGCCGCTGCGTCTCAATAGGTTAAAAGTTATTTTAGGATAGTTGAACTGTAACTAATTTATAATTTTTCGTATTATTTATTACCAGAAAGTATGTTATTCAGTAATGGAACGTAACTTTCTCGTATCAAAAAATATCACATAAAATATACACTAATACGTAAGTTCGAAAGAAGCAGTAATAATGACTAAAAGTACCTAACGTAGGAGTCTCCTAACAGACTGAAATATGTAGGAGATATGGTGAAAAGCGAGCTACAATATAAAATGTCAGCGATACGGCACGCTTGCTACGAAATTATGGCCTTAATCCGGCAGAAGCGCTCGCTACTACGCAAACTTAGACCTTTTCCACATCACCAGGTCACAGGGTCAGATTCGGCTAAATATATCAGACAGTTATTTTTACAAAATACGTTTTAAATATATTATTTATTAAATAATTACATATAAAACATCACAGTTAATACATTGGCAAATATGTAGTATCTTATCTTATCTTATCTTGTGTGGGGGCCAGTCAGAACAGACCGGCGACACTTCGACCCAGTGGGATCTTTTGTGTCGACTTCCCCAATAACGACTGCCATAGATGTTCATGGCAGCCGGGACCGACGGCTTACCGTGCTCTCCAGGCATATATAAATATGTAGTATACTATATTTTGTTACACAAGTATCTAACTTACTATATAATAATCTTTATAATAATCTTTATTTGCCATTAGAGTTTACAAAATAAAACATATCGGTCCCCCACACTAGGCATGGCCTGTCCTGTGGGGAAATTAAACGATTTACATTTGAAAACAGCAAAGACAGAATACAAAACAACAGTAACAAAATTAATGTGCAATGAATTTCTAAAACTTAAAGATAAAAGTAAGGTTAACAAAATTATATTGTGGATAAGAAATGTGCATGCGTGTGTGTATGTGTGCGTGTTGTGTATGATTGTGTGTGTGTGTGCGTGTGTGTGTGTAATTGGTACGATTACCGCATCCTCATTTAATAACCTTTAGCACGGCTTCAGTATCAGTGTAACTCCACTTCAATAGGGTAGTCGTGGCCAGCGCTTTGGTTTCCTTGACAGAACGGTCTTTAAAGTTACAGATCTTAGAGATTTTGTTATAAATGAAAGGGTACAGAAAGCTTCCGAAACGGTGTGCAAAAGATGTAGCAGTGCGAATTTTGGGTAATTTGGTACACGTTTTTTGGATAGTTCGTTGTATTCGTCGGAGTCTATCACAGTTTTATGGACAGCGGTCACCACCCTAACAATATACAATTTCCTGACGCTCAGCACGCCAGCCTCTTGATATAGAGTATCGGTACGATAACGACAGGGTTTTTTCAATGCAGTTTTTAATACTCCCCTTTGTGCTCTTTCGAGAGGTAGGATGAACGTAGTACTCAATCCACCCCAAGCCAGTATACAGTAATTAATAAGGGGCTGGCAGAGAGCCGTATACACCATTTTCAAGAGGCTACCATGTAATACGTCACGTAAGTTTTTCATTACGTATATGACCTTCCTCACCCTCTTACACATTTCCTCCACATGCACTTTGAAAGTGAGCTTCTCGTCTAAGACCACACCAAGATACCTAAGAGAGTCTTGCCGACTGATTTCTCTGCAATTGCATGTATTATCTCGTATCATTTCGAAACTACAGTCACTTGAGTGAATCTTTAGGGCGGTTATTGAGACAGGTGCAGTTGCACCCGTTTTGTAAAAGCATAAGAACTTTGTTTTTGAGGTGTTAAGGGATAATAGGTTCTGTTGCAACCAACTTGATACAGTCGCCATGCCCCTTTCTACCCTTTGACAGACCTTAGCCCAAGAGCTGTCGTGAAAGATTAAGGCAGTATCGTCGGCGTAGCACAGGATTTCAGATTTTTGTATTGGAAGAGTAGCGATATCATTCATGTAAAGCAGGAACAAAGTTGGACCCAATATGCTTCCCTGTGGAATGCCAAAAGTCACTGATTTGTAGCTGCTTTTTACGTCTGCAAGTTTGACGCATTGACAACGCTCTGATAAATAATCAGTAAACCAACTAAGAGCTGTTCCTCTGATGCCATAGGCCTCCAGTTTCTTTAAGAGAATAGGGATTGATATAGAGTCGAACGCCTTGGCGAGGTCCAAGAAAACGCCGATACACTTCGATCCTCTATCTAGATGGGAGGCTACGGTGTTAGTGAGAAGAGAGACAGCATCTTCACAAGAGCGTCCTTGTCTGAACCCAAATTGGCGGTCGGTAATTACTTTATTTTTACTTAGGAAATTCACTAATCTTTTGTGTATAATGCGTTCAAACAGTTTTGGGATGCTACCCAGAAGGGAAATTGGTCGGTAGTTGCTGAGGTCGTCTTTTTGCCCACCTTTAAATATGGGTACCACGGCCGCAGTCTTCCACATCGTAGGAAATAAGCCAGATTCTATACTTAGATTGAATATTGTCGAAAGGGGCTCTGCTAGTAAGTGTCCTACACTCTTAAGTATCCTGTTGCTTACATTATCAAGACCGGGCGAGCTATCTGGTTTAAGGTTTTTTATGAGTATTATTATTTCTTGCGGATCAGTGGGAGAAATGAACATGGAATCTATTATTCTTCTGTCAATTACAGTTTTCTCTAAAAGAGATTTTTGAGTGATGTTAAGTTCGTCTAATATGGTCCTGGCCAATTTTTGGCCCACTGTTGCGAAGTGTTCATTACATGCTTCCAACGATTCCTCCAGAGATCCCCGAATATTAGCAATATCGTCCACAGAACTATTTGCATTTTTACATGATCTATGAGAAATTTTATTTACAGACTCCCAAAGTTTCTTAGGTGCATGTTTGTTTTTGTTTATTAAATGACTGTCATGATCAGCTTTTAGACTTCTGAGAAGTTGAATGTAGTAGTTTCTGTATCTACAGTAGATCAGTCTTTTAGTGGTGTCATTTGGGTGTTTCCTAGCATCGAGGTGTAATTTGTCTTTAGTTTTACTGCAACGTATTAATCCTGGAGTCATCCAAGGCAGAATGTTAAATTTTGAATGACTGACTCTGACTGTATGTGAATGTTTCAAAATTGAATTTGTGAGTATGGATGTGAAATCAGATACCATAGCGTCGAGGGAAGAAGCGTTCAAGCGGGACCAGTCCGTGCTTTCCAGTTCCACTTTGAGACCATCATGGTCTACTTTTAACCTATATCTATTCCTAGAGTTTGTTTTGGAGGCTTTAGTTATTATACCTAACATAGTAATGCTATGATCAGTGAGATCAGCGGGACAGACCACTGTTTCGGCTTGAGAGTTGTAAGGTACGAATATGTGGTCAATACAAGAATCACCATGTGTTGGTTTGTTCACGCTCGAAGTTAAACCATGCTCAGCCATAAGCGTGAGATAGGTGGCTGTGTTTTCTTCATAAACAGATGATCCTATGATATTGATATTTACATCACCTGTCACAATAAGACATGGCGTGCGTTTGAGCGTGCTGAGATTTTCATCTAATGAAGTAAAGAATCTTGAGGGATTTTTAAAGGATGGTGAACGATATACACCTATTGATACTTAAACGTGCAAAGCTTTCAATGGAAACGCATATGCTCTCGAGTGAAAACAGAGATTTAGGCATACCATATAGTTGTAAAGCCTGTATTATAAATACAGAATTATATAGCTTCTACTATATTATATTCTACTTATTACTAAACAATTATAAAGTAATTAAACACATTAGAATCATGTGAAACTTAATGTTAAAATTCAATGGTCTTCATAACTAGGCTATTGATGGTTTTAAACAATCCTAACTAATATTATAAATCTGAATGTGAGTTTGTTTGTTACGCTTTTACGCCTTAACTACTCGACCAACTTGAAATTTCGCATACACGTTGGATAGTTTATATTTATCTATACGTATATATAATTATGCTCAACCGTCACATTCATCACCCAAACTGTAACGAAAATACCGTCGCCATTATGTCCGATTTATGTGTATTGTATGGCAGGCAGTTTTAAACAAATATACATATCTAGCCAGTAATATAACACAAAGTACAATTAGTTACACGTAATTAATCACTCTTATGAAACAGCACTAAAGTTTAACAACTAATATGTATAATAAATCAACAGCAATAACCAATTACATTCAACCAAAAATAAAGCACACAACATCCAAACAAAGTAAAACGGAAAACATACACAAAACTACCCTCATTTCGTTATTGAACCATTAATTTCACAAACAAACGATGAAACATTTTTCGCTCACTTCACGTTCGCTATTGAAAACTTGTCCGTTGCCGCCTTTGCTGGCCAACGGCACACAATACAAACATGCCGTGTTAATTTGCCGCGTAGCAGCAAACCAAATGCTGTTGTCGGCACTAATTGGTGCTTTCATCAAGTACGGTATTGCTTCAACTCGTTCGGGGCAAAGTGCCGTTGATGGACGTGAAACGATATTATATTTTGTTGTGCATTTTAGTTAAAGTGAGATTGATACACTCAAATATGGCACGAGATTTTTTCTTATTTTACTCATTTATAGAGCCTGTTTGGGTGATCTTATTTCCACTAAAGTAGTGCAAGCGTAGTGAATCTTGCCTATAGCACATTTTCTTGTTCGCAAAATCCATTCAATTAAGCTCATATCATAAATTTGTAACAAAAAGCAGAACTGACTATTATTCTGACTTACCCATTGGTCTTGGTAAACCAGAATTATAAAATTTTAATCAACGGCTATGTGTGGTAAATTAATCCAAGTACATTAACAACCTTTTAAAAGATAAACTGTAAGCTGTAGAAGTTTAATCCGGACTTCTAAAAGTTAAGGTGGAACTTCGGATGCAAGGTAAAGTAAACCGACGATAAATGTTTTAAAGCCGACTGCTATCTCAATGACCATCTTACGGAGAAAAAGAAAACCCTAAAGAAAAACTCGCTATCAATAATTCAACAAGAAATTAATTCAATGATCGTCGAACATGACCAGGATCAAACGACATCGATGTTGAATCAGTATTCCTTGTAAATTATGCAATGACCCATGTAAATTTCACAAACAGAGATAAATGGAATCGATCTCGATACCATTACGGATTCTCAGTTCCCCAATAATGACTGGGAGGGATGACAACATAAAACCGATTCTCATTAAGCAAACAAATAAAGAAATCAAGAAGAGATTTCATTAGAGCTCGGCGCAACTCCCAGCGCGGCTTAATCGGTAGACTGGGTACGAACAATGGTACCAATTTGCCATAATTACACCAACGTAGACCGCGTTTTAAGTTACCTGCAGACAACTATAGACAAAGAAATAATTCACTATGAAAGGAAACTTTCTCATGGGACCAGTTGCTCAGTTTGCAAATTCACATCATCAATATTTACTCAGGATTCTGGAAAATATTTGCTTTAAATTTTCCAGTTATTAAAGTCTAAGTCTTCCGATTTCCTTAAACGTTTGTTACTTAAGTATCAAAGACTAAAGTAATACGAGATAACAGATTTGATAGATGTTTAAAACATTTCGTACCAACGAGTGCACAACTCGATTTCGAAGTAGAATTGTGAAGATGGAGTTTCTTCTTAAATTCATTTCCGGAATGACTTGGTAAAGCGTGTCTCGGTGGATCGAATACCAACCGCGATTGTGTACCGAACGAGAAAACTAAGATTAAACTCTATAATGGTTTTAGTGAGCTCTATCTATTTTACAGCAACATTTTTAGACGAGCTAACGGTGAATCTAATTTTCAGTCTGTGTTTGGAAAGCCAAACGTTTTATTTTTAGGGAGATTAACTTTGTTGTTCTTTTCAGAAATTATGACCAGAGTAGTGTATTCTCGAAAATAACAAGAATTAAGTTGTTATAACGTTTAGATAGATGCTTTCTTTAAAAAAATAGACAGCATACTCTTATTATTTCTACTAAGTTTACTTTTACGTATAGATATTGCGTAAATACAGTCAAATCTATAGGTACCTACAAAGAATTATAGTAATTTATTGACTACAAACTTCGATTAATTATGTATAATACGTAAAGTAAATTCTTTGGCCTCCTTATTTCCTCATTTCGCGCACGAAAGAGTGAGATGTGGCACATTTAAACCTAATATTTATTTATTTGAGTATTGATTTAATTTATTTAACCCAAAAATATTTCAACCGTGTTGAACTCGCCTCTATTTAGACTGGTCTCTTCTAACATCAGGTGGACAATAACAACTAGCATGCAATAACGCTGAAAGCAATTTATTTTATAATTACTTCACAATACGGCCGATGAATGCGCTCCCTGTGTCACCAACCGCTTGTACACGTGACGGTTCACGGCAGAGATAACGCCTTGCTGAAGGTAAACAATAGGATGTGCCTATAGAGCGGTGTTTAGTCTGTATTTGGTACAGCACGTGCTTCTACAGTCATGATTCAACCGTCTGGATAATTCAGCTCTGCGTTTTCAACACGTAGGCAGTATGGATCTTATTTTGTGAATATGGAACAATCTGTAGCGTAACAAAATGTTACTTCATTGAATGTTCAAAATATTACAGGTTTTAGTAAAATATAGCATGACGTTAAATATCAGTTTAAATTTTTTATACTATCATAATTAGTATTATAAATCAATAACTGAGTGATTATAATGACAGCAATAATATCGTGAAGAAGAATTCTGAGCGATGATGTATCAAATACCATTAAGAAAACATGAATGTTGGGTTTTCAGATAGTATAAAATATTCAACATTTGAAAATAGATAGCTGATAAATTCTGAAATTACCCATCTACTACAGTTAAATTAATATTCTTAAAACATAATTAATAAACGATATATATTGGGCGACTCTTTAATGGCTAAATAAAGTTAAATATACATATATTTAATAAATTAGTAACAATTCGTCTATAATATACATATATATAGTCAACAAAGTTTAATGTAGTAGGTACCATAAAACTTTTCTCGTCGTTTAGAACATTTTTAACGTAACTGAGCAATTTGCCAGCATCTTAATAGCATACAAACTTTTCTTAATGGACTCATTTACGTTTTTTGCTAGGAATTTTAAAGTTATAGGTACCGTAATAAATTTACTTTTAAATTTAGATACGGATCCGTTAGCGAAATATTTGTTTAGTAATGGAGTACAGTCGGCTGTTGTAAGACTTTTGTACAACCGCCAATTAGGCGACGGACGAGAGAAAATTTTGCCGCTGTAAAACACATTATTTTTTAAAGACCACTCCCACACTAGATATAGCTCCTGTGTCGCGGGGGACTTTACAAACATTCAAACAACGGGCACAAAAAACAGACTCGGAACAACCATTTGTTTTGTGGATCACCCAATTTTTTGTCTCGTGTGGGGATCAAACCCACAACACTCCGCGCGGCTGCAGTGACGAGGCGACCTCTTAAACCACTACGCCATCCGTGCAGACTTAAACAGTCTTAAAATATTTTAAACTTAGTGTAAACAAAAGCAACTTAATTTAATAAATTAAGCGCGAACTATTCCCAATGACACTGAGACCCTCTTGCCAGTAGTTTGCATCGACAAGAACTATCATTGGCGATCAGAACTTCGCTCTCAGTGATAAACTTGGACCATGACGATATTGAAGCTGTGTGGAAGCCTCGGGCGCAAGCCAGCGCCAGTAGCCACCCATTACTTGAAATTACATTACGTAGTCTAGTCGCAGTTTGTACAAGAAATCTTCGGTCGTGAGGAAATATAACCAGATGAAAATGGAGAGAAATTTTGGAACATTTCTACATCCTTTTTGATAAAAATATACTTATAGATACAGAGAGAATATTTAGTCATAACAGGCGCACGTTGCATGTTATACCTAAGTATGCTTAGAAAATATATCGTTTTAAATTTAGGAAGATAGAAAATTACAAAGATTCGTAGGTTCTGTATGATTAATCTAACCAGCTTCAACAGGTTTATATTTAGGAGATCTATATCAAATAGTGTGGAATCAATCTTAAATTTTCTTAACTTAAACTTTTAAAATAATATTTGAAAAATATTTGTTAATGGTACAGAAAAGTAATACCGTAAGCAAAGAAAATCTGAGATATTCTAAAACTGAATGAACTATTGTTGCTAATGACTTTGACGAAACGAAGAAGCTCTTTAGTAAGGTTAAATGTGACAAAAACATTGAACATTTATAAATTATGATTATTGCTTTTGTTTACGTAAATAAATCTGCAGTAAGAAATTAAACATTTATATTTATTTTCAATTTAAACCAACAAAAAGACAACACAGCAAACGTGTTACATACATTTAAAGAGTAATTTTATCCACAAAACACAACTTTGTAAATAATTTAGTCTGCAATCAAAAGTAGTTGTTCTGCAGACGATTTAGTGACTAAAATACTTTCAAACACCTGGGACCTCTGTCGCTGACCCTTGTCATGTTATCTTACTGTATCTGAAAAGGTAAACCTATGTAAATTCCTATCTTATAGCATTTAACCTTTAGGTGCCACCTTTAAATAAAAAATATACCTATATTCATTTTCACTAGTGTTAAATACATACTGGCCTGATTTATAAAGATAAAAAAAGAGTTTATAACAAAAAGCGTTCATTCTTTATTAATAAAACGTTTCCATTTTAAAAAGCTGGAGCATATATTCGCGGCAAAGGTATTCCAATATGCGTTTGAAACGTCATGTGAATGTCGTTGAAAAATTAATCTTCGAAATGTATCCTCTGAATATACCTGCTTTGAGAGGCGCCGAATTTTGTCGGGAGCTTCCCTGGGATATTTCTACGTTGCGAGGCGGTAGCACATTCAACTTTTAGGTAGATATTAAATCATACAATATACACATCTACTGAAGTTATAATACATACAGTATATTTGAAGATTAAGTTGAAAAATTGTTTGTTGCTGCAATTTCTGAGTATGCAAAATATAAATCTCACACAACTAAGCGCAGTAGAAATGGCAACACAGCGTTATCTGTGTAGACAAAGGTATGAAATTAAAGAAAATTATTACTATACCGGGTTGCGTCTGACTTGATTTAAATAACTCGTTCCCCATAGACATCTTTCGGTGTTCATAGTGTAGATGGTCGTAAAGATTCTCAGGCGGTAGCTAACTCATATAAAATCGATATTCCGGTAATAGCTATCGTAGTTTAATATCTGTCGCCGCAGATAGTCATGCAGTGCTGGAAACTTCCTAACGATCTGAATAACGGTATTATTTTATAGTACTCACTTATACATATAGATGTATACTTTATACGTATGTGTGTGTGTGATATTGATGCCGAAGTTGAAATGTGGAATGTGGCGTGAGGGTCAAAAGACGGATGCGCCACTATCTGTTGCCATCCCTAATACCTAAATACAGCTTTCGTATGTTTGTGACTGCAAGACTCGACAAGTAGTCAATGGATAGACTTGAAATTTTGACACAACGTTGCATTTCTATCTAAGAGAGATTTTATATACTTTATATATCGAAGTTCACACGGGAACAGGAAATTAAAAATATCAGACTGAGCCGTAGCGAAACGTAGCCGGACGCAGCTAGCTAGCTGTAATATATTTGGGTTTACCCACATAAGAAACTTAGTAAGTAAGATCACGTATAAATAAGCCTACATCATTGTAACCGTTCAGTTCGCAATATACGCTCGCTACAAGTGGACGTCCTTTTATTTATTACTCCCGACACTTCAGTGGCGACGAGGATCACTATTTGTGCGTTATAATAATCATCGAAGTTCGTTTGCTATTATTCGAGGAAAATGTCGGTCGGCAAAGTCGGAAAGATTCGCGAGTTTGATGTGAAGTCAGGCAACTGGACTTTGTACGAGGAGCGGTTGCAGATGTACTTCAAGGTCAATAAGGTCGAGAAGGACATGTGGCTGCCGATGCTGATCACGGGCGTGGGTGATGAGACGTACGAATTGCTGAGCACACTGTGCAATCCAAGGAAACCAGTGGATATAACGTACGAACAGGCCGTTACAATTTTGAAAAATCACTTACAACCGAAACCTGCGGTCATGGCGGAACGGTATCGGTTCAGACAAAGAAGACAGAAAGACGATGAAAGTGTAACACAATATCTGACCGAGTTAAAGAAACTCTCGAAAACTTGTGAGTTTGGTGCAAATTTGGAGGAGAATTTGCGTGACCAGTTCGTATGCGGGGTGAGGAGTGACGTCATCAGGCAAAGGTTGTTTGCGGAAGACAATTTGACGTACTCAGGAGCAGTCAAATTGGCGGTTGGGCTGGAGGCGGCCGAGCGGGATGCGGCAGTCGTGGAGCAGAAAGCGACGGCGGAGGCATCGGCAATCGTGAACACGTTGCGGGAAAAGCGTGGGCGCAGTCAGTTTGCGGACCATGCAGCGGACCGACGACCGAACCACGGGCGTGCGGCGCGGGACAACGAAAAGGGCGCGGGGGGCTGCACGGCGTGCGGCTGGCGCGGACACAGCAATGAGGAGTGCCGCTATAAGCACTTTGTTTGTAGCAAATGCAAACAAAGCGGACATTTGAGGCGTGTTTGTCCGCGGACGGAGGCGAACAGGGGCAGAGGGAAGAGGCGCGGAGTGAACCACGTCGATGCCACCACAAGCGACCATCCGAGGGCAGGAGCGGGAGACTCCAGTTCGGACGAGCTTGAGGAAGAACTTCATCAACTATGTTTGAGCGACTACAACCCGGTGAGTTTATCATTACTAATTGATGATAAAACATTAAAAATGGAGCTAGACACAGGCTCGGCAATTTCTTGCATCAGTAAGAAAACATATGATAAACTTTTTAACAATAGAGTAATTGAACCATTTAATTTGGTGTTAAAATTTTATGATGGTAGCAACATAAGACCACTTGGGGTTATAAAACCGAAAGTTCAATACAAAGATAAAATAAAATATCTAGAACTGTTTGTGATAGACGGGGGTACAACTTCCTTACTGGGCAGGCAATGGTTAATAGAATTGGGTATTAAAATACCTCCATTTCAACAAGAGATTAACCATAGTGTACACAAAATGTCTGATACTGTCGATTGTTTGTTGAACAGGTATAAAGAATTGTTCAGCGAGGGACTGGGGCGGTACACAGGCGGCAAGGCAACGCTCCGGCTGCGGGAGGGCGCGAGGCCGTTGTTTTGCCGCGCGCGGCCGCTGCCTTACGCTCTGAGGGGTCAGGTCGACGCGGAGCTGGACGCCATGTTGCGCGCGGGCATCATCGAGCCCGTCGAGTGCTCGGACTGGGCGACGCCTTTGGTACCGGTACGTAAAGCGGACGGAGGACTCCGTATCTGTGCTGATTACAAAATAACTTTAAATCCTGTCTTACTGGTCGATAGATATCCGTTACCCAAGATAGATGACTTGTTAGTGAGTTTAAACGGTGCTAGTCATTTCTCAAAAATTGATTTGTCCCTTGCTTACAACCAGGTTGAATTGGATAACACTAAAGATTTAACTGTAATAAACACACATCGAGGTCTTTTTAAGTACAATAGACTTGTGTTTGGTTTGTCTTCTAGTCCGGGCATCTTCCAGCGTATTATGTCGAATTTACTTAGTGATATTCCGGGGGTAGAAGTATTTTTAGATGATATCATCATCGGAACGGCGGGAACACAGGATAATCACTTAGGAACGTTAGAAAAAGTGTTCCAGCGGTTACAGAGTCACGGTATGAAGCTAAAAAGGAGTAAATGTTTATTTATGGTTGACGAAGTCAAATACTTAGGTTATATCATATCCAAAGATGGGATTAAAGTAGATTCAAATAAAATAAAAGCAATAAATAAAATTCCCAGGCCAAGAGATATTTCAGAGTTGCGTTCCTTTTTAGGGTTAGTTAATTTTTATGCTAAATTTGTTAAGAATTTGAGTACTATTTTGTCACCACTGTATGAACTTTTAAAAAAAGAGGTCAATTGGAGATGGAGTGCGGAGTGTGAAAGGGCGTTTGCAATAGTTAAAAAAAATATTAGTAGGCGCAGAGGTATTAGCTCATTATGATCCAAACAAGCCGTTAGTGTTGACATGCGACGCGAGCGCGCGGGGCATAGGCGGTGTACTCACACAGCTGGGCGCCGACGGCCGCGACCGCCCGGTAGTGTATGTGTCACGCGCGTTGAATAACGCCGAGAAACATTATTCACAAATAGATCGGGAAGCGTTAGCTATCGTATTTTGTTTACAAAAATTACATCAGTATGTTTATGGTCGACGTTTTACCTTGCGAACCGACCACAAACCCTTAGTAAGTATATTTGGTCCAAAACACGGTGTACCAGCGATGGCCGCGAGTAGATTACAGCGCTGGGCAATTATTTTATCGGCTTATACGTACGATATTGAATATGTAAATACGAAACAAAACGGCGCGGATGGGCTGTCGAGACTGCCGGTTCCGTGCAGTAGCGATGAGTCACTGCGGGTCCCTGAGCAAACATTTTTACATTTTGCACAGAATGCTTTGTTATTAGATTATAATACAATTAAACAACAAACTATGGTAGATCCAATGTTAGGTAGGGTTTTAAATTATATTCGTGATATGTGGCCAACAGATAATGATATTCGAGAATTACAGCCGTATTTTAACCGTCGTAAGGAACTGTACGAGGAGCTAGGCTGCGTGATGTGGGGGCACAGGGTAGTGATTCCTGCAAGTAGTCGAGCCAGGGTACTACAGGAATTACATGAACCTCATATGGGCATAGTTAAGACGAAGGCGTCAGCTAGGAGTTATGTGTGGTGGCCGGGCATAGACGAGGCGATTGAGGCTACGTGCAGGGAGTGCTCGGTGTGCGCGGGGGAGGCGGACGCGCCGCAGCGGCACGCGGTCACGCCGTGGCCCTGGCCTTCTAGACCGTGGGCGAGGGTGCATCTTGATTTTCTAGGGCCTATTTTCGGAAAAATGTATTTAATTATGGTTGACGCTAAAACTAAATGGTTAGAAGTATTTCCTGTGCCTAGTACGGCGGCTAGTTCTACGATTGAAAAGCTTACCGAAGTTTTTTCTAGATGGGGTTTACCGAGACAAATAGTCTCAGATAACGGACCACCTTTCACGAGCAAGGAAATGGCAGACTTTTTGGCTAGTCAGGGTGTAGATCACGTTTTTTCTGCTCCGTACCACCCAGCGTCGAATGGGGCTGCAGAAAACGCAGTGCGTAAGGTTAAAAGAATTATTAAAAAAGCTATTAAACAAAAAGAAAACATTAATTTATTTTTAAATACTTTCCTTTTGCATTACCGTAATACGGAGCACTGTTCAACAGGGGAAAGTCCAGCCACATTGATGCTAGGTAGGAATTTACGTACCAAATTAGATGCATTAAAACCAAATATAGAAAATAAAGTCAGGAAGGCTCAGGAACGACAACAGAAAGCAGGAACAGACGTCAAACGTTCTTTAGAGATAGGAGAGGAAGTATGGATGAGACAATATAGGGGAAATGAAAAATGGAGTCCGGGGCAGGTAGTAGATAAAATGGGTACTACAGATTATAAAGTTATGGACTGTTCAGGCAAAGAAAGCCATAGACATATTGACCAGTTAAGACAGCGATCGCGAAGCTCATTGATTTGTCCGACGAGCACATCAGAACGGAGTTCTCTTGATGTGGAACGTCCCGACAATTCCGAGGTGACGAAGCCAGTTTCAGTCCCCGGAGAGACTCGGAGCCCTCGGAGCGTGAGGGAGTTCAGTCCGGTTCGAACCGCGACTACCGTTGAGTTGCCGTCTACATCTGCTTCTGGGTCAGTACCTCTCAGTAATGTACCCAGTCTTGAGGAGCGGGTGATAGTTTCCCAATCCGAGGATGCTGTTCCAGAAGTAGTCCGCCCCCGTCCTGTACGGGCGTGTCGCTTAAAAAGACCGCCCCAATATTGTGATAGTTAAACATTTAGTTCTTACTTATTTCACTTATTTTTTTTGAGTGAAGTTATACTGGTAGGTAGCTTTTGAAGACTAAGTTCCTATTTCATTTATGTTTGTTAGAATGTTGTAAACAGTTGTAACATATTAAATAGTTAATTTAATTTAATTTAATTAAAAATTAATGTTAAGGTTAATATTTTGTTTATTATAGTTTTATATAATTTAGGATATGCATTATTTAAGGTGGAGGATTGTAATATATTTGGGTTTACCCACATAAGAAACTTAGTAAGTAAGATCACGTATAAATAAGCCTACATCATTGTAACCGTTCAGTTCGCAATATACGCTCGCTACAAGTGGACGTCCTTTTATTTATTACTCCCGACACTTCACTAGCTTTATTATAAAAACTAGACAGCTCATTTTACATACTCATAGATAAGTTAGTAGATAATACCATCAACATTAGGCAATGCATGAATACTAGGATTTTAAAATATGCTTTGCAAATGCTGCCTAAATTTTTTTTGCTAATTACTGAGTTTCCTAATTCGTGTATCATGAGTTTGTTGGCTTATACTTTTTTCTCGCAATATGGATCGACATAATTGCTGAGGCAAATGCTTGTGTCAAAATCCTAAATCACACTGGTTTAAACAGTACTACACTCAGCCCGCACCGTTTGCCAGTTCACTGCTTATCCGGTGCACACATACAAACAGCTCATGTCTCGTTACGCGGTCTGTACGTAAATCTAGGCGCTGGCCTTCTGCCGATACCATCAGCACCAATTGTGCGCGGCTCCCCATTCCCACGTAACTTTAACTGGGGATTAGATATCTGGGCTTGTTACACCGGCTGAGTTTTGTTCGAGATTCATCTAGGTACTGTTTAAGGTGCGGTTCGGCATAGAAACCGCAAGATTTGGTTTTTAGATTTGTATTGATGAAGATGGTTAGTGATACTATGAAGGCAAACTTTGATTTCGTAAGTTATAAAATGTTAGTGCTGCCACTGATAATCTTGAGAGGAATCTCATTTACATTTTACTGATCCTGGTACAGGAATCCAACTCGAGAACTTATTGACAGTAGTTGTATTAACTATTTACTAGCAGTAGCTGGAACTGAGCTGAAAGATATGTAAGTACTAAGTATAAGGCTGGTGTGAATGGAACAGTCGCAAGGGGAAGACCTAGGCGAACGTTTCTCGATCAGATCTGAGACGTTCTGGACAAACGCCAGGTTAAGAGCACCTTAAACCGGCGAGCATGTATGGGGAATGTGAATGAAGCCAGAGAAGTGTGTCAGGATCGTAGCAAATGGAAATCCGTAATCTCTGCCTACCTCTCTGGGAAACAGGCGTGAATATATGTATGTATATGTAAATACTTACGAAATACGATTCAAGTTTGTCTAAACTACAAAAGTTAGAAAGAATTTGTTTTGTATAGAAGGACCGTTGATTTAGTTCGGGCAAAAAGTTTCCTAAAGAAATTCTATTTGGCTAAGTTTTCTTTACAATGTGCCTTTCGCAGCAGTTATTTAATACAACTAGCCATCTGTTGCGCTATTCAATTTGGAAGTGAGCTTCTTTTATTTATTTCACCGTGTATTCGCATTTACCAACGTTATTTTGTAAATAAATGAATGTTCATTTATCTGCAAAATGTAAGTTTTAATTTTAGTTTAATTTATGTTGGGCTGATCAACCCGCACTGACCTACGAAAATCCCGAATCATGGCATTCGGGTAGTTCTAGGCAAGTTAAACTGTTTCAAAGAATCTTAACTAATATAATAAATGCGAATGTGAGTTTGTTTGTTTGTTACGCTTTCACGCCTTAACTTCTCGACTTATCATCATGAAATTTTGCATACCCATTGTCAGGGGTACAGACTAGGATATAAGATACCTTTCATTCAGAAAAAAATACTGTTGCTAATCTAATCTAACCTACGTTTAAACGAGCGAAGCCGCAGGCAAAATCTAGTTAAAATATTTGTCAAAATAAAAATCAAATGTTATTCTGAAGATAATAAGATGTTGAGCACTCAATCACGCGTAAACCGTTGAACGGATTTAAATGGAACTTAGCAGACAGACCATATCGAGAATTAACACATAGTATAACTTATATACCAATGTGTTTATAGAATTTAAGCAGGCTAACCCGTGTGCAAAACCTAGTGTAATACACAAAAGAAATATCACTATTGTCACTAAACGAGTGACATGCTTACGAATCATTTAATACTATCGGCGAATCAGGACGGCGAATAGATAAGCTTCGTGCAAAGTTCTAGTATAGTACGTACTTTGTCGTTTAGTCTCTGACCTTTTGTTATCTGTGTATCGCGGGCACGAATTTGCATGCGAACAGTCATCGAATTGTGTAGCACGTCACGCGTTTGTTGTAAGCGTGACCGACAGACATGCCCAATATTTTCTATTCAATATGCAATTCACTTTTTAATCAGCATCGCATTAAGTTCGTGCGATGTGAGGGTAGGGCGTGAATATGATTATAGGGTCGTATTATTATTGAACCCTCGTAGCGTATCATGAGTGCAATTTTAATTTTGAATATAGTATTTTCGTATAAAGCCGATGGATCATTTTTATAACGTATTGAGTAGCAGCAGCACACCGACGTTCAAACAATAGGTTTTCAATTATGTCTGACATTTCAACAACAGACAGGTTAATGGCTAGTAAGCTTGGAGATAGGTATACTTGTTAACATTATAAATAGAGACCCATACTAAAGAACTTCGTCTGTTCGTTTTCATTTAATATGAATTTTTATACTCCCCACATCTCTTACACCCGAAATGGTGAAATGTTGGTGAAATGTTCTCCAACGATTTAAGGTCCTGCATATTAGAAGCGGGCCTGTTGACATCCAACAGACACAGATAGAGAGAATTCCTTGACAGAAAATCTTAGCAGCACATTGCCCGAACAGGCTATCTAACCTGACACATCATACACAGTCAAATTTACTACTGCTACGCCATCGAGCCAGTTAAATAATGTCCTTCAGACCGAATTTCGGTCACGGCAACTAATCTTAACGGAGACTGATCGCAGGAGATATTATAGTGCACAAGTATGTGCGCAAACACAAATGTACTCTCTGTTCTCTAACTCTTATGATCCGATGAGACGGTAATCCAACACAACCAGAGAGAGATCAAGCGCCTGCGCCTGCGCAAGGTCCTGACCAGCGGCTGTACCTAACTCCGTCTAAAATTGCCAACTTCCTAATTCCGAGCTGCCATTGAGATTTCTTAACAGAAAACCCAATAACATGTTTTGCCAGTTTATAAGGATTTGATATAAACCATTTTAAAACTTTATTCAATATTGATCTATTTATATACCGTATACATTACGCCGCATATATGAACACATCTCTATAATAAGTGCTATAATACATCAAAAGCGCACCGTAATCGAACGTTATAGCTAATGGCAGTCTATAGCCCATTCACTATGAGTAAGTGAGCGAGTCAGTCATCAATGTGATTTAGTTTTTCTAGGCTCTTCGTATGACGAATAGTGACCTTGACATTGAAGTGGAGATACGATTTGTTGAACTCGAATATACCTTCTGTAGTTATCTCTATGTATATGTATATATACTCGTGAAAGAAAGCGACGTTGCCAATTACTTTAAGACTGTACGAACAACGAGGTACAAAAGAGCCAGCTTGCATGGAGAAGTACCAACTTTTTACAGAAAATCTGCGTGTGTTGTAACGCTGTACCTGCGTTTCGCCCCGTGAAGAACAGTGCTCGCGGCTCACAGGTCTACCTCTGCCATTACTTTCACTTTAATTCCTATTTAGTAAGGTTCAAGCGATTGATTACTAGCTTACCATCTTGGACCTTATAAAAATAAATGTAATATAAATACAACACTCACGCCTATGTCAGGGAAAGATAGACGTTACCCACAATTCGTCAGTTATTTTTCCTCTCACGTTATAGGTACTCCGCCGTACTACTACTACAAATGTCTAACAAAAAACTGAATAACACTTTGTCCGACCCGGAAATCGTGCCTTAATTATAACGAATGGCATTCTGTCACATAACCGAGCATAATAAAATTATCTGAAGACGCAACTAATGAGAGGAATGCACACGCGACAAAGTTGCCCGCTATTTCCTTAGCGAGCATTCAGCCCTGTCTTTAAACATCCGAATGCTCACATAATAATAGCACTTACGACATTAAAACATTTGTGAAATACCGTCATTTTGTTCCGTCGTCGGCCAGGTGAGAATTAAGCTCGTTTCCGTCGCGGCAAAGTTTTGTGGCAGCCATTTTGTTTTGTTACTAATTCACTATTGGAATAATGAGTGTTCGTGTTCACGCTCAGTCTGTAATTTACTAATTACCCTGTGTCGTACGAAATTATCTTTTTAGTCCTACTTTAACCCGCTTCTTCTAAAAGTACTCAGCTGTCGTAGGTTTGTATGAAGTTGTATACACGTCGTGTTTTTCTGTATCTACCTCCTAAAATTAAAGGTGTTGGTACCACAAATTACGACGCGCGCACAGACACACTCACACATCGACGCGCGTAAAGCGATTTCGGATAAATTCAGTCGTAAGTCTGTTACTGTATTCGGCCAACTTGTTCTAAAACTCTATGTTATCTGTTTCCATGTATTTTATTTTGTTGGTCTTCTGAGTGTATAACAGATACACATAGAAGGCCAACTCAATAAACTGTGAACATACTAACTAGATTTAAAAAAAAAATACGGATAGCTCATGATGTTAGGACTTAAAATTATATATATCTATTATCTCGGCAGATACCCATATAATTTGTGTTATCTAACTCTGACATATCTTTAATTAACGTTGCTGAATACTATACATAGATTTTTAGTTTTACTTATTACACAACCAAAAACTATTTGCGAAATATTATTATTTTAGATTTTGGCTATTTAATTAAAAACAACATACGCATAAACGTAACAACTGATTGCAGATAAGTTAGGTGCCCGGTAGCAAACTGTAATTGCTTTTTTCCATCGGGCACCGTAACGCCTGGAACGGTAAACACATAAATGGCAATGGCAACGGTAAGAGCATATGTCGTAAAAATAAAAGGTGACTCTACCTAATCCGCCGTGAAAACACAAGCGTAAGATTACCTAGTTCTTGTTATTGTAATTAGTAGATTCTTTATTTTTTAGTAGATTTTTTCATAAGCAAATGAGACAGATGTTGCATATATTATAGGTTAGGTTTGCGATTGACCATAAACAAGTAAATGCATTTTCTGACGTTGATGATGTCACGCGGTCAGACCAGTGGCGGCTAATAATGGCGGGCTCGTTGGGCGAAGGACGAAGGCCGAATTTCAATTCGAATTTCGAACAGTTGAATGGGCTCGAGCCGTGCCCGTTGTCATGCAAATCGTCTACAATGTTTATAGGAGCCATTTAGTGCAACGACTTTATTTAAATTTGGAATACATGGAAATTGGAAATATGTATTGGATTCTTTATAAATACTTGCTAAAGTACGTGCATGTAACGTATATTCGAGTTCTCGGGCTCGTCAGATTAAAAAATAAATCAGAATCCGGTTAAAATGGCAGCCAAGGGGCTGAAAACGATACGACATTGTAACTCAAAGGCGAAAAATGCAGAGATAATATTTTTTTTTGTTCTGTGTGTATAATATGTCTCAGTAATGAAAACAAAGGTTTAATATACTAATACAACTAACAACTTAAAACAACAATTTTTTGTTGTCCATACAAACTATACAGAAAACAGATTTCATTTGTCGTGATATATACAAATATGCAGTATTTATTAAGCTATACACTTACTGCATACACACATAGCGTAAATAAGATCCATTAAAACGACCTACCTACTTGATTCTATTATACTCATTGATTTTTTCTACTGTTATAATGCCAGTTAATTTCTAGCTCACTTTATTTCTTTAATCAGCTCATTGCAAAAAATAACTGATAAATTATAGAATAAAAAATAATATAGAACAACAGTGAAAGGTCCACTTATCTTGAAAGTCAATTAATCGCCATATTTATATCGCAACTCTAATATTTAACATCAACGACAATAGACTAGACTAGTTTGACAGATCAATAAGGCTGTTTGTGTATATGCCTTTGTTAGTATAATGAGAGTAAAATTAGAGCAATGTCTATGAAATTTGGCGCGAATGAGATTTAAATATCGAACAACATATAATAATGGTCGATAACCGCATTCGTTTGTGAAATCAATTAGGAGCAGCTACTTTCTCTTCCACTTGCAATCGCAAATATAAATACATTATGAGTAACACAAGTAGTGATGTGATCTTTTGGATTATTTCTAAAGTGCAATAGACACAAGTTTTTTTTTTTATTTGTTTTTGCTTATTTCAAGATTACGTACGTATTTATTGTTACAACTTTAAGAGTAAAACGCTGAACTGATAAGTGTTTAAATTTTTATTTGAGTGAAAGCTTAGTCAATTTTTTGGACGGCGCGCGGCGCAATGGTTTAAGCTTTCGCCAAGTCACTGCCAATGCATCTAGTGTGTGGCCAGATTCCCATACGAGATAAAATGTATACTAATAAAATACTATGATTTATAAATAGGTTAATATTAAAATTATTAATTAAGTATTGTGGGTTGATAACGAAAAACTTTGATTTTTCGAGCCTATGTACATATTAAAAGTACTATTACTAGATGTCCATATACAATTAGTTAGTGTATCAATATACCTACCTGCTAACTTTATTATAATTACAAAATTAAAATGTTCCCGAGCGAGCGAAGCTGCGAGAAAAATCTAATAACTTACGATAATTTCTCAACCAACACAATTAATCAACAATTAAATTCCATTCCGATTACACAAGTCGATAACAACCCATCACTCATGAACATCGTTGCGCGATCCCTGCACTTCACAAGTTAGCACCTCGGCAGTTTCGCGTAAACATACAGTAAACAGGTATACGATGTAGTAAAACGGCTCACGATACCATATTGTAAATTACTAGCAATTTGTGTTCATTAAAAAGGGTTACCTGCCTACCGTATAAAATGGCGGCGTATGAATTCGTTATTGAGAAATATGTCACGAAAATGAGGCAGGCTTTGTTTACGTGAAAATAAAATAATTCAAGATACGAAATGTCAAAATATGTTAGTAGATCCATAGTTTCTGGTTTATACAAAGCCTATCAGGTTGGCTTACATGCTATCAGGCACGCCACGATCGTGGCGGTAAGTCCCGTTTTTGAGGAGTGGCTGGAGAGGCGGCATGGCGCCCTCACCTTCCGGCTGACACCGGTACTGACTGGCCATGGTTGTTTTGCCCAGTTCCTGTGTCGTATACGCCGGCAAGAGACGCCTGGTTGTCACCACTGCGGCGACTGCCGCGACGTTATAGAGGACACGGCGCTGCACACTTTGGCGGTTTGCCCCGCCTGGGCATCGCAGCGCCGTGAGTTGATCGCGGCAGTCGGATCGGTTGCCCTCTCGCTACCGGCCGTAGTTCAGTCTATGGTCCGGAGTGAGAGGTCGTGGAACGCCGTCGCCTCCTTTTGCGAGGAAGTAATTTCCATCAAGGAGGCGGCGGAGCGGGAGAGGGAGCGTTTAAACCCTCTCCCCAACCGCAGAGCCGGGCGCCGGAGGGCGCGCGATGACCTCCAGCCACCCTGAGGTTTGACCTGGGGGTGGCGGGCTTTGTGGGCCTGCCCGCCATCCGTTCAGCACCAGGTCCGAGAGGCGGCGTGCGTGTTCCCACGCGCGCCTCTGTGTCGAGTCCGTCTCCCCCCTAGGGGGGAGACAGTAGGGAATTTTTGAGGGAGTCCTTTGGGTAGGTCTCTTTGGGTAGTGCGAAACCTCGGCGGGGTCGCGACCGCATGCGAAAGCGATTCGCGCGGCCCCGCCGATAGTGGTTTTGTTGAGGAACACCGTGGTAGGTTTAGTCGGTATTCCGGGAGGTACATTATTTCTTTTCCATCTTCTTTTACCCCGGCGAGTCCGACATAATCCCTCCGCCCGCCCCCGCGGAGGGATATGCGTCATTGCATTCCCCCACGTAAAAAAAATGAATTATCTCATTTAACAAATCTTACGAAAATAGGTAGGTATATCTTCGTCTGCTTCACGGAAGAGTAGACAAAGATGACAAATTCCTCCTTGCCAAGACTCTGACATATTACTTCTATTGGGTTATTTACAGTTATCACTTTCATCAATATAGGCTACCTTAACCGAGCCTTTAATTTGTACGTCCCTCGTTTGATTCGAGAACCTTCTCCAAGTTTATCTCTTTCCAAGTGTGACATGCTTAAGGAAAAGCCAGTACACAATGAGTAGTCTTCGTCATCTCTGTTATTAAAAAGTAATCAGAAGTACTACACACGCAGTGTATATATGTAGGTACACAGATTACCTCAAGTCCCTCATTATCACAATACAAGGTATGTTCAGCGGCAATTTGCCAAAGTCAACAACCAACATTTACAACGGGAAATTGAAATCAAATGTGTGTAATTCGTAAGGCTTTGATCACGTCTACCGCCCACTGCCCTGCTATACGCTCCGTAAATATAGTTTAGCAGATCATGAATCATTCATTCGTATATTAGCGAATAATAAAGGTAGACCAGGAGACTTAATGGGAAATAGAGTTAAAGAGGTATTGGGGTACTAAAATTTTGAACCTGATATTTAACTGAGAAGAATGATGTCCACCAGACCGAATTTTGGCCACCGCGGCCAATCGTAACGGTGACTGGCCATCTGCGCATGAGATATTATAGTACACAAGTGTGTATGCAAACACACTTTCTGTTTCCTAACTCTCATGATTCGAAGAGACGGTAATCCCACGCGATCGGAGAGAGATCAGCCGCAGGACCAACGACTTTACGTGCGTTGCTAGAGAAAGAATCACATCAACCTAAAGCTAAGTTTCCATCGCAAAGAGTAATTAGTGAGTAATAGTTAAGCGGAATGGAATGCAACCAATAAAACTATAGGTCACCTTCAGCAAAGGTTTCTTTTATTTTTCATAAATATGTAGTTTGTCAACAGACATAATTTGAACACAATTCTGTCTGGCAGCCAGCAAGCCGCTGCAGCTCAATGTGATAAGGAGGTTTGGGCATTTTTAAGAGTTAGCCTTCTATACCTTATGATTTGCCGAGTAAAACTAGTTAGAATCTAACTAGTTTTATTGAAACTAGTTCGTTTCTAACAATTTTTACTTGTTCCGTCCTTTTCTCTAGTCTGTTTGTTAGTGCAAGTACTTCTATGTAGTTTAAAATAGCGACTTAGACGGAGTCTGTACAGCCCGCATCGCTTGCGCTGAAAGCATAGCTAGAGAGAGGTAGCACACACAGGAGGATTTTTCTAGAAAACCTAGAGCGGCTTGACACCGGTAGTATCTCTGGCAAGCCAAGGATTTATAGATAGACATATCCGAATACAAAATGCGTGGAAAGATGTCAAGGACTATGATAACTCATAATCATAGCATCTTGGACACTCATCTGTATCTAATCAAGAGCATCATAGGCCCTATGAGAAGCAATAAAACAATAGACAAATATTTATCTTTTACACGAAACAGAACAGAGACCAACGTCAATAAAATAGGACTGAAAAGAAGCAAAATAGCATTGGGTTATTATTTCTGTTCTATATGAAACAGAACAGATACTACCGTCAATAAAAAACTAATCAGTTCATAAGATAATAGCTGCCCCGCTGTTTCACCTATGTTTATGATCAATGCTCCGCTCCTGTAGCTCATAACGTGATGTTATATAGCCTCTAACTTGCCTCAAGTATTAGGCAATAAAATGCAGAAAGAATTTTCTAATCTGTCTGGTAGTTCAAGAGATTAGCTCGAATAAACAAAAAAATACAATCTCTTTAAATTTATTGAATTAGTACTAGCGAAGCCGACAGACGTTTTACCCGAACTAACTGATCGCAGTGCAACCTACTGAGTCCAATTTTATCTTTTACCATCCAAAAACCCACTTAAATACAAAGCGAAAAAAAAAAGGTCCAGCCGTTTAGGGGAGAGATTAGTGTCATACACACGTACAAAAGAATTATATATATAGAGAGTAAAGTTATAGACAATAAAACCTTAATAACGATCATGGTCGAATTTTGACCACTAGGAGACCGCTAGTTTCAAATAAATAAACCTATACATTACCAACACACCCTAAACATGAAAATGTAAATACCAACAGCATGTTCTAAACAAAAACTGGGTTACTCATACCCGAATTACGTATTACAAATTCAGTTCAATTTCTATTTAGTACCAATTTTAACCAACGACTACTCGTATATTAAAGGTAATTATATCGTAATGTTCTCAGCAGTGATAGCATTATTATTAAAGCTTTGCATATATGTTACAAATGACAAAACTTGTTTAAAGACCTTGTATGTAACCAACCGGCTTAATCGGCGCACTTTAGCAGTGCAATACATTTCGTAACATGCATTCTGTAGATAGTGGTGCTTAGGACATGTCGTGTGGTCTATACTTGGAAGTGTTCGTTTTGAAGCAATCTGTCAAGACGTTAATGCAGGGAGGGTAGTCAGATATTATGATCATACATCATGATATATGAGTTGGATATATACTAGCTGATCCGGTAAATGTTGTTCTGCCATATAAATTACTTCTCAGCGGTATGAAATATACTTTACCACCTATTCTCATACCTACATACCAAATATACATTTAAAAAATCTTAAATACAATCTCAAAATATGAGCGAGCTGTTTCGGAGGAGTGCGACCACAAACATCGTGATACGAGATTTTTATACATAGATAGACTCAGTTTTTAGGTCTCGCGTAATATGGAGCGAGACTTTTGGCATTACTTCTTGACAAAAAGCCTAATAATACTTCGCCCTACCTGGGAATATATCCCAAGATCTCATGCACAGCAATCGCTTTGTCTGCAAAATAAGCTAAAACCATAGAGACTTTGTTTAAACCGAAGCTTCTGATTTCGTTTTTAATACAATCGAGATGGCAAGCATTGGCCTTATGGTAAGTAGTGACCAAAGCTTCTAATAAGGCCATGTTGGGCCACTGTCGGGCCAATGTTGGGCTACGGACCCTGTACGCTTACAAAAGCACCAACGAAGCATGCTTTATTTTTTGGTAATTATTACTTTACATGGATACGTTTCAGTGAGTTAGTTACAAAAATATTATTTGTGGTAAAAAGTGCTTCGGTCTGTTTTTTCTGTACATAAAAACAATTCCCCCAGTGGTAATAATCCATTATTCAGCAATTATCACAGACAAAGGAAGAATAAATGTTGCTTTTTTGTTTCGTGCACAACACCTCTGTAATCAAATTACGTCTTACAGGCTGAGAAAGCACAACGGAATACTTATTTGTTGTCAATAAAATTCCATCCCTCGGGAATAGGATTTTATCTGGGTAAAATGTAGATACCTTATGTACTTTTCCAAAGCGTTAATTTCATGATGATCGTTCAAGTGGTTAAGGCGGTAAAGGGTAACAAACAAACTCACTTTCGCTTTTATAATGTTAGTAAAAATAAAAGTGTCACATTTGTAATCTCCAACTCCCGGTTTACAATACATTATCATTAATAATTGTTCGTAATTGGCAGTTCACAAGACAGCTGTGGGTAGATGACTTACCATTACTAAATTAATCAAAGATCTATATTGTATGGGTATATGAGTTATAGAGTAGTAGTTCCGATTACATGAATGAGAATATTCGTGAAGCGGGCAACAACTTATGGGCAAATGAGACTGGTATTTTTTTTAGTTTCATAGAGAACATATGAGGTGATTGGTATCAAAATTGGTCAAATCCAAAATTTATCATTTTTAATCTATGAATGGCAGTATATTCTCTGTAGTGTAAACTTTAAGTTGTCATCTTTCAAATGACGCCAAATCCCTGATATTTATATAGAAAACCGGTTTGAAAAACGACTTTGGTATCAAAATTAGTTAAATCCAACGCTGTTAACATTCAAATTTGGTCAAATCCCGTTCGGCCAATCAGCGATGAGTATTGTATAAGGCGCGTCAGCCATGATGTTTTTTGTATCAGTCTGTTGTAGACGTCGAGCACGTGCACTCTGTGTTTATTGTGTGAAATTTAATGTAAACAATGGAACAAAATGATAACAAAATTGTCGAAACGCCTCCCAATTTATCAAGGAAGCCTCTACAACAAAAAAATACATGGGAATGCAACAGAACTAAGAAATCTAGGTAAGTAAACATTCAATCGTTGGAATATCACTTTCGTAGTATCAGATGTTCTCAACTTTTGTATCCATGATATTTTACTTTTAACTATCTGGTATTAATTACAAATAAGTATTACATAACATAAAGCCCAAGATACATTAACTGGTTTCTTGAAAAATATTTTACAAGTACTAGCCGGACGCGACAAGTTGAGACTTGCGCTCGATACCCGCTCCATAGCCCGCCAACAGTGCTCAAGTCTTAACTTGTGGCGTTCGAATTAGCTTTTTTTAACTATCATAGTTCCAATTAGGCTATCTTTCCTTTGCTAGCAGTATCTAGTTTTATTTTGCAATAGTGGTTTCCTATTACATACACTTTAAAGAAAGGAGGTAGTTGCCTATGGTCATGGACATAAGGCGATCGAGCTGGGACATACTAGTAGCTGAATCTTTATACCTGACCTAGGAATACTGACTTGCACATCACTTTATTATAGAAAATCTATGTTTGTTATTTTTGTTCTATCTATTTAGGTTATTTTGGTTTGTATTTCAACAAGTAATTGCAGTCCCTTAGCGATAGCTAATAGCCATTTATATCTGTTACAGGTATTAATCTAAAGCGCCGCCAGATATCAGAATTCCTTGTCAACATTTTTCAAAATTTTCTTTTTACAAATCAACTAAAAAAATTGATCAGGATAATTTTATTCTTCAACACATTAAAACATCTTCAATACAACGCCGTCGACCTATAACCGGCACAGGCAATAAGAAAAATTACAATACTACTTATTACGGACAACGCAGAAACTGCTTGGTACCAATATGCAGAAAAACATTTCTAGCTATTTTAGGGCTCAAAAAAGGAAGAGTAAATGGAGTAATCACGCGTAATGTCAAGAATAATGGAGCATCAGCGAGTGAAAATAGAGGAGGGGACCGGAAAGCGAGGAAGTACGAAAATATAAGAATATCAATAAAAAACTTCATAAAAAAGTTAGTTCCACTTGAAATTCATTATTGTCGCAGTAAAATAAAAAGCCGGCAATATCTTGCTTCAAATTTAAATATAAATAAATTATATAAAATGTACATCGAACAAGCTGAAGAACAATTCAAAAGTGTTAAATCATCTTATTTTCGGCGTATTTTTAATATCTCATTTAATATCGGTTTTGGCACTCCAGCAACAGACGTGTGCTCAACCTGCTTAACACTGAAGGAACAAATTAAACATGAAACGGACATTAGCAAGAAGAAAGACCTAATGATTTCTAAAACAGTTCATACTTTAAGAGCAAAGGCATTTTATAATTTACTGAAAGAAGAAAAAGAAGAGTTACTTATCTTAAGTTTTGACTGTCAAAAAAATCAGCCGATGCCGAAAGTCCCCGACCAGAGTGCTTATTATTCACGCCAATTATATGTTTATAATTTCACGATTGTCATAGGCAGTTCCAAAAGCAAATTGACCCGTGATAATGTTTTCATTTACACATGGACCGAAGATATATTACCAAAAGCTTCAAATGAAATCACCAGTGCTGTTTTTCACTGCCTATGCTCCAATATTGACAAATACGACAAAGTAACAACCATTCGCCTAGTGGCTGACGGGTGCAGTGGCCAAAACAAAAATACGTCAGTGTTGGGAATGCTATCTAAATATCTTCTGGATTATGCTCCAGAACGGATAAAAACGCTAGAGTTATTATTTCCGGTAGTAGGACATTCATTCCTGCCTCCAGATCGCGTATTTGCTCAAATTGAAAGAAAGATAAAAAAGAACGAAGTTATACCTAACCCGCAATCTTACTATAATATTTTTGAAGAACACGGGACCGTTTTGAAATTAGGGTCAGAAGTTATAGTTCAGAACTGGAAAGAGGCAAGCGCTGAAGTATTAAAAGGAACGAATACAATGCATTTTTCAATTAAAAAATGTAAACGGTTTTTTATCAGAAGGAATAAACAAAAGTTAAATGCATTAGTACGGGGAGAAGAGTCGTATAAAAATGCATTGAGTTCATATAAGAATATTTGCAAGAAGAACAAAACTGCAAGTCTCATTAATCCAAACAACTTACAAACTAATGTGGCGGTTAAAAAGGAAAAGCTAGATGATGTCCGAAAGCTGTTAACAGCTCATTACGGCGAGCAATGGGAGCTTTTACCGGATCTAGAGTACTTTCAAAATGTAATGCAAAGGACAAGTGACACGATAATTTCTTATCCAAATGAAAGATGCGAAATGGAGGAAGAATTGCCCAATTTGATAGTTTAATACCTTACCAAAAATGTATTAATTATTTCTTTTTATTTAATTTCGGGTAAAATATGTGAAAAAGTGTAATTACCTAATTAATCTTAATAAATATTTGATATGTATATGGTTCTTTTTATTTACTTACTAAATTTCTTTCAAAAAGTTGCGAACCACTGACAATTACCAATGCCACCTTCTAAGTAAGCTAAATCCAGACAGTTAACATTCATAGATAGTCAAATCCATAGATATTATAATCAAACTAGGTCAAATCTACACATTATTATCAAACTAAGTCAAATCCAATCTTTAAATCAAGATTCTGTATTTTTTTTGTATGAGACTTAACTTTGTTATTATTTTAATATATTTAATATCCTCGTATAATTAAGTCTGTAAAATCTTAATACTCTTCGTTAATGCCATATAATATCATCTAAAATTTGAGGATATCTCTAATTTGTCTTAAATGGACTTGACCAATTTTGATACTAATCGCTTCATATAAGCGTTAACGTGTCTACTAAGAACGACACCTTATCATGGTTTTTGCATGCTGTTTATATATTTTTTACATTCGTGTTGCAGATTTAATTTTAGTATCGCAGGGGTCTTTATACAAACATTAGACATTGTCGGTCTCGATGGCGTAGTGGTTAGTGTAACTGACTGCCACGCCAGAGGTCGCGGGTTCGATTCCCGCACATGTCAAACATTTGCGTGCATGAACATGGATGTTTGTCTTGGTCTGGTTATTTTTATGTATAATATGTATGTATTTACAAAAAACGTATAAAATTATGTATGTTTATCCATTGTCTAGTACCCATAGTACAAGCTCTGCTTCGTTTGGGCTAGATGGTGCTGTGTGTATGTGATAGAATATATTATTATTATTAGAAAAACGGGCACAAAGAACATCCAGACTAAAAACAAATACATATAGATCACACAATTTTTTGTCCCGCGTGGGAATCGAATTCACAACACCCGCCACAGTGGCGAGGTCACCACTTAAACCACTGCGCCGTCCAATTAGTTTAGTATATAAAAAATATACTAAACTAAGTTTTTAATAAGACAACGCCCGCACTTGAATTTTTTCCTGTGTCGTGGGGGACATTCAAACAACGGACACAACACCCAGACAGAAGAACATTCGGCGCAGTGGAAGTGGCGAGACGACCACTTAAAGCACTGCGCCATGCGTGCAATTGACATCCCAATAAACAATGAACCGTCTAGCATTTGCCTAAATAATTCCTTGTACCAATAAACAGTAGCAAGGCCCTCCAGCAAACAAAATCATCAGTGAACCTTCAATCAAACCCCAACCACGGCGTATAGACAGACGTCCAAATCACCAACATATTGACAATAGCGATTGAATCGTCATATAAAAAACAACAATGAACCGAGTCCATTACACGATAAACGACGTGTATCACTGAGGTCAACGACCCGCCGCGGGGGTTACACACTGCTACTGAAATATAGACCACTTTGTTATTTGCTATGCACATGTTTATAATTATATTTATCATTATATTTATAGAATGAAACTATGATTGCCTTTATGGCGCAGTGGTAGAGTTTACGACAGTTATGCAAGGTCACTGGTTCAATTCCCGAGTCGAACAAATTGTTATCGTTCTGTCAATAAATTCTTAGTTACAATGGCTTGCGAAAATGAGCTAATGCACCTCTTTTTACCACTTAGAGGGTTCCAAACTGCTACTGAAATATACACCACTTTGTTATTTATATACCAATATAGTTATTTATTATTTTTATTATATTTATCATTACATTATTATAATTATATGTAGGATAAATCTATGATTGCCTTGCGCAACGTACATACGGATTTCCATTTGCTACGATCCTGACACACTTGTCTGGCTTCACTTTCATCACATTGAATTACTGTTGTGCGTGAAGTCTCAAGTTCGATTTCCGAGTTGGACAGTGTTATTGAATTTTTCTGTCAATTAATAAACATAATATGTTGCTGTAGATGTGTGCGTCTATCTACCCTTTTGAGAGCAATATATCGTTTTGATTCTCTAAGCTTCGAGGATATCTCCGTGAAATATTATTATATTATAATAGGATAAGACAATAATGGGCTAATGAAAACATGTTTGTTTTGTAGCATAAGTTTTAGTATGTAGTCCTGATGTCTCGGGTTCGATCTCAAGGTCGGTCAAAATGTTATTGGGTTCTTGTTTATGATAATAATCAGTGACAGTTATAGTATTACCTATTTCGTGGTCTACCACAAAATAAGAAGGAAGCCTCAAATTGTGGCCGGTAGAACGCTTGCACATCCTGCTACGGATAATCTCGCTCTTAATTATTGTCTTATTTGATAAACGAACTAATTATATCAAATTAATTTACTGCTTTCAGACTGTATTTTACTAAATAGAGATGACAAAAAGAAAAATATAGAGAGCCTTTATATGTTTGTATTGTATGTAGCTACTAATACGCCATATGTTTTTACTAAATAAAACAAAAATAAGAAAATCCTATTAACTAAACATAGATACCGAAACTAATTAAACAAGCGACTGACTTTGACTGCACGGATGCCGTAGTGTTTTAAGTCTTCGCCTCGCCATTACCACTGCGCCGAGTGTTGTGGGTTCGAACCCCATACGGGACAAAAATTTGTGTAATCCGTAAATAGTTATTTCGAATCTGAGTGTTCTTGTGTCTGTTTTATTTAAATGTTTGTACTGTCCCCAGCATCATAGAACATATATCTTGTGCGAAAGTTGTATTTTAAAAAACACGCCCATATCCCGCTTTTAACGTCATGCCTTTTCTGCTGACTTAGGTATATAATAGTAAACAATGCTCCTAACTTACCCTTCAGGATGCATTGCATGAATATACGACATAATATAATATGTCCAATAGATTCAGGAAACAACATCATTGGCCCATGGGAACAACGATCCCTGACCCATACTAAACGTAATACGGAAACGTCTAATAAATATATTTAGTAACCGCTAGATGCCTCAACCGTAAAATAAGATTTTATTTATGGCTACATACAAAACGTACCTAGTTAGAGTTTTATTATTTTAAGCTATGAATCGTCATAACGACGACCTATAAAAGGATATAAAAACAATAAATTAAACGATGTTATTTTATGTATGTAATTTTAGGGACACATATACTGAGCTAGGCTCTGTGCTGCCACTGAAAATTTCCTAACAGAATAACACTGCTTAACCCGGGAATCTAAGTCGAAACATCACGGCTTCATATCATATTTATGGTCAAAAGGCTCTTGACATCACACTAGAGTATCTAACAATAAGTTTTATAGGTCTGAAAGGGCCTCAATAATGATATGATTGGTTTATTCTTATTTCGCTGTTTAAGTATATTAAAGTTTAGTGACTATTGTTTATATTATATTATCATATTAGGTATACAAACAAGCAAGAAAACCATCGAGGTAATCTACAACTATAGAAACTACGATTTTTCTTAAAACACATTTCATAAAATAATTATGTAGTTTACAATGAGCGTTAATTTAAAGCATATATTTTATAATCATATGTGTAACTGTATTACTTGTACACATACATACAACCCACAATTATAGTAAAGGTAACTGGCATGAATCACGTCATGCGATCAAAACGTGCGATTAAACGCGGAAATCAGTCTCGGTGACGACTAGAATAGGACAACGTTCTCTATAAATAATCTGTCTCTTGATTTGTCTACATATTTAGACGCACATAGCTCTCTTGTTCACCATTTGCTGCGATCTTGGTGTACATTGCTTGTTTTACATTACATCACCGACTTGGTAAACTAGCATACGGTCCGCCTGACGGCAGAGAACATGGCACACAAGCGGCAAGCGCCAACGCAATGTCAAAGATCACGCTGTGTCCTACTGTTGAAAACAACATTTTGACAGCACGATTATACAGTTCGTCCCGTAAGAAGTTGACTAATGGAATTTGGAAGATAGGGGGCTCTAGCGGGGTCTCTAATCTAGGAGCACCGAAATCCTCACCACGCCAGGAACATTACAGAAGGTATAAAATCTTCAAAGCTGCGATATACTCCATATGTCCAGTTTGAGAGAGAAGTTTAATTGAAATTTCTGTTATCGGCCTTCTTTGGTTACATTCCCATAGATTTTCACTTGGCTATGACCTTGACAAACTGTTTTGTTTTTCATGCAAGCTTAACCGTTATAGTTTCTAGATCGTCGCGATACGTATTTTTTTTTTGCTCGTCTAAATGATCACTCTCCGCCTGATGGTAAGCAGTCGTGTGGTCTAAGAGCAGTGCCCTCCACATCGTCCTCATAGCAGCCGAGGCGATGTAGAGGTCTCTACTTTGACGGCCTGAGAAGGTACTTTTTCACGCCCCGCTTAAAGGACCCAGGATTGAAGGAAGAAGGAAACACGTGCCTTGGCAGAGAATTCCATGCCTTGATCGTTCGGCAGAGGTATGAGGACCCAAACTTGTTGGTACGCACTCTAGTCGACTCCACCGTATAAGGATGGCATCTGAGCCCAGCACGCGTTGTTCTGGATAGGAAAGGGGAGGGCGGGATAAGGTGTAATAACTCCTCAGAGCACTCCCCGTGGTATATTCTGTAGAAACATGCCAAAGAGGCAATATCCCTACTGAGTTGCAGAGGTTCCAGTGAACTCGTGACCTCTGGATCTCCGATGATATGGACAGCCCGCCGCTGTAATCTGTCAAGAGCGCCTAGCAAGTACTGCGCGGAGCCATCCCAAAGATGAGAACAGTACTCCACGCACGGGTGCACTTGTGCCTTATACAATAGGCACAGCTGCCCAGGCGCGAAGAACCGCCTCACCCTGTTTTAAGAAGAGAAGAAGAAGAAGTTTAGAACTCCGAGTTTTTCGCGATATAATATTCGACAATGGGTAGAAATCGCGTTTGTAAATATTTAACGATATAAATACTTATTTATTGCCCGTCGTTTCAACCTAGTCGCATCGGCCGTAGTGACAGGTTAACTTATCAGTTTTTATCAAAGAAGATCTAGGCAAAGATTAAAGAACACTAAATCCAGCTTTTCTTCAGAACGTTTTATAAAGTGAACGATTTGTGACCAGAGCACGTGTTAGCTTCGTTCCTTCAATAAAAGTAGGATGTTGGATCAAAAAAATAATTCCATAATATCGCATCATATCATCAAAGTTATAACTACCATGCTACTTTAACAATGACAGTGTTTAAAATAAACACATTAGCCATTCGATCATAGGATTACTTTTGACCGAACGTTTCTAATAAATAAAACATCCTTTTTCCACATGCTCGAAGTCAAACAAACTTAACCCACCATACGTTTGCACGCGGAAATATGTCTCATGGACGACAAGAATAGGCCGAGGGACAGTATAAATAGACAGTATCTCAATTTGTCCACAATTAGATAATTAAAGACAATTTAAAGCTAATTAATCATAATGTACGCATGCCATGAGAATTCCTTTACTCGATGACATACATATGTTGAGAAAGATTATTTCAGATATCGTTCTGTTTAAGAATAATGACCGCCAAATATGATTACTTTTCTTTTATCTCCATTCATATATTAAAAAGGAAAGTGTGTTTAAAATCCGTCTTTCCTTCAAGCAGCACACGATATTAATTTTTACTTAAGAGTGACATAAGCTTTAAAACATAGAAACTCGGCAATAATGCACAAATTAGTTTCTTGGACAACAATATTCACGAAACTGCGAAAAAGAAAACATGTAGGTATATATTTTTAAATGATATGCTTTTTCTTGTATATCTCACGAGAAACGCGGTAAGCCTATTGTCATCTAACCAGGCATATTGCCGGATTCCATGCCACTACTGAAATTTTGCTAACAAAAATCCCTAATAACACCTTATTAGACCCGGGATACAACTAAGACCTCACAAGCGGCCACCTTACAACTATTTTATTAATATGATGCATTTAAAATCTGCATTTTTGATTAATTATATCAACGAAATACTTCTCAATAATACCCACCATTTATTGATCGATAATATAAATGATTGGAATCATTCCTTACGATCGGTACACCTTTCATAAGTTATGATCATCAAATATAATGAATCGGTCACATCAAAGCATTCCTTATAAGCGATTGTCATACTGTCAAATGTAATACGTACCGACATTGTATTATGTTGTCGACAAATATGGATATGTGTTATAAAGGGATCCGCGCAACAATCGATGAAGTTAAGCAACGTTGCCGCGGTCACATTCTTAGATCGGTAAACAAAAGTTTTAATTAAGACATTGGGAATTATTCACCTGTTTTCCTGCTTTACGTAAATAATAGATTCCAAGTACACTAGCACGGCGCAACTGTATGTGGAGTACAATTCTTTTGTGACATATGGAAATCGAATCCATAACACTCGGTGCACTGACAGTGTCAACCACGTAAACCACTGCACAAACAGGGGTGCATGGATAGTCAACCCTCTTGTCTGAAGAATATGTTAAATTACGTTAGCTAAAGACTCGTGACTTGCAATGGGAGGGTGCCTAATTCTTACTAATATTATAAATGCCAATGTGAGTTTGTTTGTTAAGCTTTTACGCCTTAACTACTTGACCGATCATCATGAAAGCGAAATAACATTAAAAACAAGGTGTATAAAAATATTTTAATATATATTATTAATAATACATATTATTAATAAAATATATGCTCTATTCTCGAAATATAAATGAATTTTTAAAACAACCATTACATTTTGTACAGAAATTAGCTTTAGGACATAAAAGGCAAATTTCGTAGTTAAGAACCGAATATATTATAAATAGTATAGAAAATTACGCGTGTTATAAAATTACTTTTCGTGTAAAGAACCTTACAAAAGATATGCTATGACACATTATGACATATCGGCTACCTACAGAGTAAATAATGTATTAATTATAGCATCAGTGTGCAGAAAAATAAAGATAAAACAAGGTCAATAACAAAATATCAGTAATTACATTGAGTTAATATGTACTACGTCATAGACGAGACAACTGTATTAGATAGTTTGTAACGCGCGTTAGAGTGTATTCTCTCTAACTCAGTTAGTCTAAATCATGCGCTTCCTGTAACGGCACATTATTTTGTCACCTCTGGCCATTGAGTGCTCGTTGGTATCACGCCATAAAGTTTTGATTATGTCTATGATCTTTTTTCGTTGAAAGTAAACTACTTTATATCTTTTTTCGCTTTCAAATTCGGGGAGTGTCATCGAGCTTATCTGAGAAGATTTTTTTAAATTAAACTCCTCTTCAACAATCTCTTACGAAATATACTATAACATCGTCTCATGACTTACGCGTAATATCGAGCGTTTTCATTAAATTTCGCTTCAACTAGAAAATTGACTACAGAAACACACAGTTTCTATCCTAGCTTTGACTAAGCACATCTTTACAGAAAAGCCATGCACTGCGGTGCTATGCCACCGAAAATCAAACTAGTAATTTAGAGAATGGCGAAATAATTATAAATAGCCGTCGCAGGAAGTCGAAATTCGCCCATAATTGATTTAAATTTTAAGTTTGATCGTTATTAATGTTTAATTGTCTATAAATATACCCTTATAATCACATTTCATTTAGTCACCTACTCCACATACATATGTAAACCATAGTTACGAAGAATTCTACGACATCAGCCGAATAATGTCGAAATACTACGAACACGATTCGACTGCGTGTGTCAAATGCATGGTTGTGTGCGTGTAGTGTTTTTTTCATTAATTTTATGTATTTCTAATGCATATTTTATATAAATATTAGGATTTGCCACTCCTTCTCCATATAAACTTTAACTGTGCCAAATTTCATACTCCTGCGTCTGCGCAATTTTCGTTAAAAGGCTTACAAAGTTTTTGCTTCACGTATTAATATATAGATATAAAATTAAATACTAGTATTTTAAGTTGAGAAACCGAAAAGGAAATTACATCAATATAATAGAAATAGGGAAATGTATTGCCTACACAGTTATCACGTAACATCAACCTATTGCACCTGTCGGCTAGAGAACGTCTATGGTATTAATTCCGCCTATGAGCTTATTAGACAACAAATTAACTAACGCAGATCAAACAGTTTTACAAGTAAGGATACACTTTACATAACATAAAATCACGTCTATTTTTTCCTGAAGCGAAAGGCAGGGACGTATTGCGTCCACATTTTGGCAGTTATAGGTCCTTCGCAAAAGGGAACAAGCTTATTATTATCTACTGGGCACATTTTCACTCATGTTACGTGTTGCTACTAAGAAATTCCCAACAGAATTACTCTATACCACTAACAAATTGAAAAGTTGTTATAATTGAATCGGACATCGAACACAAGCCTCAATGATCGCACGCGAACATATGCCATTGGGCTAAACAAGCAGAGTGTACAATTTATTTATCAACTAGCTGACCGGCATCATATGTTGGATTATTTAAATTTTATGGAAAGTGCATTTACAGTTTGTCCGAATTTCCCAAAGTCCCTAGCAGCCTTTTAAATCTTTTTTTCGTGAAATCCATATTTGGACCATAATAAATGTTTAAAAAAGAAAAGCCATATCGGTCCAGCCGTGAATAGCGCCAAAGACTCACCAAGGAACAGCATTTTATATAAACATTTATATAACATAGACTATAGGTATGGATATCATGTCTGTATTCTCTAAGGGGGTAAGCAGAGAGGTATTGCATCCACATTCTGCCAATTATAGGTCTTTCGTATTATATATTGCCGTCTACCGGGTACATGAGTACCTGCCTAACAGAAGAAATCTATACCAATGTTCGATCTGGAAATCTAGACAAACCTAACGATCGCAAGCAAACGTATGCCATTGAGGACCAACCAAGCAGAGTGCTGACCGGCATCATTCGTTATCTTAGTTAAATTTTATGGAAAGACCCGTTTCAAATAGCCCGAATTTTCTCTTGCGGCTTTGCTAATTTTCTTGCCGTATAAACCATATTCGGAGTATAACAAACATTTAAAAAGCAATAACCATATCGGTCCAGTAAATGCTGACAAAGTAATGCACTCACCAAGGACACAGCATTTTATATAAACATATTAAGTACATAATATAATATTTATTTATACGTCAACAACATTCTGCTAGAATATTTGCGCAAAGTTAACTAAACAATTTGTGTTTTTGACGATTCTATAAGTACGTCCAAATCAAACTCATTGATTTCAATTGAACATAATGATCTCGCAATCTCGCATAGAATAAAAATATTTGACAAATAACACGAAGCAGTTTCTATTTAGAAAACTTAAAAAGTAATATTATGTTTATTTAAAGTACATACACAAAATGTATATAAGGAATTTATACCTAAGTTTATTATTTCCAAGAATACCAACTATTTAATTTGTTAGTGTTTTGAATCTCACGTCATAAATGGTAGAAATTTTACATAGAACTTTATGGTAAACATTTCCAACAAAACCATTATAATCCCTATAATTGCCATAGTGATATACTTATGTCATCGTTATTGTTTCTTTAATACATACCAGGCAAAACACGTGCGCCTAATAAGGAAAAATAATTACGAATTGTTCTAATTTTGCAAATGATTTATATAATTGCTAACGGCAAAGTGACAATATGGCCTCCTTGTTACTATTTATACTGTAACAAAAATCACTCCATCTTTCAACAAAACCTATTAAAACGTTAATGGTCTATTAGCGTAATATTCCACTTCCGAATTCTATACAACTCCCTAAGCTTTAGCAATTTAATTTGAATGAGGCCTGTCTGAATAGATCCCAATTGTGGAGGGCTCTTGAAAGCTTATAAGCCAGTTTGTCAGAACATCGTAAACATCCAATCCTTCGTCAAGCCAACAAGCAATTAATTAGTAAAATACACCGCAGACATTCCACTCGAGTCGAACCTAATCACTTCAATATCGATCACCAACTTTATCTTAATCACATCTCTGTCCAAAGACATTTTAAAACTAACAGTTTGTTCAAATGCTCAACCTTTTATTAAATTACCATCCCAATCCCGGGAACTTGGCCAAAAATATTTATTCGCACGTATTCCGAGTATTTACGCTTTCTTTCAATTTTTTCAATAAATTTGTTAAAACGAAGTGTGACACAAACTGGTTACTTTTTCGAGGAAATAAAAGCTAAAGTGTAAAGTGAAAGAACTACAAAACAAACCAATGCGCAAAACTTTTACATTCACAGATCACACAATCACTAAACTATGCACTAACTTCGTTAAATGCGACATATAAAAATTCAGCACTTTATACACCATTTAATTATTTCCAAACACTATTTCCCGCACGCATACCGAAACCTTCGGCGAACGTTCGTCATACGAAACCTACCGCAACGCGACGCCTGTTATCGAACGAATATTCCCGAACAGGGATGTGGTGACGCGGGCGATGGTGCCGGCGACCGGCGTGGCACTGCGGCTGCCGGCCGGCCGCGTGTAGCCCGCACCGCTCCGAAACCTTACGACCTAACTCCCCACAACGACAAGCGAAAACATCCATATGTACAGCGCGAGAGGGTCTCTATTCGAGCGGTGGCACCCGGGAGCACCAATCGATGCTCCTGGAACAGGACAACAGATCTTTCCGCCTCCGCTCCCGTCACGTGACCAAAACGGCCGTAGCGAAATTTTCGCCAATTTCGCCGGCAACAACAGCCGCGCGAATCGATTGCGAAACGAAGCGTAATTTTAATAAGCAAATCGACATATTGAAACGCATCAGCATCTCGAATTTCATTAGGCAATCGTATAAAACTCGAATACTTAAGCGGCACATGTGCAATAAACAGGCTATAAACGGTAAAAATATGGAATCCTTTTACCATAATTTGTTCTTTTTAAATTGTTCGCGTTTGGTGCGTTAAAATGTTGCTAAATGGAGCTCTCGATTTTATTTATGCACAATAAATGTATGTTTCCTGAATATGTTTTGAATAACGATGTCTATTTATAAACTGACTATCGTCGTTGCTACACTGTACGTGTCATCGAACAGGTAAAGGAAAATCTGGTAAATGATATAAAAGGCGAATATGAATTGGTTGCAGAACAGTAAAACTGAATGCACAGGATATGAGTACACCCACCATGTTTGCCCACGCAATAACAACAGAAACACTTTCATATGCAATATACACATGTTTTGGCCAAGTTTGTAAAACTTTATATAGTTTTAAGGGCCAGAAGTTTGTCTGTTTGGCAATGAAAATGCATAACTTTGCACGTAACTAGTTGTTTTACATGTTCTTGAAGCTTAAAGGTTTTTTCTGGGTTGACAACAAGTGAAACCGCTGATGTCAATAAGTTACAGTAACAATTTACCAACAGCCAAACGGTACGTCAATTTAACTTGCTGGTATAAAATAATAACAAAAATAATATTCCTAATACCTTGTCTTCTCAATTTATGTTTAAGATGGCCTCCTGTTTTATTTATTTCGGTTGGGTTTGTTACATTATTTTACCGAATGATGACAGCAACTTTATATTGGTCATAATAACCTGATAACTTAGGCATATTATATAATATATTATGAACATCATCGAGATTTCGCCAGATATGTAAAAGTTAAGATTATATTTAAAATTACGAGTGAATTTGTAATCTTACCCGGGCTAAGAAGTAATATGGAAATATGCGCTATGACCTAAACCTCCGGGAAAATTTAAAATTCTCATAATGGGAATAGACGCGTGCTCAGTATTGAAACTATTCATAATCAGATATGATATTATAATATAGTAATTGAACTTGGTAGTTGCGCTTGCGACGACAATTTTAATCCTGGTGGATTTGTGGTATTCTTATTTAAATAAACCAAAACAGATACTTTTTGGAAGGTAGGTTAGAGATGTCATGTGTTTATGGTGTTATTGACATCTTTTTTAGCAGTCGATATTAATAACAATGTTGTCAAGTGTCTTGTGTGCCGCTAAAACATTATGTTTATCTCACAACCAAAGGTTTTGAATTAAATTGATCGTTAATGTTAATCATTAATCCGTATGTTCTTGAAGACTTTTATTGTCTTTTCGAACAAGTGGCGTAAGAATTAGATTCTGCGCAACTTTATTAGCATCTCAAATTACATGTTACAAAAATAACGGTGAAACCACACTAGGCAGAGCCTGTATCGTGGCTATCAAACAAAAACGATTGCTCTAATAAAAGTAAAATAAAATAAATCTGCATTTATCATTCCCATGAGGTTGAAATACGAGTGTATTGTATGTATGTGTATGAGTGTGAAGTGTATGAGTAAGTGTTTGAGAGAGTGTTTTGTGTGATGTGAGTTATGTGTGTCGTGTATAGCGTTTGATGAGAGTGTTAAGCGTAATCCCTACACAACTGAGCGTAGCAATTGTTCCATCTGATGATAGTTCATGCCGGTGAGTATTTTCCTAATTTTAACTTTGGTTTCACGAGTCGTGTTATGCTGGAGCTGATATTTATTTGCAATTTTATTGTACAGGTATGGAAACATAAACTTCTGTGATCTTCTAGCAAAAGATGTTTTACATTTAGTGCTAGTGATTTTATAGACTCTTAGCCTCAGCATGTCATTGTAACTCGTCGAATTTATGACTCGCTTATGAGTGGAGGTAATTGCATGCATTACATAGAGCCCTCGCACGCTAAGTAGATCAGCTTCTTTGTAAAGATCTATAGTTGGGAATCTAATAGGCTTCTTTAACATTACTTTAATAACTGATCTCTGTGCTCTTTCCAACAGTATGAGATTTGATGTCGAAGTTCCGCCCCAGACGCTAATACAGTATGACAAGATAGATTGACACAAGGAGATATAAATAGCTTTAAGAAGTTTCATGCAAGCAACATCTCTTAGTTCCCTAATTACATATATTAACTTTCTGGTTTTGGCTGAGAGTGCAGTGATATGTTCTTTATATGTAAGTTTTTCATCAATTATTACTCCGAGATATTTTATAGATTTTGCTCTTTGTAAATTACAGCATTGACATTTGGTGTTCGGGGGCTGCGTTTGGCCGCATGTATGTATTTGAATATTTAATAGAGAAGAAGGTGAGGAAGCTGCAGTTTTTTGAAAACATAAGAACTTGGTCTTGTTGGTATTTAGTGTTAGTAAGTTATTGCTTAGCCATTTTGCGATTGAATTGACGCCCTGTTCAGCATTTCTAAAACAGTCTTTCCAGTTACTATCATGAAATACAACAGCAGTGTCATCTGCATAGCAAAGTATTTTTGCATTTTTCAGGGGTAAATTTGTCAAGCTGTTAATATATATTAGGAACAGAGTTGGTCCCAAAACGCAGCCCTGAGGCACTCCGAAAGATATTTCTTGTTTGGTACTGATCCAGGCGTTCAACTTAACGCATTGCTTCCTTTCATTCAAATAACTTTTGAACCATTCCAGTGCAACACCTCGAATTCCGATGGTTTCCAGTCTTCTCAGCAATATTGGAATGGCCACAGTATCAAAGGCCTTTGCCAAGTCTAAAAAGACTCCTACGCATGCGAGGCCATTGTCTAGATGGTCGATAATTTCATTCGTTAGTAGATTGACTGCGTCTTCTGTAGATTTATGTTTACGAAAACCAAATTGTGTGTCCGACAAAATTTTATTTAATTCTAAGTATTTGATAAGACGGTTATTTACTACTTTTTCCAAAATTTTTGAAAAAACCGGAAGCAGCGATATAGGTCTATAATTATCAGGTACGTTAGTTTCACCTCCTTTGTGAATTGGCACTATAACGGCAGTTTTCCAGTCTGGAGGAACAACTCCCGTAGCCAAACTTTGGTTGATTATTATTGTTAGTGGTTCAGCTATATTATGTTTAGCCATTTTTATCAATTTGTTAGTAACACCATCTAATCCCGGAGCACTATCAGTTTTTAGGTTCATGATTATATTTTCTATTTCTCGGGTATCCGTGGGCTCAAAAAAGAAGGATTTTAGTGGAGCTGAATCATTATCAATCTCTCGTGTCAATTCAGACTGGGTTGTGTTGAGGCCCTTCAGAATGTTAGTAGCATAGCTTTGACCAACCGATGCAAAGAATTCATTGCAAAGATTAATTGCCTTTTGTGGACATGTGTGAGCATTAATCAAATCAGAAGCATTTGAGTCAGCAACTTTATTCCTATGGGAGATTTTGTTAATGGTTTCCCAAAGTTTTTTAGGCTGATTTTCAAATTTTTCTAGTAAGTCAGAATTGTAGTTATTTTTTATTTTACGCAGCAAAGTGATAAAGAAGTTTCTATATCTAGTGTATATAAGAGTTTTCACATGGTTCTTTGATACATTTCTAGCTTCATGATGAAGTTTGTCTCTCACTCGGGAACATCTCAGTAAACCTTGTGTCATCCAAGGCTTGAGAATAATTTTCGAGCGACTAATTCGAATTGGTTTTGAATTTGAATCAATAATAGATTTCATTATGCTCATGAAGGTATCCGTTTGCTCAACAACACTGTGAATGTCACACAGTCCAGACCAGTCAACATTACTTAGTTCTTCTACTATTGAGTCATACTTAGGGGTTATCTTGTATTTTGGGGGTGGTAAGTGTCCCGGTGTTACAATTGATAATCCAGATATAACTAAGTCATGGTCTGTAACAGTTGACGGGCAAACAATTGTTTCTATGTCAACTTTTCCCTTAAAAAATACATGATCAAGACAAGAGTTAATTCTGGTAGGTTTATTTACAGCTGGTCTCAAGCCTAACTCAGCCATAGCACATAGGTACGAAGCTGAGTCGGCCGTGTCCGGATTATTTATATTAATGTTAATGTCGCCAGTGAATACCGTACATTGTCCAATATTTATGGTCTGCATGACGTCATGTAACGAATTGATGAAGTTATCAATGTTTTTGAAGGAGGGAGACCTATACACACCCAATACAGTTATGATATTTGGGATATTTATCAAAATGCATTCTGCGTTGCCTATCTTAGGTTCAGAAATTTTCGGTGACCAAGTATCCTTCACGTACACAACAACACCACCGGCTCTATTAATATATTTTGTAGTATGATGTGCCCTATAGCCTTCGATTTGATATATTAACGAACTCTCGCTTAGCCAGCATTCCGTCAGCACAATTACGTCAGGATCAAAATGCATTCTCTTAACCACGGTCATGAAACTATAGAAATTACGACTTAGACTTCGAATGTTAAATGTTATGATTTTATATTTGTGTTTATGGATAATGTTATACGCGTCCTCTGCAAAGTCTACATGGTGGCATTTTATTGCACAATCGTTATCTATGCATTCCATAATATCAAGTGTCGTCATAGTTTATAATTATCTTATGTATTGATGATCGATATAAAATACAATATACGAAAAATGCCTTTTTTTATATGCAGTAAAAGAGTCATGCAAGCGATTGACTGCGAGGAGAAACTATATAATTTGGCAATGCCAGTAATAAAGTGATTAGCGAGTGTGGGATAAATAAGTGGTTTGTGTTTGTTTTGTTTAAATGATGTCAAGTATGTGTGACTGTACAGATTCGTGATTTTGTGTGTAGTATATGTGAGTGATGTGTATATTTTTGACTGTGAGTACATATTTGGGACTTGCAAAGCTAGTGAATAACAACAGAGTTCAAACAAAAATAGCAAATAAAAACAGGTAAACAAACAAATGAACATAAAGCAAATCAGTAAGTCAATTGAGCAAATCAGCAGTTCAGTTAAGCGGTTCACATGTAGGTAATGTTGCCGGGGAGATTCCGACATGTTTGTCCAGATCTTAACTGATTACGAATACTATGCCCTGTACGAGCAAATTGTATTTTTGTGTTGTGACTAAGTTTTGACGATTAGATGCGCCACTTGGAAACCGAAAATTAATAAATTAATTTTGATTTTATTTCATATCCTCATTATTTATTAGAAAATAAAATATAATATAAAACAAAGCTGACAAAATGTGTGTGTGAATGTAAATACACTTCTGCCTAAGGCAAACACAGACGTCAGCCTGTATCCAAATACAAAAATACCTCCGAAAACCCCAATCGGAACGGTGATATAGTTCTAAATCCAATGGTACAAAATCACGACACATTTATATACAATGCCGTATCCGCAATCCGTAGCTATCTTGTTTCATATCAAACACGAGAAGGTTTGTATTACTGACACAACATATTCTGTATTTGCAAAACATGCCGCTTTTGACGAGAAATCGATGCCTTTTTGCATGCAGTTCCGCACTTGTGAAGCCAACGTATATTTTATTAATACCTTTGGTTGACCTGTTTTATAAGTGTTCTGGTTTAGGTTTTACCTCGCTGGAACCTATCAGAAAAGAGAGTATTGGAGTTTTGGATACCCCTTAATTTTTCGAAATAAGGAAAACAATACATTGCATTTTAGGTGGTCTGTTATTCTGTTTATTATGGTAGGTTTTACCTCGCGAAAATGTTTCAGAAAAGAGATATTCTGAGTTTAATAAAACTTTTAAATTTTTGAAAGCGGAGTGTTATCTACTACATTTTAGACTGTTATAGTGTCTATTGCTGAAATTGAAAAACAATTGTGTCTGTCCATTGGGCGGTTCAGCTCTAGACGCTAAATGGTACTTTTCTAGCAGCTCAATAGCTTCTAATGCTAAAAAGCGCTTGATCGATTTAACCGAGCAACTATATCGATAATGTCGCTCTGAAGAAAAATAAAAACGCGCGCACGTATCGCTGCTTAAAGTGGCACGCGCGAGTAAAGGGTAGAAGTTTAATGACTGTATCGCCACTGAATCGATGCAGAAATGCACAATCTAAGCATCCGAGTTCTAAAAATGATTTGTGAGTATCATGACGTTCAAGCCTCAATACCCGAGTCGAATAGTGTTATAGGATTTCTTCTATAGCACAATTCTCCGTAGCAGCACGGGACCTGGAATTATGCCCAGTTGACAGCAAAAGGCTTGGGCATTACACGACACTTAAAACACAGCTGAGATAATGTGAATATAAAATACATCGGCCTCGAGTGCATTCCCGATACGGTTTTCGAGAATACACAGACGAAAATACCCGCAACTTTGTCCACGTAGAATTTAACAAAAAAGTTTTATTGAAACTAAACAACTTTATACGGATTTTACCGCGTTGTTCATTTTTTATAAAACATAAAAAACGCGATGAAATCCGTTTAAAGTTGTTTAATTTCAATGTATAATAAACGTAAAACAATATTATGTAAAATGTTTTATAACGCTTACCCTTATTTTTCTAAAATAAATGGTGGCCTAAATTACTCTTTATAAGATCAGCTATCTGCCAGTGAAAGTCCTGTCAAAATCGGTCCAGCCATCTCAGAGATAAGCCGGAACAAACAGACCGTCAAGCAAAAAAATAATATATATATTTTTGGTATATCATATACCTACATCTAGTAAAAAACTGTTATTTTGACATTACAAACAGATACTTCAGTTTTATTTATTTGTATAGATAAAATTTTCAACCTGGCATCAAGTTAGTAAAGGAACATATTACAACAAAAACCTCTGCACGTAAACGGGTATGGTAATGTCCATCCGGATCATTTATTACAGCGCAGGAACAACCATTTCAACAGTCGACAATTATGACCTGTTTTGATTAATAGTTTGTCCTTGGAGAATTAAGTAGGCCAAATTAGTTAAATTACTTTGGTAAAATATTACAGCTATTGTCAAGGACTCCGCTTTTGTGCCTTAAATCAACTGACTTTATAATTATGAATTTCAGAATACTACGCAAACATTTAAGCGTACCCTAATGTATGTTTTATTTTTCAGGAAAGAGGACTATCTATTTTAATAAATCCTGTGGTAAGTAATCATTTCTTTTCTTACTTTGTATTATTCTCGCAAGAGAAAATTATTACAAATTATTTTTATGTTGTAGCCGAATTTTCTTTAGTCTGCGTGAAACACAGTCAGTCTGCGACGTCATTAATATAAATTATATATTATACAGCATATCTATACTATCTATACTAATATTATAAAGCTTAAGAATTTGTTTGTTTGGTTGAACGCGCTAACCTCAGGAACTACTAGTTGAAATTGAATATTCTTTTTGTGTTGGATAGCCTACTTATCGAGGAAGCCTATGGTATACATATATAAAATCACGCTACGACCGGCAGCGCAGTAACTATAAGTGCGGGTGAAACCGCGGGCACAGCTAGTCCCTGATAAACGGAATGCTTAACTTGGATGAAATATATATGACTTTAAATTAAAGCATCCAAACCCCTTTAGTCGTTAATGTATGATATTAAAATAATTAGAAATACATAAAGACAAACAGGCAACGGACAAGTGATATATATCCCTAGTATCGTAAACGATCATAAGCGTATATCATCAGACAGGCCGTATACAACACAAAATCCATAACAAGACATATAATCCTCGACATAAAACCGTAGTTCTATTTATGAACCAAACATAATAAGAACTCATATTCAGTCAATGTAGGCATTCAGTGATTACCGGAGACCTACATTCGATATATTTTGTTTACATCACGTCGATGTATTCGCGAAATTCCGAGAAGGCATTAACCGCGGCTCGGCGGTTGCAAATTGTGTCGAACTGTGTCGACCGGGGCGCGACCAAGCATCGTCACCGGTTGAAAGAAACGTTCCGCTTCGCGCGTTTTGCTGCCGTGGGAAGGTTAGGCCAACTAGAAGGTTTAAAGATAATTGTACATTGCGCCGCATGCCAGAGACTGGCTAACAGACTAGACAAAAATTGAAATGAAACTATATTATGCGGATTTATCGCGTTGTTTATTTTAAAACAAAAAAGGACATAGGTATCTTTCAGCCAGCAAAATATAATGTTTATTGACAAGACTAGATTACCGCAAGCGAAGCCGCGAGCAAACTCTTGTTATTACATAATTTTGAAACTATTAACCTATTGAGTCGCAGTGGCACACCGGTGGCCAGGCACGATAGATTTTGATACTACTACTGGTACTGTTAAACTTTACTACTATTTAAGCTATTTAAATTTTTTATTATTTGTTATTTTATTTTTTATTATTTTAGATTCCCATAAAATAGTTTAATAACTATATTATGGGAATCTAAAATACTTTATTTTGTGCGCATAGATGAAAATATGTTTAGCCTGCCAATTATTGAAATGCCAGGCATAATTGGAAACCGATGGTGTCTCGCCAACGATGTGCCGCTGCGGCCCAATAGGTTAATAGTTTCAAAATTAAAATAATTTAATTACATAAATTATAAATAGCATACAAAACTTTACAATACATTAATCAATGATTAGATTAATGATTCTAGTGTTGCCGTCATCCAATTTGATGAGGACAAATATGAATACTTATGAGGAACATGATAAATTTCTATTATAACCAGACTATTGCTAAAATACAAGCAGCATAAAAGCGAAACTATATGAAGAATGGCAGCAAAAACATCCACTAATCTAAATGAAGTATTTGTTGCGTCTAATCATGCCTTGCATAGCGCAGTTGATGGGCACATGCCTTTACGTCATTAATTATGACAAAGCATTGTACACTCTAAAACGATGCCATTAAGCTTTATTTCGATTTAACCATTATGTATTTACATAGAACTCTATGAGGCTGTTTTATAATAAACGACACGATTGGTCCGTAATTGAATAAACTGAAATATATATATTTCAGTTTATTCAATAAACTACATATATTCAATTAACTATATATAGTAACTGTTTAATAAAAATAAAATCTCTGCGGTAAAAAAATAAGACTGGGAATAACAAGGCTAACAATAAGAATGGCCATGAGTTTCCCTGATAATTCCTATGAGAACTCTTCTCTTCGAACAGGCATTATTTCTTTAATATTTTATTTAATCGAAATTTGACGTGTGTCCAAGAAATAATGATTACTATTTTATTAAGAACAATAAACGAATGTTGAGGTTGTACTTGTGTGGTGATCTCTACCACGGTAATGTTATCTAACAGTATTCTATCTTCATACATTGGTCGGCAAGCGAGTCATGCCTACGCGCGTCGAGGTCGGTATACACTTGGTTCGCAGCCAGTCGCGAATGCGTCGCAGTGACGAACGGACGGTGTGATGGTTTTGTAAGCAATAAGCGTGCGATTTGTTAATATTTGATTGAATTAAGTACAAGTACTTACATAATAATTATGGCAAAGTGCAATAGTAAACAAAAATATTTTTAATTAAACTTTTTATTAGAATGCGGATTGTTTATACTATTAAATTTAACAATATAGCTTTTTGAACGTCTCAGTCGACTCGCAAATATTGTTCAGTCTTAAATACCTGTATAAGGTTGCTTTTGATTAAATTTACTTATCAAAAAACACAACATGATTATTTATTGAACAAATTCTATTTCATTCACAACAAATTTCATATTTTAAATAAAACATATTATATTTACAATCACTAAACTATGTAGAAAGAAATTCAAGTAGGTAGATGAAATTGAAATACTGTAGGTGGGTAGCCCTCTAGCGTGTTTGCGTACTGCACGGCTGTAGGTAATTATTTCAAGGACAGAGCCGAGTTACAATACTGTTAGGTAACATTACCCTGTCTCTACTGACTGCACTATGCACTTCAAATATGACTAAACTGTAACCCTAACTTTAAAACACAAAGGCGATATCGCGTGTATTCGTGTCGTAATCGTGTCATGCTCGTGTCGTGCAGTAAAAACGTATGTTATTGTATTGTTAGTACGATAACGGTCGTCAGCTGTTCCCCATTACGTTATTATGATAAGTGAAGAGATTAGGCATGCGCAGCGCTCGCACACTTTATCTTTTGATAGAAATTTCTTCACAAATATTTACATTCGCTGGGAACATGATGGATTACTCTTTATATTTTTATAGGGGAGGGTTTGGACAGAAGTTCGTGTTTGTTTTGGACGGGTGTCAACTGCCCTTGAAAATATTATATATAGATGTTAAGGTTAATTTCATGTTTATAAGCTTTCGCTTCCAAGACAGATAGCAGTGTTTTCTGTTGTCTTGTCCTCGACGTCGTCTTCTTGCTCTCAACTGACTCTTGAAACAGAATTATTCGGATATAGTTCACTACACTGGTTCAATGCGAGTTGACAGAAAGTAGATATCTTCGAGAACTTACAGGGGTGCTGGTTCACTCAGGATGTTTGACTTCATTACCAAAACGAGTGATATTTTTTTAAGATAACTCCCGCACTAGAAATACATCCTGTGTCGCGGGGGACTTGACAAACACTCAAACAACGGACACAAAGAACATGCAGACTCGGAACAACCATTTGTGGATCACACAAAGTTTAGTCCCGTAAGGCATTCGAACCCAAAACACTCGACGCAGTGGCAGTGGCGAGGCGACCACTTACACTTACACTAAAGCTGTCCAAATGCAAAAAGTGCGTGCAATGCCGTTGAAATCTGGGCCTTTGCAGTCGTACTACGGTCTGGCCGCATAAAACCTGGCAGCCGATTTGATGAGATTCAAATTATGATCTATAATAAGTAATAACAGTCGGATAATGACGTCACACATGTAAAATACGCTTATGCATAGACTGATCTATTATACCCGCATTTCACCAGTTATAGATATTTACTTTGTACAGCGATAACCTGGAAATGTCAAGTCGTAAATCTTGGTTCAAATTAAATGCGTATTAAAAGATCAATTATTGTTGTAATATTGAGGAAGACATCTTTAGGGAACCTGCATGCCTGAGAGTTGTCTATAATGTTTTCAAAAGTGTGTGTTTCATGTTGCGTTGCTCGAAATTGGGCACCGGGACACCAGATAAATATAATATACAGCCTATAAACACCCTATTAATACCTTATAAACATAATTATGAAGTTATACTGATACTAAAAGCCGCAACTAAAGATCAACCAACTACCCCCAATAAACGATTACCGAGTAGATCGAACAAGACGACAGTTCAGAAGATCTTCAATCATGATTAAATCATATCATGCCTATCCGATTACGCGAGTAGCATATAATCAAACACCTATATAATCATAATTTATGGCATTGGGATGCGCCATATTTTTCATCTACCTATTTCCTGAATCCTCCCTTCCTCCATAACGCCCAAGGGAAAACGACAATATTCCTCAAAAAACAAAAGCTGCGTATTTTATAAAATGTAATATTTAAACCATTTTTATTCCTTACACTGATTGAAATTGACGTAGCTAGCACCATAATTACATTTTCCTCGTCTTGAATAATTTCCATATCATAAGCGAAAGAGGTGGGCGAACTAAGTAGGGTGAAAAAAGATTGATAGTGGCAGTTATGGCATTCTGCCTCGTGTCGCAGCTGGCAAGGAAAATTATATAGCACTTAGTATACATACGTTGTGCACATATAACTTCTTCACGCATTGTGAAAGAAGCTGTTTGGATTGATGTTACTTGGTGATTATTCTGGATTCTTTAATAGATGCCACTGGGATAGTTAGAAGGGTAAGACCTAAAGCAAACATTTTCTGACCAGAAGAGCGATTCAGAAACTGTCCGATAAGCAATCGTACGATATGAGAAAGGCCTGCCAGGATATAGCTAGTAGGAATTCTCAGTCTCCGCATACCCCTACGGATATCAGCCGGTAATCCTTTAAAGGATGATTTAATAGGTTTGAAACCAGTACTTTTTGTCGTGTCTTTTGCCCTGCCATAAGGTAGTCTTAGTACAGCAATGATAAGTCAAAATTGTAATCGAAACGTTTACGCCTTTAGTTTATGACATTTTCTTACATTATCGTGTTTATCTATATTCATATAACTAGATATATATAGAAATAATATCATCAGTCCCCTTAGTACGACGAAATGAATATTGAGAAAAGAAGTCAAAATAAGCCGTCAACTTTTTCTAGCGCCTACATCGCCTACATCCAAAGTATATGTAGTTAGATAATCTTCATATCAATCAATTTTCATTATAAACATGACATACATACTGACAACTGTTTATCCTCAGACTGAAGTGTGTATTACGCATTTCGTGAGTTATGTTTTATTAAGCTCTAAGTCTTCTTCGAAGAGGTTAATGAAAACACTATGTGGGTCTGTGTGTCTGTCTGTTAGTGATAGTTTGTTAGTGACAGGCATAGCTCCGGAACCACTGGACCGATTGACTTGTAACTTGGTGTGCAGAAACCTTGGGGTCATCCCTCGGTCGAGTTTGAATATGGGCGTTGTAGATCAAAAGATCCCCGAGATATAGGGTTCACAAGGTCATCAGGTCAGGGGATATCCACCAACAAAGTGATTTGGAAGTCCAAGGGATAAGCTTTTGCCCAGCAGAGGGACATTACAAAAAGCTGACGGAAAAGAGGTCACATGAAAACGAAGAGGTTGAATCCTGGGTTTTTACACCCATCTCGTTTCTCATGTACTGAGGCCAAAGTTTATTAAATACTAGATGTTTATCGCGTCTTTGCTCGTTTAGGAACAATACTTTTTTGAATGAGAGATAAACTACACTTTACGTAGCAGTACAACTAGCAGTACTGCAACGACGGCGTCATTCTGTTGTCGCCGCGCGCGCGCAAACAAGAAGTACTTATACCTACTTTGCTTACGTATGACGTTGTTTTTCTCCCACTCGATGAGATCAGACTTACGATGTTTAACCCGGTGCTTCCGTAATAGGTACTAACAGATAATGAAATCTGTTCAAATGTATAAAGTTTGCTAAGGGTGAGCCTATTTGCATCTACTATACATGTTTTAGTGTCCGTGCTACCTCCGATGATTACTTAAAAACGGATTACTCATAGCCAGTTGCACTTACTGATCAGTAAACGATTAGCGAGGTTAAGCAACGTTGGGTGCGGTCAGTCTATAGATGGGTGACCGCGTAGTGGTATTTCATCTGAGCGTCTCCGTGCTTCGGAGGGCACGTAAAAAGTCGGTCCCGGTTGTTGTCAAATTGACAGCAGTCGTTAAGCCATGTCAGAGGCCTACGGGCGGCGGTTGGCCACTAACCACACGAAAAGAAAGAAAGAAGACTTAACGGAAATATTCAAAAGCACTAAAAAGCCAAGCGTCGTCTGATCGTCTGTAAGCGCTAATTCATGCCACAGGACCAAATGACCTGGACCATACCGATGGTCTCGGAACGATCTTTAAAGCAATAGTGCTGAGGTACTTCGGCCTGACTGTTGGTGATATTCAAGCGTGATATCACTGTCGAAGTCAAAAGTAACTGCTAAAGCGACCGCTACAACGGTAACCCATCACAAATCAAAACGCACCGGTACCGTCACCGCTAACAACACACGACTGCAAAACCGTGAGAACAACTGTAGACAGTAATACTGTTATACACTTATACATAATTGCACTGTTATACCGCTGATGAGGGATGAGGTCACCGGTATATGATTGTATGAATGTGATGAGAAACGGCTTAAGAAGAATACGGCTAACGTTTCCTTTAATTGTTCTTATATTTCAAGTTGATGTGTAATACCGTTCGCCTTCTGAAGTAGATGTTAATTAACATATACTATAGACTCACGCTGCTTTATTCCCAAAGGGCAGGCGTGTATAAAACTCACATAACGCCAATTAAGTTTTAAGTCATGGGTAACAGCCTATTGACCTTTACGGGGCATTTTAGGTCCTGTGCTAATACTAATTAAATTTATTACAATAAAAGTCCTAATTTATACATTGCTTGACCGCCAAATATAAGCCAGGGAAGGAACGTGGGAAAGTTATGAAATGTTTATAATGTCAGTGCAGGTCAAATAGCTGTAGGGAGTACTATCACGAAAAAATCTTTTAGTTCCTTATATCTCTCTGCTTAAATTGACAGCTCGAGTTTCTTGGCGCCGTCACAAAATTGCTGAGCTTTTTAGGGCTTAATTAAGACATGAAAAAAAATCATTTTCCTTTTTAGTATCTTTGAGGTTTATTTAATATCTTATAAAAATATATTTACGCTAATATGACTACATATATTATGACGATCGTCTCATTACGACCATACACATTCTATTACACGCTGTTCACGTCCTTATAAAGAATTTATTACACGAACTAGTGCTCGAACGTGATGAATAACTCACACCTGTGTACAATGTGAGTGTGACCTGAAAACATTCGCAATTAGCACGTTTTTATAAACATTTTGCCCATATGAGGAAGGTCACGGTATTCTCTTATACGGCGTCATAATCATAGACATTACGCACCTAGGCATCTTGTACAAACTAACTCAATAATACACTTAGTATACGCTCCTCGAATTATATATGCTAGTTTTTGCCTGCGGCTTGGCTCACGTTAATGCAGATGCTGTCAACAAGTTTCTATCCTTCGGAAAAGGCAAGCGAAATTTCATGATGATCGTTCGACTAGGTAATGAAGGCGTGTAAGCGTGAAAAACTCCAACTAGCATTTATAAAATTAGTTGGGATCTGTTGAACTTGCCTATCCGTCCTATCATAGGAGAAATGATACCGTTTCGTTCCAGTAGTCCCATGGAGCAAGTGACACCAATATTTCGGTTCCATAAGTCCCATTACCATCTACACATGGGACGGGACTACTGGGACAGAAAGCTTAAATTTAATCGTGTCACGACCACGAGCCTCGTGTCGCGGGCAAGTAAACTTGTGTTGTTATTGTTTCTTTTTAATGTAGTCCATTATTGCATTGTGGAAGAATGTGTATGATTGACCAAATAAACATTTCACTTGACCTTGAACTTGCTTGCAACCAGAAACCACACGATTGGTTGTCACGCTTGCTCTTCCCTTTATGATACTGTACTATGAGGTCGTAACCTGCTTGTTTTAGGACCTATTTTAAATAACAATTTTTTTGGTTAACAGCGGATAAAATTTATTACCTATATACAGTGTCCCAGAAGATGTGAATCAAATTGTAACGGGAGATTCCTTAAGTAAGAACTTATCAAATGTGCTAAATAAAAGAAAATAAAAAATATGTTGTGTTGTTAGTGAAACGTACCTACAAGATATTTTTTGGTGCAAAAAAATACACCAAAATAATGCTGTGATTTCAAAACTATGTCAGTTTAAAAAATCATTTGTAGTTTGACGAATCAATCCTTAACAAATAATAATAGTTAAATAAAAAAATTGCCATAAGCGATGCCTGTAGTTAAAAGTCTGAAAAATGCTTTGATTTTTTTATATTAACCAAAGGTCTTAATTATTAAAAAAATAATATTTAGCACATTTGAAAGGTCCTCACCTAAGGATTCTCCCGTTCAAATTTCATTCACATCTTCTAGGACAACCTGTATAAAACCTGTTTTATTCGCTAAGTAAGCAATAATGACAATTACAAAATCAACCATTAGCATTTAACTACATTAACGTTTTTATAAAGGTATTATAATTCATTTGCAATAATTGTACCTACACATTACTAAACATTTACAATTTAAAAAATGTATTCACGCATTGAGAATTAAATCGATGTTTTTATATTCAATGTCATGCAATGCAATCTTAATCTGAAAGTCATACAGAGCAATTAAGATCTTATCAAAAGGATGAGCAAGAGCATCCACATGTGCAGATTTTCAAATAAGCGCGATAAACCATCTGTCTACCAACCGGCATAAGACGTTTACCTTATGGAGTATCGATGATCTGTCAGTCGCGAGGGACTGTTTATGTAAAGCAATTGTATCTTGTACAAACACATTATAAAATGTAAAACACAACAGCTTATATAGAAAAATAAGTAAATAAATTTATCTGTATTAGTAAGAATTGACGATCGAACAGTGTGGCCACGTATTTCGTGTCTGGTTCCTCTCATTACTGATCTACTTGTTGAACAGGCTTTTTCAGAGGCAAAGCTTTATATCGTTTTTTTTTTATTATATACATTTATTGAAATTAAACTACTATATACGGATTTTATCGCGTTGTTTAACCAACCAACCAACCAAAAATAAATAGATCTAATAGTTTAGTTTAGTTTAAATAATTTTATTAGCTTATAAATTAGTCAAATAAAATCAATAGTAGTAGTAGCGTAATATTTTCAAAATTTTGTAATAACATTCGCGTAAACAAAAGACAATATTATATACATTTATTATTATCATTTAATGGACACACAATTCAGATTCCGTCTTGATACAGGCAAACTTTACAAAAATTCCTATAACACTTTAGCAGACCTAGATAACCTATTCTGATTGACCGACGACCTAGTAAGGGTCACGGGAAGCGGAGTTGAATGCAGACGGTTTAAGATCGGTCTGAAATCCTTGGAGCATCTTTCGGCTAAAATTATGATCTATGATGGCAAGTCATAATGGCGATTTAACCTGTCAAGTAGCTTCGTAATATAGACCCTACACTCATGATAAGTCCACCATACATTGCGAGGCAGTCAATATCGAGACTAGATACGGTAACGTGACGTATAATAAGCATGTTTTCGTTCAGTAGCCGATGACTAAACGCTTGTCGGCCATATAAAACATAACGTAGATAATTTGATCTACCGTTGACCTGTACAATCACTGGCGATCGTTATAAACGTTTAATGGCACGTCATGATTAATTTTAGACTTGTGTACGCGATTGGAGAGCAAGATTTTGCGCTGCTAATAGTTCTAGAATTATCTGTATTCTTATTTAGATTGATGCAGCGATAGCCTAGTGGGAGACCGTTGGATTGCAATGTAGAGGATTCGAGTACCATCTCAAGGAACACACCTCTGACTTTTCGAAATTATGTGCGTATCAATAAGTTAATTGTTGCTTGCTTTAACGGTAAAGAAAATGTCGGTCGTGAGGAAACCTGGATATCTGAAAGCTTTACACAATTTTCTCCAAGATGTGTGAAGTCTGCCAACCTGCACTGAACCATCGTCGGACTATGACCTAACACTTCTCATACTGTAATGAAGCCCGTGCACAGCATTGAGACAGTTAATATCTGACATTATTATTATTAAATATTCACTGAGATTTCGTTTAAAAAAAATGCAAAAATATGTGCAAATCGGACCAACAGTTTAGTCATAAAAGTCACACAGTGTTATGTTCGTATTACTTGAAAGTATGCCTACATTTCGCTAACTAAGTACGAATAGGTCACACATAATAGGTTTTGCGGCAATTACCATATATAGGACACATTTCCAGACTGCGTGATACTACTAAGAATTTCCTAATCGAAAAACCCAAAACAATTCATTCAACCAAAGAATCGAACCCGTGACCTTGTGACCGACCACAACCTTATACCACTTACGTGATCACCGAGTCTATTTACATGTACCTAGTATTTTAACGCGGTGCAATATTTATCACAACCATGCAACTCATGTTTAATCTAAGTGGTGACATGCATTTCAAAGCAATATTACATATTATTTTAATAACACATTGTTTCGTGCGCTAATCCGAGCGAATCCAAACTGCGACGAATCGATCACAAAGCGAAAACGAACAAAGAGAACTGCGTGACTTATATCCGATACTCCGATCATCAGCTGTGCGTAATCGAGATAATCGATTAATAAATCGACTCAAACATTTTAAAAGTAAATTTTAAGGTATCTTAAGCGTGTTAGATAATACTTGCTGCCGACTGATTCGCTAGTCTCATGGTGTAAATTTGTTAGGGCTATAAATATTTTAAAATTATACATCATTATATCACGTACACGACACTGCATTATGATGAATAATAAAACTCCAATTCACACTACAATAATATGTACATACACAACACATATCGTTTATGTTTTTATAACCTGGCTCCGTGGTCCGTCAGGTCACCAGGTCTCCACCTGGTGACCTGTAATACATATACCTACCACAGGCATCAGCGATCCTTTACCGAAATACTATTAGGTACTATTGTTTAATATTGCATCTTTGCAAACTATGTATGCGTATCTCGGTTTTGGTGAGATGTAAACGAATTTTTATTATTTTATTTATTATTACATTTATTAGATGCCAGTGCCAACAATTCATAGGTAATATTATTATGTATATAAAAAGGTAAAAACAAAACTATGAAGAAGAGTCTCCTGAATCCCCGCAGTGTAGCGGGCGCGTGTTCAAGTACCTACTCGGGTCTTTTTGTGGGTTACCAGGCCGCGCTGACTAATTACATACCACACTACGGCTTCGTCTAGACGCAAGCAAAAACTGTACCACTGCGGATTAGGAACGTATTTTGTGTAGAGTCGGTTTAGAGTGTACGAGATACAACTGGTAATCGGGAACTAAAACTGTTTTAATTACGTAAAGTTTTAGTTCTATTCATACTGTGCCTAATATCATAAATGAGAAATGGCCTTCGTCGATTTTCTGTTATTATTAAGCTCTCACCATACCAAATTATATTAAAACTTGTTCAACAGTAGCCGTGAGAAGGTAGTGTAAAATTCGTATTTGTAACAATTATAATAGATTCGTTGTTTTGTTATACAGTTTAAAATTAATTGAAAGTTTTTACGTGACTGATAAAACGTATTTGATAAAGTAAGCTTACACAAAACTTTTCCATTTGCGGGCGCCATTTTGAAAATTTATATAGCCTATGTCACTACCACAATTCTGATGAATTCAACGACACCTCATATGTCAAAAACCGTCCAGCCGTTTGGGCTGTAGGGCGTGCCAGAAATGGACATAAACACATACATACCTACATACATACGCTCAAAAACCATTACCCTCCTTCTGACGCAGTCGGGTAAAAAACGACGATTGAACTCATATTAAAATCTATAAAATGTAGTGAGTAAAACACACGGCGATGTTTCTGTCGCCATTTTACCCTGTAATATCTGATTCATCAGTTCACAAAAGTAGATATATGATAAGAATAAAACGTCAACGATTCACTTGAAAAACACAAAAGATTCTTTGAATTAATATAATCATGACTTGCTATTGTCGAGTCACATATTAACGTTTTAAAATAATCCTGTTAAGAGTATTAAGTCATTGATATAATTCTGATATTTTACCTTAAAATGTCTATAAGGTTTACAAGGTTCCCTAAAATATTCTAACAGCGTTAGAATGCCATTTCTTGGGTTACGAAATTAACATGACAATCACGCCGAAATAAAACTAATCATAGCATATATAATTCTGATATTTTACCTTAAAATGTCTATAAGGTTTACAAGGTTCCCTAAAATATTCTAACAGCGTTAGAATGCCATTTCTTGGGTTACGAAATTTACATGACAATCACGCCGAAATAAAACTAATCATAGCATACTATAAAATTGCGTATAATTATTTAGGACTGGAATTGTAAGGTAAAATGACCATTATACCTACTGGAGAGCTGGAGGATTGCGAATCAAGGAAGCTGAAATGGACACATACGCAAAATGGCAGACAAGATGTTGTGCTAAATTAGACTGCTACATAATTGAAAACTAAATGATTGAAAGCTGGGAAGGTTATTATAAGGTAGTTGATTCATCTGCGTTCGGTCGCTGGCATCCAAACTCCATGCTTTTATCATTATGTGTCGATATAGCAAAGCAGACAGGAAAATATTTAACGACATGAATAAAATCAGGACATTATCTAAACATTTATCAATATTGTCGTATCTAAACCCAACTCCACCGTAAGTTCAAATTGTAGCATAGATATTTTTAAAATTTTATTATTGGCAGGAATATATATGTAGGCCACGAAGTTACCGTCTAAAAGTCTAGATCTAGATCTATATAATATGTTAAAACGAGAGCAATCTGCTTTAATAGTACATTAACACGATAAAAAAGATAGAAGATCACAAGCAAATTGGAACAAAAACAATTTTAATCGTTGTTTAGCTCGTTAAACGTTGTGATGTCACAAATTTTATACTAGAAATCTGTCAAAAAAGTATTTTACTTACCAACTGGAACGTGTTGTTTACAGGAATATATTACCTGAAAAATACAATAATATTAATAAATTATACATGGCATTAATATTTTCAGAGATTTACCCTCGGTTTCAGAATTAAGAATTACGTGTTGAGAATTACTCAAACTCTACTAAAGTGTTACTTCTCCTACTATCGAGTTTCCTTAAACTGTAATAAAATTTGAGTAGGTATTTGAACATGATATACAAGTAAAGGCTCAGTTGATAGCGGTTTGATGAAATTCGATTCTATAAAACATATTTGAGATTGCTCAATTGAGATTTGCTATTTTTTCAGTTCAGAAACCGGGAATTAACTGCCAACATGTCCGATGCATTAGTTTAGCCAGAAATGTGTGCTGTTTGTGCTTGATAATTATTAAGGCTAGAAAGCTAAAAAAACAGGGTTTGTATGATATACAGGTTGTCCCAAAAGTCGACGTCAAGCCGGAATCAGGTAACAGGCTAAGTTATAATAGCTATCAAAAAAATATTTTGATGTATCTAAGTCACGTATTTTAAAAATGCTTCTTCAAGCTCTGGGTTTTTTTCAATTATTCGAGATAACATAACAGAAAAATAATTTGAAAAGTAAATATCTGTAGTAACAGGAGTGAAAAGACCGTCATAAGGTGTACATTTCTTTTTTAATACCTGTGATTTTTATAATACCTAACTTAGATTTGTTTTTTATATCAAGCCGGTTGACGGCGACTTCTGGGACACCTGTAGACCGTTTTAAAAATGCGTGCATGTTTCATATGTCTGCTAATAAGTTGCAAGTAGTAATTAATTTACATTTCGTCCCAATGAAAGCATCGACACTGGCCTTGATTTTATTTTATGGATGAAAGGTAAATATTAATTCTTGCCTCTCTTCATACATGTCGGTTGACTTTTGCGTCATGAGCCAACAACAGGGTTGTCCTGCTGACCTATTTCGAGCTACAGCAGACATCGCAGGAAATGAAACGCCCACTGTTCAGTCCGTCCGACACCAGTCGCAACCGTTTATATGAGTATACAGGTTTTTTATTTCATCTGTTTCATTGTGCAAAGAAGTAAGGAGTTTTAAAGAAATATAACATTAGATTAGAGTCAATATAAATATCTTCATATAAGGAACATATCGAGGAATTCGACTTTATGTTCTATTAAGCTGTCAATTGTTGAAATGCCAGACATAATGTTATGTAATAAAGTCCTATTGTAACAGGCCGCCGGTGTGCCGCTGTTACTAAACAGGTTAATCAAATACAGCTGTAGTCTGTCAACTAGTGCAATTAAACCGCTTATGCTGTCTTTAAAACGTTTTCAAAACGGCATTTTACAACAAATGGCATCATATGATTATCCACCTCTCATTAATAATTTTAGGCAATATTATCGTAGGTTTTGTTGATTGTAGTCTATCAAGTATTAACACAGGACTCGATAAATTAAGGGGATCGCATTCCCTGACTTTTTGAGAAATCCACGCTATATACCCTGTTCCAATTACGGTCATAATATCTTACTCCTGCCTCCGCAAGTAGGATTGGTGTATTAATTGTGACTAGCGGTCGCCAAGTGGTCGAAATTCGACCATAAATGATTTATATTTTAAATTTGATCGTTATTATTAAAAAATACCGCGAAATTGCAATAGGTACTTAAGGTATGTAACCATAGTTACGAAGAATTATACGACATCAACCGAACCATGCCGAAATATTACGAACGCGATTCGACCGCGTGTGTCAAATGCATGGTTGTGTGCGTGTAGTGATTTTTCATTAATTTAATGTATTTCTAATGCATATTTTATAAAAATATTCGCTACTCCTTCTCCATATAAACTTTAACTGTGCCATAGTTCATTTTCCTCCGTCCGCGCAATTTTCGTAAACAGGGATACAAAGATTTGCTTCACGTATTAATATATAGATATCCTAATCAATAGCATCCTTAGCGGCTGTTTTACATATTTCGCAGAATCGCGTTTTGACTTTTATGGTAATAATGCTCGAATGTGTATTCCTCGCATTGCCTCTGCAATGCCAAGAGTACATCCGCGGGCCGCAAACTCGACTTTACTTAGTACTCAGTTACTTATATACGAGTATAGAGTTAATGATTATCTTTGCTCGCGTACACGCTCACAAGACAATGAAATGTCCTGGCAAAATATATCCTATTCTAAGGGCCATCGATACAATACTTACATCTCATTTGCCAGCTAATATTAGAATATAATAATACACAGTACGTCTATTCGGAATCTTCATTGCAACCACTGAAGCGCTGTTAACAAGAGTTATTACCAGTCGACGGCGTTTAAAAAAGAAAAACTGCACGTAATCGAGCCTGTTTGAAAGAGGATCCGGTGGAAATCGTTTGAATTTAATTCAGGGTTGAGATCCGTAGAACGGCATATTTATTGTTATATAGAAATAATAGTTAGGTTTTCTTTATTATAGTTATGTTTTCTTTACTTATTTTCTCAAAATAAATAAAGAGAAAAATATTTTTGAATAGACTTTCATTGCCTTTTTAACCGACAATTTAAAGGCCCTTTTGAGTCAGAAGAATATCTGTATTTCCTTTTTTTAAGGTCCTTATTTGAGATGACTAACAAAAATACGGCTACTGTTATTGTAAGGTGTTGCCGATCTTTGGAAGGAGTCCACTTTCTGCCGGTATATGAAGTAAATTATCATTTCTTCTTTCAGACTCTCCACAGGGCTACTGGAGGTGCTACGCTGACGTGGTAACTCTCTAGAGTTGCGTGGAAACCCTACAGGGCCAGAGTTCTAACGCTCCTTGAGTGAACAATGGTCTATACGTGACAGGTTCTCAAGGTTGTTCTGGTAATCTTCTGTAAAGTGTATGCTTCCACAACAAAACAATATTTATGTTTCATTTCACTCCGAAAGGCTTTAAACAACATATAAATTTCGTAATCCAGCACGCCTGATAGCAACGAAATGCAGCTGCAACTAATTATACTTTATGAAACATTACGTTATAGCGACATTGACAACCATATATTACAATACAATTTTCACCAATAAACTGGTGGATTATTTCTATCTTATCTTGGATTAAATCGGCTATCAGATTAGTCAGTCTCGATATTATTATAGATAACTGTTTGCGGCTGTCAGTAACCTGTCCAGAAATGCGTAGATTGCCTTGACTCCGGCCTACTCGTTCGCACGTTCAACGTCGAAAGTCTGTATCGGACGAACTTAAACACCGAAACACCCAGATATTATAACGAAGGAATTATTACTTTGCATGGTTACTGCTAATGTTCAAAACAAGGCGGTCATAGTCGAATAAATACTAAGTGTCTAGAAACTCTAAGACAGATGTTTTGATAACTGATTTCTTGATTCTTTGCCGTTAACTCTTATGCATCGACCCGAGTTAAATTCCAACCGGATTCCGATCGGACCCGGCGTACAAATTCCACATCGAAACTATACAAGCAATATAGGAATACTTCAAATAAACATTAACTACGTCAATATCATTTTACTTATGATATCTTATATTTATACTGGCAAACTAATAACTGAATGTGAAAGTAAATGTCAACTAAAACTTAGTATGGAGTTCAAACATTGGAGACGTAGACTACATTAAAGATACCGCAAGTCTAAAATAAAAACCTAAAACAAATACTTATTTTCTAACCCAACAATGTACCACTTAACTAGATTCAGAGTGTTACGCTACAAAGGAGCGGTGTACCGGCAGCTTCCTGTGCGACGGTGGCGCCGCAGTTCCTGAAGCGGAAACTGGAACCACACAGCCTTTGTTAGAGGTTTGTTATGCGATATTCATGAGGCTTTAGCACGCTACGCTTTAGCTGTTACCTTCTACACATAACGTGGTGTTTAATAAATATTGTACCGCATCAGACCGCGGTTTTGTTTTACCTGCATGTTCTTACGTCATAGTCCACAAGATGCCTAACGCCATCTATTATTGAAAAGCGTTACTACCGTAGATAAAACAGAAACTATTTTCTTCTATTTTTATTACATAGCAGTTACTCACGATTTGTTCACACTTATTAACCAGTATTACTTGCCTATTCCGTTTGAATTAAGAATCTTTCGTGAATAAAAACCACATGCGGCAAATAGCGCAAGTCCGAGCTTGCTTTAATATTACGTTAAAATGTGAAGAATGTGTGTTGTATGTGAAGAAGTTAGTCCCTTAAAATAGTCCCCAGAAAGCTTTCCCGACTTAGTCAGAGACCTTTAGAGGAAAGCAAGGTGCTTCCCATTATCTTAAAGAACTGTTATAGCATGCGAGGAAACGAAACAACGAGTTATAGAGTGCATAGCTTTGTCTTATTTGATTTGTTAGTTCTGGTTGATAGACTCGTTGTTCCCTTGGCATAATATTACGATTATGTTTGCGTGCAATCGTGAAGTCTCAGGTTTCATTCCCTGGCCAGGCAAAGTGTCATTAGGTTTCTCTTGCAAAGTTAAGAAAGGACATACTTACAAACACTGGCAATTATATAACTTACAAGTAGTATGACTAAGTGGCTACTACTGATAAATAAATAGAGTATGTATATACCTATATATATGTGCAGTTACTATGCTATTTGTATTACTGTTGAACAATAACAATTGTTCATTTAAACTATTTTAAACATTTATTTCCTGTCATTGTGATCCACTGATTGCAGTCAATATGTATTGGATGAACAATTATAGTAAATGTGTAATAAGAAACAAGCATCATTACTATAAGGTTAAAGTCATATTAAATAAAATAAATTTGTTAACTTGACATGATCATAGAAACACAAGGGCATTAATTATATTTAATAGAGATACCTGTATAAATTATAAGTATTGCAACATTATACCAAGATATTGTGTGTGAAAGTTGATATGAACATTGAGGAGAGTTTAAATAAATATGAATAAAGTAAAAGATAACTTATTATATTAATTAGAATATTATTAATGTCTTACAATTTAGCAAAAAAAATTAGCTGTCTTCATAATGCTGGCCAACACAGAATATATTATCATAGAAATATGGATAAGAAAGTGGTAACAAATGTGATATATTTGTTCTATAAATTGATAACCTGTTATAAATATTATAAAGCATAACATATATTGTTTGCAAACAATCAAGTTTAAAAGTTGGACCATAATTTTAACAATTATTATTGATTACATTGATTGCTTGAAATATGCACACAGCCCAGTTTTAGATATTATTTATATAAATGTATGTGTTTATTCTGTCAATAAGCCTATAAAATAAATGCCTTACATATATTATTATCCGGTAAAATTAAAAGGCACATAAAACTAACAGATTTTATGACCATAAGTTATTTGTCACTGCAGACAAAAGTAAAATAAAAGTTCCTACATCATCAATCTAATTTGTAATATGTACCAAACAATTTTTTAAGCTTGTACTTTAAACACAAATTGCCAATAAACATTAAATTTATATACTTCAATAGTTTAATATCTATTGTTTGTATAGATTATTTATCAACAATATCTATCATTATCATAAGCTCATTATTCTCTTTAATTATAATACTATAAGTTATAACTTACATGCCTTAGGTGTCTTTTCAATATACCATTACAAAATAGCAAATGGCGCAATATTGATATAAATCTAATAAAATATATTAGCTGCTCTATCAATTTTACTTTACGACTGACTCAAAGCGGACGCGGAATATCTATTATCATAAGCAAATTTATAGATACCTACTTTGTTTTGAATACTTGTCATCACTTGTCGTCTACAAAGCGTCAACATGAATTACTTTTGTCATTCCAGCAATACAGCTGTTACAAGAGAGCAATAATTGACTCTGATTAGGTCGCACCGCTATGTTATTGCCTTTAGAAACCGGTCGCAAAATGACACCTTTTCACCGTCATGTAAATCAACTTATATCCTGATTATAGATGCACCAAGAGTAATAATATCATCCATATAATGTTATTTAACTAATTTTCAATCATCTTACTACATTTGTAAACAAGTATTCAATATAGACGATGAAATATAAGGCAAGCAAAGATGACACTTACATCGGCATAGAAACATTTAAAACTGTAGGCTAATAAAAATATGTTTTGTTATAACTTACTGTTGTAAATACGTCACTTGATTTGCACTATATTTATTTATTTATTGTAACGTCAGGAAACACTTAAACCGTATTATTTTAATAACAACAAAGTTTATAGCATTATCGGAATTATTGACACCCATAGGAACATAGACAACATTTAAGTTTTTAAAACTGGGTCAAGTCAACAGAGATTTCACTTTCAATGGGAAGATTTTGGGTACAGTGTTGTTGTAGATATTGCGAAGCCAACAAGAGCTGCACATAATCGCTTCAATGAAGTAAAATCATACAAAAATATATCAGACAAATATTATCAATATTTATTTTAAATAATTTATACTATTTACTAAAGTTATGCTATATTTATGGATTATTGTTGTGTTGCCACTTGCCAGTTTATATTATTTACTTTTTGCTGTCACGCTAAGTAAGAAGGCAATTTTTATTTTTGGCCATTGCGTTGGTAATTTGAAGGTCCATATTTAACTGTCGCACATTGCGCAGTATTTGACAATGTTATATTACTACAAATAAACTAACTTTGTGTCATAGTCACATAAAAAGTTAATCGATTAATGTCTCAATTATTATAGACTCAATCACAATTCACGGTGGTGTGTATAAATTATACCTCAAAATGTTATTTAACAGGCATAAAATAAGTAAACGTTTTTTGGAGTCAACTTGTGACCACGATCGATACAAATAGGTCGAAACGCCGGGCAATAAATAGATATTTATTACCTTTTATACACTTTATCGCGAGTAACACCCATTACCTAGCATTTTATTAAGTATTTAAGAAGTAGACTACTTCTTACCTATATGTACATAAACGAATGCAGTACATTTGTAAAAAATAATTTTACAAATCCTTTGGCAAACATTGTAAATTCAACACCAGGTACACGTCTAAACTACTATTACTAAATATAAAGACAACATATTATTATAATGTCAATTAGGATTTGATAACAAAATATTTAATAAAACGCCTAATATGATTAGAGATTTGCCGCTATACCGCTATGGCAATTTATAGCTAGGTTGTAATCACGGCTAATAGAGAAGTGTTATATATTACTCATGAATATTTGGAAAATACCCATGCAAAAGAGATTAAGTATAATTATCGGCAGTTATTAAATAATAAGTTTTTTATTAATTTAATTGTAATATTATAAGTATGTATAATATATTGTATTCGCATGCCTATAAAAGGTGAAATGTGCTGTGGATAATTTATTAACTATAACACGTTTGAAACCTTATTTCTCTTTGATATTTCTTCTTGTTAATAAATTATTCGTGCTTTCTATATGTCTGTGAAGTAAAAGCGCCAGAATTAATAATTTTAATCAACTTTTCAAGAAGTCTTTTTTCCCTTAATAAGTTCAATACACTCTGTATTTTAAATTAATTACTAAAATATTACATTTTATGCTTTAATGCAGAAAAAGTTAAATAATTTAGAAAATTGTGCCAAGTTGTATTAGAGATCGGGCACGCCACGATCGTGGCGGTAAGTCCCGTGTTTGAGGAGTGGCTGGAGAGGCGGCATGGCGCCCTCACCTTCCGGCTGACACAGGTTCTGACTGGCCATGGATGTTTTGGCCGGTTCCTGTGTCGTATACGCCGGCAAGAGACGCCCGGTTGTCACCACTGCGGCGACTGCCGCGACGTTATTGAGGACACGGCGCTGCACACTTTGGCGGTTTGCCCCGCCTGGGCATCGCAGCGTCGTGATTTGATCGCGGCAGTCGGATCGGTTGCCCTCTCGCTCCCGGCCGTAGTTCAGTCTATGGTCCGGAGTGAGAGGTCGTGGAACGCCGTCGCCTCCTTTTGCGAGGAAGTGATTTCCATCAAGGAGGCGGCGGAGCGGGAGGGTTTAAACGCTCCCTGCGTTTAAACCCTCTCCCCAACCGCAGAGCCGGGCGCCGGAGGGCGCGCGATGACCTCCAGCCACCCTGAGGTTTGACCTGGGGGTGGCGGGCTTTGTGGGCCTGCCCGCCATCCGTTCAGCACCAGGTCCGAGAGGCGGCGTGCGTGTTCCCACGCGCGCCTCTGTGTCGAGTCCGTCTTCCCTCTAGGGGGGAGACAGTAGGGTTTTATTTGAAGTAGTGCCTATTTTGGGTAGGTCTTTCGTGTAGTGGCCTGCCGTTTCATACGGCGGGCCGTAACCTCGGCGGGGTCGCGACCGCATGCGAAAGCGATTCGCGCGGCCCCGTCGGTAGTGGTTGTGTCGAGGAACACCGTGGTAGGTTTGGTCGGTATTCCGGGAGGTACATTATCTTTTTTTTTAACATCTTTATTTTACCCCGGCGAGTCCGACATAATCCCTCCGCCCGCGGAGGGATATGCGTCATTGCATTCCCCCACGTAAGAAAAAAAAAAAAAAAAAAAAAAAAGAGATACATTACATATGGCAATTATTATTTTTAAATGTCATTATTATCAATATGTTGCGACGTCAAATGTCACAGATGACTATTTGTCATTATTGTCAAATAGATTAGGTGATCTGCCCTTTGCTTTTGCTTTGCGCAAACGCGTAGCCTGCAACGAAAATTTATATTCTGATTATATTTTGCCAAGAATATTACACACATGGCGCGGTACGCTTATCAGTGATATACTAACTGTCCTGCAAAATCTAGTGTTTGTATCTAAGTGTGTAAAACTGTGAATAAAGTGTAACAAAGTACAATGAGTGAACCAAATACACATTTCGATGCCAATTTCCTGGGCAACACTGCTATGACGGGAGGACAACAAGTTCCTTTCCCAGGGTTTGTCCCGAATACGCAAATGCCTTCGACGTCAGCAGTGCCTTCTGTAATGCCACCACCGTTGCCTCCTAGGCTTGACATGTCCGGACAACAAGCAATGTCCCCCAGTTATGGTTACGGGGGAATGGGCATGGGCGGCTATGGCGGAATGGGGATGGGAGGCTACAGCGGAGGCTATGGTGGAGGATATGGCATGGGGATGGGCGGAATGGGTATGGGCATGGGCATGGGAGGAATGTATGGTGGATACAACAGATATGGCCTTGGTGATCCAATGTATGGCAATATTGAAAGCAGGTAAATATTTTCTCTGGAATTATTTTGTCAATCTTTGTCTTGGTAACATTTATTTTGATGAAAAGTATGTCTGTGACAAGTATAAACATAAATAATGTAATTGAAGTCAGATAACAGTACAGTACATTTGTTTATCAACATATGAAAGCCGTTTTCATGTCCTAGATTTTGGTATAGAAAATATATCATGAGATTCATGTTTATTCTTATAGTTATTATGGTATTTTCTTTGAACTGTCTACCATTATTAGAACGTTTGAACTCCATATGTAAAAGTGTTTTGAGAATATAGAACAAACATAATTTTTTTATTAAATGTTTTCTGTGTTTGGTGTCTAGATATATTACTATTTATTGTGTACAAGAGCAACTGATTCCAACAGAAGAGATAATAAATTTTAATACTTTTAACACAAGAATTATTTGACACTTTGACTATGGCAATTACCACCTATAACCATCCTATGTGATATTTAAATAGGTGACTTGTTTACTTAACTTTTATTTATATCAAAAGCTAACAATAATTTATTTTAAGTGTCTAAAATGTAAACGCAAGTACATATTGTTAACATAAGTTATTGCTAACAATACTGCACGGATGGTGTAATGGTTTGAATCCCACATGGGACAAACTTTGTGTGGACCACACAAAGTTTGTCCCATGTTTCAAATGGTTGTTCTGAGTCAGGACAACAACACTAGAACTATTCTTAGTGCAGGAATTGCCTTTTTAACAATAAAACAAAAACAAAGTAATACTCATAGTACCTACTCAACAACAGAAAACAACCAAAATTAACTTGAATCTAAATATGCAACCAAACATTGAGAAAATAGCAACATAAATATTCCAGTGCTTTTGTATTTATTGCAACATTAACCATATAGCTGAGGATTATGTTAATTTACCTTCAACTTTTATGCCATTTGGTTGAGAAATCTTGCATTGAAGAAATTATGTATATGATATGCATTTATCCACTTATACTTAATTTTGTCCATCCCCTCCATCTATTTTTCGGTATGCCAATGGATTGGTACCTACAGAAAATGCTTTTATTATCAGTTAATGGGTAATAAATTCCTTTAACTTTTGTCATGCACTGCAAACAATGTGCTCATGTCATTATTAATTTATGGTTGTGCCTTATAGCCTTCTTGATGAGGTGATGCTAAACAGTCTTGTTTTCTTAGTAGAGTTAGTGTGAGTGCTATGTAACTAATAGCTAGATAGCCTAATTAGAAACCATTGTACTGCCACACAGAGGTTTTGAGTTCAATCCTTAGACCCACACCATTGACATTTCAAAGTTATGTGCATAGTAAATAGTATCATTTACTTTAATGGTAAAGGAAAACATTGTGAGGAAATATGTATGTCTGAAAGTTCACCTTAATATTCTCGAAGACATGTGAAATCTGCCAACCCACACTGGGCCAGGGTAGTAGACTATGGCCTAACCCTTCTCACACTGGAAAATAATTCCGTGTTCGGCAGTGGAACAGTTTAATACAGGCCTAGTATTATTATTATGTAACTCACTGCATGACCGTTTATTAAGGGACATTGTTCAAGCAGGAAACATATGAAATATATGAACATTAAATGTAACAGCATGTAATACAATTGTCTATATCATGTTAACAGTTTAACTTAATACATAATATTGGTGCCAATTCTGTTGTCACAAAATTCTCTAATCTTAGCTAAAAATCTCTAAAATTTATTTTAGTCCTATCACGTTTAGCGATTTCAGAATACGAAATGTCGTTTGACAGGACTAAACTAAATTTTAGAGATTTTTAGCTAAGATTAGAGAATTTGTGACAACAGAATTGGCACCATTATTTTATGAACTAGTAGATATAGAAAACTTTTTCCACAATCTTTGAATAAAATTTTAGCATACCACAGAGGTAGACTTCACTCTTTTACAGTTATAGTTTATTGGGACCTGTTGAGCTGACACAGAAGTCTTAAGTTCAATCCCATGACTTGCACCTGTAACTTTTAAAGTTATGTGCATATTAAATAGTTAATTAATGTTTGCTTTAACCATAAAGGAAAATATTGTGAGGAAAATTGCATGTTTGGGTTATCCAGAACATGCTCAAAGTTATGTGAAGTCTACTAACTCACACTAAGCTAGTGCTAGAAGTGCAGTCGGTTACACTAAGCACTCCATTGAGGCTTGCAAAATTATTATTATATTCTCAATCAAGCTTTTTTGTAAAGCCATTGTGGCTTTTGGACTCTTATGAAGGTATTGCTACTGGTTCAATTGAACCTGCCTGTTGCTACCTCTATGTCATGAGACAGTCAATAAACAAAAATAATGTGTCCCTTCTTTTCGTATAATGTTATTCTTCGTAATATACTTTGGCATAACTATTTTGGATTAATTTGTTTTGGTATTATAATAATTTGCCATAATAGTTTTTGCCATAGGTACACCAAATCTGGTGAGGTCTCCTTACCCGACTTTGCAAAGCGAATAATTGGTGACAACCCGACAAATAGGTTCGTTAAGTTGCCGCGAGGTGGCAACCCCAGGGGGCTAGTTGTGAAAACAGACAATAAAAAAATTATGTGTAAGCTGTTATGCATAATAAATATAATTAGGATAAACAACATTATGCCATGTTATATTGTGTCTTAAAATTGTATACAAATGGATAGGGAACCAAAAATTACACATTTGACAATACATCAATTGTTTTAGATTTATTCACATGGCAGAAGAAAGTTCACGACCAGCATTTGATTCAATACAAAGCTTGGTAAATGCTGTGGGCAGTGTCGCCATGATGTTGGAGAACACATTCTTCGCTCTCACCAGCTCTTTCAGAGCTATATTGGGTAAGTGTTGCCATTAGTGACCAATCTGAATTATGTTTTTAAAAAATCTATTTAATTCAACGAGTTGATCTGCATTGTCGCCAAAATATCTCGCTCTTTGTTATCTGTAGATGTATGTGTGTACAGTATACTTTCATTTATCCAGGACTTATTTAATTACCGTAGATCGCACTATGCACCCTCAGAATACAGAATATGCACCATAGCCCGAGTTCTACATAATAGAATCAAATAAAATGTTGCTAAGAGTCGAACGAAGCGTGGTTAGTATATTATTGAAAAACCGCATCAAAAGCCGTTAAGTTGTTTTGCGTAGATCCGGAACAGACAGACATTTCATATTTTACATAAAACATATGTTGTATTAACAGGAGTAGCAGAAAACTTCGGCAGACTACGCTCGTTATTCGCGCAGTTCTGGTCCACGTTCGCCGTCATCAGGACGCTAAACTGGATGATGAGGAAACTGCTCGTCATGATGGGGATACGCACCGAGACTGAGTTCAAGGTTTGTCTTTAGACTATTTTGCACTAGCTTTGCTCGGGAATTTCACTTTATAACGTACACTAGTCAACATCGTCTCGTCTCGAGACAAGCTTGTGAACGGCATGTGGTTCATAATGTACTCGCCCTCGTCTTTGCTTCACCGCGCTTAGGTCAAGCTGTCGCCGTGCTTACGTGTAGCCATCGCGTCGCGGAGTGTATAAACTTCGACCGGGTGGAGAAACGATGTATGATGTTTCTCCAACACAAAGGACAACACGGCGATACAGGCACTTGTATGTATAGTTACAAGCTGTGTATTTTTTATTTTGCTCGTCAAAATGACCACTCTCTGCCTTATGGTAAGCAGTTGATCGCCCAGGCACGGTATTGTCGTGCAGCAGATATGCAGAAAAAAGCGTACGATATAAGACGGTCCCCTAAGGCACTTCTGCATTGACCAGTTTGCAAAGTTGCAAAGGATCCGAATACGACGCTTCTGCAAGAAACTTGCAACCCAGGTGCATAGTTGAGAGGGCAAGCCATAGCCGGAAGCTTGGAAAGAAGAAACTAGTGCCAGACTCTATCGACAGCTTTGGCTACGTCAAGGCTGATAGCCAAAGACTCGCCGTGCTTGTCCATAGCCTCACCCCAGAGATGCGTGACGAACGCTAGAAGATCACCCGTTGATCGTTTAGCCCGAAAGCCGTATTGGCGATTATTGATCCTCCAGGTAGCGAACAACTAGGGTGTTTATAATCCGCTCGAACACCTTGGAGAGCACTGAGGTGATAGCTATGGGTCGATAGTTGCCTGGCTCGGAACGGTCCCCCTATTTGGGAATCGGTTGAACGTTCGGCTCTTTCCAAGCATCGGGCACAATGCCTGCGGCGTAAGACATCCGGTATAGGCGCATAAGTTTCGGAGACAACTGCGCTGCATATCTTTTGAGTACCACAACTGGGATGCCGTCAGGTCCACTGGCTTACCGAACATCAAGGAACTGCAGTATCGCACGAACGTCACGTTGCCTAATACGTATATCATATCTGCGAACCGCAGTCATTGATTCGGGAGTTGTACCAAAGTCGTCGTCTTGCCTCCTCTAGTCGTAGCGGCGTAACAACAACAGTACGACCACTGTATAGAATATAATATTCCATACCCAGGATAATTTCACCAGCGACAGCAGTAGCGCTCTTTGAAGGATCTCTGTTCTCAAAGCAGCGTTGAGCCCAAGGGATGGATGCGAAGTACTCTCGCATTCCATCCTAGTCTGCCGACGAGTAGTGCGAAAGTCGTCGTCTTGCCTCCTCGGGTCGTAGGGGCGTAACAACAACAGCTGTGGCACAAACCAGAAAGTGGTCCGAGGTGCCCGGAGGAGCACGAATCGACATACTGTGCCGGTTCGGATTAGTCGTCAGCAGCAGATCGAGCAGAGAGGGCTCCTGACCTGCAATGTACCCGACGTTGCGGGGTAAACTTCACTTGCGTGATTCAGGTTTGTATGGCAAAGCGCGTATTGCTTACAGCGCCGTCTCTTGCCAACGTCAAATCTTCTTTATCTATGCGGTGTCGCGGTAACTGTAAGCCGTCACAATAGCTTTTCGCTGAAAGCGCTTTTCAGTAAATCTATAAACGATAAACTGATGAATCGAGAACAAAAACTTATAATACGTAGATCTTCTGGTATTTTCTATATTCCATGCAGCAGCAAATTCAAGCAATTATCCGTGGACATTTTACTAAGACAAAGCGTCGTAAAAATATAAAATGCGATAAAATCTATAAGAAATAATAGGTTAATTCGAAGACTATTTATTCGTTTTTACTATTTTTATATAGGTAAGTTTACCTTAACTAATTACCTACCTATACAATGTGCATACACTAATTGAACGGGTTGGTGCCCGCGACTAAGTTTGAGATGGCCAGTCAAATTGACCTTAGTAGGTAGGTATCTACTATAAACTCATTCGGATGACGGATATTTTTATACTGATTATATTATTTCTTAGTGAACATCTAGTAACATACTATGTTACTAGATGTTCGCTAAGAAAAATATAATCAGTGTAAAAATATCACATTGTGAGGTTGGCATAATGAGGTTAAGAATACCTACCTATCTGAAGCCGACGAACAAAATAAAAACGAACAAAGTAAACATCTTCAGTCTTCGTCCCTGCCTCCAATAAACAGAAGCGTGTTTAGACACGCTGTTACTTAGGTAACTACTACTAACTACTTAAATATTTTATAATTCCTTGCTAATATTATTAATGCTGATTAATTTGTGTCTGTTAGTTTCTCAATATTTTATCCAGCAAAGGAGAAACAGCTCGACGTGATTTTTGGCAAGTGACAGTTTATAGACAGTAGAGTGAGAAATGCTACTTTTATCCCGCCAAAATGCACAAATATTGAAAATATCTATATTTCCTTTAACATAAGTGAGTCCGCTGGTGAAAGCTAGTTAATTGCACAAGTACGTAATAATACCTACCTATTTATCAAAGCGCAGTGGAATGAATCAAAGAAAACAAGTTTTATGTTTACCCCGAAGAATAATTATAGGTAATTATGAAACTATATTTTCTTAAAATAATAGTAACGTACGTAATTTAAATTAATGTTTCATTCATATAGGTATCTACTTAGTCTTATCAACAACATACCTAAAACAGAGTTACAAAAGGTTATAATACAATTATGTTCGCAAATAAAAAATCTATTTACTTAAATCGTATTATCTGATGAATAAAAAACATACCAGCGCGGGTAATTTGTAATTTAAATTTTACGTATTATGAATTAATTTTAAATATCAACGAAAATTTGCGTCTTTGTTATGTGGTTGTATCGTCTCCATTATACAAAGTCGCCATCTTGTTTATATATATTAGCTAGATAGGTACCTAATTTGGAGAAGAATTTGCGTAGTAAATACTTCGCCAATTCTGAAACAAGAAGTGGAGGAATAAATTGACTGCTTCGTTGGCGTAGCAGTTGTGAACTAGTGAGGTCTGGGGTTGGACATCCCCTCTCTCTACGACTAGTCCAGTTTATGATATAGCGTTCCCTTTCACCGACCATCATGGTTATATTAGGTGGAACCGCTGTACCTTCCAGTGCCCGAGAGCACCCCAAATCTCGACTTTTTTGGGGTTGAATACTGAGTTACTGGGTTTTACTGTCAAGAAATTCTAAGTGGCAGCATTGATTTTGGAACTGAAGCTGGTAGGCGGCAATAGGCTAGCCTTCTTACCCCCTTTCGCCCTTATCAAACCCTTACCAAAATTGTTGCAGCGATTTATCCTAAAAAAACTGTATATGAATAAATGCTATTACTATATACAAAAACTGATTGGATATTGGGCTTTTATACCCACAGTAGGTATGCAATACTAATAAACGTTTTAAAAGATTTATCCTTATTATTGAAGTCTAAAAATAAACACGTATTAGATTTTCTGTAAATGTATGAATCTTTATTACTTGGCGAGAAGCATTATTTAATCATTTTTCTCTTTCTTATTTTCGCATAAACATTACGTAATCCATAAAATAATTGTTTATCTTTCAGCTTTACTATTTATAATAATATTCATAAATATTAATGGACGTATTAACTCGAGCAAGTCTACTAAAATGTCTAGTCTAAGCATTAGATTATTAACTCGAGTTAAATATTAACGCTTCGTGCTGCTAGTTAATAAATAGATTAACTAGCTACTAAACACTGGCTTGCAAAGAAACAAAACAAAATTTAAATAATATGTATTAAATCTTTTATAGAACATAGCAACAAATATGATACTTACGAGTATACGTTTTATCTATGAATTTACAATTAGATATTTTATATCTTACTAGATGTGCCCGCGGTTTCACCTGCGTTTATAGTTACTACCCCGGCCCCGTGGGTCGTAGCGTGATGTTATATAGCCTATAGCTTTCCTCGGTAAATAGGCTATCCATCACTAAAATATTTTTCAATTCGAACCAGTAGTTCCTGAGATTAGCGCGTTCAACCAAAACAAACAAACTCTTCAGCTTTATAATGTTAGTATAGATGATAACTTTAAATATGTATTCTTATTTTCTTCGTTTAATTACATAACTTTTGTAACATTTTAATACCAGCTAATGCCCAAGTTCGCAGAGTACGTGAAGCGCCAATCCTTCGCGAGTATTCTAGACTTTATATTTATCAATCGTTGTTGCGCAGTCTGCAATGGAATTGCGCAACTATGATCGCTAATGGTGTTTGCATGTTTGTATTATGTTATTCTCTCTTACTAATACTAGTTAAAGTTAATTGTAACTAACATATGTATTTTCTTAGACTGAAATAAAATCATTATTTATTTCAGTCAGTTTTATTTACAATTAATTTACAGATTATTTTTTATTTTAAATATAAAACGATACAATTATAATTATAATAACATATTAAAGAAAATTTAATTATTATTAATGTTCTGGCCCATTCATCTCCACTTCGTTAACTCAGCCAAGTTACAACCCCGTTTAGACATACCCTTTTAGGTATTTCGACAACTATTATAAAATCATCAAAGGTGATGATAGTTTTCCTGTCCACCATTAAAATAGAAACACACAGCTGATGAGCAATCTTAGAATAAAATCTTAGTTTATTATTATTGCCAGACGATACTTAGTCGTTGACCTCAAAACCAATATTGCGTTTGTCATCACCACGCAAATAAGCATTACCATATACTACAGGTATATTTATATGTGTAGAAAAGCAATGCATGTCGAGGGTTGAGCTCTGAAGTAATCCTATTAACCTTGAATAACGTTTATCGGCTTAGCTGGCACTACTATTTCAAGTCTGTGCCTCGGTTCTTTGTATAAATTGCAAGTTTGCATTTGAACGCCATCTCAATATATACATACATGAATTTTCAAACGGAATTTCAACTTAATTCTAACTAATATTATAAATGCGAATGTGAGTTTGTTTGTTACGCTTTTACGCCTTAACTACTGAACCGATCATCATGAAATTTCGCACACACGTCAGGGATACAGAAAAGGACATAGGGTATATTTCATCCAAAGGAAAAGTACCCGGGTGAGCAAATCCGCAGGCAAAAACGAATGAATAATATTTACATAACTTACTGATACTTAATATTATTCATTATTATTAACTTTTACAAAGTTTTAAAATAGGTATATATATCTTTATAACTGTTTTCATGAGTGTCTAGTTTAGGAATCAAAACGCCACTGATCTCGAACTTCCAACGCATGTTTGTCCTTAATATCTTTATCATAATTATAAAGTTTCCTAGATAAAGCTAACAACGCAAAACACGTATACTTACTCAATGGACAAAGTCTTTCGAGCCAAGGACCATCGATAAACAAGGACATTACCCATGTGAGGTGACATGGAAAATGTTTCAATAAGTATTGAATTTGATTTCTAGATGACAAAAATCGTATGCTAACTATAATATTATAAAGGCGAATGTGAGTTTTTGTTTGTTTGTTACGCTTTCACACCTTAACTACTCGACCGATCATTATGAAATTCGTATACACATTGTCAGGGAAACAAAAAAGGATTCCATTCATCCAGAAAAAAGATGTTACTAATCTAACATAACCTAACCTTCATTTATGTGAGCGACGCTGCGAGCAAAATCTATTCTATAATAAAGACATTCATATCATTAATAAAGATACCCTGTTTGTATAGGTATATTTTCATTCACTCTTAAACATACAAATAGGTGACGAAATTTGATCACACGGCATTGTAATATGGTCAATGCCTAAAGTGTACAATGACTTATTACATGTAAATGAGAACATTTCATTGTTAACGTATTTTATGAACGTCAAAACTGTAAATGAAGTTAGCTTGAAACGTATATATATTGCGTGCGTTTCGTAGCCCTCTAATGCTTAGACCATGGAACACACGCTCTAAGCGAGTAGCTTAGCTCAGCGCTGCAAGGGTAAACGTCGAGATGGCGTAGTGCAGGGGTCAACAATTAGTTTCACGCGGAAATAACCACCGCGGCCCGTCCAACAATTTATAAAAAAAAATATTTATTAAACAAATGTAATTAGCTCGTTACTTCGCCCGGCCCTTTTCGAATTGACGTCAACAAAGATAATGTAGGGGATACATTTTTATTAAATTACGTACCTACTCTGTAGTGCAAGTGGCTGTGTTACCGCGGTCCGCACAAAATGGGTCGGCGGTCCGCCATTTGGCGACCCTGGCGTAGTGTTTCAAGTGGTGGCCACGTCACTGCCACTGAGTTGAGTGTTGAGGTATTAATCCCCATATCATCACCATCACAGCCAAAAGACGTCCACTGCTGGACATAGGCCTGCCCCAAGGTTTTCCACCTAAACAGTTCTTAAGCTGGGTGGCGTTCAACCGCTTCCCACGATCGTAACCAGGTCGTCAGTCCACTTTGTGGGGCCTAACCCACACGCGACAAAAATTTGTGTGATCCACAAATTTTTGTTCCGAGTCTGGTTGCCTTTGTGTCCCTTGAATGTTTGTATAGTTGTGATTGGGACAATCATTAGGCTGAACTGTCTCCTAATACAGGCCTTTCGACCTAGTTTGGGCGCCAGGGATTAACAATTCAAGAAATTAGAATGCATATTGCCAAAAAAAATGCTATCTTTAATGTCTTTTGCCAAAAGATAAAGCGTTTTGGGATCTTTAGCTAAAGCAACTATTTACCATTAGCCGTAACGTATGTTTGTTTGCACGTGTAAAAAAGATAACAGAGATTTTTCAAATCGTAAAATATTTTACATAGTTTTATCTATTTGACAGCTAACGAGCGATAATGGTTTATCAAGCGTTTACATTCTAACCTTGTGTATGTATGATTATTTGATGACGTTATATCTATTATTTATTGAGTTTTAGCACTCAAATAACAAAAAATCTTTTTCGCATAGCTTTTTATATAATAAATGACATTTATAATACACGTAACCGTCTACTTACTAAACTTGTGGTCATAAAGAAAAACGTCGTAAGAAATTTTATTTTCGAAATTGAGTTTTTAAAGTATTTGGAAACTTGAAAAAAGATGCACTTTCCAGATACTGGCAGATGCGTCTTTTTTCCTTATGGCGGCAGTCGGCAGCATAGTTGTGATCATGTGTGTATGAAAAATTTATAAGTAGCCGGTATGACATACCTGTATTCCGAAAGGCTAAATAGAGGTGTATTACAGCTACATTTCGCCAGTTATGGCTCCCATGTTATTGACATCTACCGGCCACATTTACAGATACCACGCTACTACTGAGAATATCTTAATAAGAAAAGTCAATAAAATTTTTCCGATCCAGGCATCGGATCTATCACAATTTCACGCCAACATAAGCGGCAACATCCTTATGCCGCAAGACCAATGCGGCTGTCTGTGTCATTTTCATACGCTCCTATTTTTTTTAAGAACTTCTTTATATCTTCATACTATAGCACTCGCGATGTTAATGCTGCATCCAAAACCAAGAACTGCGCTACCGGGATGCAGCAAAGATGTCATCGCAAATTCTTCGATCGCTGACTTTAATCGTAATACATAGTTTTGGCTCGAGCCCGAGGACCATGAAACACACGCTCCTTGCTAATAGGTACGCTAAGCACGTCAACGGCAGCTTCGAATGTTAAATATCAGATACAACACGCAACGAGCTGAATCGCGCCTACCGGAATTTAGAACTAGTTTGTTTCGTTAACACCCTCATTTGGAGTACATACTATGTACACACAGCGACACATCAACCTAGACTGTTTGGACTTTGAACTATTAGAAGTTGAACGCTGCGAATCGTGCGAGAGAGTGTGTTATATTTTTGCTACGCTCTATCCTTACCATTGCATCGACACCACACTATGCACAGTCCTTGCCGACAATTCTCTATTTTGTATGTAGCGTAGTTATGCGTATATAGGGTGTCTAACTTGATGTGTAGCCGTGAGTACATACATAGTCATGTATGTAATTCACCATTCGTGCAGTCACACGAAAGGCTAAGTGGTTGCCTCGCCACTGTTATTGCGCCGAGAGTTGTAGGTTGCATGCTCACGCGAGACATCCATTTGTATGACCCGCAAAAAGTTGGTCCGTAGGCGTCAGAAAATCGAACATTTTGGGTGTTCTTTGTAACCGTTGTTTTAATATTTGTAAAGGCTCTCGTGACACAGGAATTTTTCCTACCGTCGGAGGCATCTTTTCAAAGTTAAACTAAACTTATATGAAATTAAAATATTTTCTCGTGTTTCAGGCATGGGCAGAAGCAGTAGCTGCCACACAATCCCCGTCCTCCGCCCCAACCGCTCCTCGCGGGTCCAGCTGGCCGGTGCTCATGTTCTTCGGCATCGTGGCCGCGGCGCCCTACATCGTGCTCAAGATGCTCAGCTCCATCTCCAAGAGCATACATGAGAATTGTGAGTAATACTCTGGTATTGGACCTTGAAATAGTGGCAAATGAATTAAAGGTACAGTTTTGTGTCTTGTGTTTGGGCGGTTGACTGTTTGTAGTGCCATTGTGCAAGTACATATGTACCCTAGGTATTGTAAGTGTTCTTTGAATTCTATAAAGCTTTACTTTGGCGGTCTTAAAGTCAATCTTAGGTAATATTTTACTATGAGTCAAAATTCGCATGAGAGCGTTTTTTAACCACGCAGTAAGTATTCCTAATTTGTAGTATCTTGACTTGTATCCTTCTTTTAACATTGTTTAAAAATCTTACTGGTAGTTACTCGTATTTTCCAAATACTAAATATCTTTAATTCCAATGTAACAAATTAACTCTAAAATTATTCTCATGCAGCATGAGTTCAGTAATGCGGCCTAACAATAACACTTAATCTTCATTTAAATAACGTTAGAGAAAATTCTGAAGCAAACAACATTGCGCAAAAGAATTTTCTTAATAAAAAAAATAAAGAAACGATATGTACTATGGCCGGCATCTCATATTTTACGATTTTTGCACATTCATATAGCTGCCGGAATAGCGATATTCCACACCTCAGTCTATCCCCTTTGGATACTATTTATCAAGGAAAAATGTAGGACAAATAATACAGAAGGAGCTAGGTTTTTCTTTAGAATGATATAACGTTTTTTATCAGCTGACGTGTAAACACCGTCTGATTACGATCAGCGCGATACTGTCCACCTTCGTTACTTATCGGATATCAGTGGAGACGTTTACATGAGGAAAACGTGATTATGGCAAACGTGATCGATATCTGTCATGATACTAGAGCGAAGATGCAGGTAAAATGTATTCGAAAAGTCTAATGGTCGCCTAAAGATCGAAATTACATCGAATATTATTGTTTTTATAAATTTAAGCTTTCTGTACTCCTACGTGAGCGCTAAAGCTTCCTCTACGCGTATTCTCTTTTATTGCCCTGTGTTGCAGGGTACTTTACAAACATTTAAACAACGGACACAAAGAACATCCAGACTCGGAACAACCATTTGTGAATCACACAAAGTTTTGTCTCGTGTAGGATTCGAACCCACAACACTCGGCGCTGTGGCAGTGGCGAAGCGACCACATAAACCTCTACGCTATAAGTGCCGTCACTATGAAAAAGTGAAGAAAATGTGCATTATTAATATATGAATATATAGTTTTTGTACGGAACTATTTATATATAACTATTTGGACTGTGCTGTGCAGAAATGATCCAATCCTCAAAAACATTAAAATAAGTTATGCTGATTTGAAACATAAGTTAATTTTTCTTGCTACTGTTATCCTACTACATCATGTTATGCATATAATTTTATTAAATTTTTTATTACTTGTTGTTTATTCAAAAGATCTTTATACTTTTAGATAAATTAAAAAAGAACCCTCGGTATCATTTCTGCACAACACGGTCCATTTATTTCTTTTTACTACTTATATGCGTATGAAACATCGTTCGTCCAAAATATCATTTATGTGAATACTAAGCTCCTTATCTCCAGGTTTACTTTACGGAATTTGAAAATATAGGCCAAATGTTAAGTTGGACCCCAAGCTAACAAACCGTGTAACCTACAGTAAAATCCGTTTTGTTGCTGTTGCGTTATGTCAGAACAAACAGCTATATTTCTACCATTACTAGAGCGGGAGTAGTCTTTAAAAAAAAAACGATAGCCTTAAATTCTATTCATATTTTATTTCTATTTAAACATCTTTCCAACTACGCATAATTTCAGTGTCGCAGAGGACTTTACAAAAATTCTAACAACACACAGAAAGATCATCGAGACTCAAACATAATCCTATATATAAACTATACTTATATATTCCGTGCGGGCATGGAACTCATAACAGTTGTCGCATTTGCAGTGGCTAGTCGACCACTTGAACCATAGCGCAATACGTGCAATAGAATTATATGTTTGTGTTCAGTGTCCGATTCGATTTTCATAATTATCTCTATTATAATGAAATAGCTTCATTCATTTTATAATAGTAAATAGATCTCGCTTTCAATCCGGCTTCAAACGTAATCTGTACGTCAAATGTGATTAGATACTATTTTAGAAATCATTATCTCATTTTGCGAATGTCACTCGTTGAGTTTTATCGCAGTTTATTGATATTTATAAACGATTGTTATATATTATATTTCAATTGGATAAGTTTACCAACACTGGTAGCAGAGTACTGTGTTAATTGAAATTTGATTAATACTTATTAATCTTATTATCATTGAACGGGTTAGCACTATTCTGAAATACACATTTAGTCGATAACCAGATTGGCATTAGCGTATCTTATTTTTCTGGAAGGGCCCGGCGCTGCCTGTATTAGATCCTATTCTAATCGGCAGCGAGCCAATTGTCGTCTACTGCTCACAGTTTCAGACTCTATGCTGCTACTGAAAATTTCTTGAAAGAAAATCCCAATATCCCTTTGCCCGGGAATCAATCCTGATACCGTATGCACTGCAGTCACATCCTACCATTGGCACGAGGCACTCATGTACGATTTTACGATACGACATTTAAGTAACTAAATGCATTTCCATTCCAGTGCATGACCCTACCACATGGCAAGAGCCTCTTCGTGCGATAGCCCGGCACTCCTTCCAAGCAGGTAGTCCTCAGGAAATATCCTTCGAAGAGAATGACTCCATCATAGTCGCCCCTCAAGCCCTCCAGGCTCACTTGTGGAACTCAGGCTGGTTAATGGCTACCACAGACAGAAAAACCGCAGGTTTGGTACCAGTTAACTATATAAGGATTATCAAACCAACAAATGCAACAAGCGAACCAGAAGAAAAAGTGACGGAGGTTGTCAAGACTGAGTTGTAATTGATTTTGATCAGTGTGATGTAAAAATGGGTTGTCTATAGGACATAAAGAAGAAATTATAATGAAGACCCTGTACCATTTCTTGTCAATTGCTATAATTGATTAGAAAGCTTTTCAATATCGACCTTACCTGTCGTTAGTCAAAACGTTATAGGTTGTCAAAGGTGATACTACTTGCACATAATAGTAGAATGTATTATAAAATACAATAAAAATAAAATTGCTAAAAATTATCCCGGTCGAAAGGAACAAAATTCTTTTTCTTATATGAATTATACTTGTAGATTGTCAAATCTGGACTTGTATCATGTATTCAAAATCTGATAGTCACGCCATCTATCGGTAAGCTAGATTTATTATTCTAGCTAACTGATAGATGGCGTGACCAATCTGTATTATATACTCAAATGAGTCACAAAACTTTGTAGATACTGGCTGCATGCATACCTAATTATGAATATTGATACTATAGTGCGTTTCAAATACAAAGTCCCGTTTGACAAATGATCGTATCGATAGTGAAGAGACTGTTTCAATCGACACATCACGAAATCGATTACCGAATAACTTTCCAAACAAACTATAATTGTGGATTTAGAATCGAAACAGAAATGATAGAAACAGAAAAACAAAAAAAGAAGTCCATCTAAGTTTGACATATCGAAAGAATAGTTTCATAAAAGTGAAATTATTATAACGTGTTTAATTGTAAAAAGAATCTAGATTTATCCTTGATTAATTCCTAGTATCACATACTTACTCCATACTTAGTTTAAGGGTGAAATAAATGTGGTATAACAGATTTTGATTTTCAAGACGACTATTCTTTAAAAACTGGGATATTTAAACCATACGACCAATATCACATCTTCAAATCCAATTTTTGAATAAGAAAGTACATTAGGGGTTTGCAGAATGGGATTTAAGGTACGTTGCAACGTAATAATAATTAATACCAAATAAAAATTTACAAAAGTATTTCTCGGACAATTGTTTTTACCTCGAATTAGTTCGATTTTATTCGATTCATATTGTCGCGTCACTATGACTGAAAGTAAAAAAATTACCTTAGTGCGTAACCAGCGACAGCTCAGTGGGAAGAGCAACAGACTGCAATGCAGAGGGTCTCGGGTTCAAATCCACGTCGCGCACCTTTGTGCAATTATGTGCGTATTGATTGTCAATTATCGCCTGCTCCGTGCCTCGGAGAGCACGTTAAGCCGTCGGTCCCGGCTGCCATGAACATCTATGGCAGTCGTTATTGGGAAGTCAGTGCCCTATAATATCCTGACACTGGTCTAGCCTTAGGGTATCGTTAGCCTTCGGGTTGCAGAGGTCAGGTGTCAGCCGCTCCGTGTAAAAACTGATATCCAGTCAAATCCGGTTAGACTAGAAAAGCTGACCCCAAGTGACTTGGGAATAGTAAAGGCTAGGGAGAAGAAGTGCGTAACCATGGTATTGTAGTAAAATGTTATTTTATTTTGATGTTTAAATTATATTTAAAACTAATATCAATAAAAATTATTGGTTGATTATGTTTGTGAAGCAATTGTTTCATAAACACAATCAGCATCATGTGCACATGTTTTGTATAGATTCTAATTATATTTAAATAGTCTTTAGTGCCATAAGTAATCATTGTTCATTTTAGCAATTTATATGAAATGTGCAGAGAAGAACGTGAAGTACGTGCTATGAAGTGTCAAAAGGGACTTCGTATTTGAAACAAACCATTATAGACAACTACAGAAAAGCTTATGTATTCATAATTTAAACCTTAGTATCCCATTATCCATATATGTACTTATGTGTTATGCCTTGTAGTCTGTTCCGAATTGAAACGTCACAAACGAGTGTCCTTTTACTATGCACATTACGCGAAATATTTTAAAACATTCCGACCCAATATTTACACAGTAAAAGCAATACAATTACAATTATATTCCAATACACATTTACCTTGGAAGTGTATTAAAGCATATTGAAAATAAAGTCCAAATAAATTAATAAAATTTAAAAATCTTTAACATATGACACTTATTGCGACGTTGCCATTCAGTACAAGCCACAAGGCCTAAACACTTTTAATACATAAGTTACACATTACCTATTTAAAATGAGGTTTTATGAGTGTGTGAGAATGAAAATATATTACGAAATGTTGTGATATTTTATAAGCAAAAGACGAAAATATTAAATTGTTTATAAAATTAAATAATGACTTGATGACCAATGAATAATCCTGTTAATAGATGGTTTTTATTTGAAATATTATGTACAAACGGCTACACATCAAGTTATACACCCTATATATACATAACTACGCTACATACAAAATAGAGAATTGTCGGAAAGGGACAGTGCATAGTGATGTCGATGGTAAGGATAGAGCGTCCCGTCCCGTTCAACGTGAATGAGACAAAATAACGAAAATATAACGCACTCTCGCACGATTCGCAGCGTTCAACTTCTAATAATTTAAAGTCCAAACAGTCTAGGTTGATGTGTCGCTGTGTGCACATAAAAATTTCATCTTTTTTAATTTTGCGTGAATATGTGCTGTTTTTTACAACATATAAAAATATTCAATATTTTATGTATGTATCAATATATTGAATTGGTATTACAAAATAAAAAGTTACCTTGTTATAAACTCGATTATAGTGCAATAAAACATACATTTATAATCACTGTAATTAATTTAATTAGAAATCACTATTACTCTTAAGACATACTGGAATAAAACAAACGATTGATTTATGCGAAAATAAACTTCTGTATGATGACTAAAATTGGTTGTGGCGGTTAACTATTGTAAACTATCTTGTGGTCAAATATAAACTGAGCTAATGCAATATAGAAATCCAAGTTGCTCCATTTCAAGAGCGCGCGTCAATTATTCTTAATTATTAATTAGCAACCAAACTAACGTGTCTTAGATATAAAGTAGAACAATAGTAAGAAAATCGATCTTCTGGCTAAAGTTTCGAAAGGAAGGTGCCACCGCTTTGGTTGCCCTTTCAATTTTCTGTTCATAATTCGAATTAAAAAAATCATTTTTTACTAATTTTAAATTCTACTTTATTGTTCATTAGTAATTATCAAGTATTTTACTCAATATTACTAGTATAAGTTATAATAGTCACGGGAATATGGTTTTAAATTAGGTATAGTAGGTTGATTGATGGTTGAAAGATAAACTATTATTTTCTCAGCATTTTGTTATGTGTTCACGATCCTAATAACTATTTATAAGGTATTTTCCGAAGTTTTTGTATCGCCTTTCGCATTTAATTACCTTTAGAGAGAAACATTTATTGCTTCATTAAAAATGTATTAATCCATTTTGTCACTATGGGTTAAGTCTACATAATATATTACATAGGTTATTCAAATATTATTTATAATAATGACGTTAGGTGGCTCTCTTCAGTTTAGAGACTACAAAATAAAATGTATATAATTTCAAATGCAAATTATAATGTGGGATGGACTGATTAAAAATAAAGTATATAGTTAAATTAATTCTTGTTTTCTTTTGCACCTGATGGTAAAGATATAGCACTATCCACAGAAATATGAGAACGAAGAAATGTATCTAAATCTGCTAATTATGCTTTCTTGAACCATTTTGAGCTACCTGAAACGAGTACATATATATACCAATCAGAAACTATATGTCAATTGAATATAAGAGACAGGATCAAAGCAGAGTAGCTGAAATAAAAATCTACATGTTACTTTAATATATGTAGATAGGTACTTTCGGCTGACTGTCTTTGATTTTTGGGACGCCGCGGTGCTGATTGCCTTATACAGTGTGTATACAAAACTCTACCCGATCCATTAATAATATTCATCCCTTGATAAACATGCCAAGAAAAATAATAAAAAAAATCTATATCATCATAAAACGTCAACATATTATTTTTTAACCCAGTATCGATAAAATTGCAGTATGGGTAAAATTGCTGATTTTACCCGTAAAATCCTGAAATTTCGCACAGACTGGCAACACTCCACGTTGTGTTTATTTTTCTATTAAAAACTGTCGGGTTTTGTCAAAGGTCATGTTCGACGCGTAGTAACAAAAGCCACAGTACATAAATATACAGTATTGTAACTCGGCCGTATCTTTGAAATAAATGCCTACAGCCGCGCGGTACGTAAACATGCGATAAACTGCCCACCTACAGCATTTTAATTAAATCTGCCTACTTTGAGTTTCTATCTATTTTTGTGATTGTAAATATTTTTTATTTTATTTAAACAAATAAAATACTTTGTGAATGGAATAGGAAGCGTTCAATAAAAATGCTTGTTGTTTTTTGATTGCTAGATTTAATTTTAGCAAAACATGTTTATTTTAGATTTAAGACTTAACAACAAATCGTTCTTATAAATTTGCGATTGAAAAATATTTGCGCCTCGACTGAGACGTACGGAATGCTTTATTATTATATTTTAAAGTATAAAAAATCCGCATTCGAATATAAAGATTAATTAAAAATTGTTTTGGGAAACATGGACAAGGAGGATAAAAAGGAATATCTTTTACATGGTTATATATACCTGCAGCTACTTTACAATTTATGTTTAGTTTTAAAAGAAGTTCGAAATATTTCTTTTTTTCTATATATTCCACGAAATCATCGCTGGGTACAATTAAAAAAGTTAGCGAATTATTCTTACTGTAGTCCTGGTACCTTTCGGGAGGGGAAAAATCCTTTAAAAGGACTTAAATTACGTACCTACATACTAGTAAGTATAATCATTTTATAGTGTTACCTTTCGGAGTTTTCAGGTATTCTAAAAAAAGTTATCAACCAAAAACAGCACAATATATTCTACTTGTCATATTAAATAGGCTATACTTGTACTTATTTTGGGTAAAAAATCGCACGGTTACTGTTTAAAAAATAACACACCGTCGTTCGTCACACTGCGGCGCATTCGCGACTGGTTAGTGGTTGGGTGCCGAGCGGATGCAGACGCCGAGGCGTGTAGGTATGACTCGAGTTCCGACCGTTTGTATGCAGATAGGTTACTGTATATTTATGTACTGTGCAAAAACGCAGACACTGTCAAACATACCGCCTTATGCACAGCACAGAGGCACCGCGCAGGGGATGTGACTATCGATCAAATAAAAATATCGAAGTATGTAATTTTATAGATAAATGTTTCTTTATTTGTTAAATACATGGTCTTCATTGTATTTAACAAATAAAGATTGCTTACAAAACTCAACTTTATGTAATAGGGCGTTTTATTTTCAGATTTAGAATTAAATAAAAAGAATACTTAGATAGTCTCACGCCTGTATCCGCGAAAGGATAGGCGTGGGTGTGTTATTACATCCAGGTTGTTATGTTTGAAACCCTGATAATAGGCATAGGCGTTGGTCTCTACGCCTATACCTACCTTCTCTATGCCTAAATTAAAAGGTTTGATTTTGGGTTATAAATTATAATAAGTAACTGTGTGCTTCATAGGATATCGATATCGTACTTGGCATAATATAATAAAAGTTCTAAACCAGAACCTTCTAATTTTATCACTGACAGACTATTTTAATCGAAAATATCGATTAAAATGTAAATCCTTGTTTGCATCCCGAGCTATTATTGTTTCTTAGGTAAAATACGTGCAAACGATTTCGTTCTCAGTCTTGCATTAAAATCACTTTCATTCGGACTTCCGCCATTGAGTATTTTCCCTGTAGATAATATGACGTATTCAAATCATGAATACTTTAACATGTTGATGTGCTTAGGTAGGAGCGAGTGTAATTATGCAGTTTCGCGTATACGAGGAACGGTTCTCTAGACCACAAGGTCTAGCAGTACCGTCGGAATGCGCTTTTCAACGACTTCACATCCCCGTGTACAATACAGGCAGTGTTCACGGAGAAGAGCCGCATCACATTGATGCGGGCAGATCGCGCAATAGCGATAGTAATGAAGAACTGCAAGATTTTTTCGCAGCGCGCCCACGCTGTACTGCGCGTGAGCTCGGCACCAGTCACATACGAGTGTGGAAAGTACTATCAGAAGATGGACAGCATCGTTTCCACTACCAGCGGGTTCAATCACTTCTGCCCTCAGATTATGCATCTAGAAGTCAGTACTGCACTTGGATGTTAACGAAAATCGAAGCGGATGATGGATTTTTGAAGCATGTGCTGTTTACCGACGAATGTTCATTCGACGTCATTCGAGAGAACGGGTATGGGCACGTATGGGCACTCGAAAATCCACATGCAGTGAAAGAATCACACTTCCAACATCGTTGGCGTATTAATGTGGGCCGGTATTCTAGGTAATCGTATTATTGGACCATATTTTCTTAATCAAAACATGAACGGTGCAAATTATCTGTTGTTTTAAAGGACGTACTTAGCGAAGTATTAGACGAGCTACCGTTGGATTTCCATCGATCTATGTGGTTCCAGCATGATGGCGCGCCGCCTCATTTCTTACGTAGGTACTGCGCGTAATTACCTAAACTCCCAGATCCCTAACAAATGTATAGGACGTGCAGAACCAATCTCGTAGCCGCCGCGATCTCCAGACCTAACACCATTAGACTTACTTGTACGTGTATGCTAAAATTTGTAACTCTGAGGTAGAAATGCGAGCTCGGATTGTGACGGCTTTCGAAGAAATAAAATCAAATTCAACTGTGTTGCGTAGTGTTCCTAGTGCCTCAAGAAAACGGTGCCTGTGTTGACATTGGAGGTGGACATGTGGACTACATACAAAGTAGAGAATTGTCGGAACGAGACAGTGCATAATGGTGTTGATGTAATGGTAAGGATGGAGCGTAACAAAAATATAACGCACTCTCTCGCACGATTTGCAGCGTTCAACTTCTAATAGTTCAAAGTCCAAACAGTCTAGGTTGATGTGTCGCTGTGTGTACACCAAATAGATTACTATTTTATAGCGGCACGTGCACGCGCAGCGACCGAATCATATCAAAGAATTAACCTATAATGTAGCGTCTTCGAGCGGTCCCTTTGTAGACTACGCGCAGCGGGTCGGCTAACGTTTGGCAGCTTTTCTCAAAGGAGTCGGCGACCGGCGTGGCGCGCTGCGGCGGCGATGAACCTTTATAAAGTTAAGTGATACCTAGATATTCCGCGGCGTACCGAATGATACTGTACCTACATATGAGACAGGCTGGTGCTTAATTCTTTGTCTACTCATCAAGTTTGTGCACTACTCGAGAACTGGTTGTGTTAAAAATGATAGACTGTTAGGTCGATAAACTGTGGACGAGTGCCGAAGCCCGTCTTAGTATGCTTAACGCTGCCATGGCATACAGCACTGTTCCACAGTATGTCTAAAATTTCTTGTAATTATATCAACGATTATATTAATAAACGCTAAGAGTATTAAAATAAGATTCAAAATAAAGTCCATTTACAAAAAAGCTTTGCCATACCGTCCCGGTACGTGAACGCCGGCCATTACCAAGTATTATATCGACAAATGACAATAGGCCTGGCAACCAATAACCATCAAATACGCCGAACGAACGACAACCGCTTTGGCAGCATAAAAAAGAACAATCCCGGATGTATTTGTTTTCTCTCTTCTAACTTATTTTTGATGTGCGCCATGAAAACGTCTTCAAAAATAAGTAATAATAATATATATCAAATAACATGATTGATTTCATGTTTTAGTTGTATAAGAGAAACACACAAATATTTTTTTAGGTTTATTGTAAAGTCATAAGTCCTAAGTTTACAAGTAGGGTTCAGGGAACTCGAAGGTGACTTCGCGCCCCGTGAGCTTCTTGTATACAGACTGGAAGGTGTCCACCTATAACAACATAAAAATAATTGGTTATTATTGTAAAAAACACACTGCACACTTGAAAACAGACCGGCTCTTGTTAGTTCGGCAAATGTAGCGTTTTCGCTAGTCGTGAGAAGTCGCGTATGATTCTCGTGCGACTCACATTTTCTACCAGAAAATTCTTATTTGCTGCTACTAAGAATTCAAGCTCGAGCCCTATTGCACAATAGCAATACGACAATAGCAAAACTTTAAAAGCCATTATTTCTTTATCCTGAGATGAAAATTAAGTATTTAAGCAGTATGCTATTATTTCAACAGATATTTATATTGTAATGTTAAATTAAGTTAACTGCTAGGCAAATAAAACTAAAGCTGTTTTGCGTATAGTAATGGCGATCGCATGATTTGAGGTGCAGAATGTAATTGATTACTAGCAATTTATATTAGAATAATTTTACTTGTTTTGATTAATTACAATTTAAAGAGTTATAATGTGCACCACCTTTTATTACTATTTCATTGAAAGATTATGGCCATTAATTGCAAAGGTTCTAAATGATTGACTGTGTTTGTTACTCTGCAGTATAAGATTGTGAATATCTTTGCAAGTCTGGAATGTAGTGTTGTACCCTGGAGATGTCAATCGCCTCACCCCCTTCTAAATGCCTGTCTGCTCTACCTATTATTCCAGGTCTATGCCTGTAGAGTTCTTGGTTTTAAATGTAGATTAGCTTACCTTGTGTTCAATGGTGGTCTGCTGGTTCTTGTCTAAGTGCACCTTGATGATTTGTGAGCCGTCCAGCTTGATCCTGATACGCTTGCCTACAATCTCGGCGGGGAACACCAGGTCCTCCAAGATGGCGTCGTATACTGACGTCAGTGTCCTGGAAAGTAAATTGTTACAAATTAGTTAAGTTAATTAAGTTTTTGTAAGATACCTGAGTGAGACAGTTGCGAATGTCTACTTTTCACTTTTAGTAAACCAGCACAAGTTGGCATTGTCCTTCCAATTGTGATGTTGTTAATTATGGTAGTTGTACTACTGAGAGTGGCAACATTGGCTTAGCCATCATGCTATTAAAAATTCTGTAAATTATCACTTAAAGGCATGATATTGACAAATGTGAGATTGTGAAGTATTTGATGCACATTTACCAGTTATGTTTGGATCACACATCCTAACACTCAAACAACCTAGGATATGTACAAAACTTAGCCCTATTTGCTTGACAAAATAACATTGAAACGATATATGAAGTACTTACATATAAAAATTGAAGTTTGCCTTGTGGCAGTACAAATGCAAAAATTAAAAAATAGATACCTATACTAATATGGTGTACAAAGCTTCCTTTTACCCATATAATACCACCAATACTTCTAATACCAACCAATAAAGAATTAATCATTATGATGAATTCATGTTTTGGTTAGGTGGTATGACAAGAAAATAAGAAATTAGTTCAGGCAGGACTATTAGGGTAGTTAGAAAGTAGCATTTGTAACAGAGTAGCTAAGGAATCATTGATTGTAGTGGTGTGGGCAAGACAAAGATTTTGATTATATTTTACTAAGAAAATATTTTTTATGAAGAATGACTGTTTTTGTTTGATAGGTGTTATTATAACATAAAATAAAAAAGTTTAATATCCATAAACCAACTACATAAAAAAGGGGTTTAAAAAGGGGCCTATGTCACCTGAGCCATTATTATGAATCTATCGACACATCATTCATTAAAATCGGTTTAGTAGTTTAGGTTTATGGTGGTACATACAAACCCTGACTGCCAAAATCATTAATTACCCTTCTTATTGGCTTCGCCATAATCAGGTAATAAGAATACAGGATAGACATAAATGCCAAATATATGTATACTATACTGATCTGTAATTAGGTACTTTACTATTCATAAGCTTTAATATTTATCTTTTAAAATTTGCCATATTTACTAATCTAATTAAGTTGATATCTCTTTAAAACTAATTTAGTCATAATTATATGACTTAGTTTAGTTTTCAAGTACTCTCCTGTAATTCTTCCCAACACCTATTATTCAAGCATGAACAGGTGACTTTTTAGATGAAGAGGTAAAATGCAGGACACTTGTGAAGATAATTAATGTAATGATTCCTTACCTAGATCTGGGCCTCTTCTGTTTGTTGGCTACACGGGTCTTGTGGCTGGGCTTGGGAAGAATCTTGCGGTCACCAACAAACACAACGTGTTTGCCACTGAACTTCTTTTCCAACTCACGCACCAGCCTGATCTGAATCTTCTGGAACGCCTTTAGCTTGGGCATGGGCACATAGATGATGATTGACTGGAAATAATGACAAAAATATTAATTATTTATATATGAATGACTTCTTTGAGCCTAAATTAGCTGTTTCTGGATAATAAATTGGCTGCAATTAGTTATCCTATAAAGAACTACTTGTTTCAATTATTCAGACACTAAATACAATGATAAGCATTGTGTCTGGGCCCTAGAGTATGAGCATTGGCCCAGAGGTTAAGCTTCTCATAATTCATTTCAATGAAGAATTAATATACTATGTTTTAAAGAGCATACATAATATAACATTTAACTTTATATCTTCTTCAACAACTACATGCTATAAGCAGTTGAGTACTGCAGATTAGTCCCTAATAATAAACAAAAAATATATTATCCAACTAAATTATCGAGATGTAATTACAAAACAAAATTCAAGCCATAGGTAACATATAGCAGTGGAATTTAGAGAAAATAATAATTAAGATGTACAATTAGCAATTATATTTTTCTTTCTTCATAATTATCAGATTTTGGTCTACTGACAACTACCTGTATGAGAACAAAAGCCACGATACCACTGATATACCAATTCAACTCATGTTTTTAGGTTGACATGTCATTCCAATACACATGTGAACTTGGTTGAGTGACATTTATTCCCACTAAAATTTGCTTTTATCACAGGTACATCCCCTATAGTATATAGAAACTTTGATATCGCTGTTAAAGGGTTGTATTCTTACCTTCTTATTGTGCAGTTCGATTTCTTTAGCCTTGGTAATGTAAAGCTCCCTAAGTTGCGCCTTCAGGTCAGAGTTGGTTTCCAACTCAACCAACGCCTGCGAGATCGAAGTCTCGAAGGAGTCGGGCTCCGCGGCGCTCGCTTTGATGATCTTAGTACTCATCTGCAACGTACAAACACTGATTTATAACACCACTCCAACTTTATAGGTTAGGAAACTTTACTTCACATATTCATCCAATTTTATACAACTTTCACGAAACGTTTTCGCCACAAATGCACATCCTCCTTTTATATAGGCGTTTTTTAACTATATTATAGCAATAATTATGAAACGACACTTTTAGAAATCAAAACAACGTTGGACACAGAGGGAACGGAATTGTCACCACTAAATATCTAAGTGATCATTACCGTTAACAAGTAATTATAAGCACATATATATTGTAGGATTATTGTAGAAACAGAAACACTTATTATTTGTCTAACAAATTGCCTAAATACATAAAATTTATCTAAAAATTCATACGGACAGCTACCTTGAGAACTGTACGGGAGAGAAAGAGATAGACACGCAGTGTTGTCAGCCTACAAATGTACAAAAGCTACCTAGGTATTTATTACTATTGGTAGTAATATTTGAAAACTAGGTAAGATTGTTCAGTTGGGTAAAATTGGCCCAAACAGAGATTTGGATTGTAAACGATCATTATAACCAAAACTTTGTAAAAGATTGTCTCAGTGGCGCAGTGGTAGTATATGCGACTGCTGTGGATAAGGCCCTCGGCTAGGGTTCGATTCCAGGGTCGGGCAAATTGTTATTATTCATCAGCAAGCAGCATCATAAGAATATAAAAATAATATCCTTTTACTGCATGTATTAAAAAAATGGTGTAAAGAACTAGCTGAAATGAGCTTATAGATAAAATCTAGCACACAGCACAATAGCAAAAAATGTAACTAAACTAGGTACTGGGTAAGTGAATACTGTGTACGTGTACGTGTCAACGTTGTCACCGCCAATTTTAATTTGGATGCGTTTTACACTACAGTACTACACTTAAAAATGGTTAAAAGCTCGATGTTGTTGTAATTTCCATCTTAGCAGCTATTGTATAGAATGATGCGAATTTGAACTAATACAAAAATAAAATGTAGAATGACACGAGGGAGGCGAGGTATTGCCGACTCCTTATTGCTAACAAAATAAGCACTACAATAAGTTAATATTTTTTTAGTTACCACTTCTATGAATGTTAATTAAATCATATACTCTCCTTTTCAAGAATACATGATTTGATTATAAGTCTGTATTCAGGATTTGTTTACTATATCTATTACTTAATTTTATCGACATAAAATTTAAAAATATGGTCAGGGTTATTCTATATCACCAGTAGAATGCGTGGTTAAAAGGAATTACACGATTTCAAAATCACCCTGTATACATATTTTAGCTGCTAAATGTGCAAAATAAACTTACATATCTTTCTTACGCAATTTATCCAGTAAATTCGTTTCAGTTGTAGCCATAGTATATTTGAAATATTTGATTAAAGGAATAAAATTTTACATTTTTAGTAAGGGATAATAAATGTTGAAATATGTATTTTATATGTATAAAGGTAATTTGTCATGTTTTTGTGTTTTCGCTTTAAAGTTAATTATCGATCATTATTTGGCAGATTAAATCATATTCATTACATGATTTTGAGAAAAATAACTATACAGTAATAGTTATTATTTCTAAAAATCATAATAATTGTATTGTAATAATTGAATCAATATGTATATAAACTATAAGAAAGTTGTTGTTCTAATAATGGACTACCACGTATTGTGGCATAGTAGATATTTAAAGAATATCATTAAAACTTAGACCAGAGTATACTATTAGCTTGTGACTTAGTAACTATCAATAACAACGAAAATGCTATAAGAATTGCATTTAGGAGTAGAATTTATAAGTATGTATGGAAATCTTATATTGGGGCTTTAATCTCGGCGGCGTAGATTAAGTAAAACGAAGTTAAAGAAAGTATGTCGGAATCGCAACATTACCAAAGCTGCCAAAATCAGGCTCGTACGAACACTTGTATTCCCCACATTTCTTTACGCAGCAGAGACGCAGTGCGCATGTTGGAAAAGAGGAAAATAATAATAATAATAAAATAGTTTATTACAATAAAAATTTTACAAATTTCTCTTAAGCTAGGTACACAAAAATAAAACCATAAACAAAATTTAATAAATAAAGACTAATTTAAAAAAAACAAAATCTACGCTACCAATCTGTGAATGTGCGTGTGTGTGTACGTGTGTGTGTGTGTGTGTGTGTGTGTGTGTGTGTGTGTGTGTGTGTGTGTGTGTGTGAGTGTGTGTGTGTGTGTGTGTGTGAGTGTGTGTGTGCGCATGCTTATGTGGTTGTGTGTACTTGTCAGCACGCTATGCGAGTAATTTTTTCACTTTCAGCATAACTTAAGCTTAAGAGATTTTTGTAGAGAAAGGGGATAAATATTATTTACTTTGTTTGCCATGTTGTATAGATGATTACTCATCACATAATATTGGCGCCACGCAAGATCCGTTCTATGTCGCTCCGACCGACAAATTCTGGTTTTGTTTCGTTTCAATATGGGTTTGAACGCAAGACTTGTGCTTACGGGTTATTACTGCCATGATAAAAAGCTGTCTCACTGTGAGCACCGGACATTCGCTATATAACAGGTCAGTGCTATATCTATGGGGTTTGCCGAGCATTACTTTCAGTATAGCCCTTTGGGCGCGTTCTAAGGGAAGCAGATTAGTCCCACTCATTCCACCCCATGTTACTAAGCAGTATTGAAGCAGACACTGTACAAGGGCAAAGTAGACGCATATCAGAGTTTCTGTATCTACAGAAACTCTTAGTTTTTTGAAGATGGGTATTAATTTCCTTGTTCGTGTTGTGACTAGATCTACATGGGGAGACCAACTTAAACAATGATCTATTACAATACCCAAGTATTTAATTGTTGATGTGCGAGTAAGAGTTTGACAGTTGCAGTTATTATCCGAGTCACAAGTATGAGCTGTAAGATGAAATTCAGGTAGTGGCTGAGTTTTACCACGATGACTAAAGGTAATATATCTAGTCTTGTTAAGATTTAATGTCAACAAATTTTTCTGAGCCATTTCATTATCACCTTGATAGCGTTTTCTGCATAATACTTAGTCTGCTCCCAGTCCGCGCCATGTACGATCAACGCAGTATCGTCAGCGTATGTCAAAATATGGCAATTTGCTAATTCTTTTTTATACAAGCTGTTAACGTACACAAGGAAGAGTGTAGGCCCGAGGACGCTTCCTTGGGGCACACCAAATGACAGCGATGCATTTTCACTTATATAAGAACTTATTTTAACGCACTGAGAGCGGTTAGTAAGATATGAACGAAAAATATCTAATGCAATTCCACGTATGCCAATAGCCTCCAATTTGGTAAGGAGTAGAGGAACAGAGGCAGTGTCAAAGGCTTTGGATAAATCGAGGAAAATACCCAGAACCCTTGAAGCATTGTCAAGATGTTTTGCGACTCTGTCAATAATAAAGTAGCATCTTCAGTTGATTTTCCTTTAATAAAACCAAATTGATTATTTGCAATAACATTATTATGTTTAAGGAATGCTATTAGTCTAGAATTTAATATCTTTTCAATAATTTTAGAAATAACTGTGAATACTGATATTGGCCTGTAATTTCCAACATTAGTTAGATAATATAATAGATGCTCTGGAAATGTGGTGCTGCAGGAAGATGCTCGGGATATCGTGGACGGAGTTCCACACCAAGGTGTCCATACTCCAGGAACTTTGCATCACATAGCATTTGTCGGCCGTAATACAGTCGTACATACTGCAGTACTTTGGACATGTCTCTAGGCGGGATACCGATGAAACCGCATATCAGACTGCGCTAAACAGTCTGTCAATAGGGAGAGATAGCAGGAGATCGTGCGAAGAGCTGTGTCCGCCTCTACCACCAACGTGGACGTCTCACAGTGACCACGACCACTCTGCCAAGAGCGAAACGACAGAGACCAAAAATATGGAAATCTTGTAAATATTTCAAAAGTTGTTCGAAAACTATTAATATATTATAATCTAGATAAGAATACTGTCTCTATATTATGTATGTTCTACCTCAACAATTTTATCACTTAAATTATGGAACAAACTCGCTATACAGTTTCTGAATGTTTTATATATCAGCTGTCAAGTGTCAAAGGGCAGTCACGAAGCTGTCATTCAACCAGAGTATCGCAGTTTTTATTGTTTTGCTTTACGATTTCGGCTATTTCATGATTATGTATAGAGCATAAATTATACTCTTGAAATATTCTAGTCGTGGTGATATTCATCTATATATCAACATCAATTATATTCGGTATATGTTTGATTAGTAATAGTAATTTTTTGGAAAAAACGGGAAGTATTAAAAATAAACAAAGCTGGTATACGCTGTGTAAACAAACCTTGAAATTCTTAGAAACGTGTAGCGGCGCATCTGTAATGGTAGTGCTAAAATAACAATGACATCGATTAATGGGTAAGTGCTTTATAATTTACTGTTTTGCATGCAATAAAGAGAATTTTGAATAATTACTGTAGACATAGGTTGACATTCTGTACGTGTCAAAAGCCGGGCAATAAAAAGCTCACCTCATAATATTGATACTATATTTAAATAAAAAGTGCATTTGTATATAAGGCATTGTACGCTATTACGTAGGCATATTTATTTCAGCCTGCCTTATTTTTTTATTAAAACATATCACCAAAAAATTGCAATATTTATTTCAATCATATCTAATCCAATTGTTGCCAATGGTTTTCTGCAATAATTACACACATTTAAGACCCAAGTCCTTTATTATTGTAATATTAATATATTTCATCATAAATGAGGATCATAAATAGTAACCTCGGTAGTGGTTAGTGTAACCGACTGCCACGCCTAAGGTCGCGGGTTCGATTCCCGCACAAGTCAAACATTTGTGTGCATGAACATGGATGTTTGTCTTGGTCTGGGTGTTTTTATGTATAATATGTAAGTAGGTATTTACAAAAAAAAAAGGTATATATGTATGTTTATCCATTGTCTAGTACCCATAGTACAAGCTCTGCTTAGTTTGGGCTAGATAGTGTTGTGTGTATGTGGTAGAATATTATTATAGAATATTATTATAATTAGAAATGGCATCAATATTTTTATAATAGTAATCATACAATATACCCATTAGCTTAGCATTAGCAGCTTAGATTAGCTTATGAAGAGCAACCAATGGTTAACTGGGGTCTAAAAATCATCAACTACAAAGTTTGCAACATTAAAGTTAGAATAGAATAGAATACAATTTGTTTATTTGGCAAACATAGGTGATTACAATTTATGGTCTTAAGTCTATAATAAGAACGCTATGTTTTGCCATGAAGGCATACAAATTTTAATTAATACCGACATTACAAATACAGTAAAATAATTAAAATAAACATGAAATAATATCCTTTTAGATTTATATTACATAAAAATTATTATTATTGATATTCATTTTTCTAATTACATTGTCAGATTAACATTACGCATTAATTACAATATTATGTCACGGTTATTACATTATTCATAAATTAAATTACAAAAAATATTATTCAATTAATGCCAATGTTATTTTATTCAAAATTATTTTCATTCAAAAAATCTACAATATTATAATAAACTTTTTCAGTTAGTAATTTTCTCAGTTTTGTTTTGACATCAGAAACACTCAATGATTTCCATGATCTGGGCAATTTATTAAATATTACTGGGGCCATGCAAAAAATACTCTTGCACAGAGCTCATTTTAGCATGATGCAGACACAGTTTCTGAATTGTCATGCCTATTCCTGAGAATTACTTCTGACAACCGTCGAAATAAATTTATATGAGCCTTTACAAACATAACTGTTTCCAAAATGTATAGTGACGGTATCTTATCTTATCTTGTGTGAGGGCCAGTCAGTACAGACCGGCGACACTTCGACCCAGTGGAATCTTTTGTGTCGACTTCCCCAATTACGACTGCCATAATTGTTCATGGCAGCCGGGACCGATGGCTTAACGTGCTCTCCGAGGCACGGAGCAGGCAATAATTGTCAATCAATACGCACATAATTTCGAAAAGTCATATAACTTCCGAAACTCAGAGGTGCGCGACGTGGTTTCTAATCTGAGACCGCTGCATTGCGGTCTGTTGGTCTCCCCACTGAGTTATTGCTGCTTCTTATAGTGATGGTAACATTAACAATTTATAATCTTTAAAATAAGGTCTGCAGCTGTCTGTTACTTTTAGTGCAAACATTGACCTAATGCATCGTTTCTGAGCATGAAATACTCCGTCATTATCTGTGCTATTCCCCCAAAACATGATTTAATATCTAAGTATAGACTCGGCAAGACCATAGTAGGCTGTAATTAAAAAAATCTATGTTGTTGACTGCTGCAAGTTTATTTAAGGCAAAAGCTACACTACTCAGTTTTTTACAAAGCGCCTCCACCAATTCGGTTTCCAATTTAATTTATGGTCAATTATTAGCCCAAGTAACTTTGTTGTACTAACTTTGTCAATAATTTTATCATTAAAATTAATATCCATGTTTTCAATTATAGGTATCCGTTGAGTGAAATGCATTATATTAGTCTTCTTTAAATCAATTTTTAAATTAATTTTTAAATTAATTTCGTCTAGCCAATTTACAATAGATATTAAAGCATTAGTTATGTCATCTTTGTACGTGTTTTTATCCTTACAAGTTACTGTCACAGTGCTGTCATCAGCAAATAGTGTCATCGGTTGTGCAGGTGCCTGAGGCAAGTCATGAATATACATATAAATTGAACAATAGAGGACCGAGTACACTGCCTTGTGGTACTCCATATATAGCATCGCGTTCCTCGGATCTAAATATTCTTTCTTTTTTAGTAACTGTGAATTGTGTGTGTGTATTCCATATCAGTTGTATTCAAAAGTATCAAATTTTGTAATTTCTGTAATTTGTTTACGATATTGGAGATATGATTTAATTAATTCTAAAAGATTTCGTCTAATACCGTTGGCTTCAAGTTTAGCCACCAAGGATTTATGGTGGACGCAGTCGAAAGCCTGCGTCATATCGCAAAATATGGCGCAAACTGGTACTCTTTTATCCATATTAATCATAACATTGTGCAAGAATTCATAGATAGCCAGACTTATGCTTTAATTTTTCCGAAATCTCTTTTGTTCATCTACTAATATTTTATATTTTCTAGGTAGTTATTCATTTCTATATATATTTTTTTTTCAAACACTAGATATTACTGGTACAAGTGCAATTGGTCTGTAATTGATCATGAGTTTATTATTGTCTTTCTTATACAATGGTTTTATTATGGTTCTTTTTAATGCATCCGGGAATATACCTTTAGTAATGCTAAGATTATTAAAAAAACATAGATGACCACATATTTAGGGAGCAACAGCTTTCAAAATTTTTGTGGCGATACCGTCGTAACCAACACTGTTCTTATTTTTTAATTTCATTATGATATTCAGTATGTCATAGGGTGTAGCCTGCCACACCCTATGACATACTTATATTTATACTTTATGGCTCCTGAGCCATAAACATAGAATGCATCTTACTCTGAATATATGATGTTGGACTTGTCTCTGATCTGTTTGTTGGTTGTATTTTATCTATGAAATAGTCATTGAACAAGTCAGCTATGGTATTTGGGTGTGTAACGGTTTTATTGTCAAAATTGATACTAGATATATAAGTCTTTGGAACATTACAGTTAGGTTTATTTATGATTTGCCAAATAGTTCTAGATTTATTCGTTGAGGTTTTAATTTTGTAACCGTTTTGAGCTTTTTGAGTCAAATGCATGACGTCTTTTAATAATTCAGAATATTTTTTTAATTTGTCTCTATTTGCTTTAGTTGGTTTTAGCCTATATTGCCACAATAGCCTATATACCTTATCCCACGTGACAAACAAGGCGGTTTTTTTTAAAAATTTTTTTTATTTTTTTTGCTCTTCAATATGACCACACTTCGCCTGATGGTAAGCAGTCGTGTGGTCTAAGAGCAGTGGCCTCCAAATCGTCCTCATAGCAGCCGAGGCGATGTTGAGGTCTCTACTTTGACGGCCTGAGAAGGTGCTTTTTCACGCCCCGCTTAAGTTTACCTTTAGTTAAGCTTAAGCTTAGTTATGCTTACCGTGGTAGTTTTATTAGGAAAATATAAAATAAACGAAATGTTTCAATGAAAGAGTCATAGGCTGCGCCAGGGTCTCTCATTTCGTACATATCTGAAAAGGATAGACTGCATAGACATGTCTTAAATTTTTGTATATGTTCCTGACTATAAATTCGCGTAGTTTTACACCAGTATTTAATAGCATAATAGTTTTTGACCGGACACCGCAACAATTGAGCAGTATGGTCTGATAGTGCAAATTCCAATACTTCTGTTCTACAATATCTGTTAAAATTATGCGCAAAGTTATCTATGCATGACTGACTCACAATCCGCGTAGGTTGTCTGCAAGGTGTAAATTGAAGTTTAAAAGTATCCACTCAAATTCAGTCGTAATTTTATTCGTATTTAAATATTTATGTTACAGCTTTGATTCGATAAATAATGTGTTTCAAGTTTATCAAAGAAATCATTTATGTTTTTTGATGTGGGACACGGTAAATAGCCACCAATATGACGTTGTAGTCAGCCAATTTCACTGCACAACACTCAAAAACACCCGAAGAAGCCATTTTCATTACATTGGTCAATTCCTTACACCAGATACCATGTTTAACAAAGATGCATACACCTCCTCTATTATTATCCTGACGGCTATAACATGCACCTAATATCTTATCTTATCTTGTGTGGGGGCCAGTCAGTACAGACCGGCGACACTTCGACCCAGTGGGATCTTTTGTGTCGACTTCCCCAATAACGACTGCCATAGATGTTCATGGCAGTCGGGACTGACGACTTAACGTGCTCTCGGAGGTACGGAGCAGGCGATAATTGTCAATCAATACGCACATAATTTCGAAAAGTCATATAACTTCCGAAAGTCAGAGGTGCGCGACGTGGGTTCGAACCCGAGACCCTCTGCATTGCAGTCTGTTGGTCTCCCCACTGAGCTATCGCTGCTCAACATGCACCTAAACTATAGTTACATAGACGTAGCTGGTTCTCATATCCAGCTTTAATAAAAAATGCTTCGAAATGCATAAGACGTCTACGTCCACATTACGTTCTGAGAGCTCAGATAAACAAACTGATAACGAATTAGATTTATTAATAAGACCCGCAATGTTTTGGTGCAATACGTTTAAATATTTAGTCGAGAAAAAAAAAAGTATCGCTATTTACAGAATTATTTTCAGTCTTATTATTGGTGTATTGTATATCAGTTATCAGTTTATATATGTCCTTTAAAATAATAATTAATCCTTGGTTATTAATTGAGCCAGTTCGTTCAGCAAACATAGTGTAGTCATAAGTTAAATTTAAATTACTGTCTAAAAGATATGCATATTCGTGATTTAACACATCTAAATATAAAAGATTATTAAAAGTTTATATTCTAGAATTAAATAAATCAGCATTGTTTCTAATTTTATATGTAGGTGAACAAATTATAACATTAGAATGATTAATTTTTTTAAGGATTTCTCTAATATGAAATATAATTTCGTAATCATTATTGGTCATTTTATAGTCTACGTCACCTAAAATGATTACACAGAAGTAATTAAGTGTAAACTCAGAGAACTTTTCCTCTAAGCTCCTCAAAAGATATGTATTAGTCGTCCCGTTAGTAATGACATAGTGACAGTAATCAAACTCATTTGAAAATATATTTTGTACCGCAGACAGTATTTTATTCTTGTTGTTCGTACTCAATATGCATAGCTTGTTTTTGTTGGTAACGGGCTAATCTTTTTTGGATACGTTTGAAATGGTAATATTCTTGTCCATGTCTTGAGTATTTATGAAACTTCCTTTAATATAGGTCTCGGTATTCGATTGTTGAGTCATAGAAGGTTGCGATGAACTGGGCGGAAACTGGTAACTGAAACCAACTCTATGGCTGGGCGTAATATTGCGCTGATTATTGAGTGACATTTTTATTTTTGATTTTCTGGATTGATGATGGCGGGTTAGTATGTGTAATTTCCCAATTTTAAATATGGAATGCCAGAATTTAAAACCTGCTGTGTCTGGCCACCGGTGTGTCGCTTTGACATAATAGATGAATGTCAAACAGTAATGCAATATGTCAAGTGTAACGAAACTCCAGAATCAGTTCTCAAGTATTTATTTCCTTTAATATTATTGTAACATAATTATAATTTATATTAATATTTTACATAGTTACACAATATGCATTCCTGATTTAATTCAATGCAATATCCATTACTTAATATACTTTTACTTCACAAACTTATCCGATCGCCACTCAACGCACGATTGCCCGTTATCGTTCCGCGCGTTAGTTTTATGCTATCAAGCGCAGTGGGCAGTCGAGCAAAATCAGTGTTGCCAACAGAAAATAACGGTTACAATTAAACATATTCAAATAATGCTTCTACATCGCTACACTTTACTAAATATTTCGATAAAATAATTATATTCTACCTATAATTGTTAACACAAGGCTCACACATAAACATGTGGTAGATTAGCATACTAATAAAAGAAAACGGAACAAAACACTGTGCTCATTCGATAGTGCCAGTAATATATTAAGATAGTTTGGTCATTGTGGTCTTTTTTACATATGTGCCAGTACAGTATATTTTTTTATTATTAGTGAATTTTATAGCTTATTTGCTAGTGCCATCATATACATTAGATTTAGGATTGACACAGAAGCTATTGGGCCAGAAGTTGCTTAGTACAATGCCCTGAATGATGTAGGTTTGATCGGCACACAGAATAAAAAAGAAATGTGTTTCAGAAATAGTTGTTCCAAGTCTGGGTGTTCTTTGTGTCTGTTAATTGAATGTTTGTAAAGTCCATGCAGACAGGATTATTCCTGATGTGAAGATTACTTAAAAAGAACATAGACACATGACCTCACACATAGCTGTGTATGCTCAATGACATCAGATCTAAGAGTCCCCGCAAACTGCAGACTTTTGATCGGCTGATAGTTTTTTGGTTGGTTTCTTAATCAGTATGAAGATGTATGGGAGTACGCACATTATAACGATTCGGTATCGGCCGACAAAATAGTTTGATGGGCTTCACAGTTGCTTTCCAACTGAAACGTCGGCAAACTATCAGCCGACTGCTTAATTAGTACGGCGCTCTTCCACGCGCGCATACCACCGATTGTTTAGTCGGCCAGACTCGCCCGATAGTTCAGTTTGCTCCGAGCTTTGGCGCCGGACGGTCATGTCTATTTTTCATGATGGCGCTGTTTTGTTTTGGATAATCTAGTAATAATAATAATCATTTATTCAACTTAAATTGGTACAAAATGATACAGAGCTTAGGTTACATCGTAAAGGTAATAGATAAGGGGTGCCTGTACTATGGTAAACCTGTGCCACAGGCATTGAGGGCCCATACTGTATAATATAGATATAAATTCTAAAACAATACTTATAAAACATTATTATTTGTATATAAAAACTTACGTATTACATTATAAATTAAGTGATTAGTGATTACTATGACTACTTAAAGAGCTATTTTGTTGCGTAACACTTATTGAACAACAGTCATCAAGTTTTCAGTTTGATCGTAGTTCAAGCTTTGTAAATATTGTTGAACTAATTGCTTAGTGTTAGCATAATTTTTGTCATAAATCGCAGTTATTTTGTTTATATTATTATAAAGAAATATACTTAGATTGAGACTGAGTAGTACAAACGATATCTTTGCGTCGCTTAGTGTTAGTTAGTTCCGGGTTATAATCAAGAGTAGTATGCTGTTTAAGCTGCCTGACTGTTAGTACTTTAGAATTTTGATACAAAAGGCATGTGGGATAGCGAAAAGGTCGATGTGTAGCTACTTTTAGGAGTGCTCTTTGTGCTCTTTCAATTGGAAGAATAACCGATTTTGCGACGCCTCGCCATGAGGTAACACAGTATTGAATAATGGATTGACACAGTGCCTTGTAGATCTGTATAATAAGATTATTGTCTGCGATATAACGCAGTTTTTTAAAATCGAATTTTAGTTTACATAGACTGCTTGACAAAGCGGCTACGTGTTGTTTAAATGAAAGAGTGTGATCTATTATAACCCCCAGATATTTAATGTTAGTAGTACTATGGATTGCAGAACATGTGCAATCGTCATTCATGGTGTTGTTACGATGGTCTGCATATAGTCGAATATTACTTAAATGATCTTGTTGATTCATGTTAAACTTAATGAATTTAGTTTTATCAGTATTTAATGTAAGCAAGTTATTTCTAAGCCATTTATTAACCACATCGAACCCACACTGGGCATTTTTAAGGACTGCCTCATTTGTGTCGGCGGAGAAGAGAAGGGCATTGTCATGTGCGTACGAAACAAACGATTTTGCCGCTAGGTAAACTTAAGTTACAAAGATCGTTAATGTACACCAAGAATAGAGTACTTCCAAGGACATACCAAGGAATACCGAATTGTGGCACTTGTAAGTCGGCACTGATGATGTTATCTATTTTCACGCACTGATACCTATTTTGTAAATAGTTTGTTAGCAGCTTAAGCTTGTGCCTCGTATTTCTAAAGCATCAATTTTTTTTAATAGGTTTGTTACAGATTTGATACAGACCTTTTCGAATGCTTTTGCGAGGTCGAGGAAGATTCTATTTACTTGTTTTCTTTTCCCAAGTTCCTCTGAGATAAAAGCCGTTAAGTTGTGTACTGAATCTGCTGTTGACAACTTAGGTCTGAAGCCGAATTGCATATGGGAAAATAAGGAATTTTGTTCAAGAAATTATACTAATTTATTATTAATTAATTTCTCTAGCACTTTTGAGAAAATGGGCAATAGCGAGATTGGTCGATAATTTGTTACAAGGTCTTTCGTACCAGACTTATGAATGGGAATCACTATTGCTTTTTTAAGGCATAGAGGAAAAACTCCGATAGTGAGACAAATTCGGAAAATGTGGGTTAATAGACGCACCCGGATGTGCTTAAAGGTCTTTAATATGTTACAGCTTATATTGTCCCACCCAGGTGTACAATTATTTTTTAACGAGAAAATAACTCGCTCTATTTCTTTGTCATCCGGATCCAACATAACAAAAGATTTGCCGCTTTTAAGATATGTTGAAACCGGAGGAGAACTGTTAGTTGTGCTGCACTGATTTTCTATATTTTTTAGGCAATGTTGTGCCAGTATTTACAAAAAACTTATTGACGTTATTGACAGAGGAAAGCGGAGAGGAATGTGTTTGCAATAAACTTCTATTATATTTATGATGTTTTGAAGTAAACGTGACTTTCTTCACAATTTTCAAAGTTGCTTTGTGTCTTTTTTAGCTCCTTGTAATTGTGACCTGCCGTACTCTATTTGTGTGGGAAAAGTGTGGCTAGGCAAAATATTGTAGGTAGTCTAAGTATTTTGCCTAGCCACACTTTCCTAAATCTCTGTAGATTTAGGAAAGTAATCTTGGGTAGATGCGTCATGGTTCTTACAATTTATATTTATGATTATTTTTCCTGCTACAATAATATTTTTAAAAGTTGATGAGCTTTGTAAAATTTGATTTAAATTGTTCATAAACGTCTCTAAGTTTCTGAAAGAAGGAGGTCTATATACAGCAATGATCGCGATATCAGTGCCTATGTTTATAACAAGACAGTTGCAGTCATGGACCGTTAGCTCTTCGACGGAGAAGAGCAAAGAACTTTTCAAATATATTACTAAGCCAGCATTCTGGTTGGGAGATGTTGTACTGTTGTATAATTACATATTATTTGTATCCCTGCAAAGTTGGTATATTGTTCCGTCTGTTTGAGAACGAACATTCTGTTAGAATAATCACGTCACACTCAATATTAAGCCTGTGTAAAAAGACATTCAAACTATCTATGTTCTTAATATGCTAGGAATGTTTTGGGTTAGTATTGTTAGCGGCTTACTATATTGGGAAATATAAAGTTTGCAGCTCTCAGTGTCACACATTTGCAAAAGATATATATGATTATTATCTAAATCATTAATTAATTGATCACCCATAAATACTTTTAAAATTAAAGTAAATTCAAACAAAAATAAAAAAGGGTCTAAAAGAAACTGAGTAAAGTAGCGCTCTTAGGCGCGATAATCTATAGATTTAATGTACCTTGTTTCAGCCATTTTCTTCGCTGGACATTCGAGATCACCTGTCTTATGGTTGCTTGGTTTCTTAAAACGCAAGCATGTTGCACATTTTGGTGTTTCGTCTTTCTTTGTACATTCATTGGTCTGATAACCTAATGCACCGCAATGTCCGCAGGTGGAGATGGTCTCGCGGCAAGTCTTAGCGGCATGTCCATATTGTTGGCATCTGAAACACCTGGTCACGAGTGTAAAGTCACGTACGGGGCAGGATGTTCAGTTGATGAAGTCTCGATCCTGGTTGATAAGGGCCTGTCTGATGCTGGCAGGCACTTCAATGATGAAGTTGCAAGTTTGTGCGTCTTTCTTACCCGACTTATGGCTCAGTTTTAGCGAGGTCAGGAATTGATTACTGGTTACGTTGGGGAGTTTTCCGGCAATATTCTGCTTGTATATGCAATCATAGTATACTTCTTGGTCACTAAAGGCAGCTGGTACTCCGATTACTATAATTCTTGGTCTTCTTTTATGTGGATCCTCAACCTTTAAGCCAGAGCTAATTAACTGGGTTGACTGCCTTAGCTTTTCAATGTCGTCCTTGCTGTCAGTGCTAATGATTACACCTCCGTTTTTGGCCTTCCTTAGTCCTCTTACGTGCAAATTCAATTGTTCAGGGCAAATTATTTTCTGAACCAGCGACTTTGTTTCGTCACTAATTTTCAATTTATCATTTAGATAAATAGCAATGGCGCTCACATTTTTAGGTCGTAGCATGACATTTTTTGTGGTCTTGACCATGTCCGCAAAATACACTTTCTCAATGGCTGGATTTTGTGCAACGCATTTTTCTTCAATGGTCAACTTAATCAACTTTTCAAAGGCATTCAGGCACTTAGCAAGATCCTGCTTTTCCGTCATGGCCTTAAGAGAGATATTTATCAATAAGGCCTTTTGCTTCAAGGACTGGTAAAAACCGCCATTTGAGAGACACCATTTCCAACTTTACGGGCCAAAGAATTTATTTTCAACTTCTGTTCAGAGTTGAGTTTGCCTTCCGTTGCAATGTTACACACCTCACTTAGCGACCGCTCGATGGAGGTAATCCAGTAACTAATTTCATTAGTGCTTAAGGTTTCTAAGGGCTCTTCGGGTTCATGCTGAGGTGGTTGTAACGTGCTGGGTGGGCTGCGAGTTGCCATGGTACTCCGATTGAAAGGAAACGTACAATCGCTGAAAGGGTCAAGGAACATATCACAGCTATCAAGAACCGGTTAGTAAACAAGTCTGCTATAGACGAGCATTTGCTGGAGTCTGGACCAAACCACTGGATCGAGTTACATAAACCACAGGTTTTATCCACCAATCGTCACTATTAATCTAGTATAGTACGTGAAGCGGTTGAAATTAAGAAATATCGCAACTTCAACGGGGAGGATGGATACCGTTTGTCTACATCTTGGAATCCAGTCATCAGCAAATGTAAACGTCGCCGTAGTGACTTAGGTAGCCAGTATGTAGACGTCGTTAGTGTTGTTTGTCGAAATACCGACAGTGCGAATATAAATAATAGTGACCAAGTGAGGGTAGTTGCCGAAACCCGCACTTCACGAAGGCGCCGCTGAGCTCACATCAGTCGACCCGTGACCACGATCGATGCAAGTCGGTCGAAACGTCGGGCAATCAATAGGTATTTATTACTTTTTAAATACTTTATCGCGAGTAAGAACCATTGTCTAACATTATATTAAGTATGTGTACAAATCGCGAAAGTCTAAAAACTTTTAGGTCAATGAATTAAGTAAAAATATTTGAACATTTATAAGTATTGCTAGGTAGGCACGTCTGCTCAATTCGAACACTCAATAATAAATCCAGTAATTTAGAATGAAACGTGTAAAATTTTTCTTGCAATAATCTGTCACTGTAGATAGGATGCACCCAATACTCTTGATTCCTCTTTTCTCTTCTCCTCCTTTGTATAAAAGCAATAATAACACTGAAGGAGACTGGAGAATTGTGTAACTTTCATTATGCGACCACTCATGTCGAAAGCCGATTTCAAACTAAATAGCAAATTGTCCGAGTGCTTTCGGCCGATTGTTGTCTAGTATGCGCACTCATCACAGACTTGACTGTTTAGTAGGGCCAGTGTGCGCGCTTAACAGCCAAATTCGACCAAACTATCGGCTGATCCAAAGTCTGCAGTTTGCGGGGTCTCTAATAGTCACCATCCCATATGATGGTAATTGCCTTATATTTGATATTGCAATTTATTTAATGTAAGTAACTACAAATAGCATTTGAAAGGAAACTTTTTGTGAAAACAGCACCAAGATCACTTGCAAAATGTAGGAGCAAACAAAATGTCAACATTAAGGAACCTGGGATATAGTGGGTGTAACTGGTATATCTCCTTGGCACGCATGCACTTCGGTTACGTCAATGATACGTTTTCGCACCATATTCGCTTAAGTCTATGTTTCGTGTTCCATGGATAGCTATGGATTATAATAAAACTAAATCATTACATATATTTTTTAGCAGCGCATCCAGTGCAAACTTTGATGGAGGCAAGAAAATAGAAATGGTTTAATTTGCACAATTTTCATCAAAACCCATAATTATGAATGCAAACTCAAGCTAACGGTACAGGTTATCCACAATCTTTGTGCGCTCAGTGAGTCCACGATCATATTAAAAACTGACTCACTCACTCCCATAATTCGATGGGGCGGCAATCTGTCACGACTGAAGACAGATCAGGCGTAGGGCCACCGGTTTTACAGGCATTCCGAGCCACGAGATTGCACGTGCAACACCGTCTACTATCTACTCCTACTCCGAAGTCTGAAAAGCAACCGAAACGTCGGGAAAGTGTAAACCTAAATATAAATATATTTAATAGTTTAAAAAATTTTATTAGCTTATAAATTAGTAAAATTCAATAGTAGTAGTAGTGTAATAGTTTCAAAATTTTGTAATACAGTGATAAATAAACAACGCGGTAAATTCCGTATATAGTAGTTTAATTTCAATAATCATCCTCTTAAAGATTTTCAGTACTTAAGTACTTTTTTAGCATGAAGGTCCTGCCTAGTCGAGATGAACCAGCCATTAGTGAGCCCATTTTAAGATTATACATATATTTACACTCGCTACATCGCTCTTTCTGCGAGGGTTAGACATAGACTACGAATTTCAACTAGTTATGATTCTGGCATAATACTTGCTATATTCAGTTTTTTCACATTCTCAATATACGTTCGTCGGATTAAGGTACACTTACCATGGCCTTTCTCCAGAACGATTGCTTTTCGATTGCCCTATTCACATTTGTCTTTTAAACTTTCTTTTTATCCGACTACTTAAGGTAAGAAGTGCTTTTCATGTGTATGTCTTTTTTTAGCAAACTCTGTAGCCTAATTAGCTCGAAGAAATCTATAAATAATGTGTATTTAGATTTTTCGTATGTCTTAACCGAGGCAATGACATAGAGCAGTGGCAAACTTCTTATCCAGAAGAGCCAAATACAGATAATACACAATTGAAATATATTCAAAGAGCCAAATTTTTAAAATTAAGCTTTTCTTTAGCAGGAGACATTATTACAGTCCGTAATAATGTCTTCATGTAATGTATTAGGATTAAAAGTACACTTTCGAGCTTGCCTTTGTCAAATAAGTCTTAGTTTAACGAACATCCCCTCTCTCTACGACTAGTCCAGTTTATGATATAGCGTTCCCCTACACCAACCGTTAGGTTATAATAGTGGGAGCCGCTGTTCCTTCCAGTGCCCGAGAGCACCTTCTGGGACCAGTTATAGACAGGTCTTGTCCCCAAATCTCGACTCGCTACCCTAATCTCAGAGATCCGGTTCACGTAAACGAGCTACCTCGTGCCCAAGTGACAGTACCTATTCTCAAGATAGGTACTGGAGCAAAAAAGCCGCTCACCACTCGCAACTCTGGAAGTTGCTAACGAAAACCTCGCTGAAGCCGACGGAGAAGCCTCTTCCCATATCGCCAGTATGGTACCGGAGGATACGCCTACACAAATAGGCCTACAAGCCGGGTGTGGCCTGAGTCACTCCAGCTATGACTCTTACTTGCTGAGCAGGCAAGCGCTCGAGATGCGTTGTGGCAGTGAAACCACACTGCCACTTCGCTAAAGACAACTCCGTGCCTCGCACGACCGACTGGTTCGCACTAGCCGCGCATGAGTCCGACGCTCGAACGCCACATGCTTGCCGAGCAACGAACATGTCGTCCTCAGCAGCTAACCACATACTCCTGCGAGTCCAACACCAATGTCAGGCACCGCGCACTCAAATCAGCGCGGTCGATAGAACGTGTGGCGTGCCTTTCGAGGCGCAGTGGGCTTCCTGACCCCGCAGTACCAGTCACAGTAAATAATATCTGGTACCTTATATGACAAGAAAATAAGTAATATTCCGTGCCTGCGCTAAACATTTCGTGGATGAACAGAAGCCGAGGAATCAAAGAGGCGCATGCGGCTCGCGAGCCGCGTGTTGCTGACCACTGACATAGGGTATAATTTTTAGAAAATAAGTGTGACGATTCTCAGTGGTAGATTGGATATAGGGACAGTCGCTAAAAAAATGTTGTTTCTTTATATTTATGTTTGTTCCCTATCGCGGTTAATTTATATTGTAGAAATTAAGACATAATGTACACTTTTAATTACATTCGTACATGTGTTGAATGAAACAAATCAATCATATTGTGCAGAACGTGACAGCGACATACATATGATGACAAAATGCCGCGCTCGACAAGCTGATACAAGTGCTGATAAAGTAATCTGCTCGTAATAGTATACCAGACTATATACTTAGTATACGCCACGTAAAGTACATGCAAACAATAAATATTTTTTGAAAAATAATAGAAAAGGACTCGTGTACAAATACATTGTAATTAAAGTTTGTAAATAAATAAACTGCGATAATATATTATGTATAAATAAAATATAGTAAATGTATAATTTAATTTCAATAAAGACAAATTTAGAAATCAGTCTATAATAAAAATTAAAAACAGATAGGGCAAACACGTTATATATGTATATGTGTAGCTATAACATATATATTATGAGTTGATGTAAATCTTTTGCATATTATTTATCTTATACTCTCATAGTAACTTTATTTTGCCAACATCAGCCGATATCCTTGATGCCTCCAATGGGTGGAATCCCTGTATTTCTCCGACTTTTACAAACTGTGAAGTATAATGAAACTCACTTGTATAAAATATTATGTGACTATATTACCAAATTCACAGCAATTACACGGACTGTTGAGAACGGCTTACTAAGTTGAATGCTAGTTACTCACTACTGAGCGATCTTTCGCCGAGAGCCGAGTTACATTTTCCCCTTCCACAGTAACCCCACTACTTAAAAATAAATAATAGTTAAACAAACTAAAAAACACGCTTTATTAAAAAAAAAATTATAATTTCAAACAATTTTTTTCTTCTTTTAAATTATTGTTTTGTTATCTGTCCTCGATAAGTGTGCAAAGTTTCAAATTGGAAGGGGTAAAAATCCGTTCAAAGATTCCGTTAAATAGATTCATAGATACATACATACTAAGCTAATAAAAACGTGTTAACAATGTCGGTTGGCTGAGTTGCCAATTGTGTAAATAAAAATTCCCGAACAGAATTATTAACAAAAATAAAAAATGACAGAAGTATCTGATACAAGGATAATCCAGATTCGAGAAAACTATTCGTAATACATTTATTTTTATCTCATGTTTCCATTTGATTCATTCATTAAACTATTGAGTCGCAGCGGCACACCTGTGTCCAGACACAATAGATTTTTAATGATATATCGTATTCTATGATTTGACAGATTAAATCGAACCCAAAAAGCCACAACACATACACCCACGAAGACTGAAATGCAATCGATAACATAATTTATTCAGTAGTTCGATACTCGCCTTTAGAGAGATTCCGAAATATTTATTCTCGAGACGATAGTGATTCATGCCTACCGTGTTATACAGCTGACGTCAGCACATCAAGTAGCGTATGCTATATCTACTTCCGCTAAAACATAGTGTACAATTTGATAAGAACTCTCCGCAGTGACCTCACAGCCGTCCGCCGGCACGCGTGCTTCGTTCCCTCGCTACATAGTTAAAAAGTTTGTGAGTTTTTTTTTTAATTATGGTGTTACTAGTTTTAAAACTTGCGTTTTATTTACTGTTACACTAAATTGGTTTTAATTAAAATGGCTAATGTAAGCGTAATGTGCGTAATTCCATATAAAATGTGGTATTATTTTAGATTTAATTTTTACTGGTTTTATTTAGTTAGATTCGTTTCGGTTGATTTTGAAAACGTGTTCTTCATGCGTTTTAAATGATCATTAATCTCATAATCACTATCGGTCGCGTTGAATTTATACAGTTCGCGCTAATTAGGTGCTCATATAGGAGCATTTTAGTTTATATAGTAGTCATCAGTAAACACTGATGATAACTATATACTCATGTAACATAATATTTGCGTTCCAAGAACCTGGTTAGCAAGCGGCTTCTCTAGTTAAAAGGTCCTAAGAAACCAATTGCGTTAATTTTCTCGTCGTTAATTTGTTTGATCTTTGATTGTCGTCTTCATATTAAAGACTCGATTTCGTCTTAAGACGTCTGCCGAAGTAGGGAATATATTTGATAAATAAATTGTTAGCGTGAGGAAACAAAATGCTATCATTATCATTACAAAAGTCCGTTAAGAAGCAATTTAATTAAATTCTGCTGGTCTTCTCTTTCAACTGCCATTTTAAATAGAGTTTTAATGACGTCTATATCTTAGAGTATAATTATACAAAGAGTAACATATCATACCCGCGGTGTAATGTACCGAGTACAGTAATATATTCCTGGTACTGAGTGTAATCACCTTTGCTACTTTTCACGAAAAGAAATAAAGTATTTTCTCGTTTATTTTGTTTCTATAAATACATTTGCTGAATGTTTAAAGCCTTGAAACTCAGATACAAATGTATATACAGTGATTTTATGAATGTAATAATATGAATTAGAATGTTTACAATGTTCATACTTACACTCAGCTGCTCACGGTTCGTATGTAGGTACTTGAATAATGCTCTATAGTTTATTATTTATGTATACTCGGAAGTCTATATATTTATAGAAATGGCTATGTCATCGAGCGGTTAAAGGTATTTAAGAATGTATAGTTTATTAAGTCCTAAGTAAGATAACTAAACAATTGATTTATCTGACAATGCTACAATTATGAAGAACGCTTCGGGTGTTACAGTACCTTTTGCTATTCCAATGTTAGTATTGTTTGTTAGGCATTAGCTCTAATATCGCTTTTGTAATAAATTGTTAGGTAATAGTTACTTTAATTAGGAATATGACGCATTTGTGTGATTCACTGCAACACGTGTTTTCTTATGCATATTTATAAATACCTAATGGTAAATGTTGGTAGCTTTTACAAGTACGTATTATCTTGATCTTTTTGGTGGTTTAAGTGGTCGCATACGACAAAGTTGTGTGAGACAACCAGACTTGAAACAAATATTTATGGTTCACAAAATTAAATAGATGTTCCGAATCTGGTTGTTCGTTGAGTACGTTGTTTGTAAAATCCATACAGAAATTATTCCTGGTGCGGACGTTGTCTTGTAAAAGATAAATAATAATTGTCTCACCAAATTGTTCGACGATATAAACTTTCGTCATGTTATCATGTTGTCAAATAATCTAACGCAATAAAGATAAATATTAACAGTTGGATCAATAACGTTAATCCAATCAAATAGATAGATTGCTATATCTAGAAAGTTAAACAGTGAATTGTGAATTTATTGAAATATTGTTAGATGTGATAAATAATAAAGACGACAAAATAAAAGAGATTTAGGTACATTGATTAACATTTTTGCGATATGCTGAATGCGGGAGAGTATCCCAAAGTCAAGAGCTGTTAAAAATATTAAATTGTACTGGTAGTACATTTTATAATTGAAGATGGCATCGAAACAATCGAAACCTTGTACTTCATTAGTATAGTATTACAATCCAACAAATTAATAAGGCGTCAACTATCTTTTATTTTCGTATTGGCAACGATTTCTCAGACTTGTTAATCATAATGCAAAATTAACATTTGTTTGTGAATATTAAAAATAGAATTAGACCAACTTATCAGTGCACTGAGCGAGAGAACAATTCTATACCTCAACTAAACAAACAAACTTTCGTTGCCAACGGTTTAATTTTTCGTGCATTCCTACAATCATTACCCAGATAAGTAAGTATACATTTTAAGGAGCTATACACAATGTAAAAATATACAAGCAGTTACTTAACGTCGTAATTCTATACTTTGTAGATTTCTCTACTTTAAGGGAGGCCTCAACAACGTTTGTGCTTTTGACCTGTTGGTAACGAAAAGCATTTTATTACTTAATTATTTATTACTTAAAGTTATTGTAACAGTATTCATATTTTTAAAGATCTACATACTTTATTGTGATGAGTAGGTAACTTCTCGGTACACTTCAAAGTTTGCTTAGTTTCTTCCATTAAGTTATGTTATAGGTAATAAAATCACAGAAAGCGGTGCATTTCATTGACAGAGGTCACAGCAAACGCGCCGATAACCTCTTGATAAGCGTATACACTTACAATAATATTATTCGCTACAGTTATCCTACTAATATCTGCAATAGATTTCATCAACAGGCTTCTTAGCTATGACAGGGATACTTACCGCATTTTTCAATCAATATGGATCACTAGATTTTGCCCGCGCCTTCAGTCACCTAAATGTGGAAACAATAATAATAATAATAATAATAATAATTTATTTTTTCATAAAGCAATTGTAGTACATTGTAGGTTAACATAATTAAATAGAAACAGATTTACAAATAGTGCGTACAATCAGTGGTTAAAGCGCTGTCCTCCTAGCTAGGTTATGGAATAACCTGTATTAAGGAGTAACAGTCCCGAACCCCATTTGGCGGTAGGCATTTTATTTTAGGTTTTATGTTTTCTTTGAATAGATATAAGTATTATATGCTTTTGCTTTATAGATTTTATACATATATAATTAATTCTAGTTATTTTATTTTATTTCCAGTTTTATTTACATAGTTTTAACACGATTAGGTGTATATGATATGTGTGTGTGTGTGTGTGTGTGCGTGCGCGTGTGCGTGCGTGTGTATGTGTGTGGTGTGTGTGTGTGTGTATATGTGTGAGTTTTAAGTATTAAGTATGGAGATACTTCTCAGTTTCCTCATAGGTTTTATCTTGCAATAATGCATGTAGCGCCCTCTTGCAGTTGTAATATGTTAGGTTGAATATAATACATTTTTGACTTATTTTATTATAAAGAGCCGGGCCCAGGAAATAAAAGAATCGTTTGGTGAATGACACCCTAGGATATGGAACTGTACATACTTTATCTTTTCTACGTTTGCTTATTTCCTTATGTGGCATAATATAATGCTGGAGTAAGACAGTTTGTTTGATAAAATGTTGCCGGACATTTAGAACCTTACATTGAGAGTATAACTTGTCAGTGGGGAACCAAATTGGACGGAAAGTTGACACCTTTAAGATGGCTCTATGAGCAATTTCTAAGGGTTTTAGTGTGGTTTTAGCAGCACCTCCCCAACTAGAGATACAGTATGTAAGGATGGAGACACATAATGCGAAGTAAACGTTGCGGATTATTGTTGGGTTAGATATGGATCTTAGCGTTTTAAAAATATATATTAATTTGCGCACTCTAGCTGTAAGGCAATTGATATGGGTTTTGAAGTTAAGATTTTTGTCCAAGATTATACCGAGATATTTAATATTATCCACACAATCTAGGTTGGGACAGTTACATAGATTATTTCTAACTGGAGAGCAATTATGTGCTTTTATGGTAATAATATTAGTGGTAGGTCGAGATGCCGAGTTTATAGAATATACTATTAATTTACTTTTAGAAGTATTTACAGTCAGAGTGTGAGAAGATAGCCAATTTAAGGCTGCATCAAGACCACCCTGAGCATAGTGCTCAAGTTTTGACCAGGTGTCCGCCTGGAATGTAATTGCTGTATCATCTGCGAATGATACTATTTTGGCATTGGGGATGTTAAGTCCACACAGGTCGTTTATGAATACTAGGAACAGGGTAGGGCCCAGAATACTGCCTTGCGGCACGCCGTAAAAGATTGGAAGCTCATTACTGTTACAGCTATCAATTCTAAGAGTTTGGGTGCGATCTGTAAGGTAACCCCGAAAAAGATCCAATTGATTTCCCCTAATTCCCATGTCTTCAAGTTTTTCCACGAGAGTACCGACAGGAACGGTATCGAAAGCCTTTGCGAGGTCTAGAAAGATGGTAAGTACTTTCTTATTGGAGTTGAGGCTTTGTACAACATGATTAGTTAAGTCCTGTACAGCATCAGAGGTTGATTTGTTCCTACGAAATCCATATTGTTGTGCTGACAGTAACTTGTGATGTTCGAGGTAATTGACTAGTCTTTTGTTAAGTAGCTTTTCAAGAACCTTAGAGATCGCAGGAAGAACTGCAATCGGTCGATAGTTGTTAGGCAGATTTCCATCCCCTCCCTTATGGATGGGATGAATAATCGCCTTTTTTAGTGATGTGGGAAATACAGCTGTATCAAAACATAAATTAAAAATATAAGTGAGAATTGGAGCAAACAATGTGTAGTATCTCTTAAGAATTAATGGGGAGATACCATCCCAACCGGTAGCAGCGTTTAATTTGAGGGATTTAATTATAAGAGAAACCTCAACAGGGTCAGTATAGTCCAGAACAAAAGATGAGGTGGTTTTGGAATTACGTGTCACTCGTAATGGTACGTTTGGCCCATTGAGTAAGATATTATCAGCTAGGTTCTTACCAATATTAACGAAGAAAGAATTTACATTATTGCATGATTCGATAGGCGATGAAGAGAAATTGAGTAATTGTGTAGATGTATTTTTAGGTTTGTTGGTATTTGTGAGTCTTTTAATAGTGTCCCATAGTGTTTTCGGATTATTACTGGCTTGCGATAGTTCTTGTTTACCATATGCCCTTTTTTGTTTTTTTAAAATGGTACCACAAAAGTTTCTGTACCGTTTATATGTAGTTTTAAGGATTTCATTATCCGGAGATAGTTTAAGTTTCCTGTGTAGCGCATCCCTATTCCTAATACACCTTAAAAGGCCAGGCGTAATCCAAGGCTTGATAATTTTCTTGTTTGCAGATATTTTTTTATATACTGTATTTTTCTTAATGGCTGATGTAATTACATCTATTAGTTCATCCATAGCAACATTTGGATCCGAATTATTAAAAACAGTACTTTTCTAGATAAATGGTACCCTATGTCCTTGTCTGTATCCCTAACAACGTGTATGCGAAATTTCATGATGATCGGAAGAGTAATAAAGGGGGAAGCCTTTACAACAAACAAACCAATTCACATTCGTATTTATTATATTAGTTAGGATAATGGTCATACCAATAGAATGATATAAGTACATATAACTAGAACAGTTATATATTTTGTACCATTGTGAGTTGTACGTAATTAGTGTTCCTGTTAATTCCTCTCATTAAGAGCAATGTTCTAGGATCAGGTTACATCATTCACTAATAAGTAATGTGGGTAATTATCGAACAAGCAATCAATTATTCATAAGTCAGAAAGCCGGATGCCGCTAGAAAAAGTCCAAATTTCCAAAATGATTAGATACTAAACATAATTGATAAATTATGTCCATATTGCACTTAAGCCTTTCCATTGCAAAAGGTATGCCATGTGTTTTCGTTAAATTGGCTTCTTCTAGGCCCTGTTCAGAGAAACATTCTAGCTTCGCCAATAGGTACAAAATTTTGCTCCTGGGCTCTCACTAGAGAATATCATGGTTTGCTAAAATACTTGCATATTATATATTCACTAACGGTCTTACTTATGATTTTCTTATCTTCATATCTTTCTATTCCTAATACAGTTTCGTTGTCTTTCCTCGACGAGCAGATATAAAGTTTTCTTGCGAGTTAAAGTAGTAAAAGTAAGTTAACTGTGTCACTAGTACCTACTGTCTGTCAACACTTCCTACCTCTCAGGGAAACCGATATCACTCGGTATAACATGTATTTTCTTTTTTTTTTTCTTTTAAGTCGCATTCATCATAGAGTATAAAACTAGCCGCGCCGGGATGAAGCGAGTATGATTTCGTTCCATGCTTCGGTTATATCCACACTGTTGATGTAATGGTCACGACATAGATTGATACGAGTATGTCGTGTTTGTCAATTGGAAACAATTAACTCTTAGTGTCTAAAGATACTCGATATGACTTTTAACTTTAAAGGTTGAGGAAAACATTGTGAGTATACCTTTCTCAACTCTCAAATTTGAGCGTTGAGGTGTTTCATGCTACATTCCTGCATTCGTCTGCTTGCTATTATGAAGGGCGGAATAATAACTGCAAACTTTCGCGTTGCATGATATATACGTAATTCGTAACGAGTATTAATGCGATCATGCATATTATTCACCTTCAAGTGCATGCATATATGAAGTTTAGACCAAAAAACGTCATGACGTTTAGACCATGCTGCACCGGTCTGTAACTTGGTCTACATGTCAAGCACCTGAATGTAAATAAAGGGTAGCTGTTGTGTGTTGAATAGCTTTTGGTAAATCTTGCTTTACAGGTCTTGATAGGCAGCGATGTAGTTATTTTTTTAGCATTACTTCTGAAGTGCCATGGAAATACAGTCATTTATCAAAGAGCAGCGGTTATCACTCTAGGAAAACTGCTGGCTCGCCTTCTAATAAAAATAAATGCAGTATGAAGTGTTTATAAATTACTAAAATATCTCATATTATAGCGTAGTGCCCATATCTATAAACTATGTTATTGCTCAATATAAATGCAAACAAGGTGAGAGATTACAAATAAATTATCGACCGATAAAATGTGCAATCTATAAGTTCTAGTTGTGTGTTGCATTCATTAATTTACTTCAAACTAATGCTCTTTAGCTTCGTAGTAAACCTAATAATTTTAATACGCTAAACCAATTGTATGTCTGTGAAATGTACTTATAATTACTTTATATAGGGCAAATTAAATCCTCGTTAATTGTCCGAGGTGACAAAGTTGTCTGGATAAGGAATAATACTATATTGATCGAATGCGTTTTACAAATAACCTATTATTTTAATTAATGTACGATACTGCAATATGTCGAAGTACTTATAAAGATATACACATGTCATAGCGGACTTACTTACAGGAATTATTTCGATGTATTATATAAGATTTACCATGTAATGCGCCTTGCGTATCGTCTTTTTTGAAGACATGATTACATAATAATTTCATTTTCAACCATTTCCAGATGAAAATTGAATGTATAATAAACCTCACGGAAACCTCTGATTAAGACATAGTATTTGCCTACGTAATACGTTTAAATTGAAACGTCATACATATATGCATGCGTATGCGTAAGTATCTACTTATTTACGTAATATATACAATGTTTGACCTTCATATGATAGAGGTCAAGTATAGTAAAGAGCTGTGATAGAAACTACATAGTTAATTCCAAATATAAATGTCTCCATCTTTTTTTGTAGCTCTCGCTTTATTTTTTGTTGTACTCAGGTATATTTTTATATCTTTTAATAGATGAAGATTTTTAAAGTAGGTACTAAGTTGGAAAACAACATACGGTTCGCTTAGTAAGCGGGTACCGTGGTGGTCTAAGTGGCATCCTCGCCACTGCCATTGCGCTGAGTGTCGTAGGTTCGATTTAAAGATGCGCGATACGTATCGATATAATGCTGTATCGATACAAAGCAATGGGATATATCGATATTTTGTATCGACACACGACCATACAATACGCATCGGTATATCGTTTTTCTAGGTAAAAGTATAGAATCTATTTATCTGCTTCAAATTATGATTTGAACCTGTAATATTAAATCTCCGTTGTTTTGGTAAGGAGAAATTAATGTAAACAAACTTTGCAACGTCAAACTGAGCTGTCGTGCGGCACGCTTTGTGCCCTATCTACCCGACAATTTCTTTATAAATTTTGTAAGTATTTTTTCTAGTGTTAAGTACCGGCATTATAAAATTATTTTGTTGGTTGCTTTATTGACGAGTCGTCTTTGTTTTAAGTAAAACGGCGATAACAAACTTTGTTGAAATATATTTTAACGCTATTGCGCCGCCATAAAAATCAAGTACGTGGTAGTTTTTTATTAAAACAGATGACGATGGTGAATATAAGCTTTTTCAAGCGAAAGTGAAAACTAAAAATAATACTCCAAATCTAAGATCTCATTTACAACGACACCACGAGGAAACATTCGATAGCGGTCAATGTTCAACATAGACTTTTGTTTTTACGTAGCCTAACTACCTCTCAATGGCAATTTTTAAATATTGTAATCATCGATATACTAGTATAAAAAATTTTAATAGTATATCGATGATCGTAATAGATATAACTTTCATTTGTAACTGGTTTCGGATTTAATACAATTTTTAATGAAATAAATTCTTTTTTACTGTTCGTACTTATATTTTCTTTTATTTTAAACTATTTTTAAAATCGATAAATGTCGAATGTATCGATACAAAACGATGCGATATATCGCTGAAAAAATCTTTTGTATCGATACAGAGCGTATCGATACGTATCATAACCGATCGTATCGATATGCTTTGTATCGATACAAAAGATTATTTGGACATTTGTGTGTGTGCACACAAATGTTTGCCCTGTGTTCTGCGTCTGGATGTTCTTTTCGTCCGTTGTTTGCATATTTGTAAAGTTTCAACAAGGATTATTGCTAGTACAGGAGTTGCTTTTTGACAGATGTCGACAACGAATTCCGTATTGTATAATAAACAGTTTCGATTTTAAAATATTCTCGACTATATCTCTGCCACGAAAACATTTGTTTTGAAAACATTAAAGCAGTCTTTTTACACTTCGTATCATTTCCTTAACAATTTCCAAAAAGATAAGTAGCAATGTTGAAACATTACGACCGATACAAATATCGACCCATCGATGATAAAATGTTGTTAAAGCCATTTTTGCGAAAATGAGTTATTGATGTAACCTTATTCAGTTTAGACTTGTGTACTTAAAATGACAATATCCGCAAAAAAATATTGTTTTACTACCTAAAAATTACCGTAGCATAAAAATAATTTATTAATTTATTTATTTCATAATTGTGTGGATAATGCTTTATCTCGCCACGAATGATGTAAAATATTTAATTTCGCAATTATAGAGCATAAGAGCCTAAAAATCCATGTTCACCAAAACAAAAAAAAAGAGAATAGCAAAACTGAGTTTTATGGCTCTCCTGGAAAGTAGCGTTTTGGCTTTTACTACATTTCGTCGCTATATTAAGTATAACTATCGTTAACGTATTGAATTTCACGATGAAATCAATATGCTCCATTAGTAATGCATTACTTTAAATAGAATCACTTGTCCAATCTATCGTACTATTCAACATGTACACGATTTCTCAATTAGATACAAGATAAGAATACCGTGATAATGGTATCTAACCATTTCATCGATATACAAATGTAAAAGTAAACCAAGTATTTTATATAAAGCCGCTTGGTGAATGCAAGAGGATAGTTGAATATATATTTTTTTAAGTCAAATAAATACATTATCCAAACTTTAAAATACAATTTTTGTAATCTAGGTACATAAAAATAAATATGATGCAAGCATTTTAAATCTGATAGAAGGGGCACGGTAATGTTTTCTAACAGTATTCTATCTTCATACAAACAAAGACAGAAAAAGGATGCAAGATACAATGTTATGTAACCGAAGCTGCATGCGAGGAAGATAGAGCGATACACACAGAAATATATATGTACATCCTCACTATGACCTTCTTTTATATCCAAATTTAATAATAATAATAACATAATAATATTCTATCACATACACACAACACCATCTAGCCCAAACTAAGCAGAGCTTGTACTATGAGTACTAGACAATGGATAACCGATAAACAAACAAACAACCTTTTTTTCTTGTAAATTCATACCTACATTTTATACATAGAAACACCCATACCAAGACAAACATCCATGTTCATGCACACAAATGTTTGACTTGAATCGAACCCGCGACTTCAGGCGTGGCAGTCGGTTACACTAATCACTACGCCATCGAGGCCGATTTAAATACTGTTTGCACAATAAGATTTATTTCTTGTGTATATAAAATCAAATATAAGCAACTACCCTATTGCTGTCCTTGAGGTTTTGTTTCCGATTCTCAAGCCAGACAAACAGTTATCGGATTTTTGTGTCAAGAACGGCTCGGTAGACGGCAATACCTTCGCTCTTAATCACATGATATGGGACCTATAGCTACAATTGTCGAAATGTGAGTACAATGCACTCTGTCTATCCCTTACTCTCCATACTTCAACGGCAAGTGCAGGTTACGTACTTACGTTTAAAAATTCTAAGTAAAATATTCGTTTAAAATAAAATGGCTGTACCGATGGCTTAGTAATTTAAGGAATTTCTTCGATAGTTGTGATTCGATTCCCACACGGAAAAAATGTGTTATCCACCATATGTGGACGGACACAAAATACACCTATACTATACCTACATACACCGCGTATAGGGGTATTTACAAAGGACACCTTGGTTTCATTGTTTGTAAAGTCTCCCATGACTAAGGAATTATACCTAGTTCGGGAGTTGTACTTTTTAAACTTAACTAATATGCTTTCATTTAATTCACCATAACTAAAAATATCATACATATACGATAGTTTAGTTATTTGAACAATGTTGAGTAGAGAGAGATAAATATTACGTAAGTAAATTAGTATTTCCGTTTCCGATAGTGTTTTTCTGTTTCTATAGATATCTTTATTTATGTAAGGTATTAACCATGTATCTACTAATTATGGTATTGAAGATCAGATAACCGGGTACTAGAAATTGTAAGTTATCTTAATAGGGTAGATAATTCACACATTATATCAATACAAATAAATCAAATTGAGCTGTCTGTTTGTAATGTCAAAAATCAGCTTTTTACTAAATGCATGAAAGTACAATAATTACACCAATAAAACAGTTTTTTTAATTTTTGTTTTTCTGTCTGTTTGTGCCGGCTATCTCTGAAACGGCTGGACCGATTTTGACTGCAATTAAGCTGCTGTTAGGGAGTAACTCAAGCTACTTTTTTATACATATGAAGCCCTGATTCCTGTGCTAGGCACGAATCCTGTGTTACAGTCAGTGTCTTCTCCCATATAACTTTCACAATAGATTTTATGATTACCTGCAGAAGCAATTCATTCAGAATTATTAAAATTTACTTAACAAATAACTAAGAATACACTCACTACAGCTATCCAAAAAAATGTTGGTAATGGTTGTACCATACAGAGGACGCAAGATTCCGACAAATACGCAGATAGTGAAGCTTCGAGATTCGACACTGATTTAAAATATTGATACAAGTACTGATACAATGATGTTATGTCATGTAATTAATGTTTCTTATCGAGCAATACAGACCGAGCATTGTCTTCTTGCTTTAGGTGAACGGAGGTTCGATTCAGTCGTCATCGATAAGATTTCTATACCGATAAATCTCTGCCGACATGTTCTCTTCTTAGGTAATACGGCAAGACGCCCTGCTTCCTAGAAATATAAGGCTGAAGTCAATTTCACATACTTAGAGATTTCATCCTTCATTGTTATGAACTTATGACATAAGGTTTTTGCAAGCACGTACTATTTATTCAAATTGGGGTACTGACATAATCGAATCGTCCATCCATCTGAAAGTTATAGTATAGTTACTATGGCACAATCAAAGATTAATGTTATTATAAACTGTTGTCTACATAAAATTAATGCCGAATCTTATTTTTACTATTCCAAACCTAATTTTTGAAAAAGGCAAATCCTTCGCTTTTTACAGGGGTATTTCTTGTATCGCGGAGGACTTTACAAACATTCAAACAAAGGCCACAAAGAGAATCCAGACTCTGAACAATCATTTTTGGATTACACAAATTTTAGTCCCGTGTGGGATTCGAACCCACAACACTCGGTGCAGTGACAGTGGCGAGGCGACCACTTAAACCACTAAAAAAATATTCTTTTTGTCAGCTAGCACTTCAGATACGCCGTTGACTTAAAATCAGAAATCGAATAAAATTGAAATTTCTGTCTGCTAGGCCACACATCAAATATAATCCTTTAGCCATTTTATTATTACTACACTTTTCTACTTTACTAATCGTACCAAATAACAGTCTCCAGTCACAGCTATGTAAATCTCTAGCAATATTAGCACAGCTGTTCTTAAGATCTAGACAAAGATTTGAAACAATACTAACTGACAACAACGAAGCAGTACGTTAATTACGTCACCTGTTTACCAACGAAGACAACAAACAAACTTATTTACTTAATATTTATACATATGTTATATCTGTTTTGTTTTCGTAAGTATTGTGCATTATCGCTGGAGCCATGTAAAGGTGGTGCGATCGATACCTACTAAAGATTTTATTGCCAATTGTGTAATCAAAGTATGCATTCACTTGTGTGGATTATGTATTTACTTATATATATACCTACATCGCACGAACAAATTAGTTACAGGTAGGTAGGTACTAGAGATATTATACCATTTGTATTGAAATGTATTAAATGAGAAATACCGTATAATACGGTATTATACCATTTGCTACGTACGGTATTTTATGTATAAATAAATTATTTCTATATTTTTTAAGTAAATTATCTGAGTAATCGTTAAGAATACTGAATACGGTGAAATTGCACAGAAATTGATCCGAACCGATCACGCGGTAAATCGTACCGTGCGGTACATAAATTCAATATTTAACAAACACAATAACGAAAAATAGTTGGTAATTTAATATTGTAATAATATCTGTAATGTTTACTACTGTTACTGATGTTGATGTTGTTACTGATGTGTTTTCGTGAACGGCACTACCACAGTACATAAATATACAGTATTGTAACTCGGCCGTATCTTTGAAATAAATGCCTACAGCCGCGCGCTACGTAAACATGCGATAGGGCTGCACCTACAGCTACATACTTCTATCTATTTTTGTGATTGTAAATATTTTTATTTTATTTAAACAAATAAAATACTTTGTGAATGGAACAGGAAGTGTTCAATAAAAATGCATGTTGTTTTTTGATTGCTAGATTTAATTTAAAAAAAAACATGTTTATGTTAGATTTAAGACTTAATAACAAATCGGTCTTATAAATTTGCGACTGAAAAATATTTGCGCCTCAACTGAGACGTACGGAATGCTTTATTATTATATTTTAAAGTATAAAAAATCCGCATTCGAATATAAAGATTAATTAAAAATTGTTTTGGGAAACATGGACAAGGAGGAGAAAAAGGAATATCTTTTACTTGGTTATATATACCTGCAGCTACTTTACAATTTATTTGTTTAGTTTTAAAAGAAGTTCGGAATATTTCTTCTTTTCTATATATTCCACGAAATCATCGCTAGGTACAATTAAAAAAGTTTGCGAATTAATCTTACTGTAGTCCCGGTACCTTAAATTCCGACTGTCTGAGCTGAAATTGTGGCTTCTTTGAGCGGGCAAATTCAAAGCGTGACAGTCATCATGTTTCTCCAAACAACGCTTAAGAAGATACCCACAAATATAAAAAGCGCATTTTTTTCTGGCATATCTACCTGATTGTAATCGTAACTAGTAATTTGGGGAATTCATGCAACCAAAAACAGCACAATATATTCTACTTGTCATAATAAATAGTCTATACTTGTACTTATTTTGGGTAAAAAATCGCACGGTTACTGCTTAAAAAATAACACACCGTCCGTTCGTCACTGCGGCACATTCGCGACTGGTTGGGTGCTGAGCGCATGCCGACGCCGAGGCGCGTAGGTATGACTCGAGTTCCGACCGTTTGTATGAAGATAGGTTACTGTATATTTATGTACTGTGGCACTACGGTATGATAGGTGAAACGGTTGAATGTGTTTGTCCCAATCCCTTTGTTTGCTTTCTACAAGTTTCGCCAGATATCTTTCCAGAGACTGGTTAAATCGTTCAAACATGCCGTCTGATTGCGGATGATATGCGGTCGTCCTCGTTTTGTGTGTACCCATCACAAGACATGTCTCCTTAAATACTTCTGACACCAATTTCTTACGCGCTGGGTTCGAGGGATAAGAATGTCAAATTCAATATTACCGACCAAAATGTTTTATTCTAGCAAACAATTAAATTTTTAACACAACAAACACTATTCCACTACTACACTTTTCCACTGTAACTGTTTCAAACTCCGTAGTATTTTCGCTTCCGTTCGCTTCGATGAACACTTGACCGCTTACGATTGTAAACTGACTCGGCGGTGCGCGTGTCCTCTATTTATACGCGTGTAAAGCGTTTCTGGAGTTTTCTAGAAAAGCCATACCCGGTATGTAACAGTACGATGATTCGAGAATGTGCCAGCGTTCTCTCTACTCTACTCGTACCGACAACTACGTAGTTCCGTAAGATGTCAATAGATGGTGCTGTAATAAATTATTAGAAGGGACTGCCGAGTCCTCCCAACAGTGCCGACAGAAGGCACTAGCCGTTACAGTATTAAGACTGCGCCGAGCGAAATGTGCCAAAACAGGCGGTCACAGTTAAGATGATAAAATCAACACTCTTTGTTTAATACAAATATAAAATATTCATTTACCATAACAATGAATGTGTTTACTCCGTGTAAAAAACTTAAAATAATTAATATTTTCGCCTACAAAATTACGTAAATTTGCACGAAAAATGCAGAAACGTAAGCTCATTTTAAGTTATTTTTAGATAAAAACAGTAGAAATCTATCCTAATTTACAGCTTAAACGAAACATAAATAGTTATATTACAATTTGTTCGTCCCAAATATTTAAGTTATTGGTTGACAATAAAGATACATATTTATCAAAAAAGCACTTCAAATCCTCCATACAATTGTACTATGGCGGCCGCTCGCCGATTTGAATATCGAGCGCTGTCATACAGTCCAACCGCGTCTTACGCTCGGCGCAGTCTTAAACTAGAACTCGTCGCAATATCGCAGGGTCTTAAAAACTGAACCAAAATATAAAATACATAAAATATCAATAATACCGTAAGTTATAATAAAATACCTTTTTAATACATAGCCTTTTGTATCATACGGTATTTTTACAACACTAGTAGGTACTGATAATGTAAATTTTACGTTGTAGCTTTGGGTATTTCCATATATTTCTGATGATGATGGAACATTTTTGTAATGTGTACATTTTATGGATAAAAACGGTGTTGTGTGAGTCTACCACAAAATATTATTATTTTAGAGAAAACCTAGTCAAAAGGTTGAAAACGGCTGTTAATGATTTATGCCAGTACCTAAGTAAAATCAAAACCAGAAATATGTTTATTTATGTAGGTCACAAAGTAACACTTATAATAATATCAGCGTTGTATTAAACTGTTTTCCTTCACTGTTAAAGCAAGCGATATTAACTATTTAATTCGCATATAACTACGAAAAGCCAGAGGTGCACGCCTAGGGTTCGAACTCGAGACCTCAGCGTGGCATTCCAACGGTTTCCCACTAGGCTATCGCTGCTAACGTCATATGAAGGTCAAATGGAAACCGGTTTATCTCATATCCCACCAGATGGAATTTTCATTTTTCCAGAGTTACCTACTGGTTGCCTTATCAGCACTCACAAGCCACTGCCACAGCAAACTCGCTTCGCTTACTCGGCTCGTTTATAGGGTTACAATTCTAACCTAACCTAAACAAATGTTCACCATTACACAAAAATGGTGAGAATTTGTTTATTTTCCATAAATCTCCACAAAATGGTGTTTAATCAGCAGGGATTCTTGAAAAATTAGCAATCTGCATTAATGGTGGGAGTATATCGGCAGGGATTTCTGGAATAAATCTTTTTATATAACATATATTATGTAGTTAGTAAAACAGCGGTCATCTTTGTGACCACGTGATCCTTATCACGTTTGCATCGTTTAGAACGAAATGAGGAAAATTATTCGATATTATTAAAACGACTATAGTTTGTTTAAGATGAAGGAAACAATTATGTGGAGTATATAATATATCTGCGAGATTGTCACTATTATTTTAAACGGTATGTTATTGTAGAACTTATATGGTAAGACTTTAGTAGTTAACGAAATATCTTCTGCGTCGGTAAACGTTATAACACTTATATCCCAGGCCATAAAAGTGTCATCACACTTTGTCTATGCATTTGTACACGTTAATCTCAAAAATTACTTAATCAATTTGTATATATGTACCTATGTAGTTTTGTCATCGATATGGTGAAATAAAAATATAGTAATAAATTTTAATGTAGGTACGTTAGGATATGTAGATGATATATGATCGCAAGTATGATAGCGCAACCGCTGTGTTTATTTTTTTAATGAACTTATCTGAAAGTATCAGAATAAATAAAACTACGTTGTGTAGTCCGCATATTGTAAAAAATATACGATATAACATCACGCTACAAGCTACGGGCGCGGTGCAGTAATCATAACTGTGGCTGAAAACGCGAGAACAACTAGTATCATAAAAAAACAGTAACAAGACTACACCGGAGAAGTTTTAAAAAACAAATGCGGGACTAAAGCGAATACAATAATAATTAAAATATTTGTCCGTTTGTTCCAGCTTCATGAAACACTAAGCAGATTTTTTATATAGTTTTCGCAGTTGATAGCTCGAGGTTCAAGTTAATATTAAGGCCCGTTCCATTCTGTTCAGTAGAACCGTAATTCTACACCGTGTAGTGTGACATACCACATAAATGTGATTTCCACGTAAAATATGTATCATTTGCCCGAACTATTCAGCCGAAAATAGGTATATGGAGAAATGTATATACGTTTCTTGAAATCGCATACATGGATTAGTTGGTAATAAATAAAAATAATTTAAATATAGATTAAGCCTTATATATAAACTGCCCACTGCTGAGTCTATTCTCAATGTAAGAAAGGCTATCGTCTGAACTGCCTCACTGCTCGGCACGTGTCTATTGTCAGTTTAAGAAGTGGTAAGTCACCGTCTACCACGCTGGTCCAGTGCAGATTGGCAGACTTCATACATCTTCTAGAATAATATAGGGAACTCTTAAGCTGTCTGTCCATTGAAGCGGAGCGAGGCTGCGGAGCGAAGAAACGGAGAAATATTAACCAATAGGATTGCATACTGGAGCGGAGCGGAGATTTTATGCAATCCTATTGGTTCATATTTCTCGGTTTGACATACAGATTTTCTCGCGATGTTTTCTTTCACCAGTATTGTGAGTGATATCTTAATATTATTAACGCGAATGTGAGTTTCTTAGTCTGTTACACTTTCATGCCTCAACTACTCGACCGATCATCATGAATTTCGCTTACACGTTGTCAGGGGTACAGAAAAGAACATAGGGTATCTTTCATCCAGAAAATAATACTGTTTCTTATCTAACCTAATCTACATTTACATGAGCGCAAGCTCCGAGCAAAATCTAGTTAGTCTGTGCTAATATTATAAAGACGCAAGATTTGATTTTTGATAACGATTTAACACAAAAACTATTCAATCGATTTTAAAAATTCTTTCACCATTGGAAACTATATTATCACCGAGTAAGATAGGCTATATTTTATTTAAAAAAAAGAGAACTTTTACGAACATAACCTAACCTACTTTTACGCGAGTGAAGCCGCGGGCAAAAGTTAGTATATAATAATAAATAATTTGTTTCAGCGTCACAATGGCTACATCAATACTTGTAACTGGAGGAGCAGGGTACGTCGGCTCTCACACGGTCGCCACACTCCTGGAGAAACAGTCTGAGCACCTGGACATCATTGTGGTGGACAACCTTCACAATGCATACTGTGTGAAGGGAGAGAAGAAACCAGAATCTATCAGGATTATAGAGGAGATGACAGGAAAGACCATACATTTCTACAATATTGACATCCGAGATGAGAATAGAATGAGTAAGATTTTTGAGAATGTGAGTATGAAAACAAACTGTTTGAATTGATATCATTGTTGTGAATTGATATCACATTTTTTTTTTATGGTTTGCTAACTTATGTGGCAATAGTACAAAGAGATAAAATATTATGAATTTAATTTAATAATTTCATATAAATACGCAACTATTTAATTCAGATAAATATTATACATAGATTAGTTTTAACATATTTATTTATTTATTTATTTATTTATTTATTTGGATCTCCAACAAAGATTACACCTTACATGCTAAAAATAAAACATAAATAGATACAAATCCTTGTGCATCTTCAATTATAGGAGACCACAGCTTGCATTAAGATATCAAACAATCAATTTTTAATATGGAAATAAAGTATACAATTTAAAGTAAAAATAACAAGAATTAAAATAAAAAAAAAAAAAACTATATATATTGAGTTGAACAGTGGGGAGGTAGGTCAACACTTACTCAATATTAAGTTTTGCGTGTAACAGCAACTTAAATAAAAACAACTTAAATATTAAAATAGTGATTGTGGGGAAATTACCGAACGAATGAGTAGCATTGTTGGGTCAAGATATTTATCAATCAGTCACTTAAATTTGCCATAATTATGTTAATTTTTTACAACATTGCTCTCTGCTGAAATAAAACACTAAGAAGAAGATAACGATATCTTTTAAATACAATTATGCTCTTTACTATTGGAGGTGATTCGCCATTCGGGCGACACAAGGTATAATCCGAGGTATTGCCATCTCCTCTATCATATAGGTCACTTATTCATAGGCTAAGATCCCAAAGCGAGACTGACGTCATTTACCTTAATCGTAGTCTATTCGAAATGCCAAATAGATCTATTTAATAAATCAACCATGTAGCCGGACTCGCACACAAAGGGTTCCTGTACCATCGTTCAAGAAACAGTCCGGCTCAAACATGACCTGTTTTCATTATTTGTTAAAGCGGCAATAAGAATTCACCTCTATAAAAATTTCAACTGCCTGTTACTGTTTATGACATATAGACGGCTGACAGACGAACGGACAGCGGAGGCTCATTAATACGGTTCCGTTGGCATCCTTCGGGTATAGAAACCTAAATACAGAATAAAATAGTTGGCCCATTTGCAAACGTATTCATACGTTGTTGACTTATACAGACCACATTACCTTTGCTAAAATGACTTAGTGCCGGCGGCTTTGGGATTTTGTACTATCATATTATCCTATTGAGTCGCACCGGCGGCCATACATAATAGCCTTTTAATTATGTCTGGCATTTCATTTCAATTTGCACAATTGACAGGTTAGTAATTATAATAATTAATTTTAGCACAACGTGGAGTGCGTGATCCACTTCGCAGCGCTGAAGGCAGTGGGCGAGTCCGTGGAGAAGCCATTGGAGTACTACCAGGCCAACATCACTGGCACCTGCACACTTTTAGACGTAAGGCATATTCGCATTTATGATAGATATTATTCGTTGCTCATTCGTTACCAAACGGTCCTGAAGATAAACGTATTTAGACTGTCGCGATTTGTACACATACTTAATATAATGCTAGGTAACGAGTCTTACTCGCGATAAAGTATTTAAAATGAAATAAATACCTATTGATCGCCCGACGTTTCGACCGACCCCGTAACCACGATCGCATCAAGTCGCGACTTGATGCGATCGTGGTTACGGGTCGGTCCTGAAGATACCTCACGCTGACGCGAAACACGTGTCGATGCATATATTTTGTGTTCGAACTAAAATGCTGCAAGTTGGCGGTTTCCCGGGACCCACGTCATGGTATTATCAACTTTCTATTGCTATAGTTCGGGTTCTCTTTCACGGGTATTTCCATAATACGTTAAGAAAATACCCGGCCCTTTGGGAGGTTTACACGGGGACATGGGTCCAACATGCAGAGGCTATTGGAGAGTTTTACTTTAGAGATGGGACACTTACCGAGACACTAGCCAAGGCAAGTGTAGGAGACTATTGCTATATATGGAACCTAATAAATCTGGGCTATAGGGATGGGTGTTTGATGGGCAGGTACATTGGTAACTATGGATGAAAAATAGCGTCTGCCCTGAATACTCTATTACCATCAATCAGATGGGCAGACGGTGATTGGCCAACTTACTACATGGGCCCCCTGAATAGCCACCATAGGCATACAAGCCAGCTGCAGAGGGCAACACCGATTAATTATTATTATTATTTTGTACATAACCAGGTGATGCGTAAGTACGGCGTGTACAAGCTGGTGTACAGTTCGTCGTGTACCGTGTACGGGGAGCCCACGCGGCTGCCGATCGACGAGGGCCACCCCACGGGCCGCGGCCTCACCTCGCCCTACGGCAAGTCCAAGTACTTCTGCGAAGAACTCATGAAGGACGTGTGTACCAGCGACCCGGTAATTGTACTTTAATTTCATTAACAACTTCAAAGATTGAAAATGTAACAAGAAATCTATGGTGCCCATACGTACACATGTATTGCGGATGGCGTAGTGGTTCAAGTGGTCGCTCCGCCATTGCTACTGCACCGAGTGTTATGGGTTCGAATCCCATACGAAACAAAAAAAATTAATCCACAAATGGTTGTACCGAGTCTGAGTGTTCTTTGTGTCCATTACTATTCCTTCACAGGAATTATTCCTAGCGCGGTTATCATTCATCATCATCCTAGTTGTCATTTAGAAAAATAATATGTATTTAGCTTAGAGAGAAACCTTTGGATTACCATGCAGAAGTCTCGAGTTCGAACCCGCACGCATCTGTTTCTTTTCGAAATTATGTGCGTATTAAATAGTTAATTATCGCTGGCTTTAAAGTGAAAAATCTCACATGTCTGAGAGTTCTCCACAATGGTCTCGAAGATATGTGAAGTCGGCCAACCCGCATTGGATCGACCTGGTGTACTATGACCTAACCCTTCTCACACTGAGAAGAGGCTAGTGCCCAGCACTGGGACAGTTTAATAAAGGGCTGCCATATTATATATATACATGTATGTACAATACATTTCCTGTTATGTCTACTGTCATAAATCATAATTTTATGTGAAACATTTCCTCTTCTTTATAGTCTTTCAGTTTTCAACCTTCTATTCTATAAGTGTAAAGTATTTGCTTGTGTCAGATTTTGTACCTAAGTTATTTTATCCCTAATAGCCAAAATGATTTATAAGCCACTTTTTGTGAAAACGTTTAAATTTGATGTAAAATGAAGAAGTAATTAGTTTCTTAACTCTTGGTATGAGAAAAAGTGGAAGCGCAGTGCAGAATTGCAAATATCTCGCTATCGCCCTCACACGTCCGCACTTAAATAGCAATTGCGTCACAACGTGCATCCTGCCTCCTTTATTCTTACTACCAGATTTTACTTACACTATTTATGTATATGTGGTATTTAGAAAGACGTTGCACTTATATTTTTTAAATATTTGATTAGGATATTTAAAAATTACTATCCTATTATCTACTCCTTACAAAATGTATAATAAAACGTAACTTTTTTACAGAAATGGAAGATAATATCTCTGCGGTACTTCAACCCGGTAGGCGCGCACCGCAGCGGTCGCATCGGCGAGGACCCGTCCGGGATACCCAACAACCTCATGCCCTACATAGCACAGGTACACTATACACTACAAAAGTGCTTGCCTTAAGTCAATTAACATTTGGCCTATTAAGTTAATTAATTAAAAGTTATGCATCTTAATATTCAAATCAAATAACATAACTTTGATTGTATATATAACTTTCAATTTATTTCATCATATAAATAAAATAAAATAACCCCAAGAACCTTCTAATTGAATGTTTTTTCAAAATTATTGGATTGGGGACTAGAAAAGGGCTGATAATCTGAAAATAAATATGATTCAAGAAAATCTGTTTAGGTATTTTCTAAATATCTATGCTCTCAAGTCACCCACCACTGGCGATCAAGTCAGCTTACAAACAATAAAACTACATACAATTCGGGTCAGCCGTTTGGGAGCTACGATGCCGAAGACAGTTACACAGATTTACATGTTAAATTTACACATACAGAATAATATAAATTGCTAATTATTAATGCTTTGCCACAATATACCACGTTAAGAAATTTTGGAAATCAAGGTCAAAGGATTCGAGTTTAACTAATCCTTGAAATTATACTGTTTTATACGAATCCGTATCATCATCATTTCAGCCGAAAGACGTCCACTGCTGGACATAGATTCCTTCAAAGTTTGCCACACAGACCGGTTTTAGGCCACCCGCATCCAACCGCTTCCTGTGACCCTTACCAGGTCGTCGGTCCACCTTGTGGGTCTACCCTTGCTGCCAATCCGTATAGACCAGTTTAATGTCAATGTATAAGATTCGCGTAAATGTAAGAGAACATTATAATATAGTTTAACTAGCTGACCCTTGCAACGTCTGCTTCACTTAAGAGAATTTACCTCGTTTTTGCAACATTTTTCATTGATGCGCCGCTCCTTTCGGTAGTAGCATGTTATATAGCGTATAGCTTTCCTCGATAAATGGGATATCCAACACTGAAAGAATTTTTCAATTCGAACCAGTAGTTCCTGAGATTCGCGCGTTTAACCAAACAAACAAATTCTTCAGCTTTATAATATAAGTATGTATAGATTACTATGAACTTTCCAGGTAGCAGTAGGTCGTCTGAAGGAGCTGTTAGTGTTCGGCGACGACTACGCGACGGCGGACGGCACGGGCGTGCGCGACTACATACACGTGGAGGACCTGGCCGACGGACACGTCAAGGCCGTCAAACTGTTCACGCAGCCTGGCTTCAACGGCTTCCATGCCGTCAACCTTGGTTAGCACATGATACACTTAGATTTAAGATTTTTGAGCATTTAGATTTCTTTTTATACAACTATGTTGGCAACAAGCATATGGGCCACCTGATGATAAGTGGTCTCCGTAGCCTATGGAAGCCTGCAACACCAGAGGCATCACTTGCGGGTTGTCGACTCTTCAAGGAACGGAAGTAGAAAAAAAAGAATTGGGAAGGAGAAGGGAAGGGGGAAAGAGGGTGATTGGGCCTTCGGCACTCTCACTCACTGAACGAAAAAACAGTAGGCATACTGGTATTTAACGTCGATATTCTGTGATAGGGTAGTCCTTCCGCGGTCGAGCGGCCGGTCATGCTGAAATCAGCAAGGCTCTACTACTCATAATGATTATACGCTTTGGTTTTAGGTAACTGCACGGATGCCATAGAGGTTTAAGTGGTCGCCTCGCCACTGCCACTGCGCCGAGTGTTGTGGGTTCGAATCCCACACGGGACAAAACTTTGTGTGATCCACAAATGGTTGTTCCGAGTTTGGATGTTCTTTGTGTCCGTTGTTTGAGTGTTTGTAGAGTCCCCCGCGATACAGGAATTATTCGGGTACTCTCTCTTTATAAAAAAAAGCTAAGGTTTTTGATCATTTAGATCAGAGGTTCCCAGACTTTTTCTCATAGACCACTTTAAAAATTTTACTGGTTCCGGTGGACTCCCTGCAGCTAGAAACTTAATTCGTCAAGTAAAATCGGTATATTCGGACCAAAAAGTTAAATAGAGTTAAAATTAAAAAAATTGAGCGACGCCCTACGGGCTGAGCATGTTCTTTTAAAAATTCTCGCGTCTTCAGCGATTGGTATCCCTCAAAATATCCGTCATTATCTGCCTACACTGATAGGTGAAGTCAAGGCAACATTTAAAGCCTGCCGAAAGCAAATAAATTTTCGTGCTTACGAATTATGAACCCCTATTTTAAGTCACGCCAACGTAGACCCCCGTCGAGTCTCCCGTGGACCCCTGGAGGTCACCTGGACCACTTTAGGAACTAAGGATTTTTATTTTATTTGTATCCGAAGACAAGTATATATAGGAGCGCCCCCTCTATTACGAAGGATCTAAAACTATAGCTAGTGAAATGTGTGAATACTGAGATATATTCAAATATTTCGCTAGCCATAGTTTTAGGCTCACCTTTTCACGGTTATAAGCATGAGATTATGTATGTTGTTGTTTGTTTATATCCACACATCCACATCTAATATCCACATAGAAATCACTGAAGCTTTTTTATATTCTACTTATTTTTAAGACTTAAAATCTACGACACTACATTTCATGTATGACTGTATAAATAATAAATAAATATAAAAGTGCTTATATGCAACTGTAAGCTTGGAACGCACTTTCATCCTACAAACAGTCGCAAAATTTCCAAGCCCCTTAAGAAAAAACGGGCCGTACTGTCATTAGGAACTGCTCTCAATATCAGGCAGGATCTAAATATGATTATACTATAATAATGATACACGTAGTTGCCAAGCAAGATGACAAGAAAAAATATCGACTAACCACTTGCTAAGTCGATACTTTAATTCATCTGTCAAGGTTAACACACTTTACGAATAAACATTATTGAGACCGTATTAACAAGTCATATATATTTTTATAGGTACTGGTACCGGCTACTCAGTCCTGCAAATGATCGCCGCATTCGAAGCAGCCTCCGGCCGTCCTATTCCCTACCGTATAGTAGGCAGAAGGGCCGGAGATATCGCAGCCAACTATTCCGACGTGGGACTCTCCCACCGACTCCTGGGCTGGCGAGCTATCAAGACCCTCGACGATATGTGCAAGGACACATGGCGGTGGCAGAGTGAAAACCCTGAAGGTTTCAAGAAGAGTTAAGTGATGTAGCGATTACGTAGGTCTTATAAGTCAATGTTACCCAAGTCATCCTGTTAATGTGTGTAAGAAAATGCAATACGAGTTGGGAATAGTTTGTCAGTTTTTGCCAAATGTTAGACTATCGTGAAGGGAATTAATGCACTTAAAAGAATTGACTCATACATTTTGTAAAAAGTTAATATTTTCAAATTATAAACGAAGAACAAAGGAAGGTCTAAATTTAAACGGCCATCGTTAAAATTTAGACCTCATTGCGTATAGAAGTTTATATTATATGTGGTATATTAAATAAATATTAACAAAAGCGACAAGCAATAGAGTTTTTTCTTACCATTGACAAACATTGACTATTTTAGCATAAATGTTTTTTTATTTTTTATTAATGTATTTCCTATTTCTATGTATGAAACTGTTACAGATTTATTTTATAGCCAATTAAATGTCGGATGCCATTTAGTTTTTAGTAGAAACTATTTTATCATTTTAGTGTATGGTTTATTTAAGTTAAAATTTCAGAAATTCAATATTTATTTTAAATTAATTTATTATTACCGATTTTCCTTTGGGATATCAGTGTTGTAAAATCCAAACCGAATATAATATAATATTATATAAAAATTACCACCAAATGTTAGATGTTCCTATTATGTTGCCATAACATACTCAATATGTTTTGTATTTATTTTAATTTAATTATTTAGGACCAAAGCAATACATACCAAATATATACCAAAGCATTTTTGCCAGTTTTTTATATTTAAACTATTCTATACATAGATATTTATTTTTATATAGAGATTTATTTTTATTTAATTATATTATTATTTAAAATACTGATTAATATCGGCTAAATTCCTTTATTGTAACTCTAAATTGTGATTATTGGTAAAAACTATTTACCTTATTTTACTTGTGACTAGGAACTTATAATTATGTAGGTACACTAATCTCACATATCATGTATCTGTCGCTTTATTACTTGTTATTTTGTGTGTATTAAGTGAACTGTATTTTAAGAATCATACATTTTTGTTTAAAGTTTACTAGAATTTTTATTTTATTTATCAGGCGGATGATTTTTGTCTATGGCATGTTTTCAAACAAAAGGCAAATTTACTCAAGGCAACGTTTTTGAAGTAAGTGTCATGCTATCTCTATTCTATTCGTTAAATAAGACAAAGATAGTATAATAACACTTGATACAAGAAACTTTTATGGTACCTATGTTAGATAACAGTATAATAAATGAAAATGTTTACCATGATAATATATTTGTTATTGTTAGTCGCTTTATATCTTTGAAACCCATGCTTCTATAATGTTCGCTGATTGCTGGGTATCATGCTATTTATTATGTATGAAACAAGTCATATTATTATATATCAGGTATCATTTTAGAAACAAGTCAAAAACAACCAACTTATGTTCGTTTTTCAAAATGGCTACCATTGCCTAAGGGGCAGAGCCCGCTATTGTAAACTTATAATTAAAAAAAAATATATCATCTGAGTTGTATGTAAAAAGAAATTGCAATAAGAGCTATGTCTAAAAATTACTTTATTAATACGCACAATGCCTATAAAAATGTGATGATAAATTGAGAATTCAGATAGTCAAATTTTATAAAAGCAAAAATCTCTAATTGTTTTTTTTTTGTGTAAAATATCAAGTTTTGTTGTTATCTGTGAAAATTCGCATTTATTATTATAATTGTTAACTAATCATTCCTCTTCGAAATGCATTCTTATGTTATATTGTATAAATTATCTATTTTGTTTATTTTCGGTGCTAGTAATTATTTTTTGTATATTAACACGTGGAATGTTGCCGTACAATAAAGTGTTAATAAATTGCAAACTGTTTTATTTTAATAGGTACTGGGCGTTCCCCGCGGTCTTACGCACGTTAATTAATGTACTCTAAAGCGCCATTAGCCTATCAAGACTTGGATAAAAAGGCCTATCTATATACATGTGCTATGTAATCCTATATATTATATTGATTGCACGAATGGCTTGAGGTTGCTTTGCCACTGCTTTTGGCCGAGTGTTGTAGGTTCGAACCTAATCGGGACGAAAATTTGTGTGATCTACAAAAAAAAACCTTTTCGCATGCCTTCATAGAGAAAATAAATTTTATTCCCTTTTTTTAAATAAGAGAATAAGATTGCGATGTCTGCTATATTTAATAAATAAATATAAAAGCCAACTTACGGCAATGAGAGTAAACGCAACTCTCTCCCGATACTTCGAATTGTTATGTACCTATTGTAAATATTAATAAATAGATCTAGAATCTAGATATCTACCTATTGTAAATATTAATAAATATTTTCAGTAGCCTATATGTGAATCCAGGTCTCCAGCTATCTACATAGGTACCAAATTTCATCGCAATCGGTTCAGTAGATTTTATGTGAAAAAGTAACAACCATCCACACAAACTTTCACATTTATAATATTAGTATAGATTATTCTAATGAGGTACCTCTTATTTTGCCTCTGGTAGACATGATTTACTGTGCTTAAACTACTAAGAACTTTACTTAGTAGGTAGATAAGTCGTGTGTTTGGTAGGGAGAGATTTGGGACTATACAAAAGCGTAGGCGACCCCCATGTCCGAAAGCGCGAGTAGTTCTGTTGAGCACCTCGAAACGGAGGCTTTAGGTAAAGTCAAGCTAACTAATATAGAATTGTTAAAGCTTGCCCCCTTTGTCGCACTATTTCAGCCAGCACTTACCATTGTACCGTATTGTTGCTAGCCTATAATAAGTTTTGCAACGAAATTGAGATTTTGGTGCGCCTGTTCGTTCTTGCAAATAGGTATATATATATATATATGTGTGTTTCAAATAGGGCTATACCACTTAACCGAAAAACGTTGTATTTCTCGATCTCAACTTTAACTGATCGTGAGGCATTTACACTACACAATTTAAAAAAACTCGCTTGATTATTTACAGAATAGCCGGTTGTAATCGATTTACCTAGCGGTCGCTGTATTGTGAAAACGTGCGCGCTCACCGTGTAAGCTGCGGCACTACTCGCATCAATATTTCAACAGTACCTAACTACTTGTAAAGAACTAAATTCTTGTTTCTGTATTATATTGAACAATGTATACTAAAAGTTCTTTACAGACCTCTGTTCTACTTCCATGATCGATCAATAAAGTCAAGACATGCAAGTAGGCCAATTCACGTATTTAAATGTGTTTACTTGCAGTGCAGTTGCAGTTAAGTTTCGATCAAAACAGCTCTTTTCGTATTCACGTAATTTTGACAGCTGATGTTTCAGATACAAAATCTGACGTAAAACTTAACTGCGACTGCATACGGACTGCATCGAAACTCGATCGGTGCGTCGAGATATTACGTGAATTGGCCTACTGGAAGCAGCACAAGCGAGACAAGTCTCGCTTGTGCTGCTTTCTGATTGTATACCTAAGTATGGTGGCCACAGTATTCTCCTTCATTCGAGGGCAAGTGTACTGGCAGTTGACGACACGTCCCTGTACCGAGGCCGGCACGTAGGTAAAGAGCGCTTCGCCTCGTGGCCTGTTCAGAGTGGCAAAGTCGTAAATAACGAAATAAATGTAACGAATTTATATGGGCTTTATTTTAAAATATTTTTAGTAAATACCTACTTGGAGACGTAGTGGATTCAATAAAAGTGTACCATAGATAATATAGGTGTTTGTAGGCTTTTATTATGTAAATACTAGTTGCATAGTAAAAGGAGTACAATTATTAGATACCAGATTTTGCCTACGGCTTTACTCTCGCGTAGGTTATATCAATTTCGTATCCCTTGGGAACAGAACTTTTTTCTGGATAAGGTAACCCTTGTATAAAAAACACCCAGAAAATAGCTCTAATTAATTATATTTAAAAGCCTCAAAATATGACACTTATATGCGACTTTGCTGTTCGTAATAGAATACAAGGCGTTAACTTGGTTAGCTGTGACCTCAAGGTGTCCCTCGGCAGGGTAGTGGTATGGTACGGTACAGTAAGGTAACTGGTTTTGTAAAGCATTACCGATACCAGGTACCTTATTAGGTATCTGGTATCGGTTCATTCTGTCGGACACGGTCGTGGCCTACAAGCGCATAGTACTGCTGGACGGGCCGGTCCAGATTTTACCTAGAGACTACTCTGGTGCAGTATTATGAGAACATTGATTAACAATAAAAAAAACACCACAATATTTTAATTAATCTGTATTATCTAAAATTACAAATCTTTCATAATTTCAATCATTACAACTAGTTACCACGTGATTATTCAGCACATACCGTCAACTCTGACCTCTAAAAATATCAGATTTACATTTTTACAACATTCGACTAACGATTAACATTGAGGCTCTGGGGAGGGAGGGGTTTAGGGGCTGACAGAAAACACTTCTATAGGCAGTCGAGTCAAAAATGCTTTAATTTAATAGATTAATGTAATATTGATGCAGCTAACGTTATTAGTATTTAATTATATTATAATGACATGTATTAATATTAAGACTGTATATCACTGCATCCATAATACATTTAATAATTTATGTTAAAATACGTGGAAAATATAAATTGCCAGAAACTTATATAATTGTGCTGAATCCGTAACTAAAAGAAATCTATATGAAAACCTTTACTTATACTCTAATTTATTGAAACAGAGTATTCAAGAAATATTGTTCCAATTCAATTAAAATGAGCTGAATTTAAATATAAAGCTATCAATATAAAAAGTATGGAAACATAACAATTTTTGCAATGTCATATAAATAAGTTAATTTTATACACCAAGAAAAGAAAAATATTCAGGTAGGTACGGCGTACGTACAGCGATAACGTTATGATTATATTTTCTACAAAATAATTAAATTGCAACAATATTCCGAAGCACCTGTTAAATATTAAAAATTGCACCTATTTCAATCAAATCTAAGAAATGAGAAAGAAACCATTTTAAACATTTTTACAAATCGACACAAAATAATATGTCAATGTCAAATGGCGCGCAATTTTGACAGATAAACAATAGAAATGGCGCAAAATATATTGTGTCAAGTTGTAAGTAATTTACAAGCTTTATTTAAAGATAAAGTATCATTTACCATCCGCACATTCTTTGTACTAGACACTTAATGATTTGCATTGTTATCCAAAGTTTTATACACATACATAAGTATGTTACATGCAAAATATATAACACATCATTCGTACCTCCACAAGGAATTTATTCAAGCGTAAATAAGAAGCGTTGGAACTATTATAAAACACTTATACGAGCATATAATATTATGGATATGGTGTATTTTATACAAGAAATTAATATCAACAAACACCTAATATCTCTATAAGCATTGTCGTTTACTGCAATACAGATTGTATATACATTTCTTTTTAAATAGTGATACACTTATCATGATTTTGGTCCTTAGTTATTGACCTGAACGTTATAATCACAATGTTTTACGTTTACAAGTCTTCACATATCGCCTGTCTTCTGAATTTCCATTCCTTATAAATGCAGGCCTTCCTAAATAGTTACGGTTCCTTCATACATTCGATGAGAAGTGCTTACAACATACATTCGTACAATCCGTATTGCAGGCACTAAACGACCGTAAGGCAACCATTGGTAATGTGGATAGACTATGAGGGCGTTGGAATGATAGCATTGGTATAATTCTTGGACGACGTTTGTCCAACGAATGCGGAGAAAAGGGCTTCAGAAATATATTGTATGCTGCATATTATAATTTATTTCATGATTTTAACCTGTTTAAAGTGCAATAATAACAAGCAAAAACAATCTTTCTTAGTACATTTGGTCAACATTTTTAATTACTGCATCGCTCCTATTGGTCGTAGCGTGATGGTATATTGCCTTCCTTGATAAATGGGCTATCCAACACTGAAATAATTTTTCAACTCGAACCAGTAGTTCCTGAGACTAGCGCGTTCAACCAAACAAACAAACAAACTCTTTAGCTTTATAATATTAGTATAGATAAATATAGTAGTACTGATTTATTTCTGTACTTGCGTATAAGTCTCATAAATATTATTCACTAAAGCACTTTTCCGCCGCCCCGTTAGACATAAAAGTGAAGGGAATGACTTGGTATTAATATCTAATTTTACTTTGGTTGCTAGGTAACTTACGGAGCAAGGCAAGAGGGTAGCCAAGAATTACAGTAATGCCACCATACCAAAGAATGAAATTATAGAAAATGAATTATGAAGTGCTGTGGCAAGTCACATTATGAGTTAAGGTTTTTATTCCTGTAATTTATCACTATTAATATGCTTTATATATTTTTAATACCTACATATAAATCAGTGACACAGTTTATGTGAGTGTCCAAGATACTAGTCGTTAGTGCTAGATATGTAGAAAATTCGATGGCAAGGCGTGCACTGTAGTGTCAGCGTTATGTCTGTGGTGACAGATATAACGCTTAATAGCACCTATATGGTGATATATGTGCTATTAATGAATAATGAGAAAACCGCATATACACTGCACAATGCAGCATAAAAAAGATGTGTTCAAGGTTAATATCTTTTTGTTGTTATGTTATACATATACATGTGATTTGCCACAGCACGTTTGCTGACTAATATACGAAAACGAGACGATTTTAAAACACTACAATATTTGATTCTTTCATACTTATACAATAAAAAAACACACCCAAGACAGATGAGATCCTGGCTTTACCAGTTTCAGTGTGAAAAATAAGCAGTGCACAACGCATTAGACATAAAAAACATAGGCTGAATAAGCTAGAATGACCAATGATGTCAATGTAAAAAAAAGGAAAAATGAGTGGGTACAGGGACTCTGTCCCTAGAGTTCTATCTTAAAAGACTATTGTCCAAGCTGAGAAAAATATGTTATTTTCACTATAGCTAAGTAGACACAGCCCGTTTTACATTAAGTATTATATAGTTTTATATTGATATACATACAAGTTGTGTATATTGACACCACTGGCCGTCAACTAATGTGCGAATTGAGGGATTGGTTATCGTAACGAAAATATATCGAGACAGTTCATTCTGCGTTTTATTGCATCATTTACTTGTAAAACAAGTTCATAATAAAATACAATATATGTTAGACGAGGCACTATAGTCAATATCATAGCTTGCTTGCTTGAGTTCAAGCAAATGAATAATCGATTAATAAAAGAAGGACAGTTTTTATAAACGCGTGTAAGGCATCTTAATAAATTCATGTCTATACTTAACGGTTACCTAAAAAATATGGGAATATTTATAGAACAGGCATCGCTAAGCCGAATGTTATTAGTGTTAGCCGATAATATTGTAACAAATATAGACTTAGAAAATCACACAATTTTATTACTACAAGATAGATGTATATTTTTGTGTTTTCTATATCAAATAGTATATGATATAGTAAAAACTGCTATATTTTATTTATCGCGAATTTAATATTTTTGATTTGAAAACGACGGTTGGTAAATTGTAGTTCCAGATAATTCGTAGAAATAACTAAATTATACTCCTCTAAATACATTGAAAGTTAATAATTTCTTTATTTATTAATGATATAACTTTGATAATATTAACTTTTATATGTGAATCTAATTCGAGAAATAATATATAGATATATAATTTATATTATATAATATAATTTTATTAGTATCCATTATAGTCAAATATAGTTCAACTATAGTTCATATGATTATAGTCAAGGGAGATTTTATGATATCGCATTATTTTTGCCTTAACTCTAGTCATATTTGGCAATAGCATGCCTGGTTTTCACAATGCGAATAGCCGTCCAGCAAGTCTTCGTTGTGAACAGTAGTCTTATATGGCCTACTAGCAATAGACGTAGTTCCTTTAGTTCGCGAGTTATTGTCTGAACATGACAAGTAGGTGATTTAATAAATGCTCGTATGGCATTAGGCGATGTGCGATTTTCGATAACATTTCAAATCATTCGAATGTCTTGGGAATGTATTCGAATGATTGATCTATTCACATGTATTAAACATAGAAGTCATAAGACGCAATCGATGACAAGAAAGTCATTACCACGATCATCTTCAATCTGTCATCGGTTCGTGATTAATTCGATTGTTTCGAATTATTATTAGTAACAACTAAAAGATCAGCATTCAAATGCATTAACACAATTTTCGAATCTTTCGAATTATTTTCTCAACAATAGCTCATTGGTAGCCTATGGTTATTGACAGTAAATATCATTCTGTGTCGCACAGCTATGCTGGCTGTATGCTAGTCTACACTGCAAAACAATAACTCGCAATAATAAGTTTGTATGAGTGAACAATACATAAAACAGAACGAACCGTCTAGATATATATCTAAATGTATGTTACATTGGTGTTTCTCGTACATATGTTCACTAAAGTCTTTAGGGCACTTGCTCACTGCGCGGGTTAGCCTTCCCGCTTGATGCTAGGCATCTGTGGCGGCGGCTCGGCTAGACCTTTCACCTGAAACGTGAAAATATTTACATTTTAAAATGTTTGGCTCCAAACGCAATTTTTACCACGAACAATTGGTGGAGCAATATATGAACCAACAATAATATTATAAAATGAAAATGTATTTTTGTTTATACTTAATGAAAATACTCAAAAGTACTGAGTCAATTTTAAATTCTTTTACTTCGGAAAGGCCGCTTAATGCAGAAATATCTATCTATCTATAAGGCTATATAACATCACGACATGAGGTCATCTATGACGACAAGACTAAATCACACAATTCTGTATTTGTGCAGAGACATTAAAACAGCATCAAATTATTCAGTCAATAAGTCTATAATTATATCTGTTTCAGATCCTGTCTTTGCTACATTATTGTACTAATACCCCTATCGAAAACCGTATATAACTCATAAAAAAACATTTAAAGAATATATTTCATGCCAAAATACTATGTAATGTTCATAAAGATACGTGATTTTTGTTTAATCGCACTTAGTAACATCTCTCGGAAAACGACACATTCATAAGACATTATAATATGATGTAACCATTGCATATTCACAACAATATGAACAATAGCATACATATTGCAACTAATGAATGTGCATCTATTGAGTCAGAATAGCGTCATCACTCATCGTTCCACAAGAACGTAATAGAGCAATCTTTTCTACACGCAGTCTCTTAAAAATGACAATAGACTGCATTGACGTAAATACACTATAACCCACTCCCATTCTCAAGGGCGATGGTCTCTTAGCCTAATGGCGGTCGTACCATCTCAATCAATAGTCTATCCAATACAGTCGGCCAGTCTACTAACTCACTAAATAATTGCGTTTGGGTAAATCCTTGAGAACAGCCACAAATACATATGTAAGGTCGTTGGTTCGGTTTAAAGAACTTCATTTCTCATTCAGATAATACATATCACTTACATGAGAATAACAATTTTTAAACAATCATTAATAACATTAACCCGGTGCGTGTAGCTATGGTTCCAAAGCTTAATATACTTAGCACCTGTGATGAGTAAAATTCGATTCCCTTATTAGCTTAAAATCGGTAGTATAACACTTTGTCCCCAAGTGTTAAAGCGATCTTAAGTAAGCAAATTCTTGGTAACAGCAATTCCTTAGAATTATTTCGAGGTATCGAACTCGAGACTTCTCGGTCGATCATTAACACAAGTCATGGGCGTTTAAATCTACATTGACGTTTAATTTGACAGCTGTATGTTTACAAGACTTTTGAATTTAATTTGAATAGACGTGTGAAATCAAAATAATTGCTGCATAAAAAAACATAACATGCAATTAACTGTTTAAACCCGTTCAGTTACAGTTAGTACGGTGAATGTAAATACTGGATATTTTCGAATCAAAACTTAGCGTAACACGTACTCACGGTGTTCAAAACCATTCATGATAAATTCACACGTTGATAAAGATACATTCTCATATTCGTGTTAAATAATGGACTTCGATGCCCAAGGCCATTATTTAACACGAATATGCTTATTGTATTTTTTTTTTATTTCCTCGTCTGCTGACAGCTTACTAAATTGTAAGAGCCCACCTTAGCCTATTGATACAAAAACTGGAGCACTAAATCCGCTTTGCCGACCTTTGAAAAGATTTGTCGATGCACTAACAGCGAGTGGGATACAGATATACATTGAAATGGAAAATATTTCCATCTATGGCAAGCCCGGTTTAAGCAAAATCTCAGTGATGAATAGGAACCGGACATACCTCATTTTATTCATTCACTTTCATTCTTCAAGCAAGCTTATCGTTTTAGTGTACTTAAAGAGTACGTTCTGAAGAAAGGCATGGTAAAGACCATGTACTCCAGAATGTGTCTGATGTAGTTAGGGAACGTTCGCCGAAATTCCCTTTTAGGGTATCCAGATATGAGTCTACCAATATAACTTTGGAATATTATTCGGTGTGTGAAGAAGACGAGGTTACCTTAAGCCTGGCTGCAGTCTTGAGGAAGGCGGGCAGCTGTTCCTGCGATACATTCACTTCACCCGCGTACATGAACTCCAGGATCGCTTGCAGGTGCAAGTATGACACGTCCTTCAAGATTATTATCGGATGCTTTGACGGGTTCTCCTAGAATATCACATAATTCATTATAGTAATATCAAAGGCCATTGCATGTGCGAAAACAAGACAGCGTGTTACAGAGTACTTTGTTTTGGTCTGACGCATGCAATAATAATGCTTTTAAAGATGGTGGTTCGGGTTAAAGAGTGTTTACAAGTTTACAAACTGGCCCCATTCTAATCTATTACAAATCTCGAATATTACGGCGCAGCTGGCCCAACTTCATCGTAAATATCAAAAGTAAAATATACTTTTATTAAAACTTTTAATCTGTCAGCTTACTCATATCGAGACATAATGATAAAAGCATTGCCTGTACGCCAGCATCTGCATCCAGATAAAGAAACAGTTATACAATAACGGAGGGTAGTAGAGGATAAGTAAGTCCATAGATATTTATATACATAACTAGAATAAAAAACTTGTGGGGATCTAATTGAACTACCACGCAGTTCTTGAGTTGGATCCCGAAACCTTTACTGACTTATGTACGTTAATTAGTTATGTCTCGCTTATACGGTAAAAGAAAATATTATGAGTAAACCTGCATGTTTGAGAGTTCCTCATAATATTTACGAAGTTATATCGGCGGACTGTCCGCCTAACTATGCCCTATTCCTTCTCATATGGAAAAGAAGCCTATACACAATAGTAGAACTCCACTTACATACAATTATGTGTACAAACTCAAAATATTTGTTTAAACGTGAAGAACAACCCCTGAAACTACTAAACCGATTCTAAACTCTCACTAATAGCAAGATAACAGTAACGTAGGCTATGTTTTGACAACATACCACACTGTGGATACCTAGTACAAAAACAAAGAAAACAAACCATCAAAACTAGATCAATACCTAACGCAAGTAGGTAGATGCAATAGCTGCTAAAGCAAGTAGTTAGCATACGGACGTTAGTTGTGGTGTCAAGTGGCCACCGATTTAATTCAACATCCTGCACTATGTTTACATACTGTATCCGTTATATTGATATTTTACGATTGTCAATGAAATTAAATACTTCAATAATGACCGCGAGGCATTCCGCGTCACTGTGTAAACTTATTACGTATTATTTTTTTAAACATCTGTGTTTTATGTTATGCTAGCTGTCACCGCGATTTTATACGGACGAATATGATTCGTATATGTATCCTAGCACGCTTTAAAATTAATATTTAATATTGTCTTAGGTTTTCGCAAATGTCATCATCGCAGACGAAAGACGTCCACTGCTGGACATTGGCTTTTCACACGGAACGTGTTTGGGCAGACCGCATCCAACCGCTTTCCGCGACCCTTACCAGGTCGTCGGTCCACCTTGTGGTAGTCTTACCCCTGCTGCATCTTCCAGTGCGTAAATCTAATATATCGAAATTAAAGTGCAGTTTACAGATATCATCCTGGTAAATTTTTCAATAGTAATTTTCATTGTAACGTTGCTATAGTTAATATTTTACGGCTCGTTAATCCTGTGGCAAGAGCGTTTGTTTTTGGCTGATCGATAAAATCCGGTTACGGTGCCCATCTCGGGTAAAATGTAATTAGGACTTTCTATTTAAAAATCTCAAGACCAGTCCAAGCATGTCGTTGCAGAGCAATAAGCCTCCCCTATTACGTAGGACATAGAACAAAGCTGGCAAAACTGTGAATGTTATACACCGCTAGGTACACGTTCAGGAATGTATAAGCGTTAGAACAATAAAAAAGGTCATGAAGGATTAGTAATAATTAGGCAATGGGTAAGAAATAAACATATTTAAAAGTTCCATATAAGATTTTATCGCAACAGCTATTCGTTGTAGACAGATATTGCCGGTATCACAAATCGATATGATTAATCGAAGAATGCTTTTTACTTGATAAATATAAACCATTTATGTACTAGTTTTTATCGTGTAAAAGCATTTCTTTTATTAGTCATAATAAAATAACGTCCTTTAGACTGAAATTCGGTCATGCCTGCTAATCGAAGACTAGCCATCTGCGCAGGAGATTTTATAGTGCAGAGTGTGTGTGCTAACACAAGTGCACTCTCATAATCCGATGGGAAGTCAATCTGCGACGACTTGAGAAAGATCAGGCAAAGGATCAATACCTTTACGAACTTGCCGACGCACAGGGATTTGCATCATCGCCCACTTTCTCTTAAGAATTTCTTGAATAAACTCAATTGTTTATTGTTGGTCCAAAAATTGAAACTAAGACTGGATAGTTGTTGGATTCGTTACCGCTATGCGACCAACGCTCTACAGGTAATAATGTAAATATCGCAAGCAATCACAATCGCAAATATATGCCACGAGCAAACAGCTATTTGGGTCATAATTACGAGTGGAAGAATCTGCCATTGCCTGTTATTCTGTCTCAGTACGAATGACCCGGTGCATCCGGGTAAATACAGTAATAGAAGTACCCTCTCACTTGTAGTACTTAGTGAGTAACGTAGTAAGTGATACCCTGGTATAGCAGACTATCAGGCTACGTGAACCGCTTATTATATAGCGGGCCCTATCCTTGTTTGACCTTGACCTTATATAGACTCTCAATCAGCTTAAGCTATACATAATAAACTTACTAGCGCGCATGCAAGTATGAGCCGTGGGCAGCTAAGCCCAGGTGTGAAAATTGTAAAACTTGTAACATCTAATTATAGCCGTAAAATCAATTTAGTTCTATTCGTGTTGGAAAGACAAGGGTTTAAACACGCAATGTGGTGTATCAACTATTCTTGGAAGCAAAATGAAAAGAAAATTAGGTTTCTTTTGGTGCACAATAGCTGAAAAGAAAATAAAGGCTAGTCGCGCTCGGTGAAATAGTTCGATAGTGAAATGCGCTCTATGCTTATGTATAGGTACTCAAAAATCATCCCTCTACTCCAATTATTTCAAAAAGCAGCGACATCCTGGACCCGGTTCTTTTATCAAGAAACGAGTCGTGTTAGTAACGGACAGTTAATGTTTGAAATACTTTTGATAGAATATAATGTGTCAACTTTACTGTCTGTAGCTAAACCGACTTGTTTCTTGATATGAGAACTGGGTCGTAATGGAAGACTGTTGGACTATCACGTTGAGGTTTCAAGTTCGATCCCAAGGCACGCCTTTTTCCGAAGTTATATGCATATAGAATAGTGTTATATAATAGTGTAGTTAATTATCGCTTGCTTTAACCATGAAGGAAAACATTGTGAGGAAATCTGCATGTCTGCGAGTTTTGCATAATATTCTCGAAGATGTGTAAATTTATTTAATCGCACTATTTTGCACACGAATGTTGGACTATGGCCTAGCTTTTCTCGCACTGCAGAGGTCCGTGCGCGAGAATGAGACAGCGCGTTATTCTTATTAATATTATAAATGCAAATGTGAGTTTGTTTGTTTGTTACGTTTTCACGCTCGAATGATCATCATGAAATTTGAAGTTGTCAGGGGGTACAGAAAACGACATAGGGTACAATTTATCCAGAAAAATAGTACTGTCAAAAACTAGTAGTGTATAGCTGTCTCGTTCTCGCGTATACAATGACGATGCTTTATATGACCCTAGCTGTAACAATATTTAATAGCGCAGATTTAACGGCACGGATTAGTAATAAAATATTTTCTTTATGGCTTTGTATATGACTCGGGTAAAACGGGTTGTATGCATCATGTACATGACCCATCTAAGCCAGCATTTACTTCATGGATGGCGCAATGGTTAAAGGTTCGATCCTCACGCAGACCAAAACTGTGTGTGAAATACAAATAATTGTTTTGATTCTGAGGCCGTCCGCTGCGTTAAGCGGGTGTACGGAGCGGGCGCCCGCTCGGCGTGCTGTTTTCTATTATCATCCTGAGAGCAACGCTGCGTGAGGCGGGTCTCCCGTCGCACACGGAATAATAGAAAACGATATGGGTGTAAAAACCCAGGGTTCAACCTGTTCGTCTTCATGTGATCTTTTATTCCTTTTTTATCAGCTTTTTGTAATGACCCACTGCTGGGTAAAAGCCACTCCCTTGAACTTCCAAATCACTCTGTTGCTGGATATCCCCTGACCTTATGACCCCTATATCTCGAGAGTCTTTTGACCCACAGGGCCCATATTCAAACTCGACCGAGGGATGACCCCAAGGTGTCTGCACACCAAGTTACAAGTCAATCGGTCCAGTGGTTCCGGAGCTATGCCTGTCACTAACAGACAGACACACAGACCCACATAGTGTTTTCATTAACCTCTTCGAAGAAGACTCAGAGGTTAATAATAGAAAATAGCACGCTGCGTGGGCGCCCGCTCCGTGCACCCGCTTAACGCAGCGGAGGGCCTGAGTATTCATTGTTTCCGTTGTTTTGGATTTTTTTTAAGTCTGCTGCGGTTTAAATAATATATCGCGTAGGAGAATATGGTAGTCACTCGATGTTTTTTATTAGTTATATCAAATATTTACATTACTCAAAGTTTAAAATACGATTAATTATAGAAATCAATTCAAAAATAAATAATATACAAGCGTTTCAAATCAGGCAGTTTAATACAAAAAGTAAAATTTTTCAAAAAGTTTATTACAAATAATTTAATACAAAAAGTATGTACGATACAAACTGTGACGTAACCGCTATTTAAATGCAGTAGTCCGATAGCAAGATATCCCCACTGCACTCCTACTTTATCTTGTAACTAAATTTAAAATATGAATCAGAAATCTCCCTTATTTTGCAACCAATTTAGATATGGTTTCACAAAAAGATTTCATGTGATTGCTTTTGTGTGTAAAATTACAACATACTACAAAACACAAGTCCCTCGCCGCGTCTGTACGCGATAATCTCAAAAACGACAGCAACAAATTTTTATGCGTTTTTCTTCAATAGACAGTGTGATTCATAAGGAAAGTGTAGGTGTATACTTTGTTAAGGTTTTGTACTACCCGTGCGAAGTCGAGGCGGATCGCTAGTAATGTATAAAATCAAACATCAACCCTATTATGTTTTAAATTATGAAAAAAACTTTCTGACCATAGTGATTGGCATAGATGTTCAGGGCAGCCACTACATAAAAAGCTCTCAATGTAAAAATAATGTAAAAATCGATGTCCACTGTGGCCTCATTAGACAAACTGCAGTAACTATACTGTCCTACTTTACAAGCTACAATTATTTTACAATAAGCGTATGTTTTTTTTAATTACTATGGCGTAGTGGTTAGTGTAACCGACTGCTACGCCTGAGGTCGCGGGTTCGATTCCCGCACAAGTCAAACATTTGTGTGCATGAACATGGATGTTTGACTTGATCTGGGTGTTTATATGTATAATATGTATGTATTTACAAAAAAAAATGTATATATGTATGTTTATCCATTGTCTAGTACCCATAGTACAAGCTCTGCTTAGTTTGGGCTAGATGGTGTTGTGTGTATGTGGTAGAATATTTATTTATTATATTATTATTATTATTTATTATTATATTATTATTTATTATTAATTTTCTAATACTTGAAAGAAAATTTGCATCCCGTTAAGCTAATTGCACGCACAGGGCTGTTTGAATGCGCATGGCATTCAAACAGCCCTGTGCAACCTACATGGTTTTAAAAAAATACAATTAAAAAGCATTGTCATTTTAATACTTCATGAATTGATATTAAAAAGTTATCATGAAATATTAGTAATTATTTTAATAATTTTAAGTAGTATGCAACTATGCAAGTTTTAATAAAAACTAAATATACTATGTAATATTGTCTTATGTTTATATAAATATACATAGCTTATGCATATAAAATATACATTATAATTAAATTACTTGATTTCATCATGTTAAAAGCCTTAAACAGTAGTTTAATTTTAATAATAGACTATGCCTACTCTGTAAATAATCCCTTTGGTAGGAAAGTTAGCAAACATTGTATTAATGTATGAAAAAGAAGACCACAACTTTTCTTGCTATTAATTAAACCTTGTAGAACTTGAAGACGCCCATATAAAATATTATTTGCACTGTAACCTGTAGCTACTTAATACTTAATTAATTTCTGGCTATCATACACATGGGATTAAATTAAGTACTACCCTCAACAATACAATGCCTGAGGCAGAATAATTAAATGCCATCTTTAATACAATTTCAACAAATAATGTAATACTATATTCTGCTTCTAGGCTGACTAAGAGACAAAGCTCTTATTGGTAAAGCCATTCTTTATGGAAATAAAGTAACTGTAACTATACTATGCCTTTAGGTTAAGCGGTCTCTGATAATATGACATTTTGTATTATTTCTGTATTAACCTGCCAATATATTTAACTTGTAAAAATATCAGACATAATTAAAAACCTATTGTGCCTTGCTGCCTGTGTGCTGCTGCCACTCAAAGGTGTACAGAATTGATCTGTCTTATATTTATTTATATGTATTATATTTTGTGCTTGGTATTGAGACAGTCTTATAATCTTATCAAGAATGCCTAATGCCATCTGACCTTATAAGGCTATAGACAATACATGTTTATCCATTATACGTAAGACAACCAAACTATTTGTAATTTTAGAAAAAAACCATTTGAATGTTTATTTTACAGCCTTTTATATTCATTCTGTATTTTAATTAAGAGAGGGGTACTTTATAGTAAGTATGTCTTCGTCACAACATACAGGGTGATATACACAATGATTAGAATTAGCGCTGCATAGTATTATAGACTACAAATAATATTTTTGGAAACAGTCAATTTTTAACTATATGTTAAAAGTTGTATTAATACATGACACAAATGGATAATTTTTCACTGTAGTTAATTTAATTGACAATAAACAAATAGTCTCACCTCTAATAAGCTTTTGAAGTATGGACTACATGCAGACAGAACCATTTTATGTGCTTTACATGTCTGTCCTTCACATGCCAACGTCACCTGAAAGAAAAGTATACATTAGTTATAAGAAACTATATGTACTATTATGTAAAAGTAAGTATTGTATCAATCAAATGGAGCAAGTCTATTATGCACTGGTACCCAAGAGACACAAAACGCAAGAGGGGAAGACATAAGAGGTGGATGGATGAAATAAAAGAGGTAGCAGGAGGTACTTTGACTAGATCAGCCTTGAACAGAGAGTTGTGGTGACATTTACGGGAGGCATTTGCCTTGAAAGGCACACAGTTAGTATCAAATAATTAATTAAAAGCAACATAATACTTTGTTAAGCTACAAAGCATTCTTATCTGGATAAAAGGCTATTATTATTATTATTATTGTATCAATCATATTATGTCATCCATATTTACACCGTGGAAATCTATAGTCCTGCCTACTATGCATAATTTGTGCAGTGTCATTGTCTAACAGCTGACTATCTCAGTTACTAGGACAACTATCAATCCTGTTGATATTCTACAATTTATCTCTGTTGCTCGGGCTATATTAGTTGCATTGATTGTTTTACAAATTGGCTTACCTATTTTGCCATGCATTATTAGCTTAGATTTTGGTGATACTTTTAGAACTCCTTTATCATATCTATCATTGAGATACATAACTGTTTTTTTTTAATTTTTCATAACAAGCAGTTAACATTCCTATAAGTGCAGTATGACATTTTCTTTACAAGAGTTTTTTAAGATAATGTGTATTATGTATAGTAATCTCAAATAGAGCTATTTTTTAGACTGACCCGTTAGGTTTGAAAGTACCATATAATAACAAGTCTGTTAAGACTTGTTATTATATGGTACTTTCAAACAGTGTAATGATCATAATTCTGAATCAATTGTTTAATAAAAATCAAGTACACAAGAGACAAACAATAAGTGTTTTGATTGAAAATCTTCTCCATGCACTTGCAGATTGATAGAAAATTACTTTTAACACATATGTCCTTGATGTTTGTTCGTATTTCAATAGTAATTGTCCGCAAACATGTTAGGGCCGTGGAGACTTATAAGACGCCAAGATTGATACAACAAACAAACATATAGGTTATAAGCGATTGTTTGTACACAAATATATAAATTACTCCGTCGTACTCACGTCTGTGAAGCTCTTTTCGTCTCTTAGGTGTCTGAAAGACGTCACCATATTCGTTTGGAAGTCGTTCCATTTGAGAAAGAATTGTTGATCACCCATTTCGGCAAATTATTACACTGAAATACATAAATAAACTAATGAAATCTATTCGAAACCCACACTTTGAGCTATAACAATAAAATTATAATCGATAGCAATGTTCTAATCACACTTTTTAGATAAAACCTTCATAATAAAATAGTGCACTTTATATTATAGTTTACCTACGTCACTAGTTGCAATAGAAATGATGCTTACCTACGAACACTTGGTTACTACAATTATTTTCAAATTTGGTCCCCGCAATCCAACTTGGATTGATGTACAAGGGCACTGCGTATTATTTCGAAACTATCACTAAATGTTAACCAATTGAAATCTCAAAATAAAGACGCTGTCTCGCATAAATTAGCGACTTCTTTCTATTTCTTAAAATTCCTTCATTCACCTAGTCAGAGTTGCCAGAGTGACGTTTTATTTTCCCTTTAAAAGTTGTGAAGCTAAGGAAAATATAAAGTAATGGCTTATTAAAAGCAGACAGTAATTAAGTTTTATATAATAAAAGCTACTTCTTAGAGTTGGTATAGTTTACGGTAAGTACAACGAGCGATCCATTAAAGTCATCATAATCAATTGTAACTCACAATTTAGTAATTTTGCATCAGTATTTGACAAAGCTTTTAAGTATTAGTCAGTTAAAATATTTTATAACATTGTATTTTTGAATTTCTAATGTAAGAAATTCACTTCTGGTTAAAACTAGTACTGACCATAAATACATTAATGAAAATGTACATATACGAATTGCTTTTTAAAGTTAAAAGTACAGAGTGATATGGGTAAAATTGTACAGCTGGTATCCCCAAACATTCATTGGCTATCGTCGTTCATTCGGACGGATACGTTGAGATGCGTTCATTCATTATGAAAATAGTTTACATTTTTATTTCTTGAAGAATTTAAGCTGTAATTAATTTAATTTTTATGTAATTTATGATTAAATACAGATGATAAATTTAATCTTTTAACGAAACGGTATTTATATATCCCATAAAAGCGTAAGATATAGATGAAAATATAAGAACCGTATGTATTGCCATCTTGTGACGAGTAGCTATTACACCAAGAATGCTCTGCCATCTATAGGCCCGATTTTAAATTAAATAGATGTTATTAAAAAGGGGTTTCACCTGCAAACTTGCATCTATGCTATAACTTATATTAGAATTTAGTTTTATGTAATATTGCTAATAGGACAATATTGAATAGCTCTTAATTATGATAAACATTGCCATATTTTTATTAAAATGCCTTTAGTTTATAAAGTTAACGCTAGAGGTAGGTCGGTATGACATCTTTAATATGATTCGAATTAGCACATTGCAATCTAGACCTACAAAAAATCGTATCAAGGGTAAGACGCTAAGAACCCGTCTTTGAGGATTGCTTAAAGTAATAATTGATGCCACTCCTATTATTGTTACACTTTATCTACAGCACCTCGGCATACCCCATAGATTACAATACTATATACCCTTTATCCTTTTTATGCAGAACGAATCTATGTAGGCACGTTAATAATTTTTAACCCCTGTTTAAAAGTACCCATTACATCGCAAAACTATTTCTTTTTTATGTATAGGATGAATTCCAAATCATGTCACGTTATTTGTTTAACTTTAACATATTTATCTAATATACAGATCCTAACTACTACCTGAGATATGTTTTTTTTTTAATTACCATGTATAACTTTCGTCTATACTACGACCATAAATGAATGATATCCATCGGTTTTTTGTTGTTTTATTATTAAACACTAATTATGCTAATGGATAGACAATTAAAAGTATGCTATGCTATATAGCTTGCACTTTTTAATATATATATGTTTTTTTATTTTCTTTTGAACGGCCTTCCGTTCTACTATAAGACATTTCAAGGTTATCCATTAATTACCGGACAGCCTGTATAGTAAAAACAAGTCCACTAAATACTTATTGTAATAAACTTTTTGTACCAATTCTAGGATAGTTGCGATTGCACATATAGTAATTATGTACAAACCACTAATTTACCCTATTAATGACGTACCTACTCTCATTTGTTAAACTATTTCTAAGTATATGTCTGGAAAATATTTGAATTAGCTCATTACTTTATAGTGTTTGACTGCAGCAGATAGTTATGGATATAGGCTTACCTAGATAATTAGATTATGGGTAGGAAATGAAAGAATTAGTTTATTTTAATAATACACCATTATTTATTTGACAAAAACCGTTTTTAAAACGACACTCATATTGCATAAAGAAAGAGAGGCAAAAGGTGAATCATATCAGTATAATTGTATGATAATTACTTTTAAAATCATGCGTAATATTGGTAAAATTTATTTTAACTTACATATACGAGAGCATATTTTTAAACACACGAACACTACATTTAAAAGGCCAAGCGGTGTTGCCACAATATCCTTATAGTAACTTATACTAATTATTCTTACTAGTAAGTACGAGATTACTACCTATTTGCTAATTATAATTATGTAACATTATTTAATGTTATTAAAACAGTGCAACTCATACCTACTGGCCGTACTGGATGAAGCAAATTATACAAAAACAAATCCAAATAAATATAATTACAAATATCAAAATCATTCCCTTTTTCTAACTATAATTGACATCAAGCAGGATTCATTTAAATTAATTCATTCACTTAACACTAAAACTTACTTTGGTATTATTTATCAAATTATAATTTAAGAAAATTCACATCTACTTTTGAAATATTTAAGAATATTTAATAATATACGAAGTCAACATGGAACTGGTCTTAAGTAAAAGAAAGTCTTTTTATTTAATCTTTGGACTTGGGACATTTTACTTTTCGCCAATGACCCTTTTTTTGCTTAAGACCTAAGACCATAAAACTTATCGATATATTTTACATAATTATTGCTTAACTGACTTATATACGAAGTAGCCTAATAATAAGAGCATATAATTTTTAAACCTTTATAATAATTATTACAATAAACCTTACAAATAGAACTATTATTAAAATATATTTGGTATATAGTAGCGTTACAAATATACAAAGCACATTCGAACTTAGGTATATTCTAGCGTATGATTCGTCAATCCATTACGGAGACTGTTATTTAATATTACTAAAACTATTCTAACAGGTTTATAACCCATAAAGAAAATAATAATATTGCTGCACCGATATTATACCGATAAAATAATAATCAATTATATTAAAACTCATATAAATTTTTGAATGAAAACTAAATACTTTTTATCCATTAAGCTCCCTTGGTAAACGAATTGCCACCGAAAACCTTTAGAAAACAAACATATTACTATTATACTCAGCATTTATATTAAATATATAAGTACTTAAGCGAAACCTAACAATCTTAAAAAGTAGCTTAATCTAGTCTTTGTCAGTAAAGAAATGCCATGAATTTGAGCAAACAAAACGTCATATAAATTATTTTCGTAAGAAAGTTTGGGACATTACACCGTCCCCACTAAAGGTTTAACCTTAGAACTAGTAATTAGATGAAATATTAGCATTTAAAACTGGCATCTGCCCCTCGAGATAAAACGCTATGTACACTGTACTTAGGTAAAAAATATTAGATATTTATATTAGGAAATAATATAGTTATAGCAGTACATTGAATAGATATAAGAAATATTCAAAAAAGAATAGTCAAGAACGCTTATATTTAGACAGTAGTTTACAGAACTTACAATATTACTAAGGTATAAGAAATCTGTTGTAATAGATGCTTATAACTATTCATTGGTAGTACAATTTGAGGTCTAACTTTAATCTTAGAGTAGTCTAACCAGTAAGAGAATGTAAACGATATTTTGGTATTATAGCTTAGAATAAGAAAAATCGTTTTAAAATTGACTAGATTAATTTTGGGTTTGCGAAAATAAGTTTTTTTGGCTGAACTTTATTACTAAAAATGGTTGTTTTATAGTACATGAAAAGATATGAAAATAGCACGCGACTAGATGGAAATGCAAAATTATTGGCTCCTAGCTCTTTGACAGCTTATCAGCTAATGTGCACTAAATATATAGTGAAACGGTCGAACGTGACACATGTTGATTGTCTTTTAGAGAAATATTTTTTAAATGGCTAGATTTTCGTGTACATACAATTAATAATAATGCGTTTGGTATATGTTACTGCGCTGACGGGTAAAAGCAGATATTGAGTTCTATTTCATGAATAAAATGATCGTTAAAATGCATTTACAGCTGAAAGACAATAAAATGTTCACGTTTTACTGTACATTAAAGTACTTGAAACCGACTTTCACGGCCTACCCTAGGTGCTAAATATAAGACCATGAGTATATCCTTAAAATTACATTTTAATATACAGTGTACTTTTAGAACTGGCACTAAAGAAAACTTCGTTGTTGCTCACCCACGTGTTAAGCATTAAATAGTACAGTAAGGCTTAATAGGACGGTTCATACTTTAAAATAAGGCAGCTAAAGGCACCTAGTTTAACTAGCGAATATTTACATGCTACCACATTCATGTTAGATTGCCAAAATGGCTGCACTTGACGTGCCTCTTCGATGCTAAATGGCATGTAGTAATTAAAAATATACATTCGTTGAAGCTTCAATTTGGATACATTTTAAATAATTTAGAACTAGAAATATTTACATAACGTACTTTAAATTAGTACGTCTATTCGTTGCTAGATGGCGTTATACCATTATTGACAGCTTTCGATGTTTGAATTTGCAACGGTATTTTTAGTCCTCGCGGTGCTAGGATGAGTCTAGCTGGAGTCACGAGGACTAAAGCGTACTCTCATTTGTTCACTCCAAGGATTTTAGCTGCCTCGTCGGCTGAGGAGAGAAGCTTATTGATGGTTTTGTCGGGAATACCGAGCAGTTTGCCGATTAGATCGCTGTTTTCTGCGTCGTTCTCGGCTTCTGAGGAGTACTTGCGCGATGTCATGTCTAGTTTAAGCTTTTTCTCGTAAGGGGCCGATGGAGGTGAATTGTTGTTGTTAACATTGCTAGGTATCTCGTTGCCAGAGCCGTCGTCGTCTTGGTAGCGATACCTTTAAACACAATACACATACCATTAATATTACGATTAGAAAATCAAGTACGAGTAAATTATGTAGAACTGGTGTAACAACTGCTACATTTGCAGAAAACATAGCTCATTCGAGCGTCTAAAATTGATTACATGATTTACGAAGTTGTAAGACGACTTTACTTACCCGTTCGTAACGTTTTCCTCGATCGGAGTATTCGGCGGTGAGGCTTCTTCATCGTCAGTGATTTCGTCACGATGCTTCTTCCTGTGGCGCAGCATGCTGTGCTTGAGGGTGAAGCGTCGGCGGCACAGGTCACACGCGAACGGCCTCTCGCCAGAGTGAGTGCGCATGTGTCGCCGAAGATCCTCGGCAGACCAAAAGCGACGGACGCAGAATGCGCAGACCACCTACCAAATAAGAGGATTTTAGAAAGGAATTCTAGAATTCATTTTATTGGAAGATCTACATATAATACTAGCTTTTGCCCGCATCTTTGCTTGCGTGTTGTATTTCATTAGTAAAATTACACATATTAACCTAATTTTACCTCTTTGCACTCTAGATCTCAGTAAACATTTATGTTAAAAGTAAAGTTCATATATCTTTAATTCTCACCTTTCTATTAGCATGATCAGGAAATTTGCCCCTCTCATCATCATCAGCGCTTTCGCTCCTGTCACTGGCTGCATCCAAAGCTCCTTTGTTCACAAGCTGCTCGTACTCAGCAGTATGACCAGTCGCTAAATGGTTTAAGGCCCCACTTCTGTCTCCGTAAGACGCTTCACACAGATGGCACTTGAAGACTAGACCACCATCAGTAGGTTCTTCGACAACTTCGGGGTTTGGTGACCCTGGTTGGGAATCAGTCCCATGTTTTGAAGACATATGCTTCTTCAACGTTTCCATAGAAGAAAATGTGCTGGTGGGACAAGATGCACATTTGAAAGGCCTTTCAGGAACTGCCCTGTTGTCGTTGACTGGTTGAGGTGGGGATACGGTGTCAGGCATGGGCTCTGCAAGAATAGCTCTAGCTGATCCTCCATGCTTCCTTAATAGATGACGGTCGCAATTAGATTTGGTGGTAAAGAGAAGTGGGCAGTGTGGACACTTGAATGGTTTCTGTCCAGTGTGAGTGAGCACATGGCGACGTAATGATGAGGACCATGGGAACTTTCGGTGGCAGTAAGGACAGGAGACGCGGTTTGGTGCGAGACTGTAGGCTGACTTTTTCTTTGGTGGTTGTGCTGTGTCTGTTTCTGATCTGAAAAGAAACAAGAGTTACAATTAGTAAAAATTTGTACAATCGTTACGACTTAACATAACATATTATTTATTACGAATGCAATTAAAATATGAAAATAAATATATGCAAAAAATAATAAACTTACTTATTTTCGTCGCTGCCGGAGTTATTGCCTTCGCTAGTGGAGGCAACTAACCCTTCTTCGTCTTCTTCCTCATCACTGCGAGTTGGAACAACTGGCACAGGTAAAGGTTCTTGATTCGACAGGGGCATTGGGTTAGTGCCAGCATCAGTCTTCTCACTATTTATTGGCAACGGTTTGTTGATCAAGTTGCCCGCAATCTTAAGGTCGAAGTCTTTGTTCATCTCTTGTTGGCACGTAGCCATTAGGATTTCAGCAGCTGCACGACGAGCCGCCGTGTGGTCTTCAGACTTCGTCTCCAGGTCAGGCTCTTCATCAATCACTAGAGTATCATCTTCATCCTCCTCGTTGTCAGCAACTTCGTCTGAGTCCCGACGCACAGGCGATCGCTCAGACTGTTGTAGCGGCCTTTCAAGATGGCGAGCTAATAGGGCAAACTTCATGCGGTCAGTGAGAGAGTCAGAAGTAGGGTACGGTGGTGGTGCCCTTGGCGCAGGCCGTCGAACACTCCAATGTTGAGGATGTTGTTGTTTTACATGGCGTTCCATATTTGATCGCAGAGTGAATCGCGCTGAGCATTGAGAACAGGAGAAAGGTCTTTCAGTTCGGTATCGCCTTTGTTTCTGTTTTGGCATAAGGACACCATTTTTGATGACCATTTTCACTGAGTCAGTTTGGGGAACAAGAGTGTTATTTATGGGCGGACGTGGAGATTCAGGGTGTGGTGACGGTTCGGGGGAGATAACCAGAGGCGGTTTCTGTTCTTCTTCTTCAGGCTCCAACTTTGGCTGGGTTTCCGGTTCGTTAGGAACGAGTCTGCCGCCAGACATGCTCAATCCCCTAATGATCTCTTTTTGAATACGCTGTTTTATTTCGGCAAGTTCTTGTGAATCGGTTGGGTGAGGAAAAAATGAGGGTTGAAGTAGATATGGTGCAATAGGAAAGGAAGGCGGTAATGGCAAACCAGGAATTCCAGGCACAGCACCAGCGTAAAGTTGTGAGAGCTGTGAGGCATAATAGGCTGGATCGATTTTGGGCATAGATGATTCAAACAGTCTTTGCTGAGCTAGAAGAAATCTTGTCTTTTCGAACGCTGATGCGGCAACACTAGCTGGGTCAGGCTCAAAGGACGGACGCGGTGGGACTTTAGATTCATCAGAATCATTATCACGTTTTTTCTTACTGAGATCAAGCACATCGCAGCTGTTATTATCACTTGTGCTCAAGTCTACTGGGGCTTCTTCATCGTAGTGCTCTGTTTGGACATCGTTCATTTTATAAGACAGTTCTGGAGATCTGTATTCAGGTATCTGCGTCAATTGACCAATGCCTTTTACTTTGATTCGGGGCGCAGGCTGTTCAGTATCTCTTGGGGTCAAAGGTGATTCAGGTAAAGATTTTGTAGTTAAATTGGTGACTGGATGCCTGTCTGTTATAAAGCTTGGAGTGAAGTGAGTTAATGGTGTGTCACGACCAGTACTTTCATTTCGCCTATCAACGTCAGGAGTGTGGAACGCAAGTGATCTCTTCACTTCATCTCGAGCAAGTTTAGAGTTGACCTCGTCGTTATTTGGGTCTTCAGACGGATGGTAAATAATAGATCTTTTGACATCCTCCCTTGTTACTTTGGCGTGTCTGTTTCTTAAGTGACGCTCGCAATTAGCTTTGGTTGTGAAAGCATAATTACACACGGCGCATTCATATGGCCGGTCACCGTTATGCGTTCGCATATGACGCACCAACGCCGCTTTATCTAAAGAGGCATGTGGACACATGTTGCATTGATAAGGTCCAGGGCCGGTACCACTCAAGTGCACTCGGTTGTGTCCTTTCAATGCTCTGAGGTTGGGGAACTTAGCAGGGCACAGCCTACATGGGAACTCACCACGAAGCTTCATGCGTCTGAATTCAGCCGCAAAGTTATCTTGGGTTTCTTCCTGGTCCCTTTCTTTTATGATTGTATCAGGAGGGGTTAGCACCGCGCTTTCTAAAGCCGCTACTCGTGAACCAGTTAGTCTCTCTAGAAGGCCACCGGCTGACGTAACGTTTAATATCGATTGAATATCTGCCAAGTCGCGAGCGGCATCTATGTGTCGGATGCCATTTGTGGTTATGTGACCATCGTCGAATTTGGGAGTGAATCTTTCCATCGGTGGTGTCAACGTGCCAGGGATACCGAAGGACCGGTTTCTAAGGTCTAATTTGGCAAAGAAGTCCTCCCTGCGATCTCTATCGGGACTTGCGATTCTCGTAGTTGTTGCGCATGACTTTCTGTGAATGTCTAAGGCTTGTCCGCATGGGAAGTCCCTGGCGCAGAGATCGCATCTGTAACGCTGATCTGATATTGACACGTGAGTGTTTCTTTCGCAGACACCGCGGGCAATCTCTGGGAACTTTTTGATGGAGAAATCGACGAAGGTGAGGTCGTCAAAACCTGGTTTTGTGTCGTCGCTATGCGCGGTGTAACGGTGGATGTCATAGGCGTTGACTGAGTCAAACCGCTGTCTGCATTTGGGGCACTCGAAGCGCGTGATCCTTTTGTCCATGGGGATGGGTGAGGGCGATGTCGACGCTGCCCTCTTGCGAGCTCTCCTGAGGTCCTCTTCCTCACTCCTGTCGGACCTGTTGTCACTGTCAATGCTCATGGTCCTAGTGGCTCTAAGCTCATGTTTTTCAATTTTAATAGCGTCCATTTCTTCGTCTGCCTCGATTTTAGCTTCACTGATGACCTCCTCTGTTTTGATTTCTGTAACAAAAGAGTACATGTTACAATTGATTACGGATTGTATGTTTGAATAACGTAGGGCGCTTTCTTACAATTCCAAGAAAGGTCGACAATAGATGAGTCAGGCAATTCACTTGTGCGAGGTCGTTATATCAGAATAATAATAATAATGAGATATCATCGGCAGCAACGATTCTAGTTTCAATAATTAGCTAATTGAATTCTGTAGCAGTTTACAAATTAAATGTTTATTACCGCTACTCCACAATAGATGGCGTTGATTTGTTTTGTATTTATGCGCAAATTAAGTGCTATCTGAAGCTTGATCTAAACATAAATATAGTTTATATTTCGAAAGCAGAGAACCATTGAAATAAATTGAGCCCTAAAAAGCTTTTTCAACTGTATTAACAACATTTGAACCGCATCACGTAGACAATAAGAAACAAATTCGAACGAACTTATCGATCCCTAAAAATTCTCAACCACAACAAAGTTCTCGATGGATGAATCACACTATCTTTTGTTTTAAAACGAACTGTAACTATGGCAACTGAAAACACGCCTTAATTCGATGCTAATAAAGCGTAGAGTCGCTTGGTAATGTTCCCACAAGCCTCATTGAGGCTATAGGGCACAAAAATCAATAGGACTGACACCTAGTCGGCTATAGCTACAAATATGTATTCGCTGGCAAACGGCTGAGTCACGTAAATGCTATCAGATCGTTGTTTTGTGAAAAGTAGCGATTGTGAGATACTTTGTGCACGTGCTATGAATAAATACATATATTTGGTGGGCAATTCCATAATCCTCATTGTTTAGGAAGAATCACTCCCAGTTTGTATTAGCATTATACTTATGTAAGAGTGAAATAGGCATTACTGAGCCATATTTCATATCTAGCAAGCGTTCTTAGCCTTTGAAGTTGATTAGAGAAATTGTATTATCTAATAGATAGTAACATTTTATAGCAGTATTGAAACGTAATTCAAGCAAGATTATCAGAAGTAGTGTATGAGTGTACACATTTTTTGCACTGAAGTAAAATTTCGTGGCTATTGCCGCCATGACAGAGGACACAAACGCGGTACCTATAAAAATATTATAACAAAGAATTCTTCCGTTCTTCTCTTACCCCAGTTCTTGAGTGTATTTCATTTTCATTCACCTATGTAAAATAACTTAAATAAAATAAAGAAGGCTATCAGATTGTATAGTTAAATAGCCACTGTTAGATATTTAGCGATCGTGTTTCGAATAATATTCGTACATTTGACGAGTAAAACACAGATTATCCAAGATAAGCATGCCAAACAGCGCCCGAATTCAGAACTATCTTATTTAAAATTTATGTTGGTACCTTAGATCTAGTGATTGTATTTAAAGGTGCCGAAACGTTGAAGGTGAGAAAATATAAAATGAGGTTTTAGTCCTGATATAATCTGATCTCTATGATAAAAAAAGGAGGAGCTCGTAGGAGAAATACGAATGACGCATCGGTTTCAGCAGTAGTATTACCGCATGACTACTATTCCTTCGAAAAGACAAAGATTATGTGATCTATATGATTGTTCTGTGTCTGGGTCTGGGTGTTTGTTGACGCCAATATTTAAAAATTGCGTTTTGAAGCACTAAGATTATCCCTGGATTATAAATATTCGAAATTATATTGCGTCTAAAACTTTTATTGAAGAGATTCTCGTACTTTTTAAGTATGCGTAAGTACATTGATTGGATAATTAAATTAAAATATATATAATAAGAAAAGCCTTATCATGTGTTAATTGTGTCAAGGGAGGCGACCGGCTGTGTCATTGTGATCTTTAAACCTATTACATAAGATACAATAAGTGCTCTTTACTTGCCTTTGTTTCTAAAGACAAAAGGTCATCGACGCTTGAAAGGGATTAAACGATAATTACTCGTGAAATAAGTAAAATAAATAATTCGAAATATTAGCTGTACCTAAAACTTTTAATATGTTAAATAACTGAAAATATATATTGTTAAAATCATGATAACAGAAAAAAACTTATAAAAATAGACTTGAAATTGCATTGTGATCTAATAGCGTTTTAAGTCTCGGTGTAGCACTGTCGTTTTGGAATACAATTGAGAAGATTAAATCCTTTATTATTGTTATATGATACGATAAAGGAACATTAAAAAGTTTAGGAATATCTTACACAAGATGCATTATGTTTCTGCAGTATTCAGTTCATCGGCAAATACGATATTAAGATGATAGATGATATTGTAGATGTTGATCATGACATGGCTTTTCATATAAAGTGTTTTTCAACATGACTTAAAAAAGCTTTTAGAGGGTTTTGCTAACTACATTTTTTACACAGACAAGTTCTGCTTTATTATGTATTCCTGTGTTGAGGAGGACACAAGTTTTTTGTCCCGATTAGCGATCGAACTCGCATCGCAGGCGGTACATATTCAGCCAATACTATTAATGACGTGGTACTATCACTTTAAATTAGAATAACAATAGCTGCTATTACATAACAAAACAGTCAAACATGTTTTTATTTTACACGTAATTGGTAAATATTTATTATTCCTATTTCGGGCAGAGCATTGCCGTTAAAAAATACTCAGTAACAGAGAGTGTGGAACTTTGTAGAAGGACAGCGAAACTGAACGATATTTGGGAGATTATCACTCTAAGGTATGCAAGTGTGATGTTACGTATGTGCGTAACAGTTATATTGATAGCTATTAGGTACTTGCGAAAAGTCAATAATTTTGTTTATCCAGACTTCTGTCGGCTTGATTCTCTAGCAGGACAATGCATGGTACTGACTCATGCGTCTGTACGTCATCATAACCTATATACGAGGAGATTAGTAATTTATAATCTATGTTATGGTTTTAGCTCGGTTGCGCATTTGAGGTAGATGGTATCCAGTTTAATTAGAGCTGTGGGGACTATAAACTTGTATATTAATGAGAGGTCAGACTGTTTGGTGTAGGTTTTTATGGGTAGATCTTCGAAGGATGATTTTTTAGCTGGTGGTTTTAAGCGAGGGATATATAAGTACGTGCTAAACTTAAGCTTCATGTTGTTTATGCGTAGTTGTGAAGACTTTATTTATTTATTACATTGACAAAGAAAGGGTATAAAGGTACTGCGAGGTAGCTTGCCTATGGTTTTAGAAATAGCAAGCCCGACGTAGGTTTTAACTAAAATTAAGTGCCTGCTGATTACATAATTTAACAAGTATGTAAATTAACTTATTAAAACGGTGACATAGCAAGCATTGCCTTATATGACGGTAAGGATAGATTAACTCCTTGATGTCGGAATATAAATCCACACGAGACACAAAACCTTTATTCATTGTTCTTATTTACCGGCGAAAGAGAGGTTAACTACACTTGGAAATAATAAGATAAAGATAAATGAGATTAGCTTAGTGATTTTTGTTTCAGGAGCGCCGAATCTTGCATCTCATTTCCACTTATTTGCAAACAAGGCAAGTGGGAAAAGCGACGAAAACGCATGCCCACGCAGAGTTTGCGAACACGCCCTCTCGTTTTATCTCCCTCTTCCTTACTTGTTCCCGACTAGTGAAAGGAAGACACACGTATTCAATAATGCTGGCTTTATACGTTCAACCCTTAGTGAATTGGTAACAATAAATAGAATGCCGCCTGTTTATCTAAAAGGTTTAGCAGAGATACATATATTTCATAACCTCGGGATCCAATAATTCAAATAGTCAAACCCAAGAAGAAGCAAAACACAGCTAGATTTCATGATACTTTGAGCTTATTTTGCGTAAATAGAAACACCGATGTTTAATTATGTTCGGATACTTTGAAATAACTACACTTCAGAACATTGAGACAACTACCATCTTAACAAATTAGACTGAAGAGCATTTAACATATTTCTAGCTAAGGCTTTGTCCCGTGAGGCTAGAATGATTTATGCCTTATAGCTAATTTTTAAGTATTACAAGTGCTTACACTATTAGGTATAGTAAGATTTCTGTAACACTTATAGTTTGTACATTAAAATTGTAAGTTAAATTTAGTTTAGTTTACGATGGAACTGGCATGAAATGTGTTCAAAAGTTCCTAATAAATAAAAGAATAAAAAAAAACTACCATCTTAGTCTCTCCGTGAACATAGCTGCTGAAAAGCAACCGAAACGTCGAGGAAAGTGTCAACTTAAATACAAATAATAGTTTAATTAGCATAAATAATTTAATTAGCTTAAAAGTATTAGGTACATACATGTAATATTGCTGGGTACATTTTAAGCACCGTGTTTCTTCTAATGAGAATTTTATTACAGAATAAAAAGCCCACAGAATTTGTCCGACCAGGAAATTCGACTTAAGATCTGACGATTAGCAAGCTATCGGGACAATAAGACACTTGGTACAAATTATTAGTATTTACACAACAGGATGAGACATACAATAAAATGTAAGTTTATGCATATAATTTGAAACCGACTGATCGAAATAAATAACAATAAATTACCTACTTAGTAAGTACTTATTTAGATAAACATATCCGCCGTACTCACTCGAATTACGCAAATTGTGTAATAATTTTCTCCTTTTAGTGTGCGTATGATGTCTGTGGTGTTACGACAAAGTTTTGAAATAATTAATGAAATGCTTATCGAAAGACTGATATGCGTCGTTTTCGTCTTATTTATGATATGAAATTTATCCGCAAATTATTGTGCCGAGTCTGGATGTTCTGTGTGGCCGATGTTTGAATATGCTGACGCAATGAGTATCCTTAAGACGTGAATTGGTTTAAAGATAATAATATTCTTTTAGTACCTATCTATGAGTTGTTAAAGCTTTTAAAAAAGATTGTAAAAGTAAGAATGAGCGTTAGAAAAAGATGGTGTTGGTTACTACGAGGTTCTTTACAGTCGAAAACTATGAAAACTCGTATTAAAAAACTAAAAAGTATTGATTTATTTAAGTTTTAACCGAAACGCCCAATATGTAAAACCAAATTTTCTAATCGAAGGAGATATTAAAGATTTATCAGTTTAATAGATACTCTGAATGCATGAAATATTAACATACTAAAACCAATTCTAATTCTGAATAATTATCATTTAATCTTAAGAGGAAACACAAGAGTCGTTTTTACATACAATAAGTAGTCCCTTGTTTCCTCTCTGGATAATGCCAGTATAGCAATAATATTTTTCCAAAAAATGTATGGCCTCTATTAGCATGTCCCTATGTTTTCCTTTTTCAATAATTAATTATTAAAACAGAAATGAACCTTCAAAAACCTCAAAAATTGGCCAGATTTTCCGCTGTGTTCAAACATAAAGTAGTTAAGTGTTGGAGAAGAAATCAGGGGACTACGAAACGTTGATTTTGTGTACTTTTAATAGGCATTTTCGGTCCAAGCTGCCCAGATTTCTTTTTCTTTAAAACAGAAATATATAAACACCTCCTTTGAGTAGATATATTTTAAATATCTGCTATTCAAATTACCTTATTTGTATTGGTTCTTTTTGTGTGCACTTTCACTGCGTAAATAAGAAAAAAGTGATATTATGTAGCTATAGCTGATATTTTAACTACGTATAGAAATGTTGGTTAAATGACGTCGAAAATCTACCATGCTTGGGAAGGTTTTCTATCCTAAAGAAGGTCCTGTTAGTAGGAGGAAAGTCTTAGTCCATCGTGCACCATTTTTTTACAGAGTAGACAGTACGCAAGTTAGACTACGATAGTGAAAAGTGTTCGATTTAAGGAAGGGTTACATAAGCTCCGAAACTTCCACGAAAAAGCCGTTTTATTAAGAACTATGATAATATAGCTTTCCTTGAAATGATCCTGTGTCGCGGGAGACTTTACAAACATTCCAACAATGGACACAAAGAACTGAACTCGGACTCTGAATGATTATTTGTGGAACACACAAATTTTGCGCAGTGGCGAAGCGACCACTTAAACGTTTCTCATTGCCTTTACCGACCGACCCAACTAAACCTTTTTATCCGGCCTGGCAAGCGAGCATACGCTTTTTAGCCATCTTGACGGTAAAATGGTGCTGTAGACGTACTCTTGTATGCTCAATACATGGTCATAATACTGTATTGGCAAGCTTTTGCTGAAAACACGATACAAGCATATCGTGTCGGGTTTTCTTAACAATAATCATTTCACGCAATCTCGCTGGTAATATGATGCGTGGCCATTATACACATTAATTACACCGTAGCGTAATGCTAACATGCAATTTGGTTTAAATGTTGCGGTGTGATAATAAGTTTACGTTTTTTGTTGGGGTTTTACGGTAATAGAGCGATATATTTTATTTCATCTGCCAGTAGTAAATTTTCTGGAATTATTGTTTTTATTTTATTTGTTATGTAGGTGAGTAGACTTTAGATGTATAGAGAAAATATACATTTTAGAAAATTGTTTTAATAAATAGTTTATTAAGTATTATATTTTTGTGTACATCGTGGCATAGAAGTGTGATCATATTAAATGCTCGTATAATTAAGACTTTGAATAAGGTACCCTACCTTATTCAATCTCTTTAGTGCCGGTCAAAATTCATAAATAGTTCAATTTATTGTAATGAGTAACGTCTTATTATGCGAATAGCTCCTTTGAAATAGTCTGTTTACTTTATGCAACAAACTTTGGATATATTGATAGAGCGTTCGTAATAGTCTATTACATGTTCATATAAAATAATAATTATCTAATCAAAACAATATACTTTTTATTTTAAAAGCACCAGTACCACAGGACACGAAAAGGACCATATTTTTTTTTTAAATAGTTTAGCATTATGACCATTACAATCACGTAACATCTAATCAATTTGTGCTTTAAATCAGAATTCTTTGTTAAAATAGACCGGCTAGTTGCTTCTGCTTATCTAATACGTTCGCAAGGTGATTAATAAAGTTAATACGATTACAGTATACGTGTTCGCAATGCCGTGACGGTGTGACATTAGGACGTTATTTACGCAACATGTACGAGGAAAATAAAAGTGAGTTTTAGTCGGCAATGTGACGAAATTGAAAACGTTAATGTTCTCGGAAGCGATCTGAAGTGCACGCTTAGCCAACACGCGTATTGAAAATGCATTTTTTTTATTAATTGATGCAAGCTAAGCCTCGCGGTGCCACTCGCGTTGTCTTTGAAATTTAGTCTATGTTATGTAGTAAGTAGTAATATTTTTCAGTCATGGTTCAGTTCTAGAGATTACAGAATATAAATAAACTTTTCTGTAATATTAGTACAGATTAGAAAGTTACAAAAAAGTAAAAGAAATCTTGGTCAATATTAAATATTAATGATGAGTCGCCTCTGGTCGGAGCTAATCTGACGGTCAGTTAAACTGTTAACACCCGTTATCAAAAAACGAGTCTTTTTAGCTACGGATAGTTATATTTTAACTTATTTTTATAGAATATGTGTGAAAATTAAGTGCCTACAGGTAAAACGACTCGTTTCTTGATTATAGAAACCGGGACGAAGTCAAATCAGAGTGCCTATGCCGCGTGACTTGATGACTGTAACACTATGTACCTACATCAAAAGAAAAATTTAATTCAATCCATAAAGGTACAATATAGTGTGAAAATGCAACTATTAGCTCTTTCTTCGCAAGTTTATAACGTGCGGTTTTCCAAAAGATTATATTTATAAGGATTCTAAACATCGTAGAATGAGACACACTCACAATCCCAACATGTACAATTGATATCTCGCCATTAAACTTCAACATGCGACTCATAAACTAAACAATTTATGTTTAAAACTGCCAAAGATCTACGACATCCAGGATAGGTACTGGTGAAGCATAATTCAAAAATAAAAAAGCTATCTTAATATTCATAGTAACATACATACACGTATATGGCAACATCAAAATAGTACAATCACGGAATAAACACCATCCGAATTCATCGTACCAAGTTCAATCAACTTCATGTACGGAGAAAAGGTGTCACATAGAAGCGAAGCGCAGCGTGACTTCCTCCTTCCCGCTTATTCGGAATTTAAATCGACCTATCGCCATCCCGAAGTGTCCCGAACACAGCCGAACGCGCAACAATAACTCTTATTGGCCGCATAATAAGATGGTGGAACGTAACGGCGGCGGCGCATATTATAAGCGATTTGATTGATATGTCGGGGACGTCGCAAGGTACCGTAGCTTTCTTCAACACTCCAATGAGCCTCAACGGTACTGAATTACACCATGTAGTATCTCCAAGCAGTCATTTATGGTGTCGCCATCGGCAATTACCTGACCATACCCGTTTGCCGCTTTCGCAACTGTCGTTTTGCTGGAAAATTCGTGTGTTTAGCACTGTGATGTGAACTAGTTAGGTTTCGCCGACGGTAATATGTAAGTTTGTCGGTGACAAGACACGGGTATTGTCTAGAAATTGATAATGTGTTGTGCGGACGCTCATTTTGTACATTTGTCAACGTTGGACTCGTTTCGTATCTTAAGAGAAATTTAATTAAGCAGCCATTTTTGAATTATACTTTCTATTTGTCCAAAATTTTGCTAGACTTATTGCTGTAAGTCTTAAGTATGCGGGTCTTGTGTATTCAATTTATCCAGTACACATTATTTCTTAAAATACGAGTGGAGATACGCCTTGGTATTCAGAATCCATAAAGCACTTCACAATATCTCATGAGCGTAATACATGAATGAGAAACAAAGTATCAAGAAGCCAAGTCGTGGTTTTCGAGATCTAATCACCTACTCATATCTCGTAACAATAAAGGCATAAAATGGTGGTCATCATTAATGCAAGTCAGGGTCCCGCCTTCCGCAGTAACGGTCCTAAGTGGTTATGAAGCCATGTCACTAGTCCGCTACTGTCCAATATTGTATATAGGACGTCGTGATTTTATACTTAGTCGGGTTACTGGGACGTGAAAAATAAAAAAGAGGTTATATAGAAAATTTCAACCTATAAAAAAATAAGTAATTAATTCTTCTTGATAAGCTTTTCGCGGTATTGGTGAATTATAAATAAAATAATTATTTGAAATTTCGATTAGTTTGTTGAGTTTTAATTAACTAACGTATCATTATTTAGTAAAAAATGCTTTTGGATACACGTTCTATAGATCAAATCAAATACTTTTATTTATTTTGATGACAAATTACCACCTACGAACGTCAGAATTACAGACACTATACACATAATTAATCAATGCGTAATTACCTAAGATGCGTCATGCGTCAAAAGTCAATTATTTCTTAATATATAGACTTCCCTCTACATTTCGACAAACATTTTAATAGTTTAAACGTAGATGGATGCATCCATTTTCGGATAGATTGATATCAAGCTGATTCGCACCGTGTTTCAATAAGCTATCTATCATGGATACTAGAGATTATCTTCCTTTTGTGCTTAGAACTGAGCTATCCATACTAATATTATAAAATAACTGTCTGCTTGTTAAGTTGTCACGGTTAAACTGATGAACGGATTAGGATGTAAATTGCAGTGGATGTAGCTTGAAAATTGAGGAAAGACGGTAGAGTAGGTACTTTATGAAACGTATTATGAATCAGTATCAGTAATCGTTTATTTGTAGAAACATAGGTAATACAAAGATGTTACAAATTATGTTGTCCACTATGTTTTGTCATTGAGACATTGTATATTTAAATGGGTAACTTATAAGAGAACAAAAATATCCTCAATGTCAAGAATCAAATTCAAAAATACAACGCAAATACAATTAAATCATTACAAAATATATATATATTAGACATTTCATTTTTTATTTATTTTTAAATTAACATAACAGTTCTTTATGGAAATAAATGGAGTATGGTCTCCAAATGAAGGGACGCAGATGGTGAAATATAATATACAGGATGTCCGGTAATTAATGGATAACCTGGAAATGTCTTATAATGGAAATGATGGCCGTTCGTTATTACATACACACAACACCATCTAGCCCAAACTAAGCAGAGCTTGTACTATGGTTACTAGACAATGGATAAACATTCATTTATACTTTTTTTTCTGTAAGTACATACATATTATGCATAGAAACACCCAGACCAAGACAAACATCCATGTTCATGCACACAAATGCTTGATATCTAACTAGCTAGGGAATCGAACCCGCGACCTCAGGCGTGGCAGTCGGTTACACTGACCACAACGCCATCGAGGCCGACAATAGTAAAAAAAAATCATCTGTATCAAATGTAATAAGAATGAAAACTTAATCCTAACTTAATATTAAAAATGCGAATGTCAGTTTGTTTGTACATTACGCTTTCACACCTTAACTACTAGACCGATCATTTTGAAATTTTGCATACTTGATATCAGGGGTACAGAAAAAGACATAGGTTACCTTTCATCCAGTAAAACATTTCTTTTTACTTTCCTTTCCCTGAAAGTTATCGACGAAATCTATATTAACGCGAGCGAAGCCACGGGTATAATCTAGTCTAATATATACCTAACATGAATAGTTGTTTATAACGTCAAAGGAAATGGCAACCAAAGAACATCAACCCGTAGTAAGGTGTCGTATTATATTGATATTTAGCGGATACAAGCAAATGTGTGTTTTTCTAAGAAATACCTAGTTGAAATATTCGGTATATTTATGAATGAAATATGTTGATACAAACATGGATCGGATTACCGCTCCGGTTTCTTATTACCGAAGTTAAGTTCAAGATTAGGGCATAATGCAATTAGTAGATTAATTTTATTACGTTATAAGTATCGGTTGGGTAATATAAGTTCAGTCACGTATAATATGCGCTCAGAATATACTGGATTTTTTTACGTAGGTTGTTGAGTAAAGACGTTCGTGTTTTTCTTTACTATCTACATGAAACTAGTTTTAAAGAATTATCTCTAAAGAGCATTCGCGATCAAAACAAGGTCCCGATTGTACTTAACTACGTCAATTGCTACTAAGAATCGATAAACAAAATCTCGATAAGAAATCGATCAATTGCACGCCCAAAAATGGTTTCCACTCGATCGCTCGCTTTCTCCGAACGGAAAAGCGTCCCAATTAGGCGTATGCGCAGGTCGCGGGTCGAGGAAGGGGCGGGGGCTCTACGGTAGAGATGTGAATAATTGAATGTTAATTCGTTTAGGGCCCGAGAGATGGCAGGAGTGTCGACCTGATGATCGTGAGTTGATTATCAAGTTACATATTTTCTTAGGGACGAGTGCTTTGACACTACTCACATGTTTGGATAACGTGTATGTAGGTGATTTAAAATGTCTTCGATTCGAAGAGACTTATGTTTAGTTCGCAAATATATTGTAGTTTTTTTTTTTTAATAAATTAAGTTACTTTTTGAATTAAGAAATTGATTTCGATATATTTTCGAAACTTGAAAGTTTATTTTTGAGTTATAATATTTGTATTGATAACTGCCAGTAATTCTATTTTCAAATTGTATTAGGAACACCATTGTAACAACAAGTCTTGAGACAAATTATTTTATAGTTTATGCTATATGTTTACATAAAATGCAACAATACGTCAGATAATATACTATTACTGCTTTATATTACTCGCCATCTTGCTTACGAATTACATATTAATCTTGAAGTATAAGTATATTTAAAATATATTAGCTTACACGTGGATGTTGTTGATTTAATTAGAAGTTATCTTTTTCATGCTTTTATTAGCTTCATACGTATGTTAGTATGTATGTAACGGAAACTTTGAAGATGATTTTGACCCCCTTCAAAACGTCGGGGAGGATGTTATCAAGGACCGATGACAATACAATAATAAAAAAATAATAATAATAATTAACTTTTTAGTTTGCTTTTTTAATAAAGCGAGCTTTTGGTTTTTTAAATTATTATTAAATAGCAAATGGGTAAGAACACAATAAATAACCTGACTTTTGTTTTAAGAGTTTTGTTAAACGAATTTTTGTCATGATACCTATAGTACATATGCATGTATATCTTATAAATGTACCTACATAAATACCTACATAAATGTACCTATACCTCTGCCAAACGATCAAGGCATGGAATTCTCTGCCAAGGCACGTGTTTCCTTCTTCCTTCAATCCTGGGTCCTTTAAGCGGGGCGTGAAAAAGCACCTTCTCAGGCCGTCAAAGTAGAGACCTCAACATCGCCTCGGCTGCTATGAGGACGATGTGGAGGCCACTGCTCTTAGACCACACAACTGCTTACCATCAGGCGGAGTGTGGTCATTTTGACGAGCAAAATAAAAAAAAAAAAAATATCGTTTAGCTAAATACTTAATGTTGAATTTTCGGTGTAGGTTTTAATTTTAATATATTATTCGTTTAAATATTTATCGCTAAGATATTGTTTGGCAATATTTTGATAGTGGACACATTCTTTGATTTGTATTTTCGTGATTATTTAGATAGAAGATTCTATTCGTTTCTTTAAGACATACTTTTTGACCTTCGATGATTCCGCAATCGATATATTTTATAATAGCGTGTTACCAGCGCGTTCTTATGCATATTTTAAAACGTTTACTATGCTAGTGCTTCCAAAGTTATTACCAAATTTTATTAATATCTATTCAGCGTGAAATCTCTCTACACGTTAAAACGTAACAAATAGAATTTATTTGAATTTAAACGTTTTGTAATTTTGTTTAATTCATTTACAAAGACTATTAATAATTTTCTACCACCAAAACTGTAACAATCCTTGACGGGATGGTCATTATTTGTCAAACAGAGCAATTAGGACCGGAAGACTCAAATGGGTTATCTGATAAAGTACCGTTGGCACAGGTACACCTTCAGACATCCTAATCGGTCAGAGAACACGTCAAACTTTTACTGAGACATAACTCATGATAAATGTATATTTGCATTAGATACAGAACTTAGAATTAGGTCACGTTTCATTTGCTTTGTTTTAGAATAAGAGTTTTACAGCTAAATTAATGTTGAAGCAAATTGTTTAACGAACACAAAATTACTTACGAAAGCAGTATCTAGTTTCCAAACACTAAAACATAATTGAAAACAATATCGTTTAATTTTACTTTTTAAATTATCTTAGCTAGAGGTAGTATTTAGATAAAAATAACTAATCTATTACATGCTTTGGAAACAAATTGTTTTTCAAGTTAAACTAATGAATCGGGGCGACATTTTAACAAAATATTGAATGAAAATACAATAAGCGTTATACTAATTACAATATGTCGGACCAAACATTTATTCGTTGAGGTTAGTATGAACAAATATTAAGAAATGAGGTTGTGTATTCGAAGCTTCCGATGCAACAATTTTAAGCTCTACTTAAAAATATAAATATTTCTATATTTTTCTAAATATGCAAATTAATTTGTCTGTTACATACGTCACTATGCAAAGTACTCGTAACTTAAATAGTCGAATGCTGGAGGACAGAATGAGTTTAATTGATATAGCACGTGAACGAAGCCGCAGTTTTAGGTTAGTTTGTTAATATTTGAGGTACCGTTGTCTGCATGAATGGCCTTAAGATGTGTTGATACAAGTGTTTATGACACAAAAGGATGTTTCCCTTGCTCTCTCGAGATTGCCGCTTCGGCTGAGCAAACTAAATTCCGTGTCCGATTGTCTTAATGAGTCTCTAATGAGATATTTTGTGTTCTATTTGGCTTACGAAACTTCGCCTTGGCTAGAAAATCTTTGAGTTTGAACAGCGGGTTTAGAATTCAAAGGGATTTATCGTACCGCTACTGAGAATTTAGAATGTCTCAAAGCCGGTTTTCCGTTGAAATTGATGGGTTTATAATGAAAAATCTGATATCGTATAATATCGCCTGATGAATCTGCGATAAGGATAACGTCAGTTAATTCGATTAAATAATCTGCAGCTTTTCTATGTTCAGTTTATTTAATATTAAATAAAAGTTAAATGAAAAATAATATATCGTAAAGAATTTTCTAGCAATGTCCTTTGAGTTACGTAAATGTTATTTTAAATAACAATTGTAGATACACCTGTGATGGCACGCCACAGATAAGAAATACACAGTTTAATTACTTCTATTTGAAGTATCAATAAAATAAGACTATAAAATTTGCTCGCAAGGCTCGGCTATTTTACATAACTATAATAAAGAATTCAAACTATATGGTTCTGAATACCGGATGTCAAGTCGTAAACATTATCAGCTGTTCTAAACGTGTAATGTAAAACTGAGGGTAGCCGTATAAATGCTCGGGTGTCGGGTGCGGCGCGTGCGCAACATCATATCGGTGTCGGATTGAGCACAATCTTAATTATTAATGAAATGCTTTGTCTGTGTAGATGGTGCAGTCAGGTGGCTTGGAATATTAAAAAAATCGTTTCTATTTTATACAACATACCTACAATAATGTAGCAATTAAGCTACTTTATTTGATTATTAATATTATGCTATAGTTATGATTAATATAATAGAGAAAGTATTGTAGGCTACCACGATACAGTATTTTCAGCTTTGAAGTATACATTCCCGCGTCTAGATATTATCTATGTATCCATATCCTTGGTTTTAATGTTTGTAAGGCACCAAATTCTTTCCCTTATTCCAAAAAAATACTTATTGTGTCTTAACGGCACACCGGCAACTAGGCACAATGCTTCTCAAGTGTTTGGCATCAGACAATTGGCAGGTTGAAAGAAAATATTAGTAGGTACTCTGTAAATCTGATATCACTACTATCTTATTAAATAATAATATATGTTCACAGTAATTCTTTCGCATATTCATAATGTGGTCACGTAACTAACGTTCTAGTTGATAAATATGTGTGAGATAATAAACAAGTACTTACGTTGCGAAGATGGCGGCTCAGCCGCGGGAGGCGCGGGCGCGCTTGCAGCACCCTGCATGGCCCGCGACGGTCGACCGCGCCTGCGCCTGTACAAAAAACAAACAATTATTTTACATATAGGTATTTAAATTATATTATTTGGTGGGAACTAATTAGGTACAACGTTGAAATGCGGGTGTGTTACTCGAGGAGTTGTACTGCCATGTATTAAAGCAGTATTATTGTAATCTAACTTAACGAAAGAACAATACAGATATAGACGCATCTCACCAGTCTAAGTCTGCTGTAATCGATGGCGGTGTGACCGCAGACAATTATACGATACAGGTAGATATAATGTTTAGTTAATTTAATTATTAGGTAATTTGCATATTTGTGAAAATCAATTACCAAATTCGATATAATGGATTAAGTAAATTGTACCAGGACTAGACCATAAAGTACAAAAATTATGGTCAATATATCATTAGAATGACTGTGTTCAAAATTCAAAGTTTTGAAAATAAATTTCGCGCCGTATTTCGCGTTTCGCGTGTAGTGTATAAAGACAATAAACTTGTCAACACTTGTTGTTAATGGGAAGTGTGCCCGTATTGTCTATGTTACATATTTATTACTCTACACAAAGGACAATAGAATATCAATACAGAACCACTTAGTCTATGTGTAGTTGTGTGGAATTGATTAATGTTTAATAAGATTTCGGATGGTGAGTTGTAGTTAAAGTTTAGAGCCAATTCTACCGCTCATTTTCTTTATTCTTTCTTTATATCATTATAGAGCAAATAACATTTAAAGTAAGTGTATCAAAAAGAAATGTACGTCTTTAAATAAAGACATCAAAAGAAAAGAAATAAACTAGGTAAGATGAAAATTACTAGCTCTCGCTCTCGTGCTTTGGACTTAAGACTTTATACCTACATATATCAAGTACATTATACAATAAATTTAATATTTTACGTTTACAATGAATACTCAAATGACGTGTTTCGATAATTATTAAGAATATTACTATTTCGAAGTGTTAGCTAACAAACGCCAGTCTTTTCTTTACACCTCTTTAAAAAAAGACGATACCTGTATTCGTTTTGTATAGTCCTCATGTCGCAAGGAACTTTATAAACATTGAAATAACGGACATAATGAACACCCAGCCTCTGAACAAATATTTGTAAAACACAATTTTGTTTTTAATTTTTATTTCGAATCTAAAATTCTCAGCACGTCTACAGCAGCATGGTGATTAATAAAACTACCAATCATCAGTCTACTCTTAAGCACAAGTTCCAGTGTTTTATGTTGAGTGTACAAAACATTTTCGTGAAAACAGAACATTCGTATAAAGGAGGTTGAGTCATGTCGCTATCAGCGGCTTCCTGCACCACTCGATGTTAATCATTGATCGGCGAGAAATGAGGGTACCTAATCTACACACCTATCTGTGGGTGGGGCCGGCGCAAGAACAACGCCGGTGAACACGGACCCTGGCTCTAATCTGTACGTGTTCTAAGATTACGTATATTTTAGGTAATACGTTTCAAGTAGTCTGTTCATTTATCAATTTAAACTAGCTATTTCTGTTATTGGTTTTGAAAGATAACTTTAATATAATAGGTGATTTGGGTAATCCGTTGATTATTGTTTCATGTCTTGTTATTCTGTTTTTGTTGTTTCAACTTATGTGTTATGTAATTCGGCAGGCGTATAGCTACGACTGTTGTTTAAAGTGCGTCCAGACACATTAATATGTACTTATTTATGGGAGGCAAGGTAGAATGGTATACTCGCTTAAACCTGAAATTGGAAATTAGTGTAGCGAGCTTCGATTCGCCTCGGTAACTGCATACCGTCAGGTACCATAACACCATCTAGGTTTGCCATCCTGACTGAATACAAAACAAAGAATACCTTATAATTGGACATACTCGATCTCTGTTACAAATATTGATAGTTTCGTCAATAATATAATCGAAACAAATTGTGTCATTTTCATCTTCATCTCAATATTGATGCGAGATTTAATTACATCAGCTGCGGAGTGGATTAAGTCATTTTTATTTTTGTTAGATAATTAACTCGTTCGTTGTTTGCCGCTTTATTGTTGATGTATAATATGCTGTTTTAAAACAAGATTGTATATTGAAATTATACAAACCTAAAAAATGCTTTTAAAGAGTTGTTTTGATATAGATATGTAAAGCCACAATGGGGAGAAAGGAATTTTTGAAAGGTAGGTACTTTGTGATAAACTAAATATCAACGTACGAGTATATAGGTACAATTTTCCAAAAAATCTTGTGTCATGTAATTTATTTAATAAATGTGATTCTGGATGCGTTACCAAAATTAAATTTATAAAAGTATATAAAACACCAAAAAGTTTATGAGAAGTCAATAGTAGACTGAGTTTTGTCTGCCTTAGCGATATCTATGAAATGAACAAACGTACTGCGCCGATTTCTACTAGCTACACTTCAAAGTCAAAATCAACTAGACTCACAGCGTTATATGTATATAAAATAATCTCAAAATAATCACACAAAACTAATTTAGTGCTTACATTTCAAACATAACTAACGCAACTGTCAAAATTGTCCTGCATTCTCGTCCAAAATGATGGTTGCAGTAGTCTGCCGAGTGGCCGGTGCGCGTGCGCGCCTCGCGACCTATTATAGTCCAGACAATGCGTGCTAATAACCTGACTGGCTGGTATGCGCCACTTATGTACAACCAGCAACCAGCCGGTTACTTAATATACTAGTCTGGATTTTAACCACTTATGTATCAATTCTCGTATAGAATGCGGTTATTTTGATTGAAGGTTTGGTTGCGGATAAATTGGACTTTATATACTTGGTTACATCAGGGAACGATGTATGGCGTATCGGATTAAGTCAGTAATGCGCTAAGTGTAATATGTATTTTATCGATTGCTAAGATTTTTTGTTCTTGTTTGGTATATCACATATTTCACATCGTGGTGGAGGCAGCCTTCCTGATCTATATGTTCTTGTTTGATAAGAGACAAAAAATTACGATCCATATAAATAGGTATGTCTCAGGGTTGCTTGTCCGAAACTGTGTGATTTTATTTATTCTGTGATCATTTGCGAGTTATCGTCTCTGCTAATATCACCAACGTACCAGCTCCAGTGAAAATACCACTTTTAGACTCTTGTATAGCTACAAAACTCGATACGTAGGAACGTAATACAAAGATTTTTTATTCGTCCTTCTGTAGTGTGAAGATTCTTCTCTAAGACTTAACATAGCTCAATAGTTATATATCGGCGTCCAACACATAGTTTATTTAGTTCCATTTAATGCAGTGTGAAGATTCTTCTCTAAAGTTAGAAGCCAGAGTAAACTGCAGCTCATAATATCCTTTTTGTCTTCCACGCGGTTAACTGCATTCACTAACTTACGATTTCCAATGAAAACGTTACCATCTTTCCACACGTTTCAACTTTCAATAAGCAAGCTAAAAACTGAAAGTGACGCCTTTGGCGGTGTGTTTGATGATCAGGATTACATCGTACTTGGAAACGTAACACTATATAAATACTTATCTTGTACTGCGGTGTCTTTGAATCAAGGGAACTCATTGTTATCTATAACAACTGATTTTATTAGTTATCATTCATTTTGATTCGGTTCATTTCGTATTGCAGGATGTAGTTATGATTGGAAGGACACTGCTACAATAGGAGAAATTGAGAAGCGGTACCTACCCGCGGTAATTTGCGATATTATTATCCATTCTAAATTAAATCAAAAATAGTTTAGTTGTTTAGGGCGACGTAGAAAACGTAATAAACATACATACATCCAAAAGTCAAAGTTATTTTTTTACTTGTAATGTAAAGTAAAGAGTATGGTTGTACCATAATGAAGTCTCTTGCTTTTTATAAAGAGCGGTTTTTGTATTCTTCTCATTGAGTCATCTGCTTCGGAATTTTCCGGTAATACCTATCATTTGGATAATTCCAAAAAGATAAATATCGTCTATGATCTAATTGGATTATAATATTTATAATGTTGCATTGGGACTAGATTGCGACAGAATGATGACTGGCATAAAAACATATTAGATTTGAATATTTTATAAATAGGTATTATTTCTAAAAGCTCAATTTCGAATAACAAAAAGTAGCCGTTAAATACAAATTAATCACATTTGCCCGAATAAAAATAGTTCTTTTTATATACTAAGGAACCTAACTATTTAAAACTGGACTAATAAAAACTATAGTGCGATGGCCCAGAAATAGCCACATTGTAAAACTTATCGAAATTAAAGTTTTATTACTTCTTGAAATACGACTAATTAAATCGAAGAAATAGTGCATAAAAGATAATGCAATAAATAGGTACCTACTAAACGTCCGTTGCAGGTCGAGGGTATTTTATGTATTGTATATTTCAGGTACCATTAGCACAGAGTCTGTTGCCGTTGGATTAGACTCGCCTAGATGGGTTATCTAATTATAAATACGAGCATCGTAATTGATTACTTATATTAAAACGGTCACAAGTCAAGTCTATAAATAGTTCTTAATTCAAAAATTTACGAACGTGACAGGTGCGCCCGATTAAAAAAGAAGCACAATTCTCATATTTTTTGCATTAAAGCATTTCATAATGCTCATTTCAGAACTGTTAAAAAATCATGTCTTTATTTGCCGTAACCATAAAACTTGTAATAAAACAAGTACCTATTGATTCTGTTATCATTACAAGGATTTCTTATCAGGTGAGTAGACGTGATCCGATGAGTCTAATCTCTATTGTTAACTTATTATTACACACTTATATTTTTGTTCACATCTAGTGTACTTCGTACTGGTTAGGTGGCATGCCTCACGTACGCTTTTAACTGATTTCCTTAACTGTGGTTTTGGAAGTTTTACCTGAGGTTTGGTCTCTTAGTTAGCTATGTAAGCATACCTACCAAATGCTTACAATAGCTTGTCCAGGATAAAACGCTTGCGTTGCGGTTACTAAAGTACAAGTGTCGGCCTCGATGGCGTAGTGGTTAGTGTAACCGACTGCCACGCCTGGGTTCGATTCCCGCACAAGTCAAACATTTGTGTGCGTGAACATGGATGTTTATAATATTCTATTACACACACAACACCATCTCGCCCAAACTAAGCAGAGCTTGTACTATAGGTACTAGACAATGGATAAACATTCATATGTACTTTTTTTTCTGTAAATACATACATATTATACATAGAAACACCCAGATCAAGACAAACATCCATGTTCATGCACACAAATGTTTGACTTGTGCAGGTATTTCTATGTATTAGACTAGATGATGTTGTGTGTATGTGGTAGAATATTATTATTATATTATGTGAGGAAGTGTATAATGAATTTATTAATCATTTACTTATGTAGAAGTTGTCTGAAGCAGCTATGAATTACATGGCGAGCATTAATATTGCTACATGATGCCAAATACCGAAGGTGATGAGATCATGACGTTATCTGCGCAGTTCTTCATTTCGAAGTTGAGTTACAGGAATTACGTAACGGGTATATACTGCTTAGAAATATAGATTTCTTATTAGACACGAAGCATATAATAGCAATATTTATTAATATCCAATAGATTAATTGTCCAATAAGATATCACAATATAATCTCTATTTAATAATCTTGTGAAACAATTACTCTCGTGTAAGATACTCTGTGAGATAAGTGATTGCCAGATAGTCTCAATCTCATCTCATTGAGACATTTGTCGACCATTATCTCGTAATGGCTGTATCTCAAGTGGCTGATATCGATGTGCTCTAGAGAAAATTATGTAACGACATTATCGATTGGTGTGATTGCGGTTTTAGATATTTCGACATTAAAATTTGTACTTAAACATACCTTAATATGTTATTCAAGATACGTTTATTTTAATACAGTATACATACTATAATAACACAAACACAAATTTACGGACAAAAATATGTGTGATCCACAAATGATTGTTCCGAATCTGGGCGGTCTTTGTGTCCGTTGTTTGAATGTTTATAGTCTCCCGCGATACAGGAAAATTACCTAATGTGGGAGTTATTACTTTTTTAAAACGCAAATGAAAATAAAAAAATATAAAATTGTTTAAGGAAAACAATGTTAACCTATATTTTAAGCTATTGGATTAATTAATTTTAAATAAAGCCAATATAATCTTGATTGATTGTTGATAATCATAATTCGAATTGATGAATGGTTTCTATTGTAAAAATAACTTTAATATAATTAGAATGTATAGCAAGAACCGATATTATAATCGGCTAATAGCGTTTACATTACTATGCGTCTACCCTTATAATAGACAAGTGTTTATCAGAACATTAATTCGTAATCATTGCGTCAATTGCTCTCAACAAGTGAGATGGTAAAGCAATTTTGTCACGGACCAGTAGATAAACTGACAGATGTTACACAGTAATTGTTATCTATTCTGATTTTCTTTCGATATGATAGTAATAGCGCAGATTACTAATGAGTTACTTTGGTAATAGCTTTGCTAGTTACGAAATTAGCTAAAGAAAACTAGATGTGTACACAAATGTATTAGGAAATATTAAGACTAGCAACAATATTGTCAAGGTAAACGTTTAGGGAATTGGATGAGGTTCATGTGCCGAAAATATTGTAATTATGTTTATATTATTATGTTTTATTAAATTTATTTATAATTAATACCCTCGATTATTTTCCTTGTAACAGTATCCTATTAAATTTTGTGGTTAATAATATCGAACTATTTCTTAGATATATCTCGAATTAGTCAGCGGAAGGATCTTATAATGCTTATCAATATAAAATCCGATAATAATTTTTAGTCTGCAATAACTATGAAATGTTTTTAGTCTGTTTGACAATTTAATCAGCTTAGATTAATGGAAAGATTCTTATTTATCTATAGTAATAATGACTGTCAGTTCGGACGAGCCATTAGTAAATAGCGTGATCACATTCAATTTTAAAACACCTGAAAAACATTAACGTAATGCAAATGTAACTTTTTTAATTTTCATATTTGTTTGTAATGCGCCGTCGCGTATGACCCTAGCTTTTTGATGCAATTATTAATTTGCAGAATACATTGCAGAATACCTAACGCTTCTTTAGTAAGACTCGTTTAGTAAATTTAATTCGGACAAATAATAGTCAAACATTCATATTAATTTTTGTGCGATTGTATCTTTAATGAAAGCGCTTTTAGACGGTTTAAATGATCTACTTTAAGCGTTAAGACAAAATAATTATACAGCATTCGTTTTACAAAATTCTTATTGGATTTTCTTACGTTATAATAGGTCTCAAAATATAGTTAATTAGAAAATAGGTACACATACCTATACCAATCTTAAACACTGGTTTGAATATTTACTAGACCGTTTAAAATAAAAGCATCTATTATTTAATTATAAGTTGGAGGAGGAATTAAGTCACCTCGGGGCGCCCGACGGCGAAAGTGATGATTTTCAACACGTTATAAAAAAATCTTTTGTTAGCGATTACTACGCATACCGACGTAATAATTTTATTCGCATATTTTGTAGGTACAATTCTTAAACGTAAAATTCAAAATAAGAATCTGTAGGTATTAAAAAGATAAGTTGGTTTTGTAACTATTTTTCAATAACAAAAGATGTTTTTGCGATATAAAGCTTTCAACCATGATTCATTGATTGATTATTATTAAGATATTGTACCTACGTCACATAGGAACATTTTCTGCTATCAGACAATTAAGATCACTTTATCACCAATGATGATGCGTATTATTCATCACCTCACACTTGAATATAATAAGTACAATCATTTCTAAGAAACACACATTTCGCGAATATCAGTAGACAAAATCCCTTTTGGAATTAAATATAAGATACGATTTATAATTAAGTTTTCTTATAATTTATTTACGCGCACAATTTTTTTTTATTTAGGTACGGTTAAAAGCAAGCAGATTATTATCTATAAAAGATTACGAAGCAATATTCTGCAAATTTAGAAAGCACGCGTCACCTTCAAGGGTTTTAGGGTCATCAGACGACAAAACATTCGACTGTCGCGTATCGCACTGAGCCCACTCGATATTAATTACTAGAGGTAGGTACCTAAAACACAGGGCGACGCCCGCCGTCACAAACGATAATTTGCATCGTAATCTAATCAAAATAACTTACCCAATGGTGGATAATTTTTGCGATATCAGTCGAAGCCCGAAATAATACAGAAAATAGTCCAAACAACACTCGAACCAGCGTACAGTCTCTCACTAAACACCTTAATTATTTTTTGAGCACAGATTTGCAGTCTTAAATTATTTTCTATTTATAAACACTTGTAAAATTTGTAAGGCACTATATAAGTAATTCGCGCGTGGAACGTGTGTCGCATCTCGCGCGGGAACGACAACCTCGCGCGGCGAGATGTCGTCTCCTTGTGATCGTGATGAGAGTACGCACTGTCGCTCTGCTCTCGGGGGAGCAGAAGATGGCCGCCGATTGGTCGAGAGCGGCGGCCGGGTGCGCGGGGAGAAGGAGAGAGCGCATCTCGCGCGGGCCGCGAACGAGCGAGACAGGTAGCGTTGGTCGTTTCGTCGTGCGAGCGAGATTGTCCACGCGAGTTCAGGTGGATGGATCACCGTTGAGAGCGCGCAATGATAATAACGTGGAGATGCCGCACCAAGTGGTTCCGTCATTATCCAGTTATTTAGCTTTATCTATGTGATTAAAATAATGATTGAAGATATTATTTCTATTCTCTAATATTTTATACATAATCAAAAATTTAATTATTGATCCAGGTGACAACGATTTGCATCAGATAGAAATGTGTAAAACATTGTGATGAGGATGCAGTCATGAAATAAATACGTACTTACGTACTATATTGTTTACCATGTATTTAAATTAATTGATCAGAAGTTCACATTAGTAATTAATGAATAATTTACCTTTTATGATTATTCAAAATAGTTAAATAAATAAATCATGAATTCAATAATGCTCTTAAATGTGTAATATATTTAGTGAAATTTTACCGAACATTGAGGTAACATTAGTCAGGAAATTAATTAATATACATACATCTGTAAATCGAAATCTATTGACGACATTGAGGCTACTAGTTTAATAGTGGATAAATAATTTAAAGCGATGCATTATCTTTCGTGTTTACTTAGAATGGAATTAGAAATTATGTGCTAAATTCTACTTTATGACGAATGTCGTGCGAAATCATATTGCGTTATCATTAAAAATTGTTCTAGATAATAATGAATACCCGAATTTATCTAAATGACTTATAAAAATACGAATTTTATCTACGTATAGTTGCGAAAACAAGTTCTACTCTTACGATTTTGACACAATTGGTGTATTTTTTCAAATGGTGAGTTTAATAAATTAGGTAATTCATGTTGTCTCGCATTTGAGATTGTTAGGTTAGTGGTATCAGAAAGGTCTAGAACTTGGGGAATGACGTAAGACTGATCGATTAGCCTATTCACTATAATTACAGTGAATTAGGATTACGGCGAGTAGGTAGGTATCTTTATTTAAATAATAGTTACACGAAATTTCATTTCTTGTTACAGAGCTGTTTCGGTAGAAAACTAAATGTTAATTTATTCCATTTATCGACGAATAATACCCGTCGTTCGTCAATTTGTTGAATAATTTGGCATGCATTAAGTGAAATAGTGAGTTGTTCTCATTTCTATCAACGCTTCGTATCGTACAAAAAGTTTTATCCCCGTACGGTAAAATCTTTTTGTTGTTTCTGGATTCTCTTATAAGATTTAAATTCATATATTGCCTACATAATGTTAGGTAACTTTCTCTAAGATTACAGCCTAATGTTAATTGATAAAAGCATGATTTAATTACTTAATCGTGTAGATATTTAATACTAGTATACAAGTTCGTCAGTCTATTAATTCGGTTTCAACTTCCTTTTAATTTAATACTCTCAGGAAAATATATAGTAGTTTGATTTATAAACATTGTCATATATTTATTATATTAATGTTGTTTTAGCAATTTACAAACGCGCGAAACTGTAATTAAAAAAGGTCATAAACCCACTGCTACTAAAATATTTTAAAGTCAATCGAACTGACAAAGTAACTTATTTGAGCCTTCAATAAAACACAATAGATTTTTCGACGGCATATTATTATTGTAATATCATTGCTACTATTAGCGTTTGCACTGTGTTGCAGTAGGTATATAAATAGATACACGTTAAATGTTTTAACGATTTACTAAGAAATATTGAGAACACAGAAATTCTCTACAATAATCTCTCTTCCTAAATCGATTTTCTAATTGATTCCGCGTAGTTGGAACTGTAGAAATTAATCGAACACTCATTAGTATGCGATTAATTATTATCTACACGAATTCTTAATAAGTAAGTAGTTTTGGACATGGTCTTACAAATAGCACTTTGCTTTAAGATTTTATATATATTAGTTATTGATGTTAGCAAGTATGTTAGTACGTATACTATGAGTAGGATTACGTCAATAGTGCACTGGTTAGGTTTCAAGTAGAAGATCTGGCAACCATTGAGCTATCGCTATCGTCATCAACAATCACATTTTGGATACATGCCTAGAGCGTATATAATAAATTTGCTTTTCGCTAATTTGCTATAGGTATAATAATCTCGCTTTGAAAAAGAGTGATGTACAGTCACCAAGACTGGAGTTCGCTGCCTTATCTATATATTTACGGAATTAATAAAGCAAATATATAAAACAAGTAATATACAACATTATACGCTTTTTCATTAGACTTCTCTGCATAGGTTATTTTCGCAGTTATAATGCATACCGAAACCAAACGTAGCAGTACTACAGGATGATTGCTAGCTAATCTTTTATTGCATTAGCTGTTTTATATGTGCATTGTGTACAGTGTACCCTTTAAAGAAAGTAGGTATATTTAAACAAATATCTCTCCTTTCTGAAATAAGGGTAAGATCTATTCAACCCTTTCGCGGATAGATGGCGCTGGTATACTTTCAATCCGGGTAATAGGGCTATAATTATTAAGAGAGGTAAATAGGTATGTATATTTTTTAGTATAATTGTTATAAGAAAATATTTTAATATAATTTATTGTGTGTAATAGGTAAATATAAACGCCCGCGACAACGTTGTTGAAGAATATCAAGCAGAGGTTATATGATAAGGGATATTCTACTATGACATTTTATATTCGGTTAGTATATGAAACACCACATAGAAACTAAATTATATCAGGTATACTGATTGACCAGTTTAAAACACGTTTTAATCCAGAATAAAAAACATCATAATATTTTAAAACATAAACAGCTAAACCACAAAGTATACAATCTTTGTTCTTGTAGGTACGTATCGGTTCTCATTCCCTATCAATGAAGTAAATATTGTCGTTAGAACGTTTAATTAGCACTTGTCCTACATTTAATTGTTTACACAAGTATCTCAGATCACATTGACGTCCACGTATTTGTATAATTACGATTTAATTTAAATAATAATTAAAAAATAAAGGTATGTCTACTTTATTTCGCGCCAATGTTCAATGTTGTGAGGGTGACGTTAATGTTAAAAGTTCAAAAACACGAAATCCAAAAATAAATGTTGTCATATTGTTAATATTTATTTTGTTTTAGGTTATTATTGTGTTGATACAAATTAAAATTTGTCTTGTTTGATTGACATCATCAGTTTAATACTGGCAAACTAACATAATTAGTTTTTTTTTTAATTACTCGATTGACATCGGCTTTAGATATTTAAAAAATGGCAATCTTATCTTTTAACTTGTTTACGAAATAGCTCTAAAGGCGAAACATAATTTATACTTACGTAATATAATATTTTATATCTTACTAATTATACATCCCAAAAGATCAAGCAGAGGTGCATAACACCAAGTTAAATGTGCTCAGTTACTAATAAAACTTAGAATAGTTAGTTACTTACTAAATCTAAATGTAGGTATAACGAGATAGCAACAAGATTTTATAATTCTTATATTACGGGTAAAGGACTATTCAAATGTTTGCTATGAAGCTATAAAGCTGCGTACCTACAAATCATTGTTTGTATATATTATTCTCGATTGACGTAAGACAGGTGTTACATCTTATATTTGCTCTTGTTTTAATAACAATTACGTAGAGTCGTAATCGCGCTGTTAAACTTACTCAACCTTTAGATATTAACTACACTAAATAAACTAAATTCATACAAAAGAGTAACAGCGATAGTCTAGTGCAGAGATACCCTGACTTTTTTCTAATAGACCACTTTCAAAATTTTGCTGGTTCCGGTGAACCTCCTGCAGCTAGAAATTTAATCCGCCAAGTAAAACCGGTATATACGGACCAGAAAGTTTCAAAAAATTTGATCAAATCTCTACGAGCTGCCCTTTTTTCTCCCTCAAATATTATCTGCCTACATTGATATGTGAAGTCAAGCCAACATATTAGTTCTTCACTATCGAAAGCAAATACATTTTCGTGGACCCCTCCTACGAATTGTGATCCCCCATTTTTTTGTCACGCTTACCTAGACCCCGTCGAGTCTCCCGTGGACCAGGGGGTTCACCTGGATCACTTTGGGAACTAAGGGCCTAGTTAAAGCTAGTAACTAAGCCCGCTGCCACGCTGAGATCTCGAGTCCGAACTCAAGGCGCGCATCTCCGTGTTTTCGAAGTTATGTGCGTAGTAAATAGTTAATTATCCGTCGCTTTAATGGCAAAGGACAACATCGCAAGATTATTGTATAATATTAATTCAATGTAATTCTCAATTCTTGTTCACTACTCAACGCAATCTAGTCACACACTTTAATCTATCTTTGGAGTATACATACGCATACTCTAAGATTGCCTTTATAGACACAACACGAGCACTGAGCACTAAATGCCATCCTACGTTTAGTGTACCTAACTTGTCTTACCTTCTTCTTCTTCATACATAGTAGCTTTGCTCTTGTCGGTGGAGTATACGCCATCTTTCTCGATTTTCGGCCAATACCTTGACCTCCCAATAAGACATGACATTCGCCTTTTCTTAAATTTGGTGAGTGATTGTCCTTCTGGTTCTGCCCTTTCCTCTCTTTTCCACTTTTCCTTCTATGATGTTTTTTATGAAGTCATCATGTCTTATAAGATGGCCGTACATCGTTCCTCTTCTGTACTCACTTCTCGTAAAAATTTTGCGTCCTTCTTGGACAAGGTTCTGTAATCCCACGTTGCTTTTCTTTTCTATCCAGCTGAATCTGCTTGCTTTACCTATTCAGTAGTTTAGTATTATATGTAAGTCAATCAGTATGCCAGTGAGAATTGTGTAATTTGTTCGAAATCACAAGGAATCGAGATGTATGATTGTATTTATAAAATATATATATAAGAGTCCGTTACTATTAATTTATTATCGTCTTCAAGGTGACAAACAAAGCGATCCACGTGCTTTGAAACGGTTACCATAATATATTTGAATGCACGGATGGCGTAGTGATTCAAGCGATCGCCTTGCCACTGCCTCTGCGCCGAGTGTTGTGGGCTCAAATTCCACACGGGAAAATGATTGTGTGATCTACAAATGGTTGTTACAAATTTGGGTGTTCTTTGTATCCATTGTTTGAATCTTTGGTAAGTCCTGCGTGGAATCTTCTTTTTATATCGAAGTATATGAGCGTTCACGACACCCGAGGTATTACTCGCACTATATAGATTTTGAAAAGCATTTTGCATGGGCAGGGATGTTTCATTGGTACCTTAGAGCTTTTTGGAAATATGCTCAATTGTAAGTTAACTTACAGTTTAGCATCTTTCCAAAAAGCTCAGAAAGACTATTTATCAGATCTTTTTATCACAATAATTGAACACAGGCTAATATGAACGCGAAAGCCTAAAAAAGTTAAAGGTTCTAATCGTAGTCTTGAACCGAAAAAAATAGAGAGAACTCTTCACGATAAATGTAACACGTTTTTGACACCAAAAGGTGATTCAACTGTATCCACAAAATCGATAACGTACACACAATAGAAAAATCGTTTATTTATCAAACGTTCGCGGCCGGTCCCTCTCAGTGGCGACCTCTGGTATCGGTCAGCGGTGCTGAGCAAACACGGCTCCCTCCATCTGTCAACACGTGGCTCTACGTCTCCATGCTGACCGTTTGTTTTTTTTAAGATGATAAACGAAGGGAATTTCCTTTTTTAAACGCTTTTTTTAGAAAAAGTTGTTTGTGCAGAAATTATTTCCAGCCGGTATAGATAGTAGGTATTGGCAGATGGTATTGACCTACACTTGTTTCTGTCGTTTCCAAACTTTGCTATTTGCAAATTCAGCGGTTGCTATGATATTAGTACGATCGATCTTTGACTACATTTTTCATTTATATTCCTATTGATTGACATTTTCCACGTTGATTAGATAAATTAGAACGAATCAATTTAGAAAAAAAAGAAATAAGCGTAATTATAATATTGTATAAGATCGATTGATAACTGAATTTTTGTGTAGTCTACGATTGATCATCTGTATAAACTAATAATTTGATAGATTCAATTATTTAGCAGTTGGGTGAAAGTACTATACCTCAAATGTTTTAGGTGACCCAAGATCAATACTTCTTGTCTCAAACACGAGCAATATAACAACAACAACAAAGTGCAATCAGATCGTTAATAAAGTAATCCTATACCTTGCCTTGACATTAATTCTTTAATTATTGTTTTTAAAATCTCAAGGTTCACTGCAGTAATCTTCATTATCAGTTTATAGAAAAGGACATGGAAGTGTGGTTATCGTAAGATGTTATTTAACTCAACGAAGTGATGTACTTACCTCAGATAGCTGTGATAGTGACGCATAATTATATTTAAGTCGATATCATACATTTAACCTTATTGGTAAACTGAACTCTAGTTGTCACAGTTATGAAGTATAAAGTCTATTGTTCTTTATTTGAAAAAGATCCCATTGATACTTTCTTAATCAAATGTTCGGAAATAGTAAGCAATATAATAAGTACACCATTTTTTATCTGAGATATGAATTCATCTGAAGCATAGCAAATTTCTAATCCTCAAGATTTTGGATCAGATTGAATAATAATTTCGACCGATTTAATATTTTATCTTTGTATTGATATGCTTATTACGTTTACAAAACATGAAGCTCTAATTAACAGGCAAATAAGTATTATTAGCTTAATTTGTGGTCAGTAGACGGTAATAACATCTGTGACATTAGGACTCAAAATGGCTGACGGTATTTGTGTTTAGTACTCGCACAAGAGTTAAGAGTCACTCTGGGACTCTTAAAGGACATCTGTTGTTATGCTATGTGATATTATCGATCGGTTATTGAGAGCACTATTTCAACACTTTAAAGTATCTATAGGAAACTACAATTATCAGATAGCGTGGATATCGAACAAACAACACACACGGATAGCCGCGTTATCTTACACTATGTCCATTAGTCCGTTATAATAGATATAATGTTGACTAAATCTAGTTCCTACAATGTTTTCCGTTAACTGATAACTTCTTTCAACATACATTCGGAGAAATAGACAGAACTTGAGGGTTTTGGCTATCGGTTCGATTTTTGAATTTTACCGAATATTGTCGGCTAATTGGAATAAAGAAAAATATCCCGTACTATGAATAATTCCTACCGAAAATATTTTTTTAAAAATTTCAACCACGTACCCAAATAAGCCACATTGTCGCAATACGCGTTGCGTGGCAGTTATAAATGAATACTTGAAGTATTAAAATTGGTGAGGTGACTACTTAAGAACCTGCATTATTATATTCTAGCTACACTTAACGAGCTGTTTTGATACTAGAAGGCAGCGGTGAACTTATTTATTTGCGTCTTCGAGGTGGTCAACAAATGTGATGCTAAACGGTTACTGTATGTTACACGAGTGTTTGGCCTGCAAAGATAGTCAAAGACTATTGTAGTCGACGAGGGAATAGATCGGCGTATGTGACACAGTGTAATTGGCCTGCGATCTTCGTAGACTAGAGATATTTTATCAATTTTCCTTCTCTTTAATTAAGGTGTAGCCCATTGATTTCTTATGCTTTAAAAAGTAATGGATACGTTGTTCACGTTGGTGATGATATAACATGGCATGATTTTGTTACTTATTAATTATGTTATTCATATACAAACAACGAATCTTTTGTATATAATTTTGAATTTATAACGAAATCTGCGATTATATATATTTATATAGAGCCCATTGACTCGTGTTATATGAAATATATACCTAATATGTATATGGTTATCAATTATCATATTATAATTCTATATACAATAACAATAAATAATTGATGTTGTAGTTCATACAATTAGGTTATATATAATAATCCTAAACTGACCATAAACAACTTGCGTATATTTTATAATCCAACCACAACCGGTATCATAATTTTAAAGTTTATAGCAGTCATGCCATATTGAAAATATCATAACAAATATTGCATACGAAGGTGAATGCATACGGCCTGGTTGGTGATAGAGCCTACGGTCATTTCTAACTCTGATCATTGGTCAGTGCCAAGTATTACCTCTTACATCCAAATGCACAAACTTTATCTCTTGTATAATATTTGTATAGATATAACTTGCTAGCCCTCGCTACTGTAGCTTGACAGAGCACACGTGACAATGACATTTAAAACAAGATAGGATATACTTTCATAGTAATGGACGTCAAAAATCTGATTTCCACACTATTTTGTTATTAATGTATACTTGTTGATAATGTGGACTAACGTAATAAATATGGAAAAAGATACTAGCTATCACTTGAAAATAAATTGTATTGCTAGACATTTGTTGAACCGATTTTGTTTTGAGGATAATAGAAATATATATAATAGATTTTGAGTCCTGACTTAACATGCTCCAGTAACATATTTGCTTCTACTCGTGTTCTTCTCTGTATATAATATCCAACAAATATTTTTTTTTGAAAAAAGGAATATATTAGCCCAAGCCCTCCTATTCTTCTGTATATAAAATCAATCTGCCTCCGTGGCGCAGCGGTAGTTAATGCGACTGCTGTGCATGAGGTCTCGGGTTCGAATTTCGGGTCGGGCCTACATAAAGTTATTGGGTTTTTCTGTAAAGAAATCTCAATAGCAGCCCGGAGTTGGGAAGTTGGCGGTGTTAGACACCCCCGTGCGTCGGAAAGCACATAAAGCCGTTGGTCCTGCGCCTGATCTCTCTCCGGTCGTGTCGGATTACCGTCCCATCGGATCATGAGAATTGGGGAACAGAGAGTGCACTTGCGCTTGCGCACACGCTTGTGCACTATAATATCTCCTGCGCAGATGGCTAGTCTCCGTTAAGATTGGCCGCCGTGACCGAAATTAGGCCTGGAGGACATTATATAAAATCATGTAGAAAATAAAACTTTTTTTTGAATGTTAGAAAGAAGTTAGCTGGCACATTGACTAAATAGAATTATTAAAAAGTCTCTAATCTTGTGATATTATTAATAATACGACGTAAATATTATGTATAAATAGCCGGCTTTTACCTCATTACGCAATCCGAAGGTAGTTAAATAATTATTTTAGTAATAATTATGTAGTTTAAGGTAATATTGGAAATAAATTAAATTTATAGGACAATAACTATACCATTTATGATTCACGAATCAATGATTAATTCGGTCAGCTGATAATACGGAAAATTGAATATTTGCATAAATGTACTTATTTGGATGGTTTCGAGTATACCTAATATGAGGCATACGTCAATATTTTCCCAGCCACATAATACAAAGGTATTACTATAAGTAAGTGAGTAAATAATTAGAATTTTTATCCGAATTATGACAATTATTAGGTATTTACTATGAACTGTGTTAATTTTAAGGATTATAGACGTGATTGAAAGCATTGAAATATATTAAAAATTAAAACATTTTTCTTTTAATTAGCTAGCAGGTAGACATAATGAAAAAATATTGTGTCTGGACACCGGAGTCCGATGTTTGGCGAAAAGATTTAAAACACATTGTTTAATTTTTTTGTTTATTTTGTAAATACCTATCGTTTTCTTTCTGCTAATATTATAATCTCTGCTTAGATATTCAAAAGACAGTAATATATACATTTTACATTCACACACACATTCACATTCGCTAGCAATTTTTTTAGGCCTTCTTAGTGGGTCTTCTATCGGAAATTTTACTATATAATACTTTTTTGCTGTTAGGTACTGACAATTTCTTTGCTGAAAATGCCTACTCATAACATAGCGTCCAGCTTCGTCCAAAAAAGGGTTGAGCTTGTAGATGGAACCTTCTTTGTGATACAGGTTCCTTTTTCATTAGTTGATTGTATTCGGCTAGAAATTCAGTTTTCGACTCACCTCATACAACCTTATGTTATAGAATATAATTATAATAAATATTTTTATAAAGAGTATCCTAATTAATATTATAAATTCGAATGTGAGTTTGTTTGTTACGCCTTCACGCCTTAACTACTCGACACATCAACATGAAATAACGCATACACGTTGTCAGGGGTACAGTAAAGTATATAGAGTACCTTTCATCCAAAAAAAGTTCTGTACGAGCGAGCGAAAACTACTATAGAATAATAGAACTAATGAGGCATTCCCATGATGGGCACCAAAATATATGTATTTGTTAGTAAATAAATTCATACCGAATTCTTATCGTCAATATTGCCAGTCAACAGTTTAGTCATTGAATCATCAATATTGTTATAAAATCATCAATTTTGCGTTTATTATTATTATTTACGATGTTATAATATGTTTACTCGACCTGAATGTAGGTATATGATATCGATTTTTATTTCATTCTGCGATCTTCACAATAATACTGAAATGAAATTGGGTGGGCTTCCTTGACTCGGCAGAGGTGTTTGACCTAAAACATATCTGTCTAATGAATGCGCGACGGTTACAGACACTACGGTGGTTAATGTCTTACAGTGAAGCTGTAGCTGATTGAAGACTACTAGGTATAGATGATCCTAACATATTGAGAAGTTTGGCAAATCGTATCATTCTACTTATATAAAATTTCTCGAGTCGGCAAAGTACTATTATGTTTTGCACCTACACTTAATTAGAATAGATTCTGTATTGCAACAAATTCAATGTAACCTTCGAAGGAACACTGACTCCCAAAATACAGGTTATAAATTACCTAACATGAAAGGCAGCGCTTCAAAAAATTTCTCATTAATGTGCTAGTCTGTATGTACCTACCTTTTAAGAATATTTGTTAATAATTATTTGGTGAGGAAATAAATTATTGTTTGTTTTTCTATTAGGAAAAATGTTGGTACCTTATATAGACTTTTTATTCCTGAAGGGATTAGTAGGCAAGTTAAATCTTATTTCGCCGGCTATTCACGTAATTGGCTGCGATCCTAATGCCATACTGGCCTCATTTCCACACCGAAAATCCAGAAAAATCTTTTACCCGATCCGGGCATTGAATTGAATTTGCATGAGGTCTTAATCATGAAGACCTATCTAAAATCCCAAAATACCTACTATCTACATTACTTTAGAAATGGACACATCCAATCCCACGAACCTATTCATTGAAAAACTAAACGTTCGCCATTCACATTAATGTTTGGATAAATACACCTATGCTTACCCACGAGCGTGATAGACGAGACTCTCCTCAAACATGAAAAACAATCAAGTGATGTAATTACCGTCATATATGGACGACCAGACAAAGATACAGTCATTGTCCTCAAGTGATATATGACTATCACACTTATTTACATACAAAAATCAACCTAACTATCCTTAAAATAAGGCATATATTAGTTGTATGATAGGATTAGATAAGTATGTTTGCCTACCAACACGTTCTCCCGCCAAATCGCGGAAACCGCGCGAATTTCATTCACAAACCGACATAGAGGTTTACAAACATGGCGACTTGAACGGAAAAAATAGTTAGACGGGACGTTCGGCGGTTAGTTTACAAAATATAGACTAGGGTGGCTGTAAATCCTCTATTACAATAGATCATAATCAAAACCATCTGTGGATTAGTTTCGATGCTCGAATATCAACAAGGTTCAAGCTGATTTCAGGATTTGCCTCCTACATTAGTATCGATAGAGTAGTTGCATATGTTTGATTTTATATGTAGTAAATAGCAACACAAAAAATCTTTTTGAGCAAACATTATCAAAATTGTTTGCTAAATAAGAAAGTGGTTCATATTATAAATTTGGATGTAAGAAACAGTAGAGTTGGAGTAGCATTAATTATTGCAAATAGCTGTTACGTCACAGTTTGTATCGCGCATCCATTTTTTATGATTTGACTATTACCCTACTACCAGATTTGAAACTTGTATCTATATCATTTATTTTTGAACAGATTTAATTAATTCTTTGTATTAGAGTTTAAGAAATGTAACTATTTGAGTTAAATGATAAAAACAAGTGAGCCAGCTACCCTATAGCTTGCCCTTGCGCGTAGTACGATTGTAGAAACAAGAATTAAGAGGTTTCTTCTGGCACGTGTTTCTGCCAAGAACTTCTTACAAAATCTAGAAGTAGCGGTTAAATCCATTTTATGCTTGGTCATATGACACTGTTGATGTGGGCTGTCATGAACATCAATCATGGTTAAAACATTAACTCTAGAATATCCTGAAGAATGCGCAGGCAATAGAGCAATATCAAACTTTAGGAGCCGCTAGATAACTTAGTTGTGTGAATTGAGCTTTTATTTCTACATACCTAATGTTATCAGTTATCACACAATTATAAATATAATAATTATTATTATTACGTATACCTACACAATGCGTTTGTTATGGTCGTTGTGTAGTTTTTGTAAAATTAGAAATCATTGATTTGAAATAAGTATATCATTTTTCCATCTATGGCTTTCGTTAATATATTAATTTGCTGTAATATTGCCTGCGACAACTAATCCAAACTAATGAACAGGAAACACAATGAACATAATTCCAAACAAAATTACAAAACAGAACGAAACGAAGTAGGAAGAACACTAATCATTGATGAACATCACAGTTTCTGTAACGAAAGTGTATGAAAGTCGCGTAAAATACATCATTTTCATCACGCGAACAACATGGCGGAAGACTGTTGGCGCGAAAATGAATCTTAATTTTTTTCTTAGCGCGTTTACTAGCGCGGGACATTTACCGGCCAGTGTCTGTTACCGCTCGCTGCGTAAAAAAAAGAAAATAATGTCATGCAACCAGCTGTTATGCCAATGTAATAATGCGATTGATTGAGTAGTAAGTTATCACATATGACGACAACGTCTTTAACAATAATTTAATTTTTATGTGACTTTTCACTGATTTGTTGAAGTAAGCGATTTCGTTGGCGCACTTTTTATCAGTGTGTTGGTTCGATTTCGGTATAATGATTCTTAAGAAATTCACATCAGCGTTGCTTGAACCTGTGCGTAGTAATGATAATTCACACTAAATAAAGCACATTCTATTTCGTAGAAGCTAAACAATGTTGGCGTTAAAAGATTTTGTATTATTTTTAATGCAACGCAAAGTCATAACAGTTCAATTTAGTAAATTATAAGATAGAGATAATACAGAGTTACACATAGTCATCTAGGTAGTAGGTAGTAAGATATAAAGAGTGCAAAAACCTCCTTCGCGCCCAATTGACTTTTACGACTCGCTGAGATGATAACTTGTTATAAAAATTATCTTTAGATAATAAATTTACCACTAGCTAATAAAATATAATGCTCATTTTAAAATGATTGTACTTCAACTCCAAAACAATAATAAAAGTAAAGCTATATAGTTCTTGTACTTAATTGACATATGTTTTTTATTGATGTTAACACTAAAGCAAAATATGCACCAAAATGCCAGTAAATGATTTCATAACATTAAAATGACTTGTTGTAATAGTTTAATCCAGCCTGATGCTTTCCTTTAGGTAATTTATAAACGAGATTAGATTTTAGGGCTGAGACTCCGATTTCGATGGAGAAAACATTGTGCTGGCTGATGCTGCTGTTAGCAAATGTTTTTTATCTGTGCTGCATGGTTGTAACTGTCTCAGTGTTTAAAAACCTCTGCTTTATAGCTGTGATACAATGACATGAGACATGATTGCTTTGGTGTAGCTGCGACAGCACATGCAACTTCTGCGCATGACGTCTTAGATGTGATACCTGTGATCGGTAACGTTATTGGATTTTTGTGCCAATAAAGATTCATAAAGAGCACAGAGTCTGGAATTGTGCCCGATAGACGGTTAAAGGACCTATTACTGATAACCTGATTAAAACCATAGCTGGCTACAAGTGGGTGCTAGATTTACACCGCTGCATATTCCGTCAGGGATATTTAAGCGTAAGACTATGTGATTGTAGATTTTGTTTTAACTATCTATACAGTGTCAGTTCATGTGCATATAAACTATTTTCCATCTTTGTAACTTTAAAATTAAATATATTTTGAAAAGACAACTAAATGGTTCTTCTTAGTGATAAACGAAATGCCGAGGTCTCAATAATCCTGATCACATCTATGTTATATTTGGACACGATATTTGTATGAGTGGTATCTCTACACGTCAATATTGTCAGAGAGGGCGCTGACCTCGGCGATGCATCGCGCGTGAGCCGAATACTCTACGACAATCACATTGTGATGATTTATTTATGTATATAGACACTTTGGATCTTAATAATTATGTGTCTTAAACTGTAATATGATGAGATTAAAGAAATAAGTGATACGTCATTACTGGCGTATATGAAAATACCTTACGGGGCCTTACCGCCTACTGTAAGCAATTGTCTAATGTTAGCGCGAATTGGATAGCGCGTTATAGAGTTAACCTTTGTTTCACGCATGCAATTAAAATAGTTTAATAGGTAGTGATAAGGCCCCAGGGTAGCTTTCGGGGTAACAGTTTCGAGTTAATGTACCTTTGAATGAGAATATTGCAGGCTTCTATCCTACAAAGGCTTCATCGTTCGTTTTCTATAATACAATTCTTCATTTAGAGGAATTCATCTCAGACAAAGAGTCAATTTCAGGTAGATTATAGCTACGGGCTGTTAATTTTAACTTTTGCGGTAACTACTCTACGAGATCAGTAATTGAATGCTAAAAAGGTTGGCGACTAATCATACAGTGAAAATGTAATCATATTTAAGGTAACGCAAACATTGAAATGGGTTACAAGGCGTTTGACTCCATAAAACTTACTAAAAAAATAAGCTGTGTTTACTGCTAATGTCGATGAACGGAGAAACGAACTGGAATTATAGGATTATATGATTTATTTTTGTGTGTTTGGTTGGTGTACTTCTCTGTCTAGTTTATACATAGTAAATACCGTGATATGGCCGCGCAGTAGCAAAGAGTATATGTAGATAAATGTATAATGTATGGGTCTGAAAACTCGCAGAGCCTGACGAACCGATCCAATTAATTGCCTAGTTTGCTGTTCGCCAAAGACGCGTTATGTCGAACGGAGCACACATATGCATACCCGACTGATCGGCACAGCGCTTACTATGCCGATCAGTCGAAATGAATTCAAGTCGACCATGTAGAAGATTCTACGTATTATTGTCAAAAAAAAGGCAGATGCGCCACTGAATTATACAGATTTTATCACGTTGTTTATTTAAACACTGTATTACATAATTTAGAAACTGTTACACTACTACTACGATTGAACTTTACTAATTTTTAAGCTAATTAAATTATTAAAACTATTTATATTTGGGTTTACACTTTCCCCGACATTTCGGTTGCTTTTCAGCAGCCATGATCACGGGGTGACTATAATAGTGGTTGTCTCAATGTTCCAGTGTAGTTATTTCAAAGTACCCGACCATAATTTAATAATTGGTGTTTCTATTTACGCAGAATGAGCTCAAAGTATCATGAAGTCTAGCTGTGGTTTGCCTCTTTTTGGGTTTGACTATTTGAATTACTGGATCCCAAGCTGGTGGTACATTCCAACCATCTTCTCTATTGAAATTAGGATGCTTTTGATTTCGATAGCCTCGCGAACATACTTATTAGGAAAAGCAACCGAAACATCGGCGAAAGTGTAAGCCTAAATATAAATAGTTGTAATAATTTAATTAGCTTAAAAATTAGTAAAGTTTAATAGTTGTGGCAGTGTAACAGTTTCTAAATTATGTAATACAGTGTTAAATAAACAACGCGATAAAATCCGTGAGTTTAATTTCAATGAATAACAGTCGCGTAAACAGAAGACAATATAATATAATGTCTATAAACTTGAAACTTAGCAGTTAACTTCTACAATTTATAATAAAATATATAAAACATAAATTATTTAAATCTATACATCTTAATTACAATAATAACCTTCTAAAACGAATCGACAGTATGTAGGTACATAAAACACTTCTAGTTTTTAAGTAAAGCATACCTATGTTTCAAATGACATTGAAGCGTTAACGTGTTGCAATCTTCATAAATATTTCTAAAAGCGAGATAAACAAGAGATAGTATTTGTTTTATTCGTCATCATCAAGCCACTTGTGTCAACAGTGTTAGCAGACATCTGTTTTGTACATGTCTTGATTGTGTCTGCATGTTCATTAACCCCTTATATACCGCTAAATATAAATAAAATATAAAACACACCTGCTGAGAAAATATTGCATGTAGATGGAAAATGGCGTCCGTTTTATCAATTGCCTACGTTCCATGGTTCATCATTTCAGGTAATTTAAGTCATATTTGTTAGATTTCATAGATGCTATAGGTACATATTCTAATATATTTAATTAAATTAGGTGTTACTTTGCGGAAATCTATTGTAATAAAATTATTGTATTAATTTTATTATAATTTATAAATAATTAATTAATTATTATATTGGAAAGAGAAGAACCCGCCATACTCCCTAGGATAGCCACACAACTATTGTAATATAAAAAGGTTGACAATACCAAACTCTTCTGAATAGGGACGGCCGCTACGTGGGATCGGGGCGTACTCAAATTTTCGGTACATCAGCTTATAGAAGTTATTCATCGTGCGGTTGAGAGTGACTGTGAAAATATATATACCTAATATTCAGTGCACAAAGCTAACGAGCAGACGTCATTGATCCATCACTGCTTCTTAATTTATCCACAGATTATCGCCTTTCACCTTCATCTATAGGAAAAAGTGATTAATTTATTTTATGCTAGCAGACAACGGTGACTTCGGCTGCATATAATATAAACTACTTATTTTTTAGAAACTTTGGTTTCTGACGTGGTCGTAAACGTATATTAAGCTGCCTATTATAACAACCAAAGCCTTTACGACATTTAAAATAAAATTAAGAGAGAATCTTCAATAAAACTGAACAGTCTTCTTGAAAATAAGTTATTTTCGTTTCGTAGTAAGAAGTAGATTAATCATTTTAAAACGATGTAGTTATTTATAGTGTTTTTAAAATAAATAACGCGACAAAAACCGTATAAAGTAGTTTGATATCAAAGATTTTATAGCGAAGATTTTTATGTATAAAGTCGTGAGTGACCTTATGAACATAGAAACTATGAATGTAGCGTACAATTTATTATGTTTCGGGTTGGTTTTAGTGGGTAGGAATCTTATATACTCCACTCCTTGAAAGATTATTTGGAAGATATCTTTCGTAAAAGTACATAGGTACAGTCGGCCAAGAAAGCGGTCTACCAGTTTGGACAAAAGTTTCTTTGAGATCTAGTTATCGTTAAGGTTCACTTTTCTAATCTTAGACAAGGAGGTAAGTTGTTGTTAGCTGTGATAATTCAAACTTGACACATGGCATGACGTAAATATAATAAATAATAAAGAGAGCAATGGTAGTGACCATTGCTCTCGTTATTATTTATGACTGTGAAAATATATATACCTAATATTCAGTTTCCCCTTGCTTATTGCAATATTATGTAAGTGATCATAATATTGCAATAAGCAAGGGGAAATCGACCTTGTTGTTTCATGAAGCACAAATGAACCTCAACCGTAGGGTGGTAGACTACATTTTTGGCCGACTGTACACAGCGCTGTCTAATATTTACTCTCATACATCGAGTAAATAACACCTTGCGCTATAAACTATATAATCATATACAGACAGAAGATATTTTATATATATTTATTATATATAACGCTCACTCTCTACAATAATCATGTTATATATCATAATAAAATGTGTGTTGTGTTCGCACGAACGGCTTTGTTCGACGAGTTGTGCTGAAGTATTAGGAGTAAATGACCGAAGCGATGATTGCTCTACCTGTTAATAAAGAAAATGATTTTGTGCATTTGTGTTGTAAGTATTTTCTCTACGTGAACATGACTGCTGAAAAGTAATCGAAAAATCAGGGCAACTGTAAAACTTTTAATAATTTTAAATTGTAGTTAAAGGTTTAGTAGTATGTTAATTTTGTATCAAAATTATGTTATAAACATGTTAATAAACAACGCTGTAAAGTCCTTATAAATGTTTAATTTTAAAGTATATTTTCTATTGATTTAGTAAAAATTACTCTCGTACAAAGCGGCTCAATGGATAAGGCATTGGACTTGCGATCGAGAGGTCTCGGGTTAGAATCCTACCCATTGCACTACCGACGTGAACCCACTCCCAATACAAGCATTCTAGCTTAGCTGGAGGGGTTAACAAAAATAAAAGTAATTTGAAACCAAAATTGATAGTAATAATTAAAAAAAAAGGAAATAACAGAAGAAATATTCCAGTGTCAAAGTCGCGAAGGACTTTACAAAAATTAAAATAACGGACACAAAGAACACCCAGATTTGGAACAACCATTTGCGGATCATAATTTTTTGTCCCGTGTATGGAACCACAACACTTGAAGCTGCGGCAGTGGCGAGGCAACGACATAAACTATTATGTCAACCATGCAATCTATATCAACAAAGGGATAAGCAGAGATCTATTGCACCCACATATCGACAGATATATTTTAGGTCCGATGTCCCAATAGGTGGCGAACATTTTACCGAGGCACAAAAACACTATCTAAATAGTTCGTACCAACTACATCGATGGCGATAGCCACTTGGCTCTCTCTGCTTATTTTTAGCAGACCAACGGTATTCGTAGCAAGAGAACAGAGGTTTTGAATTCAATCCTAAGGCTCTGCTTTCTAGAAATTATATGCTTATTAAATAGCTGTCTCTCGATTTAACCATGAAGGAAGACATGGATTTTTGAGGAAACCTGTAAGCCCGAGAGTTTGTCCTAATGTTTTCAAAGATGTGTGAAGTTTGCCAACCTTCACCGTTTGTTGATAAGGATGTATATAAAACGTTATCATTATTATTTAGATAACTAAACCGCACGCAGACCACATTTAGTTACAGCTGATAATAGATTCGTTCTCGTGGGAGCTTCCGGATGATACACCACAAATGTACCTAACCCTATATGGTGACTTCGCTCGCGTTTTGATATTAATATATTAATTAGAAATAGTTCAACATATTTGCCCAAAATGTGTGTAGTATGTGTACTGGGCCAGCGTGGTGGACTACCTATCATTTTTATACTGAGACTCCCGAGACTCATTTTTGTGGTCCATTAATTTATTATATTTATTATTTTAGTTCTAATTATCCTTTGTGCCCGTTGTAAAGACCCCATATAAAAAGTGCCTATTTTTTTAAGTATAAATAGAATTGGAATTCGCTTTAACGATGAACTGAAGCTACTGCGGTCTGTTTCGTATTCGTTTACGACACTACACTACAAGAACCTTATGTAGGTACTTTATCTCTATACTTAGGTTCTATAACGCACCATCTTCCAAAGGTTTAACATAACATTAGCACATATGTGCGTTGCCACACACACACACAAGATGTAGATAGCCGCGTCCACAGATAACGCCACAAAAACTTATGAAACGATTATATTTAATTATAATAATATTGCAGACTGTATGTATTTGCATGTTAATAATATGGAGGTAGAGAATTACTGGATGGTGCTATATTTATGCTATTGAAACAGACAAGCATACGGTGCGCTTGATGGTAAGCGGTAAGTGTAGCGTATGAACGCTTGAATTGTCGGGAGAGCCACTCACGCCTCGGTGAATATTAAAATAGAGAGTCGTTGCTGTAGCGCAAGGGGCAATGATCATACCGTTTATCAGCAAACTGCTTACTTGAAGTTCCTGGAACCCTACTAACTGTAAATACACAACGAAATGTCGCCAAACTGCTTCAGTTTGAGCGAAAACCAATGTTTATATCGTATGCTGTTGGCTTTTATATGTACACACATAGACGCTAGCCTGTATCTTACATCTACATTTCACCAGGTAACTTGAAGACCAAGTAATAAGAGCCAGTCCTATTGCCAGTTGTGCTGGAATTGTAATTAGGAAATCTCTGTGGACATTGCAACATTATATTTGTGATCGTATATGCCTCGGAACCAAACAGGCGTTACATTGCTTCGACATTGATAAAAGGTATAATTGAACTAAGTGAGTGTAAGTCACATCTAGTCTCATAACATCTCGGCCGTGCTCACGAATCCGTTAAGTAGTAACAAGGTCTACGCATGAAATACTACGTGGACCTCATCTCGAGCTGTTTGCGAAACAAATATCATATGCTACCACCAACTTAATTATACAGTAGACGAAAAACATGAACTAAATAATTCATGAACATTGACGGATTATGACGAAGACAGTAGCGCCACTGTCAACTGAACAAATAAATTGGTCGGTGTCATAGCAGTGTCAAACTGTTACGTTATGGCCTCTTTCAGTTTCAACAATAATTTATTGGCGAATTCTTTTTAATTAGCGTTGCCAAACCTTTTTAGCTATGTGCGGATCAAATATTTTATTGCGTAGCGTTTTTTTTTGTTTAGAAAATATTTACTTTTTGTTCTATTATTTAACTAGATTTTGATTTACGGCTCCTATGTTATGTTAATGTAGACTTTGTCAATTAATTTCTATACCCCGGGAACAGTACTTTCTTTCTAGATGAAAGAGACCCTATGTCCTGTTACACGGTGAAACCATACACTATTGTCAAATAAGCATTTTACTTTACTTTATAATTTTATATTCATCCAATTCAGTACTCGATTAGCGGTCTTCGCGCGTGCTTCCTCGTTCCTTTGTATTATTTTACCTTTGATCCGGCTATAATAGAAGATTTATTCTATTATTATTATTAACGTAAACTAGATTTATCATTAGCTAACCTCGAACCTTCTACACCTGTTCTGTACCCCTGACTACGTGTATACGAAATTTCAGGTCGAGTAGTTAAGGCGTGAAATCGTAACAAACTTACATTCGCATTTATAATATTAGTTGGGATTCAAGAAAGATGACTATGTATTGTAATAAAGACTGCCAAAGACATCTTGTCAATGCGAACCGGTACCTTAACTCTATTATAGACTAAACCATATTAAAAAGCTGTGTTATTTCATAGACTAACGCTATTATAGCGGGACCTCTAACGGACACACAGGACAATTTCTAATGTCAAATATTTTAAAGTTAGTTTGATCTAATCCATAATTGCTGAGTGCAAAATTGCTTAATGGTGCCTAGAGTAATTTAGTTTAGTTAAATTATACTTCGAATTTTCCGTTAAAGGTTTGTCGATTTTAGGACAGTTCTCACCGATATGGTGTTCTAGATTTAATAATAACTAACTGAGTCGTTTTATACTAATAGGTATATCATATGTTTTTATTTTATCTAATGTATGTAACAATTTTTTTTTGGCAAGTATTCAACAACTTATGTTATCTAAAAAGATTTTACAATAGACGACATACCATCAGTGAATTACAGGACTATTAGTCTCTACTATTGCTTCTACTAAGAAACTTCCTTATTTGCAGTAACTGCAGACAGTGTTTAATAGTACCGCGATAACTCGACTCGTATTATCATTTAATACAGCTATCATCAGTTGCACATAGTAAATTGATGTAATTTTACAATATATATCTACCCAAAAGACGTTGAAGTTTTGTCAATTTGAAAGTCACGCATTTAAATTTCTAAAACTCCAACGATTTATGACTCAAAACGATACGTCGAACGACTGTCGGTATGTTTGTGTGTTCTGTTCTAAAAGTTCCTTCACCCAGCTGTTCTGAAGCGCATTATTATGTTCCTTACACACTTCCTTTATAGATAGGGACTAGATTCGCCACTACGTGAGCCAACTACACAATGTAACGAAATTGTTATAAAGTACTTTTGATAACCATTTTACCATATCGGAGCGTTTGGTAATTTGGCATGTGATTGTACTTCTTTTGTTTTATTTAAAATATTGTACCTATGTTTCTCACATTTATTTTGTTAAAAACTACTGTAGTTACCCACAGGACAGGCTTTGCCTAGCGTGGGATCACTGAATACCGCATATTACTGTAAAGATTACTTAGCAATAAACGAATTTTAATTTTATATATTTATTATCACCTTCATCATTCATCATCATTATGAGGCATTCTTTTTTATGGCTTACTAGATTTTGTCAATAAATTTTACTCCCCACTTTATTTTCATTACGAAGGTTCGCAGAGTTCGATTTAAATTCCAAACACACACTACTCTCGTAATTTCTCCTTTTCGAAGTTATGAGTGTATTAATTTGTTTTTGAATCCATCTTCCGCACTAGGAATGATACATGTATCGCAGGGAATCTTTACAAATATTCATACAACAGACACAGAGTAACTACATCCAGACTCGGAATGTTTTTTTTATCTTTAACATGGTGTAACTTGTTTTCAATCGGATTGTTCTACGATTGACAATGCATTCAGCTGAGCCTCTCTAATACTATGAAAGCAATCGACAAAAGGATAACACCATACTTATTAAAATATGAGTAAGTAACTCCAAAATAAGCATTATAAATTATCATAGGTAATTAAGTTTACTTGTAGACATGACTAGGATCATCTAGATTTGAAATAAGCAATGTAAAGCTAAGTATAAACAAATTTGATTGTTTATTTTTTAATCTCGGAAAATACTAGATCCAAAATATAAAATATGTTTTTAACTAGCATTTGCTCTCTTGGGATTAGGTTTGCGATAGTACGTAGTATTAAAAATCTTTGCCAGTCTATAAAATTGGGAAAAAGTACATAACCAAAACATTATGTTTATAACAATGATAATCTTATGGATTAGTTTTGTTATAGTAATAAAGAATCTCATACAGATTGTTTGTATTAGAACAATAGTTGTTTATTATTATAAGTATTAATCTCCTCCAATCTTATAGTTCCTAATATTTGCCGATTAACCTTAGCATGTTGAACAGTGTACGGCCCACCCGTCCGGTCACTTAAGTAAGCCCGGATGATAGGAAACCAGGTATTCTTTAATTTTTTATACATAGCTTTCAAATAGTACCATGTGAAATGTCTTGATTGCCATTATTAATTTGATTTTAATTAGTTTGCACGGCTTTTTGTTGTGGTAAGATTGAATTCGATACATAACAGTTTCACTTACGCGGCGGTAACGATAAGTGCACATAGGGTGGTAGGTTCCTTTACAGGTTCGGACTGGATTATTGATATTTCTTTTAAATAATTTCAGTAGCAGCACGGCGTCTGAAAGTTTCAGCCTAGCGGGCACAGGCCCGATAGGGCAAATAGGAGAGACACGCCTCTCTAAGACGCACGCCTTCTATTTTATTACGTGGTATCCAAAACCGTGGTTGACGAAATGTGTGTGTTACACCTTTATCTACTACAGATAAGGATTTAGTTGGTATACATTTTGATATTCTGTTTAACTTATAGAGTAGTAATGGTCACTAACGTGGCGAGGTGTATTTCATAAAAAGGCTACCGCGGTCATCGCTCGATCGAAACATTTTAGACCATATTAGATCTTTCTTTATGCTAACTTATTTTTGCCACTTAGTTTATCTCCAAAGAGTCAACGTATAGAGGTCCGGCGGTTACCATGCTACCGTTGCGCGTTGGTACAACATACAGTTGGAATCGATCACCGAATTGTGCGCATGCGCGTCCGCGAAAGCGGCCGGATGTCTGCGCGTACGTCTCAGCGCCGCGTCGCATAGCTAATGCATTGTCAAACTTTTCTACACAGGAATTCTTGTACCATAGTACTGCCGATGACGATGGCTGGTCAACGATCAAAATTGATCATCATACATTTAGAATTTTGGATGAGATAATTTTATTTTTATACTGCCTAGGTGATAAAATCAAAATCGAAATATCTATCCATTTCGGTCCTAAAATAACAATAATAATATTTATAATATTCCATCACATACACACAACACCATCTAGCCCAAACTAAGCAGAGCTTGTACTGTGGGTACTAGACAATGGATAAACATAATATTGTCTTCTGTTGTCGCGAATGTTATACATTGTCTTGGTCTGGGTGTTTCTATGTATAATATGTATGTATTTATAAAAAAAAAGTATATATGTACCTATGTTTATTCATTGTCTAGTACCCATAGTACAAGCTCTGCTTAGTTTGGGCTAGATGGTGCTGTGTGTATGTGGTAGATTATTATTATTATTATTAAAATTCAACTACTATATACGGATTTTATCGCGTTGTTTATTGTACACTCTATTACATAATTTTGAAAACTGTTACACTACTCTACTACTATTAAACTTTACTAATTTTAAGCTAATTAAATTATTAAAACTATTTGTATTTAAGTTTACACTTCCCCGACGTTTCGGTTGCTTTTCAGCAGCCATGGTCACGGGGAGACTAAGATGGTAGTTGTCTCAATGTTCCAGTATAGTTACTTCAAAGTACCCGAACATAATTTAGTCATTGGTGTTTCTATTTACGCAGTATGAGCTCAAAGTATCATAAGGTCTAGCTGTGGTTTGTTTCTTCTTAGGTTTGACTATTTGAAGTACTGGATCCCAAGCTGGTGGTACATTCGAACCATCTTCTCTATTGAAATTAGGATGTTTTTTGATTTAAATAGCCTCGCGAAGCATCCTTAATAGGATTCGGTGTTCTTTAGCGAGAATCTGTGGTTTGTCAAATCTCAGGTAGTGGTTGGTCCCCTGTTGTACATGTTCACACACAGCAGACTTCAACGAGCGTTTGTGTTTTACATCAGCTATGTGTTCTTTTATGCGGGTGCCTATGTATCTCTTGGTTTGACTAATGTATGAGAGTCCGCAGTCACAATCTATTTTATAGACCCCTGCATCTTGTAAAGGTAATTGGCACTTGACGGATGGTCAAAATTGACTTATCTTCGTTGGCGGCTTGAAGTATGTGTTGATTGAAGCTCGCTTCAAGATGTAGCCAATCTTGTCAGTGACACCCCTTACATAAGGCAGTATAGCAGGCTGGCGCTCAACTGTGGCTGGCTTTTCCCGGGATCTGTGACAGCGGCGCGGCTGTTGGAGCTTGTTGTCTTGCAGTACTTGCTTGACGCTCAGCGTCCAAGTGTTTCTTGTCACAGATCCCGTGGGCTCTCTGAAACAAAGTCATTCCCACGGTAGCTAACTGTTTAAGATGGTGGTGAGATTCACCATTTAAGTACCTATTTGTATGGGTCTTTTTCCTTTACACAGTGTGCCTCAAAGTATGATCAGGATTCCTGATGACAAGTACATCTAAGAATGCTAATGAATTATTTGCCTCTAATTCCATAGTACATTTACGCAAGCTGGTATTAATTGTAAACTCTAAAGCTGTATGGGTTTACCTGAGATTTGACAAACCACAGATTCTCGCTAAGGAACACTTATTCCTACCAAGGATGCTTCGCGAGGCTATTGAAATCAAAAAACATCCTAATTTCAATAGAGAAGATGGTTGGAATGTACCACCAGCTTGGGATCCAGTACTTTAAATAGTCAAACCCAAGAAGAAACAAACAGCTAGACTGCATGATACTTTGAGCTCATACTGTGTAAATAGAAACACCAATGACTAAATTATGTTCGGGTACTTTGAAATAACTACACTGGAACATTGAGACAACTACCATCTTAGTCTCCCCGTGACCATGGCTGCTGAAAAGCAACCGAAACGTCGGGGAAACTGTAAACTTAAATACAAATAGTTTTAATAATGTAATTAGCTTAAAATTAGTAAAGTTTAATAGTAGTATAGTAGTGTAACAGTTTTCAAAATTATGTAATAGAGAGTACAATAAACAACGCGATAAAATCCGTATATAGTAGTTTAATTTCAATGAATGGATAAACATACAAATATACTTTTCTTTTGTAAATACATATATATTATAGGTACATAGAAACTCCCAGACTAAGACAAACATCCATTGTTCATGCACACAAATGTTTGCCTTGTGCGGGAATCGAACCCGTGACCTCAAGCGTGGCAGTCGGTTACACTAACCACTACGCCATCGAGAAACTTTACTGTGGGTTTAAAATTTCCTGTTCTCACTTTCAACAATGTGAAGGCGTAGAATCAATGAGAAGAACGACAAGAAACTACCGGCCAATCTCTTTCATCGCCAATTTTACGAATTATATTTGTAAGTAGCTGCGATTATTACACCATTTACTTATTACATAACACACTTAATAATAATAATATCAGTCCTGTGTGTAAACTGTCCCACTGATGGGCACAGGCCTCTTCTCAGCGAGAAGAGGGTTGGGCCATACTCTACCACACATGTCCAATGTGGGTTGGTATCTAACATTATGCGGAACTCTCAGAAATGCAGGTTTCTTTATGATGTTTTTCTGTACCGTTTAACACACTGAAACATGCAAAAACACACCGCAAAACTTTGTTTCTAACAATAGTTATGATAGAAATGAATCACGCTGTTTTATTTTATGTGTATGTCACTCAGATGCCTTTAAAAAAGCAGATAGCGATCATATTGTAGTCCTAGGAATGTAAGCTAGATTATTCACAATTAACAAATAATTACTAAAATCTACAAAACCTAGATCGACCAGTCTCCAAAAGCAACGCCCGTCATGATTACAAGGCTTGTTCGATAAACAAGGGCATGGCTTGCCTGATATTAAGGCGCTACTGCCTATGGGCACATGTATAACCGGAGTAACTCTCTTGCGTTACCAACTCTTCAAAGAAGCACTACTTGAGCTGCCAGTGTACTTTATAGACATCACACCGTGTCTTCAAGGTCAACGTATCGTACGAACTTAAGGGCGGAGTAACTGCTGCGCTTGGATTGCTCAAGTTTTATTAAAATGGGTTCTAGCCAAGCTATATGCTTGTGATGTCAGTACTTGGATGAACACACTTTGGTCATCTGTATAGCAAGTCGATGTCCACATTATAAAGGATTTGTTATGCAGAGTCTTGATAAGTGAGATCATTTATACACAAAATGTTGTGAATAATTAATTTAGTAATTTTATGATAGCTACGGCTTCATCATCCGAGCCGAAAAAACGTCCACTGATGTACATAGGCCGCTTCCAAGGTTTTCCACACACACCGGTCTTGGGCAGCCCGCATCCAACGGCTTTCCGCGACCCTTACCTGGTCGACGGTACACCACGAGAGACCATTTTTATGTGGTGGAATACATTGACACCAGGGTTTGGTGTCAAAGTATTCCATTCCACGGGGGCGAGCGGAGGGTTTATTGCGGACTTATCCTGGGAAAGATTTGGACGGTCCCGGTGTTACCGATTAGGCCAGGCCTACCAAGGTGTTTCTTTTCACAATCTATGGCCTCGGCGCAGGCATTGCACGCGAAGACTATGTGAAGCCTACCCTTGGATCGTATTCCAGTGCGTGGCCGCCATTCCAGAACCATTCTGCCCCAACAGCCATCGGTTTTGCGAGCTATAAGGTACGGCCTACCGTAATATAATTTTAAAATTACGCCCATCATCGGGCTCTAAGATTTTCGTTGCATGGATATTCGGTGATTGAAATAACAGTTACATGAATCGTCACTTCCAATCAAAACTAGCAAAGATATTTATTAATATCATGAAATATGATTAAGTATAATATTTGCATGACAAGTCACGTCTATTAATAGATATGTGGTAATAATAGAAATGTATTTATAGATTATATTATTACAACGGTTGTGAATTAGTCATTTCGTTTGAAGTACTTAAATCGGTAAACTATTAATATATTTTCAAGAATTTCAAGTGTCTTTCTATATTTTCTAAGAGATTAAGAATAATTTAAAATGGCAAGTATGATGTTTTAACTTGCGTATTATAGTAATTATTGGGTTATTAGCAAATAAAAGTAATTAGTTAAGAATGAAACTGTTCGAAACATATGTTATGTATTTTTGATTATTATTTATTGGATGTACTACCAACTTGGCAACAATGGCAACCAAGCATAGCCCTGCTAGTAATAAGCTATCCTTCTTTTATTCAAAACGTAAACGTTCTTTTTTTTTAAAGAATACGTCTTCCACATTAGTAATAATTCCTGAGTCGCGGTGGACTTCACAAACATTTAAACAACGAACAAAAAGAACACTCCGACTCCGAACTATCATTTGTGAATCACGCAAATGTTCGTCCCTTAAACCTCTACACCTTCCATGTAGTATGGGCGGTAGCAACATCAGAGGTACCAGGCGCGCTGCCAACTCTAGGAATAAGGAATTAACCATTGGATGAAAACCGTATGTATTCTTATTCATATCACTTACATATATCAGGCACAACATAATTATTAGCTAATGACCAGTTTCACAACTATCAAGTAAGTTAATCCTAAAGATAAATTGCATGCTGTATCACTCTTGTTAGGTTAATGAAGAGAGATGGCGAGACTTTTATCTTATAGATAAATACTATTTGGTGGGTGTGAAGGCCGAACTGTGTTACTAATCTTAAGCAGGTTTCAAATAAATGGCAACGCGCTCAAAGTATCTACACTAATATTATGGAGAGGAATGATTTGTATTCTTGTATGTTTGTAATGGATAAACCACAAAAACTAATGAACTGATTGTTCTAAACATCTACATCATTGGAAAATACAGAACCAGAAGTAACAGAGGCTATATCACGCTACGAGCCACGAGATATCATAAAAGTGGGTAAAAGCGCGGAAGACAGTTAGTCTCTTCTGTTTCCCGATTTCACCCATTACCAACGGTATTTTGATAGTATTTTCCATACTCTACGTGCCATTCCATTCATCCTCGTTCTACGAAGCCACACGGATTCGTATCCGAATATTCACGAAGATTGCCGAAGCGCATACATAATGACGATCGTTGTAACAACGCTAATAGCTGGCAGCCATTAACTGCTTTTACCTCCCACGTCGCCCGCTTCACACGCAGAACACGTTCCGAATTATATTATAATTAATTAGTGATTTTCCTAGGAAAACCACGAATACTAATGACAGGAGATGATTTATTGACGTACCTACTGCGCTGTAGGTAACCATGTAACATTACGATTGTTCACATACCCTAATATATCTCAGCAGATTATGTAAAACATAAGGAATCTTTTGAAGTGCATATTTCATAAAACATGTTCATTGAAACTCATTGAAAGTAGCTATCTAGAAATTCTAGAGTATTTTCTCTAACTAATATAATAAATACAAATGTGTGTTTGTTTGTATGTATGAAAAGTGGCAAAGGCCGCTTATATCCTAGTAAAATCTACGGTTCAATATTTCTGTAGAGAGGAAATATTTTTCTTGTCAACTAGGGTAGTATGGTAAAGTTAGTTGAAACGAAAAAGACAAGCGAAGCCGCACAGGTGTAGTTAGTACTTAATATAAGGTACGAATTCAGTGATTCCAAAAAAGCTATATTAATTTTGAATACGTCAGCCTTATGCAATACAAGTTGAATGCAAAATGGTTGTAGTTTTCTTTAATCGCTAAATACCGTGTTTTATATAAAATATTAGCTAGCAAGAGCTTGTTAATAGAAAATAAAATAAACTAGTAGTTTCAGTGTTTAATTGTCAAGTTCATTTATACATAACAACATTTAGCATTCAAAAGTATTCTCTCTTTTTTTGAGAACATCATCAAAATTGGTTGTCAAATGAAGGATTAATGATTATTATAAATTTCGGTATAAGAAAAAGTGTATGTATCTATTTTCCTCGCACACCTGCATTTAAATAGCGGTTACGTCACACAATAGAATCGTGCGTCTTGTTTTCTATTTCGCCGTCATTTGGCAATTAACCCATCTACCGCATATGAAAGGTTTCTGTCTTATTTATTTTGATTGGATTGAAAATTATATGTGTTCAGATTTTGAATCGTTACCATCACCATCAATTTAATTAATATATGTAAGGAAAGTAACTGTATGTAAGAACTCGACAATCAGACCCATTGCGCGCAGGTTAAGACTTTCACATCAACGGTTGATCAAAGGTAATATTAATATCAGCTCTGTATATAAACTAAACTTTTAAATAAACTGCTCCAATGCCGAGTTAGCCTATAGTCCACCACGTTAACTCTGTGCGGGTTGGCAGACTTTACACATCTTTGAGAACATTATAGAGAACTTTTAGACGTACAGGTTTCCTCATGATCTTTGCCTTCACCAATCAAACATGATAGATAATAGATACTGAACGGTCGTTCACTTAAATTTTCTTTTCATTGACGTTCGATATCTCTAGGTGCGACGATCAGAGAAATTATGATTGGCATGTGTCACAAGAGGCGTGGACCGTTGCCAAATATTTGTGCGGCACCGTTAGAACGTCTGCCGGTCCCGTAAGCACTCACATTATTGCTAACTAGCCGCACCACCTGCGGATGTATCATCGAAAAATAGGTACACGTGCTTTTAATGACAACGTCATTTCAAATATTTATGCTTAAAACGACGCTGTCAGACTAATGCCAAAATGATGAGTCCTTTACATACCTGGGATCCGGCAAAATATTTTTGGGTTTATGTATTTAAAAGTTCTCTGCAGCAACATGGAGTCTGGTAGTGTACCCGGTAGATGACAACACGGTCATTATGTCGTGAGATAACTAAAAATATTATTAGTGAAATCTCGATGGATACACCCCAGTAATGTAGAGGCGTGAAAATATGATCATGTATATCTGAGTCTAAACATGATTGAAAGTCCCAAAAGCAATCGTTTAGCTTACGATACTAATTATCACCAATCATTTAAGACACTAATATGACCACCTTACTGTTAAACCATGTATAGATTTAAGATACAAAACGACAGGAGAGCCCTCCATACTACAAAAAATCTTAGCCAAATAACCGCGTCATGCCTAAGTAGCGTATCCAAACCTTAAAAGAAAAGGTGATCTGTTAGTTAGAGGGGCTTCGGATTCTACTCACCGAACGGGCCTTTTTCAAAATGTATTTATTCTCTTTTTAGTTTTTGTGATAATTGGTAAGTGATAAGTTGATAACGCAATGTATTTATTTTCCATTTTAAACAAATAGTTATTCTGATTATTGTAATGTTAATAAAGTGCTTTTAACTAACATTCAGCTTGTTTAATAGACCTTAAGATTGATGTAGTCTGACTGTCTAGCGGACACCTGGCTGTTAGCCAAACATCCTTGTTTAGTTCGTAACTGAGATATGTTTTATTTATTTGTTTATTAAGTCCATCAATCAATACCTCTATACTTATATTATAAATAGGTAAACCTTCTTTGCTTACCTACACGTGTTACTCATAGAACTAGGTTACTTAGAGGGTTTTACTATCTATCTATATGTAACGTAGGCATGCTTAAATGACGTTCAACATGAGTGCGAGCGCCATTCAGTAATTATAAAATTTAAAACATTATTAATTTTGGAAGTAGGTATTGCAGGTTGGTGAAATTAGAGTATCGATATTGTAAAAATCGATAATCAATTATATTGACAGTTGCAACGCGACATTATTGAAAACTAAAACATAAAAGAAGAAAATGTTGTTAGTAAGTACAAGGAGCAAATAAAAATAAGCAGATAAAAGAATTGTTAATATCGTTCTAATAAGGTAAAAGATCAGAAAATGCCGTGTGATCGATTTCTGCTTGCTGTGACAATTGCTCCTGCCTTCGAGAATTGACGTTCCCCTAGCACCGATGTAGCGACTATGAGAAGATGGCTTATTGGCTGTTCTAAATGCAATGCTTAGGCAAAAATCGATAATAAAATCACTGTCGCTATAAAATATATTTTAAATGAGTAATGGTTATGTAAATACTTTTTTTATATTTATCGATTTCGAAATTGAAACAAGCCATTTTTTATTAAAATTACAGTCGTGTATTTTGAGCTAGGTATTCCTTGTTATTATGTTTTACTGAGTAAGTGTGTATGTGTTTAAGTGTTTTAGTAAGTAAGTTTGTTAATATTAGTTAAATTGTATATTATAATTATTAATTTTGTACATGTAAATTTTGATATCGATACATTATTACTTTTTCTGTATCATAATATTGTATCGGGTATGGTTCTTTATCGACAAAAATATTGATATTTTAGAGTCGATATAATCGATAATATAGTTTATTCGATATATTCTTGCATCGTTATAAGAAGTATACATAGCTAAAACGTGTCCTGCTATGTCAGTAATACCTTCTATAGAAATATGTACTTGTCATAGCTTTCGGGCAACACCGAGGCAGGTAGACTGTTCCAGTTCCTGCACGTACAATAATACCTAATTATTTATTAATCATTAATTAGATTTTCCCGCGGCTTGGTTCGTTTAAATATAGGTTATGTTAGGTTAGTAACAGTATTTTTTTCTGAATGAAATGTACCCTATGTCCTTGTCTATTCCCCTGACAACGTGTATGCAAAATTTCATGATGATCGGTTGAGTAGTTAAGGCGTGAAAGCGTAACAAACAAACCAATAACCAAATATAGGCATGTTTTGCATTTATAATATGGGTAGTATTTAACTGCACAGCAAAAAATACTTATTGCACAGCAAAATATTCTTAACAAAAATACTGATTGCACAGCAAAATATATTTAAAGAGATCAAACTAAGGCGACGGCGCGCGGCGCCCCGCTTCGCGGGACTCCTATTTTTGGGTGGGTTTAAGAAGGAACCTAACATAACCTAACCCTTCTGAAACGGAATGCAGTGATTTGAGGCATATATGTGCTCGTTATGCTGTGCAATATTTGCTGTGCAATTATTATTTTTGATGGTCATTATATTTAATCCCTTATAATATTAGTTAGGATTAGAATATCACTCGGGAAGCACTGATGCAGTCTATTCCGGTGCCTGCACGTATAATGCCTAAACATTTATTTATTATTCATTATTTATTAGTAATATATATATATAAATATATATATTGTTAAAAGAAAATACCTCAAGTAAATGATTAAATGGTGAAGGTTGTACAGGAATATACGCAATGGTATGATGATTGACGTCAATTGTATGTGGTCATGATTCATATTTGAGGATTCTGTATATTTTACCCTAATACTGTCCAAATACACAGTACAGCGACTTATTTTAATGTACCTAATATGTTTTAATACAAGCTAAGACTTTCGTGTTAGCTAAAAACCCAGCGATTCTCTATAAAACTATAATTCGCACTTATCTATACTAATATTATAAAGCTGGAGAGATTGTTTCTTTGTTTGGTTGAACGCGTTAATCTCAGGAACTACTGGTTCGAATTGAAAAATTATTTTGGTGTTGGATAGCCTATTTATCGAGGCAGGCTATAGGCTATATAACATCACGCTACGGCCATTAGGAGCATCAATGAAAAAAATTGCAAAAACGGGGAACATTTTCTTATGTGAAGCCACCGAAGTTGCTCGGGTCAGCTAGTAATAAATAGTTCAACATTATACTTTTAATATAATTTTATCATTAAATAGCATTGGTTAAGTTATTTTGGTACATAATTATTTTACTTGAAGCTACTGATTTTAAATTCTCACTAATATTATAAATGAGAAGGAGAGTTTGTAAGTTTCTTACGCTTTTACGCCTTATCTACTAGAGCGATCCTCATGAAATTTCGCATACACGGTGTCAAGGGTATAGAGACGGACATAGGAAACATATAATCATTAAAAAAATGTTATCCTGGGGGATAAGAAAATTACAAAGCCTACATTTAACCGAATGAGGCCGTGGGCAAAATCTTGTATGTATATGATTAAGTCAAATAAAGTGTTAAGTAAGTATGCATATTGTACGCATCTCTGACCTTTTGAAGTTATGTGCGTATCAAATATTTAATTATCGCTCGCTTTAACGGTGAAAGAAAACATTGTGAGGAAATCTGCATGAGTTCTCTATAATGCTCTTAAAGATATGTGAAGTCTGCCAACCCCCACTGGGCCAACGTGGTGGACTACGGCCTATCCTTTCTCACACTAAGAAGAGGCCCGTGCCCAGCAGTGGGAGAGCTTAATACAGGGCTGTTATTATTTTGACGGCACGGATGGCGTAGTGGTTTAAGGGATCGCGTCGTCGCTGCGCCTAGAGTTGTGGGTTTGAATCCCACACGGGACAAAAATTGGTGTGATCCACAAATGGTTGTTCCGAGTCTGGGTGTTCTTTGTGTCCGACGTTTGAATGTTTGTAAAGTCCCCTGCCACATAGGATTTATTCCTAGTGCGGGAGAAGTTCTTTTACAAAAAAATAAAAGATTATTACTATTGCTTATCGTAAGAGCGCAAATATTTCAATTTATTTACTGAAAATGTTTAATTGGGTTTTAATATTTATTCTTAATTTATAACAGGAATATTAATCAGAACAGTTGTGGTTAGTTATCTTCCTTATAAGGTAATGTAGCCATTTATGAACATATGTTTTACTAAATTGGCAATTAATATGTCCTTATATGTAGATTGGGGTTTCTTTTATGCACGAGCATTTTTCCTACAATATAGTCAGTTTATAATGACATGCAGATATTCATATAACTATGATGGACTGGAAGCAGCGATAGCCTAGTGGAAAACCATTGGACTGCCATGCAGGGGTCTCGAGTTCGATCCCAAGGTGCGCATCTCTGACTTTTCGAAGTTACGTGCGTTTTAAATATGTAGTAAAGTATTTCGCTTTAACGGTGAAGGAAAACATCGTGAGGAAACCTGCATGTCTAAGAGTTCTCCATAATGTTCTCGAAAATATGTGAAGTCTGACAATCCACACTGGCCAGTGTGGTGGACTATGGCCTAATCCTTCTCACACTGAGAAGGGGCCCGTGCCCAGCAGTGGGACAGTTTAATACAGGGCTGATATTATTATTGTAATGAACTTTACGGACGGCATAGTTGTGTAAATGGATACATTGTCACTGCCTACGAAGCGTGTTGTGAGTTTGAATCCCACACATCCACATTAGATGGTCAATTGCATCCATAATCCATTGCTATTATTGAAGCTGTTCGGGTAATCTCATATATGTTTATATCAACCACCTATTCAGAAATTCTTGACAGAAAAACCGAACCGCATTATTGATTATATGACCTAGGTATCGAACTTAAGTTAAGAACTCATACTCAGGAGCCGCATTCAGTACTGACACGCCCCCGAGCAAAGATGCAATTAAGCCTTTATTGCTGGTAAGTAATCAACATAAAGGATAATACAAAAAATTTAAGCAATATATTTAAGTTTTGTTGTTATAAACTAACACAACTGGTTACCCAGTTTAGTATCCAGCGTGTCCTGTGACACATAGGCATCTTCCAGCTGGTTCCATTCTTTTCTGTCACAGTTTTTCCTCACCCAAGTACTGTCACCGACTTTTTTGATATCATATATCCATCTTTATACATGGATAGATGGTCTTCCTTTTTTTCCTTTTGCGCGCGTGGTTGTCATTCAGACATTAATGATGTCCATTTTGTTTTACTGTCTCTTGACATGTGTCCTGTCCACCTCCATTTTATCTGTCTTACTTTCGTTATTATATCTCTCACATTTTTTTTTTTTTTTTTCTCACCTTAGTTATCGTATATTATCTGCTCTTATGCGGTATTTTTTTGAAACATTACAGCATTAGCTGCACGTATGTAGTTTGGGATTGTGCTCAGTAGACGGCAATAGTCGTCTTCAATTATGTAAGATTTAAAACCATATTTGGCGAAATGTAGGTGCAATGCATCTCTGCCTTCCCTTCCAGGGATTTAGGCGTCACACTATCTATACAGGGTGTCCGGTAATTAATGGATAACCTGGAAATGTCTTATAGTGGAATTGATGGCCGTTCAGAAAAAATATGAAAAATATTTATCCTAACTACTACCTGAGATGATACCTGACTGATACCTGACTACTACCTACTCATTTCATTCATTTCATTTTCATGAGATATGTGTTTTTTTTTAATTACCATGTATAACTTTCTTGTATAGGTATATGACCATAAATCAATGAAATCCATCGGTTTTTTGTTGTTTTATTATTAAACACTAATTATGCTAATAGATAGACGGTCAAAAGTATGCTATGCTAATATAGCTTGCACTTTATTTATTTTTTTCCATTTTTCTGAACGGCCTTCAGTTCTACTATAAGACATTTCAAGGTTATCCATTAATAACCGGACACCCTGTATACTACATAGATATAAAGTATTTACATAAGTGTCATAACACTTATATAATTAGATGTTTACTTCAAAACAAATAGCCAAGTATAAGCATGTATATGAAAATATATCGTAACGTGATCGGTTGAAGTAGGCAAGATGTATTGTGTGGTATCATAATGAAGATACGGGAACATGAATATTCATTGGGACCTAGAACGATCGGGTCAATACGCATCCGCTCCATCAAGCACCGACGTTATCAACTCAAACAGTATTGTGTGTACGCTATGTAATATATAACACATCACAATTATATACATATAAAATCTCACATCTCTATTCTGGATGGGGTAGGCAGAGGCTTTTACTCACACCAGCTTTTGCCCGCAGCTTCGCTCCCGTTAGAGTAATAATAATAATAATATTCTACTACATACACACAACACCATCTAGCCCAAACTAAGCAGAGCTTGTACTATGGGTACTAGACAATGGATAAACATACATATATCCTTTTTTTTGTAAATACATTCATATTATACGTAGAAACACCCAGATCAAGACAAACATCCATATTCATGCACACAAATGTTTGACTTGTGCGGGAATCGAACCCGCGACCTCAGACGTGGCAGTCGATTACACTAACCACTACGCCATCGAGGCCGACGTAGGTTAGGGTATGTTAGAAACAGTACTTTTTAACAATATAGCCTATGTTACCCGGTGATAATATAGCTTTCTAATAGTGAAAGAATTTTTAAAATTGGTCGGGAAGTTTTTGATTTAAATCCTTACAAACAAACAAAAAATGAAATCTTTCCACAAAAGATTGGTGAAGAATTTGCCCACAGCAATAGTGCGTGTTTTATTTATAACTGGCCTCAACGTTTAAAGGACTGTATTAAAGCCAATGGAGATCATTTTGAATGAGCTTCATATATTTTTAATGTAATTATATTAATCTATAAACTAACTCACATTACAGTAATAAATGCTTTAAGCTATAGAAAAAAAAAGCAAGACTAAGTAAGTATCTAGTAGTACTTACCTAGTCTTGCCATAAATATAATTAGTAATTAGTTTAGTTAGTACTATCGCTGGCTATTGGATACAACTCTCATTTTATTTATTTTTAAATCTGCCACAATAGTGATAATTCTTGTCCTCCTGACACAAACATTCAAATAACGGACACAAAGCACATCCAGACTCGGCATTACTATTTATAGATCACACAAATGCAAACACCCGGTTTCCAAAAGGTTAATCCACTATGTGCCACGTCAAGTGATGTGATTCGCTGTTGTTAATTCAGCCAGTTTATCACAGCAGCTGACACGCTAAAATTAGTCATCATCGTCTTTTGACTAATTTTAGTGTCGGGATTTACCTATGTATTTCAGAAACAGGAGGTTAGAGATAATTTTCGAAAATTCTTCTGATTGTCTTATTCTATGGTAAGGGTTGCTTAATAGTAAAGGCTACCCTCTAATCACTGATCATGTAAAAGTGTGCGACTTTTGTATTGTAGGTAGGTAATACTTGCTATCACGATTTTTTTATTCTTCGCTTGAAGAGCCCAAGATTGAAAAGAAGTGAAGTAGTTTAGGCATTGACGTATCCAGGTTATGCGCCAGGAGAGACCCAGTCACTGAACGCCGTGCATAACATCTTAGAGTGAGTTGGACCTTAACATCCTGTGTTGAGCACTAGATCATTCTGGGGTAGGCACGGATCACCCAACCTCGCTAAAGGTCTTAGGACTCAGGACCCAACGTATTGTTGCATCTTAAAAATAGATAAGATAGTTGTTTCGTAACCATATTAACATCATTAACTGATAAGGGAAAGCGCATTACTTAATTGTCGCAGGGCCTCACGAGAGGAATGTTAATGCCGGCTGCGCAAGCGCAATTGATCGTTATCGCAATGCTAATTGTGCTGGACACCTGCTGGTGAATCAACTGGAAAGTGCGGATTTGAATGTTTTTACCTTATCGTGTGATCTTAAGTGAGAAAAAACATCACCCACAAACAACACCGTTAGATGGATACGTGATAAAGGCAGGATAAAGTGAAAGTTGTATACAACATTTTTTATAATAATATCAGCCCTGTATGTAAAATGTCCTACTGCTGGGCACGTCCCTCTTGTCATTGTGAGAAGGGTCACGCCATGAACTACCACGCTGGTCCAGTGCGAGTTGGTAGACTTCACATATCTTCGAGAACATGCTAGAGAACTCTCAGACATGTAGGTTTCCTCATGATGTTTTCCTTCAGTAACTAACTATTTAATATGCACATAACTTCAGCAAGTCAGAGGTGCGTTCCTTGGTATCAAATTGAGACCTCTGAGTGGCAGTCCATCAGTCTCACACTAGGCAGTTGGCAGGCTTGCGTTGGAAAATAACTTTTTATATTAAATTTAAAAAAAACTACTCACGTATTCTAATCAATACATCGATATACACTGAATAGTAGACCTTGATATGTAGAATAATGAGTTCTAGTCTAAGTCCTCAATTACCTGTTCCACAGTAATCGCCATTTTGATGCCCTCGCTGCTCGCCGTGACCCTCTCGAATCGATTGACTCTTATTTAACATACATCATTATGAGTTTGCATATCGGCTGTACGATAAATATCGATCTTCTATATATAAATAAGTAAACACTAAATAGTTCTGTACCTATTTTCTCCTCTGTTTGTCAACCAATTTTCTCTTTTTTGTTTTGTTTTGTAGCTATTGACGAGATTCAGTGTGGCCAAAAAAAATAAGTTTTGCTGTAATTAGTCCTACCGAGTCGCAGCGGCACACGGGTGGCCAGATACAATAGATCTTTATTTATATCTGGTATTGTAAGACTTCACAGATTAAATGTGGATTAATATACATTTTCCTTAAATTTTCAATAATGATCGACTTTCGACTACTGGGTATATAAAGGTGTAACAGGTCGTGTCATGCATGTGGCAGTATTTTTTATTCGAAGGTTTAGTTATTTAGAACCTCCATTTAAAAAAATATTTCACTTATAAACAGTCATAGACAATTTTTATAGTTATATTTTAAATGGACATTTTCCGTATTGATGTTGATGCCACACAGTCTATGTGGCATCGCCATACTTGTACACAATTTTATGTATACAAATATACATTATGACTTCCATTGCTTTGTTCAGTACACAGGCAGCAGTTACCCCAATGAGCGATGGAGGGCGTAGTGGTGCAAGTGGCTGCCTCGCCACTGCGCTATGCCTAATGTTGTCGATTCGAATACCACACGGGACAACAATATGTGCATTTTACGAAGGTTTGCTCCGAGTCAGGATCTTTTGACTTTGTGTCCGCTGTTTAAATGTTTGTAAAGTGTCTCAAACAAGAACTCAATTAGTGCTGTAATTTAATTAACTAGCATGTGGATGATGTCAAATGAATGTCTTAAGTTTACATTAATAATTCACGAATTCTATCTTAAAAAGAGAAAGGTCAACTGTAATAATTGCGCTCATTAGGCTATTTATGTTATTAATATTTTTAGAACAAATATTTTACTATGAATTCTTTATGTTGACCTTACATATATGGACTCACGACTGTTGTCTAGAGTGGGATTGGCAGATGGTCTGGATTCCTACCTTAGCGGGTGTATCTTGATTCATTTACTCTTATTATATTCTTCGTACACGCTTCCAACTAACGTGCATATATAATAATATCAATCCATACATTCAAACAACGGACATGAAAAATACCCAGATTCGGAACATCTATTTATTTGTGAATCACACAATTTTCTGTCTCGCGCGCGGATCGAACACACTACACGAGACGCTATGGCAATGGCGGGTGACTAATTAAACTACAACGCTTGCCATCCGTGCAGTCATATGTACTAAAAAATCTTTTAGAGATGAGTGTTTTTAACTGATGCTATTACATTTTAAAGCGGAAGTAGCGATAGCCTAATAGAAGACCGTTGTACTGCCACCTAAAGTCGCTAGTTCAATCCCAAGGCACGCACCTCTGAACTTTTGAAGTTATGTGTTGTATTAAATAGTTCATTATCGCTCGCTTTAACGGCAAAGGAAAACATCGTAAGAAATCCTGCATGTCTAAGAGTTCTTTATGCCAACTCGCAGTGGGCCAAAGTCGTGGACTATGGCTTGACTTCACATTGAAAAGAGGTCCGTCGCCCTTGCGATAGAGTTCTCGGTTAAATGCTCGAGTTAAACAAAGTATTACTAGGTTTTTGGTATGTGAAATTCACCGTTGTAACGCGGAATCTGGCAATGTGCCTCCTATTACGTGGAAACTAGAAACAGCTAGCGAAATGTCATTATAAAACACCTCTTCCTATCCATTCAGAGATGGATACAGCATGAATGGGCCAGCTCGACCGGAGAAGTACCACCCTCTCACAGAAGATCGACGTAAAATAACAGTATCTGTTATATTTCGTTCGGTGAGTGAGAACGCCGGAGGCCTAATCCCCCTTCCCTTCCTAAACACTATCCTACTCCATGCCCCTTTTCCTTCCGGTAGGCAGCGACTTGGTTGTGTTTTTTTACATTGCTTCTGTAATGCTAAGAAAACACAGCCATGTGTATGAGTCACGGTTCTCGCTTACTATCAGGTGGGTACTGGCTCGTCTGTCACCATCGAAAGCAATAAAAAATAAAGCTTATTCTCTTACTAGGAACATTCTGTGCACACATAGTTAGACTTACAATCTGGCTTTATACTGCACTTAATTTTCCCCACGGCTTCCCTCGCGTAAATGTGCGTAAATTTAGGTTAGTAAGAGTACTTTTTCTGGATAAAAGGCACCCTATGTCCTTTTCTGTCTACCTGACAACGTGTATGTGTAATTTCGCAATGATTTGTAGGGTAGTTAGGACGTGAAAGCGTATTAAAAAACTAAACTCACTTTCGCATTTATGGTACTAGTTAAAGGATACTCTTTGGATTTAACTTGTTGTTCGAGCTATGTAAATAAATAAATATAGAGGACTGATGTATGTTTGTTTTAATTCAATAAAGACCTACTAACTATATTATTCAATACCAAAACGGTACGATTTACTTCTAAGAACGCTTAATTGGTAGCTTAATACGTCATAAGCTTAACCTAAAAGGTCTATTGGTCAAATTAGTCATTTTGTTTAGGCGTGGGAAATACCGGTGTTCGTCGGCTCCCGTGTACAAATGAGTGTTTCTAGCAAAATGCACAATGAGAGATCATAATATACAGCTTCTCGGAAACAAGTATTCACACTGATTCGTCTTAAAGAGATTTGTAATGTGAATGTTAAGTCGAGATGCGAGTATGTTCCCATAGGAAATATTTACCTTGTTTTGATAAATTGTGGTGTACTATTTTGTATGCTATGCTAGTATGCTTTTGATCAAGAGGTCATGGGTACGATTCTTATCCATTGAACCCACTTCTTCTGTTTAGTTGTAGGGTTTAATTAAGTTGCTAATTAACAATTTTCTTTAAAATCATACATTCTGGGCGATAGTATTGTCGCGAATTTTACATATTAAATATGCTTCTTTAGACGGATTGTATTACGGTTTATTTATTAAAATGATATACAGTTTTATATTTTCAATTATTTAATTCACATTTTACTCTTTTTTGATCGCTTCTCAGCAGCCAAAGTCACAGAGACTATTGTATTATAGAGGCCACTTTGAATAGCGTTGAGATAGCCACGTGCGTTCAACGATTTTCTTTTAAAAACAACTATTCAAAAATTTGTCTAGTTTACAACACTCGTCGCATTAAGTAGGCCGAGGCGACCACAGAACTTTAGAAGATTCTTTCGATAATGAGTCATTGTAATAATTATTACTATATTAGTATGTCCTGCTAATACTAATATTTCTCTCTCAATCTTATATCAGTACAATTAATATTGCTGGAAGAGGATATAGGATAGATGTGTGCTATCCAGTGTCACAATAAAACAATAATAATATAAACATGTTAGTACGTATAGTGCACGTGTGTGACACTAGTTCTCACGGTAGCTGTTTACCGGAATGTGCGAGATGAGCTGCGGTAGGGTTGCCACAAACGCTCTATTATTTTAGCTGAAGAAGGAAAATTAAGTATTAAACAGCGACGTTTTAGATAGTTGATTCATTAGTCAGTTTCGTTTGGTGATCTCAGGTTCAGGTTAGTTTGGGCTATCGGAGTTTTGTGTAAATACGGAATGTTTTTATAGGTACGAAAATGTTGGTTATCAGTACGTTCCCTGGTATTGTTAAATGGGAACAGATTCATTCTAGGATTTCATAGAGCCGGTGAAGCAGAGCTGTATGTTCTACATCTCTGCTTAATTTTAAGGACACGTTCTGTGATATTTAAAATTCATTAAAAATATATGATATGCTGATACTTGTAGACTTTATGCATCACGCTGTCGTAGTAATAGCTGATCTATTATTGTAATTTATACAATGCGACAATGGTATATCTGGTTTTATATATTTTTATGGTACCTAACTGGTTACTATCAAGCAAGAAAAATAGTAATTTGCCACCGTCATGGTCTAATTTCCATTTTGCATGGTCAGTCAAGTTCAAGTGATATCTAGGTTAAGTATTCGAAATATTATTACTTTCAAACGAAAAGACAAAAAGCAACTAACTTGCTTGCCATTTGGATGCTACTGCTAAAATATGAATGTTTGTGAAGACGTTTGGTTGTTTCTTAATCAATTACGCATAAAGCGTTAAACAGATTTGGATGAAATTTGGCATGAAGATAAGTCCTGGAAATACATAGGCTACGTTCTCCAGGGATTCACGCGGGGTAAAATTTGTTGCATAAAGAATTAAATTAATTAAAAGTTTATATCATGAACGAGCCAGCCCTAGTATTATGCAGAATACACGTACGCGGGCATTGCAAAGGGAACACCTGAGGTGCAGTGAGTAAACATCCTCCGTACACTGAATCTCAATAGATGTACCGCGCGCTTGTTGTACTAGCCAGATCTTGTTCACGCTTCCGTTACAGACTCGCATACACGGAAAAGATGTACTGAGGAAGGGTCAACACCTGCTGTGTCATCAAGCAGACTTATTGCACGGATGGAATATAAAAATAAATAAAATTGAAGTGTCTGTTTGTAATGTCAAAATAAGAGCTTTTTACTAAATGCATATGAAAGTACATAGGTACTTATATAAAAAAGGGTAGTATTTAACTGCACATAAAAAAAGAACTAATTGCACAGCAAAATATATTTAAAGAGATCAAACTATTGAAATTAAACTACTATATACGGATTTTATCGCGTTGTTTATTTATCACTGTATTACAAAATTTTGAAAATATTACACTACTACTACTATTGATTTTATTTTACTAATTTATAAGCTAATAAAATTATTTAAACTATTAAATCTATTTATTTTTGGTTTACACTTTCCCCGACGTTTCGGTTGCTTTTCAGCAGCCATGAAAAGCAACCGAAACGTCGGGGAAAGTGTGAAAATTTTGTAATACAGTGATAAATAAACAACGCGATAAAATCCGTATATAGTAGTTTAATTTCAATGAATAACATTCGCGTAAACAGAAGACAATATTATGGAGATCAAACTAAGTTGACGGAGCCACGCTTCGCGGGGCTCCTATTTTTGGGATTGGTTTAAGAAGGAACCTAACATAATCTTATATTGAGTGTACATGTGAAGCAAATATTTTATTTATACAAATACGAAAATAACTATTCGTTATACAATATTGTAATAAAATATTAAAGATTGTTTTGCTATCCATACAATTTTCGGTAATATTTGCCACAGGTAGAGTAAGGAACACATGTCGGTTGAATAAAGAAACTTTATTAAAATATTGTAATCGGACGAGTTAGGAATACTAGTTTAGGATGAGTAAAGAAATAGGATGAGACGTCATAGGATGAATACGGAACAACCCGTTGTGCCACAGATGGGCGATACCTTACCCATCTAATTACCTATAGTGCGGTAGAGGTGTCTCTCCCAAAGTGTTGAGTACCGTGTCGCCTAGCCATTGCCTGCGCCGAGTATTATGGGTTCCCACATGGGACTAACATTTGTTAGATCCACACATAGTTTCTTCATGTTTAGGTGTACTTTGCGTTCGTTGTTTGAATGTTTGTAACGATTTGCGCGAGTGCGAGAGTTGTCTTATTAAAAAGACATAAGTACATAGCTATTTATCTTTGTCGACATTGGTTAATTATTATTCCTATATATTTTTATCACTTCAGGTTGCTGTCACCATTAAGTGTCATACTGTAATATTCTTCGTATGGCGCAAGCGTTTCTTACTAAACTAACGCATAGGTTTTATGAGTTACCAAACAAAACTTCTTGACAACTTGACATGTATTTCAGACACGATATTAATTTTTTATAATTCTTTGTTCGATGTTCGATTTTAATTATTGATTTTTACTTTTCTCTATACATATATTGGAGGCTATTTATGTAAATCATATTTTCTATTACTATTTATTTTACTTAACTCGGGGCTAACGATGACAGCCAATAGAAATGAATCACTATTTATTACTCAAATAACTTCGTAAAGTCAGAGGTGAGCGCCTTGGGATCGAACTCGTGCCCTCTTCGTAGCAGTTCAACGGTCTGCCACTAGAGTGTCGCTGCTAGTAAACTAAACTGCTTTAAAGTACCTATGTCAGGCAATTCAAATTTTCAGTGAAATCGGTCATCAAGAAATTCGTTGAAGGTTCTTAATAACGAATTATCAAAAGAAAATATCTTATTAAAATATTTTATGGCAAATAGTACATATAAAAAAAATACTGGATGTCATTATAAAAATTACTGTGAAAAATGAAGACAATAGAAAGTCACGGACGATACCAGCCGAGATTGATGTCTTTTCACATGTAAACTCTTGCATGTGTCGTACCTATATTATATCTTTATTCATTCAAAAGGCGCATAATATTAATATGTTTTTATCTCATTGTTAAATGTAATAATAGTAAGTAAACAAGTACAATCTTAATCTCCAGATAAAAACCCCGGCAGCAATTTCACTAATATAATTCACTAAACAATTTATTATAATATAATCTTCACGACGCAAGAAATAAACAAAGCGATCGGCGTTAAAGTATAAACAAACAAAAGAGTAATTATATCTCATTTGACGTCGAGCGTGCGTCGTACGGCGGTAGTGTACGACAAACATAACTATAAATCACAGCCATGCAAAAATCAGCCGTATTTATATGAACATAGAGTGTTTGTAATACGTAAATGTATGTTGGTAATCGTGTATAGATGCGCACGCAGGCCGCTAACAGCCAATGACCGGGCTTTCACTGTCGTCCATCTTGCTATGATTTTGATTTTAAAATTGGAACGCCCAACGGTTGTCGTATTATGATTAGAATATTCGAATATTGGCGCTTGAATTTTAATAAGCCGTCATAATTTTTTACAGAGTGTAACTGTAAAGTGTGTAAACGTATTTAGCGACAATAATGGACGTCTGCATAATAGATTTGTTAACAAAAAAGTACTTTTTATGTTTGACTTTAATTCTTGGCATTTATTTAAAAAAACAATTGCTATGCAGATTCACTATTTCTAATTAATTTTTCCTTATAATATTATATCTTTTAAAATGGTAATCAAGAAGTGAAAGCATATCTTAAATAATTTTAACTGCTCATCCCTTTTTTGAATAAAAGAAAGTATAATTAACAACGTGTCAAAATCGCACTGAAGTAAATTTTTTGATGAATCGTTGCTAATTCAATCAGCCATATTTTACAATCATTTAAATGACGGGCACAAATGAAATTAGACGTGGAGCAAACTTTTTGGACCACACATGTTTTTTGTCCCTTAGGAAACTCGAACTCATAACACTCAGTGTAGTAGCACTAACAAGGCGAACACTTGAACCACTACGCCATCCGGGTAATTCAATGCCAGGTTGTGAGTTTTTCTTTCAATCTTGTAAGGATGACCCTAGTAGCTTGCCTAAATGTAATTCATTAAACTCACTAACAACTAAACTTTGACATTCATATGTGTTACGTCGTGACCTATATGAATAAATGATAATTTTTTTAATAATTCGATTAATTTTAGACCAACGTCAATTATTATAATTATCATGACAATGACACATGCAAATATTTAAAAAAAAGTCCTTTAGGATATGTAAATGAATTTAAATCTAATTTAATATAGAGGAGGGAAGAATTTATCGTCTAGTAATACCGAAACATACGTCAATTGTTGAAAAATATTATTTAACTAGCGATCCGCCCCGGTTTCGAACGGGTAGTAAAAATCTTAACAACTTATAGACCTAACTTCCTCATGAATTACTCTGATTATTGGTGAAAACCGCATGAAAATCCATTCAGTAGTTTTTGAGTTTATCGCGAATAGACATACAGACGCGACGGAGGACTGTGTTTTATAATATGTAGTGATTATGTATATTCTTATATACATTGGTATTGTTTTTAATTATTGACGTCAATCTAATATTTTAACAATATAAGTACTTACGTCGTTTCATAATTAGATGAAAGGTCAATTCCTTAATTACCATAAACTCACGCCTATGTTCTCAAGGGTGTAAACAGAGGTGTATGGCACTCATATTTCAACATCTACGGTTTTATGTCCCACGTAATCAAGAGCAAGCCGTCTACCTATTGCTACTGAGCTAGAAAGCATTTCTTGACAGCAAAACATTAATTAAAATTTTCTCGGTCATCGAACCCGACTAAGAGTAGTAGAGCCTCGCTGATTTCAGCATGAATGGGCGAGCTCGACCGGGGAAGGACTCCTTTCACAGAATATTGACGTGAAATACCAGTATACCTAATGTTGCGTTACGTTCGGAGAGTGCCGGAGGCCCAATCGCCCTATTTCCTCCTTCCCGCATCTCCTTCCCATTTCTTTTTCACTTCTTCCTCTCCTAAAGGGTCAGCAACGCGCAAGTGATGCCTCTGGTATTGCAGGCGTCCATAGGCTACGGTGACAACTTACCATCAGGTAGGCTGTATGCTTAGTTGTATAAAAAACCTTAGACCTCATGCACACCAGTCGCATTAAATACCACTGAGCTAATGCCTATACGACCACAGAAAGTCTTAAATCAAAATCCAAAACAACACGTCAGTTTTATTACATACATACATAGACATACATAGATTCACGCCTGTTTCCCAGAGGGATAGGCAGAGACTACGGATTGCCATTTGTTACGATCCTGACACACTTCTTTGGCTTCATGTAGTTTCATCACATTCCTCATACACGCTCGTCGATTGAAGGTGCTCTTAACCTGGCCGTTGTCCAGAACGTCTCCGATCTGATCAAGAAACGTTCGCCTAGGTCTGCCTTTTGCGACTGTTCAAGTTGTATTAGTTACCTACATATCATTGCTCTTTACAAAAAAAAGGTCCAATTACATAACGAACTGAAATGTATGTAGTAAACTATCGCTTTCTATACTATAAAGAGGTATGTGGCGTGAAACAAAGTGTAATAGTTAATAATAAAAAGTGTGGCGGTTATGTTGGGTTTCGATCTCGGGCGCGTTACCGTGACGGCGACGCACGCTGCGCTGACTAGTACTGAGATTTGTATGTAAAATATAGTAGTACACTCTAGGCATACTGCCTTCGTGGCGCAGTGGTAGTGAATGCGACTGCTGTGCATGAGGTCTCGGGTTCGAATCCCGGGTCGGGCCAACAAAAATTTATTGTGATTTTCTCTTAAGATATCTTAATCCCGGAGTTAGGAAGTTGGCGGTGTTAGACACCCCTAGCCGCGGAAAGCATGTAAAGCCGTTCATCCTGCGCCTGATCTCTCTCCGGTTGTGTCGGATTACCGTCCCATCGGATCATGATAGTAGGGAACAGAGAGTGCAGTTGAGTTTGCGCTTACACTTATGCGCTATAATATCTCCTGCGCAGACTCCGTTAAGACCAGCCGCCGTGACCGAAATTCGGTCTGGGGGACATGATTATTATTAGTGTACTACTATAGTGGGTATTAGGCTTAAAGAAGGACAGTAGATGTATCAGAGTTCCCTGAAGGGGTAGGCAGAGAGTATGAATTGCTTGTCACGGTATTCCTCGAGCTTAATTTTTTATGTGATAATATTGCGTAACCGTGTAAGTGTTCGCCTCGTGACTGCCACTGCGCCGAGTCTTGTGAGTTCAATCCCTAAACAGGACTATAAAAAGGACAACGTGTCTGCGAAATTTCATCAAGATCGATCGAATAGTTAAGGCGTGAAAGCGTAACGAACAAACTCACATTCGTATGAGTAATATTAGTAAGGATGTAATTGATTAGGTTATCAAATATAACAAAATATAATTATATTAGATTTTGCCGGGACTTCGCTTTCTTATATGAACTTAAGTTAGATTAGTAACAGTACTTTTTCCTCGATGAAGGGAACCCTGTGTCCATTTCTGTATCCCTGACAAAGTGTATGCATATTTTCATGATAATAGGTCCAGTAGTTAAGAAGAAACACGACGGGCGAGAGAATTGAAAATAGCTATTTGTAAAATCTACCTATTGCTGTCGCGCAGTGCCCGCAGAGCGTGATAGAGACAACTGCAGCTTGGACCGAAAATACCTATTAAAAGTACACAATCAACGTTTCGTAGTCCCCTGATTCCTTTTCCAACACTTGACCGACTTAACTACTTTTATCATTAAACATTGAAGAAAGGTTTTGGCCGTGTTTCTATGTTTTCCTTTTTTATATAATCTACTCAAATTTGTTTTCTAGATGTTTGAACTCAGCGGCAAATCTGGCCAATTTTTGAGGTTTTGGAAGGCTCATGTCTCTTTTAATAATTAATTATTGAAAAAAAGGAAAACATAGGGACATGCCAATAGAGGACATACATTTTTTGCAAAAATATTATTACTCTACTGGCATTATCCAGAGAGGAAACAAGGGACTACTATTGTATGGAAAAACGACCCTTGTGTTTCCTCTTAAGGCGTGAATCAAACAAACTAACTCACATTCGCGTTTGTAATATGAGGTAGTTAGTATCTATATATTAATACGTGAAGCAAAAACTTTGTACCCCTTTTTACGAAAATTGCGCGGACGGAGGAGTATGTAATTAGGCACAGCTAAAGTTTATATGGAGAAGGAGTGACGAATCCTAATATTTATATAAAATATGCATTAGAAATACATTAAATTAATGAAAAAACACTACACGCACACAACCATGCATTTGACACACGCAGTCGAAGCGCGTAACTATGGTTACATATATCAATTATAATGACATATATCAGCAATATTTTACAGGCAAACTTTGGTCGAATTTCGAGCACTAGGCGACCGCTAGTCTATATAATTAAGAGAAAACACCACGGGCGAGAGAAGTGAAAAATAGGTATTTGTAAAATCTATTGCTGTCGCGCAGTGCCCGCAGAGCGTGATAGAGACAACTGCACCTTGGACCGAAAATACCTATAAAAGTACAAAAAATCAACGTTTCGTAGTCCCCTGATTCCTTCTCCAACACTTGACCGATTTAACTACTTATTTCATTAAAAATTGTAGAAAGGCTTTGGCCGTGTTTCTATCTTTTTCTTTTTTTATATAATCTACTCAAATTTGTTTTCTGGATGTTTGAACACAGCGGAAAATCTGACCAATTTTTGAGGTTTTTGAAGGCTCATATCTCTTTTAATAATTAATTAATAAAAAAAAAGGAAACATAGGGACATGCCAATAGAGGCTATACATGTTATTTTAAAATATTATTGTTCTTCTGGCATTATCCAGGGAGGAAACAGGGGACTACATTTGTATGGAAAAACGGCCCTTGTGTTTCCTCTTAACAATAATATTGGCAGTACACCAATGAGTTCGATTGCACACCTAAGTTTTGTCATCATTCGTAATAAAATTATTAGCATAATATAATAAAATAAGTATTTGCTTTAGTAGCTTTTTGAAATAGTGCTCGTATATACTAAGTTCTGTTATATTTATCGAATAGTTAATTATTGTCTGCTATAACGGCGAGACACATCTTGATATGATGTGTATCACATCTTCTTATCATCGTCTAAGAACATACTGGGTGTCCCGTAAAGAATGGATAGTTCTAAATCGCCGTATATTAAACAAAATACAATATTTTGTTTTTGTTTTGGCCACTACATAAACGTTTACGAAAATATTTCACTGTCCATATTTCAAGACAAAAATAGAAATTGAGATTGTTTATCAACGAATTATAAAAGCTCAGTAACAGTAGTAGTTTTTAAATCATCTCGATTTATCATAGACTAGCGATCCGTTCCGGCTTCACACAGGTAGTAGAAAACCTTAACAAATTATATGCCTAAACCTTCCTCATGAATCACTCTGTCTATTGCTGAAAGCCGCATGAAAATCCGTTCAGTCGTCTTTGAGTTTATCGCGAACAGCGAGACGAAAGACTTTGTTTTATAATATAGAGTGATAGTAATCTACTATACGGTGTTTCAAGATTATCCATTCTATATGGGATACCTATTCACTTATTAAACTGTAAGGATACGATTAATATCTAGTACCTATGTATATCAGTTTGATATAGGTACGAGATAGCTGATGCAATATCAAAACAATTCGCAATTAGAGAATGAGCACATTCCAAATCGATTATTTCAATTGCAATTACTGACAACAAGTGTGTACCTACTTAACTGGTTGTTCTCAACAATCGTTATCTATGTTATCATTGGCGGTAATTTGAAAATAATTCCGAGATCTCATATTATTGATAACGTGTGTCTGTGAAATATTTTCTACTGCTTATCAGATAATTTGGTAGAACAAAGATTGGCCATATTCGGTGACGTGATTATTATCAGTTTAAAGATTTCATTGAAATCGATACGATGAGCTAATTTTAATTTGGGTTGCATTTTAAATCTTATTTATGATCAAGGAAAATTTTATGTACGCATCTAGATATCTTTGTATTGTTTTATCGATTAGAACAAAATTAATAATATATCTGCCGATATAAATAAATATTAGTAGGCATTAGAAATCCGTAGTCAGTACCGGCGTTAACTTGCCTGCTTAGTATGAAAATAAACTTGCGCATGTATTTTCCATGCTTGTTGCACGAGCATGAAATAAATGTATTGTTGTTTTAGAAGTTTGGCAGCCTCCACATTGGAATTGAAAAATTTCTTGCTTTGCTTTTATTTAATTTTGGTTCTTTGTAAATGGATTGAGATTGCTTCGAGATAGCTCAAATATATTGGGATTATTTATTTAGGTAAACTTAAAGCCTATAAAATATATGGCGCAGCGGTAGTGAATGCGACTGCTGTGCATGAGATCTCGGGTTCGAAGCCCGGGTCGGGCCAACAAAAAATTATTAGGATTTTCTTTTAAGAAATCTCAATAGAAGGCCGGAGTTCGGAAGTTGGCGGTGTTAGTCACCCCCGTGCCTCGGAAAGCACGTAAAGCCGTTGGTCCTGCACCTGATCTCTCTACGGTCGTGTCGGATTACCGTCCCATCAGATCTTGAGAGTTAGTTAACAGAGAGTGTAGGTACTTGTGTTTGCGCACACGCTTGAGCACTATAATATCTCCTGCGCAGATGGCCAGTCTCCGTTAAGATTGACCGCCGTGACCGAAATTCGGTCTGAAGGACATTATTATATGTTTATAACATAACATAGACAGAGGCTAGTAAATCTCAGGAGGAGTAGGCAGAGTTTATCATCGTCTATTTGTATTCTAGATTCCGGCCTGCTACTGAAAACTTGTAATCAGAAATATCCAAGAATACATTACCCGATCGCATGGAATCAAAGGTGAAACTGCACGATGGGCCGCAAATATAAGCGTAACTTATTTAACGACAATAACAAGACAAAGAACTAAATGACTTGGAAAATACCTAATAATTCAAATATAAATGGAAATAAATGCGACTCGAGTTTGCTAAAGAATCGTTTTATTCGAAAGTAATTACCAGTTGGCATTTTAGCACGCAAATGGACAAATTACTGCTCCAATAGCGATGCTTAATTGATCGTTTAGCTACTACCAGCGCGTCGATGGTTGGATTCGATTCCTGCTAGGGTCAATAATTTGTGTAGCACTACGGAGTCTAGTGCAACCAGATATCAGCTTGGTTGGTCCACTTGAATGTATGGTTTTGTGTTTGTTTAGTGAGGTAGGCATTGTGTTAACAGCAAAAGCTTTTTAATTGTTGAGGTTATATTACTACTATTGCATCATGCGTATGTGTTTGATGTCCGTACGGGAACAGAAATAGTGTAACCCGGGTAATTTATGCCAAGTCTGTGTATTTTTTGAGTGAATATTGATCTCTGTAGGGGATAAAAAATTGTTGGATCTGTCTTGTGTAATCAAAGTCTGGGTATTTTCTGAGTGAGTAGTAACAGAATGCTTTGTTCTTTCTGAAATCTCTGAATTCGAATCCCGTTGTGCTGATTCTTTCTGTTAGGAAACTTTCAGTAGCATCACGGAGTGTGATTATTTGTACTATCAATGGTAATAAGCCGTAGTGACCTTATAAAAAAACTGATGAAATGTAGAGGAATATATCTCGGCCCACCACATATAGGCTTAAGCTTTTGTTGTATGTATGACTAGCGACCCGCCCCGGCTTCGCACGTGTAGTACAAAACCTAAAATACACTTAAACCTTCGTCATGAATCACTCTGTCTATTGGTGAAAACCGAATGAAAATCCGTAGTTTTTGAGTTTATCGCGAACAGACAGATGGAGAGACAGACAGACGCGGCGGAGGACTTTGTTTTATTATATGTAGTGATAAAAGTGAGATTACTAATAGGTAGGTGTATAATAATGTATAGTATGGCATGTGTGATGCGTGTGTTGCGTGCTGCGGCCGCGCATCCTGATTGTGAACGCGCCATATCGCCACCAGTGCGCACCGCCAATGTTGCCAGCTATTATAACCTGCTATGATCAATGGAAAAGTTATATTGTGTAGTGGAAAAGTTAAATGGAAGGTCTTGGTGGCGTAGAGGCAGTAATTGCTGTGCTGTGCATGAGATATCGTGTTCGATTCACAGTGGAAGCAAAATGATTTTGGGCTTTTCTGTCATGAATTTCTTAGTTTCGGCTCGAATGTTGGAAGACGTCAATGGGCTTACCCCCTCTTACGTAGGACCTATTAATAATAGTTTTGCGAAATGTGGGTGTAATATTTCTTCGAGAATGGAGAATTTATGTATGTTTGAACAATTTTTCTTCTAAGGTGATTACTTTTGCAACTGTATATGTTTTGAGGAAATAATTTCTAAATGTGAATGTGAAATATGTTTAGATCCTTAATTAAGTAATTAAAATGACTCAATATCTATATATATATGACATATACCTATACTCATTAATTTTAAGCATTTAATAATGCACATACATCGATAGTGAAAATTTATGTGAATATATTATTAGGTTTGTTTTTTGTGATACAATACAGATACCTCTACCTAGTAGATATTTATGTTAAATCGATATTTTTGTTTTGTAATTATATAAATAACTTTTTAATGATCAACAGGTTCTTTCTAGAAATTCTGCCTACACGAAGTAGGCGAAAGTGCTAGAAAATACCTTCCGTTTTGCGTGGGTCTGTTGATGCTGAGCTGGTGAAATATGTATGTAATATACCTATGCCAACACCCATAAACCCTTGAGTCCATGTATGTATGTACATAAATGTTTAATTTATTTAGAGATTATACGTCTCCTTTATCCCTATTCTCTGTGTTTCAGAGACCGGCTAAGCACCGATAGCTTAGTGTGCAACCGTTGGACTGCCACGCAGAGGTCTCGAGTTCAATCCCAAGGCGCGCATCTCTGTCTTTTCGAAGTTATGTGGGTGTTAGATGGTTAATTATCGCTCGCTTTAACGGTAAAGAAAAACATCGTTAGAAAACCTGCATATAGTAAATAGCTTTAACAGTAAGTGTCAAATCTATAGTCTAAAGTCTGGCAACCCGTTCAACAAATCATTAAAATCGACAGCGCGGGCGCAGCCTCGCGGGTCGTTACGAAAACGACACGGTTTTTTCACGACATTTCGTGTTCTACCTATCGTTTCCACATCACTCGCGCTCCAATGACTGTGATTTATTATCTTCAATAACTACTGCTCGCATTAGATCATTATTTCAGGTTAATAACTTAGAGAAGGCAAGTACAGTCCCACCCATCATTCAAAGCAGCGAGTTAGCAGAGGTTTAGTCGGTAGTACCCTAGACATTCCATCTTTGCCCGGGTGAGCCCGACATAACCTCTCCGCTTTCCCTTCTCCGCGGAGAGGTAGGCGTCAATGTATTCCCCCACGTTAAAAGAGGCATGTACAGTCCTCATTATTACGCTTAAGCTTTAAGAAATGCTTTGTAGAAGTCAGCAAATGGGCCGATGCTAAGAAATAGATGGAACATAGCAGTCAAACAAGAGCTATGTTCCTAAGTGAGTAGGGTTGCCATGCTTTTTATAAAAGCGATGTCAGCGGAGGATTTGTGACCTTTTGCGCTGCTAGTAGAATTATCGCTCTTTTGTATGGTCGGTCACAAGCAAGTGACAAGTATCTTGCTGTGAGCCAAAAGCTCGGCTTGGCTAATTTCAATACTGGCTTTAATATCTATATTCAATCTTATATTTGCAGATTAAATGTATTTTGGTGAACTCATCTACAAAACACAAATGAAAAAGATTAGAAGAAATAATATGGATTTCTGATTATTTTCAATCAAAATATACTTTTTAATAATACTAATAGTAATTAATTTAGATTACTATAAAAAGTAATTACAAACAACATGAATTATTTTTAAATAAATATTTAAAATAAATCCTGGTGTTTATAATTACATCTTATACCTAAGTGTAAATATCTATACCTGAATACTTAATTCGTAACGGTGAATAAATAATTGTAAATCTGAGGATAAATAAGGAAGTAAACAAATTATTATTAATATTAAAATGTAAGTACAAATTGAAATGAAACACTTTATACGGATTTTGTCGCGTTGTTTATTTTACTTTAAAAACCTTTTATTACATAATTTTGAAAACTCTAACACTACTATTATTGAACTTTACTTCTATTTAAGCTATTTAATTTAATTAAAACTATTTATATTTAAGTTTACACTTTGCCCCGATGTTTTTGTTCCTTTACAGTAGCCTAAATAACTAGAAACACTTCAGTCTCCCCGTGAACATCACGGGGAGACTGAAGTGTTTCTAGTTATTTCTAAGTACTCGAACATAAGAATGAGCTCAAAATATCATGAAGTCTAGCTGTTTTTGCTTCTTCTTGGGTTTGACTATTTGAATTACAGGATCCCAAGCTGGTGGTACATTCCAACCATCTTCTCTATTGAAATTAGGAAGGTTTTTTAATTTCAATAGCTTCGCGAAGCATCCTTGGTAGGAATCGGTGTTCTTTTGCGAGTATCTGTGGTTTGTCAAATCGTAGGAAGTGGTTGGTCCCCAGTTGCACGTGTTCACACACAGCAAAAGTAAAATAAACAATGCGCAAAATCCGTACAAAGTGTTCAATTTCAATGTATGGCATTCGCGTAAATATAAGACAATTTATATAATTACAAACATATATCAGGCCATATTTTTTAGACTCGGGGCTAACAAAAAATGTATAAAACTGAAAGACATTTAGTCACATAAAAACATACTTATCATCGACGAACATGCTATAAATATGAAAATCTAAATACTTCACGGGATTAGTCTTAGCAGAGTGACTCGTATTAAATTATGATGCTCAGTAATCTGGTACCTACGTGTATAGTCCATTATCCGTTATTGATAAGTATAGCGCCCGAAACATGATAAGAGCCGAGCCTATCGTGATAAATCGAATTATAGCATTGTTTATCAATACGTAATTGTTCATTTGTTTCAGTTTGGTTGGCTATTTTTGTTACGAAATGGCGGTGGAATGATCTTATTCCTTATTTATTATTTATAAGAAATATCGCGCTCTATAAATAATGCCTGTATCGCGGAGCACTATACAAATATTCTGATAAAGGACACAAAGAAGTTTTAAACTCGGAACCACCATTTGTGTAGCTCATAAAATCTTTGCCCGTTAGTTCAATTTCTTTCAGTGAGATTTAAATTGTAAAACATACTAATACTTTCGCACCAACCAAAACTTACGCGAGGCGTAGGAGAGAGAACTATTAATTGATTAGACAACGGGTATTAGTTACAATTACGAACGTGATTAAGGCGTGGTGTCCAACATCCTATTAGGTATGAACGAAAAACGAAAAACTTTTAATTAATTAATCTGTCGGTATTAGAATACCAGATATAATTAAAAATATACTGTGCCTGGCCACCAGTGTGCCGTGGGCTAGAGTTCTGAAGGCTCATATATCTCTGCTATCCATTTCCTTCAACTTTCGTAAGGGCAGCAACACGCTAGTGATATCACTGGTTTTGTAAGGGATAGGCTATGGTAATGCTTACCATTAGGCAATAAGGCTTAAGCATAAGATTGTTAGCGAACTCTGTGGCGTAGAAAAAACAGAGACCATGGCTGTAGAAAGGCAATTATAAACCAAATAATCAACAGGTTTTTCAGCTGTCATTATACATAAGATACTTGTAAGTGGCCAGGAAATTATTTCTAATCAAAGAGAGTTTGAAGTTAAACTGGAAGAGTTTCGAAAGAAGATCCAACCCCCTGTGTTGGTAACCAGTTTCAAAAACAGAATTATTTTGCTTTATTGGATACGATGTTTCTAATAAAGAAAAATATATAAATAATTCAGTTTTCAAAACTGGTTTCGAATAACTAGTGTCCAAAGTGGCTGAAGGGGATAAAATTAATTATTCTTTGATTTTATTTTAAGACTATTTGTATTGACTTTGATTGTTTTATTCAAGTGTATCAATCCCAAGTTCTGCAAATAATCGTGTTAATTTCAAATAGTGACGTCGGGGGTCACCTGTCTCGATCCCGCGCATTTGAATACAATGGGTGCGCGCGCGCCGACCCACCGTACCTTATGATACGAGTTATATATTGTCTATATGTGTGTGTGACGGCTGGATGTCAACTGGCCTTCTGTGTGGCATTGCGTTTTAAGTTATTGCGACTTGCAAACGATTGATAGAGGTGAGATAAATGTTTGGTAAAATATCAGCGTGCTTTATACACTGTCTCAGAGCTGGGCACGGGCTTCTTAGGTCTAGATGGATTAGGCCATAGTCTTATCGGCCCAATGGGGTAGACTTCACACATCTTCAAGAATATTATAGAAAATTCTTAGTCATGCAGGTTTCTACACAATGTTTAATTTCACTATTGCAGCAAAACTTTGATCTGTGTTAGTTGATTGAATGTTAATAGAGAGTTAAAACAAGGATTATATCTAGTACCTACTAGGTCTTATAGGTTATGATAATTATCATCAACATCTCTTAGCTGTCCAAAAATCTATACAAACCTACAAATAAATAAAATTAAAGTGTATGCTCGTAACGTTAAAATAACACCTATACTAAATGCATATGAAAGTATATACGGAACTTATATAAGAAAAACAATTATTGTCTGTCTGTCTGTTTATTCCGGCTAATATTTGAAACGGCTGGACTGATTTTGACAGGACTTTCACTGGCTGATGTTATGAAGCGTATGCAACTACAATAAAAAAAAATTATACCGACAAATATAAATTACACTTTTTGTTAAATTCTACGTGGACGAAGTTGTAAGTAACAGTTTGTTGGGAAAATATGTTGTTTGGTTGTGATGTACAGTCAAACATTAAAGTTTTTGTTGTATTGTTTTTTAATTATTCTATTTGACATCTTTGTAACAAGACTGAGTAACTTGTACCTAAGCGGAAATTTTATTTACCTGTTCTACAAACTCGTTTCAAGCAAGGAGCACATACAGATTTGTAGAACAGGAAAATAAAATATACATAACCTTTGTAGAATAAAATTATGCGCAGAAGCAACATCACTACAATTTCATTTTTATTTTTTTAAGGACACCTGCTGCACTAGAATTAATTCGTATGTCATGTTGGATTTTGCAAACATTCAAACAACGGACACAAAGAGCAGCCAGACTCGGTACAACTATTTGTGGACCACACAAGGTTTTTTTCCCAAGTAGTAATAATTTCTGTGTTGTGGGGGACTTTTTACAAACAAACAATGGACACAAAGTACATCCTTTGCTTGTAATATCAGAGGTATTACTCGTGCGTTGCCGAGTCTAGGGCAAGGAAATGAAAAGAAATGGCAAATCTATGAAAACGAATGGAAAAGGCTTACCCCATCTACAGTAATCAATAATTCCTCTCTTGTGTGATTGGAGCCAGAGTTGTAGAACTGAAGATAACGCATTCAGAGGTTATCATATATTATATAGACAAAAAAAAAAAAAATAGATCTGTGGTATGCATAATGTCGTTTTTAATAAATCTCGGTTCTTATATTTAAGAAACGTGGCGTTTTAGCTACGGACAATTAATTTTGCATATTTTGCATAGAGGCTTTTGCCCAGCAGTGGGACATATAAAAATGTTGTTGGAAAAAAAAACATACAATATGTGTCAAAAATAACTGTCGTAGAACGATTTTTTTTCTTGAATATGGAACCAGGGCTAAATGGCTTACCTTATTTATAACAGTTGGCCGGCCATAAAGAGTGCTTCAAGTGATTTGAACTATTCTGATCTAAGGTTAAATACAATGACAGATCATATTTCGATAATAAGTAATTATAGCAAACCCAGTGAGACAGGCAGGCGACTGTGTAATTGCATAAAGGCCGTTTTCCACATGTTGCGTATGATATGCAAATCGGGTGCGCCGGCGCACCGTTGAGAGCGGCTCACGAGTAGGGCTGTTACCTTCAATTTTTACATTTGCTTTGTATGTTTAGCATGATCTTTTAACGCTTGCTATAGTTTAGTATTGTACCCAATAATATTTTATTTTGGCCAGGATTATAGGTAGGTATATTGTAAAAAAAATTTAAAATAAATTCCGGTTAAAAATTAACAGTGATTACGAAGAAAGAAATAGCAAATATATGGCTTGATAAATATTTAAGACATTACATTTTTCCGTAAATTTTTTGATGGTGATAAAAGTATGAAATATTTTTAAGTATTATTAATTAAATGACTATTGTTTGTTATTAAGTTCATCGCTATGTCTCTTAGTATTAGTCGATATTAAATTAAGTAATTAGCGTGTTTAGGGTAATATTATTTAATTAATTATCATTACAATAGTTAATTAACAAATTTAATGAGTCAATATAAACATATCTAGCCATACTGAAAATTATGTTCCAAGGTCTGACTTAGGATTTATACAAATCTTATATTTTTACGACACTTGCTCTATGAGTAATTCTTGTGCAACGGAGTTCTTTACGAACATTCAAATAACGGACAAAAATAATGTCCAGACTTGGAACAACTATATGTGGATCACATATATTTTTGTCCAGTACCGAACCCACAGTACTCGTTGTAGAGGCAGTGGCGAGGTGACCACTTAAACCAACGCCATCCATCCAAACCTTCCAATTATGAAAACCTCATGACAAAGATTGCCTCAAGCCCAGGTTGATACATTTTAAGTAAATATATTTATAACTAGTTTTTCCCCGCGGCTTCACCGGCGTAAGTCCCGTTCCTGTGGAAATATCGGGATAAAAAGTAGCCTATGTGTGAATTCAGATCTCTAGCTATCTACATACCAAGTTTTATCGCAATCGGTCTAGTAGTTTCGGCGTGAAAGAGTAACAAACATCCATACATCCATACAAAATTTCGCGTTTATAATATTAGTAAGGATTTGTTGTTTATCTGACAGCGTGTATGCGAAATTTCATGATGTTCGATTTAACAGTTAAGGCGTGAAACCTTAACAAACAAACTCACATTCGCTTTTACAATATAAATTAGGATAAAAAGTCCTATATGTTATGGTTAGCAACCCTATCGCATGTAGCACTCGCTCTACTCGTATGATGAGTTATGTTATTGTTACAACACAATATGAATAATTGATTCAAGTATGTACACTTTTTGTTATAATTTACTATATCGCTTCTTTTACACAGCTATTACAGATTTATGTGTATTTTGCTGTATGTGCATTAGGCTTATTAATGTAATAAACTTTGTAATGGTATATGGGTATTAAATTAAAATTTCACTTATTTTTTTAAAGATACTTTTAACTAGGAAATATTCGTGTGTCGCGGGGGACTTGACAAACATTCAAACAACGGACACAAAGAACACCCTGACTTGGAACAGCCATTTTTGGATCACACAAATTTTTGTCCCGTGTAGGATCCGAACCCACAATACGCAGACGCAATGGCAGTGGCGAGGCGACCACTTAAACGCCATTTGTGCAGTCATTCTTTGTAAAGGTTGCAGTATATATATATTTTCGTAATAAAACTTGAGATTTGGCTCAATTTAGAACAGCTGAACTTGGGCAATACCCCTGTAATGACAATTTTCATCTGGCAGGCACAAAAACTTCGTGTTTCTTTAGAGAATTTCGGTAGCAAATACTAACATCATTTTGCCCGACCTCAGGATTACTAATAAGCTTGGCATACAAAACTATGAGACTGCAGCTGTCTCTATCAAATAACGAGAAAAGGCCCGGTAAAAACATTTTGGTTTAGCGTTCACCGTGACAAACAAATCATAATTATAAAATAATAATAACTCTCTTAATAATTTTTCCCACTGCTGGACATAGCCCTCTTCTCAGTATTTGAAGGGTTTTTTTAGTCCACCACGCTGTCCCAGTGCGGATTGGCAAATATTATTATTATTATTCTTAAAACTATTTAAATCGAATATAAATGACTGACTTTTTGAAAGTCAGAGGTACGTGACTCGAAACTCTGCGTGGCAATCCGATGCCCTATACAATATGCTTTCATTGCTCTTTTCTTACTAATATGTGTATGTTAGGTACATGTTAATGTAGTGAACTAGGATATCATGAAATTTAGTAACATAAACTTTGGACTACAGAATCACAAAATCAAATTCGACGATGTAAAATGAATAACTTCTTGTAAAATGAATGACTAAACAGCCGAGCAGTCCAACGGTCTCCGACTAGTTTATCGCCTTACTTTAATACACAATATCTATGAAATCATGAAATGGTACATGATCGACCTATTTTCAGTGGACATTTCAGTAAGAACCAATGAAGCACGGATGATCGCGTGAAGGCATCATTTAAGCGCAGCACTCGACTGTGAATCCTGATCGTCCTGTAAACTGAATAGGATGCGCGTGCGCTGCCATCTTACCCAATCGGTGGAAAGTAAGACGCTTGAATTAAGAACTCTGTTGTAAAAACTTTGGTTTGCCAAGTTTGCCAGTTTTTAAAACAAGTCACTTAAAATATTCTTATATTAAAATTTACTCACAACATTTATTTTTGATTGCTTCTTACCAGACGGGTTAGCGGCGCATCTGGCTGTAAGTGGTAAACACTGCGCATGGCAATGTCACGGGTATACACGGCCAAGCCGCTGCCTATCGCGATACTCGTGAAACTCTTTTTCTTTAAGCCTCGGTTAAAAAGACAAGTCACAGCACTCAGAAACCAGCACGCCAGGTAAAAACGCGTCAAATATGGTTGGATAGTTCCATAATGATGTCAACATCTTGATATACTCATCAAGATGTTGACAGAACTATTGCGATATATTATCAACATTGCATTGACTATAATTTTCTATCGTGCTCTTGTCACTGCCGGCGTGCCAGCTTATCTTGAATATAATGGCTTAGCACGTAACGATGGGAAGAGACTGGACTGTATTTCATTGATGGCTTGGAAGATGGGTAGGCTTTTAGTGTGGGATGCAACGTGTGTCTACACCCTTGCGCCATCACATCTTCCCAGCACGACGGGTTGTGCTGGTGCTGCTGTTGCATCTGCGGAGACTCTCAAACAGCGCAAATACAAAAACATTTGGGATTGAAACGCGTCATGGTGTCCCAGTGCACGAGCATCTCTCTATAGAGAAATAGCAAAAAAGTTAATCGACACTCCCCGTGACCAGAGGGCTGGTCTTTATTTCGCGGCAAGAATAAGCATTCCCATTCTACTTAGCAATGCTGCCAGTCTTCTGGGCATACTACCGACTACTACTAGTCGACTGTGATGCAGAGGAATTCTATGACGCCTATTTGAGGGTTTTAGTTTTTCTGTTTTATAATATTTTAGATCTTGCATTTTATGCTTCATTATAAATTATAGCAACCGAAGCTGAATTGAGCAAAAGTCAAAGTAAAGGATGCATATAATCCCTATACCTCATACCTATAGGACAGCATTCTGTAACGATCAGAGAGAGATCGGACGCTGATCGCAAATATAAAAATATATAATAATTTTATTTTACATTATATTGTTAGGTTTTTAATTTTTGCAATATACATAATTATAGATATTTAATGGAAATTAGTTGCAGTCATACTGTTTGGGATACTACGCTTCAGGAACTAGCTGCGCGCGATAGCCTTTTTCGACAAAAACACTGATTGAAAATCTATCGGCAAGTTGCGTTATATCCTACGAGCAACGTGCGATCAGTTCTGACGCGATCTAATAAGCACCGATCGTTACCAAATAGTCATGAAACTGGCACGTCCACGTCTCAAGCATTCCACACGCTGCTACTACTACCATGTAATATATAGCTTTATGTACTTAAGCCACTATGTGTTCGGTAAAAGCAAAGTAATATTATGTCTGTGTGTTATTTAAGGCTAGGTAGGAGGGTATCAAATCCGTATTTGCCTTATAGCTTAGTTACTCCGGACACAATTAAAGAGTCCTTGTCAAATTACAAGATATGGATTCGGCGCTTTAAAATTGTCTCTGCGAAGAAGATCTCTCTCGCGGCGTGGAGTTGCCCGGGCGCAGGTGAGAGATCTTGTTATAATGCAAGCCATATATAATGCAACGACTTCCTGTGCAGATTGAGATTGTCAAACAATTCGATCTGCAGAGCCTGTGGTGAACAGGACGAGTCCATATCACACCTACTGTGTGAATGTGACGCGTTGGCCGGACTAAGGATGAGTCTGATGGGATTGGCATATCCGAACCCTGAAGACTTCAGGCTTCTCCCTCTGAGGTGTACGCTGCGACTGATGCAGTACATTCATAGGGAGATAGCTCAAGGATAAACCTCGGGGCCGACACAAAAGATCCCACTGGGTCGAAGTGTCGCCGGTCTACAATGACTGGCTCCCGGATCAAGATAAGATATAATGCAAGCAATATTTTTGTGTTATGAGATGTAGGGTTAAACTTTTATTGTGGATATCTGAAGTGATAAATTTAATAAAATAAAAGTGAAACCAGGAAACGTATTTAATTGAAAGAATATCAGCACAGACAAGATTTAACAAAGATAATATTTTAAGCACATTAGAGATATGACAATATAATGACGTGTCAACCAAAAGAAGGGGTTAAAGTTTATAATTACAACATGAAGTAATTGCAGCGAATGTACAATGTCAGACATGACCAGATGTTTTATTAAATTTTGTACTAGAACCGTTGTCTATTTATTAGTAGGTTGATGCTCCTTGTAGAAAAGCAATTAATTTGTATGTAGATAATTTTATGGCAGGTAAACTCTTAAGCACGTGGTACGACGCGTGAATAGAACACATGACTTTCTTAAGTCCAAACAATAGAAGTGTTTAATTCTATTTTATTTAAATCTATCGTATATTGTAAACTTACTTAAATTCATAGTTTCACTTTCAATAGATGTTTATAGAACTTTACTTGAACGGTCTTCAAAAGATACGAAGGTCCATGACTACAAGAAACTTGTGAAAAAGAGCTAAGTACCTACATGATCAATGAAGAAGGAAAGTGATTGCACGTATGACAATAATAACAGTTATAAGAACCACAACGCTACGAGTCACACGGGGCGAATTTGTTCTAAGACTAAGTGTTATTCATTGTATCAATATTTGTAAGTAAAGCTAGATTTAGATATAATCCCACTGTAGCGCAGAACTCAAGAGGTTTTATCCCTAGATATCTACATTGTTATCTTACATGTGCAGAAGTGAAAGATCGGATGACACACAAGTCGATTAGATCTTTCCCAATTTACAGTATATTCGTTTTAGTCATCGTCATTTATTCATAAACTAATTACTTTTTATTATTATTAAAACTATTTATTTATAAATCTATACTTATATACTAATATTACAGGTAAAGCTGAAGAGTTTGTTTGTTTGTTTGGTTGAACGCGCTAATCTCAGAAACTACTGGTTCGAATTGAAAAATCTTTTAGTGTTGGATAGCCCATTTATCGAGGAAGGCTATAGGCTATCTAACATCACGCTACGACCAATAGGAGCGGAGCATCAATGTAAAATGCTGCAAAAACGGAGAAAATTCTCTTAGGTATGTGAAGCAGACGAAGTTGTACGGGTCAACTAGTAATTGAAACTATACGGACATTTATCTCACAGGTAGTCTTCAAGTATATTTTTAAAAGAAATAGTATAAAGAATGCTTTTAATATGTTCAGGCAGCCTATTAAATGATTTTACTGCTTGGTATCTAAAACTTACTTTGCTATATTAAGTTGTGGAATTATTTTGGTCTTCAAGTCATTTTTTCTTGTTACAGTACATTGTACACTGTTGAGCTACTGATATCCAAGTAGTCGTTTTATCTGCCTCAGTGGCGCAGCGGTGGTGCATGAGCCAATCCCGGGTCGAACCAACAAAAAGTCATTGAAAGCATGCAAAGTCGTTGGTCCTGAGCCTGATCACTCTCCGGTCGTGTCGGATTACCGTCTTATCGGATCATGCGTTAGGGAACAAAGAGTGCACTTGTGTTTGCGCACACGCTTGTCTACTATACCTAATATCTCCTGCACAGATGGAGTCTCCGTTAAGATTGGCCACCGTGACCGAAATTCGGTCTGCAGGACATTATTATTATTAATCGTTTTTAATAGACAAAGAAAGATTGTATAATGTAAGAGAAATGTGCTTACATATTATTATTATCGACACTTTTTACTCAAATATACTCGCGCAAGAAGCGATCTATGTAAATTATTTCATAATTAGCATGCCGATAAACTCTTAATCGGTGCTAAAAATGTGGGAAGCAATTTTATGGGAACCAATAACCCGGAATGTTCATCAAAGTTGCATGTTTGCCCTCTGGCTACAAGATTATTTATGATTCTTATAGCCTACTTGTAACTTGCGAGTCCTGCGACATTGTTCGATATATAATGCGGGACATACGGGCGTATCTCCATAAATAATATAATGAGAGTGATTAAAGCAGGCGATATCTCTCCATGTCTCCAGGATCTTAGCGAGTAGAAATTCATAGCCTCTGTCCCTCCGGAAAACGCGTACGCGTCTACATATAAAAGCGAACGTGTGTTAGTTTGTTACGCTTTTACGCCTTAACTACTCGATTGATCATCATGAAATTTCGCGTACACGTTGTCAGGAGAATAGAAATTAACATAGCGTACCTTTCATTCAGAAAAAAGTACTTTTACAAACCTTACCTAACCTATATATACGCGAGCGGAGCCGTGGGCAAAATACTCTATCTTTTAAGCTACAATGCTATTATAGTTATAAAACTTCTGCGGTAATTTTATTTATTGTTATTTCGCCATTAATTTATAATGTGTTTATTACAATTACATCAAAAACATTTTAAGTGATGTAATAGGCGCGTTTATTGACGTCATCGAGGTTCCTTGATCAGCTGGCTTTAGTAACTCATAGTATAGTGCCTAAAGTTATTTCATACTGTGCGACTATCGCAATAGAAATACCGCGTGGGAGTTTGTGTAATCGCTTGATGAGTCGGTACTTTGAGTGAGTGGTAATTTTTTTTTAAAAGGTGTAGGTGGAAAGTTGCTCTATGTTAAGAAGTTACTGTCTAGGGATATTATACGTGTGTTAATGAACCTAGTGAAAAATATTTTTTTCTTTAACTCCAATTCTATATACCCACCGATAAAGTAACAATTCCAGTGCCGCGAGGATTATACAAACATCCAAATCAGGTTTTTTGCGAATATTCGCATCCGTATCCGCAATTGCGAACCTTCCACATCGATTTTGACATCTGCATCCGCATCCGCATCCGTAATAATCAACGCGGATGTTAATGAGGATCCAGATATAGCGTAGGTTACGATAAGAAAGAAATCAGTTGTTCAGTAGTATGTGTTAAATGTATGAACCTTTACAAAACAGGCTTGAATCTGCGAAGGCGGTGATATTAGATAGGTACTTTTTATTAAATAAGATGAACAATTTTCATCAACATCCGCATCCGCAATTGCGGAGCTTCCGCATCGATTTAGACATCAGCATCCGTATCCGCATTCGCGGATATGACTGAGTCTTCAAATATCCGTGTCTGCATCCGCATCATCCCTGATCCTAATAACAGACACAAAGATCACTCAGAAACTGTTTTTGTCTTGTGTGAACATCGAAACTACAACACTCGGCTCAATAGTAGTCATGAGGCGACACCTTAAACCACTACGACATCTTTGCAGTCTAATAATTGGAACTTTAACTATCATAAATATTAATTGGTGGTGTAATAAACCTATTTTTGAAATTAATAATTTTTTTTTGTTTTGGTAACTTGTTTATTATCATGCGGGGTGCCTTGTTTACCATCTTTGTTGTATAACAAATATAATTATTTCCCTTTCTCGTGTCATAATATAATTCTATCAATTGCGTACGTGAATACGGTTTGCCTGCGGATTCATTTAAGTGGGTCACATTATGCGCCATTTCTCCAGTGCTACTAAACGGAATCAGATGAAATGTAGCTAAGATGTAACTGCAAACTGTGTAATTGTGGCAGCCAAAATAAAAATTGTTTTGACGTGACGAAGACACACACAGAAAGACGTTGCTTTTAATTTCATACCAGCTCTAAAAATAATACTAGCTCCATTTATAAATTGACCCTGCGAAGAGTCCCAAGCCAACTAGTGTGGCATGGGACTCTTCGCTATATAAGAAAAGTAAGATCAAAATCTACCAGTGGCCCAGTGGGGTTTAGCAGATTTTCATATTATTGAGAATAAAATATTCTTACTCACAGGCACTCTAACACATTAGGTTTCCTCACGACGATTTCCTTAAAGTGAACGTTAGTTTTTAGAAATATTTACAATATACACATACTTACCCGTACGTACATACTGCAAATGTTGTGTACAAATGTAACTAGATGTCAGATTTGCTCATTGTGTACTTTTAAGACTATTGTTTGTAATATGCTAACCTGTTATCTGTTTTTGTATCTACTGAATAAAATAAATAAAATAAAATAAATAAATACTCACCACAGGATCATTATATTAATTATAGATGTGGCCGCGGTTTCAACCGCATTTATGATTACTGCGTCACCCCCGTGGGTCGTAGCGTGATGTTATATAGCCTTCCTCGATAAATAAGCTATCTAACACTAAAATATTTTTTTAATTCCGTCCAGTATTTCCTGAGATTAGCGCGTTCAAACAAATAAACAAACAAACCCTTCAGCTTTATAATATTAGTATAGATTACAATAGTTTCTTACACTAGTTATTGCTATGGATAGAAAAACATGCACCAGCGCGCTTCTAAGTCTTCGTAACCGATCTCACTGAGCTAGGTGTAAAACCTATCATTTTCACAGGGAGTGCTCCCTCCAACAGAAAACCCATTTAAATTCACCCCGAACAGACATGGAGCGAGATTAACGAAAAGGGGGGGTCACCTCCCCACGGGGGGTGGATTTCACCACGATCAATACAGGCTTCTAATCTCGCTGGTCTTGCGTCCTTGTCGCTCATGAGATGTGGATGAACTGCCCACATCTTGCACTTAACTTTCAATCTTAACCACTAAAGCTTAAGATGTATTTTTGTATGTTTTTCGTTATGTATTGGTAATCTTTATGTGCTAGTCGGGGAGAAATGGCGTTCAGTGAAGATGGAGTGGAATCGGAAATTAAATCGTTATGTTGTTATATAAATGATATTATGCAACATGTCCTAGAAAGGTGTGTTTATGTATGAGTTGTGTAGTCGCCAGTCAGTTAATGTACCTAATTTTTCCTTAAAATAGCAGCGACATTACTGGAAATAAACATTATATTTATTTATGTAAATACTAATAACAAATTCGCAAAAAGGATAAACCGGGTGTCATAACAGACATACAAAAGTTGGTTACAATTACGAATTCAAGAAACATTATACAATGTATGTTTAAATTACCTTATTTACATTTATTCACAGATATCCCAGATATTGGTATTAAATAATTATAAATCTATGTATTTTAGTTTTATTCTAAAGGAAAATTTTTGAATGTAACAATTTCTAAATAATATTCGGATCTAGTCTCAGTATCATAAATATCTTGGTATCAAATCTGAACATAAATTGCGAGCAAATACATTTGTTGTTTATTAAACTAGATGGGCACTCTATTTTGTACATATTCTAATAAGGAAACAAGCTTTTACACGCGTCTTTGTTCGCTCGAGAACAGTATCTCCTTTTTCTGGATGGAAGGTTACTCTAAAAAAAATAAAAAAAAAAATAAAAAAATTAAAAAAAAGGCCTTTTGCTGTACCCCTGACAATGTGTATGTGAAATTTCATAACGATCGGTCGAGTAGTTAAGGCGTGGAAGTATAACAAACACACACCGTAAAGTGTAACAAAATCACAAAGGCATTTTTTTAAATAAAATTACTAGATTTTACCCGCGACTTCGCTTACGTAGATTTAGCTTAGGTTAGAAACAATGCTTTTTTCTTGATGTAAGGTACTATATGTCCTTTCTTTACCTCTGACAACGAGTATGCGAAATTTCGTAAGTGTTATAAACACGTTCGCATTTATAATATTAGGTTCTTAAGGTATAGATTTTCTATGTTAAAACATAAGAAGAGTTATGACATGATTAATGCCGTAGGATTTAAGTTCCTAAGCGTCTGTGACAAAGAGTATTAGTGTATTAGTCTAGACAATATGACGCGTGACTTGCCGCAGCTCTGAGCAGTTATTCGAGAAGTAACCACAACAAAATCATTACTCCGAACTACATAGAACATTTTTCCTTAATTACAACGCATTTTAATTAAATATTATTTGTTTATTCATTGCAGTAATACACAACATTTATCTTAGAAATATGTGCTTACCTATTTCTTTCTTTTTGTACATCATATCTATGAAATTCTTCTTTCGAGAATACATTTTTAACCTTTTATTAATTGTGTTTAATATATATTTTTGCGATGGTAATTTTTTAAATATAAAGCTAACAAAATGTAGTTTCTAGGATTTGATATCGTTTTATAGTTATTCTTAAACGAGTATAAAAATACACTTATAAATATAATGGCAAACTGTTGCGCACTACTGGTAATATTTGGTAGAAATTGTCCATGTCTTCCATATTCTTCAAATACTTATTCTACCTAATATTGTTTTTACGTTTACGCAAATGTTAAAAATTCATATTTGACTACTGTTTATGGATTTTATAGCCATAACCATGAACAGGGGGAAAGGCTCTGCGGCTATAACTGCAGAAAAGCAACCGAAACATCAGGGAAAGTGTAAGTTTAAATATTTTAAATGAAAATAATTATTATGTAAGTAGACAATTATTTTTTAAATAAATTATATTCCTTTTTCTATGTTTCTACTTACATTTTCATGCATACTTCTTTCGTCTTACCTGAAATAAGAAAGAAAATTATAAGTATTGTCTTAATGGTTTAATAGATTCTTGTATAATTTGTTAATGGACTTAATTAATCAAAAGATAAACAAATATGTGTAGTAGTATTCTACAGGCAAAATAAATTTATTCAGTTAAATCCCGTAGGTATTGTTCTCTCTGCTTTTTTAATCTGACTTAAGCGGCGTAGAATAGACATAATACGTTTAAAATTTAAACAATGACGTGTTAATATGTGCAATGTCTAATAACACTCTCGTTCACATTTTAAAGCTATTACAAAGATAAGATAATGTTGTAATGTACACTTATCTTGTGTTCATGATAATATCCTATTGTATCCTCTGGTAAGTCCCCTAAACACCTATTACTAATCTATCTAAAAGCGCTTATTGACTAAGATTATAAAAATCAAGGCTTAGAAGTTATTGGAGAGTAATGATTAGTTACGTTACATTAACAATACTGCATATAAAACTAAGTTATGAGTTTGTATATGCAGAATTGTTAATGCATTGACTTCAATCAAGATTTGATAATACAATTTTAAGTCATATACTGTATAGGTTCAGACTTCTCGTCTCCAATAGATTAATTTGACTTTGTTAACATGACAGAAAAATGCACGCGTAATATGAGCTAAGTTCTGATTGCTACGAAAAGAACATAGCTCGGCTCATAAACTTCGTTAATAAAACAAATTCAAAAGAAATCCTCAACAAAGAGTTAATCATATTTCGGCTCAAGCCGTAAAATATATATGTATTTTTAAATCTGCTTACAGTCAGAATTTAACGTTTTCCACTTAGTTGGACCATGAACGTTGATAACATTAAACAACGCTCGAGCATAATCAAAATAATTACATAGCCTGACCTGCATGATAGTTTTAATGTATCTGGATTTTGGGTTGTTGACTATCTCTTTCAGATTTTGGTGTAAGAATAGACAAATAAAATGCCCGTTATTTTTGTTAAATTTAGTCTTGAATTTATCTTTAGTATTAAAATGTAACTTAACCTACCACAATTGTCGATCTATAACTCAACAGTACCAATCTTATCGTTAAGATAAATAATTAATGTCATTTTGTTTTGATAACGGGAATTAATCAGTTAAACTGACTATGTTATCAAGTTTATTTTCTGGCATTATTTATTGTTTTTTAATATACTGAAGTTATTTAAGCATTATGACAGGAGCAAATATTAATCTTAACTATAATATTATAACTGCGAATGTGAATTAAATTCAATTATAAAAATACGGAAGTACTCGACCGACCGTTATGAAATTCACATACACGTTGTCGGGGAGCAGAGAAGGTGGTACAAAAATATAAAAGGGGGTACAAAAAATATAAAATTGATCGACAAAGCTTACAATAACGCGAGCAAAGCTGCGTGCAAAACATAGTATTATATATATCCGTAGATTTACACAACATTCCGGACAACGGCATTGGTTAGGTGACCTCTTAAATCACTACGCCAGTGCAGTTTAATCAAGACCATCATATTTATTTTTAGTGTCGCTAATCTTGCATATCCCTTGTTTTTATTTTTTATTAAATTTATCATGAATCTTTTCTTTTTTTTAAATTTTGTGTTACTTATTTAAAAGTTTAAGCTAATATACCTAAACTTAGACGTATGTACTGTATATTGCAAATGTAAGTGGATGTCAGATTTACTCATTGTGTACTATTATTTGTAATAAATGCAAATATGTTATCTTTTTTGTGCGTACTGAATAAAATAAAATTAAATATTTTTTAAGCTCTATTAGGGTTTCTTAATCTGGTCATTCTCCAGACTGTGGTCACTCTATCTTTTATAATTCTCTTTACTATATCTTTATACAAATAACATAATTTAACGTCGAGCTGTATAGGATTAGGTACACCCACATTTCGGAAGTAACGCTTTTCGGTTCCACTTTATTGAGGTCTAACGAGCACAGTTGCCGACTCCATGCAGCTACTGAGAATTTCCTGACAGAAAAAGCCATAGTTGCTTCCTTTAGGCAGCCAAATCGCATTGCCACATCCACTTTTGGGCAAATAGCTTTCAGGTGAACTAGTCAACTATAACGTTACTTACAAGGTGTTGACAGTATCAAACCATCAATTAACTTGTAATTCTTCCTTGTACGGCTTATTTATAAGCTTCAAGTATTTGGTTACGTAAAGAACAGGATTAAGAAAATTTGGACATTGTTCAACTTAGTTTCAGTTACGTCACGTAGGATTTCTTCCATACACTGATAGCCACTGAAAATTTTTGAGAAAGGCTTTTATTTATCTGTCGAACTAGCTCGAAGGCTGTCCAAAAATATAAAGTCTTTTTGAAGTGAAAACTTCTTTAGGTGCGTTGAGCACTTTTTGGGTGAACAAAAAGTGAGAAACTAGCGTCATCGTCACCGCACGCTAGTTACTTAGTTTTCACTTCTATCGGCAATCCCCAAAGACTGCCCCGCCATGTTTCTTTTTTAAAACAATGACGTGTTCCGTCCTAGTAATATATCCTGTGTGACTGGAGTTTACAAACATTCAAACAAGGGAAAGAACAAAGAACACCTAGACACAAAACAATTACTTGTGAACCACACAAATTATTGTCCCGTCTGGTATCACTTGGCGCAGTGGCATTGGCAGAGCGAACTCCCATCCGTGCAGTCACCCTGCCTAGGTTTAGTCATACCAGGGGGGCCTGCTATGGATGAATCTTTTAAGAGCTCCCAACTGGTCCTCCTATAGGGTGAGAGAGGGAACACTCCAGGTTTTTTAGTGGGTAAACCAGCACTTCATGCTGGGAGTCCCACATACCCCGCCGGTGCCGTCCCCTAGCCGGCGGACAGTACATAAAGCATTTTTCTTGTGAACAAAAAAATCATGTTTGGTAATATTGTCTTATGTTTACGCGAATGTTATACATTGAAATTAAACACTTTATACGGATTTTATCGCGTTGTTTATTTTACTTTAAACACTGTTATTACATAATTTTGAAAACTCTAACACTACTATTATTGAATTTTACTACTATTTAAGCTATATATTTTCTAATTAAAACTATTTATATTTAAGTTTACACTTTGCCCCGACGTTTCGGTTGCTTTACAGCAGCCATGTTCACGGGGAGACTAAGATGGTAGTTGTCCCGACGTTCTGAAGTGTAGCTAGTTATTTTAAAGTACCCGAACATAATTTAATCTTTGGTGTTCCTATTTACGCAGAGTGAACTCAAAGTATCATGAAGTCTAGCTGTGTTTTGCTTCTTCTTGGGTTTGACTATTTGAATGACTGGATCCCAAGCTGGTGGTACATTCCAACCATCCTCTCTATTGAAATTAGGATGTTTTTTAATTTCAATAGCCTCGCGAAGCATCCTTGGTAGGAATCGGTGTTCTTTTGCGCGTATATGTGGTTTGTCAAATCGTAGGTAGTGGTTGGTCCCCTGTACCAGACCAAACCTAGAACTGGCTAGGTCTTCTTCTGATGAGGTTGTATATCTCTTATTCACTGGACTTAAACACGTCCCCTCGGCCTGAATATCCAATAAAATAAAAACTTAACAAATACTTTCTCTTTCACCTTCGAAATGCTCTCTTCCCCTGCGCTACAAAGTTTCAAAAAGCATGTACCTACAATCTACAAAGTATCACTTCTTAACAAAACGCACAAAGAAAGCGCCGGGGGTGGACTGGAAGGCTCGAATATTAATTATCGCCGCCACCCCCGCCCTCGGAGGGAGTTAGAGGGAGGGACGTTGGGACTCAGCGCCTGGCACCAATACTCCTAGTGTAGGAGACGATGGCGGGATTATTATATCTATGTCACTGCATAATTTAAATTATTAATCTGTTGATTTTAATCATGGTTCGTTGAGGAAATGCTTAAGTTTATTTTGAATTATTTTTAATTATTTAACCTTCTATACATCATATGTAGGTTTGCCTAGTTTAGTATCAATAAAACTTTGTAGGTATATTGTTTTATGTTTTTAGAAATATACTAGCTAGCTAAAATATTAACCTATTGAGTCGCAGTGGCACACCGGTGGCCAAATACAATAGATTTTTAATTAATTATATCTGATATTTTAAACTTGACAGATTCATAAGTAGTATAATGTAAATGCCTTGCCATATAAGTTAAGATTCCGTTTATTTTTCAAAACAATTATTCAATTACCCAAAAAGGGAACATCCGCTGATGTCATCAGAAACATTTTTGAGAAAGTTCTGGTTAACTTTTAAGTAACGAGTTGACGAAATTCTAACTAGGATTATAAATGCCAATGTGAGTTTGTTTGCTACGTTTCCGAATCTTAACTGCTCGACCGATCATCATATAATTCTACATTGACAGGGTAACAGAAAATAACATAGGGTAAGTACCTTTCATCCAGAATAAAAGTAATGATCAACAAGCCGAGTACAAAATCCAGTATTATATAATACATCTCAGCTTACTTTTTCAAGAACATGCAATCGTAGAGTTTTGATGACAAGGGTAAAAAAAGGGTAGTATTTAACTGCACAGCAAAAAAATACTAATTGCACAGCAAAATATGCTTACCAAAAATACTAATTGCACAGCAAAATATGCTTACCAAAAATACTAATTGCACAGCAGAATATGCTTACCAAAAATACTAATTGCACAGCAAAATATATTTAAAGAGATCAGACTAAGTCAACGGCGCCCCGTTACATGGGGCTCCTATTTTTGGGTGGGTTTAAGAAGGAACCTAACATAACCTAACTCTTCCGACACGGAATGCAGTGATTTGAGGCGTATAGGCGCTCGTTATGCTGTGCAATATTTGCTGTGCAATTAGTATTTTTGATGTTCATTAAATATAAATGCAAAAAAAATATGTATATATATATTTCAAGGTAGCTAGCTCCTGAACTATAGTGAGATTTTGACAACAAAACTCGGGACAAAGGCGGCAGGGAACAATGAGGTGTTTGATAGCGTGCCTGATGCTTCTAGACGTCTGATGACGGCGGCAAAATGGCGCCGGGTCATTCACTGTCACTATGGACAGCAGGTACTAAGCTCCTGCCTGCCTATCTTACAATATTGTTCATTCGTTAAGTGGAAAGATGATTTATAAACTTTAACACCTGCCTTATAACCTGCTCTATGCTATGTACATACATAAATACATATAATATATATAAGAACTAAGGTAAATTTTTCTATGCCAAAAATAATTTTATGTAGGTTAGGTGGTAGATTTCAATTGTACATATAGTCTCACGTGTATATCCTTGAGGAGTAGGCAGAAGTTCATTAAACCTATGATTTTAGATCCCTGTAACAGAAAGCGGGCCCTTTTTGAAATTCTAACGAAGCTGTCTGGTCTTAAAGATTTTTTGAAAATGAATTGTGATAACTTGTATTAAAAAATAACTTACAGACAGCTATATAAAATACATTAATATATTAAACTGGGTTGTTGTTCCTGTTGCGGCTCTCGCATAAGTTTCCGGGCGATCGTAAGATACCGGATTCGATTTTCGTGTTGGGCAAAATGATATTGGATTTTATGACCGGAAACTTAAACTGAGATCCCATGTTAATCTCAAACATGTGTCGTGCATCTCAAATCGAAGCGATCGTCAATTTTACCGATCGCTTCGAGTCTACAGATACTTAATAATAACAAATATGCTACATGGATGGTTTTGAGTTATATAATATCTTATCATATGACGGATTAAAAAAAAATTAATCCATAAATACACCGTAGTCGTAAGACTGTTGTCCTTGATAATATTTTGTTCAAACTGCTAGTCAAAATAGTAAGTGGATACAATGGCATACAACTCTGCCAAATTTTCCTTTAGTTACCTACACATTGCATATAAAGCGTCCCTTTTCATCTGTGTTTCGTCTATGTACTCTCACATCCCTCTCTACCAATAGGAGTACTCATTCAATCTTAAATAATCATTCTAGCAAGAGATACAACTTTACTCCCTACTTGCAACTCTGTAAGCAAATATGGTTTCCAATATCTTCAAATAAAGTTCCAAATCAAATCAAATAAACAACTGTCCTTTACGCCCTTTAAATAATTTGATCAAAACGAGATCGATTCTCTTAAAATGACGGACGCCATCTCAAAATGAATCTTAACAACAAGTATTAAAGTGTACATTAGAATGATTGTAACAAAATTATAGAACAATTTAATATGGAACGTGCAAAGATGGTTCTCCAGGGAAAAACCGTTAACGCTGCACGGGATATTCATCTCTATTTCTTTGATCTGTCAAGGTGTATATTGGCGTAAAAGGGTGTTAGTTATGACTTTATTACGTCGTGTTGGTTGAGCAGATCGATTTGCTCTGGATACGGGGCAGATGCCTATAGCTAGTGAAAATGTATGTGATGTCTGTTTGTGGGGTTTTCCGTGTATTTTACTTGGTATGAGAGTACGTAGTGGTTTTGTATAAAACAGGCATTCTATAGCTAAATACGTAGCACCTAAGTTTATTCGAAATGTATCATGTGTTTGTTGAATGCAAAGTAGGCTGTATGGATAGCTCAATGGTTTTCTTAGTCACTTTGCACCGCCAAGTGATGTGAGTTACAAGTTACAACCCCGGGATGGTTTTCTGCCTGGATGTTCTATGTTCTCGTTATTATAATGTTTGTATGTAAAGCTACCCATCATACAGGTTAATGCATAATGCGGAAGATATTATTAAAATAAATTATAATATAACTGTAGGGTTTTTTGGATTTGGTATTATTATAGTTATATATAGGCAAAGACAAAACGGTTCAGAAGTATTTTCTTCTCTGTTTTCATTATTTTCGTTTTGTTTGGTAGCTTTCGACAAAGTAATGATATTAATACAAAAAATGTAATTACTTCGTTATTTATGTTTATTCATATTTATTTTCCTTAAATGTTCAATAATGATCATAGTCGAATTTCGACCACTTGGCAATTACTGGTTTTAGTAATTAGGTACTAGTTAATTTCTTACAAAGGTTTGTTTTAAATATGAATGCTGGCCTGCATAGAGTTCGCCACACAATATACAATAAAATCGACTTTCATATAGAAGAAGAAAAAAGCTCGTTATAGGTTAAAGCTGCAGAGACTTCCATACTGTCCTGATTTCCTTTGTTTCATTTCATCTTTAATTTACTTTCTGGCTCGACTATACGCACGTAGCTCGCTTGGTATTCTTCTTATTATTTATTTATTTGATTAACTCACAGCAGATATGTATATAGCGTGTAACAGAAAGGTATGGTCATATTTAAGCGTCACATAATATAGTTTCTGTACAATGGAAAACCGCAACAAATAAATGCGTATACATTATTTTCACTAATATATACCATTTTCTGTTTTATCATCTTATCAATATCAACACATATGTACATTCCTCTTACAAGTTAACACAGCATTCACAATTTAGCACATTGAATTATGTTACATATGTATATGTAAGTACATATATTATTATAGATCTTGGCAAGAATAGCAGCTCACAATTAGGCAGGCCGTATGTTTGTTTACGCCTTTGTTATATAAAAAGCCATATAATATTGCACTGTAACACTTGTGTAGACAGGTTAGCAGTGGTGATCATAGAAAACAAACGAGTTTTGACATTCGTGAAGTCTGCAAAGTTGAAGTGTCTTGGAACCCGCAATGAATTTAAAAAGCAGTATACAGTAGGAGTCGGTAATAAGCATTTCACTTCCCTCGTCATCTAAGCGTGTCACAAAATAAAGCATACGTATTTATAAATACCCCAAAAAGTTAAGTACCAACTGAGTTTATTCGAAATGTATACTCGAAATACCATGAACACTAGCCCCCAGTTTCTGAATAAAGGGAAGCAGAAAATCTCAACTGAGTATTCTCAAATGATTTTTTACAGAACCGAAATTCATCAAAACGCTATCAACTGAGCGTTTACTTAAGTATATGATGTTCAAATATCTACCCAAATTGAGTTACAGTTTAAGGACAATTTATATAGAAACAATAAAATATTTAAGTAATACTTAATTAGAGTTTGGGTACTTCACAACATGTAAAATTGTAAGCTTTACTCAATTTCAGTTATATATGTATATGACACAAACGTTAAACGCTTAGCAATTCGTACTAATTGCAACAACGATTACATAATACGCAACTCTAGAAATTATAAGTAAATTATATTATTTAAGTTAAAGTACTTATGTATATGTTTATGTAATATATTACCTCTAACAAGAGAAAATCCCGTAACAAAGAGAACAAAAGAGAACAGTGCTTAGTAACGAAGTATTTATGGTGGTAGGTGCGACGGCCGGTAGGGCGGTAGGTGGCGAGATGCTAGGGCGGCACGCACACAACCACACCACACAGACACACACTCACAGATTATGTAGAACACTGTATATTGTGCTTTTTTGTGTGTGCAAGAGTGTAGCGAGAGGAGTGTGAACTGTGTTCGTATTCCCAAACGTTTCTCGGCAGCATTCTTGCAATATGGCGTCAGTAATGGATTTTATGTAAATCTTGTTTTGATTATCTTTGTGGTTTTAGGTTTATTGTTGTGTATAACTATTGATCATACTATTAACACTTGTAAATTAGATGATGTTATAATTCACGATTTCGGTAACATTTATTATATAAAGCAGGATTTTCTTTTTCCAGCTTTTAAGCTATCTCCTTACCAAATGTCATTAAAGATAGATCTTTTGGCAAAATCAGCAGCCATACAAGGAACTGAAATTAATATTGCTCCACACCATTCTGAGGTCGTGTGCAAATATAAAAAATAACATACAACATGTGGAAAGAATATTTTATGGAGATTTCCAAAGAAAAAAGTGTGTTGTATCGGGTCCTCCATGATCAGCCCCCTCAAGTGCCTTGGTTTAACAATATAACTTTAAGCCGCAAGTACATAATGCAAGCACATAGTCTTAGTTCCGGGCACTATCCATTAAGGAAGTTTGCACATCTGATGGGTAAGGCTGACTCAGCAAACTGTAACATATGTGGTGTCATTGAAGATGTGTAACATCTGTTGATGGATTGTGTCCGGTACGAGGATCGCAGAAGGAGATTCACTGAAGACTCCAAAATAAATAAGTATGATGTCGGGACATGTCTTAGCATACTTGCAGAGCCAATACCAGAAATGGCGGGTATGCTTATTAAAATTCTTGACATATAAAGCCATTCTGTCTTAAGGAGACTGACATGCTCATGGGCAAAAAGTCTCTAAAAAAATATAGAATTTATAATATAAAAATAACTTATTACACGAATGGCGCAGTGTTTTATGTTGTCACCTCTTTTCTTCCCGTGCATCGAGTAGTAGTGCAGTTTCGATATTTAAATGGACAGTGATTCGTACCTGTGATACAGAATTATATCTAGAACCAAGTACCAAATATTTAAAAAATAAGTGAATATCCGGCACCGGTGCCAATTTAGTGACCTACACTTCTGCCTACCCTTTCAGAGATGAACAGACGAGAAAGTATGTATGTATAAATATCTTAAATGAGCCAACAATGCCAAGTCACTAATCCAATTACTATAAACTCGTTATAAGTAGACCACTGAATATTTTCTCATGTGTTATCTTGGAACCTTGGTCAAGGTTACCTACTAAACCACTGCGTCATCAGTCAAAATTCTGTCCTTATACAACAACGATTGTGTGAACATCACGTTATTATTCAAACAAACAAATGATCGACACCTAGTGAGACACAATTGAGTTTGCATGTATGTGCGCAAGATTCTAGGGAACACCGGAACCCGTATGCGCAGGCGTGGCCCTGACTCACCTTATCTGTAGCTCATTCTGCAACTATCGCTAACGCAATTATCCTAACAGTTTTCCTTATGAATGACATGCTAAGAAAAAAGGAGGAAATTATTACAGATTCGTATCTTTTACGGATGTTCTATATATAAAAAGATGTAAACACGTGTTTGTATCCCCAAAGGGGCAGGCAATAGTGAATTATATCCATATTTCACTAGATTTGGGTTGTATGGGCAATGTATTGATTGACTTTACTTGGCATCACTACTTTGATGTCAAGAAAAACATTTATATGTCGATGAGTGGAGGTCACCCTTTATGGCCAGGTTAGACGAAGGCTCGTTAGCCAAAAACAGCAAGACATTTGCTCGATAGACGACAGCATGCACGCCCCTCTGAGACCAAGTTTATCACTGTCTGCTGAGTGACATTTTGTATTGCTGCTCAAAAATCAACCAACCAGGAATTATACGCATAGCTAATATAATAATAATATCAGTTCTGTATTAAACTGTCCCACTGCTGGGCACGAGCCTCTTCTCATTGTGAGAAGGGTTAGGCCATAGTCCACCACGCTGGCCTAGTGCGGTTTGGCAGACTTCACATATCTTCGAGAACATTATGGCAAACTTTTAGACATGCAGGTTTCCTCACGATGTTTTCCTTCACCATTAAAGCAAGCGATTATTAATGATTTAATACGTATATAACTTCGAAAAGACAATTGCGCGTCTTGGGTTCGAACTCGAGACCTTTGCGTGGCATTCCAATGGTTTCCCACTAGGCTATAGCTGCTGCACCTAATATGAATTATACATATATATTCTTGGATTTGGTTAAAATGTTATTGGGTTTTAATGTTAGAGAAAATTCTCAGTAGTGGCATGTAGTCTGGTAACGTGACCACTACACGTCAATATTCCTACCTGGAACCTAAATATAGTTGGCGAAATATGGGTGTATTGTACTTTCACGTAGCCCTTGAGAAGATACATTCATAGAGTCATAATGAACTAGTTTTGCCAGCGTCTTCGCTTGCTCGAAAAGAGTACATCTTTCTGGACGAAAGGAATCTATGTCTTTTTTGGATTCCTGACAACGTGTATGCGAAGTTGCATGATGATCGATCGAGTAGTTAAGGCGTGCAAGCGTAACAAACAGATAAACTAACTTACTTTCGCATTTATAATATTCAAAGTCAGGATTAGGAAGTATCCTTACTAATATTATAAATTTGAATGTGAGTTTGTTTGTTTTAATGTACGTTTTCTGTAAACAATACTTTATTTACAGTAAAATGTGCTTCAGAATGACGTGTGTAGTGTTATCAGTAGATGAGTACTAGGATGCTCTTCCACGTTCCGCGCCTGTGCCTGCGTTATCTAAATGTCACTTGTAAACGTACGTACTCGTTTCTGGTTGTGACTTTGCGTGTGACTCATTATACGAACACGACAAGTTATAGTATTGTCTTTGTCACGGGCTATGCTTACGAACTATTACTACTTTTGAATATCTGTTAAAAGAGAATATAACACCTCTGGTGTTGCTTCTTTAAGCTACGGCAAACGCTTTGGTATTATCAGGCAGCTTGCAAAACGTACGGTGGTATATTATGATTGCAAAAGTTATTTTCGGATTTGGCTCGTCACTTACAAGAAAAACGAAAGCATCTCATTCTCTAAAAATAATATAATTTTATTTTCTGTTGTCGTTTTGTCACTAGTCATAGTAATCATGTTTTTTTTTGCAATGGTTATTGTAGAAAAGCTCCAATTTTTATTGCCGATTTCAAAGTGAGTTTGGTAATGATATTTTACAGAATTGCGTTATACCTATTCGGTTTTACGTAGGTTTACTTAGTATTAACAAAATGATTCTTGAAAATTAAACATGTTAACGTTATATCGGTAAAGATTAATATTTCAGCGGCTTAGTTTATTAAAAATCTTTGTTTTAGCTTGTTAAAAAGGCAACTTCTGTGTTGAAGATAATCCCTACTTGCGTGGGACCTGACAAACATTAAAACAATGTACACAAAGAACATCTAGGCTTGAAACAACTATTTATGGATTAAACAATTATTTTTTAATACGACTGGAGATCGAAGCCACGACATTCGGCTCACTAATAGAGGCAAGGTGACCCCTTACTGCCTCCCTTTGGGGATAGAAGCGTCAGACGTACTTACATATGAAAGTAATATTATATTTCGAACACTTTCCTTCTGATTAGATGTAAATTAAATCAGCTCCGAATAGTGAAAGGCTGTAAAGCAATCGTACCTCTTGATTTAAAATTACACAAGCGTTCCAAAGTTTGCTAGTTCGCAGAGGATTAGAATCATATTTCAAAACTGTAAATTATTTAAATAGCGAGGGCGTACATTGTTTCAGCGACGCGTACAGTTCTGAAGGGATGTTTAGTGGCAGAAATGAGGCTTAACGAGCTGCACACACGCGATTACATTACAAGGAAATGAATATGTGTGGGGTGAAAATACGTCATAGGTTGGTCTTATTACGACTGAACCATTGTTAGAGATTAAATTAGACGGCATTAGATTCACGGCCTATTATGTAGGGTCTAATAATGGCTGGCGAAATGTGGGTATAGCACTCCATTGTCTGCTGGGATATAGGTGTCTTACTATGTATGTAGAACATGGCTATTACGTTACCTAAGACAATATCCTGGATGCAGAAGTTGAACTGGATGTTGTGAAGTAATATGGGACAGCCCTATGTCCAGCAGAGAACTACAAACGGCTGATTGATTGAAAGACAACATCTATTCAAGGACAACATCTTTTCATTTATTTTACTAATTAGGAGTTAGCAGTTCAATTATTCAAAAGTTGTAGGTTTTATTTAGTTTGTGTAAACACATATATTTTCTTTCTTTTATTTAGTGCAGTTTACGAACACTTCATGTGCCATCTTGACGTTCAAATATTCGGCACAACTATTTGTGCAACCAACCTAAGACACTTGAAGACTTTGGCGAGGCGATCATTACGCGACCAGTGCAGTCAAACCTTTTACGAAAACGTTGTTACAGATATACTTATAATATCAATTGTCATAACGACTTGCTGATATTACATACGTTTTATATTGTTATCTGCGTACATATTTATTTAAGCCGTTCTTGCTATTTGGGACTGGTTATTTTAATATTATTCACTGATATACTTATTTTTATCTAAATTTATTATTTGCAGTTTTATCGTATAATGTTTTTTTATCTCGTTACGATTTTAGTTAAGATTTAATGAATGGATTATTACGAACAATGCGACACTAATAATAAGAGTGTGCATGTCATTCTTTTCGTGTGTTATGTTTTGCCAGCTAGACATCTTAGATTTAACCACTAAGCCAATTAGAAGAGCCAATTTCCAATTTCTCTCTAATGGGTAGAGCATTCTTTCTACATATTCAAAAGACGTCTCTCGCTCTAGGAATAATTTCTATGTCGCGGGGTACTTTACAAACAACGATCACTAAGACTCGGAACAACTATGTATTAGTAGAACACATACATTTTGTCCCGCGTTGAACCCACAGCACTCAGCGTAGTGGCAGTGGAGAGCATTTGATATTAAGAGGTCGTGGCTTCGATCCTAACCTATTGCACTACTGAGCTAATATAAGTGTGTAGCTTAGATGAAGAGGTTAGCAACGAGATGGGTGTAAAAACCCAGGATTCAACCTCTTCGTCTTCATGTGACCTTTTTTTCCATTAGCTTTTTGTAATGTCCCACTGCTGGGCAAAAGCCTCTCCCTTGGACTTCCAAATCACTTTGTTGGTGGATATCCCCTGACCTTATGACTTTGTGACTCCTATATCTCGGGGGTCTTTTGACCCACAAGGCCCAAATTCAAACCCAACCGAGGCATGACCCAAGGTGTCTGTACACCAAGTTACAAGTCAATCGGTCCAGTGATTCCGGAGATATGCCTGTCACTAACAAACTGTCACTAACAGACAGACACACAGACCCACATAGTGTTTTCATTAAACTCTTCGAAGAAGACTCGGAGATTAATAACGATGGTACGATTTGCTGTTCAAAAAATTGTTATTAGATTGTTCTATAAATATTTTTTTAGTAGTTGCATGGTATCTCGGCACTTCTCTGGTAGACATCAGAACCCGCTCCCTATCACGTAAGATCATGGCTGGTCTCCATACTAAACGTTGGCATGTTAGACTGTAAGACCTCTGGTGCACGACATATAGATTAATTATGATCAGAAGTCACGGGTCAATATTAGTTATACTGAAATAAGAAGAAGTGAATCCGTCTATTGTAACCTACTAGAAACTTCTACATCGCCTCAACGGATGGCGTAAAGGTCTAAGTAATGGTCTCGCCGTTGCCATTGCGCCGAGTGTTGTGAATTCGATCACCACACAGGATAAAAAATTGTGTGTTCCATAAATAATTGTTTCGAGTCTGGCTATTCTTTGTGTCTGTTGTGGAAACATTTGTAAAGTCAACACAGAAATTAATCCAAGTGCGAGAGTTGTTGTTTGAAACAACTCGAACGAAATAAAATAAAACGTTATGAATGTACGTTAAATATTAAAATTATAGCAAATATTTAAAAAAAAACGAATTCGCGGTTTACAATTAGTATAGTATTAATTTGGACTTATCTTGGGGAAGTTTAATCATACATTTTGTGTGTCGTGTCGATTCAAACGTCGAATTGGACTTTGGTTTCTTTGGTTCAAAGTCCTAAGTTCATATTGCAGTTTATTGACTTTAGTGAAATTTTATTTAGCTATATCATTAGGTTGGTTAGAAGAAGAGCAGAGTTAGCCTAATAAAGAGGGTCTTGACTTTTCGAAATTATGTGCGTATTAAATAATTATTGCTCGTTTTAACAGTGAACAAAAACATCGAGAGGCAACTTAACTTTTATCTGCATGTCTGAGAGTTCTCCATAATGTTCTTGAAGATATGTAAAGTCTGCCAACCAATATAGGTTAGCGTGGTGAACTATTGCCTTAGCTTTTACTCGAGAAAAGAGGCCTGTGCCGTGCAGTTAGCAGACACTTTAAACACAAAGCTGATAATATTGTATTAAAGGTGAATTTAAACAAAGTTGGAGTTTTTGAATTTGTATGTGCGACGGCACTTAACAGCATATAAATATCATTTCACGTCTATATCTCTGAAGGAGTAGCTAGAGGTCTCTTACATCCACATTTCGTCATCTATGGGTTTAGGTCCAACGTAATATTGGCGTTTAACTGTCAAAGTTCCGTGTTGGTACTGAGAATACTCGACAAAAAAGCGCAATAACACTTTGCTGTGCCGGAAAGTGAACGAGATATCTCTTGTACAGCAGTTGCATTCACCAGCACTGCGCCAGTATTTCGGACCAGGCGCTAACACTTTTCATATTGAGAAGAGACCTGTGCCTTACTGTGGGATAGTTCATATATAGGGCTGATATTATCTAGGTAGGTTAGCCACATAAGTAGCAAACTTATCTAAAACAGGTGCGAAGATTCTTCATGATAATTTATTATCAGTTCATCAGTATCGAATCTAAAAGCTATCACTGTGCCGTCCACTTGAGGACTATCTCAGAATTCCAGGTCAGCTTTATCAGTAGGTAAAATTATTTGGGACTACAAGATTGCGAACTGTGTGTCCGTATTCTGTAGTATAACGATAGTAGTTAATTTTAAATATGCCGACAAATGCTGCATGGAAAATTATGTAGTATGTAAAAATTTACCTTAAACTTTTAATGGAAAGACAGCTGCAAAGCTGACATTCTGGCAAATTTAGGTTAAGAATATTAGGTATAAGCCGGCGAGCGAGCATGAAGAATATATTAGAAGTGAATGGAGAAAGAGACATACGTCAGGATTGCAGAACCTCTCCGGGCAACCGTTGAAATCGGTTTCGCTTAATAATATTATTGAGCATTAGAGTTCGAGACTTGCGTCGCAGAGGACTTAACTTGACGCCTTAGACGCATTAGAATTAATTCTACAAAGACCGTCTATTGGAAATAGTAATAAATATAACTTTTATTGTCGTAAGTTTATATTTTTATATTAACTGAAATACTTTCGAGTTACAGTAACGACATCGAGTACGTTAACATCGTCAGGTGTCAAAATATGTAGTATCACGCATTGGAAGTGTGCCAGTGATCGATAACGTGGGACGGAACATCCATCACTTTAGATAAATAGTTAATGGTAGCTAATCGATGTAAGAAGTGCTTATCACAACGCTGACGGTAGATACTCACCGTCGGTGTAGTAAGTGTTTGTGTAAGAAGCGTGACGCGGTGTTCCAAATATATGATACAAGAATAATTTTATTCTTATTTTGTTAGGGTATATACATACTGGTTACTTAGGGTTAACTAGATATACTTATTTATTTGATAAGGTTAACTAACGTTTATATACAGTGTTTCTTATATAACTACATATGTAACAATTTTGGGAACTTTAGGTTACTATAACAAACAATTATAAGTAAACACTACATGCACCGTATTTAACAGACTAAAATGAGATAATAGGATTAGTAGTAGAATACAGTTTAGATTGGCGATCGTATTTTATATCCAGTTAAAGAGCGTGTATCTACAGTATCCTGACTATTAAAGATGTTGTTGTTAAATTTAATTATATGTCATACTTATTGTTATTAATATGAGTTAACAAAATGCAAAAATACAAGTAAATATTGCCGCTTTCGTATATTTCGTATGCAAAATATTAGTTAAAATCTAGACAACTTCCACACTAAGGACAATACTTGTGTCGCAAGGAAATTTAAAAATATTCAAACAGCGGACACCTCAGACTCGGAACAAATATTTGTGGATCACACAATTTTGTCCCATTTAGTGATCACATCCACAACTCTGCGAGTAATGGCAGTGGCGAGGCGATCACTTTAACCTCTACGTCATCCGTGCAGTCAATTTGTGAATGAAAAATATATTAATGCCATTTTGGACGTGCTCATTAATTATATTTTTATCCTTTTACCTATACTAGCGGTCTCCAAGTGGTCGAAATTCGGCCATAATTGATTTAAATTTTAATCGTTATATATACCGCGAAATTGCAATAGGTACTCAAAATATGTAACCATAGTTACCAAGAATTATACGACATTAGCCGAACCATGCCTAAATACTACGAACGCAATTCGACTGCGTCTGTCAAATGCATGTTTGTGTGCGTCTAGTGATTTTTCATTAATCTAATGTATTTCTAATGCATATTTTATAAAAATATTAGGACTGGCCACTCCTTCACCATATAAACTTTAACTGTGTCAAATTTCATACTCCTCCAGCCGCGCAATTTTTGTAAAAAGGGGCACAAAGTTTTTGCTTCACGTATTAATATATAGATACACATACTTACTATAATACTCTTATGTAACCAAAAATGTTACATTTAGGCTCGGTTCCTAATTCAAGAAACAAGTTGTTTCAGCTACGTTCAATTACATTTTGACATAATATTTTTCATAGCCTATGTGTCAAAAATTAACTGTCCGTAGTTAAAACGACTCATTTCTCGAAAATAGGAAATGTCTTTAATACTTGAAATACCTGACACCTCTCGATAATATTCCCGGTATTCAGTAAGTAGGTACACACAAGTACACAACTAAGTAAGGCGTGGTGAATAAACACTCGTCACAGATAATCTTCCGTACGAATTATTGAACCATTATCGTGATAAAATAACCGGGTTACCAGATAATGCTGTTTCATGCACCCGAAGATAGTTTATCTATACTTAGAAGACCTATCCGTCGATGTTTCTGTACATTCTTGATTAAATAGTTTGCTTTTTATCTATGAGTAACTATTTTTGAAGTGAACAAGTGTTCTATCACTGCCTGAAACGCTTCGTGTAATGTAGAATATGACATTTGCTTGTATGCATATATATAGTCTCACGCCTTTATCAGAGGCAAGCAGTACTGTTTTATGGATTTAAAAATATTATCTACTATTAAAAGTTGCTTTCTCCAGAAGTGACATAGGCTACACTACGCTAAAGATCACAGGAGCAGCGTCGTTACTCATTACTATGCATGAAAACATGTCAATTACCACAAGTTATTTAAAGCTTTCTATACACATTATATGACACATAGTTATCCCTCAGGACCTGTACTTTTTTCTGGGTGAGAGGTACCCTATCTGTACTTCTGACAACGTGTATGTGAAATTGCATGATGATTGGTCAAGTAGTTAAGCGTGTAAGCGTGACAACCAAACAAATAAACTCATATTTGCATTTACATATAATATTATTTAGGATGTTCTTCTACCGTTGCCCCACTGTATTTATTAGTGATCCAACAATTGACAAGTTACAACCTTTTTATGTAAGCACAATAAATAAACGTTCGAGATATTTTTATTCCAAACACATTCATTACCTATGTCATTATATTTCAATCAATGTAAAAATAAACACAACTTACTGTCTGCGCGTATCGTAAATACGTTTTAATATATTGTATGTAAAACTACCTATATAAACCAAATTCGTGACCGTAGTATATATTTATATGGTATCCCAAAAGTCAAGCCGAAATCAGTTGTTTTATATCACAAATGTGAGTATCACAAGCATTAAAGGACTATTTTTTAACCAATACCTCAATTTTTTCCGATTGATCCCTGTCGAACCCTGAATACCATTGCATATCCAACATCCACTTCCATCTATTTATTCATTTCATTCCATCCATTTTGAACCACTTTTTAGTGTACCTATACAGTCATGCAAAAATATATGTTTGATACTTAACTTGTGTAAAAGTACATTCAATCTCAGAAAAATAATTTGTAAATCACACAAATAATTGTCCACTGTGAGATTCGAACCCAAACACATTAAGCGCGAGGGCAGTGGCAGGCGACCGCTTGTCCGCTATGCCATCCGTGCAGAAAAAGCAAGAAATTAAGAGGCCTATCCCTTTAAAGATTACAACATTTTATATACAGTACTGTACATCAATTCAGTACAGAATGCTACAAAATACAACAGAGATTTTGGCCGAAGGCCGTATAAGCGCCTATGTGCTGAGCGTGACGATTTTCGCGGTTTGTATTAGATGGAAGATCTGCACTTATACCTATTATTTGTACCAGACATAACTCTGTACCTATATCACTTTAAGTAAAAGATCAACTGCAAAAATTTCACTCTCTACCATACGTAGTTCATTCTCATATTTAATGTAAGTACCTATTTCTTATGTCATATGCGTTCTATGTAGAGGTATTTTATTACCAATAGGTCATAAGTACTATCTTCACTTATGTGCCAATACGTTTTATACATCTAAGCCAATTTTAATTTAAAACGGCGACATCTTCACCTATTTTTAAGCGAAAGTTAATTGTAACGACACTCTCTCAATTAACTGCCGCTTAAAAATAGGAGAAGACATCTAATAGGTATGACTATCACCAAATACAATTTGATTGAACGTGCACTTTTACACATATAACCTTACATTCGGTAATCATTCGCACTAATTGAGCCTGTCAATTAAGTATTGAATGAACAGCCACGTGTCAATTGTCAGATAATATCTCCTAAGAACTGCACAAGCATCCAAAACAAATATATCCCGCTACATTTCTCCAAAGCGATTCAATGGCTTCATTCATTCGTGCCGATCATCGCATAACGGTATCGTTGGTCTATCACTCAACCGACAAAAATAACATGAACCGCGGACCTAACCACATGTCCTTATCTTCGTCCAAGTTTGTTTAGTTGGAAGGAGGCAGGGGAGGTAAGGTTAAACTGGTCAATGTAAGAAGAGGTGTTTGGATTCAGTTCTCGTCCGGTGGCTTCCGCGAAGCAATGCCGTGTGTGCACGTATTACATGCCTGTGTCAGCATGAATGGACGGCTGACGTACGACTCGAAAATTCCAATGATTGCCCTCGATCTGAAAGTTGGAACCTATATTATGATTTAGTGATAGTAACGCTGTAGGCAAAGTGAGAGCTGTAGAAATTGTTAGCATGACATTATAATTACAATTTGGGGTTTTGGGATCTTCCCCATGTATTTTTTACATACATACATCTTTCGTTGTCAGCTGTGATTTTTACTACTAATAGTAACCAAATTTAGAATTAATTATATATGTTTTTTGTTAATTTAAAGTAATAAATAAATAAGATCCGGACTGACTTTTTATAAACTTAAAAAGTAGTGGCCGAAAATAAATGACCGTTATTAACTTATTACGTAACATTTAAAGCACCCTTTTTATGAATCTAAAACTACATTATAAAATAAATAAATATGTCTAAATATTTGATTTGTTTATAGCTTTGAGAGTTATTAATCAAATACTACAAAAGGTCAATATTTTTTGGTTGAAGCCAATAAGTATCAGACGTTCATATCGAAGCCTCATAAGATGGCTACAATCATTTAACATGAACTAACTTCTCAGTTACATAAGTTTATTATAAAATATCGTATAATATTCCACAAATGTGAATCCACAAAACTATTGTATCACATACAGTTGGCAACTATATTAATACGTGCGCGTGGCATATGCACCTAGTTACGTTCACTGACACACACGCGGCATATTTTATAGCTTTATTTAACTACCTTAACCTCACCTTTGTTCTAAAGAAGTCATAACTGCCTCTCTGGTATTGGAACATTACATGGTTGCTATAGCTAAGTACATAGATAGTAAGCCTCTTCTTTGTCTTTACGTCAGAAAGAAGAGGCTGTGTCAGCTATAGCATACGGACGGGTTATTTCAACTCTGTCAAAAATGCTAACTAATATTATGAATGCGAATATGAGTTTGTTTATTTGTAACGCTTTCACGCCCTAACTACGCAATCGATCATTATGAAATTTCGCATACGTTTTGTCAGGGATACAGAGTAGGACATAGGGCTTCATCCAAGAAAAAGTACTGTCACTAAACTAACTTATATTTACGCGAGCGAAGCTGCGGCAAAATCTAGTATTACATAAAATTACTTTATCAACTGTGTATACCTAAATGAACCCGTGACCTCATGCACAGCAGTCGCGTTCACTATCGCCAACATAAACGTATTGGGTTTTTCTGTTAAGAAATCTCAATAGCAGCCCGGAGTTAGGAAGTTGGCGGTGTTAGACACCCCCGTGCCTCAGAAAGCACGTAAAGCCGTTGGTCCTGCGCCTGATCTCTCTCCGGTCGTGTCGGATTATTCGTCCCATCAGATCATGAGGATTAGGGAACAGAGAGTGCACTTGTGTTTGCGCACATACTTGTTCACTATAATATCTCGTGCGCAGATGGCCAGTCTCCGTTAAGATTGGCCACCGTGACCGAAATTTGGTCTGGAGGATATTATACCTAAATGGGTGGGTATTTAGGTATATAAATCCACAACGCTACAGCTGTACTTAGGTCTCATGAAAGAGTGGGTAAATCGATGTGTAATTGATTTGAAGACATTCCAATATGACAGCAGCAGCAGCAGCTCATCTCACATATTTTAAATCTATTTATGTCTCTATGCTTCCCCTTAGTTACTAGGTCTATACAAATTAGATCCAAAGTCCGTTTAGCAATTCAGATGTGCTTGGCTAACAACCATTCAAAAACCAATATCAAATTTACACAGCTATTATCAAATTCACAAGACCAATAATAAAATTTGCTGTGTATCTTCCATAACAAAACGCAAGAAAAACAACAAAAGCCTTTTGGCCTCACATCTCTCGAAAGGAAGTGGAAAAAATGGTTGTGCGGAAGTTTCGGGCGTTGCCTCCGCACGTTGCCAACATACTGATGATGGAGCTTTGAGCCGAGATGCTAATGATCGGTCGTGCTCGTGAGAGGAGACCGCCAGAACTCATTTGCATTTACTCGAGTGGCTTGCGTGACTCGAAAGCTGGGGCGGACATGTCGGACACATACTTATACACTCGATGTACTCAACCAGACATATAAAACAAGTGACTGTTCGTAGTGTGTGTTATAAGAGCTTGAACAAAAGGGAGTTTAGTTTAGAGACGTTCCAGAATCTTCCAAAAATCATTGTGATTGAAACTACGATGCTCTTTATATTTTGATGAGTCACTATTATATAGGTGATAGATGGGATTCTGATACAAACATACTGTTAATTAGGTTATACAGAGTTTTAATTTCTAAACTAAATGTCGTATTTATAAGGAATGTTCAAGATATTTTTTTATGAGTTGTTGTTAAAAATATTTTCCGTAATTATTTTGCAATTCGCTGAATAAACGGAACCGTTCAAATGATACATAATCATAGAAGAAACGTGGTATCGTGATTATTAATATAAATAGTTTTATCCACATTATATATTGTATATTTTTTATCATAAATATATTTTTTTAATACGTTTTATGTACTTATAAGATAGAAATAATCTGTGAATCACGGATCGTTCACGCAAATTCAAATCATAGATACACTTAAACTTGGAACAGATGTACCATGTAAGAATGTGATTAGGGTAGGATAGTAGTACTCCCTTCGTCGCATGAGACTTAATAAGCGTTGATCGATTACAAGCATTCGATCACGGTACAGTACAAACATTTTAACACATTTTTAAGGCAAATAGTTGTTCTTTGTGTCAACATTTTTCTACTGTTTGAGGATCGAAGTCACAACAGTCGGCGTACCTACTAGCAGTGGCGAGGCGACCTCTTTTACCATGACCACCAATCAACCAACCCTGCAATATAAGTCTAAATTTTATTCAATATGGGGTTGTAGGTTACCTTCTAATAGAAACAGATCTAGAAGGTTCCAAATTTTGATCAAATAAATGTTCCAGTAAAACTAGTACCGTGTTATCAGCTCCAATAATCATTTCTAATCCTACACCTATCTACGTCATGTTGTTGACTATATAAATTCTATTTAGATCTTCGAATGTTATTCAAGTAATGGTTAATTTACTTTTGGTGTACTTCAAGAGCGTGTTGGCTGTTAAAATTCCTTAGTATCAAGAGTGAGCGGTGACCAGCTGTGACCGGAATTACTGAGTGGTCACTGAGTACTGGGTACTGAGGATGGGACTCACTTGTGTATGTGATAAAATCTGTAATTGTTGTCTCGGAGGCGTCAAGCGTTTTTAGTGTGATGGAATAATGTTTTCGAAGTACGTGGCGTATTAGTAGTGAATGAGACTACTATGGTCTTGGGTTTAATTTCTGATTCGGGCAACGTGGATACTGCAAAGAAAATTTCGCTAGTTTACTAGCTAATTCTATCTTTTCAAGAAATAACTAAATATTATAAAACATGGTCCCCGTGGCGCCTGTCTATCTGTTCGCGATAAATTCAAAAACTACTTAACGAATTTTCATGCGGTTTTCACCTATCACCAAATCATCAAAGAGTGATTCATGAAGAAGATTCAGTAGTTATGAATGATTTGTTAAGGTTTTGTACTGCCCGTGCGAAGCTGGGGCGGGTCGCTAGTATGTAATAATTGTGACTGTTTCAGTGCTGATGAATGCGACTGCTGTGGATGAGGTTTTGAATTCGATTGTCAATTCGAGCAACATGTTTCTCAGTGACGAAAATCTCAGTATCTTTACTATGACTAACTCGGAATGTCCCCGGTAGACGGTAATGGATTTGCCTCCTATTGCGAAGTGTAGATGTAATACATCTTCCCCTCTCTCCCCTCTCTCCCCTCTCTTCCCTCAGAAATATAGGTATAAGACTATACACATACAATAATGTTTTTGGAGGTGCGGTGATTGGAAACGATGAGTAATATTATTCGGGGAATACTTTGGTTTGAATAACCGATTTAATCGATATCGGTAGAGCTATATCTAGCTAGAACTTGTCGAATAGATACAAATAGGCACGTGTAAATATATCACAGCATACATATATAAATGGTCTAAAAAAATCTGACGACATTTTGTTTTGCTCACAAACTGCAAAATGCGGCGTGTAGCGGTTATGTGAGTGCACGGATGGTGTAGTGGTTTTAGTAATCTGCTCGCCATTTGTACTGCGCCTAGTGTTAGGTATTCGATGCCCACACACGGTACAAAGTTTTGAGTGACTCGTTAATATTTTTTTCGTGTCTAGATGTGCCTTGTATACGTTGTTTGAATGTTTGTAAAGTCCTCACTGACACAGGAATGATTCCTATTGATGGTGTATATTTAAAGAAAGTAAAGGTTAAGATGGAGAGCATAATTATGTTATAATTGCAGAAATACAGAAGTGTGTTAAACTCATTTTTCACCCGCTATACTTTAGGTCCGAGAATAGGATCTTGTTCGGCTTTATGAGTGTATTATAAACACATTTTATTGTGTACAGATAATTGGTTTTATCAATTAATGTCTAGACAGATACCTACTTATTTGTTAAAGATATCTACCAACCAAAGAAACTGTATCTACTTAATATTTGAGCCGGCCTTGGAGAATGAGTTGATTAAAATTTGTAACATTTTTATTTGTTTTATATCCTTAATAATGTTTCAATATTATCGGCATCGTCTTTAAAGTGAAGAATGGCTATTTAACGTATTAACATACTGGTTTTTGTATTGAGGATGTCTAGTGTACCAAATAAAAAATCAGCAACAGTAGAGTTCGTATAAAAAAATCAAAAGTTCAAGAATCCAAAGCCAGAAATCATAACGCCACCAATTTGGCAAAGGTCATACTGGTCATACAGCGAACGATTAAGGATATCACATAAATAAGTAATACTGCTAAGACGAAGATTCAAATAAGATGCGTAGGCTATAAATCTATGTACTACTAATGTTCGGCTGCTCACGGGTCACATTAACACCACAGAATTGCATACTGTGTAAAAAAACATAATTAATTATTGGATTTATTAAACTTTCTGTAATGGCAGAGATACTAACCGGTTAAGTTTGTAGTATCGATGCAAAAATCTTGGCCTGATCTATCATATTCATATATGATCATACTGTATATTCATTGAGTTAAAGCGTTAGTTATGCCTGGTTATCCCTCGAGACACAAAGATTGCGATTTATATAATATCATTTGAATACAAGTGTGCGCAACGCTATGCCTACTATACGTAGGCAAAGACACAGAACGCGCACCTACGTCCAATATTGTTACTTCGAAAATTATTCAAATGTAATTATTATGTTCAACATTAGAGATTATTCCTAGTAAGAGAATTGTTTTTTAATCAAAAAGTAAGATCAATTACATCACCTTACTTCTCAGTGACATTAGCTTGTACCAAGAAGGCGTCAATATGAACGTTAGACGACATTCAGATAAGGTGTGTATTGATAACAGATCGATATACGGCGTCAAAGTCAATATTAGTTCACGAGATTTATTCAAAACCCGTTCCCAAGAGACAGACCGAGGTTTCTTCCTTTTGGGTCTGAGATAAATTTTTAGACAACAGGATAATAAATAAATGATATAAGTTCCAAGTAAGTTCTACTACGGTAATTAACGTCAAGCATTATCTAATTTTAAATCAGACCATTGTTTATAACTTATAAAACTTATAAACGGATTCGTAAATGGATTTATTAAATCCTGCAGTACATTCTCTATTAAAATATGATTGTTTAAGACCAACACAAGTCAGGCCTTTTTATCCTTAGAGTAAGCCATTCAGCCAGCCTTTTTTTATCTCTAGATACGACAAATATTAATTTTCACCATCACTTGATCTAAGAATTACTACCTATATTGACTTTGCTTTATATTTTTGCATTCTAGTGTTCTCATAACAAAAGTTGCTATATCGTAGTGACTATCTAATTGTAAATATTTTTTAATTGTATGCGTAGTCTACACTGAAGATTTAGGAAACGAAGCCGCGTTGCGGACGGGCTGCGGACTCGGACAAGACGCCCCATGATCAGCCTTGCGCGCATGTGCAGGTCGCTACGCGTTCTCGCCTCGTCTCACGCCACTTTTGTATCGCTCATGCTTTATACATTATTTCCCATATAATGTGGATCACGTTGTCTGGTTATAATTTATTCATTCGTAATTATATGCTTCAACTAATTAGTATATTCATGCGTATTGGCAATCACTCATTATTATGTGTATAAGTTAAGAAGAACATGTCAGTGCCAATTATTATAATGTTTAACGCTTCTATAGGTACGTTCGCCAAGAATGTGTATGGCTTAAGATTTTCATAATGTCCTAGATATATGTTTTATCTAGGAAAGACAACATCCGCACTAGGAATAACCCTACTCCACTCGACCATCATTCGTGCTTTCCCCCTTATTATTTTTGGTCACAATTTCTTAACATGCTAATACTATCAGGTATAGAATAACATTCAAACTTAAATCTTAGTATAATAATTTCTTAGACACGTCAATGAACTTAATTAAGTATCTATATTATATATATTTCTATAATTGGTACTAATAAGGGGAAAAGCAGATGAGGCAAGAAACTCGTGAGTCATGACCATTCTTTTCAATAACAATGGATTACTAGGTTTCTAAAATACATTTAGGTATTTTATATACGATAGAAATTGACTATATTGGTATTTTTCATAGTCAAATAAAAGTCGAAATTAACATCATTTTGTTGGTGTATTTTACAATCATGGAATGTGTTTGTACTTAATCGATAATAATAATTTGAAATGTATATCAAAAATCCTACGCGATTTGTACGCAACATTTGCACAATTGTAAAGGTAGGAGCAACCTCAATTCTAACTAATATTATAAATGCGAAAAATAGTTTGATTTCTTGTTTGTTTATTTTTTACGTTTTCACGCCTTAACTACTTAACCGATCATCATAAAATTTCGTATACACGTTGTCAGGGGTATATAATAGGACATAGGGTACCTTTCATCCAGAAAAAAGGACTTGTTACTAACATACATTTACGCGAGCGAAGTCACGGGCAGAATCTAGTGAATATCTTAAATTGTACGCTATTTGTACGCAATATGTGCACTACTGTAAAGGTATCCAGCGTCTTCAAATTGTATATTTATAACATCTTTTGTTGCCTGTATAAAATCATTTACTTTGATATATAAAAAGCAGCGAAGTGGCGGCCCCAAGCGGATCACGCGTCGTCGTAAACATGGATTCCCGGTATCACATAATGCTGCATTGTCACATCTCCGCCGTTATCAATGAAGGCGACACTCCATTCTTTGCATACACGTATCTTGTAAAAGGATCTTTGTACTTTACTACACTTTACCTATGGATTTACTTGTAAATATCATCTGGTGTTTCTTCTTAAATTAACGGCTATAAGGTCCAGTCTGTTCCAGAATACTCCTTCGCTCAGTCTCTTGCTTTAGATTTTGGTTGCCTATCGAATCTGATGACGTGAACTGCCTACAAGAACATATTTTTAAGCTGAATCAAATTGATATGATTCCATCATTTATCGTTGATGGGAAACTACTTAATCTTAGCATTTACAAGTGACGTATTCGCTCGTCTTGTGTAATATACGTTCATGACCATGAATGCGTATTACAGAAGGCGTAAAGGTAGGCACGCCTTTTAAACCCTGCGTATACATCTCATGCCGACTACTGTCATGTGCACATTTTAAGATCTTATAAAGTCTGTGTGCTTAGTAGACAGCAGAAGCTGCTGCTGAAATATTTTTTACATAAATAACGCTATAACAATGCCAAACCTGGCTATCGAATCCAGGACCTCATGATAAGCAAACATAAGTGTAAAATGATACTACGACACCAATCTGTGTATCTACACTACAAGCTATCCAATGCATGTCAATGATACCGCTGGGAAGTGCGAGCCTTATTGCTTTAAATGTCGATGATATAACGTGCCAAGGTTTGCCATGAGAAATTATAAAAACGCCCAGCGTAAGGCTTAAAACAAACAAAAATTTAAATTCTAAAAAGCTCGGTTCCGTACCTGATTCGAATACGTATTCAAGTGATTTGTTTTAAATCGATATATTTTTATCATTTGTGCTGATTTACACAAGCATCTTTTGCGATGCGCTATCTTGGATACGCACCTTTATTCTCTTTGCATAGTAATTAGAATTGGGGTCTGTGACGTACTACCCCCTATAGTCGCGGTCATTATGTGTATGTTCTTAAATTGTTGGCTAAATCATTCATTTATTACTCAGCCTTCGATACTTAGAGGTGGTCAATTTGACGGCTCGGGTGGTGTAGTGGCTTTAGTGGTCGCCTCGACACTGCCGTTGCGGCACGTGTTGTGCGTTCGACTTTTGGTTTAGATTTCAAAAGGACACAAATATTTTAGTTACCCGGGTGTTCGTCGCGTCTGTTGTTGAAATGTTTGTGTCCCGCGACACAGGATAAATCCTAGACCAGTAGTTGTCTATTATATATTATATGAAAAAAGAACATATTTTTATAATAGATTATATTATTGAAAATCGCTTTGGTGTGAGTTTGATCATTTCTTTTAGTAATATTAAATAGCTATCTCTCCAAAATAGGATATTTATCGTAATTTTATTACATCATCGAACGCACTTTTTAAATTTCACGCCATTGATGTGACAGTCTAAAGCTAATCGTGAATAAATTTCTAAACGTTTAATGGGATTGTGTTACGTCATCAGTAGTTGTATACACTAGAAAATAACAGACTGGCATTCATTCAATATAATTGTTATTCTTATAGACATAGAAAACACGTGTCCAGATTCAGGCCACTAACTACTTCATAGAGATTATGTACAGACACACACTATCTCTTTTAATATGTATACGGCGCAGGCGCCAAGAACGACAGACCGGATCTTAACCTTACAACCAGATCATACCAAAAACTCTTGTAAAAGTCATTCACAGCTTCTTATTTAGAGAAAAAACAAACAAAAGCTCAGAAAAAGATAAACGTAAAGGAAATATAATTCAAAAGCAAATCTCGGCGCTAATCGTATGCGCTCGCGCATGCCAACACGCACTCGCATCGATCGCGCATTCAGATGTCCGTTCGGGAGATGCGCAAGAGACGATTTGAGGAAAAACCTTTGCGTTTTGTTATTATGATCTGGTTATTGAACTCCCGTTCTGAGAAATGTTGCGTTAAGTGGTTAATTACGTGTTTAATAGTTATGCATTATAATTATATTGACGGAAGGAATTGTTCATTACAAATTTATAGAACTTTAAGAACATTGTCTGCAGTTTTTTTACCTGTGTTGCCTTAAAAGGCTTGGTAAAATACTCTCCAATTTTTCTGTTATGTAAAATATTATGTCTGTATTTTTTAGGGTTTGACAGGTTAATTTAAAATGTGTTTATTCTCCAAGCTTATGCAAATAATAGTAACAATTCTCAATTAAGATCTCTAAGCCCACCTACTAATGATGTGCGCGAAAAAACGAACGTGACAAAACATTCGCTGCTCTCCCATCGCAGTAAAAAGGCTGACTAATTGAGCACGATATGGATGAATACAATTTGTCAGCTGACATTTTTAAGGTGACAAACACACCTTGACCTGTAAGACTTAACCTGACTTCGGAACAATGAATCTTTATTCTGAATCATGGAAGCAAAAAAGAGGTAAAATTAAAACCAAATGGAAAATCCGGGTTACGTTCACTAGTTCCAAAAAGTCATTCGAGCGATCGACTGATCGACCACAGTTTTCCGTTTAAACACAGATACGTATTCTAGATCGGCATTGTAATGCAATTGCGATGCATTGTCGAAGTTATGCAGTGTCTGCCTAATGCTCACTGTATTGCTGTCGTTATGACTAACGTTTTAATTTGATATTGGACCCAGTGTCTGACGAGCTAGTGACCCGCCTGATGGTTAGTGTCAACCGCCGCTCATGAATTTCGGCAATGTCAAGGGTACACACAACCAAACCGCTGCCTACCATGATAGCAGTACTTTCTTTAAGCCGTTTATAGAAAATAAGTCATAGCGCTAAGGAAACATTAAGTAGTAGTATAGTTAGTTGTAATATCCAAAACCTAACTTCCTTACTTATATTATAAATACGAATATGAGTTTGTTTTGTACGCTTTTGCCTTAACTACTCGACCGATCATCATGAAATTTGTGGATGGAACAGAAAAAAATGTACTGGTACTAATCTAACCTTTTTTTTTTAATCTGGTAGAATGCATTGACTTGTACCTATTCACTGAAAAGGGGAGCGGAGAGGTTGTTGGGCTCAGCCGGAAAAAGATGGAACGTCCCGGGTGCTACCGACTAAACCTACCACGGTGTGCCAACTTGCTGCCTTGAATGGTGGGTGGGTTGCTGGAACTGAAACTACATCAGCGACCGTACTAATTTAACCTGACTTAACCTACGTTTACGGGAGCGAAGCCGGGGGCGAAATCAAGTATAAATGTATCGTATCTAGTATCTTATAAATGCGAATGTATGATTGTTTTTTACGCTTTAATGCCTCAATTTCTCGACCGATCAGTGTGAAATTTTCCATATTCGTTGTAAACAGATATAGGGTAACTTTCATTCAGAAAATAAACTACTGTTCCCTGTGAAGTCGCCGGGAAAAAGCTTTAAAAGAATAATTGCTAAGAAGACCTTATTACCAACGATTACAATTTAAAATGCCGGCGTTATCTATAGATAAAATACTTATAATATTAAATTCCGGTTTATAAATATTTGGGATAATAATATAATTACGTATTTGTTTTTAAATTGTTTCTTTAATAAATTTCTTCATTTAAGTCATTTGTTTAAGTTGTTAGTCAGTAAAGTCATGTTAAGTCATTATTTACTATATATATCTTTCTATATTTATACACATTACAGAACTTCAATAACATTTACCTATATATTTTTCTTTTATAGCTAATATATGATATAATATTGCAAAACTATTTTCTAGAAGTCATGAATTAAGCCTACTGTTAAATTTGGCTTGTGTGTGTTTTCTTGGTATATTTGTAATCCTAATTCTTTTCTAAACCTCACCTGGGTAATTTACTGGGTTTTTATAAACACCGTTGCCGCCGCTATATACGCCGGCTGTGTTGTAGTCTCTTTAAGTACCTAAGTATGTCTAATGAATAGAACAGTTATATTTATATACAAATAGGAATATAACTTTTTATTCATATTGGTCAATAATTTATAGTTTTATTTTTATTAGGTATACAATATTTCCCTCGTTTCGTTTGCAGATTAATGCAAACGATTAACGTAAAATAAGAATTATATCATTTGAAATAATTAAGAAAGAAATAATAATAGAAGGTATGGAACAAATTAGAGAAACGATTAATAAGTCATTAAAAAAAGAATTTATCTCTACTTTTTACGTTTTTTACGTTTTGTTCATTAATGTTTGTTAATCAGACTGTATGTATGATTAAAAACGTACTGTAGAGTATGCTACATTTGATAACTGTAGCATACTCTACAGTACGTTATAATCGATACGATATATATCTAGCTTTTGCCCGCGGTTTCGGTTGCTTTATTTCAAGATGAAAGGTAGCCTCTGTCCTTTTTTGTACTCCTGAGAACGTGTATGCAAAATTTCATGATGGCGTAACAAGTACACGAACAAACCAACTCTCATTATAACATTTATAATATTACTTAGGTCTTGTTATTTTTATCTCAAAACGTCAGCATCGTTTTATGTATTATTATTTTTAAGGACCTTACAAATATGAGAACAAAGGAGACATTTCGTTCTTTATGAATCCTGGCCTAATAAGAATCAAACCCGCAATATTCCTTTATTGTTAACTGTTTACTTAAATACGACGCCGTACTCAAATTATTTAATAACAATTAATTTTGTAATAGCGTTAATAAACATGAGTTGAATTGTATGACTAATACTACACACAACAATTATACTACCAATGTTATGCAAGTAATAAATCGTTCACTCATTCATTAATTCGTCGTTCATTCATAAAATGTTTATGACTCTTTTCGGTAAATGCCTTTTATTTTCAGTTTTCTTTGTACATTTCTCATTTTAAAAGCAGCTTTTTTCCTATTTCTTGTATTAGATTTTTATCGTAGGCATTTTAGACACATTGAAAAAAAAAACAGACACAAAAACACGTGGTCTTAAAATAACTAGGTATTAATAGATGGCATAAATGGGGATCGAATTCATAACATACTACACACGGGCAGAGGCCTGGTGACCATTCAAACATTTGAGCCATCTGTACATTATCACATTCAATCCTTGAAGCACATGCTATGGACACACTGCCAGAACCCGTGCTGTTACTTTGAATTTCTAAACGGAAAATCCAATAACAACTTTGCAGGATTGGGAACCGATGCTGAGACCTCACGATTGGCGTATGGTTTTATTATTCGTTAAACTATTATATTACTGAATTATTAGCATAAGTAAATATGAGTGGTACTTACTCTTTAGTCTACATTCAAATACTTATTTAAATTTATCGATGTAATCTAAAATGTCCTTACGTGTTAACAAGTAAAAAAATGTTTTTATGTATGCAAGTTCAAATAGGTTTTTAATATTAACCATGTATATAAACTATCCATCCCACGGGCCTCTTCTCAGTGTGAGAAGTTTAGGCTATACTCTACCACGCTGATTAAAGTCTACCAACCCATTGTGGATTGGCAGACTTCACATATCTTTAAGAACATTATGGAGAATTTTCAGACATGCTTTCTTCACGATGTTTCCTATAAAACGAACAAAGTAACTATATAAATAGTATTTCAAACCATTCAAATTTTTCTCTTACTGGTGTTTAACCACACCTCTCTAAAAACAATTTCACTACGCGTTCAATATATTAATTCCGTAGCTCAAAAGATACGACACCTAAAAATTGCAAGGATAACGCCGTGAGTGCCAAATACATAACTAATAACAGCATAGTTTCTAACAGAATAAGGACGCATACCGTCGATTTCACTTGCCATTGTATGCGGATTCTGCGTATCGAGAGATCATGGGCTCTGACGTGAATGCTAATGAGTTTGATGATGAACAATCATGGCGTATGCCTTGTATGGTAAGCCGAGTCATCAGAACTCTTCGGTGATTGGTTAGGAATCTTCTGGTTATAGTGGTGCCTCCTGCTTTGGTTGCATAGCGATGGTGAATTTAAGCGCTGCTTGAGGGTTTGGTTTGAACAAGTGTTATTGTGTTTTTATGTCAATTCCTGCTTTACTGATTAGGCCCTGTGTCACGGGGTACTTTCACATACAACTTACGAACACAAGCTACACCCAGTCTCAAAGCAATTATTAATAGAGTACTTTAATATTTGTTATTCCGTCTTTTCTTTCAAGAAATTTGAATAGTAGCATTAACTGTGCTCGTTAGATGGTATGGCTCGCGCCATGGGACCCAAAACTTTTAGCTTACGAAATGCGTAACTATGTATGTATGATACTTATAATTTGGATTGTTTCTTTGGTTTTGTAGCGTGACTGACTATTTTAAGCCAACTAAGTGGCAAACAAGTTAAGAGTTCGTCTGATGGTGCATGTTTGCAACTATAGTTGTTGTAGTATGGTATTGCAGGTGCAATAGCATAGGTATCATAGGCGCGTTGCAGACCCTGGGCAAAAACGAATTCAAGCTGGCAGGAAAAGCACTTTTAGTATGCGTGCAAAACGCAGTAACCGTGTTTCTCTACTCTTACGCTAATATCCTATAAGAGGTACTTCCCCAGGCGAACTCATAAATGTGACGACAGCAAATAAACGACACTCTAACACCGATTCGTTCATCTTCTGTCAATACCTAAGGAACTATTTATAACGGCCGCCTCTTTTGGCCCAGTTACGTAATCTTTATGGCGTGTTCTGCCAAAAAAGTACTGTTTTTGTGTTATCCCTGGAGAACAGTACTTTTCTAGTACAAAATTTATCCATCCATAGATTCATGACTGTGTCTCCAAGGACGTAGGAATAAATGTAATACCTCTAGCCATAAGGATCTAATTCACAACAATAAAGGAATTGTTAATGTTGAGGTGACCGCCTTAGGTACTACGTATTGTGATCATTCCATATCTATTGCCCGACGCTAGCTCAAAACATTCTTGTAATTCTATTGAAATGATAGTAAAAGTATTGACAAAGCACTTAAGCTACTTTGTGGGAATACCTAACGCGCGCATTTCCATTTAACTTTTAATTTACAATATTGGTTTGTGATTTTATAGCATTTTTATGGTGGGTAAACCTAAGTTCTGCGTTCTGTGACCACAGTGATGGTCTCGACTATCAATGAGCTATCTATCTTGAAGATTTTAACTTAGGCATCTTTAAGACAAATTTAATTCCGATATATTCCTTGAGAAGAGAACATAATTCTACCTAAATATCATGATGATCAAAATGGCCATCGAAAGTATTATAAAGAGGAAAGATTTAATTTTTGTTTGTTTGTATGTATGTTTGTTTGTTTGTGAGGATTTAATTCAAAAACTACTCAAACTTCTAAAAATTTCTTTCACCATTAAAAAGGGCTACGAGCCCGTACGCCCTTTGACTTTCGCCCCTTCCATAGAAAGGTATGGGTGGATTTTAAGAAGAAACCTAACAAATACCTACTAGCGGGCGAACCTTGAAGGGCAAACGGGCTCGTAACTTTAAAAGATGTAGGTATTACACATTATCACCGAGCAACATGAGCGATATTTTATTTTTAAAGTACTTTTCATTTTTTTCATTACATAAACTACCCTACTTTTACGCGAGCGTAGCCGCGAGCTAAAGCTAGTATTTATATACAAATAACCGTCGATGATCGGTCACTCGACTGTCACTGTAGCACACTGTAACGTAGATTTATTGATACTAAAAATAAATTTCAGAATTGATGTAGGTATGTATAAGTATGTAGCTCTTACCCACGACTTCATCCACGTGTAACAATCGAGATCTATTTGAGAAGCGCCATCTATCGTTAAGCTCGGATCTCAATTATATAATATAAAAGTTTTCTTACAATAACTTTAAAAGTTGTTTAACGGTTTACGCGTGATTCATTAAAATACATACACACATTTTCACAATGTTACAGATTTACATGACCAAGAATTATTACTTTACTTAGCTTAATGAATTCAAAAGTGTTTATGTGTTTGTGAGTTGGTCCTTATATTACGCAAAAACTAAACATATTGGTATCCTAAATAATAGTACCTATACAATAATTTATAAGTACCTTGTATATGTGTGGAAATATTAATATTAATGCAAGATAATGGTAGATATAAATTTTTTGTACGAGTCTTGTTACTAACTCTTAAAAAATGCAACTCTCGTACTAGGAATAATTCTTGTCGCGGGGACTTTACAAACATTCAAACAACGGACACAAAGAACACCCAGACTCGGAACAAGTACTTGTGTATCATACAAATTTTTGTCTCGTGTGGGGATCGAACCCACAACACATGGCGCGGTGACAGTAGTGAGGCATTTAAGCCACTACACCATCTGTAAAGTCCTTTACGAATTGGTGTATACCGTAATGTTGTTTAGGATATTTGATTAACCTCTGAATCGTCTTCGAAGAGGTTAATGAAAATACTATGTGGGTTTGTGTGTCTGTTAGTTAGTGACAGGCATAGCTCCGGAACAACTGGACCGATTGACTTGTAACTTGGTGTACAGACACCTTGGCTTCATCCCTCGGTCGAGTTTGAATATGGGCCCTGTGGGTCAATAGACCCCCGAGATATAGGGGTCAGAAGGTCATAAGGTCAGGGGATATCCACAAACAGAGTGATTTAGAAGTCCAAAGGAGAGGCTTTCACCCAGCAGTGGGACATTACAAAAAGCTAATAAAAAGAAAGGCCATATGAAGATAAAGAGATTGAATCCTGGGTTTTTACACCCATCTCGTTAATAATAAATAAAATAGCGTTTTTCTTTAATCGTAGGAGCGAAGCCGACTGTAAAAGCTAGTGTTGTATATTATCGATATAAACGATTGTAAAGAAAGAAGTTTAACATGCAATGCACTATTATGTCGATTTTTATCTTAGACATGTTCACGCAACGGCCGGTGTTTTTAACCAAAAGTATGCACTGTCTTTACTTTACTATAACAACCTCATTTCTTCATTATTGTCCATAATAACACCTGCGTCATAACTCATAACTTATAAGCGGCTTAAGTTTGCAAGGTTAAAATCATGAGATCGATTTCTGGGTGACATTGACCTATTAAATTTTTTTGTGACTTGCTTGTGTAGATTACTAGCTTTTTCCCGCATCTTCGTCCGAGAACGGTACTTATTTCTGAAAGAATGGTACTTTGTCATTTTCTGCAACGGCACGAATGACGTAGTAGTAGAAGTGATCGTCTCGCCATTGCCACTTCGCCAAGTGTTGTGGATCGATACCCATACGAGACATATTTTTACGTTCTGAGTCTGGTTGTTCTTTGTGTCTGTTATTTGAATGTTTGTAAAGTTCTACGTGATACAGGATTTATGCCTAGTGCGAGAGTTGTCTTATACTGTATCCCTGACAACGTGTATACGAAATTTCATAATGATCAATCGAGTAGTTAAGGCGTGAAAGCGTAACAAACAAACTCACATTCGCATTTATAATATTAGTTAGGATTTAAGACGTTGGTTTCTGTAAAGAATTTTTCTGTATCAGCACTTCAACACTAAGAATGCCGTTATCGTTGTGGATTTGATCTCTATGGTTTGTTGAGTCATTACACTTATGCCTACGTCCTTGGAGACATTCAGTTGTGACTCTATGGATTCCTCATTTTCAGACTTAGTTTTGCTATTGAGAAATTATAAATAGACAATTTCAATAATCTTTGACCAACCGAGGTTATTGGAATAGCACGATCGGCTACGATTGTAAGCAAAAACTTATTATACTATTGGACCAAAAAGAACATTAAAATTTTTATCCTACTATCTGTCTATATACCTATAAATCCTTACTAATATTATAAACGAGAAAGTTTGTATGGATGTATGGATGTTTGTTACTCTTTCACGCAAAAACTACTAGACCGATTGCGATGAAACTTGGTATTTAGATAACTGGAGACCTGGATTCACACATAAGCATTTTTATCCCGATATTCCCAAGGGAACGGAACATACGCCGGTGAAACCGCGGGGGAAAACTAGTACATCTTATATATAAAATTCTCGTGTCACAATGTTCGTTTCCGTACTCCTCCGAAACGGCTTGACCGATTCTCATGAAATTTTGTGAGCATATTGAGTAGGTCTGAGAATCGGCCAACATCTATTTTTCATACCCCTTAGTGATAAGGGTTGTCCAAACCTAAAATTTTTTTTAAAAATTTTTGGTTAAAACATTCTTTTATGGCAAAACAACGTTTGCCGGGACAGCTAGTAATAAATATAATATCCATCCATATCAAAGCTCTATAAAAACCGCAAAAAACTCTGGCTCATGGTTTCTTATACAGCAAAGGACCAACAGACAAGACTTCTTATCGATCCAAAAAATGATAAAGATAGTAAGAGCAACCGATCACCCATAACCCAATTGCTAGACAAACACGCGGTTTCTTAAGAGCTGATTCAGATAAATGCTTAGTTAACAGATGATCATAACGCTTATCAAGTTTCCTGATTGCTAACCGAATTAGCAACAGCCATTCAAATCACTTGACATTGCGACATCATTGATTACCCCTTAAGTAGTTAAGTTAAGTTAAGTGTAAGTGCAAATAACATACGCCAAACTAACTATCACGATCCTACATGTATAATCATGTCGACAATTACAATAAGGGCAAACAAAGAAAAAAGAAGTAATTACAAAATGGTGGATCACCCAATTTAAAATGCAAACATATATATTGTCAACTGTGTAATGTATTCAAACGGAAATAAGAGACACAAAAGATAAAATGACTTGTTTCTGCCATTCCTCGTTAATGGCTCACGATGTGGTTTCGCATAATATAAGCAAAGATGTGGGGGCTACGTAGGTGAGGAGCTGGCTAACAAAAAATTCAAAATATATAGATATGCATTGTCTTTAACAACTCCTCGATGGCGTATTGGTCAGTGTAACCGACTGCCACGCCTAAGGTCGCAGGTTCGATTCCCGCACAAGTCAAACATTTATGTGCATGAACATGGATGTTTGTCTTGGTTTGGGTGTTTCTATGTATAATATGTATGTTTATCCATTGTCTAGTACCCATAGTACAAGCTCTGCTTAGTTTGGGCTAGATGGTGTTGTGTGTATGTGATAGAATATTATTATTATATTATTATTATTATTGTTTTAAAATTTAGTTGCTTTTGCACGTGGCTTCCCTCGCGCGGTAAGACTTTTATTTTATGAATGAAAGATACCTGATGTCCTTTTTTGTTCCCCTTACAAAGTGTATGCGAAGTTTCATGACGATCGGTAAGGAAGTTAAGACGTAAGAAAGCGTAATAAATAAACAAATTAGTTAGAATAATTAAATAGGTTACTGTAGTTTATTGATATTTTATCAATGGGCTTTAAAGGTACTGGAGCGTAGCCTAAAAAGCTATAAAATAAGTGGTTGTGTTATCAGGCTCTAGGTCCCTAACTAACAGCGTAGGGTCTTCTTTAGCAGTTCTGAAATGCATGTATGTATATCTTAAGAACACAACACAAGAGCAAACATGCGAATAAGGCAGTAATTTTAGGACAGTAGATTTAGTCTGAAGTCTTTTTAACTCTCAGATTTCCTGTCTAGTTAGTGATTTAAAAGTATTTTATGTTAGACCACGTTCCTTTAGCCATTTCCGTAAAATATTATGTCCATTCTAAGTTCCTTTCAAACAACAACGAAATTTTTTAAACATGTCTTCCTTTCTAGTTAGTATCCATTTAGATTTTTGTAACATTATATTTGTAACATTATTTGCATTTTATAACAATAAAATTTAATAGTTATCTTTTATTTGAAGTTACTTTTAACTGCATTGATCTATTAATATGAATAAGTAGCTAGAAAGAACTGTTGGAACTACTAAATATTCTAAATTATAACTTAACAAATGCGCTGACTGTAAAACATAACAAATTTAATTACAAATGCTGTCTCGAGGCAACCTCTTAGCCTAACATGTTTTTTCCTCCTGTCTCGACATGCTCAGACCAGCAGAGCCACTGGCCCGTGAAGACATCGAGGGACACGTATCCTGCCTTCTCCTAATGAAATAAATTACCCACAACCTAATACCAAAACGACTCAACAACTTAACACCGACGCACCTCAAAATAAACCTTACTCATTCAAGTTAAAGTTTATTTTTGGATACCAGTTGTGGTGTCCCTGAGAGGATAAATTTGTAACCTTTTTACACGATACATAGGTTGTGTTGGTTCGTGAGAACAGGGAGCCTTTTCTATCTGAATAAGTAATGCTTGGGCAACGGCAGGTGCGGACTGGGTACTGAACTTCATTTGATTTTTATGACCTATGGAATCGAGTTAAACTGGGCTCATTATTTTTCACCTGTGTGTAAACATGCTACTAAAAGTGATAACGTAACGTTGTCTTTACGAGCTCTATTATTATTTTAAGTTCAGTTAAGTATTTTAAGTTTTAGACCTGCGGCAACAAATTTGATGTGTAGTAATGTTAATTTTGCCTGTAATAAATAAAATATTGCCTCTAGAGTAATGGAGTCTATGTCAGGTTCGTAGCAAGTATTTTATACTTACCTTCTAACAGGAGTGACGTTATGCATGTATTATTTTACTAAGAAAATCAAGACGTAGAAGTGAGAATAACTAAATAAAACCAAGGTAATTAGTACCTTATTAATGCGAAAGTAAAGTATGTCTACATTGTTACGTTTTCGCGGTTAATCCTTCGAACCGATTTAGATGCAATTTACTTTGGTGATAAGCTTGAAAGACAAGCAAGGACATAAGATACTACAATATACTAATGGATGTTGTACTTTTAAAGAAATGTGGTTGTAGTCGCGAATACTTATTTATCGTAAATACCTAATACTATAATCTATTTATGTAACTTATCAAACTCACTAAGCATCCGAAATCAGAATCCGTCCCTGCTATTACGAGATGCATTTGACGGTCGAATGCGTTCAATACAGATAAAATATAGCAGCCAGCGTTATGTAAACCGATCGAGACCACAGATTATATTCTCTTGCGCTACACAAGATGCATCTGATATCATATATATGAGATTTTTATTGAAATATCTTAGTAATTAGCTTGATTACAAAGGTTTTTGCAAAATATTGTGTTTTATCAGATACAGAGTATCAAAGGAAATATTGCGCTGATTCTAGATAACAAAGAGGTAATAAGATTGGTATGGGCATATTTTGCAGATGTTTTCTTGTTATGTTAGTGTTTCGTCACACATCTTTGGACATCGCCCCCTTCAAGCGCTGTATGGGGGAGATATCACCGAGTTCTTAACGTTTTTAACGGTCCTTCTTAACCCGCATGTGCCTTCTACGAATATATAACATATTGAACATGAATTTTGTTACGCATATGTTTATTTTTAATATCCAGAGCTAGGCTCTGGATATTAAAAATGTATCAGCTACAGTTTGAAAGCGGCTGAGGTTTGATTAGGTTAATCCGAAATTCATTTATTAAGATTGGCATGTCATATACATTATTAGAGTTTTTACCTCCAGATGCCGACAGTAAGATGTATTATAAGATAGGGATCTTTTCTGGCCGAAGTTCAAACACTTATAGTACTGCTTGATTCGATAGATTATAATGATTGTTATTGGAATGTACGTTTTAGCAATACGTAACCAGTTAGGTCGAATATCGATTAGAGACCTGGTGTGATAACCTTGAAAAAGTCGTCACATAGGCTTCAGCTGCCCAGAACTTTCGAATTCAGACTAACGACTAGTCGGATCAAGTAGTCGTTTGAGTGGTCTCGCTACTGCCATTCCTATTCCGATTGTTGCTGGTTCGATCTCCATATTTGATAACTCTACGTGTGATTCGCAAATAGTTCTGTCGAGTCTGTGTCTTCTTTGTGTCCGTTGTTTGAATGTTTCTTGCGTGCCGTGCAATACAGACATTCCTACCAGAGCGGGAGCTCTCTTTTAATAAAAAGAAATCGCACATCAAACGAGGAGAGAAACATTACCCATAGTTGTCCCACAAAATGTAGACGGCAAATTATTTCGCATACGTATATCTGGATCAGTTTATTTATATTTATAGCACGTTACGCTCCATACGGCTCACAATGGACGAGACTGGGCCCAAAACGATGGCGTTATATAAACAGTGAACTGAATAGATTGAGAAGTAGATAATATACATTTAGCATTACTTATGGCTGCGGCATAGATACATAGAAACTCAGCTAGGTTTTGCAGAACTATTTATAGATTTTATTTCTAACCGACAGACGTTGTCCTGTTTTAGAACTGTCGAACTCGCAAGGTTAAAATAATCGTTAGGTTTTCTAATCAGATCCAATTTTCTGTGCATTTTCTTAACTTACATACATATATAGATCGGCTACCGCCCGCGGCGTTGCTGCCGGAGTATGTCTTTAGAGCATAGCCTATATTGCTGAAATGTGTTGCTATCTATTAGTGTCTAAAGGCAATTAACGAATTGGGTAGCGAGATGACTGAAAGCATGGAAGTGCAAGGTAGGATATCCTAACTAATATTATAAATGCGAATGTGAGTTTGTCTGTTTGTTACACTTTTACGTGTTAACTACTCGACTGATTATTATGAAAAGTCCCGTACACGTTGTCCAAGATACAACTAAATAACTAAAAGGACATAGACACCTTTCATACAGAAAAAAGCAGCAGGCAAAATCTAGTAGCTTTTTTACAGGTATAACCTAGTACAGGTATCCAAATTATTGTATCCTATTAAGTATTTTTAGGATCTATTGTTATTCATATTTGTACCAACTTACACTGAATAAACTATTATTATTATTATTATTGCTGAAGGGTGTTGCTTTCTATTAGTGCAATCAATTATAGAATCGGGTGATGAAATCACTGAAGGTATAGAAGTGCAAGATATAATATAAAAATGTATACGGTTATATACATTTATATTGTAATTAGACCGCCGCGATTTGTACACATGCTTAATATAATATTAGATAACGAGTTTTAGTTGTTGATAATTATTTAAAGGTAATAAATACCTAAATACCTATTTATTTTCCGACGTTTCGACCGACTTGCATCGATCGTGGTTACGGGTTGACTATGGGTTGACTGGTGTGAGCTCCGCGGCGCCATCGAAAAGCGCGGATTTCGACAGCTACCCTCACTTGTTCACTTTAATTTTTATTTGCACTGTCAGTTCTTCGAAACACGACATTAACGATGTCTTCACACTGATGAAATGAATCACTGACGTTTATATTTGCTGAAGTCTGAATTGGCATATATAGATTTAACAAACACTTTCTTGTTTAACTTTAAACTAGTCATATACTTAATTTTATTGAAATAATGATGATCAGCCATGAAAGCATAATAAACAGTTAATTTAGCAATTGTATTATTAGTATATATTGTAAACTAATATAAAGTATTACCTATACAAAATTATTTAAGACGTACTATTTAATAGGTACTGCCACTTCGTATTATAAATTCTTAGCTACAGGATCGCCGAGAAATCCACGACTAGCCCATTATAAAATGGCTACGTTAACGTTCAAGGACAGCAGTAATAAATGTCTGGGAGCCGGGGAGATGACTCGTCACGCGTGGCTGGCGCGAGGGTCTGCCCACAGCTTTTATCGACACAGGTTATATGCAGACAGATTGTTTTTATTCCTTTTGAACATTGAGGCATAGACAAGATTTGAAATATATTCGATTAGATCGATAACAATTGTCGATGGTATGTTTTAAATAGGCCTTTTTCCATATCAAAACAAAGCGTGCTCTGTTTTAAAGTTAGCAGTATTTAAATAGAGAGTTGGACGTGTTTAAATGATACTTATTTTAAAAAGATTGTAGTTTACTGTAAAACATTTGTTTACAAATATTTATAAACGACATAAGTTTATTTGAACTATTAGATTTTTTTTCAATATTTTGTATAATTTCTTATCATAATTTATTGGTAACTACTAAATGACAATTGGAACGCATTTATTCATAAAGCACTTGTCACTGACATTTACAAAAAATAAGTGCTACGTACTTACCGGTGTAGCAACTTCTTGCTTCCTGTATTTATTTCAGTATTTGCCAATTTTAGTTAGTCTTGTGTACTAAGTGTACCTACAATTTTTAAATGTCATATTTCTGTCTGAAGTCGCCTGGCAGTAAAAACTGTTGGACTGTATCAAGAAGATGACAAAATCTGCGTGTCTTGCTAAATGGTATCTAAACATAAAGTGCAAATAGTGAGTGCGTGCCCTTCAAAAATAGACAATCGAATGCCAATGGTTTGTAAAAGCAATTTAACCAACCTTAATCGCAGTAGATATGCATTAAAAACAAAATACGCTTGCAGTCGGTTACAATACAAGGTTTATATTCCAAGTAAACGAACATATACATAATTAAGTAATTATTATTTCATTACAGTTTACAGTAATCCAAAAACAATAAGTAGTTAAAATTACGTAAGATAATTCCATTTTACGAGTGTACTATCTAAATATAAATTCATTACTTATTATTCTAAACAAACATTAGGTGTAACTATTAAAAACAGTTGCTACGTTGTCATTAAAATTTAAATTTGGTGTTCCAAAGTAAAAGCTGGTAGAATTATAAACGCATTCTGATGAGTTCTTTGTGTAAATGATGTAGCCATAGATAGAACTACTCCAGAGATTTTTGATTGCATGTTTGTTTTTGTTCGAGCTTGTAATTATAAATTGATGTTTTAAGAATATGTAATAACAATAAATTAAAATTACTTATATTAGGAAACTTACCTATCTGTCGACCACACATTTTTTTTATTCCATGCGAAGATCGAGCTGCAGCACTCGACACATTGGCTGTGGAGTGGGAACCATTGTGCATGTAAAAATATAAAACTGATAATTATCTCATCTAAGTCATTGAGACTACAGTAAGAAGATTTGATAGCTTTTAACGTAACTTAACGCATTCATATATCGTATCATACATTTTCTAAAGCACTACTAGCGGCAGCATCTCTGATCAAAACGAATTGTACTATGGAAAGGCATGGCGATACACAATGAACAAATGTGACGAGATTTGTTAAGAACTTTAAAAGCTCATGTTAGATCTTTTGTAGGTACTTAAGTAAGACTTATGCACTAACTAACGAAAAAATAAAACCTTACCGAACATATTGTTTTTGGTCAACTCGAAATCATAATTATTTTAATGACAACCCAACGAGGAAATAACCCAATAAAGTAATTTAAAATTCGCATAATTTTATCGACAAGTTTATATTTCATCCGTCACGCAATGACATAGGCTATGACATCGTGCAGGTCCGTCGAATAATTAATGTCAATTTATTTATTCTGTGGCAATGACGAGAAAGGACGCCATGTTATTTTTTACGCGGGAAATATTATGCAGATAGTTAACCCATATTTTAATTAACCCACATAATTTTATGAGCTCTCGAATGCAATGAGGTATTTATTCAAGGAAAGTATTATTGTCCGTATATTTTTCTGTTATTCATTAAATGATTATATTAATTGGATACTTATTTTTTTACTTAAATGCAACACTACTATGTTTTTCTAAGGTAACTCTTAATACGGAAAATATTAGCAAACTAATATCGTTTCAGTTAAAAAATTAACAAAGTTATTTTACTAGCATTAAATGTTATATACCTGGTTTTATGTTTTTAGAAAAAGGTTTGATATCGTAAATTATATACGTTCAAAAATCAAACTGATGGCCGAAATGGCGGGCACATAGTAGTAAATTTTTTGTGTGTCTGTATTTTTCATTCCGTGTCCTGTCACGCGAGCTCCGTGTCGGAATATGAATATTTTTTTGTTATTATTTCATGAACTGTGTATTTATTTCGTTATCTCTCGCTATGTTGACAATTAATTTCGTTTTTGTATTTTGTTTTGTTTAACAGCGTTAATAAGGCTATTATTTAATTAAGTAGACTGGTGGGCCGTGTAAACGGTAGTAGGCTGTAGTGACGAAGTCATTGCCTCGAATTTTTCATTTGTGTAGAAATTAGTCGCCTGTACCTAGAATGACTATAATTATTTTATGTTGTAGTAATATCTGCCGACAGATTTATGAAAGTATTTTATTAGGATCAGAGTTACTGGTAGATATACCTACTCCCCGTATTTAATATTCTTTTAATATTTCTATTGTGCAATGCTTTTTTGATTTCAAGAGATGCAACATGTTTAGAAAATCTCATAAAACTTTGAGGAAACGCCGACAGATACCGTTGTACAAATTTTCCGGTTCATAAAATCGATATACCCATTCCACGCTATTCTCAAGTAGCCAAAAGAAAAACGAAAAAAATTAAATTGGAAAACAAACAAGATGAGCGTCCGGCTATTGGTGGACGCGACGTTGCCGTTCTGGCATCCCGCCGAGATGCGCAGCACCTATCCTTGTCGCGCCAACCACGTTTCATTCTTCCATCTCTTTCTACACATGTCCGCAGGATCGTCTCGCTTGAAGACGCAACAGAGATAATTTTATCCGAAAGCTTCGAGCTTCGAACGCTTACCTTTTTATTTTGAATCGAAGAACCAATGGAAAGGCGGGATATAGATTCTTTGTTTGTGTTTTTGTTTTAAATAATTATGTTGTGTAATTTGCTTTGTTTTGTGGACTGTATGGACGAAATACCACATCAGAAATACGATCTTGTACTTTTGTCATATTATTGCAATATTAGTAGTATTTTCTATCGTATTTAGCTATCGAAAAAATTTCTTTCGTGTCCATTTTTTATCTTAAGCTCAATAATACTATAGTGTGTTATCTAATACAAGAAGTGGATATAATGATCGGATGTTCGGCAGGTCGTTACATCGTCTCAGTGAGTTCAAGGTCGAGTATTGTTTCTTTGTTCGAAGCAAAGTTCGCACACAAAAGCTTTATAATGCGATATAACACTACATCGAGTTATAGATAATACGGAGATGATTAGATACGGTATTACAAAAAGTGTAATTGAATTTCTGTACATTGACATAGACGTACGCCTGACTATTTTCAAAGAGGCAGGCAAAGGTATGGTAAAAAGACATATCATTAAGTACCATGTAATCGGAAGCAGACATGGTCAGACTCCACGATGGTACTGATAATTTCTTCGCAGGAAAATACAAAGAATCTATATTGAATCGAAGTAGGTGTAAGGTACTTAGCGGAAGTCCATTGTAATAAAATTATTGGAAAGAGAGGAACGCCACGCACCCTCGGATTGCCCACCTCAACTATTGCAATAGAAAAAGGTTCCATCTATCCAGACGAGTTCGTTGCAATTGATGGAGTGGGCATTCCCAGGATGCGTGGCTTTCCTCTCTTCCCAACAATTTTATTACAAAAATTATTTTTGCTTCCCGAGTATCGAACCTGGGTTCTCACGATCAGATTCAGTACGGAATCTGTACTGTAGTATGTTTTGCCCAGTAATAGTCTTACGACCACGACACTTAGCTTTGGTATGCCAAACAATGCCTGGCCTAATGCTTCATGGCGATCGTGTTAATCGAATACGCCGTTTTAACTAGAGCTCTATCTTTACAGTAGGCATTGATATTGTGAGTAATTCCTAAGCAGTTGTAATAATAATTGAAAGCGGAGACATTGCTAGACATCGTGCTGTTACTGATTGTTTAGCAGAAAAGTTAAAATTATTTATACGATTTGAAAATTGAACCCGGGAACTCAGGATCGCACACAAACATAAGCGCAAACCTATGGCATAGTACCAAGCAGATCGAGTTTCTGTATTATAATCTGCCTAGTCCTATTGTTTTGACTACGACGCTTCTGGCCTTAGTAGGCCAAACAATTTCCAAGCCTGATGAATCAAGGCGTATTTTCTCAAAGTACATACTGTATTTAACCCAGAGATTGTTTTCCTATACTAACAAATGTAGGTAGTTTCCTCAGCACCTGTCATAAGTAGGCCGTGGACTATTGTTGTCACGCGACGTCACTCGACACCTAACGATACAATCATTCTTCAATTTAGATGTTCAGTTTGACTAATTTCTAAATTAATATTATATTACATGATTTACTTATTTTTAAAATGTAATGATTACCTATATATTTTGCTTTTTTTATTTCCTATGTGCGGATGACGTCATTGATGATGTAACAATAATTGTATTCTGAACTTAATATCTGTTTTAACTAAGTGTCTAATCCTCATTTACAGGGTGTCCGGTAATTAATGGATAACCTAGAAATGTCTTATAGTAGAACTGAAGGCCACTCAGAAAAAATGAAAAAAATAAAAATAAAAACCTAAAAAAAAAGTATATTAAAAAGTGCAAGCTATATTAGCATAGCATACTTTTGGCATAATTAGTGTTTAATAATAAAACAACAAAAAACCGATGGATTTCATTAATTTATGGTCGTAGTATACAAGAAAGTTATACATGGTAATTAAAAAAAAGCACATGTCTCAGGTAGTAGTTAGGATAGATTTATTTTCATATTTTTTTGTGAACGGCCATCAGTTCCACTATAAGACAGCCATCTGCGCAGGCGATATTATAGTGCACAAGTGTGTGCGCTGACACAAGTGCAGTCTCTGTTCAAGATCTCTTATAATTCGATAGAATAACTATCCTAAATGACCGGAGAGAGACTGATCTCTCTCTGGTCGTGTACGCCTGATCGTAGGACCAACGGATTAACATGCTTACCGAGATGCAGGTGGTGTGGAACACTACGAACTGACATCTTCAAGCGAAGAATTTCTTGGGTAAATAGCCTAATATATTTTTGTGCTCGATCCGGAAACTTCGAATCTTTGGCATATGCATATTTCCTGAAAATGTTTCCCTTTCCCATCATATTGTGCGATAATTTATATTATTAAGGTCATAACATCAAAAAATCAGAGCTAAAAGCTTATGGATCAGACTGACACACAGTGATTTTAAATGGACTCCCTATCGTTCAAAGGTCTTTCCACTAGTCTATCGCTGCTAAAAAGTAAAAGCATATTACTTTTACTTTATTTTATCTAAGGTAAAAATACAACCAAGGTAAAAATAAGTCTAGAGTTATAGTGTAGAAGGTGTGTGCTATAAATCGCCTTCGTCCCAGCCGTTTCTCAGGGTACGCGTTCGTCGGTGCGGGTGGTGGCCAACGGTCGTCTTCGCAAATGTCTGCAGAAAGGGATGCTTTGGTCGCGTGCGCACTCGTCTGAGACAATAGATGTACGAACCAATAGACCCGGCAAGCTGTACATATTAATATAAATTATGTTTAAAATGAGTGTTGTGGGTTCGAATCCCACACGGGACAAACCTTTGTGTGATCTACAAACGATTGTTCCCAGTCTGTGTGTTCTTTGCGTCCGTTGTTTAAATGTTTATCCTTCGCGACATAGGAGTAGTCTTTTAAAAAAGATAAAATAAGATATGTTTAGAATGTGTTGTTCAGTTTTAAATATTAAGTACTTAACTAGAGCTTGACTGCGAGTTCATTTGTGTTTTTAAAAGTTACGGATTTTTCCAAAAGTGACCTATTAATTCATTCATAATCGTAGCATAATAAGTGATTTTAATTACATGCTTTGTAACTAGTGATAATTGAAACTGTTTTTAAACATAATGTACATAATTATAGCGTTTTTAAATATATATAGAAGACTAAACTAATAGGCATACGAACGATTGTGATTGCATACGCAGAATGTCAGTTCTGCGTATGCAATCATTCCATCGAGCCGGAAAGCGACCATTGCTAAAACTATATGTACAGACTCTACCAAAATCGGTTTAGATATGTGACTCGATGTTATGAGATGTAGGTACTAGATGTTTTCAATAATAAGTGTAACTACGATACGACATTGAGTTAAGAGTTTCTTAGATTATAGATGTCGTATTGCTGTTGTTTCTTTTTGTTGGGTCTAAGTAAATAAATTACTAGATCCCAACCTAACTTTTCTATTAATATTAGAAGCCATCCCAACTTTCCTTTCCATTGAATTTCTAAAGATTTTCATTTCCTAGCATAGCAAGCCGTAGGTACGACAGAATACAGTACAAAGTTATTCGGTGAAAGGACTGCCTTAGCCGTGATGCTTCAGATTAAGAAAAAAGCAAAGCTTAAGCAAGGATCTAACAATGTTTACATTATGAACTACTATTGGTTAGTAGTACAACAACAATAAAAAACCGAACCCTCTGTACATTCATAAGTCTACACCGACAGGTGCGCACGCGCGTCACCTTTGAGAAAAAATGGCGGCGGCGGGGAGAGACCCCTCACGTCACGATATACATTTTACACTCCAATTAATGTTACTTACACTCATATGGGGTACACTGGACCTTAATGGCCTATACAAAACTTGGGATATGTTTTTTTCATGTTCAGTTAACAAAGTATTAGTTCGATAAATTTATTTGGATAATGCCAAAATCATGAAGGTCCTAGAGTATTCTTATTTTCTTATTAGAAGGTTAGATCGAAACGAGGATAGGTAAAGCCACGAAAAAGTAGATGTTTCATACAAAACATATAAGAACTGTAGATATTGAAATCAAGATGAAAACTTAGTTAAAAATACATAAGTGTAGGATTCTGATCCTATACGTATATAGAGAAAAAGAAGCAAACAAACAATCTTCTTAGAAAATACTCTTTCCTAAACGGATTTAACAGTAGGTACTGCTGCTTTTGCCCATGTAGCTATTGCCATTTTTTTTTAACTTATAAACTACATCTTTCTGTATAAACGGCGAGGCGTAGTAACTTAAGTGGTATGTGCTAAGAGTTTTGACCATCACACAGGGCAAAATTCTATATATTTCAGTTACTCTGAGTTTGGGTGTTGTATTATTTCAATCGTTGTCCAAGTAAATGCTATTAATGTTTTTTTAAACAATATATCTTGTTGAGTGGCTCTCACGCTACGCAGGGAGGCGTTGTGCTGATGAACAGCAGTTTTTGTCTCTTGCACTGGTAGCATGGCAACTTCTTTTTTGATGGAACGCCAATGCACGAATTGTGCTACTGGATTTGTAAGTGTCCGTCATAAGCAATGCCAACCGGCTAACATACATACGCCTCGGGTGACACGAGAGGTATGCTAAAGTGCCGTCTTTGTTAAAAATAGAATATCTTCATCTGACCCGGGAGCCAAATTGTAGACGGTCAGGAGCCGATATACTTACACTGCCAAACTAACAAAGTAGTCACATTTCTAGTGCTTAATTTTATCTTTAAATATTTCACCCAATATCTATTACTTCACCCACGAACCCTTTTATAAAAAAGCTGAACGGAATATAAATTGTTAATTTTGTGCGCTTCCATTTATTTTAAGTACATTATCGTGACGGCGGCGCATGCGCAACGCAAGATCTATTGGATTTCGTTTAATTCTACCCTACACCTGGCTAGTAAAAGGCAATTTTACTAAATAAATTATGTGAAAGGTGACCAATTTATTATTTCTTGAATAATCATTCTGAGAAATTGTTCATCCCTTTGTTAATAGTTTTAAAGGTTATTTATTGCAAATGTAAAAATGTAATGCTACAATATTCTTAATTGTTATCTAAAGAGTGTCAATATTTCATAGTAATTGCATTACTTATTGTTTAACATGCAATTAATATGAAATACAAGCATAATAAATATATTGCCTTATTTGCCACACCGAAATACGGTGGTGCATAGTTGAAAAAAGATCAGGGCATGTCCGTAGAATATGTCTTGGGAAGTGGACATGCAATGCGACTTGATGAACAACAGACTTGGGTGTCTGTCACATTGCATGTTGGTTGTCTTTCGGGGTAGGGTGAAAAACGCTGTCGTTATAGGCTTGACTAAAAGGGAGAGACTTCTGAAGAAACCACTTTATTTAAATGTCGTATGTTTATATATATTTTTGTTTTTATAGTAGAAAATAGATAATATTATTAATAAGTAAAGTATACAAGAATACAAAAAAATTAAAATATAGCTACTAAATAATCATTGATTATGTAACTCATATAAATGGCAGCAAAATCTTTTTTCTTGAATAAAGACAATTCCAGCGTAAGCTATCCTCCCAGTATCACAGAAGAATTTATAAGCATTCAAAGAACGGACACAAAGAACATCCCGACTTGAAACAATTATTTGCAGTTAATAGTTTTTTTTTCTCATAAGATGAAAGAACTCACATCACGCGTCTCACTGGCGATTACCCAAACCTCTGCACCAAAGGAAATCAAATCCTTTTGCGTCACACTACTCTAGTTAATACACGTAGTGAGCCAGTAATGCGGCCACGTCATATATAGGGCGCCGACATCGAATTACTGAGAAAAGAAATAGCAGTGGTTAATAATTAGCAAAATGAAACATTCGCGGAAGTGCTTGTCATTATACACCATGTTATATCGAAGCTATGATGTCTAATGTATGGTCTATGCTAATAGCCACTAACCTATTATCTTTCTGAACTTTAGAATATCGATGGATGGCACAGATGGCCAGCACAAGACCGTTGGAACGGTGTAGGATCTTTATATAAGCCCAAAAGCACAGCTCTCTTACTAAAATGCTGGAGTAAGAATGTCAATTCTAAAGATTATTGACGATATAAAGTGTTGTTTTTGATCTATCACTAACATACCTTTAGAGAGCTTTGGGGAATTCATTCAGGAAATGCATGTGAAATTAAAGAATAAGGACAGACAAAAAACAAGATGCACTTAATTTACTGTTTAATAACATCAGACTTTGTTATATTCTGAACTTTAGGCATGCTAGTATGTCTGACTGGCTTCAAACGTCTTTAGTTCATACCTATACATGGCACCCTCTTTATCATACGGCTTCTTGGCAGTATATCCTCAAACGCAGTAATTGAAGCTAAGATTGCACTTAAATATTTTATCATTGATGGATTTTGTCTCCACGTATTCGCATTACGTATATACGCATTTCAAAACCAATCAGACTATGAGAGATAGAGAATAGAGAGTGCACCTGAGTTAGCGCACATATTAATTTTGCACAATATATCTACATGTGGCTATTCTCCTTTAAGAACACCGCCATAGTCGATAATTATGTGCTCTGGAGAACCACATAAAACCTAACGTGGGTCCAGCGTTCGATTTGATTATTAGATAGAAACATATCACTCGACGAAGGAGACAGTCTTCATTATTACGTGTGGAATGATTGTCTTATGACTGGTCCCTAGCGCCATTTATATTAAACAATGTATGTATCCACGTATCATAAACATTGAACAAAAAAGAAAATATTATCGGAGCGGATCTTCCATCTGTTATGGTTCCAGCACGAGCCATGTAATAACAGGCTCGGCGAAGAATAAATATTATATTATATCAGCAGACAATAGTCTTCATTATTTGAAAAATAACCCAATAATTTTACGTTTTAATCTGACACTGTTTGGATTTCAGCTTCGTTAGTAAGATGACATCATTTCGAGAGCATATACAAGCGATACTGGACACATCTATATGTCCTAACATAACGGTGTAAATATTTTATGCTTCGAAGGTAGGCAAGGCGAACAGCTAGTGTTTATATATGACTCACTATGCTGCCATTAATGCGGACAAAGACCAAGACCTCCAGCCAGCACAACCGATTCTTAAGAAGCTCTAGAAATATAATAATCTATAGGAACGTAAGAATGTCTCGATGGCCAACAATAGTGACTTTTAATTTGTATGTAATCTCTGATGTGGTTCCTAAATCGGTCTAAGTGTTATGTGATTCTGTCGAGAACATATTAGTAGTACTACGTGGTCTACAATTGTATCTAGTAAAAAGGAATGTGAGTCTAAAACTATGCGCTGTAAACTGCTATAGGTTCGCCTTTAATTACGCGGAGCTTAAAACCTATATGTTTTACGTCTGTCTACCTCTTCGGGGAGAAATGTGACTATTATTATGTATATAATAATAATAATAATAAGCAGTAGCAGTGGATACGGGCTTTACCCCGCTTGCTCTGGCTAAAGAGAACTGGCGCAAACCTGTTATACTTGGAACTGACGAGGGCAGGGATGTATGTGTGGCCCTGAATGGGCCCGACATAGATTTTCAGTCATCGGTGTCCTGGCTACGATTTGGCGATCTCTTCGCTGAGACCGAAGGTTTTGTCTGTGCAATTATGGACGAAGTTGTTATGACGAACAACTACCGGAGATATATCCTGAAGGATGGGACAGTTGACATATGTCGGGCATGTCACCAGCCCGGAGAATCTCTCAGACATATTATCTCCGGTTGTTCTCGTCTTGCCAATGGAGAGTATTTGCATAGACACAACCAAGTAGCCAGGATTGTCCATCAGCAACTTGCCTTGAAGTATGACCTTATGGAATCTGAAGTGCCGTATTACAGGTATGTGCCCGATCCAGTTCTCGAAAATGGTCGTGCTACTTTGTACTGGGATCGGTCTATCATCACTGATAGGACAATTGTGGCAAACAAGCCAGATATTGTGCTGATAGACCGATTGGAACGCCGAGCAATGATCATCGATGTCACCATTCCACATGACGGGAATCTTGTGAAAGCTGAAAAAGAAAAAGAGTTGAAATACTTGAACCTAGCTCACGAGATTGTCGACATGTGGCGTGTGGACTCGGCGATCATTGTGCCGATAGTCATTACAGTCAATGGTTTAATACCTAAGAGCCTCGACCACCACCTGCAGAGGCTCGCGTTAGATGGCTGGATCAAGTCCTTGATCCAAAAGGCAGTACTACTCGACACGGCACGTATTGTGAAGAGATTCCTCTTTTTGAGGCCCTAACCACCGGCAGCTTGGACCTTGTTCCCGATGTCGGTGTGTCATTTCAGTTTTTATATTTTTAAATATGTATAGTTTTTATATTTATATTTAAAAATGTAATAATTAGAAAAAAATAGGAATAAAGAGATAATAATAATAATAATATTCTACCACATACACACAACACCATCTAGCCCAAACTAAGCAGAGCTTGTACTATGGTTACTAGACGATGGATAAACATACATATATACTTATATATGGCGCAGAAGTAGTAAATGTGACTGCTATATATGAGGTATCAGGTTCGAATCCTGGGCCAACAAAAAGTTATTGGGTTTTTATGTTAAGGAATCTCAATAGCAGCCCGGAATTAAGAAGTTGTCGGTGTTAGATACCCCCGTGCCTCGGACGTAAAGCCACGTAAAGCCGTTGGTCTTGCGCCTGATCTCTCTCCGGTCGTGTCGGGTTACAGTCCCATCGGATCATGAGAGTTAGGGAACAGAGAGAGAGAGTTACTTGTGTTTGCGCACACACTTGTGCACTATAATATATCCTGCGCAGACGGTGAGTCTCAGTTAAGACTTGCTGCAGGGACGAAAATTCGGTCTGGTGGACATTATACAACTAATAATTTCAGTAATGCAATATTTAAGTGCCAATTTGTAACTACTGAGCAGTTATTACAAACTTTCTTACACGAGAACACGCCATATTTTGTATCAAATCAGGTTTGGAAAGTTTCTTCAACGATCACAGTTTCAAGAACTTTTCAATCATAGATCGTGAACTTGTTGGCTCATTGGCATGGTTTGTTTACCTAGTTTTCATTATGAAAATGAAAATAGGCTATATACAAAATATTTATATTGACTGGCATTTGTCTCCGAGAAATATGGTTCACTTGCAATTTTATTTAGGTTATTTAATTAGATGGGAGGCAAGGATGGAAAGGATAAGCTGAAAGGAATAAAAAACAAATGAAGAAGTGTTACATATGAGAATCATATATTTATATCAGGAGAGGAATGTTAATTAGCTACGAATTTTAGGAATTAAATATATTTAAGAAAAATGGTGTAGGAAGGAAGAAGAGGTTTCTATAGGAAGACCGGGACGTACCTTAGTCCAAAAAGTGAAAGTGAGAAAAGTAGGAGTTTAGTGGTATCAAGAGGTTAATAGGAAAGCAGCAGAAATATAAATATAGTAATTAATCAATCGACAACAGCAACGCTCCCAAATTAAAGTTGTGATTTATACTTTAAGTTACTTTAAGTTAATATGTACCACGTATCAGAGGAGACAACTGAACTAAATTGTTTGTAACGTGCACTCTGACGCGTGTTTACAAGCAGTCTAGTTGAGATGTCTCCTCTAGTATACAGTACATACTCAATGGACACATACTTTTTATGTTTATTAGTAAGAATGAAATACGCAAGATCCCATAAGAACAAAGTCAAAAAAGGAAATGATTAATATTCTGCAATAAAACAGAATTTGGAGTAAATTATACGCTATACACCATTTGTCTGCAAGATAGTCACCCATGGTAAGCTCACCGCGTCACTTCCGGAGTACGGAGGGGATAAAAACCTCATTTCCGGGAGAACCCTTCCTTTAGGGGACGCACAATCACCCTGTTGCTATGGAGATTTTTGTGTGCGTGTACTTAGGGTTTTTATGTCGATTTTTTGCTTAGGGTCAAAGAGATCAATACCGCAAGGTGTTAAGCCATAGATAGTCACGGGTGGTAATGATAACGACTGTTCATATTTGATCAATAGGGCAGTGACAAGAGTATTATTCTAATATTATAAATGCTAATGTGAGTTTGTTTTTTGTTACGTTTTCACACCTCTATTCGACCGATTATCATGAAATTTTGCATACACTTTGTTAAGGGTACAGAAAATGACCTAGACCACTTATCATCCAGAAAAAAACAAAAGCAGCCGCGGGCAAAATCCGGTAATATTATAAAGAGAAAACATTTGTTTCATCAATAAATTCTAAAACTACTTGACCGAATTTAATAATTATTTTACCGTTTGAAAGCTTTATAAAGGATAAAGCATCCGGAATATCACGCTACGAGCTATAGGAGCGGGCCAGTAATAATAAACGTAGGTGAAACTGCGGGGGTCAGCTAGTTAAAACTAATTTTATAAAGCTGTATTCGTTTGTTAACGTTTGTATTCTCTAAAACTACCGAACCGCGTCAAAAAATTATTTCGCTAATACAAAGTTATGTTATCCCGAAGTACAAATGGCTATGTTGACATATCACGCGAGCATAGCCGCGGGTGGCAGGTAGTCAATAATAAAATGATAGCACATCTTATGATCTATAGTTTGCATTTAAATAAACATAGTTCTATGTTAATGGCGAATGAAATATTGTGAATTGAATGAGGCATTATGTTGTTGCAGGCGAGCATTCTATTAATAAAATTTAAAAGACTTCGAAAGTTATCTATAATGTTCTTGAATGAAGTACCCCTCACAGAGTATCGACGTGAAATAGCAGTATTCCTACTGTTATGTTTCGTTCGGTGAGTGAGTGCCGGAGGCCCAGTCACCCTCATTCCCCCTTCCCACTACTTTTCCTTCCCACTTCCTTTTTCCTTTCCTAAAGTTTCGGCAACGCGCAAGTGATGCCTCTGATCTTGCAGGCGTCCATAAGCTACGGTGACCACTTACCATCAGGTATGCTAGTACAAAAAGAAAATACCAACCTCTACTGGGCTAACTTGCAATCCTATGGACCATCGTCATACTGAGAAGAGGTCCCATAGCCAGCAGTGGCTCAGTTTATAAACAGAGCTGTATTATGTTGCGGTAGTTTATAAAAAACAAGAGTTGATCGAATAGAAATATGGAATACCGCGTATCGAATCGATCCCGGAATCTTTGGCGGAATCTTTGCAACTGGGCAATATTTGCCGAGTAATAAAATATAATATTGTCACGCTTTCACGCCTTAACTACTCGACCCATCATCGTGGTATTTCGCATACCTACAGGTTTTCAGCCCCGAATACTGAATAGGCTAATTCGTGGTGCGTCTATTGCACCAATACTATCAAGAGACACCTAAATTTCTGCACAGCGTATCATTACAAGTCACACCATCGTACAAAATTGAACCCCAATTAAAGATAAGCCAAATTGTAGGTGCATTTTATATAATCAAAGTCTGTCATGATATTTTGCCCAATTCCTACTACTGCATTAGTTATACCCAAATCAATTCATCCAAAATCAAAATGCATAAAACCGAACCAACTCTCCCCCAACCTCAATTATTAATCGACTAACAACAAAAAGTAACATTTGACCATCTCACGGCGCGTATTGACTTTTCCATACGATTCGCCATGGACCGAGGGGGCGCCCTATCTACGGCGCGAGCTAAATCAAACATGGCCCCCAGTTATTATAACCTACAGGTGAGATATCGATTCGTTGCGCTGCACCGAGCACTGTTATGTTGCTTCTGATTGAATTATTTGACTGCATAATGTATTAATAAATGTACGACGTTAAGGTTTTAATAGTTAGCCTGATAATATTGTCTTAAACTTTACACGGATTTTGTCGTGGTTTATTTCAAAAACTGCAATTAGTTATTTATTTATTATTTAGACTTACACTTGCCCGGCTCACTAGGAAGATAGTATAAATGTATATGCGTAAAATGGAATATTTAGTTTAATTTCAATGGTTATAGCTTGATACTAAAAGAGGGTTCTATCGACGTACGAGAGAATATGTCACTTGCTGGTTCCTTTACCTGACTTAGCAACTAAAATAAATATAAAATTCAGTAACTTGAGTAAACTTACTAACCGATAACTGATACCGATAACCACTTACAAAGTAACACTTATGAACGTAATAGTTCATAAGTGTTACTTTGTGACCTAAATTAATCAATGATTTCTGATTTCGACTTTGACTTTATTTTCCTAAATGTAGGTATATAATTGCCGCGATACATGAATACCAGGCACGTTATTAAGACTTACGTCTGATAAGTCTACCTATATTATAGAGGAAAGCATTTATTCAATATACCTACATGTATAAATTCCGCGATACATGGATACCGGTAATAAAGACAATTGTCTGATAAGTCTATCTATATTGCAAAGGAAAGCATTTTCATTTACCTTGAAAAACTTGCAATGTTGGATTGGCTAGTATTACTAAGAATCTTGTGAACCCAAGGCCAGCGTGCCGCTAACATTGAATGAGGCTAGTTAACGCTTGCAATTTTTGTTGAGCTAGTAATAAGTATGTAATAACATGAAATGTCTTTTTCTAGCTTTTGCTAAAACTACCTCGTAATCGCTAAAAATATTAAACATACTGGAATAAGGAAAACATCATAAGATAATTTACATTTCATTTATACAGTAAAGACAGAACCGATCAACAGACCACTAACACTGATCGATTTGGAAATGGAACTCAGAATCCCATATCACCCAATTTATTAGAGCCGACGAAATCAGCAAGACGGTCGGTATAGTTGTTAAAATATTTAGGCTAACCACATTTCATAGCTAACGCTTTCAAAAAATATTGGCGCTATATAAATATATGATACGTGCTGTGATTTCAACTAACCCATATTATCCAGAAGAGTAATTTACGACAAATTACTGTTCTTCAAAATAACACACGGCAAGAAATAGCCTGATACGTCGCCTAAGAAACAGTAGTTTCACTACTATTTTACCTTATCAGAGGCGACTGCATCTAACTATTATAATTTTACCGGAAAGATAGAATTCCAATACTTGTCTATACTACCAACAGCACTGAATAGTTTTTCTAATGCCTTTATACAAAAAGCTATAGCTTAGTTTGTAGAGAAAAGGAGATAGTGTCGTAAGCACCGCGTTCTAATCGATATATGTAGGTAAATGACCTACGTATGCTTTGTGTAATATAACGTAATTTTCAGAGCCCTTATCTAAACCAATTTGTGGCTGTCAAGTCTTCAATTTACTTTAGTATTGAATAGAATATCTGTTTATTGTATACCATATTTATATGTACAAAAGGTGCTTATCGCTAGATGCATACATATACTCTTCTGTATTTACCGAAGAATTAGGCACCGGTGTATTACAACTACATTTCGCCAGCTCTGATTAAAGTCCTTCGAAATAGGGAGCTAAGTGATCTTGTCTATTGCAAACATTTGAGTTGAGAAAAAAATTCAATACAAATTTACCAGATTCAGTAGGGATTTTGAACCCGTAAAAAGATTTTTAACAAGCTTATGTTATTAGTTCACTAGGTTTTGTCCACGGCTTCGTTCGCGTAAATGGAGTTTAGGTTACTTTAGTAACATAATTTTGTCCTGGATGAAAATTGTATACTCTATGACCCTTCTGTTCCCCTGACAAAGAGTACGCGAATTTTCATGATGATCAGTCGAGTAGTTAAGGCGTGAACGCGTTACAAAGAAACAAACTCACATTCGCATTTATAATACCTATTAGTTAGAATAAATGAAGTCGAGTTATTAATCAAAGCAATATATTTATTTACAGAAAGTAAGACCGGGTAAACGGTTTCTCTAGTGTGTAACCGATAACATGATCTGAATATCTCTTTTTTAGGCTTATTAGCAGGTAAGCCTTTGTCGACAGCACAATGACTCTTTGAATCATAATTATATAAATATGCAGGTATAGTAGTAGATAAACATCTGTTCCAAGCTTAGAAGTGTAAGTTTCTTTAAATTCATCTAATTTGCCATACTATTTGAAACCTTTCAAGTAACGCCAATCCCAAAGCGTTGGAGATCGCGAAATCCGCAACAAAATCACCCGTACGCCATGCCTAACCACCCCACGCCAGCGCCAGCCTATATACTTACCCACACTAGAGGCAGTCTTCTGGGAAGGCAGGCGGTTGCCATGGCAACGCGCCGCATCAACACCAAGCCTGTATACATACACACACACTAGCAACCGTGTGAATGTACAGGTGACCTCGTAAAGTTGGAAGTGTAGTGAGTTCGCTGAAAGTTTTCTTAGTAAGTTTAATAACATTTTCTGTCAAACACTACTTGCCTTTTGGAGACACTTGCATATAAATTTGATTTGCACTGTGAAGCGTCTTGTATTTCGATGTTTCAGTTGGTGAAAATCTAAAGCCTTAATCGAAATTTAAGCATCTATGCCACTGTAAAATAGTGGACATACCCTATTCTAAGTGAGCTAAAAACATGGTCTTTCTCCTATATATTTCTTCCGTATTTGTTCTTGCTCACCTATTGCACTTCGCTAGCAAATAGAACATTTTGTTGAAAGGTAAACTAAAACAGGCCCTACATCGATATCTACTTACTCAGAATCTTAAAAGCCCTTAGTTTGTTTGCTTAGAACTTATACAAAATAATGATTTTCTTAAATAATCGAATTCAGTATCACTTATCCATATTTACATAATATTGTCTTATGTTTACGCAATTGTTATACAGTGAAATTAAACACTTTATACGAATTTTGTCGCGTTGTTTATTTTACTTTAAAACACTGTTATTACATAATTTTGAAAACTCTAACTGAAGTACACTATTCTGAAGTTTTCAAAATTATGTAATAACAGTGTTTTAAAGTAAAAGAAACAACGCGACAAAATCCGTATAAAGTGTTTAATTTCAATTTATCCATATTTCCTTTGTGAAAAGCGCTGCCTAATCAAAACAAGTCCTTTTTAAGCCTCATAACGTGGCCTTCTTTAAACAAGGCTTAAAGAGATTACTGCTGTCATGGTAAGCAGCGGTTTGGCTGTGTACCCTTGACATTGTAGAAATCCATGCAACAGCAACGGTTGACACTTACCATCAGGTGGGTCTCTAGCTCGTCTGCCACAGTAATAATTATATCCCTATTTACAAACTATCCCGCAAGGCCTGTGTTTCAAAGCGGATTGTCACATTTTACACATCTTCGAAAACAATGAATTCTCAGACAATCACGTTGTTTTTGTTCACCGCTAAAGCGAGTGTGATAATTTACAATTCAATACGTACATAACTTCAAAAAGTCAGAGACGCGTGCCTCGGGATCGGACTTGACACCTCTGCGTGGCAGTTCAACGATTTCCCACCAGGCTATCACTGTTTAGGTTTAATTGTAATAAAAAGCCTCATATTAAAACAGATCAGTATACTCCCAGTGTGTCGCTAGTCTAATTCATCACAATTTGTTAGTGTGCGTGTTTCAGGTCGGCGTTTATCTGCCGCGGCCACGTCACCGATGTCATATACCGATACTCAGGCTATATACTACACCCTGTATAAACGTGCATGTGTCGTTACTAGCGTATGTTTACGCAAATATATCTGCGCAGTATTAGTTTTCATTTGAGTAGTTATAACATAGACAGCTGTTTGTTATGGACTTATGGTACAAGAATTAATGCTAAGTTGTTCTACTTGGCATCTTAATTGTGGGAAAGTCTAATTACTCGAAGGTTTCTATTAGACTTAAAGTCTAACACATATGTTGTGAGATAACATATCTTCACTTTATCCCAATGCCTAACCTTATTATGTAATGGGGTCAGTTTTCTAATTTAACCTGTTTCAGTCACTTCGTACCTATATTAATGTTTATCAGTTTGCCTGCGGTATATTCTGACTGCAAAAATCTTAATCACCAAGCGATCATCCTTATCTGTTCGTCAGAATATTTGAGAGTCCTGCATCGCCTATATTGACTGCTAAATGATATGATCAACTTAATTTGCTTGCCGAAATAAAATTGCTGCTCTGCAAATGCTGATAAAGCTAGCCTCTGTTCGGTCGCCACTGGACCTTTGAATCTCTATTAGATCTGAGATAACGTTTTTTTTTTTTTTTTATTAGTTACTTGCTTTTGCCTGCGGCTTCACTCGCATACAAGTAGGTTAGGTTAGGTGTAACATTCGGTCCCATTGACCCGGCCGGCACCCACACGGGGGGGCCTGCTATGGATGAATCTTTTTAGACTCCCAACAGGCCCCCCCACTGGGTGAGAGAGGGAACACCCCAGGTTTTTTTAGTGGGTATACCAGCAATAGGCTGGTGAGTCCCACACGCCCCGCCGGTGCCGTCCCCTAGCCGGCGGGGGGTAGTGCATCAAGCATTTTTTCCTGGCTATCAAAAAAAAAAAGGTGTAACATTACTTCCAGGTGTCACCACTGCGAGGAGTGCGACCGGGACACGGCGCAGCACACGCTGGAGGAATGTCCGGCGTGGGCCGAGGAGCGCTGTGCCCTGGTCGCCGTGATTGGCCCCGACCTCTCGTTGCCGACCGTCGTATCCATGATGGTCGGCGACGACAGGTGCTGGGGTGCAATGAGGTCCTTCTGCGAGGCTGTCATCTCGCAGAAGGAGGGCGGCGGAGCGGGGTCGTGAGGAAGATCCTTACGCCCCGGACATCCGCCGCCGGAGGAGGGGGCGCAGGAGACGCGCTTATGTCGCTCTCCTGCCCCCCACCTAAGGGTTCTGGGTGGCAAGGCCTCAGGGGACCCTGCCACCCGTGAGTAAGAACCCACAGAGGGCGCGCGCGGTGTTTCCGCGCGCCTTCTAACGTCGAAAGGGGAGAGCAGTGAAATGCTCTCCCCCGGGGACGAGAGGAGGTCGGGTCCGATTGACCCGGCCGGCACCCACACGGGGGGGCCTGCTATGGATGAATCTTTTTAGACTCCCAACTGGCCCCCCCCATTGGATGAGAGAGGGAACACCCCAGGATTTTTTAGTGGGTATACCAGCACTAGGCTGGTGAGTCCCACACGCCCCGCCGCCGCGCCGGTGCCGTCCCCTAGCCGGCGGGTAGTGCATCAAGCATTTTTTCCTGGGAATCAAAAAAAAAAAAAAAAAAACGTGTAACATTACTTTCTTTTAAATAAAATATAGCCTATGTTACTCGGTAATGATAATATAGCTTTCTCATGATGAAATAATATTTAAAATCAGTTTATTAGTTGCCGAGTTAAAGCAATACAAACAAACCAATAAAAATCAAATCTTGCCTCTTTAACATATTAGTATACATAAAATGTGTTTTTAATGCTGTTTATATAAACTAATAGATACATCGACGAAGTTAATTAGAGGAGAGAGAACGGTTGAATGTTTTAAAAGAATTGTTATTTTTTGCTTGTGGTCTATCCGCTCAACGAATATGTTTTAAGGTCTGTCATCTTTGTATAGTGTATTTACACGAATATACAGACCATATGCGATATTGATTTGTGCTACTTACCGAAGTCGAGGAATGCAGATTACTTCCGCTACATGCAATTAACATATGTGTTTACTTCAAACACCATGCACATTATTGTTGCTGAATGGAAAAGCTTCCAATGTCAATTATTTGGTGACGATAGGAAAGACGCAGTAACATTGTTATGACGTTTCGCCGAATGAGGAAGCTCACATACCTCTCCAATTCTTTACATTTCGACCCTTTCTGGGTTCTGTAACGTGCAAATGATAATGTATTACAAGCGATTATGGACTACCGTAGCTCCTTACAGCGATGTTGCCCTTTGAGAAGTAAACTTGAAAGGTAGCACTACCATGGACTTAATTCCCACAGATTACACAGATTCAGATGGCCCAGCAGGCAAGCAATTCGCAATCACTCAAAGCATCGGCAGAATGTTTCATTTAAGATAGAATTACAGCAGCAATGTTTAATTACAGCAGAATGCAGGCACCGGTCTACAAAGTAACACATTGTAATTAATCACGCTAATGGCTTTACGATGGGTAAGCGAAAATAAACATGAATGTTTTCTTAATAATAGTATTTGCTCTCTAAAGGTCGTTCAGCAAAACTGTAAAGATCTTTATAAATTTTAAGAGGTTTCGTCAAACAGAAAACTTCGTGTTTATTCGCTATCCCATTGTTGCGCACGGTGTTCTCTGTGTGAGAAGAGGATGCTCTTAGTCCATCACACTCATGTGAGTTGGACTATGGTTCTTAAAGTTGTGTGATCTCTGCCCACCTACACTAGGTAGGATAGGTTAGTAGAGTTCACACATCTTAAAGACAATTATGGAGAAATTTTAGATGCGAAGCGATCAATAAATTACTGTTTAATACGCATAATACTGCGAAATATCAAAAGATTATGCTGTGGTATTGCATATTTATTTACCATAGGCTTTACTGTGTAGAATTCTACATAATTGCTTCATTTTACACTACATCATTCCTTAGACACGTAAATACAAGAAAAATCTCTTTTATAGTTAAATAAATCTATATTTTTACCAGTCTGTAAGCTATAGTTCCTTTATTGTTTTCAACGTATTTGACTGTGGTCAAATTCAATATACACCCCAGTCTGGCATGTGTACCAGAGTTGGTTATTCCAGCATGGCATCTGCCTTATACTATTTTAGTCTGTTCTTTTGCCAATATTCTTACATTGGTTTCTATCGGAGGCAATTTATTATTTTCGAGGCTAGATATCCAGACAGATAATCCTAAAAGACTCGTAGCTTTAGTTTGCCGCCATTACACGTCGTGTTGTCATTGGCTCCTGTAATTCATTTTCTTAAAACCAACCAATCACATGTCTTCCCGCCAAGTTATGACAGCTGTCACATACCATAGATATTGAAAACGGTTTTGAGCCTGTTAGCGCATGTGTTATTATGTGAAATTGGAAGCTAGATCAACCCTTGTTCTTGACTTTTATCATAATAATCATTTGAATATTTTAATAGCCTTTGTATCTTGTTTGACTATTTCATTTCTAAAAAGTAAGTGATCATTTCACAGCTGGCTGGTTACCCTTGATCTCTTGGGGCGGTTCTGGTTGCATCAGTGGTGCCTGCACAGTCAGCACTCCATCTCTGGATAACGATGAGATGACAGATTCAGGATCTGTCTCGCTAGGCAACGCGAAATATCGATGATATTCTCTATGCTCAGCAGAAGTGTCCGACTTTTCGTCGTGGACAGCCGACACTGTTAATATTTTATTGTCTGCTATTTTTACTTCTATCTGGAATATAAAATTTTATATGAGAGTTATGTGATTCCATAAGGTATCATCTGGTACCATTCAAAGATAAGTGTACTCTATTGTTGACCAAATCGCTGTACATAAAGGACGATAACAGTGAAATGCAGATTGAACTAATCAAACTATGACCTTCCAAAGTTCCCTTAATACATCATTATAAGCCACCACGCTATATTGCAGGTCGGCAATTTCATACGCGACAATTTATTATTTAATTTCATCTCTTGTATAATCTTAACACTATACAACTACTCAAAACATATTTTAATGTACACAACAAGAAAGTTCAAATCTTACACATGGCACAAGGTCAATGAAATTTTGGATGGTAGAGAGGCTTTGTAAGTTTTAAGATCACAAACGTAGAAAAGACTTTTATGAAAGGTAAAGTATAGTAGAGTGTTCATTTAAACCTGGGATTTCGGTCAATATGGGACACATCTAAGTTATGCCATTTGCGCTGGTAGCGATGCCTATTTTGTACCACAATAACTGTTAACATTGGACAGACTATATACTTTGTTTGTTACCTCGCTAGTAAGTACATATATACAATTCACTTGCCTCCGTGGCGCAGCAGTAGTGATACGGTTGTTCTACATGAGGCCTCTGATTCGAATTCCGGGTCGGGCTTACAAAAAATTATTGGGTTTTCCTGTTAAAAGTCGTGTCGAATTACCGTCCCATCGGATCATGAGAGTAGGAATATAGAGTGCACTTGTGTTTGCGCACATTGTAATATCTTCTGCGAGATGGTCAGTCTCTGTTAAGATTAGCCGCCATGACCGAAATTCGGTCTGGATTACATTATTATTAGCATATAAAAAGCACAGATCTATGGTGATTTAACCATTTGATTTAATTCCTTGCCATATTGTAAGTATTTTTAACATTGTCTCTACCTCGTCAGGGCTAAACTGACTGACATCGAACTGTAGTTTTAACATTGTCTGCTCTCCATTATTATCCACTAGAGGAGAATTGGTGATGTCGTCCCAGCCGACCTGGTCATCGCTTGTGTTCGCGGTCAGTCCCGACTGCACCGTCAAGTTCTGATTGTAGAAGGTGGTCAGAGCCTTACTAGAATATAATAGAAACATTTATTTATATTATTATTTATGAATATTTATGTTACTAGATTTTGACCGCGGCTTCGCTCATGTATATATAGGTTAGATTAGATTGCTAACAGTGCTTTTTCCTGGGTGGAAGATACACTAAATCCTTTTCTGCAACCCTGATAACGTGTAGGTATACAAAACTTTATCGGTTGAGTAGTTAAGGCGTGAAAACAAACTAACAAAAAACTCACATTCGCAATTTACTGTTACTGTTGCTGCACATTTAACTTATGGAGGATTTTGCGGTTAGTGGTAGTATCACCATATAAGCCTGATAGCCCGGTTTACTTTACTAAATGTCGAAATCGATACATATAATATTTTATTATATGTAATATAGATTAGCATGTCTGCCGTGCACTTTTCGACATACAAATGAAATGCACAGCAAAGACTTTGAAATTAGGCATAAAAGGACAGGTAACATGCATTTCACTTAATTTTCTGTTAAAAAGCACATCAGCAGCAGATCAGTTTCGATGACGCACTTTAAAAAAGCCTGCTCTCAGGTGCAGTGGACGTCTACATACTGATGATGATAAAGGCTGACTGTACCTTAGAGCAAACATGTACTGGTCCACTCGTTTCATTTCTTCGGAGAACCTTTCCTTCATGCTGACATAGGAGTCATCGAATATTGACATATCTGTCATTTGCACCGGAATATTCTGCTTTCTGACCACAGCCTGGCTTTCACTGGCCACTTTGGAAGGCATGCTTGCTTTTCCTGCCATTTTTGGACCGTTACCCATTTTGATGCTAAATCTGTAAATTAATTTAAGAAATCTAAATGGATTTTTTATTTATTTTATTTTTATTTAAAATGCTCCGTTTTTGTTTGTCGAGAAGACAGCTGTGCTCACAGATAATATATTGAAGATCCTTTTAAAATGCTGTTTCATTAAACCTATTTTGTACGTTCCTACTTAGTTATGATCAAGAATGAAGAATTAACTATTCTACTACAAAATACATACGCTTGAGAACGCACTTACACATATGCATGTGTATAGCGCTATCGGTGTAATACGTTACTTGTCTATGTGCTTCTGTTTTCGCGTGTTTTATTGAGCTGGGCTTCTGTGTCTTTGTGATGCATGACAACAGTAATAATTAGAACATAAAGATTAGGATGACTCTTACTTGCATTTTGTTACCTTAGCGTAAATTACTAAACCGATTTCTACAAATGAGGTGTCCTTGGTTTGTTTTTGCTCCATTTTCTATAGTATACGTAATTATAGCGTCACGCACAAATACTTCAAAAGTTAAAAACATAAACATGATATCAACTATTGTCATTATATTTAATTAGATTTATAGACCTATAATTACTCTCATCTGCATTTTAGATTGATTAAAATTTGGTCTTAAACTATTCGGTTTAAATATTCCTTATTTCTCTAAGATTACAAATCACTTACAAGGAGAAATAAATTATAAATCAAAGCACAAAATTATTAGAGGTTCATGAAGGCGCACACTTTTGACGTTATTCTTAAAATATATTAATATTGCCAGACAGGTATGTAGGTAAATCTAAACACTTTTGTGATTTTTGCTTATAACGAGTTGTTTGCTAATTACAGTTCATATTTTTGTAGGTAAAAAAATATTTATTTTTAGATATGCCTTTAAATATATGTTGTTTTAATAATCTTTTAAATGACAATAACGACGTGCTATTTTTAATATTTTAGGCAATGAGTTGTAAATCTGTATCTACAACAACTATTATATTAGATGTAATATCAAAGTAATTGTTCTACACAAAATAGAATTATTTTTATCTCGAATTTTAGACGAGATAATTCAATTTTATAATACGATCATAAAAATGCAATTAACCTTTCAACATCTCTAAATGTCAGTGTTGCCAGATGACATAATGTTCCCCTCGAGATGCGGTATTTATTCCCCATGAGGGAGGAACGGGGAGGGACAGATTGACAATCCCTCCCCGCTGCTATGACGACGAAGGCCTAAACACGGAGCCTATTAATCTCGGAGTGAGGGCGTGACGAATTCGTAGGGTAGCCAGAGCTTTATGCGATTATGTTCTGCGTAATAGAGCATGATGACTTGTTGAGTTTGTTTTATTGAGTAATAGTATATTTATGATGTCATTTATTTAGACTCTTTGTATACAATAAGCAGTTTTTGTTATAATTGTAATGATTATAATCAAATTATTAAGTTAAACGTACTCAAATATATTAAATAAACATTTAACATTCTGCAAGATTATGAAAACCTTTTCGTCAAAACAACGTTTCGTGCTTCATAACGTACTGGTCTGCCCACGCGTGAAATATGAAACATCTCTGCTGTTAGCTTACAGAATGATTTTCCAAGTAGGTACTAAATACTAACTGCTGTGCAGATTCCCGAACGCTGTAACTGGTCCTCCTTTCTAAACGGCGTTTAATGAGAGTGCTACTTTAATAGTAGGCAGTGGTTATGTCCCAAGTATGCAGACGCGATCCAAAAAATACAATAAATCCATGGGCGATGGTTATCTCATCATTTACCATCAGATGGACGGCATAACCATCTGCCAATAAAATCAATAATAAAAAAAAAGAAAAATAATTAATCAGGTAATTTATTCATTGTCTATATTAATAGTCCAAGTACAATAACTAACTTAAATTATGTATTTTATATCGTTTTATCGCATATTGCTACACCGGTGTTACTTTAGAACAAGATTATAAAACACATCATTATAAAACGCATACAAATCAAACCACATTAACAATACAAAATATACAAACAAGACACAAAATGCAACTATAATTACAAAGCGGCTGGTAACCCTAAATATCGAGGGCGCGAACCGCCCGCCAAATTGGCGCGAAAGCTCCCTCTTTGACAGATCATTTTTTATTCCGTTCGGAAATTTGGCGCCATTGTTCCACTGATTACCAGCTGGCCAGAAAGTTAATAATACGGCTTTATATTTCATTGTACGATACCTTACTTGTTACTTAGAATCTGTAAAGGTAGAATGATATTTCTAAATATGTTATACATATAAAAGATTTATCGTGAAAACCCTTTACACCAAGAAAATAGGGATACTTTAAAATGGCAACAGATTTATGTTAGTTTTAATTGTTAAATTCTGCAATTGTACAATATCTTAGACATTTTCTACAAATATTATAAGGAGGAATGATTTGATTTTTGTTTGTTTGTAAGGATTTAATTCAAAAATAATTCAACCGATTTTAAAAATAATTTCATCATAAGATAGCTAAATTATATACACCGAGTAACATCGGCCATATTTTATTTTAAAAAGTACTGTTACACAACCTAACCTAACCTAATTTTACGCGAGCGAAGCCGCGAGCAAAAGCTAGTAATATATATGAAGCAACAATGTCCAGTGTATGAGCAAAAATGAGTCCATATTGGAGTTCTTTGAACGGTAAGATTTATAATAGATCATTACCTAATTGTAACTAACTACCACTTTAGCATTATAAAATTTAAATCCTGCCCCTAATAAAATAATAACGGGATATTATCCCGCTCAATGAGATTTTAATCAACAAAATACAGATAATATAAAAGGGGAGGTTGGGTTGTTGCGTTTTTAATTCCAGTAAAACGTCACGTCATATCTCGGGGGAGGCAAAGGCAAACATCGTTATGCCAGCGCTGTTATGTTTGGGTTGCTATATCAATATTTTCGCAGGGGTGTTAAGAAGGCGCTTGGAATATAACACGAAGGATTATGTAACATCGGACTTGTTAGTTCGGTAGCAAGACATTCTAAATAACGTAATACTGCTTCTACTTAAAAAAAGTGGCAAATATCTTTGACAGATGTGATAGGAGGGCCTTAAAATTCCGTAACAACAAATAAACTATTTTATGTGTCTAATAAATAGTATTTTGATACAAGTGGTAGATGGCTTTCACTCAATGAAAAGCTGTTATTTGTTGTCCCAGTAATAATTAAAAACTGATATCAGTACACTTGGAATTAAGAAATTTAGATGAACGAAACAAATAATCATGCTGTTTTTCCGTTAGATTCGTCGTCTTCAAATTAACGTGTGAAACGTCAATTTGTATTTAATAACTAATCTTTGGTCTACACTAATATTGAAAATAATGTGTCTCTGTCCGTTTAATAGACTACGCCTTTTTTATAAAATTTGATATACAGATAGGTTAAACGCTGAGGACAACGCACACTAATCGAAAAATTAAAACTAACGGAGATGGAGTCAATAACAGCTAGTAGATACTTATATGTACATATATTTAGAATTAGCTATAACTGCTACGATACCATACATGCGATTATGAATCATCGAGATTGAAATTATTTGTCATCCGATATAAACTTAACAAATTGCTTTTATTTAACGTTAAGAAATCACATTTAAATAGATACAAGCTACTTTGATTTAAACACAAAAATCATCATATTTTTGCATAGTTTATATTTTTATTAATCATGTATATAGGCATTCCATCCATTATAACTCAAAGCCCTAGAGTATTTATAATCAACTAAATAGTAAATGCTTCCATACCAACCTACGTATCACAACGTACCTACCATTAAGAAATGTGACATTCGTGACGTCATAGATCAGTAAACAAATATCTCTGACGTCATTGTTTACTAAGGCGTCTTCTATGACGCATTGGTTATTCTGATTCATGTTTTAACTAAAAATGCGCTTGAGCTTGGCTAAAAATGTGTCTTTTTGTTTGTTAGATTGTGCGCCTTAAAGTCTTTGTTATAAGTATGTATATGCAAGTTGACGATATCCAAATGATGGTACTAGTTTTGACCATATAAATCCTAACTGCCACAGGGCTATAAGCCGCAAAGTCAACATATTTGGACATCAACCAACAGCATCAGTTGCTGACAAGATGGCAGTGATGTATGTGATTAAATAACATATTTTGTCTGCGGCATCGCTCGCGTTAATGTAAATTTTGTCAACAAACTATCCCTCGGGAACAATACTTTTGCTTTGGATTAAAGGTGTCCTTTTCTGTACCCATGATAACGCGTATGCAAAATTTCATGATTATCGATCGAGTAGTTAAAGCGTGAAAGCGTAACAAACAAACAACCAAACACATATATAGTATTAGTTAGGATAAGAATAATTTAAACAAAATTATTTTACAAACGTCAAAGATTTTTTGTCGATGTTCAAATAGTCTAGATTTTCTATCTTTTATTATTTTAATTATGAGGCTATTTTCCGAAATGATTTCGATATCTTTTCTATAAATAATACATGGGTCTATCTTGTGTGCGTGTGTAGTGTGTCACACACTTAAGATGTTATATATATGTTTATAAAGACTTTCAAGACGTATATCTCCGTGCCACAACAGGCTTTACAAACATTAAAACAACGGACTCGAAGAACAGACCCGGAGCAAATATTTATAGATCACATATATTAATTATCGTACCCATAACAATAATCTAAGTTATAAATGGTTTTGTATGCTATAAAACAATGTTTCTTTACTTTATCGAATTGCAAAATCAGCTGCACTAGCGGCTATAAAGCTATGCATCGGCTATGACAGGTTAACACATTGCCTAGAAATTTAATACCTTTACGGACCCACTTACATGGACACAAAACCTTTTCCTACATTTTGTTTTGGAAGCTTAAGGGATAGTCATCTGCGCAGGAGATATTAACTTTACTTACACTTAACTAAGCAGTTTTGGAACTACAGTCTGCATGTAATTTCAACATAATTATTTCTTCACCCATCAAAACAGCAATAAAATAAAATTAATCCAATGACGTCATCTCCTGGTTTTTCTTTAATTTCCTGTGCAGTGGGAACGTTTATCCCACCGGTGGGTGTGGGGTTAGATACGATCTCACGCCGCTCGCGTGTCCTGTTACTGTTTGCGCACTAATATTAACATTACTATGGGTAACTTGTTGGACAAGTGAGATGGGAGTGACTTCTCTCGAAAAGCAACAAAATTTGGTTTTTATTTAATAAATTTTTACATATTTATTTTCTGATGTGATATATTATTTAAGAAACTGATTTATAATAATCATATAAGAGTTTCGAAATAGATACTTTATCACTATGTTTTTAAAGAAAACTAGGTTTTAATTTTTCTTTGTTATTACAATTTTAAGAACTAACTGCAATTATTTCTAATACCTAATACTCAAATCTGAAATTCACTATAACGATAAGCTGTTGTGATATAACCCCGTATATAATACGGGGTTATATCACAACAGCTATAGACACAAAGGAACGAACTGAAGTACGCTCACGGAATGTCTACTTCAAAAACCAAAAACATGAGTTTCCAGCTAATACAGCACAGCATCTCTTTAAGCAGCCTATGAACTGCAGGTGCAATACACCAATTTGTTCAGCTGCGATCTTCGAGGTACTTTCCTAGATTTCCAGCTTAAACGAGATCCCAAGCTTTACCTGCTATTTCTATGCTTCAGTGCATTTCCAAATTAATTATCACGATGACGACACAAAAACATAATAAAGTAATGATAAAATGAATCGCAATGATTATAGTTCAATTATCTTTTATCGCTGCCTTGCAGTTTTAGAGTGAGTTTTGATCGTGAACAACAAGTAGTGACATCAGCGCGTGTTTGTGTTGATGTAGACCAATTTACTGATTGTATGCGACGCGAGCAAATTGTGGGGAGTATCGTGATATCATGCTCTAATCACTAATGAAATATCACGTAAAATATACCGGGGAGACCGCTCTCTGCCGATATTACTTAGAGTAAGACCTTATACTTTTACGGTACTTAAGTAATCTTGATAAATTAGATTATTAATTACTCTGGTCTTAAACAAATTCTAGTTTTTAATAATATATATTTAGTTAAAATATTTGTTTATTAACAAAATCTTTTGAGGACATTCCAAAACTTTATCCTTACTAATATTAGGGGTTAAAGTATAAAATTGCCGATTTGTACTGAAAAATTGAAAATAGTTTTTTCTAAGATGTATACCATATTTATTTAAACGAAATATTAACCCTCATTATCTATACATTGCTGCCATCTAAACGGAAGTTCGTTTATGCCTTTACGATAGAACTCCGGGGATCTAGATTCGACAAACTGTGTGAAAGCATTTTGTACTGCCTCCAAGGAAGTATTTTTTTATCACGTATACAATTCTCCAAATCACGAAAAATATGGTAGTCCGTTGGAGCAAGGTCTGGCGAGTACGGAGGATGACGTATGGTTTCTAACTGCAGCTCCTGTAGAGTACCAACGGTTTCTCGTGCAGTGTGAGGTCTCGCGTTATCATGGAGCAATAATGGTGAAGATCGATTCACGAGTTGGGACTGTTTCACTGCCAGTTTCGCCATCATTGTTTGAAGTTCGGCACAGTAAACATCTGCTGTTATTGCTTGACCAGACCTGAGAAAGATATAGTGAATAACGCCATGAAGAGACCACCAAACAGTTACCATTACCTTTCTATTGGTAAGCTTTGCTTTAGGGCACTGTTGCGGCGTTTGTCCTGAGGTCAGCCATTGCATTTTTCGCTTACGGTTATTGTAAAGAATCCATTTTTCGTCACATGTCACAATTTGATCCAATATTCCTTAATTTATGTACCGATTCAACAAGGCAACACAAATTTTAACACGCATTTCTTTCTGTAGATCAGTCAAATAATGAGGCACCCATTTTCATACTTTATAACTTATTGATTTGATGCAACTGAGCCAATATTGTAGGTAAGGTAACGTTAAACCATGCCGATAATTCCTGGGTAGTTTGACTCGGATCGGCTTCCACCATTTCCTTCAATTCAACGTTATTCACCTGTGTCTTCCACGTGGTTCGTTCTTCAAGTTGAAGTTTTCATTACGAAAGCGTTTAAACCAAAAACGCACGGTGCGTTCATTAGCAGTCTCCTCTCCAAACGCAACGTTGATATTGCGAGCCGTTTCTGCCGCGTTAGTTCCGCGTCGGAACTTGTATTAAAAATAACTCGGATTTTCGAAGTATCTATCATACCCGACTAAGCTAAATATTTTTTTAAAGAAGAATCTTATAGGTATCTTGTAAAAAAAGTTTCACTCGAAAATCTCACACCATGAAGCTTTTATGTCAATTCAAAGTATCTATTACTATACAACGGCAACTTCATACTTTAACCCCTGTTATTATAAATGCGAATGTGTGTGTTTATGTGTTACGCTTTCACGGCTTAACTACTCAACCGATCATCATGAAATTTCGCATAGACGTTGTCATGGGTACAGAAAAGGACATAGGTTACCTTTTATCCAAAACCAAGTACTTCTCCCGAGGGATAGAAAATTTACATAACCTAGATAACATACTTACATAACATCGAGGATCTGAATACCAAAAGGACGCTAGCTAGTCTGCCAGCAGTCGTATATGAACTAATCAACCTAAAATCGTAAAACGATACAAATCAGCAAATAAAACATTAATTTAAAACCTCATCATTCACGGTTACCAAATCGAAAGTATCTAAAATACTCTCTCACCCTCGATCCACGCGCAAAGGTGCACAACCCTCGTCGCGTGCGCACGCCAGATGAACTTAATCACATCGATCATTGATCTATATAGGGTTGATTAACTGCTAAACACGCGGATAAAACGCACAGTAATGATCTAGTTAATGCATCAGAAAATAAACAATAATTGGATGAGCAGTATTTTGGAATGGGATAAAGATTAAAATAGGTGGCATTTTGCTTGTTAAAGTTGTTTTTATCCGTTGCGTTGATGCTGCAGTATCATAGTGAATAACTTAAAAAGGAACTGCGGAAACCCTGTTAAAGACACGCCTCCACTCTCAAAAAGTTTCAGCTAAATGATGTCATATTAGTTTCTTGTAATAGAATACAACCTTTAGAACTTATTAATAAGACGATGTCTTGGACCACTGGTCTGTGTGCTATATATATATACTGACGGTGTAAAAAGCGCTTTTTATACAGTCCACCATGCTTGAGTGTCACAATCATGTTTCAGCTTAACCGCTACCCGTCACGCAAGAAAAACGTAGCTCATCTATTTACATGTTATTTTTTGTCCCATTTGGGAATCGAACCCAAAACACTCCGCACAGTAGCAATTTGGCCACAAATCACGGCGCCATCTTCTTTTATCCCGATAGGGAATCAAACAAACAACACTCCTCGCAGTAGCGAAGTGATCATAAGCCAACGCGCTGTCGTGCAGTCAGCCGTTTTGTTTATCTTTCTTCCAAACAGGAAGACGCAAACGTATCTACGTGATTTTTTGCACAGAGCTATTATTGTATAATGTTTAGGTCAGTGCATTTGAGGGGAGGGGGAGAAGGGCGGGGGGTGTAATGGCGCGTGCTGCGTGCCCCGGTGCCTCCTCACGACCACGCGTCACGACCAGCCCTCGTGTCGCGTGCGCCTCTCTGACAAGCATATCGTATCGTTACTATTGTCTATTAATACATTATTATTCAGTCGATGATCCTGTGATGCAATGGCGATGGTAAAGATTGACCTATTCATATTGAAGTATCCAGGGCTATTTGGTAGGAGGCCTGCTCACTAGAGAGTGATGGACAACGCACAAATCAAAAATGTTGAGTTGCTGCCTTGGGTTGGCACCAAACGATCTTGGATGAGCAAGGCTGCTGTGGCGCTCTTTGATGTACGCCGATATCTGCGAGATATAGCCAATATAAGCACTGTGGCAATACTCTGAGGTGACCGTTACATCATGACTCTACTAAGAGCATCGTCACGGTTATACTGCATCTAACCCTTTGGGAGTGACTCAGATATTAAACAATTTTGAAATGTCCTTACTTCTCTAGTTACTTTTGACTGGGCGGTAGTAAAGTGTTAGCCTTGTCACTGCCATTACGCCGACTATTGTAGTTTAGAATCCCACACAGAGCAAAAATTGTGTTTGTTATTCCCAAATGGTATTCTTTGTGTCCGTCATTTAAATATTTGTAAAGTCTTTTGCGACACGGAAATTGTTAGTAGAAGAGCAGGAGATGCCTTTTTAAAATCAGAAGTAATCAAAATTCGAATACTATATTTTCGCAGGTACATCTCTAGTTTACGGGTAACTCTGAGTTGTATCCAATAAAATCTGTCTTCAAATAAACCAAAGTAAACGCTTACGAAAAACCAAAAAAGAATAGAATAATTACTCGATTGCGAAATTAAAAATTCAAAAACGAGTACAGAGCGTAGTCAGCGTCTGTATCAAAGATCATACAGCACATAGTTACGAAACCATCCATATAATTACTTATGTAAAATAAGAAAATGCGTCCATGTGACCTCTAAGCGCGAGCTAAGTAATTCATCATAACTTAATTAACGCCTCTAATTAACATGTGGCAGTGCGATGTGGAATTAGGCTGTTATAGAAAATTGCAGATGTAACAATGATTTTTTAGAATTTTGTTTGTCTCTCTGTGTTTATTTTTACAGCATTGAAAATTTGGCCCAGGACCAAATTTTCATAATAAAATTAAGCTAGAGCTCGAATCTAGTCCAATGAACATATATAATGCAATTTATGTTTTATATTTGACGGTTATTTTAATTTCGGAGAATATTATTTGTGATATTTAAGACACTGGTACTAATTTTAATGTTTTGAAAACCGTTTGGCCTAAATTTAATCAAATTTAGTCAAACCTGAAATACGGTTGCGTAGTGTGAGTTGCGTAAATGCAGTGATGACTGTCATATCAACCCCTAATACAAGCATTTTAGCTTAGCTGGAGGGATCAATAAGAATACTAGTAATTAGGAACTCAAATTGAAAGTAATTTTTTTAAAGGATATTTTTGTTTTCTGCTTACCATCATTCTGTTTACTGTCATGGTTATGGATAGCTGTCATACATTCTCTTTTTTCTTTTATGTTCATGATAATCATTATCAATCGAAATCATGTTCTATCTATAATTATTAGTTTAGATACTTTCTCTCGAAAATTTTATGGAAAACATCAATTTGTAATGTAACTTCGACAATTAACTGCCACGCCTGAGGTCGCGGGTTCGATTCCCGCACAAGTCAAACATTTGTGTGCATGAACATAGATGTTTGTAGTAGTATATATATACGTATGTTTATCCATTGTCTAGTATCCATAGTACAAGCTCTGCTTAGTTTGGGCTAGATGGTATTGTGTGTATGTGATAGAATATATTATATTATTATTATATTATATTATTATTATAATTAATTAGCTAGTCTATCAGGCGTATTCTTAAAAGCCTTATATTACACTTCGACTTCGACTACAATATCATGTAACATGTCCTCGCCTCCATTCTTCATTTTATTACCGACCCACTTGCTTAAGATTTGATTCTAATTCTTATTTACTTAACTTCTTTATATATTGAGCAATACACCCTTAGTTTATTCCGTATTTAAACTTTTATTATATACTTATAAAAGATACGGTAAATGGATTTATTGGTTTTTATACCCATTTTGGAAAATGTCTAATTATAACTTCAATGTGTAAATTATGTATTACTACCTTTTGTTCCGCGGCTTCGCCTGCTCGGAAACAGTCCTTTTATTCTGGATGAAAGGTACCCTATGTCTTTTTCTGTATCCCTGACGACGTGTGCAAAATTTCATCATGATCGGTTAAGGTCGGTGATAATGTTACAAACAAACATTTCATAATAAGTGTTAGGATTTTTTATTTTGTTATTTGGTTATTATTTCAGGCTGTTCCTGACACCGGGCACGCCACGATCGTGGCGGCAAATCCCGTGTTGGAGGAGTGGCTGGAGAGGCGGCATGACGCCCTCACCTTCCGGCTGACACTGGTAATGACTGGCCACGGTTGTTTTGGCCAGTTCCTGTGTCGCATAGGCCGGTAAGAGACGCCCGGTTGTCACCACTGCGGCGAATGCCGTAACGTTGTTGAGGACACGGCGGTGCACACTTTGGCGGACTGCCCCGCCTAGGCATCGCAGTGCCGTGAGTTGGTCGCGACAGTCGGATTGGTTGTCCTCTCGCTCCCGGTAGTAGTTCAGTCTATAGTCAGTGAGAGGTCGTGGAAAAATTAAAAAAACGAAAGTGATTTCGATCAAGGAGACGGCGGAACGGGAGAGGGAGCGCTTAAACCCTCTCCCCAACCGCAGAGCCGGGCGCCGGAGTGCGCGAGATGACCTCCAGCCACCTTGAGTTTTGACCTGGGTATGGTGGGCTTTATGCCCGCCATCCGTTTAGCACCATGTCCGAGAGGCAGCGTGCGTGTTCCCACGCGCGCTTCTGTGTCTAGGTGGGGGGACAGTAGAGTTATCGTGTAGTGGCGTGCCGTTTCATACGGGCGGGCCGAAACCTCTGCGGGGTCGCGACCGCATGTGCAAGTGATTCGCGAGGCCCCGTCGATAGTGGTTTTGTCGAGGAACACCGTGGTAGGTTTAGTCGGTATTCCGGGAGGTCCAATATCGTCATTTCATCGTCTTTCTTTAACCCCGGTGAGTCCGACATAACCCCTCCGCCCGCCCCCGCAGAGAGGTATGCGTCAATGCATTTCAAAAAGCAAATAAAAAAGGCTGGTCCAGACTCGCCATACTAAATATGCAATTATTTGTTATAATTAAATAGCTTAATATAATAAAGAATGTTTGTTTGGCGGCCTCGATGGCGTAGTGGTTAGTGTAACTAACTGCCACGCCTGACGTCACGGGTTCGATTTTCGCACAAGTCAAACATTTGTGTGCATGAACATGGATGTTTGTCTTGGTCTGGGTGTTTCTATGTATAATATGTAGGTATGTACATACAAAAAAAAGAATTGGTATATGTATGTTTATCCATTGTCTAGTACCCATAGTACAAGTATATGTATGTGATAGAATAATATTATGTCTGGATATTTATTACTCAATCACGGATGAACCAAGTCTTGCAGAAGTATAAAGCCTTTGTGTCGACATAGGATTTCTATACCAGTATGTGTGCTCGCGGATTTATATGGGTGAAACCGCGTGTATCAGTTAGTTAAAAATAAACAAAGATGAAGAGAAATATGCGCTATGGCGCTATGGTAATTGACCAACATGAGATCATTTACCATCAAAACAATGTAATGACTAACATTCAACGATTGACATTCAAATCGCACACCGAATCTATTAGACCCTTTATGGCTTTGATTCTATACAAAGTACGTTGACATCTATTCTAATTATTAAACAATAATAAATTGGACAACCATAATACGCACGAAACATCTCAATCAAATCTCGACCTTAAAAACTTATCGAAATTGAGATCAGTTTTCTTTGGCTTGAAAACTATAATAGGGTTGTGAAGTCATAAAAAAATTTCAAACAAAGGCGGTTTGGGTCCCTTTTTAGTGCAGATGTGTTGAGATAAGTGCGGTCCGGTGACAAATATGTCTGGACAGATTTATAGTACATCTTGAGGTTTTAAGTGTAGGTACTAACTGTGGTAGTGCGGGAGTTGCAACTGTTGTTTGAAAGGCTACATCACTGTACAGAAAGCCTGTAGAGATCACTGACTTCACGAATTTTTACGAATTTTGCGAATCTTCGAGTGGAAAGATATGTTTAGAATTTACCTATTGGATTTATTTTCATCGAAGTAGTCTTTCTCAATTACTCTTATGTTTTCATGATCAATTTCTGATACTTCATGTGTTTTATGGTATGAATAGCACAACCTTAGAGTGGGTATGTATACTCTAAGAGCACAATAATCAATGCGAAACTTTTCTGCATTTACGGTTGGTCTACTGTACGCATCACTTTTACTAGAATAATGATATTCGAAAGTAATTCACGAATAATATACACGTTGAATTAGGAACGGCGTAAGTTGCACCGTCTGTTCGACAATATACGTGGTATAATATGTATAAATCCGCTTATCGTTAGGTGGTCATTTGCCATCTGAACACCTTATATAAAAAAATAAAGTGTCAAGAACCTATTTTAGGGCTATTATATGCTTGCCTATAAATTGTCTATGACGGATTTATAATTGGATCATACATTTTGAGAATATGTTTTGCCCACGGCTTCGCTCGCATAAGTGTCGGTTAGGTTAGATGAGAAAAAAGGTTAGGTTAGTTACATTACTTTTTATGGCTGAAAGGTATCCTTTGTCCTTTTCTGTTCCCCTGTCAACGTATATGTGAAATTTCACGACGATCGGTCGAGTAGTTACGGCGTGAAACATAACAAACAAAGTCACATTCGCATTTATACACTGACGGACTCATAAACTGCATCAATGTTCAAGACGCCTTTGAAATAAACATTTTAACCAAGTATTCAAACTTTTTATACAAATTTAAATTGAAACCTATAGTTTAGTTCGTTAACTTCATAACAGCGTAGTATCGTATCCTTAGGTGTATGTTTGTATACTGGAAATTAAATTTTTTTGAACAAAAACGATAAATGTATCAAAAATTGGTTTTGCATGGTTTATTGAAAATTGGTATTTACAATAAAAAAGAAAGTTGAAGCACAGGTTTTTTTTCTTTTAATAAGGTGTATTGCCTCCACGTCCTCTTATTACATATTCTAATCGGTTCCGCATAGATCTGATTAGGGTTATTAAATGGTCTTGTGGGACATTGTTCCATTCTTGTGAAATCGCTGTTCTTAGTGCTGCCATTGTTGTGGGCACAGGATTTCTAGCATATACAGCTTTTTTTAAACTGTCCCAAACATGCTCAATGGGATTAAGATCCGGGCTGCGTGCTGGCCAATTCATGGTACGTATCCCAACTTCTTCGGGTCGGGCATTATCTTGCATTAGAGTAAAATGTTCGCCTATTGATCCCATATAAGGTACCACGTGAGCTTCTAAAACCTCTGTTATACTTATAGTGTTGTGCCGTCAAACCACATCTTCTACCGTTTTGACGAACCATGTTGATGAACACAAGTTCCGTTCGCCCGATCATCGAAATGCCACCCCACACCATACACGAACCGCCTCCAACAGGAACACGCTCCTCAATGCAACTTTGAACATATCTCTCCCCACGTCGACTATAGACTCTTTTGCGACCGTCTGCACTATTTAAACATGTTCTACACTCATCGGTGAACAATATGGAGGCCCATTGCTCTTCAGTCCAATTAAGATGTTCACGCACAAATCTTAAACGAGCTCGTCTGTGAGCTGCAAACAGCTTTCTTGTCTAAAAGGGGTGATTGCCGCTTCCTTAAGCCTCCTTTTTATTGTTCGTGCACTCACATTTACTCCACGCACTTCATTCAGCTCTGTTTTGATGTTTACTGACGTGAGGAAACGATTTCGTAGGGAAGTTGAAACAATAAAACAGTCGTTACGACGGGTGGTTGCTGGAGTTCTGCCGATACCGGGTCTCCTTTTGTAAGAACCTGTCTCTACAACCCTTCGGTATACTCTAGAAACCGTAGACTGGTTTAAATTTAAATTTCTAGCAATCGTTCGTTAATTCAAGACTTCCCACACCAATGCCACAATTTGAGCGGCTTGTTCGGACGAAGTATCCATATTTATGGTTACGAAACTTTTTTTGAGTTTAAAAGACTAATAATCAATACTATTGGTAATAATAATTTAAATCGCAAACGAAAAAAAAACAATTTATTAATTTCAAACTTTACTCTAAACGAATTTGAGACTATGCATAAATTTTATTTTCCCAGCTATAATTTTATCTTTTATTGCAGTTCTACTTTTAAATTTTGTTTTTCTTGTGTTCAATGGACAGTCTCGACATTTTTATTTAGTTTAATCTAAAAAGTTTGCGTACTTAATCAAAAATATTAATTCGAAAGTAATCCTGAACTTTGATGCATTTTATGAGTCCGTCAGTGTATTATTAGTTACAATAACCCAATTAGTTTTAAGGGACGATTATAATACAAGAAATAGTCTATAATGGCTACTCAAAGCCTTAAACTTGTTTTAATATAACAAAAACAGATGCTTACTCAACTCAAGAGCCAAACTCCCGGCCCACCACTTAGTATTCCGTCCTCGTCGTCAACTCAGCTACTGTTTCCACGAAGGCGCATCGAATAATGTCGAGATTGTCCGAGATGCATCGACGCATTTGCAACCCTTCACATGTTTTGCATGTCATCTCAAAATGTAGCATACGTGATCCGTTTTTGAGAAACAAGCCGGTTTTATTTCCACAAACATTTTATTATTTAGGATTCTTGGTAGAAAGGTAGTTCTGTGAACGTTTTTGTTAGAAAGACGTGAGAATTGCCATATTCTCGTAGTAGCAACGGCTACTACGAGTATATGGCAACAGCCAGTCACTATGTTAGTGTGATTTTAATGTAGGCTTTATTCTTCTTTCGCTATGGTTAATCCAGTAGTTGTTTATTTCTTAAGGATCTCCAACAAAGAATATACACAACATTGCACAAACAAATGAACATAAGTTTTCTATAGTGTACTCCTTCAGTTATAGGAGACCACAGCATGCACACCTATAACAACAAAGCATAAAATAGAAAATTTAAAATTAAATTAATTAAGATAATCTACACGTTAGGAATAAACTTAACAAAACTTTTGTTCCAAGACCTTGGTCAAGTTTTTTTATATAGAGTTCGACTTTACTAATCCTTTACGCTTCTTTACCTGCCGTGAACTCACTCCAAACACAAGTATTTGCTCTAGAAAAGTGTAAACCAAATCATTTTAAAAATGTCCATACCATACACCAAAATCGGCTCAGCTGTTGACGTAATAAACAGATAGTTACTTCTGGGTAGAATTGTAGTAGGTACAATTGAATAGACCGCACTGATGAAATATTGGTTTAAGTGGTCACCTCGCCACTGCTACTGCGTCAAGTGTTGTGGGTTCGAATCCCACACGGGACAAAAATTTGTGTGATCCACAAATTGTTGTTCCGAGCCTGAGTGTTCTTTGTGTCCGTTGTTTGAATGTTTGTAAAGTCCCTGCGACACAGGAAATATATAGTGCGGGATTGGTCCTTATAAAATAAATAAAAATAAGAATTAAAATAATTAACGTAGGTACTTCTAGGATTTTGTTAAGTTTAAAATAAGCATAAATTATGTATAATTATATTTAGTTATGTAGGTGGCATAATCATTCAATCATCAATCATCAATTCATGCCGTGCTCGTGTAAAAAATAATTCGCGTATTTATTTATTATATTTATTTTATTCAAGAAAAATTTACATTGTGTATGAATATACAAAATAATTTGACTAAGGGTTGATATTTCAATCATCATCATTATCTCAGCCGAAAGACGTCCACTGCTGGACCTATGTGGTCTTCCCCAAGGTTTTCCACACAGATCGATCTTGAGCCACCTGCATCCAACCGCTTCCCGCGACTTTTACCAGAATCTTCAGAAATATTTTCTTTGAGGATCGAATATGGCGAATTGACATAATTTCTATCGCAACGTCAAGCATAATTGCCCAGATAAAAGTTATCAGACCATTGAAAAATCGTTGCCCTAAATAACATAATTATATCGACCAACTAAATAAGGTACTATAAATACTAGGTATGTCTATTAGTGACAGATTGTTTGAATTGATGTACCTACACACAAAAGAATGCAATATATCTGATCGCGGACGCTGAACGCGGCAAAACCTTGAACTTCTACTACATACTAATATATCTATACTTATATAATAATACTAAAGCGATTGTTCTTGATTTGATTTTTTGTTTGTTTCTAAGGATTAAACTCAAAAATTAACCAATTTTAAAATTACATTCCATTCCATTACCTTTAAGAAGCTATATTATCACCGAATAACATAGTCTATATTTTATTAAAAAAAGAAGTACCGATACTAATTTAACCTACTTTTACGCAAGCGAAGCCGCGGGCAAAAGCTAGTAGTATAGATAAAAAGCGAGACTTCTATAGTACTAAGGTAGCGAACAACAAATGCGAATGCTACCAACAAACACTAAAAAAAGCATAAGTATGTCATCAGACTCATCAGCTATTTGGAATATTCTACTAACTACTCTGCCTACCCTAAGTACCGTCAGCTGCAAGAAATCGTGGTGCCCTCCAAAACATTAGCCACATAGTTGTATCCTCCGTGGCTAGACGCGAGAGCATTTATCTAAAGGTGTGGACGAAACGTTTTAGTCATTATCGTACCTGGGAATGTCGCCACTATCGCTGCGCACGCGCCGGACGACTATAGACCCATGAAACTTATACACAAGTATATATAAATAGTTTAATCTGGTATTAAACTAAAGAAAGAAACTGTAACTGTGTTTTGCCTGGTTAGCATGAATCTGGTGACTCCTATACTTTTTTTATACCACTTTTTGCGCAAGTGATATTTATGGTATAGCAAGCAATCATAGACTTAACTAATCGCTTACCATCAAGTGGATCGTATTCCACATGTTCATAAAAATAATATGCTTTTATTGTAATTACGTTTTTTTCTTTGTACAACTATGGTGGCAAACAATCATACGGCCCACCTGTTGGTAAGGTAAGGTCACCGTATCCTATGGATGCCTGCAACACCAGAGGCATCACTTGCACGTTGCTGACCCTTTAGGAAAAGAAGTGGGTAGCAGAAGAAGCGGGAAGGGGGAAAGAAGGTGTTTAGGCCTCCGGCATTCTCACTCACCGAACGAAACACAACAGTAGGAATACTGCTACTTCACGTCGATATTCTGTAAGAGGGTAATCCTTCCCCGGTCGAGCCGGCCCATTTATGCTGAAATTAGCGAGGTATATACTGACCCAAAACAAGAAAGTTTTACTAAGATACTCCGAATATGTATAAACCAAGTAATTATTAAGGCAAATGTGAATAAAAACACTTGAACAAACAGCCAGAAAGGAGGAATTATGGTGAACATTTTTTGTTTTCTTCGGAATCATTCTAGAGAAAGGCAAAGTTAAAAGTACCCTAAACCTGGGTCCATTTAAAATATAATAAAAGTAAAAAAATCGAGACAGATATGATAGAATCTTTCTGCCGGCCCCTTCGTGAAACAGACGTAAGTTTATATGCAACTAACAACAATAGCTCTTTAAAAACACTTAATAGCGAATATAACCGTCAGGTCTATTAGTTGTTAACCTACATATCGGATGTTGGATTCATCTGTAGAGTATGCGAGGAGCAGACAGCCGCGTTATCTCCGCCGTTAAAACGCTTGTAAAACAGAGGCGACCTCCCAACTACAGATAGCGATGTTCTCTTAAATTTCACCACACACATTAAGACAATGTCTTTTAGGACAAAAGGTGCATACCACTTGTTAGTAGAAAGGATTGTTGTTTAAGTGATTTTAGATTTTATGGTGGCTACTGACGATTGTATGATCGTAAAAACTTACGAATGTATCGATGGAGTAATTGGTACCAGCATCTAGTCTAGAATATATACATCTACTAGCTTTTGCCCGCGGCTTGGCTCGCGTAAATATAGGTTATGTCAATTTTCTATCCCTCGGCAACAATACTTTTTTTTGGATGAATTGTACCGTATGTCCTTTTCTGTACCCCTGACGAGGTGTATGCGAGATTTCATGATTGTGGGTATCGCGTATTTGAGGCGTTAAAGCATAATAAACAAAGAGAGTCACGTAGTTGAGACACAAACAAACAAACTCACATACGCATTTATAATATTACTTAGTTGGGATAATAAATGTCCATTAAAAATTAACTCGGTTCAAAAGAAAATCTCACTTTGCAAACAATTAGGCGAGAAGTTCATGACCATTTTTAATCGCCAATATTTTATTACGTGTTACTGCAGTAAATAATTAATCAATATATCTATATTTGCTAATTATTTATTAAAATTTTAATTAAGTAAGTTTATAATTGGGTAGCATTTAACTGCACGGCAAAAAAAAATTTAATTGCACAGCAAAATACATTTAAAGAGATCAAACTAAGCCGACGGAGCCCCGCGACGCTAGGCTTCTATTTTTGGGTAGGTTTAAGAAGGAATCTAACATAATCTTTCCGATACGGTATACAGTGATTTGAGGCGTATAGGTGCTCGTTATGCTGTGCAATCAGTATTTTTGATGGTCATTATATTTAATCGCTTAATAATTTTAATTTTATTAAATTATTTATTATTAACACTAATCAGAAATGTGTTACAACCACATTTCGCCAGCGCTGCTTTAAGTCCCACATAACAAAGTGCAAGCATATCAGGCAATTTCCCTAAAATACTATTGAAAGAACCTTGATAGATATAATAGCACTTTAACGGATCCAGAAATCAAACATAAGCTCAAATATATGCCACGGTTTCAAGACACATTGACAAAGAAAGACAATACATTTCTTAATTGATTGAATGTTAAAGACAAGAAATAGTTATTTGTAACAATATTATTGTTAGCTTCCGTTCCTTTTTATCATAAAAGCGAAGGTCTATGACGTCATACCAACTGTTTTATAAACAAAAGTAACAGCTATTGCACATGACACAAAGCAATTATTTGTTATATTGTTCTAGTTACTTAGTTCTGTGCAGAATACCTTTTAAACCTATCAAACAAAACAATTGCAATACTTCATGGCATTATAGGAAATATTAGCTTAGTTCAAGGAGACTAGTTCGTACAAAACCTAATTTATTACAAGATCAATACAATCTTTAGGTAACTGAGTCACATAGTTACAGTGAAAATTCTTGTGTAGGATATTTGCCTGTTTGATAACGTAGAACAGCAAAGAGCATTTAAAAGAAACCTTTTTGTGGAGACAGTATTTAAAATAATCACCTGAATGTACTTTAAGTTAAAGAAACGTATCTGCCTGACAGTGCGCAGACTAACGTCACAGTATTGGAAGATTTTTAAAATAGGATACTGATATATACTAAATGTTTTGTACATCCCAAGCAGGTATACCTTTCTATGAATCGACACAATTGCTTCATGAAACCTATAGGCAGAGACAGAATGTTTTGAGTTTTTATAAAAATCAACTCCCACAATAGGAATAACTCCTCTGTCACGTGTCTTTACAACCATTCAAACAACGGACACAATGAACACCTATACTCGAAATTAATGCTTGAGGATCAAACAATTTATCCTTACTAATATTATAAATGTGAAAGTTTGTGAGGATTTATGGATTTATGGATGTTTGTTACTCTTTCACGCAAAAACTACTGGACCGATTGCGATGAAACTTGGTACCTAGATAGCTGAAGACCTGGATTCACACATAGGATCTTTTTATACCGATATTCCCACGGGAACGGGACTTACGCGGGTGAAACCACGGGGAAAAACTAGTTCAAAATAATTCTGTGTTGTCTTCGAGTTCCGAGCACTGACATTTGTAACTCTGGCGATAATCTTTTTCTTGCATAGAATAAAAATAGGTACCAATAAAAATTTACACAACGAATATTTGCAACAACTATAGATGGACACTGTTATTCCGGATAGGCACCTGGTTCCTAACATTCGCAGTTGATTTGGAGATGACTACACTACATATTTTGTGCAGTTAACGATATATCCATAATTCTAGAACAGTATACCAAACAAACCTTGGAGCTAAATTACTTGTAACCTTTTTACAATCAAACAAAGATTTAATCTAAATAATTTAAATTTGGAACTCGATTTAAAACAAAACTTTTCGCTCCAAATAAGGCGTCAATAATGGTAGTACGGTAAATAATCTAGACTTCACCTGAACATGAGTAATGTTGTTAGAATCAAGTGATTATTCAACCGGGTACTTGACCCTTGGTAATTGTAATAATTCACTCACCTCAATTGTTATGGGACAATGCTTGTAATCACATAGCTTTCTACGGATTCAACGCAGAACCAATATGGCGGCAGCCAAAATTACGATACAACTTTTCTTTGAGTGGAGTTTTGGCTACTTTAAAGCTACTTTAAGATTTATTCAAGCCTGTTATAGCATTTTGGTATATCTCGAACCCCCCAATTAATTTCGTGATGTATAATCAAACAATTGTAACAATCAGATTCAAATTATGGAGAACTCGTAGAGTTGCAGGTTTATTGAATATATGTATGTTACGCACGGTTCAAAGGTAATTCTTCTAATTCGGCTTTTTCATTCAGAACTAGGGTATAGCGGCTACTTAAGAACTAAAATTTGCATTAAATCATACATAAGCTATCTTCTACGTCATTTTCCACAACTGATTAGGTAATGTTGTTTTCCATGGAACTGCAGGCAGTACTTTAAAAAGACTTATTCTCGGCACAATTGACGTGGAGTTGACAATATACTCGTGGGATAAGTCTCGTTCACCACTAATTCTATTATCTGAGCACCATTCAGTGGGATTACACGTCACGTATCACTATACTTGTCGCGTTCTCCAATGGTATCGACACAATCCTTATACCATTTACGTTTTCTCTAAGTATTGTTAATTATCACTCGCTTTAATAGTGAGGCAATCTGCATATCTGATAGGCCCCCATAATGTTTGTCAACATACGCTAAGTGTGTGAAACTGCACTGGGCTAACATATGACGAAGTCTTCTAGTACTAAGACGAAGCTAGTGCCCAGCAATAATTAGTTTCAGTTAATAGAAATGCCTAGGCCTTAATTTTTTCTATCAGAGTTCTTTAACTTAGTTTGAGGTTCTAGGGTTACCATGACAATTTTAAAAATTTATGTTGATGAAGATTTTAGTCAGTATTAGGTACATATATTACCTCCATATCATATTTCTTCTAAATATGTTAAACAGTTTATCCTAAAAAGCGTAGAGGAAATTAGAATCTACGTAAGAACAAAGGGTATACTCGCTTTATGCTCGGACGTGCCATGACACGACAATATTCTATAATGAAGTGAATTATAAATTTATTCAGCTTCTTTAACGCCCATACCTGATCTTACACAAGTCACTTTGAAATAACAAACCTTTCTTCTTAAATCATTAGTGTAGCCAAACTAAAATTGGCTCGCAATCCCATAACGAATGACGATCAAAAGTCAACGACATGCATTAATAATAAAACAATAATACATTTAAATAACGAATGAATTAGCAAACAAACACATCATAAATCGAGCTATGGAAACGGCAGCTTATAACGGTAAACGTGCAATTTAACATAATTTTAACACGTCAGAGGGGCAAGAGTCATGCTATTGTTTGGCCAATGTCTTGCTGTGACGGTATACAGTGCTTATGTGGTGACAGTCTTCGTGAGTAATAGGCACGATTATGTAGCCTAAATTACAATGATACGGTGTAACAGTCACACCTATAAACCACACGGTATTCCCGAAGGGTGTACTGCGAAATTGCTTTGTGTCGTTGCTATGCAAGTTGTGTAGTGAATACTTCTAAAAAGTAATAATAACCGAGTAGGATATTGTGTTATAATTACGCAAATGTCACACATTTAAAATACTTCACATGAATTGTATGGTGTATTTGTATTTACACTTTCTCCGTCTTTTCGGTTCATTTCAGCAGCAATAGTCACGCGATCAGTTTGTTTGTTATCATTGACCAACTAAGCAAACTACTTGTATTTTTGTTTAAATGATCAATCGGTATAGATGCTTTCAAACGAGACAAACATTTGTGTGCATGAACATGGATGTTTGTCTTGGTCTGGGTGTTCCTAAGTATAATATGAAAAAAAGTATATAAGTATGTTTATCCATTGTCTAGTACCTCTGCTTACTTACTCTAGTACTACTACCTACCACATACACACAACACCATCTAGCCCAAACTAAGCAGACCTTGTACTATGGGTACTAGACAATGGATAAACATACATATATACGTTTACATTTTATACATAGAAACACCCAGACCAAGACAAACATCCATGTTCATGCACAGAAATGTTTGACTTGTGCAGGAATCGAACCCGCGACCTCAGGCGTGGCAGTCGGTTACACTAACCACTACGCCATCAAGGCCGACATATGTACATATCTACGCCATAGATATTATTATTATAAGAAAATGGGCTTTTAAGAATTCGTTTTTTTAATATTTTACGGTTCTAAACAAGCTTACTGCTCATCTAATAGTAAGCTATTATGGAAGCCTTTAGCAGATTGCAATAGCGAGGTTTACATCCGCACCCATGATCTGGGGCGCCGAGTCGTACCTTTTATATGTAACTCAACTAAATATATTTAATAATTTTTGATTGACTGATTAATTATACCAACAAAATAATTAACACGCAATCAAGATAACGCCATCAGTGATCTCTGTGTCGACACCAGTGGAAAGCACAAGTAACTAACAGTAAACACATCGGTTTACGTAAGCTCAGTGTGTCACAGGCTGTGGACGGCCGCCCATTCTATTGTCCGCGCGATTGTAACGTACGGACGGGGAGAAAATTGTGGGAGATCGATGTTACTGCGGATCGAGTCACTGGCCTCCGGGAATTAGGTCACAAGACAACGAGAGACACAAGAATTATGTACAAGACGAGTTGTCTGCGACTTCGTCCGTGTGGGATTCGGTTATATCGCAAACCTTAGCTTCCTTTTAGGAACCAAGTAGTGGTTTAAGTTGACATCTCGCCTCCACTACGAGTGTTGTGGGTTCGATTCCCACAAGGGGCAAAAGATTTTGTGCTCCACAAATAGTTGTTCTCAATCTGGTTGATCTGTGTGTCCATTGCTTATGTTTGTAAAGGGTGACACAGGAATTATGCCTAGTACGGGAGTGGTCTTTAAAATAATAGAGAAAATAAGAGATTCTGGATGACAGTGAATGATAAGAAACCTGTATACAAATTAAGGTTCTTGAGTCAGCCGTTTGGGCTGTGCCTTGATCGATAAATTAATCTTTGAGAGATCAAAGTTGAATGTAGGTATTGTTTTTCACATACAGTACTCACATTATAGATCTAGTACTCGCCAACGTTGTATAGGAAACCTATACGATAAATTGGAAGTCTCTATAACTGAAGGTATTTTTGTGTATTAGTTCTTGGCATCCGACGGCCTTGAGAACTTAACGCGGACCATGAGTGAGTGCAAAAGGCTCCCAACCTTTATTTAAGCATGCCGACACAGAGGTTTGATCTCACAGGTGTATTGATATATTAGCCAATCTGACAATCAGTCCGTTTATTCTTTTATATTTTTTTTTAGTAATATATATATGAACATTACATGACATTCTATAAGATATATACATTAATAGACGAGTGAGAATACGATAGCTGCAAAGCAATTTAGTAATCCTTTAAAATGAGGCTTAACTACGTTACCAGCGAAAGAAGTATAGATCACTGTGTATCACATATTTCCTGATTTTTTATTTACTTCTAAAAATGTCTACTGCTGCACAAGGCGTATATCCTTTGTCACGGGGGACCTTACAAACATTCAAACAACGGACTCAAAGAACATCCAGACTCGGTACAACTTAATACTACTTAGTACAAAGAAATTTATTTAAGTACATTTTTTTTTTCTTTTACATGTGTGAATGCAATGACGCATATCCCTCCGCGGGGGCGGGTGGAGAGATTATGTCGGACTCGCCGAGGTAAAAGAAAGATGGAATAATAGTAAAGTACCTCCCGGAATACCGACTAAACCTACCACGGTGTTCCTCGACAAAACCACTATCAACGGGGCCGCGCGAATCGCTTCCGCATGCGGTCGCGACCCTGCCGAGGTTACGGCCCGCCGTGTGAAACGGCAGGCCACTACGCAATAAGACCTACCCAAAATAGGCACTACTCATTATTAAATAAAAGCCTTACTGTTTCCCCCAAAGGGGAGATGGACACGACACAGAGGCGCGCGTGGGAACACGCACGCCGCCTCTCGGACCTGGTGCTGAACGGATGGCGGGCAGGCCCACAAAGCCCGCCACCCCCAGGTCAAACCTCAGGGTGGCTGGAGGTCATCTCGCGCCCTCCGCCGCCCGGCTCTGCGGTTGGGGAGAGGGTTTAAGCGCTCCCTCTCCCACTCCGCCGATGTACCTAGATCAGATAAGATAAGATAGATACTACTAATACATACTTATTAACCTCAAAGATTATTAGTAAGTTTACTAAACTTACTGCATACCTATACATTTAGGCTAATCAGTTTATTTATTTATTTTAGACACATTAGGTAACAGCATATATATACAACATTACATACAATACAGTTCCTTTAAACTAGTTCTTATACATACACTAACATAGGCATGTACATTATGCACCAAGATATTGACTAAACATTTGTGTCAGAAGCTAAAGTTGTACAAATCTTATACACTAATAAACAAAACGAAATTAAAATATAAAGAAAAATAATAATATAATATTCTATCTCATACACACAACACCATCTAGCCCAAACAAAGCAGAGCTTGTACTTATTTTTTTTTGTAAATACATACATATTATACATAGAAACACCCAGACCAAGACAAACATCCATGTTCATGCACACAAATGAAAAATGAAAATTTAGCAAACAGTTGGGTTAGTAGCTTAGCCAAAGAGTTAAGCCTCTGAAAGATACACGGTCCAATATTTAATCTGCCAAGTCTTAGGATCCCAGACATAATAAAAATCTATTTTTTGCATACCACCGGTGTGCTGCTGCGACACAATAGGTTAAATTACCACTGAATTACAATTATGTTAAATGAATGTTCATATAAAAAAAATTACAGCCACTGTTTTTAAATCGGAATATTTTTCAAATTTCTTTTACTCATCTCTACATATCGTCGCTATCTTGATGACTACCTAATCTTTATTTGTAGGAAATGATTTGCGTCCCGTAAGAATATTTAATGATAGTATTTCATAATGCAAACTGTAATTTATAAATCAGGAGACTATTGTAAATTACATTCATAGTCTCACACCTATACCCACAAAAGAGCAGACAGAAATGTTGTACTCTGACAGTTGAAGTTAAGTACGAAACGAGAGAGTAGGTACACGATTTTTAATAAACATGACCAATAAATTTTATTTTGGTATATTTTTAGTGGACCAAATAAAAGTGGCCTTTAATTAGTTACTGCTGTTATACATCAGTTTTAGATTGTGTTCATTTCTTTAGAAATGTGGTGCATCTATATTACTGAGTATAGTAATATAGATGCGTGCATAAACTTATGACATTATAAATACTATCCACCATCAGTTTGGTCCGGTACATTTGGATACATCCCGTAATTTATTATTACCTAACTGTTGTCGCACTGCAAGTTAAAAGCCATTAGTTGCACTTTTGATCCATCTAAACGTATCCAGCTCATCTTGCCTTCTTCTGAGGCTTCTGCGTTGCCACTGCCTGCTGACTCACCGTGCCCTCCTGAATTCCCCCTCACCTGGCAACAATACACTTTTGAGTCTAGACGTCTTATTCGCAATTACTTAGAAAATAAAAATTCGGTAGAAGTTACAACCCCTATGTTGCAATCATAAAGCCTTCGCTCCCTAATACACACACATCAGCAACCCCTGAAGACTTAAAATTGTCAGACATTTTACATTCCAAAAATAAAAAGAGTCTTTGTGAATGTTCGTATATAGTCGGAAGTGTTCGTATTTATCCAGTTTTTAGCTAGAGTTTGTTGGAGGTAGCAGGCTGCCCGCTCTCCCGCCAGTCAAGGGGGAGTGCTGAATCGATATGCAAGTAAAATGTACACCTGGAGTGACCATGAATTCTGAATTTTCTGATATATGCCCGTTTGGCGACCGGCACAATGTTTTTAAATTTTAATTGTATATATTTACTGTACTACGAATTGCCAAACAAGGTTACAGGCCGCAAACAGCTTGTAACTGCAAGCCTTCAACTTGTCAGGCGTTATCGTCGAAAATAAGCAGTCGCTGTATTACCAGTTACCGGTTTACTTGGCATTGGCAATAGCTAATGCCAAGTAAACCGGTAACTGGTACATTGCTTGTAATACAGTGCTTTTTAATATAGCCTGGTACCTCGAGTGTTTTCTCGATTGGCTGCCTTAGATTAGATGAAATCCCAAACTTGTACCGGAACCCCGCTATCTGCCTACATACCTACTCTACTAAAGCTACAAGTGGACGAAGATGTTAATTTAGATTTAAATGTACGACGATGCATTTGCACGTTTTCAAATTAGGTTGTTATCATACGTGTAGCCTTACTTGAGGTTTTCGGAAATGTTTCTTAGTCTCCAGATTATTTCATGATCTTCTTTGTACAAATTACCAATATTTCTGATATAGGATATATATCAAGCTGTTCTAGCTTAATATAAGTAACTCTTCGCATCGCGGAACTGTTAGAAATTTTAAAATAAACCATGAAGTGACGTATTCTAATCTCAATGTAAAATAAACTTAAGGATATGCTTTTTTACTGGATGCCTTTTATGTATCCTTAAATCATTCTTCAAATTCAGGCAGTTCTAGTAATATCCCGCACCACCTTCGCGCAGCGTGGTCGCATCACACACACCCTTCGTCAGGTGAGTCACTTTGCTATCTGTGTGCACGCACACATGCACGCATCCGTGGCTGTGTGTGTGCGAGACACGATGGCGTCCGTCATTGCGAAACGGGCCGTTTAGATTGGTCTCGTGTTTAAAAAGATCAATCATTTCAGATGTGTCTTCGTTCATTGTGTTATTTAGTAGGCAAGGCAGAATGTCTTATTTAGTAGGTTACATAGGTCCCACATAATAGCGAAAGAATCTATAGTCGTCTACCAGAGTCCAAACTCTGTGCTGCTGCGGAGAAGTACCTGCTTAAAATAATAAAACTTTGTCCGACCAGTGTTTTAGGCCCAGAAAAGCTCACAATCAGCCGAAGAGTGATTGCAAACTTAGTTAACGGAAGCAACGAGGCAGGTTTCGGAAAGCAATTAAACAGCTTTATATACATTGCAGTTACTGTATACATAGATGCACGGATAGTGTAGTGGTTTAAGTGATAGCTTCGCCTGTGCCACCGCGCAGAGACATGGGCTTTGATCCCCACACGAGTAAAAAATTGTGTGATTTGCAAATGGTTGTTCAGAGCCGTCATGTTTTTCGTGTCCGTTGTTTGAATGGTTGTAAAGTCCATACGTCACAGGAATTAATCCTAGTGCGGGAGTTACCTTGTCTTTTTAAACTAAACTACAATTAAACATTTTCCTAAATAGTCACACGCCTAACTACAACCTACTTTTTTAGGTTATCCTCAAAGAAAATTTTATTACATGTAAATTTTACCAACCGTGGTTATAGATCACGTTATAGAAGCAAACCTATTGTCATCTCCGGCCGCAATTCCATTCTTCATGATGCTACTGTGATGCATTCGTCACAATGTATACAAAACCATAAATTACTTTTTAGCAATCTCGACCAATACGACTCTCCCCGACTATCCACCGTCAGTTAGGTGTTGTTTTTAATATTTCAGTGTGCGGAGCGGAGACACGCGCGTCTCGGGGGAGCACACACACACTCACGCGCGACAATGTGCACGAACACACACGAACTCACACACACATACACAACTAACAAGATAAACTTTGCGTACGTAACTATTGACGTTAGACACACCTTTATTTAGATCTAGATATTTTATTTAGGGTGCTTTTTAGGGAACATTGTAGTATTTAAGCGGTTTGACCCCTCAGGGGTAACGGTTAGTTGTTCGTTACCCCTTAGTAACAAGCACCATTAACAAAGGTGGACTTGTAGATATAAGCATTGATACTATTTTGTAGGCTCAAGAGAGAGAAGAAGATTTTTCTTGTTGTTGTCGTTAGCACACCCAATAGATAAGTCAAATCAAATCAAAATTAAAATTATAATCATTTATATCAATAAAATAATGACAGACAGGTTATTTTTTTTATAAATAATCTAGTATTGGAAATATAAAGCCAGTTCAAGAAGTAGAGCTCCCATGAGAACAAAACAGGCAAGAAACTCATGGTCACTCTCTCTTTTCTCATTTTACCTACTCAATTACTAATGGAATACAATAATTATATTATTAGCCTTGCGATCGAGAGGTCACGTATCCAAATTCTAACCATTACACTACCGCCGTGAAGTCACAAGCATTCTACCTTACCTGGAGGGGTTAACAAGAATTTATTTAAAAGCAGAAAGTTGCTCATCTTATTAGCAGTAACTGTCGCTTATGAACATGGCTATGTTTTCTTGGTATCACAGAAGCAATTTCTAGGAAACTTCACTAAGCCGTATTCCACTGGTATTGCCAGCTAGCTCGCAATACCATATTAACATATGCAGAGTGCCTAGTGTTTGTTGTTGTTTTGTGTTACGTTAACGCGATCGACACGTTTATGACGCTTGGCGCTCCGATTGGCCCGCTCTAAGCTCTTAAACCAATCAGAGAGCCAAACGCGGTAAACGTTTCGATCGCGTTGACGTAAAATCAATTCGCACTAGACACCCAGATCCTTTTATGCCTGCATCCTTTTATTTCATAAATACTTTAAGAGGATATAAAACCATCTGAATATCATCTCCATCTATAGTCCACTAGATTTTGCGACGCGGTATCACTCGAGTAAATGTATGTTAGGTTAGGATAGTAACGGTGCTTTTTTCTGGATGAAAAGTAACCTATGACCTATACCATATCCCTGACGACGTGTATGCGAAATTTCATAATGATCGGTCGAGTAGTTATGGCGTGAAAGCGTTACGAAGTCACTTCTGTATTTATACTATTACTTAGAATTTTGCAAACCAATATGGCGCACTAGTAGCTAGCTCAATATATTTTTCTTGCTACAATACATAGAGATCCACCTATATGATATTTTCTTCTTATTTCAACTTCATTTATTAGAAAAAGAATATAGTCTGATCTCGAATTCGATCCCAAAGCACGCATCTCTGACTTTTCGATGTTATGTGCGTATTAAATAGTTAATTATCGCTTGCTTTAACGGTGAAGGAAAACATCGTCAGGAAACCTGTATGTCTGAGAGTTCTTCATAATGTTCTCGAAGATATGTGAACTCTGCCAACCCGCACTAGGTCAGCGTGGTGGACTATGGCTTAACCCTTCTCACATTAAGAAGAGGCTCGCGCCCAGCAGTGGGACAGTTTAATGCAGGGCTGGTATTATTATAGTCTGAAAGCAGTAACTGAATGATTTTATATTGAGTTTGTTTGTTTACCAAATAAGTTGAGTAAACATAGTCTATATACAAATCAGCCTCGGTTCAAACTTCCATTGGATTATCGAAGCAGCTGTTCATCTCGAAATTGTAATATGAAGATGCCATGGATACTTTCGCCACTATTCCGCGTAGGATAAAGCTGTTTCGGTTTCTGAAGAGAACAAATTTCTTCGTGGTCTATATGTAGTTGCTTCGCTTTCAAGATTTCTTTGATTCAGCTGCTTCCATACACGTAAAGTTCCTCGCGTCACGGGAATTATTTCTAGTAAAAACCATATTTCAAGAAAGTCGTTAGTACAAAAATACTGTAGGGTTTCATCCAACCCTTTATGAATATCACCATGTTATTATCAACATTGATAACACGACACCTTTAATGCCGATTCCTCGAAAAACGCCTACAAAAAGTGCTTTACGTCCACATAGGATCATGCTTATACCCTATGCAATAGCGTGCCAAGGGTTTTAGAAAATAGAAGTCTGATATTTTAACATACATACATACATAGACTTAGACCTGCATTTGTTAAGAGGTAGACAGACGGGTATTATACCAAAATTTCCTCTACTGAGATTTTGATACGTAATATAGTGCGTTTCACTAAGAATACGCCCGTGCCCAGCAGTGAGACAGTTTATATTCAGGGCTGATATTATATTATTTATTATAATAAAATTCTGTAGGTACTAATATTACAAAGAGGAAAATTTTGATTGTTTGTTTGTAAGGATTTTTACTCAAAAACTACTCAACCGAATTAAAAAAGTATCTTTCACCATTAAAAAGCCATAGCTATCACCGAGTAACATAGGCAATATCCTTTTTTTTATTCTGGTACAAACATTTTTTGTTTTTCCCTTGGGGAATGCAGTTACGCATACCCCTCCGCGGGGGCGAGCGGAGGGTTTATGTCGAACTCACTGGGGTAAAAGAAAGATGTTGAAATGATGATAAAGGACCTCCTGGAATACCGACTAAACTTACCACGGTGTTTCTCGACATAACCGCTATCGACGGGGCCGCGCAAATCACTTGCACACGCGGTCGCGACTCCGCCGAGGTTTCGGCCCGTCGAATGAAACAGCAGGCCATTACACGAAGAGACTTACTCTTTGGCACTTCTCACTCATAAAACCGTACTGTCCCCCCCTAGAGGGGAGACGGACTCGACACCAAGGCGCGCGTGGGAATACGCACGCCACCTTTCGAACCTGGTGCTGATCGGATGTCGGGCAGGCCCACGAAGACCACCACCCCCAAGTCAAGCCTCAGGGTGGCTGAAGGTCACCTTGCGCCCTCCGGCGCCCGGTTCTGCGGATGGGGAGAGGGCTTAAGCGCTCCTTCTCCCACCTCCTTGATGAAAATCACTTCGTCACAGAAGGAGGCGACGGCGTTCTACGACCTCTCACTCCGGACCATAGACTGACTATGGCCGGGAGCGAGAGGCCAACCAATCCGACTGCCACGATCAACTTACGGCGCTGCTATGCCCAGGCTAGGAAAACCGCCAAAGTGAGCAGCGCCATGTCCTCAACAACGTCGCGGCAGTCACCGCAGTGGTAACAACCGAGCATCTCTTGCCATCCTATACGACACAGAAACTGGCCAAAACAACCGTAGCCAGTCATTACCTGTGTCAGCGGAAAGGTGAGTGCGCCATGCCACCTCTCCAGTCACTCCTCAAACATGAGACTTACCGCCACGATCGTGGCGTGCCCGATTCTGGTACTAACCTGGAGTGGTGTAGTTATTATAATAAAGGATGAGCTTATTGCCGTTTACTGGGCGCAGTCTCAGACATTGTGCTGCTAATGCGATTTTTTTGACAGAAAATCCCAATAACACTACCCGGCCCGAACCCGAGACCGACCGATGGAGAGTACAAAAAAGGTTCAAACCATAAACAAAATCATAGGAATGCTACCTTAATAAAGTAGGCAGGTTTTACAACAGGCCATTGCTCGCAGAAGATTTATAGTAAGTAATTGGAGGATGGCTGATGAACGACACATTTCTGTCATTTACTTCTTGTGCATAATCAACAGAACAAAGAAATTCTCTTGTTCTGCATTCTAATCAGGTTGGTAAACATCATCACACTGAGATCCATTTTCTTCGGCGTTTGTACCACTGTGAGCGATTAAGCGCAACTGTTGTTAATTTACCTATTTGTGTTTTATTTTTGTATTAATATTAGCCCTGTATTAAACACATCCACTGCTGGGCACAGGCCACTTCTTAGTGTCAGAAGGGTAAGGCCTTAGTCCACAACGTGGGTTAGCGTGGGTGCGAGTTGGCTGACTTCATATTGACTTCGAGAACATTATGTAGAACTGACGTGCAGTTTTCTTCACGATGTTTTCCTTCGCTGTTAATGCGAGTGACATTTTACTGTTTAATACGCACATAACTTCGAAAAGTCAGAGATACATGCCTTGGGATCGACTCGAAACTTCTGCTTGGCAGTCCTACGGTAGGTATCCCACTAGGGACTACTCCCACTCATACAGATTTTGTAAGCTGCAGCACTATTGCCCACAGACTCAGTTGTTCTATAACCAAATGCAGACAGCAAAAAGACATACCTACATGTGGTAAAATCCAGATTGATTTCACATTTACCTATTGATAGCCTATTAAAAGAGTTTCTAAGTAGAAATTGTAAAGAATTACTTCTTAATTATTCGCACAGGGTCACATAGTTGCATCCACAAAAGGTACATTCTTGCATTGATTGAAACGTCTTCGTGCGTTCTTTAGCTTTATAATTTATGCTAAAATTATATTTGATGACATTTACGGGTAAGTTATAAACTAATGTAGCTAAACCCGTTCCCGTTAGAATTTAGAATAAAAAGATTATAAAATCATTTTTATATAGAAATATAATGTTTAGTAAAAATTCAAGTCAATCAACTACTTTCCCAGATTTTCGAACACAACCATACGACAACTGAATTTTTATACATTAAGAATAAATCACACTTTCTTGCTAAACAGCTAAACGCTGTCAGTAGTACAAACGCCTTAAAATCTACTATCAATTACCACGAGTTCCACGTATTGCATTAAAAAACAAACAGACCTGTATGGCGACATATGTATGAACATATGTATGGAGCACGTAATCTCATCTCGATACATTCCCATGCAAAACTGATCATGCAAAACAATCAATACGTAACATTTTGCATAATTGATGACAATGCGATGTTGCGTTACTGAGAAATCACTACTTTTGTATTTGATATAGTGACATCGTTTTTTAGAATACCGTTATAGGTTTTAATTTTTATCTATTACTAGATTAGGTCAGGTTAGGTTGGTAACGATACTTATTTCTGCATGACAGGTTCCCAATGTTACCATTTCTGTTCGCCAGACAACGCGTATGCGAAATTTCATGATGATCAGTCAAGTAGTTGCGGCGTGAAAGCGTAACAAACAAACTCAAACATTCGCATTATAATATTAGTTAGGATTATTTGAGGAATAATAAGTATTTTTCTATATAAAGTACTCCGTGGCAAAATAGACTGTCCCCAACTACTTTACAGATTCTCTTTTCGTGTGCCTGCTAGATATCCACGTGCCCCTATTACTCCACTGCATCCTCCTCTACGTAGAACAGTGTTCGGTGCTAGCTCAGTAATTCCCCGCCTGTGTAGACTGCTAAATAGTTACAGTGATCTTGTTGATGTGCACTCTGACTCGCTTGCTAGGTTCCGCAGAATAGTACCTGGTAATGTTTAAAATCTATTTATAGTTATGTAATCACATTCTTTTTGGTCATGTACATTTAATTTTAAAGAATATAATGTGTTTAATAATGTACTTAGTTTACTCAATATTACTATTAATTGTTTTAATTTTGCTTTGTATTTAAAGTTTGTCCCTATTGTTATTATTTATGTTTGCTGAACATTTATTGTTAAGTTGTGCATGCTGTGCTTACCTATAAAAGATTGTCATACTCGCTCAGTCTGCTAATCTTAAGTTTTTTTTAAAATTGTGTATGTGTGAACAATTGTTGGCATTAAAATAAATAAATAAATAAAAAAATAATGCTTCTGCTGTGCCTGAGGTATCGGATTTGATACATAGGTCGGGCAAAGTGTTATCATAAGAAATAGCAGCACAGTATTTTCTTGCACAACTGCTTTAAGTGATGCTTCTTGTTTTGCAAACGGCCAGAGACTACAAAAACCACTTAACATCAAACCGCCCGCCATCTTTGCCACAGCGAATATATAAAAAAACAGGCAGTACAATACTAAATCACTATTAATAAACTTGTTTGTTTATGACGTTCCGCGTTCTGATTGGCCCGCTTCAAGTTCTTAACCAATCAGAGAGCCGAACGCGGTCACCATTTCGATCGCGTTAACGTAAAAACAACTGACACTGCACTGCACCCAGAATGCTTAGTGCGAATTGTTTACGTGCGAGTGCGAGTTTGTTTTACGTTTACGTTAACGTGATCGTAACGTTTACCGCATTTGGCTCTGGCTGGTTATTGGCCGAACGTCATGAACGTGTCGATCACGTAAAACAAACACGCACTAGGCACTTTGATCCTTCAATCGATCGACCATATCGACGCACACAAAGCGACACCCTTACACACACCAATCTAACTGATCAGTAATGTGCATATTGATTTCGAATGATATTCGAATACAGTGTGTACAAAACAATACCAACTTTAGAAGGAAGCACGCACTTATGTATAGTGTTGCAATATACTTGAATATATAAGTAATTTATATACTTTTGCATATCTCTCGTCCTCTTACGAACGACACACTCATTAGGTAGTCCTTCTATTGCCTGCCCTGGACGTTTTATGTAATAAGTAACGGGAATTTACGTGGTCATGCTAAGTATTATATTTACAGGTTGCCATTGCCTGAACCTACCAACTAACCTTTTTTTTTTAAATGGCGTTATGCATTGACCCATTCCTCTCCGCAGGGCAACGGAGAGATTATGTAGGACTCACCGGGAAAATAAGATATCCCGGTAATACCGACTAAACCTACCACGGTATTCCTTGACATAACCAGAGTTAGCGGGGCCGCGCCAATCATTCTCACATGCAATCGCGACCCCGCCGAGGTTTCGGCCCACTGTATAAAACGGCAGGTCACTACACTATAAAAAGAATCCTTCTACTGTCCCCTTGTGGGGGACGAATACAAAACGAAACAGAGGCGCGCGTGGGAACACGCACGCCGCCTCACGGACCTGGTGCTTATCTGGTGGCGAGCAGGCCCACCACTTACCTAAAGTTAAAGCCAGGAATTTAAACCGGCATTACACCACTAAGGCCGAGGATATCTCGCAGTATGTACGCCAGAAGTCCTAGTACACGCCAAGAGTGCAGCTGCTGGAATCGCGTCGCAACATCAACTTCAAGGCGTTCGTGGTGCATGGTCCCATCTTGCTTTCTACATGTTTTTATGAAGGAGGACTTTTGGCCGAAAGGTGTGGTGTTCCGTCGCTTCCGCGGACAAGTGACACATGAACGCGCAACAACAGAGTGCAATTGAAGCGTTACTAACATAATTAATCTATCCTAATATTATAAAGCTGAAGAGTTTGTTTGATTGGTTGAACATGCTAATCTCAAGAACTACTGATTCGAATTGAAAAATTATTTTAGTGTTGGATAGCCTATTTATCGAGGAAGGCTATAGGCTATATAACATCACGCTATGACCCACGGGAGCCTCACAGTAACCATAAACGCGAGTGAAACCGCGGGCACATTTAGTTAGATATATGGTAATAAAGTTCATTAATAGGTATTGTTTATATCGCATAGATATACCTAATTAAATAATATTGTTTATTGATTAAAAATAAGGTTAAGTCCCTTTAGCGGCAATCGGAATTGCCATTTAGACCTAGGAATTATCTCAAACCAATAGCCGACTGGGGAAATACTAGTACAAGCAATGTATGTTTGTAAATATCAGCTGTAGTAGTAACACTATCCGCTACATTTTATTTCTGAGAATATATGTAATGTCTGGGGGCCCTGGGATCTAGCTCTATTATAAAACAAAGTCCTCCGCCGCGCGTCTGTCTGTCTGTTGGCTATAAACTCAAAAACAGTCTTCACCAATAGACAGAGTGAAACACGAGGAAGGTTTAGGCGTATAATTTGTTAAGATTTTGTACTACCCGTGCGACGCCGGGGCGGGTCGCTAGTAGGTTATATAAATACTAACACAAATTGTATGTATGTTAGTCTATGAGGTATTTATCTATATTATTATTAGTAATAAACTCACTAACCAATAGACTTTAACGTTCATAAGTAGGTAGGTATTACTTTATAGCCAAAATTAAATAAATTATTCTTAACTTCACTATTAACTTTCCTTTTTTTAATCCCTTTATATTTCGAGTACATGACACTGGCACTTGGCATGAGCAGACTTCTAAATGCTAACAGTCGAAACCATAAGTGACCTACTTGCGATCCGAAGCACAGAAATGTATGTACTTCGTAAAAATACGGCGACATGCCTTCAAAACAAACAGCGAATTTGTTCAAGTAGTCATGAAGTAATACTATTAAATGATGCTATTTATACTATTTGCTTAATCCGCCTCTTTAACGAGCATGTTATCGCTCCAGTTCTTATCCATGTCTCATTAAAATATTAGACTAATAAACATATTTAGAATACTCACCGTGTGCCTACATGTATGCAACAAATTATTATAATAATAATATAATAATGTGCTGACAGATAACACTTGCAAGTGAAAAATTTAACGCAATTACTTGTGTAAGAAATAGTTGCGAATTTAATGATAGCTTGAATATTGTCGGACTATGTTTAAGGTCATGTTTAATAACACAAATTTTAATATATTGACTTTCACAAGAGGAAAACAAAATAACGCTTTTAACCACTCGCTTTACGTTTATGGCGTCAGCGTCGTAGCGTGAAGTCATATAGTATTTCTTTTAATTAATAGTTTGCTTATAACAGAAATAATTTTTTTCTCGATCCGGCAGCTATTATTCTAGCCCGTTCAAATATCGACCCTTCGAGGATAAAATGTTATAAAAGCTATTTTCGCCGCAATTAGTTATTGATATAACCTTTTGCAATTTTTCGAGCTGCGTCGACCCTGTGTATTTAACATGTTCATATTCGCAAAGTTAATGGATTTTATAGCATAAACATCATTATTTCAAAAGTAATGTTGTATGGTACTTCAACTCACCACAAAAGCTATAAATGATATAATTGCATAATTATGAATCATTTTATATTTTTTGGCTCACTTGAACTGTCGATATAGGTATATAATTGTCCATTTTCTATTATTTGTCTTATTTGATAAACAAATATTTATTTATTTTAAATAAACAACGCGATAAAATCCGTATATAGTAGTTTAATTTCAATGAATAACATTCGCGTAAACAGAAGACAATATTAAATATGTCATACCTACTGTTAGCTAAATACGATACGTAGAGACCAATCTTTATGCTTTGTCTTTTTATCTGTTATGCCTGTGTATTAAAAACTAATATATGTATTTCGAAAGCAGTACCTAAATGCTTCTATAATAACTTTATAAGATTAAGTAATAAAATACAGGCAATTTACTGATAATATGAAAATGGAAAAATAAAACTTTATATACGAACTCTTTACTGACATGATGTTTGTTGTCAAAAAAAGGCAATTAATAAAGGAGGTGCGGCCTGGGTTTACTAAACACGCCTCTGCGATGAAATATCTGATCTCTCTCGGGAAATAAGCAGAAACGTTGCGTTTTAACCCACAAGTTTAACATATTTCAGTAAAAATGTTGATGAATGACATGAATGGGACGGGTATGTCATAAAGTTGAAGCGTCGATGCAATTAAAAGTAACTAGTAATCACCGGCGACTATGCTCGTGTTTTTAAAATGACCATGTTCTCCTTAGGGAATCCGGCTATCACTATAATTTGTTTTATTATTATAGCTTTTGCAGTAAACAGAAAGAGTTTACTTTGAGATTAGTAAAAAAGTGTAGGATAATATTTTTATTGAATTATTTCCTCTTTCCCAAAAATCTTGACTTACTATAATAGTTACGTCTATTCAAAGAAACACACTTATCCGTAATATGTAAAAGAAGGACAAACCAACATATATTTATTTAAGGCTAATTTCAATATCGGAATACTAATTATTTTACCTACAGACTTTTAGATACATATTCTACGAAAAATATGTCAAAATTAACTGTCTGTAGCTAAAACGACTCCTTTTAATATATTAAAACCCATCGTTATCTTAAAAATATTGCTACAGTCATACTTAATGCGATATTCGTAACCACAATTATAAACCGAAATATACATTCACATAACATTAGGTCGCTGCCCACAGCTGTTGTTTTAATTCGCCATAATCACATGATGGTTGAAGATTTTGGTAGGTAAGACAAATGATAGTGACCCAAATACTAACAATTATACATAAAAAAAGAACATAGAATTCGAATTATAATAATGTCAACTCTCCCACTGCCGGGCACGGGCCTCGTCTCAACTTGAGAAGGGTTAGGCTATAGTCCACCACGCTGGCCCAGTGCTGGTTGGCAGACTTCATATATCTTCGAGAACATTATGAAGAACTCTCCAAACAGACATGTAAATTTCCGTTTTTCATTTCAATCACCATCAATTCACCGTTAAAGCAAGCGATAATTTACTATTTAATACGCACGTAACTTCGAAAAGTTGGAGATGCGTGCCCTGGGATCGAACTCGTGACCTCTGCGTGGCAGTCCAACGATGTCCCACCAGGCTATAGCTGAATTCGAATTGTCCATTCAAAAAATATTGGTATTAATAGATAGTATGAAAATAGACAGATAATCAAGCTATGGGTGTTTTCTAAAATACTTGTGTTTTTTTTATAAATAACTCTATTCAGCTATTAAGCGTAACTTTAGCGAGCACCAACATGATTTCCTTAGTGGTCGCTCCACCAAGTCAAACCTTATTGATTGTAGTGATTTTATATCAAGACACATGTCACAGCGATTACATGTGGACGTTATATGCACTGATTATTGTGTTTCGATCGAATAGATAATTTTATTCTTAAAAAGAAACTGTTACAGATGATTGTGTATACGCGGTAATTTGTATAGGTGGTTGTCATCGTACGTTGAGAACAAGTCGTTGTACTTAATGGTTATTCTTCGACGAGAGCAAGGTGCATTCCTTCAGGAGTTCCACAGGGGTCCTTATTGGAGCCTCTGATGTTAAAATATTTATAAATGACGCCATATCCTGTTTTCATACGTCAATACTGTTGTACGCTGATGATATGAAAATACTTACTAGGATATGTTCGTATGAAGACGCTATCCGCCTGCAGAGTGATCTTGATCGATTTCAAACATTTTGCACAAAAAACAAACTGGATGTGAACGTCTCTAAATGCTATCTATCTAATCTGTACTTTTACACGCAAGCCTTACCCAATAACTTCTTACCAATACTCATTGTCAAGTACCACAATAACTAGAGTTAACTCTGTCAGAGACCTGGGGGTAACGTTTGACTCAAAGCTATTATTTGATGCGTATATTTCGAACGTAGTTAATAAGGCTAATAAAGCATAAAGTTTCATTTATATGTATTAAAATGATTAAAATTTTGTACTGTGCTTGTGTCCGTAGCCACCTCGAATATGCTTCCCAGGTGTGGAACCCTAGCTACGATATCTATAAATACGTTCAAAGGAAGTTCCTGAGGTATATCCAATTTCATTCCAGAACTTATTTGCCGGATTATGTCAGCCGATGCCGAAAGTTTCACTTACTTCCTCTGCGAAGTCAAATAGCGGCTATTTCCTTTTTATTTAAAATTGCAAATGGATGTAGCCGAGCTGGTGAACAGAATTGGCCTGCGCGTACCATCTGCGTTGTTAGCACCTACAGGCAGAATTCATTTACGATCAGAGCTTGTCGTATGTTCAATACAGCGTGCCGGAGAGTCGATATTGCTCTCTTTAACACGAGTGTGACAAAACTAAAAAGGGCTATGTGTAATGAGTTTTAAGCACATCGAAGTTAATCAATTTATTAGAGGAATGGCGAATAGATGAGTGTGTTTATATAACTGTCACATGTATGCATATATTATAGTTTGTTATCTTACATAATGTTACTTATTTTTATGGTGAACTAAGTAGTCGTGTTACTGTCATAATTTTTTTTATGTACAATTGTTAGATGTGAAAACTTGTAATTGGCCATGGCTTAATTATAGTATCTTATTTAAGCTACCTGTAAGTTTTCTAAACTGGAAAATAAAATAAAATAGAAATAGGTAGTACGAAAACTAACACGCTATCGATTTCTTCATACAAAGCGGCAACTTCATATTTAAACCTTTATTATTAAATGGGGAGATTCCAATTTTAAAATGTTATTTAGTGGTTTGTGTCAATTACTGCAGAACTGGACATTTGCTTACATTTTCCACATTCCGTCGGCCTCGATGGTGTAGTGGTTAGTGTAACCGACTGCCACGCCAGAGGTTGCGGGTTCGATTCCCGCACAAGTCAAACTTTTGTATGCATGAATATGGATTTTTGTCTTGGTCTGGGTGTTTCTATGTATAATGTGTATGAATTTACAAAACAAATAAAATATAATATATGTATGTTTATCCATTGTCTAGTACCCATAGTACAAGCTCTGCCTAGTTTGGGCTAGATGGTGATGTGTGTATGTGATAGAATATTATTATTATTCCATGATATCCAATCCTTTTCTTGGGAGTCTGTTTCTTATTTCAGATCTCTTTCTAGGCAACCACATGGTTTATTTCTGAGACTAAATAATTATTTAGATCACTATGTGGATTTACACTGAGCTGATCACAAGTAACTTAAATGACACAATCCATCGTATCCGAATATTTGTTGACGGTTCGCTACGGCCAGAGAAGTAACAGAAACCAACGTAATAGAAACTCTATTACTGAGTTTATCCTGTTACTTTTATTTCGGAGGCTCATACCTACTAGATTGCTTAACTAATTACCTAATCAATATAGTAGATTTTCTTTAATATATCTCGATCTGTATAATATTGTCTTATGTTTACGCGAATGTTATACATTAAAATTAAATACTTTATACGGATTTTGTCGCGATGTTTATTTTACTTTAAAATATACAATAAAATACACAACGCGACAAAATCCGTATAAAGTGCTTAATTTCAATTTACATATGTATCTCGATCCGCCTAATAATTCCGCGCTTAATCTTATCTGGTATATTATCTGGTCACCATTTATTTTGTGACCTTACGCGTGCAAATAAATAAAAAACATAATAAATTTATTAACCTTATAAATAAAATTAACAGGTACAGGTATAAATACAGTACTTAGCATTTTAAATATGAAACTGTATTTACAATTAGTTTTCTTTTTAAATAAACTGTACGTTTCTAGTCCTTGAAAGATGACAAGGTGATAAACACCGTAGTTTATTATTCTTGGGCTTTACTCACCCTCAAAGGTGTTAAACAAATGTTTTTTTTTTACATGGGGAATTCATTTACGCATTCCCTCCGTGGAGGCGGGCGGAGAGGCTATGTCGGACTCACCGGGGTAAAAGAAAGATGGTAATGATGATAAGAATGGACCTCCCGGTTATACCGACTAAATAGGATCCTCGACAAAACCGCAATCGGCGGGGCCGCGCGAATCATTTTCTCATACAGTCGTGACCCCGCCGAGGTTTCGGCCCACCGTATGAAACGGCAGGCCACTAAACGATAAGACCTACCCTTTGGTCACCACTACTTTTAAAATCCCTACTGTCCCTCCCCCTAGAGGGGAGACGGACACGACACAGAGGCGCGCGTGGGAACACGCACGCCGCCTCTCGTACCTGGTGCTGATCGGATGGCGGCCAGGCCCACGAAGCCCGCCACCTCCAGGTCAAACCTCAGGGTGGCTGGAGGTAATCTCGCGCCCTCCGGCGCCCGTTCTGCGGTTGGGGAGAGGGTTTAGGCGTTCCCTCTCCCGCTCCACCACCTCCTTGACGGAAATTACTTCCTCATAGAAGGAGGCGACAGCGTTACACGACCTCTCACTCCGGACCATGGACAGAGTCACGGCCGGGAGCGAGAGGGCAACCATACCGACTGCCGCGATCAACTCATGGCGCTGCGATGCCCAGGCGGGACAGTCCGCCAAAGTCTGCAGCGCCGAGTCCTTAACAACGTCGCGGCAGTCGCCGCAGTGGTGACAACCGGGCGTCTCTCGCCGCCCTATGCGACACAGGATCTGGCCAAAGCGTGTTAAACAAACGTAACTAACTTACATTATTTTTATTGTTATAGTGTTATTTCTTGTAACGATAAACGGTAATTGACCCGCTCCCTTCTACGTAGGATCTAAATATATTCATACATATCCTAACAAATATTATAAAAGCGAATGTTTGTGTGTTTGTTTGTTTGTTACGCTTACACGCTTTAACTACATGACCGATCATCATGAAATTTCGCATACACGTTGTCATAGGTACAGAAAAGGACATCCTGTACACCTGACAATGTGTATGTAAAATACTTAATATAATGAAAGTTAATAAATACCCATTGATTGCCCGACGCGGTGACGTTTCGACTGACATGCATCGATCGTGGTCACGGGTTAACTCAATCATTGTATGCAAAATTTCATAAAAAGGACATAGGGTAACAGTACTGTTTCCGAGAGAGAAAATTGACATAACCTACATTTACGCGAACGAAGCTGTGGGCAAAATCTAGTTGTATAATAATAATATCAGCCCTATATTAAACTGTTCCACTGCTGGGCACGGACCGCTCCTCAGTGTGAGAAGGGTTAGGCCATAGTCCACCACGCTGGCCCAATGCGGGTTGGCAGACTTCACATATCTTCGAGAACATTATGGAGAACTCTCAGACATGCAGGTTTCCTCACGATGTTTTCCTTCACCGTTAAAGCAAGCGATAAATAATTATTTTATACGCATATAACTTCGAAAAGTCAGAGATGCGCGCCTTGGGTTCGAACCCGAGATCTCTGCGTGGCAGTCTAACGGTTTCCCCCTAGGCTATCGCTGCTATATATACATAATATACATACAACCATAATCTCACGCCTAAACGCCCAAAGCGGTAGGGAAAATATGGGTGTAACTGAAATACTTCGCTTTAGGTACACCTATAGTTTGCTACCTATGTTTTTAACTACTACGTCACAGGGAAGATCCTAGAGCCGTCTACCAGACACAGCTCTAGACTCCGTACCTACTGCTACTTAAAATTGCTTTACCTGGGTATGGAACCCGAGACCTCATATTCAGCATACGTGTTCACTACCATTGCACCACCAAAGCAGCAAGGAACCATATATATAAATAACTGCTTTCGTGGCGCAGCGGTAGTGAATGCGACTGCTGTACATGAGGTCTCGGGTTCGAATCCCGGGTCGGGCCAACAAAAAGTAATTGGGTTTTTCAGTTAAGAAATCTCAAAAGCAGCCCGGAGTTAGGAAGTTGGCGGTGTTAGACACCCCCGTGCCTCGGAAAGCACGTAAAGCCGTTGGTCCTGCGCCTGATCTCTCTCCGGTCGTGTCAGATTACCGTCCCATCGGATCATTAGAGTTAGGGAATAGAGAGTGCACTTGTGTTTGCGCACACACTTGTGCACTATAATATCTCGTGCGTAGCTGGCCAGTCTCCGTTAAGACTGGCCGCCGTGGCCGAAATTCGGTCTGGAGGATATTATTATTATTATATTATAAACAACATAATTTCTTTGGATTTAAGAATAAAACACTTTCTTATAAATATATTTTCTAGTCGGTATAACAAAACATAACATTAAAATATTTCATTGCCTGACATAATTACCATTTTTTCTTTTTTCTTTTTTTAACTATATTAATAACATAATATATACTAACTAATTATTTACAATAAGGTACTTAATCTAAAAAGAACAACATTTTTTTCAATTTGTAAAATATATTTTACGAATTACAAAATAAAAATCCTAATATATCTATGAATCATCCGGGAATCGCACGTTAACATAAACAAGCCAACGAGGCAACACAACTAAAGTTAAACTATTCGCACAGTTAATCGTTCAAACGGTTAACATTAATCAAACAATGTTATCGTTGCATAACAGCAATTGCAGTCGAGTATCCATTTCACGGCTTTGGTCTATATGATAAGCGGTTGGTACAATTACATTCCTAATTATTATACGCAGCCTATACTTTTAAGTAAACCCGCGGTCTACGTGTAAGCGGGTAATGTAGGCTGCGAGAGTGAGAAAGTATAATTGTATATCTCATAACTAATGTTATAAATGCGAATGTGAGTTTGTTTGTTTCACTTTCACATCTTAACCACTCGACCAATCATCATGAAATTTCGCATACTCGTTGTCAGGGGTACAGAAAAGGACATATGGTATCTTTGATCCAGAAAAATGTAAATGAAATGTTGTAATTAACGGGCAAATTATAGTTGTAGATAGGTACATACAAATGACGATCATGCTAAACCATTTGAATGCTTAGAAGACCAATAACAACACATCACTACTTATTTATATCTATACTAATATTATAACGAGGAATGATTTGATTTTTTGTATGATTGTTCGTTTGTAAGGGTTTAACTCAAAAAAATCTAAACCGATTTTAAAAATTCTTTCTCCATTAGAAAGCTTTATTACCAGCGAGTGATATAGGCTATATTTTATTTAAAAAAGTACTGTTACTGACATAATCCAACCTTATTTGACGCGAGCGAAGCCGCGAGCAAAAGCTAGTTACAAATATACTGTAAAAATGTCTTTGCTTTTCGCGATGCAGTGGCAGCTGCGTCGCGTGTTGTGGCAAAGATTCCCACGCGGGACAATAATTTAAGTGTTCCTCAAATAGTTGTTACGAGTCTGTGTGTACTTTACGTTTGTTGTTTGTAAAGTCCCCCGCACCATATTTGCTGCTAGGGCAGTAGTCTATGAAAAATCGCTACTCGCTCCGCGATCAGTACGCACTCGTACCTGGACCTACCAAGTAAATGACCGCTGTAGTCCTATGTTCGCAATTCTGTATTCATATTAATAGCGGGTCTTCGGTACTGCAGTACGAGTCTCAAGTCTAGCTCATCTATTATTTTGTAAAGAATTCACAACTTACAATTTGCGTTTTTTTTGTCTACCTCATTTCACTATTATATGAAGTATCAGTGTTTTGGAACTGCATCATTAGTTGCAAGATAATTTGTTGTCTGAACTGTTTCAATAAAGCTATTTTTTAGTCATGCCATAGGTGCTGCATATGACATATCATAGGCTGCACATAAGATATACTCCTAATGAGTCGGTATTGCCGTGTGAGTTGCTGTGTCAGCAAATTTGGATGGTAGGATCGAATGCGGGATGAATGATCGACAAAAATACTGCCCGATCTGCTGACCATGAGGTATTTCTATTGTACAAGTATTCGTTAATACAGCGAAGTGAGGAATCAACTGACTGAACAAAGATGCAATCGAGCGAGCCGAATGAAAGGCGTAACATTCATTTACATGTACAATGTCAACTGATCAAAAATGCGTTAAGGTCTAAATCCGAAAGTAAAATTAGTAAAAGCTGGGCAATTTAAGTAATATTCAAAAATTTGCGATTCGAATCGTGAGCATATACAGCCGTGAGCAAAATATGATGTTATCAGCAACATTCGTTTTATCACTCACTAGCTGACCACGATTTCGCACGCGTCATGTGTTCAAATGACATATCAAACACACGCAATATCATCTAGCGTGTGCGTACCGTAATTTTTTCGAGAGAGATTTTGCAAAGAAAACTTGTGTTAGATTCCGGATCGGACAAACTGTGACTTTGTTTTTCCTTTTTAATTTGTAATCAATGTAGAATTCACGTTGTGTTAGACTATACGAATATAAACGTAAATTGATGATCATATTCAAGTTCGATCCCCAGAAGAAGAAGAGGTATGTGGTTAATTGCAGCACGGGATCTAAATTGTTGTTAGAACACAGCAACAAACTTATCCGCTATTACATTTGACAATGCTACTCTGGCAAAATGTAGATGTTAACATCTCTACTAGACTTATTAAGAAAATTTTGCTAAAATAAAGGTTACAGACAAATGTACATAATCCTAACTGTGAGTTTGTTTGCTTTTATTCTGTTTAATGTTATATGTGAAATTTGTAATACGCTACTGAAAAGGACACAGGGTAAAATATTGCTTCCAAGTGTCAGAATTTTATTGACAAAATATTCATTAATGCTATCTAATATATTATTAACGAAAATTAAATATAAACGTTAATATAATATTCCTCATAATGATTTAAATATCTCACAAAAGTTATATACACGATATAACAACGCATAATTCAAAGCAGCTTAAAAGGATAGAGGCGTTTGTACCTACCCTATTCATACATACGTTACACCTCTAATTCCAACCCTTCAATAATCCGGACCCTAAGGGTCAAGACAGCTAATTGTAAGGGTCACTTCATTGTCCATCTTGACCAATCCGTATTTTTTATGCTATCACACCTTTGTCCAAAATTGGTCCATATGACCCTTGATCGCATTTTAGTGTTATTTGAGACGGGTCAATCCGATTTTAATATATCGTTAAGAAGGGGTCATTTTCGCCTTTTATAAGACCGAGAATAGTTAGATATTCTTATTTTCATGTGAATTGATGGAGGTCAAAGGGCAGCTGTTGCATAAGTAAGACGAATAAAAATAATAAAAATAATGTAAATTTGATTAAGAGGAAAATTTATGTAAAATTGCAAGATTGATGAAATTCAAACTTTAAACCAAAGATTTATATATATTGATAGGAGAAGATCCTATTCTCAATTTCTAGACGAATATAATTATTTCAGGAATAAAATTGCACACGCAGTGTTATGCTGGCGGCTGAAGCAATGTATTTATAATTATGTATAAAATAATAATCCATTAATTTATCAGCTGTAACGATTGCGGTTATTGAAAATACAACTTCTGTTTCTATTGCTTTCTTGCCATCGACTAAATGAGTTACGAAGAATTATTGATTAAGAGATTTAATAAATATATTGTTTACAGATTTTTGTCTGTGTGTGTATTGTACACTTTCTTAAACCACATCGCCATTCACTTAAGTTAAAGACACAATTTAATGATTATTTATATTGGCATAAGCCTATTTTAAAATATGACATGCATTACTTCCACATATTTATTACTTATTCACATAATAATCCTAAGTGATAAACATATAGTTATTAAAAATTAGAATAAAATATAATCACTTCCCAGCAAGACATCAAACAAGAATATCAGTTACATTGTTACATAAACGTATTTAAATGGTTAAAATTTGATACATTAAGAAATGTTTAAATATATAATTATATAACTTGCTGCACTATTTATATAACTTCTTTCAATAAAATTTCTTTAAAAACATGATATATTTTTTTATTCGGACACTTGGATATTACCCTTGTAGTTATTCAAATAATGCAGCAAAGCTTTGTAGATAGTCTCAACAAATAGATTCCAAGATTTTCACAATACTTAAAATACTCATCTCACCAAAAAAATATTTATTAGGCTCACTATAATTTGAGAACTGACTGTGATTGTCCAGAAGACTGTGATTCTGACGAGCGTGTATAGAAAAAAGGTCTGAACATAATAACTGGCCACAGTCCTTCATAACCCAGCATCCTTCTTTCCACGAGGTTAGTTAAATTATTGACTGGTTGCTTTGACCTTAACATTTTTGTAGATAAACTTCCACCGCGTTTTGATTTTTTTCTATATTTATGCCTTTTAGGTCTCACAGAGCCTCCAGACATAGCAGCTAAAAAATTTATTACAAAATCGCTTAATACCTTTACAGGGTCTGATTTGGTCCTTGGAAGGGTGTTCATAGGCATATCGTCAACTCTAAACCGCCCGTCATATTCGATAGGACCCTCGATTTTCTTGAAGCGCTTCTGGCCAAGGTTCTCGTACATGGGGGTGTTGAAACCTAATATAACAGGAGTATCTTCACTTTTCACATCTGCCTCACTTAGTTGTGCCTTCATTCTAATTTCTTGTTGCATTACTCCATTATCACTTGGGAATAAATTGTTCAGCACCTTGTTGATCATTTCATCGTCAATTTTAACTTGTTTCACTGAATAATCGCTGATGACAATGCTGGCCCCTATAATTGGTATGAGCCGCACAAAATATAGACGCATATTTGATGTGCAAGTCATCTGTTGATTGAGAGATCATTGCGTTGCGACTATCACGAATAAACAGTAATCTCACGGTCTGAAATAATTGTCCACACTTCATTGATTGGCATTTTCATGCCCAAGTTACACAGTTACAAACTTAAATTCATTAATTTTCCTGTAAACGAAACCTAATGCCACACAATACTATGATGACTTCGCATGTTATGATTTAATTAATAATTATTTATTGAATTACGAGAAATGGGAATTATATAAATAAAGATGGTTAATTTGGGCAGCTAGGAACACAGTCCTGCATAAGCTAGGTGAATACTTCACGGGCACGCCACGATTGTGGCAGTAAGTCCCGTGTTTGACGAGTGGCTGGAGAGGTAGCATGGCGCCCTCACCTTTCGGCTGATACAGGTAATGACTGGCCACGGTTGTTTTGGCCAGTTCCTGTGTCGCATAGGCCGACAAGAGACGCCCGGTTGTCACCACTGCGGCGACTGCCGCGACGTTGTTGTGGATACGGCGCTGCACACTTTGGCGGTTTGCCTGGGCATCGCAGCGCCGTGAGTTGATAGCGGCAGTTGGATTGGTTGCCCTCTTGCTCCCGGCCGTAGTTCGGTCTATGGTCCGGAGTGAGAGTTCGTGGAAGGCCGTCGCGTCCTTCTGTGAAGAAGTAATTTCCATCTGGAGGCGGCGGATCAAGAGAGGGAGCGCTTAAACTCTCTCCCCAACCGCAGAACCGGGCGCCGGAGGGTGCGAAATGACATCCAGCCACCCTGAGGTTTAACCTGGCTGTGGTAGGCTTCGTGGGCCTGCCATCCGATCAGCACCAGGTCCGAGGAGCGGCGTGCGTGTTCCCACGCGCCTCTGTGTCGAATCCGTCTCCCCTCTAGGGAAGGACAGTAGGGTTTTATGAGTGAGAAGTACCAAAGGGTAGATCCCTTCGTGTAGTGGCCTGCCGTTTCATAGGGCCGGCGGGCCGAAACCTCGGCGGTGTCGCGATCGCATGTGCAAGTGATTCGCGCGGCCCCGTCGATAGCGGTTTTTTCGAGGAACACCGTGGTAGGTTTAGTCGGTATTCCGGGAGGTATATTACTATCATTCTCATTCCATCTTTCTCTTTTACCCCCGCGAGTCTGACATAAGCCCTCCGCCTGCCCCCGTGGAGGGGTATCCGTCAAGGCATTCATCCAGGAAAAAAGAGGTGAATACTTCAAATTTAGTCAAAAATAATATCGTTTAAACTGGAGCAGTCAGTTTTTCTCGAGAACTAATAAGTGTAAACACTCAGCATTTACCACGGTCATCGCTGCTGTACCTGGCTCTTGTAGATAGGATTAATTGTTACTGTGCTAATGGGAGTAGGACTTAAGTCCAACACACTGTGTGGTCCATTCAAATCATAAAAATTTCAAATATTTCATTCCATTCCACGTTGCACAATGTTCCCATCTTAAAAAATAATAAAACCATCCGACATTCGTCTACGCAATATTATTTTATCTATACTTAACAGCCCAGCTGCAGTGTTGGGTACAAAGAGCCCAAGACCGTTAGACGTGCGAAGTTTTAATTGCCGAAATTTGCATAAACACCTCGGGTCTTACGCGTCTTGAGGGACGTTCGCAAAAAATGACAAAAGACAGGACATAAGGAACGTCCGTGATTGATTGCAAGTGGTCACACCAGAAGGGTTACTGTTGTTGCAAAATGTTTAATCTTATATTTGCACAAAGGATTACTATGTAAAATAAAAGGATATTATTTTTAATACTGAGAATAATATTCTTATTATTCTCCTTTTAAAACTTTGGTTATATAAACATGTGTTTTACCGGTTTTTATCTAATGTTATCAATTATTAATATGGTTCTGTTAATAAAATAATAATATCAGTCCTATACCTATTCCACTACTGAGCACGGGTCTCTTCTCAGTGTGAGAAAGGTTAGGCCATAGTCCACAACGCTGGACCAGTACGGGTAGGCAGACTTCCCATATCTTCATGTTCTTTTATGAAAGTTCTCTATAAGGTTTTGGAGAACTTTCATATATGCAGGTGTCCTAACGGCATTAAGTACAGCAAAATTATAATTAATAAATAATATTGAAATATTTAATATTGTCTTATGTTTACGCGAATGTTATACATTGAAATTAAACACTTTATACGGATTTTATCGCGTTGTTTATTTTACTTTAAACACTGTTATTACATAATTTTGAAAACTCTAACACTACTACATATTATTGAATTTTACTACTATTTAAGCTATATATTATTTCTAATTAAAACTGTGTGTGAACATGTGCAACAGGGGACCAACCACTACCTACGATTTGACAAACCACATATACTCGCAAAAGAACACCGATTCCTACTAAGGATGCTTCGCGAGGCTATTGAAATTAAAAAACATCCTAATTTCAATAGAGAGGATGGTTGGAATGTACCACCAGCTTGGGATCCAGTCATTCAAATAGTCAAACCCAAGAAGAAGCAAAACACAGCTAGACTTCATGATACTTTGAGCTCATTCTGCGTCAATAGGAACACCAAAGATTAAATTATGTTCGGGTACTTTAAAATAACTAGCTACACTTCAGAACGTTGGGACAACTACCATCTTAGTCTCCCCGTGAACATGGCTGCTGAAAAGCAACCGAAACGTCGGGGAAAGTGTAAACTTAAATACAAATAGTTTTAATTATAAATAATATATAGCTTAAATAGTAGTAAAATTCAATAATAGTAGTGTTAGAGTTTTCAAAATTATGTAATAACAGTGTTTAAAGTAAAATAAACAACGCGATAAAATCCGTATAAAGTGTTTAATTTCAATTGAAATATTTATTTAAACTTGGCAACACCAATTTATATTATCAAAGTGGTTACAGCATTAAAGCTCTGCAACTTGCAGCCCCAATTGAGTTCATTTTAAGAAAAATAAACTAGACAGAGGCATTTTTTATGAAGGATGCAGCAGGCTCTACGACCGCTATCAAACAATTCGGTGTATCTATATTGCGGGATAAGACAAGTAAATAAATTACGGGCTCAACAAGATGTTAGATGGTACGTTCTGTCACTTGTGAATGATCGTTAACAAACTGTATAGAATACAGTTCGTATTACGGTATGTACAAGTTAGACTGTAATAAACCAATTAAACAGAATTTCATTTACGTAAATGTTATATGTTAAGTATTTAAAAATCTGTCTTTGTATTTTGGATACACAGATTTGGTATACTTCCAGATACAAATCTTTAAAATAATATACAATCACCTTTAAAGAAATCCCTTTACAATACCAAGTCTTTTGTAGCAAGCGTTTAATACTTTCTTTGTAAACACAACCACTAATCTCATTTAGCGAGTCAGCTTCCGAGTCCCACGTAAAAAAAACAAAGATCAAACAATAAACGTCTAAATTACCATAAACAACGCATTATCTGGCGGCAGTTAAAACCAGTTTTTCCTAGCCAAAACCGGTTTTATGCGGAAATTGGCAGATCCGACCATTCATACCGACACTCTTCGACAATCGGTCTTTTGTTTTTTTTGGTCGATTTGACCGTAGCTTGAACATTTGGGGTGTTAGTGAAGAGTAAGAACAGGGTCCAGGGATGGACGGTGTAAGGGTTATGCATGTTATGATCTTTAATGGGCGGATGTTAGCTAAACAGGGGATTGTTTGGCGATTTTAATTGAATTTCTTTAAGAATTCCCACGAGATGAACTCTCGAACTAGATACACTAGTGATGATGATTCTGTTTTGCATGCTATTAAACTAATTATTTTATTATTAATTATATTATTTTTGTTTGGGCTTCATGCAAAATATACTAAAAGCGTTATGTTTTCGTTTTCACAGTTTCGGTTTTTTATTTTAAAGTATAAACTGTCATATGTAGAACTGGAGTTACGGTGCATCATATCTAGTATGATCCATGTCAATTATATTGCAAACGACCTGTATTCCACGCGACCATAACAAAACTATAATAATACTAGATTATGACAGCGGCTTCGCTCGCGTAATTGTAGGTAATTAAGTAATTTTAGATAAAAGGTACACTGTGTCCTTTTCTGTTTTCCTGACAACGTGTATGCGAAATTTCATGATGATCGGTCAAGTAGTTAAGGCGTGAAAGCGTAACAAATAAACAAATTCACAATCGCATTTATAATATTAAGTTAAGATTAGCCCTGTATATTAACTGTCCCACTGCTGGGCACGGACCTCTTCTCAGTTTGAGGTAGGTTAAGCCATAGTCTTCCACGTTGGTCCAGTGCGTGTTGGCGAACATTATTTTGCTTACTATCTTTTGGAAGTCTCCCAGACATGTAGGGTTCCTCACGATGTTTTCCTTCACTGATATTAATTTTAAGCGAAGAGAAAGAAACTATTTAATACGCATATATCTTAGAAAAGTCAGAAGTGTACAATGGGATAGAATTCGAGACATCTGCAGGGCAAAACGACGATTAATGAATCTAATCTAAATTCAACTTGTAACTTTACGCTTCTATATAACCAAAAAGATATACAGAGATGCAATTCACTCACATTTTACTAAATTAAGTAAAGGCCCTTTGGCATACTTAGTCAGAGCTTTTGTTATAAGATTTATACAAGGTACAGATCCCTAGTCCAAGAATTTGTCTGGTAGAAAATTTCAATATTTCTTTAGCCGACCTGAGAAGCAGACTTAGGGCCTATCAGTAAATCCCCTCACTTAAACCAGTAGACAGAAACACAACAGAAAAATAGACCGCTATTTTTTCACCATTAAAAGCGTGTACTGTATATTCGTCGTTCCCTGAGCCTGTGTTTAAACACTTACTCACTCATTTAGTATAAACACTCATTTTTCTCTCCATTTTCTTGTCCCGATAACGAAATGAGCATCAAAAGGTGCGAATCGTTGACCTCAATAGCTCATCCATTTACCATTTTTAAACTCAAAAGCAAACAATTCTGCACCTTACCTCATTTATAATAAGAGCTACAATGGTAATGATGAGGTGTAATGATAACATTGTCAGGAGAACACAGTCAGCATATGTAATTGTAGACTTACTTCGTTACGATATCTTCACAAATATATCTGCGCCATCCACAAAGCCTTATTCTCTACAGAATAAAGTTTATTTTTCAATATTCCAATGATGTGTAAATTATGTAATGTGAGTTTTAACCGTGCACTTATCGGTAAAACATGTTGCTTTATCAGTACGCTTGGTTGAACCAAGCAGATGTCATGGATTTGGAAGTCAACCGACTCAACTATTGATTTCTATGTTTATATTTTAAACAAAAATGTTGGCAAACTTGTTTTTGGGGCGCCTGAGTGATGTGATGACGGTAGCCTATGGTCACTTCACTCTAAGAATTCTATTAAAAAGAATCTAAAGATGGAAAGGTACTCACGGTTTTGGTGTTACTAGCCTTCCGCTGGATTTCTATAACAAGGTGGTACTTTCTTGTAGATAAATTGCCACATTCGCGCCGCTCATCGGGTATTTAGTAACGGCTAGCTAATCTGGTTACCTGTATATAAGAAGAAACAAGCAATCAGACGACTACCATCTTAATTTTCCTGTGACCATGACCGCTGAAAAGCAACCGAAATGTCGGGAAAGAGTAAATTTTAATAAAGTAATAATAAATGTTGCTTCTAAATTTAATCGCTGTATAAACCTATTTTTTAACTTTACTTTTAATTCGAATCAACGTATGTCAATATTAAGAAAAAGTTAGGTTATTTTAAACTCCCTGTGTCCCTTCAGGATAAAAGAAAGGCTTTAAACAAGTAGGACTAACGAACCAATAAAAGCGTTATTAGGTCTCCTTGTTACAACTGGCACTGTGCCTCAATGGACCACCACAGATCAATTGCCAGATCCGGCAAAGTATTAAAGAGGTTTTCTAATACCACACGAAGTTAGTAATTGCGATGGCCGGTATTACATGACACTTATAATCATAGCTGGCCAAATGATTTATTCGTCTCTGTCTGCCATTGCAGCATGCACTAGGTATAGGTATTTTATTATAAATAAATTACACAATATTACATAGATTTTGTAATTTTCTCGACAACATAAGGAATCCAGACAGGCTTGTTGCTAAACATGATACCGAGAAGCAGTCGGCAGCAAAATAGCTCATACGCGATGTGTATAAAAATATATGATAAAATTTCTAATCATATAAAAATATTACCACTAATTATATTTATTACAAAATTACGTTGGTGTCTAATGCCTTAATTTTTTTTTAATCCCTTTTATTATTGATTCGTAATTGAACTATATAATTTGATTCATAATTGATATTGTAAATATAACATTATAATAGATTGCTATACAATTACATCTGAATGCCATTTAAATTGGCTAAATGGGCTTGTACTATTGTAAATAATTTATAACATCTATTAATGTACCTACCATGTTTATAGCAAATAAAGACTATTCTTATTCTTCTTATTTATAAAATATCCACCAAGGATTTTCTAATAGGAAATTCTTAAGTGGTAGTATACCACGTTGTCCGAAAACGTGCTTGTTTGGCGGCAAAATCCTCTAACGTAGAACCAAAAGAAAACATGTGGGTTTAATAGACCTCTACTTACTCCACAACCTTCGGATGTATGTGTGAAAGATGACAACATAATGCGGTCCAAGATAACATCAGCAGAGGGACCATAAACAGACCAGCAACTCGTTATAAGGCTAATTATTACGTGTACGACATTATGTGAGTGGCGGGCGTTCATCTCAGTACCAAGAACTGGTGAGTCAACGCTGAGATTTGCTGACCTGTGGCCGTTCTTGAGTGACCTGGCTATTCACCGTCTGGCCGTGAGACCGATTAAATGCGCTTGACATTCGTCTAGATGTTAGAACAATGTCAATTTTTGACTTACTCACACTGCACATAAAACGCAGTGGTTTAAATGGTCGTCTTGCCGCTGCGACTGCGCCGAGTGTCTTCGAATCCCACACGTGACAAAAATTAGTGTGATCTACAAAAATATATAGTTGTTGCAAGTCTGCGTGTTCATTGTGTCCGTTGTTTGAATCTTTGTAAAGTCCCCCGCGACGCAGGAATTACACTTAGTGCGGGATTGATTTTGCTTATGATTTTCATTCTGATGTCTATCTTTTTGCTGATATTATCAGGAGAGCTAGGTAAACGGCCCATCTGATGGTCAGTGACGTTCATGGATACGACTGTTTTCTTGGCATACTGAAAGCGATCCCAAGTAAACACAACCAAGCCGCTACATACTGGCAACTATACAGTCCTAGTACTATCCTAACTACTACCTGAGATATGTGTTTTTTTTATTAATTACCATGTATAACTTTCTTGTATACTGCGACCATAAATGAATGAAATCCATCGGTTTTTTGTTGTTTTATTATTAAACAATAATTATGCTAACAGATAGACAGTCAAAAGTATGCTATGCTAATATAGCTTGCACATTTTAATATATTTTTTAGTCATTCTTTATTATTTTTGTTCATTTTTTCTGAACGGCCTTCAGTTCTACTATAAGACATTTCAAGGTTATCCATTAATTACCGGACACCCTGTATTGGTCTAAAACAATCATTTGGTCTTACCCTTTCGATTGTCTCATACAAAATGCTTATAGGCCGCTATTGGTATTGCTTTTAAGCCAGCAAGCATTGGCAATTATCGGTGTAGGTAATAGATTACCTATGAAGCCATTTAGATGGCTGTAGATGATGCATGATTAAGGTACGTACATAATAAATGATTTCATATAGTAAATGCGATTGTTGTGTGTCGTGTACCACAGACGTTTCTGCACGAATTTGAGCACTAGCTTATCGCCAACGCAGCTAGCTAATGTTCGTTAAGTTTAGCCGCCGTGACTGAAAATTCGATCTAAGGATTAGGATTTTTACTATATAAAGTTAGCGCGTATGTGATCGCAGTCACGGCTTGTTGTAATAAATAGGACATTTAGGTCCTTTTACACGAACACGGTCTCTGCCATTATATGTTTTAGGAAACTGCCGGTTAGTTTACAACAATAAGGAATGGTCATATTTTAAAATCGTATAATCAAACCTGTGGTTAAAGTTTACACGCCAGGCTTTAGAAATACTGATTCAATTAGACTAGACTGCTTGGATGGCATCGTGCTTTAACTAATTGCCTCGCGCCACTGCCATTGCGCCGAGTGTTGTGGGTTCGAATCCCAGTGGGACAAAAATTTGTGGGATCCACAATTGGTTGTTAAGAGCCTGGATCTTTTTTGAGTCTGTTGTTTGAATGTTTGTAAAGTTCCCCGTGACACAAGAAAAAAGGTTAGTGCGGTATAGGTCTTTTAAGAAAAATACAACATAAGCATTTCAGACATAAGAATGCGGGCCTTATAAAATGTTGATACAACAAATCGCTGCTAATGACTCTCGAGGTTGCTTAAGGCATGTCCGTCTTAATATGTTCAAGTAAAATTAAAAGTTACCTATATCTATATCTCAACGACCCTAAACTATATATGAAAACGTTTATCTGTTGTGTATAAATGTACGAAATGTGTATCATTTGTTGGCGATCCAAATAAATAAATGCATTATAGTTAGATTCGCGTAAAATCCCATTAGATTCTAGTTGGATGTCATAAAAGTTCTAAGCGGATTTCTACTTACATATGAAAGGTTTTTCGAGATCGTTAGGATTCTTCCACAATAGACTAAGATAGATCGACGCGCTTCTAAAACATTTAGTACATAGGATGTAGTAGGATGATCTCATAATCTGTGTTAACTTCAGTAATTGTAAGTAATAACATAATTAATTTATCATTTAAATAAAAACTATAATATTATCTGCTTCTACAACAGTAGAATTGTATAGTATGTTATAAAAACACTCTTGTACTAAAAGAGTGAACTCCAAATAGTGCAAACATTGTATTGTAAATCTGTGGAAGCTTGTTGTCATCTACTTTGAGCATTCTGATACCATATTTGTATTATTTGTCTATAAGCTTTTCGACAATAAACACATTAAAATAAATGTAGATTATTACCTGATTATTTTCAAGAATCAGAGTCGTATGTCGTAATAAAACTGTTAAAAATAAAATCCCGATCTACTCTAATAAACAAAACGAACTAAAATGTAATTTACTTATTATATTTATTTATATTTTAAAGGCGATTATGAGGCCTGTCGTACTGTTATGGAGCTGAGTGTTAGGCTACTAATAAGATGGATGAGAAACGATTGCATGTAGCAGAGATGAGAATGTTACGCTGGATGTGTGGAGTGACTAGAATGGACAGAATTAGGAATGAATACGTAAAATCGTTTGGCTCGGTATGGACATGTTATGCGAAGAGATGATACGTATGTAAGTAAGCAAGTGATAAATATGAGGGTAGAGGGACGAAAAGGGAGAGGAAGGCCAAGGAAAAGATGGATGGACTGTATGAGGATGGATATTAAAGGGAAAGGGGTAAATGATCAGATGACGGGTGATAGAGAATTATGGAAGCGAAGGACATACTACGACGACCCTAAATAAATTGGGACCAGGGCAAGAGGATGATGATGATTTATATTTTAATATAGGAGAATACCATTGGTGGTATTTATGACACTGAGGCTAGATTGGCACTCTATTTTGATCAGTTTTAATAACGAGAATGGCCTTCTGATATTTGACGTAACGTGGTTAGTTCAACAATGCTTTCGACGAAACGTGAGTCGAAGTTACTTTAATCGGTATTATTGGTATATTACCAATAATACCGATTAATGTTACTTAAATAAATGTTGCATCGATCATTACTTTATTCGATACTAGCCTTTGCTCGCAGCTTCACTTGCGTAAACGCAGATTAGGTTATGTTAGGCGTAACATATAGCCTATGTTACTCGGTGATAATAATATATAATTGAGTAGTTTTGGAGTTAAACATTTACAAACAAACATACAAACGAAAAATCAAAGCCTTCCTCTTTATAATATTAATATAGATAAAATAACATCGCACAATCATGTTTCGATAAAACGTGACTCGGTTAATCGAATTTCAGTATTAGGTACTTGGTTAATTCTTAAAAAAGTACAAAGCTACTATATCTAGGCCATCACTACAATGTATAAGAAGCTAGATCTGTCTGCACTCTACATTCTTTACTTATATTACTATACCCTATTGTGTATGCAATATGGACAATATTCTCCATTAAGCGAAAATATATGTGGAAACGTAAGGTAAAAAAATTATATAGAAGTACATAGACTTATGCCTGAATATCCAAGAAAGGGTAGGCAGAGGCTTATCACACTCATATTTTGCCAGCCATATTTAAGCAATAGTAATTGGACACTCAATGCCATCCACCAAGCACAGCTACATACAGCTGCTAATAACAATTTCCTAACAAAGAAATTCAATATTTGTGCCGATCCGGGTTTTAAGTTTTTAAGAGCAAACTAATGCCACCATCACCGCCTTTTTTCTAATACTGATAACCTAACCTAAAACTTCACTGGCAAACGCAATTATAACCCGACGTTTCCAAGACGTACATCCCCTTCGATAATCACGACGAATTATTACAACACCGTCCTCGCAGAATAAAACGAACTTCCTACAATCTATTTATCAAACTAGAATAAAAGAAATGACCGTTACAAAACAAGGCATCAAACGCATCGACCATAAAGAACCACTAGTAATTGATATAGAGACAAACGTCCATCTTCACATCCTACATCTCACAAACATCTTCCCATTGTTCGCGACCATCCAATTTGCATAACCCTGCGATACTTGCAAACAATACTGCACTGTCCTATGGGTCTAACTGACCCATTTCTAACCAAACAATCTATTCACTATACGCAAAATTTCTCACTGAGCTGAACAATGCCCGGACTATATGACCAAACCCTTTTCGCGTTACAATTTTTATGGGAAACAGTTTTCTATGCTCTATTTTTTGCATTGTCCGTCAAGGGATCGCCTTTGGCAAATCTTTATGTGATTTTAATATAATGCTGAGTATAATAGAATGGTCGCTTTTGCTTATTATTTTGATGTATGGCCGTTATACGTCATATGATATGTTTATGTAATGTAGTGGCTATGTATTGAAAGTAGCCCTTGAAATATGATCGTTGGAGAATTGACACATTTTGGCGCCAAAAGCGAAGAAATACTGCAACGTTGGAATATTTTATTAAGAAGAATATGATTTTAAAACTAAACTGATTTATTGATTGAATGATTTTAGATATAGTGTTGAGCAGTTTCTCTGATTTTCTAAATAAAGTAACATTCACGTCGACGTAGCTCAATCAATAACAAGAAATTTGTATTAAAACTTTACAACAGACGTAAAAATTATACCACTACAGTTTTACCGAAGTAAATAAAAGTATTCCAACGACATTTATAACTTCTATAAAGAGCAAATTCTGTAAATAATTCCGCTTGAGAATTGCCGCCATTGAAAACAACATAGAATTTAAGAACAACATAAAAAATCTTAACTGCCTTTCCGAGTCGTTACTTCGACTAGTATTACTTTAAACTGCTACAAATAGCTCCACAATGCTATCAAATAAGTACTGTGTAAAGACGAAAGGTTATCGCGATTTTCCAAATTACCGTTGGAGTTCTAGTCTCGTTTTAATTGTCCATTCAGTAGGCAGGGTCATCCATCCTGTCCGGCCCAGGTAGCCAACCCGTGCTGACCTGCACACACAATACATGGGTCCCAGAGGTCACGACAACCCTTTATGCCAGTTTAAACACCCCGAAATTGGTGCACCGTGAGTTATAGGGTCAACCCCGCGCTCGAATGACCTTACTGACCCTTCCTTTAGAAAACCACCCCTTTCTTACAAGGCATTATTTGTAATCCCTTTCGCGAATCTATTATATTGTTCCTCATCTATTCACTGGCTTGGACGTTTGTCTATCGGTAAAATTTTTGCGTGCGTGAGAACGGTCTAGTTTCTTTGCAAAATTGTAACGGTGACAAAGGACTTTTAGTCCTTTTTCTAATTCCTTTATGGGAAAGTTGTCTGCTAGACAAAGGAGTGGTCTCTTTTTAATGATTCGCTTTGTGTTTAGCAAGGTGGTTTGATACAGTTTTTTGTTCGGTCACTTTGACCGTTGGCCAACGGATTTGCCGATAGTATTTAAGGCGGCGGCCTAACGGTTGGAACCATTCAATAATATGGCTTTGAACGGTGACAGTAGTATGCTCCAGCGATGATAACAATTAAGATGTTTTATAGGCTTCATCGTAAACTCTTATTGTTTGTAGATGATAATTAAGCAACGATGTTGCCATTATGGAAACAGTAATTAGCTCTGGTAACGACTTGTTCTATAATTCATCGATTTTATTTATTATTTTTGTCGTTTGTTAACAAATTGGATGGAATATAGAATCAAAATTTAAGAAAATTCTATTTAATGATTGATTGTCGGTGTCTCATACTTTCTGCTCCTTTATAGTAACTACTAGAATTATCTAGAATTAAATTTGTATTCAAAGAATATTTTGAACAATAATTTATTTGCACAATGTATATTTCGTCATTGCACAGTAATTTGCATTTTAATAAAAAGTCTGCCACACCTATTTAAATAAAAGTGCACGTTTTCGGTATTAATTAGGCATATGTATGTCTAAGAAATCATGTCGAAGTATATTTATACGAATAAAATAATAAGGAATATATTTATTTTTAATATATGCAAAAGGTCATCTTTTTGAAAAATTTTGACCAATTTTAGGTCATTTGAAACATTTTCACATAGGTACCTATTTATATTTACGAAATTAACGATGCTAAATGTAAACGCAACGTTATTAAGTAGAACAATTAGTGTCTTATGTACTTTAAAATTTCATTAAAATATTAGTAAAAACGTAAAAGTAAAACCCTCTAATAGGCGTGACGTCCACATGACAGTTAACTTAACAAGAACTGGGCATACTACTGTGCCCAGAAGTTTGGCAGCATTGCCACGTTGAACGGCAATACTACTCCCATGAAATAAAGACTAGCCCTCTGGTCACGAGAAGCGTCGATCAGCCTTTTCGCTGTTTATCTATATAGAGCACGAGCACTGGGACCCCATGACCCTAGCTTTTCGACTCAAAAAGTTGATCTTCTTCTAGGATTTTGTACTTGCGCCGTTTGCAGAGTCTCCGCGGTTGCAGCAGCGCCAGCACAACCCGCTTTCCTAGGAAGTTGTGATGGCACAAGGGTACACGTTGCGTCCCACACAATGACAGTCTATACCTTACATGTAATTTATTTGTGTGGTCCACAAATGGTTGTTCCGAGTCTGGGTGTTCTTTGTGTCCGTTGTTTGAATGTTTGTAAAATCTCCCGTGACACAGGATTTACTCTTAGAGCGGGATATTAAAATTTATTAAAATATGAATACCTGTCAATAAGTACTAATTCATTCCATAATTCCTTATTATATTAAGGTAGTAGTGTCAGATCCATCTAACAGAAAAGTGAGCTCATATTTTAGGACCGTAATATATCTCAGAAAAATAACTACTGTGCCCTACCCCCGGATCAAAACAAAGTAAAGTGTATTTTTTCAAACATTTGAATATATTATTATTTAATCATCGAAACTAAAGCATTACATCACTATCAAATTGCACCTGGTCATTTAAGAGCTCACGGAGATCACTAAGTCAGCTGTTAGTGTTGTTAAAGTATCGACTATAATGTACTGATATTGATAAGTTGATGAAAATATATCTATATCTTAGTTAAAATAATTTATACTTACAGATTTATTTATCGCGGTTTCGCATTGTAAAGGGGCTATACATAACGCCAGCATATTAGAGTTAGTGTGTTTGAGAGTGCCGGACAGATATGAGTGGCGGCGACGTCAGCCTCAGCTGCTGGCTGTGCCTCGTGGTCACACTAATCTGTTGAATGAGGTACCTTTAACGAGAGCGCTTTGCACTCTTAACCTTATAGCAGAGGAGATAGACATTTTAGCTTGTGAACTGTCTGAATTCACAAGGATAACATTATATGTAACTAGCTGTGCCCACGGTTTCAACCGCTTTTATGGTTACTGTGCCGCCCCCGTGGGCCGTAGCGTGATGTTAGCCTGTAGCCTTCCTCCATAAATGTGCTATCCAATAATAAAAGGTGTTTTAAATTGCAACTGGTAGTTCCTGAGATTAGCGAGTTTAACCAAACAAACTAACTCTTCAGCTTTATAATATTAGTATACATACATACATAGATAAGATTTAGAAAATAAGTTGTTATTATTAGGTTTGCTTCAGTATTGCATTGGATTGTACTGTAATAATAGTTGTAAGTGACGATTATATAAATAAAAAAATAAAGAAATATTTAATAAATATTAAATTTAAGCTATAACTAATGATAAGTGGAAGGCACATAGGTTGAGTCACGAAATGTTGTATCATTTAGTGGGGGTTGTTCGGGCACGCCACGATTGTGGCGGTAAGTCCCGTGTTTGAGGAATGGCTGGAGAGGCGGCATGGCGCCCTCACCTTCCGGCTGACACAGGTAATGTCTGGCCATGGTTGTTTTAGCCAGTTCCTGTGTCGCATAGGCCGGCAAGAGAACCCCGGTTGTCACCACTGCGGCGACTGCCAAAGAATAGCCAAAGTAAAAAAAAAATCAGACTCTAATGGCTCTCCTAATTACCCTATAGATCGCGACCAATGTTGACAGCTTTCTTTGTGCTTTTTACCGAAAGTTCATTAAAATTAGCCGCAATTTATTTTGTTATTCAAAATCGAGACGACAAAATACCTACATAAACTCATGTCTATACTGTCTTTTCTACCATTTCGAGGGTGAAGGAGTAGCCAGAGGTGTGGTACACATACATATTGCTAACTATAAAAAAAAACCTTTATTTTCCACCAAAAATAATTTCCAATTTCGCACAATGTGATATTTCAAATCGTAGCAGCACTGGGTAGCAAAGTAAAAATAACAAGTAGCGTATTATGGAGGGTGCACAGAATCCTAAACTAGAGAAAATCCTGTATTCCATGTCTCCTGGATCCTAACCCGTGGCTTTGTGAGTGATTGTTCTACTTCATAAGTTTTATGAAATCTGTGCGAGCGTGTGTGAGCGTGTGTGTGTGTGTGTGTGATTGTATGAGTTTATGTGTATGTGTCATCATACGGCCTGTTGGGTATGGGTCCTACTTTACGGTGATGAGACTTCTGTGTACAACTCCAAACTCCATGCTACTTCTAAAAATCTCTTATCAGAATTACATCATAATAGTTTGTCCGACCCCGAATAAAATCTTAGAGACCTCATGCACAGCAGTTACATTTAGAACCACTGCGCTACCTAGATAGGATATTAGGAGAGTAGTAGTGTGTAATTTGGGTTTCTGGTAATAAAAATAAAGGCTTGGGACCATCTCCAAATATCTAAATAATAATGATATTTTTTGTTTTTATTAGGCTAAGTAAAATCAATATACAGTAATTAATTTCTTGTCATTTTTATTATGAGTTAATTATTGAAAATAACAAATTTATTATCAATGCAGTCAGCAGTGACCGCTTTACCGCCTCCATAGTATTACATATCAGGCAATCCAGAAGAATAAGCCTGAGATGTAATACCTACTACAATTTAATCCCCATTTAATAGGGTATGAGCCTATGGCCTTTTCCTCGACAAATTTCCAGATTGCTACGAGCTGCTTATCTGACCTGATTTGCACACAAGAGCCAATATTTGACCACCGTGATCGTCGTGGTAGTATATTAATTATCTATTTAATTACCTTTATTAAACAAGCACACACTTTGCTAATTGATAATATCATCAACTAAACGGTGAGATACAAAAAACTAGTAGTACATTACATATTTGACGATAAATATAATAATATCAGTCCAGTATTCAACTGTTCCACTGCTCGGCTTCTTCTCGGTGTGAGAAGAGTGAGGACATAGTCTACCACGCTGGCCCAGTGTTGGTTGGCAAACTTGACATATCTTCGAGAACATTATAGAGAACTCTCAGATATGCAGGTTTCTTCAGGATGTTTCCTTTCACCGTTAAAGCAAGCGACAATTATCTAATTAATAGGATAAATATAGCCTTAAAAATATGTTAACATTTTCTGACCACAAACACAAGTACAAATTTTATTACAACATCAAAACTCAATAACACCAATTTGATTACAAAAAGAAATCAATAAAATAAAATAAAAAGTATAAAAATAAGGCAACGTCCGGCGGTCGCCGCTCGCCCCGGATGCAGCGGAAGCTAAGGGGTAACGAGGGGGTGGGGGCGGGGCGCGACGCGGCGGGGGACACGGGACAGTTGGCACGTGCGCGAGCGCAGGTGCCTCCACCCTCGCCAGGGAATAACAACCTTTTGTAAACAACCACAACTTTCTTTTTGTGTTTACGGAGAAATATATCTTGAGATTGTGTTCTTATTATCCATTTTCCAGAGACCTAAACAAGTTATACACACTAATACAAAATAATATTTAAAATTCTACTATAAGTAGGTACTTAGAAATTCAGTCTTTTTAATTCACTTTTAACTTGAAAAATACTTAGTAAGAATAATCATGTAAATTGTTTCCATAATTAGTTAAACTAACTAAGTTCAACTATTTAAAATTTTCTCTGCGTAATATTATTACATTATTACTAATTAATACATAATTAATACCAATTAATTAAAATGCTACATAACAAAAACGTAAAATGTTGTTAATAATTAACAAATAAAAAGTAAAATGTTGCGCACCCCTACAGCTTCCTCTTAACCGCCGCCGAGCTGCGCGGGCGCATGTGTTGATCCGTTATTTATTTTTTACTCATTTTATATCAAGATCGAACAAGAGTTCGCCTCAACCAGTTTGAATTACTCAACGTTTACCCCGGTGGCGGTTCCATTACATTTTTTTTTCACTGGCTCCTTTAACGGAGTGCTTTTTCTATTACCAATTTAACATCATTCATTATTATTTTTAATTAATCCAGCGAATGGTCACTTATAGATCATTTAAGTTCAGTTTTTGTTACAATACCAGGAAGCTATTTCTTACACCAATAAATAACGTAGAGTGAAGAAGCACCTGAATATTATACTACAGATGTACTTTCATATAGTGAGAATAATTATCAGTTCGTAAGTTAATTATCCTCACAAAGACGATGGATAATTCTGCAACTAAGCTGCAACATATTGCGTGGGATTTTACTACATATTATAAAACAAAGTCACCACCGCGTCTGTCTGTCTGTTCGCGATAAACTCAAAAACTACTGAATGGCTTTTCATGCAGTTTTCACCAATAGACAACTGATTCATGAAGAAGATTTAGGTGTATAATTTGTTAAGGTTTTGTACTCCCCGTACAAAGGCAGGGCAGGTCGCTAATCTATACTAATATTATAAAGCTAAAGAGTTTGTTTGTTTGAACGCGCTAATCTCCGGAACTACTGGTTAGAATTGAAAAGTTATTTTAGTGCTGGATAACATATTTATCGAGGAAGGTTATAAGCTATATAATATCACGCTACGACCCACGGGGGCGGCGCAGTAATCATAAACGCGGATGAAACCGTGGGCACAGCTGGTACTTAATAATAACTAAACCCTGCCCACAATGAGAAGTGGCTCGTACTTAGTAGTGGGACAATTTTTACACTTTTTATATACAGGGCTGATATTATTTATCTTGCAGTACGGGTAATCGCAGTTTCGCAGGAGATTTTACAAACAACGTCCTAATAGAACACCCAAAACGGGAATAACTATTTGCGATTCCCACAATTTTTGCCCTGTATGGATATCGAACCTACAACACTTAGCGCACTGACAGTTACTTTTCATGCTTCATTACACTCCTGTGCGCATATACGAAAATAAAATCAAATAATCCTGAACTTGACTAGTATGCGTACTAACAAGCTTGGGTCCTCATACCTCTGCCGAACGATCAAGGCATGGAATTCTCTGCAAAGGCACGTGTTTCCTTCTTTCTTCAATCCTGGGTCCTTTAAGCGGGGCGTGAAAAAGCACCTTCTCAGGCCGTCAAAGTAGAGACCTCAACATTGCCTCGTCTGCTATGAGGACGATGTGGAGGCCACTGCTCTTAGACCACACGACTGCTTACCATCAGGCGGAGTGTGGTCATCGTGACGAGCAAAATAAAAAAATAAAAATTTTCATCAATTCCTTATTCCTGAATTATTCGAATCAGATTCAAATATTGACTGATTATGCTAACCTGCGAATGATGAGAAATCCCTGTAATTTTACCTCTATTTCACGAAATTCTGTGATATATTTCGTCAGACAGTAAACAAGTGTGCTTATCGTACAAACCATATAATGTATGCAATCGATTAATTATCAATTTACAGAATGAATAATTATAGCATAAAAATTTAAATGGACCGATTTTATCGATAATCGCTTATCGCTCCACGGGTGGCATCTGCTGCTAACTGTCCTATACCTTACCCGTCGGCTTATTGAAACTATGTTGCTAAGTTTACGCTTAGAATCATCATAATACTTATTACATACTAATTTTAAATATAACCTTTGATACGGAACGTGACGTTGAAAGCCTTTGACACCTGATAACAACATTTGGAAATTTTTATTTTAGGAAATTACACATACACGTTATCAGGAGTTGATTCAGAACAGAACTCAGAGTTACTTTTCATCCAATAATATAAACATACATATACCTAAAGTATATATGTTTATCCATTGTCTAGTACCCATAGTACAAACTCTGTTTAGTTTGGGCTAGATGGTGTTGTGTGTATGTGATAGAATGTTATTATTATTATATTATTATTAATAAAAGCTAAATGCATAAGAAGTATTATTGTACAGTTCTACACTACATACTACTGCTTTTACCAAAAAGTAGGTAAGCCATAATAAAAGAAATACATTTTATTTAGTTATTAGTGTTTAAAATTACTAGTATTCTCGTTAACATGCTTGAGGAATGAGGCACATCATTAGTGCAATAGGTGGGCATCGATCCAAAAGCAGACATTGCGATTGAGTGATTGTGACCACTCAATCGCAATGTCTTTTTATTTCATTTTTATTTTATAAAAAGACAACTCCCGCCCTAGGAATAATACCTGTATCGCGGGGGACTTTACAAACATTCAAACAAAGGTCACAAAGAACATCCAGACTAGGAACACCCATTTGTGAATCGCACAAATTTTTGTCCCGTGTGTGATTCGACCCAACAACACTTGGCGCCACTACGTCTTATCCATTAAGTTACCTTCTCATTAAACAGATGCAGCTATTAACAACATTGTAACCGTCAATAACTTTCCCTAAGGTGTTACATCCTTTGTATGTATTGTAGGTCCTACAACTTCTGACGGCAATGTAACATACTCGTAGAGAAGCGCCATGCTGTAAAACCGTTACGACGAACGTAACACAACACACCGTCTTGCATATGAAGGGCTGTAAGCAAGAAACCGTTGCATTTTAATATAACGTATTCAATAAACGCAATAACGCACTATATAAATTGAAAGTGCTGTTTATTTCATGTCGGAATAAGTGAAGATTAACACCCGATTAATCAAATCATTGATTGCCAATTAAGTATACATAAGGTGATTTATATATAACTTACCTTCTTTTTACTTTTGCAATTCTGAAGGCTAACAATATATAATAATAGTTATTAACCTATTGAGTCGTAGCTGCACACCGGCAGCCAGACACAATAGGCTTAAACTATGTCTGGCATTTCAACAATTGACAGGTTAACGACATATCAAATTCATTTCTAGCGATTTGATTGCATCAAGCTAATGTAGTCAGCCAATTTTAGAAGTTGACATGCGTCTAAACGTAATTTGACCAATTTTTGTGTTTTCCCGCAAAACAGGGAACGACGAACTGTCTACCAAATTGATAGCCAAACTTTAACAAACTACTTTTATTATTACTAGTCAAAGTCAAAGTCAAAAATCATTTATTAATTTAGGTCATAAAGTAACACTTATGAACGTCAAAATATATGGGTTAGTAAATTTACTAAGTTACTGAAGCTACATTTAGGTTAGTTGCTAGGTTCAGGCAAAGGGTTGAGCCTATGAGAAGAAACCTGCAAGGAACTCACGGCCACTCTTTTAAATCGCCAATTAAATATAATTTCAGTATTTTACAACTCAGATTAACAAGGTATTGTGTGTACTATAATTACTGATAAGAAAATTTTAATAATGCGTCCAATTCGGGCATCTGGGCTGGGGATACACTACCAATAGCAGAAACACAAGTCAATGCAACAGGACCAACAAAATACTTATATAGTGTCACGAATATTTCTCCAAAGGGATAGGCAGGAGTGTATTACACCCACAATTTACCAACTATGTTTTAGGTCCGATGTCCAGCCTATTGACGTCCAGTCACAGTTCCAGACTCCGTACTGTTTCTACGAATTCATTTAAAGGCAAACTCAAAAACGCTTGCCCGCGTAATTCTACTCAAAACCTGACAAAGCTGTCGCAATCACTACCGCTACGTCACCTCGTCAGTCAATCAACAAACTATCCTGAATAAATATCGATATAACAAAGTAACATTATCGAGTCAAATCATTAAATAAACATCATTAAACGAATCGACATTACACATCGTATCGATACCTTTCCTTCTCCAGAACAGCACGTGTGGCAGGTGTTCGCCCAGGTGCGACCCATCTCTTACGTAATACCGTACAACCGCAATTGGGGGTTACACCTTGTTTTTTGGGAAAACATGATATATCCTTATAGTAATTATGTTTTCAATATTACGTTGTTAATATTGGAAAGCTTCATGGTTACATTTAAATTAAGAAAATTAAAATTAAGGAGTTTTGTGTTGGTTTTGAAAATTAGATTATTAACCGCCAAATTTAAAATAAAGTTCTACTACAAATTGCAGAGATACAAACCTACTTGATGCATTTCAAATCTCCATACTACTACTGAAAAACAGTAAATATAATAATAAGTTAAGTTTACGGTTATGTTCGCCTAATCGGGCGGATTCGTGCCCCTCGCAGTCAGTCCTTCTCGCGATAGGTGACCGATCCATTCAACGGTTATAGTGTACAGTAATGAAATTAATAATAATTCAAAACTATTATTACATAGATATATTATTAGTTTGTATTAAATTAAAAATAAAGCTTTAACGTGACAAGAAACTTATTAAAAGAGGGAAGTTTCTTGAAGCAAGTATAATGAATGCTATCCTTGTTTATGACACGATGATAGCACGATACTTGATTCACGTATATGACTCTTTAAAATTAGTTACATGTGCTTGCATTGGCGTTTATACCACTGGACTAAGACATATTAATATGTATATATTTACCAAATCCTGTAACTAGTATGCTTTTAGTAAACGTTTAAATAATTTTACAACAGCATGTGTAAATGTCAGATAAAGGATAAATAAACGGTCAATTTAAACGTGATGAATATTAACTTCATGTCCAGCCTACATGTTTGGCTAGGATTAAGCCGATGGATAAAACTTTATGTAGCCAATTATAACACTTTTGCTAGCTTACTCGTTTAAAAGCCACACTAATGCAGGTACCAGCTAGCAACAGGCATTTTCAACGGAAAAATATCAAACGGTTTTAAAGTTGAAAGATGCCGTATTTCAAGTTCTCTTTGTGTTGTTTCTTTTTCTGTAATCATTACTACTCTCTAAGTAGAAATCATCTTGTGTTGCGAGAGAATTTTATAATAATATTTTCTATCTTGGAACACAAGTGATATTACTTGCGTTCGTTGTTAGAATGTCTCGAGTTAATAAACAGATAAGTGATTTTAGGCGGCGTCCTATGCTTCTCTTGGTTTGACCAATGTATGAGAGTCCGCAGTCACAATCTAATCCCTGCATCTTGTAAAGGTAATTGGCACTTGACGGATGATAAAAATTGACTTATCTTCGTTGCCAGCTTGAAGTATGTGTTGATTGAAGCTCGCTTCAAAATGTAGCCAATCTTGTCAGTGACACCCCTTACATAAGGCTTTATATATAAAAACACATCAATTTATTGCTTATGAAATACCCAGCCATTTTGTGTTATGACAAAAGTATTAACCTTAAACCTATAATAAAAGTATCTATTAAACTTAAAGCGAGTTACAATTACCCTTGTAAAAACAATTTGTCTACAAATGTCATAGCTTAAGAACGATAAGTCATTTATTGCAGGACCAGTCGTTACTTACAGTGGGATCGAACACGTTTAACCTTAAAAACCATTATAAATATGAAGCTTAGTGTATAAAACGAAGCTTTAATAAATTGCTGTTTTTACTAGCTTTTGCACGCGGCTTTGTTCAATAAGGAAAAGTGCAAGTAGTACTTTTACCTGGATGCAAGATTCCTTTCTCTATCCTTAACAACGTGTATGCGATAATCGGCCGAGTATTTTTTTTTTTACCGTAAACCGTAGTATTTTATGCTGAAAGACAAACAAGCAGATAAACCCATATTTGTATTGTGTAATATTATAGAGTTGGTATATTGTACTTTTTTTAAATAACAATCCTGCTGTAGGATTAATTCATCTGTCGCGGGGTACTTTACAAACATTCAAACAACGGACACAAAAAACAGCCTAACCCGGAACAACTATTTGTGATTCACACAAAGTTTTGTCCCGTGTGGGATTCGAACCCACAACACTCACACCCACAACCGGCGGCAGCGGCGAGGCGAAAACTTAAGCCACTACGTCATCCGTGCAGTCATACGCTATCAGTTTCTGGATGAGGTATGTCCTTTTCTCTACCCTTGATAGTGTATGCGATAATGGGTCGAGTATTTAAGGGCTGAAAGCGTAACAACCAAACTCACATTCGTATTTATAATATTATAGTTTAGACTAAATATGATGTTAGGTCACTTATGAAAGGATGAGCGCATACGTAATAACGATTATGATCGGATCAGGCAATATTCCTATTGGATAAAGTACCTATTAGACTTGTGATCGAGCCGTGGCCGTGGGTTTTAATCCTACCCATTGCACTACCGAAGTGAGCTCACTGCTGGCAGCATTTTGATAACAAAAATCGGCTACAAGCCCGTACGCCCCTTGACTTTCGCCCCTTTCATAGAAAGACGGAGCCCCGCTTCGCCGGGCTCCTATTTTTGGGTGGATTTAAGAAGAAACCTAACAAATACCTACTAGGGGGCGAAACTTGAGGGCCGAACGGGCTCGTAACTCAAAAATTTAGTAATTTGTAATCTGAAGTGCGAGCAAAAATAAAAAACTAGATAAATAGTTCAGTATAAGGAAGTTTCCTGGCTCGTTAACCAATAAATAGCTCATGTGGTTACTATAAGAAATGGTGACACTAGACTAATTTATTATAAATTTGTTTTTTTGTAATCTATGTTGTGTTGATAATTATTGGTGAGCCAATAAAAAAGTAAACCTACAGACATGGACTGATGCCTATTGCCCGAAGAGATAAACACAAGACTGCGGAGTTGCACTTGCTACGATTTCGTAATAGCTTTCTTGCTTTATCTTTTCTCATCATATTAAACATTATTCAAGAACCTTCGTCAATTTAAAGAACTCTTAGTCTGATCTATTTCTAGTAGGTCTCTTAAAACAGATCATTAAAATTTTAAAAAGCTTATCGTATGTTACGATAGAATGTCCAGCTCGTAATGAAGATATGTACTATTTGTAGCTATTTATAAAAGCCACCATAGAATTCGTTAAGCTTATTACCTAATTGATTATGTACAAAGTACATCAAGTTAATAGTCGATACAAAATTCTGAACAAAAAATGTTTTACGTTAATGACATTTAATCGATAATTGAGCTATCGAGAAGTTACGAATGCACTACTGATCAGAAAATAATCACATTGGTAAAAAGGAAGTAACGACATTAGTATGTATAAATAAACATATATACTAATGTCTTTGGCCTTATGTTTTCTTGATATGTTTTTAAATTTTTCTACAAACAAAATTGTCTACGTACTATAAGTATAATACTCCATAGTCATAAGGAAAAAAGACGGAACAAAAAAAAATTACGATTTTAAAATTTTTACCTATTTGGATTCAGAAAAAAATGACGCATATAACAGTACATGTACGGCAGAATAGTTATTTATGATATATACACAGGATAGGTAGGGTATAGAGAAGTATTTTACACCCACATTACGCCCCTTGTTTTAGGTCCTACGTCATACAACGCGAGTCTAATAGCGTTTATTCTGCACAGTGCAGGCCTCCGTGCTTCTACTGAGAAAATTTCTTGACAGTGAAATCTAATAACACTGCCTTCCCTGTGAATCGAACCTGAGATATTAGACGCAGGAGTGTCATAGCGCTGTGGCAACGAGGCAAGTTAAACATTTAAACTCCAGCCCAAAACCCGAATTCCTACTTTGTAGCTTACTATCATATGTCTAAACACAAAGAGCCCACAATATCTTAATAGCTATAAAGCAACTTCTATAAAAATAGTCTCCGCTATAAAATCGAAAAAATAATGTTTATATTATCGTCTGTGTGTGATAAAAGAAAGCATTTTACCGTGTGGCTAGGTCAGTGACGGACCAGATGTTGGCACATCTGCCGTGCAAGTGCGCTAACGTCTCCTACAATGCGATGAGTAGAGCGCCGACCACGGCGCGGGGGATTCTTAACGAGGATGCCCTTATAAATTCTAATACCTTTGTAGATGGAAGATAGGTAGCTTGGTATTTAAATTTAACAGTTTATTGTGTCTTTGGATGGTCTTAATAAAGTATTGTGCTTTTGTTAAATCATTATTTTTATTAGTATGATATAGGGTAAGCTCCATTTTCGTAATTTTAAGATAATTTCTCTAATTGATTGTAAATTAATAATAATTATAAGACTGAGATGGTCACGTGGTTTTCTTTTGTTTTTGCGTGCAATTCGCGGAAATGTAAAGTTTGAGTAAGATTCCCGGGATGTGTTAGTGGGATATTTTGTAATTCGTATTAGCACGGTCCTTATTGTGTGCTAACGAGAATATGCCAGGTAAACGGTAAGTCTCGTTCAATATTATAATAAGAATAAATTATAGCTTTGATTAAGCACAAGTAGATATGTAGAACGGGCCTACCTAGTTTAGATAATAGTTAAAAAAGCTCTCTCATTTACATCCTAATATTTGGGTAAATATTTAAGACCATTAATTATAAGCGCTCGTTGTTCCAAAGCACCTACTAGACATATGAGAAAATAAAAACAACGACCGCACTTTTAAATTAAGAAGTTCGTATAATCAATATTTACAAAAATATTTCTAATTTATAATAAATTTCTTAGCCAACATGAAATATTATGCTTAGAACATGACATAGAGATGCCAATCTCTATGTCAGTATTCTAAACTTACAGTTCTAAAGTTAGTATGTTGTTTCTAATTACATAGACAACAGATTTTAAGTTAATTAGTTTAGAATTAAAATCAGGATTTATGTTAAACCCAGTGATCGTAAACTGCGACCCGTATTAGTCTCCTGTGGGTCATGACTGCCACCCTTAGTTGAACCTTCTATTTTTTATTGCGTGTAGTGGCATTCGAACCAGGGGCTTGATGGCAAGCGATAATCACCGCTAACAGACATTGCATCATTTATTGGTATCAAAATGGCCATTGCTTCTGCATAAACCGGTGGTTAGTCGAACCGCCATTTCGTTAAAATTAAAATGATATGCAAATGACGACAAATAATATTCTTCGATCCATTTTTATATTTATAGAAATGAAGTTTTAACATAAGATTTTGTTTACATTCCAAGGTAACACCACCAAGCTATGGTCTACCTGATGGTAACCAGTTACTGTAGGTATATACTATGTGTGCTTACAACATCTGGGTCATTACTCCGCGTAGCCACTTAAGATATAGGGAAAAGGGAGAGAGTGATATAAAAGGAGAAGAAATGAGACCGAGAGGGTGATTGAACCATTGCATACTTTTTTTTTATTGTTACAGGCAAGCGTCTGACCGTGATCTCACCTGTTGTTAAGTGTCGATGCAGTCGATGGAGCACGCTTGCCTAGAAGATACCTGACGACACCCAGATTGTACTCATCGCCCTAGGTAATGAGTTCCACTCTTTTGCGATACGCGTTATAAAAGTGGAAGCAAAGCGCTTCGTGCGTATATGTGGTATATTCACCATGTACTTGTGGTGCTGATCTGTTTGTCTGGTCATCCGATGGTAGAATGGGGAAGGAGGAATCAAATCATGCTGTTCATCGGCACACTCTCCGAAATGTATCCGAACAAAACCGAGAGACTGGAAACTCTACGAATATGCTCGAAGATTTGGAAATATGCTATGACTTACCAAATATAAACCGGCTGTTTGCCATGATTCAGATAAATTAATAATTGTTCATATGATCGCAAATATGTCTAAGATATAAAAAAATGCGGTCGTTTGCAATCGTTCTATGCTTTATACAAAACGCGGTTTGACATATCCTAAGACAGATGTAAACTTAGATAGAATGATTTAATTGTAAATATATTCTAAACTATTTTTCGGCCCTCGGCTCTACTCAGGATTCAGCACGTTCTATATATAGCTGCATAAAGATATTATTATTATATATTTATTATTTTGATTACTTATTGCTTTAACTATTTATTGTTTTTGTTTAATATATATAATTCTAATAACAGTCAAATTCTATTATTTAATTAATGTAGGTAATATATTTTCTAAGTTGGGTTATTAATTGTCTAGTACCCATAGTAGGTACAAGCTCTGCTTAGTTTGGGCTAGATGGTGTGTATGTGGTAGAATATTATTATATTATTGTTATTAATACAAACTATTAAATTGTCATGTAATTATATTAATGTTGTAATTTTGTTCCTATTTAATTGTTATTTTTATATATTTTATTTAGGTTTGTGTATGGATCTTGTGTCTGACAATAAATATATTATTATTAATATTATTATATGTATGTACGCCAACTGTATGTGTACCCGTTTCTGATTAAGAAATAAATATCTAAACATAACTTTCACATTTATAATATTAGTAGGCCTTCCACGTACCTACTACCTAATTTTAGAAGCCGTATTAGAATTTTAGTTGGATATGATTTATAGTCTTATAGGACTAGACACTGATATCAAAGAATTGTCACCAAAATACAACTAAATAAAAAACAAAACAAAAAAGTACTTGTGACAATAGCAGCTCAGCCCTACGTATCGCAGTAGGATGTATAATCACCCCATGTCCGGTGACCGCTCGGAAGGTAACCTGAGAATCCGGGAAGCCGTACCGCATCGCACCGCTTCCAGTGCGCTATACCTACCTACTACCTATACATATAACTACATTGTAGGTAATCAGGCTTTAGAATATCTAGAAATTTCTTTTGTAAGAGATAAACGATTTATCCTCCTTTTGTTGACTGCGCAGGTGCAAAGTTTAAATTGTCGCAAATGTGCGAAGTGTTGGATAATTTGGGTAATCGATAGCCACTTGGGACAAGAGGCGCTTAGTCTTTATAAGACTCCAACAACAGAGAAATACATACATATGTTTATTTCTAATAAGATAGGCAGAAGGTGTATCAGGACAACATGGCTGGTAGAGGTATCGGATTATTCGTAATTGACTGCTTACGTGAAGCAGTGGTAGATGTGGTGTCCGGTCCGGGTCAATTCCGTTCAAGCAAATTGATATTGGGTTTTTTTACCACGAGACTCTCAGTTGTAGGGTACGGTGTCTGGGAGCTGTGCTTGGTAAATGGCAATAGACTGACTACTTATTAAAATATAATAATGACATCAGCCCTGTATTAAACTGCCCCACTGCTGGGCACGGGCCTCTTCTCAGTGTGAGTAGGGTTAAGCGATAGTCCCCCACGCTGGCCCAGTGCGGGTTGGCAGACTTCAAATATCTTCGAGAACATTATGGAGAACTCTCAGACATGCAGGTTTTACGATGCTTTCCACTTATAACGTAAAACCAAAAAAATATAGCTGGAATAATGTGTGTGTTAGTCCCCTGCCTACCCTTTCAGGTATGAGCGTGAATATATCTAAGGGCATATTATTTTTTGGAAATATTCCATTTAGTTCAAATCTGTGAACTTTTGAATGATAAACAATATCGCTTCACATTATCTTGGTGGTACACCGCAGCTTCCTCACACATCCGATGTGGACACAGGAACTAATTTATAAAAACCACAATGTTTTATTTGTATAACTCACGTGATACCTATAAAGACCTTATCTCCTTGGAATTTGCAAAAGTGTAAATAATACCTATATTTTATGAATAATGAAAATTAAACTATATACGGATATGTATGATAAATTATATACGGATTTTATATCGTTGTTTATTTAATACATTATTACATAGTTTAGTTTTCTCAAGGTTCTAGTGTAGTTATTTCAAACTACCATCTTAGTATCCTCGTGACCATGGCTGCTGGAAAGCAACCGAAACGTCGGGGTAAGTGTATACTTAAATATAAATAATTTTAATAGGTTTAATAATTTAATTAGCTTAAAAATAAGTAAAGTTTAATAGTAATAGTAGCATAATAGTTTCTAAATCTATTATCATAAAAATCTATGAAAAATGTGTTAAATAAACAACGCGATAAAATCTGTATAAAGTAGTTTAATTTCAATGAATAACATTCGCATAAACAGAAGACAATATTACATTTTATAAATAAGATGATACAACATTTATTTCTTGTGTTAAATCTACCGAGAGGGACTAGCGTTTTGGATGTCATCATAGGTGCTGTTACAAGACTATTCTTAAACGATCTGTATCCACGCCAATGAACTTACCAAATTGTTAAGTTACCATAGACATGCGCTTAGCGGTTTCGTTTTAAAATCCCAGGGCATAGTTTAAACTGGAGCAGCCAGGATGGAGAAGTATCCATCCTAGAGAAGATGGCAGCTAATACTAACTTTTGTTTTATTACTGGGGTAAGGACGGTTTCCAGGCTTCTTAAGAAGGCGCCGTGCGTGAAGGGGCCAGGAATCTATGTAGTATTGCGTTGAAATTCAGTGCTAATTTAATATGTAAAAATAATTTACCATAGGCACAGAATACACATTAGGTAGTACTCGATAATATAGGTATCCAACTCGCACCACATAAATTCTTATTAGGCAAAATGTTGAGATGCCCTTGCCTCTTGCTCTTGTACAAAGAAATTAACATATTTTTAATATATTTAATATAACCTTTTTTACTCGGAATTCATCCTAAATTAACATCCTGTTGTTAATTACAATATAAATGAGTATTTTACATAAATAAATGATAATTACAGACGTCTACAGGAAACTAAATGAACCACAGTTACAAATTAATGCAAAATGACAGATAAAAAAGTCAAAAGGATCACCGAATCGATTGACAACTAATATCCATTATAAGTTGACCTCCAGTTGTTTTGTATTTCCATTTGTTTGGAGGTCTTTTTAATTAGATTGTATCGTGCTTTTGTGAATCTCAGTTCCGTTAGTAAATTGTCTTATTAGGATGTTTAACTTGTGACCGTTGTTTGCATAAATTAGTTTTTTTTAGTGGGAAGAAGAATTTAGGGAGTGTTTATGGACAATTATTTTCTTGTTTGTTTTGTTGGTGGTAATTCGAATAATATTTCGTTACTTTACTCGTACTTTTCTTTATCAGCCAGTACTTCCTAACTTGATTCTTAAAACCGTTGATACCGACTGGCTGCCTCAAGTAAGTATTGTAAATCTAATAAGAATAATGAAGTATTTTTAAAGGAAAAGTACAATCAACAATTTCAATTTCCTAGCAACATTCGAAAAACACTCAACTTGAACTAAATGTAAATCTTTTGACAAATCTTCATTTCCGTAAATAATAAAATGGAACGTAGAGTATTATTTGCCGCCATTTGCATTTCATTAACATTAATAACAAAATGGCGTTTCAACTACACACCGGAAGGCGCGATTTCAATCGACTAACTTTTCAATAAAAACTATATGCAAGACGAATTTCTTTAGAAAGTTTATAGTATTTTGTGTTTGAAAATGTGCTAGGTAATGTTGTACTTGTATTGCTTTTAGTTGAAATTGATAAAGATGGAAGCTATGACGGTACTCTATTACTATAGCTCATAAATACTACGAAGATGTTCATTCCAGCATTATTATTACCTATTGTGTTGGGATCGACTTTCTTAACCAGCAATGTGATACTGAACGTCGTGTTCAGCTGAATTATCGATCAATTCAATTAAATGTTTAGATATAAGATGTAAAACACTTTAGTTTATTACAACACTTCGCCTGATGGTAAGCATTCGTGTAGTCCACAAGCAGAACCCTCCACACCACGTCCTCCCGTGAAGTGGTGCCGAGGTCCCTACTTTGACCGCCTTAGAAGGTGCTTAAGGAAATTTGATATATTCAGTATGTTATCAATTAATGACGAATACATGATAATGAACCTAGAATACGAGAAATACGTTCGATAAATTATCGTATCGTACGATTGGTATTCTATAACTTTCTGAATCACCTCCTAATTATATTAATTTTAGTTATGGCTGAATATCGCCTTCTATACAGCGCAAGCCATTAGACTTTTTAAATCCAAAGAGATGACGACATTTTATACCAGACGTAAGACAATTTGAAAGTGACGAAATCGACCATCAAGATATCCATAACGGCTGGGATAAATGGGTTTACCTGCTCTTCGAGCTACAGACAGGTATGTCTATATGTAAATAGTCACTTATCTACAAATTAGACCGTGGTTAAGTTCCTTAACCTCGTAGATCGCTGATCTGTGCAGTCACCACTGCGCCACGGACTCTGGAAAAGGTAATTGTTTTTATCATCAACATTTTTCAGCCTATCTCTACTACACCCAAATACAAACGTAAAGTATTTCAAGTCCATCCTATATTGATATGATACTTATTTTATAATATTTCTTTGTTAAATAGATTCTAGATGCAGCTGTTCATACCGCATGTCGGATAAGAATAGGTAAGTGAACTCATGACACGATCTATCGGTGTGCCAAATTTCATCTAAATCCGTTCTACGGTGATTAGATTAAGTAACAAAGCATTCATCATCTTCACAACCTTTCACATTTATAAAGACATCAACATACCCACAAGTTTCATCTATCATAGATGTCGTTACGAGGTTAACTTATATGTGATGGCAATATTAGTCCAGTCATCTAGGCATGTCACTTCTGAATCTAACGGAATAAGCAGATTTTTGTCTAGTCCTTTATTTCAGCATTACAAATGTTGTCTCAAAAATCACATATGCCAACGTGTAAGCGTCCTTAGATATTTAAGGTCAAAAATCAGTATTTTGAGAATATCTTGTTTTGTCTGCTTCCTGTCGTGTTTGCATTTATTATGAAAGTTGTAGAGAATAAAATTCTCTACAAATTTTATTTTTGACCTCTTTTTATACGTCGAACCGTTTTTGAGATAGAGGTCGCAGAGTTAAAACCTTATACTGATATTTGAATTTCTTTGAAATCAAATAGTCACCAAATTTCTCTTATCTTTGACATACAAATAATTAAATAATAATGTGGATCAGTCTAAATATATTTTAATGTTATTTTAATTAAGGATAATTGTATTTTAAGTAGAAAAGACATTAAATGAATTTGTCTTAAAAATGTCATCTCATGGAACCAGGTATTGCTTTTAAAATTACAGACCTACTAGATACTAACTTCACTACCCGACCTTTCTATTTATAGCAAGTTGGTACAGATGTTCAATTATATAAAAGGGCCTGTTTCTTTTTCAATGGACTACTACCTTCTGAACAAGTTCATTTTTCAGTTTTAAAGTATGTCTTAGCAAAGAAATAAAATAAAATAAGACGGACGTAAAATTTTAAAGGTTATCATGGCTGATTTGTGGTTTATTTGCAATAAGTTACTTTTTTCGGGTTCGACGTATAATAAAAGATCCAAAATGAAATTTGTAGAGAATTTTATTCTCTACAACTTTCATGATAAATGCATACACGACAGGAGGCAGAGAAAACAAGGTATTCTCAAAAAACTAATTTTTGCGACCTTTGACCTTAAATATCCCTCACACTTTGGCATATGTGACTTTTGAGACAACATTTGTAATGCTAAAATAGTGATCTATACAAAAATTTAGCTTCTTCCGTTAGATTCCGAAATTGACCCCTTTTATGGTCTAAGATGACTGTAGTAAGTAGTTAATATTTCCCATATTAATTTAATTATATTATCAAGACTCAGTGTTTTAGTTGATCACCTCGCTACTATCAAACTTAGTACGAAACTCGACACGAGACAGAAAGTTACGGGAGTCTAGGTGTTCTTTATATCCGTAAGACCGTAGGAGTCTCCTAGGACTGTCTGGAGTCTGGAGACATTTAGAACGACAGCGCTGAACCTTTTAACATATTCCGCTCTAAGGATTAAACTCTAAGTAGCAGGGCGCCTTACATGACAATGATAGAAATATAACATCAAATAAAATAAACAGTTGCGCAGCAATCTATTGCCTAAGAAACGCAATAAGTGAGATGTTACACAGTGCTAGTCAGATATAGGTGTTCAAGGAATCTGTGAGCCATGACAGATTGGTAGTGCGTATGGCGAGAAATTACTACCCTTAGTATATGTCGAGAAAACTGATGGGTGCGCCACACATCTCACTTAGCATGGCCACTGTGGGGGAACAGTTGTGAACGCTGCTTTCGTTTGTAACTGTGCGAAACTTATTGGTGTATCGCATAGTACACGGGTGACGTAATGGTATAAGTGGTCGCCTTGCTACTGCCGCCGCGCCGAGTGTTGTGGGTTCGAATCCCAAACGGGGCAAAAATTTGTGTGATCCACAAATAGTTGTTCCGCGTCTGGGTGTTCTTTGTGTCTGTTGTTTAAATGTTTGTAAAGTCCACCGCTACACAGGAGGTATTTCTAGTGCGGTAGATATTTTTTCAAAAAGAAAGAAAGTGCAAATGTAATCTGAATTACACGAATCTTCGACTCCGTAAATGGCCAGATCTAATTCTTATATCTAATTTCAATACGATCTCATTTTCATTATATTACCCAAAAAATTTTTACCGCGGCGTCGCTCGCGTTTATCTAGATTCTGACAATAAATTTCCATCCCTTGGAAAAAATATTCTTACGGATAGAAGGTGCCTCTATCCTTCTCTGTACCCCTGACAACGTGTACGCGAAATTTCATGACGATCGGTCGAGGAGTTAATGCAAGAAAGCGAAACAAAAAAACAATCTCTCATTCGCATTTATAGTATTAGCAAGGATTCCTAGATTAATAAACTAGTTTCTTAGCAACAAAACATAACCCAGTTTATTAATAGTAATTCTAAGCTAGCACGAGCGAACGCAGTCCACAATGACGAACAGGATTGACGCATGTGCAGATACAACTTGCACTTTCAACTCGCTATAAGAAGAAACGGCTGAATCATAATAAAGACATTCCAGTTTTAAAACGATATATTATAGAGAATACGTCTCGTGGCCGTCTACCGAGCTGTGCTGCCACTAAGAAATTTCTTAAACTCAACAGTTAATAATATATAATATATTCTATCACATACACACAACACCATCTAGCCTAAACTAAGCAGAGCTTGTGCCTACTATGGATACTAGACAATGGATAAACATACATATATACTTTGTTTTTGTAAATTCATACATAGAAGCACCTAGACCAAGACAAGCATCCATGTTCATGCACACAAATATTTAACTTGTGTGGGAATCGAACCCGCGACCTCAGGCGTGGCTGTCGGTTACACTAACCACTACGCCATCGCGGCCCACTACAGTCGCCATCGTAACAGGTCGTCTTTTAGTAAGAGGTTACCGTAATCGATAACCGCTTGCAAATTTATTTATTATTATTAATATTACCCCGCTCTAGGAATAATTCCTGTCGCGGGGGACTCTACAAACATTCAAACAACAGACGCAAAGAAAATCCAGACTCGGAACAACCATTTGTGGATCACACAAATTTTAGTCCCGTATGGGATTCGAACCCACAACTCTCGCCGCAGTAGCAGTGGCGAGACGAACACTTAAACCACTACCCCATCTGTACAGTCAACTACTATCACTAGGCTGACTTAACCCTAATAAGGCTTTTAGCTCTCTTTACTATAACCGTATTACAGTCAGCAAGTAAAAAGTAACTAAACACTTAACAAATTCGTAAAAGTATTTTATGAATGAAAATTCCTTATCATTCTCCATTTTTGAACTACATATGATTAAATCTACTGCTTTAAATATTACTGTTGTATAATATACAAATGTGTTTCGACCTTAGGTACTACTAGATCGGACTATTTACGCACTCGTTTATAGTCAGCAACACTTTAGTGAAATCATTAGTAGTAAAACGTAGCGACTACGTTATTACGTCACCGCTTCGTTGTTCAACCAACAAACAACATCTTGGTGCATCCACTACATATATAGAAAATATAGCACTCCTCCTAAAAGAGACATACAATAAGAAGTATTTTTTTAAATAAATAGCAAATTGACACAAATAAAAGAAATGATTTTATTTTAATTAAAGTATATTTCTATCTACAAATCAAAGACATTTATTATAAAATAATATTGTTAATTAACCTTTAAACAGCATCATGACAATCCTTGCATCAATCTCACTGAGTGCAATGACTGCGGCGCGGGCGCAGGTGCGAACGACGCGTGCGCGCGCACCTTGCGCTCATGAGATTCAAATGACATTGCCGCATTGTCTCTGCGCTTTTTTGTTCAATGTATCGAATTATATTTTTATTCGATTTTATGGAATAAACGACGATGTTTATGGTGAATGTGATCATCGATTAAGATTATTCGATACCAGTTTAATAATTTTGTGATACTTAAACGATATGAGCTTATCGATTTAAATAGCTACTTTAACATAAAACGTATGACGACCGCCGGATAGTTACAATGCTTATATACTAATATTATGCAAGTAGGTGGTCGCAAAGATGGTTGGATAATAAAACAATCGAGTGCAATAGTGTTTTTAAAAAGGCATATTATATCTCGCAAGGGATCACAAAATATGTACTTACAATTACTCCGGTATTACCCCAAATGTTAAGCAGAAACAAATTTCATCAGCTACAATTAAGATCCCTGGTGATACATAACATACACTCTAAGCACTATAGGCCATGTGTTTCCCAACTAATATTATAAAAGCGAATGTGAGTTTGCTTGTTACGCTTTTACGCCTTAACTACTCGACCGATCATCATGAAATTCGCATACACGTTGTCAGGAATACAGAATAGGACATACCGTAATTTTCAAACTGAAAAAAATATTTTCCAGTGGTTAGAATAATTGGAAGCCGCGAACAATATCTAGTACTACGTATAGTTATACTAGATTTTGTCCGCGGCTTCACTCGTATAAATATAGGTTACATTGTTAAATTAGTAACAGTACTTTGTTCTGGGTGACAAGTACCCTTGGTCCTTTTTTGTTCACGTGACAACGTGTATGCGAAAACTCATGATGATAGGTCGAGTAGATAAGGCGTGAACGAGTAACAAACAAACAAACTCACGGTCGCATTTATAATATTAGTTAGGATGCACAGAGAGAACAATTTTTATAACATTTTAACAGTTTAATATGTAAGAGGTATAACAGCTTACATCATTCTGTAGTTCTGTGACTTAAACGCATAGACGTACTTAATTAAGTCGCATTAACCGCTCGCTAAGTTATTGTTATCCACCACCGTTCAATAACAAACGAAGGTGAAAATCCTGCAAAGAATTTGTGCCTTTACTTATAATATAGGTTTTAATTAAACAGCTAGGCTTTGCAGACAATAATATAAGTGATTCAACTGAAGTGACTCACGGACTGTCGTTCGCACTTGAATATTTTTGTATTAATCTTCCCTTCGCAGACTGTGACTCATGCGCGTACTCATATTTAGCAATTAATTTGTTGTGTGGTTTTTGTTAATCGTTCATATGCAGTTACTTAGTTTTTCTTTGTGGTTTTGTCTGGTGTATTCAAAAGATAACGCTTCGCGTAACTTCTTTAGTAACTCTACTTAGCATAGAAACAGATCTTCGATACGATCTTCCATAGTGAGAGCATAAAATACCCTGCGGCTGATCTAGTTTTAAGTAAAAATTGCTAGTTTAAAGGGATATTCTACTGAACCTTATGTTCTTTCTTACAGTATTCTCAAGTCAATTTCACAAGGACTTTGTCAAGTCCGACGATGAACGCTTATGACAAACAATGTGTATAGACAGTCAGTACATATTCTTAAAACATTTTTCATCGGATTGATGTCTAGAAACGAGTCTAGGTAATATGCGAGTCTAGATTTTTTTCTATGCATATACTTGAATACGAAAGGTCAAATGTCAGGCTCTTCCTTTAAATTTTATACAGAAGAACGAAAGAGGTTGTTCTTTTCGATTTATTTTATGATAAAATATGGTGTCGAAACACATTTAGGGCGCAAAGTAACTAAAAAACTTTAATCCAAAATCGGAAGATTTTACTAAAGTATATTATTATGTCCTCAAAGTGTTCTTAAAATCATTTGGCGGGGGCTTAGGACCGTAAAAAGTAAAAAAAACACACCAGAAAATTTACTGAATTTATTAATACGAAGTGAATAAACTTAACAATATAATCAAACAATTAGCTACAGCGTTTTATTAAATACGTGTTAAGGTATTGTGATTGTATATTACAATAGTATATCGTTTACAATAAAAACTCTTCAAAGAAAATGCTCAAGACAATAGCTTATAACAATCTCTTAGTAATCTGTATAATGTATCTGAGTGGTTGAACGCTAACTGATAACTGCAAACGTGTGTTTCGCATCACAATGAAGAAACGAAACGGCGTAGTCATTGCTCTGCCATTACAAGGGACAAAGGGCACTTCCTCCACCAGCTCCTCCTTGAGAAGTCATCTGAAAACCTGTCTCGCTGCAGAAACATGGTACGGAGTTATTGGCCTACAAGTTTTAGTAAGGTGAAGATATTTCTTCTCTCGTAACTATAGTAGGTTTTACGGGGAAACTGCTGTGTTTGTGTTAGAACAATATATGGTTAACTATATCTTGCCCGCGGCTTCGCTATTGTTAATGTAGATTTGTGTTAATATATATTTTTAGTAGCTTGTATGTTATTCTGATGTATAAACAATAAAACTGTAAAGTTTTATCAAAATCCATTCAGTAGTTTTTGCGTGAAAGAGTAATAATCATCTATCTATCCATCCATCTATCCTCACAAACTTTGACATTTAAAATATTAGTAGGATATACACAAACGCCTGGCTTAGTTTAATAATATCCATCCTGTATATAAATTCTCCCACTGCTGGGCACGTCCCTCTTTTTAGTGTGAGAAGGTTCAAGCCATAGTCCACCACGCTGGCGAGAATATTATGGAGATCTCTGAGACATGCAGGTTTCCGCGTGATGTCTTTACTGTTAACGCGAGTGGTAAGTAACTACATAATCAATAAGTCTTGGTATCGAATTCGTGGCAGTCCAACTATCTCCTTTTAGACTATCACTGCTTGCCTTGCTTATTAGTAAGCAGTTATCAGAACTCCACGCTCATTTATATTAAAAATTATATACTATCGTTTAGTATGTTATGTGCGAGGTCACTCTAATTAGGTGTGGACACTTTTTACTTATAATAATACTAGATTTTGCCCGCGGCTTGCTCGCCTAATTGTAGCATAGGTTATTATTAACAGTACTTTTTCTGGATTAAAGGTATCCTATTTCCTTTTCTGTTACCCTGACCACGTATAAAAGCGTAATAAACAAACTGACAATTGCATTTATAATATTAGTTAGGATATGTCTGCAATTTGCAAAATAACATCCTTGGTATTGGTGCCAATCATCGCTGACAGGTAGTAAAAAATCGCATTATCTCAAACTAGAACTTCATCATTACACCACTAAAGCAAAAAGGCAATCCTAGCCTAAATAACCTGTTGAGCTGCAGTGGCCGCTGGCAGCCAGATAAAGTAGGCATGCCAACAATTGTCAGGTTATCAATCTTACAACGTAAATATTTTATAGGAAACATCCTAATTAGAGCAAAATTGGCATAGCTGACGTCATACGTCGAATGCCGGCCGCCCCTCACAGCCGTTGGCTCAGGAACCCCGTGCCCCTACTCGTGGCCATCACGCGGCTAGATGTAGATAGAGGTGGCGAGTTAAATCGTCAGCTGCCGACCACCTGTCCTGCTCACATACGGATTTAAGGACGTTCACCCCGCACCAGAGCCTCCAAGATTGTATCGACTATTGTAGATATTAGATTTGCTTATTTTTTTTCTGTGTTGGCGTTCTTATCCATAAATTTTCAATGTCATAGTTCTTTTTTTAAGCTCGTTATCGGTTCTAAAATTAAATTTTTATTTTTATAGAGAGATTTGTAGATTTATTAATGGCCTGTATTGACCACGGCTATGCAAACTTCGCAGTAAAATAGTATCATCCAGTCCAAAAACATTACCTAGTCTATGGATCAGACAAGGTCGCAACACTTAAACCATTATGCCATCATTGATGTTTTAATATGTAGTCAAATAATATTTGATGATAGATATATTATATGTACGAAGGATTCTAAAGAAAAAACATACTAACCCCGTCAGAATAAGCTGAGACGCATTACTCCACATTTCGGCAAAAAAATATTTTAGATACCCGTTAAAACGGGCGAGTATATTCCTATTAACCGGGAGCATTGCCTGGAAACAGCTATTAAGGTATTATCCATAATAAAATATACATAATCACTTCAGCTTAGCCGGGAATCGAACCCAGGTCAATGGCTGACCGCACAAACATAAGGCCAACTTTTTATACAAAAAGACCAGCTGACTAATACGTATCAAGGAAACATAAAAACCTAGGCATCAATTCTATAGCGTTATTGTATTGCAGACTTTACAAACATTGAAACTAAGGGCACAAAAATTAGACAGCTATTACGGAGGGACAGTTTTCAATCATCATCAGGCTTTTACAGGCAGCTTGTCAAATTTATCACTCAAGTAAGCTACATTCTGACGCACACTAACTTTAGTAACGTTTGGGTATCGAACCTACAATACATGGTACATTATCATTGGCTACTGAAACAACCAAATCATTAATACAATCAACAAAAACAAAACTGTCGATGTTAGCATATAAAATAAAGACATTTATTTTTGAAATCCGCTCTTTGAAATCTTTTAATAAAGGACATTGGGGTACGCTGGTCAAATTAGGGTCTGTGTGTCAAAATACCGTAGTTTTTGGCAACAACACCAGGTGTAGGATCAGGTGTATGTTGGCAACATTGTGTATGAACTTCGATTTATTGTTAATGTTATTATAGTAATTAACACGGTGAGGTGGGCAATATTGCAAGGTGGGTGCGGATCCTAATATCATGTATGACATTATGGCTCGATGGCTCACTGACACAGCGGTGCTACGGTGTGTGTAATGACATCGTTTAATTCTCGGATTAAACCCGAGATCTCACTACTCTCGGGTTAGGTGTTATTGGGTTTTGTTTTGGAGTCTGGAGCTGTGTCCGATAAGTGGCAATAGGCTTGCCAGATATAAGGTGCGACTAAAAGCTATGGTGAAAATTGGATGTATAACAGCTTTGCCTACTCCTTCGGGGATACAGGCGTATTACTTACGATGGCACAGTGGGTAAGCTGTCGACTCGCCACTGGCAAGGAGCAAAGTGTTGTGGGTTTGAGTCCAACACAAATACTTTCTACAATTCTGGGTCTAGTTGTATTTTGTGTCCTTTTCTTACACATACATCTTAAAACTAGACCTGTAGTGCGAGTTATTGTTTTAAAAAGAAGAATTGTTTGATTTGCTCCACCAAGTTGCTTGTCTCGTCGGCACTGTAAACTGTGTTTATAAAACTGCATCCTAACAGCAAGATTCTAGAGAAACAATAAAACTCTCAAATATCTCATATCTATTAATATGACTGAATGACTTTCTCCACTTCAAAACGAAAATCCAGAAAATATGGATACATCTCTCATTGATAATCCAATTTAATTCCAATCTGAAATCCTTTGGAACAAAAACAGCGTCAGGTAGCGATCAGCTGTGCGGCAGGTTGTTGTGTCTGTGTGTGTGTGTGAGACAGATGCTGCGAACATCTGCCGCGGCGCGTGCGCATCGCGAGAATCCAAGCGTTTTGATACTTGTACTAGACTTTCTTCTGCGAAAATGGTTTATTAATTTGTGATTCGCACAAAACCTATAAATTCAATAAAAATTGCTGCTTGTATGGCGTATTCATTTAAGTGGTCGGCTCGGCACTGCCTCGTTCGATCCCAACAATAATATGTGTGATCCACAAATTATCGTTTCGAGTCTGATTGTTCTTCGTGTACGGACACGTTTTTAAAGACCCTTGTGCCACAGAAATAATTCATAGAGCGGGAGTTATCTTTATAAAAACAAGAGAGCTAAAATGTAACCATGCATTATGGATTGAAACTTACCTCTGACTTATCGCAATTATGGTCGCTTTATGGTAAAGTATTTGAAGGGTGAAAGGTAACTTTACTGTTAACTTACTTTACTATATCGCATAATAAAGGCACAACGCCTCAAAAAGTCAGCATCAATTTAACAGCCCAAATTAAATGCTCATTATAATGAGCCTTTAAATTGGGCTTTTAAATTGAAGTTGACTTTAATCAATAATAATATTATTATTATAATGAAATAGCACAACAAGCATTGAAACGATAATTAAGTTTTTGTTGTTGTTTATTTTTTTGACTATGGTTGCTGAAAATTAACCAAACATTAAGGAAACTAAATCTAGTTAAAATTATATTTTTCTTTATATTAGCTATGTTTAATCGCTTAATTTTCAAATAACCTGCGATAATATTCATATGTATATAGATTAATTTTAAAACAATAAAATCCTAAAGTATCGAAACTGGTTGTCGGCTGTACTGCGGCGGTCAGCTGCTCGCTGGCAGCGCGCGCGCATCTCGCGTCTGCTTGTCTGAACGAGCGGCGAGTACGCTGAGGCTGTATCGCTGACGACACAACTTATAAACTGATAGCGACTGACAGCACACCTGGCGTATCTCACATGTAGCCTATGTTGTTAGTCTTCGGTTGCAAGTACACCAGGGACAGATAGTACGCAGTAATCGCCAGCACTTGGCACTGCGTAAATAACGTCATGGTAAAAAACCATGCCGCTGCAAGCCGTACAAAGGGGAAACAAGAAATATATAATATAATACATAGGTACGGTGAGGCAATCGTAGTGTCTGAAATAATGAGAATGATCATCAATTTCATTATTTCAGACGCGATAGCTGAGTATTTAAGCAATTTATAGAGTCTAGAAAAGGTCTAGAAAAACATATATACATCAAAGCTCGGGGAACCAAAAGAAATACGCATTCTAGATCCATCATTACGTTGTAACGAGCATATGATGTAGATTATGTACAAATAATTAAACGTCATTCCCATCGTACAATTACAATAGGTATATAAAAAAGAATATTCAATACACTCTATTAATAATAATTCAAATCCAAGGACCTGAGGCTCTAATGAGTGTTCACAAAGTTTAGACATCAGACCTTCATATTAAGCTTGATTTCACTTAAACCTTCATAGTTGTAAAGTGGTTAAAATATATGTCATCATATTTTATCCGATTTAACATCAACTAAGTCTTTGCTACGTAAATATTGTTCTTATTTACTCAGACCGCTACCGTCCGTGCCTTAGTCCCCCCGCAGATGAGTCACAACGCCATTGACCGCGCAATCTCTCAGCTATAATTACGCGCACATCTCGTGCGCACGCCTCACATGCTCTCGTGTATTACCGCACTTATGTCAACCTTATTACAAGTATACTTCGTTAAAACGCAAGTTTTTTACAAAAGGTCATTCTTCTAGCCATAAGTTATTCTCTTTGGTAACGAGTCTAGAATTGTAAATAGACAATTGCGGTTACTTTTAAGTATTAAAACGTTTATTATTAATCTTGACTTTACTAAAAAGGGAATATGTTTTGTTTTTATCGCCGTTTTGGTTAGCATTGTCAACTGCGACCAATTAAGTTTTTATAGTGGCTGTTGTGCGATCATTTTGACGTCGCGGGGACTTTTACACATTAGGAATAAATAATATAGGACCTTATCAGCATATCGTAAAGCATTGCCATTGCAAGTACGACGATGAGATAGATGCGAATGTGGGTTTGTTTGTTACGCTTTCATGGCGTAACTACTGGACTGATCATCATGCAATTTTGCATAAACGTTGTCAGGGGAACCGAAAAGGACATAGGCTACCTTTCATCTAGACAAAGTACTGTTACTAATCTGACCTAATCTACATTTACGCGAAGCCGCAGGCTCAATCTAATAAAAATATAATAGGGGAACGGCTATTGCCGTCTGGTGCGCCCAGTTTCTGTGGTAGTGTTCCAGACTCTGTGGTACCATTAAGGAATTCTGGTCAAAAAATCCCAATAACATTTCACTCGATCCGGGAATCCAACCTGGTGAAATAAAGACTAGGTAGGTGCGCTCATACATGTCACCTATTTTACTGTAGTGTAAATTTTTATGCAACTGTAGTATTTTTTACACAGAGTCAAGTCTCTATTGACTAGAAGAATTGGTGTACGGAATACGATCGTTTGGTTTGCCTTCTCTGTAAAATATTATATAACTGTTTATAAAGCTAAAAAACTAGCTCTGCCTATTGGTTAATGTACTCGTATTTGTAAACGAACATGAGGTACAGGGTTCAATTTGTAGCTCAAGAAAATTATAAAGTGTTTCTGTCAGTTAATTATCATTAGCTAAACGGAGCCTGGAAAATGTACCCAATAGATGGAATAAGCTTGTTGTCTATTTCGTGAAAACTAAACACGTAACAGGGGTCGGGGAAATTTGAATACACTTCTGCCTACCTTATATAAAAATGTGAATCTTTATAGATATATTAAATAAAGTATTCTTGAGAATATACATAGATAACAAAGAACCACAATAAAACTTCGTCTGACTTAGTAATCGAATCCAACACTCAATCGACCGTTACGCACGCGCTATAAGTACGCCTTGGAGCCTGGCGAGGCAATCCTAACTAATGTTATAAATGTGAATGTAAGTGTGTTTGTTTGTTTGTTACGCTTTCACGCCTTAACTACTTAACCGATCATCATGAAATTTCGCATACACGTTGTCAGGGGTACAGAAAAGGACATGGGGTCATCTAGAATAAAGTACTGTTACTAACCAAACGTACCCTACATTTAGCGAGCATTGCTAGCATAATATAGTGCAATAAAAAAAAACTCAATAGTACTTTGCCTGATTCAGTTATTGAATGCAACACTCAATCGACAGTTGCGCACGTGCAATACCTATGTCTCAACGCTTGGCGACTTAATAATAAAATAAGAATAAATGAAACAAACCCATTACTCGGTGGGACGACTTAATTAACTATGGGAAGTGATAAAAACTACTCAAGCGACATCCTGTGGCCCGTGCTATCACAAAAACGGTTCTACTTCACCGCACTATTCTAGGATCTATGGTTCTAATTATTTAACTAAACTTTTTCTATTATACTGTAAAAGACCAAAATAAAATCTTTGCCTCCTGTGATGAGTGATATAAGTCGAGTTGTACCATTTCTGTAAATTTTACATAGAAATAATCAGAACAAAATTAGGATTTTTTTGATCTGACTCACGTTCTTCTACCTATCTACGATAGTTTCGGGGATAATTTTGTGTAATCGGCAGGACTTTTCCAAAAATATCGTGAATATAGATATATTTGAAGCTGTAACCTCTATAAGTAATTGCTGCACACATTATTTTTCCTGTTTCATGGTATAAGAATGATAGGTATATATGAAATTTAATTTTTCATCTTACACGAAGACAACTTATAAGTGCAATATAATTTAACTGTAGTATCACGTCATTTGAGTATGTATTAAAAATAAAAAGGTACCTACAACATACAGGTCTTTTAAAAATTACTTTAAAACTATAATATTGACCACAAAAATGTAAATGAACAGTGAAAGTGAAGGCTTTTATCTACAAAAAATGTACTCAAGTTTAACCTAGCCCACATAGAATGCGCACTAGATTGTCTTTAAATTATTGATTTTTGACTTGTATCACTTTTCACAGGAGGCACAGAAATATTGATTTAGTCTATGAATTACATGTATGTACCGCCATAGGTTGCTGCAGACGTGTATAAAACCTCTTTTTGTCAAGTATAATTTAGGTGCCACCGGACACTTTCGTAGACTCGGTGCAAAATGCAATAAAAAAAACACTTTGGACAACCTTTGCTTAGCACTCGCATAATAGAGTAGGCATTGACCTTTTGTTTCCTTTGACCCGAGAAAAGATTTACGATTCTACGCAGATTTTAGCACCACCGGACCGCAGGCAGCAATTAAATTACAATATATTTTTTTACCCTGTCGAGGGGGTAACGTGCGTATAGATAGAGGGTAAAAAAAATAGGAAGTTGGGAAGGTGCTGATATTGGCTTCTAGTCTATGCTAGACGCCAACATCAGCACCTTCCCAACTTTTAAAAAAGGAGTATTTGTATTACCAGCTCAACAGGCAAAGATCACACTTCACCTCTGCTGACAGCCATTATATTCTATAAAAAAACCTTAAGTCTGTCATTTTTGATATAGCACATGAAATGAAATATATATGTAGATATTTATTTCTTCACAAAGGTATACATTTTAATCTTTGAAACTAAAATGGCATTTAGCCTTTAAAGAGGCTATGCTTACAGATTTGGCAAGAGTCAGTCTTCTAGATTCCTTAACAAACAAACATACTGTTATGTTGACAGAGGACTACTGTAATCTTGGTCTATTACGATGACCCAACTCTATTTTTTTTAAATCGGATACATGCGAAAAGCTCTGCTTTTACGCTAATGAATAGCATATACATATATGTTAAAGACATTTGCTTGCCCCTTTTAGAATATAGGCGTGAATTTTTAGTGTAATATATTAAATTCTAGCTTAATCCAGTTATTGCTGAATCTGGATTACTCGATTGGAAAAGTACCTTTCCTACAGAACCTTGTGTTGTTTTTGGAAAGTGGACTGTATGAGAGCCTATGCCCTCAAGTGTCCATTAGCTATGGTTACGGCCTACTACCAAACGGTCATATATTGCTTTGCCTTCTTATGACAATAACTTTTTTAATGTAGTTGTCTTAAAAAGCTACAAATGCAACCGAACTACGAATAGTTACCGGGAACTTTAAAAAAAGAGAAACGAAGACAAAGAACATCCGGTATTAGAAAGCAGTCAAAAGCCTATTTTATATGCAAAAATAACTTCATGTGAGGTTGTCACAAATAAACTACTAAATCCTCTTCTTTTCGTGTGGTTAGTGGCCAACCTGTTGTCAAGAGTTGTTCAAGCCGCCCGTAGGCCTCTGACATGGCCTAACGACTGCTGTCAATTTGACAACAACCGGGACCACCTTTTGACGTGCCCTCCGAAGCATGGACACGCTCAGATTAAATACTACTAAGGTGTCACCCATCTATAGACTGACCACACCCAACGTTGCTTAACCTCACTAATCGTTTACCGATCAGTGAGTGCGTCTGGCTATGATCGCCTCGCCTACTAAATGATACTGATGATATTGTTTTGATAGTTTGTATTATATAGATAGATAGAAGATATTTTTGTAGGCCACCTTTCACAATTAGCTCTGACCGCATCGAACTCGGGTCTACAGTTCGGCGGCTACCTGTCCGTCGCCTCCTCATAAGAGAACAATGTGACGCGACAAAAAACTGGAGAAATTAACGGAACTACATAAAAACTCGGCGACAGATGCTGACAAAGGCTGTACAGGTAGCAACTCAAGCCTCATTCATACTTTTTTGTTTTGATTTTATGATAACTTTATAGGATCATTTCGTTTTTCTTTTTTTGTAATGTTAAACTGCAATAATATAACCGTTTCTACGATTGTAAAAATCAATCATTGTTTTCAAAACCCATGTTTGTAAACGTTTTGGGATTTTCGCAAAGACACGGATTTTTAATTTGCTTATGAGAATTAATTTAATAAATTTAAACTGAAAGGGTTAGTGCTCATATTATTATTGAGTTATCTACGATCATTATAATCATTTATACACATAGTCTTACGCTTCCATATACGACGAGATACTACGGGTATACCAGAGCTATAGCTGGCGAAATGACGATCTTAGTTTTAGATCACACGATGTAGACCACGGGTCCATTTAAAAGAATAACAGCATATGTTGTCAGAAAAACCCAATAAACACTATACGCGATCCAGGGATGGAACATGACTCAAGCTGGTGCATATAATAATAATAGTAATAGTATAAGTAAAATTTGTTTATCTGTATGTAAGGTGACATCTATAAATTAACTGAACCGACTCGAAACGATGCTTCAATAACCGATTGTTAAGGCAAATTACAAATAACCAATTACTTTAAAGCCACGTAAATGTATACGACGAAAATAAATACCGGAAAAAACCTGTACATTTGAAAAACCATTTTAAAATCTGTTATCATATCAATGAGTAGAAGCGCACAACAGTGAAGCACTCGCGTGTACCGGAAGCGCTTCGGTGTCGCTGTCGGCACGAGCTGCGGACCGGTAAAAACTGCCCGATTGTTGCATTATCGCCACGAGGTCGACTCTCCACGGTTTTTGTCACTTTTAAGCTCTATTAAGTGCTTTATTTGGTTTGAGGCTAGCTTAAAGCACCAAACTTCCTTAATTTTTTGCTTTAATCCGGATATTTGAAGTTATAAATATTGCCTGACGATCTTCAATCCTGATCAAAGTTTTCGGAGTCTGTGTAGACGGTATAGGAACATAATTTTAAAAACGGAACGTTTTCACTTTTGCATAGACAATAGTACGGTTTGTCAAAATGGAGACACACAGATATGGAGGTTATTAAAGCATCTATGATAAATTAACAACTTTATTATCTACAAGGTAATGGAAATGAAAATCGTACATTTTTCTTATAATAATAATAATAATATCAACCCTGTATTAAACTGTCCCACTGCTGGGCACGGGCTTCTTCTCAGTGTGAGAAGGGTTAGGCCATAGCCCACCACGTTGGCTGGGTTGGCAGACTACACATATCTTCGAAAACATTATGGAGAACTCTTAGTCATGCAGGTTTCCTCACGATGATTTCCTTCACCGTTAAAGTGAGCGATAATTAACTATTTAATACGCACAGAACTTCGAAAAGTCAGAGATGCGCGCCTTGGGATCGAACTCGAGACCTCTGCGTGACCAAGGGTTTTCCACTAGGCTATCGCTGCTTTCTGCATTTTTCTTATCCATATTATAATAATTATAATAAGAAAATCCAAATCAATGCTTTTTCATTCTTAGTTAGTAGGTATCTTAATCATAAAACTGATGCAAGTTTTAGAGATAGTAGTTGATAAGTTGTTACTAAGTTTCAGTACAGTAACCCTTTACGGCTAAATGGTATTTTGCCAATCAACCTTATATGAAGGGCAAGCATAAGCACTTCAATTAGGTATATTACCTCAACTTTAATCAATTTAATTTGAGGGATTAAATATAATGACTAACAAAATTACTAATTGCACAGCAAATATTGCACAGCATAACGAGCACCTATACGCCTCATATCATTGCATTACGTCTCGGAAGGGTTTAGGTTATGTTAGGTTTCTTTTTTTTTTTTTTTTTTTTTTTACGTGGGGGAATGCTATGACGCATATCCCTCCGCGGGGGCGGGCGGAGGGATTATGTCGGACTCGCCGGGGTAAAAGAAAGATGGAAATAATAGTAATGTACCTCCCGGAATACCGACTAAACCTACCACGGTGTTCCTCGACAAAACCACTATCGACGGGGCCGCGCGAATCGCTTTCGCATGCGGTCGCGACCCCGCCGCGGTTACGGCCTGCCGTATGAAACGGCAGGCCACTACACGAAAGACCTACCCAAAATAGGCACTACGTCGCTTAAAACCCTACTGTCTCCCCTAGAGGGGAGACGGACTCGACACAGAGGCGCGCGTGGGAACACGCACGCCGCCTCTCGGACCTGGTGCTGAACGGATGGCGGGCAGGCCCACAAAGCCCGCCACCCCCAGGTCAAACCTCAGGGTGGCTGGAGGTCGTCTCGCGCCCTCCGGCGCCCGGCTCTGCGGTTGGGGAGAGGGTTCAAACGCTCCCTCTCCCGCTCCGCCGCCTCCTTGATGGAAATAACTTCCTCACAGAAGGAGGCGACGGCGTTCCACGACCTCTCACTCCGGACCATAGACTGAACTACGACCGGGAGCGAGAGGGCAACCGATCCGACTGCCGCGATCAAATCACGGCGCTGCGATGCCCAGGCGGGGCAAACCGCCAAAGTGTGCAGCGCCGTGTCCTCAACAACGTCGCGGCAGTCGCCGCAGTGGTGACAACCGGGCGTCTCGTGCCGGCGTATACGACACAGGAACCGGCCAAAACAACCGTGGCCAGTCAGAACCTGTGTCAGCCGGAAGGTGAGGGCGCCATGCCGCCTCTCCAGCCACTCCTCAAAAACGGGACTTACCGCCACGATCGTGGCGTGCCCGGCACTGGGGTGCACAAGTCGTTCCTTCCAATTGGCCACTAGGACCTGGCGGAGCTCGGACCTCGCCGCCTTGATTGCAGCAAGACCCGGTCCTTCGCCCCGAGCTAGCGCCTCCTGGCGCCAACGGTAGAGCGACGCCAGGAGCGCCGCTTCCTTAGGTTCCTTCCTCAACCCACCCGAAATTTCGTCGACTAAATTTGATCTCTTTAAATATATTTTGGTGTGCAATTAGTATTTTTTTGCTGTGCAGTTAAATACTACCCTTAATTTAATTATCATAGAATGTTACACATAGAATGCCTACTTAAATTGAGCAATATCTAAGCAAGTGTTATAAAGAGGAATAATTTGTTTTTTTTATAAACGAATATATTATATTCTGATACTATAGAACTGATTTTAATAATTCTTTCACCATTAGAAAGCTACTTTATTCAGAAATAACATCCTAACTAATATTATAAATGCAAATGTGGATTGTTTGTAACGCTTTCACGCCTTAACTACTCGACCGATCATCATGAAATTTCGTGTACACATTATCAAGGATAGAGAAAAGGACATAGAGTACCTTTTATCCAGAAAAAGAATAAACTGTTACTAACCTAACCTAAATTTACGAGAGCGAAGCCGCGGGCAACATCTCGTTGACTAATAACATCACACTACGAGCAAAGGGAGCGGAGCAGTAATTGTTTGTTATTAGGTTATTACATATGTTAGTAATAATAATATTCTATTACATATACACAGCAGCATCTAACCCAAACTAAGCAGAGCTTGTACTATGGGTACTAGACAATGGATAAACATACATATTTACTTTTTTTTGTAAATACATACCTACATATTATACATAGAAACACCCAGACCAAGACAAACATTCATGTCCATGCACACAAATGTTTGGCTTGTGCGGGAATCGAACCCGCGACCTCAGGCGTGGCAGTCGGTTACACTAACCAATACGCCATCGAAACCGCCAGATATTGCTCAATTATCGGCTCAAATTGGCCGATCAATCAACATCTCAAAATTTACTACAAACAATATTTAAAAGAACAGTATTACCAAAGACAACCCTATCAATAAATAAACAGCACCTTTTCGTTAGCAAAACTACTAAATTTAATATCGAAATTTCATTATATATGAGGTGCATATCATAGCCCTAAATTTAACCCACCTTTCAGCAATTTAAACATCGGTACCTCTTTATAAACTGTCGTCAAAGAAAGAGTTCTTATTGCAGGTTATAAATATTCTGTGACAAGTGGCTTTTAAAATATTTTGCGGTTCCATAACTGCAATTAATGGTCCAAAATTAAAAGAAGCATTAACATAACAGATGTTGTTCGTTCGTAATCAGGAGAAACTAAACCTACATGGTGTTTATGGTCAGTACTTATGTAATATATCATTGTCTCTGGGCTGCGGTACGGTAGTCACAATTGATTGACCGAAAGTAGGTTTTTGTGATCCTTAGATAGTATAGTATGGAATCGGATAACTTTTTAAAATGTGTTTAATTTAAATGATATTGAATATAGCTATAGAAAATATTCTGACTAATATTATAAATGAGAATGTAAATTTGTTTGTTTGTTTTGCTTTCAAGCCTGAACTACTCGACCAATCATCATAAAATTTCGCATACACGTTGACAGAAGAAAAGAAAAGGTAATAGGGTACATTTCATGCAAGAAAAGTATTATTAATAACCTAACCTCTCTAATACTAAGTCTCCAACGGTCTAACAAAGATTTGCATCACCAATGGACAGCATATCAGCAGCGTTTTCTCAACTCTTTCTATAAAATATTACATATTTAGTTTCACAGCTGTACTTATTCCCGAAAAGGTAGAGCTTTACAGCCATACTTTTCCAGCTCGAATCCATGTGATAGTGGCCATGTCTATTGTCACCTTCCAACAAACAAAGATCCATGAACCATCTACATAGAATTAATGACAGAAAACCGCAATAACAGTTTGACCGACCGAAGAATCGATCCCGTGACTTCACGTACGATAATCGAATTCACTACCGCTACAGCCTACACCATCGAGTAGAAATCGATAACAGTTTGTTTGTTTGTTTGTTACGCTTTCACGCCTCAACTGCTAGACCGATCATCATGAAATTTCGCATGCACGTTGTGGGAGGTTCAGAAAATGACATAAAAGTTACTGAGGAATAAAAAATTGTCTTAATTGCCTACACTTACGTGAGAAAAGCCGCGGGCATAATCAGGTCAATAATAATGTGTAACTAAACGGCACTGTTATATTTTTATGCCCACACGTCACTGTAAGCGATCGGCGCATGGAACGCAAGCTAGTCTATAAATATTAGTGACAAATCAACCTGTATGTCTGTGCGTACATCTGTCGGGACACTTTCACTTGTTAACATAACAGGGGCGGGCAGGCACACCCAATATGGTTACTGCTCCTTCCTGTATGATATTATTATGCAATACATCATACGGTAAAAACCGTCCTACGGTATAATTTAGTAATGCGCGATTGTCACTGAAAATATTTATTCGAAATTGACTGTCTCGGTGACGCAACAGTAGTAATTGCGACTGTTTAGAGTCAGGTCTCGGGTTTAGTAACCCGGTCAAGCAAAGTGTTATTGCGTTTATGTCAAGAAGCTTTCAGTGGCAGAACGGAGTGTGGAATTGTGCCCAGTTATCTGGAATGTTATCGTAGTCCAGGCACAGATCCTCGTAATAGGCAGCAAATATGCGCACTTCTTATAACATGGGATCAGAAAACTTAGTTCGTGAAATATAGGTGTAATTTACCTCTGCAAATCCTCTTTGGGGACATATATCTGTGTGACACTATGTATGTACGTATGATTACGTATATAATTGTTGATTTATGTATTTGCATACCTATCACTTATAATAATTATAGAAACAATTATTATATACGTATATAATATATACAGTGTTGAATAAACAACGCGATAAAATCCGTATATACTAGTTTAATTTCAAGGATTACTTTAGTTTATTTCCTTTTTTCTGTTTTACACGTATTGTTAATACATAATCAATCAACAAGTCATGCGTTCAAATTACGACATATTAATCGATTATATCCAATCACTTGACTAATCAATTAATTCGAATATTTTGCCGATACTCTTATATTGCTAGTACCTTCACTACATATTATAACGATATGCGAACTGGCCCGTAAGAACTGGTTCACTTCAGATGACTTGCTGAACATTATGTTGAACTCTCAGATAGCTTGGTTTCCTTACGATGCTTTTATATGCCGTTAAACTGAGCGATGATTAATAAATTATTTTTATTTACAAATTTCTGTCACGGCGGCCAATCTTAAAAGTGAAGTGAAAAACACAAGTGTGTGCGCAAACACAAGTACACTCTCTGTTCCCTAACTCTCAAAATCCGATGGGACGTTAATCCGACATGACCGGAGAGAGATCAGGCGCAGGACCAACGGCTTTACGTGCTTTCCAAGCCACGGTGGTGACTAACACCGCCAACTTCCTAACTCCGGGCTGCTATTGAGATTTCTTAACAGAAAATCCCAATAACTGTTTGTTAGCCTGACCCGGCATTAGAACCCGAGACCTCATGCACAGCAGTCGCATTCACTACCGCTGCGCCACGGAGGCACTACCGTGTGATCTAACTCGAAATTTTTTAAATGCTTCTGTTTCTTAATAGATTTCTATCGGTCAAAAAGTCAAGATAACAAACTTGCTTCTTTTCTTATTAGACTAGAATGTGCCAATAAATGATTGTTCTATAAGCTTAAAATAATGTGTCGGTCGGTCTAGTCTAATAAACTTAAAAAGTCTGCACGGATAACATATTGGTTTCAGAGGTCACCTCACATTTGCTTTGCGCCGAATGTTGAGAGTTCGATCCCAACACATGACAAAAATATGTGTGCTCCGCTCTATACTCCACAACAGTTGTTCCTGGCCTGGGTGCTTCTTGTGTCCGTTGTTTGAATGCTTGTAAAGTACGTAGGTACTTTACCCGCGACACAGAAATAAATTGTAAATCGAGAGTCGTCATTTAAAAATAATGTGTAATTAAAAGCATTGTATGTTTACATTTGATTTTAATCTTAATTTAAGAGTGTACCATTTGTGACTTTAATGAAAAGTGTTCAATAAAGCGTTCGATCTATTCGCAGTGCCATTAAGAGAATTAATCCTTTAGATATTGTAAATTTCTTATTAGATTTGTACAAGTCTATATGACATTAAATTATAGTAATTGTACTTGAACCAGGCTCTTAAATATATATTATTGTGCTTTTTCTGTTGTTTGTAAATTGTAAATTAAGTTTAGTTTTAATATTGATTATTATTGACAACTTAAATAACAAAAATTTCCGAAATTTTTCACATAGGTAGACACCAAATTTACACACACTTATATAAACTCACTAACTTTTGCTCGCGGCTTCACCCGCGTAGGAGTAGATAAGGTTAGGTATAACAGTATGTTTTTAATAAAATATAGCCTATGTTAAGTAGGTACTCGGTGATAATGTAGCTTTCTAAAGGTGAAAGAATTTTTAAAATCGTGTAAGTAGTTTTTGAGTTAAATCATGACAAACAAACAAAAATCAAATCTGTCCTCTTTATAATATTAGTATAGAAAGTTGGTACAGATCATATTTTCATATAATACAAATAGGTATACATAATAGATACTTTAACGAATAGAGTCGCCTCCAATATTTAAAGCGACTCAATTCGTTAAAGCGTCTTATATATCTCTCAAACAAAACTATATATACATATATCTACCACAATCACAGCCAACATCTTAACGTAAACAACATCACAATGTAAACAAACTACTCGTTAATAAGATAACAAGCAGCTATATAAAGTTGTTTACATATAAATGTCAATGGTCTGTGGGTAGAGATGCTGCGTCACGCCCCACGACGAGATCAACCAATCACAGCTCGCCATCTCTGATTACGGGCGATAGGTATATGTATATCGTTGGTACCTACAGCTTGTGTGTGTCTGTGGGGAAAAGTTTAGGTATTTGGGGGCTTTATGGGTGATTGCAAGGGGTGGAAAAGGATGTATAAAGATTTATTGTGGGATGTCGGTGTGTGTAATTTGAATTTGTTTAGATTTAAATGGTTTTTGCAGCTATTAATTTATTATGCCCTTGTGTTAGTCGGATTAGATGTATCATACTATTAAATACATATGTTTTATGCAGACATACATACTCTGACGCCTCTGTCCCTGGAGGTGTAGGGTAGACATGCATTTGCAACGAATTTCGTTGACTGTATTTTTATGCTCACGTAATAAATGAGCCTACCGGGTATCTCACTCTGTGTTGTTACTGAGAATAAGGTCAGAAAACTCAAAGATACTTGGTTCGACCTGGTTTCAGGGAATCCAACTTGCGACTTTACGAACAGTAGCTATTCACGATCGTTGCACCACGGCAGTGCAATATTTGTTATTACAGAACCTACTTTCATTGTTTGTTTAAAAATATAAAATAATAGGTCTGTATAACAATTACTAAAGGTAAAAAGGTAAAAACCTACCTTAACCGGTCCGCGGACGCGCTTACGTCAGCCATTAAAAAAGTAGGTTCGTATCGCTATACTGACGTAAATCCAATCCTATCACAAGCATATTAGCTATATATATTACCTACTGGTTGGGATAAGAACAATTTGTACTGAGAGTTTAAAAGATTACGCTCACGCTTGCATATCTACAAGGGTATAGACAGAGGTATATAACACCTTCATTTCAACGGCTATATTTTTATATCCCACGTAACTACTGGTAGGTGAGCCGAGCCTATTGTCACTGAAAATTTGAAAACAAACATCTTAATAGTTGTTTGTCTTACTTGGAAATCGAACTCGGGAGCTCACGATCCCACGCAAACATGACCTCAAAGTAGTAGGTACCTAGAGCCTCGCTGATTTCAGCATGAATGGGCCGGCTGGACCGGGGCAGGACTACCCTCTCACAGAATATCAACGTGATAGGTAGGTATAGCAGTGTTCCTAATGTTGTGTTTCGTTCGGTGAGTGAGAGTGCCGGAGGCCCAATCATCCTCTTTCCCCTTCCCGCTCCTTCTCCTTTCCACTTCCTTTTTCTCTTCATCCTTTCCTAAAGGGTCAGCAAAGCGTAAGTGATGCCTCTGGTGTTGCAGGTGTCCATAAGCTACGGTGACCACTTACCATCAGGTGGGCCCTATGCTTGTTTGCCACCTTAGTTGTATAACAAAAAAAAACTTACGAGGCTATCGGGCTTATTGGTCGTTTCTTACCTTCTATACAGATCGGTTCATTCCGCACTCGAATTATACAGAGGTGTGCGAATCGACACTTATTTTAGTGACTTTTCGCACAACTCTTGAAAACAGATTTATGCGAAACACGAACACAAACACAAAAGTTGTAGAATTTGCAACATCACGAAATAAGGTATTGTCGCCAACCAGCGTAATAAAAACGACTTAAAGAGATGTTTGCAAAATCCTGCTTTTATTTCAGAAGGCCATTTCTTGTAATAAAATATGTTCAAAGTAAATTACCGATCTAGTCTAATAAACGTCAAATTTAATATTACCTAATTGAAATAGAATTCATGTTCACAATTGACGTTTAGATATTTTAATTTAGGAGAATACCATTTGTGACATTTATTAGTTTGAGACTAGATCAACATTTGGACATATTGTACCTATTACAAGAATTCGCTTTATGATAAAACCCGCATTTTCAAGTAGGTATAATCAGTATCAGAACAAACAGTAGCTGAGTTAATTTTGTTATTAAACAGATCAAAGATCAAATAAACCTTAACTTACTGACAAAAAATCTTATCTCGCTTTTTGCTAGGAGCAAGTTTGACTATGATTCTTCGCCTTAACCTTCTAATAAGTAAATTATTGTGTATGGAATAACTTTTTACTATACCCAGAGAACCAGCGTCCTTTATGTATGTTCATGAAAATATTGGCTATGAAGATAGGTGGATAGTAAGTATAGGAGTAAATTTGAACGTTGAATCAGCCTATCGCCCTACCTACATACCTTTCCCTTTTTATGTCACAAGGGCTGGTCTTTCACATCCAGTCAAACCACACAATTTTTTGAGATAATTAGTCCACCTGGCCTAGAACCATTTCAATTTTATTCATATTAGAATTACAATGTAATATAAGTGGCGCCATCTATGGCCCGCTTTACCTAATTAGATGACGCTATTCACCAACAGATGACGCGTTGCACAAAGATACTATGCAGTATTAATACTATTCCTTACTAGATGGCAGTGCATTTAATTTGGTCACTATAACGTAAATAGGATATTGCATAGAAATCTATGGATTAAATCCATTAGTTAAATAATTCATAATTTACTGTGATTTTAACTATTATTTGGTATTCACAATTGCCATTATAGACATATTATGACTTATCACAGCAACCCTGTGAATACAAACATAATGTACTAGCTGACCCGGCAAACATTGTTTCGCCATAAAAAAAATGTTTTGACCAAAAGATTAAAAAAAATGTTTAATACGCCGGATATAAAATACTTAACAAATTGTTTAAAAACACTGAAAACGTTATTATGTATACCTATCACTGTTTAAATATATTATGTCTGCATAAACAATAACATTAACGTTAATTAACTTTGATATGAATAATATGATAATATTCACTCCATTAAGTAAGGAATCTTATATAATATACGATTGGTATACAGAGGCGTGTACTTCACTCTATTCGTCGAATATTAGGTTACTTGTTTGGTTCTACGTTAGGCACAACTCAATGCATTAGAAATTTGGCTTTAATGTTTTAACGTAGACCCTAAAAATACGAAGATAAGATGTTTGAAAAGACGCACGTCACTAATAAATCAACTGAAATAAACAACCAATCCATTATTTCAAAAACGTGTAATTGATTACCTTATGTAGCACACATTGAGAACCATGAAATAAACGGCAAGTAGGTAAATACTTACCCACGTACATAAGTACTTCTTAAATTCCATATATAAGAACACAAAATTCCATTATAAATATTATAAAAATACTTGTGATATATTTAATATAAAATATTTTTTTATATGGCTACTTTTTAGTCATAAATAAATCCAACTAAACTAAGATAAGAAAAAAACACACAAAGCGATTCAATAAATTCCATTATTAAGCATGTTTCTTCTATGTTGTTATCTTCCTCGCTATCATTTTCAGATTTGGATATGTCATCTTCGGAGCTAGATGATTCATCGGTATCTTCTGAATTTAAATCATTATCAGGAAGTTCATCGCCTTTTAGATTTTTTTCTACACTACTTGACGCTGTAGAACCATGACTATGATCCTGGCTATCTTGATCTACATCTAATGCCATTTCAGTATACTCATCATTTGGCTTACTGTCAAATTCAGGTAACGTAACCATTTCAATACTGATAACAAAATCCAAAATAGCAACAGACAGCAAAATTAGCACAAACTTTTTCATTTTGATTTCGTTTTACGTTCTTCAAAAGAATTGAAAACAATTTGCTTACATAGAAGTTATTAAATAGACTGTTTTAAAAATAAATATCTAGAAATGTTAAAATTGCATAGCTTTATATGAACAACAAGCCAGTGAATATTCAAGCAATGCACTTAAATTATATTTTTATCATTAAGTATAGCCGTACGCACCTAGATAACATTTGCATAAAATACCTGCAATAACATATTTACTCTAAAATATTATGTATTTATGTAAACAATAGGTATACACAGCAACAATTAAATAGATTTTAAAAATAATAATTGAATTTAAATAACTCAAATCAAAATCAAATTTATGTTCTGCAGCATGGGTATTATTTATTATTTTCTGTAGGTACTGTTATTTTCTAAAGATATCATTATTAAAGAAGTAAATAAACATAGGTATAATGAAAAATACGAAGTCCGACAGCGGGACAAAGTCATATAAAATATAGTTCCTCACGATGCGATGTGGCCAGAAAGTTATATTGCTTGATAGGTCAAGCGATACAGTTTTTGGCAGGGTTCACGAAGGCTCGCGTTAGACGGCTGGTTTAGTCTCTGATGACTAAACCAGCCGTCTAACGCGAGCCTCTTCTGTTTATTATTATTGTTTAAAATGTCTACTTCCGGACTCAAAGAACACCCATTCTCGGAACAATAGCTTGTTAATTCCCCTATTAATGGTCCCGGGTGGAATTCGAACTCACAAAATACAGTGAGGTGATTCCTTGCCCACTGAGCATTTCGTGCAAACGTATCAGTCCGAACTAAATAAAAAAATTACATATCGTACTAAGATATTATATCTATTGTATTCAATTTATTTATTTGGTTAACCAACGATTAGTTATACTGATACAAATTATGCTAAAGTGTACTAAACAATTACAGGTTAACACCTCATGCACAGATTTGTAAATATTGAAAAGATTAAAACTACTTATTACATTATAATTCGCTTATTATTATAGAGATACATAACAAATAATTCAAACAAGATCAAAGATTACATTAATGAATGATGAAGATCAAAATTTATATCAGAAATTGGGTACAGAGATTAAAATTAAATTATTTGTTTAACAAAATTAAATAAATAACTTATATTGACTAATTGAATAAAATCGAATAATTCAAGGCACGCAATACACGTGATCATGCATATTGTTTATATTTCTTTGCATAAAATATATATTTTCAACTAGTTTGCACCGATCACAATAATTGTCAAAACTTATTTATTGTAGTGTACTGTAATGTTTTGTAACGGCGTAAATGCCATAACTTATGTATTTTGTAATGGTAGGACGCAGGTCAGAAATTGACCTTCATTCTTTCAGTTAGCCTCTCACCTCTAACTGAGTGAATTCAATAAATGACAGTATCGCATAATATATTGATGAATTAATGATCTTCGCCCTCCTCCACACCTGTAGGGGCATAGAGGTAGAGGCGGTCATGCTATTCATAGTTACATTCTACAGCCGGAAATATGAATAATATTTAGTACGTCAAAATATTAAGGAACCGGAAATGCCTACGAATGAAATTAATTAAAGAAATGCTCTCAATTCTCATTGAAATTTCATGATTTCATTCAGTAGCAATTAGGCTCTCTTGTTTTATTTATAATTTTACAAAATTATATTAATTTTTTATTATCATGTTTAAGTTGTATAGTTTTTCGCACAATGACATCGGGGATCTATCACTGGAAATTAGGGGATATTGCTCTCGCCAGAGTTTGTAAGAAAGTTTACTCAAATGTACAAGTTGTGAAAGATGATCGAGGATTGTTCTATGATGATAAAGGTATCTAATAGAATAGAAAACATATGACTTATATTATTAATCTATCGACTATTATAAGTAGACCAGACTAGTCTATCCTCGAAACATGATTTAATATAGAACTTCGTAGTTCGTACCTATGCGATTCCCTAAATGAGTCTTTGCTTTTCGATTACTGTATTTTTTAAATGCCCTAATATCTAACTGGATTATAGAAACAAAGAAAAATATACAAATAAACATCGATGTAGTTAGCTCATGTTAATGTAGTTCATGACAGTGATGTAGTCGTAAAATTTTAAAAGTTAACTGTCATGATTGATTTATGCATAAATATAACTGTGCAACTAGAATAGGTACCTACCTAAATACCCTTACTGCCTGAAATACCAACTTATAGCTATTAGAAACAACTTGGCGTAAAATCAATATTTATATTATTTCATAAGAAAACCTTTATGGTGGTAAGTACCAACTTTTTCATACCGGCTGCTACCCACAACATAATATACAATGTACTTCCTTGAGATCCAAGCTATCTATAAAATACGAATTGAAATTTTAAAAAATGAGAGCTTGTCCTACTTTCTTATTTTAATGATAATTATTAATTTTATATATAGTTATTCCATTATGTTTTCTTTGTGAAAGGTATGCCCAGTAGTTAGAAGTATTATTTACTAATACTTTATTATCTCAGTTCTAGGTATATCAGGCAATGCAGATGGCTCAATTACGGTCACAAAGGAATTGTGCTACTATGTGCAGACTTGCAACACTAAGAATAGGTTCTGGTTGCCATACACCAGCCTGCACCTGGCTGAGAGGTCTAGGCCTTTCTATGGACCAGCTCATAAGGCCCCTAAAGTATCACCTCCAGCTAAGACTCCTACAGTGCCCAGAAAGGTAAAATAAAATATGGTATTTGCAATAATAGAAGCTAAAAGGCTTTAATGTGAATGGAATCCTATTAGGAAGCTTTTAGTATTGCCAGCCTTAAGGGGAAAAGGTAGGATGTAGGACAAGCTACTTAACTGTTTTTATGATACCAACAAAAAGGATAAGAACACAGAATTTAACATTATTACATCAGTCATTATAAATGACTGATAAATTATTTTATTTTATTGATATTATGTATTATATAAATTAAAATAAGCATAATCTTATAATGATGCCAGAACACAAAAAAATTAATCTCTAAGTAAATAAGACGGTATAATAATATTAAGTGTATGGGTAAATTTTGTAATAATAATGGTTGCCACTATAAAAATAGTTTTGGATTAGCTTTTTAACTTAAAACTTATTTACATGTCTTTATTGTTTTCCAGAGAAAGATAAAAGAAGATGTCACTGTGCCTTTAAATGTAAAACTATCCAAGCTCAAGGAACCTGATTTAAACACAACATATGACATTCGTCACACACCACTAAAGCAAGGCCGGTATGAAAATGCCTTCAAAGAATTTATCCGTAGAGGAAAAGAGATGCTGTTTGACCAGTACTATGCATATCTACAAACTGATGTACTAACTAATAGAGAAACATTAGATTACTTAACAAATGTAGATGCAAGTACTGAGGATAAATTTGAGTTGGTCATCAAGAGCATTGCGTCGGAGAAAGAGATTGAAAACTATTTGCATCAATGCTGGAGATACAATTTTGTGCATAAGCAGACAAGTGGTGGGAATCATTATAATAATGATAGTAAGGATGGATCTGATAGTTCTGTAAGTATCTTTTTAGTTAGTCTTAAGAATCTATAATCACATTGGAAAATTTTGATTAATCTTTAGAGAAGTTTTATATAATGTGTCTGGTGTCTGTTTGCCTTTTGTAGGAGCCACCTCTTTGTTGCTAGGATATGATTAAGTTACCTGTTTGCTCCATTTGCACAGACCACCACTTAACTTGAGCCATCCTTTTTTTTATACTTGGGGACTCGCAGTGGTGGTAGATGGGACTTGGTTCCCTATTTGCTAAAGCAACCGTACCCTGACAATACCTGCACCGGCCGGAAGGAAAGAGTCCCATGCTGTCGCCCTGCCCACCGCTCCAACACTGGCTGCAGGGCCTCAACGGTTCTGAAACCGGCCATGGGAGCCTCCAGCCATGCCTTCCATTTTAAAATCATGCCCTGGTGGGCTCGATTTCGCGCACGTTGTATTATTGCCGGAAGGGGACGACAACCCGTATCCTCCCACACTTCCTCACTCATTGTATACACTTCGGCGAGCACTTCAGCCTCCAAATCCCAGTCTCGTCCAATGCGCAAGCTTTTTTTTTTTTATGGCGTAGGTTGGCAAACGTGCAGACGGATCGCCTGATGGTAAGCGATTACCGCCGCCTATGGACACCCGCAACCCCAAAGGAGTTACAAGTGCGTTGCCAGTCCTCTAAAAAGGAATGAAGGAGGGAAAGGACAAAGGAAAGGATAAGGATCCGGGTAACTGGGCCTCCGGCTCTCTCACTCACCGATACGAAACGCAACAATACGCGTACCGTTACTTCACGCCGGTATTCTGTGAGGGGTAGTATTACCCCGGTCGATCCGGCCCATTCATGCTGAAACCAGCGAGGATCTACTACCTTAACACGGCCGACACCGTGCCCCTGTCGTATTAACCTGACCGCTATGACTCTCTGCGGTCTCCGCAGAAGAGTTTTGCACTGAGCGGTCAGGGAGTCCGCCCACACCGGTGAACCGTAAAGCGCCATTGACCGGATAACCCCCGTGTAAAGTTATCGGCAACCGACACTGCCGAGAAGCATCGGAGCGAACTGTCTGAAGTGCTCGTCGAAGCGCCATCTTCAGTCCAGGACCAAGCCCAGATATTTCATTTGGGCCTGGACGGGAACGCGCGTCGAGCCCACCATTATCGAGGCGCCGCTGGGTGGACTGCGACAGGGCTCATGAAAGACCAGGGCCTCCGTCTTGTTAAGAATCACCCGTAAGCCCAGCGTCTCGATACGCCCGACCACCTAGGATACCCCTGCGGTGGCCAAACGAGCCGACTCCTCGAAGGTAGGGTCCCACGGGCTGTGTCAAGTGGCAAGGATGTCGTCAGCGTAACTGATGACAATCAGCCCGGGGGATAGGAGAGCACGTAGAGCCCAGTCGTACCCCATGTCCCACAGTGGCGCACCAATAACCGATCCCTGCGGGATACCGCATGACATGGGTCGCCGCCAAACCTCGTCTCGAACCTCCTGCCTCTTAGATAATCTGCTACCAGCCGCTCCAGGTAAAAAAGTACTCCGTGATATCGGAGCGCCTCCTGGACTCAGCTGTATGGCAGACTGTTAAACGCGCAGAACACCGAAACCGGCGACCGCGTCCTCGGCCGCGGCCTTTAGGCGCATAATGGCCCCGACCGTCGAACGTCCTTCCCGTTTCCTGAATTCGAACTGAGCGTCCGACAGGTCGGGAACGACCATGCTCAGGACGATGCGGGTGGCGAGAATTTTCACAAACATCTTCCCCACACACGGGATCGTTTTGGGTGGTGATTTGAACGGTCACGTGGGTGAAGAGAGTGAAGGGTTTGAACGTGTTCACGGTGGCTTTGGGCAGACGCAACGAAGAAGGGGAGAATATCCTTAGAACGTGTGCGGCTACCACCCTTGCGATCGTGAACACTTACTTCAAAACGAAACCGCAGCACCTCATCACCTATCGAAGCGGTCGATGCGCTACCCAGAACGAATTCCTGCTCACTAGGAGACACCACATCGGCAAGGTAGCCAACTGCAAGGTCATACCCGGTGAGAGTCTCATTGCGCAACACCGTCTCCTTGTCATGGATCTCTGCGTAAAGCCCCGATGTAGACGTGTAGAGCATTGCCGGCGTCACATCCGGTGGTGGTTGCTTAACAAAGTCAAGTTCAAGGAGTTCGCCTCGGTTATTGGCGACAGGTGCGCTGGTAGCGATGGAGAGCCAGCCCAATACCAATGGGACAGAATTCAGGCAAACATCACTGGAACGGCGCGGGCAGTGCTGGGCGTCTCAAAGGGCAGCCCAAATGTGACAAAGAGACATGGCGGTGGAACGACACAGTCCAGAGGGAGAAAAAAAGCATGAAGAAAGCTCTCTACATAACGTGGCAAGCGACCAGATCTCCTGAAGATCGCAACACATACAGGGCTGCCAAACATGCCACTAAGAGAGCTGTAGCCAGAGCCAGGCGAGACCACTTGGAACCTCTTTATGAGAAGCTGGAATCGTCGGCACGTTCCAGTATAAAAGCGGCAGAAGACATCTCCAAATGCCGCTGTATGAAAGATCCTGGGGGCAACCTGTTATGCGAGGACCTCGCGGTAAAGAAGAGACGGCGCACGTACTTTCACGAGCTGCTGATTAAGCAGCACCAAGAGGTGCAAATACCGGACGTCCCTCTGAACCTAGGAGTAGTGCCCCAGATAGCGCCTGAGGGAGTCCAGACGGCCCTTCGCCGCATGAAGAATCGGAAAGCTGTCGAAGCCGATGGAGTCCCCATCGAGGCTTGGAAGGCGATTGGCCCTTGCGGTGTGAGCATTCTATCAAACCCTTTTTAATCACATGCTCCTGACCGGCTAAATCCCGAACCAATGGAGACTGAGTATCACTACTCCAGTCTTCAAAGGTAACGGATCGGTGCAGGAGTTTGGTACTTACCGTGGAATAAAGGTCATGTCCCATACCATGAAGATCTTTGAAAGGATTATTGACTCCCGGATCCGACAGGAGTGCACTGTCTCGGAGTGTCAATTTGGGTTTTGGCTGGTTTTGGCTCTGGGTGCGGCACCATGAACCCTATTCTTGCCCTAATGGATTACCATGGAGAGCTACACATCGTAGAATACGCCTCTGCATATGCTGGACGTTGGACATGCAGAAGGCTTTCGACTGTGTCCCTCGCGTAGTGATCTGGTGAGCGTTGAGGTCCAAAGGTGTACCAAAAACTAAAGTTGATATCATTCGAGACATGTACCTAAATTCCGATTCCGTTGTCATGGCCGCTGTTGGCGATACATAACCCTTCCCCATCACCGCTGGAGTTCACCAGGGATCCGTCCTTAGCCCGTTTCTGTTCAGCGTGATAATGGACGCCTTGTCGGACTGCATCAGAGACTCACATGAGCAACCACCCTGGTTGCTTGCTTGTTAACCGCTAAGATGAAAAAGAAGAAGAAGATCTTCCCCGCTTCGTCCAACAGCACTATGGGCCTGTACGCTACGGCCGACTCTGGAGGCCGTCCCGGCTTGGCCAGCAGTACAAACTCCTCCTTCCAGCACTCAGACAATCGTCCAGGTGATTGAGGGCCAGCGCGAGAGCTCGCACCAGCACACCGTCAGGTCCAGGGGCGGTCGTCTTGGAGCAAATCCGCAGGACAGCCGCCGCCATTTCCGCATCTGTAACCGGGGAAGCACTGAGGTCCGCCTCCCGATGGCCATAGTCGGGAGCACGTGCTCTGCCCGGTCAGGGCTCCGTAAGGGGCAGGGGCAGAGCGCGCACGAAGCTTGTTCAGCGCCGCGCGATATAGGCGCCCCCAGTGGACATGGTCTAGATGCTCTAGACCCTCCAACATCTCACTTTTGGCCCGTTCCTTGGCGCAGCAAATAGCCGATTGCAGAGACGCTTTCGCTTCGAGATACGCGTCATACAGTTGGCCCTCCTCTTGCTCATCGCGGTGGCGATGGCCTCGGCTGCGTGTGTTCAACCTCCAGGCACGAATGCAGGCCGCACGGATGTCTGTCAGCTCCTGGGACCACCAGTAGACCTCCGTTCTCGGGGTCCGGTGTCGCACTCGGGGCATGGCCGCGTCGCAAACAGCTTGGATGCTGTCGCGAAAACGGACAGACCCGGCGTCTACCTCCCCAGACGGGGGTGCAGGAGACAGCCAAGCTTGGACTATGGCTGCCTCTTCTAGTAGGTCCCGGTTCAGCCTCTTCACAGCCCACCGCGGAAAGCAAGGTTACTCATTGAAATTAAACTTATTTATAGGGATTTTATCACGTTGTTTATTTAACATTGTATTACATAATTTTTAAACTGTTACACTACTACTACTACTACTACTACTATAGAATTTTACTAATTTTAAGATAATAAAATTATTAAAACTATTAAGTCTATTTATATTTAGGTTTACACTTTCCCCGACGTTTCGGTTATTTTTCAGCAGCCATGGTCACGGGGAGATTAAGATGGTAGTTGTCTCAATATTCCAGTGTAGTTATTTCAAAGTACCCGAACATAATTTAATCATTGGTGTTTCCATTTACGCGGCATGAGCTCAAAGAATGGTACTTTGAAATAACTACACTGGAACATTGAGACAACTAATACCGACTAAACCTACCACGGTGTTCCTCGACATAACCGCAATCGGCGGGGCAGCGCGAATCGTTTTCACATGCAATCGCGACCCCGCCGAGGTTTCGGCCCGCAGTATGAAACGGCAGGCCACTACACAAATAGACCTGCCCATTGGGCACCATTAATTGTATCCCTACTGTCCCCCTGAGCGGGGGATCGACACACGATACAGAGGCGCGCGTGGGAACACGCACGCTGCCTCTCAGACCTGGTGCTGTTCGGGTGGCGGACAGGCCCACGAAGCCCACCACTCCCAGGTCAAACCTCAGGGTGGCTGGAAATCGTCTCGCGCCCTCCGGCGTCCGGCTCTGCGGTTAGGGCTCTCCCTAAACCCTCTGGTTTAAGCGCTCTTCCGCTCCGCCGCTTCCTTGATGGAAATCACTTCCTCACAAAAGGAGGCGACGGCGTTCCACGACCTCTCACTCCGGACCATAGACTGAACTATAGCCGGGAGCGAGAGGGCAACCAATCCGACTGCCGCGATCAACTCACGGCGCTGCGATGCCCAGGCGGTACAATCCGCCAAAGTGAGCAGCGCCGTGTCCACAACAACGTCGCTGCAGTCGCCGCAGTGGTGATAACCGGGCGTCTCTTACCGACCTATGTGACACAGGAACTAGCCAAAACAATTGTGGCCAGTCATGCTCCAGCCACTCCTCAAACACGGGACTTACCGCACATAATCGTGGCGTGCCCGAACTTAAACCATCCTGTCTTATCTAACGTTAAGATTCACATAGTAGCAATTTCTATCAAGCACAGTTCCAAACTGAGTGTTCTTAACAAAAAAATAAAATATCATGGTTTTCTCCAATCGGCAGTAATGGCATGCATAATTTGACCTGAACATAGCATTGTAAATCCATTATGGACACTTCTGATGATTTATAGTGGTACTTAATAATTTTATTTTTTGCAGAACTCCTGTTCACCAGTGAAGGCCGCGGTTACGATACACGCACCATGGTGTTTGGTGTGTGGGAATAGAGACAGACTGCGGGAATGTCCCAACTGTCCCTCGTCATTCCACCTCGCTTGCCGTAGAGAGTGGCTTATTTCTATATTGCGTAAGATATTTTATTTATTTGTCGTATTTACAACATTAATAGCTTCGAGAGACCTACCTCGTAGGTCCCACGGCATATACATTTTTGCTATGCCCCAGGTATGGGAAAGTGTTATTGGGTTTATCTGTTAGACAATATTTCTCGATTTAGTAAACTCACGCCAGTATGTTAGAGATCCACATTGCGCTAGCCGGGTTTATTTATAGTCCCACATATTAAGAAGTGTTTTTTAACTCTAGATCATGTCAGGCCAACGAAAAGTAATCGATTATTTCTTTTAAAAATCTCAATAGTAGCCTGGAGTTAGGAAGTTGGCGGTTTTGCTTAATGCTGTGCCTCGGAACGCACCTAGAGCTGTCGGTCCAGTCTACCTAAGGCCTAATGTTCCTTATTTAATAAGTCAAAATAGTAAAACTACCATGAAAATACTAATAAAAAGTATACGTAAAATATTTATAATCACATCAATCACTTGCTATTGCGTAAATTTTAGATCGCAAGAACCCACCTAAGAAGCCTTCGAAGCCGGTGACGCTAGTGGAGAAGATACTGTCCAGCACTCGTACTATATGTACCGTTAGAAAGGAGAAAGAGAACATAGAGCTGTGTCCTAGTTGCATGTGGGGACCTAAAGTTGGGTAAGAAGACTGTTTACACAAATATATACAACACTCGCCCTCAACACATGTTAAAACTGCAGTTGATTCCATAATTATACACTTCAATCGTATCACCTTTGGTGTTTAAATATTTCATATTTTAATAAGGGATTAAATATAATGACCACCAAAAATACTTATTGCACAGCAAAATATGTTTACTTAAAATATATCATAACGAGCCTCAAATCACTGCATTCCGTCTCGGAAGGGATAGGTTATGTTAGGTTCCTTCTTACATCCACCCAAAAATAGGAACCCCACTAAGTGGGGCTCCGTCGACTTATTTTGATCTCTTTAAATATATTTTGGTGTGCAATTAGTATTTTTGGTAAGCATATTTTGCTGTGTAATTAGTATTTTTGATGGAACAAAAGCAAAAAATTGAGGATCAGTTAAATACTACCCTTTTAATAATGGTTAATCTAAATCAGTTAAATTCAGATATTGATTCATTCAATATCTCATCTTATATAGTTGTCAACCTGATAAAGGTGCACAAATATTAGACACAACAAACAAGAAGTCTTTAAAAATAATACATTTAAACATACGCAGCATTAATAAGAATTTTAATGGTTTTCAAGCACTTTTAGCCAGTATTAAAATAAACTACGATATTATGTTTCTATCCGAATGCTGGTTAAAACGGGGCTATCCACTGTCGGTTCTTAAGGGATATAGCAGCTTTTACATAAAATTAGTAAACAATCAGAATTACGGACTTGTTCTTTACGTTAGGAATAACATCACGTGCTCAGTCAGCGAACCCGTATTTATTGACGGAAATTGTCTTATTTGTAAGATCAATAACAACATAGTGTTTGTGGGAATATACCGCTCGCCATCCTATAAAAATATAGATAATTTTTCAAACAGTCTTGATAGCGTTCTCGTTTCAATTCTAGCGGCCTATGCGTATATAATTCTAGCGGAAGATATGAACATTGATATTAATTCTGGCAACATTAATACCCGAAAATCCAATGAATACTCAACTCTGGCCGGTACTCATTGTCTAATGCCCACACATTTGTTTCCTACTAGGTTAGATAATTGCTTAGACCATATCTTAGTTAAGACTAAAAATAGGGCGACTACCATAGTAGTAGAAGCAAGTGTAACAGACCATTATCCAGTGATGTTGCGTCTGAATCTTGGGAAGGTTCGCAATAAGTCTAGCGCCCGCAATAATTACGCAGAAATAAGACACGCCATTGAAAATACGGGCTTTGGGCAGGTATTATCGACTTCGGATGTAAATCGCGCATGTAATGTATTCATTCGCATTCTTTCGTCAATAATAAAGCTTAACACCAAAGTTTTAAAGGTTTCATCTAAATGTCATATTATAAAACCGTGAATTACGGACGGTCTATAGTGTTGTATTCGTAACCGTGATCAGATGCATATTAAACTTCGAAAGTCTCCGGACGATACAGTTCTAAAAGTTACTTATGTTTGGTATCGTAATTTTTGTAATGGGTTACTACGTAGACTCAAAGTAGCGTATGAACAACGTGAATTTTCAAAAGCTGAAGGCAACCTCAAAGCCCTTTGGGATACTATCCGTAAGATAACGAATACGCAAAAGGATAAACGTATAACATTGGAACTCCTTAAAACCGAAAATAGCCCTAATCAATTGGTAAATTACATGAATTCTTATTATGCTGGGATTAGTAGTACCTGGCTAATAGAATTTTATCATCAGGTCATATTCATAGTCGATCCTCGGTATTACAGGAAAGCTCATCGCCAGTCAATTCTTTAGTTATATTACACGTTGACGAAGCTGAAATAGAACGTATTATAATAAATCTACGCGATAACTGTGCAGTGGGTTGGTATGGCATCTCCTCTAAAATATTAAAATCCTTATTGGCCACTTTAGTACCTGTAATTACATACATCTGCAATCTGTCAATAGGTATTGGTATTTTTCCTTCAGCTCTGAAAAAAGCTGTTATAACTCCCGTATACAAAAGTGGAAATAGAGACTGTAAACAACTACAGGCCAATATCGGTACTACCTGCACTTTCTAAAGTTCTAGAAAGAGTTCTAAATAACATATTAATCATTTTCCTACAATAAAATAAGATTATCTCAGCAAACCAATTCGGTTTTCGCGTGGGATTGTCTACGGATGATGCTATGATAAGTCTTACTGACTCTATAGTAAAAAAGCATAGATAATAAGCTCAAATGTGTTAGGATATTCCTAGATCTATCAAAAGTTTTTGACACTGTCTCTGTGCCTATTCTTGTATCAAAACTGGATAAAGTCGCAGTAAGAGGTATAGCTTTGGACATTTTTAAAGATTACCTGACTGGACGCACGCATTGTGTGAAGATAGTTGGTTTAACAGCGGAGATAAATCGCTCCTGTATGGGGTGCAACAGGGCAGTATTTTGGGCCCAACTCTCTTTCAAATATATTTAAAGCAACTCTGTCAACTAAAACTGCTAAATTGCGAGGTGATTGCATATACAGATGATACCGCTTTAGTAATATCTGGTAAAGATTGGGCTGAAACTAAAAATAATGCTGAAGCAGGGCTCAGAGTAGTAATGGATTGGTTTTACAGAAATAATCTTACAGTTAACCTACAAAAAACAAAGTTTATAACTTTTTCCAATTCGGCATCGCATAGTCCACCGCAAAATTTCGTTCTGAGAGCACATGCGTGTCACTTTGTTACTCTTGGATATGATTGCTCATGCGTTACATTGTCCCGAACCACTGAAATTAAATATCTAGGGGCGCAGATAGATCAATGTCTAACTTGGCCACCACATATAAAGACACTCGCTTCTAGAATAAGAAAAATAATCTACATCTTTAAAATTTGCGTTAGTCAACAAATGCACATACGCTGAAGATGGTCTACTTTACACTATGTCAATCTCTTCTAACATACTGTGCTGTGGTATGGGGAGGAGCATCAAAGACTGTATTTCTAGAACTCAAAAGAGTCCAAAGGGCAGTGCTGTAGGTTATGGCATCGTAACCATTTCGATACCCTACTACTGACCTCTACAAAGAATGCCAAGTTCTTACTGTCCGGCAACTTTACATCCTTCGCTCTGTATTAAGAAAGCACAAGACGTTGTCATATAGACCGCCACAATCAAAAGATAAACGCAGATGCCATACTGTTTGTAAAATAGTAAAGCACAGAACGACTGCCGCGAGCCACCAATACTACGTCTTGAATGCACGCCTATACAAGTCCATAAAACCTTGGGTATTTACTCACTGATACAGGGAAGTCAAATTCGAGGTGATAAAATGGTTGACGTCACTTGACTATGCCTGCACTGAAACTCTTCTAAATAGTATGTTTTGCACACAATGACCCATTTCAACATCACTCTCACAACATAAATTAAACAAACACACACGCGCGTCTACATACCCTAACATTTAAACATATACATAAACGAACACGCATATACACACCCGCACGAACACACACATACACACACTCACACATACACACACACACACACACACACATACACACACACACACACACACACACACACACACACACACATACACACACACTGATTACTGAATTAGTATAGATTCTGTATTGTAACTAAATATTAAGTACAATGTATGCTTCAGAGGAACACTGACTACCACAATACAGGTTATTACCTAGTTTGGGAGGCAGCAGTTTCAACATTTTGGTATTAATTTGCCAGTCTGTATATACCTTTTAAGAATCTATGTACATTGTGCCTTATCTGGTATGGAAATAAATTAATATTATTTTTCACATTTATTTATTATTAATCAATAAAAATTACATTTTTAAATATATTTATATAAAAACACATTTAAAAATATAGAAATTATGGATATTAAGCTGTCGGTGGTTAGGGTCTGGTGGGTCCAGAGAGAGGAACCTCCTCAATATGCATGCCGTATCGAGGAGGACTGCCTTCTGCATCTGACCCTTGACCCAAGCAATGTTGGTCGAGGCTCTTGGCTATTAGACCATTCACCGTAACGACTATCAGTACAATAATTGCCGAGTCCACATCCCACATATCGACGACCTTGTGTGCTAAGTCCAGGTATTTTAACTGTTTTTCCTTCTCTGCTTTCACGAGGTTGCCATCATGAAGGATGGTGATATCGACAACCATTGGCACCGGCGCTCTAATCGATTTATTATCACAATATCAGGCTTGTTGGCAACAACAGTCCTGTCCGTGATAATAGATCGATCCCAGTACAGTGTGATATGGCTCTTTTCGAGAACTGGTTCTGCTACATACCTGGTAGTAAGGCACCTCGACCTCTACAAGTTTGTACTTCAGAGCAAGTTGCTGATGGATAATTCTGGCTACTTGGTTATGTGTCTGCAAGTACCCGCCATTTACAAGACGAGAACAACCGGAAACTATATGCCTGAGGGATTCACTGAGTTGGTACGAGGGGAGGTCCAAAAGTTCGTGGAATCAAAAGGTTCTAAATTAAATGAAACAATAAATCTATTTTCTTTTTCAATATAATCACCCTTAAGCTGAATACATTTATTGGATCAATGAATTAATTTTTCTAAACCGTCGAAATAATATTTTTTGTCTTTCACCTCAAAATGGGCCAAAATTGCCTCCTTCACCTCATTGTCGTCGGAAAATTTCCTTCCCCTTAAGTCTTTTTTTAAATTGGGGAACATATGAAAATTACTAGGGGCCAGGTCTGGACTGTAAGGTGGGTGGACTAGTGATTCGAAGCCGTGCGTGTGCAGAGCAGCCATTGCAACTTTGCTCTTGTGAACTGGTGCGTTGTCTTGCAAGAGCAACATACCCTTAGCCAATTTTCCTCGACGTTTTTCTTTGATGGCCTCCTTTAATTTGACTAGTATCGATGCCTAGTATTCTCCGGTTATGTTTCTTCCTTTTTCTTTGTAATCAATCAGTATTATCCCCTCACAATCCCAAAAACAGTAGCCGTCAACTTTCCAGCCGATTCTGACACCTTGAATTTCTTTGGGGGTGGTGTGTCCTTTTTATGCCATTGTATGGACTCCTGTTTTGACTCAGGCTCAAAGTGATGGACCCATGTTTCATCTCCAGTAACAATCCGTTCCAAAATCTGTGCAGGTTCATCTCCATACAACTCCAAAAATTGCTTTGAAGCATCGACGCGCTGCTGTTTCTGAAGCGGTGTGAGTATTCTCGGTACCCATCTTGAACTGACATTTATCATACCCAGATGGTCATGTAGGATCCGCAAAATGGTGGTATCTGATACTCCAACTAATGCAGATAACTGTTTTTCTTCAAACGGGCGTCCTCCAGTACAAGATTTTCGATGATGTCTGATGTGGTGGCCTCAACTGGCTATCTAGAGCGGAGGTCTTCTTCAGTCGACTCTCGACCATGTTTAAAAAGACCATGCCACTTATAAATCATGGATTTACGAAGGCAATCTTCCCCATAAACGGCTTGGCCATTTTTCCTTGCTTGGTAAGGAATTTTATCACGGCACGGCGCGGTGTTCAGTTTTCTCCATAGTTTCAGTTTTCTTCCGGATTGACTTGTTTAGCAAGCGAGTGTTCGTAAAGGTATGACGCAATAGGGCTGAAACTCTATTTATATACTTATGATGAGTCCCCAAGTAGTATGATATTAAGCGAGCGCCCCTATCCCCACTCCATCCTCTCCATTCCACGAACTTTTGGACCTCCCCTCGTAGCACGCCCGACATATGTCAAACTATTATATTTATTATTATTATTTGGCGCTAAATACTGCGCGATATTAGAACGCATACAATTAAAAGCAAGAGGCTTTTGTAACTAATTTTAATGAAACCACTCACTCACATATAAATACATTAACTCTTATGTTTAATGTTAAGTGGTTACGACGAACTGTATAAGATTGTTTTCACCGGTCTCCGTTTGTTTATGCCTGTTCGATCACGACCCATTGCACTATCGACGATCTGGGTTACAAATGACTAGTATTTTTGTAAACTCCTATCCTATATATCTATATATCCTCATATTAGTGCTTTACGATGAGAATGCAGGTCTTGCTTTAAAGTCCACAACACCTTAACCTTAGCAGACCGTACCGCAAATCTACTGTTGTAACTCCAGTACATACTACTTAAGTGTTTTATTGTATGTTGGGTCGGGCTGTCACTAATTAGGTACTCGCTTTGCAAGCAAGGTCGGGCAAGGGAATCTCACCAGATTTGCTGTATGCCAAAAACAAGTAGGTACCTATGGCAAAGTATTGATAAACAAAAAAAAAAAGAATAGCAAAATAGTTACACCGAGGAAGGATCCTGAGAGAAGGGATCCCAACTGGCATAACCCTTCTTACACTGAGAAGAGGCCCATGCCCAGTAGTGGGACATTATATACAGTGGTATTATTATGAATGTTTCGTGCAGGTATGACGACGTGGTGTGGCACAAGCTAGGCGCGTGTCCGTGGTGGCCGGCGCGCGTGCTGGCGCCGGGCGCGACGCCCTCGTGCCTGCTCACCCGGACACACTCGCCGCATCACTGGCCGCTCAGATATTATGGTATTTCTTTTATTTTATTTGTTTGGGGTAACAAATAATTGCTTAGTAAAGCTATACTGTATGTACAGAGATCTTATAACGTACTTAAGTAATTACAAAACCAGCACCATTATCCACATAAACAACCACTGTCAAAGCTACTGAACAAACGAACATTGATCTCGTATTTCTTTAAAAATAATTAAATTTAGTTACGTAATATCATCCCAAGTATCATAATAGTGATCAAAATTGCTTAATTAGCCACTGATATCGTTTTCACGGCATATTATTAACTTTTACAATAATTACGAACAATTATGTGTGACACTATTACGACAATAACATCAACATTTTAATAGTTATAATATGTGATTAAGTGAACGTTTCTGCAGACACTATTTGGAACAGTGAGTAATAAAGTGATAATCCATCATTAAATCCAGACTCAAAACAATATAGTGCAAAAATAACATTTTGAGTTCGTTAATTTTCTAACTTCAAAACAATATATCACTACATTTCGCAAGAATTCAAGTGCTACCAACTTATAAACACATAACACGAACGCGTTCCAGTTTACGCCTGGTGCAGGAATTAAGCATCACTGGGCCAAAGTAACCCGCCTAAGTAGTACGCTGACAGATTAATTACTGGCAATCGAATATTAAAAATTTTAAAAGAATATATACCAGAATATTATAAGAAATATACATACATATATAAAAATGGAAAATATTACTCTGAGAAAGCGAAATTTAATGCGTTCCCAATCCAGTCTCTCCATGGAATCTTTAAACTCCTCTTCGTCAAGTTTAAGTGTTAAGAGTATGATCGATCTTTCCAGTCATATAAAAAATGACGAAATAATTGAATTACAAAATCTGATACAAAATTTAAAAGAACAATTATTGAGCGCTCACGCAGAAATTGAAACACTCAGTTTAGAGAACTCTTCGCTACAACAAAAATTACAAGAAGAGACGAATAAAAACGAACAATTAAAAATAATGTGTTCCAGTTTAAGTACAAGTAAACTCAGTGCTCCATCAACGATTAACTCAAAAAAGAAGAATAGAAAAGGACAACCTAAAACTTTATCTGAAATGCACATTAGAAGACTAGAGTTCCTGTCGCCGAAGCCTTCTCATCAACTACAACCCATCGTAAACGAATTAAGTCCATCCAATCAAAAACCTGTCAATATTAAACAAACAGAAGACACTGTAAATTTCAGTAGCACGAGTACTGACAAAAATACTTTGCAAGTTGTACAAGCAGAAGAAAATACTGATAACTCTGGAAGTATTATACTTTTATCTGACAATCAAGGGAAAGGTGTTGTGCAGAGAATGTTGAATGCGAAAAACTCACTTATATCGCCGGTGAGTCGTATTCAATCAATAAGAAAACCGAACGCTAAGACAGGAAACGTATTGGCAGACTGTAGTACCATTGCCAAAACATTAACAAAGAATGATTACGTAGTTATTATGACCGGAAGTAATGATTCGAACCCAATCGAATTCATATCTGAAATGTCTATAGCTTTGAATTTTCTTAAAAATGTTAACGTGTTTGTCGTGAATGTCCTTTATAATCGATACCTCAATGAACGTAAACTAAATAGTCAATTACAACTACTTACCCAAAATTTTAAAAACTGTACTTACATTGAAACTAGTAAAACTCAAATTATATCACAGCAAATAATACATTTCATAAGTGTTACTCAGTATAATACAAAATATTTAGCTTACAATTTTCATAAACCAACTAAGGCTATCAGTATGCAATCGAAATCTCATAATGGTTTACATTCCACTCCTATAAAAATAGTAACTTCTTCTGCTGGCTTACAGCCTAAAAAAGGTACCATACCATATTATTTCAACACTATAAAAAAAATAGGTCAACCCAATTCTACTCCTATAAAAATAGTAACTACTTCTGATGGCTTACAGCCTAAAAAAGGTACCATACCATATTATTTCAACACTATAAAAAAATCAGGTCAACCCAATACTTCAAACAAAAATCAGTTTTTTCGCAGTTAAATATAATAATTATTCTGTAATGCACCAAAATATTGCCGGTGTCTTAAATAAAATGCAAGATTTAGAAGTATCGCTACATGAGCTACAAGAATTAAAAGTAAATGTCACAATATTATGTTTAACTGAACATTTTATAAAGAAAAATGAAGAAAAGTATTTAAATATTCACAATTTTTATCTAGCTGCCATTTTCACACGCCGCGATCAACGTCGTGGAGGATCATGCATACTATGCAAAAACGGGTATGAAAGTAACGAACTAATAGATATAAAACATGAACTTGGTACTGAGAAACAGTTTGAAATTTGTGGCATAGAAATAAAAAATGTCAAAATCATAGTGCTTTGTATTTATAGAACACCTAACTCGGATATAAATATTTTCTTTAATAATCTAAGCAAAACACTGAAAAAATTGCAACATAAAAAATATAAAATCATTATTTGTGGTGATTTTAATATAGATTTACAGATTGTTGACAAAAATAGTAAGACATTTAAAGATATTATTTATAATTACGGAATGAAATATCATATAAATGAGCCAACTAGACTTAATAAATGCATAGATAATATTATTAGTAACATTGAAAATGCGACAGGTAAAACTTATAATTTGTGTCTCTCTGACCATAATACAGCACAAGTTGTCACAATTAATCAGCAAATTAACAATATGGGGAAAAACTATTATTATATGTTGATAAACGATTTACGTAGGGATAATATTGACAAATTTGTTCGTCATGTTGGATGTCTATCTTTTAATGAAATATTTACATTATCTAGTGCCGAAATAGCTTTTGATGAATTCCATGACATGATAACTCTATTATATAAGTTATGTTTTCCAATTATAAGAATAAAAAAGTTACTACATAATAATAAAAAAGCTAAATGGATAACTAAAGGTATTAAAAATAGCAGCAAAACTAAACGATTGTTAAGATATAAATACTATCTGAACAAAAATAGGGAGAATAGGAACCAATACACAGTGTATTCAAAACTATTACGGAAGTGTATGAATCAACTTCAAACCTTGTGTAATGCAAAGCTTCTTATGTGTTCTCACAATAAAGCTAAAACTACGTGGACTGTTATAAAACGCAATATGGGTAACGCTACCTCTAGGCAATTCATAACAAATATAATAGATAATTTGACTACATTAACTTCTGGACATGACATCTCTAATAAATTTAATAATTATTTTATTGACATTACAAATAACATTTCATCTAATAAATTAATTGACGCTTCTGACATTTATAAGATAAAATCAAATGACCACAGTATATTTTTAGAACCTACCAGCCCTGCCGAAGTTCTGAATATAATTAAAGCGCTTAAAAATACTAAATCATCCGGCTATGATAATATCACAACAGATCTCATAAAAGATATATCACAATATATTTCATCACCACTTGCTCATATAATAAATCTTTCACTAGAACAGGGCTGCTTTCCAAACAGGTTAAAGTTAGCTTTAATTAAACCTTTATACAAAAAAGGCACAAAAACCGATGTTGGAAATTACAGACCGATAGCACTTACTCCAATTGTATCAAAAATATTTGAAAGGGTGATGTTCAATAGGGTATTAAAGTTTTTTGAAAAATATAATGTTTTAATTGAACAACAATATGGATTTCGGCAAAATAAATCGACCTCTCTAGCAGTATTCAGTCTAGTCAAGACAGTTATAGAAAATATAAATAAAAACAAATCTTCATGTGCCTTATTATTAGACTTGAGTAAGGCTTTTGACCTAGTTGATCACAAACGGCTAATGATAAAATTAGAAACATACGGCATCAGAGGCCCAGCCAAAGAATGGTTTCAATCGTACTTATATAATAGGAAACAGATTACCAGAATAACAAAAATGAATAAAGGTACTAACACATTAGAAAATTATGATTCTGAGCCTCGTATAAACCACACTGGTGTACCACAAGGAAGCATTTTAGGCCCGTTACTCTTCCTTGTATATATTAATGACCTACCGCAATCCATTAATCTTAAATGTGTCCTATTTGCAGATGACACTACTATTATTGTTGAGCATGATAAAAATCAAAATCCTAGTACAGAAATTAATAAAGCTTTAACTGATGTTATGAGATGGTTAGATGTTAATAAATTAAAAATTAATATTCCTAAAACCAATATTATTCATTTTAGGACATGGAAAAGTAAACCTTTAAAACTTAATGTTGTTCTAGACAGTAATATTATAGACCAACAATGTAGTGCAAAATTTCTTGGCGTAATAATCGATGAACATTTTACTTGGCACAAGCACATTGAACAAATCTGTACAAAAATAAATCAATTTGTATTTGCCTTAAGAAAAGTAAAGGACATTACATCTCGAGACATTTCTTTAGTAGTCTATCACGCATATGTCTGTTCAATAATCCGCTACGGTATAGTTGTTTGGGGAAACTCTAGTGAGATAAACAGAATATTTGTGGCTCAGAAACAATGCATACGTACAATATTCAATTTGGATTGGTGTGATTCCTGCAGACCAATATTCAAAGCTCACAACCTTCTTACTGTTCCGTGCATCTATATATACGAAATTGCCAAGTTTGTAAAATGTAACTCCATGCTTTTTAACAGAAGGGACAATACTAACAAACGAAAAATAAATCACCTAGATTTTGAAATACCCATACCTAAATTAGAACTTTTAAGAAAAAGCTGCGTTTATATGGCTCCCTTAATTTACAATTGTCTGCCACACTCGATAACCCTTCAACCTTATTGGAAGTTCTGCACTGAATTGCGTACTTGGTTGATAAGTGAATGTTTTTATACTGTTGAGGAGTACCTAAAAAAATACCCATGTAAATTTTATAATCTGGAACGTTCATCGAGGTTTAGATAATATTGTGTCCTCGCTTATATTTTTTTTTGAGTTGTTTATAATTCTATAAGTTCTTTATAATTTTAATTGTGATTGACTTTAATTTACTGTTGCATGCTGTGTAACGGCCAAATATGTGAAACAATTATTGATATGTAACACCTTTGTATTGACCATATTTGACGCAATAAATGATATTATTATTATTATTATTATTATTATTATACAGTACAAAAGTAAAGTATAGGTGCAAGCAAACTTTAGCAAACAATTTTTTATAAAATATACATCGGATTTTGAGTTAAATAAAAAGAAAACATTTTGCGAGTTTGATATCAAACTAAAGTTATAGTTGAATATTAACTACATAATATTTTTAAGATACATTTCTTAAATTATGCAGGTGACAAAGCGAAGGTATGCGTGGCAGGCATGGTCGGGTATCTCCTCATACAAATTTTATGCCGCCTCTGCAGGCGGACTGCTCCTTAGAGCTTGCCTTGATGGTCTGAATAGTTGCAAAGATTTTTTTTTATTACAGGTACATTAAATCACTCTTGGGGTGAAGTATCCCGCATGTGTCTGTTCCTGCCGTCGCACGCGAACAATCTGCCGAAGGACGAGAGCGTGGCCCAAGCCGTGCTTGACGCCTGTGACGACTATATCTCTGTATATCTCACTTAGAACATCCACAATACTAGATAAAAAATACACCATAAAAATAAGTATATAATATGTGACACTATGGATGTTAAGAACTCAGTAAGCACTGTGCCATTTCTATATTTTAAACACACGAAGATGCTTTTTTGTACAGAGAAGCTACCAAAAAGTATTCATACAACTTGATCCTGGCTATGTGTTGCTACATACTGTGATTAGTACAACGAAATAGCTGTTGTATACGCTTTAAATAAATTTATGCAAACGATAGATCCGCAGATAATCAATAAATAAACTATATATCGTGCTTCTTTGCCGCGGTAGCCTAATAGTTAAGGTTGTTGGATTCGCAATTGAGAGGTAGTTGGTTCGTACCCCACCAGTCAAAGTGGAGATGTGATTCTACTCCTACCACAAACTCTTAGCTTAGCTAGAGGGTAGCAAGAATTCTGGTAATTTTTAAGCCAAATAGCTAATAGTAATATCTAAAACAAAATCTGTATGATATGGCATAGCATATGGTAATGATAAGTAATGAAATCAAAATAGTCAAAACTAGATTTTAAACCAGCTATGAACATCACAACGTGTCCTTAAGTAATAAGGATTATTTTACTGTGAAGTCTATCTCAGGCAGGAACGAAATCCCAGCTCAAAGTGGAGATCAGTCAATCATGAAAAGTAAATGTCGAAGTTTCGGCCAACTGTTCATATTTGAAACACATTTATTCCGAAATTTGTTCTCAATTTCGATGTTTAACCTAACCTTCATGAAAGGGTTTAGTGCAATCAAGAGATTGCATTATACCCTTTCATAAAGTAGTCTGAACAACCGAGTTATGTCATATTTAAAGGAAAAAAGCCGATACTTCATTTTAAGTTATTTTATTCGAATCGAAGTTTCGAATAGACATTTTCATGGTAGACTTATTATATATAGGTTAGACTAATGATAATAGTTATTTAGATTCTACTGACAATATGGTCTATAACCATGGCTAAACTTTACTATATACCTATTGTATTCATACTTTACGTATGTATTACTCTTTCTAGTAATTATATACTTCAAAAGTAAAATATCTTTGATATGTTTGTTGATTTCCAATGTCAGAGTGCTAAATATTTGATTATACTGCGGATAACATGCTTTTCAGCATATGTCATAATTATGTTATTTGTTAGTTGTAGAAGTGACTATAATCGAACTTCAAAGTCGATTGTTTATATGTAGGTAGATGACGTTATTGAAAGAAATTGTTGTGTTTATATTTGATACAGATCTCATTTTATTACAGGGCGTTGTTTTTATCAATCAATATTTTTATAATCATGTTTATATAATTATGTAAGTTTAAGCGTTAACTAATGAAACTTAGTGTGTTAAGATTTTTACAATTTGTGATAATAAGGACCAGTAAGCAGAAACAGATTGTTTTCTATAATTGTCTTTATATATTAAAATTCTAGCTATTAAGCTTTAATTTTATATATAAAAAGATATAGCTTTATGTCATCAGGTTAACTATGTATTTACGTACTAGAGAAGGAATATCAGATCACCTAGATTGTTTGTAACACATGTTGAATTGCACATGCTCTTTAACATTATTATTTTTTTTAAATAATTTAACGTATAATTTCATCGACATGTTTAAGTACAAAATATAACTAAAGCGACATCATGTACTTTGATCATTACGCTACTTCTAAACTAATACTACTCAAAAGTATCGCTCCAGTAATCGCCTGGCTCAAACTAAGTGAGTTAGAGAGCATGCACTCTAACGCATGTTACAAACAATTTAGTTAAGATGTTCCTCTAGTACATGCTATAATAACGCAATGCTTTATGTATAAGTTTCCTTAGTGTTTCTGCCTTTATTTTGGTGGTTCTTTATGCAACAAGTTGTATAAGCCAGAACACTGATGTATCAGCCTATATAGTTATTTTATGTTAGCATGTAAGAGGACATTAATTGAAGCGTTTAATTACTCTATCGTGCAATAAATTCGTACTTTCTGGTATTTGTTTTATAAAATTGTTCAATAATATATATAAAAATGTCTTCAGTGGTATGGATACCTATAAAAACCAAAAATTAAATAAAGATTTTTTTATAATCAGGAAAAGACAGCTTTGCCAAATTGTAAATGTTGAAATTATTGTAGTTCTCCGATATTTTTTAATAATTTATGTGACGTAGCCTTTTGTACGTGTAACGATGCACGATAAAACTTATTATCTTATAAAATTGCATGAGGAAAGTACAGATAATACAAAAGATATAAAAAACGTTTAAAAATCGATCAATCATTTACGACAAGGCTTTTGATAAAATGTGGAATAAATTTGTAAGGAACGAGATTAGTTGACTTAAATGATTAAATAAATAATAATCTGTGAAGTGAGATTTTTTTATCAACAAACAAATATATTTTATCATAGCAGGCTTACATACTTACGCGATAGGTCGACCCTACCTTTCTTTTTCCTTTTATGCCATCTAAAATTCTTTTTCTACAGGTTTGGCAACTCGTGAGTAATACCTGCGATATGGCAAGCGATCATAGATTGCAAAAATCGCTTACAATCAGGCGGCCAGTAAAAAATCCCGCGATGCTGTAGGCAGTGTATTACAACCATATTTAACCAGTTATGTTAAGGTCTCTCGTGATTGCAGGAGACCCGATTGCCGCCTACCAGTCTATTTTCTAGACACCGTGCCATTACTGAGATTAAGAGGTTACACAATAACAACGACTTTGCCCAACTTAGCCATCGAACCCGAATTCTCACGATCACCGGCTTGCAAACTTATGACACGAAACCAACGTGTCAGTCTATAATATCGCCACTTTCTGTAATTTAAAAATAGTACCTATATGTCTCAATATTTTTATCAGCATTCAATATGTGACGATTATATTATTATAGAAGCTCTAAATTACATTAAACATCTGCGAAACTTTTTATAACTAGTCTGTTTGTAAACTGTTTTATAGCTCGGCAAGAAGAACAAGGGTAAGAAAAGGAAAGTTAGTCTTAAGATGACTACGTCCTAATCCATTCAGGCCGAGATTTCATACATCTACATTATGGAGTTACGATGCATTCCGTCGCCGTTAAAACGAACGACAATTAAATTACTTGTTGCCATTTACCGGGCAGTACAAGCTAAAATATTTTAAAAATAAAACCAGTCTTGACTTCCCGGTCTGGAAATGAAACCCGATAACGCATGCAGAGGATTCGCTACCGAGGCTGCAACAAGTGGTAGACTGGCAGTATAGTAAAAGGCAATATAAAGCAGATGGTAATGACACCGTAATTATTGGCGCTTTTCTAACTTTTTAATAAAGTCTATCGCCCCTCCCGATTTGCCCAATAAATAAGAATACTAGAGGCAGTCATACGCTACGTTTGATGTTTGAACAAATAAAGATCCGGGCTTTATTCCGAAGTTAATTACATATTAGTTTTTTATTACAGCTATGACTTTTCTATTACTAGTAATTTCTGCTATCTATCTACGTCTTGTAAGATTTGCATAGAGGAGCCTCCGTAATCCTGGAATCTCACAGTAAACTCTTTACTAGTACTTTAATAGTAGGTACTTATTTAGTACTTTAATATAATAATATACCTACCTAGTATTTATATACACTACAATAAACTATTTATCCTATAGGTAATGTTACAACCTAAATAAAACCACAGTTTTGTGACACGCTGCATACATCCAGATGGATAGAACACTTTCTTCACAGTCTTAGCTAACCTACTGTCGGAAATTTTCTAGACTTACTTGATTGTCATGTGTTCATGAGCCGCTACGACGGCTGTACGTGGTCCTTGCTAGCTGCTGTAACTAGATCAGATAAATATGTAAACCAGTATAATTATATATCACATGGGACAATCTTGTCTGTCCTAGACCAGGAACAGTTTTAATACCCCTGATGACCTGAAGCGAAGATTCCTGAGCGGCCATGTGCACGAAATGTTACGGTTACCAAAAAAGGTTCTTTATTTCTAAAAGAATTTGGAATGTTAGGATGCTAATTCGCCAAATTAATCTTTAGACAGAGCAAGTAGTCAGCTACTTATCATAAGGTATATGAAGAGTTGTCATAACTCTCGACGCGTTTGAGCTACGACATGTCTTAGTATTTACACAATTAAGTTCATCGATGTTGCCCAAAGAGGTGCTTTTAAAAAATGTATGAAGAAATACGTCTACGATCAATCATATCGTGTCGTCCTACGTCGAGAGATATGAACTTACAGTAGACCTTAAGTTTCTCCATAGCCAGGTAGCAATAAAAGTCACAAATACATTATTTACACATTTATTTATTGTTTTTACAAAATAATACTTTTGAATCAACGCATCGGAAGCGACACCATGTTGTTTTCAATAACTGTTTTTGTACTTATAAAATAATACGATCAACACAAGACGACATACAGTTCAACTATATCGTGTACTAATAATAGAAAAACACATTGCTTTAGAAACAATTTCTCGACTATAAAAATAGATATATACATACACATTTATGGGAGATAGTCCCAAAGATAGCTCAACAGTTTGAATTATTCAAACATATTATTACAATTGTTAAAGATACCTACATACATTTTATTATCAAATCTTCATTGTAATAAAATCTGCGACCTTAACGCAACCTTTCGTACTAATAATCCATAGATTTGTGAATACAATGTTCTGTTTTTCCTATAGTACGAGTTTTCGAAGGTCTCAAATAAGATAGACGCCGCCATTTTTCTAAATAAGTTTATGTAGTTACCGCCAGAGGCGCTATTAAGGATGTTCGACTTTATCGACTTAACTCAAATTTCGTTCTTAGTGGAGTAATGACTACGTTTAACGTATTCGAGAGCTATACAAACTCATACTTGAGGTACTATTTTCTTTTTCACCCATTCCATCTGTCGGACGTAATGATAAGTAATTCGCTATGAAATGATAACAGCGAGAACATCTATTTAAAATATTGTATTACCCTTACAATTTAAGTTTAGTGACCAGTACGTTTTCACATCCAATTTCCTTCATTGGCTATATTAAATGAGCAATCCAACTATTTTTAACGCTATACATACAAATGAAACAACATTCATTACACACATTGTTGTTAGTTCAATAAACACAAATTGGAAAGGTTTATTAATTCAGTATAAGATGAATAGGTTGTTAATTTATGTTGCAACTTCATTATTTAAATATTGTATATCAAAAAATAAATATAGTTTAAGTGTTGCTACAGTTATAATTTTAATTTAACCGCCAAAATACAAACAATAGAATCAGGGAAGAGATGCGTTATATATAATTTTAAAATTATCATAATTCAAAATAAAGCTTGTTAAATGCAATTTTGTATTTCATATTAGTTTAATTGTACTCTGTTAAATTAAATAAAAATGTTATAGCATAGATACATCACAGACAAGTATGAAATATTAACATAATAACTACGCACTAAACGTGGAAGCATCAAAATATAGAATAATTAAAAGTACAGCTAATACAACATGTCACAGATATAACGCACAACCTCAAACACCCCAATTATATTATTAAATCGTTATAATAATATAATCATCAAAATATTACCTTTATGTACTTAAATATTTTAATTTAACGAGTTAGTTCTCCTTATTGTGCGCGGATACTATGGGTATATTACAATAAATCTAACATTATTGCCTTTATTGCATCAAAAACCTTATAACCTTGAATTATGATACATTTTCGTTTATTTCAGCTGTTTAATATATGGTTGACTATAATTTAATTCGGTTTAATTATTAGGGATAAAAATGACCTATATTAAAAATTGCTGGAATTGATTCAGTAGCCGATTTTGAACAAACTACTTTCAGGATGTGCGTTTAATATGTTACATGTTGTATATATTTATTATAATTCGAACTTATAATATTGAAGGCTAAATAACAATATTTTTTGTCAATATGAACGCCGTTGTAAAATATAATTAATCAAAACTTTATTTACCATATTTTTTTAAACTAGGGATATACAAGGTCAGTAGGACTGCAGGAGGTGTCAAGACGAAATTGTGTAAAGACAATAAGCGCAGACGGACAAGATGGCGACAAACCATTCGAATAACCTAATATTTTGTATCGTAGCATGACACTACTTGAGTGAGTGTCGTTTAGGCTTTTTAAGCTTAAAGGAAGTTACGATTTATAGAACAGATTCTAAACTTTGTTTTTTGTAAATGTGTGTTACTTCTGTTGGAATGGAATAGATTGTAAATTTTTTCGTCACATACAATTATCATATTAATTTTATTTTTGAGTCATTTTTATGAAGATTATAAAATAGTATAGTAAAATTACTAACCAACTAAACAAAACAGATTTATAAGGAAACACTAGTGTTACTGTGTATGTTTTGTGTAATAATACGTCATAATCTCATACCCATTTATAGTGAAGGAAAATAAAATGACATTACTAGATATAAAAATAATACCAGTAATTATCATGTATCGAATTATAACAGAGAAATAAAAAAGTTTATTTCATGAATCGGCAGTACAGATGATAAAAAATAAAGAATGATATAATATTAATTAGACAAATCCCATCATGATTATTGTATAAATATTATACACATAATACCATGGCAAAGACGTGGCTATTATAACACCGGCTTGTGAATGATTATGGCTTAATGCTGATTATGTATAGCGTCCATTCGCAAATAAAATAGGCTTTAAAAGAAACAGATGAATTAATCAGCGTTTAGTTAGTGCTTTAATAGAGTCGACCAAGTTATGTGAAGTGTGGAAAAATTATGAACTAAGTTTTATACAGTAGAATTTTTCTGTTAGCATATACACTGGCGGCGCGTCTTTAATTACAGTTGGTCACGGTTTGATGTGATCAGAGAAAACAACCACCTTAAAAACATAGCCACCTCTAAATAGGCCTTTGTTTTGATTTTTTATACTGACTAGATGATGAGGGTTAGATCACGCTTTTAGCCATAAAAAGGACGTTGACATACTGTGGAAACCTAGCTATAGTGTTGTTTGCGTCATTCGAAACTCAAGAATTGGATTCTAAAATGTCGTAAAATCGTCTATTACATCGACAATTATTAATTCTATCAGATTCGTAAAAGTCTCAACAGATTTTGACACATAATTTCTTCTCTTACAGCTGTATTATTATAATATCTCTACGATAGTAAGGTAAGATTATAAAATGTCTTCTGTAAGAGATTGTGATTCACCGATTGATGACACGACTGGTCCAAGCGTAACATTCTTTCGTATCCTTCTTTTACGCACACACAGCGACTTGCAGCTAACGCACACAGGCAACAATCCAACATGAAAACCAAACGGCATTGTACCAAGTCATACCTTGTATATTTATGTATATATAGCGGTTATAGTTTTACAAACCGTAGTCTATATAATATTGCCTGGTACAGACTAATCGAACGAAGACAAGCTAAGGCATACAGTCGGTAATTGAGTTAGGGTAACATGTTTATTCCACTTTGTTCACCTGGAAACAAAGTGGAATAAACCAAATAAAATTATGTGTGCGTAAGACCACTAAATATAATATTTAGTACCTATGTGAGTATCTCTATTAGCACTTGTTATAAATCTAAGCTAAAAGTAGGGTATTGCTTGTCGGGCTTACGCGTACCTATTTTAGTGTGACCTGATACCCTAACTTAATTACCGATATATTAGAGCATATACGAACAAACATATTAAGCGAACAAAATCTAACATAGTCTATAAAGGCGTTCGGTTCCGTACACTTATTGCCGTATAACAGCTAAAGCAAGCAAGTATGCCGTGTCAATAAGCGAAATATATGTAGGTACTCGGTCGACTTCGCTCGCTTTCGAACTCATAGTATGTACCCGACAGAAAGTAAATGTTAAAATATACCTAAATGTTTCTTTATGTTATATCAACTCGTAGTCTATACCAACAATTCTATACAAAAGGCAAGGATTTAATTTCGTTTACATTACAACAATTGCACATTAAGCTGTTGACATAGTTATTGACAAATTATATTTTATATATTTTTATTCTCATTTACGGATACAATGGCTTAATGTGGGTGCATCATTTTTAATGTATTTTAATTGATATAAAAATGAGTTTTGTTCGTTAGAATAATTTCTTCAGGATGCATTTGTAAGGCAGCTATTTCGGATTATATAAGCGGAATGTTAAGACCGAGATAAAAAGTATCTTAAGTGATAATCAGGTCATGTTTTATCTGTTAGGTATGTGTCACGTTTTATATATTTTGTATTTCATAAGTGTTACTTTGTGACACTTATGAACGTCAAAATATATGATTTCAACTTTGACTTTGTTTCATACAGACTATGACCTGGATTGTCACAGTGCATACTTTGGATTATGTAGCAGTTTTCACGTGATTGAGTATACAAACATATTCACAAACTTTCACATTTTCTGCAGTAGAATAATGATGTCGACCTAGTATCGCAAGTATTTATCAAAACGTGCAATATGAAGTGCCCCTGAAAACTGAACATATTAAAAATGATGTATCACAGAAAGCCTTTGCGCGGTCCGAATACCGTTTGAAGAACAACACTATCTTAACGTTATTGGACACTATGGGTGCATCTCGATCGTTCACCGATAACCAATCGGTGGCCGTTTCGATAAAAACAAATATATAGCCGAAAGTCATGCAGCTATCAAAATATTTGTTGTACAAGTAGGTATTGCATTTTGTATTTATCATGCGTGTCATATCAAAACGTTATCTACTTACTTTTTAATTCCCAACATCCAAATTTAAAATGTTTTTTTTATTAATTGACAGTTACGCAGTCTTTAACTCTGACTTCTCTCAATTGGCTCTATCTTTACTATTGATTTGGCTAGCGTTAGCGTAGAAACAAAAATAAATAGGGGATGCAAGTATGCCGAAAACGACAACTGATCGGTATTTCAACAGAATTATTATTTATAATAAATATGGTATTTGCTGTCGCTACCGTTCTGGTATTGAAAATATATGTAAAGATTATATTTTTAGTTTTGATTTGTCAGCAGTTGCTTAAACATTTTATTTTAGATAATCTGTTTATTCGATACTGTCAAATGCTTCTCATAATAAAAAAATCTTACACGCAAAATGTGCATACTCGTTACGTTTTGATCTCAACAGTGTCAAAACTAATTACTCACTAACCTCTCAACTTTGACGTTCATAAGTGTAACTTTGTTACATATATGATTTTTAGCTTGTCCTTGACAGTCACACTATTTCCCCATTTTAACTTTGGATGATTTAACCTTTATTTTGAATTAAATACCGCTACTACCAGAAACTGGCACATCTAATAAAGAATAAAATATAAAAGAAAATATCCTAATCCTTTCTCAACAGTTCTATAAGTCGTCACAATTCCACGTTATTAAAACACATATATAAAATAAGTAATACAAAATATAATACATTTGTACACAAGTCTTGAACAATGTAACGTTATTGTCTTATCAGTTAAGCCAGTGTTGTTCTCGCAATTATAAATATACACAAACAAGTGAGATTGTCTATGGCTCTTCGCGCACTAGCTACTTCTTTATCGACTTTATCATTGAGTTAATATGGAGGCAACTAGATTCTTTCTAACACGGGTTAGAGTGCAAGTTCGCTAACTCACTTAGTTTGAGTTAGGCGTTTACTGCAATGATACGTTTCAGTGACAAATTGATTAAACAGTACTGCAATATATGCATCCACAGATTGTTTAAAAATGGACTTAAATCTTGTCTTTGCAGTAATCGTATGGCTCAGACTAAACAATTTGGAGAGCGTGCACTCTAACGCATATTACAAATAATCTGGTTGAGTTGTCCTCTCTAGTAAGTAGTATATATAACCTCAATGTACTTTATACATATATTTTATATTTAATGTTGTTCTCAACAAGCATAATGATTTTGCTGTTTTTGGGAATGTGGGTGACATTCTATAAGCTATAAGTGGATTAACGGTGTTCTTGCAATGAGTGGGTTTTTTTTTTTCCTTCGTTCTAGTGTTGCTTAATTAAATGATTTGTACCCATATTAACGTCATCAGCTGCAGCGGCCCGCACTGTATTTCATTCATATTGTTGTTCATACACAGTGGTTTGTTTGTTCATAATGCTCATTACACTTGACACAGGACACATACAAGTGAAGCAATACTAGGGTGAAGCGAAGACGCATTGTGGCGAAAAAGAATATCACGTTTGCACCTCGTGTTTACATTGTATGTTGAATGCCAACAATTTTATATATTTTGATGAAAACACATCTCAAGTGTGTTGCGTTCTAGCGCTGTCTAATCGTACGACGCTTGTGTAAACTCACTAACCACTAAACTTTGACGTTCATAAGTGTTACTTTGTGACACAAATGACATTTATTCATTTGGGTCACTTTTTTATTTATTTGTTAGGCGTTTCTTACGCTTTAGACATTGAAAATCTTGAAAAGCACCTATTTATTGGAATTTTGGCAACGCGTTCAGTAGCTAGTGTGCGTAGGCCGTGAGCTACAATAACAACAATGTACATTACTATTGTCACTTACACATTAAATATAAACACTAGGCGTCTATTCACCGGGACCGATGAACAACGCGCTCACAGCAAAGAACAGGAACACTAGACCACCAATTATGGTAACTGTGGAAGAAAAAATACAATTAATTTATTTAGATCTCGATCAAAAATTACACTTCACATGAACAAATTTAATAATACCACAGGATGCAACATTTACATTAAGAAAGTATGGAGTTACATAATAAATTTAATGTATGTCAAAATTGTAGGCATCTAAATTATAAAAATTATTATTATATGGTCAGTTCGGGGAAGTCCGTCAGTGGGGCATCTCCGTCCAAGATTTGTTTGAACGCCTTATTGTATAGCTACGGCTTTGACAGCTTCAGTCGGCTAAACAGCATCTCATGCTACTTCAAACTTCAAATTTAGATCATAGTTGTTACATGTTTCGAACCCAGACAGAATATGACGGAATTACCCCTAAAAATAAAGTATAAGCCGGACTTCCCCGAACTGACCTTACCAATAATTAAAATCAGATATAACTAAAATGAGAATAATTAAAAATAAAGTAAATATACATCACAATCTAATTAAAACCTCAACAAGATGTATAGAGACTAAATTTCCTATAAAATTTATATATATTTAATTATATTATTGTATTCATGAATTGTGGCAAAAATTATTGTATCATGAATCCTTTTTTGTTATTTAACAACTACTCCTACTACCCGATTTCAAACGCTTGTATATTATTTATTATTTCACTCGCGTTTATGGTTACTGCACCGCCCCCTAGGGTCTTAGCGTGATGTTATATAGGATGTCCCAGAAGTCGACGTTAAGCCAGAATTGGGTGATAGACAAAGTCATAGTAGTTATCAAAAAAATATTTTAAAAAATCTATCTCATGTATTTTCAAAATTATAGGCATTTCAAAAAAATATCAAGAAAATCAACATCCTGTGATGGTCTTTTAACTCTCGTTACTACAAATCTGCATTTATTTTTAATTTTATTTTTGTAATCCTTGATGATGCTTCCGTAAATTGTTGCCTAAAAATTAAAGCCAACTGCTCCAGCTTGGTAGAAAATGTCACGTATTGCCCAACTAGGTATTCAAAATTAATACTTAGCCCAATTTAAACTGGCTGTACTGAAAAAAAAACGTACTACGCTAGTTTGGCAAGTAGCTTTAAAAGTTGGCGCATTTCATAAGGATTCCAAAATGGTATGACACTAGCTTGACAATTGGCTATTTAGAATATATTTTTTTTTGTTATGATTCCTGGTTTTTAATATTGTTTTTTATCGTAAATTAAAATCATTCTAGTGTACCCAAGGTTTTCTTCAAAGCTGTTACTTCAAGATTTCAGTTCGGGTGAGATGGAGAGAGTCATTTTACGCAGTGTGAGAGAGACGGATAGTAGCGCCATCTTTACTAATGTGTTAGAATGAATGACTAAAAGAGACGGAGATATTCATTTCCGAAATGTGAGCAAAACAGGTAGTGACGCCACTTTTACTAACGCGTGAGATGGATGGATACGCAATTTGACTTTCCTTCCCTTACGAGAACGTCGTATTACAAGCAGTCGAAGAAGATCCGAGTACTTCAGTACGTGCAATCGAAGCAAGTACAGGAGTGTCCAAAAGTACAACCCACCGAGTCTTGCAAGGAAACGCGTTTCATTCGTATCACGTACAGCGAGTACAAACTCTTCTAGACCGAGGTTATCTTCCAAGAGTGTCGTTTTGTCAAACAATGATACAAAATCACCAGGAGGATGATGAGTCGACATTTAAAAAAGATGGTTACATGAATTTACACAACCTACACGAGTGGCATGTAGAAAACCCACATTTGATGAGACAAGACAGACCACAGTATCGTTTCAAAATAAACATGTGGACCGGAATTTTAAATGGAAGAATCATTGGCCCTTTCGAGCTACCAAAAATCTTGACTGGCGAAATTTATTTGGATTTTTTATAAAATCATTTACCAAATTTGTTGGAAGAAGTGCCACTAAGTTACAGGGACATGTGGTTCCAGCAAGATGGCTGCCCGGCGCACTATATCCGCTCAGTTAGAGAATACCTCAATGAGGAATATCCAGGAAGATGGATAGGGCGGTCTGGTACTATCTCGTGGCCAGCCCGTTCACCTGATTTAAATCCACTGGATGTTTTTTACTGGGGTGCGGTGAAAGAAAAAGTTTACTCTAAGCCAATCGAAAACGTAATTGAACTACGACAAAGAATAACAGAAGCAGTTGAATTCGTAAATAACGGAAGGTTCGCCCGTCTGATAACGCGATCTTTTTTAAGAAGATGAGCTTGTGTTGCGGCTGAAGGAAGGCAGTTTAAACATTTGTTGTAGTAAATGTAATAGATTTTAGAATCAAACAAAATGTTAAATTTAAAACGTCTCTAGAAAAACAAACCTTAACTTAGCAAAAAACTAATAAGTCATTGAGTTTTTCCAGGTAAACCAAGGGTCGTAGGACCCTTGGACTACCTGGAAATACGGTTTCTGTCTTGCTTACGCTTTTCCATCTCACTCTAACTAGAATCTTGAAGTAACGGTCTTGAGCAAAGCTATGAGTCATTTTAATGTACTTAAAAAAATTAAATTGAAACATAGGTTTCTTAAAAAAAAACATTGTCTAAGTCTAAATGGCCAATTGCCTAGCAAGTGTCATACCATTTTGGAATCCTTATGAAATGCGCCAATTTTTAAATCTACTTGCCAAACTAGCGTAGTACATTTTTTTTCGGTACAGCCAGTTTAAATTGGGCAAAGTATTAATTTTGAATACTTAGTTGGGCAATACGTGACATTTTCTACCAAGCTGGAGCAGTTGACTTTAATTTTAAGGAGACAATTTACGGAATCATCATTAAGGATTACATAATTAAAGTAAAATTAAAAATAAGTGCAGATTTGTAGCAACGAGAATTAAAAGACCATCACAGGGTGTTGAATTTCTTGTTCTTTTTGAAATGCCTATAATTTTGAAAATACATGAGATAAATTTTTTTTTCTGATAACTACTATGACTTTGTCTAACAACTTGTTCCGGCTTGACGTCGACTTCTGGGACACCCTATATAGCATATAGCCTTCCTCGATAAATTGGCTATCCAACAGTAAAATAATTTTTCAATTCGAACCCGTAGTTCCTGAGATTAGCGCGTTCAACAAAACAAACTCTTCAGCTTTATAATATTAGTATAGATAGAATTTGGGTAATGTATCTATTTAACTAAATAATAAAAAAATATGAGTCATCTACCTATTGTCCTCTAGGAACGGCAGTTTAATAATATGTCTGACAAACCTCGATTGCAATCACATTATAGACTTCTTGTCAAGAATCGTTTGGTATTCCCAGTGTTGGCAAGTAAGTGTAAATGTTATTAAGATTATTTGCCTATCACCGGTTTCATATACGGTCTATCTAAAGCTTTGTCTGATAACGTTATATACACAGATACGTCTACACGAATGTCATTTATTGACATGTAAGGCTGACGGACAAAAAGAAAATTGCACTAATGGCGTAGATGTTTAAGTGGTCGCCTCGCCACTGCTTCTGTGCCGAGTATTGTATGTACACACGGCTACACATAAAGTTAGACACTCTATATACGCATAACTACGCTACATACAAAATAGAGAATTGTCGGCAAGAGACTGTGCATTGTGGTGTCGATGTAATGGTAAGGATAGTGTCGCGTCATAAAAATATAACGCACTCTCTGGCACGATTCGCAGCGTTCAACTTCTAATAGTTCAAAGTCCAAACAGTCTAAGTTGATGTGTCGCTGTGTGTACAAATCCCACACGGGACAAACAAAATTGTGATTCACAAATGGTTGTTCCGAGTCTGGATGTTCTTTGTGTCCTGTCCTGTCTTTGTTTGAATGTTTGTGAAGTCCCCCGCGACACAGGAATTATTCCTACTGCGAGAGTTGTCTTTTTATAAACCAAACCAAAGTACTTGCTCGAGTTGGCTGTTATATGGCAATAAGTGCACCGACACGTGGCAAAGCACAGACGGACGGAACCGAATGTCTTTGCATTGCCCGGAAGTTATCTTTAAAATAATAATAATAAAAACTCACCAGTTCTAACAGAAATTTTAGCAGCAACCATTCTGCCGCCTATCACAGCTAGACCGGTACATAACGCGTGTCCCAAGGAACCGCCGACGACCACGCCGACAGCATGCTCCCTGGTCGCAAGGACAACCGTGGCCAGTTGTGACCGATCCCCCCACTCCGCCAGGAAGGTCAGGGAAGCTGCCTGCAACAGCACCTTCAAGACAGCGTTGCGTTTCCGCCGCCTGCTCTCAGCTTGACCCTGTTCTAACATATCCAGGGTTTCTTCTTTCTCTTCCTGTAATTTGATAATCTCAAGTTAAAACAATACATTTTATGTTTTCCGATCGATTTTCGGTATAATTTTCATGTCGTGTTTGTCTTCCTACGTATAACATACATTTGGTGTTATCTAAGTGATTATAAGCTATATTTAAATAATTATGTTCCGACAAGTACATGTGGTATATTTAGTTATTTTGGTTAGGCTTAGGTACGTTAATAGGTAAGAGAACTATAGGAATACTTCTTTTAATGGTGATACCAGTAGACACATTAAAGGGTTTCCTGCCAAGTTTGGACAAGTGAAGTTATCCGAAACGTGTGGAAACAACATAAATGACGAAAGGAAAACTGGATAATTGTCACCTATATTTATTTTAAATAATGAAATGGTAGACTTCTAAACATGGCTGCCTGTGTCTTCAATACTATTACAAAATGTTTTAAATACTATTATTATTACTATTAAATATATAAATAGGTAAAATACATGCTTACTAATGCTAAGCGAGACAAAGGGCGAGAAACTATGACATAGGCATATCAAACTACAAATAAATGGTTGATGCTGGTTGCGAATGTGCAAATTTATCAAGGAGATTACTAAATTAAAAAGATATTTGTTGGCGGAATAGTTATCTGTCCACGACGAACAAATCTGTCAGCCTCAACCCAATCTTTTAAACGGCATGAGCATGACAAAGCTCACCAAAAATATCCGTAACAGATGTAAGTTTTATATGATGATTTAAACTCTGGTTAAGGTTACATTTTTTACTTTATATTATTTTATAATATCCATCTTATCGGAGACTCTATCCAAAGCACCCTGAAGGCATGCCAGAGTTGGATTTAATACAATAACCTATTATTATATATATACCAATTTAGTAAGCCAAACTTTTGGTCTAATATGAAAGTATCCTAAAGTTGGCAAGGCGACTGTGTTATCCCCAGTACTGCAAACGATGGAAGGCTACAATAACCGCTGACCATCAGACGGGCCATATGACGTCTGGCCACCTTCGTTGTATAAAAAAAACGAATACCATAGTGCACACGAGGCGGATGTCATCATCTCATCGATAAGACTAATAGAAAATCTACAAGCATAATTTAGGTGTATTGTTACAAATTAAAAAGTTCTTACAAAAGCGTTTTTAATAAGTAAGTCCTATTAAGGAGAATATAAATGTTAAAATTACTACATTTTATAATGTGTAGGTTATACAGTGTGAGTTTTCATAAAGTGCACATATGAAAATGAGCGAAACCAGACACCATTTTATCGCTCGGAAAAATAATTAAAAAAATAAAAATAATATTCTTCGATTTATACCTATTTATATTTTTTCCTTAATAGTTATGGATCTTGTACCAAGAAAACCTTGTAACTTTTGAACCAGGTGGTTAATCGTGTTGAAACAAAATTAGTAATAATGCGCAATGTGTAGACAATAACGACGGTATACCATTCACATCCAAAAAAATACCGGTAGCATAAAAGTAAGGAACATTTTAGACCAAAACTGAGCCTCGTACAATGTTTTTTAAAACATTGTTAAAAACTTAAGAAAACGTCCCGATTGCCCCTAGTTTTTATTAATTGACGTTAATCTGTATACAATAAGCTTTAAAACAACATAAAAACCACTCCTGTATCCCAAACAAAACAGTTTTTATGAAGGGCTAAACAAAGACCTTGCCTCCACCACGTGCATCTTTGTTTGAAAATTGCATTGGGGACGTTTTCTTGAGTTTTTTAACAATATTTAAAAAAAACATTGTACGAAACTCAGTTTTAATCTAAAATGTTCCTTATTTTTATGCCACCGGTATTTTTTGGATGTGAATAGTATACCGTCGTTATTGTCTACACATTGCGTATTATTACTGATTTTGTTTCAACACGATTAACCACCTGGTTCAAAAGTTACAAGGTTGTCGGCCTCGATGGCGTAGTGGTTAGTGTAACCGACTGCCACGCCTGAGGTCGCGGGTTCGATTCCCGCACAAGACAAATATTTGTGTGCATGAACATGGATGTTTGTCTTGGTCTGGGTGTTTCTATGTATAATATGTATGTATTTACAAAAAAAAAGTATGTTTATCCATTGTCTAGTATCCATAGTACAAGCTCTGCTTAGTTTGGGCTAGATAGTGTTGTGTGTATGTGGTAGAATATTATATTATATATTATATATTTCTTGGTACAAGGACCATAACAACTAAAGAAAAAATATAAATAGATATAAATCGAAGAGTATTATTTTTAATTTTTTTTATTATTTTACCTAGCGATAAAATGATGTCTAGTTTCACTCATTTTCATATGTGCACTTTATGAAAACTCACACTGTATAGGTACCTACCTAATACTGAAGTATAATAATAAATCAATTCAGATCATGCTGAAAGTAAAGCGAGGTATGAATATAATCAGTATAATTATAACTATAGTATTGGTATACTTAAATACTCAAAGAAAAGAATATACAAGATGCAAAGTAAAGAGATCAAGATCCACAATGACTTAAATTAGTTATATAGACTATTATTTTAATGTTTAATACTCGTATTTATTTGATCTAATCTAATTTATAGACGATTTATTTTTGAGAAATTAAATTAGTTGTCGATCATATATGCCAACTCTGAGGCACAGATAATTACAAGTGAGAAACGTCAATGAATTGCCGTAAATCTTAGAGTTCGAAAAAATGGTATCACGTGACCATAGTCATTTCGAGGTATATCGACTATGCTGAGTCGAATGGCGTTGACCGCGAGTCTCTAGCCCTTACGGTTTTTGAATTGAAAGTTGTATAACAGACAGACGGACAAAGCTATTGTATAAAAGCTTTTTCGAACTCTAAAATACTTAAATGCTTGAATGAAGACACTTCTTTTATCATTGAGTGATCATTAGCTGAGTACTGATACAATGTACAATGTTGTAATATCATCGATTTTGTAATTGATTTATAAAAGGAGATTGTTTAAATTAAACGCAATTATTGGGTTAACCCGATATTGGACGTCAAAAAAAGATTAAAATTTAAAAAGCATCTATCGTCTTCAGGCATACTGCAGTAGTACATTGAATCCATGTTTAAATTAATCCAAAATTGACTTTACAATTTAGTAATAAAATCACGGCAACAAGTTTATACAGTGCTTCTTTAAATGATTATATATTATTATTACTCACTTAAAAAAAACTACATTAACATTTGTATCTTACTAAAACAATATATGTACACACGGCTACACATCAAGTTAGACACCCATTCGCATAACTACGCTACATACAAAATAGAGAATTGTAGGAAAGGGACAGTGCATAGTGGTGTCGATATAATGGTAAGGATAGAGCGTAACAAAAATATAACGCACTCTCTCGCACGATTCGCAGCGTTCAACATCTAATAGTTCAAAGTCCAAATAGTCTAGGTTGATGTGTCGCTGTGTGTACATAGTTTATAATATAATAAAAAAGACGCTCGAATATCTGTTGAAATGTGCATCTTAAACATTATAATATTACCAGCCTAAAAGCGAAAAAGCTCGTTCAGAAAATTATTTATAATATGTATATTTTTGAATTGCAAATTATGCTAAGGATTTTTATCGGGAAAACAAAAGAGGTATGAATGATTTAAATACGCATACTGCCGGTATTACACAATCAACAATATAAATATTAACAGTAATAAGGTAACATTATAATAATTTGATGGTGTAACGCCTCACTAAACATTCTAATCAAATGCTGAATTCCTTTGCATAACATTTCTTTTTTAAATTCTAATAAAGCCGTCAATAAGCTCTTTCGTAACGAATACATGATAATGGTTTGTGCGTAACCAAACGTAAAAAGCTAGGCTAAAAGAAAAAAAAAATAACTAAGGTGTCATTCGTACTGCCAGGCATAATGATGTTAGATCACCCTCAGCGATTCTGATGGCGATGAGGGGCCCGGTTCAGGCTGCCCTGGCGGCTCTGGGGCGTTCGGTATCGGGGTTTCTGGGGATTTGAGCTGTCGGGGACTCCGGGGACTCCTGGGACTCGAGGGTCCTTGAGACCCCGCACTCACGACCGACGTCGCGTCTGGTGACCGCGACCGCTCTTTTGCTGATTCCTGTGCAGTATCATAATCGTTTGATACTGACGTACGAAAATTTGTATCGATATCGTTGCTTTCTGATTGCTGGCAATAAGTATCTGTGATTCGATTTTTAAAAATCCCCTTCCCCTTTCCTTAAAACAAAATGACGCTTGTTCCGCTCCAATAATAAAGGGGTTAAAAATAAATAAAGGAATTCAACATTTGTGACTAAATATCAGTAGTAAAATCTACAAACAAACACTAAAATTCTTGTCAAATCTACCTTATCTAAAGATGTCCTCATTTAAATTATATTTTAATGACAAAAAGTAAATACTCTGATTTTACATATGTACAGAAGCAGTTACTATACCACAGATAAATTTTAATAGCTGAGTTGTTTGGTAAGCGATACTATTAAAACAAATATCAAACGGTCACAAATTCAAATATCAACATTTTAAATATATAGAAAACCAGTGTCAATTCTTTTGACAAACATCACATGCCGTCAATTTCTCATGACACGCAACGATAAAAAATGGCGGGATAATTTCTAACTCCGAGTATTTCTATATTTCAAGACATTTAAGTCATTGTCCCAAAAAATAGAGCTTGAGTCACTTTGCGTTTTACTTCACGATAGTACAAAAGATTATCGACACAGAACCATAGACCAATAAAATATTTTTATTGATCTAAGCATAGAACTTAATATGATCATCTAATAAGTAACTACATTTGCGCCATTTATTTCCAAGATAGCAGAACTATAAAGCCTTCATATCTGACACAGATCATATATGAATAAGACTTAGATATAAAATTTAGTAAAAGATTAAATTTACAATACCTATGTGATAGTCCGATAATAATACATTTATTTACTGATAAAAATCATGTGACGTCAAATGCTTGAATGCACAGATAAAGTATAATAAATAGGTGCTCGAGTGCTACGATATGACGAAAGTAATTAATATAATTATCTGTCACAATGTTGTGACGTAACTAGCTCCTTAATAATTCGTTGTTTTTATTTTCTACAATACCTTTTAAATGAGTTTTACCCGGAAACAATTAGTGCCGAAATAAACAATTTACATTTTAAAATAGGCTACGTGAAAAAGGTTTGTTTAAAAGACAACTCCCGACCTAGTACAATTCCTGTATCGCAGGGGACTTTACAAACACCCAGAACTCCCAGACTCGGAACAACCATTTGTGGATCACGCAAAGTTTTGTCCCGTGTGGAATTCAAACCCACAACACTCGGCGCAATGGCAGTGGCGACGCGACCACTTAAATCACGCCATCCGTGCAGTCCGAGTGCAGTCAGAGTGATGGCATAGTAGGGATATTTCGCTATATCCATCGCAAGCCTAAATAGCGGTTACACCAAAATATCATTTATCCCTATTTAGTCAGTTAAATATTACATTTTCACCGGATTTTAACATTATTTTGAATTTTTGATCGAAACGTGATTTGAGAAAAAAACTTCGTTACCCGTGTATAATTTTTAATTTTATAAGGAATTAGTTGTCCCGACAGACGTTGTCATGTACACCATTCTCGAATCCACTTGAACACATACAAAAAATTTCATCAAAATTGGTCCAGCCGTTTAGGAGGAGTTTAATTACAAACACACGCACAGAAGATATATATAAACATATGACAAAGTATGTGTACATTTGATTATTTTGTCCCGTGTGGGATTCGAACCCACCCGACGCAGTAGCAATGGCGAGGCGATTATTGAAATCAACACGTCAACCGTGCAGGCGATTATATATTTATAAAAGTATATGAATCATATGACTTCAAGCTGTGATTCATGCTACTATGAAAAGAGAACTAGGTACACTTCAATGTTTTATAAATGACTGCATAGATTAATTATTGGTATGTTAAGATTTACACCAACGCAGAAACGTGGTCTTCATACTATTTATAAATATAACTACATGACGTATCTATATTATTAATGTAGGTCAAGTAGTAATATTACCTATTTTAATTAAAGTAATATCAATAAAGAATTAAAATGCTTTTTTGAATATGGAAGATCAACATCGTCGCGCCAGTCTGCTTTTGAGCCACGGGTATCACGGCCACGGGCCGAAATATCAAGCCTTTTAAAATTATATTTAAAAGCCGAGTATGCTAGCCGTGATACCCGTTTTCTGTAATATAGAATAACCTTAAAAGACGCCATCTATACCTACGTATATAACAGAAAGGAACTCTATTTTTGGTAAAGTTTTAACGACCGCTGTATAGATTTTATAGCTTGAACTCTAAAGTATGGAGCTGGAGCTGGAGCTGGAATATACGGGGAAACGCAGCTACGTGTAAAAACTAGTGACTAAATATCATTGTATTAATTTGTTCTTAAGGTCAAGTTAAGTGCCTATCATCATTAAAATATAATTATGTAATTATAAAGGAAATCAAAGTCAGACAAAGAAGTTTAAATGGATAATTCATTTGATATTGTTCTCAATTATTTTGCTAGCAAGCAAATAGTATACTTCTTGTAAAATAGTATTAATTTTTGTAATAAACCCTAAGAGATAAAATATATTTATGTCGAATAAGGATTCGCTGATTAATTGTCTTTTAGTTCTTCGTATCAGTCACAAGTTTTATTGTAAATATAATTGTACAATATAGGTACCTACTAGTTGATCTGACAGATATTCCAGCAATTTTTTTAAGAATTTGATTTTAGAATTTTTTGAATTTTGCGCCCTAACAGCCAGGTTCCTATCTCTCACAACCAGTGTAACCATTTCCATCAGTTCAGTTGGACGCGAGGCGTGGCGTCCTATTTTGTTTGCCAATTTTCGCCCTTGTGTTTACTCCACACTACTTTGAAGGTATAGTAGCATTTTTTGTCTTTTAAAAGCTTATTCTGCGAGCTATGTCAGTAACTTTGGTTCTATATCAGACAACATCGTTCTTAAGTTTGTGCCTCAAGAAGATGTATTGCATAAGCTCGTAGCTGAACTTAAAATTTGTAGACTAGCCCCCTACCGTAAGTGTCTACGTACCGTCACCAAAAGTAGGGACGCAATGGTTATAAACTGACTGAAAGGCAATGTGTAATCTTTACGTAGCTTAGTAAATATTACCCATTAGAAAACCTGGGGTGTTCCCTCTCTCACCCAATTGGGAGGCCAGTCAGGAGCTCTCAAAAGATTCGTCCATAGCAGGCCCCACCATGTGGGTGCGGGCCGGATCAAACGGACCCCCAGCCCAACTGTGGGCTTCTGTTGAATTCTTTCGGATTTTTTTTCTATCCGGTTCGATTACTTGCCCAAGTTATGTATGTATATAATTCTGAACAACTTCGAGTCTTACTAAATTAATCGGTCTTTATTTGACATGCGAATTTACCACTATCTAAGTTATGAATTTTATTCAAGCAACTCTTGTAGAAGCTCAATTAGGCCATCACGGCATCAAGCTACTATAACTAATACAATTATGCAATTATATAATTATCAAAGTGACGATATTCGGCGGACGTGAGTTATAAATAATTTTTAAAGCAATTAAAATTCGATCTATTTAAAATTATCGGGGATTTTCACGATATGTGAGTTTTGAGATACCGCATACACGATAAGCGTGTGAAATGTTTACACTGATTTTTAAATAAAGATATTTAATCGGATATTATTATGGATTTTTTTTTATGTGGTGGAATGCTTTCACGTAAGCCTCTCCGCGGGGCGACAGAGAGGATATGTCGGGCTCACCGGGGGAAAGATACCCTTGTAATACCGACTAAACCTACCACGGTGTTCCTCGACATAACCATAGACGGCGGGACCGCGCGAATCGCTTTCACATGAAATCGCGACCTCGCCGTGGTTTCGGCCCGCTGTGTAATATGGCAGGCCACTACATAACACTTCCTCTACTGTCCCCTTGTGGGGGGACAAAAAACACGACTCAGAGGCGCACATGGTAACACGCACGCCGCCTCTCGGACCGGGCGCTGATCTGATTATTTAGGATACCATAACATCATAGCATAGAAATAATTTAACAGGTTAAATTTAAATTAATATTTAATAATTTCTTTATCTTGAGATTATTTTCCACACCTAATTTTATGGATTATTTACGGGATTAAATATAATGACTACCAAAAATACTAATTGCGCAGCAAAATATGCTTACTAAAATATATCATAACGAGCACCTATACGCCTCAAATATCTTAATTCCGTCTCGGAAGGGTTAGGTTGTTAGGTTCCTTGTTAAACCCACCCAAAAATAGGAGCCCCGCGATGCGCGGCTCCGTCGACTTATTTTGATCTCTTTAAATATATTGCGGTTTTAATTTTGGTGATCATTTACTATTTTTGACTGTTATATTTTACTATATCTGGTGATAAGTTAAACATAAGCCATTATTTATACCTATTTCGCAGATGCAACATGACATTATTATAATTTGGCAATTAAGCATTTGTACAAAAGCACATCCTCACATCATTTTCTTTTAAATATAAGGACGTTAAAGTCTTTAATCAAATTATGTCAGCTATTTCATAGCCATCTGAATTGATGAAGATGCTATAATAATATGGATGGATGGATATTTGTCGGCAGTAGCACCCAGTACAAGAAATTAGATTTGTATAAGTACAAGCCTAAATTATTGTATTGTGGTCAGTCATTTATCAAATCATAACTTCTATCACTAAAATTGTTTAAAAGAAAATGCCTCTGTTGAAGTCATAACAGTTTGATATTATTTCTACTTCCTAGTAAAACGCATAATGACGCTCATTTTTACTTACATTTTCTTTGAATACTCGATTGACGTATGTCCTTGCCGTGATACGTCATTTATGAACATTCAAAAATAACTTAGGCCTTTGTTACTTTATGTTTATAAAACACGAAATATGCAGGTACCGAAAGTTCTTGGACCACTTAATGATCACAATGTTTCGAAGTAAAGGGGAAGGAGATGATATATCGCGAATTGTAATAATTAGAATACTTCATTTATCATTAAGTAATTCTTCAACTTGCAATCCCCAAATTCACGTGCGATGCCTATCTTCGTAAACTACATTTTTACTTAAATAACCATACACTACAAATAAAACAATACATAAAAGACTGTACCTGATCTTCTCTCCTCTTCAATTCACTTTGCACTTCTTCTAATTCTTCCTGTCCCTCATTAGGGTCCATTTTCCACCCGTCCCTCAACATTTTGATACCGAATATTGCGAACAACGCGGCACTAATATAGTACGTGTAAATCCTCGGTATAACTGTGGCTATCCAACCGAACGCCGCAGAAAGAATAGTCATAAACACTAAAGCTGATATAGCACCAGCGAACACTATGATCCTTGGATGTTTCATCGCCATGATGGCGGCGATGAAGAATGTTTTATCGCCGAGTTCTGACACGATGACCACTGAGAGAGACGCGAGGAAGCCTTGTAGAAAGTTTCCTTGGATCGCTGCACGCTGAAAAAGAAGAAAGACAAAGGCTATCATAAATGTTGTAAAAAAGGGGCATTTACTTATTGACCGCCAGAGTTATCTATAGCTGACAAGCCAAACTGTACCCAGCATGTCAAAGTCATGGATGCCTTTGACTTATTCAAATTTTATTTGTCATCTTGTGCTTTTCACAATGTGACTTCTTATCTCTATCTGAATATGGCAGTCGATTGATAAAAATTACAATTATTATTCTTCAAACAAAACAAATCAGTGATAATCACTAAAAAGGCAAGTCAAACTAATTTAACAGTCGAAACAAAGTTTATAAGTATGGCGCTGAATGTCCATCAAATAACATTTCCGAGCCACTGTACAAGGAGCATAATTTCTTTTATCGACGACAATAACTAATTTTAGAATAGCTTTTGGTCAATCGTACGTCTATCGTAGGTAGGTATGTAGTAGTAAATTTTTATAGTAGATAGTATATATGTTTTTATATACGACAATAGTGGCAAACAAGCTGCTCAGTCGCAGAATGTCTACTTCACAATATGTCTACCAAGGAATTGGAAACAAGGGACATTTTGCGAAAGGGACATTCTGCAAAAGCGACATTTTACTAACGGAACATTTTGCGAACTGTAGTAATTCTGCGACTGAGCTAAACAAGCATATAGCTACGGAATTACTATAACCTAGGATCGCTTGATACCAAGGATATAATTCGCTTGTTGCGGCCAGGAATAAGCGAGGTAGGTGTAGGTCTCTGTGACTCTCATCCGCTGAGCGAAACGTAGTATATGTAGTGTTACTGTTATAAACGTGGTACTTCGACGGGCGTGCCGAATCATTCGTATCGTTACAAATTAATTGCCTACGAGGGGCTTTACTTTTTCTTATTACTAATTAATTATTGGAATACAGCACATAACAACATCGGGGCGTAAGCACCAGACGTAACCACCCAACCCTACATTATTAAAGGTTCACGTGTTACCTACACCACGCAATGGGTTAATTGAAAATATATTAAGGCTGCAAGTCCTAAGGCTTTCGATAAAGAAACTAATTTATTTGTTAACCACGGCGGTACTAGTCATTACGTCACTCCTTGTATCCCAAGACGTAATTACTAGAGTTGTCAGATTAGATATCGAGTCAGTAGGTCAATCTTGTGTAGAGCGAAGAATCGGCATGCAACTTACCTGCTGTCGGTTTAAATGAAAAAGGGTGTTTTGATTGCAATTTACCTGTTGTGGGTTTATATAAGGTAGTACACAAAACACATTTGTACATATGGTCGCCTCAATTCATCAACGCACTATCACATAGAGACATGCGTACAGACAATTTCGGATGAAGACGGTTGATTTTGAAATTAACCAATGATTGACGACTAATTTTATCAGAAATCGCTGTATATCGTAGATACATTTTAGTTTCGATTTGTTTTTTTTTTTGTTTGTTTATAAGGATTTAACTCAAAAACTACGCAGCCGATTAAAAAAAATATTTCACTATTAGTAAGCTATATTGTCACCGAGTAAAATAGGCTACCTATATTTTATTATAAAAATGCACAAACATGACCTAACCTAACCTTACCTAAATTTACGCCGGTGAACCCGTAGGCAAAATCTAGTTTACTATAATTATAATAACACACATCTGGTGCGAATTGAAGTTAGCTACCTATAACGGTTCAAACTATTTAAAGATAGATCCTGTAAGGGCAAGCCATACCTACAGATGACGTATTATTTAAGCATTCAGTTCGTTTAAGCATAATCCAGCACGTTTAAGTATTTCTGTCGGTCTATCGGTTTATTAACACCGTTTTACACTTGAGAGATGCCTTTAAATAATTTGTTAAAACAAAATGCACAACATGTACGGTACATGTAACAACATGTAAAACTATAACATAATATTTTGTTTCTACCTACCATTATATTCATAATAATGGTTAAGTCCTCTAAACAACAAAATTTGCATAGTATTTGCTGGTCAAGGATTTTCTTAATAATTCTCATTGGTTATCTTATTCATCACCATTATCATCGTTGTCATTGTATCATCACGATCATTGTAATACAATGGAAAGATCAACAGAGTTCTACATTTTACGGCGTACCTACACGTCATGCTAGATTTATTTCTCAGCTATAATGTAGATATAGGTTAAACATTACTAATAGTATTAAAACATACGCAATCATAAAGTTATCATAATTATGTATATATTGTTTTATATATATACGTTCCTTTAATGGTGAGTCTTTGTTTTTAAGCAGCAAAGACGCTTCTTTTATGAGAGGCTTAGAAAAATCTATTCGTTGCAAGAGAACAGCAAGTTCCTTGTCTTCGTTATTCTGTACGATGAAGGTACTGCCTCAGCTGGGGGTTATATACCAGATTTAAGTAGAAATAATGCTGTACTGGTTATTAATATGTACATTCATATTACATCAAGACTATATACCCAAAGATATAAGATATGTATTACACCCACATTTCGCCAGCTGGTTATAAGTCCCATGTACTAAACCGACACACGTTTTAGGAGGCGAGCGTTATTGCCGCCTTTCCAGCACAATTCCAGTTAATTTAATGTAGGTGACGTGCTGCTACTGAAAATTTCTTCAAAGAAAAACGCAATAACACTACTTGAACTTATGCACAGCAATCAAAATGACTGCTGCCGTGCCACCAAGATAGTCTATTAATATATTCTATTAGCCAACCGGTAGACGAAATTCAACCGTAGTTCAATTTTCAGTATCAGAACGGAGTCTGGAATCGTGCCTGGTAGACGACCTCTTCTTCTTCTTCTCCTTAGCCTTTTTTATTCCCAAGTCACTTGGGGTCGGCTTTTTCTAACCGGATTTGACTGGATATCACTTTTTATACGGAGCGGCTGCCACCTGGCCTCCGCAACCCGAAGGCTAACGATACCCTAAGGCTATACCAGTATCAGGATATTAGAGGGTACTGACTTTCCTAATAACGACTGCCATAGAAGTTCATGGCAGCCGGGACCGACGGCTTAACGTGCTCTCCGAGGCACGGAGCAGGCGATAATTGTCAATCAATACGCACATAATTTCGAAAAGTCATATAACTGCCGAAAGTCAGAGGTGCGCGACGTGGGTTCGAACCCGAGAACCTCTGCATTGCAGTCTGTTGGTCTCTCCACTGAGACTAATATGATAAAGCTGAAGAGCTTGTTTGTTTGGTTGAACGCGCTAAACTCAGGAACTAATGGTACGACATGAAAAATTATTTCTTTCTTTAGTGTTGGATAGCTCATTTATCGAGGAAGGCTATAGGCTATATAACATCACGCTATGACCCACGGGGGCGACGCAGTAAACATAAACGCAGGTGAAACCGCGGGCACATCTTGTAATATAATAATATTCTATCACATACACACAACACCATCTAGTCCAAACTAAGCAGAGCTTGTACTATGGGTACTAGACAATGGATAAACATACATAATACTTTTTTTTGTAAATACATACATACTCTACATAGAAACACCCAGACCAAGAGAAACATCCATGTTCATGCACACAAATGTTTGACTTGTGCGGTAATCGAGCCCGCGACCTCAGGCGTGGCAGTCGGTTGCACTTACCACTACGCCATCTAGGCCCTGCCCTCTATTATATATAATATTGTCTTCTGTTTACGCGAATGTTATTCATTGAAATTAAACTACTATATACGGATTTTATCGCGTTGTTTATTTATCACTGTATTACAAAATTTTGAAAATATTACTCTACTACTACTATTGATTTTATTTGACTAATTTATAAGCTAATAAAATTATTTAAACTATTAAATCTATTTATTTTTGGTTTACACTTTCCCCGACGTTTCGGGTGCTTTTCAGCAGCCATGGCTGTGAAATGGCATGGCTCCCCGTGACCATGGCTGCTGAAAAGCACCCGATACGTCGGGGAAAGTGTAAACCAAAAATAAATAGATTTAATAGTTTAAATAATTTTATTAGCTTATAAATTAGTCAAATAAAATCAATAGTAGTAGTAGAGTAATATTTTCAAAATTTTGTAATACAGTGATAAATAAACAACGCGATAAAATCCGTATATAGTACTCTATTATATATTTATTATATAGCTAAATTCTGTCTTTATCTCCATATAAAGTTTAACTATGCCAAATCCATAGCAAATCAAGCCTTAGAATACTAGATATAATTATAAATCTAATGTCTGGCCACCGGAGTGCCGTGTTGTTTTGTCTTCACATCCTAAATAATATTATAAATGCGAATTTGAGTCTGTTTATGACGCTTTCACGCCTTAACTGCTGAAACGTTCATCATGAAATTTCGTACGTCGTAGGAACAGAAAAAGTCATACGTAACCTTTTATCTAAAAGTAAGTAGGTACTGTTACAAAGCAAATTTTTTTTTACTTGGGGCAATGCGCCTCATGCTTTTCCCCTCGCAACAAGGGGAGGCAAGAGGGTTATATCCGGTTCTCCCGTACTTTAGGCCTACGGACCAAAACCCCACGGAGTGCCTACTCTCTGCCTTGTATAGTGGATAGGCCGCTAAAAAAGAGACTACCTCAGTGACCCACCCAGCAGACTACGACTCCTGGGTGACGCCCTGGCACTACAGTTGGCGTCAGACCGACTCAATGGCTGACGGGCGGGAGATCCCCGTTCTCCAGCCCGCGGCCTTCGTTATGGCGGCACGAGGCGCGCGTACGCGCGCCTGCGCCGCTCGGTTCGCCGGCGTCGGCTCGGATTCGCAATGATACTTTCCTCACGGATCCGCTGCGCTGAAGGATGCGACCGCTGCCCACTTCCTCTCGCTGTCGACCAAGGCTTCGATCACGGCCGGCAGCGAGAGGTCTTCACGCACAACATAGACGAGTTCACGGCGCTGCACCGTCCAAGCAGGACATTGCTCGAGCGTGTGCTGCGCCATATCTTCTTCAAACTCGCAGTGGTGGCAGATGGGACTCGGTTTCCTCCTATATTGTTACTAAACTAACCTATATTTACGCGAGTGAAGGCGCGGGCAAAATCTAGTATTAATATACATATATATGCATAATTATAGAATCTATTAGAGAATATATAACAAGCTCTCAAGATACATAAGACATTAAATGATAATATTTACTTACATTACGATAGTAACATATAATTGTTTCAACAAAATAATTTCAACAAGTCTTTGTTACGTAAGATGACATGAACTGTATTGTTTGAACATTTTATTGTATAGCAGTACTTGGAGATATGTGCAGTGACATCACGTTTTATGCCTCATGGATGTATATTCTTTGATTTTATGTATACATTATGTATATTATATTCACAATTTCCCGCAGGACACAAACAATTAAATTTCCCGCACTAGGCGGCTTAGCCTTCATTTAATTCACTCAGAAAAATTTGAACTATGTAACATATTCTTGATTTTTGAAACCTGTTCTGTATTATTTGTATTATTTATTGTAATAAAATTATTTTTAATTTTATCTCATTTTAGTATTTTAATGTATTTATTAAGACAACAACCGCATTAGGTATAGTTCCTGTGTCGCGACTCGCGAGGGACTTTACATAGACAACAATGGACACAAAGAACACCCAAGCTCAGAACAATTATTTGAGGATCACAGTTATTTATGTCCCGTGCGGGGATCGAACACAAAACACGCAGCGAAGTGGCCGTGACGAGGCGACATCCGTGCAGTCAAAATGAGTTTGGTGTTTGTTTTGGCATATAAGTATACATAGTTCGCCTCTCGATTCAATACGTATTGTGCTAAAGCAACAAAGAAATTAGTGAATTGTCCACATATACGAATTTTAAGAAATAATATCTCGATGCCGACCTTACATTAATGGACTGTCCTAGCCCTAACATATTTCACATATTTATCCACTGCTTAAGACCCACATAATAAATAACTTCTATGGGTTAATACCCGTGATACCCAAAGTCCACTGGATATTAGTTTTTTATATGGAGTATAACTCACAAACACACAAACAATTCCAGTATATCGGGGCACCTTACAAACGAACAACGGGTACAATAAACATCTAGACTCGCAACAACCATATTTTGTAAATTACACACAAAAGTTTTGTTCCGTATGGGATTCGAAACCACAACTCTTGGCTCAGTCGCTAATTAGTAAAGCGACTTAAACCGCTGCATCATCCGTGCAAGGATAATTTTTATGCTCTCGGTTTCAGCCTACATTCGTTGCATTTCTGCGTTGCCTTAACACATCGATCCTACATTAAAAAAGTAAAGAGCTCACAAAAGCAAGTCTCATCTATTCTTCTATAATTTTTTATTTTGTTTGTAATCAATAATCTCAAAAACTGTTAGGCAACTTGCACACTTCATGCGCTTTACGGACGTGAACACGGAAAACTACCGGATATTAACACACGTCTGACTACACGGCTACAAGGGTAGACGACTTAGTTGTAATCTAGTTGCATATTTGTACAATCTTACAGCTGATAAAAGATAGCGTTAATTACACGTTGTAAAAGAAAATGTTTGTCGTAAAAGAAAATATTATTCTACTAATGTTATAAAGAGGAAAGATTTGATTTTTTGTTAGCAAACAACTCTTACAAACAAACAAACAGTTCTTTGTTTGTAAGGGTTTAACTCAGAAACTACTTAACCGATTTAAAAAAGACAATGGAAAGCTATACTATCACCTAGTAACATAGGCTATATTTTATTTAAAAATAAGGACTGTCATAATAACATAACCAACTTTTACGCAAGCGAAGCCGCAAGCAAAAGCTAGTATTTTTAATACTCTATTTGTTACACAGATCGGTAAAAGATAGCATTGTTTTGTTTGACTAACACTGCCGTCTTAATATTGTTTGTTTGCTAGCGAATGACGTCTCGAGTTCGATACCTGCGTTTTGGAAAATTGTAAAATTATTCCGATTTTTACAGTAAAGACAGCATACTTAAGAGATCTCCATAATGTTCTCGAAAATATGTGAAGTCTGCCAACCCGCAATTGGCCAGCGTGGTGGACTATAGCCTAACCCTTCCCAGACACAGAAGAGGCCCGTGCTGAACAGTGAGACAGTTTAACACAGGGCTGATATTATTATTAAAAGATAGTAAGTACCTGTATGGCTTTGACTTACTATTAACATAACACATAGAAGTCTTATATACTGTAACTTCTATATATATAAAAATCTCGTGTCACGGAGTTTGTGGTCGCACTCCTCCGAAACGGCTCGCCCGATATTTACGATATTTATGAGAATAGGTCGTAAAGTATATTTCATACCGCTAGGTGATTAGAGTGTCTCTATACAGAATATTTTTTCTATATTTTTGTCAATTTTCTTTTGATTGTCATCAATAAATACCTATATGTGTATAGCAGAACAACGTTTGCCGGGTCAGATAGTATATTATAATAAAACAAATATATTTTAAAACAAACATTACACTTGAATGATAGAATACAGATAACGAAATGTTTTGTCATCAACTTGGTAACAAAACGTTTATTTTTTATCCATTCTTACAATCTTACTGTAAATTGGGTAATTTAAACATAGCATGTATAAAAACCAACATTAAAGTATATTACTACTGTAAGAACTATAATTACTATTTTTTATGTCAATGAAACGTGTTCTTATATATCAAACAATTTTATTTATAAAATATTGTATGGATAGCGCACCGTTTTATTGTTTGCGAAAGCCATACGAACATGTTCGTGGTCCACAAATTCTTAAGATACACTTCCTAAGAAGAAGATACTCTTTCTAGATTTACTTAAAAGTTTCTAATTTAAACAAACAATTTTCATACACGTGATGAATGAAGAAATCTTTGCCAATCACATGTTACCAAACCACTAAAGAAGACGCTACACTTTCAAGGTAAGTATTCCAACTAGAACTGCTTGTCTGAATAGGAATTCTGTTGTGATATTACGTCTTACATCTCCAAAACATTGTCTAATAAATAACAAGGAAAACGATCAGCACATCGTGCCCTTAAAACATATTTATTTTGTACAATGCATTTTTTTTTCAGCAGTTATCTCATAAATAAAAACACAATAAAAACAAAATGACTTGAGGGAATCTATGTGTCTAAAGACTGCTGTAGCAACAAATACCGGTGCGAGTAACCATTTTTATTATCTCAAAAATCATATACCTTATATTTATTAAGTCATCAATTAAAGTAGAGTCACAGCAGATCAAAGGTTTAAAATTTTCCAAGACGTTTAAGCTTTATACCGTATAAATAATACATACATACAAATACTTAAAAAAATTACCACTAACGCAGTCAGTTAGAAAATAGAGTTCTAATATCAAGAGCATGGACTAGCATGATTACTTTTATGATAATTGATAACACGTAAATGTAATAATATATATAACTTTAAATAAAAAAAATGCGCCCTCAATCTAGAGAAGACCTATGTTGTGTAAATACTTCACTATCAATGGTTATTTATAACTTCGCATAGTTTCTTTTTACTAGAGCATACGAATTTTTAGACAGATACAAAGACAGATACCTATATTATGTATTTACGGACGCCTGCAATCTTAAATTGTTCAAATGCGGATCTCAGGACTTATGTGAAACATGGTAAAAACTTGGTGCCCTGGTAGTCCCTCTTGGCTCAAAATCATCTGTTTCAATATACTTGCAGTGTAGCTAAGAAACATGCATGTTTTGTATTATACGCGTTTTTATAAAATTGCCGATTTACAGACCTAGGATATCTATAATAACCAGAAAAATAGATAAAGGCCGATTTTTAATCGTCAGATAGCTTTTATCAACCTCAACTATTCTCGGTGTTAATTGCTCCATCAAAATATAGAATGTACATGTAAATAGTACCGATGATCCTACCAACTGAGTTTTATCTGTGGCATAAAAATGGCGGTATGACATATTATCTATACAAAAGCTGTCAAAACGTCAAACATATACCCCAGATTAAATGTATCTGTCGATTAATAAATCGGCTCTTAGTCCTCTAATAAACAGATTAAGTTACGGTCGCATCTGTACTAAAACCTGTTTCTGTATGTAGACCAACAAATTATTATTGGTGTCTAAATGCGCAACTACATTTTTATTCGTGTCTGTTTATTTGTTTGAGCAAAATACAAAACCACTGAACAGATTTTATTACAATTTGCACAATTTAGTAACTTCTAGTTAAACTCTTTACTGAATGGCATTTGTTAAATCGTCAGTGTCGCGGTCATAGTTTAGTATAATAAACTCTACTAGTAGTCGCCCAGTAGACGAAATTACACCGAAATTCAGAAAAAAAAATGGCTTTTGTTTTTAAACATTTCTTTCCTGTATTTCTTCGCTATATAACCGTTAACTCAGCCAACTCTCTCATTCCTTGGTACGTGATATATGCTTAACAAGGGTACAAAGATTTCTTTTCACTTATCAATATACTACATTTGGCCCGCGGGCTCGCTTGCGATAATGTAAACTTTGTAAATAAATTTCTACTCTTTGAGAACAGTACTTTTTCTGGATGTAAGATACGCTATGTCCTCTTCTGCGCCCACACACGTGTATGCAATGATGATCTATTAAGTAGTTATGGCGTAAAAGTGTTTCAAACAAACTCGCATTCTCATTTATAATAATAGGAATAAATCAAGTACAATAATTTCGATAAATAATAATATAATCTTGTAATAATAGACTACTTGATTACAAGTAGTCTATTGTAGCTTTAAGAACTGGTGACACTTAACGGGACTATTGAAGCGAAATAATCGTTACTAAAATAAGCTATTCAGTTTGTGTTTATTTATAATTCATATAAAGGTTTAAGGTTAACTAGTGGTCCTTTGATGACGAAAATAGTACTTGTTTACCATGACTAGTTAGTTTACATTATTTATTCATTAAAGTATAATTAATACATCGATTCACACGCTTCACTTAATATCAAACGACTGATGGCGTGGTGGTTAAGTGATCGCCTCGCCACTAGCGCCGCGTCGAGTGTTAGGGGTTCGATCTCCACGCGGGACAAAAATTTGTGTGATCCACAAAGAGTTTTTCCGTGTCTGGGTGTTCTTTGTTTCCGTTGTTTAAATTGAATGTTTGTAAAATCTATCGCTAAAGAGAAATTATTCCGAATGCGAGAGTCGTCTTTTAAAAAAAACATAATAAGAGCCTTTATTATTTTTCGATACAAGTTTAAAATTATTAGAAATACTATGATGTGTAAGTACTTTCATGTGATAGCCTATTAGACCAAGTAAGTAATCTAAATTTAAAATGCAGCAGTATTTTTATTTGGGCCGGCAATCAGTGTCTATCTACAGGGCTTTGTAATACAATGCAACATTTTAAAACATATCGTTTTGTATTTATGCAATGAATGAATGTGTGGTCACCCTTAATTCATCAAGAAATTAGACACAATTGAAAAAGCATTGTGTCTGAGCCCCAGGGTCTGAGCATTGTCCAAAAGATTAACCAAACTGATAGAAAATATAAATCGCCAAAACACACAAATGGAAAACTTAACCTTACATGAATTTAAATTTACCTAACAAACGGCAAATCGGCGTGAAACGTCTTTTAAAGCCTATTCCAGAAAATACAATTTTAGAGTCACACGCCCTTAGCGTGATAGGGTCAAACTTATCACACATATCGTTGTATTAATTGTGGTCATAAAACCCCTTACGGTCACAATTTTAATATACCTATAGCCCAAATGTATACAGGGTCATTTATAACCGAAATGTTTGACCGTCAAAACAAGTCATGCGAATTGTAACTAGGCAACGTAGTATTCAAAACTGAAAATAGAACTTCAGTGTGAAAATTTTATTTAAGTCTAGCTGTACCCAAGGGTTTGATTCACGTTTATGATTATTGCTCTGTTGCCGTGGCTTGAAGTGTGATGCTGAATAGCCTATTACCTACTTCAAAAATTAGATTATTAAATACAAAAGGATTTTCAAATTCGTAAAGATTAATTTAATTCAGGATTTGGGCTATCTGTACCAATCCAAATCCTTTCAGCGATAAGTATACCCGTAATTAAGTGATGATAGTGTTTAACGATCAGACATATTTACAAATGTTCACATTTATTAATAGGATGTGACCATCATTTTGGGGTCGGTGCGGTATTAATCTTTGTGTCTGATCAATAAGCCTATATTTCCAGCTCTGACGAAGTGTCTTTAGATTTTCTGCTCGGATATTCTCAGCGACGACTTATTAAACGGTTTAGTTCGTCAGATGTCTTAATCAATTACTGGCGTGCCCGAATCTCTTTTAATGCCATTGGTTTTCCATTCCAGAACTATAGCGATCAACCTATATAATATATCTGCATACTCACCTAGTTATAGGCGTGTCTGAAAATACTCACCATGTAATTTGGGCAAGGCTTTGACGTCATAGACTAAATTGTGTTTCCTATCGAAACATACTGCCGAGTTTGCGTGGTAGACAACATCAACGAGTATATATGTATATAATTTTTACAACTTGTCTTATTCACTTGAACCAGTGGTCGGCATCCTTGTCGGCCGAAAGAGCCAAATACAGACAGTCCACAAATGAAATCACATTATTACGGGAAATTTAGGATTCAAAGTACACATGCCTTTGTCAAATAAGTCTTTGTTAAACTTACAGTAAATTAAATAAAACTTGGTATCGTACTTATAAGGTATCTTATCTTATTTTGTGTGGGGGCCAGTCAGTACAGACCGGCGACACTTCGACCCAGTGGGATCTTTTGTGTCGACTTCCCCAATACCGACTGCCATAGATGTTCATGGCAACTGGGACCGACGGCTTAACGTGCTCTCCGAGGCACGGAGCAGGCGATAATTGTCCATCAATACGCACATAATTTCGAAAAGTCATATAACTTCCGAAAGTCAGAGGTGCGCGACGTGGGTTCGAACCTGAGACCCTCTGCATTGCAGTCTGTTGGTCTCCCCACTGAGCTATCGCTGCTCAACTTACTACTACTACTACTTATAAGGTAAGGTAATAAGTAATATTCCGTGCCTGTACTAAACATTTCGTGAACGAGCCGCAGCCGAGGAGTCAAAGAGCCGCAGGATGCCGACCACTAACTTAAACTAATATAATTATACACACATGTAACACCAGCTTTTGCTTCGCTTGCGTAAAAGTAGGTTATATTAGTAAATAAAATATAGCCTATGTAACTCAGTGATAATATAGCTTATGGTGAAATAATTTTTAAATCGGTTGATTAGTTTTTGAGTTAAATCCTTACAAACAAACAAGCAGGGAATCAAATCTTTCCTCTTTATCATATTAGTATAGATCGGTTCTTTTCTTGTCATCTCTATTTATTAGACAACGAATATAATCTGAAAGCTGTAACTTGATTATTCTATAATAATTGTTTGTTTTCCTAAATAAATACATAGTTTCACTGTTTTGTTCCCGAAGGGGCTGGTAAAGGTGTTACGTTCACATTAAAATTTCACCTATTATGATTTTAGGTTTCTGGTATTGACGTCTATCGGGCACGGTTCCAGACATTATGCTGCTACTGATAGTTTCTTGCCAGCAATATTAAATAAACTTTGTCCGACACGGCAAACGCACCCTGGACCTCATGCACAGTAGTAGTAGCACTTAGTACGGCTATGCACAATAAATATGAATGAATATCAAAATGTGCCTAAAAGGCTCCAGCTCAGCCTAAGCTGCGGATGACCGCAGCGCTGATTTTCAGCTAAGGCCTACGTGCGACTCACGAAGGAAGGTACGGAAATATAATGAAATTAAAAGATTAAAACGGGTATTAAGAAAATAATAAAAGGATAAGGAAATAGTGTTGTATTGTAGTGTGTGACGCGCCTTCTCTGCTAAGTAGATATATATTAATTAACTTCATTGTATTTGAAGCATTATAGCTCTGACTTTACACGAAGTAACATCTTTTATTTCACAACCCAACATTGCAGTAGGATTAAATAAATATTATTAAAATACACAGTTTTAGTAATAAATAAGATTAATTATGACCATTTAGTAGATTATATTAAAATAACATAAACAAGAAGAAATGAATTCAAAGAGACTAGTAATTACGCATTGCTGGATTTGCTTGCCTAAAAATATCTTAAATTAATATTAATACTTGTATTTAAAATTACCAACACTACTGGCTGGTGAAGGTTGCTTCAGCATTTAGTTGCATTATACCTAAATCCACTTCTAAATGCAGTAGTTCTAATTATAATAATATAAGTAACAAATCTTTTTGAGAAGACATTTATGTTAGTGCCATTCATAGTATTACTGATTGGCTAAAATAAATTCGATCTTAAACTTTTTTCGGAACAGTTTTTGTTTGTGATATTCTGTAGGACATATTATGTAGAATCTGTCACAGTCAGCATGCTAATATTTAAATCAAAACAAATTAAACACAGGTTCTGCCTCAGTCTGAATGTCCCAACGTTTGAAACTAAACAGATTTTTTATTTATTTAATTCATTAACAATTAATTACAATTGTGTCTGAATATAAAAATTAAACTCTAATATAATAGTATTAAAGACTGAATGAAACTTTAAAACAGTATGAAGTATCACTACGTAGCCACCCATTCAAAAAAGTTGAATGCAATACAACTGCAACGTATCTGAAAACATGGTTGAAATATAACAAATGCTGTGTTCAATACTTTATCATGACAATAACACTATTGTTATATTATTACTTTGAATGGCTTGGTGACACATCGGTAGTGAATGCGAGTGTTGTGCATGAGGTCCCAGCTTTGATTCCAGGGGTCGACCAAGTGCTATCAAACTTTTCTTATAACATTCGTAGTAACAACACGATATCTGGAATTGACAGGAATAGGTTCTCACCCTATTCCTTCACACCTATACTGCCAAAATGGGAGTCTAACACACCTTTAGCTATCCTAATTCATGACATTAAACGCAAGCAAAGCCACGTGCTGTAACTAATCCTAACTATTATTGTAAATGCAAATGTAAGTTTGTTTGTTACGCTTCCACGCCTAACTACTCGACCGATCATCATGAAATTTCGCATATACGTAGTCAGGGGAACAGAAAAGAAAATAGGATATATTTTTATATTTAGATTGAAAATTGACATAACCACCAAACAACCTACATTTCTGTGAGCCAAGCCGCGGGAAAATCTATTTAAAAAAAGAGTATCATGTCATATACTACGCAAGCGAAACCGCGGGCAGCATCTAGTATCACATACAAGTCAAACGTAACAAACGGAAATTCCATTACATTTGGGTTTATTACTCTGAATCCAGTGAAATTCAGTAAGCCCTGACCTTGGGAAGGTCACCGAGAGAGCCATTCACCATGTTAATTATACTGAGCCGAGTAACAGCCGAAAACATAGAGTTGAATAGAGTGATTTGTATGGTTCGTTATCGTAATTTCTTAGAGAAATTATGGGTATGTAGCACGAGTACTGATATAACTTGTTATTTTGTATTTTACCCTTTTAATTGGATGAAACGTTGTGAATAAGTTTATAGGCTGAAGGGATTTGGATGAAATAAAGCACTTAGATATAACATCTTCTGGATTCATATTTAGGATACTTTTTATTCCGTGGGATATCCCGCCAAACCGAAACCGCGGATAGAAACTATGACGAAGAAAATATAACGGCGATGTACGATTATCGATTGAGCATTCGAATGATTCGTATATCGACTTTAATATTTATTCGAATTTATCGATTGTCAGTTGATAGTTAATTTTGTAGTAGCAATACGCTAATACCAAATTAAGTAACAACTAAACAATTTTATGTAGGTATAGTATATCCCAACATCGACAACAATTCATATTATTATTACATTTGCATGCTGTTTGAAATGTCTAAACGGGCTTGTACTATTGTAAATAATTCATAACATCTATTATGCCTACCCTGTTTATAGCAAATAAAGACTTATTATTCTGGTACCTACATCAAACTAACATAATACTATGTATACACGATTGGCCATCGGTTATAACCAAATAGAAAATAGATGTATCATTAAATCAGTTTTGAAAATGTTCGATTAATACGATATTTTTTGGTGACAATTCCGAATCGCTAACCTTTAAAGCATCGTTTCTTAACCTCGGGTTGCGACTCAAATTTGGGTCGCGGGCCATATCAAGATGGGTCGCGAGACCCGCGAGACTTTTTGTTCAAGAAACCGACATCAGGGTAGTCACTAATAAATTGTAATTAGAGACCACCTTGAATTTTGACCAAATGTCATTAATTTAATTATTATTACTAATAGATAACTCGTGCCATGTTTTTCTATACATGTTAGAGTTAATTCCTAAAAAAATTTTACCTTGCTTTTTATCGGGTCGCGGGCTTCTAATGTGGGTCGCCAGCCAAAAAGGTTAAGAACCGCTGCTCTAAAGTGTTAGGTAGAGGTTAGCATATATTAACGTTGGCCCATCCCTTGATTGGCCAAAAGTGTAAATGCAGCCCTATAAATTTCTAACTACAGAAACCAACATGACGGACCAAGTAAATAATGACAGCAAAAATAAATATACATAGCTGCCAAGACATCCGCGTGTCAGCATCGTTATGTAGACGAACCGACAAACCAAAATAGATCAATACGATAAGAGTTCAAGTTCATCAGCCGACGGGTGCGCTCGTAAATTTGACTCGACTTGTAATTTAACTTCTTTATGGCGAAATGTACAGCTTTTGTACACATTTTAAATATTAAGCGGACCATTTTTCCTTTTACAGTACCTACCTCTTTGTTACAAGTAGGTACTACAATAAATAAATTTCCTTACTGCATTGAATTGTACACTTACTGAATAGTAACTGTGTTAATTTTCCAATTGCTATCCATAGGTGTTCAAGTTATAATGTAAATGCAAGGTGCAACTGTTGGACTGCGACGCAGAAGTCTTAAGTTTGATTCCAATGCACTCTCTCTGACTTTTCGAATTTATATGCGTATTAAATAGTGAATTATCGCTTGCTTTAACGGTGAAGGTAAACATCGTAAGGAACCTGCATATCTAAGAGATTTCCATAATGTTTTCGAAGATATGTGAAGTCTGCCAAACCGCACCGGGCCAGCGTGGTGGACTATGGCCTAACCCTTCTCACACTAAGAAGAGACCCGTGTCCAGCAGGAGGACAGTTTAAAACAGGGCTGATATTATATTATATTATATAATGAATTACGGCAATGAACACATAGATAAAGAATATTCTATCTAAAGCATCAACACGTGCTTCGTCTCCAAAGAGACATATCCAAACGTTTTGGCAACGTGTAAGTTGCCAAAACACATGCCGAAACATGTTATTTATTTTCGCGTCAAATACTAACAAAATGTGTAAAATATAGAAGCAAATAAGGGGCCAGATCAAAAATCTTTTTATATACTACTACTACTAATCTTTTTACTATTACTACTACTCAATATGATAAACGAGCATACGCCAAACCCGTCCGCGGGACACAGGAATTATGCCTAGAGCTGGAGTTTTTTTATTTTTAATAATTTTTATGTTGTCTGCTTAAGGCACAAATATCAGACGAATCCTGTAGAAATACAACGTTGTCACATAAAGGTTAAAGGAAAACTTTTCTCACCGCATTGAGAGTATGAACAGTATACAAGGATTTTTAGCTTTTCTAGCCGAAACCACCAATTTCAGTAACAACTCATATTTAAAGAATATATAGGTTCGGCTTCGTACTCATTGTTTCATCTTTTGATTATTATACCTGAACAATATGTGTGTGATTGGTAGCACTTAAAACGCATTATCGATACAATCAAACTTTCTAACAAAAGTCTGTCAAATCAGTGCTAATCGGATTTGAGCCAGTGATAGCAAAATCTATCTTAAATTGTTTCCAATTCTTACCAGCTTTTCACAAAATATTATCGTTGCTTACGTTAGACCAAGACAACTAGTTTTATTCTCTGTTATGGCCTACCTTCTTCGTCTACAACAAGAATGTTTTAAGAGCATACATTGACGTTTTTAACACTTAACTGGCATGCTGAGTCTTGACTTCTTTACAAGGTTTAATGCTCATTAATATTATATTGTCTTCTGTTTACGCGAATGTTATTCATTGAAATTAAACTACTATATACGGATATTTTTGCGTTGTTTATTTATCACTGTATTACATAATTTTGAAAACTGTTACACTACTACTACTATTGAATTTTACTAATTTATAAGCTAATAAAATTATTTAAACTATTAAAACTATTTATATTTAGGTGTACACTTTCCCCGACGTTTCGGTTGCTTTTCAGCAGCCATGATCACGGGGAGACTAAGACTTGTCTCATTAATGTTGTTTTATTTCTTTTATTTTAGATAATTGAGTGATGAGATAATTACTGTCCACTCATTGTTATTTAAGAGTTAGTCGTGGAGGCCTATCATTGGCTCTTTGTTGTACATTATTGATGTTACTTTGTATTTCAAAGCTGTTAGTCTACCTAATTAATAAATAAATAAACATGCAACACTAAATTTTCTACATAGCTATTCAATTCTAGGATCCTACTTATCAGCCAGGTTTTATAAGCCTTATTTATAAGCAAGATAGTTATTTAGTTATAGGTAATACGTAATTGTCTCTATTTACAAGTTTATACGCGTGTTATACTGTTTACTGAAGACTTCACCGTAGTTGAAGTAGTTCAACTATTATTGTGTTTGAATAATAATTATGCGCTTTTGAATAGCTTATCAAAATAAATTAATGATAGGAGTTATGTTGAAATGTCTATGATATGACTATCAATGCAGGTTTTATAATACTTTATCTATAAGTTACATATATTATAATGAGGTCGTGCTTCTGAATTAGTAAGTAATAGAAATTATCGATTTCGTCTGTATTCGATATCGTGCCGGGAACGTCACGGTCAGTAGTGTCACAGAGTTCCAACTAACACCACTGAATCAACTCTCCTATCCTAATATTGAGTGATCTGATTTAATGGGACATTCAAATTGTGTACCTCTACAGTGTTGTTAATTAATGGTGAAGACTAAATGTAGCAACAATATGTACCTATATTATAAAGACTCGCTGGTCTCCATAATTATAATTAATAATTCATTCCATAATTATACTTAATTAATAATGTTGTTTCATTCGCTTTTAATTAATCTGCCATTTTCCGAAACGACTGCAGTCAAAAATATTGCCAGCTGACCCATTCACACTTACTTAGAATTATATTTAATATTTATTTTTAGTCTAATCCATGTTTATATGCTTAACTTACATGATTTTAGATTCTACACGTTTACCTAAAAAATAGCCTTTACATTGCCCATAAATGTTTATATAATCTATTAAGTAAAATGGTACATAGATATTTCATTCATAATTTATTTTAAATAATTATTTTGCAGTCTAGATGTAGGCAAGTTCTGATACTTACTTTAAACAACAGTTCATCAAGCGTAGAAAATTCAATTACCGATTCTTTATGGGTTATTTTTATAAATCATTAATGAGTGACCTAGTGTTGCTATAATAAATATACATACATACATAGCCTCACGGTAATGTTTCCGAAAGGATAGACAGAGGTGTGATATTGCATTTCGTCAAATCATCAGTGCCAGACTTCGTGGCAGAAATACATACAGATGAGAGCGACATCACACAAGCCCGACGAGATATATGGCATTATTGGTAAGACTTTAAATATATGTTAAAGTTGACTAGTGTACACTAGACTGACCAGGCGAATGGTGTCCTGGAGTAGTACCATCACCTATTAAAGTATTGTGATTTACGCGCGAAAATGAGACAGGTATACACTCTGTAACGCGCTGTCTCATTCTCGTACATGCAATGTATTGTAAATCTCCAATTTCACTTCGCCCGAACTGCAATTGGAGTTCTAATCAGTTCTAATCCACAGTAGCAATCGCATTCATTACCAATGCGAGATCGAGACATAAGGATTAAGGACACAAAGAATCATAAGTATATGTTTAATGGTAAAACGTTGTCATTTTCTCTTAACAATGCACTCTCACTCTCACTCGGGGACTCTATCGGTACGAATTGATACATTTAAGTTTTTATAAAGCTTCGGTCGGTTGGGTTAGTTCTGAGTAGTAGCGAAGAATATTGAAACGGGCACAGTTCCAACGTTCCTAATGGTGGATCGCATTAGGCGCGTTCTAAAGTCCAAGGTTAATAAGGATACTTAAAACCATTGCTGGTAAAATGATCTGGGTCTAATATGCTTTCGCCTATCTCTTTGGATATAGAGACGTGAGTCTTTGCATATATGTAATTAGAAGGTTTGTTAGTCCAGGTCGCACTTGTTATATTTAACTTAACCTGTCAATTGTTGGAATGCCAGACATTGCCTCTGCGACTCAATAGGTAAAAATGCTTCGATTACAACATATCATATTAATAACTGAAGTGAAGACGCGCCATGAGTTATTACTATTTAGGCATTCAATTGTAGGGTATAGGACTCCATCGGTTAAAATACTTTTCACTTTTATCTGAGAGACAATTTTCATTGACAGCACGCAGTTGGACAAAGAGAGATCAAAAAACGATGGCGAAATGTGGGTGTAATATTTACTTGGCTACTTATGAGGGGATACACAGGCATAAGTTAGGGGACTTAGAGGATGAGGACGTCATCTCGCAGAAGGAAGCGGTGAAGCGGATCTGTGAGGAAAGTATCCTGGTGGTTCCGTGCCGCCGCCGGCGAACCAGGCGGCGCAGACGCGCGTTAAAAAGAAACAAAAAGGGGGACTCACAGGATTCTCACAGAATATTAATGGTCTGTGATCTATTAATGCAATATTTTTAACTATAAGCCGGCCAGCTTAAAAACGAACGCAATGAAGTCAAATGTTGCCCGTTTCAAACGCACTTTTTCAGATAGCCTTAAACAAAATATTGACGTGTATTCTATATATATCCAATATGGCTGTTATTGCCAGCCAGTATAATTCAACCAAAAATGCGGGTCTAAAAGCCTCTTTTCGTATGTACATAAAGAAAACCTTGCATAAATGTAAATAAACAGCGGTTAGCATAAATTTTGCTTTGGTCACGTGACCGACGCGGTAGCGCCTGCGCACTCAATGCTAATGCTTGTATCGGGCACACAACATCCTAAGCATTCAATTATTATTGTCTTATTTCCAACAATGGAAACTACAACGCTAACGTAAACATCGTCTTGTGACAATCTACTCGTATGTATTGATGGTGAAGAGAAACTTTCGTACACCTTTTTGAGAATACTACGCGCACGGAGTGGGAGATTTAGAGAACGTTAAAGTTTATATAGAGTGCAGCATATTATAATAATAATAATATTCTATCACATACACACAACACCATCTAGCCCAAACTAAGCAGAGCTTGTACTATGGGTATTAGACTGTGGATAAACATACATATATATTTTTTTTTTAAATACGTACATATTAAACATAGAAACACCCAGACCAAGACAAACATCCATGTTCATGCACACCAATGTTTGACTTGTACGGAAATCAAACCCGCGACTTCAGGCGTGGCAGTCGGTTAGACTAAGTTAAGTCGGTTAGGCCACCAAATATTAAAAATATTAAAGTTATTAACCTGTCAATTGTTGGAAACATTAATCAAACCTATTAATGTCTGGTCGCCTTGTGTGCCACTGCGGCTCAAGAGGTTAAACGATATGTATTAAGGAGTCTGCCCACTACCCCATCTCATACCATGACCGTGCTAGGAACGTGTCAGGCAAAAAAATATTCTTTGTAAGGAAATGTATAAGATGCCCACTAGACCGTCCCGTCACCGACAAGCAGATCCTATAGCAGGGCGTATCGTGTCTGATACGTTAGAATTAGATCTCCTTTACGCTAGAATTTTGACAACTGGGCGACCACTAGTATGTTTAAAATATCTTATATACGGAGATTATTATCTGCTTTTTGTCTCTCTTAGTTTTGACATGCCGAGTCTATATTTATTACCATATCCAATTTTGAAGACATTTTTTTTAAACTGTAGAATGCAATAAAATTTCAAATTGAAAAAATAAATCTGAACAGAATGTAAGTTATGATGATCTCAGAAACTCTTAGTAAATGTATTATTTTTTGTTTCTTTGCTTTCAGAACAATCATTTGTGCGCTTAAAATTTTTGTCCGAATCGAACCTGTATACCTCTGCGCAACGTAGCCGGATAAACCACTTAACAATTTCACTATTCATGCATAATTTTTCCGTCCTTATTCAATAAGAGTCAATAAGATACCGTATCTTAATTGACATGGAATCTTAAACGTCAGACACTAGTGAGACTAACATTATCCAGATGACCGGACAGAAGGAAAACGCATACAAGGTTACCCACACGTGACATCCCGCGTCATAGGACGTCTAACTCTAAATATAACTATAAAGGAATTGCCTTTTTGGAGAAAGGCCAGGTTTAGAGTCACCTGAACTGTCGAGCATACTTAAGAGCATTATTAATTATAAAAGCTTATCTAAAGCAAGAAAGATATGCTAAGAGCGTAGCAAGTGGAAATTTGTAGTATCTGTCTACCTCTCTAGAAAACAGGCGTTGGTCTATTTAAAATAGTTTTGATACAAAAAGTATGTAACACATGACGTTGGAAAAGCAGATGTAAAATAGATGTCCTCCAGACTAATTTCGGTCACGACGGCCTTACCCGATACTAGCCATCTGCGTTGGATATGTTATAGTGCACAAGTGTGTGCGGCAACGCAAGTGAACTCTCTATTCTCTTGCTGTCATAGACCGACGGCAATTTGACACGAATGAAGAGACATCAGGCATCATGTCCTTTTTTTCGTAGTTACACTGTTGCTACCTAAGGGGCCCGTTATAGACAGCAGTATAGAGTCTGGCAATATAACCGACAGTAATAGGCCTAATATTAAATGGCATTACTTTCGGAAAGACCCACAATTGCCACACTTGCCATACTAAAAGGCTCGATCCAGAATACAGAATAGTTTATTACATTCAAACTAGCACTATCATGCCTAAGACGTGATATGGTGAGCTCATCCACGACATACAAGTGAAATCCTAACTAATACTATATATGCGAATGTTGGTTTGTTTGTTTGTTACGCTTTTACGCCTTAACTACTCGACCGATCATCATGAAATTTCGATTACACGTTGTCAAAGGTAAAGAAAAGGACATATGATAACTTTCATCCATTAAAAGTACTGTTTCCGAACGAGCGAAGCCAAAACGGATTTTACATTACTCACTGTTAAACGTAAAACGCGCTTCCATTGATAATAATATGTGAAACTTAAAACACAGTTCATAAAATATGAGCGTTATGTTTATTTTGTCCGTATAGACAGGTTATGATTAATTTACTAATAATTCTAAGGATCCGTTATACCTTAACCTAACACTTTCTTTGTAGCATTTGATAGCTTCATAACATTACCTACGTAATGTTGTTACAAAACGGGTAAGTAGCTAATAAATTTAACAATTTTGTATTTTAATGTTTATTTTGTTTGTTCTTTAACTAAATAAGTATCTGCTTCTCGCCATGATTCGTCATTTACAAACAAAGTAAGTGCAGTATGCGAGATCACACTGCTATATTGTGATCTCACTCCTTCCTTAAACTTTCTAGTGCTTGCTTTTATAATGTAGGTACATTTACTTATTTTTTTTAATAGCCAGGGCTCCCTATAGTTCCTGGCGCTTAAAGCAGCGGTTGCAGCTGTTGTTTAGATGCAGTGTTGCTTGTCGTTCAAAGAGTTCGGTAGTTAGTTAATATTTTAAGAAATCTATACTCTATGCTAATGTCTTATAGAGGAAAGATTTGTATTTTTGTATATATTTGTTATAATGAATAAATTAAATACTACTGCACCGATTTTTATATTACATAACATGCTCCAATGGCGTAGCGGTAGGCAGTCAGAGTGCTGTCTCAAACTGCGTTAACCGTTTACCATCAGGCGGATATATTGATCGTAACCATTAAAGCACAAAGAAAAATAAACATGCAAAAACTGTCAGTAGATACTGCACACACGTATAAAACAACATAGGATTTCACTAACACGTGCTCAAAATTGTGAGATGGTTTTGTTTGTGTAAGTACGAAGGGATATCCTCACTAACCACACACGTACTGGTAATTATGTATATTTAGTCAAAACTATCCTGTTTCACTTCATACTTGAAGTTAACCTCTTTTTATGCAACTATTCGCACACATACACATGAACGAGTATGTCATTCATATATTTAATTCAAATCATAACACTGCTCATGTTATTAAACATATATCGGATAGTTATAATTCCATAAAGAAGGTCGTTTCGAAATAAAAAACATGAATGATTTAACAAATGTATACCAAAGGCTTATAGTGAAGAGTAGGTCAGGGTGGGTCAAAGTAACTTGCAAAATCTAAAGTTTGTGACTAAAATTATAATATTGCTGAATAATGAATGGCCTGCATATAATTTTATTCAATATATTTCATAATGAGCGAAACCGAAGCCTCCATAGCGGGGTAATGTCATTGTTAAACAATAATATTGTACCTACTTTTTTATAGTTTCGATTAGCCAAAATTATTGAAAATATTGAATATCATGGCACTTTTACGTATTTCATTGCAGTAGTTCTACAAATGGTCCGTCATCTTTAGAGATTTGCCAGATTAACTATCTAGCTTCTATTGTATATAACATTATACTATTTATAACATTAACGTAATCGTAAGAAAAGCACTACATACTTGGAATCAAGCAATATGTAATCAACTTTTAAACACAAGGCATTTCTGACGAAACCACTTATTCTAGGGTTGCATCTAAATGTCAATAAGAAAAGCTAATGTCTTTTGTTGCGGTTCACCATTTCTGTCTCTTCCTAAATAAGAATGACTCAGATCAGAGAATATTTTTCTACATCACTAAAAGTTACTGAGAATAATTTTTGTTTTTGTGAGAGAGGATACAAAATCATAAGTACTAATACAAGTGGGTACTAAAGGTTACTTTAGTTAACTATGCACACAATTAACGTAACTATGTACCTATACTATAACAGGTTTAGAAACAACACACGCACGTACTATACATAGACATCAGAGATAATCGTTACACTCATAGATATAGTTGGAATATATTAGGAGTCAATGAACCATTACGTAATTTAGTATTCCAAACATTTGAGCGATAATATTTGTAAACAAACCTGCAAAATTAAGTCCGTTAACCATGTCCTCATATCTGGTGCCGTAGTTGTGGTCTCAGGTATATAAGGCATCATGGTGGTGGTAAAATCCATTACTTCTGTCACATTCATTTTTAAAAAGTAAATATGCAGAACAACGTTCTGCCTTTGCACGGATAAAACACAAACTGATTCCCGCCAAAAGCACGAACTGCCACAATGCACTCCGATGTAAGACTGTTATTAAAACTGATAAAAGTTTGTATCATTTACACATCTTGATAAAATTAAATATTTCATATAGACGTTTGTCACGGAGTCAGTTGCCCGAGTGTTGAGTGCGATAACGCGACCGCGCGACCGGTGTGCCGCGCTCATACTAAACGCTTACTTATAAAACTACCTTTGGAAGGAAAACTACAGGATAAAATTTGTAAGTACTCTTATTTAGTTATATTTAGAACAAAATCCTAGCATCAAATACAGATTTTAAAAAGATTGTTGACTATAAGCCAATGAATGAGTTCTGTCATTGGTTTGATAAACATATGGCGCGCGAAAATATTATTTCAGTGATATTTTCGCGAGAGACTTTGACGTCAAATAGGTAATGGCGAATGGAAGTAGTGAAAATAGATTTATATTAATACTTTAGACTAGGTGTTGTCTAGAGGTATTTTATATATATATTCTAATCACCATTTAACAACAACGAATATATCGCTTTGAGAGAGCTTGAATAATTTTTACTACATTTGATAAGACCACAGACATCGTGTATAAATATTTTTTAATAGATAATAAATATTACTAGAATAATAATTTGCAGTATATTTAATAGTAAAACAAATCTCCCTAAGAAGTCGATGTGCTGTCAGGATAAGTACTAGGACCCATCTTAAATCATTGTTATTGCATGAGCGAGAACGAGGTAAACATTCCATAAAACGTTGCTTTACTGCCATCATAATTAAATAAAAATATTGTTGTTGCCCCTAAGTAAAACGCTTGAGCTAAGAATGAGTTCATTTCAATTAAGGAAAGGATTCGTTGGTATCTCTATTTTTAGTAGATGTAAATTCGACGGCGAGTCTGATATGTCTATTTCTTCCTAATCTGTATCTAATAAGTCATTGTGTGTGTGCTGTCTGTATAATTCACGAAACATTTGTGTCATTTTAAGTTAACTTTTATACAGCAATTATTATTATATATAATTAATATCATTAGTACATAACTTATAGAAGCAACGTAATGTTATATATTCTCAATTTACACTGATACAGCGTTGTTGTAATGCTATACATTTTTATTTAATAAATATGTTAAAATCAATACATAGCGATCACAACGCATACTAAACTAAAAACGCACCAATTTGATTAAGTTAGTACTGCAGGCAAATCTTCTTTGAGTATTATATAAAAGTAGTCAGTAACGTTTCGTATGTCTTATTGTTCTCGTGACAGTCAGTGATCGTTATTGCGTTCAGCGCATAACTGACCTACGTGCTACCGAATATAAATTATTTAATATACCATTGACATTGTATTTTTGGATTTGCATGGTGCAACGACAGTTTTTGATAATCCAACATAACGGCACGGATGGTGTAGTGGTTTAAGTGGCCGTCTCGCAGTTGCTGCCGCGCCGTGCGTTGTGGGTTTGATCCCCACACGGGATAAAAACAAATATGTATTTGATCCACAAATAGTTGTTACGTGTTCTTTGTGTCCTTTGTTTGAATGTTTGTAAAGTAATTCTATAAAAATTATTCTATTTTCAAATTACGATGGGGCTGATATGGTCTTTTTGTGACTAGCCCCTAAATAAATAAAGAAAAAAGAAAAGCCTTTGAAGTTATCCATGCGCTTTGCCTAGCAGAAAGAGTTTATAAACCAGAAGAAATATTATTGTTATAACCTTGAACCTTGGTATATTGTCTATCACATCGTAGCATGTAACCAAATCATCCCATCTGGTCCATTATTGAATAGGTCTACGAAATTCGTAGACTTTGTAGAGAAAACTAAAGAAGCACATTATTTTCACTTAACTTACTATTTTACAGCTATTGATGTTCATTACGTTTGGGTAAGAGCAAGTACCTATAATTGGTCTTTCGTGGCATATAACTGTTAAATTAAATTAATTCTGCAGCTTATAAAATATAAACTATTTTTATGCAAAAATTACATCGATCACCGTCGTGAAAGAATGACAAAGCAACACTTTATGGATTACTAGCAATGTTTGTTACAAATGAATAGTATTCTTTTAACTACTCCAGATAAGCTAAAATGCTTATGTTAGAAATGGCTTCACGTCGGTGGTGCAATAGGTGGAATTCGAGTCCGCGACCTCTTGATCAAAGTCTAAAGCCTTATCCAACGGTCAAAAGAAAAATGTTATTCGTATATTTGGATTGCCGTAAGAGATTTTGATTGTTTAAACATAAAAAGGTTTAATGACACTTTTACAAACACCACCGCGTTTTAAAGAAGACTGTATTTTTAAAGCATCCATGTCACTAAAATATCTCCGTTATAGCAAGAAAAATGGCACATGTAGGCTACTCAAGACGATAAAATTATGTTAACAAGGGAGTCAGTGCGACATTTTCTCCTTGCACTGGCAGTCAAGCAAAACTTTGCCAAAATATTGACGATTTCTTAGTACTGCCACTAATGTCGCAAGCTATTGATGCAGTAGCATTTGCCACTTATATAGTTTTATAAGTATGTATAAAAATACCATGGTTTTTATAGAAGTATCAGTTAGTTCATATTCCAGCAAACAACGTTGTCAGTAAATACGCGCATGAATCGTAACACGTATATCTGGTAATTAATTCATCAAGGTTGTCAACAATGGTGATGGCTAATATATCCGGTACGATAGACCAAAATAATTATGAGAAAATTGTATCTGTTTATCTTTACATACTTTTGACTGTAGTTTAATTCACACAAGATTGTCTTACGTTTATTTTTTGTCATATTGTTACACTTTGAAATTAAACTGCTACATACTGATTTTGTCAAATGTTCTGATATCTAATCTAGCTTTAGAAAATCACAGTATCTATATATTAATTCGTGAAGCAACAACTTTGTACCCCTTTTTACGAAAATTGCGCGGGCGGAGGAATATTTAATTTGGCATAGTTAAAGTTTATATGGAGAAGGAGTGCGGTGCGAGTCCTAATATTTATATAAAATATGCTTTAGAAATACATTAAATTAATGAAAAAACACTACACGCACACAATCATGCATTTGACATACGCAGTCAAATCGCGTTCGTAGTATTTTGGCATTGTTCGGCTAATGTATGTTTCTTCGTAACTATGATTTCATAGGTATATCAATATATAATTTCATAAATCAGCAATATCTTAGAGACAACCTTTGGGTAGATTGGAATTATATTATACTATTTATATTATAATATATTTACGAATTAGTATGTTATAAAGAAAAAATAAAACAAAGTAGTAAGCTTAGGAATATCGTCAATTAAAGAGTATAGTTGAGTATATAATAATTTGTTTGAAAAAGATAGGTAAATTAACCTGTATAGCCTTGGCAAAATCTAAATGAAATGTGATTATAAGGGTATAGTTCTAGACAGTAAAACGTTTAATAACTGTCAAACTTAAAATTTAAATCAACTATGGTCGAATTTCGACCACTAGGCGACGCTAGTTCTACAAATGTCCATCGGCTGATCTGAGTATATCAATGCCAGTCGTATAAGGCGAGCGGGAGAAATTAACTGTTGCACTAGTTTGGAGCCAGTTACAAACTAGCAAATAGTACTGGTTTCCTACGGATTAACATTCTATCAAAAGCGAAAGGACCTATAAACAAGGCTAGACTACCCAACACACCACATATTCCCAAAATTAGATGACGAAATGTGTACATAAAATGATAGACTTTTTGTTTATTTATATACTAATAATCTAATTGTGATAAATGGTTACTAATAAGAGAGAAAAGTACAGAGTTGGTGGCGCGGATGGCGCAGTGCGCCACTGCCGTTGGCAGTGCACCACGAACAACCCGGCGCACAACACAAAAGTTTGAACCCCAACCAATATAAGTTTTACTTACAAGTAACACTTACACACACAATACACATCGAGTAGTTAAAAAAAAAGTATACACATAATTTAAAACCTATTGTGTCTGGCACCCGGTGTGCCACATCTGTCAATTGCTGGTATGCCAAATATAATTGAAAACCTATTGTATCTCGCCGCCGGTGCGCCACATCACCTTAATAGGGTATAGACGACGATCCCATACCACGCATATTGCCAGATTTAATTATGTTACTGAGAAATTTCTAACAGAAAAATCTAATAACCTCCTTCTCCAATCTCGTTGGATTCCGTCCTTTTATCCAAATACCCGACTAAACTGGTTTGCCTATCCAGCTTTTCGTTTTTAAGATCTGGCAACTATACCCAGAACTAATAAAACCAGTCAGAAAAATATTAATCTTTTTTACAATATGAGTTATGTTTAGTCTATTACAAAGATGTTTTGACTATGATTAATGCTTCTGTCTGCCGCGATGATGTATAGGTATTACTTATATTACATATGGATAACAGTTACTATTGTATTTAGTAAAATGACATCATGCACAGTGATCTTCAAGTATAGAGACAATGAAACGTAAAATACCTTTAAGATATAGATAAGAAATGTATAGACGATTGACGTATGTGTTTTAAAATAGCTTTTGCCTGTGGCTTTACCTGCATGTATCTCACTTGTATATAAACAGTATCGTGTATTGGGACTGCACTGGGAACAATGCATGTGTCGCCGGTGACTTTTAAAGCATTCAAACAACGAACACCCAGACGGGGGCAATTTTGTGGATAACGCATTTTTAGAGTTCGAGAAAACTCTTATACCACAGCTTTGTCCGTCTGTCTGTTATACAACTGTCAACTCAAAAACCGTAAGATATAAAGATTCGCGGTCAACGCCATTCGAATCAGCATAGTCGATATACCCCCGAAATGACTATTACCTTTGACCATATTTTGCATATGCAAAGGTCACGTGATACCACGTGACCTTTGCATATGCAAAAAATATACTTGGACCATTTTTTTGAACTCTATGATTTAATTTATGGCAATTCATTGCCGTTTCTCACTTGTTTAAGCCTACAACACATGGCGTAATAGCACCAACTTTCAAGTTTATATAATATAATTAGTTTCTGCCCACGGGCGCGCCTACTTAAATCCCACGGAAACACATACCGATGTAAAAAGATAAAAGTATCATATTATTATTATAATCCAGGACATGGTCTATCTTTAAGCTAAATTTTATCCAAATCCGTTCAACGATTTACGCGTTACAAACATACAAACGTCTTCGCTCACACCATATTATTAGAATACAAATTTTGGTTTAAGCTGTGCTTGATATTATAAGCATATTTTGTTATTAACACTGGAAGGACTATACTACTATATATTTATAAGCCTTCGATGGTTAGCAAATATCTACTTCGCTGGTCAATTGATAACTGGGTTACTGAGACCAAAGTGTTCAAACTAATAACTTAGTCAATCAAGATTCACGCTAATACAAGCACTAATTACAATCTCGAGCGCTATTCTGTAGAACGAAATACATATTACCTACCTATTTATTAGAAAACATAAAAGCTTTATATCAATAATATTTACATGTATACTCGTGGCAATATTACTTAAAATATTTGCCTATATAATTATAGCCTTGCCGAAATACCAAATTCCATCAATATCGGCTTAGCTGTTTAGGTCTGCAATCTTGGCAAACAATCATAGAAACTAAATTACTTTCATTATTATAATATAAGTATCAAATTATGTCTAAATAAAAGTACCTACAACTTGTTACGACCTAGGTAAGTTTTTATACCGGTTTTGTTTTATACATCGACCGCATTATAGCGATTGGCGGGATTTTACAATCGTTCAAAAAAGAACTCCCAGTCTCGGTACGAGTAGTTCTGGATAACACAACTTTCATCGAGTGTAGCCATCACAGCACTCAGCGCAGTGATAATCGCGAGGTGAACGCTCACACCATTGGTCTTACAGTATCCTATAATAAAGCTCTTATAAAATATTTAGGTATCAGCCCTGTGCCGCGATGGACTTTACAGACATTTAAATAACGGACAAAAAGAGCACCCAGACTCGGAACAGCTATTTGTGGGTCGCACAAATATTTGTACCGTGTGTTGATCGAACCCAACCCTTGGTAACAAGGTTATCTGCCCATCCATAGACAACCTATTGCCATATGTAATGCCGTTCTACAGCATATTCAAAAGAAACGAAAGCCCGCAGACGTGCTAACACAAAACGATATTGGTTAAGTATGGACTCAAAACACTGATAAGATACACCTAAAGTGTACTTAGAATAATATAGATATCCGATACGTTATCAGTGATTGAGATGCACTAAACTACAAATATATAGCCTGACTTTTATACCTACTCAATTCTCTTCACTTTCGTATTTCATGAGACAACTGCACGTGTGATCAAAATATATGGACTTTTCTGTAAATCATTTCTACAATACAGATTGTTTTTACTGCAAACAAGCTAATAGTCAGCTCGACGGTATATAGCAAACGTATTGACACAAGCTATATTTTAGGATCACGCGTATGTATCGTATGTATATATGTGTCATGATTTTCCGGGGTGGCACCCGTGCAAAATTGGACTCACTGTGTTGTCAGCGTAGGTAATGAACAAAGATCAGTCCCTCAGCTGAGACCATAACTAAAGACGGTTATTTGGTTAGAATCTTCGGTACTTATCAGGGAGGACTAGTCCAGAATTCTTTTTCAAAAGAACAACTCCCGTACAATAAAAAATCCTTTGTCGCGAAAAAATTTGCAAATATTCAGACAACGGACTCAAAGAACACTCAGACTCGGAACAACCATTTGTGAATGGCACAAATTTTTTGTTCCGTGTGTTTCGAATCCACAATACTCGGCGCAGTGGCAATGGCGAGGCGACCACTTACACCACTACTTGTCTGTCAGTCAGTATTATAAAGTAGTTTGTACAATTTTTGCAAACGTACTCAAATACTCGCGCCAGAGATATCATATCTAATATACTTACGTATTTGGTAAGTGTGAGGACCGCGTATGATATCATTTGAATAACCGGTTTAAGTATTTTTTATAAATGAAAATACATGTTTAAAACACCAGTGTTATTTTGATTACGGTGGAATGCAACATTCCGATGCAAGTATGGTCTCGATTCAAGCCTATTGGTTGATATAACTTGACAAAATAGGCCCAATGCAAATCGTACAGTTGGTTTTTTGCCATAATTTATATGCAAACCGCTTGTTATTGTTTTTTGTATCACAGAAATTGTGTAAGGAGAAACACTCGTGCGTGATATTTCATTTTAATGTAATCATTCATTCACTGTAAAGTCAATACTTCTGTGCCAACTTGTAAATGCTGATATTATGCTTAAGACATTTTCTACTTAATTAATATTTACATAAATGCAAAACGGAAATTTTATTCATCATACAGTTATTAAAGTACCCTAATTGAATAGTTCTAGTCATCAGTGACTATAAAATAAGTCTTTAATAAAATACACAATTCCTGACTCCCGAGGGACTATAAAAACAAAAAAAGAACGGCATCAAAGAACTCCCTGATCAAGAAAATCTTTGTGCATCACATAATCTTTAATACCGATTGGGGATCGAACCTTCTCTTTTTTAATGTTCTTGTGGGTTTGTCCTACATGCCAAAAAACTGCTAACAGAGCACAATACATTTAAATATAAACTTTTATTTTACGTACTTCTTGTAAGTGACGAAATTGTCTTAGTAAATAGAAAACTACTTCCTATTCTATGTAGACCGGCTGCTATGCGACAGACAAGAGCACGTAACTCCCAATGGTTAGGTTGCATCGATCTAATTTACGTAACTCAAGATACGGTAGGCTAAAAATAACTAAACAGAGGTAGACTCGGCGGTCAGTCCACGCAAGGTCCCGCGATTACTTCACTGAACGTGCTATCAACTGAATTATTAACTGACACAACGGCTACGATAGCTTGTAGGTGGGTATGGTCAAATGGCTTCGCAAACTATAGATACTACTGGCTACAATATTACGAAATAGTAACTATGCCCTTCTGATATAGTTTACTTAACTTAAGTATTGCAACACTTTGCACATATTATTACAATCATACAGCTTTTTTTGTTTAATAGAGGTAGAAGATTTTCTTACAGCCTGTTGTAAGACGTTTAACGGATTGGGACATAAACACTACAATTTTCACCGCAGATTCTGACGAAGATATTTTAGCGCCGAAAACACAATCACCGTCTTGGTCAAAACCTTTATTTCTATACCTATGCTAAGCTTCCCATATATATACCTGACTTAGGTACATATATAGGACGGGAACCGTGTGCTTTTTTATTATCTACATATATGGATTCCGTTAGGCTTGGTTGTGTTTTCTTGAAATATTGTGATGCCAAGGAAACATAGTCATCTATGAGTGACGATTACCGCTTACCAATAGGAGCGCTGCTGGCTTGTTCTACCAACAACAATACAAAAGCGAACAGAATCGTACATACATAGTTTCTCCCCTATATCGCCAAAGACGGTAGACAGAGGTCTAGACACCCACAGGTCCGTATCATCGATTACATAAAGTTCACAATACATTTGGGGGCTTGGTGTACGTTTCTTTAATGAATTACCCATTAATATAATGAATTTACCATTACTTCAATTTAAAAGTGCCGTAAAAACACAGCTATGTGGGAACGACTACTTCAATGACAGGAACTCATGGAACTAGTCGCTTGTTCTATACAGGATTAAAGTTTTGTATTACTCATAAGTCAATTTAGTAATGTAGAGGTACCTCGTGATTATTTGTGATGTTTTCAAGTATCGTGCTTCACATTTCAATTATTATTGAAAATAAAATTTAACATACATAAACTGCACTATCGCATTTAGTTACGGACTGCCTTTGCATCGTCAGAAACTGTAAGTGAATGCGCCCTCATGCCATCCTACTATCTATTACAGATTAATATTAAATAATTCTACTAAATGCTTATTATATCATCTCCTTAACATTATTCAGTAATTATTTATTTCAAATTATTGTTATAAGCTTTAGATTTATAGCCAGTAATATATGGCATAATGGCTGCAACACCTTCTTGATATGAGTTGTAAAATACTGAAGTTATATTTACTTGGCGATTTAAAAGAGTGGCCATGAGTTTCTTGCAGGTTTCTTTTCATAGGCTCAACCTTTTGCCTGAACCTAGCAACTAACCTAAATGTAGCTTCAGTAACTTAGTAAACTCACTAACCCATATATTTTGACGTTCATAAGTGTTACTTTGTGACCTAAATGAATTAATGATTTTGACTTGACACATTTCGCCAGCTAAGTCCTCACATAATAAAGGATGAGTCTATTGCCATTTAACGCGCAAAGATCAAGACTCCGTGCTGCTACTGAAATTTATTGCTAGAAAAATCCAGAAAACCTTTGCCAAACACGGCAATCTAAGGGAACCGAGACTTCATGCACTGAGGCAGTCAGCACCAAACGTAAATATGTATGCAAAGGTCTATTTTTATTTTATTTTTATTTCTTTGGGATAACAAACAATTGTGTAATAAAGCTTAATACTACTATATATGTTATATATATATATATATATATATATATATATATATATATATATATATATATATATATATATATATAAAATATAGTATTTATGTAGTATTATTATTTATTATTTTCCACATTATAATGCAAAGTACAAGTAACTAAATGCAAGCAAACCTTAACAAACATTATAATTTTTTTATATTTTTATGAAATTTTCAACAGATTTTGATTTAAATTAAAGAAATATGTTTTACGAGTATGATATCAAATTAAAGTTTTTCATGAATATTAATTATATTGTTTAAGGTACATTTCTTAAATTGTGCACATGACAAAGCGAATATATCAGTTTCGGTAAAATTATCGTTATAACTGTGGCGACTCCGCACAGACGAAGAAGTTCAGCCTACATTCAACAGATGGCGATACAATCGCATTTCACATGACATCATACTATTCTGCATCGCACAAGTGAAGTTTACACAGCGACTGAGTATATATACAAGCTCCCGACATCAACCGTCGGGCCGCAGCCCGCCAGACACGATCAACCAGCCTGGTCGGAGGATCCTCCCTTTGTGTTGGAGGGACGTCACACCCTGTTCCTCCACATAACTTTTCATTAATCGCCTTAAAGGAGCTCTATCACCAGCGTTGGTTCTGCAAAACTTAGAAGCAAATAGTCTATGACTATAAGTATTACGAATACGTTGTGCGCGACTAGGTATGCGAAGGTAAATTTGGTTTTTGAGTTGACAGAGATAATATTTCTAGAAGAGTATGATACGATGACCACCTTTTAACTAAGTTTTAATTTAGGTTTCGAAGATATTTATGTGGGACTGATTCACTTGGTCACTGTATTTGTTGTAAAGTGAATTCCAAACATATGTGACATATTTCATATGAGATCTAACGAGAGACTTGTATAAAAGCAAATCTCTATCCATTAGGATCTCCTAACATGACCATTATTTCCCTAAACACACCGATCTCAATGGCCACATAACCTTTTACTTAATTCTAATTGCATCCTGCATACTCAAACACCTCATCTCGTTTATATATGCATACGTGGGCACGTAAAACGTGGTCAGGTGTTACCCAACCGCCGTGTCCTACAACTTCACAAGCCAACGCGCCTAGCCTGAGAGCCGTCAAGCAGCTACTTTGTAAACAACTTGTTTACATATGTATAAGTTATGTAGATTATGCGCTTGTAAAGCAATAGGACATGTGGTCTTATTTAAGGATATGATAGATTAGGCTTTTCAAGCTAAAGTCCGGTGCCTATATTAAAAAAAGGAGTAGGTAGTTTTAGCTACGGATAGTTACTTCTTGTCATATTTTTCGAGAATATGTGTCAAATATTAACTGTCTGTGAGTAAAACGATTTGTTTCTTGAATATAAGAACCGGGCATAATATAACGCCTGTATGAGCCTTCATAAAGTGCACATATAAAAATGAGTGAAACAAGACATCATTTTATCGGTAGGAAAAATAATAAAGAAAAGTATTCTTCGATTTATAACTATTTACATATTTTTTTTAGTATTTTTGGACCTTCTACCAAGAAAACCTTGTAACTTTTGAACCAGGTGGTTACTCCTGTTGAAACAAAAATAATAATAATAGTAAATGTGTAGGCAATACCGACGTAATACTATTCACACCCTAAAAAATGCCGGTGCCATAAAAATAAGGAACATTTTACAACAATACTGATTTCAGTAAAGTATTTTTTAAACATTGTTAAAAATCTTAACAAATCGTCCACATTGCCCGTAGTTATTATTAATCGTCGTTAATTGGTATCTAATAAGCTTTAAAACAACATATAAACCACATCTGTATACCAAACAAAACACGTTTTATGAGGGGCTAAACAAAGACCTAGTGACACCACGTGTATCTCGGTTCGAACATTGCATTATCTATCACATGTAGTTTGGGTGTGATTGTAGCTGGATGAGGCATGAGGTGGCAGGGTGGGGGATAAGCTGGACCCAGTCTACAAAAGGATCAGTCGCTCCGAATCATTCGCCGCTGCTATTTATGTATTGTTGTTTTGCGATGCCCCGTTTGAGTGATTTTCCTCCTGCGCATGTCGCCGATATGCATTTTTATTATGGACTGTGCAATGGAAGTGCAAGAGGTGCTCGTACAGCTTACTTAGCTACGTTTCCAACGAGACGACCAGTATCGTCTGATCATAACTTTCAAGATGTTCATAGAAGATTGGCTGCTACTGGATTTGGATCAAGTAGAGATCGTCGCGAGACAAGCGCCATCAACGTCTCTAGTGAAGAAGCTGTACTACGTGATTTGTTTGCTGATTCAAATATCAGTACAAGACGATTAGAAATGCGTCATGGCATATCGCAAACTACTGCGTGGCTCATTTTAAAGAAAGAAGGGCTACATCTCTATCACTACCAACGAGTGCAACATTTGCATGAAGGGGCTGACGCAATCCCAAGATGTGTCATGTCCGCATGGATTTAGAGACAAACAAGAGGTAATCCAGTGTTTGCAAAAACTATTCTGTGGATGAATGAAGAGCAATTTACAAGAGATGGTATAACAAACTGCAGAAATTTTCATTTTTGGAGTCCTAAAGGAAAGAACCCGAAGCTAAAAAGAGCTTTCACTTGTCAAGTGAAATTTTTGATAAATGTTTGGGCAGCTCTTATTGACGATATGTTGATTGGTCCACTAATACTTCCAAGAACATTGTCTCTAGATTTCTTCAAATTTTAAGGAATGATCTCCCATTACTTTTGGAAGATGTACCCCTAGAAACTCGTCACAGAATGTTTCTGCAAATGGACGGATGCCCTGCACATTATGCAATAATCGTACGTAATTATTTAAATGACAGCTATCCCAATAGATGGATTGGTCGGCAAGGGCCTGCGCGAACACCCGATCTTACACCCCTTGATGATTGACTTTCTGTGGGGGAGAATGAAACAGAGAATTTATAACTCTATCTTATTTACTCTATAAGACGAGCTACCCAACAGATTTCGCTGCGAAGTACTATTTGTTTGCAACAACGCGGTAGTCACTTTGAAAACTTGTTACATTAACAGTTTTTTGTAAGTTGATGAAACTAAATAAACGTCCTGATTTCTACTTGACATTTTGTATTTATTACTTTCGAACCTTTAGAGGAAAATAAGTGGTACTTCTAGCCCAAGTGTATGTTTAGTAATTTATGACAAAGGGTTGAGATTAGATAATGCAATGTTCGAACAAAAATTCACGTGGTAAGGTATTTGTTTAGCCTCTCAAAAGTGTTTTGTTTGTGATAAAGATGTGATTTTGATATTGTTTTAAAGCTTATTAGATACTGATTAACGTCGATTATTAATTACTAAGGGCAATGGGAACGTCTTGTTGAGATTTTTAACAATGTTTAAAAAAATACTGTGCCGAAATCAGTTTTGCTGTAAAATGTTCCTTATCTTTATGTCACCGGCATTTTTTGGGTGTGAATAGTATTGCGTCGGTATTGCCTACACATTCACTATTATTATTGTTTTTGTTTCAAAACGATTAACTACTTGGTTCAAAAGTTACAAGGTTTTCTTGGTTCATAACTACTAAAAAAAATGTAAATTGGTATAAATCAAAGAATATTTTTTTATATTTTTTTATTACTTTTTCTACCGATTGAATGATGACCAGTTTCACTCATTTTCATATGTGCACTTTATGAAGTATATATAGTATATATGTATAGTACTTTTTTCTGGATGAAAGGTCGTTCTCTGTACTTCTGACAAAATGTTTGCAAATTTTCATGGTGATCGATCAAGTAGTTCAAGCGCGAAAGCGTAACAAACAAACAAATTCAAATTCGCATTTATAATATGCGAACTATTTATTTAATGATAGCAAATATGTGAGTATATTTACAAAATCATTTAAACTATTAAACAATGACATAATTAACATAATATATACACAACCTATTTACAAGAAAAATATAAACGAAAGACAAAAATAAAACTGCAAAATCAAAAAGCGTCATAATATTCCTCCACGTCGTCGTCAATTGGCAACGTGCCCAGAAGACAATATAATAATAATATTATATAATATATTTATAATATTAGTTAGAATTGTAAGCTATTACTACTGCATGTAAACTGAAAAATTTTCGCTGAGATTATTACATTTCCAGTAGCGAACACACTTTCGCATGAATAACGTTAGTACTTACCTACTTTTAAGTCTGCTTAGGTGAGAAGGTCCTATTTGATGACTGTTAAGTATCCAACATTACATTTAGGTATACATCTAACACAACTGACATTTGTTACACGCTATATACGTCGATTATCAAAGATAATAAAATATATAAACTTATGTAAATTTTGATCTCCAATGATAGTCGTTATGTGGTAGTGGTTTATATGCTTTAAACTGTGATTACGTCACCATTTACGAAAACTATAATTGGTACAGTAGCAAGACTGCCAGTGCAAAGGTGTGGAGGTCCGTGGTGCGATTTTCAAATCATGCATCATAAAGTTACATAGGTTCACGCATATATTCTTATTGATTGTTGGTACCCCAGCATGAGACTTTGGCAGCCCTGTATTACCCATAATTTGTCAGCTATGGTTTTTTGTCTTGCAACACTACAAACACTATAGTGTTTTTGTTTGAGTTGTGGTTTATGGTTTTGTGTCCCACGTCCGTTACTAAAACATAATGTCTATAGATCTAAAGACATAAGTTTTATATTCACATTGGTTCAAAATACCAACAATTATCATACTCTACTTCACATACGCTTATAAAGTTATAACATTCGTTAAATTTAAAATATACAAATTTATCAGATAGCCTCTTTGTACCCTAAAACTGGTTGCCATTTAAACCTTGATCTCGTTTTGTACAAAAAAACGGCTCATTATTATCACGACAAGGTTGCATGGCATCGCGAAAATATTCATGCAATAATTGTTCAAACTATCTGATACTAGATTTAGCCCGCGGTTCGCTTGCATTAATGTTGATTTTGTAAAAAAAATATATATTCTACGGGAACAGTTCCTTTTTTGGATAAAAGGTAACTTAAAGTCACAAACTCACATTCGCAGTTATAATATTACTTAAGATTATTTAACTGTAGCTCTGGAATTACAAAGTATAAACAACATTTTGGCTACAGTTCATTACTTGCTAATTAACGACGAATCAAAATGAAACTCATGTCAAGTGAAGTGATCGGCTGTTGCTAATTTAGTCAACCAATCACAGTCGTTGACATACGTTTGATAGTCTGTTAACAAATTTGTGTTCTGATCAGCCTTTAGGAAACCGGGAGAATATGATTTATTTACGTAAACTCTATTAATGCGAAACATTTTAATTGCATTGAAATTAAACTACTATATACGGATTTTATCGCGTTGTTTATTTATCACTGTATTACAAAATTTTGAAAATATTACACTACTACTACTATTGATTTTATTTTACTAATTTATAAGCTAATAAAATTATATATAGTAAGTAGTTTAATTTTAATGAATAACATTCGCGTAAACAGAAGACAATATTATTTAAATTGCATTTTTTATGGCTGAACTGCCAAAACAATTATGATGAATCCTGGAAAACATAGCTTGAAGACTGGCAAATTACATACAGTGCCAACTTTATAAAGAAGGAAATACAAAAGAAGTCGCCGGATCCGACTAGTTGTCAATAAAACACTAAATAAGTTAAGTGTCTAACCAATTACGTGTAATTGCGTGTACGCGTGAATAATGTCATGATGGCGTAGTAACCTAGTTTCTACAGTTGTTTGTTTATTTATGCTTAGCGATAGGCGAATAAAAAGTATACTTGTAAAACAATGTTTAAAGTACCTAAGTACTGTCGTCTGTTAAGTAGGTTAGGTTACATTAGAAACAGTACTTTTTAAATAAAATATAGCTTATATGTTATTCGGTGATAATATAGCTTTCTAATTGCGAAAGAATTTTTAAAATAGGTTAAGTAGTTTTTGTGTTAAATAAAATCTTTCCTCTTTATAATATTTGTATAGATTCTCCTACGTGGAATTCTAGGAATATTACCTACCTAAAATCACTGCCGCATGGACAATTCTATGGCTAACTTTTACTGCACGGATAGGGTAGTGGTTTATGTGGTCGCTCGGCTACTGACACTGCGCCGAGTATAGTGGGTTTGAGGATATGGATATTTGACAAAAAGAACAAACAAAGACTCCCGCGATACAGAAATAATTTCTGTAGTCGTAGTAGTTCGGGAGTCTTTACAAACATTAAGACAACGGACACAGGGTGTTCTTTGTCTCGAAACAACAATTTGTGAATCACACAAATTTTTGTCCCGTGTGGGATTAGAACCTACAACACTCGACGCGGCGGCGGCAGTGGCGAGGCCACCACTTAAACTGTTTCGGGTCTAGGTGTTCTTTGTGTCCGTTGTTTGAATGTCTGTAAATTCCCCGCGACACAGGTTATATTTCTAGAGCAATAGTAGATTTATATAAATAATAGTTTAAAAACTAAAAATTACGCTTTATTAAAAAAAGTAGAAATTAATTTAATCATTTTAATGTTAAAAGCGTCGGATATCAAAATATCTTAGAAAGCGCCCTACGTTTTTAGTTTATTTAAACCATTTTTTTCTTTTACTAATTTATTGTATTGTCATCGGTCCTCGATAAGTGTGCAAAGTTTCAAATCAATCCGTCGGTTTGAAAGGGGTGAAAATCAGGTTAAAAGATTCATAGATACATACATACTACCAAGCTAATAAAAGCGTGTTAAAATAGCATGTATGAAGATCTTGCATAACACTTGACTTGATATAATAATAATATTAATTTTATTAACTTTTTACTAGGAGCAACGACCATTTCTCACGTGGCTTTAATGCCAAGACACCTGTGCGATCTCGTGTACATATATTTTTTGCTGAATTCCTATTAGAGTCAGCGGTATATACATTATACCAAATCATTTATTTCTTCGTTTGGGCAAGGCATATTAAGTTCAGTCGCAGATACATTTATAACTATCACTAGGTACATCACTACATATTACCTAGATATAAAAGTCTTCCGCCGCGTCTGTTCGCGATAAACTCAAAAAAGCAGAATGGATTTTCATGCGGCTTTCACCAATAGACAGTGATTGATGAGGAAGGTTTAGGTGTATAATTTGTAAAGGTTTTGTACTACCCTTACGGGCGGGTAGCTAGAGTTCAATAAAACTGTTATATTTTTGTAATTACATGTGCGAAAACGAACAAGTGCGTTACAGACTTTATATATTTGTCCTGTTCTTGAGCACGTAGTAAAATGCATAAATAATGCATAAACACTTCAAAACTGAGTTCTAATTCAAGGTTACAGTTTAAATTGTGATTATTATTTGTTCAAATACCGGAACAAAGCAGTTACAGTCTAAACCGTGTCAAATAGTTATGAACTCGTTTAGTAAGTAAATATAATAACAAGCCCAAAATTATTCCACTACCCGAACTAATATTATACATCTGAGTGTAAGTTTGTTTATTACGCTTTCACATCTTACCTACTCGACCGATCATCATAAAATAAATGATTCGCATACACGTTGTCAGAGCAACAGAAAATGACAAATGGTACCTTTCATCCAGAAAAAAGTAATGTTATTAACCTAAAATGTATAATATAACTAGCTGTACCGACAGACGTTGTCTAGTACAGGCGAAAAAAAAATTCAAATCTAAACCATCCTCGAATCCACTAAACACACACAAAAAAATTACAGAAGAATTATATATATAAAGATTTGAGCCCTGTATATACTGTCCCACTGCTAGGCACGGGGTTCTTCTCAGTATGAGAAGGTTTAGGCGATAGTCCATCACACTGGCTTAGTGCCGTAAAACTTCGCAATATTCTCGAACATTATGGAGAACTTTCAGATATGTAGGCTTCCTCATGATATTTTCCTTCGCTGTTAAAGCGAGCAATAATAATTAGTTATTTGATACGCACATAACTTCGAAAAATCAGAGATGCGTGTCTCGGGCTTTTGAGACTTCTGCGTCGCAATCTAACGGTCTAGACTTATTTGTATGACTACAGTTGAAGAAAATTACTATCTACTAAACCGACTATTACAAATTCTTACAAACAAATAAATAATGTAAACAGCTAATTGTGTTTCAGTCCTTGCTTTATTAGGACAATTCTACTTTCAACAATAGAGTCCTTATCGCGAGTCACGTAATTGGGTACATTCATTTTCTTGAAGTCATTTTCATAATTTACTTTGTAATTAGTAGTCACAGGACTGTAAGCAAGGACAGATCGTATACCCTACTTTATGTTCAAGATATAACATCTTAACACATTTGTTTATTATAACGTGTTTTTAAGACAGATTGTTCGTTCGGTGGGGCAGCGGCGCGGTGAAGATTGAGATCGCTATGCATGAGGTCTCGGGTCGGGCAAAGTATAATTTGGTTTTACTGTCATCAAATTCAGTAACAGCGCGTTATCAATGATATATCTTTGTTTTAATTTAAATAAGCAAACCGTTGTAAATTAATTATTTACTTCGATTACTTAACAAATTGTTTGGTTTAGCGAATTTTATACATTGAAATTAAACTATAAAAATTACTTACACCTAAGTAGTATTTTCTTTTTTATAAATCGCGATATATCCGTATAAAATAGTTTAATTTCAATTACTTCGATTGGCTTGTATGGCTCAACATAAACTTAATTTGATAGTAACCAATGTAGGTTTAAAACCGGATCCACAAAGACAGACATGTTTTTATTTATAAACACACACAAATACAGACACACATTTTTTGTCACGTTTAACGAGTACTTAGTTCGACACATAATCGACTGTGTAACAGCAACAAAAACATTAGATGTGATCATGTGACTATCACGAGTGAGAACACGTGGGCGAGAAGATTGAAGATGCCCACCAGAAATAGCGAGATGAATATAATCGTACATAGTATTTCTACATTGTTTGTTTTGACGCGGATATACTTCACATAAGCTGTTATATTATTGACATGACTGCACAAAAGGCGTAGCGGTTTAAGTGGTAAGTGCCAACTACTACGAGTGTAGGAGGTTCGATACTTGTTCCGAATCTCGGTGTTCTTTGCGTTGTGTGTTTGTAAAGTCCGTCGCGACACAGGCATTCTTCCTAGTTCAGGAGAGTTGTCTTTTTGAAGAAAATAAGAAATTTAATATTTTTGCTCATTGTTTGGTTTGAAGCGGATAGTAGGCGGATATAAAAGTTATCATATACAAAGCAATCCTTATTGTCAAACTAAACAGTATGTAGGATTAATGCGAAATCCTAACTAATATTATACATGAGAATGTAAGTTTGTTTTGTACCAATATTTGTTACCTTTGCACGCCTCAACTACTCGACCGATCATCATGAAATTTCGCATACACTTTGTTTGAGGTTTTACAGTAGTACCCACATTTATATTTTTTAATTTAAATGTCATTTTGTTTTTCATAATCATTCAACGCGAAAGTATAAGTGATTATTGCCATGATTTTCGGTGTAAACGCTTTTATATGTTACTTAGGAACATATGAAAATTAAAATACTGAAATATTTATTAATATATAATTATGTTCGACAACGTGGTTCTGAACTAAATAAGTTAAGCAATTCATGTAAATGAGAATATGATGAATCAATGGCGAGGAAACAATGTCTAATAATCTACGGGGGATCACTGCTACTTTTTTAATAGTGGAGACTTCTGTATTTAACTAGTTGTGCTATTGACGTGACGTCAATAGCACAACTAGTTAAATACAGAAGTCTCGTGTATGATAAAATACACACACGAAGACAGACATATCATACATCTGATCAGATCAGAAGGCCGGATCCCAAATAACAAAGGTCAACATACAGCCCTAGAATAATGAGTTGGAACCTAGCATCATGAAAGAGACACCAGGAAATTCTACAGGAAGCACTTTAGATAGACCGAGAGGGCAGACTAAACGATAACTAGAAAATTTTCTAAAAATGTCTTAAAGACATTGTATGTCGTGTATTTTTCTTGCGGTTTTCCTTATCGCGGTAAAGAACCTTGTGTTATACATATGTCTGCTAGACTCACCGTCATTGACAATAGTTTCTGAGTTACGGTTGATTGGCTATGACCCGCTTCTTATATCATTGATGTTGACTGCGCCTCTCTTTTGGGTCGTTGCGCAATTTTATATAGGAAGGATCCTAACTAATATTATAAATGCGAATGTCAGTTTGACTGTTTGCTTATATGTTACGCTTTTACATCCTAATCGACCGAACATCATGAAATTTCAATAAAGATACTGTTCGCGAGGTATAGAAATTGACTAACAAAATCTAGATTCACATGGACATTCTAGAGCCGCGGGCGAAATCTGGTATTCAATCATTTTAATGATAATTCTACATCGACTTAGTAGCTTCTGAAATTAGCGCATAAGGTTAACCGTTGGCTTACCTGTAGCCAAAAAAATTAAACTGTGTTTTCTGTAACATTGATGTCATTGAACATATAGTGGTTTAACGTCTCAATCAATCCAGTTATCATAATACTTAAATACCAAAATGCTATTCAAACAAAAATAATGTGTTTATCTACGATAAAAATATAATGTATTATCTAGGATATGGTCTATACCTGTGCAAAGTTTTATCAAAATCCGTTTAACGGTTTACGCGTGATTGAGTGACAAGCATCGAAACATCGTCACAAAGTTATCTATTTATAAAATATATATCAAGAAACATATATATTTAGTTGCCTTGAGAGCAAACTCATAATATTTTATATATAGTCAAGGAAAATAGCATCCATTAATTTATTACTTTTAACTTCATAATAATTAAAATCAACATTATAAATCGATAAAGAACCATAACTTTAATGACTAACAACCTGTGTACATACTTTTAATGTAAATAATAATTATTGCATTATACTTATTTATTAATTATGCTATTGTTGCCGTGACACAAGATATCACTTACGTTTACGTCCGATTTTGAGATCTTGAGTTCGATTGTTAGATTGGGCAACGTGTTACTTCGTATTTGTATCAGGCAATTTTTAGGAGCAGCAAAAATTTACAAATTTTCTAGCTAATAATATAAATGCAAATGTGAGTTACTGACCGATCATCATAAAATTCGCTTACACGTAGTCATGGTAACAGAAAAGAATATAGGATACTTTTCAGCCAGAAAAAGCACTGTTATTAACCTAACTTACATTCACGCCGCACGGTACTGTATCCTTAACAGTGTCAAACCATTTGACAATAAGGCCATAATAATTCTATCTATATTAATATTATAAAGCTGAAGAGTTTGTTTCGTTGAACGCGCTAATCTCAGGAACTACTGGTTCGAATTGAAATACCTATTATTATTTAGTGTTGGGTAGCCCATTTGTCGAGGAAGGCTATAGGCTATATACCATCATGTTACGACCAATAGAAGCGGAGCAGCAATGAAAAATGTTGCAAAAACGGGCAATATTCTCCTATATGAAGCGGACGAAGTTGCGCAGGTCAGCTAGCATAAGTATAAAAATTCATCTGCCCTATATTTGTGTCGACAAAACTAGGCAATGGATTATATTCAATATTTATACAACGGTGCATTGCTATACAAAAATGTTTTTAAATACTTTTATCACGAAGCTTTCACAGAAACAGACAAAATAATTAAATATGACAGACACAGAGAAGTGTGGTCGGGTTTAGCTTATTTTACTATATGTATAAATGAGGTACGGCGAAAATTCAAATACCTATAATATGTTATCACATATTATAGATATCTGAAAAAAGAAAGCGAATATAATTTAATATAATTTAATTTAAAAAAGAAAGTACTGCCACATTACAAACATTTATTATTGAAAATAACTTATACTATTTAATTTATGGCCTGATGCATGTGACAATAATGGCGTACATAACATTGGCAATTCATCGGCTCGAAGATGGAATACAATAATTAATTAAAAAAGAAAAAGAACAACAGTTTCAACAGTAACAACAAGTCAGTTATAAAGCAACAAATGATTAACGATTAGAATTAAAATTAAAATTAAGATAGATATATATTATCATATTATCTAGTCGCTTTGAGGATAAATCGCTGCTAAAATCTCGTATCATATCAGACTAATCGACTTTTTTATCATGATGTATAGGTAAGTAGCGAGACACATTATCGTATGGATATGTAAATACTATAGGTCGGCGGTGCAGGGGCAATGTTCTGTACATGAGGGCTTGGGTTCGATTCCCGGATCCAGCAAAATGTTAATGGTTTTCTTTAGACAAACACATTTATTGCAAAAACTGTGTTACATAGATGTTCTGTAGCAGGTATAGTTTCAACAGTTACCCAATCGGACATTGCAATTGTAAGGTACATTAATATATAAAAAAAGAAAATTAGAATCATATTTACAATATACATATAATATTAGTGACAGTTAACATGCAAATCATTTTGTGATAAAATACTCTTGTAAAATATAGAATAGGTACATTTTTAATTAACCATTGTAGAGCATTTCTAAACATTTTTCTATCCAATTTCTTTGCTTCTAGCAGAAGCTTATTAAATACTCTTATTGCTGTTACTAGCTGACTCGTCCAACTTCGTCTGCTTCACATAAGAGAATTTTCTCGTTATTGCAATTTTTTTTATTGCAGCTCCTCTCCTTTTGGTCGTAGCGTGATGTTATATAGCCTATAGCCTTCCTCGATAAATGGGATATCTAACACTAAAATAATTTTTCAATTTGAACCAGTAGTTTCTGAGATTAGCGCGTTCAAGCAAACAATCAAACAAACTCTTCAGCTTTATAATATTAATATAGATATGTGTTTTTATAATAAATCATATTATTAATATTAGGTAGGTTTATATTGAACTTATATTTATTGCGTATATTATTTTAGGACCTGAGGACTGAGGTATTTTTGCCTTTGTAATCCATGCACAAGAACTTCAGGAACTATTGGAACTGTAATTCTCAGTAGTCTCACCTAGTATATTTTATTACTATAGGTTAAACGAGATAGGTGTAAAAACCCAGGATTTAACCTCTTCGTCTTTGTTATTTTTTTTTCATCAGGTTTTTGTAATGTCCCACTGCTGGGCAAAAGCCTCTCCCTTGGACTTCCAAATCACTCTGTTGGTGGATATCCCATGACCTTATGAATCCTATATCTCGGGGGTCTTTTGACCCACAGGGCCCATATTCAAACTCGATCGAGGGTTGACTCCAAGGTGTTTGCACACCAAGTTACAAGTCAATCGGTCCAGTGGTTCCGAAGCTATGCCTGTCACTAACAAACTATCATTAACAGACAGGCACACAGACCCATATAGTGCTATATATAGTATTAACCACTTCGAAGAAGACTCGGAGGTTCATAATAGTTACTACGCAAGCTACTGAAAGTAGCTGCCTGGTTGGTCCTGCGACATTTTTGGACAATTTGGACTTATATTAGCGTGCCTGGTGAAATTCTGGGTTCAATACACAAGTCGGAGTACTTAGAGTTATCTAAACGTCCCACTAGGAACAAGAAATCTAAAAAATTGACGTACTTAATAGGCTCACATGGGACGTAGCAACGTAGCTAACTAAATGCGATTTTATTTTGGTACACGTAACGCCATCTGTTAGATTTAGTCGGCACTACTAACTAAAGTGATAAGCATTACATACTGAACGTATTATCCACGTGAAATCGTTTCCGTTCACGCTTAACTAATCATGATCACGATGACTTACGAGTTTATTACTCAATTAAAAAAAGTATACATGAATATAGTTAACTTATTGTCCATAAAACGTAGCTTGTGATTTGTGGTTTATAATCTATTCGTACAAATTATTATTGGGATTTCTGCAAAGGTATATTTACTGTATACTAACGACCCGCCCCAGCTTCGCACGAGTAGTAGAAAGGTTTAACAAATTACATTATATTCTTTAATTCATTATATCCTTAATCTACACTAATATTATAAAGCTGAAGAGTTTGTTTGTTTGTTTGCTTGAACGCGCTAATCTCAGGAACTACTGATTCGAATTGAAAAATTCTCTTAGTGTTAGATAGCCCAATTATCGAGGAAGGCTATAGGCTATATAACATCACGATACGACCAATAGGAGCGGAACAGGAAAAATGTTGCAAGTACGGCAAAATTCTCTTACGTGAAGCAGACAAAGTTGCGCGAGTCGGCTAGTATCTTATAAAAAAGCCTTGTATAAATTTAAGTCGCAACAGTTGCGACATTAAGTTTTTCTTATTTATTTTGTTGTCATTTTATTTTTGTTGTTAGTTGTTTTTCAGTTTGTTTTATATTGTAATTTTGTGTAGAGTACCTGATTGATAGTGAAATCTCATGCATGTAAAGTTTGCCTATAATTGGATTTACATTATGTTTAAGATTATATTTACCGATGTTAAAAATTTAAATGTTAAATTTTTTGGCGGACCTTACAGTAAAATAAAAAAAATAAAAAAGAAATTTATACACCCAAACCTTCCTCATGAATCACTCTGTCTATTGGTGAAAACCGCATGAAAATACGTTCAGTCGTTTTTGAGTTCATTGTGTAGAGACGCAGCGGGAGACTTTGTTATAAAATATGTAGTGATGTAATGATCTTTGGATTTTTGTTAATAAATTCTCTATGAACGCGACCGCTTGTCTGGCCTTCCAAGTGTAGCATTTTATATGTAACCTATCAAGTCTTGGATTGCCAGATATAATTAAAAACATGTTGTCTAGACGCCAGTGTGCCGCTGCGACTCAATAGGTTAAATTACGACATGGGATATCTCTTTGCCAAGTTCCATTAAATGTATTCTACGGTTTACGGGTGATTGATGAACAAACATTCAGACGTCTTCACAAACTTTCATATTTAATACTAGATCTTTGCCGCGGCTTCGCTCGTTTTAATGTAGATTTATGTTAAAATAGATTTTTAGTACCCTAAATGTTATTCTGATGTATAAACATTAATACTGTAACTTCATCAAAATCCGTTCAGTAGTTTTTGCGTAAAAGAGTAACAAACATCCATCCATCAATCCATCCTCACAAAATTTTACATTTATAATATTAATAGGATGGCTGTCCCATATTCTAATACGTTCACCCATTATTGATACGGTGTATACTGTGACGTTATAATGGGTTTCTAGATAAGCACTAATTATTTTTAAAGTTATTATCAGTATACTATTTACTGACCACACACGTGGAAGTATATTGAAAGATAAATATTTAATAACGTAGTTCCGATCAAATTGAACACATGTCGATCAACATACATAATGATCTATAATATATCCTTACTAATATTATAAATTCGAATGTAACTTTATCTGTCTGTTGCCTCTTAAAGGCTAAACCACTAAACCGATTTGGATGAATTTTGGTACAGAGATAGTTTAAAACCTGAGGTATGACATAATCTACTATTTATTGATGTAGGTACCACGCGGGCCTGTCGTGCCGGGGCGTCGCTCAGGAGTCGTCGCCCGCACCAATGCCTTTTCTGCATTGAGCCCTGCTGGGTGGCTCGCTAATGTAGTTATAGTCGACCCAGCCATCTTACAAAGCAACGAGGTGGTTTTAGTCGATCCACTCGCCTCCCATTGTGGCGAAAGGGTATTCAACAGGAGCATAAACCAATGTTAAAAAAAACCCACGCGTGTGGGGCGGCTCGCAGAAGCTAGTAAATATATACAAACATACTTATGATTGCATATCCCGGAAAGGACGTCTGCAAGGGTAACCATAGTACCAGGTAAATTTAGCCTGGTATGTTTAAAGTCTCTCATATTAGAGCGTGAACCTAGTCCTCTTTTGGGCTGATTTCTAGGCATTTCTTTGCGATTAAGACATGCCTTACAGAAAATCCAACTGCCCAACAACGGCATGTTTAAAGCGGGATACATTTTAGAATTGTTTGTTGAATTGTCGCTTATTGGTATTGTGCACTCCAACAACTGCAATATAAACATATCGTCAGTATGAAATTACATCAGATTCCGCAAGGTTACCGAAGAGTGACGGATGGCGTAGAGGTTTAAGTGCCACTACCTCTACGCTAAGTGTTATGGGTTCTAATCCCACACGGAACAAAAATTTGTGTGATCTACAAATTATTGTTCCGAATCAGGGTGTTCTTTGTGTCCGTTGGTTGAATGTTTGTAAAGGCCCCGACACAGGAATTATTCCTAGTGCGCAAGGTGTCAATAGATAAAAGAGAAAAAGTGAAGTAAGCAAGAAAGAATTCCCATTACCACCTCTCTTGTAAACAGGCGTGAGACTGTGTATTAAATTATGTATGTATTACCTACTAGACAAATTGGATAAAACCTTGGGCTCAGTTATAATAATGATTAATTAGTTTAGATAACAACATTAAAACGTTTGGCTAATTAACGGTTGGTTGAACAACAGTGTCATAGTTCCTCTTATTTTGACGCAACTATAAATCGTTATAATAATCAAAATAATAGTTAACAAAATCAATATGCAAATTTTAGACCAAAGCGGGATTCTCGCTTTGATGTGCGTCTCCACTCGGCAGCCTAACTGGGAACCTACCTACGTCTTACACAAGACGACAGATAAAGAATCATGGGCTTTGTTCCTGCTGCTAGAAGGTTTGCCAATCTGCTTATAGCTTATAGAGGAGCTATTAAGAAACCCTTTGAAGCGTTAGAGTTTTTTGCCAGGGCGATCCCACGTCCTAAGCAGCTATGGCCTGCGTAAACCCTAGAATTCTGTGTTGAATCCTAACATCCTGGGGTGAGCACGGGTAATCTGACCAACTATGTTGTCTGCGCAAGTGAAAAAGATTCTGGTTAGTTAATGAGCGTATATGATCTGTTACACGTCAATGATGGGACCACTATTTTGGCTCCTCGCAGAGGCAATACAGCTTTGTTGAAGGATCAGAAATACGTGTTATAACCCTTTCAAGTATCACCAGGCAATATGCTAGTTTTCATGTTACCTTAAGCTACGGTACAGTCATTTGTTTACATTGCCGAGCTGCTGTTGCTTGCCTTTATTGTGTACAAAAATGAGTAAATGTGTATAAGTGAAAGGACGGACTTTGCTACAGTTCGTTGTATTTTGTCATTACAACATAATAACAGCCTTCATTGTCACGTGGCATAAGTTTCGCTTTTGACGGATTTTCTTTTAGGAATCGTCCAGTAGCACGAAGCTTGACAATTTGCAAGGTAGACGCTCGTCCCTAATTACCTTCAAAATTGTTGGTAAAATGCTGATGTATATTTTCCACCTATCTATATTCTATACTAATATTATAAAAAGGAAAGAATTATATTTTTGTATGCTGCCTGTTTGAAATAAATAAAATTAGAAACTACCGGATCGATTTTAATAATTCTATCATCAATGCGGGATACAGCCATAATATGTATGTGCCTAGTGTGTGTCATCTGTGATACATATTCATCAATATCAATATGAAATTTTCCACTTTATAGATTGACACATTAGCACTTTATATTCGACAAGTTAATTTAGAACAAAGGTAATATATCAAATTCTGGCATAAGATAAAGAAAGACCCCTCGCCAGTGCTAGACAAAGCTTGACCTTTCATACATAGGCGTCATTATCTTTGTACTTTTGTAGCACCAGACTAAATATTTATTAAATACTTGTTTGTTGTTTGCAGAGGTTATCTATTTATACTTACAAAATATACCTATTTAATTTAATTATCTATGAACTTGATGTATATTTTTAATGCACGAACAAAATTGATACGGGACTGTAAAGGCTTTATTAAGTTATTACAGAGTAAATACTTTTTAGTTATAGATATTAATAGCATACAAAATGCGAAACAAAATTAAAATTTATGTTTATATAAGTATTTATACCAATTTTTACATTGAATGTGAGCAAAATGTGTTTAGAATAACGGCGATAACTTAGGTAATGGCGAGTAACGGTAGTTGTATTCATAATTTTTGATATAAGTTCTGCTGGTAACATAACACGTGCGTTTCTGTCATCTTAAATAACCGGTTAGATGACAGCAAACATGCATGTTACAGGTTAAAAACACGTTAAGTTATCTTTAAGTTATATAGATAACGTTTATCATGACATTTCGCGAGTACTGATTAAAGGAGTCGCAATCCATATTTAATAGTAATATAAATTCGAAAGTAACTTTGTCTGTCTGTCTGTTACCTATTCACGGCTAAACCACTCAACCGATTTGGATGAAATTTGATACTTACAAACACTTACTTTAAAAACTGGAGAAGTACATAGGCTACTTTTTATTGATGTAGGTACAACGCAGGCGGAGCCGCGCACAAAAGCTAATATTCTATATTTCTTTAAACGGTTGTTAAATTATAGTGGACCGGATGCATCAATAAAAACAAAATCAGGCTGCCAGTGTCGATATGAATAAATCTATAGATTGTTAAAACAAGAACGAGTACCGAACCCTATGAATTGGTTGTCTCAGGTCCGGTATCATATCAAGAAACACGTCATTTTACCTACAGGCAGTAAACTTTTGACACATCTTTTATAAAATATATGTCAAAACAGCTCGTTTCTTGATATAGAAGAACGAAAGTAAATTGTTTATTTGGTACACATACAGTATAAAAGAAAATACCTTAAAATAAATTAGATAAATAAAAAAATTAACTTATTACATGCAATCCGTGATAAATTGGGACGCACTTAGCATATATATCGGTGTTTTGTGGTCCATGGGGTCCCACAATAGGAACCGTGCCTTATGCAACACTGCACTAAGGGAATGTCAATATTAAAGCTCATTTACACAAGTACAGTTTGTTTAAGCCTCAGTCGTGCCAGTTAGACAAAAAGTCAAGACCTTGTATGCAGCCTTTAAACGGTTATGCATTTATTATATGAAGCGTGTAACACGCTGTATAATTGCTACCACAAACTAAGTTAGAAATCCATATTAATATATTCAAACTTATTAACTTAAGGTTAGTCTAGTAGCTGCGAAATACGTTATATACATATGTTTTAATTAAGCGGCAGTTGTACAATATATAAGGCATTGTACTTGACAGTATGGGGTTCTTCAAAAAGGGCGTTAAAAGGTTTTTACAAGGTCGGCAACGCACAAGTGATGCCTCTGGTATTGCAGGCGCCGACAGGCTACGGTGACCATTTACCATCAGGTGGGCCGTATGCTGGTTTGCCACTTTAGTAGTCTATAAAAAGATTGGTAGGACGCGGATTCGAATCCAACCCATTGCACTACCGATGTTACCGATGAGGGTTATGTCCGGCTCTCCCGTACTTCGGGCCTACGGACCAAAACCCCACGGTGTGCACGCTCGCTGCCTTGTATATTGGATGGACCGCTGGCAAAATTACTACCTCAGCGACCCACCCAGCAGTCTACAACTCCTCGGCGACGCCCCGGCACTACATAGGGCGTCAGACCGACTCAATGGCTGGCGGACGGAAGATCCCCGTTCTCCCGCCCGCGGCCTTCATTATGGCGGCATTAGGCGCGCGTAAGCTCGCCTGCGCCGCCCGGTTCGCCGGCGACGGCTCGGATCCGCAAGGATACTTTCTTCACAGATCCGCTCCGCCGCCTCCTTCTGCGAGATGACGTCCTCGCAGAAGGACGCGACCGCTGCCCACTTCCTCTCGCTGTCGGCCATGGCTTTGATCACAGCCGGCAGTGAGAGATCCTTACCCACAATCTCAATGAGTTCACGGCGCTGCACCGCCCAAGCAGGACATTGCTCGAGCGTGCGCTGCGCCGTGTCCTCCTCACAATCGCAGTGGTGGCAGATGGGACTCGGTTCCCTCCTAGCGACCGTGTGCAGGTATTTGCCAAAGCAACCGTGCCCTGACAACACCTGCACTAGCCGGAAGGAAAGGGTCCCATGCTGCCGCCCTACCCACCGCTCCAATACCGGCTGGAGGGCCCCAACGGTTCTGAAACCGGCCAAGGGCACCTCCAGCCGCGCCTTCCACTTTAAAATCATGCCCTGATGGGCTCCATTGCGCGCGTACTCAATCACTGTCGGGAGGGGACGACAACCCGTCTCCTCCCGCACCGCTTCATTCATTGCAAACATTTCGGCGAGCACTTCAGCCTCCAAATCCCACGGGGGTGTTCCGGCCAACGCACAAGCTGCGTCGGCCGTCACCGTGCGGTATCCGCGTATTACCCTGACCGCTATTACTCTCTGCGGCCTCCGCAAGAGAGTCCTGCACTGAGCGGTCAGGGAGTCCACCCACACCGGTGCGCCGTAAAGCGTCATCGACCGGATAACCCTCGTGTAGAGTCGCCGGCTACCAGCAATGGGCCCGCCTAAATTTGACAATAGCCGCCCAAGGGCGGACGCAGTGCCGAGAAGCTTCGGGGCGAGCTGTCTGAAATGCTCGTCGAAGTGTCACATTCCGTCCAGCACCAAGCCCAGATATTTCATGTGGGCCTGGACGGAAACGCGCGTCGAGCCCACCATTATCGAGGCGCCGCGGGGTGGACTGCGACGAGGCCCATGAAAGACCAGGGCCTCCGTCTTGTTAATAGCCACCCGTAAACCCAGCGCCTCGATACGCCCGACCACCTGGGAAACCCCCACGGTAGCCAAACGGGCCGCCTCCTCGAAGGTACCCTCACGGGCTGTGACGAGGGTGTCGTCAGCGTAACTGATGACGCTCAGCCCGGGGGGTAGGGCAGCACGCCCACGCACGACCCAGTCGTACCCCATGTCCCACAGGAGCGGACCAAGAACCGATCCCTGCGGGACACCGCACGACATGGGCCGCCGCCAAACCTCGCCTCGAACCTCGAGGAGGACACTCCTGCCTCTCAGATAGTCTGCTACCAGCCGCTCCAGGTGAAAAGGTACCCCGTGATATCGGAGCGCCCCCTGTACACAGTTGTATGGCAGACTACTATCTTATTTATTTTTGAGTAGATTTCAAAAATGCATTTCATTTTAGGGTTTGAATAATGTAACTATATGCTTTGAATAATGTAACTATATGCTTTAAATAATCAAAAATTGTGAGTAGGTATTATAATGAAAATTGCATCTTATTCTAAAATATATATTCCTAATATGAACCGCGCACGCATTTTCCTCCATTTATGCTATAGCCTGCGCATGTGCTTCATACGCAACTTACCTCTCATGTTTTAAAAAAAAGAAGTTGTGCTTCTCTACTTCAAAAGAAGTTTGTGATTTAATTGCATCTTTCCGTCAATAGAACTTTTTAGTTTTTCATATTGATCTTATAATACTAGGACATACCTGTGTCGTAGTCGGCATCGGCGGCTCATTTGTCGCTGCCACGAGCCCCTGCGCCGTGGTTAGCGCCAACGTGGCCACGAACGTCGCCACCGCCAAACACACGCTACGTTTCTTCAACATGATCACCCTGGAAACAAGTATAATCACTAATTATTCACTAGAATAATCGTGGTACCAGGTTTATATGCTTCATACATGTGGTACAATGTAATGCGTTCGGATTCGATTTATTTTTAAAGTGGGATGACGCATGTAATCTTTACTTTGACGATGTGGTAATCCTTTTCAGCACTCTTTTATTTCTATGATATAGTTAAAGTCGTAGATATTTTTGTTAGCCAGAACATTGCCACAACTCTGTACTGGAATTAATAAAGAATAAGTTTATTATTTAAGACCGACTCAGTTGTCTATTATTACGGCACAGAAACTCAGTTATAAGTCGATTTGGCTCTATAGATGCGATCCTTAACCTGTATCGCGCGGGATAATAAAATTTCAGCCTTGTTTATAAATTGTTCCACTGCTGCTGCTGAACCTTGTCTCAGCATGAGAAGGGTTAGATAATACCACGTATCACTACGACGTATTCTAAGTGATGTTTTCCACTTAAAGCGAGAAATAATTAACTATTTAATAAACACATCCCGCCTGGACAGCAATTGCCAGGGTCGGTCTGGAAGTCGCTAAATAAAATTATATATACATGTGTAAAAAAAATTCAACGATAAGCGGGCACCAAAGGGTGGTCCTACCTTTTAGTGCCCGCCTATCGTTGAATTTTGGGACACGTTGCATATACACTGACGGTCTCATAAACTGCATCAATATTCAAGACGCCTTTGAAATAAACATTTTAACCAAGTATTCAAACTTTTATACAAATTTTTTATAGTTTGGTTCGTTAACTTCATAACAGCGTAGTATCATACCCTTAAATCTATGTTTGTATATTGGAAAGGACGATTCAATTTTTTTGAACAAAATCGATAAATGTAACATGAATTGTTTTTGGTTGGTTTATTGAAAAATTGGCTTATACAATTAAAAAAAAGTTGATACACAGGGGTTTTTTGCGTGCACTTATTACAGATTCTAATCGGTTCCGCATAGATCTGATTAGGGTTATTAAACGGTCTTGGAAATATTGTTATATTAATAATCAATACTATTGGTAACAATAATTTAAATCGCAAATAATAATAAAACAAAATGAATTAATTTCGAACTATACTCTAATAACACACGAATTTGAGACTATGCATAATTTTTTTCCCGGCTATAATATTATCTTTTACTGCAGTTCTAATATATATTTTTTTTATGACTAATTGACAGTCTCGACATTTTTATTTAGTTTAATCTAAAAAGGTTGCATACTTATCAAAATATTAATTCGAAAGTATCCTGAACTTTGATGCAGTTTATGAGTCCGTCAGTGTATAATAAAACGTGTTTTAGTCAGTAATATTGTTTAAATTCTTATCCTTTGAACCCAGCACGTAACAAATTGGTGACAGAAGTGAGATAAGAATATGCCAGTACTACCAAAGGTGGAAGTGGAACAAGGAACCAGCGCCAACAAGGTGTGGACCAGAGGCGCTTTAGGGACGCCCCCTTGCTGACGCCAGGTGGACCACGCGACTCCGCGGCAGCAGAGGAACCATCTAGTGCAGCTCACTCGCCGGTGAACCCCGCCCTGATGGCGTTTATGCAGGAGCAGGCATGCCACGTCAAGGAACAGCTGCGACACGATAAGGAAGAGGGCATGCGCCGCCAGGAGGAGCAAGCACGCACGCTGCCTCGAGAAACAGCTGCAACGCAATAAGAAAGAGGGTATCCGCCGCCAGGAGGAGCAGCTGATGATGATAAAAGACCTTAACGCAACGGTTGACAAGGAGATGAAGGAGGTGAAAGATCAAGTCCATCGCCACGAAAGTCGCATCGCCGAGGTGGAGAAAACATTACGTGGGCTCCTGGAGATTGGATCGTGACATCTGCGGTTGTGGCGCCCTCACCACGAGGCTTTATTATCCCACCATTCGACGGCTCATCGTCATGGTCAGCCTATAAGATCCAGTTCGAGGCCGTCATAATATCGAACGGGTGGACGCAAGAACAGGCTCTAACTACTTCTACCTTGGGGCTTCGCGACCAGGGCTTGACCGTGTTAGAGGCGCTTGGTCAAAACGTCACGTACGAGAAGCTGTTGAAGGCATTGGAAGCGAGATATGGCGACGCACACCTGGAACACGTATTTCGTGCCCAGCTGCAAGACCGATCACAACGTATTGGTAAAACCTTGCAGTAGTGGGCGCTGGAGGTGGAAAAGCTGGTTCGAAAGGCGTACCAGTCCAGTACCAGTAGTAGTAGCCAGGACTACGAGGCGGCTGCTAGCTGGTGAAAGGAGAGACCCAAGGATTTCGATCTCACAATCGTGTGACGGGAACAGCCTGATCATCGAAGGCAAATTAACAGAACGCCGTGCAAGTTGACATTCTTTCCAACTAGCAAGACGGTTTCTTGGGGACTTCTACGGGAACCATGAATGTGTACATCTTAGAACAGCTACCGGTCAGCACATAACTGTCCGAGGTGAGGAGGAGGTGGACATGAAACTAGGTAATAAAATTTACCGCCACAACGACATCGTGGCTGACATAGTGGACGACTGCATCTTGGGTTTAGACTTCTTGCGGAAGCATCACTGTGAGATCGACGTTAGTCACGGAGTATTGAAGTGTGGCTCAGAAGAAGTATTCATGGTGGGCGCATCATCGGGCAACTGTACTGCCTGAAGAAAGTAGAACTTCGTCCGAGGTCGGAAACAATCATACCGGTTTGCCTACCAAGGAATTCTGATCAAGAAAATCGATGTGTAATTATAGAAGGGTTGGACAACGATACTCCATGGAAGATTGCACGCACTCTGGCAAAGGATACCAACGCTACAACTGTACGTGCACTGAACCCAAGCGACAAAAATCTGGTACTCAAGAAAGGCACAATATTGGGCACCTGTGAAAGAGCAGTTTGAATGCATAGATGCCATGAACAGCCTACCAACGCCAAAGTTCAAGGGGCAAGGTACTACGTGTCTTCTCTCTTGAAGGACTGCCAGAATAACCTATCGAGAGAAGAAAATAACAAGGCTGAGACGATACTAAACCGGTTTGCCGACATCTTCTCGACAAGTGTCTCGTACTTAAAGGAACATACCGAGTATGGCGCATCTAGAAAATTCCAGAAACGATTCTATCGCATATATAAGATAGAGCACGCGTACTGCCAAGTCAGTTTACAATCGTAAGCGGTCAAGTATTTATTGAAGCGAACGGAAGCGAAAATACCACCGAGTTTGAAGCAGTTACGGTGGAAAAGTGTGTTGTGTTTTAAATTTAATTGTGTGTTAGAATAAAACGTGTTTTAGTGGGTAATATTGTTCAAATTCGTATTCCTCGAACCCAGCACGTAACAATATATAATTTAAAAGTGTTTGCAAACGATACGCAAAGAAAAAGATAACACATAACTTCGTAGTCAGACGTGTGCGTCGTGAAATTAAATTCAAGACTTCTAAAGATCGAAGAAGATTATTTTATTATAATTTTTAACAGACACCTCCCACTAACTGTCCTAGAAATAATTTCTGTGTTGCAAAAGAAAAGACTATACAAACATCCAAACCACGGATACAAAATGACACAAATTTTTGTCACGTATAGAGTTCGAACCCAACACTCGGCGCAGTGTAAGTGGCTATACAACTACTAAAACCACTACGCCATTCGTGCAGTCAGTTTTGCATCATTAAATATTGTTAGTTATATATAAATCAAATAATGCATCACAATAATGGCTGTACCGTTAGCTCGAATCTAAACAAATGCAGTTGGACAACACTGTATACAGGGTTACAGGAAAAGTCGTGCTAGATCCGTTAAGGGCGTGGAGTACCCATCATTTCTGACTTATTTCACTATGAAACACCCTACCCTAAACTTAACCCTTTTCGAGATATTCGACTTTTAATTTTTTTATCGAAAATTGCCGATTTGTAGGCTACTAAATTAAATTTTGTTGATTTTGTGTGTCTTATTATTATTATTATTGCATTTTTAAATGTGTAATAAGATGTTTTAGGACGACAATCATTAAAATAGTGCATAAGTTAATTGAATAGGCCGTAGTAGACAAGTGAAAGTTAAGAAATTTAAAAAAATATTAGAAAGTTTATTTTTCTCTAAGGGATATCTAAAAAAAAATATTATGGCAGTTGTTCGGCAGATGTGTTTTAAAATATCTACGTTTCATCAGCTATCTAACGAGGTATAACAATCTAGGGTTTTATTTAATTTCATTGAAAAAACTTAAGTTTCATAGGCGACAGTGGAGAAGAAAATTAATACTTAGCCCTAAAAAGTAAAATAAAACAATAAGTAAGTATGAAATGTCATTTATTAAATCAGGTTTTCACACAACTTTTTCTTGCTCTACAATTCATGTTCAACATGGTCGCCTCTGTTTCTAATACATGAGACCAGTCTTCACTACTCCAGTGGTCAACGTTGTCCTCATTTGATTTGCTGCATCCACAATCCTTTCTCTTAATTCTTCCACAGACGAAACTGGATTTGGCTCGCTGTAGACAAGTCTTTTCATGCGCCCCCACACATGAAAATCCATGGGGGTTAGATCCGGGCTTCTTGCTGGCCATGGCAACGGCCCACCTCGACCTATCCATTTGTTTGGATAATTTGTGTCGAGCCAGTCTCTGACACTGCTCCTGAAATGGGCAAGGCAGCCATCATGTTGAAACCACATGTCCCTGATCAAGTTAAGTGGTAGATCATCCAGCAAATTACTTAAGTCTCCTCTTAAGAAATGTTCGTAGCTTTCCCCATTTAGATTGTCCGGGAGAAAGTAAGGTCCAATCAAATGATTGGAGATAATGCCCATCCACACATTCACGCTGAATCTTCGTTGAGACCCCTTCACTCTTTTCTTATTGGGATTCCTTAGTTCTTTTGGGGCCCAGTAATGGGCGTTGTGATAGTTAGTTATGCCATCTTTATCAAATTTGGATTCATCTGTCCACAAGATATTTCTTACAAAATCTGGGTCTTCTACGTTGGCATTTAGCATAAATCTTCGATAGCATGTACCGGCGTGTAATGGTACGGGTATAGGCCAGCAGTATGCACTGTAAACCACACTTTTCATTGCGAAAGTCCCAGATCACGGGCAACAATATTAGTGGAAGTAGTCGGATCCGCTCGAAAGCGTTGCACTATCTCATTGTCCTGTTCTTCGTCGTCATCAATTCGTGGTCTTCCCATGTCTGTATTTCGTTAAACGTAGATATTTTAAAACACATCTGCCGAACAACTGCCATAATATTTTTTTAGATATCCCTTAGAGAAAAATAAACTTTCTAATATTTTTTTAAATTTCTTAACTTTCACTTGTCTACTACGGCCTATTCAATTAACTTATGCACTATTTTAATGATTGTCGTCCTAAAACATCTTATTACACATTTAAAAATGCAATAATAATAATAATAAGATTATCTAGTTATTTAGATAATAGCGAGAATCTCGCCGATACTCATTCGATCCTGTACTGTGCTGCTGTGGCGGCAAGTCGTATAGCGGGCATCAAGTTACCCACACATGTCCCTGCTATACGACAAACATCTGTCACCCCGGCCTGGCAGTGCAGGATTGAACGGCGTATTGCTGAGGCAAGGACACTCATCGGTAAGCTGATCTGCTTCAGGGCAGGGAACACACGGCCCAGGGTAATGCGCTATGTGGGCCGGGCTTTTCTGGGGACTGGTGTCAGTCCTCATGAATACGTATCTCGGGCCACAGAGCGCATTGACTTCCTGAAGCAGAAAGTCTATGCATGGGCAAATCGACTGCGCAGATACAAAAAACGCGTGCACCGGTATGTCATCAACCGCACGTTTCAAAGTGACCAAAGATGGGTTTATAGAACCTGGGAACGACCAGATCAATGTGTGGCCGATGTGGGGCTACCAGATGCTGATGCTACAAATACGTTTTGGAGGAACATCTGGTCGGTACCTGTCGGCCACACTGAGGGGGAATGGATGCGGGAGGTCAAGCGAGCAAGTGAGCTAATTCCAGAAATGGAAAACGTGGTCATTGATAGCCAGGATGTAATTAGTGCGGTCCGATCCTTATCAAATTGGAAATCGCCAGGACCGGACGGAGTGCACAATTTCTGGCTGAAATGGCTGCGTAGCTCACATGCTTGTTTGGCTGCTCAATTTCAATCTGCCCTAGAATCTGGATCGTTACCAGATTTTATGACCACGGGAATAACCCACCTACTCCATAAAACAGGTAGTACCAACGAGCCCGGCAATTATAGACCGATAACATGTTTGCCATCGATCTATAAGCTTCTTACATCTATTTTGAGAGCCAAGGTATCTAAACATATTGATACAAATTCAATAATGTCAGCTTCTCAGAATGGATGTAAGAGGGGGGCTCGTGGTTCTAAGGAGCTCCTCCTCATTGATATGGCCATTAGCCAACAGGTTCGCCGTAAACAAAGGGATATGGCGGCATGTTGGATAGATTATAAGAAAGCGTATGATTCGGTGCCTCATGCATGGCTTTTGAGGGTGTTAGAGTTGTATAAAGTAAATGCAACTCTGCGCACCTTTTTGAAGTCATGCATGGGGCAATGGAAAACGGTTCTTAGCTATCCAGGATGTCCACAGATCCCTGGGAATGGCGAATTGATAAAAATTGAGCGGGGTATATTTCAGGGCGACAGCCTGAGTCCTCTTTGGTTCTGCCTAGCATTGAATCCTCTTAGTACATTACTAGAGGGTTCAGGGCTAGGTTACAGGTTACATAGAGGTGGTGGAGTGATATCCCACTTGTTGTATATGGATGACTTAAAGTTGTTTGCCCACACTAAATTACAGTTGATGGATTTACTTAAAGTAACTGAAACTTTTAGTAAGTCTATCAGTATGGATTTTGGTGTGGACAAATGTGCTGTCATCCATGTAAAGCAAGGCAGGATAGTGGAATCCGAAGGAACACAACTTTTGGATTCCATTAACCTACGATCACTTCTTGTAACCGATACTTACAAGTACTTGGGTATGTCACAGGCATTAAGTATCAATGAGGCTGACATGAAGCAATTGTTGCAGGAGCGTTTCTTTGGTCGCCTGAAAAAAGTTTTAGAAAGTTTTTATCAGGTGGCAACAAGGTGCGCGCTTGTAACGGTTGGGTCATGCCGGTGCTCATGTACTCCTTTGGCATACTTAAGTGGACTCAGACTGAACTGGATGCCCTGGACCGGAGGGTCCGTACACTCTTGACGGCATACCGTATGCATCACCCACGTTCGTCTGTGATGAGATTGTATATCCCGCGGAAATGTGGAGGCCGAGGCTTTCTGAATTCCAAGGCCCTTCATAACCGCGAGGTATGCAACCTCAGAGAATACTTTCTTCAGGCAAACGTGGGTATGCATCGGGATGTAGTTGCTGTAGACATCGGACTCACTCCGCTCAGTTTGGCTAAAGAGAACTGGCGCAAGCCTGTATTACTTAGCACTAACGATCGCAGGGATGTATGGCAGAGCAAGGAGCTTCACGGTAGGTTCTACAAGGCTCTATATGGAGCTGATGTAGACCTGTTAGCCTCCGTGAACTGGCTACGTTTCGGTGACCTCTTTGGGGAAACCGAAGGGTTTGTCTGTGCTATTGCGGACGAAGTTATCAAGACGAATAACTACCGGAGATATATCTTGAGGGATGGTACGGTTGACATTTGTCGGGCGTGCCACCTACCTGGTGAGTCCCTCAGGCATATAGTTTCCGGTTGTTCTCGTCTTGCTAACGGCGAGTGCTTGCACAGACATAACCAAGTAGCCAGGATTATTCACCAGCAACTTGCTCTGAAATACAAACTTGTAGATGTTGAAGTGCCGTACTACAGGTATGTAGCTGAATCAGTTCTCGAAAATGGTCATGTCACGTTGTACTGGGATCGAACTATCATCACAGACAGGACTGTTGTGGCCAACAAACCTGACATTGTGGTGATAGATCGATCAGAGCGCCGCGCATTGATTATCGATGTCACATTCCGCATGACGGCAATCTCGCGCAAGCTGAAAAAGATAAGCAAATTAAATATCTCGTTTTGGCTCGCGAGGTTGTCGACATGTGGGATGTTGATTCGGCAATCATTGTGCCGATAGTCATATCTGTCAATGGTCTAATAGCCAAGAGCCTCGATCATCATCTAAAGAGGCTCGCGTTGGGTGCTTGGATCAAGGGTTTGATGCAGAAGGCAGTGCTTTTAGATACAGCACGCATTGTGAGGAGGTTCCTATCTCTGGAATCCTAACCACCGGCAGCTTGGACCCTGTTCCCGATGCCGGTGGGTACCATATATTTTATATTTTTAAATGATATGTATTTTTATAGATATATGTATATTTAAAAATGAAAAATATATTGAAAATATTTAAATAAAGAGAATAATAATAAGACACACAAAATCAACAAAATTTAATTTAGTAGCCTACAAATCGGCAATTTTCGATAAAAAAATTAAAAGTCGAATATCTCGAAAAGGGTTAAGTTTAGGGTAGGGTGTTTCATAGTGAAATAAGTCAGAAATGATGGGTACTCCACGCCCTTAACGGATCTAGCACGACTTTTCCTGTAACCCTGTATAAAACAAACATAGCATACTTTTGCTATACGTTTTAACAAGGACAAAAATACATTCATTGTTATAATCCGAGATAATTACTGTGTTATTAGATCAGTTTTGGATATAGCACCAAACATGTGGTTACAAGGTTTAAATGACGTTTACGGTCAGTTTCACCACTATCAAGTAAAAGTTATCTGAAAGATAAATCGCATGCTGTCTCACTTTTGTTAGGTTAAAGAAGAGAGATGGCGAGACTTTAATCTCATTGGTAAAATGATATTTGGAGGTGGTGTGACAGGCCCTTAGTATCGCATAATATTTCTTATACCTATATAAAGTACTAGTATTTTGCACGCGGCTGCGCGTAAAAGGTTAGGTTAGGTTAAGTTAGTAACAGTACTTTTAAAAAACAAAATATTGCCTATGTTACTCGGTGATAATATAGCTTTCTAATGGTGAAACAATTTTTAAAATATCGTTTGAGGGTTTCTTGTTTTAAACCCTTACAAACAAACAAAAACAAATCTTTCCTCTTTATAATATTAGTATAGATATAATAAAGAGTTACTTAGATAAAATAAGTTAGTTTCTGTAGAACAATACTAAACGTACCTATCTAATGATTATTTAGTCAAGGACCATTAAAGATAAAATTATAGCCACCGCAGATTTCATTACTTCACTTTATAATGCCTTATGTAGCGGCTGCTGGCGCTACAAATTTATATACAAAGCGCGCTATTGTGGGAGGGCAGCGCACACTGGTCTCGAACCTACCGATTTGCCGATATTTCTACCGATTTGGCGCTTGTCCTACCGAAACACCGAAATGGAACGATTTTTCTACGATTTTATTAATGTAAGAAATTTCTCCCGATTTTCTACCGATTTCCAACAATTTTAATTCGCATCCCTATTTTTGTTTCTTTTACGGGGATTCCTACGTTTAACGTCGATCGACGGATATTTTGAGAAATACCACTGGCTTAAGTCCCGAGAATATCTAACAAAGAAAATAAAGTACAGCTCGTTCTTTTTTTTATTAAATATCTTAATTTTAACCCAATTTAACTTTTTGGTCCGAATATACCGATTTTACTTGGCGGATTAAATGCGAAATCGGTAGAGCTACCGATTTCGCATTTTTACTTTTGAGAACACTGGCAGCGCAGCAGTCGCTGATTGTCTCCCCACACCCGCTCAGCTAAGTCGCGTATTTATGTAGTAGTATTGTATATCTATTATACGTTTCTGATACCAGTAAAGAAAGTATATATCAATGTGACCATCAATTCTTCCACCTCACATCATTTTGATCATCATTTTTTTCACCTCACAACCTAATGTACAATGCATATTATACAACCACTACAAAAAATCACACTCGGATTTCCCCTAATGCCTTGCGAATGCAGGAGTCAATTAGTCAGCATACTTAAAAAACCTGTCCATTTTGGCGTACTTATACGCAACTGCACGTGGTCACCAATATAATCAGAACAAGACTAAATAAATAGCTCAAATTCAGACTTGATTGTCAACATTGACCGAGTTCTCTCAGGCTCTACCTACTGACTATAAAATTTCAAGTGCCTTTGCAGCCTCAAAACATTACAAATGGTTCGTCTATATAGGTACATACTTTACAAAGTAAACATGGCTAACTGCTACTTTTTGAAATAAATCATAACAAGTAATGAACAATGAATAAAATAATCACTAAGTTGATTTTTTAAGTAAATATACCTACTTCATTTTATTCTAAAACAGTTGCTAGTTGTATTATTTTAAGTATAAATCCTAACTAATATTCTAAGTAAATGCAAATGTGAGGTTGTTTGTTACCCTTTGTCGACTAATACCTACTAGTCAAACGATCATCATGAAATTTCGCATACACTTTGTCAGGGGTACAGCAAAGGATAACTCTCATCCAAAAAAATAGTACTATTTCCGAGGGACGGCAATTTATTGACAAGATCCAGATTAACGCGAGCGAAGCCGACGGCAAAATCTAGTCTATTATAAATCTAACTGCATACCTATCCTAGTCATGAGCAATTATTACTGATAAAGAACAAGATAAACTTCCTTTAGAAATAATTAGCATATACCTATTTTATTATGATAAAGACAAGTGATATAAAAAATTAGGAAAAATATTTACATCATTAGATACACTACTTAATAAATAATTGTTATTTTTGTGGTTAGCCAGTTTCTACAACATTTTCCTTGTAGCTGTCTATATTTATTGAAATGAATATGTAGTAGAAACATATTCAGTCATATTCATAAAAATTCCTTACTGAGAGCTAAATCGATCAGTAGTTAAAATGCTCAGTAAGTATACGTGCAATAAAAATCGTAATTCACATACGTTCTGTAAACTTTCAATAAGCACAACATCGCTAATAGACAGATTAGCATTTTTAGGTTATCATATTGACGTAAACAAAGAATGGTAATTATCGATTTATATTATTCTTTGTTCGACTTTATAGAATAGGCATAAAAATATTAATAAAATAAATAAATAAATTTACAGAACAGAAACATGGTCTCTCACTATGGGCCTTATCAGAAGGTTCAAAGTCACTCAGAGGACGATAGAAAGAGATCTATGTTGGGATTGAATCAGAAATTAGGAGATTCGCAGACAAACTAAAGTTGCCGACATAGCTCTGCGGATAGCCACGCTGAAGCAGCAGTGGGCAGGGCACATAGCGCGCAGAACCGAACCGATGGAAGGGAGGGGAGAAAGGCCACGCACCCGCCACCGGAAGACACAGCAGGGGAAGGCCGTCCACAAGGTGGGTCGCGGCAAGCAGTAGGATGCGGATGGCCCAAGACCAGTTTGTGTGGAAAACCTTGAGGGAGGCCTATGTCCAGCAGTGGACGTCTTTCGGCTGAAATGATGAAATAACTTTTGCTCGCCTTTTATCCATCCATGATTTGTGTAAAAATGCTCCGATTCAGGTCGTTTGATCGTACATATGCATTTATTTTCTGAAGAAAATAAACAGTAAAGGTTCAAAACCTGTAGAACGAATGGTATCTACTTATTGCATGATAACGTGTTGTATATTGGAAAGAACAGGATTATTACAGAAAAAGTATTTATATAGGTAAGGTATTATAGGAATACGATATGATTGACACCTTTACTGACTAAGTTGACCTTTCAAAACTATATTGCACGGATGGCGTAGTGGTTTAAGTGGTCGCCTCGCCACTGCCACAGCGACAAGTCTTGTGGGTTCAAATCACCAAAATTCAAATCTCCGGACTATAATCACGTCTTGTCTTGATTATTTATGTACATGTAAGTGGATGCTCCTATTTACCATACTGCTGCTTTAGAGGCTACCATCAATTTTTATCAAATGCTTGAGTATGTTGAGTAGTAGTTCATGGAGAAATGGTTGCAGCACCTTACAGTTATGATTTGTAAATGAAATATTATTGTACACTTGGCGATTAAAAAGAGTGGCTATGAGTTTCTTGCCCGTTCTTCTCATGAGCCCTACACACCCTAGCTTTGCTGAACGTGGCAGTAAATGTAAATTCACAGAAAAAAAATTACGTGTAACTTTGACATTCATAAGTGTTACCTTGTAACCTAATTTGAATAAATTTATTTTGATTTTGATTTGATTTTGATTTGAAAAATTTATGAGATTTATAAATGGTTATCCCGAGTTTCGATGTTCTTTGTGTCTATTGTTTGTATGTTTGTTAAGTCCCTCGCGATACATTAATAATAATTACTTGTGTGAGAGATTTCTTTTCAAAAATTAAAAATATTTTTTTATCTTTAATTTCAGGTTAAAACATGAACTATATGAAACATTGAATTTAAAAAGACAGGTTTAGTACATAATGAAAACAGAAATTTCAACTCCCCAACATTAAAAATCAATGTTGAAAGAAGGATAAAGTCAAAATTGTTTTCGAGAACTTTATGAAGATGATTCAGCATAATCAATTTTCTTTGTTTACTATAGAAAATTATAGTAAGACTTCTAAAGTTGCCTGAATTTTAAGTTTTATTTTAAGGAATATCTCAGTTGTCTTGTCACGCAACAATAAAAGAAAGGGTAATAATTAAAGAATTATCACGGTAAAAAAATCAATTATAGCTATTTCATAATAACAAGTATTATGTATTTTAAATACAGAGGTTAAGGTACTTTTAAGAATTTAAAACAAATCATTTTTGCAACAGTTTTAATGACTGGCTATTCAATATTTGGCCGAGTCGGGCAAACAAAAAGTTATTGTATTTTTCTGTTAAGAAATCTCAATAAGAGCCCGGATTTAGGAAGTTGGCGGTGTTAGACACCACCGTGCCACGAAAAGCACGTAAAGCCGTTGGTCCTGCGCCTGATTTCTCTCCGGTCGGGTCGGATTATTCGTCCCATCGGATAATGAGAGTAAGGGAACAGAGAGTGCACTTGTGTTTGCGCACTCTCTTGTGCACTATAATATCTCCTGCGCCGATGGCCAGTCTCCGTTAAGATTGGCCGCCGTGACCGAAATTCGGTCTGGAGGACATTATTATTGAATATTCGTCGGCCTTGATGGCGTAGTGGTTAGTGTAATCGACTGCCACGCTTGAGGTCGCGATTTCGATTCCCACACAACTCACAAGTCAAACATTTGTGCATGAACATGGATGTTTGTCTTGGTCTGTGTTTCTATGTATAATATGTATGTATTTACAAAAAATCAAGTAAGTATATATGTATGTTTATCCATTGTCTAGTACCCATAATACAAGCTCTGATTAGTTTGGGCTAGATGGTGTTGTGTGTATGTGATAGAATATTATTATTATTATTAATATGTACCGAGAAATTTAATTAAATATCTATTCCAAAGATTATTGTCATTGTATCAAAAGTCAAGAAAATTGAAGATGACTGATAAACTTGATCATCTTGATCAATAAATTTGTACTCGAATATAAGTATTTTAAATTATAATTTTAATTAAACACCCCATTACATCTCATCTCGATATAAATTACATTCACATCAATGGTATTTTAAAATATTTTCGTTTGATGTATGTATAGTTAAACATAAGAGTGTACACTTAACTATTATTACAAGGCCACTTAGAAAAACCAGCTAAGCATCATTACTGGGTTTTCTGTTAGAAACTCAAAAGCCATCTAAAGGACAATTAGCTATCTCTTATTCCAGAGCATACTAATTGATACAAATTAGTATTGACAGTGATTGATAATGGCATATCTTATCATACTGATAAGGACTTTCAATATTGATTGGGTTTAGGTATTGCCCAAATACCCCAATTACTTGCGAAACCATATATTAGCAAACAAATAATATTGAGTATAATTCTTATCTTTATTATCCTTTAAAATAGTTTAATCCATTGAGCACTTGTAAGAAGTCCATGACACAACACATATCTTATACACACCTATGGCCTTCTGTTACGTCTCAGAAACTTCCATTACCGATCACGACTCCCTGCTATTAATACTTGACAAAAAATTAATCAGAAGTGTACTTACAAGGTCGTAAAGCGCATTAACTATGACACATTAGATAACGACATGAGGAATATCATTCTGTCGGATATACATTTAGAAACAGATGTTAATGTTGCTACTTCACATTAACTTACATTGCTGAGCAATACTATAGTAAAAAACACTAGAATAATCAAAGCATCTAATCGTAAAATAGTCCGCAAACCTTGGATAACGCCTAGATTGCTGAAATGTATGAGAAATCGCGATAAGCTGCATCAAAAAGCTAAAAAGAACCGTGATAATGACACTATAACAACCACGTACAAAAGATATAGAAATTTTACCAATGAATTGCTTAAGACTTAAGATACAATTTGAAAAATCTGAAATAAAAATGAATATAGGAAAAACTTTATCTAAAAGTTGTTCTCTAGTAAATAACTATAACCTAGCATCAAACAAATCTCATCCCCATTCGTTCGTTATTCTGCCTTCTGATAACAAAGAGGTAGAAACTCTTATATTAAATTTAAAAAATGAGTCCTCTATCGGGCGCGTTAATATCCCATCCACCTTCCTCAAAAGATACAGAGAATACTTAGTCCCTACGCTAACATATATTATTAATCTCGCCATAAGTAGTGGCAGATTTCCTAATGACTTAAAACTAGCTGAAATTCATCCCATTCACAAGAGTGGAGACAGAAGCTGTGTTAATAACTACAGGTCAATTTCCATTCTACCGACACTTTCAAAGATTTTAGAAAAGATCATTAACAGGCGTCTCTTTAAATATTTAGAGGATAACTCATTACTATCTTCTGCACAGTACGGATTTCGATGTGGGTTATCAACTGGTGATGCGGTTCATGATCTTACAGACTTTATAGTAACAAACCTCGACAAAAACAAAAAGGTTCTTGTAATATTTATAGACTTGGCTAAGGCTTTTGACACGGTTTCTGTCCCACTCTTGCTTAACAAACTATAAAAACTTGGAGTTAGGGAATCCCAACTTAATTTATTATCTGACTATCTTTCGAACAGATTCCAACGGCTAAAAATTGCTGATTGGGTTAGTGATAAATCTTCCTATTGAGCATGGAGTTCCCCAAGGAAGTATTCTTGGGCCTACTCTATTCTTAACGTACTTAAATGAACTCTGTGAACTAAATATATATATAGTGGGAGGATCATTTCTTTTGCCGATGACACAGCGCTCCTATTTGAAGCTGACTCGTGGCCCGAGGTTTTCAACCATACACAATTAGGACTCAATATGGTATCTGCATGGCTCAGATACAATAAATTACTACTAAACGTCGAAAATACCAAATATGTCTCTTTTTCTCTAAATGACCACAATTTTACACTATCCATCATTTTCGCTGAGGGCTCACATCTGCGGCAATGACAGTTCTGTGGTTTGTTCTTGTCCTGAAATTCAGAACACTAATACCATCAAATATTTAGGTATTATTGTTGACAGCAGACTTAACTTTCAAGCACATATAAACTTACTTACATCACGTATTCGTAAACAAATTTTTATTTCTGAAAGGTTTCGGCATGTGGCTGAATTTACGATGATAAAAATGGTATACTACGCCCTATGCCAGTCGTTGATAACATATGGCATAACAATTTGGGGAGGTGCACCTAAAACCACTATGCTTAATCTCGAGAGATCCCAAAGAGCGGTTTTAAAAGTAAGCCAATTTCTTCCTTTCCATTACCCGACCAAAGATTTCTACGAACGCTGTGACTTACTATCCGTATGTCAACTGTTATCCTAAATGTGCTATGAAAACACTCACACCTTCATTACAGTCCTAATGTACTATGTAGCAAAAGACGCAATTATGCAGTGTGCCCTCATAGACAATTTAAAACTAGTTTCTCACATAGGCATTTCACATTCCTTGGCGCGTACTTATATAACAAAGTTAACCGATTCTTATCCATATATCCACTTACCAAACATCAATGCAAGTAAGTCCTATCTAAGTGCCATCAATCCTTAGATTATGAGAATACTGAAAAACTGTTGGTCATACTGTTGTAACTAAATACTTATAAATCACGCGAACACACACACGCACGCACACACACACGCACACACAAACATACACACACTGCACATTCTCTCTAACAACATATTGTCACTAGGAATTACGAATTAGTCATATTTTGTGGCTGCATGTATCTCTTTATTCTAATATTGAATATTCTGGTTGGGGGCCTGCACAGTCTATCACAAAGAAAATAGCTTTAAATACACTGCTATAACCAATTCATTGTACTAATATTCTTTGTGAAGAGAGAAATAAATAAACTTATTATTATTATTATACCTATGCATTCAACTCGCACACAATACAAAAAATTGTTCTGAGGACCTATAAGTTAAGAGATTAATATCCACATCATGCATCTACAACAGCCTTACCTATACAAGTATTTAAATAACTTAATCTATTGACCGCCACGGTCATGTATACATGACAAAGCAAAATGTGTCCAGCACTCCACAGTCAGAAAGGACTACATGACAAATTAAAGCATGAAATTGTAACTTAGCGCCAAGAGCAGGCTTTTGCTGTTTTGACAGGACAGTCAAAGGGTTAATAATAAATAAATGATATAACGGATAAAAAAAACTGTTTTATTAACACAGCGAAAATGTTATTTATAAGTAAAAAATTAATATAGTGTTAATATAAACACAAAAAGAATATTACTTCCTTATTACCATCAAAACCATAACAAAATGCTATTATATATAGCTATTTTTACCACCATGTTAAATTAGAACTAATTTTCTATAACATGGTAGCTATACATCTAGTTTAACAAGTTATGTGTAAACAATTTTCTTGACATTTAAAGGTTTTACTAAAATTACTAGCTGACCCGGAAAACATTTTTCTGCCATAAAAATTATTTCTTCACCTAGCAGTATGAAATATATTTTATTACCTGTTCTCATACCTACAAAATATACATAAAATATTCATAAAAATTGGTTAAGCGATTTTGTACATGTGACCACAAACACCATCACACGAGGTTTTTATATAATATATAGATTGAAATTCTAATCATTTATCTTAAAATAATAATACTAAATGTAATTATTCCTAGCATTGTATATATATTTGATTATTCATGGTGCTATAATTAATAGTATATACTGCTGCAAAAAAGTTGTTTATATTGTCTATATTTATATACTTTAGTTACTTTGTACATTATTGTATGATAGTTACTGTAATAGTTATATTATTAACACAGTACTTATCTAGTATATTATTAAGTGTAATTTTGACCTTCATAAGTATTACTTATATACATTTTAATTAGATTATTGATTTTATCATAGTTGCTCTTCTCTATAATGCATAATTTAAGATGTGACCAGACAGCTCACTTGTCTATAGTGTGTGCCATTGAATTACTGTTAGAAAGTTCAATAGCTTTTGCATACTACTGGCCAAATTGCTGACAAGTCATCCTATGCTGATGGTTATGAACTCATTCTTATTTTAACATAATTTAAAATTATAATGTTTCATAAACCATGATAGTGTCTGCAAAGTATTTTGAAACAAATCAAATTAAAGTCAGTTGTATAACTTATGTTAACCTATGAAATAGACATGTTGGAAATGTAAGCCGTAGGGAAGTAAATATTAATAATAGAAAGCGAGATTGGTGTCTGTAGCTGATACGATAACAATAAATAATAACTCACTTAAGTACACTGTGCGTTCATGAATCACTAATATTAACACAATGATAATTAGTTCAGCTACCGCGCCAAACGGGCAGCTTCACAATTTGTTATCGGTTTGCCTAACTAATAACCTATTAATCGATTTGAATTCTTCCACACATTATTAGAATTTGTATAACACGCGATGAAACGTCACCCTCAACCATGAATGTCAGCTAAAGTACTTACATTTTTCTCCGCTATATGCACCAACAATACACAAATAGATAATAAAAATAACACTTTGTCTCTCTATTTCATAGCGATGCAAATGTATATTATTTCAGTTAAGGTTTTCTACAATCTATATCGCATTTTCATAAAACAAAATCAAAGATATCGAAGTTCAGCGAATTGTCAGTTTCTCTTGACATTGACAATGCAATGTTGTCAAGTACTTTCACTCAGTTCAGGAATTGCATCATATTGAAGTACTATAACAAATATATAGTTATATATATTATATTTATTATATTTGTTATTATATTTCAAAAAGATCTAACAAATCTACTAGGTCTCAAATGAAATCAGATGAAAATATTTTTAGTTTGTAGGTCAGAAGGTTACACTTATGCACGTTAAAGTAACACTAACTGAATTATACAATTTATTTATTTTATTTATTACAATGAATTTACATTTAACGTGGTAACAATCATGTTTAGGAAAGCTATAGCATAGAACCAGTAAGAAGAACGGACAAGAAACTTACGGCTGCTTTATTGATAAGCGGTCTATTTGACGTTATTGCTTTACTGCATGTTATGGGTTCGAATCCCACGTGGGATAATTATTTGTATGATCTAGATTCTAGATATTCTACAAATGATTGTTCTAAAGTCTAGGTCTAACTTGTGTCCGTAAACTTCTCCGTTCACACGCACACAGACCAAACACTAGGGCAGTTGCCATTTTGAAAAAGAATCGTTATCTACATTTTATTCCTATTGCCTAGCTATCTAAATGTAAAAATATAATCTATATCTCGGACCAATTATCATTGGTACCGAGATCTATACCAACTTCTACAAGACACAAATTACACTTTATATAAACATACATAATATACAACGTTATTCTTACTTGGTACAAAAGCCGAAACACCCCAAACATATTATTATAAGAACAATCAATAAAACTAAAAAAGAATCAGAAATAATAAAACCTCACTAAGCTATCAGCTGATATAATTGCACCGTTGTCCTCGGGGAAATATTGTCACCCAATGCGCCAATGACCGCTCACTGCCCAGGGCGGGGGCTGCGGCCGCGGGCGGGACGTCCCGCAGGACGAGACGGGAGTGCGGGTAGCGGTGCAGGGTGCACACCGAAAGGGGAATTACCGAACTATGAATAATTTAAACATTTAACTATGTATTGTGGCTTGTTTGATAAATGCCTACCGGCCGCCGCCTGCCGGCCGTTTCTTACCTATTAAATAGTGTGTCCTATTTTAACAAATTTTGATAGACATTTGGGATAAAATATAACATGGTTTAAAAACTATTGTAATCGATTCTATTGCTGATTCTGAACAAACTATTTTCAGGTTTCGTACTAACTAAGAATAACGTTGTATATGCTAAATCGATTATTGACATAATCGTCGGTGCGAGCCAGTCAGAATAATTAACGTTATCGTGTATTAAATAAATAATAATAATAAATAAAATGTATGAATTAAATGTTGCAGAACTAACATTTCATCTTGTATTTTGCTTTCTGAGTCACCTTGATGTTATCTAAGAAAATGATCTATTTTTAGATAACATCATCAGGGTAACTTAGAAGGCAAAACTTTAATGTCCATGACAAAACCAAATGATCCTCACATCTTAAAAAGAAGCCTCTTTGTTTCAGAAAAATCAGTACAGCTACGTTTAGTTTTTGCTTCAAAACGAATAAAACGCACATCATTCAAACTTCAACTTTTGAGGTTATGTGATTGAGAAGCGGGGTCAATGTATCCATAACAGAGATCAAAGAAATATTAAAAATGCCACAAGATTACAAAAGATTTAACGGCCCTGAAGATAGTGTCTCGTACAAGCGTTTTACTAAAGAATATTTAAAAACATATAATGAACTTTATGATGAGTTATTGGACGATAAAGAACTTCGTAAGGATGGGCGCGCGTTATCTGAAGCCCGTAGCATGTGTATGTTTTGTATGTATTAGGTGGGGGTTTTATTTGTATTTATTTATTAACTTATAAATACTAATGCGATTAATATTTCTTGTAGTTGCTACGACGCATGTTATTTCTCAAGCAAAAGGGTCTGCTTATGTAGAACGAGATAAAACAAAAGTTATTTGTTCCGTTTTCGACCCGCGCGAAATTCCACATCAGAATGAATTCAGGTAGGTTACTAAAAATATGATATTATATTCTATCAAATGAGTTTAAATATTATTAATTTATTGAATTAAAAGTTATAACTTGAAACTAGTAATATTACAAATCTATTTTAAGTGTAGATAAAAATATAAATGTTCTTATTTTTCTTTGTGTACCCACGAGAAATTTTAGTGCTGGTTGAATAAGGATAGAGAAACCGACTGTTACTTAAAATATTGATAACAACTTGTTATTTTCAGTCAACTTGGTCAAATATTCTGTGAAGTAAAATTTGCACCATTTTCGTGTCCGCGCAGAAGACGGCCGCATGCACCCGATGCAGAGGAAAAAGCATTATCTGTTGCCTTAAGAAAAGCCTTAGAGCCAGCTGTCTGCAGACATATGTTCCCTAATTACCAGGTAATAAGAATATGTTTCACCTACATACACATTAATTACATTATAAGTTTATACTTGCAACAATAATTATATCCCTATGAGACTTCATGACTGGTAAACAGCAATATTTTAGTAGTGTTTTGTGTCAGTCATAGTCATGATAGAAAAAGTCTTTTAAATTGATAAAAATAAATAGTCCAACATTTTTTATGAATTGATAATATTAAATGATTTTGTTTGGTTCTCGCACTAATATTTGAATGTCAGAAAAAGTTGCGTAATTTATGTGTCTTGAGTTTTAAATATACTCATGTTGATTTTGACTGCAAGAATGGTGTAGTGGCTTAAGTGGTCACGGCGCCACTGCAACTATGCCAACTTGTCTGTCTGGGTTTGAATCCCATAGGGACAAAAATGTTATCAATATAAAACAAATTTGAATGAATTCCAATGCTAGATTTTCAAATCTTTTATAGTTTTTTAATGCCAGTCATATAATATGGCAGCTTTGAGGGTTTAATATGTTTTGAGATCAGTTACAACTTACAATAAATGTTTTGTTTTGCAGGTAGATGTCTTCGTATATATTCTAGAACATGATGGAGCATGTTTAGCACATGCAATAAATGCTGCAGGCCTTGCATTAGCCGATGCAGCAGTTCCTATGTATGATGTCATAACAGCCTCTTCTATAGCCATAGTGGGTGATAAAATATTTGTTGATCCCACTGAATCTGAGGAACATTTGGCATTAACAAGTCCATCAACAAAAATAAACCATGGTGTAATTACAATGTCAATGTTGCCAGAATTGAAGCAAATATCAGACTTTACACATATCGGATCTCTTGATGTTGAGTATATAACAAAAGCAATGGATATATTAGAAAAGGAATGTGTATCAATAGTGCCTCATATGCAGAAAGTACTTGTTGCTAACTTAGTGCAGGGTTTTGAACAAAGAAAAAAGATGGAGTTGGAGGCCAAAGAGAGAGAGAAACTTTTAAACTCCAAAATGGAGGAATGGAAAAAGCTATTAAACTCTGGATGAAATTTAACTGTGGTTTTATTTATACATCATAACTTTAATAACTATTATTACTGTATTAGACAGATATTTTTCTTGGATTATAATGTATCAGTTAATTTAGGTGTAAAGTTCTCAAAACTGACAAGCATGCAAGAGATTTATTTAACACATTAAATGCCGGTCATAAATAAATAAATAAAAATAAAATACAAAATAAAGAAGCCTTTATTATTCCATTGGCATGTACAATCGTAAGAATAGTAGGTGTTACTCCAATATTTATGCCATCTGGACCCCTCTTCGGGTGAAGGCCTCCTCCAGAGATTGCCACTCATTGCGATTTCTTAAGAGGTTAGATCAATAACTCATAGCCAGTTGCACTCACCGATAAACGATTAGCGAGGTTAAGCAACATTGGGTGCGGTCAGTTTAAAGATGAGTGACCGCTTAGTGGTATTTTATCTGAGCGTCTCCGTGCTTCGGAGGGCACGTAAAAAGTCGGTCCTGGTTGTTGCCAAATTGACAGCAGTCGTTAAGCCATGTCAGAAGCCTACGGGCAGCTTGAACAACTCTTGACAACAGGTTGGCCACTAACCAAACGAAAAGAAGAATAACGATATTGATCATAAATAACCACAAACAATAAATGCATTTTTGGCATTCAACATGTTAATCTACTGAGTTACAGGGGCAGACCGGTGGCCAGGCACAATAGGTTTTAAATTATGTCTCGTTTTCTAAGACGTGATAGGATTATCAAAATTATATTTAACATTGCAGGTAAAAACCTAATGTACCAAACAAGCTTATACCTAAAACAAAATATTAGACATATTAATGTAGGTGCCTTAAGTCCATAACAAGTAAATCAATAAATGACCTTTGTAAACATACATACATACACTACCGTCCAAAAGTTTGGAATCACTAATTTTCGTCGACAGCAAAACTATACCGCAACAAATCTATCAAAAAACGTATTGTTATTGGAGATTAGTATTTTTACGACCGTACTAACAATGACATTTAATAAATACATTAATTTCTTATCAACTATCCATTGTTTTCAAAAAAGACCGACACACGTGTTTTATGACCACTCAAGTTGCGACACCGCCGTTTGAAGATTTCTTAGAATTGGCGCTTTAAGCATTGTTGTCTTAATGAGTCTTAGAGTTTAGTGTGATTTGTGACGTTCATGTGAAAGTTCGCAAGCTCATAAAATGGCAAAAAGGAAACAGATTTTGCTTGAACAGCGGAGTGCTATCTGTACTTTGAGCGAAGAAGCCTATTCTATGCGCCAAATCGCAGAAAAGGTCGGTGTTTCATACAAAGGTGTAGATGATACTCTTGGTTGCTGGTCTAAGAGGATGTGTAGCAGCCAAAAAACCCAGATTGACTAGTGTTCATAAAAGAAAAAGACTGGAGTGGGCCAAAACACATAAAAACTGGACAGCAGAAGACTGGAAAAAAGTCCTTTGGACGGATGAGTCCTAATTTCATTTTTTTGAATCTAATAGACGAGTTTTTGTGTGCCGATCAAAAGAGGAGCGGGCTTTAGAAGCGTGTACTGTGCAGACTGTTAAGCACGGCGGTGGTAGTATGATGGTTTGAGGATGCTTTGGTAATAATAAACCCAGCCATCTGATCAAAATCACCGGGAAACTGAATAAAGAAGGCTATCTGAAAATACTTGAAGAAAATGCCATTCCCTCTGGAATTAATGTGATCGGTCGAAATTTTGTTTTTCAACAAGATAAAGACTAAGCATTCATCCAAATTATGCCAGGGGTTCTTAGAGCAAAAACGAAGTGAAAATGTTTTGCAAATTATGAAGTGGCCCTCACAATCGCCAGATTTGTCTCCAATTGAATTAGTATGGGATGAACTGGATAGAAAAGTGAAGAACCAGTGTCCATCGAGCTCAGCACAGTTGTGGGAATATTTACAGAGCGAATGGAAGTCACTGGACTCCGAATACTTCAATAAATTAATCAAAAGAATGAGTAAAATTTGTAAACAAGTAATTAAGAATAAGGGTGGCCATTTTGACGAAGCCAAAATTTAACGAAGACTGTATACTTTTGTTCTTATTTGTGATTCCAAACTTTTGGGCAGTAGTGTATATTCACGCCTGTTTCCCAGAGGGGTAGGCAGACTATGGATTTACATTTGCTACAATCCTGACAGTCTGGCTTCATTCACTTTCATAACATTCCTTTGTAAAGTTGTTTACAAAACAAATAAGGTGTAGTGCATAAAGCAGTTGACTCACCATTGTCACTGCTCTTGAGTGTTGTGTTGTTCACTCAGTCATGGGACAAAGATTTTTGTTAACATAATGTTGTATCTTAGTGTGCAAGACATTTAATTTAAACAAAAAAATGCTATGTAATAGCATCAAACTTACCAAAATAAATGTTTAGTTACTTTTTTACTACAAAGTAATTACAATAACATATTATGTTTAACCATGTTTTCTATCATTTTATTAATTTCTGCTCTAAATTAGTACCCATTCAAAATTATTGAAGTGACCACCAAATGCCTTGATATTATAGTTATAACAAATTTATTTTAAGTAAATTTGCTTATTATTTGATTGTACCTCTAACCTGGTGATATTCTTTGAGCAGTAAGATACACAATTTAATAGCAAACCACACATATTAAAAGGAATACTTTAATAAAATTAAGATTAAATATAGTCGATTTTTGTCACATTTTTCACACCTTTGAACAGTTTAATCTTCGGGTTTCTCCGGCGGTGGACCGCAAGGCTGGAGCATTCTCTCCATCAAATTGAATTTTACGCGAGCTTTTGATTCATTTTCGACAATTGCAAAGTAACTCAATAGATCCGGGTGACCCATGTAACTGCAGCATGAATCACGGTGCTGGTTTGTGAGCCACTCGTATTTAGTTGTGTCTGCATGTCCCGTACCGATATACTTACTCTGAAGATGCTCAAGTTGGCTGTGAATGTTGTATCTTTCACCCATAATGCTAAAACATTAAATAAATGTTTTGAGGTTATATTTTGTTTTGAGATTTCTTTGTCAACTATTACTATTTACTACTATTATACTATACTATTTTGAATACAGATTAATTCGTAGCTACCTGAAATTTACTTCAATGCAATGTATAGTTTTTGTTTACTACAACCAACACAATGTTGCTAATGTCAAAGTGGAAATTCATTTGACAATATAAATCAATAGAGAAAAACGCTCAATCCATGGACAATTTATATTTTTTTTATTCTTTGATGTATAGCAGTGAGAACTTGAGAAGGTAATGCGTTTAGGATAAGGCCTTACAATCAAACTTAAAAGATGAAGAAACTCTGCCATGCATATTATATATTATAAATTACGAATGATTAAAAAGTTGTATGATGAATATGAACGTTGTCTCTTTAGATTACTAAAATATGAGAATATCTGTTACGATAAATGAAGTCTCGATAGCTCCACAGAACACAAATAACGTCGATAGCCGCCATTTTCGAATTTTGTTTGATCGATGTGGAATTTGCGAAGCTAATTTTAATTTAGATGTATTTAAAAAAAATCATGAACAGTTCTTCGAAGTTAGCGGAATTAAAGGAGAATGAAGAAAAGCTAAGAAATCAAGCTAAAAAAATTATGAAACAGAAAAACGCAGATGTTCTAAAAAGACCAACACATTTATTTATGCACGACAAAGGAATCACAAAAATTGTAAGTATTTATTGAATGAATAATTTATTATGCATATGTAATACAAATACTATGATATACATAAGTTATTAAGGATAGTTAGTTGGTTTTCACCGTAGGCATGTTCTTTACGATCCTATTTGTTCATCGCACTGTTATAGACCACCCATTGGTAAAGCGTATGGTAGGTTTATTTTATTTGACTGCACAAATGGCGTAGTTGCTTAGGTAGTCGCAACATTACTGTCACTGCGCAAAGTATTGTGGATTCGATATCGACTCAGGATAATAATTTTCATGATGAAACAAATAATTGTTCCATATTTGGTATGTCTTTGAGTCTGTTGATTGAATGTTTGTAAAGTCCGTCGCATTATTCATTGTGCGGGACTTGTTATGAAAAAGATAAAAATAGTAATGATTACTGAACTTAGCCATTAAAATTAGCATCATCTCATAATCATTATATGTAGCCGATATATTGAATTGTACAAATTTTAACTTATTGTCTTTAAATTTTGTAGCCCACCCCGAAGAACGCAACTCACGTAATTTACGCTTACTATCATAACAATCAAATAACGAAAATTGAAAACATTGATAGCCTATATAATGTGACCCATTTACATTTGCAATGGAACAAGATAACGAAGATGGAAGGCTTGGACTCTTTGCACTGTTTGAAGAAACTGTATTTGAGTAACAATAGGATCAGTGTTGTAGAAAATTTAGAAGGTTTGAAATACTTGGAGGAACTTCACATAGAAAAGCAAAATGTAGACAGCTCTGATGCCTTGTGTTTCGATCCTAGAAGTATGATATATATTGGCGTAAGTATATTTAATTAATTAATTTATTTATTTTACTCTATACAACTATCATTACAGGACTAGCCTAATACAATAGTGTAGCTATCTTATATATAAGTAAGTACGATTATATTTGTGAATATCATTATACCTGTACCTACTAATTACTTATTATAACAAATTACAAACAATGCTATCTTTGTGAATTCACTCAGAGCACAACAGTATATGTCTGTTTCCTTCGCTATAAGGTTTAGAGTGTGAACGGCGCGCGTCAGTGGCCAGTAATTAATATGGATAGTTCTATTTTAAGTAGCACCCTTTCTGCTAGTGCCTGACTTTGCAATATTATATGTGCTATGTGTATGTACTGTGCGAATATTTCAAAGTCAGTACACTTGCTCATCACATTCATATTGTTGAGTATGTATTTCCATGCGGCAAACTGTAGATGGAGCTAGATCAATATTAAGGCAATAAATAATACATATCTATATTTTCATTTATTTCTGTCTTAACTAGATGTCCTGCCTCACACATTATTATTATTTTCCAGGCTTCCCTAAGAATTCTTAACGTATCAGAGAACAAATTAACCGACATGGCTTGGGCGAAACCATTGAGACGCTTAGAAATATTAATCGCTAAGAAAAATATGTTGCATGACTTTCAAGTAAGCCTTCGTTCTTTTAACTTAAATTATTAAAAAATCAATAACATTATTATATACAATATATATTGTTATTAATTTGTCAATATCTATGGAGCAAGCAATAAATTAATTAATTACAATATTAATATAAAAATAATTTCAGGCCACAGCCGACGATCTTTGCACTTTGTTATGTTTATTAGATGTCAACTTCATTGGAAACCCTATGACCAGGAAACGTCGATATAAGGAATCCATAATTGCAAGATGTTCACAATTACGTAAGCAGAGCCAAACATTTACCAATAATAATGTGATGACATAACTGTTGGTATAGGTAATATTAAAACGATGATTAGAAACCTATTTATATATGTACTTGTATTTGTACGTCTGCTTACAGGAGTATTGGATGAAATAGTATTGCACAACTCTTCCAAGACCTTCATACAGAACTTAGACAAAGTCGTACGTTTGCGGCAACTCAACGAAAGGAACAAATTGTCAACTACGAAAACAGGCGTTGATGAATTCTTTGAATTGAACATGATGCCAGGCCCAAGAGCTCAAAGCGCTTTATCCATATCGGAATATTCTAATCAGAAACCTAGAAGTAAGTATTTCAATGAGGCTTGACTTGTTTATTACGTTCTTGTAAATTAATGGTACTGCTCTCTAAAATGGAGTCGATCGGTATTCGCGGTGTTGTACTGGAACTATTTCGTTCTTACCTCTTAAATAAAACTCAATGCGTTAGACTAGGCAACTTTACAAGTTCCCAGCAGCAGTCGCTTTCCTTTGGTGTTCCGCAAGGTGGCGTGCCAGGCCCTACTCTATTCTTACTGTATATTAACAATTTATGATTTTGAAATAACTGCACATACAGTACTGTGAACTACAGAGTAGATGCGGTTGCCCTCAACTAACCCGTACTGCAAATATAAAATATCTAGGTCTTATAATAGATTGCTCTCTTAATTGGTTACTTCACATAAAGCTATTAACAACCCGTGTAAGTCGGTTGATTACAATTTTTAGAAAACTCAGTGCATCTGCCAATATCTAAACACTTCTATGTGTTTATCATGGTCTTGCTCAGTGCCTACTCCAATACTGTGTTACGGTATGGGGTGGTATTGGCAAGACCACACTACTGCCTTTGGAACGTGCACAGAGGGCCATATTGAAGGTGATACTAGGTAGTAGGCAACACTAGTCTTCTGTACACCTAATGTTCTGTGCTAACCGTCAGACAACTTTTTATATTATCAACTGTACTCCGGAAGCATAAAAGTATTAAGTACCTATAACGCGATTACAAAGCGAAACAAAACGAAAGTTTGCTCAGTACACCGCATCGTACAACACTTGCCAAAAATCAATTTTATAGCAAGTAAAATTTATGCACTACCCAACAATAAATACAAGGATACTCTACGTAAGTGTTTGTTAGGCTTAAACTATAGTCAAACAGAGGACCTATTAAATTCCTATACTTAAACCATACATATATTAGTAACATATTCACTCCTTCCCTTCCCTTCCCTTCCCTTCCCTTCCCTTACCTTCCCTTCCATTCCCTTCCCTTCCCGTCCCGTCCCTTCCGTTCCATTCCCTTCCATTCCCTTCCTTTTCCTTCCAGTCCCTTCCATTCCCTTCCATTCCCTTCCATTCCCTTCCATTCCCTTCCATTCCCTTCCATTCCCTTCCATTCCCTTCCATTCCCTTCCATTCCCTTCCAATCCCTTCCATTCCCTTCCATTCCCTTCCATTCCCTTCCATTCCCTTCCATTCTCTTCCATTCCCTTCCATTCCCTTCCATTCCCTTCCATTCCCTTCCATTCCCTTCCATTCCCTTCCATTCCCTTCCATTACCTTCCCTTCCCTTCCCTTTCCTTCCATTCCCTTCGCTTAACTTCCCCTTCTCTTCCCTTCCCTTCCTTTCCCTTCCCTTTTCCCTTCCCTTCCCTTCCCTTCCCATCCCTTCCCTTCCATTCCATTCCTTTCCCTTCCCTTCCCTTCCCGTCCCTTCCGTTCCCTTCCCTTCCCTTCCCTTCCCGTCCCTTCCGTTCCCTTCCCTTCCCTTCCCTTCCCTTCCCGTCTCTTCCCCTCCCTTCCCTTTCCTTCCCCTCCCCTCCCTTCCCTTCCCTTCCCTTCGCTTCCCTTCCCTCCCCTTCGCTTCCCTTCCCTCCCCTTCCCTTCCCTTCCCTTCCCTTCCTTCCCCTTCCGTTCCCTTCAGTGAATATCATTTACAAGCTACAATTAATTTCTTTGAAAATATTACGCTTCGTAAAACACGGAATCGGTCACTAACAGAAACGACACCAGACAAACACAACACAAGCAACTCTACAGTAGATGGCGCTTCGAAGAGTTTATTGGACTTATCAGATGCTATAAGCATTCATTCAGACATTGGGTATAAGACAACAAATTGAGAATTTGAAAGAACAATTATCGCCTGCACATGAAGAAATAAATAATCTCTCCCTTGAAAATAGTCAATTAAAGCAAACTAGAAAATTTAAACAAAAAGCAAGATCTGTTAATGCGAGTCACTAAAAAATTATCATCCAAGCAAAAATAAAAAGATAACAACTCCAAGCAGGACTACACAAAAAAACACAAACAGAGATCGGAACGATCACAAACACCAATAAAGTATGATGAACAACCAACTCTAATAACGACCACACCTGATAATCAACAAAAAACCATCCACCAACAGCAAACAAAATTATGCATAATAAGCAGTAATAAGAGTAATAAGGTATTGTCTATAGCGCAAAATACCTATCCTGATTATCGCATATGTCATTAACTCATTATCTTTCGCCAAACTGTGGTTTAATTAAACTTGTTGATAATCTAGAATCTATAAACTGTTAGATTACACTATGAAAGATTATTGTGTAATATTTATAGGCAGTGATGACTTCGTAAAGACTTACAATTACTCTGACCTAATAGCTAATTTACGCGATAAATTATAAAGGATAAAGCACACCAATATAATATTATGTTTACCAACATTCAGATGTAATGATTATAATACTATGTTTAACTGGAAAATTGAAATGTTTAATTATCTTTTATACCATGACATTCATATATATGGCTATGCTATACCGTTTGACTCCAATTTAAATTTGTCCTACGATTACACTATGTTCCTAAAATATAGTGGAATAATTAATAATAAAGGCATGTTTAATATCTTCCACAACTTGAAATACATTATTGGTCAAACAACCTTGAGATCTGATAGTTTAAAAGTAAATAATAAAAATAGTTGTAAGAAAATTGACAAATGTATTCAATGTGACGAGATCAGTCAATGTAACATGACAAGCATAACTAATGACACTTTTTTTCGTAAGTAAATATTTATACAGGTTGATTTTGAAATCGTGTAATTCCTTTTAACCACGCATTCTACTGGTGATATAGAATAAATAAATAAAAAAAAATAATTCTAATTAAATAAAAATATGGTCAGGATATTTTTATTTAATTAGAATTATTTTTTTTTGAAAAATTATTGTACCGTTTTTTTCGTGAAATGGTGTCAGATAGTCATATGTTAACCAACCGAGGCAATTTTAATTTTTTACTAATTAAATTAAAACCATATTAATAATTAATGTCGTAAATAATAACGGGCGGTCCTTTTTATTGCCCCTTATTATTTACGACATCAGTTATTGTTATGTTATTATTTTTAAATTAGTAAAATATTAAGATTGTGTCAGGTGGTTAAAATATGACTATTTGAAATCATTTCATGAAAAAAATCTGTACTCTAATTTTGCCGAAACCATTATTCTAATTAAGAAAAAATATGGTCAGCGTTATTTTATATCACCAGTAGAATGCGTGGTTAAAAGGAATTACACGATTTCAAAATCACCCTGTATATATTACACCAAAATATTGCAGGTTTAATAAATAAAACAGAAGCTTTATTTGTCTCATTGGCTGATTTCTCAGATAAAAAACAGCATGTAGATATCATATGCGTAACTGAACACTTTGTTATGTCGGGATATGAATCTCATATTTGTGTACCTAATTATATTTTAGCTACTTATTATAGTAGATCTGATAGTAAAAGAGGTGGCACATGTATACTCGTAAGAGTGGGGCACATATGGAAAGAATTACCCGAAATTGCTCTCCTGTCTATAAATGGTGTTCTAGAGTGCTGTGCAGTGGAATTAACACATTACAAAATAATTATCATATGTATATACAGGGTGCCAAAAATATGTAATTTAAACGTCTTTTTCCAAAGACTAGAGCAGATTTTACTACATATTGGTAAAAAGAAATATGACAATATAATAATAGCCGGTGACTTCAACATTGACATATTAAAAAATAATAACTTGACATTAGATTTTAAATGCTTATTGAGTAATTTTAACTTATTATTAGCTCTAGAGCGCCCAACGAGATAAGCAAGTCAAACATGTATCGACAATATTGCGCACAACTTCAAAAAACTTTGGAGAGCTTATGTAGTAGACTTAGCTTTATCTGACCATACGGCACAAATTCTTAAATGTCCAGTAGAAAGTACCTGTGTCTTAAAGTACTGGCATAAGAAACAAACAGACTATGCGCCTGAAAATATATTAAAATTCAAAAAATGCGTCTCTGACTTAACATTTAGGGGAATATATGAGATTAATGATGCTAACACGGTATTTAGTATATTTTTTGAACAATTTAGTCTCTTCTACAAACTTTGCTTTCCACGTAAGTTTGTTACTGTACAAGCTTACAAAAAACCGAAATGGATTTCGCGAGGTATAAAAATCTGTAGCAGAAAGAAAAGAAAACTTCTATGGATTTCAAGAATAAAACCATCTTCATTCAACAAACTAAATTATAAAAGATATGCAAAACTTTTTAATAAAGTAATAAAGCTAACGAAACGTGTGCAGAACATTCACAAAATTAATACATCTGACAACATGTACAAAAAAGTCTATAATAAAGCCAGTACATAAGAAAGGAAATAAAGATATAATGCTAAACTATAGACCAACACCTATATTTTCGAAAATTTTTGAAATGTATCTCTATAAAGAACTTTATAGATACTTAGAGCTCAATAAAATTATTTGTGCTGAACAGAAAGGGTTCAGAGAAAAATGTCGAGTAATATGTCTATTTATGAATTTTTACACAGAACCATATTAAACATAGACAAGAGAAATCCAGTTTGCGCAGTGTACTGCGATATGACGCAGGCTTTTGATCACGTGGATCACACTATCTTAAAAAATAAACTCGAATGCTATGGTATTCGAGGAAATGTCCTAGATCTGCTTGTGTCTTACATATCGAACAGAATACAGTGCACGACCATAACAAAGATAGATTTAGAAACAAAAAAGAAACGACATCTTACTCAAGTGAGCGTGTAGCTATATATGGTGTACCACAAGGAAGTGTCTTGGGCCCGTTACTCTTTAATTTATATATCAATGACTTGCCCAAAACAACTGACCAACTTTTGACTCTCTTCGCAGATGACAGTACGCTCACAGTAGCATGTAAAACAATGGACTTGTACGAAAATTAAATTAATAAATCACTATCTGACATTATTTATTGGATGAATAATAACTATTTAAAAATTAATATTAGCAAGACGCAAATTATGCATTTTGGCCAAAGGGCTACAACTTTGCAAGACAACAAACCTTGCATAAAGTACAATGATGTCAATATACATGATGTTGATAATGCTAAGTTTCTTGGTCTAATTATAGACAAAAAATTAAATTGGAAAGCGCATATCGCACACTTATCAACAAAAATAAGTAGCCGAACCTATGCTCTATATAAGCTTGCTCCAGTAGTTAATACAACTGCATTACTTACAGCATATCATGGCCTTGTTGAATCCATACTTAGATATGGTCAGCCCATATTCTGGGGAAACTCAGTTGATAAGGATGTAACGTTCAAACTCCAAAAACGCTGCATTAGAGCAATGTTTGGTCTACAAGTTACAGACAGTTGCAAACCGTACTTCATGAAATATAAAATTTTAACGCTTACATCATTATACATATATCTATGAAACAGCTGTATTTGTGAAAACCAATCCACAACTATTTAATAAACTATCAGATGTCTCTATTCGCAGCCGACGTGATAATCATAAACTGTGCATGCAAACTGCAAAAACAACGCTTTTGGGCAAGAGCATTTTCTGCATGGCACCCAAAATATACAATAAAGTACCAAATAAATTTAAGGACCATAATGTTAATGTATTTAAACGTAATTTAAGAAATCTTTTATTGCATAAATGTTACTATAATATTAATGATTTCCTATGTGATAATCTTATATAATTTGTTTTCTTTGTTTTAATAATCGTTTATGAGGATCTGATTTAATTTGACATGTTCTTAATTATTGACTTCTTGTCTATACTATTCTATTATTGGAAATGACTTATTAATTAATTATTTTTTATATTTATTGTACAGATTTGAACTGACCTATTTATAATATATCTCACTTTATTATTTAGAGACGCTTAATTGACATGTTAATTATTGTATTAGATCCAGCATAATTTTAAAACTCTTATTAGGCACATACATTTGCATGTCTGACCAGACAGAGCATGTTGAGACAAAAAATATATGTAACATCTGATTGTACACATGTTGAGTCAAATAAGTTTATCTTTATCTTTATCTTATCTTTAACTATTATGTTAATGTACTAGTGAAGTCAAACCAAAATGTATTAGATTTTAATTTTATTTCTTTCTTTTCTATGTGCCTAAACAATTTTTTTTTTGTAACAATCTCAGGGTGGAAGGCGCTGGTGACTGTAGTACAGTTTATACTAGTACGGAATTGTTAAAATCAAATTATGAAAATAAATTATTATTATTATTAAAAAAAAAAGTGCGCAGTATCGTGTACCTTCTCTTATCAAAGACATATAAATAGGTATGAATGGCAATGACAAAACATGTTTTTATTCCAGTAACAGCAATCGACTCCACATACACTTTTATGCCACGTGCGTTTTGGCGCACTCGACCGTCACCTCGGCCGCATGCCATAGTCCCTCCGGTATTGGAACCTCCACCTCCACCAAAACAACCTCTACCGCCAGACGCTCGCGGCCCGCCAATCAAAGGAATACTCAAGAAACCTATGCCTATGAAATATATTTAAATTTTCTTACCAAGTTTATACTTTTAATAATAAAATTATTAAATATTTCATTAATATTTTTATTCACGTTCCGATCAGGATAGAATGTCCCTAAAGAATAAGCAATAAACTTAAAGAATACCCATTGTCAGAACACATATTATCACACCATTCCATGGATCCCACGAGACTTGCATCATAATGTTAACTAATCGCAACATAAACTTCTCTATTGCTTCAATCTTAGGATTTGGATGGATCTTAAAACTAATACTACTGTAGAGTAAATCACAGGCGCAAGGCCAACGGCTTTACGTAGCTGCCGAGGCACGCAGGCACGGGTTTGTGTAAATCGTCAATTACCTTACTCTGGCCTACTATTAAAAATTGGCTTACAGCAATAGCTATAATTTTTTTGGCCTTACTCTGTTTTCGGACTTTGTGACCACATTATCCGCAGCAGTAGGTATACTATAGCCGCTGGACCAACGAGGCAGTTAAAGGTGGCTATAGACAGACGTAACTGCAAACTCTACAACAATAGTACTCCAAGTCCACATGAACAATAATTTGGTGCAAGTTTGATTCAGCGTCTACTAGAGTGATCATATGGAAGTATCTTATAACCGGCGAAATTTCTTTACAAAGCTAGAACAAGGTACTCCTTTGCAACGACTATTGATCATGTGTATTACTTACATGCGGGTGATGTAGAGGATTCCCTTTTAAACCTGGGCTACGATCGACCAAATTGTAACTGAGTCTTCTCGACCACGCAGTAGAAGATAGAAGAGATAGGAAAACGGCATCATGTAAAAAATATAATACATGATGTTATACATTACACCGTATCTATATAATTATATAAAAATGAATCCCTGTTTCCCTTGGTCACGCCATAACTTGAGAACGACTTCAATGAATTCTTTATTTAAAACTTTGTAGTAGTTTCTTACGGAAAGAAAAGTTAAGGATCATACTTCAGGTCAGCTAGTACACACGGCTACACATCAAGTTAGACACTCTATATACGTATAACTACGCTACATACAAAATAGAGAATTGTCGGAAAGGGACAGTGCATAGTGGTGTCGATGTAAATAGTAAGGATAGAGCGTAACAAAAATATAACGCACTCTCTCGCACGATTCTCAGCGTTCATCTTCTAATAGTTCAAAGTCTAAACAGTCTACGTTGATGCGTCGCTGTGTGTACACTTAAAAAAATGAACATGTATACCCTTACCTCAGTTTCTCCTTACATCTTCAACATTCTTTATAGTTTATGCATTGCATGAATCAAACTGTCAAATTACTTCAATCAAATTTCATGTTTTACATTTAGGTTAGGTTATGTTTACAAAAACATAGCATAAAATAAGCAATATAATGGATTAAATAAATACATACCACTTTAAAATATGAACAACACAATAGCCGCAGCATGCAAAATTTTAAATGAAGAGTCTTCAGGTAACATTAGGTCATTTAAAGTAAAATAAACTACGGGTCAGTATATAACCAATTATTATTTCTTTTCAAGATTTATATCTGGGTAAGGAAGTTGCAGAGGTGGATGCTTTAACGCCTATGCAGTTTCATAGAGACTATGTATCAAAGAATATACCTGTAGTGATTAGGGGTGGCTGTGCTAACTGGTCGGCAGTGAAGAAATGGAACTCTGCATATTTGAAGTACGTGATCTTATTTATTGCTCAACTATTAAATCTTTGTGTCCTAGACAGCCTCGAGTAAACATGTTATCATTCTAGTTTAAAACACTGTAGGGTTAGACTGAGGTTCACGGCATCTTTAGCTATATTTATCTCATGTAATCCAGTAATAATTTTTAGACGACTTTTACGAATATGTTGGTAAATTTGCCGTATTGTAGAACTAGTATGGAGTAGGGCAGAATTCAGGACTGTTTGTTGTGACAGATAAATGGTCTTTGTTTCTTTTCTTTTGCCATCTTTACTAGCTAACTAAAGTAGGTATGCAATTTTAAATATCCTGTATTACTATGGTATTAAATAATTATATAGATGTTATAAATATTTGAGAAAATGTACCGCAGCATCTTATATTGTAAATGTGAATGTGAATTTGTTAGTTATGCTTTCACTGCTTGACTACTCAACCAATCACCATAAAATGTTACATACACCTTGTCAGGAGTACAGAAAAAGACATTAAGTAACTTTCAGCCAGAATAAAATACTGTTTCCAAGCAAGCAAAGCTGCAGGTCAGCTAGTTTAGATTTAAATTAATAAATCCTCTAATGTGTTGTCATAATTCCTCAAAATTGATATTTGTCTAAAATTTTGAAAAATAATGTTCAATCATTATATGATAAAATTGGCAAAGCTTTCTATAATTCAGTTTGGTTTCTAGACATGCAGTTCCACAGAAAACAGTATCAGTAGCCATCACACCTAATGGACTAGCTGATGGTATAACAAAAGATGCAAAGGGAGTGGAATACTTTGTGACACCTTATGAAATGAATATGACCATATCAGAGTTTCTGAACTGCTTGGAACAAAAAAGGTTGGATATCCTTATAGATTTGCTAAACTATGAATTTCATATGACAGATCTGCATTGTGAATAGTCATGACTGATGAAGAGTGCTGGGAGGAGTTTATGAGGAGTATGGAAATCCTTATTGCCTTTGGAGAGATATTGACTCTCGAAGTGTGTCAGACTTGTGTAGCAGGCTACAAATGATATCCTTCTTAAACATAATATTGCACCTCACCTTTGAATATAATTGCTATTGGTTTGATTTTTGTGCTGCCCTCCTGTGCATGTAGTCTTGGGTTTGAATTCCAACAAATATACAGTGTGAGTTTTCATAAAGTGCACATATGAAAATGAGTGAAACTAGACATCATTTTATCGCTAGGAAAAATAATAAAAAAGTATATGAAATAATATTCTTCGATATTTACCTATTTATACTTTTCTTTAGTAGTTATGGATATTGTACCAAGAAAACCTTGTAACTTTTGAACCAGGTGGTTAATCGTGTTGAAACAAAATCAGTAATAATGCGCAATGTGTAGACAATAACGACGGTATACCATTCACATCCAAAAAAATACTGGTGGCATAAAAATAAGGAACATTTTAGACCAAAACTGAATTTCGTACAATGTTTTTTTAAACATTGTTAAAAAACTCAAGAATGTTCCCATTGCCCCTAGTTTTTATTAATTGACGTTAATCTGTATCTAATAAGCTTTAAAACAACATGAAAACCACACCTGTATCCCAAACAAAACAGTTTTTATGAAGGGCTAAACAAAGACATTGCTGCCACCACGTCCATCTTTGTTTGAAAATTGCATTATCTATCTGAATGTTAGTGCATGTAACGGTATGGGCCATTATGCATCCCAATTTACATGTAATTTGACCAGTAATAGCCCCAATATTGTATATACTAATATTATATATTTATAAATTTAAAATTTATAATATTATATATTTTATATTCTTATATAGTATATACAATATTAGTACTGTATCTATATAGATTATATATTAGATGTATAAAATCTCCGTGGCTCAGCGTTAGTGAATACGACTGCTGTGCATGAGGTCTTGGGTTCGAATCCCGGGTCGGGCCAACAAAAAGTAATTGGATATTTTTGATTTTAAAAATCACAATAGCAGACCGGAGATAGGAAGTTGGCGGTTACCCCGTGCCTCGGAAAACACGTAAAGCCGTTGGTCCTGAGCGTGATCGCTCTCCAGTCGTGTCGGATTACCGTCCCATCGGATAATGAGGGTTAGGGAACAGAGAGTGCACTTGTGTTTGCGCACACGCTTGTGCACTATAATATCTGCTGCGCAGATGGCCAGTCTCCGTTAAGATTGGCCGCCGGGACCGAAATTCGGTCTGGAGGACATTATTATTATTAACATTATAAATGCGAATGTGAGTTTGTTTGTTTCGCTTTCACGCCTTAACTACTCGACCGATCATCATGAAATTTCGCATACCTACACGTTGTCAGGGGTACAGAATAGGACATAGGGTACCTTCTATCTAGAATAAAGTCCTGTTACTAAACGAATCTAAAATAACCTACATTTACGTGAGCGAAGCCCCGGGCAAAATCTAGTACCTACCTATACTATAAAATTTACTAACTTAACAAATACAAACATTTTCAGAGACCACTTTATACCATACATCCAAAAACAGAATTCAAACTTGACTACCGACTTCCCAGAGCTACTGCCAGATGTGGAAGCTGAGATAGCATTTGCGAGTGAGGCATTTGATAAACAGCCTGATGCAGTCAACTTCTGGATGGGTGATGAGAGAGCTGTCACATCTAGTGAGTGCGCTACTTTTTTTATAGTATTACTAAGCGCTGAACTCAAAGGCGTTAATTGTTAATCATACAGAAGCGGCATAAAACGAAGGCGCGGCAGCATAAAACTTTTTCATACTAAATGTATAAAAGCGACGCGTGGTGAATTATACAAAAGCGGCTAAACGAAGGCACGTCGCCTTGCCGCCTGCCGCGCCACATATAGTGGCGACCCAAGCGCCGCGCAAGCATCATGTCGCCTTTTATACAGCTTTTCTGAATAAAACATGTTATCGCAACAAAATCGAACATATAATGACACACCTTGCCGTGTATTCACTTTTTCTGTATAATTTTAATCGCGTCTGTGCCTCATCATTTGCTTGCACGCGCCACGCCTGCACGAGGCCGCTCTTTGCATCTGTTCTGTATAATTTACGCATAACAAATTAATTCATTTCACTTTTGCTTACGTAAAGATCACTCTTACTTGGAGTATTTATTATATTTTAACAAATATAATATTGGGACGTTTATTTATTTTTTGCTGAATAAGGCAACTTATTTTCCTACATAAATATCAAGAACTAAAATTACCCATTTCCCCATAGACGAAAGAAATAGCGGTAGGTACTATTAATGCGTAACGCCTGTCTGATTTCACAGCTAAACGAAACGAACGAATTTAAATGCATAGATGGCACACGTTTGGCCTCGCTGTTGCTGTTGTGCTGTGTTGTTAGGTTCGAATTTCATAAGACAAACATTTGTGTGATCCCCATATAATTGTTTAGAGTCTGAGTGTAATTTCTGTCTATTGTTTGTAAAGTCATATATATATATATATATATATATATATATATACGCTTTATGCAGTTGTCGAGCACAGTAAGTGCAACGCATAGAACAGAACTACAGCTCCATAATTGTATAAAAAATTTAACCCTGCCCATTCTTGTCAATATCATGAATGTTTAAATATTACTTCCAGTGCACAAAGATCCTTACGAGAACATCTATTGCGTGATAGACGGTCACAAAGACTTCATCCTCATCCCTCCCACCGACTTGCCCTTCGTGCCGTACAAGCGGTATCCTCAGGCGGAGTTCAAGAGAGTGGGCGACCGGTGGGATATTGTGCCTCTCAGCACCATATCCAAGTTCAAACAGAGTGATGCGTCGGATGATGATGGATTTGACATAAGCGGAGGTCTGCCTTGGATTTGTATAGGTGAGAATTTATTATTAAATGTTGTATGATGCGTTGTTTTATCTGGTGAGTGACCTGCCTGGGATCGGTACCACGGTTGAGTGGTATATGCTTGTGACCGTTAGTGAGCTGGTTCAATACTTGGGTCTAAGTAAAAAAGTATAAAACTCGTTTTACTGCCAGGCAATTTTGAGCAGCTGAGTATTATTTTTGGTTTATTTAAATTGTCATTCTTCATTTTTTATTCAATTTTACATCAGCGATAATTACCTGTGTCGCGTGAGACTAAACAACGATTTGAACAACATACACAAAGAACAGACACACAGAATATAGCCTAAGAATCATGCGGGTAGACCACCATTTAAACCATTACATCATGTATGCACTCAAATAATGCTATCAATGGGGTCCAAGTGCTAGGTCTGTTTATAGAGACCTAGCTAAGCGGCTGATCCACGCGCAACGCTTCGCGTGACCAGAGGGCTGGTATTTTCTTTGCACAGAGAATAAGTATTGCCATTCAACGTGGCAATGCTGCCAGTCTTCTGGGCACGTTGCCAATTGACGACGATGCGGAGGAATATTATGACGCTTTTTAATTTTGATGTTTTATTTTTCTTTTAGTTTATATTTCTTGAAAATAATTTGTGTTTATATTATGTTCGTTATTTAATTATGTCATTAACAATATATTAATTTATTTAGTAATAATAAACAAGTACCTAATGCTATTATTTATATATTTTCAGATCCCCTATCACCAAACTACACAAAATACCCCGAATTCAAAAAGGCTCACAAATACCACGTCAGGTTGAACAAAGGAGACTGTATGTACCTGCCTAGTCTATGGTTCCACCATGTGAGGCAGAGTCACCAGTGTATAGCAGTCAACTACTGGTATGATATGGAATTCGATGTCAAGTATTGCTACTTTAAGATGTTAGAGAAATTGTGTGCTAAGTATTGAAAGAGTTATTTTAGTCCAAGAGCCCATGACGATCAGACCTTCGTTATTTTATAAAACTTGAATTTTTCTTTTTGTATGTCTCTAAGACAAGTAAAAACGATTCCCATCCCATCTAGCCCAAACTAAGCAGAGCTTGTACTATGGGTACTAGACAATGGATAAACATACATAAATATTGAAATTATACACTTTATCCAGATTTTGTCGCGTTGTTTATTTAAATCTTTTATTACATAATTTTAAAACTCTAACACTACTATTATTGAATTTTACTATTATTTAAGCTATTTAATTTATTAATTTATTTATTTTCTTATTTATTTTTTTTATTTATTTTTTATTTATATTTAAGTGTTAGTATTACAAAATTATGTACTAAAAGTGTTTAAAGTAAAATAAACAACGCGACAAAATTCGTATAAAGTGTTTAATTTCAATGTATAACATTCGCCTAAACATAAGACAATACATAAATACTTATTTTTTGTAAATCATACATATTATACATAGAAACACCCAGAACAAAACAAACATTTATGTCTATGCACACAAATGTTTGACTTGTGCGGGAATCGAACCTGTGAGCTCAGGCGTGGCAGTCCGTTACACTATCCAATACGCCATCGAGGCCGCCAAGTTTGGATCACGGTTGCTTTGAAAGTGTATAACATTGCACCTCAAATTCTTTAAAGTATAAGCCGATACTTTAACGAACTTTATAAAATAACGAATGTGTGATCGTCACGGGCTTTTGTTCTATTTGAAATACATATATGCTTTATAAAGATGATGCAAGCTTTGTAATAGCAGGCATAAATGATTTTAAATGGTAATCATATATATCAATCAGAATGTATACAGGGTTAATTGAAAAATATTAATCACCTTTTATCCCTGACTTATTTATAACACATTTTACAATTTTTCATAATTAATTATTAAACTAGCTTTTGCTGCGGCTTAGTTTGGGAGCAGTTCATATTTTCTGGATGGTTGGACCTATATATATCCTTTCATTTCCTGTTCCCCTGAAAATGTGTATGCGAATTCATGATGATCGGTCAAGTAGAAAAGGTCTGAAAGCGTTACAAACACAAACAAAGTCACATTTGCAATTATTATAATATTAGTTAAGATTATACAAATAAACAAATATTGAAATTGGTTGGTTGTTATATATTATTTGTTTCTATATGCAGGTTCATTAATTTATTAGTTTTTGGGTTTAATGTCAGGAAAATGTCAGTTGGTATATAAGTTTGGTACATCTCTGGCTAATTCCTAAGAGATAAAGCATGATGCCACAGATTACGTAGATAAAGATGCCGCCACTACGACGCGAGGCACACGGCATGTGCGTACATCGATTTATGATTAAGTAAGCCGAATGTAGGTTTCTACGTTCTTAAGTGTCTTTTATCATGCTGTACTGACCGGGTCTTCTGTACTTCAATGGTTTCTGGCGATGCTATAGTGTGGTACAGTTATGATAAATATCTTCCTAGCATTACTGCAGTGTTAATAAATCTATTTAATTATACTGTTACAGCATTATATATTATTGTATAAGATTGTATAAAGAATACTCAGTCATTCCATCGGGACAAGTGTATAAACCAATTCTATTAATTTCTATGTTATGAACTTAACATTTCCTTTCTTTTATAATGTAATATGGGCGAAATTCTAAAATATTTTTCCAGACACCCAGTGTTTTATTTTAGACACGAAAGAGATGGATTATAATATTAGTTGTCATGAAATCATATTGTATATAAAAGTGTAATTAAGAAGTGTTTATTGGTGTATATTAGAAAATAAATAAAAAAATAAATTATTGCTAAGACTAAACGTAGTCGCAAAAGAAATCAGCGGCGTAATCAAACACCATACCGGCGCGGCGGGGAGGAGGCTTTGTGCGGAAGGCAAGGCACATGCAATTTTAAATTTGTAAAAATATGTTTTATTGTAACATTGGTGGAACAAAAGTTGTTAAGTATGACGTAAAGAAAACACGGGTGAAAGGTTATTAGTATTTTTCATTTGACTTTTTATATTTGCGCGGCTTGTGTCCTAGACTGCGCAACGTAGGTATATCGTTGCGATCAATTATATCCGAATAGTTGTTATTCGAATGCAATAATTATGTAGTTATATCATTTTTATAATATATTTCTCGATAACATGGTAATTCTCAGAGCATCGAGCTTTTAACTAAAAAGCTTCTAACATCTCATGTTTCAAACAATCCAAGTGTGGTAACCTATTGAGTTGCAGCAGTACACCAGCGGCCAGACACAATAAGTTTTCAATTATGTCTGGTATTTCAACAAATGGCAGATTAATGACAACTATACAGGTGACACAAATGTGTGATTGTTGAACTGAGAATGTCGCTTGCGCCGGGCGCCACTAATTGTCATACGACACGAATATTAAAAGCACGATACACAGTATTTTTCTTCGGTGAATGAAATAGATGTCTGTCAAAACCGTCGTAAACCTATGTATTTACCAAAGTGAAAATATTTAAATTCTATATACATATTTCTTTACGTACCTAAGCCGGCAAAGATTGGAAGTTACATTTGTATAATATTCCAAATGTATTAAAAATATGTGATTTAATTGTTAAAATTATTTATCGAGTGACAGATCTATAGAACTATGGGATCGTAACAACATTTTAAATTCACATTGGATTAAAAATATTGTTACGATCCTATATCTGATAAAAATTACGTATATCGGTAGAGTACCTAATACGTATTTTTATGCCTCTGCTATCTGTAGTTTAAAAACAATAATAAAGCAAGCTTCAGCATTTTCTTTGTATTCTTATATGTTGCTATTTAAATTATATCAGTGTCATCTGTTCACAGAGATAAGTTAATATATCATGCTATGAGTAAATCTTGTCAGAACTAATAGTAATTTATCCATGGACTGTTCCATCAACAGTCTAGCTAATGCTAATCCATACAATCTGTTAACTATCTATCGATGATAATTATTAATCGTTGACAGGTGACGTAGGTACCTGCTAATCAAGTGGTTACCCGGTACCTTCCTTGCCCTTTATACTTATGAAATTGCAGATGGTTTTAACTTTAGCTACATAGTGAAAATCAGAATGAATTGCAAATTTTATAAATTTTTATACATATTGTTAATAAAAAGCTGTTATACCAAACAACATTATTTTATTAAACAGAACATTAGAAATATTGAGATGTATATTCTCATGGCTGGTTTCAAGCTTGTTGATGACTGTTTCTGGCCCATTAAGTGTATATTCTGAAACAAAAGTTTACTTTCTTAGGCTTAAAGCTACCCGCACACAGGCAACAAACAACAGCCACGAACAGACAAGTTTACATGTATTTCCCTTTTGTCTTTTGTGGCTGTATCGGCCCGTGTGCGGGTAGCCTATGGGGCACTGCTACTTTCTTCCATTAAATAGAAGATAAAACGAACTTTTAACAACAGCTAAGTATAGACGTCGCTCACAGCACAAGCTATGAAATTCTATCTGCCGGAAAATTAAGTCAGCGTCGTTTTTTTGCGTCGATAAATAGCAATTTGGATTCACATTACTAGTATTATTGTTAAATCCAACAGCTAACTTAAAAGTCCTTATACATGACGCGGGCTATCACTGATGTTCTAGTTCCAGCGACCGACCCATCATTGAAGGCAGAGAGTTGACACCATGGTAGGTTTAGTCGGTGGGACCCAAGACTTCTATCTTGCCCCGGGTGAGCTTGACATACCCTCTCCGCTGCCCTTTTCCCGCGGAGGGGAAACTTAAATGGCATTCTAACGCAGGCTTCTACTTTCTCTTCTTCTACTCAGTGGCGTAGCGTGGGTGTCAGCCGCTCGGGGCGGAAGAAAATTCTGCCGCCCTCTTATTTAGGTATTTCAATTTAAAAATCTAATATACAGTCATTCTAAAGGACTTTTTGGCAAGAACAGTCATCATCATTGTTGTTAATGAAATGGTTCAAATATTTACAAGATATTATAATTGTTAATTGTAAAATTTTGCCGCCCCCTGAAAGTGCCGCCCGGAGCGGGCGGGCCGCCCCTGCCGCTCGCACTACGCTACGCCACTGCTTGGTTTACAGTTTTTTTTTATATCTTTTATATCCTTTTATATAATTGTTGTGTCGTAGGGGACTTTACAAACATTAAAACAACGGACACAAAGAACATCTAGACTCGGAACAACCATTTGTGGATCACACAATTTTTTTCCTGTGTGGAGATCGACTCACAACACTCGGCATGGCGGCAATGGCAAAGCGACTTCTTAAACCAATACGTCACCGCCGATGCCGCTGTTTCAAAGCTGACTGTTATTGTTAATTTTCTGATTGCCTTAGTGACGCCCCAAGCGGTTGTTTTAGAATGCTATTTTATATTCCATTGGAAATTTATAAAATCATTATAACTACGTATTTTTTTGGAAAACAAAGCGTTCGCACATGTGGTATCGTTATATCAAACAAACGTATACAGAAAGTAGCAGTGCTTGAGAGTTTAGGCTTCAAGTTTGGAAGGATAGGGTAAAGGTAAGCGTGGAGTCAAACTTAAACTTAACAGAACACATGCTTACAACCGAGTATTCCCGAAGTCGTTTATACTTTTGTCTACTAGTACCTGGATATCTGGACCGGAGCTTCACACATGCGTGAGCGAGCTTTCTTTAATTTTTACTTCATTTTGCCTGATGATAAGCAGTCTTGTAGTCCACGAGCAGAGCTCGCCATATCACGTTCTCATTACAGCTGAAGGGGTGCCGCCGTATTTGACGACCTAAGAGAGCCCTTTTTACGATCTGCTTGTAGGATCCAGGATCAAATATTCTCTCCTATCTTCTATCTTTCTCTTCTATATTTTCATTATCTTCTTAGTAACCTATCGCTTACTTAGACCAGTTATACTTTTGAAAATGTAATTAATATTTTGTGGGGCTTACAAATGTTTATCTTCAAAATTGCCGACCAAGAATTTCCATTTTTCTTTGTTGTGGAAGAAGTCATATTAATGTTTTTTTTAAAATAACGATGTATACAGAGAAACGGGCTCCCTGTATAGATTTTGCTCTATTCTATACCTAGTTGTATTCAACAGTAACGGTAACGGAACTGAACATGAGTTTTGCTTTACCCTTCAAATTCTGTGTCCAGATAGCTTGTAATACCTACCATGATGTCGGGGTATACGTTGGAGCGTGGTACGAGGTAGTCCTGCTTGCAAAGGCCGCGTGGGGAACAGATGCCCACTTTGTTGCGCGACACGCACACGCTGCCTGGCGCCCAGGCGCGCAGGATTGTCACCTCGCATCGGCTTTGCTCTTCGCACAGGCGTACCGTCACGTTCGCTGGACATACCGCGGATTAAAGAGAGCGCATTTTAATGGCGGTCCTACCATAGAGCGAACACAGCTGCCGCTCCAAGCGCAATCGGCGCTTGCCATGCTTCAGTGTTAAGGAAAAATGATTTAGGACCGCAACAGAGGGTGCCGTAATTGGAGATATGTAGAGGAGGGGGTAGTATACAAAGGAGACTAAGTTTTTAGAAAATCTGGGCTGATATTTTCTATAAAAGTCTCAGACCTCCGGACTGGATTTTGGTCACGGTGGCTTGTTTTAATTAAGGCTAGTCATTTGCGCAGGAGATAATATAGTGCACAAGTGGTGAGCTTAAATATACCTTCTATTCGTTACTCTTAGAGTCCAGTAGAACAGTAATGAGACACGGCCGGGCGATCAGGCCCATAACCATTGACCAACGGCTTTACGTGCTCTCTGAGTGTGCAACACCGCCAACTTTTTAGGGCTTTGATAGAATATCCAAATAATCTAGGGTGGAACCCTAAATCTTAATAAACACAGCAGTCGCATTCATAACCGCTAGTTTAATTATAAATTTAGTAGGTAATCTACTCAATACAAATCATAAACAAATCTACTCATAAATAGATTATATTCTTTCGCTTCTAAAACTTCAATGGTTTCTGATAGACTCATACCATACATGTGCATAGCTCCTACTACTAGACATCGCCATGTTTCTATGCCCATTATAAATATAAATTTTTTGGTAATTACTGTACTTACGTCCATGGTAGTCCAGATCGGGCCAGAAATCCGGCAACGACTTTCTAAGGGCGAGTCTCTCCTTAGCCGCTATCTCTGCGCCTACGCACTTATCCTTGCCATCTGCCGAGCGCACCAGGCAGCATATACCGCACATGTTCAACTCGGCTAATACTCCTCCCTGGTGACAAAGTCGTGATGAGGCGATGGCGATATCGTGTTATAATAATATTAGCCGTGTTTATAAACAGTCCCAGTGCTGGGCACGGGCTTCTTGTCAGTGTAAGAAGCAGTCCAGTGCAGGATGACAGACTTCACATATCTTTAAGAACATTATGATTTATGAGAGCTCTTAGATATTCAGGTTCCTCACGAAATTTTCCTTTAGCGTTATAGCGAGTGGAAAATTCACTATTTAATACGCGCATAACTCGAGACCCCTGCATAGCAGTCTAATGGTTGCTGACACTAGAGATGCAGAAATAAAAATGGAATGAGATATGTAAAAGTGTCAGCCTTACTTACCGAGCTTAGGAAGATCGGCCAAATAATTAGAAAAAAGGGAGACGAATGGGACAATCACGATGTAATATTATGGTATTCCACAGAAGATAGATTTAGCTCGAAGAGATTATGAGATGATGGGTAAGAGCAAGTTGAGTGATTATTATCTTATGATCGTTAGTAATACCTGGTGCGCTTTGACGTAGGTATATAAAACATAGAGCCAGGTGGCCCTGCGCACCCCAGGATGTAAGGTTTCAACTCAAACTTCAAGAGCAGTTCGGTATCGCCGTTAAGGGACCAAAGACCCGCTTTCATCAAAGCTATTGCCTTGCTGAAGCCAGGGTAAAGAATTAAAAAATGTATTGAAACGATAGGAATATTGTAATGGACAACTATTACTGTGCTCACTTGGAAAGAAAAATCTTTAGAAGTTTATACATCTGCCATTTGCGTCTGGAATTCTTACGCACCAGGCGAAATGTAGATACTAAATGTTACTAGGTACACCTATGCCGATTGCCTATAAGAGGGCGTTGCAAATGCGTGCAGACTATGATTTGGATGCAAAAACGTAACAAACAGAGTTACTTACGAAGGCTTTGTCCTTTTGTGTACACTGACATTCTCGTAGACCGAGGCGCGCGCACTCGGCCGCCTGACAGCTCGCATCGGGCAGGCACCTGCCCCCGAGCCCGCAGCGACAATCGGCCATGTCTGCGTTTAAGTCACACGTGCACTCTTGCTCTTGGGTCCTGCAATCCTAAAAAGAACTAACATTTTTGTTTTATACAATAAATATTACCAACAATCACACTGATGGATGCTACAATCAGTCGCTGGTTGCCGCCGCTAGGATAAGAAATAAAGGAAAGGAAAACGTAGATAGTCAGACACTGGAACTCTTAATTACTTGCCGGGTGCAATCCGTGTCACAAGCTAATTCATACTTTTACCAAATAATTGGCGAGCGACCATGATTAAGTCAAAAATCCCGATTTGATAAAGAATACGTACGACCTATTTATGCTAGTGTCCGATATTATATTTTGGATCACAGGGTAGGGTAGCTTTAGGGTCACTAAATCACTTGGGTTTAGTGACCCTAAATATAATTGAAAGTGTTATTTAGAATGATCAAATATTTACTTAATTGTAACAAACTTGGTTTGAGTCTCGTAATGTACGATGCGTCACGTAGCAAGACTTAAGAGATCAACGTCAGGAACAGAATGTCAAATATTGTCGTTTTGTGAAGCAGTTTTAAAGGTAACAAACAATCCAATATTATATTTATCCTTTTCTACTTACCTAAAGGCTTAATAAAGTCTAATGCCTAATCTCTTGGTAATAGTTTGTTCATTAAGACGTCGAATTATAAATTATATAATTATAGAAGCGCGTGCCTAAATTGGCACATAAAAAGGAGGTGGGGCAGAGAAACAGTGAGAGACAGAAAATCTTTTAACCTACTGAGAGACACGATAAGCTACAAGCCAAATTATGAAAAAAGTCACTGCGCTTCACTATTTCTTAAAACGATTATTCCGTCAAAATATATGTATGATATTGAATGTTACTAGACATTCTTGTACCTAAACATGATGCCAGGTAACACTTGCATGTTACCTGCTGGGACAGTTCAGCCCATGGAACAATGTTTAGTGGTAATTAGCTGACAATACTTTATCTTCAAAACTTTACTAACAGAAGCAGCAATGCGTGATTATTTGGCAGCAATCTTTTGCAGGATATATGTACTTTTCTAGTAGGGCTGATCTAATTTGAGTGATATCCCAAATCTGATTGAGTTACTGGCTGTGCCATAACTTCCACGACACATTATAATAATAATAATAATAAAGTTTATTTCACAAAAGAAAATATACATAGATTTAACAAATAAACTTACGATAGTTACAGGACATTCGTCTGTCATTATAGGCTTCCAACAATAGTCTACGTGTAATATAAATAAACGATGCGAACGATGAACGCCTATCAGTTCAAAAGTACCAAAACGTTCTGGGATGCATTAGTAAAAGCATAGTGCGTGCATTATTATATTTGTTTCATTATTTGTTTGTAATTTCAAAGATTTGAATTTAATTGAAATGTCCTCTATTTAGTTTTGCGTAAAATAAGGTGGAACGGTAACAATGTACGAATATTGGAGACTCTATTTATACCATCGTAGTGCGCCACCTACGAAAAAGGCCGATATATCTGCCAAGCCAGCTAGTATAGAAATAACTTTCTAATGTGTAAGTGAGTTACAAAAATAACTTAGTGAAACGGTAATGAACAATTTTAAGTAACACTTAATTGTGTTACGTCTGCACTAATAGGTGTTGTAGTTAGCGTTATCTTGCCTCGTGCCAGGTGCAATGAGTTGATGATTTATAATAATAATTTCATCATTACTAAATGACAGAATTTTAAATGGAATCATGAGTGTAGGTAAGTACTGGAGCACTTATTTCTTCTGTCATCAACATATATTTTTCGATTAATATTCGTCCAACAATAAATCCTTGTGTTAGGAGTAGGCTCAGGACTGTAATAGGAGTCCAATTATTGACCTGACGTACATAAATCCGTTACGAAGAAATCACTGACTGAAAAGACTGTCCAAACTGGGTATTAGACACAGGTAGTAGTAGTAATCCTGAATTTATTACCCATAACAGACAGTGTCACATTTTTTTTATTCAGGCAAGTCAGACTTTATGTAGCAAAAAAGAAAAGCAATATGGAATCCACATTGTCTTCTAAAATATGATCCCACGTCTAAAGATCAAATAAATGTAAGATAATATTAATTATATAATTACTAACAATACCACTCTTAGTGAGGTCGGCGAGGCGGCACTTGGCGTTGCAGCACAGACCCTGGGACGGATGGCACATCGCTGAAGGCGCTACCGAACATCCTTCCTTGTGTAGAGTGCTGCAAATGCATGAGGGTTCTTCGATTTTGCTATTATACGATGTATTTTGGGAGTCTATTGTTTTCCTAGATACATATGACGTGTTATGCCATTTTTACCCGATTGGTTTCTCTTTATCATGTTTAAAAAGCATGATCTTCTAATGAGTCAAAATAACTGAGCAAGCATTGCTTTAAACGATTGAAATTTTCGTCAGTTTTACTATGGCACTGGTAGATTTAGATGCAATGTAAAAGCATAATAAGTATTTACATTGCATCTATTTTTTTGCATTTAATACACTGCAGTTAACGTCTATGCTTCGTGCACCGTCGTACAAGATGTGTATCTCTACATTAGAAGATCACAACCATTCACGGCTTGGAAAGTTTTACAAGTTAAACACTCAGCCTGGCTGTTATTTAAATCTTTGGCGGTTAATACGTGCAGTTAATGCTAACGTACATGTTAAATGAAAATTTCAATCTCCGGTATCACTAGCAGCGAAATATGTAAAGTAAACATGGCTAAGTATTACCCTTCTTCGTAAACGAGTGCGCCACCACCTCTGGGAGTGCAGCACGGGTCTTTGTGAATGCAGAGGGATGGCAGGCCACAATCACAAGATTCGCCTTCTTCAACTATACCTAGAATTACAAAAAGCTAATAACCATATATATCATACCACCAGTATATAAACTATACAACTGCTTGACATTTTCTTAGTGTAACTGGGTTAGGTCATACTACGTTGGACGAATTTCTCAGACATGTAGGTTTACCCACGATGTTTACCGTCACCGTTAAAGCTAGCGATAATTAACATACTTGTAGAGATATAGCGTAAAGTAGAGTGGTATGGTTAGCAGCCCGGAGTTGGCGGTGTTAAACACGTGCCTCGAAAAGCACGTAAATTGGTGTTGCACCTGATCTCTCTGCAATTGTGTCATATTGCCCTCTCATTGGATAGTTAGGTAGATCGTGCACCTGTGTTTGTACACATGTGTACACTATAATATCTCCTGCGCAGATAGCCAGTCTCCGTTAAGATTGGTCGCCGTGATCGGAATTGGAACTAGAGGACCTTATTTACAGTCAAGAAATAATTGGTAACAACAAGCTTCTTATACTTTTACATAAGCAACTATTACTAGTATAATTGTTAATAGATGTTAAGCAAACGCGTATACATGCAAAAAAGGTGAGCTGCAAGAATTTGTACCAACCATTGCCACAATAAGGTCTATCCTCCTCCACGAGACAATAGCTCATGCTGCTTAGAGTGGCTGCTATGAGACGCTTGCTGCAGATCGAGAACTCGTAGTTAAGGCCGGTGTCCGCCGTCGAAGACTGTGATCCCATGAGGTGACCTCGGCATTCGGGGTTGGGGAAATTGTCGTCGTGGTGGGCTCCGAAACTGTGACCTAAATAATGAATGGCTTTTTTATTATAAGGAGCTGTGCGGTAAAGATATAGAACTATTATATTATGTATATTTGTGTGTATAAAATAATTTCCTGGTAAATAAACCTAAAGCCATTTTGACTCTATCGCATAATCGAATAGTAGACTTTAAGTTATAATAATATATAATCTTTATTTGCTAGAATATGGTTCAGGTATACTGGTGGTCATTTTTAAATTTGTACTGCATATTCTGCCACATGTGGCGTGCAAAATTTAAGTTATTACATTAATACAATTTAAAATAAATACTTGCAAATTATTGAAATTACATATTGATATGAATTAATTAGTAGTATATCCAGGAAAAAAAACAATGAATATACAGCACAATAAAAGAAACAAAAAATTCTAACAGACACATACAGGATGTCCAGTAATTAATGGATAACCTTGAAATGTCTTATAGTAGTACTATCTATTAGCATAATTAGTGTTTAATAATAAAACAACAAAATACCGATGGATTTCATTCATTTATGGTCGTAGTATACAAAAGAGTTATACATAGTAATTAAAAAAAAAACACATTTCAGGATAGATAGATTTTTTTTGCCGTCGGTTCCACTATAAGACATTTCCAGGTTATCCATTAATTACCGGAACACCTGTATATCTTAATCTTGAATCGTCTATATTTTAATAATAATAATAATAATAATAACATTATGACTATTGGGACAGTCGTTATCTCATCATGAGACTAACGCGATATCGGAGGTCACAGTATACTAGCTTTAAAACTATCACCTTCGCCTTGTGATATAAACAAAAAATGTATCACCAGGTTAAATTAAAGCGCACAAACCGCAGGGCAGCTTGTGGCAGGCTGAATGTGAGTGGTGACACTGCGGTCCTGAATGCCTCAGAGAGTCGGTTAGGGCCTCGTCCCCGGCTTGCCGTTACTGGTTGGCCGGGGTGGAACTTCAAGAGCGCCCGTAGGACTCTCAACTCTGGCTTGCCTTGGTCGGCCGGCCAGAGGTGGGCCGCTAGAGCTATATGCTTGGGGGTGGAAGTGTCATTTTCAAGGGCATAACTACGGGGAAACCCGCTCCCGGTCTCCGTTGTCACGAGACCCGTGATGGTGAAACCGGCGCCGCACCGCTCGACACCCCTAGCCACTTGCACCGGTGTTGCCCTCTGCTGCTGGCTTGTATGCCTATAGTGGCTTATCAGGGGACCCATCTAGTGAGTTGGCGAGTCACCGTCAGCCCATTGCATTGATGCTATTAGAGTATTCAGGGCAGACGCCGTTTTTCATCCATAGTTAGCAATATACCGGTCCACCAAACACCCATACCTATAGCCCATATATTAGATTCCATACGTAGCAATAGTCCTACGCCTGCTGCGGCTAGTGCCGCTGTAGGTGTTCCATCACACCTTTGATTAAAACTCTCGAAGGGCCTCTTCACGTTGGACCCATGTCTCCGTGTAAGCCTCCCAAAGGGCCAGGTATTTTCTAATATAATATCTTAGAAAGTACTTGTGATAAGAGAAACATAATAGTAATACCAAAGAGGCTCGCGGTAGGTGCTTGGATCAAGGGTTTGATGCAGAAGGCAATGCTATTAGATACGGCACGCATTGTGAGGAGGTTCCTATCTCTGGAATCCTAACCACCGGCAGCTTGGACCCTGTTCCCGATGCTGGTGGGGTACCATATATTTTATATTTCTAAATTTATTTTTTATATATATATACCTATTTACAAATGAAAAATGTATCGTAAAGATTTAAATAAAGTGTATAATAATAATAATATTTATTTAAATAATAGGTACAATAATTTATAATAAATGACTAATTAATGTATAAAATACATTTGTTGTTGTATAATAACAGTAATGTATTTATAATTATATTAATAATGTCATCTAGATTATGGATCTATCATTAAAATATTCAGTTACCGAATAATATCTCTTATCAAGTAATAAATTTAATAATTTACGCTTAAACAATGTCATTGGTAACCTAGTGAGATCATCAGGTAAATGATTATATATCCTTATTGCCATACATTATGCATTTTTCCTAAAGACTTCGACTCTAATTTGGGGCAGTTTTAGTCTATATTTATGTCGCCAAGTTTACTAAAAAAGTTCGGAGTGTGTTTTTACAAATTTGCAAATTTCAAATATGTATAGGCATGGCAACGGTAATATTTTCTGATTATGGAACAATAGTTTACAGCTGTCGAGATAATTTACGCCACACATTGCTCTCATACACTTTTTTTGTGCACGAAACAGTATATTTACATCTACAGAGGTTCCCCATAAAATAATCCCATAAAAAAAGCGTGGAAAATACATATGCGTGATACACGATTATAGCGGTTTGGAAATTTACGATCTCTCTGATCCGTCTTAGTACGTTACGTACGTCTTAGACGTAGCGATCTATCTTGTTGGTGGTCTTCTCTCTAAGTGATTTCCAGTTACATTGTTTGTCGATACTGATACCTATCTGTATAGGTTCGTTATTATAGATTATACTATGGCCCGTTATATTTGTGTTGTATGTTTGAAATTTAATTATATTCGTTTTAGACATATTTAATTTTAGGTTATTATAATCAAGTCATGTTTTCAATGTCTCTAGTATTTCGTTCTGTAGAGTTAGCTCATTTGTGCTTTTAATTATTAAAGTTTTGTTATTTGCGAATAGTACAGAATCATGGTTAGATAATAGCGTCTGGCAGTTCATTAATGTATAGCAAGAAAAGTAGGGGTGATAGTAAACCCCCTTGGGGAACACCGTAGTTGTTTTGGCAGTATGTTGATCTGTATTGACTTTCCTGGAAATTAACTGTTTTTGTAATTTCTACACATTGTACTCTTTCACATAGGTAACTTTTATGCAGTCGTTGGCTATTTCACGTATACCATAGTTATACAACTATGACAGAAGTGTTTTATGTCAGTCGAATGCTTTCGACATACATATCTAGGAATACACATGCTATCCTAGTTGTTTCATTTAAGCTATGGGTTATATGTTTAATTAAAGAAAATCCTGCAAGGGAGGTATTGCTTTGTTTACGGAATCCATACTGTTCTTTTTTATCAATTTATTTGTTGCTATGCATTTCTCTAAAATATTTACCATTATCTTTTCAAATATTTTTGCTATTACTGTATTATACTATATTAAACTACTACTATATTATATTGTAGCGCTATCGCAGGCTTTCAGGATCATTTTGATTAATATAATTTATCTTTCTAATCTGATAGATATTATTTGTATCGAGAACTTAAAGAAAATACGCTTTTCTTAATGGCACAGTTATTGTTGTGTATGTAGCTCCCAGCCTCTTGAGAAGAAATAACTTAGAGGCTTTTTTTTTTGCCTTGGTTGGCAAACGGGCGGACGGATCGCCTGTAAGCGATTACCGCCGCCCATGGACACCCGCAACCCCAAAGGAGTTACAAGTGCGTTGCCAGCCCTTTAAACAGGAATGAAGGAGGGAAAGGATAGGAAAAGGATCGGGGTAACAGTACGGGTACCGTTACTTCACGCTGGTATTCTGTGAAAAGGTAGTACTACCCCGGTCGATACCCCATTCATGCTGAAACCAGCGAGGATCTACTACCTTAAAATTCGATGCTGCAGCGTCTAGTTGTAACAGTTTGTAAAGTGTATTTATTTTATGACATGTCAGAACAAGTGCGTTCCATGTACCCTCTTAGAACGGTTACGATAATATATTATCAGTTTAACATAGTAACAATTGTTACTTTAACCTGTAAGCTTAATCTTATTTGTCTTTAAAAATACAGAATTCCTTGCTAGGAATAATATCTGTATCACGTGGTACTCTACAAACATTCAAATAATGGACACAAAGAACATCCAGACTCGGAACAACCATTTGTGGATTAATTACACTTACAATTACAATTGTTTGTTCCGTTTGGGATTCGAACCTTCGCCGTAGTGGCAATAGGGAGAAGACCTTTTAAACCACTACGCCATTCGTGCAGTCATATCGAGGCATAATGATACAAATGTTGTGCCTAGGCGCCGGCATGGCGGCGATACATATACATATATGGTTCAGCTTCATCTATCTTCATGAATGATGTATCTCTTACCCATCTCATGCGCTAGTGTGAGCGCTGCGATTCGCTCCGGCACCCGAGACTTGTCTTCAGTGGTGGCGTGTGCTATGGCCAGAGTGTTGAAAGAGCGTCCGTAAGCGCGTCTGTCGCACAAACCTCCGGCTGCCCCGCCCATACCTCCGCCGAGTGATGTGAAACTGGAATGAGCGATATGAGCGCAAGCTAAGCAAATATTAAGTTATAAATATTTTAGTATAGGTAACATAAACATGAGTGAACAAAAGATAAAACAGTTTAGGTTTAAGTTATAATACTGCAGCACAAAATTGTGTAGTTTCTGAAATAAGCAAAGGTGACAGATAGAAGGAGCGGAAGATAGACGAAGTCGCACTATAAAGAATCCGTATATAACATTTTTGTCACAAACTTTTTATAAGCATTTTATTTACCTATTAAAATCATCCCATGTAGATGTCATTTTTAAAATTAAAATGAAGTTCATCGCAAGTATGAGCACTTGTGGAACCTCAAAAGCACGGTTTGCCTTACTAAAATAACTTATTATATTCAATCCTATACAAGCTTCCCTAAGCTTTAATGAACTTATTTGCATTTGCATATGCAAATAAGTTCATCAAAGCCTATAATAGTATACAATATTGAAGAATAATGAGACAATACAATAGATTTTACTTTAATAACTATTTACAACCCATATCAAGATTGTATTATTTTCATTGTTTAGACACACTAGGAAGGACTTCAAGTAAAATATAAAATCCAATATTACTTATATTTTTCGATGACAAATCTAAATGCGACCAGATCCTTTTATTTAATGGAAGTAATCAATCAATCAATCAATCAAACTTTATTTGTGAACATAAGTATTACAATAAAAGTCTTATGGATACAATTTAATTGAGCTCTATGTCCTACCAATGAAATTGGTGTACAAATCTATTCATTTTTAGTAATAAGTCAGAATTTATACAATAAAATGTCAAGTTCGAGTAAATAATGTCAATTAAATCAAAAGGCGAACAATATTCCACTTTATCATATAGTAAATAATTTCAATTAATGGTACTGTTATTAGGCAATTAATCAATTATAACTTATTACATTATATGCATGTCAAAGGTAAATTGTATTAAAATGTTAGCAATAACATATTTTATGATTTAAAAATTCTTCTATGGAGTAGTACGTCTTATCTAATAAAAATAAACACAGTTTACTTTTGAATTTGCGGATATTATCTTCACTCCTTATACATTTTGGTAATTTATTATAGACCCTTGGTGCCATTACAAAAATACTATTTCCATATAGCGCAGTTCTAGACCCAACTGTTTGTAACCGATCACAACGGCACTGACTAGTTACTCAAACAAATTTATGTAAATTATTTTTGACGAACAGACGTTTCATATATGTACAGCGAGGGCATCGTTAATATTTTTGTATTTTTAAAACATGGTTTGCTGCTGTCTGTTATCTTTAAATTGTAAATATCTCTAATGCACCTCTTTTGACACTTAAATACCATTTCTTTACCCGTGGCATTCCCCCAAAATATAATTCCGTATCTCAATGTTGATGCTACTAAACTAAATATAAACTAAAATAAGCCGTTAAAACTGTTGCTCGATTGGCCGTTTTTCTTAACATATGCAAAGCATAGGAATGCTGATTTAGCTTACTGCATACTTTGTCAATATGTTAATTCCATTTTAAAGTGTTTTCTATGTTTAGTCCAAGAAATATAGTCTCATTTGTTTCATTAATAATTTTGTCCTTGTATTTAATATTTAAGTCTAGATTGTAATTTACTCTTTGTTGAAACTTCATTAATACTGTTTTGTCAAGATTTATAACCAAATTATTATTTTGTAGTCAATTCACAACTGATAGTAGTGTAGAATCAATCTCAGGCGCTATTTTACTCACGTCGTCACAATTGAAAAGTAAAGTGCTGTCATCCGCAAACATTATCATAGGATATGATGATGCTGTCGGAAAGTCGTTAATATAAACAATAAATAGGGGTGGCCCCAATACACTACCTTGTGGTACTCCATATTTTACCGTTCTCAGGTTAGATTTATAGGTTATTATGTTTTTTTAGAAATTCTACTGATTGTCGTTATTTGCTGCCTATTACAGAGATAAGATTCTTTTAAGTTTGATATATTTCCCCTTATGCCATGCGCGTTTAGTTTACTTATTAGTGTTTTATGGTCTACGCGATCAAAAGCTTTTGACATGGCCATATAAAGCGCCAGAGTCGGTAGTCTCTTATCCACTCTGCCGGTAATCATAATTATGTAAGAAATCGTAGATGGCCATGTCAATAGATCTATTTTACCTAAAACCTTACTGGTTATCAACAAAAAGGGAGTATTTCTCAAAGTATGAAGTAAGTTGAAAATATATTGCTTTCTCAAATATTTTTGAGAAAATCGGTACTAACGCAATGGGTCTGTAGCAGCACATATCTTTTCTGTTGTCTTTCTTGAAGAGTGGTTTTATAATTGTAATTTTTAATTCTTCTGGAAAGTGACCATGACATATGCACATATTGATAAGGTGACTCAACACAGGAGCAATTATTGTGGATACCTGTTTAATAATGCTTGTTCTTATATCATCGTACCCAGTGCTAGATGTATTCTTTAGTGACATAATAATTTTGTGAATTTCTAGCGGTATTGTGGGTGACATCAACATAGAACTAATTCTACTGTTTATTTTATGTTTATTTTTATGAATGTCTGAATTAGTAACTGGTTTCACTTGATCCACAAAATAATTATTAAAAGCTTGTGCTATTTCAACAGGATTACTTAAAACTTTGTCGTTTGATTTAATTTTTACTATGGTTTCCTTTGGCAAATTATGTTTATTCTTGTTTCTATTTATCACTTTCTATGTTGCTTTACACAGATTTTGAGCTGACTGTATGAGACGCTTATTATGGGCTCTCTGTGTGAGATTTATAACTTTTTTCAGCCGATTGGTGACATGTCTTCGTGTAGTGGCCTGCCGTTTCATACGGCGCACTGTGATTCCGCCCTAGACCATAAATTGAAAAATTTCATTGTCTTACTCCAGTAAGATCACCTCATTAAGTCATTAGCTAGTTCACATACTTCCAAAAACTATAAATACCAACGTAATTAGGTCAAGGTATCATTCACTTTTGTGCAGCGGAAGTGAGCGCATCGCGATACTAATTAACGCTACGTGTGAGTCATTAAAACTTAATCACGTTGTTTTTGAGTGTCACCATTTCAAATCAAGTGTTTACGTATTGTGAAGGTATGGATGTTCAAGAGCAAGGTATGTACTTTTATTATCAACCACTTTTTATTTTTTTTTGTATCATTTTATTATTGAGGGTAGTTTTCTTTTTAAAAAATGTGATGTATATTTATATCTTTTGGACCTACAACTTTTCGCTGTACTTTGCTGCCCTTGAAGCATATCTTTTTAGAATAAGGAGAACATCCTTATAAAGGGCTTATAAGTTTCATCTGCCTCTTCCTGCCTCTTCTTACGTTAGTGGGCTGTTAAAGTATGTATGTATGTATTATTTTTATTCTATGGAATAAAAATAAAGTCATTTTTTTAAGTTCAGTTTTTATATTGTTTCAGGTACATTTTTCAAATGTTCTGTATCGAGGATGTCAATTTTTAACATTTGGTACTCTAAAGTGGGTAAACCAAATGAAAAATCACAGCATGTCCTGAACACTTTGACTGAAACATCATGCCTTTCTGATTACATCGAAAACATTAACCTAGAACCTTTAAGCCTTAGAATTACGAATGTATGTAAACGAATTTCTCATTACTGGGCCAAGTCGAATCGTACTAAATCTAAATTCTTAGAAATGTGTTCAGATTGGCTGCATGAAATTGAAAATATTGATGTAGAGCAAACTAAGGTACGTGTATCTCTGAACTTTGACGAAGTTGAAGCATCAACATCTTCATCGTCTGGCCGTCCGAAAATGAACTTTGACGAGACCAGTAAACGTACAAAAAGGAGAAGATTAGCTAATTTGTCTAAGCAAGATCCTTCTCTTGTACATTCATTGCTTAGTGCTTCCGATGATAGTTTATTAACTTTTCCTGAAATCGATGCTAACGAAGTTTTATCGCTCATTGTCGAAGCTCACTTAACTCGACATCAATATTTATTAGTAAAGAAATTTATAAACAATAAGTTTTCAAAAAGCATTTTGCCATCTTACCAAATTGTTGTGGAATCGAAAAAACACTGTTATCCTCCAGATATAACGGTTAGCGAATCATCTGCCGAAGTCGAACTTCAAAGTTTATTAGATCATACAGCCAATCGGATTCTCAAGTCTCAAAAGGTTGTTTTGGATAGGGTACCTAAAGAATCCCAGGATAAGATAGCTTTGATAGGGAAATGGGGTTTCGATGGCAGTACAGGGCATTCTGAATATAAACAGTGTTTTTCTGACGCCACTATTGAAGACGGTAGCTTGTTTCTTACTTCATATGTGCCACTTCAGCTTGTTTTGAAATTAGATACTGGAGAAAATACCGTAGTTTTGTGGAAAAATCCTCGTCCTTCGTCAACTAGATACTGTAGGCCTGTACGCTTTCGATATTTGAAAGAATCGACTGCAGTATCAGTTGAGGAAGAAGCATATTTTAAAGAGAAAATAAGTAACTTACAGCAAACTGTTTTCAAAAAAGAAGATCAGGAATACCGCGTTACTCTCATTGCTTGCAATTTACTATGGTAGATGGCAAAGTGTGTAATGCACTTAGCAGTGTTTCCTCGTCTAAATGTTATATTTGTAATGCCTTGCCCAGCGAAATGAACCAAATTGACAAATGTTTAAACAAGAAAGTCGATATGAATTTGGTTTATCACCTCTTCACGCGTTAATACGCTTCTTTGAATATTTTGTTCATGTCGCATACAAGTTAGATGTTAAAAAATGGCAAGCTAGATCTGAAAATGACAAAATTGTTGTTGCAGCAAAAAAAACATTTATTCAGACTCAATTTAGAGAAAGATTAGGTCTTATAGTGGATAAGCCCAAAAGTGGCGGAAGCGGGACCTCAAACGATGGTAATACCGCCAGACGGTTTTTCTCGAACTCAGAAATTTCAGCTGAAATTACTGGGATCAAGAAAGATCTCCTAGATCGTTGCTGGATCATACTTCAATGTTTGAATTCGGGATATAACATTAATAAGACGAACTTCGAAGAGTTCGCTTTAGAGACAGCTCGGCAATTAGTTGCCGAGTATCCGTGGTATAACATGCCTGCTTCCGTTCACAAAGTCCTAGTTCATGGTGCTAATGTTATTGATCACGCTTTATTGTCAATCGGAGAGCTGTCTGAAGAAGCAGCTGAAGCAACTAACAAACACATCAAATCATTTAGGAGAAATCACACGCGAAAAATGAGTCGCATTTTGACCAATACTGATTTAATTAATAGGCTTCTTCTTCATTCAGATCCCTTCATAACAGGTCTACGAAAGTTACCTGTCAAAAAAAAGAGTGTACTGTCAAAAGCTGTTTTAGATTTGTTATGTATTTAAAGGTAATTTTGCCAATATTTCGTATAGTTTGTAGGTTGTTTGTATTTAGAAAATAAACTTATTTTATGTATTTTTGCTATTTTATTTTATCTTTTGTGGTTATTGTTAATACAAATAACCATTATTTACAGTTTTACTATTAAAATTCGCAATATAAAATGTTTTAGATACATCGATCGTCTAAAATAAAATTACTGCGAGACATTTTTACACCTAAATGTTGTTAAGAATTTTTTAAACTTTTATAATATATTATAATTTTAATTATTTACGTTTACCTTAATATATTCCAACGTGTAAAATAATAAAATACTTTTTATAACGGATTTGTGTATTTATGACCGCCTTTGTATGAAACCTGAATCACTGTGCGGCGGGCCGTAACCTCGATGGGGTTGCGACCGCATGCGAAAGCGATTCGCGCGGCCCCGTCGATAGTGGTTTTGTCGAGGAACACCGTGGTAGGTTTAGTCGGTATTCCGGGAGGTACATTATTCTTATTCCATCTTTCTTTTACCCCGGCGAGTCCGACATAATCCCTCCGCCCGCTCCCGCGGAGGGGTATGCGTCAATGCATTCCCACACGTAAAAAAAAAAAGGTTAACAATAAATTTTGAAAATTTTATGCAGACCGTAGTCATTCATTTTTTTATTGAATTTAGAGAATAGTAATATATAGTCATAGTAAAGTCATAAAAAGATTTAAATTAGAATCAAATGCAGTGGCATAGGCATATGTTTGTAGGTCTAGATGTAACAAGTTATTAAACGTCTCTATACGACAATTAAACATTAATGAGTAGTTACTTAATTGGAAAGTAGGAACACATAAGATAATATTTGTATTCTGTACTGTCATCAATGCTTCCCTTAGTTGTATAATGATATTAACATAATTTTTAGTATGCAAAAAGTCTTCTTCCCCAATTAAAACAACACAATAGTCTTCCATAGAAGAGTCAGTAACTTTTTGTGCAAGTCTTTAATAAGTCGAAGTAAACCACAATTGGGCGTGAGGTAATGACATACTTGAAAGTTTTTAAAAACCTCTTGAGCTATGGACAAAACTTGGTTGTTTTTATTCGCACTTACTAAGCACAGTTTTCTTTTTCTGGGAATCGAACGGCGGGGGTCATTTTCTTCCTTCTGTGTTGTTTTATTATTTAGTTCTTCCATTGAAGTGTTAATTATTTCTTATTTTTCGAATACAGTTGTGATTTCCTTGTCTTCTTTGGTGACTTTGTTTGAGTTACTGTTTGACTAGATTTATCTACTAGGTTATTTTTTATTGGAGTCGATGTTAGTCTTCGCATTTAAGTATTTGTATTTGAGACCTTTCGTTTTGAACATGGGGTGGAGCACTTGGCCTCTCCTGTACCAACTTTCTTGTATAATTCAAGTAATGGAACGTAATGAATATTATTACCTTAAACCCAAAGTCCTATTATGGAAGGCATGTCCAGAGAACGCTACGCCGAGACACACTTCCGAGAGGCGCCTGAGTCTCGCGAACCTCATCAGGTAGTTCCGTCCGTTGATGGCCGTAGTCGTCAGCAGATCGCCGAATACTCGTGTGTTCGTCTCTAAAGATGTCAGCACTAGGATGTACTTCACAGAAAACCCTGAAGAAAGAAGACATACAATTTTTAATTAGTGTGCTATGTGTTGCCATTTTGTAAGGCAAATTTATTTTTGGTGTGGGGCCAAATGACAGTTCACCTTATTACATATTTAAATAACGGATAAATAAATAATAGTTTCTTTAGTAAATTATTGTATTGTCATCGGTCCTCGATAAGTTTACAACGTTTAAATGAAATCTGACCGTTTGAAGTGGGTCAAAGTCCAAAGGAGTCGGTTACAAACAAACTAACAAACAAACAAACATACAGGTGAACCTAATTAAAGCGTGTTAAAAAGAACACCCAGATTCTCTACATATCCGTTAAAATTCTATATGACGCATGAACGTAAAGTCGTCCGTGACACTGGGGTTTCATAGCGCAGACATAGACTTTCGAGTAATCTAACATTTAATTTTGTTTGGGATAATGATGAGGTGGGTTTGATTTCCTCACAGGACAAAAATTTGTATGACCCGCAAATGGCTGTATCGAGTTATCTGTTAAAGTTTGTAAAGCCCCTGTGACACACGAATAATTCTTGGTGCGAGAGTCGTCTTTTAGAAAATTGTTGAACTCATTTGCAATAAAAATAACAAAACATGTTATTTTCATTTGCAATAAAGATGGGCATTATTATTTTAACTCCACGATCATAGCATTAGTGAGTTGACAAAAATTACTATTTACACAGTGTCCTATTTTTGTTCCTAGTATTGTAAGTAGTTATAAGTTAAAAGTTTATTTGTAATTTTGTTTTTCTTTTATTTTATTTTAGTTCTATTTTTGTTTCTTTTAGTTACTTAGTTGAGTTTTATGTTTATTTTTTCATGTATATAATTAAGATGTAGCGCACTATCGAATTGGGGTTACCTGTAATGGTAGTTGTAAGTTTAAAATAAATAAATAAATAAATAAATAAATAAATAAATAAATAAATTAGTTGTTTGCTAAGCATCTGCGACCGATTAAAAGAACGACGATTATTTATTTCCTCAGAGTCAAGCATCTTAAGCTGTATAGATGCAAGATAGCGTTAATAGAATCTGAAAATACTGTGACTAGTACCTACGCAAACGTGCAGACAGACAGAGACGCACCTTATGAGTTTTTACCACTTTGGTAAGTCTTGTCTCTATAATTTAGTATGAAGAGAGAGAGAGCCTGAAAACTAACCAATATTATCAGGTACACCATCTTCGTTAAAATCAGCGTTTCTAAATATAATATCAGCTTGCGCGATGGCGTGCATCATTCTTCTCACTACGTGGTTGAGGCTTGCGTTGGCATCTTTCTCGAAGAACTCCTTGTCAGCCAGGAGGAGGAGGTCACAGATCCTCGCTCTTGCCACACCGGGGACTCTTTGCCGATCTTCTAGGCCGTACGGAAAGTACCCTGTCGCCCGCGAATGTAGGGACGGGTGAGCGTTCTGAAAATAATAATTTAATTTGATATTCGTATAATATATATACATATATACATGTCTTTACGGCTTTGTATCACCAAACGCTAAAGCAGAGTACATCTGTGCTATAACTTAAAACGTAAGTACACACAATCCACATCTTGTTAGAACGTTACGTTTAAGTCTGACGTTAACCGAACAGATTGCCAGACTTTATGTTGGAACTAAGAATTTTCTAAGAAAATCTATTCAAAACACTGCAACTTTGTAGTTCAAACTGGTACTTAGTGCTTCCTCACTGATCGGTGTTATTAGACTTGGGCACGCCACGAGCGTGGCGGTATGTGCCGTTTTTGAGGAGTGGCCGGAAAGGCGGTATAGCGCTCTCATCTTCCGGGTGACACAGGTAATGACTGGCCATGGTTGATTTGGCCAGTTCCTGTGTCGCATAGGCCGACAAAAGACTCCCGGTTTTCACCACTCCAGCAACTGCCGCGACGTTGTTGCGGATACGGCGCTGCACACTTTGGCGAATTGTCCCGCCTAGGCATCGCAGCGCCGTGAGTTGATCGTGGCAGTCGGATTAGTTGCACTCTCACTCCCGGCCGTGGTTCAGTCTATGGTCCGGAGTGCCAATGGATGAAATTTCTAAACAGTCCAGAAACGATGAAGGAGGTACTGCGCAACATCGGTTCCCTATTATCTTTCTGGACGGAGCTGAGCTGGTATGAGTAACCGAACAATATTTCACGTCGGTTACTTACGTACAATGGCCTAATTTTGGGGTTAAGTGCGGATAATACAAGTCCAACTAACTATGGTCCGGAGTGAGAGATCGTGGAACGCCGTCGCCTCGCCTCCTTTTGTGAGAAAGTAATTTCCATCAAGGAGGTGGCGGAGCGGGAGAGGGAGCGCTTAACCCTCTCCCGAAACGGAAAACCAAGCACCGGAGGGCGCGAGATGACGTCCAGCCACCCTGAAGTTTGACCTGGGACCTGGTGGTGGGCTGCGTGGGCCTGCTCGCCACCCGATCAGCACCAGGTTCGAGAGGCGGCGAGCGTGTTCCCACATGCGCCTCTGTTTCGTGTTTTTGTGCCCCCCAGGGGGACGGTGGAGGAAGTATTTTTTGTGCAGTGGCCCGCCGTTTCACATGGCGGCCCGAAACCCCAGCGGTCGCGATTGCATGTGAAAGCGATTCGCGCGGCCTCGCCGTCTATGGTTATGTCGAGGAACACCATGGTAGGTTTAGTCGGTCTTACCGGGGTATCTTTTCCCCGGTGAGCCCGACATAACCTCTCCGTCGCCCCGTGGAGAGGCATGCGTCAAAGAATATCTCCACGTAAAAAAAGTACTACTACGTACTAAGTAACAACCATACTAAAAAAACATTTCATATTTTGTAAAAAAATAATAATCTTAAAATTATGACAAGATAAAAAAATTCTCGCACGTCGTCGTGGGGTATTATATTTGAGAATGAGGGTTAAAACATTCAAAAGCTGTTATAGATTGATCTTTCCTGATATAAAGTGGTCATAGTCAATGTTCTGAATTACGCCTGCATATCCCTGATAGGGCACACGGGTGTACTACATCCAAATTTTTTAATTATTGTCATATACCAGGTATTCTTCAAACTTCAAACTACGTGTTGCAACTGACAATTTTCTAACTAAAAACTGAATATTACTTTACCCTATACGGGATCCAAGTCAGTGATCTGAAGATTGACCGTCATTGTATCAAAACTTGGCATTCAAAATTACTTGTAATATATTTTTCAATGTTTCGCCCATAAAGGCTATCACTAAAAGAAGTCATCATCTTCACCTGATCACCTGTGCATGATCGCGCCGAGACCTGGGGGCAGCCATGTGGTCGTTCTCGAAAGCACCGAAGAACTTGGTGAGGTCATCCACGCCGTAAGGATCCGCGTGAAGCGTGCGGTTGCCTGGTCACAATATCAACTTATGTATAATTTTAAAATAGATAATGATAAAAAAATTTTGCCTCTCAGTCATAAGCAAAAGTTACAATGCTAATGCGAGTCCAGGGTTGATGGCTCGTCAGCCATTAATTTAATGTAAAGAAAATTACAATGCAGTCAGCCAGGTTCCCGTTGATTGTACTGCGGACTATATTTAAGTTTTGAATTTAATTATTAATTTGAAATCGTTTTTCCGATGAAGGAAGCTGTTAGCGATGAAGGAAAACATCGTGAGGAAACCTACATGTCTGAGAGTTCTAGTTCCTAATGTTCTCGAATATATGTGAGGGCAACCCGCACTGGGCCAGCGTGGTGCCTAACTCTTCTCATACTAAGAAGAGGCCCGTGCTCAGTAGTTGGTCAGTTTATATACTATTGTATATTGTAGTAAAATAATACATTTATTTAAAAATGGATGCAAAAGTGACCCTAGTAATTTTAGGCCAATTTCAATATTACCTGCTATTAGTAAAATATTTGAGAAGATTATATTACAGCAATTAGAGAGCCACTTTAGTATAAATAATTTATTTCATGCAGATCAATATGGTTTTAGAAAAGGCCGTTCTACGATAGATGCGGGTGTTACGCTTTTAAGACATATATTCAGTGCCTGGGAAAATTCGCAAGATGTCATAGGCGTATTCTGTGATCTCTCTAAAGCCTTTGACTGCGTTGACTCTCGAGCATTATGGCATCAGAGATACTGCACTTGACTTAGTTGGTTCCTACCTAAGCAATAGACTACAATACGTTGATATCAACGGAAGTAGATCTTCTGGATTACCAGTCACAATGGGCGTGCCACAGGGCTCAATTTTAGGACCCTTTCTGTTTTTAGTGTACGTGAATGATTTGCCGTTCTTCGTGCAGGATTTGTGTGACATTGTTTTATTTGCAGATGACACATCTCTTATTTTTAAAGTAGACAGAAGAGCAACAAATTTAAATAGTGTTAATGATTCGCTCGCGCACATCCTGAACTGGTTTACGTCGAATAATTTACTACTAAACTCTAAAAAAACAAAATGTATCAAGTTTACATTGCCAAATGTAAAGAGTCCTAACATAAATATAAATTTAAATAATGAAAATGATTGCTTTCGTACAATCAACAGTTTTACTAGGTTTGACTTTAGATCATAAAGTTCAGTGGGGCGCTCATATATCGTGTCTTGCAGGGAAACTTAGCTCAGCCGCATATGCAGTTCGGAAAGTAAGACAGCTTACTGATGTAGATACCGCGAGACTAGTATACTTCAGTTACTTTCACAGTGTCATGCCCTATGGTATATTATTGTGGGGCAAGGCAGCTGATATCGAGACAATTTTTATTCTTCAAAAGCGTGCAGTACGTAGCATTTATAATTTAGGACCACGAGTTTCCCTGAAAGATCGATTTAAAGAAATAGGCATACTTACTGTTGCGTCGCAATATATATTTGCTAACATTATGTTTATTAAACATAATATTCACTTATATAATAAGAATAGTGATATCCATAACGTAAATACTAGAAATAAACATAAGTTAGTAGGCCCATATCATCGTTTACATAAAGTTCACAATACATTTGCGGGACTCGGTATACGTTTTTTTAATAAACTACCTATTAATATAATAAATTTACCATTACTTAAATTTAAAAGCGCCGTTAAAATACAACTTATTCGGAAGGGTTATTATTCAGTCAACGACTACTTAAATGACAAAACTCATGGAACTAGTTGCTTGTTGCATACAGGATTTAAAGATCTGTATTACTTTTAAGTCAATTTAGTAATGTAGAGGTACCTCGTGATTATTTGTGATGTTAACAAGTAACTTGTTTCTTAACTTGATTATTATTGAAGAATATAAATGCACAACCGCATTTAGTCACGGACTGCCTTTACATTGTCACAAAGTGTAAGTGTATGCGCCATCATGCCATCCTACTGCCTATTTTAGATTTATTTTAAAACATATAGGTACCTTAGCCCAAATTACTTAATCTCTATAATATTATTAAGTTATTACTGTTTTTATCTTTCGTTTTTTTATAGTCTGTAGTATATGGCATAATGGCTGCAACACCTTGTTAATCTGAGTTGTAAAATACTAAAATTATATTTAATTGGCGATTTAAAAGAGTGGCCGTGGGTTTCTTGCAGGTTTCTTCTCATAGGCTCAACCCTTTGCCTGAACCTAGCAACTAACCTAAATGTAGCTTCAGTAACTTAGTAAACTCACTTACCCATATATTTTGACGTTCATAAGTGTTACTTTGTGACCTAAATGAATAAATGATATTTGACTTTGACTTTGAATTTACAAAGCTGAATTCTACAAAAACATTACATTTGAATTATTTTTAGAAGATCCCAATAATACAACCTGAGGAGGACCAAGTGCCACATGCGGTAGAAACCTAGAACGTTTAGGCGTTTCCAAATATTCTGGTTCTTAAAAATAATAATTGTTTGTTACCCTTACCCAAGTGTAAAACTCCGTAAAACTGATGGTCATCTCCTATATATCCTTCAGCAGATCCTTTAGCAGGATCTTCTACTGGGAACCCGTATGCCATAGTAATTTCCGACAAGGGAAGCCCTCGGACAGACGGCTGAGTGTCGTCCGCATCAGGTTCAAAAAATAAAGTCGTTTGGTGGCTTGTTAAAGGAGATGAACCTGAAAATTGGGATGAGGTCAAAAAGGTAGCAGCTGGCAATTCATTGAAAAATTTAGTAGCGGTCTCGGGCGTGCAGAAAATATCTTGAAACTTGCTAATCAATGGGTTTTTTAAACCTAATTGCTCGTAATATTTTTATTTAAATAAACATATTAAGATTTATTTAAAAACCAAATAAATGCTTGTTAGAGGAGATGAACCTGAAAATTGGGATGAGGTCAAAAAGGTAGCAGCGGGCAATTCATTGAAAAATTTAGTAGCGGTCTCGGGCGTGCAGAAAATATCTTAAAACTTGCTAATCAATGGGTTTTTTAAACCTAATTGCTCGTAATATTTTTATTTAAATAAACATATTAAGATTTATTTAAAAACCAAATAATTTTATTAAGGGAATAGAATTTGCCAGTGACTGTGTGTGCAGAATAAAGTTCGCTTGTGATCACACTATACACCAAATATTTGAAACTACTAAGCAGGATTACAAAATGGTAGCTATAAAAATATAATCCTAATCTGCCAAAATGGTAGACCTACTAGTCTTTCATCATTGGACCTAAATATCATATACAAAAGGAGTTTCTACAGATCTGTAGCCTGCCGAAATTCAAAGAAGATGCGCAAAAATACATAAGAATTTAAGGTGTAAAATTTGTAAAATTATTTTATTGTATTAGTTATATTATATGTATTATGTATAAGCTTAAAATATCGTTTTAGGATATCCTGTAAAGTCTCTGACTGCTTCTCTATTGAATTCAACTTCAACAAATATAAAAAAGTACTCAAATATACTTTCTATACTTTGCCCAACTATTCTAAACTTTTAAAGGCGTACCGATAGGCTTCATCTGTAAGCACAGCACATGAGTTTCTTTCCCAAACTTAGCCTCAACCATAATGTATCCGTCAATCCTGCAAATCAGATTATCGTTCATCACGCGAGCACTCACGAGGCCCAAGACACAAGAGAGGATCACCACCGTGAGGCACATTGCGTAATTTTGAATTTCAAGCCATTTATAAAAATCTCTTCAAACGTCATCACACATCACAATATTCAGGAGCGTCAGTGTGACGGCTGACGTTGGTTTTATTCTTTAGTTACTACTGGTATCGTTTTTAGAAGATAAGTAGGTTGTGAATTTTAATAATAACTAGGTTTACCCGCGGCTTCGCTCGCGTAATGTAGGTTTGGTTACTAACATTACTTTTTCTGTATGAATATGTTCTTTTCTGTTTACGTGACAACGTGTATGCGAAATTTCATGATGATCGCTCGAGTAGTTAAGGCGTGAAAAAGCGTAACGAACACACAAACTCACATTTGCATTTATAATATTAGTTAGGATGTTATATTGTTAATACATTTAGGAATAGAAAGGTAGAATCTTGCGCAGTTCACATAGGAAACACATGCAAATGCTAGTTACATATAATAATAGGACTGCCCTCTCATAAAAGTCATTCCTGTGCGCATTATGATTAAATAACGGACACAAAACATTCATCATTGGAACTGACGGCACGGATGGGTGTGGTTTTAGTGGTCGCCTCGCCAATACCGCCGCGATGAGTGTTGTGGTTTCGATTCCCACACGGGACAAAAAATTGTGTGATCCACAAATGGTTGTTCTGAATCTGGGTGTTCTTTGTGTTTTTTGTGTCCGTTGTTTGAATATTTGTAAAGTCCCCTGTGACACAAGAAATATTCCAACAGCAGGAGTCGTAATTTATAAACAAAGAAAAATGGAACACGGCAATCATATTTTTATCATACAAAATTTTGCGATGAATATATTGTGGAGGTGACTGTAAACCTTACATAATGCGTACAATTAAACTAAACCTTTAATTGTATTACGTGCGTCACTGACTATCAAACTATTTAAATACTGTTAGTATTAACACAGACAGAGCTTAATTACTCGTTTAGAATTTAAAGCTCAAGTGGAAGGAAACTAAATATAAATTAATTAGCTCACGTGAAGTATTTGTATGACTGGTTACAAGGAATCGTGTGAGGAACATCGCAGTACGGCTTACTAATACGGGGGCAGGCGACAACCGCCGCGAATATGGGTAAGAGGCCATTTCTAAGATAAGTTAAGCCAGGCTTAGCTTAAGTGTGCGCCTGTGCTGAATGCGGTTTAGTACTAACGTCGTCCTAAACTGGGTTAGTAAATAGTTTGAACTTTTGTATACTGTATTAAAAACGCTAGTAGATAAATATTTTATTTTATTTCTTTGTTGATCCCGTAGCTTTAGTTTGTGTTTATATTTCTATGCCGTCGTGTGTTCTGGGATTTGACTCCCGGTTCTTGTAATATTGTTTCAGTGACGTTGTGAACTCCCAGATTCAATGCCTCAATCTATGTTTTTGTGTCGTCGTGTGTTCTCGGATTTGACTCCCGGTTCTTGTATTATTTTTCAGTGTCGTTGTGAACTCCCAGGTTCATTGCCTCAATCTATGTTTTTGTGTCGTCGTGTGTTCTCGGGTTCGATTCCCGGGTCTAGTAGTATTGTTTCAGTGTCGTTGTGAACTCCCAGGTTCAATGCTTCAATCTATGTTTTTTGTCGTCGTGTGTTCTCGGATTTGACTCCCGGTTCTTGTAGTATTGTTTCAGTGTCGTTGTGAACTCCCAGGTTCATTGCCTCAATCTATGTTTTTGTGGTGTCGTGTGTTCTCGGGTTCGATTCCTGGGTCTAGTAGTGTTGTTTCATTATCGCTGTGAGCTTTCGGATTCGATTTTTGGATCTGGTAATGTTGATATTGCTGTTAGGCTAATAAAGAATTGCCACCCGATGTAAAAATGGAGGTGTTGTAAATGCAATATTTTTTTGTGTATGAAGCAATCCATATTGATGACTGATTTTATTTAAAATAAACAACTCGATAGAATCTGTATAAAGTAATTTTAATTCAAATTCGCGTCAACGTAAGACAATATTACGTGCCTATGTTACCCAAATAACATTTGAATGTCTATCTGTACCATAGTTAGACCGAGTCAGATGAATTTATTTTTCGGTTGAAATTGTAACGTTTATGTTTAGATATGTCTGATGATATAATCAATCAAAACTTAACTAAGACTAAGAGCTAAGACTGCTAAGTCTAACTAAAACCTCATCTTGACAACCATATCTGGTCTTATTAAAACCACGTTAAGCCGTTTAGAACGACCTAGTAGGCAGTTCTATATCTATGGCTATAAGGCTATAGCATACCCTCACGGCTGCGCCTACGTGATCTGTCTCACGCACCTGCACACATGTGCTACTTCACATTTCTCCATTCATGTTTTACAGGGGCTATTGGCATTTAATCCAAACAATCGCAGACTTTGACAATATTTGATAATTAAAAATCTTTCTGTACTAAAAGTGATTTTGCGTAACAAGTCATTTGAACTGGCACGACAGACGCAAAATGAGTTTAGAGTCTAAAAACTATCTTTGTATTACACAAATTCATTGTGACTGTCTGGATGCTGCAGTGGCAGTGAGAACTACTGCTGGGTACGGGTTTGTAACCCGTGTCAGGCAAAGGTGTTTTACTGACAAGAAAATAAAATATTAGAAGCAGCAAGAACTAGATACTGCCGAGTAGACGGCCATAGAGTCGCCTCCTATTACGTGGACCAAAACCGTATGGGGTGAGATGTCAGTGTCTGCCTACTCCTTGAAGATATAGGCGTTTGGTTATGGATGTACTTATATATGACGCCGACGTCGTCTAGTAAAAAATGCCATTCTCCAGCACGTAAATCCATTGAACCTTGATTAAATATATGTATATAGAACCATCTATCTACAGTTATCTGTCTAAAAATCAATCGTAATAAAAATAATATTTTTATACAATAGCCAAAGCTGTATGTCTACGACCATTTGCAGCAACAAGGCTTTCATTCTGTCGTTGTCGATGCTATGAAAATATAATAATAAATGTTTATTTCGAACTATTAATGGAACATATGTAAGTAGGAACATAACATGTAGTAGCAGTATAAACTGTCTACTTATACGCTGGTTACCAAGTAGTAAGAGAGTGGTAGTACCGCGAGCAAGGCGGCTACTTTATACCATCATCAAACAATTGACAACGATAACGTCTCCTAGCAAGCACTTACGCGCAAACTTACCTACCTACATAATCAATCATGTATCAAATCAAATTTGCTATTGTTGAAATCGGGTAAAACTTATAATCTTTTAGACTATTAGTAAAAATTCACGTAGTTTATTACAGCCCGGTTCATATGACAAAAACTTTCTTCCATTATCATACGTACAAGAGGTTTTTCAACCGTTATCAGTGACATAAATCCATGATAAAAGTACCGTTTGACATCAGTACCGCTACCAGTGCCATCAGTATAAGTTATGTGAAATCTGTTCCTAGTGTAATTTATCAGCGGCGCCTGGAAAGAACATTGGTGGCGCCTCGCCGTACGAGCCACGTTTTTGCACGCGACTCGCGAGCTCAGCTATTTTTAGCCGGTTGGCTAGTTGGCTATAATTAGAAAAAGGTAGCCTTAAGCTTTCTAGGGTACCTTATCTTGGAATCTATGGACGGAATTCATACAGGAGCGCTGTTGAGGTAATAAACTGAGTCTATTGTTTTTAGTATATGTTTTTAGCTGAATATATTTTTGTTTAATAAGACTGCATTGTTGGATGCAGTAGCTGGTTGGCGCTTATGCTTGAGGATCGTGGTGTCTCAAAGGTTAAATTCTTCGATTTCTGGATTGGGCAAAATGTTATTGTATATACAACACACGTATATCGTCCTTAATAATTGCCTCCGTGTCGCAGCGGTAGTGAATGACTGCTGTGCATGAGATCTCGGGTTCGAAGCCAACACAAAGTTATTGGGTTTTCTGTCAAGAAATCTAAATAGCAGTCCGGAGTTAGGAAGTTGGCGGTGATAGACACCACCGGTCTCGGAAATCACGTAAAGCCATTGGTCCTACGCCTGATCTCTCTCCAGTCTTGTCGGATTACCGTCCCATCGGACCATGAGAGTTAGGGAGCAAAGAGTGCACTTGTGTTTGCGTACATACATACTTGTGCACTATAATATCTTCTGCGCATATGGTGGTAGTCTCTGTTACGATTGGCCGCCGTGACCGAAATCGGAATCGGTCTGGAAGACATTATATTCTTCTCATGACTAGACTTCGGTGTATTACGCACCTATATTTTGCCAGCTATGTTGTAAGTCTTGACTCCTAAGTAATGAACCCTTGACGTTATTAAGGGATGACCCTAATGCCGTCTATCGGGCACATTATCAGACTGCGTGATATCACGAATGTCATCCTAAGTTTAGCAAATGATGTAAATATAGAAGTATATCTTTAAATATTATAAACAAATATTTACTATTCACAAATTCGCTGAGATTATACAGCGTGTAACAGAAAAAGAACCAATGTGCATTATTTATTTACATCATTTATTTTATATATACTATAAATTAACACAGTTTAACGATTACTTTTAATTTAAGCTTAAATTATTTAAGGCAGGTTGCTTTAAGCCTGTTGATGTAATATGTATGATGTAGTGTAAGGACGTATCTTATTTATTCTGTCAATAAATAAATATTATTATTATCCCCGGATCAAGACCAATTATTTAAAATTTTATGACAGTTTTAACATTTTATCTAATTATTAATACCTCGGCACATATGCTTTACATCACTATCAAAATAGCGCTTGGACATTTGCCGGTTCACGGAGATTACCGAATAGCAGCTGATTCGATGACCTGTCAGTGTTGTTTAAGTATCAAATGGAATGTGCTATTGATAAGTCGATTAAAAAGAAAATTCTATATCTCAGTGAAAATAATGTTTGCAGATTAATTTGTTGCGAATTTCCTGTGTACAGGTGCGTTTAATTATGACCACATCTTTCTGCTACACGCTGTATATGCATAATTATAATTTTAAAGATTCACGTAACTATGAGTCATCTGTATGATATTCGTATTTTATACAAATGTGTGTTTGTTTGTACATAGTCAATACATCTTTACATTATAATTGATTAAGTTGAGAAGACGTGATATTTGACGAAATTCCGAACGCAATTGCTGTGAACCGCTATCTTATACGTATATATTCAATTACAAGAGTTACTATTCACTGGTTTCTGGCCAAGTATTCGCTTGAATGAATCCCACAACAACGCACATCGTGATAAAAAGTATCATATTATGCGTTAATCCATGCATATGGTATAATGTGTGCCAACAAATCCGTTCAACATTTAGATAGATTAGTTACAAATATTCAAACTATTCAACATTTCTACAAAATTAGTAACATATACATACATACTTGATTTTCTCGTTATCTTTTGTTTCGTTTCATAGTTATAAACAGGTAGAAAAATAATAAATACTTAACATAGTCACGTGCTGCTTTGAATATGTTGTGTGTATGACATTTCCTACTTTATTAACCGGCTTCAAAAATGGAGGCAGTTTTATATTCATCTGCTGTCTATTTATTGTGTTTATCGATATTTTCGTTTATTGTGGACCTATTTTTTATTTTCATATCTTCTGTAATGTAATCTTATTAAATGATTAAGTGTATCCATATTGTAAATAGTATAAAAGAGCTATAGTATTTGCAAAGAAGTAAAAAACAAATTTGGGCATCCTAAGATTAAAACTTATGTATTTGGGAAATAAATATATTTTTTGCAGTATTATAATACGAATCGTTTGAGGACGCATCAGTTAACGCCTGCATTATCTCTATGCCAAACTGGACGAGAATATCTTCTACAATTTGATTTGCTTGACTTCTTACCATTAGGCAGTCGAGCATGAAGCTTATTAGACTGGCAATTAAGGATTAAAATTTTGATTCAGGTATATCATAGATCATAGCGCCGTACGTTATATAATTAAAAGATAATTCGTATAAACGACACTTTTCAGGATCGTTAAGTTGTCGTCGGACATACAATGTCAACATGACATCTGAATTATTAATAATTAAAACTTATACTTAGTACCTATTAGCGGAACCAGTCAAACGTCCTGCCCGAACGAAAAACTAATCCCGGAACCCGATCGAGGCGCCACTTACCAACCTGTAAATCTAAATCAACCAGGGATACAATCAAACACGCACACAAAAATTCATAGAAATTGGTCTAGCCGTTTAGGAGATGTTCCATGACATGTGCAGTAGAATTATAGGTACCTACATAAAGTCCTTCTCTATGATAAAGATTATCACTTTTCTATATAAAGTGTGAGCTCCCTCTTTGTAGTGTGGACACTTTATGTGCAGTAAGTGGGACCTCTACGAGTGAAATCTTTCCTGTACAATATCAACTTCAAAATCATAACATAATTGTCTCTAATTGTACTATGGAATCTTGTAAGTTATTCCTGGCTCGCTCTTGACCGGTTTCTAGTACGCAGTGAGCAAGTCACTTTTTGTTTCTAGGAATAAAGTGGGAGTTCCTCTTGAGTTCAATGGTAGCTACAATTACGAGTACGTCTGATAATCCAGACTAAATTCTATTACGTACTTAATACTACTATTATATAACACTAGCTTTTGCCCGAGGCTTCGCTCGTATAAAAGTAGATTAGGTTACTAACGTAACAGTACATTTAAAAATAAAATATAGCCAATGTTACTGGTGATAATATAGCTTTCTAACGGAGAAATAATTTTTAAAATTGGTTAAATTGTTTTTGAGTTAAATCCATATAAACTAAAATAAAATCTATCCTCTTTATAATCTTTATATATATAAATCTTCTGTGCGTGTGTTTGTAATTAAACTCCTCCTAACCGGCTGGACCCATTTTGATGACTTTTTTGTATGTGTTCAAGTGGATTCGAGAATGGCTTAGATTGGGTTTTTTTTTCTTGTGTACAGGACAACGTCTGTTGGTATAGCTAGTATTAGTATAGATTATGCTTGTCCTTCTTTGTAGCAGCAGGGAGTCTAAAATACGCCCGATTGAAGGCAATAGGATAGAATAGGCCCTTAATACATGGGACCTTAAGGCATAATTATAGAAATGTGGCAGTAATACACCTGCCTATTCTTTAAGGATAAATACCTAATAATATTCTATCACATACACACAACACCATTTAGCCCACACTAAGCAGAGCTTGTACTATGGGTACTAGACAATAGATAAACATACATATATACTTTTTTCTTGTAAATACAAACATATTATACATGGAAACACCCAGATTAAGACAAACATTCATGTTCATGCACACAAATGTTTGACTGGTGCGGGAATCGAACTCTTGACCTCAGGCGTGGCAGCCGGTTACACTAACCACTACGCCATCGAGGTCGTCGTATATATATGTAACTATATATAGGTAGGTATGAGTCTATTTATGTCAGATCTGCTTAATGAATGTTTCCATCTTAAATGAGTAATGGAGTAACCAGTACAGGAATAACTTAATCGATTTACAAGCACAGATTACAACTCAAAGATATGTGTATATTCGCTAGCAATATCAACGCATGCGGCATAATGCATAAAGTATATTTTTTTTAAATTTTTTTTTTTTATGCAGGTAAATACTACTCATTTAACTGCACATCAAAAAATACTAATTGCACAGCAAAATATATTTAAAGAGATCAAACTAAGTCCACGGGCTTCTATTTTCGGGTGGGTTTAAGAAGGAACCTAACATAACCTAACCCTTCCGAGACGGAATGCAGTGATTTGAGGCGTATAGATGCTTGTTATGCTGTGCAATTAGTATTTTTGATGGTCATTATATTTAATCCCTTTTTTGAAGACAACGCCCGCACCCATAATAATTCCTGAATACTCAGACTCGGAAGAATCATTTGTGGATCACACAAAGTTTTGTCCCGTGTGGGATTCGAACCCACAACACTCGGCGCAGCGGCAGTGGCGAGGAGACCACTTAAACAACTACGCCATCCGTCCAGTCCATATTATAAATGTGAATGTGAGTTTGTTCCTTACGGTTTTATGCCTTAACTCTATCTATCATCATGAAGTTTCATATCCGCTTTGACAGGGGAACAGATAAGGACATAGGGTACCTTTCATCCAGAAAAAGTACTGTTACTAACATAACCTAACCTACATTTACGTGGCGAAGCCGCAGGCATACCAGAAAACTACTATGTTTTAAAAGCATCTATGTGTCTTCCCGGTATTGGAAGAAGAAGGAGAAGCAGCGATAGCTCAGTGGGGAGACCAACAGACTGCAATGCAGAGGGTCTTGGGTTCGAACCCACGTCGCGCACCTCTGACTTTCGGAAGTTATATGACTTTTCGAAATTATGTGCGTATTGATTGACAATTATCGCCTGCTCAGTGCCTCAGAGAGCACGTTAAGCCGTCGGTCCCGGCTGCCATGAACATCTATGGCTGTCGTTATTGGGAAGTCAGTGCCCTATAATATCCTGACACTGGTCTAGCCTTAGGGTATCGTTAGCCTTTCGGGTTGCGGTGGTCAGGTGGCAGCCGCTCCGTTTAAAAACTGATATCCAGTCAAATCCGGTTAGACCAGAAAAGCCGACCCCAAGTGACTTGGAAATAATAAAGGCTAGGGAGAAGGGTCTTTCCGGTATTCGAACCCAGAACCACACACTCGAATTAACCGGGATTCGAATATGGAACTACAAATTGCACCCAATTACAAACCCAACTTTACGCTGTAAGGCCAATGAGAACTAGTTAAATTGGTATATTAAAAATCACGTTCACTAATATACTAATGGCACGAGGCATTGATGATGTTTCTCATTTACTCCATAATGTTTTATTATCTACACCGTGTCACAGAAAGGCGCGGTCATATTAAAAGATCATAACTCACACATGATAAATAGCCATAGCGTGCAGTCTTTTTCTTGTATCATACATAATCTCATCTCGTCTCTTCCCAGAGGGCTTGGCAGAGGTGTAGGTATTATACCCTCATTTCGCCAACTATAATTGTAGATCCCACGTATCCTATCTATACGTCCAAAATGTCCATATATGCGCGCGTCTATTGCTATACCAGGCACAGATTTCTTCATTTCTTTTAAAAATACAACTAGTGTGGGAATACTAGGAGTAATTTCTGTGTCGCGTGGGACTTTACAAACATTCAAACAACGGATACAAAGAACACAGAAACGGATCAACAATTTGTGGATCACACAAATTTTTGTCCCGTGCGGAATTCAAACCCACAACACTTGGTGTAGTGTGAGCGGCGAGGCAACCACTTAAGCCACTAAGTCATCAGTCAGTTCCAAACTCCGTGCAGCTGGTGGGTGCTACACACCTCTTACCCCTTCGATCAAAACAGGCGTGAGACTATGTATACTTGTATTGTCTTCTTCTCCCTTGTCTTTATTATTCCCAAGTCACTTGGGGTCGGCTTTTCTGGTCTAACCGGATTTGACTAGATATCAGTTTTTACACGGAGCGGCTGCCACCTGACCTCCGCAACCTGAAGGCTAACGATACCCTAAGGCTAGACCAGTGTCAGGATATTATAGGGCACTGACTTCCCAATAACGACAGCCATAGATGTTCATGGCAGCCGGGACCGACGGCTTAACGTGCTCTCCGACGCACGGAGCAGGGGATAATGGTCAATCAATACGCACATAATTTCGAAAAGTCATATAACTTCCGAAAGTCAGAGGTGCGCGCCATGGGTTCAAACCCGAGACCCTCTGCATTGCAGTCTGTTGGTCTTCCTACTGAGATACACTGTATGTATGTAAATATACGAAATGTGGCTTTGGTTAGTATGCTATATTTTAAAATACTATGTTTGTTTTTTATTATTCTTCCTATAAACGAAGTTTATATTGCAACGTTTCATTATACACATTATATCATTGTGCGAGGATTGATGTCTGAAATAGGCGTAAGCCTGTGTCACAGATCATCGGAAATCTGTGATGACATGACTGCACACATGGTTTAAGTGGTTGTCTCGAATTAATTATCTCTCGCATTAATAGTGAAGGAAATCATCAGTAGGCAACATGTACATCCGAGAATTGTCGTTAAACTTTTTGAGGACATATGAAGTCTTCCTACAGTGCCAGCGAAGTGGACTATGACCTAACATTTAGCACACCAAGAAGATATTCGTACCTAATATCTCACACGACATGTAATACGTAATATTATTACCGCCACTGCACCGAGCGTTGTGTACCTATTTGATTCTTACACAGGATAAAATAATAATATTTTGTTCCATCACATACACACAACACCATCTAGCCCAAACTAAGCAGAGCTTGTACTATGGGTACTAGACAATTGATAAACATACATATATACTTTTTTTTGTAAATACATACATATTGTACATAGAAATACCCAGACCAAGACAAACATACATGTCCATGCACAAAAATGTTTGACTTGTGCGGGAATCGACCCTGCGACCTCAGCCGTGGCAGTCGGTTAGTCGGTTTTTAAAGACGACGGGGTGTTATAAGTTCGACGTGTCTATATATCTGTGTGTGTGTGTGTGTGTGTGTGTGTGTGTGTGTGTGTGTGTGTGTCTGTTTGTGGCATCGTAGCTCCCGAACGGATGAACCGATTTTAATTTTGTTTGTTTTGTTTGAAAGGTGAATTAGTTGGGAGTGTTCTTAATTTTGTTTGATGAAAATTGGTCCAAGATGGCCGCCGCCACAAAATGACGGATTACATATTTTCACAACTCCCTCAATATGAGTATTAAATGAAAGGGCTTGACTAGTAGAATACTATACACTATGATAAATTTCAAATCCAAGATGGCGGCCACCACAAAATGGTGTATTATATTTTTTTTACAACTCCTTCAATATGTGTATCAAACGAATTTTGTATCGGGAGCTTTTTAAATTTTTAATTTATATTAGGCGTGGATAAAGCCAAGAATTACGGTTGAATCTCGACCAATGGGTGACCACTAGTTCTATTCAGTTCTATATTATAATGACCCGGATGTTTACTATCTAGATATTATATTATAGGCCTACGATGAAAGAAAGATAGTAAAATGTTTTATAAATATGGTTCTATTTCAATATTAATGATATGAATGAATTGGCAAGTTGAATGGCGCCTTGAAGAGATATTGATAGTTTACGTTAATATATGTCGTTAGAACTATATTCATACATAAATTTGCAACTAATGGCCTAGATTATTCTTAGAACTTCGGCCACATTAACGGTTAACATCAACCGATTATATAAAAATAGGTTAGTGAAAATACTTTTTTTCTGGATGAAAGGTACCCTATGTCCTTGCCTGTTCCCCTGACAACTGGTATGCAAAATTGCATTATGATTGGTGGAGTAATTAAGGCATGAGGCGTAACAAACAAACTAACGTTTCTATATATAATATTAGTAAGGATATACCTATTCTGCGAAATCAGTTGAAGTAGTAGTCAATTAGTTCAAAGTTAGAGTATGTGGAGGTGAAAGTTTTATTTACCTACATATTATGTAGAAATTTTATTAGGGTAGTATTTAACTGCACAACAAAAAAAAAATACTAATTACACAGCTACATTTGCTTACCAACAATACTAATTGCACAGCGAAATATATTTAAAGAGATCGAACTAAGTCGACGGAGCCCCGCTTCGCGAGGCTCCTATTTCTGGGTGGGTTTTAGAAGGAACCTTAAATTATCTTTTTTACCTGTGGGAATGCTTTGACGTATGCCTCTCCGTGGAACGACAGAGAATGTCGGGCTCACCGGGGAAAAGATACCCCGGTAGTACCAACTAAACCTACCACGGTGTTCCTCGACATAACTATAGACGGCGAGGCCGCGCGAATCGCTTTGATATGCAATCGCGACCCCGCCGTGGTTTCGGCCCGCGCGCCGTGTGAAACGGCGGGCCACTGCACGAAAATTACTTCCTCCACTGTCCCCCTGGGGGGGACAAAGACACGACACAGAGGTGCACATGGGAACATGCACGCTGCCTCTCGGACCTGGTGCTAATCGGGTGGCGAGCAGGCCCACCATGCCCAGGTCAAACCTCAGGGTGGCTGGAGGTCATCTCGCGCCCTCCGGCGCCCGGTTCTGCGGTTGGCGAGAGGGTTTAAACCTAACATAACCTAACCCTTCCGAGACGGAATGCAGTGATTTGAGGCGTATTGGTACTCGTTATGCTGTGCAATATTTGCTGTACAATATTTTCTGTGCAATTAGTATTCTTGATGGTCATTATATTTAATCCCTTTTTATTTTATAATGTAGCAATTTAAAAAGTAGAAGGCCTTTTCCATTCAATATTTAAAAAAAATAAGATTCGTAACCACTTAGATAAATCTAAATTCAAAAATGAATTATCGTATCGCATTTGGGTTTTCTTTTTTATTTAATATGGCGCCTATCGCACTAGGCACAAATCCTTTTTTTTAAATTTGGACGACTTGACCACAATACAAACAACGAATACAAAGAACAGCTAGTCTCGGGAAACTATTTTAATCCTGCAAATTGTCTCGCCTGGTGATTGAACTCACATCCGTAGACGCAGCGACAATGGCGAGATGACCATTTAAGCTATATCATTCTTTAGGTGATGTTGAATTGCTATTTTATTATTATTAATCTCATTGAACTGGGTGATTAAATATAAATGATCTATTTTGTAGCCGATATTTTAATGTAAGTACCTAAGTAGATGAAAAACAAATAGAATCTAAGTGAAACTTGTTAGTATCAGGCATAAAACACAAATATAGGTGCTGTTTTATAAAAAATATTACTTTTTTTTCATTTTAAAATTTGTATGACAAATAGGTTTTAAATACTATCACACACGTAAGGTTAAATATAACGTGAGATGAAAGACTTATAAAAATATTGCTTGAGTATATTAATCTACATGTTATCGATATAGATGTAAAATAATTCAAAAAGTTTGAATCATGTCGGCAAAGGAATTTAACGATTTGACAAACCTTGAGGTTTTAATGTCATAAAAACAGTGGCTTTTATACTTCACATATTGATCAATATGGTAATTAAAACAATCATTTGACAATATAAAACAAGATGTTTTTATCCTTTTACAAATACATGTATGTAAAAAAAAAAAGATGTTGTACCTATTTATTTTATATATCTTGCATTGTTTTATAATTGTCCGAACAGTCAATAAATAGTTTTAATTAGTTAATTAATAAACCGTTACATTTGAGTTCTAGTTATCATCTATAGTTTAAGTAGATATTTGATAAGTATATAATATAGATGACCGTAATATCGTCCGCTCTCATTTACGAGATGACTCTCTGTTCTAGGATTTTGTTGAACGGAACGTGAATTAGCAATACTAATTCAAATTGGTCCCAATCTGTGAATTGCAATAAAATCCGTTTAGTGGTTTTGTGTAAAGCTCGATCAAACAATCATACTGACAAATATAGTTTAGGATTTAGAAACCCTTAATTAATTGATCTAAGTTTTTTTATTTAAAAAACTTCAGTTAACACATTTAACTTCTTTGCATTTGTAGAAATGATATTTGTTTGCCTGCCTCAATGCGAAGCGGTAGTGAATGCATTTCCTGTGCAAGACGTTTCGGTTTCGATACCCGGGTAAAGCATAGTGTTATACCTATGGCTTTTTTGGTTATATTATCATTATGTTCCCAAAGCAAAATGCAACTGACTAACCAAAGAATAAGTTCTAAGTAAGAAAATATTTTTAAGCGTTAATTGTTTAAATGAATAATTTATTATTGAAATCTAAATAATTAAATGCGAAACACGAAACTGATAACTTAAATATAGCCTATAGGCTATTTACAGACTTATCTGTGCCTTAAAATGTATAGATGTGGGCCCGCCGAAGATTACAGTTTTAAACAAATATAGGCAGTATGATGCGAAGCCTGTGCGCGGCCATTCGTTACCAGTGACGGGGAGCGAACGCACATCCCGCGCTTTTTAAATATTATCTGTGCGTTTAAGTTGGTTCAAGTGCGGTACGCATTCAAAATGTTAAAATATACCATGAAGAAATATTGTGCCGAGGGAAGCAAGTTTAATCAAATTATTATCGCTACGCTTAGTAAGTTTATTATTCTTTTATTTCCTTTATAAATTAATTGAAAAATTTAGTTTACTTTATCTTATTAAAAAAAAAACAAATATCAACGTCGCAAACTATCGTCGAAGTATCAACGCAATAGCTAGGTTTTTAATAAACAATATTATTGTTAAGAAAATAGAAGACCTTTTGTATTTATTACTAATTGTATTTTAAAAAGCGAATGTTGTGTCGTTTAGAAATAATTGCAAGTAAGACGAATTAGTCATTTTAAAACTATTTAAAATACGTCGAAACTAACTCGGGAATGTTCAGTTTGTTATTGAAGATTTAATAATAATATCATTCGTTCCACTTCGAGTGGTAAAAATTAATAATAAATATTATTAATGTAATATAGATTATATTCCTAATATTATTTTAATCTGACGGTGAGGTAATAGATTCGATTCAACGAAATTCAATTTACCTGTAAAGAAATACGTAATATCAGCGTTTTTATTTACCCTAAATTGCCGACGTCAGAAAATATCTCGTAGCATGAAATACCATTTTATTTTTAGAATAATAGGTTTATTTTATTTTATCGTTAATGGTAAAATAAAGTATCAGCGTTTCCATAAACTATAATAAAATACAATAATAAAGTATTAATACTTAGAATATTTTTTTTAATTTTAATTAGAACTGGACTCACGCTTACAGTTATGACACAAAATTTTAAAAAGATACACCAGGAAGGCAGGGATGTATTCAAAATAAATTAAATAGGTATCTTATTATATCAACTTATTAGTAGAAGTAATAAAATCAGTTCAAATGGTAAAGTGAAGAGGTTGATAGGATATCTAGAATATTCCGATATTCCCGATACCTCCTTGTAAAAAGACAACAATATTTATATATGTATATAAAAATATTTCAATAATATAACTACTTAGTTGATATACCTGAACATGTCACACATATTCAAATAGTTACTCATATCTATCACGCCTGTATAAATATATTGGGTAGGCAGAGGTTTATTCTACATATGTTTCGCCAAATATCTTCTAGGAAAACAAATAAGAATAATTAATAGAATGCGAATCTTACATCCTAACTAATATTATAAATACAAATGTGAGTTTCTTTGTTTGTGACGTTCGAGAGATAGTGTAATTAAAATAACTTACATTTACGCAAACGAAGCCGCGGGCATAATCTAGTAATTATATAATAATATTGTAATATTAATAAATATATTGATGCACGGATGGCGACGTGGTTTACGTGGTCGCCTGGCTCCTGCCGCCGCACCGAGTGTTGTGGGTTCAATCCTAACACGGGGCAGTCTGGGTTTTCTTTTTGTCTGTATTCTGAATGTTATTAATGTTATTCCTCGCGGCACAGGAATTATTCCTAACGCGGGAGTAATCTTTTTTAAAAATAATAATGGATAACTAGATATACATATAATTATAATAAAATTGTCACGTCTGCACGGGTGCCCCAAGCTGGCCACCAGTGGCTTAAATGGTCACATTGACATTGCGCTTGTGTAGAGTCCCGTGCGAAGATATTTATTTTTCTAATTCACAGATAGTTGTTCTGATCCTGGATGTTCTCTGTGTCCGTTGTTTTAACGTTTGTATATTGCACCTAACACGGAGTATGGTTAGTACATGATTCGTATCCACAACATACAAAGCTTGGAGTTAGGCAATTCAGACTTATGCGATTAAACTGAAATAGATAAAAATACCTAGGTATGAATAAAACGATCGTTATCGATCAAAATATATTCTCTCTATTAACAAATTTACGATATCAATTATTAAAATTATTTATTAATTTCGATAGCAAGGAGGCAAATAAGACAAAAGCGCCTTAAATAGCGAAGTCGACTGTAAGAAAAGATATGTTGAGTTTGAATCCACTTTATGCTGCTATGAGTTTTGGTCGCCATGCATATTAATTATTTTATTTATTTTCCATAAGTATACATATCTTTACAAATTTATACCTAATGCGATAGTTTCACCTAATACTTAATAATAAATGTATTTAAGTTTTGTAACATATAACAAATGATATATTTATTTATTGTTTTATGGGTCTGTGGTCTAAAAATAAAGAATATATTATTTGTTATATGTATTAATACTATTAAGCATTGCTTGCTTGCTTAGCTATTGAGTGACAGTGGCACACCGGCGGCTAGACACAATAGGTTTTCAATTATGTCTTTCATTCTAACATTTGACAGGCTAATGCCGTTTTCCCACTTAGTTCTGAACAGCTCGTAACGGAAGAAAACCAATAAAATTTACTTGACTCAGGAATCGAGTCCGAAACGTACAGTAGTCGCTTGCACTACCTTAACGAGGCAATTTATAATAACCAAGCATTTTCGCGCGGCTTTGCTCGCGTAAGAGTTATGTATATAAATTAATTAATTAATTAAGTATGTTAGGATATGTTAAAAATAAAATGTAGACTATGTAATTCGGTGATAATATAGCTTTATGATGGCGAAAGAATTTAAAAAATTGGTTGATTAGTTTTTGATTGAAGTCCAAACAAACCAATATACAAAAAATCAAATCTTTCCTCTTTATAATATTAGTATAGATAGTATAGATCAACAAATATATAATAGAATAAACTCTATGTGAAAATTAATGATTCCGCACTAGGAATAATTCCTGTGTCGCGAGGGATTTAACGAACATTCAAACAACAGACACAAAGGACACAAGTACAACTATTTGTGGATCACACAAGTAGTTATTTCGAGTCTTGGTGTACTTTGTGTTCATTGTTTGAAAGATTATACCTAAGTCGGTTATTAACTTTGAAAAAAAATATTACTAGCGGTCGCCAAGTGGTCGAAATTAGACCATAATTGATTTAAATTTTAAGTTTGATCGTTATTAAGTTTTTATTGTTTATAACTATAACCTTATAATCATTATCGGCTATACAGGTTAATATAAAATAACCGTAAAAACCGTAAATCGTAAATATATTATAATATAAATAGTCTATATAGTCATTGTAATAGTCAACCAAATATGGTACTCTGTTTTACAATAAGTAGCTTATTCGTATAGTTAAACTTTTAAAATTTAATGCCTAATACCGCGAAATTGGAATTAGGTACGTAACCATAGTTACGAATAATTGTCCGACATCAGCCGAACAATGCCAAAATACTACGAACGCGCTTCGAGTGCGTGTGTCAAATGCATGGTTGTGTGCGTGTAATAATAAAAATAAAAAGTAATTTAATGTAATTCCAAAACATATTTAATAAAAATATTAGGATTCGTTACTTGTTCTCGATAAAATCTTTAACTGTGCCAAATGTCATAGTCCTCCGTCCGCGCAATTTTCATAAAAAGGGGTACACACAGCGACACATCAACCTAGACTGTTTGGACTTATAACTATTAGGAGTTGAACGCTGCGAATCGTGCGAGAGAGTGCGTTATATTTTTGTTACGCTATATCCTTACCATTACATCGACACCACTATCTCTATTTTGTATGTAGCGTAGTTATGCGTATATAGGGTGTCTAACTTGATGTGTAGCCGTGTGTACAAAGGTTTTGCTCCACGAATTAATATATAGATAAATGCAAATGTTAGTTTGTTTGTTGGTTCCGCTTTTACGCCTTAACTACTCGACCAATCATCATAAAATTTCGAGTAGATACGTTGTCAGTGGAACAGAAAAGGACATACAGCACCATACACCCAGGCAAAAAGTATTGTTACTGATCTAATTTAACTTACCTACATATTTACATAAAATCTAGTAGAATATAAATTTATTTGTGAGATCTACAAATTTAAATTAAACTACTTTACACGGATTTTATCACGTTGTTTATTAACTTTTATTAGATAATTCTGAAATTATTACGTTAGTACTGAAACATTACTACTATTTTAAGCTATTCAAAATTTATTTATTCATTTAATTAATTATTATAAAACTAATTAGATCTAGGACATAAACGGCAATTTCATAGTTAAATACCTAATATTAATATTTAGACAAGTGAAACAAATAGATGCTTAGAACAAAATGGTCGCTTTCTTACGGTATGGTATAACTTTAGAGGAAAATATGATGTGCAACAAATTTAGAGCACGATACCGGCACACTCAATAATATAAACGTTATTCTTATAAATTTTCCTTCCTCTGTGGAAAATGGTTGAATCTTATTGAAATGTATCATAACGTGATGGCGGATATCAGACTATATGTTTTGTAAATATATTCCGTGGGAAATTCTTTCTTTTTGCATTTAATCTCATACGTTGTTTAAATGTTTACGCCTGTTAGTGGATTAAGTATTAAGGTTGGGTTGTATGGATGAGGAATACTGTTATACGATTGCGAAATTGCGTTGTGTTGTGGGTTCGATTATGAATCGGTTCAGAATGTTAAGATGGCATAAAATTGTATTTTTGTATTTGTAGGTTAGTCTCTAAGTGTATTTTATAATCATGTTTCGTTTAATAAAGTAAATGTATTTAAAACATACAATAAAAGAGTTTTAAATCAATTTAATAACAAATTGAGTTAAAATGTGTGTACTATGAACTAGACAAGATAACTGACCTAGATTGTTTGTTAACTCGTTAGAGTGCATACGCTCTAACTCACTTAGTCTGAGCTATGCGGCTAGAGCGACTAGGTACACGTTTAAGTGCAAAATTATCAATCAATAATCAAAAGATGCCCTATGATTATTGCGGGATTGCTTATTCAATTTTGCACTCAATCGTATCATTACAGACTAAGTAAGAGAGCATCAACAAACCGCCAAATTGAGTTGTCTCCTTTAAATCGAAGTACATATTAACCCAATGTCCAAATAGAAAGTGGGTAAAATATGTTTATAAGTGGAGTTTTTTGAGTAGAAAGTCAATTATTTGCTGATGGTCTGAACAAGCCGGCTCGCCCAGAGAATCGTCACTCTCTTACAACTTCGGCAAAAGAGTTACACTGTTACTACATTTCATCTAATAAGCATGGATATATCCAAATATCAGGGTGATAAGACATTTACTATAACGCACATGACTCCTATTTTGCTGCAATCTGACCTCTTATTACCTTAGTCACATTGTGATGACTTTCGTACTTTTTAGTGGCATTTAATGACACACTATCTTATCTTGTGTGAGGGCTAGTCAGTACAGACTGGCGACACTTCGACCCAGTGGGATTTTTTGTGTCGACTTCCCCAGTAACGACTGCCATAGATGTTCATGGCAGTCGGGACCGACGGCTTAACGTGCTTTCCGAGGCACGGAGCAGGCGATAATTGTCAATCAATACGCACATAATTTCGAAAAGTCATATAACTTCCGAAAGTCAGAGGAACGCGACGTGGGTTAGAATCCGAGACCCTCATTGCAGTCTGTTGACCTAACAACTGAGCTATCGCTGCTAACATACTAACTTGAGTAATAACTGTTATAAGAGAGCAACGGTTTATTAGTAATATTAGTGCTACGTCTTAGACTGCTACGTCTCGAGTTCAATGCCACGGCATGCATTTCTAACTCTTCAACGTTATTTATGTAGGTATTAAAAATAATATTATTATTAGCTGAATGGCGAAGTAAAATATTGTGAGGAAACCTGAATGTCAGTCAATTCGCACTGAGCCAGCGTAGTACACTTAAGCCTAACCGTTTTCATCATGTTTAGAACTGATATTATTATTTATGGTGAAGAAAAGTACCGTAGGTAAAGTGCAAGACTGCACACTCTTTCTAGTGTTCTTAAAGGCGTAAAAAGTGTATCCACTCACTATGGACCAGCGCGGTAGACTATGGCCTAAAATTACCGGTCTTCTGTTTTTTGGACACAGTGATTTTGTTTGAACCCTCAGATCAAACTCCCTTAACAGGTCAAATCACTTTGTCCAAGATCTGTCATCTAACCTAAAACCTCACAGTGGATTAACACGTCCAGTGAGACTTAATTAGCTAAAAAAACGAATTAACTATGTCTGTGGGTTTTATTTATATTATATAATCTGCTAGTTCTAATTGATGTCGAGTGCTGACATAACAATTTTACAGTTAATATTTTTTATCAAAATAGGTATTGCTGTCGCTTTCATGTATAATATGTCGCTGATGCAGAAAAGCGCTAATCAATCACCTCTGGAGAGATATACATACGTGGTCCAAGCGAAAATATGTTTTGATATTTATTTAATTATATATGGTGGTAATGTAGTAATTGCATAAGGGTAGTATTTAACTGTTCCTCAATTGTTTGCCTTTGTTCCACCAAAAATACTAATTGCACAGCAAAATATATTCAAAGAGATCAAACTAAGTCGACGGAGTTCCGCTGCGCGGTGCTCCTATTTTTGGGTGGGCTTAGGAAGGAACCTAACATAACCTAACCCTTCCGAGACGGAATGTAGTGATTTGAGGCGTATAGATGTTCGTTATGATATATTTTTGTGAGCATATTTTGCTGTGCAAATAGTATTTTTGATGGTCATCATATTAATCCCATTGCATAATAGTGAACAGTAATCGTAGAAAATAGACCTCTATTGACAACAAACCGTCTTACAATTTTTGTACGCTGATGAACATATTATTTTAATTATTAATCTAAGCTTGTTAGCTGTCATTAGTGGCGTGTGCAAAAACAAACCGCGCTTTATTTTTCCGTTATAAATCAGTCAAAATGATTTGCAAGCTAATGCTACTTACAATTAGTTGTTTGAACAATTGTTCTAAGCTATAACGGTGATCAACTGATCATATACCATTTAAAGTGCAATCATTAAGACGAATTCTTGAATATATATCAATATTAATATTGCTGCGTAATTCATTGAAAATACATACCTATTAAATATAGTTTTGGCAGACACGCAGCGCCATTTATTTCTTTATTTATTTATGTGAAATATTTGCTATTTATGTGAAATACCCGTTTGTATTAAAGACAATCCTAACTAATATTATAAATGCGAATCTGAGTTTGTTTATTTGTTACGCTTTTACGCCTTAACTACTCAACCGATCATCATGAAATTTCGCATACACGTTGCCAGGGGTACAGAAAAGGACATAGGATACCTTTCATTCAGAAAATAGTACTGTTACTAACCTAACCTAATTTACATTTACGTGAGCGACGCCGCGGGCAAATAATATTTAAAAGGAATTCTATGAAACAGTTAATTGTACTCGAATACAACTGTACACAACGTGATACCTACTTTACATGATCACAAAGACAGCGCATGCGGTTATGTGTAGCCTCACCATTGCCAATGCGCCGAGTGTTGTGGGTTCGAATCCCATGCAGGACAAAATTTTGTGTCCATCCACAAATGAATATTTCGAGCCTGGGTGTTCCTTGTGTCCGTTGTTTGAACGTTTGTAAAGTCCCCCGCAATACAGGAATTGTTCCTAATGCGGGAGTTGTCTTTTTTTAAAGAAAAAAGAAGGAAAATAGGCATAACTCCTAGTATATTCTATACGGGTATAATATGAAGACAATCATTGGACTGCGATTATCCGCCGAATAAATGACTTGATTTGATTTGATTGATTCTCATGACTTCTCCCAATGGAAGAGGCATGGGATTTGCGATCTAGAGCTATTCGATGGAAAATCGCATACAAATGCATATTAGCTTAGTGTATCCTAAAGCACGCTATTGTTTTTATAAACAAAAAGGAATAAAAGAGCAACCAGGTTGAAGAAACAAAGCGATTTATTTTCTTCATTATTTGCATGACCACTGGCTTTTAGGTCACAGATCAGGAAAAAAGTTACTTGACAGGTCAGGTCAACGAATGGTCAGTTAAACGATACACTAAAAATAACTGTCATTCTAATGTTTGCATTCTAAAATTAATTTGTATTTATAGAATAATAATTTTATTGTAAATATAAAAAGAAAAATAAAATAATTTTATTGTCTTGGTCTGGGTGTTTCTATGTATAATATGTATGTATGTTTACAAAAAATGTAAAATGTATATATGTATGTTTATCCATTGTCTAGTACCCATAATACAAGCTCTGCTTAGTTTGGGCTAGATGGTGTTGTGTGTATGTGGTAGAATAATTATATTTATTTATATACCTACTAAGTCTTTGTGGTCGAAATTCGATCATAATGATTATTGAAAGTTTGATGGAAAATGAATTTATATATGTCAACATTTTTACTCTGACACTGTATAACTCAGAATATCAATTTTATATAAACTTACAATACAAAACAGTTCAGTACCCATTATAATTAAATAAAAATCAATTTAAAAAGAATAAGTATGTACATAACTGCTTGCAATTTCTCGTCAATAGCTAGGAAACAAATAAAAAAATAAGGAAAATCGGTTAACAAACAGCGGAGAAAAAGGCACTTTGCCTACTTACATACACATATGTAGATACTTGGTTCAATTTTTGCGATTTCGTCGGCAATATTCTGACTTTTGACTATCCAGCGTTAACATTTTCGACATACCTATATGTATGTCTATGTGAGATATAGCCAGCAAAATAGCTTAGTGCTTGGATAAAATATTTTATTTTGGAACTAAACAACTAGTCAATCAATGTATGATAGTATTGAGACTAATCTCTTAATTATTTAATTGACTTTCTTTATTTCTAATATTCTAATTTCACCACGTCCTTGACCTTTCAAAATAACATGTTTATATCTCGCGGAATGTGTTCATATAACGGTGTTTAATATTATTAACTGGCACATGAATAAAATTATGTTAAATTTAACAAATTAGCGATCAAATACCTCTGATTCATCGCAAAATCTTCGAAAGTGGTCACATGAATTTAAGAAGCTAAATTTCTTGTGCGTCATATAAGAAATTTAGCTTGTTATGTGTAGAAAAGAAGGATTTTCAAAAGTAATTTATTCTCTTCTTTTAATGGAATGTACACTTTGTACTTTTACAATCCTTACTCACTAGTATATTATTAAGCAAAATAATCAATGCGTTACACGGTAGTCTTTTTAATACATATAACTTAAATGTTGTATATTTAGGACAAGCATGCAGTAAACACACAATTAGTAGACCTATAACACCTTAAGGTGTTTGACCTATGAAATAAGTTTTTAGAGTCATCCCCCGACGTTAAAAACTTCGATACAACAAATATAAACAAAACCCTCAAATAACTATTCGAGAATGACACAAATTTTAATTCCGGTCGGGATCGAATCCACCACACGGCTTAGAGCCGAGATGTCCACTTAAACTATTGCGCCATCCGAGCAGCCCAACTTAAATTATGTACACTTTCTCACGGCAAAACAAGTATCAACTAATAAATTCGTTTATGGTTTAAGATTTAATACCTTATGTGTCATTGACCTATGTTCCTACGTAGCGCACAACTACTGGTATGTCACGTTTACAAATATTTATATTGCTAAAATATAATGAATTTTGAAAGCGGCCAACCTAGCTAATGACGAGAACTCATCTATTTCTTATACAAATATTATAATTTAATTATGTTCGGTCAACAAGATGCTAATAACGTACAATCCATAACATCATTAATCAACTAATATTATAAATCTTATGAGTTTGTTTGTAAGCGGTAATAGCGCGAATTACTGGTGCGATTAAAAATAGTTGCGACTACTGTACCTAAAGTCTTGTATCCATTTGAATACGCTCAGGCGAATGAGCGGCTCATTTGGCCGAGCCGCTCAAGTGGAGACGCCTGAGCACGCTCGGCCCGAGCAAGTCCGAGCACGCTCAGGGCGAGCCCAGACCTTGTAGGTTTTTGTCCGCGCTCAAAGGCGCTCAGTATTCGCTCGGCGCTCAGTGTGGACAGTTGTTTTTGTGTTTGAAAGGCTCGGCGAATGACGAGCGCGTCGAGTTCTTGAAGTATCTTTCTTTTTAATTTGCAGTCCAATCAATGAAAGTAAATGTTCAAAATCAATCCTTGACATTCTTGTAAAGTTGGAAAATATAATAATAGTAACGAACCATTTTCCAACTTTACTTTACTTAACATTCTCCTTCGAAAGTCAATTATTCACGAATCATATTAGCCGACTTGTTTCTTCGATGACGATACATTTCTCTCATTCACCACCTTGGTGGTTTACTCTTCTTTTTATGGCCCTTTGAATGATTATAAAGGCCGTAGCAGCTACGCGGACACGTGAAAACATGACGGAGCCGAGCATATACTGAGCAGCCTGAGCACAGCTTTTTCAATGTTGAGGCTCGTTCGATCAAAACTTTCATTTTGTTCCTCTGAGCACGCTCAAGCGAATGAGTGGCTCATTCGCCTGAGCGTGCTCAAGTGGATACAAGGCTTAAGATGTCGGGTTCCATTCCTGAGCTTTATAAAGTATTATTTCTGTCAAGATATTCTTAATATTCGTAATAGTAGCACGGATTCTCAGCCTAGAAATGTGTCCGATAAATGAAATAGACTCGTCCCCAATTACATGGTTAAAATATAGTTTTCCTTGAGCCAGCTGTCTGTTGGCTTACTAAGGAACGTAGGCTGTATGAGCTGCCTTAATGAGATTGATTATGCGATTGATGCGACAAGACTTCGTATTCATTGATATTTACTCAGCAATATAGACGCGTGAAATAACTATATATTTTATTCTATGATTATTTTGATAATATGCTTACATTTCCGCTTTTGTTTATATTTTGCCGAGAACTTTAAGTTGAACTCAAAGAGCGTTCTTTCTTCAGATTTTTCTCTGTTTCTATCACATCTAGTGATGACAGATATTGACATGTTTAATCGAATAAATTAACTTGAGTTTTCGTTCGAGTCAATATTGCACTCGCTCTCTGATAAAACAGTTGAGATGTTTGTCTATTATTTTAAATTGACATATTCGCGCAGGGATTAAGACTGCTCGTACACGTGCTAATGAGCTGCAATGCTTAGAGTCAAATGTTAGAAGCAGCGATTACACTGACTTAAGCCAACCGAATACGAGAAAATATCAATGTTTGATATTAGAAGATTTAATTTAAAGTAATGATATTAGAAAATTCAAAGTAATTAACTAGGCAACAAAAATAATTTATCCCCTATGTAATGTAAGGCTAGTTTTATTAACTCCACGAAGAGTTTGTTTAAATTTCTCTTTTCAAGGAGGTGGAGTTAATATCTCTTTTCAACATAAATAGTTCGGTCATCAATTCTTAACCTGGATGTAACTAAACAAAGCTAGGACTAGTAGAGAAGTAGCTCTGATAAACTATATTATATAGTAGGTACAATAAGGTATATCTACGAAGGAATAGGCAGTGTTGTATTTTACGCCATATGTACTGCCAGCAATTTCCTCTATGTCTCAAGTTATAGCTTTTTTTAAGCCTAGTTAACTTTAATTGGCGTTTACTAACCAAAGCATATTACTTTAATTTACCTTATAATAAAATCCGTACAATACTTTTCCTCACTTTACCCAACCCGCAAAAATTTGCACAATGTATGACACGGGTCAACGTTGTTTTTAGTCAACTTTGACCCATGACGTACACTGTGCTGACTTTGCGCTACTCTACCTAATAGGTAACACATTGTCGACCAAGGTATCAAAGCCCAGACTTAAAGCACATCAGTCACATTCATTACCGCTATACCAACGAAAAAACAATTAGTGTAATCTCAATAATTACCTAACAGCAAAACGAATTTAAAACAAACATTACACACACAATAACAAAAAAATAAAAAACTAACAGAACAGCGCACCAGTTGGATAAACAACAAAATTGGGTTCCTCAAGTAACACATACAAATGATATGACATAACTGCCCTACTTAATTTATTACTGTATACTACAAACTGATTGGATTCAAAACAAGTCTTTGTTTTGAAAATGCCCGTATTTAGGTTAGGTTAGTTATCTTAATGTGTACGTAGGAACGTTCAGGTATTTCTGGGCCATGGTGAGCTAAAACACAGACCATTTCATGGTTTGTTTCGAACTACAGTGAAGTAATAGCAGATTTGAGAGTTAATCAATTATACGCATAGAACTTTATTATACTTAATTTCGAATTGTGGAGACGTATACAAGAGTTTGCTGATTGTGTTTATTATGGCAGTGTTACTGAAAATTGGTAACAGAAAAAGCTAATTCAGAGTCCTTACCTGGGAATAGAATCACGATAGTAAGTTTGTTGACGTTATAATTAATAAAAGTATCTAATAACACAATTTCAGATTAAATTATTTGTTTTTATTATATACATTATTTGCATGTCACTATAGTGACACGTGTTTTTGGATACCTATACTAATCATAAAACCTAAAACGTACCAACACTTTTTGGCAAATAAATAAATTCTAATTCATAAACAATGATATCACTCTTATGTTACGGAACTAAGTACTGAAGGTAAAAAATCGTTTTAACTTTAATTTGGCCAAAATTCCTAAGCTTGCTATTTTGTTTTCTGTTTATCTTTATACATATAATTTTCTACATATAATTTATAAGGTATATGTAACCATAGTTACAAAGAATTGTACGATGTCAGACGAACAATGTCGAAATACTACGAACGCGATTCGACTGCGTGTCTCAAATGCATAGTTGTGTGCGTGTAGTGTTTTTTCATTAATTTAAGGTATTTCTAATGCATATTTTATAAAAATATTAGGATTCGCCCCTCCTTCTCCATACAAACTTTAACTGTGCCAAATTTTATTCTCCTCCGCCCGCGCAATTTTCGTAAAAAGAGGTACAAATTGAAATTAAACACTTTATACGGATTTTGTCGCGTTGTTTATTTTACTTTAAACACTTTTATTACATAATTTTGAAAACTCTATCACTACTATTATTGAACTTTACTATGCTATTTAATTTAATAAACTATTTATATTTAAGTTACACTTTGCCCCGACGTTTCGGTTGCTTTACAGCAGCCATGTTCACGGGGAGACAGTCTAAAGTGTTTAATTTCAATGTATAACATTCGCGTAAATTTAAGACAATATTAAGATGTACAAAGTTTTTGCCTCACGTATTAATATACAGATTCTGTGATTTTCTAAAGCTAGTTTAGGTATCAGAATTTTTTAGTTAGGTTTGTTAATGTTAGTTAAGTTTTACAACTTAACTAATATTAACAAACCTAACCACTTATAAAACAACATGAAAAGTAACAAAATATGGTACTGTAAAATTTAATATAAAGAGAAGAAATGGCTGGTTTAGGCAGCGTCGTAAAATTCCTCAGCATCACTGTTGACCGGAAAAGTGACCATAAGACTGGCAGCATTGCCCCTTTGAATGGCAATGCTGATTTCTTGAGCCAAAAAAAGTCCAGCCTTCTGGTCACGCGAAGCGTCGATTAGGCGCTTAGATATATCTCTAAAAAGCGCACGAACGCCCGGACCCCATGAACCTAGCGTCTCCACCCCAAACGGCTCGTAATTACCAATTAAATTACTGTATTTGCGCCGTTTGAGGTTTTCCGCCGCTACAGTAGTTGCACTGGCACAGCTCACCGTGCTCGGAAGATGTGATGGTGCATTGTAGGTTCGATTGCCATATGAGCCAAAAACTTGTGATAGCTAGAAATATGTGTTCCGAGTCTGCGTGTTGTTACCGTTTTAAATGTTTGTAAAGTCCTTAGCGATACAAGCTCGCGGCACTCTTCACCTAGATGTAGGTTATGTTAATTTTCTATCCCTCGCGAACTGTACTTTTGGATAAAAGGAACCTGTCCTTTTCTGTACCTCTGACAACGTGTATACGAAATTGCATGATGATTCGTTGTTTAGTAAACTCGTGAAATCAAAAATAAACAAACTCACATTTGCATTTATAAAATTAGTTAAGACTATTTATACAAATGTAAAAATAATTCAAAATTTATGTAAAATATAAGTGGTTGATTGAACTGTAAATAATAGTATTACAAAAGATAAAAATAAGAGGAGCATCCGTGACATTACCCTCGAATATTACCACACTTTAATTTTACACGACTAACAACATCGACTTAACTTTAACCTACATCCGTCATTAAAAATGCAAAAGTAATTTATAACCGTTTGCGTTAGAGTTGCTGTGTAAATTACTCTGCATGTTAATTACATTTTTTACTAAAGGTCCCTTTTAGTAAAAAAGGTAAAATGAAAATGCTCTGGCATTTTCGCTCTTGGCACTTTGTGCGGCTCTGTGATATTATTACGGTTTAAAATATGCTGTGCCCGACAATATAATATGGCCGCGAGACCGATAATCGTGAATTAGGCGTGACAATGTTTGCCTAGAATAAATAATCTTGTCAAAATCATTTCCATATGCATACTATTTATATGTAGTTAAATATTCATTTTCCAGAAAATCTGACGTGTTACCTGCAATTCCGGTGTAACTAATTAAAAATCTATGTATATATATATGTAGTTAAAAGTAGCTTTACTCTATGCTTAGCTATCTTCGTTAGAAACTTTTCGTTTTGGTTCTCCTTTTTAATGAAAACAGATAAACCTGGTATAAATTTGTTTAAAGAAACTTGTGTTAAAAATGACTAGTGATCAAATCAAAATATAAATACTAGTTACATTAAACTGTTCAGCAATGCAAAGGCGTAAAACCTATAACAAGGACGAACAAGAAACTCACGAGCAATCTTTTTAATCGCCAAGTTTATGTATTTAACAAATTTGATTGTACTTGTATGTGATCTTATTACAACAACTAATCTCACGAAACACTCAAGCAATAAGTAGAATTAAAAATAATGCCTCTATAGGTAGTCGTACGGTACAGTACATCTATTCAAAAAGGACACCGAAAGTTCGAGATGAAAACAGGACTATTAAATAAATGTAACGGGAATGTGATCAAAAAAGCTGAAACATACACAAATGTTACAAAACAACGCTTAGTTGTGTGTATAACGCTGAGTATATGTTCAAAATATCTGATCGAGCCGGCACTGGTACCATTGTGGTACGATTTCTACGAATGTAACAATAATGTCCTCCAGACCTAATTTCAGTCACGGCGGCCAATCTTAACGGAGACTGGCCATCTGCGCAGGAAATATTATAGTGCACAAGTATGTGCGTAAACAGAAGTGCACTCTCTGTTCCCTAACCCTCATGATCCGAGGGGACTAATAGGTAAACTAGGTAATCCGACATGACCGGACAGAGATCAGGCGCAGGACAAACGGCTTTAAGTGCTTTCTGAGGCGAGGGGGTGTCTAATACCGCCAACTTCTTAACTTCGGGCTCGTATTAAGATTTGTTAACAGAAAAACCGAATAACTTTTTGTTGGCTCGATACAGGATACGATCCCGAGATCTCATACACAGCAGTCGCATTTACTACCGCTGCGCCACGAAGGCAGTTTAACGAACGAATGTAACAATACTTTAGGTAGAAAGAATATTTGCGTCTGTCATACTAGGAACAGGTACTGTAGTAGTTAATGTTTAAAATTATGTCACGCGGATGGCGCGTGGACTCATCAATCAGCTCAAAACCAGACGAAATGAAAAGAATATTGTGACTAGGCTCCGGTGTTTGAATGTTAGCTAAGAGGCTAAGTAGATTAGATCTCACGGTACAAAAAATATGCGACCCACCAATAGTTGTTTAAATCTAGAGGTTTACTGTATCCGTTGTTTAAATGTTTGTAAATCCAGTGCGACACAGGAATGATGCCTAGTGCGGCAGTTGTCTTTAAACTGTCCATTGTTGGCAAGCCAGACATAAATAAAAACCTATTGTGTCTATCCGCCGGTGTGCAGTGCGACTCAATAAAACGTTTTAATTAACTTGACACGCGTACATGTTATTATGTAATTGGATCTTTGAATCCTATGTATATTTTGCCAAATAATCTATATAGCACATACACACACAAAGTTCTAAAGAAAACAGTAATCCGACGGGTTATTGACAGTAAAGAAATGACAATCTCCCGCAACCAAACTATACATCGTGAAACATAGAATTAACTCATGCAAGTAGCTCATGCCAGTAGCTCCACGCCTGCCTACTCGCTTCATATACAAGTGCCTTAAAAAACAAGAAGAAGGAAAGTAAGGAATGCATTTAACATTTTTATCAGACAACATTATTTCCTTCATCAGACGATTTGTCACACCCCAGCATATATATTTATTTATGTAACATAGCTGCTGGAATTCGTTACAAGTTGAATACACAAATAGGCAGAAAATGCGATGGTCTATTAAATAAATATTGACTAGCAAGACATCGCGAATGTCATTTGATGTCAAGACTCTTGAGCACTCGCCCTAGCCCCTGATTTACAGGTTCGAGGTCATCACACCTTTCAAATAAGTAAGTTAACATATAATATAATGTTTACTCTGATGTAGTGACGAGGGTAATGTAAATATTTTCTATGTAATATAACAGTATCCATTCAATACGTCAATTTCTTTATTATTCAAGGGTTATGTTGTACCTACAATTAATTTTAACAATAATTGACCTGATCCATGTTACATAACTCTACTATGAGTTTTTATGGGTCTACAGGTATTTTGACATATTTGATCGATGATTATGACAATATGTTTAATACAAGGAAGTACTTGTGCTCTCTCTTCGTTCCGTAGCGTGATGTTAGATAGTTTCTTATTAACAAACATAAAGAAAAGAATAAAATCTGGCTGAGAGTTCTAGTAATTAACGCTTTCAAATAAATAAAAAATAAACAATATTTCAGCTTTATATTATTACAGAGATGCAGCGTGTAAGGTAAGGTCCTACTTTAAGGTTTTTTATTGGACTCTGTAATTTACGTAAAGGTCTCAATATTTTTTAACAATATAATGTTTTTATTTTGTAAAAAATATGGTCTTGAATAGCTTTCCAACAAATTAATCATCTACTATCTACCAATTATTATGTACTGATTGGAATTAATTATATAAATGACTCTGGAGGGTTCGATGTTCTGTTTATCTACTTCCACGTCACATCGGTCTAGACTAACACGTAACAACGAAAACCTCAATACTGTCAAACAATTGCTCAAATATAGAAAAACTTAAATAAATTATAATTATCGTAATTAAAAAACAATAACTTCGTTAGGAAAGTGACGTCACAATGTCAATGTATGACCCATATGCCAACATGTGTATCTGGCAACGTGATCGATTGTATTATGGTAAACGGTTTTTTGTACGAATGCCAATATTTGAGTACTTCAATTCATCATTATTATAATGAGTCTGTGTTAGTTTAGTGCTAAAGTCGTGCCTGCTAAAGCACTAAATCGCATTTTCATACACGCATGTTTGTTTGCTGAAGGCTATGCAATGAGAGAGCCGGGTTTAGGTAATGCAATAGGAACTTTAGCCCCCGGCTTTAATAAAAGTACACTGCAGTTACTTCGAGAACTAAATAATTTTTCCAGCTATATATAATAATAATATTTGCCCCATATTAAGCTGTGCCACTGCTGGGCACGAGCCTTTTCTCTGTGTTTGAAGGTTTAGGCCATAGTCCACCACGCTGTCCCAGTGCGGACTTAACATATCTTCGAGAACATTATGGAGAACTCTAAGACATGCAGGTTTTCTCAAGATGTTTTCCTTCACCGTTAAAGCAAGCGATATTTAACGTAAAATATAATTAATATACGAACATAACTTCGAAAAGTCAGAGGTGCGCTTGGGATCGGAATCAAGACCTCTGCATGGCAGCCGGTTTCCCATTAGGCTGGGCACTTGACACAATGGATTCCACTTGCCACGATGTTTTTACTTCCATCACATCCTGAAGACACGCTCATCGTTTTAATGCGCAAAAAAAAGTACTCGAATTTCTCGAATTTTTAATAGTGAAATCAACACGTTGTGAACTCAGTCCCTATTGTAATAGTCGAGTAGAGTAGTGCCTATATAAGGAACTCTGAAAACCGACCTACTGCAGAAACAATACTGTAGTCTATTTTAATAGGATGCTTTTAAAATTTGTTGGGTACTGCCCGAGAGCTTACTCGCGTTTGATAAAGGAAACATTGTGCCATGTCTTTGCTTTGAAAGAAGAAATCGTCAATAGCAGCAGGTAATCTGGAGTTGTGTCCAGTAGACGGTTAAAGATACATCTATGTTTACCCATCCGTAGACATACACATACATACATAGATTCACGCCTGTTTCCTAGAGAGCTAGGCAGAGACTAGGGATTTCCATTTGCTACGATCCTGACACTCTTCTCTGGCTTTCTTCACTTTCATCACATTCCTTATTCACGCTCACCGGTTTAAGGTGCTCTTAGCCTGGCCTTTGTCCAGAACGTCTCCGATCTGATCAAGAATCATTCGCCTAGATCTGCATTTTGCGACTCTTCCATTCACACTAGCCTTATAAACTTTCTTAGTCATTATTTTCTCGTCCATACTTTCTACATGCCCAAACCAGCTTCACATATCCTTTTCTATTCTTGTCACTATATCCGCCGCACTATATATTTCATGCCGCATCTCTCTCTAATCACACTATTCCTTATTCTATCTTTCAGCGTCACACCACATATTTCTCTCAGCGCTCTCATTTCTACAGCATTTATTCTGCTCTCATGCTTCTTTTATCATACCCAACTTTCATTTCCATGCATTAGTGTAGGCACTAATAGTCCACTATGATCAACCAAACGTGCCTTTTCAGATACATTTCGACTGTTCATAAAAGCGCGTAGAGCGCCATTCACTTTATTGCCAGCAAGTAGATATACACGCGGCTATAAATGTATATGTATATAAATTTTAGGTATATAACGTAGTACAAAAAATATATTTTATTTACATAAAATATGTTTGGAAACCAGTTTATAATAAGAGTAATGGTCTGTTTAGTCACCAAATCATACCGGTTCCTGTAGGCAATCGCCGTTTAGCGGACGATAACCGTTGAACTCTATTTGTTTTCTTCTGGGATATCAATAAACAATATCTGACCTTAACATAAAAAGAACCTACCCGCATTAGGAATATTACCTATCTCGCAACACACAAACAATGAAACAAGGGATACAAACAAAAAGAAAAGTGATTTGTGGATCATACAAATTCTATATGGACTGCCTCGGTTTCCCAGAGGTAGGTAGTGTATGCGACTACTGAGTATGTGGTTTCGGCTTTGTTTTTGGGCTCGGGCAGCATTTTTGGGTTTTCTGATTAGAAATTCTCAGTAGCGGCAAGGAGTCTGAAACTGTGCCTGGTGATTGATAATAGGCTGACTTCCTATTACGTTTCACCTTAAACATAATATATGGTAATATATTTGACTTCGATTTCGATCCCCACACGGGACAAAAAATGTGTTTGATCCACAAATGGTTGTTCCGAGTCTGGGTGTTTTTTGTGTCCGTTTTTTGTGTTCATAGAGGCGAACGGGAGGTGCCTTTTAAAAATATGGATGATAAAAACACTTTCATAATATTGTTAAAATATACGTGGGGCTTGTACCTCCGTTCTGACAAAAAGCGCTAAATATATAAATCATTATATTTTTTTATGCTTATCCCATATATTCTAAGAAAATTTCTATATTCTATCTACTTAAATAACTTAGGCATCATTATTATCTCCATGTGCCCAAAAGCCAAGTTACCTCGCAAAAAGGCTGAAATTATAATGTTAACTTTCAATATTATCAAAATAATATAATTATCTAATAATCGATACCTGTATTGCCTTCAGTGTACTTTGGTCATCTCAGATACGACATGCAAGTGACATTCGAGAATAAAGAGTATAAAAAAATTTCTTTATACATGTAACTGATTATAAATTAAATTGTTATGTATTCTTATTAATTCTATGACGCATATTAGAGGGTTTAAGTTGTCTTTTTCTTTTTATTTCTGTTTTATAATATTTTAGGTATAGGTTAGTTTAGGTTAAAGAATTGTGTTTATATTATGTATATAATTAATAATAGAGTATAATTTTTGGAATTTTTGTAATAATATGAAGTTTATTATAGTTATTGGAAATTACCGTGATCATACTAGTTATTTATGTACCTTGGTCATAAGCAGACTTACCAGCCTGCTTGCAATCAAGACCAGTGCATCACGGCAAAAACGACGACCGCTCGAAAAATATACCCATTACGTTTTACATATTATAAATCATGCAACGTGAAAGTGCAAAAGTCATAACAACAAGTGTAATATATAAAAACAAATATATCACAGAACAATATAAATTGAGATGTTTTTAAATCATTGCATTGTTTCAACTATCAACCTCTTGGCAACATATTATTTAACAACCGAACTCTATTGAGACAGCTCGCAATAATAAGACCATAAAAACATAACCTAATTTGGGAATCAAAACAAAACAATAATGTCCATACATTTGTTTGTAGCGGGAATTAATAGCAATCTAGACGGTTCAGACAGCCCGACGGCATGTTCTAGAATGATTCAACCGTCGAACGAATCAGCGACCATCTCCAACTGATCTTGTTAATAAGTCAGCATTGGCCTGTGGCCCTTGTGCATGTCATCACATATGTAATATGTATGTACCTACATATCTAAAGTCCATATTCTTAATATATCTTATTTACGCCCATAACTCTGCTCGCTCAGAAACACTACTTTTTTCTGGATGAAACCCTATGTCCTTTTCTGAATCCTTGACAACGACGAGTAGTTAGTTAAGGCTTGAAAGCGTTACAAACAAAACAACTCACATTATCATTTATTACATTAGTTTGGATGTAAAAATTTATATACTTATGGTCAAATAAATATTGAATCTATGCTAAACAAATATCTGAAGAAACGTGCTGCAAGAGTGCAAAATGTTTTGAGTCAAATTTTGTATGAGACGTAGACTATGGTCAAATGGCTTTTTACAATGACGAGGTCGTTGTGAAAATAAATGTATATCCTGTATCCCGGGGTAGGCATAGATGGATTTTGCATTTTTCCACTTAGCCCGAACTCAGGTCCTCAGAACACGAAATGTACGGAGGCATTTATATTCAAATTGTGTTGCAAATAACTTGTATTCTCAGTAAATGCTTCAGCTAAGCTGAATGCTACGTCTTTAGTGTAAACATCGATACCGCGGCTGCTTGATGCGCGACTGCGCACAATTCCTATGCACTATCGCCGTTTGTTTAGAATTCAGATGCATAATTATCTTTCGTAAACTTAATTCATTGGTATTGAAGATTGGTAATACGTTTTAATATTTATTCGTGTAAACACTCCCTAAATTACCTTTCAAAAATGTAAAGCATGTGTGTACGTTTTAGGGAAAACATATAGGTATTATCGTAATAACAAATTTCATCATGGCGGCCAATTTTATCAAAGAGACTAGAGACGCATGAGATACAGGTAGTGCTCAAATACAAGTGCACCCATCAACACATAGTTTTATTATCAAACTGTCAAACGCATATCAGCTCCTGGTCTGGACTGGTTGAATTAGCAACAGCCTATCAAATCATTTGTGATAAGATTGATTTCGGTTTATCGCTGTGTAGCCTTTCAGAAACGGTACGATAGCCCAATGGGAAGGCAATCTAAAACGGCTGGAGAGATCAGATGTAAGACTATCTATCCAGTTTATAAGTACACAGTTTTTATAAAAAGAAATTGTGACTTGTTTTCTATACAAATTATATCACCAGTATTTTTATATGTATAGTTACTAGATTTTTATAGTGCATCGTAAATTTTATATAAAGCTAACCAAAATGTTATTATGGCGGATCGATAGCACGGATGGCGAAGCGGATAAGCAGTTACCTCGATGCTGCCGCCGCGCAAAATGGTGGTTTGAACACAGAACAATATTATTTGTGTGATCTACAAATAATGGCCACGACACAAGGCTAGATGCCTAACAGACGAACTAAAACTAAAAATAAAGTGATCACTCTAAAGGAACAAAAACAGCACACATATTTAAAAAATATATACTCCTTTTATTGTAAACGTTAATAAATTATAGGGCTGTCTCCATATTACATGGGATCTTAAACCATAGTTGCCGAAATATGGGTGTAACACCTCTGCCTTACCATTCTTGAATAAAGACGTGACACTATGTACGTTAATAATAATAATATATACTTATATGTATATGTGAGTTGGCTAATCACCGTCTGCCCAAACGATTGATGCTATTAGAGTATTCAGGGCAGACGCCGTTTTTCATCCATAGTTACCAATGCACCGGTCCATCAAACACCCATACCCATAGCCCATATATTAGAATCCATACGTAGCAGTAATCCTACGCCTCCTGCGGTCAGAGCCGCTGTAGGTGTTTCATCCAACCTCTCGAAGGGCCTCTTCACGTTGGACCTATGTCTCCTCCCTCCCAAAGAGCCAGGTATTTTCCTAATATAATATGTTAGAAAATACCTGTGATAAGAGAAACAGAAAATAATTATATAGTCTTTCTTTGAAATGAAAATAAATTGTAATAATAACCATCGCATTCAACCGTCTGGAAAAAGCAAAATTTATGGCAATTCCCTCTCTTGGATTAATTCTTGTGTCGCGGTTGACTTTACAAACATTCAAACATCAGGCACAAAGATCACTCATATACGCAACAATAATTTGTGGCTCACACAATTTTTGTTCCATGTTGGGTTCCTACCTAATATGAGGCTCAATGGCTTAAATTACTACGCCATCCGCGCAGTCATAGTCATATCTAAGACCTAATATAATGCCGTTATCACTAGAAGCCGGACTTTGCCGGCAGATCCATTAGCATACGTTACTAAACAATGTCAGGCAGCTAACAATAGGGTCCAGGGTGCTATGTCCCCTGGCATAGAGTCAAGTAGGCCCACGTGCCGTAACGAAGACACACGTGAACGACGCGACCTGAGCCACATCCACTAATTAAATATTGATTAGCTTTAACTCAAGTTTATTAGTTTGTTTGTTGCGAAATTATGTTCTTAATAGCCGTAGTATTGTACACGCGACATCACATGCGCGAATATGTGACTATTATTAACATATGGCAATTTAGACTGCATGGACGGTGGAACGAGTGGTCGCTTTCGTCGCTGCCACTAAGTCAAGTGTTGTGAGTTCAAATTCCATTCGTGTGGTCCACAAATAATAACAATATTCTACCACATACACACACCACCATCTAGCCCAAACTAAGCAGAGCTTGTACTATGGGTACTAGACAGTGGATAAACATACATATGTATCTACTTGTCTTTTTTTGAAAATATTTACATATTATACATAGAGACACCCAGACCTAGACAAACATCCATGTTCATGCACACAAATATTTGACTTGTGCGGGAATCAAACCCGCTACCTCAGGCGTGGCAGTCGGTTACACTAACCACTACGCCAGGAGGAAATGATTGTTCCGAGTCTGTGTGTTCTTTGTGTCCGTTGTTTGAATGTTTGTAAACTCTTCCGCGACACCAGCGGAGTAACTCCTGAGTTATTAATTAAGTTAAGAATTAATAATTATGTATATTATAAGTGCTTCAGTTCTCTTTTTAAAACAAATATATTATAAATTAATATCTGCTTTTGTAACGTTACCCGATTTATGGTTTGATTATGCAGGGGTAGTAAATGTGATTGCTTGGGGAAGCAGCGATAGCCTTAGTGGGAAACCGTTGAACTGCCACGCAGAGGTCTCGAGTTCGATCCCAAGGCGCGTAATCTCTGAATTTTCGAAGTTATGTGCGTATTAAATAGTTAATTATCGCTTGCTTTAACGGTGAAGGAAAACATCGTGAGGAAACCTGCATGTCTAAGAGTTCACAATAATGTTCTCAAAGATATGTGAAGTCTGGCAACCCGCACTGGGCCAGCGTGGTGGACTATGGCCTAACCCTTCTTACACTGGGAAGAGGCACGTGCCCAGCAGTGGGACAGTTTAATACAGGGCTGATATTATATTGGGGACTTGGAGCCAATTCAAGCAATTCTCTGTTGGACCACGGAGTATGGAACTGAGCTCGGTAGACGGCAATAGTACTTACCCCAGTATGTGGGACCTAATATCATAACTAGCGAAATGCGGGTGTATATACTTCTGCCCACGCCTTCTGGAATATACATAGGTGTGATATTTTGTACGTATTATTAAACCATGTCGAAATGGGTTTGGTAATCATCGTGATTAGCATCACAAACGTACTGATAAACAGATAGAACCAGTTTACGATTTTACTATAATAATATGAACAGATGAGACGTTCGTTGTGGTTTACCGAAACTTGTGCCATACGCTTGGTACGCGATTTTACGTGCACATTTAAGTCTCGGTCTCGGTGTTCTTTGTGTCGTTGGTTTCTTTTGTTAAAAAAGTTTTACGCGAATGACTCTTTTTAAAAACTGACAGGCAAAGTCGCACCGCTAGGGTTCCGGTTTAGGTATTTCGGTACCGAAACCCTAAAAAGAAAAATGTTTTAATATTAGAAATAAGTAGTATGTTGCTAACTCGTTGTCTAATACAAAGTCACCATTATGACATCTACTAATATTCTTTTAAGAAGTTATAATTAGAATGACATTCCCGCTCACATTATGATTTATGCGACCATCTTGTAAAATACATATCAAATGGCCTCTGGTTCCTTTTTTCGCTGTTACTACATCCATTATACTGGTGATGATATAAGTATGAACAAATTTTAATTCAGTGCTTGGAATCAATTGAGTATGTGATGAGTAATGGGTATAATATTCATCATTCTATTAGCTGACGTTACACTGTTAACAGAAATGTTTTTTGTTGAATGTCGCCATTGATAGAACTGTTTTTTGTTATCGTTATACTAAATAAGTAATGTTAGGTCAATTTTGTACGATTATTTTGTACTGTAGAAATAGTAGGTATCTTTTAATTAAGAAGCTAGCTAGCAATCCACCCCGACTTTGCATGGCAGCTGTTTAGTCAATTGGAATCATTTCGGATTAAAAAGCATCAAGTATTTGTAAGTATCTGAATGATTGAGACGCAATAGTTGTTATTGATTTGTTAGCACTTTGATATTGACTGTTCATTAATATGAATAATACGTTTAGAAAATAATTTCTATCTTAGATATTAATTTAAATAACATGTCAACATAATTGTAAGCCATCATAAGAAGTTCCCTACATAATAGTGGAAACCGCTACATAGATATCTATTGCCTGCATCAAATTATGAAGAATTAACAGGATAAGCAAACATATAGACGCCGATAGAGACTTTGTTATATAATATTTAGAGATAATACATAAATACAATTGCCTCCTTTTTCTTATTAAAGCTCTACTCCTCAAACAGACTTTTTCCAATGCAATTTTTTTGTTTCCTTTTATTTATTTTATTATTATTTTTATTATAATAGTTATTTGACGTGTCCAAGAATGGTGTGCACATTTTTATGGAAATAAAGATTTTGACTTCGATTTTGACAACATTCTGACTGTGAAATTCTCTTTAAAATTTTAAAGCACCTTTAGTGTAACTGACATTGATTGTGATCAAACAAAGTAGTGTTCATTGGTAGTAAAGTTTAAAAATAGTAGTGTAGTAGTTTCAAAATTATATTACTTATAAAAGTGTTTTAAAATAAACAACTAGACAAAATCCGTATAAAGTGTTTAATTTTAATGTGTAACATTCGCGTAAACGTAAGACAATAATAAGCAAACAAATTAATTTATGGTAAATATCGTTATTTCCAGTGGTGCTCCCAGTATTCTCATACGGCACGGCAGTCGGATGGATCTCCCCTATGGGCCCGATGCTCATGTCCGAAGACACCCCAGCGTCGGCACCGGTACATCCAGACACGATATCCTGGATGGCTTCCGTGGTGTACCTGGTTGGGACACCCACGGTCTTCTTATTTGGATACGTGGTGGATAACTTTGGAAGAAAGAAAGCTTTAATGCTGACGTCACTAGCTATGGCGGTGAGTTTTAGAGATATAATTAATTTAATTTATCATGTTTATTTATGAGTCTGATACCGCTACCTGGCAAGCTGTAGGTGCATAACATAATAATTTTAATAATAATTATTTAATATATATTTTAATATATAATTTATTATTTAGTTATTATTATTCGTTAGTAAATCTATACTAATATTATAAAGCTGAAGAGTTTGTTTGTTTATTTGTTTGGTTGAACGCGCTAATCTCAGAAACTACAGACCCGAATTGAACAATTCTTTTTAGTGTTGGATAGCCCATTTATCGAGGAAGGCTATAGGCTATATAACATCACCCTACGGCCAATAGGAGCGGAGCATCAATGAAAATGTTGCAAATACGGGGAAAATTCTCTTATTTAACGCAGACGAAGAAGCGTGGATCAGTTAGAATCAAATAATATAAAGTGTAATAAATCTTTACACTTAAATACAAAAATATATAGTACTGCTCTGCTTTCATAACCTGATGTTTTATAGCCTATAACCTTTAAAATACGAATTTTAGCCGACTAGTGGTGCCAGAGCTAAGTGTTCAGACAAAAAAAATAACATACACTTCAGCTTTGTTATATTAGTGAAAAGAATAAAGCCTTATAAAACAGCGTTCATCGTTTGTCTGTAAAAAAGTTAGATGCAAGTACCTACATAATATTAATAAATTTTTTTTGCTGATAAATGAATTTTATAATCGGATCGTACATACGATTATAAATTTCATTTGGATTACTTGCCCACTGTGGATATTAGTATATTTACTCAAATTTGGCGTAGTTATCTTAGTAGATGCGTATAAGGAAGCTGGGCCACTCTGACCCAGGGAAGGCAGACCACAATTCCACGCATCTTCGAAAAATTAATGAAGAACTTTCTGCTCGCAGAATGCCTGTAGATATTTTCTTTTATTCCTAAACCGGGCAGTAAACAGTATCACGAATATTAATTAATACGCATATAACTTTAAAATATCGGAGGGGCGTACTTAGGTATCGAACTACCAGACTATTGATTCGCAATAGTTCCTTACGCGGGTAAACGACTAAGCGTACCACCCGCGCAAGAAACCCGTATGCTTAACACGCGCACATAGCCCAGGCCTATGCCGTGTTGTGTACAAGTACCATTAGCCTAATTAGCTTCTAAATACATACTTATGTTAATTTCTCTTCGATTTCGTGGCAATCATTCTAATGCGTCGTTATCAGTAAGAGGAGTGAAAGATCGATGTTGTCGCTAGTAGGTATGCTCGCGCCAGAACCGGTGTTAACGGTACTAACTAATATTAACTTGTCTACTAAATCGTCTACGAGTGTTCTGCCCTAAATGTATTACGACACGTGATGTTTAAAACAAACTGTGAAAGCTTTCTGTCTCAGCTTTACGACGGTATTGTCTCGGCAGTACTGTTGTATCACATCCACATTTAACCAGCTATGTTATTAAGTCAAAAGTAATTCTAAAGGGGTACCCTATTGCTGTCTATATACGACTCTATTGTCATATCTATCTACTGATATTAATCTACTATATATGGATTTTATCGCGTTGTTTATTTAACACTCTATTACATAATTTTGAAACTGTTACACTACTATACTACTATTAAACATTTATTAAACTTCAACTACCATCTTAGTCTCCCCGTGACCATGGCTGCTGAAAAGCAACCAAAACGTTGGGGAAAATGTAAACTTAAATACAAATAGTTTTAATAGTTCTAATAATTTAATTAGCTTAAAATTAGTAAAGTTTTATAGTAGTATAGTAGTGTAATAGTTTCAAAATTATGTAATAGAGTGTTAAATAAACAACGCGATAAAATCCGTATATATCTAGTAGTTTAATTTCAATGAATAACATTCGCGTAAACAGAAGACAATATTATATCTATCTACTGTTGTGATTATCCTATAAGACTTTGCGAATACAGATGGGAGACTGCATGGTCAGCAGTTGTGTAATTGATTCCAACACGCTAATGGATTAACTTGATATTTTAATCATTGACTTATGTTAGTCTTTTAAATATACGGAGGTTACTAGCAGTTTATGTTTCAAAAGATTAGTAAATGAGATTTTCAAGTCGTCCAGTCAAGCTAAAATGCTTGTCGTGGGAGTCAGTTCATATCGGTTGTGGTGGGATTAAGTTTAAATACATTTTATTCTCATATAAGATATATACAATCACTTCCATGAGAACACGGTTTATAAAACATTAACAAAGTCCATCGTCACAAAATAACAAAAGAATCGAAAGTTATATAATTATATAGTTTGTAGGTAATACATGATACATAATAATTGTAGGTACGTATTATAATTAAACCTGTTCAGCGCATTCACTTACAATTTTTTATCCTAATGATAATGATGAATGGTTGAGGATTCGAAGCCTCAACCTCTTAATCTTTTAAGTTTAATATATTTATGTAATAATGTACTTTGTTATAGAATGGTAAACGAAAACTGACGAATATTTCCTTTTGCGGCTGTTAATAAAGTTAGTGTCGATTACCCAGAGGAACAAGATAAAATATTTCGTAACTCAGTCCATCCGATATTGGCATCCGCGCACTCCTAAGCGTTATAGAGTCAGTGCCCCAAATCGCAATTCCAATACTTCATCCATACGGATAAAACATTAGTCTATTGCAACATTCATAAATATACGTCGCTATATTATTTTCTAAAATTTGCTCATGTTTTCAGATGTGCTGGGCATTAAAGCTGTACTCCACCGAAACATGGGCGTTGATAACTGCCCGCGCCATCGTAGGGCTCGGCGTCAGTGGGTCCTATGTCGTCACTCCTCTATACATCAAGGAGATCAGCGAAGACTCCATCAGAGGCACGTTAGGGAGCTTGGTGGTCTTCTCACAAAACCTTGGCAACTTAGTCGCCTACATAATGGGAGAATACTTGAGTTATCATGCTATGTTGTGGGTATGCCTGGCTGTGCCGCTGTTGCACTTGCTGGTGTTTACGACGATGCCTGAGACGCCTTCGTATCTCCTCAAGTGCGGTAAAGTGGAGGTAAGATTATATATTTTATTCTTAAATAGACAACGCACACTACTTATAATTTCTGTGCCGCGAAGGGCTCTACAAACTTTCAAACAACGGACACAAGGAACACCCAGACTCGGAATAACAATTTATGGAGCACACTAATTTTTGTCCTGTGCGGGGATCGAACCCACAACACTCAGCGCGGCGACATCCGACAGTCAAAATACTGCGTATTTTCCAATGCCTAGCACATTTTTTTATGTAAATTTATATCGTTTTTAGACATTACCCGATAGATACATTCATACATATTCTCTCTAATCACATACTAGGTAAATGATGATGCGCGTAATGATTCGTGGCGCGTAAGGTGCATGCCCTCTACCCGATAAGTATGAAAGAATTGATAGATACGGGTTAGGTATTGTATAATCAGATACAAAGAGTACATCAAACATAAATACGTTTGGTTTTCTATTGATACTGGAACAAAACTACAAATCGCAATATCGGCGGAATTAGAAGTTCGTATTAGCAATTGCCAAATGTACTACTGTCTGTGTGTCCTATTTTTAAATGAACTAAAAATGGATTAAATTGCCTCATCATTTTTGTTAATGTCACGATAAAGCAAATAAGACCATTTATTTAATATTAACTAAATTTCAAACTTGAAGTTGACTCATTTTGTTCTAAACAAAATGAGTCAACTTTAATTATGTTTTTGATTTTAATCAAAGCTGGCGATTTTTGATAGCAGAACTATGTTTTTAATAATTTCGGAATCATAAAATAGTAATATTAATAAATCACATTTAACCTGTCAATTGTTAGAATGCCAGACATATGTAATTGAAAACCGATCATCTGTCCGCTGGTGTGCCACTGCCACCGAATAGGTTAAAACATAAAAGATCAACTTTTTACCGTAAACAAAATAATAGACCACCCATTATTTTGTATGCCAGTCAGCACACTGACGCGATTAGTTGATAATGAGATGCTTAATGAACGCCATCGCTGTACGCGTCGTGATCGTATCGGAGTACGTTTTCCTGTCGATTCAAGAATTCACATGCATTCTTTATCTATTAGGAGAGCAATCAGACTTTCTTTCCGAAGTGCTTCTGTTTTTAAGTGTGTTTTATCAAATGTATAAATAAGTTATTTTTGAGATTTTAGTAGATTTGGAGGGTTAGTTTAATAACTATGAGTTAACCCTCGGTAGTATCTATCCCTTTTTCTGGATGAAAGATACACTATGCCCTTTTCAGTACTCCTGACAATGTGTATGCGCAATATCACGACGATCGATCGAATAGTTAAGGCGTGAAAGTGCAACAAACAAACAAACTCACACTTCCATTTATAATATTAGTTAGGAAGCTATTTCTTGGGCGTAGAACCAGAAACGCCTGAGACTGCGGCTGCTTAAATTTTTAGCTATGTGTATTAATTCTCAAATGAAAGTTATTGTCGGCCTCGATGGCTTGTGTGACCGACTGCCACGCCTGAGGTCGCGGTTTCGATTCCCGCACAAGTCAAACATTTGTGTGCATGAACATGGATGTTTGTCTTGGTCTGGGTGTAATAAATAGTAATAATGTACAAATCGAACATAGGCAACTACTCTAATTTTGCCTCTAGTTGAAGTGGATCGTGTATTTCGTGTTCGGAGCCCGTAGTATGTCGTGTTCTATGTACGATCTGAATTTTTATTCACATTATCTATACGTATAGTTAATTATCGCTCGCTTTAACGGTGAAGGAAAACATCGAGGCAACCTGCATGTCTGAGTGTTTCACATAATGTTCTCGAACACATGTGAAGTCTTCCAACCCACACTGGGCCAGCGTGGTGGACTATGTACCTACCTACTAACCTTTCGTACACAAAGAAGAGGCTCGTGCCCAGCAGTGGGACAGCTGAATACAAGAGATGATATTATTTTATTACATACATATATACGTAGTGTTCTGTGTTGGTTGTTAGGAAGCTCGCGACGCGCTGGCTTGGCTGCGGTGCCGGGACGTGTCTGAACCGGCTGTGGACAGCGAGTTGCAGAAACTGTTGCTGGAGTTGGAGCTCAGCAAGTCTGGGGAAGTCACCAACGCGCTCAAAACACTCAGTAAGTCATACTTCGTATACGCTCTTATAATCTATACTTTCTTAAGTATATACCTACCTAAAATTACCACCTAAATTACCTGAGTAAGGTTGCCAGTTCTTGTACGTACATACTTATTTTATATTTATTTATGTAGCCGATGAAGTGGAGACCGATATATAGATACATTACTTTGCCATCCTCTACAGTTAACATATGTAAACGCCTTTGCAAAAAAAACGGGCGGTTTTATTTTTCTACATAATTGGTAATAATTTAATTCTAAAGAGGTTTTAATAGCCAAACTATGTTACTGGCACTTAATAAAGAGTCTGGGTATGAAAAAAAAATAATGCCAAATTCGAAACTTTTGTTTTGATACGTAATAATCCCTTTTTCTGTTTGTGACTTTTTACTTACTTTTCGCGGGTTTGCGGTTAAAAGGTTATCAGGCAACTAAAACTAACGTCTCGTTATTTTATAATTTATGTTTGTTGCATAATCCTGCATTACAGTGATTTAGAACAGTAGGTCACTATTTAAATGAGTTTACTTGCAGTGCAGTTGCAGTTAAGTTTCGATCAAAACAGCTCTTTTCGTATTCACGTAATTTTGACAGCTGATGTTTCAGATACAAAATGCGACATAAAACTTAACTGCGACTGCATATGGACTGCATCGAAACTCGATCGGTGCGTCGAGATATTACGTGAGTTGGCCTACAGATATCTTTGTGTTTATTGTAATGGCAGAAAAAGCAATAAGAGCTAGTAAAATTAAAGCGCTGCTGGAAGAGGGGTGAAGTCAATGTTAAACACAGCGGTTAAACGTGAGTCGTTCAACCGTCCAAAGAACCTGGACTCGATACCAAGAGACAGGTTCCAGGATAGGAGAAAACGTTGCAGACAACCACGAGACGACCGCTTTTTAGTGACTCAGGCGCTGAGTAACCGCAAATGCAGTTACATAGACCTCATAAGAAACCTTGAAGAGGTACGAGGAGCACAAGTTAGCCTATGGACGGTGAGGAGGAGGCTTTTAGCGGCTGATATACGTAGTCAACGACCAGCGCGGGCCTCTAAGTTACTCCGTGAGCACCGGATCGTCCGATTGAGGTTCGCTAGGAATTGCCTATCTTGGACTCTAGGTAACTGGAGAAGCGTACTCTTCTCCGATGAGGCTCGCATTTATCTGAATTGTGAGGACCGACGTCGGCGAGTATTACGAAGACCATGGGAACGCTATGCCGACGTGTGTTATGAAGAAATCACCCTTTATGGTGGAGGGTCCGTTATGTTTTGGGCGGGCGTAACTTCCAGCTATCATACCGAGATAGTATTAACTGAAAATGGTTCACTAAATGCGCAAAGGTACATAACAGAAATCCTTTGTCAACATGCACAACCCGCACTGACTGTAATTGGTGAAGATGCCATTTATATGGACGATAATGCTCGGGCCCACCGTTCTGGCGACGTAGATGCTTATATGCAAGAGGTTGGTATTCGTCGTTTGGATTGGCCAGCGCGGAGCCCCGACCTTAACCCCGTTGAGCACGTCTGGGACCTCCTAAAAAGGCGAGTACGATCTGTCCAACCACCTCCACAAAACATCAGGAAGCTTAAATTTACATGTCTCGGCTGAGTGGGAACACATTCCACAGACACCATCAAATGCCTTGTGGAAAGAATGCCAAGACGATTACATGCCCTAATCGCCGCAAGGAGAGGCCATACTTGCTATTAATTTTTATTACTTATTTCTTTTTTTTTAAATACCATAAAAATACTCGTAGTCTTAAATTTCATTATACATACATACATATAAAAATGACCATTTTAACACGACTTTCTGTTTACATTGACTAAAACACCGATTCCAGGATTTAAGTGTTAATAGCTATATTCTCATTGATAATAAGAATTTTCTAGTCATATTTGCTAATGACATACTAAAAATATTAATATTATCCATAGAAAAGCCAATTACTGTAAGGTACCCGTTTTTCTTTTTGCAAAGGATTGTATATACAGACGTGTATCTATGTCAACTTGTTTATATTTGATCCTTATCCGCGTCTGCCTATCTATTTCCGATTAACTCAATGATTACTGAACGGATTCTTATGCGGTTTTCACCACTAGACAGAGTGATTAATGAGGAAGGTTTAAGTGTATAATTTGTTAAGGTTTTGTACTACGCGCGCGAATCTGGGGCAGGTCGCTAGTTAAATTATAAAGTAATGCTGATGAAAACAGGTCAGCAACCACTTAGTAAACTTGGATGAAAAAAAAATCACTGCTTACTTGTTGTAGCGAATTGAGCCACCGCAGGGCTTGTAGCAAATTGTGTCAATAGACCTTTTTTGTACAATATATTTTCGTCTTATCGCTAGTATTATTTTATAGTGGTTCATGAAGTACTTATGAAAAGTCTTTTGCTTGAGCGCGATAGGCCGTCAGATGAAGACGCCCTCTCAGACGCGCGAAGCCTTGGTTAATTTGCCTGTCTAATCCGGCACTGATTACTTGCAGAAATAGTAGATTTAAATACTATTTTCAATATCAATTAAAGCAACTATAAATGTAACAAGGCTGAATCTAAATAGTTACACGAGGAACCACTAAACAATAATATATAGTAACTTGTAAACATAGAACATGGTTCATCCCAATGCACGCGTTATCAGTGAACAAGATCAGTGATCGCGTTGTGAATGTGCGTCTGTCGCAATCGACAAAATCATTCTACATATCCACGTGTATGTTACTGTTGCTAAATATAGTCTAGATTGTAAAAGATTATCCTTATGATCAACGATTCAAATCATATATGTACCTACCCTCACCGCACGAAAAATTTTGCACACTAAGACGAGTGGCCTTAAATATTAGATAGAGAACAGTAGTGTACAATTTTGAATATGATTAATCTTGATAATAATATACTACATTTATAATTGACGAGATATCACGTTGCCTTTATATGTCAAATGACAACTTAACGCTTAAAAAGGTGACCATATTTAAAATCGCATTTATGATCATTATAACCTTTCTGGTTGCAGTATCAGTGAATTCAGTGATTTGACTTTCTAGAGCTATGCACTCCTTGTAATATTAGCGATTATCATATGTTACCTTACTCTTTCTGCCTGTTCTATCATTGATAGTAGTAGTAGTAGTAGGTATGGCCTTGTACTGATTAGGCTTTACAATGATGACTGTGCCAACAGATTAGTACTTATAAATCAGCCTATTTTAGTCGCCTAACAGATTGATACATGCACAAACGTGCAAACTGAAGAGGCACGGAGTCTAATACTATGCCCGGCTTGATGGTCAATTCGCACGAATCTGTTTGTACGTATTGTGCAAAATGGCATTTATATTAAATAATATTTTTATAAGTGTCGATTCGCACACATTCGTATATTTTGAGTGCAAAACGAACAATATTAAAAAAAAAACGAAAAATATTATTTTTAATAAGTGTCGTATGTGCGAAAAGATTCGTTCCTTGTCTCGAAGCCTTGTGCCCGATAGGCGGCAATAGGTTAGCCTCTTACTATGTGGTAATGCACTTCCATCTCTTCAGGGTACAGCCTTAAGTCTGTGTATATGTAAATGTGTTCCTACTGTCAATAGAGTTTACAGATCTCAGAAAAGATTCCTTTTATTTTTCATTTTTCTTTACGATAGGAAGCGGTTTGGCTGTGTTTCCTAGTCTCCTTTTCCTAGTTTCCTAGTTTGCTTCTGCAACGTCTATTATCGATGAGCGCTTACCGTTTATCGTCAGATGCGCTGCCGACTAGTCTGCACATTAGGCAATAAAAATAATAGAAAACCACCAACCAACCACCAAGATAGTTTGCTTAAGAACTTTATGCTACAAAATAACTAACCTTTTGGCCTAACTTTACTTAAGTCGCACAAAGCATTAAAGTCCCCTATATCAGAGGTTCTCCTAAACTTTTAAGATAACGGATCACTCACCAAATACCTTTAAGTTAATGGAACCCCATATGAATGATTACAAATCAAAGACTCTGTAAATTAAATAAGAACAAAAACTTTTATTATATATCCTTACTTCCTTACTAAATATTATAAATTCGAAAGTAACTCTGTCTGTCTGTTACCTTTTCACGGCTAAACCACTCAATCGATTTGGATGAAATTTAGTAGAAATATAGTTTAAAACCTGAGGAAGGCATAGGCTGCTTTATATTGATGTAGGTACTATGCGGGCGAAAACGCGCGCATAAGCTAGTATTTTATAAGTGAAACACTTTCATTCTTTATTTTAACTTTTATTGTGAAGAATGAAATTGTTTCACTGTTTTATCAATAATTGCTTTATAGTTCGGTATTATGTCTTATATTGTATTCGCATATCCAGGGAGACATCCTATCTCGACCTAAATTTGTTATTTATATAAGTATAAGCTGGAAAACCTGTGCCACAACGATACATTGAGAGAAATAGGAGCAAAGTTGACTGAAATATTGTGGTATTATTTAACAGCCAAATATAAATAATTTCGCGGAACCCTGGTGACTTTTCTACGGCACCCCTAGGTTTCGCGGAACCCACTTTAGGAATCGCTGCTCTATATCATAGCAGACGTTTCGGACAGATTGCAGCAACCGTGCAAACTGATCGAAACTTCAGAAAAACCAAAAATGTTCGTAAGAACATAACATGATCACGCTAATCTTGTATCCTATTACATTAAATATTAACGTGAAATTATCGCCTATGGCCTACGTACAAACCTAACATTTTAAGTTAAATTCTTATGTTCTAGGTTGAGCACGGTATATATACCTACAAAATCCTAACTAATAGGTATTATAAATGCGAATGTGAGTTTGTTTGCATGGTTGTTACGCTTTCACGCCTTTACTACTCGACCGATCATCATGAAATTTCGCATACATGCGTCAGGAGAACAGAAAAGGACATAGGGGATAGGTAACACATGTCTTAAAAAAATGACTACTAATTTAACCTCACCTAACATACATTTACATTACATACGCGAGCGAAGCCGCGGGCAATTTATAGTGGAAAATATAAAACTTATCGCTGGTGGCGTACCTAATGTGACTATTAAACGCCTACCCCTTCAGAAATAGCCATCTATATTTTAGTACTAAAATCACTTTCAACCAAATCCCTCGTCTAGCATAGCAACAGAACAGATAGTCGTAACCACGTGTATTCGTGTTCTGTCGAACGGTAACAATAAGTAAACTCCGCTAACGGGCCGGTATCCAAACAGGCCGGCAGACTATTTGTCCGCGCTAATGTTGTATAAACGTCTGTGTTTATCTTACTTATAATATAGGTTTTTGGGTTAGGATGGAAGCAGGAAGAGCTTTCAACGTTTGCCTAATATATTGACGGCCAGGATTGCTGTGAGTGCACGCTTGGAAGCCATTTTAAATCGCTGGTTAAAGGTCATACCTCATACTTTTTTAAAGACGTCTTGCGTGCTATGTATCCCTTTGTGGTAAGGGAGTTTACAAACATTCAAAATATGGATGCAAAGAACAGCCAGACTCGGCGCAACAGCTTGTGAATCACTCAATTTTGTCACATGCGGCAATCGAACTCATGACTCTCACCGTACTGGTTGTGGCGAAGCGACCACTTCACCGAATGTGCCATCAGTGCAGTCATGCAGTGCTTTCATGCAGTGCAGCAGTATTATTTTAATCTTAAGACAGTCTAGGGATTTATGAAATTCTCGACGTTGAGTGTGGAGAAAAGATGCATAACTACCGTGTATGTAATAAAAAAATATACTCGCTCGCACTATTGGTTGTGAATTTATTTGACTACACTAAATGAGTTAAATTTACGTTAAGAGAAAGCGAAAAATCGTGTTTACAATAACATTGCTATACTGTCTTTAATTTTTTTATTTATTTGTTTCACAAATGGATGACAGAGCAATAGGTACATATATTCATGAATACCTATTGCTCTTACCCAAAACAAAAATGTAGCGTTTGTCCACCCGTTGACAGTGAACACAACATGCTTATAAGAGGGTTATTACAAAGGCTACTTTACAAAAGCTTATTTGCTTCTATTGTGTGTAAACATAAAATATAATATTTAAAATTAAAGGCTACTGTTAAAGCTTATGTCACATGGTCAAGTCATGTGAGCTTGTGTTGTTATTTGCGGCTGACCGATACATTACCAGACTGCGTATTACCTATTAAGAATATTCCAATAACACTTTATTCGAGCCGGACTCGAATTCAGATCATCACTATTAGCCACAAACATTACTTCGGGTCTAAAAAGACTAACTACATATCAAACAATTTTTTTTCTAACGGTTAAGTACTTAAAACACGAAATCAATATCAAAACAAATAAACAAGATGAGCCCACAAACATTAAATCAAGTTCGAGTACTTAGACATTTATAACTTCAGTAGAGTGACCATAATCCATACGTTAAGTCCGGAAGCGTCCCATAACGGGTACGGTGGCCACACCGCCTACGCCCGTGAGAATGTACATAACGCTTGTTACACTAAGTTATTGCAGCGGGCGCACTTGCTAACTAACCAGAGGAACGGGTTTTAACTATTTTCGTCTCGGAGTTTATTTATGTCTCCAGTTATGTGTGGAGGCTGGGATGCTCGCATGGCAACAGATGCTAACGATTCTTTGTAATTGTACTCAAAGCCATTTGTATCTACTATAAGGCTATCCGAGGTTGTATGGACAAGTCCTGGTTGTAGTTTTCTTTTTAGATGGTTTACGAATGTTTTTGTTCTTGGGTCTAATGTGTTTTATTGTTTGAATAAAAGCACTAGACACAGTACATCCAGGCTTTAACCAACAATAGGTACTGTATTTGATGAGAATACAAATTTTAGTAGGTATTGTTTTCCTAGCGAATTGAAGACTTAGTACCAGGCAGTGTTTAAATCACATTAAGCTAATATCATTGAGATAAATACCAAAAAATGTATCACGCTTTATTTGTAATATACTAATTATATACGAGGTTTCGTTAAGGCCCGTTTGGTCTGATATTATAAATGTAAAATAGTGTTGGAGTCTATAAAGCCGTAAACGAAATGTTTTTTTATTCAGTTAGTTGTTAATGGGTTAGAAGGTGACATCAGGTTGTTATCCCGGTAAAATGCGCGGGGGATCTTGTACCCACGAAAATGAATCGGCGGATCAAAGCATTGCTAGGAAATGTAATTTTAATATTTAAGAATACAGACAAGGTTAATTTCAAATATTCAAGATTTAATTTAAGAAGTGCAGCATAATTACAATTGTTATTCTATAATAGTTATATTTTTACTAATAGATTTAGGTAGGTAGGCACTACTAAATTCTATCTGAGTAATAGATAGGAATAAAAAACATATCAATGACAATATTAACATAATAATTCATTAGCAATGTTTATTATTTTATGTTGCTTTTGTACATGTAAATAAAAAGTAAGCAGTAAGTATTTTATGTAATTCTAATAAATAAATATATTGTCAATATGTACCTATAAATATAAAGTTTAGTTAGTATCTAACTTAAAACAGCTAAATATGTGCAAATAGGGCATAGAGCATATATGTTAAACTTTCGATTCATTTTCATACTTATCATGAGGTTAAAGCTTTACTACTTAACGATGGTTTTTATATCTAGTCACGATTTCTCACTACGAAAGATGAGATAGAAAATTTATTATATTATTTTTCTTCTCTTTGCAGTAACGGACCGCAGCACTTTCCGCGCTTTCCGGATAACTCTAACTATCATAATTGCTCGCGAGCTGTGCGGGTGTTTGGCTGTGCTCCACTTCGCTTCACTCATCTTTAGCAAGGCCAGCGGCGGACAGTGGGTGCTGAGCGCTAACCAGCAGGCAGCGGTGCTGGGCTTGGTGCAGATGGTGGGATCCTTCACTGCTAGCAGTTTGGTCGAGAAGACTGGCAGAAAGGTGAGACATAGTCAATATTATTGCGAATTGTACATACTGTGGCGTATTTTTAGGATGCCGTATTCTAACCTAATCAAGACCGATCGCTTAATATTTAAATGAACGGCATATCTAATTATGTGCTATTTATCTGATCTAAATTAAATATTTTTATTATTGTCTTTATGTTAAATTTTGAACCGTAATTCTTCCACATACCTAAAAGAAATATGATCCTTTAAATTTTTATTTTACTTTTTGGTAAAAATGTTTTTTATACCCATTAATCTATTAAAGTAAGCCTACCTACTGCTTTTTATTTGCGGGTCGGGGAAATGTGCTTAAGATGACATACTTTCTTTTCTAAGACAAATATTTTAAATAAAAGATGTAATGTGAGATCAGAATCGAGCATTTACTAATTATAGTTTCGTTAATAATTAAATTATTTCAGTCTTGGAACAATAACTATCGGGCACGCCACGATCGTGGCAGTAAGTCCCGTGTTTGAGGAGTGGCTAGAGAGGCGGCATGGCCTCACCTCTTCCGGCTGACACAGGTACTGACTGGCCACGGTTGTTTTGGCCGGTTCCTGTGTCGTATACGCCGGCAAGAGACGCCCGGTTGTCACCACTGCGGCGACTGCCGCACGTTGTAGAGGACACGGCGCTGCACACTTTGGCGGTTTGTCCCGCCTGGGCATCGCAGCGCCGTGAGTTGATCGCGGCAGTCGGATCGGTTGCCCTCTCGCTCCCGGCCGTAGTTCAGTCTATGGTCCGGAGTGAGAGGTCGTGGAACGCCGTCGCCTCTTTTTGCGAGGAAGTGATTTCCATCACAACCGCAGAGCCGGGCGCCGGAGGGCGCGCGATGACCTCCAGCCACCCTGAGGTTTGACCTGGGGGTGGCGGGCTTTGTGGGCCTGCCCGCCATCCGTTCAGCACCAGGTCCGAGAGGCGGCGTGCGTGTTCCCACGCGCGCCTCTGTGTCGAGTCCGTCTCGTATAATGTTAGAAGTGCCTATTTTGGGTAGGTCTTTTGTGTAGGGGCCTGCCGTTTCAAACGGCGGGCCGTAACCTTGGCGGGGTCGCGACCGCATGCGAAAGCGATTCGCGCGGCCCCGTCGATAGTGGTTGTGTCGAGGAACACCGTGGTAAGTTTAGTCGGTATTCAGGGAGGTACTTCACTATTATTCCATCTTTCTTTTAACCCGGCGAGTCGTTTTGAGTCCGACATAATCCCTCCGCCCGCCCCCGCGGAGGGATATGCGTCACTGCATTCCCCCAGGTAAAAAAAAAATTAGAAAAACAAAAAAAAAATAACTAAAGTAAAAAAAAACAAACAAATTACTCTTGGGTCGACAAGTGTAAGATGACATATTTATAGTGTAAGATGACATAGTATGTCATCTTATACTATATATTAATTGTCTAAGCACAATTCGCAGGTAAACTGCTTCTTTCTTGGAGGTATACCTGCGCATTATGTATGGCACCAGTTAGAACATTATTGACACTTCACCCAATGTTCTTTTGGCCTAAATTGGCTAAAAAGTTCATTGCAGTAAATGCAAGCAGGATCATTTTCCTCGCCGTCCTCATTGATGAAAGGATCCTCAACTTCGTCGATATCACTGTTATCGTCCAAAATAACATGCTTTGGCTACTTCCTGCCTCCTGAAATTCAGCATTTCTCAAGCATTGGACCTGGTTCCACATCATTATCTATAAAAATTAAGTTTCGACTGCTTTTGTATTTTAAAGATTTTCGATTCTCCTTTTCTTTTTTCTGTTGCACTTTAGCTTTTATCTCACAAATAAATGGACTCGCTGTGAGAAGTTGTGATCCACCAACTTTTTTACTCACACTAGACTTTTCTGTAGAGGCAGCTTTCGGTAGTGGTGAAATTTCTAGCAGAATACTTTTTTTGGAAGGAGGTTTGCTTAAAATGTTTATGTTACCCCATGGTGCTGTCTTGTCATCTCTACGCATAGTTTCAACAACATCTGGAACAGAGACAATGTTTATCTGTTCTCCAGTATCGGTTGGTTGCTCAGAAATAAACTCCAAAAGCATTGGCTGCGAGTGCTGCGACTGGGCAAGAAACATTCACATCAACCTCTTAAGACAAATGCGCAACATCTGCAGACAGTATTGTTGGCGATGATGATCGACTTTCTTTTTTTTGACAAGTGTCAGCTGCTTCTAAATGTATTTGCGTGAGTGTCGGTCGCTGCAATCTGATCGTCACCGTCAGTACAGTCAATACAATCAGAGTCTTCTTGATTAGGCTGAGGCTTAGATAAACTAATGGAACCTGGACCGGTATCCAATTCGTTTTCGTTAACTTCGCTGGGTAAATACATATTCTTCGTAAAAACGTTTGGATTATAGGGATATATTCCACTTTTTTCAAAACCACTCGAACTTTCAAAGAAGCTGCATTTTTGTAAGCTTTTCTAAAAATTCGAGCATCTTGGTATAAACTTATGGTTCTGCCAGGATGGTTTTTCAACCAGGTAGCCATTTCGAGGTCATAATATGCCGGAAGTGGACCAAAAAATGATAAATCAGTCAGCTGCATTCGGTGTGTGCAGTGTGGAGGAAGGCAAAGCATTATCGCTCTATTTGTCTTGGCAAACTCGAGTGCTTCCAGATTTTTGTGACTGGAATGACCATCGAGGACAAGCAGCACCTTGTTTGTTGCAAAGGCAAATGCCTTTGCAACAAACAAAAGAAACAAAATAGCGCATCCACTTCAAAAATAGGCAAGCATAGCTCCAAAGTACCTGGTGGAGCACCGTCGAATTGCTCAGCCTTTCTTGGTATAATTAATGCAGGTGGGTCATAGTTACTGATAGTTTTAGCACAGGCAACCACTGGGAAATGTTCACCACTTTCAGCACTAGTTACAGAACCGACTTGCTTTTTTCCTTTAGATGCAAACAATTTTGGGGGTTTTTGTACAAATACAAATTCATCCAAGTTGTAAATTCTATGTGACTGAATCCCATATTCAGTGACTACTTTTTCAAATAGAGAAAAGAACTTCATGAGTTGTGGCTTTTTGAATGCCCTAGCTCTTGCAGCCGAAATTGCCTCTGGAGCTCTCAGTGAAATATTAAGGTTACGTTCCCTAAACCCTTTCAGCCAATCCCAGACAGCAATTTGATTGTTCTTATGAAATCTGTGATCCAGTCCCATTTTCTCCGCATACTCAAACGCTAATTTCCTTATTTCTGTGGTATTAAAACCAAAAAGTCTACCTTCGAACTATGATTCACAAGTTCTTTTTCATATCCACATTGAAGGTAGGTTTGAAGCGGCCAAGGTTTACGAGAATACTATCATAATAGCGACGAAGCGTTGCTTAAGGCACATTGAAATGTTTAGAAGCTTGTGACCAACTCTTCCGTGTTGACTTACGTTGGTAGTTGCCAGGCATCCTGATACGAAAGCAAAAAAAACGATATTTATATCCGACAAGCAATATAAGGGTAAGGTGACATAGTGTGCCATCTTATACCAAGGTTTAGTATGTCATCTTATACAATGTTAGAAGCAAATGTAATTTATTTACTGTGATAAATTATTTTAGGTTAGAACAAGCTTAAGTCAATATTTATGCGATTTAGATACCATAGATCACAAAAAAAAATTGTACTGAACAATTCTTACCTTATTTGTAATTGTAGCACTAAATAAAATGTCAAATAAAAATTTCAGTAGTAGTGACATCTGCAGACTAGTACTTAAATATCACCAATGCACGTTTAGTGCGAATATTTAAATGGATACTACTAGTGTGTCATCTTACCGAACTATGTCATCATAAGCACAATTACCCTAAATGAGTTTGGCATATTAATTTGTGAGGGTAGGAATTTCTATGCGGCGTTGCGTTGGGTTGATTTGGGTTTCACCTAGTGAGACCATGAAACTAAAGGGGATAACTCCAACGTTGCATTGGCACGTCTTAGAACGTCGTCACATCTAGTAGACCTCTTACGGATAATGGATTAAAACCACCGCACTTCTCACTCTGATCCTCTGTTCCTACTCGTGAACTAATGATGTACATTCACCTACCTATAAATTTAATTTTTAGAATGATTTTGAAATACATTAGTGCAATACCTATCTACTTTACCTAATTTTAAGGACATTGCGCACGCATTCGTATATAATGTTGTCAATACATTCAAATATAATTTTAATCATTGCTATCCTGAATCTACCTACTCCTAAAATAAGCACATATTTTGCAAGGAAATATCAACTAGCCGAAAATGATCGTACGTTACCTAGCTATGAACTCATGTTACAATGTGGTGTACCACTAGCCGAAAATGATCGTACGTTACCTAGCTATGAACTCATGTTACAATGTGGTGTACCACTAGCCGAAAATGATCGTACGTTACCTAGCTATGAACTCATGTTATAATGTGGTGTACCACTAGCCGAAAATGATCGTACGTTACCTAGCTATGAACTCATGTTACAATGTGGTGTACCACTAGCCAAAAATGATCGTACGTTACCTAGCTATGAACTCATGCTACAATGTGGTGTACCACTAGCCGAAAATGATCGTACGTTACCTAGCTATGAACTCATGTTATAATGTGGTGTACCACTAGCCGAAAATGATCGTATGTTACCTAGCTATGAACTCATGTTACAATGTGGTGTACCACTAGCCGAAAATGATCGTACAGTATCCTAGCTATGAACTCATGTTATAATGTGGTGTACCACTAGCCGAAAATGATCGTACAGTATCCTAGCTATGAACTCATGTTATAATGTGGTGTACCACTAGCCGAAAATGATCGTATGTTACCTAGCTATGAACTCGTGTTACAATGTGGTGTACCACTAGCCGAAAATGAGCGTACGTTACCTAGCTATGAACTCATGCTACAATGTGGTGTACCTCCAGCCACTGCTGGGCATGACATGCCTGGTGTCAGGCATCGCGATGACGGCGCTGGGCGCGTGGTTCTTCGCGCACGGCGGCGCCGGCGACGCGGCGTACTCGGGCGGCGCGTCGTGGATGCCCATCGTGGCGCTCTGCCTCTGCATCTACTGCGACGCCGCCGGCCTGCAGCCCGTGCCCTTCGTCATCATGACCGAGATGTTCTCCTTCCAGGTAATGCACACCTAATATCTTCTGTCTAATACAATCGATGGTTACGCAATCAAAATTCTCTAGAATTGCTTTATTCTACCAGGTTGCTCTTCTGTACAAACTAACCATGTTTTCTCCGTAGTCAGCGTGTGTCTAGCTCAGATAGCCTCAGTAATTTAATCCACAGAACATTACAAGGATCGCAACTGTTAATATTTACGATTTTAGTAAATTATATTGTGGTATACTCGACGGCCTACTCATAGCTCTAGCCCCTTAACACGTTTGCCCGTTGCCACGTCTTTTAATAATTAATTTATGAAAGCATCTCTAGCAAAAATATTATTGCAGTAAACAAAAATGTGAATCTTGTCGACAACTAGGTATTGGACTCTCTGAGTTCATAATAAAATGTTTGGTCCGCAGGTAAGAGGAACAGTAACAGCAATTGTGATCGCATTTGCGTGTGGCCTCGTCTCCATCGAGCTCCGCGTGTTCCAACCGCTGGCTACCTCAGTAGGCCTCTACTTCATATTCTGGCTCTTCGCCGCCGTTTGTATAGTCAGCACGGTGTACATAGCCCTGGTCGTGCCGGAGACGAAAATGCGAACAATAGATGAAATCTACGCGGAGATCGGAGGCAAAGGCAACAAGAGTAAAGAGAAAGACTGCGAGGCTGACGTCACTAAGCTGTAGGTATTGTTGGAGTCTTAGAAACTTCATAGTGATATTTTGCACTAAGTGTGTAGTTTTTGTATGGCGAGCTCACAAGTACTTCTACTTTAGTTATAGGTAGAGAACTATTGAGACCGAATTAGGTATTAGATCGGGATGGAATGGCGTGGCTATATCTACTATAAAATAAATTTAAACTGTGTGATTGCGATTTAAGTATTTATAAATGCATTGCCCTGTTTTTTAAAGTGTTTTGTTTAGGCATTGAACTGGCCGCGCAATAAACGCGCAAAACCTGACAAGAATCTCAAAATGCAGATAGATAGTACCTACGTTAGATTGTTCTAAAAGCGGACGCGCACACGTCAGTGAATACATTTCTGTACCGATTTAATAATGTTAAGAACTTTAAGCCCTTACTATAAGTTTCCATATTTCTCGATGACGTTTAACGTCAGTAAGTCTTCACAGAAAATAGGTCGTTTACAATAGTCGACGACATCCAACGTAACTTGAGATGGATGAAAACTTATACTAAGAGCAGTTTTAGGCATGGTTGGGTGAGCTCGCATAAATACTCATCTATATAAGCGTAGGCTTAACTAGAGAGCTGGCGAATTTTTATAATGGTTGTTTTGTAAAACTATGGTTGATACGAGTGCCTGCGAGTTATTTGTTTCCTCAACCTCCGTAAAACTAATATTTATTGTTAAATAATAACGTTTTGAAAGGTATCTCGAGGACCAAGTGGTGGAGTCCTTCAATGTTAATATAGCCGATGTTTTTCTGCTGTCCACCAAAATTGTTCTCGTATTTATTTTAAGGTCCCAAAGGCTATGAACTCGGAAGTGTATGCTGAACCATGGCTTAGTTAGATGTTATTTAGTTTATTGGAATGCCTGGAAGCACAGATTAGAAAAGCCTTTTTCCTAGTCTGTGCCTGGAAATCGATCAGTCCGATGATATTGGGATTCGTCCTACTTTTGCATGTATTCAAATACCGAATGCCGATGGATTTATGTGTCTAAATCCATTGAAATCAATTGGTGTTATAAATAATTACTAAATGATGCAGACAACTTGTAACAAATGTATCTAGAAAGCACTCACTACCAAATCCGTAATAATGTCAAATAATCGTATTATATCGAGCATTATTTAGGTGCTCGTCATCATTTGACTAGACTTATTTAAAGATAAACATAACATAAAGCAGTGTAATGTGTGCTAACATATAAAAAAATAGATGCATTTCTGGTTGATTGCCTTACAGATTGTAAGTATATCTGTTTATAAGACATGATATTTTTATATTTAACTATTATGTACTTGTGCCATTTAATAAAATATAAGTATATAGGTATTTAATACAGTAATTCTACTGTGAAGTGATGAACTACAAGACCTGACAAGTATTTCACCTGACAAAAATTAATGTCATAAATTATGGAATATTGTGTGAGAATGTATGAGTATTTTTGTTACTTAGAATTAAATTAGTATTTGTGTATCTAGCAGTTTTATTTATTCCTTATTGTATTGCGTCCTATAACAATACTAAACAGACAAGTAGTGTCAGTCCAACAGTACTTAAGTTGAGGTGTTTCAGAGCTTGAAAGCACCACGGCAAACATTGTTACGTCATTGAAATACGAATCATAGAATGAGTTATCTTCTCCACCCAGAGAAGAGAGCCTTTCGTCTTAAGAACCAGGTAATCATAGAGACTACATAGTTTTTATTTTCTGATATTAGGAGGATAGATATAGAAATAAAACACAATTATTCACAAGCAATGGAATGTTTACAATTGCAATGATAAAGGTCTTACAATATCATGTGTAAGTACATACAAGCCACATGAAAGACAGTCTCACTTTGTCCAATAAATACTATACAATCATATAATGTGGATAAACTCTCGAAATTCAAGCCATTCGTTGAAGTCACAACCTTTCACGCTCTCGACTAGGTATCTACTAATTATAAATTAATGTCTTTGCCTTCGAAACATAGGCCATAGATTATACGAGTAGAAGTAGTACCAGAATGTTCATTGAATGTCACTACTAAAACGTTTTGAATACAATACTAAAGTGAAAATAATACATCATAAATAAAATATTACAATAATTTAGGTTCGTTACTTTATTATATTTTTTTACTTTATTTCTTCTGTTTTTGTTACATGAAAATATATTTGTGTTCGCCATGGGAGTAAATTGTATCTAATCGTTACTGTTAGCAGAAAATCTGATTTGATATCCTGCTGCAGTATTCGTGGACTCAAAAGGTTCCTTTCTTTTTGAGTAATCATCAGGTTCTTATAATATATACTTTTTAAACAATGCGCACAAAGCAAGACCACCTTCCGTATTCAGTCCCAAGTAACTTTTATACAAATACAAAACACTCAATTATTTTGGTTATTATATATTACATACATTGTACATAATGATTTTGTGTTCTAACGTATACGACATTGATAAAAAATGGAAGTTTTTTTTATACAAAACGACGATCACGATATATAGAAAACGAGTGATATTTTTTTCAGAAATTTGTGCTTGTCCCTATAAATAGATAATACATATATAAGTAGATGATACTTGACGAAATCCCTAACAATTTGGAAATGTGGTGCCAAGACAAAAATATATTACATTTTTTTGGTAACATTTTTTTAATTTTATTATTAGATATAAATTTAACACTGTCTATATGTTGTATGTTTTATTTATATTGGAAAATTTATCAGTTAATATGATAAAACGTATCGTGTCCCCACATTCACAAATCGCGTACAGATGTCACATCGTCCGCATTAATTAATAATAGGAAATAATATAATCTTAACATGTTAACATACAACTACGTAACTACTCTATTACAAAATACGTACGTACGTATAGTATAAAAGATTATTATGTACTTAAGTAACTTTAATCTGAATGTTTCATTTACATTTGTGACAATGTATGGCTGGATATCACCAGTGCTCAACAGAGGCGGGTGTGAAAGCAGGATTCACGCTATAATAGATTACGATTAGTATTATTATCTATTGTTATTTTAAGTAATAAACAGGTATATATCTAGTTTAAATATATTTAGAAAGTGTAACATAGAAACATCCAGCGAGCGCTTGATCACACATCCCAATTAAACACTGGTGTTATAGTCACACAAAACTATTATAAACTGTTATATTTAGTATTCCTGTTAGATTTAATTATCACGTCTTTATATATTTGGGAGAGGGATGGGGTAATTCCTATGCTAAAAACAAAAATATTTCAAAATTATGAAAGTTACTTAATGTATCCTAAAATTTAGATGACTATAGATGGTTAATAATATTATGAAATAATATAGAAACTGAATGAAAATATTATAGACTTGGTAAAAATTTGTTTAGATGTGTATCTAAACTCCAAAACGACAGACAATAAGAGAAGGCATAAGTTAGATATTAAGTATATAGAATTTAGACACACATCGGACAAATTTTAGCTCTTACGCTACAAAGGTAAGTAATCTCTGTCCGTCTGACTCTTTATAAGTACATAATCACTTATTTACTATTCATATAATCTAATAATATGCTTTGGATTGACATTTAAAAATAAAAATAATAATGCCGCATAATTTTTCAAAACAACAGATCTAGTAAAACTTAATAAATAAAGAAAACGATCACAATCCGGCAAGATCTCATTCGCGAAACATTATAACAATATTGCACTTAGTAATAAAAACTTTCTTTTAAAAATAATGTAAAATGATATGCAAACATTTCACCTAAAACTTTAAAAAATAAAACCCGAAAATATCGATTAAAATAGATTGAAGATTTTCCTCTGCCTTGTTTTTCGGGTTCTTTATAGAATGTTTTTAATGAGCAATTAGTTTACTTTTAAAAATTAAATCTACGTTATTAAAATTCCCAAATAATTAAAATAAAAAAGTATCGATGTATGCCTTTTAAACTGCTACAGGTTGATATTTTGGCCAGGTTATTGCGAATTAGCTGCCGTAAAAAAAGTATTTTTTTGTTTATGTTCATTCTTTAGACCAGTTTACATTAATCTGGAATCAATCGATGAATTCTATACTGATTGTTAAGTATGCTATGTGAGAATAATTTATCATATAACACGGTTAGCAATCGGTATAACTAGCCAGTTATGCATATTTTAACGAAAATATCAACCGGAACATCGTCTTCTAAAATTAATGAAAGTAAAAATAGTAAATAAAAAAAGCTGCCACAAAACTGCTAAGTAATAAAAAATAAATCATTTTGGTTCGTAGCAAATTTGGTTTCCACATTCGGTGAGACATTCAATGTACGAGTCAGTCTTGATGAGTGATGTATGAGCAATTAACTAAAGTACACTTCGGGAACATTCTGCAAGTCGAACATTGCCGAACAGATGAGGGAATGACAAGTGTAAGTATTCATAGTATTAATAAGCGAAATAAGAAAACCTCGACATTATTTTATTTTGAAAGCGTATATCACACACAATTGCCTTTATTTTTTAATATTCTTAATTCTTTAATAAGTTTAGTCATAAAAAGAAATGCACTTTGTAATACTTTGCATAAAAAGAAGAAAATTGCAAATATAAAAATGCAATACATTAAGTAATGTTCCAATAGCTGTAATCTTTTTAAATGTTTAATTATAAGTCAGGGCCTAAGTTCATAGTATACAGTTTTGTACTATTGTGTGACATTATAGTAATGTTAAGCATTATTATTGTGATGTAAGTTGGAAATAACCCCTTAGCTGCCATCGTGCGATACTATTTTTATGTTGAAAAAACAGATGTGTCTTCAAATAATTAGATAAAAAGCAAAGTAGCAGATATGAAATATTTTACAAACATTATTTCTGTAAACCATGTTTTAAATATTTTTCTAATGCTTTCCATGGTGGAACAACGGTTTTTAAAAGTTTTCATACCGGCACAATTAGCAAAATGTAGTAAATGTTAAGGTATTTTTATACAAAATAAATAAATTTAGCGTTGGGAAGTATCAATTGACATGTTTGTACATATATTGGAAGGAATTGACGCTTGGAAGACAGGAAAGGAATAATATGTGTCAAATAATAGACGTCAAGTGGTTAAGATAGTTTAAAAGCGCCTTTAGTAGTCATTATACAGTGAATGCTTGTTCACGACGCAAGTCGCATGCACAAGTTACTTGCAGGCTACATGCGCAAGACACCTGTTACTTGCACCGGTGACTCGCATCAGTTGTTTGTACGATGCATGCAATCCATGCTTGTGCTTTTATTTGCACAAGTTTATTGGGTCAGTAAGAGATGCTATGATAAAAATCTTCTTCTTTCATAAGTCATAGCCGTAACAAATTTAAAAACGTATCTCATAGCTTTCAGACTAGATACACAGCAGAACGCATCCTTAATTTAAATCCTATGTACAACAAATAAAATTATTTTGACAACATTTTTGATATAATTATGCATTTTGGTGGAGAATAGAACTTATACACATTTGTCCGCAGTTTGCAAATCCCAACTGCAATACAAAAGGCCAATACCGAATTCTATACATACTCTTATGCACAAAGCGTGGCTAATACGTTTATAATACCACTAGTTTTAATCTAGCAGTCTTTATAGAATCGAATGTATCGCTTTGACTGCCAGGCATACTGCCAGACTCTGTGCTGTTACTGAAAAGTAACCCCTCTTTACTAGAAAATCTGATCCTTCGGTTATGGAGACTTTACAAAATAGATGACACCTATTTTTATTACGATTGAAGGATGGTAAACCAACGGAGTACGGTTTTCCAATTAGTAATTAATTTACAATGGATTTACTCCAAAGAAAGCTTAATTAAATTCATTAATATATAAATATTTTAAGGCTTAACCATAACACAGTAAAATGGTTCAATAAATAAAATAAGTAGTTGCCATGCTGTCCATTCGGTTACGTCAAAAATCGGTAATGTAGGCGCATAACGTGATAAATATGATCTAAGTACAATGTCATAGCGTTTAAATAAACTATTTCTTTTCTTATGTTAATTATACTTACATAAATAATTGATAGTTGTAAATGTTGGTTAATTCTAGTTTAGTGTAAGATAAGGATGTAAGACGCAGTACTGTCAGTCACAACGAATATAGGTAAGCACAATTGCAATATTACGCCGTATTTAAAGGTAAATAGACACATGTAACAGAATTAATTAGTAATGTTATACTAATATTGATAATTAAAACAGGTTTATATAGATTTTTACATCACAACGGTGGCAAAATATTGATGACCACCTTGATTGTTAGCAGTTACTGTAGTCTTCAAGGGGTTAAATGATCTCGGGCACGCCACGATCGTGGCGGTAAGTCCCGTGTTTGAGGAGTGGCTGGAGAGGCGGCATGGCGCCCTCACCTTCCGGCTGACACAGGTTCTGACTGGCCACGGATGTTTTGGCCGGTTCCTGTGTCGTATACGCCGGCAAGAGACGCCCGGTTGTCACCACTGCGGCGACTGCCGCGACCTTATTGAGGACACGGCGCTGCACACTTTGGCGGTTTGCCCCGCCTGGGCATCGCAGCGCCGTGAATTGATCGCGGCAGTCGGATCGGTTGCCCTCTCGCTCCCGGCCGTAGTTCAGTCTATGGTCCGGAGTGAGAGGTCGTGGAACACCGTCGCCTCCTTTTGCGAGGAAGTGATTTCCATCAAGGAGGCGGCGGAGCGGGAGAGGGAGCGTTTAAACCCTCTCCCAAACCGCAGAGCCGGGCGCCGGAGGGCGCGCGATGACCTCCAGCCACCCTGAGGTTTGACCTGGGGGTGGCGGGCTTTGTGGGCCTGCCCGCCATCCGTTCAGCACCAGGTCCGAGAGGCGGCGTGCGTGTTCCCACGCGCGCCTCTGTTTCGTGTCCGTCTCCCCCTTTAGGGGGAGACAGTAGGGCTTTTATTTTGAGAAGTTCCTATCTTGGGTAGGTCTTATTGCGTAGGGGCCTGCCGTTTCATACGGCGGGCCGGAACCTCGGCGGGGTCGCGACCGTATGCGAAAGTGATTCGCGCGGCCCCGTCGATATTGGTTTTGTCGAGGAACACCGTGGTAGGTTTAGTCGGTATTCCGGGAGGTACATTATCTTTTTAACATCTTATTTTACCCCGGCGAGTCCGACATAATCCCTCCGCAAGCCCCCGCGGAGGGATATGCGTCATTGCATTCCCCCACGTAAAAAAAAAAAAAAAAAAAAAAAAAAAAAAAATCTAACGTCATATGCACACATTAAATATAACTAGCTTTGTAACTTGTCGTCTTTGCCTTTTTATTTTGTTCTTTTGTCACAACAATCGTAAATACATCGACTGCGTATTTAATGACAAATGAGGTCAGTCGAGCTGTTTAAGTTGTTTAGTTGACACCAAGAATTTGGGAATAAGTCAATGTCCCACAGTTGATACGAAATATGTAGCTGAAGCAGATGCATGGGGCATCTATTTGTAAGTTATATTCTTTACGCACGTTTTATTAGCCCAGCGATCGGTGTCTGCCTAATTTGAAAAGGTAAAATACTAAACAACATTTAAAAATAAATTTGAAAATATGCAACGCATACAAGGCTGCAGTTAAAGATTTGCTTAATTTGAAATCAGATTTGAAACTTGGAAATATTAATATAGTTCGATTTTATATTATAATCGTTAAACGTCAGTTAATTCTGTTACACCTCCATTTTCCTTTATGTTACGACATACTACAGCAATTATAACCTCAATTGAATATGACATACATACAAACTAGAGCTTGCTTCAGCAACGATTAGAGTGACTGACTTATTATAACGATAAATTTATCTTGCGTCTCTTCATAAATGTCAAGCAAGTACACCGTCGAACATCACATATCATTGAAGTTTGCAAGTAGAATGGCGATTGGGTACTACAATCTCAAGATTCATATTAAGTAGGATAAGATTTTTACCCAATAATCAACCTACTGCTTACTTGATAAACAATAACAGAATTTTATAATATAATTATGACGTCTAGTAAGTAGCATATTCACGGTGGCAATGATATGTGTAATTTTGTGATAATTAATAAAATTTTATATGATATAAATATGAGAAAGAAATTGAAATTATATTTAAACGTTATGTAAAAGAATTTACCACTATGTTACGTCTACTAAGGTATAATTTGAAATAAATTAGGCGATGGATACAAAATGTTTAAAGTAACATAAAACAGTAAATAATAATCCGTTCTTATTTTTCTGTGTAATTTTATGTTACATAATATAATTTTATGAATTATCACATGTTACACTTACAGTTCCCACTGTTTATTATATGCTAAAAGTATGTAATAATTATATAGTACATAAGTACATAGTTTAAGTGTAAGGTGGCTATGTGCGCGGGTAATAGTGGCCCGTGCGCGCAGGCAGCGGGGGCGGGGTGTCCTGGAAGGAATAATAAAACTATTACTTATGAAATTTACTAAATGAGGGTGGATGAGAGTCACGTACATGCATAGTCTTATGGCTTTATCTTTGAGATCTATCTGAAGTGGTAGGCACAGTGTATTGCCGCACATTTCGCTGGCTATAACGTTTGGTTTCACGTAAAAGAGGCCGAGTCAATTGCCGTTTACTCGGCTCAATTCCAGACTCTGTGCTGCTACTGAGGATTTTTAATCAGAAAACTCCAATAACTCTTTTTCCGACACGAGTATCGAACCCGACGCCTAATGCCGCATACATTACCGCTGCGCCACTTAGGCAGTCCTACGTACTTTGTAATTCCGTTTGTCGAATTCTTCTTACTATGTAGTTACAGAAGACTTCAGAAATAAATTAATATATCATTTTAATACCGTTAAATAACGTCACAACTAATAATTATATTTATATTTTTTACATAGCAGCGTACTGTTGAATAAACATAATAAAAACAAATAAATATTAAATAATATAAAATAAAGCAAAAAATAAAACAAACCTCTAGCATATATCAGTGAGTCTCGACACTAGGTGTCATGTTCTGGAATAAAAATATAAACAAAAATTGCAAAAAAAGAAATATATAAAAAATAACCAACTAAAATAAAACTTCGATGCTACAGGCAATAAAATTTTACTAGACTATTACTCGTCTTTAATCCGTCTAGTGCCTAGAACTCACCCTATGAGTGGAACAAAAAATCGTTGGTGATCAGAACTCGCATCCGAGTCCGTGAGGCGATGAATCAACGATAGCTATGTATAGACACGACTCGGATGCGAGTTACTTTTATACATTTTTTTAAATAGGACTATTTTCGTTCTTGTAATAATCCCTGTATCGCGGGGGACGTTCCAAACATTTAAACAACGCACACAAAGAACACCCAGACTCGGAACAACCATTTGCGGATCACGCAAAGTTTTGTCCTGTGTGGGATTCAAACTCACCACGTAGTGGCGGTGGCGAGGCGACCACCTTAACCATGCGCGACATATTATATACACGAAAGATTTTTGTTTAACTCATAGGGTGAGTGCTGGGCACTGAATAGTTTAAGCAAAAGTATACTTTTACGGACATAATAAATGATCAATGTAGGTGTACCTGTACATTGGTGTCGTGCAAGTAGTGTCGTGGAGGCTGCGGTCGCGGCATGGGCTCATCACTGTCGTCGTCCTCTTCGAAATCTGAAATTGGAATAAAAAAATAACATCTTTGAAATTGTCTTTGAAAGAATCACCTGTTTTTGAACGATGTTTAAACTGTCATTTTGACGTTTGTGACATTATAAAGCTTTCCTAGCTTATGTTATTATAAACATACGAAATATTATTTTGATGGGGCAATAACGACCTCATGTCCACATTAATTTAATTTTGCTTGTTTTGTAATTAATTAATGTTGTTCACTTTTAAATAAATACTATTTAATAATTATGGGATAACGTTGTGGATAATAAATATACTTCTTTTTTATTGTAATAGTAATTTACCTGTTATACCAGTTATGTACAGATGAAATAAAATACATTCGTGCATGAGCATGCATAACACATATAGAATAAAAAATATATTTATCGACATTATATCATAATAAATATGTATTATATACTATTCTATTCAATATTCATACAATGTTCAAGTAAGTATAAAAAGAGGATGGGATTACTACGATTTTTTAACAGCGTCGTGTAATTGTATTTTGTAATATTCGAATGTGTTTAAATACTATACATAGGTACCTACGTGTCTTGCGCCCATGAACACGCAAAGTAGTCATCACCAGAAAAGCATCGAATAGTGCAGAACTTTATTCGAATATCTTTCGAATGCAATTGACAGACTAACTAGAGAACTTGCATTACTTACTATCTAGAACAATTGCCCGAAGTTATTTTTATGTATTGCTAGTAGTACGTATGTGTGAGCGTATGTGCATAGCCTGTTCACACATACGGCACAAATTAGGTACAAAATAGAGGGCCGTGCACATACGAACACCATTTCTAATCCGTACGAACAGCGATTAAGAACCAAGTTGGGCTAATGTATTTGATATTCCCCCGATTTGATCCGAAATCGCTGTTCCCCAGCTCACGTCTATGCACCTAATCGTCAGTTTACGCGGCGGGCTGTCTGTATCTGTGCAATTTATACCTTCGGTTGACACCGGCTACTTAGCCGGTGTCAACCGAAGGTATAATTCGTGCTTACGAAAGTGTGTCAGTGAAATACTTCTGGCCGAGTCCCTACACGGTTAGCTTTTAGTTACAAACGTGGCAGATAGCCAAATTCAATAAGTAACCATTTTTATTTAACACCTACGAATGGTTCGTACTGATAAATATCATTGTGAACTGTTATTTATTTTCAAGGGTTACAGAATTATTACTTATATTTACTTTCATTTGTTAGCAACAAGCCAGGGTTAAAAATACTTTTTACGAAAACGGCATTGAATACTTTTTGGCTGGCAGCATTGGCTTGAAATACAGGTTTTGTATATTTTTATACAGGAATTCAAAATTTGAATATATAGGTACCTATGTTCATAATTTAAATAATTTAATGTAAGCAAAATATCTGATGCTTATTTGTGTGTATTTAACCATACATACATATATACTAAAAATAGTCCCTATTACCGTAAAATAATAAGTACATATACATACATATGTGTGTGCCAAAATTGTTTATCTCGCCCACAAATAAAATATTTTACTCTGATGTATGTATCTCCAATAATTCTTTTAATACACTATTTACAATATTAAATTAATTAAGGAATGTTTTATTTATGAGCAAAATAAACTATTTTATTATTACTTATCTAGCGGCTGAATAGGATAAATATATAAGTTATTAAGCGCACAAAACATAAAAAAACACATAATATTAATCTCATCATCTACGTTAGGGAGTCGAGCAGTGTACAAAATCACAGTGAGGTGCAGAAAACGTCAATCTATTAACGCGTATTTACACGACGATAGGATATGCGGACGGCGACCCAATCTAAGATAGGTGCCGCTATCCTACCGTGTGAAGTGCGTAGTACGTACCTCTGTGCTTGCGCGCGTCACCCTTTACCGTATCCTCGGTGTCGGACCCCTCTGCAAAACATTGATACTTGTAACATCTACTGGACATGTGCAGGAATACAAGTTGAAGAATGTCTAGTTTACGTAGGCGGGACCGTCGATTCCGATTGATATTATGGATGGAAAGGTGAAATTCAAAATAGAACTACTTTCGGGAGGCACTTGTCTAGTACGTTCGGTTTGAGCGTAGACGCGTTATAATGAGTTTGCGATTTGTACTTAATTTGTGATTCTACTTTAGCCAATATCTTTTCTTACGATGAATTATTTTATTTGATTTCTGCTGTGAATTTTACACGGTCGTATGAATTTTTGTGACAAGTTCCATCTTTACGGCATTTATATTTAAAATGGATTTGATGAGGACAATAATTATTATTTAAGCATAATATTTGATTTATTTAAGGTTCTATTCGTTTTATTAATATACATACTTTTTATGTTAGTTGTTTTAAAGCCTGAACTTGTAAGAAAACGTTGTTCCTGTGAGTGACATAACTTTTCTTACGTTCACGTGAATTTTACGCATTTAAATGAGTGTTTATCATCTTTTGGAGGATAACTTTATAAACAATTATTTATCGGAGTTATATCTACACTTGCCTACAAGTTCCGGATAACTTTCTTCCATTGTAAAAAATACGTTCAGAAGTTAAACAAATTGTAACTCTGGTAGTTTTACAATGTAAAAAAGTATTCACGGTTTATTTAAAAAAGTATGTACTACATACTTTATTTATGGTTATCTTCATGTGATGGCCTCCTAGTACCTATCGAATAATTTTCTTCAGCCATGGTCACAACAAGGGATGCTAGGCGTTTAATTATAAAAGCACTTTCAGATGTAGTAAGACTGCAATACTTTCGGAGGTAAACATTAAATTATTATATACCTACATACTCCTTATGGGGTTTTTCAATATTGATCAATCGCAATCTACGGTTCCATGTTAAGTAAAAGTTGAAGAAACATTCATCATGCCCAATGCTTCATAACAACTCGATACCCAAAAAGTCTATTTATTTAAACAAATTATATAAATTATTATTAACAGAACTTTGACAACATCACACCCGACTACTTGAAAATCAGGGTTTACATACTTTGGATATTCACAGAATATAATGTAACATTATTACTAGTATAATAAATATGAAAGTGTGTTTGTTGTGTTATTGAGATAATTTATGAACCAAAGAGGTAATAAGGTAAATTTATGTTCTGTAAATACACGGTATTTATAGGATCGTTATTTTTCATTATGACTACGTGTGCGAAGACGCAGTCATTATAGATGTCATACTTTTTTAACGTATAAACAAATGCTAGACTGTGAAATATTTAATTTGTATTTCTAAATATATTCACAAAATTTTCATAGGACTCACTGTGATCGTGTTTGCACATATTTAACACATGTAGAGAGGACAAAAACATTAAAAGATTTTAGTAACACATTTTAAGTAGCATATACCGCTTTACTTGAACAAAGTGAGCACATGATAGACATGAACTGCGTGATAGCCTGTCAGGCTTTCAGGGGCAGTGATCAAATAAAACCTCGAGAATTATAGACCAGCAGAGACGCTCCAAAAGCCGTTTTCTGTGGTTCCTGGGTATGTGTGCAATATCCCGACTAGAAATATTTACATATGTCGAATACTGTGTAATCGCGCTGATCCTGCGCCTGATCTCTCTGCGGTCGTGTCGGACTGCCGTCCCATCGGATCATGAGAATAAGGGAACAAAGTGCACTTGCGTTTGCGCACACACTTGTGTACTATAATATACTTCGCAGATGGCCAGTCTCCGTTAAGATTGGCCGCTGTGACCAAAATTCAGTCTCGGAGGACATTATTATAATCGCGCTGAGTACACTAAAACTATTGACAAAGGACATTTTATGATCTTTCTCGGAAATTAAACATTTTATACATACATAAGAGTAATGCATTGTATGACTCAACCTTATAAGTATATAAATAGTGAATATGTAGTTTTATTATGACAAGAAATATTTCGCAACATTTAATAAGCAGTTCCTTTTTTGAATTATGAAGGTAGTAAGTAAGTAGTACATCGGGTGCGATGACGTCACAGGTCTGTCACAAATCGTCGCACAAACTGACCGGAGTTGAGCTCTCTGACGAGGGTCGACATCGCGTTGGTGACCGAGTCCGCCGCGTACAGTAGGTCGCTGCGCAGACTACGGTTGTCTATGCCCACTGGTACAAAACCGATCATTTACATAACAACTTTATTTAAAAAAAAACAATATTACAATATTGGCTGCAAATACATTTTTTTTTTAACATTATGTTCTAGTAATTTATTACTAGTATTCTTGTTGTGCCTCCGGCCAATCAGAACACAAGTTTAAAGTGAGTTCATATGTGTGCAAAGATTGGATTCATCTCGGTAATACAATGAATCGAAATCGAATTCACGATCTTTCGATTGTAAGGCCAATGCCTTAACCATTGGATTACCGAAACATAAAAAATATGACATAATTATTGTACTCTTAAATTTTTGGTATCCACTTTCTGTAAACTGTAAAAAACATTAACACTATAAATAAAATAATTTATAAAATTGACATTTCTGCTCGGCTCCCTTATAATGATAATAACATGTACAATATTGCAATACATGTACATAATATGTAAGCCCAATTCCATATACCAAATGTTGGATAACATCTATCAATAATAGTATACCCATATTATAGAGCCAAGCAAACCTACATTCAAATTAGGACCAAAATAGAGTATATTCTGTTAATACAAATGCGTTAAACTAATTATAATAACACGACATCTCTTTGAATATAATCATAAAGAAAAGGACAGTATTTTAAACTCCTATATTACATTATTCTTTGACAAAATAATTCACACATAATAGTGTCATTTTTCATCAAAAATTGATCTATTGCTTCAATATTACCAAGTTGTATAGATGAATAAATAAGTTTAACAGAACTTATTCAAAAAGGAATTCAATAATAAATTGGCCTGTTTATAATCGATCCAGAAAGCTTAGAATAGGCGCTCAATTGACCATCGAGAAAAATTTACCAAAGAATATATTGTATAACCAACATTATATCTATAATATAATATATAACTGTGCAACTATAATTAGTTTACATTTTAATACCAGAATAGACGCCACTTACAAATTTGTTAGCATAAGAAGGCAGCGCAAAAGCAGAAAGCGCATAATACTTTGACAATCAATTAACCCAATTGCTTTTAAAACTACCACCAAGCACCAGTTTTAATAGTATATGTATATGTTAGTTTTAACTGAAGTCTTGATAACTATTGACCATGTCAAAAACAATAACAATCTGTTAAAAAACCTATCGGACATTAGATAGTCTTTAATTAAATAATAGTTGAAAATAAAAAATAGTAATAATATCTTAATATCATCACTGTAAAATATAAATAACGAAAATATATTTTATACTAATTGTAAACTAAGTAAACAAATACTAATGCGATCTCCAAGGTTATGTTCACATTCATTAACCAAGACCTATTGGAACTATATTTATGTCTGAAGGACATCAAATATCTCCAGTGAACTGTTTGCATTTTACCAGATCTTATGTTATTATAGTACATAGTCGAGCCTAAGGCTCTGGCCACACAAATGCGTCGAAAGTCTTGGACAGAGCTAAGACACGATTCTTCAGACAATCGGCGTAGCACCGCGTCCGCACCCCCGTCTTATCTGAATGTTATGATTTTTCAGTACATTCCGCTTGAAAATATAGTAATGGGACACAAATATATAACGTATGTCCTTTGCCTAATGCTGCTATAGTTTTAAGCTAAAGTATTACATTCAGATATCATAAAAATGTTTGTGTTGCGCTCCTAATATTCACATTGATTTATAAGAATTCTAACTAATTTGCAATATGTATATTATTAATTTTGTTACTAGCATATTATTTTGGACATGGTGATCAGCATCAAGGCTTAAAATTTAATATAAATAATATTTTATGTATATTGGTTATTGGGTAATGTGGTCATACTCACTGGTGGTAGGTCTCTGGTTTTGATGGAAGTTCCTGCCCTCGTTGTTCATGCTCTCCATACCACCTGCAAATATACATATTTAACCACTATCCGACAGTCATAAATATAAAATTGTTAGTTAGTAAGCTCAAATTTTATTGTACCTGACTATATTTAAATTAGACTGATAAAAGTAAACAATTGAGTGAAATATAAGTAAAACAAAAAATAAATATAAATTAATGTCATTACAATTAACATTAAAGCATAAAATTGCTAAATGAATATGAATAAGATCTAAATAATATAATTTAAGGTGTAAGATAACCTTATATCTAACCTATAATTAAAGCAGATAAAATTTATGTTTGAAAATTTATGTCGTAGTAAAATAAAATGTCAAAACTAAAATAAATTTTGGTAAAAAAATTTGAAAATCAACAAAATTACAAGGAATTCGTGATTTGAAAACATCATTAAAATGTTGATATTCTGATTCACAATACAAGATTTTTTTTCTTAAATACAAGAAAACAATACAGTTACATAATCATTTTTTTAAAGTTTTTTGGAAGTAATTAGCGATAGTAGTAGTAGATGAGTAGGTATGTGTACTGACCGAGGCTGTGCGACATGTCGATGCGCTCGCGCTCGCCCAGCGACGGCGTCTGCGGCGCGCTGCGCACCGTGCCGCGGGCCACTGGCGCCTCCCTACACATATACTTATAATCAGCTAGCGACATCACCAGCCAACCATGTGTCGAGAGGCCAGACAGCAGGTGGCTGAACAAATTAACTGTTCCAGGAAGACATAGAGTGGCACTCGCAGTTATTTTAGTGGCAGAGATATCCACATACCCACCGACAATTGCAGACACCGACATTGACAATTGCTGAACAGGCTTTAAGTTGTAGAGTAGTTAATTATGATTTTAAAATAATATTGACATAAGATTTCTATGCGTAAATGTCCAACAGAATTTTGTATTTCTTTAAAGTAGACATCTCTCGCACTAGGTATAAATCCTGTGTCGCGGGGACCTGCACAAGCATTCAAACAACAGACACACAGAACAGCCTAAACTCCCTGAGTCCAAACAACTATTTGTAGATCACACATTTTTTGTCCTATGTAAAGACCTAACGCATATTACTCCGCACAGTGGTATTCGCGTGACCACTGACGACCACTTAAACGATTACTTCACCCATGTAGTTAATTTATAGTATACTGAGAATATAATAACATATATACATATGTGTGTGCACAACTACAAGTACACTCTCTACTCTCTTATTCATCATGGTCCGATCGATCAGAAACCCGTCACGACCGGCGTTACGTTCTTGCATACCTAAATATCCGTAGCTATATAAACTAACCACTCGATCAACGAAGCAGTCACACTTGATCATCAATATTATGACGCTAAGTTTTTGTAAATGAATTCTAGTAAAAAACATAAATCTCTGAGTGTCACGCCTATATCTCCGATAAAGTGGACGTACACCATGATTTAGGTTTCACGTTTAGTAGCCAAACCTATTGTGCTCATTGACTGAGCTCAGGCCCAGACTCCTGCCATATGTCAATTCTTATCCGGAAAACCTAATAACATTTTACTTTGCTTTGAGACCTTACACATTGCAGTTGCATTGACTACTGCTGCGACACCGAGGCAGTCAAAAGCAATAATAAAATAGTAATTCTCAAAATAAATGTACATGTGTGAAAAAAATATGTGTGCTTTGAGATAGTAATAAAGATGCGTCTGCTTTCATTTAATTATACATAAAATTGCGAACAATAAATTGTTTAATCTTATTACTTAACTAATTTTAGCAAGCTTTTTTAAAACATTGTTTTTACCTTCCATGCAAAAATTCAATTGCCGCACTACGTATTGCATTTGTTTTTACTTCACAAAATACGTTATTTATGACACATTAATCTTGAATACTTTTATGTATATAAATACATACCTTGATTATATAAGGTTACTGCTATGGTTTATGCTTATGGTTGTAACCCAGAAGGTTACACCGAAGGACTATTTCGTTTGTTACGAAATAGTCCTTCCATTTCGTTGCGTACATTTATTTTGAGAAATACTCAAATATAGTTTGTATGAGCTTACCTCTCCGGCGCACTGGGTTGTGGCTGCGATCCTGGGAGTGGTGGACTCTTGGTGGAGCGAGGCGACGAGTTCGGAGTCGATCTTGGTGACGACTGCTGCGTCTGTGGGAAAGAAATGGTTTATTAGTCAAAACTAGCTGGTCTGGCAGACAGTGTTCAGCCTTTCCGGGAAGTGTCGCACAACGGTGACGTTAATTGACCACAGTGCCGCCGCATCTTTCAAATATCGTTTGTGACCTTTTAACTTTGTTTCAAGCAAATAAATATATTTTAATAACAATATTCTTCTATTTTGTTCAATTTAAGACCACAACGCAAGGCGTGGCTGGCAAAAAAACGTAACAAACGGAACCAAGTTACAATCTGACTTACAAAATTTAATTATTTGTGGATTGCACAATATTATTTTACTACGCAAGGTCGATTTTGGCTAAGCAAAATTTCTCGAACCATGGCTATTTCCAGTCAAAGGTGTCGTAAAGATGCCGACCGTATGAAAAGAATCAGGAAACTGTTAGGTTTATTTATTAAGAAATATTGAAGAATTTAACCCCCACGTGCATCCTGGACAGCGAAGACAGGTGTCTCTCGAGCTCGTCCTTGCACTGTGTAGCTCCGACATAACGTTAGTTACCTTGAGCATCCTCATAAGCCCTTCGAGCTGATGCATGAGGTGTTTCCTGGACTCCTGCAGCGACGACAGGTGTCCCTCGAGCTCGTCTTTGCGCTGCCGTAACAGGCGTAGCTCGGACACTAACGGCGCCGATGTTACTCCGCCTCCCGCGCTCGCTTCCGCTTCTTGTTGGCGTCTAGCACATGGGCAGTCAATGTATATTATTATATGCCTGTATGACCCAAATATCCAAACATTACGCTCACATTTCCCCAGTTATGTTTTTAAGATCCACGTTATAGGAGGTGAGCCTATTGCCGTCAATCGGATACTTTTCCAGACGGTGGGGCCTGGAAAAGTATATCACGCTATATAGATAGCTGCTACTAAGAATTTACTTAACTGAGAACCCAATATTATTTTGACCAATTTAGGACTTCAAAACCGCACGCAAATGTCAGTTGAATCTTATGTTGTGAGGACAATAAGCAGTCTAATGCAATTTATAGATAATTTAAAACATACATATTTAATAAACAATTTATAGAGTACTAGCGGATCCGGCAAAGGTTTGACCTACTCGAACGAACTAGTTTTTACTATGAAGCTAAACCATCCAACATAAATACACAAAATTTCTTAAAAATCGGTTCAACCGTTTAGGAATTGAGTGACATGCACACTTGCAGAAGAATTATAGATATATCACTCCATATTATAAAACAAAGTCCCGCGTCTGTACGCGATGAACTCAAAAACTACTAAACGGATTTTCATGCGGTTTTCACCGATAGACAAAGAGATTCATGAAGATGGTTTAGGTGTATAATTTGTTAAGGTTTTGTACTACCCGCGCGAAGCTGGGCAGGTCGATAATATCATTATATCCGTCATGAGATGCAATGCTTTTTTAATTCTTGAAAACCAGCGTCAGGCATGGCACATGGTTATTCGGACACATGCTAAACTTGATCCTATTTTGATCACATCGTGGGTCTTTAGCTGTTTCTAAACTTCTTCCTCGTTCCATATTGTTTATGTTTATTACCTAGTCTTCTTTTAAGTGTGTTTCTAGATGTGAACTAAAATCTACTTTTAAGGGATTATTTTACGCTTCGGATAATCATACGCACAGTTTATACAAAATAGACATTCATTTACATATAAATAGGTACACATATAGCAAACTTACTCTGTGTGTATGACTCGTGACGATTGCTTTATTTTGTACCTATAATAATAAAGTAGCACTTACCGTAGTCTAGCTATCTCTCTCATAATTTCCCTATTCTTGGCTTCTAGCTGTGAGATCAATTCTCGCTGCTGTCTCGCCGCGTCTACTTCTGAGCCCTCGGATGACGAACGACCCTGTCGATACAAAAATATACACACCATAAAAATAAACCAAATATAGATAAAACTTCATACTTTTAACAAAAACATGAATGAAAAGTTTCTACTTTGATTTAAATAAGTACCGATAGTTTATAATGTAACTAGTCAAATTGTAAACTGACGGTATATTGCAAACGGACTATAAAATTTAGAGTATGATTATACATTTTCATTCATTAGATTTAGAATGTGCGAGGTAGCTAATATTTTTTTTTTATATCATTTGTTGTCAGTAGTGTTGGAGCAAGACCAACAAAGAAATTACCGACTAAAATTTACTTCAACCTTCAATTAGCCAATACTTTCTATGACTGGTCCGGTCTGGGACTTGTCTACCATAAAATTCACTACCTACTCTACTGTTTTTATCTCGATTTATATTAATTAAAATATTATGTATTTAATAATTTATGACTATTTATATAAACACTTCTACAACGTTTTCGAAATATAAATATGTAGTATTAGTTAGACAGTGTCTATAATAAAAATATACTCACCAATTCTGGAGTAAGTGAAGCCGATCTTCCGGCTCGCGGCTTTAACAAATACACAATTAATTTTAATTTATATTCCTGGCTACGTTATTATACATCAATCCTGGCAATACATATAAATATGTTATCTATCTTTGGTTGCAACATTGCCAGGAATACAAATTACAACTCTACTCAAACTTACTACAAACTAAAACGTACTCTATAGATCAGTGGTTCTTAACCTTTTAATGATAAAGGACGATTTAATTTTTTTTTTTGTTAGGCCTATTTCCCCTCATAGGCATGATGACTAAAATAAAGTTTATAGTCCGTCTTTTAGATTAGCAAATATTAGACAAGTATTTTCGTTTAATAACAACCAAGATACAACGCGTTTAAATATTGTGTTACGTTACTATTAAGTACAAATTTTAAAAAGTGTGACTTCACAAGCCCCTCCCCTTAATTTTAATGCGTTTTATTTTGGTCATTTTTTATTTTTTTGTTAAAAGGAAAATACCTGCTCAATATTTTTTGCTAATCTAACAAATGAACTAATTAGAATTACTTACTTTTAACCCTGTGGTCATGCCTATTGTCGACGGTAATATAAGTTATTATTAGGGTTTTCTCTATAAAGAAACACATATTAGAAAGCAACAATATTATATTATTTACAAATTCTAAATATTAAATTGTATGATGGTTTCGCTAACCACTACCGATGCATTCGGTAGCTACCAGTGGTCCACGAACCCACGGTTAAGAATCACTGGTAAAGACTCTGAATGTATATGGAGTTGCTAGAGGTGGTTTGATTCCAAGTTAACATATCTTTTAAATAGAAAAGGTATGAAGATAAATGATGCAGTTCAGAGTATTACTCAAGCAGCGATATCTATACTATTACAAAATGATAACGAGGTTTTTCTGCACATTGGACATAATTTTGAACTGTAATAAAATTACTATTTAAAGGTGTTTGATCAAACAATAGCTTTTAGATTTTTGTTGATGTGTGTTTCAATATAACGCAAAAGAAAGAACTGGATTTCGATGCGATTTAGAATTTCTTTATAACTTTGCACATAACTATCATTACAGGATTATTAACCTAATGCAATACCGTAGTTACAATCATTAACACCAAACAATCACATTGTAAAATTTTATATCTTAGGGTTTAATATTAAAATCTAATCAAAGTGTCTTATGATTATTTTATCTATTTATGATTTCGCAGAACTAGATGTCTGCTATGTAGATGTAGCTATGCTCAATAGTACCTACATAGTATGATTCATATAAACGAGATCCCGTGCAAAGGCTTGTAAGACATACAAAATAAGGTGTAACTGTACCATAGTTCTGTTCTCATGAGCCAATCTCGCCGCGTATCTCGCTATGAGTCGATGTTCGTCGTCCACACCACGTGATAGGTGCTCAGCTATACCTAATAGTGGAAAGGAAAATACATTATTTATACGCTAAGTATTCTTTATATACATTATTTAACCTATCAAGTCTTAAAATAACAGACATAATTAAAACTTATTGTGTTTAGCCGCCGGTGTGCCGACTTAATAGGTTAAGCATACGGAAAGTAATTTATATGTGCTATCATTTTACTAATGTCAATGCTTTTAGAAGCCCATCGTTTAAAATATTGGGTGAAGGTGCTAACAAACTAACTCGCTCGGGTAGGTACCAGGCTCTTACAGACAACCCGCGTAAGAATACCTAATACTGTTACTACGTTTCACCCGATAAAACCATAGGCTTACATAACTACCTCTCAATCCTTCTTTTATCTAACGTTAATTACTTTTCTCTAGGACTTCCTAGGATCCTCCGCCTCCATGGCGAGGAGCCCACGCACAGGGCGGTGGAGACGCGAAGGTCCCAGGCTCGACTGGTCCTGGAGGCCAGGTGGAATGAGCGACTGGCCCAGCCCCGCTACGGGGTGAGGACAGTCGAGGCTGTCCGTCCAGTACTAAAAGAATGGGCGGACAGACGGCGCGGACCGCTCACCTACCGGCTTACTCAGGTGCTCTCCGGACACGGGTGTTTCGGAGAGTACCTCTGCAAGATAGCCGGTAGGGAGCCGACAACCAGATGTCACCATTGTGAGGTGTGTGACCGGGACACGGCGCAGCACACGCTGGAGGAGTGCCCGGCGTGGGCCGCGGAGCGCTGTGCCCTGGTCACCGTGATTGGCCCCGACCTTTCGTTGCCGACCGTCATATCCAAGATGGTCGGCGACGACAGGTGCTGGGGCGAGATGAGTTCCTTTTGCGAGACTGTCATCTCGCAGAAGTAGGCGGCGGAGCGGGGGCGTGAGGACGATCCTTACGCCCCGGACGTCCGTCGCCGGAGGAGGGGGCGCAGGAGACGCGCTTATGTCGCTCTCCTGCCCCCCACCTAGGGGCTCCGGGTGGCGGGGCCTCAGGGGACCCTGCCACCCGTAAACTAAAAGCCCCGAGAGGGCGCGCGCGGTGTTCCCGCGCGCCTTTCTGATGTCGAAAGGGGAGAGCAGTGAGGCTCTCCCCTGGGGACGAGAGGTGGTCGGGTCAGAAAAAAATTACCCGGCCGGCACCCACACGGGGGGGCCTGCTATGGTTGAATCTTTTAAGTTCCCAACTGGCCCCCCCCATTGGGTGAGAGAGGGAACACCCCAGGTTTTTTAGTGGGTATACCAGCGCGTCTTCTTGCTGGGAGTCCCACACGCCCCGCCGGTGCCGTCCCCTAGCCGGCGGGTAGTGCATGAAGCATTTTTCCTGGGTATCAAAAAAAAAAAAAAAGGACTTCCTAGGATGACGCTTAAAATCAAGAGGCATCCGTTGGATACCCAACGGCGTTTATTGCTAAACTAAACAAACCTTAATTTCAAATTATTAAATCATATAAAATAAATTGCCGGCAATTTCCTCATACAATTTAAATAAGTACTTAGTATTGATTTTACAAAAATTTAATTACGTAGTATAATAAAATCTAACTATTTAAGCAAGTACTAAGAGAGGATTTTGTTTAATTCATTATGACTTACTGCGATGGGTCGATCTTGATGAGCGAGAATCCAGTGATCCTGTGTTCACGTAGCCACCCACATACTCAGGAAACCCGTTGTGTGCTGGCACCGGGGATGGCGGACTGTGCAAAACAAGTTATTACGTATATACAAAAATACTGTGAAGAAGACTTTTATTACAAGAAGCAAGCGCGCGATCAGGCACGCAGCAGAATGACTCGCGTCGATTTGCTTCGTAGTGATGTAGTACTTACACGATATGGCTGAGGTTGAGCGTCCGCTCCGGCTGGTCGGGGTAGCGCGGCAGTTGCGCACGCGCACGCTCCGGCACGCAGCGGAACGACTTGCGCAGCGTTGCGCCTATCTGCTTCGACGGTGACTTCTACACAACAAAAAATATGCATAAAGTACTGACTTCATTGTTCTTTGCTTGTTACATTAGAACACATTTGTTTCCATTTGATACTGTGCTTATTTATCTATGTATCTATTTAGATCGATTAACGATGTTGATTCATTAGTTTAGATTAGAGGTTCCCAGAATTTTTTCTCATAGACCACTTTCATCGATCGACATTCAAACAAGTAATAGTCGCTGAGCTTCTTAAAATGTTATCTGACAACATTGATTGATAAGTGAAGTCAAGCTAACATTTAAAGTTCTTCACTATCGAAAGCAAATAAATTTTCGTCGAATTCGATCGTCGAATCGCTTACGAATTGTGAACCCCCATTTTCTTGTCACGCCAACGTACACCCCCGGGAGACTCGCTCCCGAGGACCTCTGAGGGTCCGTCTGGACCACTTTGGGAACTAAGGGTTTTGTTTGATCTAAAACTGGTACGACCGCGTCAGAAGCAGTTCTGACACAGCGTGTAGTTGGCACAGCGCGTGCAGCGGTAGTGTATCGAGTGATCAGCATGTATACTCACGTAGGCGGCGTACTCCTTGACCTCGTGGTCGTTGGTGTGCGCGGCGGACACGCGGCCGCGCCAGAAGCAGTCCTGGCACAGCGTGTAGTTGGCACAGCGCGTGCAGCGGTAGTGTATCGAGTGATCAGCATGTATACTCACGTAGGCGGCGTACTCCTTGACCTCGTGGTCGTTGGTGTGCGCGGCGGACACGCGGCCGCGCCAGAAGCAGACCTTTTTTTTTTTTTTTTTGATTCCCAGGAAAAAATGCTTGATGCACTACCCGCCGGCTAGGGGACGGCACCGGCGGGGCGTGTGGGACTCACCAGCCTAGTGCTGGGATACCCACTAAAAAAACCTGAGGTGTTCCCTCTCCCACCCAATGGGGGGGGCCAGTTGGGAGTCTAAAAAGATTCATCCATAGCAGGCCCCCCCGTGTGGGTGCCGGCCGGGTCAATGGGACCCGACCTCCTCTCGTCCCCGGGGGAGAGCATCGCCGCTCTCCCCTTTCGACGTTAGAAGGCGCGCGGGAACACCGCGCGCGCCCTCTATGGGTTCTTACTCACGGGTGGCAGGGTCCCCTGACGCCTTGCCACCCAGAACCCTTAGGTGGGGGGCAGGAGAGCGACATAAGCGCGTCTCCTGCGCCCCTCCTCCGGCGGCGGATGTCTGGGGCGTAAGGATCTTCCTCACGCCCCCGCTCCGCCGCCTCCTTCTGCGAGATGACAGCCTCGCAGAAGGACCTCATTGCACCCCAGCACCTGTCGTCGCCGACCATCATGGATACGACGGTCGGCAACGAGAGGTCGGGGCCAATCACGGCGACCAGGGCACAGCGCTCCTCGGCCCACGCCGGACACTCCTCCAGCGTGTGCTGCGCCGTGTCCCGGTCGCACTCCTCGCAGTGGTGACACCTGGTTGTCGGCTCCCTACCGGCTATCTTGCACAGGTACTCTCCGAAACAGCCGTGTCCGGAGAGCACCTGAGTAAGCCGGTAGGTGAGCGGTCCGCGCCGTCTGTCCATCCATTGCCTTAACACCGGACGGACAGCCTCGACGGTCCTCACCCCGTAGCGGGGCTGGGTCAGCCTTTCCTCCCACTTGGCCTCGAGGACCAGTCGAGCCTGGGACCTTCGCGTCTCCACCGCCCCGTGAGTGGGTTCCTCACCATGGAGCCGGAGGTCCACGCGCCAGTGATACACCGACGCTTGGACCTCCGCCTCCAAATCCCAGGGCGGCGATGCCGCCAGGATGCACGCCGCCTCAAAGGAGACGGTGCGGTACGCCCGCGACACCCTGATCGCCATCGCCCTCTGAGGTTTCCTCAAGAGGGCGATGTTTCGGCGATCGAGGGCGCCGGCCCAAATGGGCGACCCGTAAAGGGCCATCGACCGCACCACCCCCAAATAGAGGCGGCGGCAGACGACACTCGGCCCCCCGATATTCGGCAGCAGAGAGCTAAGCGCTCCCGCCGCCGACATCAGCCGGGGGGCCAGGCGGCTAAAATGGACGCGAAAGTTCCAGCGGCCGTCGAGGTGGAGCCCCAAGTATTTCATACTCGGCTCCACCCCGATGCGGACCCCTCCAACTATGATGTGGGCATCTGGTGGCGGCGCCCGCCGAGGCCCATGAAATAACAGGGCCTCGGACTTTTCCAGCGCCACCTCCAGTCCCAACATCCTAATTCTACCGACAACCAGGGCCACCCCTGCCGTGGCAAGACGGGCAGCTGCCCCGTAATCCTCTCCCCGGGCCGTGACCAGCGTGTCGTCGGCGTAACAAGTTACGCCGACGCCCGGGGGCAGGGCGCCCCGCAGCACCCAGTCGTAGCCGATGTTCCACAGGGTCGGTCCAAGAACGGAACCCTGCGGAACACCGCACGACACCTCCCTCCGGAACGTCTCTCCGTTCCGCCCCACACAGAACACACTCCTCTGGTGCAGGTAGTCCCCGACTATTCGGCGCAGATAGGGAGGCACCCCATGAAATCGGAGCGCCTCCCTAATAGTCGCCCACGGCAGGGTGTTGAACGCGTTGGCGATGTCCAAGGACACCGCCAACACAACCCCGCGCGAGGCGACCGCCTCTTCCGAGAGGGCCTTGACGCGACTGATCGCGTCAATCGTCGATCGGCCCTCTCGGAATCCAAACTGATGTTCGGACAAGTCGGGGCCCACCCGCACCAGGTGCCTGGAGAGGCGGGCAACCACTACACGCTCAAAGAGCTTGCCCACCTCATCCAACAGCACTATGGGGCGGTACGCGGAGGGAGAGTCCGCGGGGCGGCCCTCCTTTCTAAGGAGGACCAGCTTACCCGTCTTCCACATGGAAGGGAACCGTCCCGACTCCAAACAGGCGCTAAACAGCCTGAGGAGCCGGTCCCCTAGGGCGTCGTAGGCCAAAACCAGGGCGCGGCCAGGAATTCCATCCGGCCCCGGGGCGGTGTTTTTGCCCCGGAGCCGCACCATTGCCGCGCCGAGCTCCGCCATTGTTACCGCTGGCGCCCCGGCATCGGCACCGCCCTCCTCATTATCGGGCGGCGCCATTTCGGGAGGCGTGTGCTCCGCTCTCGAAGGAAAGAGAGCGGAGACCACCTCCTCTAATTGCCGGGGCTGGAGACTCTCGGTGACCGGTGGGGCCCAGGGGCGCAACTTGCCCCTGACCGCCTTGTACGGACGGCCCCACGGGTCTGCCTCGAGAGTCCCCAGGAACTCTTCCCATCTTTGGGCTTTGGCCTCGCTGATGGCGGACTGCAGGGCGTACTTCCGCTGTACGTATTCGCCCCGCAGCCGTGCCTCCACGGTCAGGTCACGGTACCGCCTGCGTCGGCGGTACCTAGTGTACTGGCGACGCGCCGCAATGCAAGCGGCGCGTTTCTGACCAATGTCGTCAGACCACCAGTACACCTGACGCCTCGGAGGCTGAGCACTGGCCCGGGGCATCGACGCGTCGCAAATCCGCGTCATCGCGCCCCGGAACCACTCCGCCTCTAGCTCAGCCTCCACAGGCCCGTCGCCCAACGGGGTCCAGGCCTGGACGATGGAGGCTTCCACCAGCACGTCTACGTTGAGACGTTTCAACGCCCATCGTGGGGACGACGGGGTGTGCACTCTCCTCGGGCGATCGTCCGGGATCGCCGGCGAGGCGGAGATGTCGAACCGCACGTAACGGTGGTCCGACAGTGACTCCGCCTCGACCAGCACTTGCCAGTCCCGGACGCGGCGCGCTACGGCAGGGCTTGCGAACGAAATGTCCACAATGGACTCGCCCTGCCAGCGCACGCACGTGGCGACCGATCCCCGGTTAAGAACCACGAGACCGGTCGCAATCGCCCACTCCTCCAGCGCGTCGCCGCGAGCGTCGGTGACAGGGGATCCCCAAGCCGTTGATTTAGCATTGAAGTCCCCCGCCACCACGATCGGACGCGATGGGTACCGGTTAATAACGGCCCCCACCGCGCCCAAAAATTGCTCAAACTCGGCGAGGCGCCGGTTCGGAGAAAAGTACACCCCGATCAGGACGGTTCCCTCCCAATCGACACATATATACCCCTCGCCCCTGTCTGTCATCACCAGGAGCGAGGGTCCGGATGAAACAATGGCCGCCGAGCCTTCGAGGTCCCCAAACCAGGTGTGTCGGCTGGGGACGCAGTAAGGCTCGGCGACCACGGCGATGTCTATTGACCACTCCGCCATGTGCTGCAGCAAAATATCCTGCGCCCTGGCGGAGTGGTTAACATTCACCTGTAGGAGGCGATGGGTCATAATTAATTATGTGTCCATCGCCTCGGTACTGCTCCCTGCTTGGGACGGGGCCGGGGCGGCCGGAGTCCCGGCGACCGCCCCTCTGGCCCTACGTCGTTTCGGTGGGGAGCAAGATTTGCTCCCCAACCGGTGCTCCGCCGGCTTTCCTGCAGCCAAACAGATGCTGCAGGAAAGTTTTGCGGCGGAGCAGGCGGCGGCCTTGTGGCCGGGCTGACCGCAGCGATAGCAGAGATCGCTGCGGTCAGTTTCGGCGGTGCATTGCTGCCTCACGTGCCCCAGTTCGAGGCAGCGGTAGCACCGCCTAGGCCTCGGCTCCAGGAGATTTACCTGAGCCGAGACCATCCCGACCAGCAAACGGCCGGCCGCCACCTTCTTAACCGCGGCGATGAGGCAGCGCACCACCACCGTGCACAGACCACCATTGCCGCGGCGCATATCCCCCACCTTGACCTGCGCCTGAGGGCAGGCTCCGGCTTGTGCCACCGCAGCGGCGACATCCTCGGAGGAGGCCGAATCGTCCAGCCCGGTTACTCGCATTTCTGCGGACTTCACCGGGCGGGAGATCTTGACCTCCTCAGGCGAGAACAGGGACCGAAGTTTATCTGCTACCCTGTCCGCCTTGTCGCCGGAGGTGGCACCTGGGACCTCCAGAATCCTGGCCCCAGTGGCGGCAACCTTGAAGTGGACGCCTCCGGCGAGGCCCATCTCGGCGAGATTTTCTCTCATAGCCTGAGTGGCCTGCCGGAGGACGCCCGCATAGCTGCCGCCCTGCCGGAGCCCCTCCTCCGTTAGCTCCACCACGACGGCGTTGGAGCGAGGGGTGCGCAGGTCAGCCGGGCGGGGGCCCCTCTTCTTGCTTTGCACCGGGGGAGCCCGGGAGGCCTTCTTCTTTTTCTTCCTCTTGTTCCTCTTCCTCCCGACGACCTCTATCCACGGCTGCTCAGCCGAAGTAGAGGCCACCGGGGTGGGTTGGGGCTGGGAGACGGGGCGCCGCGGCGCCACTGTGGCAGTCGTCCTTCCCTTGCCTTTTCCCTTCCCCTTGGAAGAGGAAGCTGATGGTGTGGGGGCAGATGTCTGCCGCGCAACCGGTGGGCCGGAGGGCGCCGGGCCAGCCGGGCTAGAAGCAGTCCTGGCACAGCGTGTAGTTGGCACAGCGCGTGCAGCGGTAGTGTATCGAGTGATCAGCATGTATACTCACGTAGGCGGCGTACTCCTTGACCTCGTGGTCGATGGTGTGCGCGGCGGACACGCGGCCGCGCCAGAAGCAGTCCTGGCACAGCGTGTAGTTGGCACAGCGCGTGCAGCGGTAGTGTATCGAGTGATCAGCATGTATACTCACGTAGGCGGCGTACTCCTTGACCTCGTGGTCGTTGGTGTGCGCGGCGGACACGCGGCCGCGCCAGAAGCAGTCCTGGCACAGCGTGTAGTTGGCACAGCGCGTGCAGCAGTAGTGTATCGAGTGATCAGCATGTATACTCACGTAGGCGGCGTACTCCTTGACCTCGTGGTCGTTGGTGTGCGCGGCGGACACGCGGCCGCGCCAGAAGCAGTCCTGGCACAGCGTGTAGTTGGCACAGCGCGTGCAGCGGTAGTGTATCGAGTGATCAGCATGTATACTCACGTAGGCGGCGTACTCCTTGACCTCGTGGTCGTTGGTGTGCGCGGCGGACACGCGGCCGCGCCAGAAGCAGTCCTGGCACAGCGTGTAGTTGGCACAGCGCGTGCAGCGGTAGTGTATCGAGTGATCAGCATGTATACTCACGTAGGCGGCGTACTCCTTGACCTCGTGGTCGTTGGTGTGCGCGGCGGACACGCGGCCGCGCCAGAAGCAGTCCTGGCACAGCGTGTAGTTGGCACAGCGCGTGCAGCGGTAGTGTATCGAGTGATCAGCATGTATACTCACGTAGGCGGCGTACTCCTTGACCTCGTGGTCGTTGGTGTGCGCGGCGGACACGCGGCCGCGCCAGAAGCAGTCCTGGCACAGCGTGTAGTTGGCACAGCGCGTGCAGCGGTAGCGGAACCCTGTCAGCGACGCACGCCGACACGCGCTGCACGCCAGCGGGTGTACCACTGTGATATACGCGTCATGATTAGTATTTATACATTCGAATAATTATTCGAATAATTCATTACCGCTGCGCCACGGAGGCAGTCAGGTTTTATAACATACCGTTCTCAACGCTGGCCATGCGATGGAGTAGAGGCAGCCACACGAGACACGGCGGGCCCGGGTCTGACATCAGAGTGTCCAGGAAGTCATTTACCGTAATCTTGCCGTTCTGCTAAACATAAGAAATATTGACGTTAAGTAAAAATAAGTCTCATACCAAATTCAAAGACTTACCCCGGTTTCTGAAAGGTGGATCAAGAGAATAAATAATAGTTAAAAAAACATTAAAAGCACGCTTTATTAAAAAACGTAGAAAATAATTTAATAATTTTAATGTGATAAAGCGTGGAGTGGAGGTTAATAAAATATCTTAGCAAGCACCGCACCCCATTTTTTTTTTTTTTTTACGTGGTGGAATACAATGACGCATATCCCTCCGCGGGGGCGGGCGGAGAGATTATGTCGGACTCGCCGGGGTAAAAGAGAGATGGAATAATAGTAAAGTACCTCCCGGAATACCGACTAAACCTACCACGGTGTTCCTCGACAAAACCACTATCGACGGGGCCGCGCGAATCGCTTCCGCATGCGGTCGCGACCCCGCCGAGGTTACGGCCCGCCGTATGGAAACGGCAGGCCACTACTCAATAAGACCTACCCAATACAGGCACTGCTCAATAAAAGCCCTACTGTCTCCCCCCTAAAGGGGAGACGGACACGACACAGAGGCGCGCGTGGGAACACGCACGCCGCCCTCTCGGACCTGGCGCTGAACGGATGGCGGGCAGGCCCACAAAGCCCGCCACCCCCAGGTCAAACCTCAGGGTGGCTGGAGGTCATCGCGCGCCCTCCGGCGCCCGGCTCTGCGGTTGGGGAGAGGGTTTAAACGCTCCCTCTCTCGCTCCGCCGCCTCCTTGATGGAAATCACTTCCTCGCAAAAGGAGGCGACGGCGTTCCACGACCTCTCACTCCGGACCATAGACTGAACTACGGCCGGGAGCGAGAGGGCAACCGATCCGACTGCCGCGGTCAACTCACGGCAGTCGCCGCAGTGGTGACAACCGGGCGTCTCTTGCCGGCATATACGACACAGAAACCGGCCAAAACAACCGTGGCCAGTCAGAACCTGTGTCAGCCGGCAGGTGAGAGCGCACTGCCGCCTCTCCAGCCACTCCTGAAACACGGGACTTACCGCCACGATCGTGGCGTGCCCGGCACTGGGGTGCACAAGTCGCTCCTTCCAATTCGCCACTAGGACCTGGCGGAGCTCGGACCTCGCCGCCTTGATAGCGGGAGGATCCGGTCCTTCGCCCCGAGCTAGCGCCTCCTGGCGCCAACGATAGAGCGACGCCAGGAGCGCCGCTCCCAGGTCCCATGGCATCGATCCGGCGAGGAGGCTCGCAGCCTCGAACGAGATCGTGCGGTATCCCCTAATCAACCTGACGGCCATGGCGCGCTGTGGTGCACGAAGCGCCGGGATATTGCGGGCCGTCAGGTTGTCTGCCCAAACTGGGGCCCCATATGGCCATGACCGCACGACCCCCTCGTAGAGCCTCCGGCAGGAGGTGTTTGGCCCCCCAAGGTTGGGCAGCAGGCGCGAAAGCGCGCCTGCAGCGCCCCGAAGAATAGGGACCAAACGACGAAAATGGGCTATAAAGTCCCATCGGCTGTCGAGCAATAGACCTTAATACTTTAGGGTCGACTCGACGCCGATGCGGACCCCTCCTACCATAATATGGGCCCCTGGAGGTGGCCGTTTCCGAGGGCCGTGGATACAAACGGCCTCGGTCTTGGACAGGGCCACCTTGAGGCCCAATCGCCGGATACGACCAACGACTTGTGCGACCCCAGCGGTCGCCAGTATGGCCGCCGCCCGGTGCGACTTACCCCTCGCTGTGACAAGGGTGTCGTCGGCGTAACAAATGACGCCGACGCCACGGAGGAGCGCACCTCGCAACACCCAGTCGTAACCGATGTTCCACAGGAGCGGACCCAGAACCGATCCCTGTGGAACACCGCACGATATCTCTCGCCGACTCCAACTCCGTCGTGACCCGGTTAGACGACTACCCTCTCTGACAGATATGCCCTGACTATGCGGCGGAGGTAGGTCGGCACTCGATGGAAAATGAGTGCCTCCCTAATACAACTCCAGGGCAAGGTATTAAAGGCATTCGCGATGTCCAAAGACACCGCAAATACGACCTCGCCCCGGGACACCGCGTCCTCCGCCAGGCTCCTCACAGTCCTCAATAGTGGAGCGCCCGCGGCGGAAACCATATTGGTTTTCCGCCAGATCCGGGCCCACTGAAGATAGACGCTGGACGAGGCGCCCCGCGATAATAAACTCGAAGAGTTTAGCCACCTCGTCCAGCAACACAATGGGCCGGTAGGCGGACGGAGAGTCCGCCGGGCGCCCCTCCTTCCTGATCAGAACCAGCCTCCCCACCTTCCACTGGCGCGGTAACTGGCCCTGCACCAGACACTCGCTGAGGAGTCCCCTAAGTCGGGGCGCGAGCTCCTCGAGGACCAGGGCCAAGGCAAGACCTGGAATGCCGTCGGGCCCTGAGGCGGTGTTTTTCGAGCGAAGTCTCGACACCGCCGCTCGCAACTCTACCTGGGTCACTTTAGGAACCACGTAAGCACCCCACCCCACGCTCTTTAACATAAAAATAAAATTATTTTCTACTTTTTTTTAATAAAGCGTGTTTTTGAGTATTTTATACTATTATTTATTTATATATTTTTTTAAACTACCTATGTATTTTTTTCTTTCCTAAATTATTATATTGTCGTCGGTCCTCGATAAGTGTGCAAAGTTTCAAATCAATCCGTCGGTTTGAAAGGGGTGAAAATCACGTTCAAAGATTCCAATACATAAATTCATAGATACATACTTACATACCAAGCTAATAAAAGCGTGTTACAAATATCCTAAGTCAATGCCGTGATTGGCTTAACGATTTAGCAACAACCAAACACTTCACAAGAGTTTGACTTTGACACGTCGTTGATCAACATTTCGGCAAGCCAGTAATAGTACCTATGGCTATTCGAACCGTATAACTTTTGCAGCCATTAAACAAGTAAGGATAATAGTTACTAGGAAGAAGACTGTAAGTTAGAAATAATATTTTCCAAACATTTAAGACGTTGTTTCACATTTATAAATGGAACCTGAAAAATAATCTGTCAAGATTGTCTTAATATAGTTGTATTTTCCGAGAAGGATAAGGATGCTAGTAATAAAGATGGAGACCATATATTTATTGAGATGATTTAAAATGATCGGGAAATACTGGAAGCCTTCGTAATGCGCTGGAGGCGCGTAGAAAGAATCAGCTGGACAGCAATAAAAAGGAACAAGGAAGTACTAAACCTCCAAGAAGAAACCAATATTCTGACAACAATTGAGAACAGGAGAGGAAAGATGTTTGGCCACCTTACGATTTTGTAAAAATATTAAAAGGAAAAGTGGAAGGAAAGAGAGGCAGGGGCAGACCCAGGAAGGCATTTACTGACCAAATAAAAGAAAAGGCGAAGGTCATGTTAAGGAGGTCAAGATATTGGCCGAAAATCGAGATACATGGCGTATACTCCAGCGACAAGAGCCAAGCTCTTAAGCATAAAGAAAAAAAGCTTATACATTTTACCAGCGAACGAACTAAATCAATCGCATGAGAAGTAGCAACGTCAATACCGGCTTAGCGCTTGAATAGTCGTTACTTACGTCATTTGTCAAAGATCGTTAACAGACTGCATGGTAATCTATAACCTTATCTATTGCATTTACTATTGGATTCGCACTTATTTACTATCAGGCGGATTCGAACGATTTCGAGAAAGCAAGCTGGCTTACAAAACACCGACATTCTTCAATTGTAGCATAAAGATATAATAACCCAGTTATATTTTAAATAAAATATGTTATTAATAGATAATATGTGTCAATTTAATACCGACGACACAGGTTGAAAATACATCACACATCTATTTGGGGCGCACGCACCAACATACCTGCTTTTTATCGCGTTGTAAAATTAGACTTTCATTTACGAGGCTATTTAATGTGATAAGCTCGCTCCAGCAAGCTTTTGAATGTGCAAATATCGTCACGTTATGTGGAACTACTAAAAGGCACTAGAAATAAATACTGTGTCGCGAGGGTCAGTGGCCCACAACACTTCAACACTATACGTACTGGCAGGAGCGGTGCAACCACTCATACGATAGGCATGTTGACTAAAAACGTTCTTAGTCCATCTTTTAGAAGAAATATTGGACACGTATTTTCTTTTGTCCCACAAACTAATAATATCGAACGCGTTTAAATTTCGTGTTACGTCACTTGTTGTTGCAAATTTTATAAGACAGTGACGTCACAAGCCTGCACTACCGAATTTTAATGCGTTATATCTCGGAAATTGTTTTGTGAAAAAAAAAATATATTGCCAATATTTATTGCTAATTTATCTTATCTTATCTTATCTTGTGTGAAGACCAGTCTGTATAGACCGGCGACACTTCGACCCAGTGGGATCTTTTGTGGCGACTTCCCCAATAACGACTGCCATAGATGTTCATGGCAGCCGAGACGGACGGCTTAACGTGCTCTCCGAGGCACGGAGCAGGCGATAATTGTCATATAACTTCCGAAAGTCAGAGGCGCACCTCTGACTTTCGGAAGTGGGCGTGGGTTCGATTCCGAGACCCTCTGCATTGCAGTCTTTTGGTCTCCCCACTGAGCTATCGCTGCTATTGATTTATGAGTAGATATGCCACCGAAATGTTATAAGTATCGTTAGTTTATAATGTGACTAGTCAGATTGTAAACTGACGGTATATTGTAAACGGACTATAAAATTTTAAGTACGACGTATACATTTTCGTTCTTTAGATTTAGAATGTGCGAGGTAACAAATATTTTTTTATATTATGTGTTGCCAATGGTGGTTGATCAAGACCAACAAAGAAATTACTGCTTTGCTAATTTAAAAGATGGACTAATTAGAATCACTTACTTTTAACCATGTCATCATACCTATTATGCCATTCCCCTAGTTTAATCAAAACTAATTATTTTTAAAACATCCAATCTTTAAGTGTTGTAATTTTGCAATATTATTATTGAAATATATTTTTTCATTTAAGTCACAAAGTAACACCTACCCTACCTTCATGTTACCACGTGCAACAAAGCAAGGGCATAGAACCAACGAGAAGAACGGACAAGAAACTTACGGTCACTCTTTTTAAATACATCCAACCAATTTCACAATGCTACTTATTTTACAAAGTATATTTGTAAGGAGCTTCAATTATTATACCATTATATACAGGGTGTCCGGTAATTAATGGATAACCTTGAAATGTCTTGTAGTAAAACTGATGGCCGTTCAGTAAAAACATATGAAATAATATTAATAATGTGCAATAGCTAGTCATACTTTTGACTGTCTATCTATTAGCATAATTAGTGTTTAATAAAAAAACAACAATAAACCGATGGAATTCATTAATTTATGGTCGTAGTGTACACACAGCGACGCATCAACCTAGATTGTTTGGACTTTGAACTATTAGAAGTTTAACGCTGCGAATCATGCGAGAGAGTGCGTTATATTTTTGTTACGCTCTATCCTTATCATTACATCGACACCACTATGCACTGTCCCTTTCCGAAAATTCTCTATTTTGAATGTAGCGTAGTTATGCGTATATAGGTTGTCTAACTTCATGTGTAGCCGTATGTACAAGAAAGTTAGTAAGGATAGATTGCTTTCATATTTTTTTCTGAACGACCATCATTTCTACTATAAGACATTTCAAGGTTATCCATGAATTACCGGACATCCTGTATATCTAAAGGTCTACTTAGCTGAGCTATATAGAAGCTTACCTGATTGAATATGGTAAGTGCAAGCGCGTCAGTGTAGTTGAAGGAAGGTGATTCGTAGACGGCGGCTGGCAGCGCCAGCACTTCGCGTAGATAGTCCGACAGTCTCTTCATAAGCAGATGGCCGTTACCGTCCGATAGCTGCGAGAATATATCTGAGGACGAAAGAAAAGTATTAGTTTGTAAAGTACATACATCTTTATAAATATAATTCCTCCGCGTGAATTTCCTCTGTTACTAAAGGACCATTTTACATAAAACAAATTGCACGTGGCTCCCCGAATGGTTCAGATACTATTGGACCCGGTAGGTGGCGATCAGCTCCACTAGTTATTCTATAATACTAGATGTTGCACGCGGCTTCGCTCACGTAAATGTAGGTTAGGTTCGGTTAGTTTCAGTACTTTTTCTAGATGAAAGGTACCCTATGTCCTGTTCTATACCCCTGACAATTTGTATGCGAAGTTTCGTGATGATCGGTCGAGTAGTTACGGCGTGAAAGTGTAACAAACAAATGAATAAACTCGCTTTCGCATTTATAATATTAGTTAGGAAGTTAGGATTTCGGCTTCCCTACATTTGTGTCCGCAAAATTTGAAAGTAGTGGATGGATAAACTTGAAACTTAAACTTTTTATTCCAAAGCTTGTGCTTAGATAAGCATGGCAGCACGCTATATTTATATAACAAAAAGCGGCTAATGAGATAGCAGGAAACTTTTCTGGTATAGTACGCCATTCACCAGAACATCTTTCACCTAACCTGGTCTGGCTTTACTTAGTCTGGCCACAAAAACGGCAACAATTAAAAATAAACATAATTTTACATTTGAATTTGGAATCTGTCATTCTTATATGAATATTCAATAAGTTTTCTCATTTTCGCGCTAATTGGTATTAAATAGTTTTGTGATTTTAAAATGGAGTGGAGTGATAAAGATAACCGAATTGCTGTGATAGCATTACACGAAGTAGGTATGGAGCCAAATGGAATTTTTGAAACTCTCCACCCGCTTGATATTATTAGTAGAATGTTTGTGTACCGGTCTATTGACAATGAATGAAACCTCATCTGTTACTGACAGAAAAAGATCTGGTCGTCCACGTAGGAAAAGGGCGATTAAAGTAGTGAAGGAAAGAATTCAAAGAAATGCCGTCCGAAAGCAAAAGATTTTATCTCGGGAAATGAATATAGCACCTAGAACCATGTACAGTACAAAGTACATTCTAAAATAAAAATACACATTTGAGTGATAAATTGTACACAAATTAGCCTTGACTTTAAATTAGCGTCAATTTATTGGCAAACTCCAGCCTTCCTTGCTAGAACGTCACCGTATGCAAAAAGAGTCATGTGATCGGACCAAATCAGGCAATGGCATCAATTTAAATTATATAATTAATATATTAGCATGACTTGATGCGCAATAGCACACGTGTGTCTAAGTGTGAGTGAGTCTGTTTTCACAGATTTTATTAAGCTAGTCATTTATCAGACTGCTTCGGTGGCGCAGAGGTAATGAATTCGACTACTATGTACGAAGTTTTAGTTTCAATGCCCAGATCGAGCAGTGTTCATGGCTTTATTGTCAAAAAATTCTCACGGAATCTGGAATTACCCGGTAGACGGCAATATCCTCACCACCTATAACTAGACCTAAAATAATCTACGGATGATTTAGTGGTTTAAGCGGTCACCTCGCCACTGCCACTGCTACTGCGGCGAGTGTTGTGGGTTCGAATCCCACACGAGATTAAAATTTGTGTGATCTGCAAATGGTTGTTCCGAGTCTGGATATTCTTTGTGTCCGTTGTTTGAATGTTTGTAAGTCCCCCGCGACACAGGAATTATTCCTAGTACGTGATTTATCTTTTAAACACAGGAGAATATCTAGCTAAATGTAAGGAGAATATGCATCTGCTTACTCTTTTAAAGATATAGACGTGAGACCATCTGTATCTCAAAAGAAGTTAGATAGACCTTTATTTCTTTACCCGTATTATATTACAGTAAAGGCATTCAATAGCAGTATCACTATCACCACATAATCACTACATATTATAAAACAAAGTCCCTTGCCGCGTCTGTCTGTCTGTTCGCAATAAACTCAAAAACTACTGAATAGATTTTCATGCGGTTTTCGCACATAGATAAAGTGATTCATGAGGAAGGTTTAGATGTACCTATAATTTGTTAAGGTTTCGTACTACCCGTGCGACGCCGGGGCGGATCGCTAGTATAAATAATAGTCGCTCAAGTCGTTTGCCATTTTAGTTTTAGCTGCCATAGCAAATGAGTTTCGCAACCAGTTGAGCAAGAAGTTTTGTTATTCTTCCTTGAGAACTGGAACTTTCTTAATAAACAATTTGTAACAATTACGTTATTATAATTTTCCATCGGTGCCATTTGTCAAGGAGAAATATAAATGTTTCTTAAACCGAATTCGATTAAGGAGCCATTTTGTATAAAATATAAGTATCAAACTATGTTAGAGGTTACGGTAGAGTCTATTCTGGGTCCAGTACGACAAAAGGCTCGCCATCTATTACGTGGGACTTAAAATCATAGTAATCATGGCGATATGTGGGTGTTAGGTATACACCTCTGACTACCTATCGGAGACAGTGATGTGGACTATGTATGTAAGTAGAACATAAAAAAGATTGTTTTGCTTATAGGTAATTAAGTAAACAGAAAAATGTTAGCTTAGGCATAGACGTAAGAATCACAGAGTGCACCTGCCGTTCTAGAAATTGTCCCCTCTCTATTCGGCCGAACTTCTCGTATATACATACTCACACACATGCCATTATTGTAGAAAAAAGAATACAACAATTGGAAGACAAAATAAAAATAGTATATGAGACGTTCGAAAAATGGTTTGGTGTAAATAATCTGATTTTAAATTCAAATAAGACAAAATGTCTACTGTTTAAGTCCACGGTTAAAAATACTAATAGAATGCAGCTAATGACTCACGGAAATAAAATCGAAATTATAGACAACATCAAATTCCTAGGTGTGGAAATAGATGCCCTGTTAAATTGGAAACAAGAACTGTCTTCCATTGTTAACACAGTCAGTTCTGCTTGTTATGCAATAAGGAGTCTGAGAGATGACCTTTCTGTTAATCAACTTAAGATGGTTTATTTCTCGCTAGTTGAATCAAAGTTACGGTACAGTATTCAATTTTGGGGTAATAGCTATCAGTACAACATAAATGCAGCTTTTATTATACAGAAAAGAGCCATAAGAACGATAGTGCGCATCAAACAGACCGAATCTTGTAGGGAGCATTTTATCAGATTAGAAATATTAACTTTACCCTTTGTCTTTACATTTTAGTTGTGTTAACAAATCTTATAAAAAAATTCAAAATATGAGTCAGAAACAGATAGGCAAATAAGATTTAATAGTCGCAGGAAAGACCTCACAAAGGCAATTCAGCCGAAACTAAATGTGGTTAAACATAGCGCTGGAGTGTCGGCTGTCACCTCATTTAACAGATTGCCTATAGAGTTTAAAATTCTAGTAGATCCGTACATTTTTAACTACAAACTCAAAGCATTCTTGGTAAAAAAAACCTTTTATAGTATCAAAGAGTTTATGGATTATAAAAAATAAAATTGCTCTCCATATTATTTTCATATTTTTTGTAAATTCCTTTTTTTTTCTTTATTCTTGTTGATTTAAAAAAAAAATGTATTGTGTAACTGTATTCTGATTATTTCTTTTTAAATATCTTTAGTTGTAAGTCTTAATTTGTATAATTTTCGACACAAATGTAAATTTGTTTAGAAATAAATGTCTTATGTCTGTCTTATGTCTTACACACAATACAGCAATTGGCCCTAAAGCCGATGTCACGAAACAAGCGGCAGTAAAAAAAAGATACCTAATGTATTTTTGTGATTAAAATATTGTTATTAATAAAACATTTTAGTCATTATGACTAAAATGTTTTATTTACATACTTACGCGTCCGGTATATTCGGACATCAAAACTTTGTTAGCCTTGATGTGCTGCACATCAATGGCCAGATTTTGAATTCTGGTATACTAAGACTTGGCAGATTAACGTTATGGTCTCCGTAAATTCCTTAGTCAATAAGGTTTAGTTAGCAGTAGTATTATTGTTATCAATGAGTCAATATCTTCGTGGTAATACCAGAATATAAAGAATGACTGCATCATGACTCATAGAACATCAAGATACCTAAACTTAAATAGCGTGAAGGATGTTTTAATGTTAGGCTTCATGCCTCACACTAGTGTCGATTAGAACGAGGCTAGGATGAGGCACTGTTTATATGTGCACTGTTTTTTTTCATTTGGCAAACACACAATGCATACCTATTAAAATCATTGCTTTCAGACTAGATTCTTTCAGTTTACTAATTAATAGAGATGGCGAAAAGAAGACAGACTATACGATGGGTCTCTATGTATTGTCTCTAGCTACCAGTACGCCATATTTGTTTACTATATAAGACAAGTAAAAAATATTACCTACAAATCTTAAATTTTGAGAAGTTTATTTATTTATTTATTTATTTAATTATTCGGAAGACCAACAGTTGTTTGATTATTTGTAGTAACACGTTAACCTTTTTTTATATTTTCATTTCATTTACCATGGTAACTTAGATCTATTACAAGTTTTTGGATATTTTTATTCAAATATATGGAATCCTTGGGATTCACGCTGAAACTATCTATAGGTATCATAAATATGAAAGTTTCGCTGTTTGTTACTCAAGCTCACTCAACCCGATTAACGGATTACGATACAATTTGGCGCATACCTATATGTATATACATAGTCGAATGTAAACAAATAGTATACTTTTTATTGCGGTATGCGTTCCCATGGCGTTCACAAAGAAGAAAATATCAAAATCATGACAATTTGGATGTTTGTTACTCAAACACGCGTTAACAAATTTAAGGGGTTGGATGAAACTAAGCACACAAATAGACTATGTCGTAGATTAACAAATGGGATAGGTACTACCTAATTATCCCGGTGTGCTGACTTGACCTGTCCTATCAGTTTCAGTATCATTCTTTCTGACAAGCTAACGCCATCATTATCATCATCATCTCAGCCAAAAGACGTCCACTGTTAGACTTATGCTTCTCCCACGGTTGCTAACGGCTTGTCTGATAAAATCGTTTGTAATAACAAAAGTATTAATAGAGCGTTGGAGACCTTAGAAAACCCGATAAAAACGAGGGATTAGAATTCGGGGTTTATTTAAATTATTACAACCTTTGAACTACAATTACGTTCGCGAAAACGTATACTAATATTATAAAGCTGAAGAGTTTGTTTGTTTACTTGAACGCGCTAATCTCAGGAACTACGGGTTGGAATTGAAAAATTATTTTAGTGTTAGATAGCCTATTTATCGAGGAAGGCTATAGGCTATATAACATCACGCTACGACCAATAGGAGCGGATCAGCAATGAAAAATGTTGCAAGAACGGGAAAATTCTCTTATGTGAAGCAGACTAAGTTGCACGAGTCAGCTAGTATATTATAAAGATAAAGAAGATTTATTCATAAAAGGAAAGAAATGGTAGAGATAGCTATGTAAGCATTTGGATCACTTACACAGTAACAGTGTTGTTACTCTTACGCTGGTTGCTAGTAAGAAGATGGTATCCGAGCGAGCTCATTGCCACTAAATGTGCAACAGTAATGTCGGCCTCGGTGGCGTAGTGGTTAGTGTAACCGACTGCCACGCCTAAGGTCGCGGGTTCGATTCCCGCACAAGTCAAACATTTGTGTGCATGAACATGGATGTTTGTCTTGGTCTGAGTGTTTCTATGTATAATATGTATGTATTTACAAAAAAAAAAAAGTATATATGTATGTTTATCCATTGTCTAGTACCCATAGTACAAGCTTTGCTTAGTTTGGGCTAGATGGTGTTGTGTGTATGTGGTAGAATATTATTATTATTATTATAACAGTGGACCTTTTCACTCGAAAAGACAATGTTACGTACATAGAATCTACAAATAACATTATGCACATAGATATCTTTTGTATAAGATAGCTACATCTATGATGCATGAACTCATCGTTCATCTACTAACAAGAAACGCATGACTCATATGGTCTAGTCATATTTGCATTCATATTCAGTATGCATAATAACAGCTACCTGTGTTCATGATTTGTTTGATAATAGCATTATGTATTGACAAACAATAACTATATACTTGTTTTGTGTAATGATAAGTTGAAATGCATGCTTTGCATCTACATTATAAATGTGAATATGTTTTTTTTTGGGTGTTTTTTAAACAGACAACTCCCGCTCTAGGAATAATTTCTGTGTCGCGGGAGACTTTACAAATATTCAAACAACGGACACAAAGAACATCCAGACTCGGAAAAACTATTTGTGGATAACACAAATTTTTGTCCCGTGTGAGGATCGAACCCACAACACTCAGCGCGGCGGCAGTGGCAAGGCAAACTTAAACCACCACGTCATTTGTATAGTCGTTTGTTTGTTATGCTTTCACATCTTAACTACTCGACCGATTATCATGAAATTTCGCATATATGTTGGCAGGGGAACAAAAGAACGTAGGGTACACTTCGTCCAGAAAAATAATGTTCCTGAGCGAGCGAAGCCGCGGGCAAAAGCTTGTATAATACACATAATCTGATAATCGTTATTAATATGTATAATAAGTACTTACATCTCAGCTTGTCCATTAGTTTGCCAGCACACATTGTTGCTAAGGCTACTTTGATCGAGAACACTCTGATTTTACCCACGTTTTCTCTGAAACAATACAAATCAAATGAATATTCTGAAGTCTACATTTATGAACACACGCTGGTCTCTACACAGACCAGATAAAATCCAGAACATTAATCTGTAGAACGCAATTTTTTTGTTATTCGCCCGCATCGAAGCAACCCTCGGCGTGTTAAAAACTAGATAAAATCATATCTATTTATTTGGCTAATTTCATAATACTATATATCTAATATAATGGTTGTTATCACTTGTAGGTATAGCACAAGTGATAATAAACATATTCACATATGTGATACACTAAAATTACATATAGCAGATAGTATGTATGCAGAACTCATTGAATGATTGATTAAGCAAGTCTTTGAACAGCTCTTTTATAATAACAGTCCTGATTATAATTATATTTGTAGTTAAACACAACTTCTTTTTGTAGGAACCAATGCAAGTTTCTTTAGCAAAAATAATATCGTTCAATCTTTACGGAGACTGGCCAACTGCGCAGGCGATATTATAGTGCACAAGCTAGCAACCAACGGCTTTGCGTGCTTGCCTAGGCACGAGGGTGTCTAACACCGCGTAGTTCCTACATCCGGGCTGCTATTAAGTTTCTTAACAGAAAACCCAATAACTTTTTGGCGGCCCGAGCCGAGATTCGAACCCGAGACATCATGCACTTCAGTCGCATTCACTACCGCTGCGCCTCAGAGGCAGACAGAAATGATGTAGAAGACACTGAACATCACTTGACTACTTTTTCTGGACAGGTGTGTAGTGTAACTAAACATCTACCTTCATGTCCATTACAGGCATACATAATTCATATCTAAAATAGCCTCCTCACTTCTCCCTAGCCTTAATTATTCCCAAGTCACTTGGGGTCGGCTTTTCTAGTCTAACCGGATTTGACTGGATATCAGTTTTTACACAGAGCGGCTGCCACCTGACCTCCGCAACCCGAAGGCTAACGATACCCTAAGGCTAGACCAGTGTCTGGATATTATAGGGCACTGACTTCCCAATAACGACTGCCATAGATGTTCATGGCAGCCGGGACCGACGGCTTAACGTGCTCTCCGAGGCACGGAGCAGGCGATAACTGTCAATCAATACGCACATAATTTCGAAAAGTCAAAATAGCCTCCTCATAGTATGAAAACAATTAGATCATAGTGTAGCTCGCTGGCTAAATATGGATTGACACACTCATTATGTCTTTGAACACCTATGCATATTTGCAAATATTTTATTTATAGTCAGTTTGAATTTCTAATTCACTTATTACATTCAAAGTCTTACCAACATCTTAAAGCATTATTGTATATACGAGAAGTAGACAGCAGGATACATAGTATTTAGCTTTGCTACATTCACATACACAATAGCAATGCCATAAGAAAAGGCAGAACCCTCATGTAGTAATACATTTATATTACAATGCGGCTGTCATGGCCATTTAAATTTTTGGTAAATTTTATCAACTCACCCAGTGCTATATGCTGACAGCAACCAATTCAATAATAGAGCAGAACAAGCCTCAACAGACACCTGATGTGCTGGTGGCAGTCTCTTGTTCAGATTGTGGTACAACGAAGACACTAAGGTCTCGAGTCTCGTGACGTTTACACACGCAGTAGGCTCCAGTGTATTGAGAGCATTCTCACGAAATGCTTCTATTACGTTCCAAATGTCAATTACATGCACTGAAAATAAAATGTTGTGTTAGTTGTTGCTGTAGATATAAAGACTAAAATATATGTTTGGGTATTTCTTAAGGGTCTCTAAATTGGCAATACTGTTACTGTAATACTACAGGCAATAACAGCCATATAAAAAAGCATACACATGAATATTTTGCTATCCAAGGAATAATATTTGTAATGACTGAAACATTCAAATGTTTTGAGCTAGCTGGTCATAAATGTAAACATTGCAGTGTATGCATTAAAATATAGCCCATTTAGAAGCCTCATTAATCAAACATACCCAATCTTTTGACCAAATTATGATGAAATGTGGGACAGAAAACATTGTAATAGCCTTGATTTCTTAATGACTAGAACATTCATAGATCTTCATGATAAGCAATAACCAACTTTTAACTGAATAGACTAATTAAGACAGCTGAAAGCATAAATAATACCACCAAAAAGCTCTAACTACAAATTAAATAAAAAATATGTATTATATATTCTTATGGATTGTATAAATCAAAACAAATTTTATATACATGTCATTAAGAACACAAATCCGTGAAAAATATGAACAATAGCACTTACTAAACATGTATTTTGAAACTAGTTTACTTAAGATCTGTGTGACAGACAGCTAATTAAAAAAATGTGTTCTATAATTAAACATTGTAGTGAACATTATTTATCGCTATACAAATATACCTGGGACATTTTCTTAATCTACAAATAGCCTACAATAATCTCTATACATGCTAAATTATTGCTGATGTATACAAGATAAGAAACAACAAACAAACACACCAAATTGTCACAAAAACAAATTAGTATTAATAGCCTAGTGGGAAACCATTGGACTGCCATGCAGGGGTCTCGAGTTCGATCCCAAGGCGCGCATCTCTGACTTTTCGCAGTTATGTGCGTATTAAATAGTTAATTATCGCTTGCGTTAACGATGACGGAAAACATCGTGAGGAAACCTGCATGTATAAGAGTTCTCAAAAATGTTATCAATGATATGTCAAGTCTGTCAACCTGCACTAGGCCAGACACAGTGACACAGTTTAATACAGGGCCAATATTATTATTATTTGTTTCTCTTCCACGGGTATTTCCCTAATATGTTAGGAAAATACCCGGCCCTTTGGGAGGCTTACACAGAGAGATGGGTCCAACATGATGAGGCCCTTCAAGAGTTTTAATCACAGGTTCCCACCTTTGGAACACCTACAGCGGCACTAGCCGCAGCAGGCGTAGGACTATTGCTATGTATGGATTCTAATATATGGACTAAGGGTATGGGTGCTTGATGGACTGCTATATTATCTTATCTTATGTGTGGGGGCCAGTCAGTACAGACCGGAGACACTTCGACCCATTGGGATCTTTTGTATCGGCCCCAAGATTTATCCCTTAGCTATCTCCCTATGAATGTACTGCATCAGTCGTAGCGTACACTTCAGAGGGAGAAGCCTGAAGTCCTCAGGGTTTGGATATGCCAATCCCATCAGACCCATCCTCAATCCAACCAACGCGTCGCATTCACATAGTAGGTTAGATATGGACTCGTCCTGTTCACCACAGGCTCTGCAGATCGAAATGATAGATATGATCGACTGGTATATTGATAACTATAGATAATAAAACGGCGTCTGCCCTGAATACTCTAATAGCATCAATTAACATCAATCGAATGGACAGACGGTGACTCGCCAACTCACTGAATGGGCCACCTGAATAGCCACAGTAGGCATACAAGCCAGCAGCAGAGGGCAACACCGGTGCGAGCGGCTAGGGGTGTCGAGCGGTGCGGCGCCAGTTTCACCATCACGGGTCTCGTGACAACGGAGACCCGGAACGGGTTTCCCCGTAGTAACGTCCTTGAAAATGACACTGCCACCCCCAAGCATGTAGCGGCCCACCTCTAACTGACCAACCAAGGCAAGCCAGAGTGAGTCTTATGGGCGCTCTTAATGTTCCACCCCAGCCAACTAGTAACGGCAAGCTGGGGACCCTAACCGACTCTCTGAGGCATTCAGGACCGCAGTGTCGCCACTTACATTCAGCTCGCCACAAGCTGCCCTGCGATTTGTGAGCTTTTATTTAACCTGGTGATACATTTTTTTTTATATCACAAGGGGAAGTTAATAGTTGAAAATCTAGTGTAGTGTGCCCTTCAATATTACCTTAGTCTCATGATGAGATAATGACTGTCCCAGAGGGGTATTTTTTAATTATTATTATTATAATAATATTTCATAAACTAACCACTTGCCCTATTTTTAAGCTCATTGCCGTACCTTATTTAAAAGGAGAATTACTAAGACAATATCAGCTCAACAATGTATTGTATCTATTAGGTATTTATCTAACAATACAAAGAACAGAGCAAGTGTAAGATATTTCATGCCAATTTACACAATTAAACATAACATCACATTCAATTTAAATGAACCATGGCAACAACAAACAATTTAGCCAATAACTAGCATCATACTTTAATAGAGAGACTATGGACAGTAAATAGAACAATTTTTCATGGTTAATGTACACAATAGATGAGTCTAGCTTGCATAAGGTAGAATATATCTGAATATACTGCTTTGCTTTTCATTCTTTGTGGTGGGACTTCCAGACAATGGCTCAACATAGCTATGTTATGTACTGCGATGTTCACCATAATAATATGTCTGAAAAATATTTCTATTTCTCATAGTTTATAGTGCCCTGTTTTACTTGATAGTATTTATTTATTGTCAAATTTATTTTAACATAAGTGTATGTTTGCTTATGTAATATAATATATGAATAATATCTATTCACACAACTCTTTAAAACTTACTTTTACCTAAAATATTATAAACAGAAATAATAAAGTAAAGAAAAACTAAAACCGTCTAATAGATGTTATAGAATTCCTCCGCATCACAGTCAACTGGTAGTGTGCCCAGAAGACTGGCAGCATTGACACATTGAATGGCAATGCTTAAGTAATTGTACATATTATTTATGAATGTTTTATGTATAGGTTTGTAAATTATATTATTCAAAACAATTTGAAGATGTTATTCATCTTCAAATTGTTTTGAATAATATATTCATCATAATTTACCACAGCATAGTATCAATGTATAACTTAAATAAATAATATTTAACTAGTTATAAGCACTAGTTGTTTAAATGCATGATACAGAGATCTGACAATCAAGAAACTGCTGTAAAAGATTTTCTAAAAGAAATGTGAAGTATATTTATAAAATTCATTAAATTTTTCTATAAGATTTGGTTTTGTGTATGAAAATAAAATACAACAATACTAAAATATAATAGTGAGAATGTGCTATATAAATATGGATACTACATACACAGTATCATTATCAATAAGCAAAATGTACATTACTCACAGTTGCACTTCTTTTGGACATAGCGCAGCTTGCAGGCAGTTCTGTAGGATGCAAATCTGATTAGGTCAAAGTTCTGCTCTCTCATTTCTTGTAACAACTGCGAACGTGGGTCGGCCGCTGAGCCGCCCGCACTTGGGACGCCCACGACACTCATAGCCCCTACTCCACCAACACCGGCCACTCCGCCCACACTCTCGCGTTCTAGTGACATTTTCTACTGCTGCAGATAAAATTTGATTATATTTTCACGGAAAATTGATCACTAGCAGGCGTAAAATAGATTTTCTATTATTGCACAATGCACTGATAACGATCAAAATACTAAAAACCACACAAAAAATATAAACAACACTCTCACTCTCAAGTTTCGTAATAACAATCTGATATTAACGAATTACTGATATTTTAACTATTATAAAAATTCTCACCTAGCAAAACGATTAGCTCATAACTTTGTTGACATAAAGATAATGTATTCACGGCAAACTCAAGATTATTTTCGTAGATATATCGATTCAAAGATATTATTAGTGACAAGTTGATATTTATATGATTATTTAATTATGATACACCTCTGTAATTCCAGTTGCGGCAAACGTTTACTCTTCTTCTTTTTATTAAGTTTATTTCCTTGTCATTTCTTACATAGAATAAATTATAAAAGTCATTTCTCTAAGCCAATAAATTACGAATATCGAAATCAACATGACAAGCCTGCCATTAAAAATACGTTCCTGACTGGGAAAATTAGGAACGACATATTGCACTTCCAAAGTGCCAATAAATCCAGCAAAATGTGGAATATATTTAGTATCTAGAAAATTTAAAAAACATAAATTAACGAATATTGTATTAATGTGGTATTTCGGAGTATATTTTTACACGTAGTCATTTCTTTTTATACATTTTGTGAAGAGGTAAGTATTCTTTTGTTTTGTCGTGCGTATAATGGAATGCAATGTATTGGACATAGACAATATTTAAAATACTCTTTTCGCCGAATATTTTTATGAAAACGAAGCTTGAATTGAAACAGAAAGATTAGTTAGATAACAGAATTTGGGGACGTATTAAATTTCCACACATTTCACATCGTTAATTTAAATAGCGTATATGACATGATGTATTGCGCTGGCAACAATCTTGGTGGGTAGTTGCAGTTTATAGGTTTTATATTCTACTAATAGATGGCAGCAAGGGACTCCCAGTCCTATATCCTGTATCTGTTTTCCAGGACCTACTTTATCGGTTTATCGGAACTGAAATCAAAACTTAGTATTCAAAATACGCGGGCATATTAGGTGCAGGCGTGGCGCTAGGCGCAGGTGCAAAGTGCAAGGCGCAGGTGGACGAGTCCATTCCGAGCTTAGCTCGGCGTCCCCGGACCTGTAGCTCAGTCAAAAATATACATACAAGCTTCTTGCTTTAGCTCTCGGTGTCATAGGTTACCTATAGGTACGCTAAACGTGCACTTGTTCCCGCTCGCGCGTTTCACAAATAGCTCGACTTTTTATAATCACTGCCGAGATATAATCTGAGAATAGCTACTAAAAGCAAGCTTTAATTTAAGGTAAGACTTTTGTTATATTTATAGTCCTTGAGTCAAAAATTTGCCTTCTTTTAATATAAATATTTTTATTTGTGTACAGCTGTGGTTTTTATACAGCATGTTTATTATTTAATTGTATAACTACCTTTAAACATCAATATATGACATCGTATCAGTTTTGCTTGTGGGATTTTAGAAAGCGGATTTAAAGTGTAGATTGCTTATAGTAAATTTTTATATGGTCACTGAAGCTTTTTTTTAATATTGTACATGATGCTCTGTTACCGTATTTATAAAAAAAGATATATTCAGTACAAAAATGGCTGCTAAGGCAGCGTAACATTTAAGTAATTAATAAAAATTATTACTAACTTGTAATAATATTTTTGTAGCTTTTCCATCGCAATGCCTCCAAGAAAAGTAACGTGGTCCGAAAGAAACATGGTGAACGCCGTTTACGCAGTGGAAAATAATATATTATCCGCGTATGCGGCCTCGCAGATCTACCGCATCCCAGTACGGACACTCAGAGATTACATCAAGAAGGAGAAAGTTAAGAAATATCTTGAACTGGACGACGCTCGATTTTATGAAAAACAGGTAATAAAAGAGAAATCCAAGACAGATGGTCATATTAATCTTGAAGAAATTGAGACAAATACTTCATGGTTTAATATTCAAGCGACATGGTATTGTCACGCTTGTAAGATGGATAGAATTGCTGACATGAGACAGTGCAACAAATGTTGCCGTTGGTACCACGAGGCTTGCGTGGGACTGACAGCCGATGACTTAGACCCTTTTGAGTGCCCTGTTGGGTGCTAAATAACTACTTGCAACATAGACGAAAAAACGTATGTTTACTTTGCTCACTGCATAACTAATCATTGTGGTTCGATTATAAGTAGAATGTTTTATTGGATTTAAATTATAGTTTATAAAGTTGGTTATAACATGAAACGAGAATTATCTACGGGTGATTACTATTTGTTCCAGTTATTTGGCCGAAACGTCAAATGTATTCGAATATGTGATATGTGATGTGCTATGTATACTGGTTTAAATACAGCACGAGTACTGTTAGCAGCTTAACTAGCTGAACATTAAAAACATTTTATATGAATTTATTAAATTCATTGTTCTGTAAGAATTTTGTTGTTATGAATTGTGATTAAAGTTTTAATTATAACTGTTACAAAAACTTGAGAATAGTCATTTTCTTGTACGATAAATCAATTCAAAATCATTCAAATTTGTAACGACTTCTGTTGCTGCCTGTACCCTATATATAGTGTTGTCGATACATTCGAATGTAATTGTGCACATCGCTTCATAAAACAATGATCGCGTTAATTCTCGTTTCGTATTACAGCACCTATTTGCTAATCATAAGACCCTGGCGTTGTGATATTGCTGTGCTTAATGTGTAATGTAAGTTGGCCTAAAATAATATTTATTTTTGTACTCTCATATGAAAATTGGTAGGTACCTGCGCATATAATGTGTAACGTAATGAACCACTTTTGTTTCCTATATAAAAACCAGTCTTAATTACAAGTAATATGTTCTCGAAATTTGAAAGAAATATCGCGCTTTTTACTTTTTAATTAACCAGCGGTCTGCCCTGGAATAATATATCTTCCGAAAAGTGAGTTATTTTTTCAGCGATTGCCCTCCGAACTTTGTGAGTTTGTGTACCTATATGTTCACAAAATTTACACTCTCTTTACAATATTTATTAGTATAGATTTTCCCGTAAAATCCATTGCATTCAGTGGAGTAAGTTATGTATAAATAATTTTGAATTAAGGAGATAGGTACGTACCGGTACGGTTTTAAAGTTATTATAGTTTTTCTAGTTATAATATCTTAAAATATTATAAATGCAATTTATATTACCGTCACATTATATTTCAGATTTTTTAAGAAATGTTATAATTTTATTATTATATATGCATACTATTTGTAGCGATTAAAAATCATAGAGCCCATTGTCGGTTCACATAGGTGTAAAATAGATGCTACTACTAAAAGCCATTAGTGGTTTAAGGTAAAAGATAGGTACAGGTTGATTTCTTAAAAATATTTATTTTGTTACGGTTGTTTTTTATTATGGAAGTTTTGTTCTATTACGTATTATTCTTTAATAAAATATATTTATTTTATCTCAGATTTTAAAAACATAGGTTCTTTGAATTGTAATAATAATGCGTTAAGTAAATGTTTTAAAGTTTTCTAAACTATGAAAAAGTTTATTATAAGTTATTATTTCGTATTTCTATGATCTTAGATTTTGCTAAACGCTTTTTAAGCCAATTTTAAAAAACATTCATGGCTATGAGTTTTCAACGAATATTGAATCGTGTTTGTTGTAGATGTATAATAATAAATAGGTAGGTACTCGACTGAAAATCACACCCGGATGTACAGGGTGAGTGAGTGCCTGGTGTTCTATAATTATGGACTAGAGTAATAAGTAGGTATATTACTCTTGTCTATGTCCATGCCCTCACGTAAAATATTTGACTGTTGCGTATAATAATACTTATCTAATAGCTAAATAAATTCTTTGTGAATTATTATTTATTTATATAAATTGTTTAAATCATGGTTGGAATTTCAAGCGTAACTGATTTACATTCTTACATATTAAATTAGGTATACTTATTTCACTATACTATGTCCTTACTTTAATTATATTATTTCGCCCAATTCTAATTCTCTAAAATTATATATATTATTGCAATTAAGTATAGCTATTGCAAAATTGGTGAGATAATACAGAGAATTGTAATCGAAAATGAAGATAATAAAACAACGTGTACAACGAAGATGTATCTTCGCAACACAACCATCTAAGTCAGTAACATAGCAATATAAGTAGCTGAACATTTAACTAATTATAACATAATTTTACAAATTAAATATCCTTATTATTATTATGTAATTATGGAATGTGATTATAACAACTATACTTTAGGTATGTCTGATGTAAAAAGCTAACATTTATTATATGTTAATTGTGACAGATAGAGGTAACAGAAATTTTGCAAGTGTGTATCGACTTATTTTGCTGACTGTATGCAAATGTCACTAATGTACAAAGTAGCACAATGTTTAATGATGATTCAAAGCGAACGTTGAGCGTGTTCGATAAACAATAATGTTATGTACATACAATTTAGATTGTGATTACCATTATAAAAAAATATTTTCTGCCCTCGGCTACGCTCACATGCATCGATGAGAATGCGAGGCGAGATAAAATTATGTCATGTGTTTGATTCACGACATAAGTCTATCAGTGTGCTAAGTTCCATTCAAATTCGTTACGCGTGACTATATAATAAACATCCAAACATGTTTACAAAAATAAGATGTCATTATCAATTTGTACAGTCGGCCAAAAATGTAGTCTACCACACTACGGTTGAGGTTCATTTGAACGTTATGAAACAACAAGGTCAATTTCCCTTTGCAATAATATTATGGCAGTAACCATTGCTCTCTTTATCATGTATTATATTTACATCATGCCATGTGTCAAGTTAGAAAAGTCAACCTCAGCGATAATTAGTTCTCAAAGAAACTTTTGTCAAAACAGGTAGGTCACTTTCTTGGCTGACTGTACATATTTAAGAGGGAATACGAAACAATTGTTTTTAACAGTTCTATTACTGTCGCGCCTGGTTCCAACGAAATACCATTGTGTAAAAGAGATAACTATAGTTCGGGTCTGATTTCACCTATGTCGACATCAGTTCTCGTATTCCTCTGTTTCCTCTTCCAAAACGAAACACATTTTGATATATATCCATAAACAATATAAAAACTTTTTTAGCTGTATGTATGTTTTATATTTAATTTATCAGATTTGTTTGCTCCATTTTTGAAATCAGCAGTATGAAAGCGTCAATTAGGTAATAGTTACTTGTAATAATTAAATTATAAAAAAGAAGAACATAAGAATATAGTAGTGTTCGATATGAATTAAGTAACTATATCTTTATGGTTTTGTGTATTTTTAAATATGGATAATATAAATATGGGAGAAAACAGAGTAATACCTATAGAATAAAACCTGCCCGCATTTCCTCTTGACCAGCATATAAACATTATATGTTAAAAATATCCATCCTTTATAAATTTTATAAAAGTAGTGAATGTCAATTTAAAATTACTGAAGTTAGTTTAAACGATATAGTTAAAGATTGTATTAGTAATGAAAAAACGTTTTATGATTTTCGAAGAGATTATTGTATTTATTTAGTGAAAATTAGATAATTATTATAAAAGTAGTAAATGTCGATTGAAAATTACTGAAACTGTATTTTGCTATTTATTTGAAATCGGATTAGTAGTAAAAACGTTTTATGATTTTCGAAGAGATTATTGTATTTATTTAGTAAAATTAGATAAAATTCTCTAAGGCTAAATATTTTCCTAATTGTATTCACGAATTACAACTTATATGATAATTACTATGTATTAATAAATGTCCATTTACTTCTCAATACGGTCGGTTTATTTTTTAAATACCCTGGTTATATAATGGTTGTTATACACGCAGTATTATATCTATAGGTACTAATATTATAAAGCTGAAGAGTTTGTTTGTTTGAACGCGCTAATCTCAGGAACTACTGGTTCAAATTGAAAAAATATTTTAGTGTTAGATAGCCCATTTATTGAGGAATGCTATAGGCTATATAAAATCATGCTACGACCAATAGGAGAGGAGCAGCAATGAAAAATGTTGCAAGAACGGGAAAAATTCTCTTATGTGAAGCAGACTAAGTTGCGCGAGTCAGCTAGTACTCTGTATAATGGTTTCTATACAGCCTGTATGTACCGTTAAGGTCTAGGTACTAAATCATGTTTGAGTAGCCAAACAAAATTTACGAAGCCAATGTGCCAACGCACGTAAGTTTTGTTTGAACAACAAAGCCAAGCTAATCTAACGATTTAAAAAAAAAAACCTTGTGTTATCAAGTAACACTTCCGACCTCACATATACTACTAGTTCGGGTACATCTTAACCACTATATGAACATTAAAACCAATTATCGTTTTATAATTTAATAATTTTATAATCAAGTATCTAAATAGTTATCTCATATTTCTTTATACTTAATTATATTTATTTGCTTGGCGCCTTCCGCTTGTCAGCTTCCGGCGCGATTAATAAATAGTACGTATTGTTACTGATCTCTGTACTTTTTCTTACACTATGTCGAATAATAAATCCTATAATCATTTTGTTTACTATGTATAATATAATGATGAAGCTATTAGATTCTTATTGATTTTGGGTTAGGCATAATTTTGTCACACCGGCGCCTCTGCTTCCGGTGTAATAAATCCTTAATGTTATATAATTATGTATTATTAAATAATAATTGTATGTAAATAATCATCAGAATAATTAAGATAAACAATGCTTAATATTATCTATTGAGTTTGTGAATTTAGTATTAAATTAGGTCAAATGTTTGTATAAATATCGGCGGTTAGAATGTTTTAGGGCATTCATATTCTAACCGTTGAAACATGCATTAAAAGGATAATATAAGTTCTTTTCCGTACAACTTGTGTCTTCATTGCCGCCGCCACCCTGACCGTTCGCATTTACACTTCAGAAGTGGGATTATGTCAGGCCCATACATCGACGGACTTGGTACGAAGAAAAGGAGGCGCTGCAAGAATACTGCCCCCGATAGTGACGAATCATCGACTTTTTTTTCTTCTAATGACGAAGAGACCGTGGAGAAACATAACCGATTGAAAAAGCGGCGTGTCACCCAAACTGATGCGGAGGTTATACCAACGTTTCAGCCGGATGAAAAATCTAGTAACGTCAAGGGATGGCTGCACAAGATCGACCAGTTGGGCGACGTATATGGATGGGACAACAAAGACCGACAGTTCATCATGCAGATACGGCTTCGCGGGTCGGCTAGAGACTGGGACCGACTTTGGACCGAAAAAATGTTACGCTTGCCGAAGAGAAGGCCATGAAGCAAAGGACTGCAAGGTGCCGCGCTGTGAGGTGTGCCGTCACCCGAGCCACGTGTCTGCCAGCTGCTGGTATGCGTCCAGCTCTTCACATAAAAAGGTCAGTAATGTTTTCTTTACAATATACAACATTTACGTAGATTTGTACAAGAAGGTAGTGGTAATTAATGATTGTAGTCTCACTGCATACATAGATACGGGCAGCAAATTAAATATTCTCAATGTGGCACATGTTGACAAGTTAAAATTAAAAATTGAGCCTTTCCGTAGTTACGATGAGAGGTTTAGGAGATGCATATTCAGACCAAAACCGAGCAACCTGTTTATTGCAAGCCTTATCGACTTTCTCACAAGGAAAATGAAATTGAAAATGATAAGGTTCAAGATCTCATTGATGCAGATGTAATAAGAAACTCTATGTCTGATTATTCAAGTCCAGTGGTTCTTGTAAAGAAAAAAAGGTGGTGATTATAGGTTATGTATAGACTACAGAGCTCTTAATGCACGCACTATTAAAGATCGATATCCTCTGCCTCATATAGACGACCAGGTATCCCGCCTCTCCGGTAAATCTTTCTTTACAACTTTAGATCTAGCACAGGGCTACTATCAAATTAGATTGTCTAAAAACTCTATTCATAAAACTGCATTTGTTACGCCTTCTGGGCAATATGAATTTTAAAAATGCCATTTGGCTCAGCGAATGCACCGGCAGTATTTTCACGTCTTATCAAAATCGTGTTAGGTAGTTTAGGTAATCACGTAGCTACCTATGTCGATGACGTCATGCTACCGACAACCTCTGTTGATGACGGTCTTAAGTTACTAGATAATGTATGAAAGCTCTTATCAGAAGCAAATTTGAAATTAAATCTTAGCAAATGTTCGTTTCTAAAGAAAAGTGTTAATTACTTGAGGTCATGAGATTACTGCAGGCACAGTGCGACCAGGACAGGCTAAGATTAGTTGCGTAGCTGAATATAAAAGACCTCCAAACATGCATGAGGTAAGACAATTTATTGGTCTAGCATCGTATTTTAGGAAATTTATTCGCGGTTTTGCTGAAGTAGCTAGATCTCTCACGCAGTTAACCAAAAAAGATGTTGAATGGACTTGGGGCTCTGCCCAAGAAACTGCATTTCAAACGTTAAAAGAGCGTCTTGTTAAGAGACCAGTATTAGGTATATACGATAGGAATGCTCGCACGGAGCTTCACACCGATGCCAGTAAGCTAGGGCTAGAAGGTATCCTTTTGCAATACCAAAGCCATGGTGTTTTAAAACCAATTGCATATTTCAGTAGGGTTACAAGTAAGGAAGAGCAGTTTTATCATAGTTATGAGCTGGAGACATTGGCAGTTGTAGATTCCCTGAAACGCTTTAGAGTCTATCTCGTAGGGATCCCCGTTACTGTAGTGACAGATTGCGCCGCATTACGGACAACGTTAGTAAAAAAAGGACCTTATTCCCCGTATAAACCGCTGGTGGCTTTCAATCCAAGATTATGATCTACAAATCGAGTATCGATCTGGTGACCGAATGAGGCACGTAGATGCCCTGAGTAGGAATCCAGTACAGGACCATGTCCTATTAATTGATAACTTTGATTGGCTAGTGACATTACAGTTACAAGACGAAAGTATTCAGTTTCTTTTAACTCAGTTACGGAATGGTACAGACAATAGAAACATTATTGCTAACTATGCCATAAAGGATAACATTCTCTATAAAAAAAAAAAAAATACAATTAACCGGGACCGTTTCGTTATACCTAAACTGGCAAAATGGGGATTATTACAAAAATTTCATGATCAGATCGGACATGTTGGTTTTGATAAATGCGAAAAAACCTATTAAAGCACAGTTTTGGTTCGAGGGAATGACGAGATTTATTCGCAAATATGTTAAATCATGTCTCCTCCAATGCGCTTACGGTAAAGGGGAGCACGGTAAATTGCAGGGAGAACTACATCCAATCGAAAAAATAGCTATCCCGATGCACACACTACACGTTGACCATTTAGGCCCATTTGTAAAAACACGCAAAGGAAATGCGTATATACTAGTTGTTATAGATTCGTTCACAAAGTTCGTATTTGCAAAACCTGTCAAAAGTTGTAGTTCCATGGAAACTATAAAACAATTGAAAGATATTATTTCGCAGTTTGGAAATACTAACAGGATTTTTACAGATAGAGGCAAAGCGTTTACTAGTCGGTATTTCAAACAATTTTCAGAAGAAATGCAATTTAAACATGTTTTGAATGCCATTGCCAGTCCTAGGTCGAATGGCCAATTAGAACGAGTAAATCGAACTTTGATTAACGGATTGAACACTATGTCTAATAGCGAATGCACCTGGGATGATCACCTAATTGATATAGTTTGGGGCATTAATAACACTCCTCATGCAATTACTGGTTTTGCCCCTTTTAAGTTATTATTTGGGCATGCCAATTCACGTTTACCGGCATAACCTTCCGGGGAACCCAATGACTTCGAAAGTCAAGCGAAAGCATTAGAAGAAAGGCGAAACGCGGCTAAATTACGCATTGATAAACATATGACTTTATGAAGGATAAGTTTGATCGATCGCATAAAAAAAAATGCATTAAGTACTCAGTAGGACAATTAGTACTACGGAAAAGGGGAATAACTAGAGTAAGTGCTAATGTAACTAGAAAACTTAACGGGTTGTATACCGGACCCTATAGAGTATGCGAAGCAGAACACTCGTTGGATCGCTACACGATATATAGTATTAAAGGCATGAAAGGTTATCGAAAATTTACTGCTGTTGTTCGCGGTGAAGTCCTCCGACCTTATAATTCTTCCATTCCCGATGATAGCAGCGGCAGTGACCATGAGGTTGATAGAGATGATTTAATAGACTTATTAGAAAGTTAACTCATAATAAATAATGTTACATAATTGATAAGGATGTTAAGTATTCACTAATTACTACAAACTTATGGAAGTAGAGTAATAGATCAAAAATTGTACGCAACAAATATTGTATTAAGAAATAAACTGTTGTACAAAATGTCATCTGGTAAAATAGAATCGAAATACATTATGATAGAGGCCGCATAACTTACGATAAATAAAACCTGGGTGATAATAAAAGCTGTGTGATGTAGAACAAATAAAAGCTGTGTGATGTAGAATAAATAAAAGCTGTGTGATATAGTACAAATAAAAGCTGTGTGGAACTGGAAGGTACATGTAGAATCTGTTTGCAACAAACTTGAACGGTTAGTATTTGCCATCAAACGTTTACGTCAAACAGTGTCGACGGAAGCAGCTCTGACTGCATACTACGGATACGACTCGTCGATACTCTCGTAAGGCCTCTTACTATGGGGAAACTCAGTTGAGATAGAAAAAGCATTTCGAGTGCAGAAGAAATGCGTGAGAGCGATCTGTGGTGCCTGGTTTACAGACAGTTGCAAGCCGCTATTCAAACAGTTCAATATTCTGCCACTGGTTTGCATGTACATTAGAGAATTGTGTATTTTTGTGAAACTGCATCCACAGTATTTCAATAGGTTTTCAGAAACACCTGGAAGAAATTGTAGGAACAAAATTAAACTTCTTCGCCCTAGGTGTAGATTAGACATCTATGAAAAATGTATATGTTAAAGCTATAGAGGTTTATAATAAGTTACCAGACAAATTCAAAGAACTACCTATTACGATGTTAAAAAAAAAGAATCACAACGCTTGCAGAAAAATGTTTCTACAACTTAAAAGAATTTATGACATAATTATAAAGAAAATAATGCAATGACATAATATTATTCAAATTATAATGTATATTAATTTAATTCAAACTGCATTTTATTCCAATTTTTAGACATTCATATAGGACTTATATTTATTTGCTATCAATTATTACCATTCATGAATTATAGAACTGATATAGAATAATTAACTTATAATGATGTAATTAATTAACTATGTATTTATTAAGACTGACTTATTCACACACCATTGTTATGGTAGAATGTGAGGAGATTGTTATTACCCTACCACCATTATGTAACTACATTTCTTGTGAATAAATGAATTTGAATTTGATGTAGAACAAATAAAAGCTGTGTGATATGGAACAAATAAAAGCTGTGTGATGTGGAACAAATAAAAGCTGTGTGATGTGGAACAAATAAAAGCTGTGTGATATAGTACAAATAAAAGCTGTGTGATATAGTACAAATAAAAGCTGTGTGATATAGTAAAATAAAAGCAGTGTGACGAAAAAAAAAATAATGGCTGTGTGGATTAAGTCAAATGAAGACTATATGAATTAGGACATATGCAATCTGTGTGAAGTAGGACAAATAAAAGCTGTGTGTAATCTAGGATAAATAAAATTTGTATAGATTAGATAATACAAGACTTAATTACGGCTTAAGCATCTTAATTCCAGGTACCTTACACCAGCGACAAACCAGGCGCCGATGGCAGCGCTGATCACCGTGAGACACGGCATACACAGGATGGCCGAATGTTATCAAGTAACACTTCCGACCTCACATATACTACTAGTTCGGGTACATCTTAACCACTATATGAACATTAAAACCAATTATCGTTTTATAATTTAATAATTTTATAATCAAGTATCTAAATAGTTATCTCATATTTCTTTATACTTAATTATATTTATTTGCTTGGCGCCTTCCACTTGTCAGCTTCCGGCGCGATTAATAAATAGTACGTATTGTTACTGATCTCTGTACTTTTTCTTACACTATGTCGAATAATAAATCCTATAATCATTTTGTTTACTATGTATAATATAATGATGAAGCTATTAGATTCTTATTGATTTTGGGTTAGGCATAATTTTGTCACACCGGCGCCTCTGCTTCCGGTGTAATAAATCCTTAATGTTATTTAATTATGTATTATTAAATAATAATTGTATGTAAATAATCGTATGTAAATAATCATCAGAATAATTAAGATAAACAATGTTTAATATTATCTATTGAGTTTGTGAATTTAGTATTAAATTAGGTCAAATGTTTGTATAAATATCGGCGGTTAGAATATTTTAGGGAATTCATATTCTAACCGTTGAAACATGCATTAAAAGGATAATATAAGTTCTTTTCCGTGCAACTTGTGTCTTCATTGCCGCCGCCACCCTGACCGTTCGCATTTACACTTGCATTCGGTAATCCCGGTCGCCGAAATCTGTTTGGAATAAAAATGACAGTTGATAACGTGCCTGAAACTGAACCTGCCCGACAATGACAATATGAGTAACTACTCTATTTATATATAAAACTTTTAGTTTATCCGTATTCATTGCACATCACTTTTAGCAGAAATGTTATTAATTTGGACGCATAATTTGGAGTCAAAGGTATCATAGAAAAATTTTGAAATTTCTGTAATTGTAAATGCAGTTGGACTAATAATTTAGTCCTGCCAACAGGCAACTAACTTTGTTATAGCTACAAAATATTTATTTTGTAGATAGGTATAACAAACTTACATCACAACTAATTATTTATATATTGTTTCGAAGAATACACCAAACATTACTTTATATAACATTACGCTCGTGCTATGTGCTGTTTTTTAAGATCCTACTTAATTGAATTGTATGAGGCTTTCCTATGGAGGCGCTACGCTGTTATAAGAAAGATCAGTTGTGTTAGTTTCCTTGACTATAGGGACGATAGCGTCCAAAAAATAAGTATATATTCATAGACAACGGTAACGGCTTCTCTTAAGGTAGAAAGAGCAGGAAAAATACTTACTTGCAGTTAAATGCTGGTAGTACAAAATTCGACAAGTAAGCAAATACAACATTGTTGAGATGGAGACCACACTGCAGGATATGTTGGCATTCATAAAACACAAGGATAGTTATCTAACACATTTATTTATAAATGAACACAGTTTACATTAACATTATCTGCTGCAGACAACTCAATACAATAATAATTTATTATTTACATCACTAATAAAAACTCTAAACATGAATTTTATTATGAACATTGCACAACACTACATTTTTACATTCTCTAATTATTATTTTTACTCACCCGGAGCATTGCCTTCATTACACATTTATTTTTAATCTACATTATTATTCATAGACAATTTTTACTTGATATGGCGCGATTTTAAAATCTGCATGCTTTACCAATGGCGAATGATTTGATAAAAACATACCATCATATTTAACTATTTCCGTGTATCCCATCGTAACAAAATATTGTAATTTTAATAAAATGCCTGTATCAAACTAGAGAGGTGAAATATTATTATTACTATTGGGTAGTATTTAACTGCACAGCAAAATATGCTTACCAAAAATACTAATTGGACAGCAAAATATATTTAAAGAGATCAAACTTGTCGACGGCGCGGCGCCCCGCTTTGCGGGGCTCCTATTTTTGGGTGGGTTTAATAAGTAATCTAACATAACCTAACCCTTCCGAGAGGGCATGCGATTTGATGCGTATAGGTGCTCGTTATGCTGTGCAATCAGTATTTTTGATGGTCATTATATTTAATACCTTTTCTATTTTGCGCGCGCTTTCTGGCCGAATATCCGCATAAATATTAAATTGCGCCTACAAGCGACTTCTATTGCAAGCTTACAGTATAAGAGGTACCTATTTTATAGTAATCATATATATAATGGTAGAAATCTATATTTAAATGACTATTAAGATGTACTTAAGTACCAAAACAAGAATACAATTAAATTAATAGTACGGGAAATAATTAAAGTAAGAATAAATAGGAACATTGACAAAATATCGTAGTAGGTACTACTAGCGGCATAATGCGGTATATTATAATACTACGTAAGATATATGTGTGTACATTTTTCAGGTATACATACGTACAAAGATATATAGTTATATACAAAATTATTGTGTTTGTCACAGATCTGTTTGCAAGTTGGTCCAGCTAGCGTAGGACGACGTTATTTAGACGATAGTATATATGCTTAACATTTATATGTTCCGTATCTAAGATATAATATATATTTGGCTACTTAGGTAGCTCTTACTATATAAGGAAGATAAAATTCTTAACACGCTAGTCACATTTATTAAACTACGTATTTCTTTAAGAATTAGCATCCATTTATCTCTCGAAATTCATAGTAAGGTAGGTATATAAATAAATATTTATATTTTTAACAATAATAATCTACTTTTCTTAGATAAATGTAACAGAATATCAAGCATATGTTTTCACTAATAATATTTTCTATTTGATAAACATTTTGGCAGGACATAACTGTTTTACAACATGGACTACTTTATACATGTTTTCTACGATAGATAAATTATTAATTTATTATCTTACAACAAAATGAATTATCTTATTTATAGCTATTATGTACAGAACTATAAGTTCTTTTAGAAATTCCGGCTATATGTATTCTTTAAGTTTATATTTCATCGAAGTTAACGATTTTTATTAACTGAAACCTATTTTATCAATTACTGGCTGGTATATCTTTTCACAAAAATAAATGTTTGCCATACGTATTTGAGAGTAAATAACCGGCGTAGCTATTAGTCCAATTAAGATTTGTCCAGCAATGGGCTGGCAAACTCGTTATTATGACGAAAATATAGAAATTCTATTTTTCTTATAACGCCGCTTAACAAAAATGTTGTCACAGCTGCATCTAACTCTTTCTAGAGAATGACGTTTACCATTTATACGTAAAGCCAGTGTTGCCAAGTGAAACGACTGACGGGTGCACCTCCTCTGATGGCTTCGTGTTCCGATTCTGGTGAAATGCAGCACGCCAGACGCTGAAAGTGATAATTAATTTTAAGCTGTCAGCAGTCAGTGACCGGAAAGTGTATGGTTTCTTAAAGGCATATCAATACAAAAATGACTTAACGGTCAAACGCATGTCATCTGCTGTGATCAAATCAACTGACACGGCTTGGATGTTAACACGTCCATTTCAGAAACCGGGTGTGGGACATGGGCCCGTTATACCGTCTATTGCTAGTACCAGCATTTAAACAATGGGCTATTCACATAATCCTTTAAATTTGAACAAAACATAATACATATTTTATTTATGCGACAAGGTAGAGTTTGAATTGAACGTACCTGTTTGAAAGTCCCAGGGGTAGAGATCAGCTTGTATATCGCGACGACGGGTATCATTAGTATAGAGGAGCAGGCCAGTCCCCAGCCCAGTATCACTGCCCACGGAGGATATGTGTAGTGTTGGTATTGAAGCGGTTGCTGGTACAGGAGACCGAAAACCACCACTCCCTAGAAACAAATGTATGATAGTAGAGAGCTAACAATGTACAATATTGTATAAGATAACTACAAGTGTTAGGCATACTATATCTGTCCTTCTTTTTAGATACTAGAGATTAGGCAAACACGCATGCTGCTCACCTAATCGTACAAACGGTTACATACTATAGGAATAAGGAATTAAAGATGGTATGAAGAGAAAATAATGTAAGAAGTTGGTATATGCCTCCGAAACCGTATTCACCGTGCGCTACGCATGAACGATGTTGCTACTCTGTCACTACTACTACTGTTGTCAATAGCGTAGTTGACTCATATTTTTTTATTATTTAGGTCGTATATGTAATTAAATTACCAGAAATCTAAAATACAATGAGTTTTTAAAACCTATTCAATAATAAATAAGATACAAGTGTTTTAAGTCACATATATAAGGGAAATAGTCAAAGTCAGGAGAAGGATGCACGATACAAACTGTGACGTAACCACGATTCAAACGCGACGGAAATAGCGAGATTACTTCCTTATTTTGTAACTAATTATGAAATTGTTTACACAAATAGATATTTTTATTGCTCTTATGCGTAAAATAATGTATAGATCCTAACATAGTAGCTACTCCATTGTGAGAAAAATTAAATAAATTCGACAAATTAAAATATACGACTAAAGATGATAGAACATGGATTGACATTGATCCATGTTCTCACAAGTTTTACTTACAATAATGAAAGTAGGACTGACAAACTTCCAGCATATCCTCCAGTAAAGTCCAGGCCTGAACCCTAGCATCTCTTCAACGTCATCGGAAAATCTCTTCAAACCTGGAAAATATTTAGTTTTTTTATTTTGGTAACTCACTAGTAAATCTATAACAGGAGATAAGGAACCTTATTACCGTAGAACCAGGAGACAGCAACAGCTTCAAAGAGGGCAGAGCAGAGTAGGGATATACCAGCCGCGTAAGTGTCCAGTAAATGAAACATATAGATGCCACCCTGGAAAGAAATAGATTAGAATTGTTTCCATAGTATTATTCAACGTTGAAGGTCTCCAAAACTCTGTGCCAATTAGTTGAGTTATCAATAGGTGATTCCAAAATATATCGAGATAGTATTTATAATAAGTAAATAAAAATGAAAATAAAGATGAAAATAGTAATTAATCAAATATAATTTTTTGAGGACTTGTTGGTTACTTAAATATAGAAACGTGTTACCGGCGTGATGTTAATGCAGGCCACACAGAAGGAGACGCAGACGACGATTAGGGTGAAATGTTCACGACGCAGCCACTTCGCTCCGCTGGCACGAGCCTGGTCCAGCAGGCCTGTGATCACGCATTCTAGACCTCCCATCTACAAAATGAAAAAGTTTAAAAGTCTATAGTACAAGGAATCATTAAAGTTTAGTTTGTAGTTATATTTTTATTTGCCGTTCAGCGTGCGCTACATCAATACTCAATGAGTTTTTTAATTTAAAAAATTATAAAACCTTAAAATCACAGAAATATGAAGTTCATCTAACTTGTGTACCTAGTATACATTTCTTATTGATCTATAAGTAATACCACACCAGGCCTCAGCATCATTAGTAGATACAGTAAACAGGGTTAATAATATGATTTAGGTACTTAGTGAAGGCTAACAATTTTATTCGTATGTTAGCTAATACAATTGTTTAAGTATCTTAAAGGGTTTTTAGTGTACATATGTATAAATAATACAGCGAGCATTTTGATTGTAGCTTGTAAGCTAAAATCAAAATATTCAAGTTTTTACTTCAAAGTAAGATTACCCCTGAATCCAGACCGAGCATAATTAGCATGAAGAAGAATAGCATCGCCCACAAGCTCGCCCCAGGCAAAGTAGCCACTGCTTCTGGGTACACTTGGAACACCAAACCGGGACCTGCAAAGATACTTTTATAGAGCGATTTATGTCTTATTTGGTAAACAACAAACTTTCGTTAAAAATCAAGTAACTGATTTTAGACTACGAATTTAATAAATACAAATGGCAAAAAAACAAAGGCCATATATAGATGGGGCTCTATGTATCTTGTCTAGCGGCCAGCACGCTATAATTGTTTAGTTAATTAGAGAAGTACAAAATAATAAACTTTGTGTGTACCTATTGTACAAGATAATACTTATCATCTCCTATCTTTATTTTATTACTTTATTCTTTGCTATTAAGCGAAAAAAGAAAATACAATTTGAGATTAAGTAAGTATGAAAATGTCTTAACTTTATTGCTAAATTATTACAAAAAGAATAACTTAACGAGATTATTGACAAAGGAATAGAAAGTAGACTAACAAGATCTAATAGTTGTTACCTTCAGTAGCCACAGATGATATCGGTACTCCTTGCTTGTGCGACATGAATCCAAGATATGTGAAGATTACGAAACCGGAGAAAAAGGACGTGAAGCAGTTTACCAATGTTGTGACCAGACAATCCCTGAAAATTAAATATAATGTAAAAGAAGAAACTATTGAATGCAAGAACTAGTTATCATTCTCTTTTGGATATACCTGTAGCAATTATTGTGGAATGTATTGTAACTGGCGTATGAGAGGTGAACGCCGAAGCCAGCTCCTACTGAGTAAAATATCTGAACAGCCGCGTCAACCCATACCTGCAACCAATACTCATAATTAAACATATAATTCTTTTTTTGTGTCAATATCGTATCAAATCGAAATCCGTAGTCTCTGCCTACCCCTCTGGGTATCTTATCTTATGTGTGGGGGCCAGTCAGTACAGACCGGCAACACTTCGACCCATTGGGATCTTTTGTGTCAGTCCCAAGATTTATATATAGATTATATCAAATATGGATTTAAGTCCCACAAGCTTATTGACGTACTCCAGCCAAAACCAAGCCCGACAGCTTCTTACCATAATATATATTTTTTATATCAATTAGAGTAGTAGTTAGACAAATACATGTAATTTAATAATAATAAGTAAGAAGATGTAAATTATTCAGCCATATGTTAACTTACTTGAGTATCCTTCAACCTGGTAAGCTCCGGCTGCAAGTAGTAAGCAATGCCTCTGGTAGCTCCTGGCAACAGCAATCCTCGCGCCAGAAGTATAGACAACACCACGTACGGCATTGTGGCTGTCATCCACACTACTTTACCTGAAAGTATATAAAAGTCAGTCAGATATCGTTTTCTTTACAAAAATAACCAGCTATGAGAAAAATGTCCGACCTCGGGTCAGAAACACTTTACCAAAATTCAAGCAATGGAAACAAAGAACACGTAGATTCAAAAAATATTTGCTAATCACACAAATTTTTGTTACGCTTAACCAGTTACTCTCCAAAGCTTTTGTCTGACGTCATTATTTCAAATATTTTTCTATTCTGTTACTAAATATAACCAAACAATAAAAGTGACGAAGAGATCTTTCGTTGTTTATAAGAGTATTCATTTCAAGGTAGAAACAACACGTTATATAGGTACCTAATTATAGATTTTACAGTAGCTTATAATAAACTTACCAGAACTCTTAACTCCTTTGAAGAGTGAAAGGTATAGAGTGACGTAGACGAGTCCCAAGCAGATTGCTAGCTGCCACTTAGGAAAGCCCAAATCGTTCAAGCCTTCTGAATGCTGCATCTCAAGCACCGCACGACTAAAACATTATGGTAAGAACTTAATTGAACCGCATTACTCTTCGTGTAATAGCGTAGTTCCATTTTCGTTAAATACCTACCTATAACACAAATAGAGGGGAAGAGAAAGAACTATGAAAGAGTTTACATATATCAACTCAACAAAAATGAATGTGGAGACATATAAAGAAAATAATAAGATATGGTAATTAAAAAGAAAGGAAATTTATGGACCAACAAAGGAGTACAGTAGATGACTTCAATTAACTTTAAATTTAATTTTAATATTTAACATTAGCTGAATGCCTTAATGAACTAGTATATAACCATAATAATCATAGTTAAAGCATTATTTCTTGCCAAGAAAGAATACTTTAACTTTGAACAAAATTGCTATCAGCTACCCGCCTGAACTAGGTTAGATATGTGTTTCAGACTATCAATTGATTATATATTTTAAAGGAAGAGATTAATTTAAGTAATGGATTGAATGAAATGAATTAAAGAAAGATGGCAATTGCTACACCGATAAGTGCTCTACTGAATTGTGAAAGCAAGTCTCATTTATAACCTACATAAAACTAGAGACCTAGTCCGATACTGGCTTTTAATTCCCCCAGAACCCAAATATATATTTGACCGTTAAACTATAAACATATATTTTAAAATAGGTTGGCGTTAGCTCTTAGTTTTATTTTGCTATTAAGTAACAAACACCGAGAAAATAAACAGGATGTATGGTTCAGGGCTACAGGCAAATTACATTACTTCTTCCACCCTTGAAAAGGGTCAATTTCCGGAAGCACTGATTGGTCCGTTTATACCTGTCTTGTAATATTCTTTACAAATAATACGGTGTTAGGGAACAAGCGAATAACTTAAGTAAAGTGGGTTTGATTGAACTGATTCTTTGTCAATACTATGAATATTGGATACAACGTAAGATACGAAATAGTGATATCGTGCCATGATTGTGTTTTTGTGAGACCATTAGTACCTAAGTAAGAGCATTTGACTTATTTTCTATTATTTTAATCAAAATGCTACACCATCCAAAATATAAAATACAAAGATAAGTATTTATCCATTTAAAATAACTTTTAATTGGCCTTTTAAATCTGGCAAAAGGAGTGATTACCAAATAAAAAAAGGTAGAAAGTATTTTGTGACGAAACCACAATTTAAAAGCAGGCGTGCAAAGGATATAGCGAGATATCCTACTGTACCTCCACTCTTTCTCATACCCAAATTATCTATCACCCATATTGCTATGGTTTATAGATCATGATGGTAGTGTAATGGGTAAGGATCGAACCCAGACTTCACAATCGCAAGTCCGATACTTTAACCACTTTCTTATTCAGTGCCATTCAGAAACTTAGACATTGTTAGTGTCCAGAACTTTACCACCATATCTTAAAGCACCGTCGTTGCTACGCGAGAACGAGACAACGCTAGACATTTGCCAACTATCTCCTTCGTGCACACGTCTCCAATGCTTAAAGAGATGATGGTAAGGACCTAGGCGAGTATTACGACAACCGTATTTAAATATATGCCTGCAAATCATCAAGCAGTTGTTTGGTATTCATTACTTACTGAAAGAACTCAGAAGCTGGTGTAAAGTGCGACAGCGGTCCTTGATAACGGACATCAGTCTTGTTGGTGCCGTTGACCCGAGATGAGTCCCAGCACTGTTCCGTGTTCCACGAGTTGTCGCAGTGCACCCACGGCAGTTCAGAACGAGCTGACGACACGAGGAAGTAGAATGCCCAACCTAGACAACATCATAAAAATATTCGATTCCCGAACAAGGAATAATTCCTGTGTCGGACTCCGTACCATTTGCGAATCACACACATGTTATGTCACACAAATGTTTCTCCCGTGTGGGATTCGAAACCACAACACTCTGCGTGGTAGCAATTGGGTGCAGCCAGGTCAGGTGGTGAAGTGATCACTTAAATCACTATGCCATCCAAAATGTACATAAACGTTACATAATCAACGCAACGGCACGTTTCTAAACATGTAACTTATAAATATAGTACAAGTACATTTTAACTGACTTCAAAAAAGGAGGAGGTTCTCAATTCGACTGTATGTTTTTTTATGCATGTTTTCTCATAAATTTTACTAGGTGGGATTTTGATGATTCTTATTTTATTTGAAAGCTGGTGAAAAATGCACCAAATAGTTAAAAATAATTGCGTTTTTTTATTTTTGGACTCGGTGGCAGCCGCCCGCGCCGCGTGCTGCGTCTATGTGTGTAATTGTGCATGCCAATGTTATGTTATGATTATAGTAAGAAATCTCATGTTTATGTTTTAGAATATTCTTTATTGAAGTCGGTTTTCATTCTTGTTAAATTTTTGTGTATTGTAAATCTATACTGTTACTGTACTCAGTACATACCAATGGGCAATTGCAACAGAAAATGACCGCACGTTCAAACGTTGATCAACTCTTTGTCACTGATTATAAATCGAATAATAATCGAATATTCGAAATTTGATTTCATCGGTTGATAGGGAAGACTAACCTCTTGAATATTTCTATACCCTCCATACCCATTATATTGCATGACTATGTTCTTGTCCATGCCAGTCTATGAGTTTTTTTGGGTCATCTGCCCAGGCGCGTGCGCTTCATACAAGCAAATAAGCACTGCATACCGTAGTCCGCTGGCTTATGTAAATCTATATAATCGAAATCTATATATTAAATACTACAATATAATATACAGATATATATACACACAAAAACATTTATAAATGAAATGTAGTGCCCTCGCAGAGGTTTCGGGTAGGGCGTGCATACCCTACCAGAAATCTTTGTGCACGCTCCAGCATCTGCCTGATATTTTTAAGCCTCATGCCTTACGCCACGAGAATAATCGAACGGCAGGTATTATAGTAGCATCAAAAATATGGACTGTCCTCAGCTACTTGAGAGATACCGTCTTAAAGTTTCTCGTATACCTCCTTGGAGACCAACATTAATGATCTGGACATCTTTGATCGCACCACTCCGCAGGACAAAATTGGCACAAGTTCACCAGTTCCCCGTTTAACAAAATTAATGAATTAATATGGTAACATCATAGTACATTCTGACTTATTCATTACCTACATAAAGTCACCAAGGCCTAAATCAAATGTTAAAAAAATTAGCAGAACATAGTTTTAAACTGTAGGTACATACTTCTAATTAATTCTGTATATTTTGTTGCATGCTATCTAACAGTTTTTACAGATTTTTTATATTTTCTATGTTTAATATATAAATTTAAATACTTATTTAAAGTATATAAATGCGACAAGTTGTTTATTGCATGTGGTGTTTACCTGTAAATATTGTACAGTTAGCTTTTAAGAAACATTTATGCAAATAATTAGATTTTGTATCACTGTAACAAAAGCTGGTAAACCTGAATAAATAAATAAAATCTGAATTAAAAATACAATAAATATCAAAGTTCAACGTATTCGAATATTCGTCAGAGTATCATCGAATAAATCGTATTGTTTATCCAAATTTTGTCTATCACTAGTACATAGAGATAAAGTTATCGCGCCAAGCTTTAGAGGCATTGGACCGGTGATTATACTTAATGTTCATGTAACACCGCGTCATGTTGGCATGCAGTTTTACATTTGGATGTGTTCCAAGCACTGTAAATAATTCGCTAACGACCATGTCGTGTAATGCACTTGCACACAAACTTAGTCAACATTGCTATGATAATATGAGTTTATAACTTTGTTAGTGTAAACTTCAGTAAGTTTATAACCCCACTCTAATTAAACATAACTATGTATGATGGTATAGTTAGTAACAAAAGTTCTTACACACATGCGAGATTTTATTGTTGTATAGTTCAAAGTTATGATATGTATTTAGTGTTATAGGAGTAACGACTCGATGATGTAGTGGTTAGTGTAACCGACTACCACGCCTGAGGTCGCGGGTTCGATACCCGCATAAGTAAAAAATTTGTGTGCATGAACATGGATGTTTGTCTTGGTCTGGGTATTTCTATGTATAATATGAATATATGAATGTATTTACAAAAAATAAAAGTATATATGTATGTTTATCTATTGTCTCGTACTCATAGTACAAGCTCTGCTTAGTTTGGGCTAGATGGTGATGTGTGTGTCACTGTGTGTATGTGATAAAATATTGTTATTATTAATACTTAATCTGTCAATTATTTGAATGCTAGACATAATTAAAAACTTATTGTGTTTGGCCGCCGGTGTGCCGCTGCGACATAGGTTAAAATATGGTTGATTCAATCATATATTAAAAGTACCAAGTGTTACTTTGGAGTTTTTGGTATTAAAATACTTTCACAACTTTGTTTAATGTTTTGCTGCTTGTGTTGCTTATTGTACGTAGTTTGATGTTTGAAATAGGTGGATCTTCGTATTATTTATTATTTCTAAGTAAACACACATATAATATACATTACTAACATTAACATCAGTTCTCTGTGTTACTGAGTCTGATCTCTGTCTGACTGAGACTAATCTCTGTGTTACTGCTGAGGATTTCGTTGCAAAACACTTAACCATGTAGTTCTGGGACTCGAACCGGCAGCCACCAGAAAAGTATACAATCTTCTTATAGAATAAAATTACTATGTTTTGTATAAATTGAAGTCTTGTCGGGATTCAAGGACAATAACTAAATCGGTGTTTCTACTAAATTTCTTAACAGAAAAGCCCGATTTTACTTTGCCCGGCTCGGGAATAAAAGTCATGACGGATCGGTTATACGTATGATCGCAAAATTTTGCCAACAATCTAACAAGTCGTTCTAATTTTGAAACCATTCGTCAACAAGCTATGTAGCTGGGCGAGGAGTTTTATATGTTACTATACTTACCACAGAATAAATGATAAAAAGCCCTCTGGAGATGGTTTGGGTAATGACAGACGCTGTAAAAAGTAGCGATATAAATAAACATAAATATATATTGTAGTGAATATAATTACCGATGATGACGTTGTAGTAAAACGACACGTAGAAAGCCACCATGACGGCACAGAAGCCCACACCTGTGATACAAACAATATTATCATGTACATACATATACGATATTTTACTCGTACGCACTTATATGTATACAAGATAATCTATATTTATATAATAACAAAACTGTACCGAGGCGAAATCTGAAAATAACATATATTTTGCAAGTATTATTCGACATAGTCTATTTAGAGGGGTCGGCACCCCAAATATCGGTTTTGATCTTTAGCTGTCTGTCTGTTTGTACCAGCATCACGCGAAAACCACCACACGAAATTTTACGAAATTTTTTATTCGGTAAAATTGGGTTCAACATTAAATATCAGCTTTGTTGCATTTGATTTCGTTTAATACTAGAGACATGAAGCATAGTTTGATCTACGTAAATTATGAATTTACAGACTGTTATCCACGCTGACCGAAGTCCTCTAGACCAGATTTCGGTCACAGCGGCCAATCTTGATGAAGACTAGACTAAACATGCTTACAGTACGGTTAAGGATATAGAATTAAGAGAATGTTTTATACCTTTGAACAGTGGGCATATTTTCCAAAGAGTGATAGGCCCTTGTCGATTGTATTGTCCGAGGATCAGCTCCATGTAGAACAACGGAACAGCTCCGAAGATCAGCATCAGAGTATAAGGGATCAGGAACGCTCCTAGAAGCAAGGTCTGTTTTACACTTTGCAGGGTCATAATATACGATACCTACTATTGCGTTGGTACAGGCTAAATCTATGCGCGCAGATTGAGATTACATTTTTAAAACACATATTACAAAGTTGGTATTCCTCGTAACCTCTCTAGTTAAGTTTAAACGCTTGTGATTGTAATGGATTCACGTCGTCAATCTTCCACCGATATCGACTTGAACACAGGCGAATTTGATATTATTTAATTTAAACAATTAAAAAACAAATATCATGGACTAATTATATTACTTAATACCTATATACACAATTATAAATCACTTTAAAATATATATATTAAAGATAAATAAATACGTACAGCGATGTTAACTTAACAAGGAAACATTAAAATTCATCAGAAAATTATCATTTTTTTTATGAACCGTGACCTTTTTTTTTATACAGATATGATGGCAAACAATCATACGGCCCACCTGATGGTAAATGGTCACCGTAGCCTATGGACGCCTGCAACACCAGACGCATCATTTGCCCGTTGCCGACCCTTTAGGAAAGGAAGTGGGAAGGAGAAGAAACGGGAAGGGGGAAAGAGAGTGATTGGGCCTCCGGCACTCTCATTCACCGAACGAAACACAATAGTGGGAATACTGGTATTTCACGTCGATATTCCGTGAGAGGGTAGTCCTTCCCCGGTCGAGCCGGCCCATTCATGCTGAAATCAGCGAGGCTCTACTTCTAGGATACATAAGGTTGCAGCGCCTATTCAGTGTGCAAAATTATAAGAATTTGGCTATATAGCGTATAATACTTAGATGCTTAAAAATACGCGCCTACATAAACCTAACATTCAACTATCCCGCACTGGATATCGTAGTAGACCTAACCTAACCTAAACATTCACAGCCTTACTTATAAACCAATGTCAAATATGTAAGAGGTAGCTAAGTGTTCAGATCAACGTTTACTATTAGTTGAATAATAGTTAAGTAAGAGCGACGGCCCATTAATCATTGATCTAGATCTTGAAAGTTATTCAGTTGTGAGGTAGTAAGTATTAGTTAGCAAGATTTATATAAATAAGGCTATTTTTACTACCCGAAGCCCTATGCCTCTTCATTTTTTTTACGTTGGCAAGAGCTTGCCACAATGAGAGGTGACTCCCAAAATCTCCCCCTTTATGGTGGGCAGGTTGCCAGAATTGTTAGTTCATCAACGACCCACCCAGCAGTGCCCCATGCACTCATGCCTAGCACAAGGACAATTTTGAGGAGAGTTGGTACTATTATATCCCTAGAAGATTTGTAGGCACGAGTATGACATTTAGCCTATTTTAAGATGGACGTACAAAAAGCGAGCTTGCCTATGATCCTCCATTGTGAACGGCAAACGACTAAACAGCGTTTCTAATCCGACGAGACGTAAAACAAACATTGATATTAACTTTACTGTTGTCCTAAACTTTCATTAAACAACAATATAAACAATTTTATTGTTTAATTAATTTCAAGATGTCTGAAGTTAAAATTAAAGACGGATTGTCTAAGATTATTCAATTTAAGATAGCTTGATTCTTAATCAATTAAATAAACTGCCAGATAAGTTCACTCAAACACTTGCTTTGAATTTTTAATGGGAAATTAACAAAATTTACTACATTTTTTGCTCCTTTGAAAGTTTATCTTTGTGTGCTGTTTTATGCAACATTTCAATGATAACATCAAAACTCAGATGTGCCTAGGATATTTAGAACGATAATTGTCTAAACATATCTATTATTATCAGCCATGTACTAACTGTACCAAAGCTTGGTATAGTGTTCTTTAAGAAAAAGAGAATTTACTACATTTGGTCTGTGTTTGACAGACGTGGTTGGAGTAATGTTGGCTAAAAGCGACGCCTTGCACATCAGCGAGAACATTATGAAGAACTCTCGAGTATATATGTTTCTCTAAGGTTACGTTACGCTTTGTTTTTAAAACGGTGTTTGTTTTGAAAGAAAGAAATTTGATGGTGATAGATGCTTCGCCTAAGTCTGAAATTGAGACCTTCGACCCGATATTTCCTACTAGATTATAACTGCTCTATAAATATTTATTCCTACCAGTACGCTTTTCTTAATCATTTGAATGTAACTTCGTACACGTATTGTCTGCGACATTACATCCAACTTTTGGAATATCTATATTTGACTATTTTTTTGACAAGAAATATACGTTGGCTTTCGTAAATAAAGGACGTTACAATGGTGGCAACAATGGCGGCATCGCTTCGCGCATATATACAGCTCAAGTAGTATGCGTATGAAGTACGCATCACTTTCATCGTGCACATGTGCAACATTACGTCTCATAATCTAATATAGCATAATTGTAACATTTATAACAGCAGATATCCGAATCATGGCACAAAATTATTCAGCGATCATTAGACATATTTAAAAACATCAATCGCCTAACATAACCAAATTTAATTATAGAATCTTCATAAGTGTTAGACGTATTATCACTTCATTCCAGTACAATATCGGTATCACTTCACTGAATAAGGAAGATGTTCATTTGGGATATTTTACCTTATATGTACTTAAGTCTTATGAAAATATATTAAGTTTTTGGAAGCTTCTTACCGCCGCCATTCCTGTAGCAAAGATAGGGGAAACGCCACACATTAGCGAGGTCCACTGCAAACCCTATGATGGACAGAAGGAAGTCTGCACCAGTGCCCCATGTTTCTCGTCCGTCGTTTGCTTCAGCTAATATAACAAAAATAAACATAACATTACTGTACATAATATATTTATGATTATGATTATGCTAAATCTCACACTCCTTCGTGCTCGGCATATATTTCAAAGGAGCAAAGATTTATCTTCACTTGTGTAGTATAAAGATATAGACAATAATTATGATGGAAGCAAATGGTAAAGCAAACTCAAATTGATGACCTTCAATAAATGCAAGTGAAATAATTATATATTTAACATCTTAATATTATATTGCTGCGTGCTGGGTTCGAGGGATAAGAATGTAAAACAAGATTACCGACTAAAACACTTTTTATTCTAACACACAATTAACTTTAAAACACAACAAACACTATACTACACTTTTCCACTGTAACTGCTTAAACTCCGTAGTATTTTCGCTTCCGTTCACTTCGATGAATACTTGACCGCTTACGATTGTCAACTGACTCGGCGAGCGCTGGCCTTCCCCTTTTATACGTGGTTAAAGCATTTCCGGAGTTTTCTAGAAACGTCGTACACGGTACGTAACAGTACGAAGATTCGAGAATTTGCCAGCGTCAGCCTCTCTACTCTTCTCGTACCGACGAAGTAGTTCCGTAAGACTGCCTGACTGAATGACCGCCGAGTCTTCCCCACAATGCCGAGAGATGGCACTGGGTGTAACAATATTAATATTTCTATATTTTAAAAGATTGCAGACATACTCTGTTTATTTATGAACTGCAATAACAAAATGTATCCCTTCCCTGCCTTCCCTTTTTTATTTATTTATATAAAGCGATTATTTTCACATTAAATAACGAAATTGTGCAAATTTATTATTTCATATAAGATAATGTTATAGAAAATATGAAAGATTTGAAACTGTTTGATGGTATTCTATATTCCTAGAAATGTAAATAAATATAACACCTAATAAGTTTAAGTCAGAACATCGTAATAAGAAGTAGCAGTACAAAAGTTAAACGTTGGCTACATTTCTCGAATAACTCACGATACTTTCCTTACCACTTGGAAATAAACAGAACGTGGTTCATTGAGAAGTTTTTAAAAGGTTGAGTAGATACAGCTAGTAAGTACCGCTTTATTAAAAACGATTAATATGATTTAACAGTGATTACCTACACAATTATTTATAATGAACTGTTATTCAAAAGGCCATCCAAATTACCGCGGTTATGTTAGGTCTCATTTTATCTTATGTTTCTTGTATTAAGAAAGGACAACTGCCGCACTGGGTATAACTTCTGTGTTTCGTTAATTCTTTACAAACATTTAAATAAGGAACTCATAGAACACTCAGAGCCGGATCAAGTATTTGTGGATCACACAATTTTTCTCTTGTTGGGAATCGAACCCATTACATACTACAATTGGCGCGGTGACAGTGGCGTGGCGACCAAATAAACGACAGCGCCATCCGTGCAATAAAAATAACGTGCAATTTATTTTGTTATGTTTTTAATTAAGTATTCCTTACATATATATCATAAACTATATATTATAACCACGATGTAACGTTTTACCGGTAGCTTGCTCAACCTTTTTATCGCGATCGTTAGCAGATTTGCAATTGCATTATTTAGGTTGTAATAGTGCATATAATCTTCTTTAAAATGCCGTGTATTCGTAAGTTAATAATAAAGCCACATGAAAGTGCAGGACAAATACGTACCCGTTTTGATGCTATTAGTTCGGAGTCTCTTCGAGGCTTCACTGTAGAAGCATTCCTCTTCTATCTGTATTTTGGGCTCCTCTGGAAACAAATAACATTTGCATAATGCACGCATACATTCATGGTTTAGAAGTTGAAGAGACCGATATTACAACAATGTACAATCCGCTATAGTATTGAATCTTGTATGTACAGAAGGGATTTCTCAATTTGATTTGTGACTAATATTAAAAAAATCCTTTGTTGAAATTAAACTACTGTTTTTGGATTGTATCGACAAGAGACTGTGAGTGACCAAGGATGCTGAAAAGCAACCGAAACGTCGAGGAAAGTGTGAATCTAAATAGTTTAATAATTCAAATAGTTTAATAGTGGTTATAGATTAATTATTACTTGAAATTATCTGAATGTAGTATTTTTAAATAAATCGCGATGATATTCCTATAAAGAAGTTTAATTTCAATGTATTATATAATATTAGTATAAACGTAAACCAATTTCTTATTTCCCATTACATGAAATTGCTCATCGGCATACATATAACAGTATGTATTATGGGTATAAAGAAACAATTTTCATTGATTGAAAAATAATCAACTCACTTTTATAACACGAAAGTGTTACTACGGATCCCTTCGTTGATTTGTTATCTGTAAAAAGAAAGGAAATGATTAATGAATTAGAACTACCTATGTTAGTATCTCAGATAAGATTATATACAGCGTCTAACAGAAAGATGTGGTCATATTTTAAGGCTGTAATCTATATCTGAAGAACTGTACTCTGTACTTCGGATTAAAACAAATTCTAAATGTTATAACAATATTAAACATTGAAACAAGACGAACAACAACAACGCAGTGCAAAACTATCGAGATTGTGCCGCGTATTTTGGGATTGTTCATTGTTTAAATTTCGACTAGAAAATATAATATTGATAAGTCCATATAAGAATGTTATATATTTGTGAAAATAATGTATACTGATTTATTTGTCGCGATTTTCCATTCTATATTACGTGACTCTTAAATATGACCACACTTTTCTGTCACACGCTCCATAGCATCATTAAAACCCTTATTATTTTAAAATAAATATTACAGTTATGTGACCATAACAAGTTTGATACGTTTTAATAAGGTTAAGGCTTGTTTCACACGTACCACGACCACAACCACACCAAGTGGGCGAGTGCAATATTGTATTAAAAATGAATAGTAGAATTTACATGGACCACATTTTGCCGTCAATATCGACCACGTGGGTGATACCGACCACATCGCAACCACAACGCAATCACCAGCGACACCGCGAACTTGCGTCCGACCACATCGCAGACACAACGCTGCTTCGACGCACCAACACTGCGCGCACGCCTGCGCCCTCCCCCCGTCATAAATCGTCGGTTGTGCAAAATGTCCGACTGCGAGACTTTTGATACAGATTTATTTATCGACGAGATCCGCAACGAAAACCGGTGTCGAACTGTCTGTCTGCAATCGTGAGCGTCATTGCGTCGTTGCAACCACATCGCAACTACTAACGACAACTCAACCACATCCACATTTTGTAGGAACCACAACGCAACTGCAAAAAGCTGCAGCGACATTATTCACATGTCACCACTGCTTGATCACCTTTTGTCGCGTCGATGTGGTGCGGTTGTGGTACGTGTGAATGAAGCCTAACTCGGTAACAAGCCGAACGCAAACTATTGACATGCAGTGTGGCGAAGGCCTACGCGGTGTCAATCAGAATCTTTGCAATATTTGGCGAACATAAGTTATCTGACGCTTATAGAAAGCTAATAAAACTTTACCAGTGGAGCATTCATGATCGTAGCTAGAATAAAATAGAGAAAACCGTACGAATATTATAAATGTGAAATGTGCGGTTTCACGCCCGAACTACGCGACCAAACATCATGAAATTTTGCATACACGTTGTCACGGGTACAAAAAGAACATAGGGTCTCCTTTCATTCAGAAAAAAGTATTGGCACTAACCTAAACTGTATTTACGAGCGAAGCCGCGAGCAAAATTTAGTATCAGATAAAGTCAATTTTATTGAGATATACGGCTTGAGGTGGCGGTTTATGGAGATTGAGCAACAGTTATGCAGAGGCAACAGGTTTGGAAATTTTCTTATACTACACTGTAGTATAAGAAAATTTCCAAACCTGTTGACAACTAACTTTATAAAAGCTTATGTACATGTGTTGTTATAGTGAGCTAAACAGTAGGTATGTATGAGGTTTTAAAAATGTCTTTAGACTGATGTCGACCGACATATAATATAAAAATTGTTATTATTCATGTTTACCTAAACGGCGCGAAAAAGTTTTAATTTGTTTTATTACCTACTATAAACCGTGCGACATTCTCTATAAAATCTTATGTTACATGTTGATATTGACCCAGACGCAATTTCAAGGCTTGGATAATTTATTAAGATATATTGCAATAGACATTAAAACAATGGAAACAAAGTACCTGAATCCAGACACATCGTTGATCACACAAGTGTTTGTCCCGTGTAGAGATCAAACCCACAACACTCGCAGTGGCAATGGTAAGGTGACAACTTCAACCACTACGCCATCCGTCAGTCAAACTATAGCTCAAAGTTAAAACAACCATTATCCGAAAATGTACTTCAATTAATCGTCTATTAATTGAGCCTTCTCACGTACAATCTTGCATATCAATGAGGCACCTAGCCGATGCCAGCGGCGTTGTCCCAACATACCGCGCATTCTTACATCTGCCTCGCCATCTTAATAACGTCACAGACATTCGCCCGAGCACCGCATAATAGGATGCCGATGCGGAAAAATTCCGCAATAATTCCCGTAAGGTGCCAACTCTATTGGAATTCAAAAATGCGGGACCTTAATGTCAGAAACGGATAGGAATTCTGATAATTGAAGTAAGTAAATGCATCGGCGCTTTTTGCCCCTGAATTTAGGAATTTAGTTGAATTAAGGATAAAAAGTATAAGTAATTAATATATTTATTTTTCACTGTAAATAACACATCTATTTAAAGGATTCATCCTATATCGCAGGTATTTACCGATATTGAAACAACTGCTACAAAGTACACCCGAAACAACTATTTGTGAATTACACAATTTTTTGTTTCAAATTTTTGCATAGAACCCAAGTTGCAGTAGAGTAGCTGATTTATATTTTTATTAATAAATCAAATAGTCACATTTCCCATACTTTAAAATATACAAAGTACTTTTGAATCTCACTCAAACAAATATTTCCTATATGTAAGATACAAGCGTTTCATATCAGATAGTAGAGGTTATTGTCAAAACACAGAACATTTATGTATTTATATACATGTGCATATACATAGCGAGATATCCGCACTACATCCCCACTTTCTTATATCCAAATTTAGTATTCTAATGGCTTTGTTTTACAACCAATTTTGATACTGTTTGCACAAAGATTTATTTTGACTGATTTATGCTTTTGTGTGTAATTTAATGTACAAAAACAAACAGGTGAAACGACTAGATACTATATAATTAAAATACTGCTGGAATAACACATGAAAGAGTTAGTAGTATATTTTCCAAGATGGCGTTGTTGTTATTTGTCTCTTCGGAGTATATTTTCGTATTAGGTAAGTTTTAACTGTCTGAGAGTTTTAATGAAACGTAGTAAGAACGTGTGAGATATTAAAAGAGGTAGATTTAATTAAATTACAAACTTAATAATAAGTTTTCATTTAATTACAGTCTGCATGTCTTGTCTCTGGCGTTGTGAGGTTCGCAAACTTCACTTTTATTCTCTTAAGGGACATCAGAGTGCAAGAAAGTAATTAAATAGGTACATACTGTATTTATATACCCATATCCAGTTTTATGTTAGACTAGCTTTTGCGCGCCGCTCTGCCCGCGTGGTACCAACATCAATAAAAAGTAGCCTATATTCTTCCCTAGATTTTAAACTATATCTGTACCAAATTTCACCTAAATCGGTTTAGCTGTGAAAAGGTAACAAACAGACAGACAGACAGACAGAGTTACTTTCGAATTTATATTATAAGTAAGGATTTAATAAAAGTAATAAATATTTGATTATTTATTATTTACCTAGAATTAAATTTATTTTATTTTATAAATGGGATATTTCCTTCTATTTATAAAGTAACTTAAGTAGTTACTTATGATTGTAGTGATTACTTATTTTAACCTACGTTTTCACAGTTCATCCCCAATAATAATAACTTACAACAACAGAATAAAGAATATGAATATAAATTCGGTTATTCAGCACATAAACTACAGATATTTGGGTAACAGATTACTAATATTCATATTAACGCTCCGTAACTAACTAACAATGCTTGTTATAAAGGTGATTTTACATCAGTAATGTAATCGATAGAGACCGGACAGCGCTTATAATCTAGAGGTATACCTACGTTCTCCATAATGTTCTCGAAGATATGTGAAGTTTGCTAATCCGTACTAGGCCAGCGTGGTGAACTATGGCCTAACCCGTCTCACACTGAGAAGAGGCTCGTGCCCAGCAGTGGGACATTTTAATACAGGGCTGATATTATTATATACCTACGTTAGGCTACCTATTTTCTATTAGAAAATATTAAAGCAGCTGGTTATAAAGAAAAAAAGTTATGTACAGTTCTTTTGTATTTAATTTGTAATACTATAATTTATTCATGCCTATTTATTTATTTATAAAGTACTCAGGAAAGGTGCCCGATAGACGACAATAAGCTAGTGGTATCTAAAAGAGCTCTCAAAATGTGGGTGTCATCATCTCTGTCTACCCTTCGAGAATATTAAGGCGCGAATCTAATAAAATAAACTCCATTCTCGGTGTATCAATAACGTTGATTGTAAATTAATGGCAAATACAAATATTTAACTTGCAAACAATTATTTACAAAGTTATTGCCTATTATACTGACTATCCTTTCATTACATTTATTTGAATTAGTGTTTTATAATTTAGTTTTATAATTGTATTATTTAGTTTTATAATTTAGTATCCGTTAAATAGTTCTTGTTTGAGATGATAATTAATTATATTTTTGTTACTTGTTTAGCATGTAACAACGAGATGCGGTCATAATAAAATTGATCATTCAACCTTTTGAAGCTTGTTATGGCATAGTCGTTTACTAATTTTAAATAGAAACAAAATACATTTAAGTATATATTAATATAGATAGATACAATTCAATACACTTCCAGTGTCGCGGGAGACTTTGCAAACATTTAAACAGCGAATAGAAAGAATGTTAACTCTATGGACTAAAGTGTATCATAGATGGTTAGTTTTTAAAAAGACAACTTCCGCACGAGGCAATATTCCTGTGTCGCGGGATAATATTCGCGTAAATATAAGACAATATTACACAGTATTGTCCCGTGTGGGATTCGAACCCACAACACTCGGCGCAACGGCACCATTACGTCATCCGTGCAGTCTATATTATATTAAATGGAATACAACTATAATTTTGGTCCTTTTACTATGCACATTACGTATCTAAAGCTTTTGACCCAATGGTCATTTAGTATTTAATCCGTTATATAATTATAATGCTTGCTTAAATTTAAGTTAATCTGAATATGTACGTTATTTTCTTTTACCTTTTTTTGGTTTACCTATATTTCAAGTGCAATGAAGGTTGCATACCTTCATCTTTAACCGATATGCGTACAAAATGATTGTTTTGCATTGTGTATACATATATTGTTAATGTATCTTAAAAAAATTACTTAACCAAATTTACTGGATATAAATATCAAAAGTTGTTATATCAATTTCGATATCGTGAAGATTTCAACAAACCACAAGGGAGACCTTTCGCTTCACTAGACTGAATTCAGATTGCCGAGCTGGTTTATTTGATGCTTTTAATCATTTCTGGATATTATGATTAATATTTGAAATTATTCTTTCCTTGACTTATTTTTTTGTTTTTGTATATAGTTTGCTTTATTAAGCAACGTAAAACGGTTATACGTTATAATATGTCTTATATATATAGTTGCACATTAATTTTATTATTATTCAAGATTTTTTTGCGGCTTCGCTCCCACAAATATAGGTTAGGTTAGTAATTGTACTTTTTTTCTGACTGAAAAGTACCCTATGCCCTTTTCTGTTCAAATTTCATCATGATTGGTCCAGCAGTTAAGGAGTGATAGCATAACAAACAAACAAACTCACATTCGCATTTATAATATAAGTTAGCATTTGCGGTGGACAAGTGTATGTGAGCTGGAAGCATAATATGAAGCGGTTAATTATTTTTACATGTCAAAGTAATTCACCGCTATTGATGGCAAGCAGTTGGTGAAGTCCTATAGTAAACGCGACTATACTAGTATCTACTAATCATAATTAGTTTCGCGTATAATTACATTCAAAAAATATATGAATACATTTGCACAACGCGATACTTTCGTTGCAAGGTTGAAGCAAAAAGCAGCGCTTGCACTTTTTTTTTTTTTTTTTTTTTTTTTTTTTTTTTTTTTTTACGTGGGGGAATGCAATGACGCATATCCCTCCGCGGGGGCGGGCGGAGGGATTATGTCGGACTCGCCGGGGTAAAAGAAGATGGAAAAGAAATAATGTACCTCCCGGAATACCGACTAAACCTACCACGGTGTTCCTCAACAAAACCACTATCGGCGGGGCCGCGCGAATCGCTTTCGCATGCGGTCGCGACCCCGCCGAGGTTTCGGCCCGCCGTATGAAACGGCAGGCCACTACACAAAATACCTACCCAAACTAGGCACTTCCGACATTATAAAAACCCTACTGTCTCCCCCCTAGAGGGGAGACGGACTCGACACAGAGGCGCGCGTGGGAACACGCACGCCGCCTCTCGGACCTGGTGCTGAACGGATAGCGGGCAGGCCCACAAAGCCCGCTACCCCCAGGTCAAACCTCAGGGTGGCTGGAGGTCATCGCGCGCCCTCCGGCGCCCGGCTCTGCGGTTGGGGAGAGGGTTTAAACGCTCCCTCTCCCGCTCCGCCGCCTCCTTGATGGAAATTACTTCCTCACAGAAGGAGGCGACGGCGTTCCACGACCTCTCACTCCGGACCATAGACTGAACTACGGCCGGGAGCGAGAGGACAACCGATCCGACTGCCGCGATCAACTCACGGCGCTGCGATGCCCAGGCGGGGCAAATCGCCAAAGTGTGCAGCGCCGTGTCCTCTATAACGTCGCGGCAGTCGCCGCAGTGGTGACAACCGGGCGTCTCTTGCCGGCGTATACGACACAGGAACTGGCCAAAACAACCGTGCCCAGTCAGTACCTGTGTCAGCCGGAAGGTGAGAGCGCCATGCCGCCTCTCCAGCCACTCCTCAAAAACGGGACTTACCGCCACGATCGTGGCGTGCCCGAGCGCTTGCACTTGCGTATAGTGCACTCAAGTGTAGTCAATACATTCGAAAGTAATCGCACGCAGTCTCTTATAGAGATCTCATTACATTCAAAATTCAAAAAATAATTCGTATGTAATAGTAACCATTGCTATCAATAACATTACGAAAATGCGGCTTCTAGACAAACTGTTCACTTAAAGCGCGAGAAATCTCCAAACAATTCCCTCTATTGTTAGAAAAATCATCTCCCTTTTACCCACAAAACACTCAAAACTCTTCAAGCTACTTAATATACATAACTATAACAGAGAGCACTCATCGATAACTTTACAATAATATCTCGCAATAGAAACAGCTTGTTAGAACTTTAATCCTGTATTCCAACTGCAATAAATATCCCCTCGACAGAAAATAGGGGCGAAATATATTAAAACTGTAAGTCTGGTCAGGTGCCTGTGCCTTCTCAGAACTTATTGCCACTCCACTATTTATTCATCCACTTGTGTTTGACTTGGCGGAAAAACTTCACTTTTTGTTGGTAACTCGTTAATTTTATTGGTAGCATTGAATAGAAGGTATCTTTAGCTCGATAAATAGTTATTGTTACTTGTTATCACTGCAATGCATATATACTAGGATCAATCTTTATTATCACATTGGTACAAGTGCTACCGAAACATCTATTTTGTTGAACATGCCACAGAAAACTGTGTTTGGCAACTAGTGACAAAATTTTACAATTACTTCTTATATTTTCTTTTTTAAACTTGTAACTCATCATTTAGTACTGTCTGACTGCCTACTTGCAGACACAATGTAAAAGTATTATGCTTTGGCTCATAATATATTGAGATAGTACGATTGCACGAAGGTTAGTAGTCGACTCCATACTGGCCCTACGCTGTGCTACACTCCTATAGGTTCGACCCTAACACAGGATAAAGATTTATGTAATCCGCAAATAATTTTACAAACAGATACGACTAGTTCCTTTCAAAATTCACATCATGCTCGGTGTACAGGTACGCTGTTCCAATGCAATGCACACGTACAAAGCAAGTAGTAAGTAGGCATTCAAATACCTACTTACCAGCAAATGTGACAACTTTATGGACCCACTAGAAATGGTAAAGTATATTAATTATATTTGTTACAGAAACAGATGCAGAGCTAGTGTATTAGTTGTCACGGAACTCACGTCGCGTGCTACTGAGGAAGCAGTAGTAATTGTGTGTGGTATGACGTACTAATGTGCTTTTTTGTGCCCTTACAGCGTATTAACGGCACAAAATAAACCTTCGACCCTCCGGCTCAATCGCGCTTAATTGTCATAGTTATACGAAGTATCTTATCAAATGCATGTGGAGTGCTACTTGCGTCAGTAGCCGTCGTCATTTGCCCTGCGCCCGCCCGGCGTACTGCCAGCTCCATGCTATCCTAGTTCTACAGACTATCTTACCGAACACACGCGGCGTGCTGCTGGCGGAGCAGTAACCGTCATCGCGCGCATTACGACCGCCCGGCGTACTGCCGGCGCCAGGCTGTCACAATTCTACAGACTATCTCACCGAACGCACGTGGCGTGCTGCTGGCGGAGCAGAATCCGTAGTCGCGCGTGCTGCACCCGTTCGCCGTACTGCCACCTCCTGGCTGCCACATTTCTACAGACTATCTCACCGAACGCACGCGGCGTGCTGCTGGCGGAGCAGTATCCGTCGTCGCGCGCGCTGCGCCCGCCCGGCGTACTGCCTGCGCCTCTGCTTAGCAGCGCTGGGTTAGCGCGCTGCTCCTCGTAGGACGGCGCCGTGTGCGTCACCACACCCGCGCCGCTTAGGCTCGCCTGCACAATATAAAAATACATTAGACACATTACAAACCACATTATTAAAAATTCTCCTAGACCGCTTATTAATGAAATAGATACAAATACATTACAACACACCGTTTTGCGTGTGTCTATTATTTAATTAGAACTTTACCACTATATGCTTAGTGCATACAGAATCTTATGGAGGAGAATATATAAATTCAAATAGATGTAATTAATAAGCTATTGTAGACTTTACCCAAATAACAGTATAGCATCATTGTTACTACCAAAATGGCAATCAAGACTACACCTATCTGATATTAAGTGGCTACCCTAATCATTAGAAGTTTGTACTACTCGCATCTTGCCGACCGAAAAGTTATGAGAATTGGGATGAAAGGAAAGAAATGGGGAAGGTAGGTAAGAGAACATTACTCTAACTTACCAGGCGAAACCAGTAGTCGTGTTACTACCAGATACTATCGCAATTTACCTGTAAAAAGGTGGTACTGCCAGGCACTGCCAATACCTGCCACAACGGAGTAATGGCCGGCTCTTCTATTGGTTCACTTCAATCGTGAATAACTTATTTTATTAACATACTAACTCTATCTCGCTACTGTAATTTTCTTAACAAAATCCCATAACAATACTCGATGTGGTAACCTGCGTGTTCCCAATCGGAAGGACTGCAGTCTGCACGGACGACGCTGTAGTTCGATCCGCACACGATATAAACATTTGTGTTATCAACAAATAGTCGTATTATTTGTAAAGTTCTTCGTGATGCAGTCAATATTACTAGAGTGGGAAATTTTGAAAGAGAACATAAACGGAATGATATGAATGATTACGCCACATGATGAATTTATATGACTGACTGAACGGACTTTAGGACAATAAAGAACAACCCCAATCACAAATACATTAAAGCAGAGAGTAAGACCTAACACCAATTATATATAAATATAGAGCGCTTTCATCAGTCGCAGACTATATAGCACTGAGTGTGACCAGATTTGTTACTGTGGACCAAAAGCAACGTAAGTTTTCTTTATTATGCACCTAGAAATCATTTTCGATACAATAATAGCTAAGCTTTACAAACAGTACTTTTTTTGGATAAAAGGTAGCTCATGTCCTTTTCTGTATCTACTCCTGACATCGTGTTACTAAATTTCATGATGATCAGAGTAGCTAAGGCGTGAAAGCGTACCTAACAAATAAACAAACTCACATTTGATATTATAATATATGAGGCTAGGACACTCCATGTCCGAACGCTTGCCTCTCTTAGACATAAAATAGAAACAGATTCTATAATTAAGTGTGGGAATTCGACAGTGACAACCTAGAGGAAGAGCGTTGGACTACCACGGCAAGTCTCGAGAAGTCTGCTAACCCGTTTGGCCATCTTTGTGGACATTACCCTTCTCACACTGAAAAGAGACCTGTGCCCAGCAGAAGAATAGTTTATTATAGGGCTAATATTATTATATAAGTATATTAAACTTTAATAATGATTACACCTGTGCTCATCTCACAGTCTATACTTGAATAGGCGCGCTCTATAGCTAACTTTACGTATCCTCTAACATTGTCTCTAATTGCCCAATTACGTAAAGATCTAATTTCTCCCACGCAGTTGCCGAACCAGTGATTGATTACGTTAACCTTTAAGTTAATCTTAAACGTTAACACAATCAAAATGTCATGTTCGAATTGTTCACAAGTTTGTTGCTTTATGATCGAGATTGTAAACATCAGGTTTGGCAACAATAACGTTGATTAATTTACTTATTATTAATTATTATCGCTACTGATATTATTTATGCGAAAGTATGTTTGTGCGTGCGATCTTATAGAGTTTATTACTTAACTTAACTAATATTATAAATGCTAATGGGAGTTTGTTTGTTCGCTTTGACGCTTTAACTATTCGATCGATCATAATGAAATTTCGAATACACGTTGTCAGGGAAACAGAAAAGGATATAGGGTACCTTTCATCCAGAAAAAGTTATATTAGTAATCTAATCTAACCTACATTTATACGAGCGAAGCCACGTGCAAAATCTAGTAGGTCATATTTAAAAGTAACACAAATTTTAATGGCACACCGTGGTTATAAATACATATTTTTTCATTTTACCAAGGTATATGATGGGCTTCATACAATGCTGGTGCAACGAATCTTATAAGATAGGCAAGATTAGAGAAGACGGATTTAAATTAACTATAGTTTTTCGGAGCTGTGGGGACGATATCCCATCCCTTCCCCTTGCCTTTATTATTCCTAAGTCACTTGGGGTCGGCTTTTCTAGTCTAACCGGATTTGACTAGATATCAGTTTTTACATGGAGCATCTGCCACCTGACCTCCCCAACCTGACGGCTAACGATACCCTAAGGCTAGACCAGTGTCAGGATATTATTGAGCACTGACTTCCCAATAATGACTGCCATATATATTCATGGCAGCCGGGACCGACGGCGACGGCTTAACGTGCTCACCGAGATAATTGATAATAAATACGCACATAATTTCGAAAAGTCATATAACTTCCGAAAGTCAGAGGTGCGCGACGAGGGTTCGAAGCCGAGAGCCTCTGCTATGGGGGCCATATCCCATATCAAAGATACATTTCTGATATTGTAATGCTAGCACATTAAACCATGTTTAGATTTGTCTATTACAAAGCGCTAAAAGAACTATTTCTGAAGAGCTTCCAATCATTATTTTTCGTTCACGATACTATTTCACCATACCTAACGAGCCTAAAATATTTCGTCGTATTAGACATTGTATACAGTAACTCCGACTAATCTCTGCAGTCTGGATCACAATCGACCAAAAGTACCGCCTGTTCAAGCAATTAGCTAGTACTTTCCTAGAGAGTCTCGTCATGCAATTTCTCCGCACGATTGTTAATACATTGTATGAATTAGCTCAGGCTTAAGCAATTGCATACAAAATCTCTCTCTTTATTCCTGAAGGAGTTGGCAGAGGAATATTAAACCCTTATTTTACCAGTGATGGTTTTTTTAGACCCTACGTAGTAGAGGGCATGTGCCACCGTCGACTGAGCTCACAATCCGTAGCTCAGACAGCACGGATGGCGTATTGGTTTAAGTCGTCGCCTCCCCGCTGCCACTGCACCGAGTGTTATGGGTTCGAATCACATACGGTACAAAAATTTGTGTGATCCGCAAATGGTTGTTACGAGTCTGGTTGTTCTTTATGTCCGTTGTTTGAATGTTTGTAAAGTCCCCCGCGACACAGGAATTATTCGAAGTGCGTGAGGTGTCTTTATAAAAAAAGAAAATTCCAGTCTCAGCCCTGTGATAGAAAAACCTAATACAAATTCTCCGACCCGCGCATCCCAAGACCTCATGCACATCAGCCGCATTTAATACAGCTACGCTATTAAAAAGTCCCAGTCAAAACGTAAAGCCATTTTAAAACAGTAGTCTAGTCTATCCATCCCTGTTTCGCCATCCGGCCATTACTTTCTTGTTTCGTACTTGAAATGAAATAGAGCAATTTTACTTTTCCACGAGCAACAACACGCCACATAATGTTGAACACAAATGAATCCTACTAATATTACAAATGTATTTTTTATCCGAACACGTGAACGGAATGAACTTGGAACAAAACTTGGCGGAGAGAGATTAAAATATAAGATACTATTAATCCGGTATGCTTGCCCAAGAAATTCACCCAGGCAAAGCCTCCACCAACATTCCAAAATTAAGTTTATTTTTATTAAAATTACGAATTAAACACACAAAAGCAGAACTACAAGCGCATTGATTAACGCAACGTAACAAATTGGATCTCTCTGCTCGGCAATAAACTGTGTAGTCTACAGATAATTGTCGGCTCGTGGCTTGGGATTATACAAGTAATTATGTTGAAATGCAACAACCTCTAATTGCTCAATCAGGTAGCAGAATCTATTACACTTTTCAGTTGGCATGTAAACTTTGCAATATAAATATATAGTACAAGCACATAAGAAAGCATGAAATTAGGAACCCAATTTCAATAGAACCTACGCTTGCAAATTTTTGTGACACTGCGGGAAATTACCACCCTTTAAAAATCTGGTAAGAGTTGTAACACGGTAATAGCGGCTATGGTTTTAGGTCGTACGTAATATGTTATATTACTGTCGCGAACATACTGCCGTCTACGCGAACAAAGTTTTCAAACCTACTACATTAATACATTGACCCTTCTGGAGATCCAACCAGAGAACTCTTTTTTGCCCAGCTGTTGTATTCACTGCGGTGCGAGCACACTGTAGTAAAACAAGTAGGTATAGATTAAAGTTTTGTGAGGATACTGACCATGGTGGGTACTTTGTCGTGGTACTCTCTATCATAGCTGGTGGGGCGCGGTCTGGTGGCCAGCTCTGACTTGTGCACCGTCGCATCACATACTTCGTGTTCCTGGCACATACAATAATACAACATTATTATCAAGTAAGTAAAGGGACTTCTAAACGTGAATTATTTTTACGGCAATATGTGGCTGCCTTATATCGGTCGGTCATCTCAACATCATTTTAATATGTCGGACTGTATACCATATGTAGTTCTCTGGCTAGATTACCGGACCATACGAAATATATTGTCGTGCATTGCATAGTACGGGTATTATTGTTGGCAACGATGTTGTTGTTGTCACTGCATTGCAGCCACGAATTGCAGTAAAAGTAACACTAGTTTAGAAGCTTATTTAACAAGATACCTATAAAATGATTGTCTTATATCATATGTATAAATACTGTGATAATTGATAACGTAATAATGTGAAAAACGTGCGCCTCATGCTGATTTCTATAAAGCTTGCCATCTGTAGCTAAAATACTAATCAACACAAGTTAATTATATCTATGCTAGAATAGTCTAGAATTTTGTCAACTAAACGCATTGAAACTTGTATGGGCATTATAATGAACTTTGTGGACAGTGTCAATCATCTATCACGCTGCATATCGTATGCGGCAGTTGCAAGCAATAACAAGCAACATAATAGGGTACGGTAACTAATATACACACATAGTTATCTTTTTAAATGACTATACTTATTTATCAACGACTTTATAATTACTATATACGGTTCTAAATATTGTGTTTTGCAGGCTCTGTATTTTCTATCATATAATAAAGGATTGAACTGACGCCAAAATAGTGAAATTGCACAAAAAAATACATTTCTATATGTCACACAATAAATCAAGATTAGGATAATTAGGGATGATGTATTTAATAACTTTTCCTTGAAAATTCCAGATTAATATACTATTATATTAATAGCATAGATTCACGCCGGCCACACAACTGCTTACGCTGACAGATTAACTCGCTGAACTATGTTTAACACTTTAAAGGCCAGCAAATACAATAGAAAATTTATTATTCACCGCTAACTGTTGACCGCGTCTTTTGTACCAAATATTTTAAGAAAATAAAAGTAAAATTGTTATACTGTAAAGTTAATTTGTTGTTAATAAATACAAATTGAGTTGGCAGAATCTTGTTAAAGGTTCATAATAAATTGACAGATAACAAAACTGTCTATATTGGAAGTAATATCATTACTTTATTTAATTTTAACCGAAGACATTTAAATACACATCAATCTCTTTTTCAATCACAGACTTAATATACCTATTCCTGCCATAGTTATAACAATATCGACCCAATAAAGTGGAATAAGAGAAGCATAGGCACCCGCATAAAAGAACACATAGCTGACGTAAAACACAAACGCTCGTTGAAGTCTGCTGTGTGTGAACATGTACAACAGGGGACCAACCACTACCTGAGATTTGACAAACCACAGATTCTCGCTAAAGAACACCGATTCCTACCAAGGATGCTTCGCGAGGCTATTGAAATCAAAAAACATCCCAATTTCAATAGAGAAGATGGTTGGAATGTACCACCAGCTTGGGATCCAGTACTTCAAATAGTCAAACCCAAGAAGAAACAAACCACAGCTAGACTTCATGATACTTTGAGCTCATTCTGCGTAAATAGAAACACCCATAATTAAATTATGTTCGGGTACTTTGAAATAACTACACTGGAACATTGAGACAACTACCATCTTAGTCTCCCCGTGACCATGGCTGCTGAAAAGCAACCGAAACGTCGGGGAAAGTGTAAACCAAAAATAAATAGATTTAATAGTTTAAATAATTTCATTAGCTTATAAATTAGTAAAATAAAATCAATAGTAGTAGTAGTGTAATATTTTCAAAATTTTGTAATACAGTGATAAATAAACAACGCGATAAAATCCGTATATAGTAGTTTAATTTCAATAAATAAGCATCGGTAGCCCAATGGCATTTGCCTCGCGATCGAGAGGTCGCGGGTTTGAACCCCACCTATTGCGCTACCGACGTGAATCCACAAGCATTCTAGCTTAGCTGGAGGGGTTAACAAGAATACTAGTAATTTGAAACACAAAATGCCTGTAATCTTTAAAAAATATTGAGCCTCAGTTAAATATAAGTATGGCGATATAGTGTGAGTTACCTGTCCGCGGTGCGGGGACGACCCTCGACGTGAGCCGCTACTGGAGGACCTGTTGCTCGCCTCTGTGTACAAACAACACTTATCTTACTTCATTATCAGAATAAACAAAAGTATTTAAGGAAAATAGCTGCTTCAAGTAATGTGAAATCTTTTTAATCCACGACGCAAACAGTAGTGTGTTATTAGCTCAACGTTTGTTTGTGCTTGGTATCGTAACTCGCAAACGGATGAATCAATTTTGTTTTATTATTAGAGAGATTTAGTTTTTCTCTTTCTTTTTGATAATATTTTAGACATAAGTTAGTTTTAAATAATTGTATTTATTGATAATATTTTTATAAAATTAGTACACATAGATATAAATTTTCTCAGAAGCTTGGATGATGTAAACAAATATCACATTTAATAGATATATTTTGGCTTAGGTTTCTTTTTCATTAAATATAAGTGATTATGAAAATGTGTTCAGCCGTTGAAGATCATCAGTTTTTCCTAATGGATGTAGGGGTGTGAGCAGCTTCCATTGGTCTGATCGATTTGATATCTGATATTCTATTACTTCAATGATATTGCAATAACATGTTAACCTTGACTTAGAGGTTTTTTGTGTCGGGAATTTTCTATTAACGGTTAAAATGTGAGTGCATAATGTACATACATAGGTACGGGGTTAAAAATAATGAATCTATGCATTTACGCGGGACGATTTATCAATCGTATTCGTTGCGCTACATATCAATCTGAGGGCACTCGAACCTGCCAGCGCCGCCGCAATATCTGGTGAGGTGACGTGGCCATACTTGATTCTCGAGTATTCTGTTCTCCTTATAAGAATCCAAATAGCATTTCGATATTTGTCACAAAAGATTTACAAAGTGAAATTTATCCAGACGTGCGACATAATATTCAAGCTTATATTATAAGTGCGAACGTGAGGCTGTTTGTTAACTTGTTACGGTTCCACGCCTTAACTACTAAACCAATCACCATAAAGTTGCGCATTTACGTATTACGTAAGCATTTTTTGTTAGGTGTACAGAAAAGGACATACCTTTCATTCAGAAAAATACTGTATTGTGCGAACTAAGCCACGGGCAAAAGCTAGTTAGGAATATTTTTTGATAGATTTCATATAGAAACCAGCCAAACTCCACATTTAGTTTCCCCATTAACCTGTCAAGTCTTAGAATACCAGATATAATTAAAAACCTTTTGTGTCTGACCGCCGGTGTGTCGCTACGACCCAATATGTTAAAATTATGCGGTAAATAAAAATAGCTCTAAAACATTTCACAAAATTTTAACCATACTGGTAGTAGAGTCAATTATCTTACCGCACACACGGTTCAGACATTTTTGCTATAGTTTGTCTTCAACTACGTGATAGACTTAAATAACAATAGATACATTATTATATAGATTTAGCGTAGGTGAAACGTAGTAACTAGCTAATAAATACTCTCATGGTGCAAATACTCTCGTTCCCATCGCTATCACAGGCTGCTGTCGACGCAGTACACGAAATGAAAATGAAAAACACGTCTGCGATGTCTAATACAGTGCCTAAACAAACATCGGAGCCCTGAGGCTACGTAATGTTATCTGTGGAAAGAGTCAATGATGTCTACTACGATATTATTAGAAGCCCACTGCCACGCAGAGGTCTTGAGTTCAATCAAGACACGCATCTCTGACTTTTCAAAATATTATGTTCTTATTAAGTAGTTATTTATCGCCTGCTTTATCGGTAAAGGAAAAATATTGTGAGAAAATCTGCATGTCTGAGAGTTCTCTGTAATGTTCTCGAAGATATGTGAAGTCTGCGTGTTATGAGGCTTAACGTGCACTGGGCCAGCGTGGTAGACTATGTCCTAACCCTTCTCACACTAAGAAGAGGTCCGTGCCTGCATCACACGCGCGTTGCGAACCTAAAAGAAACAAACTAAGGTAGGTATGTAAGCATTCTGATCTGTCTCGCTGAGCAAAATGGAGTAGCAGTGCTACTACTAACACCGGTTTCATGTAAGAGGGTGGCTGTCACCCAATAATTAAGCAAGCGCAGGCTATGCACGCTCAATAAAGTACGTTACAGTAATTACATTATTAAGTTTAATTTTCCTTGAGACGTATGATTACGTGGATTGCTCCATAAATGGCTAGGTTAAGAGCAACCTTAATTGTAAACAGTTAAGGTTGCTCTAAACCTAGCCTCGATCGCGTAATGGTTAGTGTAACCGACTGCCACGCCTGAGGTCGCGGGTTCGATTCCCGCACAAGACAAATATTTGTGTGCATGAACATGGATGTTTGTCTTGGTCTGGGTGTTTCTATGTATAATATGTATATATTTACAAAAAAAAAGTATATATGCATGTTTATCCATTGTCTAGTACCCATAGTACAAGCTCTGCTTAGTTTGGGCTAGATGGTGTTGTGTGTATGTGGTAGAATGTGGTAGAATAGAATATTATGCGCCCATGAAGAATTTGAAGAGAATGAAAACAGAAAAATTGATTAATATAGGTTTTCGTTGAGTCTCATCCTATGGGAAATGTTTATTTACATCTATCATGGTCAATTCAATAGTCTGTGCTAGTACTGCATAAATAACTTGTTGATGTAAGTAGTAACCGCGCCACCACCTCTATTCAGAGTGCTGAGGGTTCGAATCCCACGCGGAGCAAAAAATTTTGTGCGATCTGCAAATGATTGTTCATATTTATGAGTCTTCATGTACGTTGTTAAAATACTTGTAATATTCTTCGTAATATAACAGGAATTGAATCAAGTGTGGGCACAGTCATTTTATTTTTAAATATATCGATCCTTTGAGGATGAAATGTAGTGAAAGCCAAAACACTACTTTCAAGGAGAGCCAAAAAACAAAACACTCAGTTTTAACTCTTTATTTTTTATTTTAGGGAACATATTTTTGATGCGATTATATCTTTAACAGCATTTGTAGCGTTAAAGTATTATTTACTCCACTATATTTATAATAAAAGTTTTATATTGCGGTATTTTCTATAAGGGCGATGTATCAAGGTAAATGAAACAAAATAATAAGCAAATGGAAATCTATATATTTCACTCTGTGGTGAGTCTCTTTAAAATGGTCATCTATATTTTTAACTCTGTAATATTTCTCTTTATAAAAAGAGTAACGATCGTTTGGCTGCCTCAATGGCGTAGTAAACTGCTGTGCATGAGAACGGAGAAAGTGTAATTAGATATTTTTGTCATGTAATTCAGTAACAGCATGGTATCTACAACTATGCTCAGTAGACGGTAAAACGCTTGCCCATTGTTAAGTGATATTAAACCATAGCTTGCCAATTATGGATGTTACACACCTTTGACTAATCCATCAGTAATAGGTAAAAGTCTATGCTTGTATATAAAATAAAATATAATAATATAAACCATGTATTAAACCTCCCACTGCTGGGCACGAGCCTTTTCTCAGTGTGAGAAGGGTTAGGCCATAGTCCACCACGCTGGCCCAGGGCGGGTTAGCAGACTTTACATATCTTTGAAAACATTATTGGGAACTCCTAGATATGCAGGTTTCCTCACGATGTTTTCCTTTACCGTTTAAGCAAGCAATAATTAACTATTTACTACGCACTAACTTCGAAAAGCCAGAGATGCGCGCCTTGGGTTCGAACTCAAGACCCCTGCGTGGCAGTCCAACAGTTTCCCACTAGACTATCGCTGCTTGTTTGTATACACAACCTAACTACACTTGAGAGCAATAAAATCGCACACCCCTTGTAATTTGGTTTATTACTGATTGTTTTCTAAAATCGAAAGATATTGAGTAAAAATCATTAGACAAAATTAAAGCATACAAGCTTAGCTTTACAAAAACATAAAATTAAAATCATTGACCTTCACGTAACTTACAAAAACCGACCGTACACCGAATTCCCCAAATTCACGCGTTTGCGTTGTCACTGCTTGCACCCTTAGCCGCAGGTATAAAAAGGTCAGTTTATTGGAATTTTTATTCAGTTGCATACTGAAGGTCAACGTGATAACATCTCTACTGGAAGCATACGGATTTACTGGAAAAATATGGATACCACGCCCGCAGAAGCCGCTCAAGTTATTGCCTTGCTCGAAGCAGGCCATAACCAAAGTGAAGTTGCTCGACGGCTAAATTTGAGCCGCTACTCTGTTCGTCGTGTATACCAGAGGTTCCAAGAGACCGGTGGCTACATTCGGCGACCAGGATCTGGCCGGCGACGCACAACATCAGAGCGTGATGACCGCTTTCTTGTGACAAGGTCTTTGAGAAATCGGCAACTGAACGCGGTTCAACTGGGACAACAGCTTCGAGAAGTTCGCAATGTCAGTATAAGTCGGTGGACAGTTCGAAGAAGACTAGGTGAAGCAGGAATGACTTCACATCGCCCAGCAAATGGTCCCAAATTGACCACAGCTCACCGACAAGCCCGGCTACAATTTGCTAGGGAACATTTAAATTGGACGTATGACCAATGGCGGGCTGTTATGTTCTCTGATGAGTGCAGAATGACTTTACATGGTCATGATGGACGCTCTAGGGTCTACAGAAGGTCATCAGAGCGATTTTCACAATGCTGCATAAGCGAACGTGTGGCTTTTGGAGGTGGATCGTGTATGTTTTGGGGTGGCATAATGTTGGACACTAAAACTGACATTGTATTCATCACTACGGCGAATACCGGCCCGAGATCGAGAAGTTTGACGGCTGCACGATACGTCGAAGAAGTGCTCGAAGAACATGTGAGGCCGCTTGCGTGGCTTATGGGAGAAGATTTTCTCTTAATGCACGACAACGCCAGACCGCATGTCGCTAGAACAGTTTGCGACTACATGGAAGATGTTGGAATCACCGCGATGGAGTGGCCAGCTCGTAGTCCTGATCTCAATCCGATTGAGCATGTCTGGGATGAGCTAAAAAGAAGAGTTCGAGCAAGAAGCCCTGCTCCTACGCGCCTCCAAGAGCTTCAACTTGCCATTGAAGAGGAGTGGAACGCCATACCACAAGATTTCATGGTGAAATTAATACGGTCCATGAAAAACCGATTAAGAGCTGTAATCAAGGCTAGGGGAGGGAATACACCTTATTAAAAAACAATTTGATCAAGCATTTTGAGTTTTATTTTTATTCTTTGTTAAGCTAAATTGGGTAATTTTATCCGTATGTTGGGTTTTGTGCCCTAAAACTCCCTATGGGTACTTTTTTTACACTGTATTTGATATCATTAGAAAGGTACTGAAGTAAACATTCAAATAGTGTAAGTTTTATTTTAATATGTATTCACATTTATGAAAAAAACTGCTTTAACAACAAAAAGTCAACGTGTGCGATTTTATTGCTCTCAAGTGTAATATTATAATTGCGAATATAAGTTTGTTTGTTACGCTTTTACGCCTTAACTACTAGACCGATCATCAAGAATCTTTTGCATATACATTGTCAGAGAAACAGAAAAAGACATAAGGTACCTTTTATCCAGAATAAGTTCTGTTACTAATCAAACCTTACCTAACCTACATTGAGGCAAACGAAGCCGCGGGCAGAAAAGCAAGTTTAAGTGAGGATGCCTCTCTTTTCTTCTCAGCTATCAGATTGTTAACTCTACTGTAAAAACACACGGATAGCATTTTGAAGAGTAAGCTGAACTTGAAATCAATCATGCAGAATCACGTGCGCGCTCTTGATTCACTAAGAATCAAGAGGAAAACGGTCGCCTCATTATTTTTACGTGGTGTCACCGTATGACGTAGACACGTCGAGTTTTGTTCCACCATACGGTAAAATATTTACGTTATATATTTCGTATATACATACATTGACTCACGGCACTAAATACCCGAAAAGGGTGAGCATAAGTGTATTACTCACCTACATTTCAGTTATTCCACATATTCCCATTATTTCACCAGCCATAGTCTGCTGGACTTAGATTCCACGTAATGGGAATTACCTTAAGCCATTTACCAAACAATTGCCAGACTCTGTGGTATTATGTAATTTTTTTGTAATACTTAGTACTGTTTTACCTAATCTGGGAATAGGACCTGGGATTACAAAATAAGACGTAAACATCTACTTTACATTGTCAGACATGCCTTTCATATGAGGCTTAAAAGGGTATGTGGTGAAATATTAATATAATACGAATCCTGCTTACCCGTTTGGAAATACAACAGGCGTGACAAAATGTTATGCTATAAAACAAAATGTATAATAAAACATTTCGAACTTCCACAGAAAACGGCTGGATGTGAATTTAATGCATTCAAGGCCGAATATTTCACAGTAATTAATAAATATCGGTACGAATATTCGTAAAGCAAACAGAATATATCGGCTATCCGGACGGTACGGTACGGAATGGTATGCAATGAATATAGTTACCGAGTAAATACACAAATATGAAGTTATCGATGAGGCTCACAACACCGCCCTCGCAAACGTAATGAATTTTATCCACCACCGCCTCCTGACTTTTTATTTATTTTAATACGATCCCATTGTTCGATTTCCATTCGTTATACCTCACGGCTGTTTACTCCGAAGCGTAGGTAGAAATTAAAACGTATTGCATACGCACACCACCAGTTACGTTTTATGACCGATGTAATATAGGGTGAGACCAAATCTAATCAACTATATCGTTAGGTTAAACAATCAATCATATATTTATTTGTAAACATAGGTACCTAAATACAGAGTTGGAAATTGTGTTTTAGTCCACTATGTTTGCCAATACTCAGCATAGGAATTTTCAGTGTCTAGTCGTCCACTATGCGGATGAATGAAATATATTAATCGTCCGCGTTTAGTGGACGACTAGCAACAGCCAGGAATTTTACACTAATATTAGATAATTTAAAAAGTATACAAAATTTCAGGATAATTCCAAAATAATTTTACATTAAAACATATAAACTAATTAGAACAATCAATCAATATGCACAGAATAATACAACCTATTACCGTCAATCGGACTTCGTTCTAGTTTCCGTGCTACGACAGAAATTCTTGCTTGAAAAGTGTTATAACGCTCGGACGGAAACCGAAGTTGTTTGATGTTGAAAATAATTGGGAGAAGAGGAGCTTATCACGCATCCTCGGGTTGACAACACCGAACTCCTCTAATAAGGGACAGCCGCTGCGGGAATTCCAGGCATTTAATGAGTAGTAGAGCCTCGCTGATTTCAGCATGAATGGATCGGCTCGATCGGGGAAGGACTACCCTGTCACAGAATATCGACGTGAAATAGCAGTATTCCTACTGTTGTGTTTCATTCAATGAGTGAGATTGCCAGAGGCCCAATTACCCTCATTCCCCCTTCCCGCTCCTTCTCCTTCCCACTTCCTTTTCTAAAGGGTCGGCAACGCGCAAGTAATGTCTCTGGTGTTGCAGGCGTCCATAAGCTACGGTGACCACTTACCATCAGATGGGATATGGTTGTTTGCCAGCTGATTTTTTTTTTTTTTACCGCGGGGAAATGTGCACATCACATTCCCCATCGCCGGTTTTGGGTCGGGCGATGGCACCTTAATTGTATAAAAAACAAGTACTCCAACTTGCAGTAATTCGTTTCGAACACAAACAGAACAGACCGTATGCGTCTGGTTTTATCGCCTTTGTATTCCCCCACTGATGTTCGAATAACAAAGTGAATTATTTCGTGGGTAGGCAAATAAATTAACGTGTAGAAGTGAAGAGTGAAGAAGTTTGTTTGTTCGGTCAGTAATATTTTTAATAATTTTTTTCTTATTCTTTCATTATACTAATTTTAAAGCCTTTTCATAATAATAATATAAACATTTATTTCAGATTTCATCCATCCATATTTTGTTAGTTACAATTAACTACTTACTTAAACTACTTACTAGTTACTTAAAAATTATGTTAGTACATTTTTTGCATATATTTATGTAAAATATAAAAGCATGGCTTTTAAATTATTGTAAATATTGAGCACAATGTGATTTTTCTGGGTTAATATTTTTAAACGCACCTAGGTGTTCGTGTGTTCGCCCGTTTGACCTAAATATTCTTTATTGCCATCGTGGCAATTTTTTTTATTACTTATTTAATCTTTACCATTACAAAGTGACTTTAAAGACTTACTTTTTATTAAAATTTGACATTGCCCTACAATTAATTTCTGCGTCGAGGAGGACTTTACAAAAATTTAAACAACGGGTACAAGGACAGCATCGGGACAACTATTTTTGGCTCACTAAATTTTTTGTCCCGTAAGGTGACCGAACCCACAGCATTCGGCGCAGTGGCAGCGGCGAGACGATCGCTTTAAGGCTGAATGAATTCCGTTATCTCTCAGTACCCAAGCTAATCTGACAGAAACGGGAACCAAAGCTGACTCCTCTCGCACAGCAGTCAGACAGTCAGTCGCATCACATTTATGTGATAGACATAGACTGATATCATTTTCAAACTGCTATGAAATAATGTCATTTATTTTTATTTTAGAAGAAGTCATTTAAGTAAGTTTCCCGATGACAATCTGGAGATAGTTTTAAAGTGTAATTCATTACATAATGACAGACCATTAAGGCGAAGACACTTCTGTTTGCTCATCGCTCAGGGAGCCATTAACGGCTTTCTTGGATAATCCATCGAGCGAGCTGCCCACTATGACATCTCATACACGAACGTATAACTTGTACCGACCGTTGTTCAACGCAAATGTCTTTATTATTTATTAGTTCGCATAACATAATGTTTTTTATGTATACCACCTTATAACTTCATCGTTTCTTAACCGATTTAGATTTGTTAAAACTTAATAATAATGCTGAGAAGTGGCCTAATATTATGATTAAGATTAAACATAACTAAAAATAAAACTCCTTAACAGTTAAAAGATTTAAGTGTTAACCTCGATATTGCTACTGAGCCAATTTTTGTTCAATGACCACACAGAACATCAATTTGTGTATCCACAAATAGTGTGTAGTAGAGCCGATTTTAGCATGAATGAGTCCACTCGACCGGGAAAGGACTACCCACTCACAGAATATCGACGTGAAATAGCAGTATTCCTGCTGTTGTATTTTGTTCGGTGAGTGAGAGTGCCGTAGGCCCAATTAGGAGGCCCTCTTTCCCCCTTCCCGCTCCTTCTCCTTCCCACTTCCTTTCCTAAGGGGTTGGCAACGCGCAAGTGATGCCTCTGGTGTTGCAGGCGTCCATAGGCTACGGTGACCGCTTACCATCAGGTGGGCGGTATGCTTGTTCGCCATCTTAGTAGTATAAAAATATTTTTCTTTTTATGTATATTACTTATTATTTGCGGCGTCTCAATGAGTAGGTATTTAAAGGACTTACATGAGGCGTATTACATCCACATTTCGCCAGTTATGGTTTTAGATTTCATGCAATAGGAGGCTCTATTGCCATTTACCCACAATAGTTCTAGACGCTGCTTCTGAGAACTTCTTGCCAGAAAATCCAATAACAGTGTGCGTCGAACCTGAGACCTCACAACAGTCGCACACACTACCACTGCGTCACTAAGGCAGATGTTTCTTGTTAAAAGTATTATTTTTGTAACAATGTGTTTATGTTGCATATGTGTACCAACTCGCATATGAATAATCCTCAGAGATAATTTAATGCTTTCTATTTGCATAATGGTGTTTGGAGATCAACTCTCAAATATGTTAAAATAACTATGTATCTCAAAATTTATGTCAAACTTTCTGTTTATGAATACTATTTTAAATTTGTTTTATAATATTTATATAGTTGTGTCGCTTTTGTGCTCCCAACGACTATTGTCACAGCTAAAGGCATATGTTATTTGTCGTGCCATCGTGTCGCCCCGTGGTGCGTGCTAAGTCACCCTCTCTGCACTCAATGCTCTCCCGAGCGTCCGCCGATGTTGACTGTGACTTGTTAGTGGATGGATGGCCGGATATATTGTCAAAATGTTTGCGATTCTGTCTTAAAAATGAATGATCGCGTTTGCTTTTGTGTTTATCTTTCTTTTAATTAATAACTAGATTATGCTCGCTGCTACGATTGTGTTGATCTAAATTTTGTCAATCAATTTATTTCCTTCGGGAGCAATACTTTTGTCTGCAGGAAAGGTAAACCCTATGTACTTTTCTGTACCCCTGACAACGTTTATGAGAAATTTAGTGATGATCGGTCGAGTAGTCAAGACGTGAAAGCGTAACAAACAATCTCACATTTGCATTTATAATTTAAGATAGAATTTTCGTTTTCTGTTTATTTATTTTAGTTTTAACAGCGATAGCTCAGTGGGGAGACCAACAGACTGCAATGCAGAGGGTCTCGGGTTCGAACCACGTCGCGCACCTCTGACTTTCGGAAGTTATATGACTTTTTGAAATTATGTGCGTAGTAATTGACAATTATCGATTGCTCCGTGCCTCGGAGAGCACGTTAAGCCGTCGGTTCCGGCTGCCATGAACATCTACGGCAATCGTTATTGGGAAGTCAGTGCCCTATAGTATCCTGACACTGTACAGTGTACCTATTTTATGCAATAAATTATTATTATTATATTATTATTATTTTGTTTTGCTTATATTTTCTCGGTTTACCGGAGAGAAAACTGATGGCACGGGCCTAAGCCAAGTGTACATCAGCAATAGTTTGTGATTGAGTTGTGAATAGGGTGGCTGTGTGTGTTACAGGGTGTGAGTTGTCTGATTCACATTGTAGAAATTTCCTTACTATTCTGCAAGTGTTTAGTATGACTGCTTTTTGTAGCAGGCAGTAGGTCGTAGGTGGTAGTTTTAAAGTTTTGAGTGATTGGTGTAGTTGTTTGGGTATGACTCCAGTAGTAGAAAGAACAATAGGGACTATAGTTACTTTTTGTAGATGCCAGAGTCGAGTAATTTCATCTTTTAATTCATTCTGTATATTTGCTAAGTTTTTCTGCTATTGTAGTTTGTATGTTGTGTGTGTTTGGTACGGCAATGTCTATTAAATATCCTGTTTTAGTTACCTTGTTTATCACAGTTATGTCTGGTCGATTATAATGGATGGTTCGATCAGTAAGAATGGCTCGGTCATAATATAGTTTTGTCGTGGAATTCTCTAAAACAGTTTGTGGGCTATATTTATAATATGCTGTAGAGGTTTCTATGAGTTTATATTGATGTGCAAGATTTTGGTGTATAATATTGGCTACTTGGTCATGTCTATACTTATAGTCAGTTTGGACAATTGATTTGCAGGCTCCTGTGATGTGTTGGATTGTTTCTGGAGAACTATTGCATTTGCGGCAGCTGTCAGTTGTTAAATTCTTGATTATATGCTTTCTGTAGTTTTTGGTTTCGATTATCTGGTCTTGTATAGCGATCATGAATCCTTCAGTTTCTGGGAAAAGTTCTCCTCGGCTCAGCCACGCGTTCAATGCTTCTTTGTCGACGTTTTGTTGGCATAAGTCTGTACGATGTCTTCCATGCAGAGATTTTTGGATCCATTCTGATAGCTTGGTTTTTCGTCTGTCAGCATTTCATTATTCTGTTTAGCGGGGTCCTTTAGGTTAAGTGGGGTTAACTTCTGATCCATTTGTACTATTGACTTGTGGAGTGTAGATATTTGAGATTTGCTGAAGAAATATTGCCTAAGGGTCGTTATTTGCTTGTTATGCAAGTTTAGAATGTCTATGAGGCCTCTGCCTCCTTCTTTTCTGGGCAATGTCAATCTTTGTAAACAAGATCTTGGGTGATGTTTTCGAAATTTGGTCATTGTAGTGTTTAATTTTCTCTGTACATCCTTGAGTTCGGTTTTGGTCCAATTTATTACTCCAAAAGAGTATGTGAGTAGAGGAATGACGAAAGTGTTGATGGCTTTTATTGTGTTTCTAGAGTTAAGTTGCGTTTTCAGTATCGTGTTAAGTCTGTGTTGAAATTGTAATGTCAATTTTTGTTTGGTGTCTTTGTGATGTATTTGTAGTGATTGTTTATATCCGAGATATTTGTAAGTGTCATGCTCGTCTAATGATTCAATATTTTCTCCTGTATTTAGCGTGTATTGATGATGATAAGTCTGGCCTGCTTTAACTGAGTTTATTTTACATTTATCTATCCCAAATTGCATCTTAATGTCATTTGTAAATTTCTCTACTAGATTAGCTAGATTAAATAATTCATTCTCAGTATTAGCGTAAAGTTTAATATCATCCATATAAAGCAAATGATTTATTATATTTTTCTCTGTAGTAGTGTGTCTAAGTGTTTCTGTGTCTTTTAAAGGGTATCCTAATCCTACTGTAGTTGAATTTAATATGTTAGAGAGAGGATTTAAAGCAAGGCAAAACCATAGTGGGCTTAGCGCATCTCCTTGAAAAATACCTCTCTGTATCCGGATCGGGTTTGTTTCTATTGTGTCCGTTGGGGTAGTGAGTGTAAGTACAGTTGACCATTTTGTCATGATGTTTTTTAAAAACGCTGTTATTGTGGGATGTATTTTGTAGATATCCAAAACTTTTAATAGCCACGAATGAGGTACTGAGTCATATGCTTTTTTGTAATCTATGTACATGCTAAAAATATCTGATTGTGTTTTCTGAACTTGTTTAAGGATAACTGAATCTATAATTAATTGTTCCTTGCATCCTTGACTAAACTTACGGCATCCTTTCTGTTGTTCGGCCAGGATATTATTGACATCAATATGTTCATATATCAATTCTGACAAGCAGGATGTGATTATCTTGTATAAGGTCTGTAGGCAAGTGATAGGTCTATATTTGGCAGGATCAGATGGATCATTTCGGTCTTTAGGAATCATATATGTTTTACCTAATGTTAGATATGGTGGTATGGTGTTGGGGTCCTGGATGAAAATATTAATGTAGTTGTGTAAGTAGCTGTGAATGTAAGTAAATTTCTTATACCAATAACTATGAATGAAGTCTGACCCTGGTGATTTCCAGTTGTGTAAATTACTTAGTACTTTTTGAAAGATTTGAGGGGATATATGCTCAAAGGTCATTGGTTGTATACACATGTTATTATTTGTAATTTCTGTTTGAATCCATTTGGCTTCAGTGTTATGTTGAATAGAGTCTGTCCATATTCTTGCCCAAAAATGTTCTATAATCTCTGGTGTGGGGTAATTCGGCGTATCATCTGTGACGTTGTCTGGGCTATTAGTAGTTTCGTGTCGGATGTTGCGATAGAAAAGTTTTTCGTTGTAAATGAATTGAGTATTTTGTTTCTTTCTAAGTGTACATGATTTATATCTTTGTAGTCGCCCTGTTACAACTGAGAGTTTTTGTTTGAGTGTGTCTAGTGTGTGTGTGGGTTGTGAATTTGGCTCTTCGTGTACGGTATGAGTTTTATATTTTTCTATAATTATGTTGGCGTGTTTTACTACGTTTCTACTCCTGTTGTCGTTTATGAATTGCGTTAATCGCCCTATTTCGGTTCGTAGATTTTCTAGTTTCCGTTCTAGTCGTTTTTGCCAGTTTGGCTTATAATCTGTTTTTGTTCGTTGTCGCCCCTCATTATTTTGAAGATCTATTTTCGCTCCATTAACTTTAGCAGCTGTCCAAGCTGCACAATATATAATAGTTTGTAATGTCTGAAAATCTGTGTTTGTATTAGTGTTCTCAGGAAGAGTAATTTTATTTATATATTGAATTATGTTAGCTAGTTTTTTAAACGGTTTTTGTTTTGGAATGTAGCCTCTATCTGTCGGTTCCGTATGTTTGTAAAATAGAAATGCCTGCTGGAAAATTAAATCTATATACGCGTTTCTCTCTAAAGTGTCTGTATCTGTAAACTGTGGTAACTCTTGTACATAACTAATGTTCGAGGTTTGCGTTTGAATGTTATCGTTATTATGTCTATTGACTTCAGTATGGTGTTGGGTATGATGTGGTGATGATGTGATGTTTACTTCTGTACTTAGCAAGTGTTCAATTGATCCGTTGCTTAGGTAATTAACGTTTACTCCTATTTCTTCAGATATTTCTTGTTTTAAAGCGATTAGTCGGTCTTTGCTAATATATTTATTGTTTATTATTGCTCTCCTTTGATCAGCTATACGCTGTTCACTTAAATGTCCCAGTGAAGGAAATTTTCTAATAAAATCGTCATACATATGTTTTCGGTATGCAGTTTCGTTGGTGCCCAAGTTTGTCATTCGATAATATGACCGCATTATTGCTTCGTTCTGTTCTTTAGTCCATCGCATACGGGTTTGTGTTATTTTTAAGGATTTTTGTTTGTCTATACCTATGGGTTGTGTATGTTTAAAATTATTTAATTGGTGTTCTTGTGTTTGATTGAGATGAATTTGTATGGTTTGAGATTGGGAGTTTGTTTGCAGTTGATTTAGTTCTTCCTTTATTTCGTCTCGTATCTGATCTATTGTTATTTGTGGTAGTAATTTGTTCCGGATAATAGCTCTACGTTGATCTCCTACTCTTTGTCGGCTTACTTGCATATTGGGATATTTTTCAATAAATTTAAGGTATAGAGGTTCTAAATAAGTTTTTGTATCAGTGTCTAATGCTGTTAGTTGAAGATAGGTGTGCAGTATGAATTTATTCATTTCAGGAGTCCATCTTTTGCGCGTTGTGCCCGAGGTGGGTGCAAGTTCTATGTCAGGATTGACCTCTTGCACAACACTATCGAGCTTACTAGTAGTGGATGATGTAGTTGTGCTCCTACTCATATACGAAGGGCGAGTAGATGGCACAGATGAAAATAAAGACGTGGTATCATCATCACTAATTGAGCCCCGGCAACCCCCGGGAAGCGTTTTAAGGTTATATTTTCTTGTGTTGTACTTCTTCATCATTTTCCCACGAGTAGCAAGAGACGAAACGGTCAGCCACGGCAGAGCCCTGCATTCACCGTGGTAAGGGCAAATAAAACTAAAGATTCCCTGGTCTCCAGAGTTCGCATACTAGCGACTAAGCTCCCCTTAGCCACGCAGCTCTCGGCGTACGCTGTTCCACCTTAGCTTGGGTCCTACTTCCAACTACTCACCTACCAGTGCCACGTTAGCCACGCTAGTAAAGTTTATATTATCGTGTGTCCGCCCCCTACGTGATCAGATGGTCGATCAGGACATGTGGTTGGTTTTTAGGGGACTTATTATTATTATTATGTTTCTCTTATCACAGGTACTTTCTAACATATGATATTAGAAAATACCTGGCCCTTTGGGAGGCTTACACGGAGACATGGGTCCAACGTGAAGAGGCCCTTCGAGAGTTTTAATCAAAGGTGTGATTGAACACCTACAGCGGCACTAGCCGCAGCAGGCGTAGGACTATTGCTACGTATGGATTCTAATATATGGGCTATGGGTATGGGTGTTTGGTGGACCAGTATATTGCTAACTATGGATGAAAAACGGCGTCTGCCCTGAATACTCTAATAGCATCAATGCAATGGGCAGACGGTGACTCGCCAACTCACTACTTATTATTATTATTATTACTGGTACTAGCCTTACGGTATTGTTAACCTTCGGGTTGCGGAGGTCAAGGTGGCAGCCACTCCGTGTAAAAACTGGTATCCAGTCGAATCCGGTTAGACCAGAAAAGCGGACCCCAAGTGACTTGGGAATAATAAAGGCTAGAGAGAAGTTTATTTATTTTAGTTTTATATTATTCGATGTTAAATTATTATTAATTATGTCTTTAATTTATAGTTAACGTACCTACTCTTTTATAAGCAAAATAATTATATCCTTTAACTTTTTCCTTTTTTGACTCATTTGGGACGATTGCTGTAATTTGGGCTGCGCAAGCACAGGTTTTATTGCTTTTTTACTTTTATAAAGTAAAATGGCTGACTGCGTGACTGCTGAATTGACGCGGGGTTCACACGCGGCCATTGATAATTTGTTTATACATGGACATTACCTTAGTACCTATTTTATTTTATTTTTATATTGTTTTATTTTTGTTTTTATTTATATTTGATTTTTTTATTTAATAGTATATTATATATAAATAGACTTTATGTTATTTTTTATTATTATTGAGAGTAGTGACTTCGGTTGCCATACAGTATAGAGGAATAAGATATGTATGTGTGTAGTTACCGCGGCTAGCGTCGCGCAGCTCGCCGGCGCCGACGATGTTCCCGAGCACGGGCATGCCCGCCATGCCGCCCGCTACGCTACCCGCCCCGCCATTGTGTCACACCTGCAACACAAACAAACACACACTCATATATACATAACATGCTAGAATAGCTATCAGGTTATAAGAAGTGATCAATATCTATACTAATATTATAAAGCTGACGAGTTTGTTTGGTTGAACGCGCTAATCTCAGGAACTACTGGTTCGAATTGAAAAATTATTTTAGTGTTGGATAGTTTATTTATCGAGGATCACGCTACGACCCACGGCGGCGCAGTAACCATAAACGCGGGTGAATCTGCGGACACAGCTACTCATTTATAATATTAAACTGTCCCACTGGTGGGCAAGGGCCTCTTCTCACTATGAGAAGGGTCAGGCCATAGTCCACCATGCCGAGTGTGGCTTGACTGACTTTAAATATCTTCGAGAACATTATGGAGAACTCTCAGATATGCAGGTTTCCTCGCGATGTTATCCTTCACGGTTAAAGCGAGCGATAATTAATTATTTAATATGCATATAACTTCGTAAAGTCAAAGATGCGCGCCTTGGGATAGAAATTGAGACCTCTGTGTGACAGTCCAACGGTCTCCTACTAGGCTATCGCTGCTTATTGATATGTATATAATTTACCCTACGTGTAATGTAAAGGTTTTTATTTATTTCATCGTCCACTCTATGTGTTTTACCTATGTCGACAAAGAGCACCAAAGCCGGAATGATTATTATATGTGGATCGATCAAATTGTATCGCATCCACAAGCATGGCGACCACTTAAACTAATGTGCCATTCGTGCCAAAATAGTATTTACTGATGGAGGATGAAGGAGGTAAAGTTGCCATGAAAAAAAAGAATTAACATTATTAAAACATCAAAACATTAAACAAACTATTAATAGGGAAACATATTTATTGTTACACTATAAAAATATATATTTTAATGAAGAACGAATAAACTTATTATTTGTGGTTAACTTTCTAAAAGCAAAACTATAATACAAACTTTAATTATAAATTATCTGCGTCGTAGCTGCGTAGAGGCTCGTAGCACGTCGTAGCAATGCGCTACACTGCTACGATGCGACTCAATTCAGCTAAATGAAAGTCTACTTTATTAGAAAATACCTCGGCTTCTTTAGTAGTCTATGAATGTAAATGAACGTGCATTTTCTTTATTAATATAGTTAGTAGCATACCTTAAAGGTTAGCAAGTAAAATGACAGCCTGCCAAGGTCGAATTTTGGGTCAGCAGGTCGGGTGTTTTTTGGTTTATCTATTAACAGATTATATATATATATATATATATATATATATATATATATATATATATATATATATATATATATATATATATATATATATATATATATATATATATATATATATATATATATATATATATATATATATATATTAGATGCTTATTTAAAAATTACGCTCTTAATATTTTTAAAGGGGATGTAGGAGAGTGAGCTCTCATATTGGATAGACAACGATAGTGGACAATTTTCAACGTGAATAAGCGTGATAATACATTAATAATAATAATATTCTACCACATACACACAACACCATTTAACCCAAACTAAGTAGACTAACTATATTTATAATTCAGATGTCATTGTGTGTCAGATGAAAACTTTACATCCAGAAAGATGACCATGTTTAAAAGTACCTAGTATCTTTGGTATTACGTATGTACTCCATAAAGTTTAAATAATATATACACTACCGTCCAAAAGTTTGGAAGGACACCTGCCTTCAAACAAAACAAATGAATGCCGACTAATAGCGGTAAAAATTAGCAATAATCTTAAGTTTTACAACCTTTTACGACTGTTTACACAAACACAAAAGGATTATCATCTCACATTCAAGTTTTAAGGAATTTCTTAATTTTGACGAAACACGTGTTTTATGACTTAATCCGTCGGCTACTTTATCCTATGCTATGGTGTGGTTTTATTGATAAGATTTGGTGGTTTTAACTTCTTTAGACCCTATTCAGTCGCACTTAATTGGCACGTGAAAGTTGTGATATTAAAATTGTCTATTTTCGAAAGATATCGGCTACTGCTTTGACTGTATTTTCTTCTGAAAATGGCAAAACGCAAGCAAATCACGCTTGAACAGCGAAGCGCTATGCACTCTACGCGAGGAAGGATACAGTGAACGTCAAATCGCAGAAAGGCTCGGAATTTCTTGTAAAGGTGTCCACTATACCCTTACTAGAAAACAAGAAAGTGGGAAAAATTAAGATAGAAAGAGATCTGGTAGGCCCAAATCCACAACAAATCAAGAGGACAACTTCATTAGAGTTCTTCCTAAACGGAATCGACGCTTAACTGCACCACAGATCACTGCAGCTCTGAATGATACGCGAGAAACACCCATTTCAAAAGCAACTGTTCAAAGACGTTTACTGTCTGCAGGATTAAGAGGATGTGTTGCTGCTAAAAAACCAAAACTAACAAATCGACATAAGAAAAATAGACTAGAATGGGCAAAAGCGCATAAAAACTGGACTATATAACAAAGGGAAATTGTCCTTTGGAGTGACGAATCAAAATTTCAGATTTTCGGATCCAATAGACGTGTCTTTGTACGCCGGTCAAAAGAAGAGAGGGCTTCAGAGGCATTTACGGTGCCTACTATCAAACATGGTGGCGGTAATGTCATGGTTTGGGGGTGTTTTGGCAACAGTAAACCCGGAAATCTTGTGAGGATAACCGGCAAACTAAACAAGGAAGGCTATTTAAAAATTCTCCAAGATTCCGCTATACCCATTGGACTAAGTCTCATTGGTTCTGGAGTCATTTTTCAACAGGATAATGATCCTAAGCATTCATCTAAACTGTGCCAGAAATTTTTAAACAAGAAAAAAGCTGCAATCTTTTTAAAAATCATGCAATGGCCATCTCAATCCCCTGATCTTTCTCCCATTAAACTTGTTTGGGATGAACTTGACAGGAGGGTGAAAAGTCGTTGTCCTACGAGCTCAGAACATTTGTGGCAATTATTAGAGAACTAATGAAACAAATTAGATCAAGATTATTTTAAAAAAGTGATTAATAGAATGCCTAGAGTATGTAAGAAGATTATAAAGAAGAAAGGTGGAAACTTTTTTTTTTTTTTACTTGGGGAATGCTATGACGCATATCCCTCCGCGGGGGGCGGGCGGAGGGATTATGTCGGACTCGCCGGGGTAAACGAAAGATGGAAAAGAAATAATGTACCTCCCGGAATACCGACTAAACCTACGACGGTGTTCCTCGACAAAACCACTATCGACGGGGCCGCGCGAATCACTTTCGCATGCGGTCGCGACCCAAGGTGGACACTTTGATGAAGCTAAAATTTAATCTAATTTACCATTGTATGTTATTTTTTTATTTTGTTTAAGTTAGTTTCTGTTTGTTCTTTATTTTTTTTTTTTTTGTCAATACATTTAAATTTAAATGACTTTGTTTGGTTTTATTTGATTTTACCTTGCTGCTTCCAAACTTTTGGACGGTGGTATATATATATATATATATATATATATATTGTGTTCGCTTTAAACACACAAGTGCAGATAGAATCTCATTTTATTTCGCTGCTCCAGCGATGCATTAAATCCTACCAGCCAGTGTAAGCCAACATATTTTTTGGGCTGTAAATTGTTAAAATAATTTCATTTCGGTTCTTTATTTCATATATAGGTATAATCGGTGTTCTGTTATAAGTATTATAGTACGTATAAAAATTATTATCCTGCTTTTAGTATGGATATAATTATAATTTAATGAATAGTCCTTTCAGAACTTTTTTTAAGAAGGATACGCTCCGCACTTTTAGTAATTCTTGTGTAGTACTTTACAAACATTAGAACAACGGACACAAAAACATCCAGACTCGGAACAACTACTTGTAGATCACACTAAGTTTTGTCCCGTGTGGGATTCGAACCCACAACACTCGGCGCAATGGTAGTGGCGAGGCGCCCAAACAGTCATACTTTACTTTAATGATGTATTGACGCTGACTACTGCTGTATATCCTGGATTCGATACCCAGATCGGGCAAAGTCTTTTTGTCAAGAAATTCTTAGCACCTACGAAGTCTGGCATCGTTTAAAAATCCTTAGGGGATTCATGCGCGTGTCAATGTCTGAATGTATGAAAATGAAACATAATATCAGTTCACTTTGTCAACAACTAACGCCTATTATTTAAACTAATACAGTAAAGCTGAAGTGTTTGTTGGTTTGTACGCGCTAATATATAGAACTGTCGGATTTGAAACATTCTTTTTGCATTTGATAGCCCAATTCTTGAGGAAGGTTACAGGTTTATAACATCACTCTACAGTAGAGGAGTAGTAATCACAAACGTGGTTGAAACCGCCTGGGACGACTAGTAATCACATAAACGATATTTTATTCGGAAACGTAACGCTATAAAGATATGTGAATGCCATAGAGTTGAAGGTCTTGTTCACACACGCACACACAACCGTACACATATGCACACACGCACGCACGACACACGGTGACGTACATGTCGTGCAAATCTAAAGCTATGTGACAACACTCGCGTACTCTCACTTAGAGCGTAATTAATTATGTTCACACCCTGTACTCGTATAGGGATGCCACTTATCCGTTTTGTAATGTTTTAAGTACTAACTAAAATTTTACATTAGGTCTTGTCTTGGGTTTGATTCCCAGTTAAGGCAATGCTAGTAAGTTAGATAGTGCAAATTTGCAATAGCAGTACTAATTTCAATCAACGTGACCGATAGACAGTAAGCTCGCACCCTTTCACATGTTTGACGTAAGAATGCGCGAGCATACTGCCCTAATATGGGAGCCTAATAACACAGCTGCCTAAATGTGGGATTTTAACCTCTGCGTACTCTTTGGGGATATACATGTGACACTATATAAATATACGTATGAATTTTAAGGTAACTGTTGTATAAATACCAAATAGGCACAGGAGGTATAACTACGAGCAACCTAACTGGATAGATATACAGGACATAACGACAAAAAAATTTTTATTGCTCTTCATTGCGCCGCGTGCTGCGGGTTTGATCCCCACACTGGAAAGCATTTATGTGATCATTCATGCTACTGTTTATTTGAACATACTACAACTCTTAACGCGACTAATATAAGAAACAAACTACTTCATTTCGAAATCGTACGGCAAGTTGAAACACAAATTAAACAACCAGAACTAGTTTATATTCACTTTTAATCTACAAGCAATTAATACTAAATAGCAATCTAACGTTAACTGTATCTACTCTAGCTGCAAACTAAAATCTATTCAAATTGCTTCGAGCTTGAACGCCTTGAAAAGCTTTATGCAAAACTTATTATCAACGAAGGACGACAATTGACACCCCTACTATAACCGAATACAGGGCGTCAATTAAAAAATATTAAAAACTTAACTCAGACACGCAACGGTGTCACGTCGAGTTAATGATCAAAAATTACCTTTATTTTCTGGCAAATTTAACACTCTAGAGTGTGTAATTTACTAGTATTCTGTGTTCAACATGTTGACATATTCCTGACATCCACTTTGACGTAAAAATCGTTTAGATATCTATAGTTTTATCAATGTTCGGCGTATTACGATATGTATACGTCGTCATTGTAGTTCGTTTAAATACGTAGTTGGTTCGTGAGTTTGTGCAAATGGAATGATTGACAGTCGTTCGTAACCGTTTATGAAATATTATGATTTATTTATTTCATCCATAAATCTTGATAGTGTACCAGTAGCTTAGTATTTGTTTATGTTGTGAACTACGACTAACTATATATATGTAAGCCCTGACATAACTGATTGTTTGTGAGGCTTTATTTTAAATTTGTCATCATTTATTTTCCACGTCTATATATAGGTAATCATCAAAAAATCTTTTAAAGAGAAGAAGCGAAGCATCGTGCTTTCCTTTTGTACTAAGATGTTTAATACTAAGTATATGGCGTTTTTGTTAGTTTGGTAATCGTTTGCAATAGTTCACAAACTACAAGACTACTCTCACATTTTCAGCAACGCGGTTTTTGCTGAGCTGCTAACGTAAGGGATGGGGTAGCAATCATACTGGTCCTCTATCAACACTTCTGCGCCTTCTCAAGAGGCCTATAGATCGAAGGATCTATAGGCCGCTGTTATACGCAGTTATAGCAGAAACTTTGCACTAAGCAGTTGGACTGCGATATTCTGTAGGATGTAGTCATTTCGCCTAATGATGCTGTTCCAGTTTGAGCGGCATCCAGAATAAAGCGGTATGCAATATGATTCTCTTTGAAGTAAAATTTGTTGGTTTCTTAATGGCTGGCTGATGTTTATTATAACATACATAGATAGACGCAAACTTCCATTGTACACCTAGGATCTAACCTCGGTCTTTTTTTGCCATAGCCGGGACAAAGCGCAATGGCTAATGGCCTTGAAAAATTGTTATACGCAAATTATTTGTGTTATTCGCAGCAACAGTCACGCAGAGCACCCAACCTTGGTAAGTATTAATTGTCCAAGGTTTCAATATTTTTAAGGCCCACCGCTTTTAACACGGTTTTATTAGCTTGGTATGTATCTATGAATCTATGTAACGGAATCTTTCAGCGTGATTTTCACCACTTTCAAACCGACGGATTGATTTGAAACTTTGCTCACTTATCGAGGACCGATGAGAACACAATAATTTAGAAAAAAAAGTACAAGTTCAGAACAATAAAAATATATAATAGTTTATAAAATAAAAATTATTAAAAAAAAGTAGAAAATAATTTAATAATTTTTATGTAAAAATGCGTGGGGTGGAAAGTATCTTAGAAAGAACCTAAAAAGAACTAAAAACACACGCTTTATTAAAAAAAGAGTAAAATGTAATTTAATAATTTTAATTTAAAAAAGCGTGGGGTTCTTTCTAAGATATTTTGATAACTCCACCCCAAGCTTTTTTACATTAAAATTATTAAATTATTTTCTACCTTTTTAATACAGCGTGTTTCTTTAGTTTTTTAAATCTTTAATTTAATTTAATCGTCTTTTTAATATTTATTTTAACGTGAGGGAATGCTTTGACGCATACCTCTCCACGGGGCGACGAAGAGGTTATGTCGGACTCACCAAAGATGGTGAGCGACTTCCCGGTAATACCGACTAAACCTACACACGACACACGATACAGAGGCGTGCGTGGGAACACGCACGCCGCCTCTCGGACCTGGTCCTGATCGGGTGGCGGGCAGGCCCACGAAGCCCACCACTTCCAGGTCAAACCTCAGGGTAGTTGGAGGTCGTCTCGCGCCCTCCGGCGCCCGGCTATGCGGTTGGGAAGAGGTTTAAGCGTTCCCTCTCTCCCTCCACCGCCTCCTTGATGGAAATCACTCACAGGAGGAGGAGAACGGCGTTCCACGACCTCTCATTCCGGACCATAGACTAAACTACGGCCGGAAGCGAGAGGGCAACCAATTCGACTGCCGCGATCAACTCACGGCGCTACGATGCCCAGGCGTTGCAATCCACCAAGGTGTGCAACGCCGTATCCACAACGACGTCGCGGCAGTTGCCGCAGTGGTGACAACCGGGCGTCTCTTACCGGCCTATGCGACACAGGAACTGGCCAAACCAACCATAGCCAGTCATTACCTGTGTCAGCCGGAAGGTGAGGGCGCCATAATCGTGGCGTGCACGGCACTGGGGTACACAAGTCGCTCTTTCCACTTCTCCACTAGGACCTGGCGGAGCTCGGACCTTGCCGCCTCGACAGCGGGAAGAACAGGTCCTCCGCCCCGAGCTAGCGCCACCTGGCGTCAACGATAAAGCGACGCCAGGAGCGCCACTTCTAGGTCCCATGGCATCGATCCGGTGAGGAGGCTCGCAACCTCGAATGAGATCGTGCGGTAACCTTTAATCAACCTGACGACCATGGTGCGCTGTGGCGCACGAAGCGCCGAAATGTTTCGGGCCGTCAGTTTGTCCGCCCAAACTGGGGCCCCGTAAAGGGCCATGGACCGCACGACCCCCTCGTAGAGCCTCCGGCAGGAGGTGTTTGGGCCTCCAAGTTTTGCAGTGCGCCGAAGAATGGGGCCCAACGACGAAAACAGGCTATAAAGTCCCATCGGATATCGAGCAAGAGACCTAAATACTTTAGGGATGACTCGACGTCGATGCGGACCTCTCCTACCATAATATGGGCCCCTGGAGGTGGGCGGTTGCGTGGGCCATGAAAACAAATGGCCTCGGATTTAAACGGGGCTACCTCAAGGCCCAACCGCCGGATACGATTAACGACTTATGCTACCGCAGCGGTCGCCAGTATGGCCGCCGCCCGGTGCGACTTACCCCTTGCCGTGACAAGTGTATCGTCGGCGTAGCAAATGACGCCGACGCCAAGTTGAGTGCACCTCGCAGCACCTAGTCGTAACCGATGTTCCACAGGAGCGTACCCAGAACCAATCCCTGTGGAACACCGCACGACATCAAGGCCCACCGCCTTACAGTAACTATACCAACTACAAAACTGTCTTTAAAAATCACAAAAAAATATTTTCACGTCTCCCAAGATACACGAAATATCACTGTTAGCAAGGTATTAGCAAGTGATCATTAAATTTCAACAAGAACCGTCTAATCATTAATGACCAACAACCGTTTTGTACCTAATCATTAAAATCCAGTACTACGGAACATTCCTTGCGTCCCCACGTCGGTGTGTTCCATTCATGGCTGATCCGGCACAAACAGAGGCCTCGAGTCAAGGGCGCACTTGTCAGTGTCTGCCACATGCGAACATCATCCCGCGAGTTACGCCATATACGTCACAATGTCAAACCTGTCGCACACATCCCGGGTAAAGCTGGCGGTGTACTGCTGGCGATAATATATACGTAATATTTCGATGATGCACGGATGACGTAGTGCTTTAAGTGGTCGCCTCGCCACTGCCATTGCGTCGAGTGTTTTAGGTTCGTATCCCACATCGGACAAAACTTTGTGTGATCCACAAATGGTTGTTCCGAGTCTGAGTGGTTTTTGTGTCTGTTATTTGAATGTTTGTTAAGTAAAGATTAATATAAAAGTTTTGTATAATATTTATGAGTGAAGCAACCAGCTGGCGCAGCTGGTGACGCGGACGGTACGAATGAGGCGCCTCGTTCGTGGTAATCCAGTCAGGAAAATATGTAAATAGCTGAATATTGAACCTGTAAAAGTGTTGAGGGACGTAGTGTGATGGCCTACCTATAAAAAAAAAGATCCTCTAACCAGGCTGGGTGATCATGCTTGGCGGTTTTGGATCAAAATATTAAATTCAAATTCAAATTCAAATTTATTGCATTCCATAATGTACATTTACAGGTGGTAGGCTTAAATATAAGTAACAAATTATGGACCCTGTCGGGCACAGCACTATTAGGAGAGAGGAGGAGCTGTTTAGATATGCCATTTTTAAAGTTTCGTTTTGACATAACATAACACAATTTTATCAACTTTTTAATCTAGTTAAGATATATTAGTATTTAACAGAATTATGAGAAATGAAAAAGATGAATAAATAAATAAACTTAATATTTATATTAAAATTGCAGGATATATTATTTGGTGATACATACCTATTAATAATAATATTTATTGATAATTTATGTCTATTGCATTTATTATTGCATAATGTTATTACAAATTTTTTTTTCTTTTTTTTTTTAAGTAAAATAATATGTAATTTATTTATTACATAGGTAGTTGTTAAATTACTTATATGGTAATATGAATAAGTGGAGGTAGACAAGTAGTTGCTACCTATGTCCTATAATTACATTAATTTTAAATACAATTATTATTTTTAAATCATATTAATTAATTTTATGTATACCTATATATGTTTGTAATATTTAGTTAATTATTATTATGTAGGTGCTTTTAGCTGTTTGGAGTTTATAATTTATAATTTGTCCTCTAGGTATTCTTTGATACTGTAATAACTTTTATTTATTAGAAGTTTTTTTAACTTTCTAACAAAGGTATTGAATTTATTTTCATTTTTTATGTCATTTGGTAGCTTATTATATAATTTAATTGACATGACCAATGGGCCGGAGGAATGCATTGCTAATCGTGAATTTGGAAGGTTTAATCTATTTTTGTGTCTTAGGCTCATTTTGGTTTGGATGTCTTCGCGTTTGGTGTAGTGTTCTGGATATTTACGGACAAATTTACATACTTCTAAGATATAGATGCATGGTAATGTTAGAATTTTGAGTTCTTGAAAGTGTGGTTTACATGTGTCGGTATTTTGTATATTAACTATTTGACTAATGAACGGAAATGTAAAGCTTGCGCGGTTACTAGTCATTCACACGATTGCACTAGCGAAATATTCAATCAAATTAGACGAAAAGAATGATAGAAATAGATTATGACCTGTCTTTGTTAATTAATATCAGTTTAATACATCGCGTGCTACTTTGTGACTTAAATGTCAGAATCGGTTAACCTATAAGGTTACTGAATTGGGTTAAAACGTATTTGGACCAATATTCAAACAACTCTGGCAGTACTTAAACCGGAACTTAAATAAAACTTCTATATATATATATATATATATATATATATATATATATATATATATATATATATATATATTAGTCAGTATTACATCAGTAACACTACTGTGATTATTATTACCACACCTAGAGCTAGAACTAGTATCTGTGTATTAAATGCACTTTTTATCCTGCGGTTTTTCCAACTCTAAATGCATTTCCTTCCTAAGAGGCGAGGTGACATTGCTTCCTTTTTTTTCACATTTGGACTTACTTACATTTATTTCCAACCGACCAATTGAAATCGATTTTCGAGTCGGAAAATAGAACTGTGTTTTTCGCAAAAAAGTTCATAGTAAGGAATCAAGATTATTCACCCGGTAACCAGCAATTGGCTCATCTTCTATAGGACTTACAATATAGCTGGCAAAATATCGTCACTTCTGCCCTTCTTCTTCTTAGCGTATCGTGAGAAACACTTTTAAATTATATATATATATTTGCCTCCCAGAAAGCTACGCTAGCTGCGTTGTCAGAGGCAGCCATCAGATCCTTCTGCGTGCTAGTTGTCGGGCAAGCAGGGCACGATGTAAGGTGGGACATCATTTATCTTACACCGCACGCGCAAGCCAGATCGGTACCGTCTGAGAGTTTCCACCTAAATATGTTTTCTTTGCACCGACCGACCTGGGTTCGGAGTTTATTTAGCGACTTCCAAATCGACCATGGCAATTGATGTCCAGATGGTGAACTTCTGCACTCTTATGGTATAGTGAAAGTTTATGTATCAAACCAAATAGTTTTTTCGAAATCTCTTGACAAGATAAAACAAAAAATACAAAATGTTACTTAGAACTTATTGTAGAGTTACACCTTTTCCTAAACTAGGCGAACCTGTGTTTCGTATGAAGAAAGCATCGCATCGCTTCTCTTGCAGTAGCAAACCTGCCAACTACTTGTAATAATATCACTACATAAAACAGTTAGGGTTGAATCTCCACACATCTGTAATATAACGTACAACTTTACGACTGATCTCCCAACGGTTTATTGCTTAAACAGATGTCATTTGATAGCTTATAAAACTATATATCAATTAATGATCCGCTATACAGCTTGACCGGCGATTTAAAACTAATATTGCTTGTTTTATAAAAGTTGTCTATTATTATAAGAGTGGCAGAACAAAATAGAATACTACAGGAGCAAGGTCGCAGGTAAAACCAAATAAATAATATTATAATAATAGTATCAGACCTGTACTAAACTGTCACACTGAGAAAAGGATCTAGCCTAGGGACCTAGGTGCCTAGGACCTCATCATAGTGTGAGGCCATAGTCCACCACGCTGGGCCAGTGCGGGTTGGTAGACTTCACATCTTCGAGAACATTATAGAGAACTCACAGACGTGCAGGTTTCCTCACGATGTTTTTCTTCACTATTACAGCGAGCGATAATAAACTATTTAATACGCACATAACTTCGAAAAGTCTGAGATGCGCGCCTTGGCAGCTTGGGTTCAAACTCGTGACCTCTGCATAGTAATCCAACGATCTCCCACTAGGCTAGGCCTAGTGTACAAAAAATAAGACGACTGCAGCGTACTTATATGCTTTGCAGGCGTATGCGGTTTATTGTGCCGATTGCAAAAGTGATACTGGTTGTTTCTAGACAATAACGCTACGAATATATTTAGCTCTAGTCTTGTCCATCGATGGATAAGGCAACAAATAAATAAGCCTTATTCGGCATTTCTCAGACATCTCTGTATCTAAAAAGCAACCCGAACATCGTAATAAGTGTATATTTTAATAGTTTACAATTGTAAAACCTCGTGATTAAATTAAGCCGCGATAAAATCCATAGAAAGTAATTTAATTTCAATACGTAACGCGTTATGCACAATTGTATTCGAATATTACGTCCAGCGTCCTTTATTTCTGTCTTTATTTCTCCACAAGGTTAATAATTATCTCGCCATCAACATATACTACATTAACAAATAACTACGACTAATATTATAATAGTGACAAGACGTCAATAGAATGTAAACAAGTACGTCTGGTATACCGCTTACTTGCAACGTACAGACATCAATAACAGCACTAATATGTAACCGCATAGTCAGAGGGATATACTTTGTCATGTACAGTCCGGTATGACGTAGTAATGACGCAGTGATTCTGAAATACAACGTAGTTGTCAGAACTGTCCACGTGCATCTCGTCTGTTTACCTGTATGTTGATATATCTTGGTATCATGCAAAAACTACATATATACATAGTCTCATGCTTCTATTCCCGAAGGAGAAGAAAGTGGTGTATTACACCCACATTTCGCCAACGATTTAATTTTAAAGGCAACTCCTGCCCTAGAATTAATTTCTGCATTGCGAGGGCTTTACAAATATTCAAACGTAAACCAAGAACATCCAGACTTACACAGACTTACACAGACAGAACAACTAAGTCTGGGTCACACAAAGTTTGGTGGATCATCTACTGGAAACGGTCTCACACTACATAATAAATAATAAATAAATAAATTAAATAAAATTCATTGTGTCAAATAATTCGTTTTACAGAAAGTTATGTTCGAAATCTTCTTTAAAGCAAATAATGCCTGTAGTAGAAAACTCCGCTCCTCCATATTTTACAAAGCGTGATAATTAACACAATAATTTGAAAAGATGAAATTAACTCTAGGATACATTATAATAAATACAAACATATACTTTAAAATGTGTGTGGTGTGTGAATGTGTATGCGTGAGTGTGAGTGCATGTGTGTGAGTATATGTGTGTGCGTGTGTGCGTGCGTGTGCGTGTGTGAGTGTGTGTGTATATATATACATAGATCATTCCGCGTGCTGTAACAATGCTTCTGTGTCCTCATATGTAAGTGGTTTTATCCACTTAACTAATGTTTTTTTGCAGTCATAATATTTTTTTGTGTGTATGTATATCATTTTATTTATTCTATTATATAATTGAGCTGATCGTTTATTATATTGTATACATCCAAATTTAGTTTCTGTTGAAGGTATATTTGCTATATTATACTTCCTTCTTTTTGAGTTTAAACCCACATTAAAAGGCAAGGACTTATGCTTTTTCAAGACCGTTTGAACTATGTACAACTTCTGGACAGAGAGTACATCACTAATCTGATAAAGGCTCACAGTAGAAAATCTAAGTTTTTTAAAGAGCATGATCTTGAGAAATGCGCGTTGTACTCGTTCAAGATTGATAAATTTAGTCTTTGCTGTACCTCCCCAAACCGGAATACAGTATATGAGCACAGATTGTACAAGAGCAAGGTATATTTGTGTAAGTAAATTTCTAGGAGTTGTTTTGTTATCAGCTTTAACCATTGGTGCCACATGTCTGAGGATTTTGAACAACCAGCTTAGCTTCCTAATTCTGGCGGTAACTTGCTCTACGTGAGGGTACCAGGATAGTCTATTATCTACTACTACACCCAAATATTTAACTTCGGTTACTTCACGGTTTTTCGGGCAGTTACAATTATTATCACCCCCACATGTATGTATAACAATACTAAAATCGTCAGTTGGTGCATTACGCTTTGAGATACTGAAACATACATAATTCGTTTTGGAGGTATTTAAAGATAAGAGGTTAGATTTTAGCCATTTAGCAACATGTGTCATACCTGCTTCAGCACAATGCTTGACATCGTGCCAAGAGCTCCCATAGAAGGCAATGGCTGTATCATCGGCGTAAGAAAAAACTTTAGCATTAGGTATTTTCATATTACAGAGGTCGTTTATATAAATTAAAAACAGCGTAGGACCTAACACGCTCCCCTGAGGAACGCCGTATAATACAGCCGCGTCGTCACAAATATACTGGCCAACTTTCACTTTTTGCTTTCTGTTTGAAAGATAGTCCTTTAAAAGGTCGAGAGCTACCTGTCTAACGCCAATTTTATCCAGTTTGTTGACAAGGATAGATGTAGAGACGGTATCAAACGAATTTTTGAGGTCTAGAAAGACTGTGAGGCAATTTTTTCCATTATCGAGATGTTTTGTTATTAAAGAGGATAGACCACTAACAGCATCCTCCGTAGATATACTCTTTCTAAAGCCGTATTGTGAGTCGGATAATATATCAAATTTATTTAAATAATTTAAAAGTTTAATATTAATTAATTTTTCAATAATTTTTTATATAGGTTTTAAAACAGATATTGGTCTATAATTACTGATATCGTCTCTATCTCCACACTTGTGCACTGGCGTGATGATGGCTTCTTTTAACGGGGCCGGGAAAATTCCTTTTCTAAAGCAAAGATTTGCAAAGTGTGTTATGATGGGGACCACTGCCATGCTGGTATATTTTAAAAACTTTGTAGAGATGTTATCCCAGCCTGAAGCGCTGTTGGACTTGAAATTCATTAGTGTTCTATATACCTCATCACAGTCGGTTTCGAGAAGCACAAAAGAATTAACTTGTGTGGGTGTATTACTAGGTAGAGTATGGTAATTCATGATTCTAGGTTGAATTTCTTGAGCTAGCTCATAGCCCACATTAGCAAAATAATTATTGATGTAATTTACGGATTCAGAGGTGGGAATAGCCGGGAATAGGACATTTAATACCTGGTTCAGACAAAGTATTACTAAGCTTTGTCAAGATATTTGCATTAGGAGCGCAGAATCTGGAACTGTAATTTATATACGGCAATAGCATCTAAAATCATAGCGTGTGAAATGAAGGTGTAAGATATACGTTTGACTACTCCTTCGGAACTATAAGCATGATGCAATATATATATATCCTAACTAATATTATAAATTGAAATGTGAGTTTATTTGTTACACTTTCACGCCATAATTACTCGACCGATTCTCGTGAAATTTCATGTCAGCTGTACAGAAAAGGGTATAAGGTACCTTTTATATAGCAAAACTACTGTTCCCGAGCGTCCGAAGCCGTGGGCAAAAACTACTGATTATTATATTTGATAATTATTCGTGAATGGCATGGCGGTGTAATATCGCGGTGATACACGTAAATAACTTTTTTCATAAACATGTTATCCATTTGTCATACCTCTACTAACGCTTATGACCTAGGTCAATTATAAAGTTATTAATACTCCCTCGATAATTGTGTAATTATAAATAGCATAGATTTACAGCCAGTAAGGTTATGCACTAAACTGTCGGCCGATGGTGATGTTTTAACTCAAAACTGCGTCTGGGAAGTACACTTTTAAATGTGTGCAATAAATTTAAAGTTGTATGAGCTTTTAATAAGTATTTGACTATGACTATGGGCTAGCTTTAAATTCTTTCTTGCTTTCCTGCCCGGGAAAAGTTACAATCGCATATCTTTGTATTGACCGATTCAAAAATGTTGAGACAGCAGACACAAACAATACCCTGAATATTCTTCAAGTCATTACAACAGACTACCTGGGTGGTGCACTGGTAGTAAATGCGATGGCTTTGGACGAGATATAGAATTTAGTTCCTGGAACAGTCAAAGTGCTATGAGGCTTTCCTGTTGAATTCTTAATAGTTGCAGAAATTCAGGAACTAACCTAACATATAGACATATCTGGCGAAATATCGGTACGTGATGCCGACCTTTCTGGATATAGGTGTGTGACTATATATATAGTATATATGTATGTATACATTAACCATTCTTACGCCTTATTTGTTAAGTAAAAATAAAAGTAAATAGATTATAAATCCATTGTTATGGGTATTTACGATAGTCAACATAATTATTGTGAAGTAACCATAAATTGGCCCGATGACTTAAGCAAATACGTTAAGTTGTCTAGACCCCAGATGATTTCAAAACTTATCTATCACTAGCTGTCCAAACCACCCGCATTTATGATTACTAATCCACTTTCGTTGTTCGTAGCATTAGGTATATATTTTATATACATAGTCTATATTACTTGTGGACAAATTACAATTTAAACAATAAGATAATTATTCAAATCAGTCCAGTAGTTTTTAAGTTTATTACATACAAAAGTCTTTTTCTATATAATATTAATGTACATAATTACAAAAACACAAATGGTTTAGGCTTCGTAGAATTCTTCAGCATCGCTGTCAATGTGTATAAACTAACATTTTTATTAGGCTAAAATATACTTCTACCTATTTTCGATACATCTAATTGTGCATCTATCATTCGCAACTCCGATACATTTGCTAGCACATAACGTTTATATAACACATACATAACACAGACATATAGTCAAGCTGCCTTTGAGTTATGATGAACCACTCAATGCAGATACGAAAGCGAATTGCTAAGGATCTGCATACACTCTCATAGTCATATACATATATACATGTATATATGTAGATCTGTCTGTGTCTAACCCCTTAAAGATTAAATAGGTATGAGAATAAACGAATGATAGATTCCTTTTTTAAGGTTCCGTAGCCAAATGGCAAAAAACGGAACCCTTATGGATTCGTCATGTCTGTCTGTCTGTCCGTCCGTATGTCACAGCCACTTTTTTGCCGAAACTATAAGAACTATGCTGTTTGAAACTTGGTAAGTAGGTAGATGTATTCTGTGAACCGCATTAAGATTTTCACACAAAAATAGAAAAAGAACAATAAATTTTGGGGGTTTCCCATACTTAGAACCGAAACTCAAAATTTTTTTTTCATCGTACCCTTGCCTGTGTTTTATCTATGGATATGTCTTCAAAAATGATATTGAGGTTTCTAATATATTTTTTTCTAAACTGAATAGTTTGCGCGAGAGACACTTCCAAAGTGGTAAAACGTGTGGTCCCCCTCCCCCCCCCCGTAACTTCTAAAATAAGAGAATGATAAAACTAAAACAAATATATGATATGTGAACTTCCACCGAAAATTGGTTTGAACGAGATCTAGAAAGTAGGTTTTTTTAATACGTCCTAAAAAAATCGATCAAAGTTACAACGAACTACAAGAACTTTTATATTATGTTACGATAGTGGGCATACAATCGGTTACTGTAAGATATGATTGAACCGTTCCACCGACGACGGCTTTTTTTAAACGGAGCCAAATGTCCGGCTCTGTCCATAGTTATGTTCACCACGTCAAGCAGCTGAGATCTGCTTTGTCGAGTTTTTGTCTTTGTTCTCCGTTTGATGTCTAATGTCATTGTTGCCTAAGACTACGTGTGTTATAGGTATTATATTGGACAAATTGCCCGGATCGCCGCTGTCCTTCGTCTGCAGAAGGTCTTAGAGAAAATAAAGATAGATAAAACGAGCCATTCCAATACTTACTTACCAGGCAAAACGCATTAACAGTGTTATAATTCTTACGCCTTGCTTTTCAGTAAGAGTACGATATTTATTACGGGTTCGCTGTATCATCTATATTATTAATAAATGAAAGTGAATTATTTAGCAATTCAGCAGAAGTCTTAATTGTTGTACACTTGATGAGAGTACTGTGAATACATACTTTCCTTTTTCTTTATTATTTCTTGTTTTTCCCTTAAAATAATTGATAACTAAACTTTCAAGAGTCTTATTAGTTGATCTCAGTGCGCCAATGCTACATTTATAAAGATTCAATTATTACTTAAAGTAGTTTAACAGTTGTTTATTTAATATTGTCTTCTGTTTACGCGAATGTTATTCATTGAAATTAAACTACTATATATGGATTTTATCGCGTTGTTTATTTATTGTCAAAATTCAATAGTAACAATGCTGGCCGTATTTACTTTTAATTCGCGAGTTTCCGCAATCGTATGCTGACAGTCAATTACTGCAGCATTCTGTATTCGATGTCGCATCCACTTGGACAAGTTCAGAACTTCAGAGAGACGTGCAATTTACCTGATCATAATATTTGCAAATTACAGTTAAAAGTTTGGTCATATTAAAAGCTTGTAAAATAGTGGATGCCACTATAAACACATGCTATAAATTTCTATGCTGTTGAGGATGCGTTCGGGAATGTTTAAACTACTGGATGTTACAGTAAGAAATATTCGTTTATTTGTATATAAAAAGTTTACACTTAAAAGATCCCTGTTCTAAATATTAATGTTACAATCTTTGGTAATGTTGTGACTGCATCCAGTCTCACAATTCCGAAAAGTACACTAATTGATATTAATGAATTTAGTAATATAATGCGTCGCAGGCTGGGCGCAATTCGCGTGTTTTATGTCAGCAATAAATCGAAATTAAAAATTAAATAAGCCTGAATGCATATGGCAGTCATGCGTATTTAATAAAGTAAAGAGAAATTTAAAAAAAAGTTCATCCAAACGATTAAATTGTCACGAGTATAATTCTAACCATAACCGAATTCGAAACCTTTCAATTGATGTTTGGCCGATTGATATCTCATGTCAATCGATTAAGGTGTAATCGAATATTTTATACGTTCGAATATTTTATGCCACGACTTCATTCTGTGATAGACATTCGTATTTGTTTTGAGCTAGTACGTAATAATAGATAATCAAACTCAAAGTTTCATTCGTTCGAATATTTCTCAAAGTATCAAATATTTTGATATTCTTGAAGATTTTAATCGTTTGAGATAATGTTAATCGCCAAAAGTTTATCTCGAATAAAATGTTGAACGTCCTTAGTTGGCATTATTTAGGGCTTAAATTGACCCACATGTTGGCATTTGACGCAGCTTAAGAAGAAAAATGTCGCGAAATCAGTAAACCTGTCAATAAAATGTGTATATGTGTGCCGTAGGGTCTAACATTAGTGCGTATGTAGTAAGTACGCACTAATAGGTACCGGGTTTGAGGTGTAACAATATTGAAAGCGCGTAATAAAAAATGATTCACAGTCCTGTCAGCTTAAAAATATAAGGAGGCATGTTTTTTCAAGTTTAAAATCTTAATGGCATGTTGTTAAAATCTATAACTTTAACATAAGAAAATAAAAGCTCTTTTCCTTCTTATATTATAAATAAAAATATGTGGAAAATGGATGTTTGTTACTCAATGAATTTAAACTAATCTTAGAACACAGATCGACTATGTCCTTTTTATCCCAGTGCGCATCTTTGCGTTTAACAAGCTAGTATTATATAAAGCACGGTGTATACACATGTAATGCCATTTTTTTTAGTAACCTACCCAAGTGGCTAGTCTCATTCGCCGCTCATGGATTTGAGTAATGTCAAAAATACACACAGTCAAACCACTGCCTACCATGATAGCAGTCCTCTCTTAAAACCTAGCTTAAAGAAGACCAAGTCATAGCACTTAGGAAAGGCTTTCTATACAATGAATTCTTGCACAAACTGTCGGAATAAGATCCAACAAGATGCTATTGCAACGGAAGCTATATTATTATATTGTGTACCGCTGCACTACCTTTTTTCTACAACTACCTTTTTTAATTATCACTCAATTTGTTAATTGTGGTCGTCCTTTACCGGTAATAAATTGAGTGATAATTAAGGTTATACTACGCTTTTAAGTTCGCAGTTTTATAAGCACATTTCATAAGTTCATCTTCACAAAAAATATATAAATGCTCAATAAAAAATAGATCAAAAATATATAACGTGCTGTGTTTAGGAAATTGAAGCGGTTCGTTTACAACGTCGACACAGTAATGTCACCGGCCACGGTTTATGTTTAATTTACACTTTACGACACATTGTAAAATATTATATTTATGCTTTCCATTTTGTTACAGGTGAAGCAGACATCTTAGTTTTATTACACCGCGGTACTGTGTCTTCAAAAAATAATCAGCTTGTAATGATTCTGATTGTCTAAGTCACGAAGCATAAATTAATTTACAGAACAGGGTACAGAAAAGGGCACAGGGGAAACCGGGGTACCCTATGCCCTTTTCTGTATATTAAAGGTATTTTATTCAGAAAATGTTCTGTTACTAAACTAACCTACTATTACGCGAACGAACCACGGGCAAAATCTAAGTATCTATATATTAAACTATAACAAAATATATCATATGTATGTTAAAAAGATGTTAATATGTTCCAAGAGAGTCAAAAGTAAGAACTAGAGCTTACCGAATTGTAGCACCATTCAAACAGTTGTAAGAGTAAAAAGGAAGCGCTATGGCTTTTAGGGAGCAATTTTTTACTTTCGTTATATAAGTACTTATATACGCATCAGTGAAACATGCTAACGTATTTTATTTTAATAGGATGCACGCATTTGGTAACATATCTATGATAAGTATTAAATATAATTGCCTATGAATTATATACTTACTGCGTAATAATCTTTAAAAAAAATAAAATGCTTGTTGTTACCTCGCATTAGGGACGTAACTTAGTTGTAAAAATAACCTAGAATATAAGACAATAAATAAGTACCTATGGGAATTGTAGTATTGCATTGTTTAAAAAAATATATAATAATAATAACGATTTTATTTCGTGTGGCATAGACGCATAGATATAATATTACCTTATATACTTATTAACTATCAAATCTATGTAGATGGTATTTTGACGCAAAACAAGCTTATATGAAAATTTTGTTCGTCTATCGCTAAGGCTGCCTTTACAAGCTAATCGTAATGGAATTTTACACATGCACCTATATAAAACCACACAAGGACTGATTTAGACTAATATAACTTTACCAAAACAGTTAAGACATTTTTTTATTTTGTCCTGTAGAAGTAGCGGACGATCGCCTCATATTTGTAACTTTGTTAACGCAAACTTCAAACGTCACTGCTTACGGCATAATTGGAACCTTGATGAAGTAAATAATTATGAGGAAAGTGCATATTTTAAACGTGTGGCTAGTAAAGCATAAAACGGTATACACGTTCAATTTTATTTAATGTGTATAATATGGGTTTAAACTGGGCTTCATTTGCCTCATTTTATTTTGTGTTTGAAAATAAAATAGATACTCATTCATTTAGAACAAAATAGTTCAGATCTATTTTGCTTTATATTTCTATCGATACTAGTAAGAACCACCGGCAGCACTGACCAATTAGGAGAAAGTTCACAATTTAACAGCCGATATATAGTATTGTAGAATATTGTAAGATTGTAAGACTGTACTGATTGGTCTATATAATAGTAGGAACATATTGATGTGACAATTTAACGGTTGGACGCAATAAGATTACGCTCTAACAAAAATGAATACGTTATGTTCTGAATTTTAGCCCATTTACAATATTTTGTCATTTTACAATCAGGCGTAGTTGTTTAAGTGGTCGCCCATTACCGCGTGAAGTTTGTGAGTTCGATTACCACACGGGAAAAAATTTAGGACCCACAAATAGTAATTTCAAGTCTGATTGATTTTGTTTCTGTTATATGAATGTCGCGGGAAATATTACAAAAAGTTCCCCGTGGCACAGGAATCCGTTCTTTACCCGTGACACCACCAAATGATAATAAATTATTTCACTACCAGTGCAGGTGTCTTATCAAAATCGAAAAAAGAAGGGCGGCTTATTTTTTTATAGTTTCCTTCTGTTTTGACAATATGCTGGTGACATTTATATGCCACCTATTTTAACGTTTCGCTCAATTAAATAGGACAAAACGATCCAATCTTTTAAACGTATCTAATGTGTTTTAATATAAATGGAACATAAAAACAATTTCATTATTCGTTAATTTAAACACTAGCGTCGAGAAGTCACTTCGCATTTCACAAAGCTCCAAGATAATGGGTGTTTGACAGAGTTCGTTTTTACTCGGCCGTTATCCGCTTACCATCCTCATTGGTGACGTCCATTAAAGGTCTTTACATAACACAATTTATGAATTATCACAACCTTGGAAGTTTAGAAGCCACTCTCCGCAAATATTCATCTTTGATTTGAAATTTTTATCTCGGCTTTTGTTGATTGATTGATTTAAATCTCTTATTTTTTAGGTTGTAATCTTTGAACTAGGAATGTATTAAAGAACATTTGTGTTATATATAACAGGTGTTTTAATTACCTTCATGAAGGAAAACGTTGTCTGGAAAACATAGAAGTAATATCGAAAACGAGATTACAAAATTATTTGCACACAAGCATAAGGTCTGCTTCGTGGCAACACAAAAGTATGAACATTAAACACAAACACACGCTCATTAAAATTATATTTGTTTATTGAAATTAAACTCATTTATACGGATTTTATCGCGTTGTTTATTTAGCACTGTATTACATAGTTTTTACTTTTCAGCAGCAACCGAAACGTCGGGGAGAGTGTAAACCTAAATATAAATAGTTTTAATAATTTTATTAGCTTAAAAGCAGTAAAATTCAATAGTAGTAGTAGTGTAACAGTTTCAAAATTATGTAATACAGTGTTAAATAAACAACGCGATAAAATCCGTATAAATGAGTTTAATTTTAATAAATAACATTTGCGTAAACAGAAGACAATATTATATTTGTTTGTTAAAAGACTAAAAATAAATCTTGTGTCGCGGACATTACAAACATTCAAACCGCGGACCCAAAGACACACAAACTCAGAACATCTAATTGTGGATGACACAATTTTTTGTCCCGTGTGGGGATCGAATTCACAACACCCGGCGCAGTAAGTACTAGCGGCGAGACGACCACTTAATTCACTAACACACACATATGTCATTATACAGGATGTTCGGTAATTAATGGATAACCTGGAAATGTCTTATAGTAGAACTAAAGGCCGATCAGAAAAATGAAAATAAATATATATTTTTTTTAAATATATCTATTAAAAAGCTATATAGCATAGCATACTTTTGACTGTCTATCTATTAGCATAATTAGTGTTTAATAATAAAACAACAAAATACCGATGGATTTCATTCATTTATGGTCGTAGTATACAAGAAAGTTATACATGGTAATTAAAAAAAAACACATATCTCAGGTAGTAGTTAGGATAGATTTTTTTTTATATTTTGTCTGAACGGCCATCAGTTCCACTATAAGACATTTTCAGGTTATCCATTAATTACCGGACATCCTGTATAAATTTCAACACACACTTTTAATTCTTTCAATATTTAGAACACTTTGAAATAAGTGTCATTACGCGTCAGTACAGGCCTCAACGCCCGATTTGCCTTATTAAAATGCTCGATTCAGAAAATATTCATTATAGTAGATACTAGCATACGCTCAATGTGCTTTGGTGACATCATCTACGACATTTCAGTGAAGTTGAAGAATATAGTGCAAATCAATGGCTTCCTTTTTTTTATTTACTATTTTAATAGTTAAAGTAAAACGCGTATATATAGGTATATACCTATATATGCGTTTGCTTTACTTTGAAACTCAAGGTATGTCGCTGTATCCTAACTTATATTATAAATGTGAATATACATAAGTTTGTTTGTTTCTTACGCTATCACGCCTTAACTACTCGACCGATCATCATATTATTACCCTTCCTTTTGGCTACGCAGTAGTCGGATAAAAATTTGGCAGTCACGTTACACAACAGGCTACAGAAAACGACGTAGAAAAAAGTACTTTTCTTGAGGGATAGGAATTTATTGACAAAATCTAGTTATAAATAAAGTAATGACGCAGTAAATGAAGTCAAAATTATTAAAATATCCATCAAAGTAAATTAAAATGTAATAAGCATTAATACAAATAAATCCGGCTACACAAAATTATAACCAAAAGTCGAAGTATACACATGGCGATTCGTGTATCACTTTCGGTTCGGTGCGTACAGTTTCAAATGAAATTGACATAAATGTATCTACTCAGTCGATGTGTGGGCTAAATAAATCATCCACACGTTAGCAATGGAAGTTCAAAATGAAACGGATGAATATGATACGAGAATCAAGGGCAGCCGGCTTCATTTATTTTTGCGTTAATTAATATTACTTGGTGATTGCGTCATCGCCAGTTCAGAGGTGTAAACGCAAAAAGGAATGGAGTTAAGTAATTCGTTTAGTTACAGTGATACTCTTACCTACTTATTTTAATATTTTAGGTATAGATGACAGGCTCAGTTTAATGTGACTTTGTTAATTTGTGTTTGTTTACCTCACAATAAAAAAAATAAACAATTGTATCTTTGCAAAGGTATAATAAAATTGTTAAAGAATTTCGATCACTTCTACATGATTATTAAAATACTTATCGTTGTAATTCTAAACAATCTATAAATACTGAGTGAATACGATATTAAAATAAAATTGACTTATATCTGTCCGTTTGAATAAATAACTATCTCATTGATAAACTATCGCATAATTTTTAAAGAAATTACATCATCTGAGGTATTTTGCACCAAAATGGATTCAGTAAACTCTCAGATAATAAATAATAAATAAATCTCAGATAATAATAAATAATAGTAAAATATCAGGTCAAGAATATGATTAAATTGGTGCTCTGAAACAAGAAGGAACAAAATTTTGTAAATCTACTTTTTTTTAAATTTCAGCTCCATCCTCTTTATTAGTACGGTGATCAGGCCGCAAGTTTTAGAATATTGCACTTGTTCGATGATAATAAAATCGCATGCAAAAACTAGTCTCAAAAAACATACATATATTATAACCGTCAAAATAACTCTATCTGTCAGTCAAAGCCTCACTTAACTCACTGCGGCATCCGGTTCAACTGAAAATATACCTAGCAATAAAAAAGCTCCTCCAAAAAACCTATTTTAATAGCTCTATTGGCGGTAACGACATCTTTAATCGTCTGAGGTTTTCAAATATTATGTTGTGCGGCCGTCTCCACTTTGTATCCCATCTTATTAAAGGCTTCACCTTTACAATCGTTCGGAAGTGAGGGTTGAGGGCTAAAGGCTGAACCTTCGCAATCCAGAGTCACACTTCACACACAATTAGGCAGCGTCCACACTACACAAAAGAATCCCTTATCAAAAACGCCGAGCGACTGCTTTCTGCTAGCCTCACCTCCTGTACGTTTATAGATACGGGCCATGGAAACAGCGTCGACAGTCCCATAGAATTTAAGGCTTTATCATCGTCTGCCAATCTTTGGTCGTTGATTCAGTTAATTAATTTAAACGTCAATGAGTTCTAAATTAAGTTAAACAAGCCTCTAATTTGAAAATGTTAAATTTTTTATATTTTATTTAAGGTGTTTGGATGTTTTCTTTAAATTCGCTTATTGTAAACCACTGCATATAAACTGCACTACTGCAAGATATGAGCTAGCTTACTAAAATACAAAATATCCATTCCTGTACAAGGAATGGGTATTCCTTTAGGTTGATAATGTTTCCTTTATAGGCAGTTGCCCCACGGCCCGCGAGGAAGCGACTAACTATCGGCAATTTTCTCGCTCAAGAAACGCACAATAGATATACCTACATTCCGTGTAAACAAAAGAGATGCATATATTAATAGTTGATCGCTGACTGTTTACACTACCGGCGAGGCCTCGCTCCTCTAGTTTGTAGCTGAGTGACAACAGCTATCAAAGATAATACTCGCTCAGCTATACTTGCTCAGCGATGTTCGTTTAGCAGTCAGAACTCACGCTGAGAGACCAACACCGCGTGTGCAAGTTTGCGCTGGACTGCCGCCGCGAGCGAGTGGCGCGAGTAATCGCTCGTCACACTCGCACACTCGCTTATAGCTCAGCGATAAAACTATCGAAACTACACACTCGCTTCCCGCTGCTCGCCAACTCGTTTCTTGTTTCTAGCTCTACTCGCTTCTTGTTCATCGTCGGCGGTGGGACAAGTGCCATAATCCTAACTAATATTATAAATACGGTTGTGAGTTGCTTGTTTGTTTTCTATGCTTGTTTGTTTGTTACTAGTCGACCGACAATTTTGAATAGAAAAGGACATCCCGAAAAAAGGGCTGTTACTAATCTTAATAACCTAACCTACATTTACGCCAGCAAAGCCGTGGCAAAATCTAGTCTAAAATAATTCCACATTGAAACACAGCCATAAACATGAGCGATGACCGACAACCATCTGGTGGCAGGTTCATCCGCTACAAAAATAATAAAATGCGATGCCTAGCCAAAATAATCGCGTATTCCGTAGCCTGCTCAGTTTTTGTACAACTTTATCAGCAGTATACGTCGTACAGAGCGTGTGTAAATTAGTAGTATGCTACATTAACCACGGCCCGGACTGACCTTTGAACGTTTCGCGTAAAAAATATCTTTGTTCGCACGTTTCGGCTTCGGTTACGATCGCATCAAACTTATCCATTCTGTGATGTTTAGTATAACATAACCGTTTCGAACACGCGTCTTGTAAACCGAAAACCGAAGGCTAACGCCCAGCGAGGTACGCAGAGTATCATTTTTGATTTAAAAAAGGCTGCCATTGATAATAATGGATATTATCTCTGTATCATGGAACCTAACTATTATTATAAATATGAATATAAGTTTGTTTGTTTAACGCCTTAACTGCTCGACCAATCATCATAAAATTTCTCATACACCTTGTTTTGGTACAAAAAAGGACATAGGATACCTGTCATCGAGATAAAAGGTAGTGTTGCCGAGTGAGCGAAACCGCGGGCAAAGGCAGTCAATTAATTTAAAAGAAATTAAAAGTTTGTTACTCAATCTCGCGTAAATCGAAAAACAGATATCGATAAAACTCTGAAAGGCGCCTGAAACAAAAAAATACATTTAATCATTTTGCCTGTCTGTTTATTTGTGTCGGCTTTATATAAATCACTATACAGATTTGGATGCGGTTTTCACAGTATAATAGCTTAGATCCTAGCTGAAACTTGCATGTTTCATCTGGTTATACTCAGTATAACCGGAGATAGATATAGCATGATTATCATCACATATCTATACAATGAAATCCCATAATCATGAAATCAGGCAAACCATAGTTTACATAGACGTAGTCGCGAGATAATACTACTAACAAACTAAACATACAGCATAGAAATGTCTACTAAAATGTTAAAACCTTATTCAGATCACAACTCACAAAGGAATAAATGTATTCATATTCACAAAGGTACTAAAAGAAACATTATGAAATATTTAAACTGTGACTACGAATGTCGCAATAGATTCAATGATCGCCTCGCTACCATCTGTCGTTTGCCGTGGGTTTGATATCCATATAAGACAATCTGTTTGACCTGCATGATTGTGAACATTCGTTCCACTGATTTAATGATTGTTAAGTTCCCTACGACTGAAACCTATCCCTAGTGCTGAAGTTGGTTTTTACTTATGTTTTTTGTAAATATGTATAATAATGTGAGTATAGGCGATGATCCTCTATTGTGATCACTTTTTACACCCAGAAGATAAAACATATCAATAGTTATTTATTATTTACGTTTGAAGTTTCTCGAGGAGCAAATTATTTTCTGGATATATGTTCGTAATTTGATTTTCCGGTCATCTTGTAAAAAAGTTTATACTACGGTTAAAAACAATTTAGTAGAGAACTGCTTATTTTGATTTCATTGCAAACCTTTTTAAAGTCTGTATATATTATATTTCTATAGGTCCGATCAAGAAACGTTCGCCTAGGTCTTCCCCTTGCGACTGTTCCATTCACACTAGCCTTATAAACTTTCATAGTCAGTCTTTTCTCATCCATTCTTGATCAGATCGGAGACATTCTGGATAAAGGCCAGGTTAAGTGCACGCGCGTGAATGAGGAATGTAATGAAAGTAAATGAAGCCAGAGAAGTGTGTCAGGATCGTAGCATATGCTATTCCATATGGAAATCCGTAGTATCTGCCTACCCCTCTGGGAAACAGGCGTGAATCTATGTATGTATATATCTATAGGCCCTAGTCCTAACTTATATTATAAACGCGAATGTGAATTTGTTTGTTACGCGTTCATGCCTTAAGCATCTCTAAATTTGGCATACACGTAGTTAGGTATATAGAAAGGGACATAGGGTACCTTTCATCCCGAAAAAGTATCTATTCCAAGGTATAGAAAATTCACATAACCAACATTTACAAGAGCGAACCGCGGGAAAAATCTAGTATCTATATAAACGTCCAACAATACAAGAGCTCCACAACAACTGACGGAAACATGTCCAAAATACGAAGAAATGAAATTCCGCCATTTAATATGAGATGGACATTTCAAACATGGCTATGAATATACGACAATTATAAGATTTTCCTCCAATTTAACGTGAAAAGGGCTTATCTACTCGTCATTCGGTTTGTTTGCTTTGATCATTTTTATATCTAACCTCTGATCTCTTGCAGACTTACCTACTCATATAATTTGCTTTATTTCGAGAATTCTATCCCAAACAGGTAAGTTAGGTATTCGGTAGTGAAGACATCCTACATTAAATCTAGATCTAGATCTATAATATATTAGATCAGAAAGTTACTAAATATGTTTGGATATATGTACATGGTTTAGACGTTTGATGGTCAATTACTAGTAAACGGTTAAACAATTTTGAATGAAGCTTGGCACACACATAGGCCGTATACTAGATTAACACGTAGAATTATATTGCATTGCCACGCATACCAGGATAAAAAAGTAATACTCTGGCTTGGTCGTATATATACATCCTTACTAATATTATAAATGCAAAAGTTTGTATGGATGTATGGATGTTTGTTACTCTTTCACGCAAAAATTACAGGACCAATTGGTATGTAGATAGCTGGACACTTGGATTCACACATAGGCTACTTTTATCCCGATATTCTCGCGCGAACGGGACTTACGTGGGTGAAACTGCGGGGAAAACTAGTATGTAATAAAATTATAACCAGTTTAACTGTTTCTGCGTCACTGGAAAACAGATACAAGCTGTAACGACAAGAAATAATTGGAGGATCGGTGAGAGTCATAAGCTATTTTTTACCTTATAAAAAGCAGTGCAAGAACAATATTGATAGTTACATACTTCCAAATACCACACGAACATAGTTACGGACAATAACTAGTATAATATATGTAAAAACTAATTTTAAATTATATCTAACAAACTTTTAAAATTATCTATATATTGAAATTAAAACTTCTTTGGTGCGTTAAGCGCTTTTTGGGTGAATAAAAATCATGGAACTCGCGTCATCGTCACCGAACGCTTTCCATGAGCTATATGTATACTGTGTATATATGTGTACTTTTTGGGTGAACAAAAAGCGTGAAACTCGCGTCATCGTCACCGCACGCTAGTTACGTAGTTTTCACTTCTATCGTCAGTCCCCAAAGACTGCCCCGCGTGTTTTTTTATTTATAAAGCTATGACGACACGGATGGCGTAGTGGTTGGACGCCTCGCCACTGCCACTGCGCCGACTGTTGTGGGTTTGTTGTTAATCCCACATGGGACAAAAAATTGTGTGATCCACAAATGGTTGTTCTGAGGCTGGATGTTCTTTGTGTCCGTTGTTTAAATGTTTGTAAAGTCTCCCGCGACACAGGAATTATACCTAACAGGGGAGTTGTCTTTTTAAATTTAATAATAATAATATACGTATTATCAAAACAACAGAATTAATATCTTTTGAAAGTATGTACATTCATATGTAGTACTTCTGTCCTACGTGATCCAAATGTTACGATCAATAAAACGGAGCCACATTTTACTATAATTATCATCTTATAATGAAATATGTTGACATCACAATGAGGCCTATACCGCTATAATATTAAGTGCACCCACTATTCAGCTTCCTCACCTTCTATAGAAGAAAATGCGATATCATTATCTAGGTAACACCTTTCTATTGTACCGTTTTATACAGCTAGGATAAGGGCAACGAGTAATAACATACACTCATGGCGATAAAGAAATATAATCGTGATCATATGAAACGCATTGAAATATATTAAAAATATTATCAGCCTATCCAACTAACTACTCGCCTTCAATGAAATAAATTTATAAACTTAAACTTATATAAGTCTCACTTCATATGAAGCGAAATTTAGCTTGAAATACTCAGAAGTAAATAGACATAGAGCTGCAACTGTAAATGTCTTTACAAAAAATGCAATGCGTCTTTACCCAAATCGGTAATTACACCGGCCAAAATAAACACAATCGTAACCCGCGGGATCAACGAGGTAGTCTTATTATGATCTAAAATATCTCACTCAATTTTCTTCAGAGTGTAAATTAAATGCGGTGCTCAGCGACGGATTATCGTATTGTACTTCCAATTAAAAGGTCATGGGTTAATCCTTACCCATTGCAATATCGACGTTACCCCATTCCAAGTTTAAAGTTCACCTAGACTGAGAACTTTATCAAGAATATCAACGATTTATAAAGTTAACCGCGAAACATGTCAAATATCTCAAGAATTTTCATCAAATATCTTCAGCAGTTAATATTTATAGAATATATTCATTGTTAGCCACCGCACACAGTTACAAATGTAACAGCCGACTGCAAAACGTAAAAAACCTGTTACAGAACACCAGTGGAGCTTTAAATTGAATCGTCCGGCAATTGAGCAAGGCCGCACTTCTGTGACGTCAGCTTTTCCCTGTGTCGTGCCACAAATTAAGTAGATACATAGATATCATCTAACAATTTTGTTTTGTGTAGAGTTATGAGTTTCATCTGAGAAGAAAACCATGATACTGGTTTGTAAAATTCGCCGAAGAAATTATAATCCGAATACTGAGCCACTATCGTATCAAAAGAAGACACCTGTGTCACAGTTGTGTGTAAACATGTCATAAAACCTGGCCTGCAACTATTCCAACATGGCCTCAAAAACTTGGTCATAATCACATTATTTATTTAATATCTATCTCCAACAAAGAATATAAACTGCAAAGAATTTTCCACATAAAGATTATGAAAGTGTACGCCCTCATTTATAGTCCACAGCATGCAATATGCATAAAATTACATATAGGAAAACATATCGGTTTGAAATAATATTATTTTAAAACAAACCGCAATTAAATTTTCTTTTTGTAATGGCTTTGAAGCTTGCGAGTAGCTATTTTACAAAACATAAAACAACTGTTGACAAACAGAGAAGGAAATAGTACTGAACTGAACAAATAATAACCAAATTTTGATAAAAATTCTTCTACTTTCTTAGGGTATTATACGGCCATTTGTGTCTTTATAATTTGTGATCGTGTGTCACAAATCACGTTAGATATGAGAAGGTACACAGTGACGAACCTCGTTAAATAACAGACTTTGTTCCATACTTAGTCACAAGCTACTTACGTTGGGATTTATGCTAACTATCTACTGAAAGATAAGATATACATTGCTGCACAAGATATAAACTGAAGTACCTACTTACCCTCGTAGCATAGTTACTCGCTTGCAATTTGGTTGGTCTTTAGGTCGGAACTGGTTGTTCGAGAATACAACATTGTTATTGGATGGAGGGGATGGGATGTTTTGTTTAAATTATTTTCAGTAATAGCACGGCGATTAAAATGTACTAGGCTTGCAATAGGCTCACATATCATACGTTTGTCAAACAAATGAAAACGAGGCAGTACTTTATTCTTTTTTAAAACATTTACCATATCAAAACGTGATTACTCTTTATTTTATTGGTAAATATACAAAGTATTTAATAATTGCAAACGTATTAAAACCAATGTATAATTTAAAATATAATTGAACTTATGGACCAGAAAATAGAAATTGTATGTATACAATTAACACCATGTAATTTAATTCACTGTTGTTGTAGGCAGTCAATGATATAGAATATTTCTGCATCGTTAATTATAAAAAACACTAAATGAAAATTTATCAAGAATAGACACTATCCTTTTTTTCGAAAACACATGTTTTATTTTAAACATGACTGCAACACAGTAATGCATAATGCGCTTGACCAGCGCAAACGCATGGAGCTCATACCCCTCTCCCCGCTCCCCGCATCCCTTTTGTTTGCCCAACTTTCGTCTATGTAATGGCGGCACTTCACATGGCTGTTTGTTTTACCGTCAAACACGCGTTACCGCGTGTTTGACGTTTTTCGACGCACATCAAAGAGATTATCTAAGACGGAAAATAGGCAAATACGCAACTAAATCATCCACACAATGGCCAGCGTTGGCAGCAAGTCATGTCAATTTGAAATGCGCGGACTGTCAACTTGACATCCCGGGCCGTTGTCTTAAAAATTATTTTTGTGCTTTCTCGACATCCACCAGCGCCTTTCTCTCCATAGTCTTTTTACAACCTTGTATTTTTTAATACAAAGCATATAATAATAGCATGCGTTTAAATAATAAAATCCTGCTGCAAGTTTGAAGACGTCCATATTGTTGGTAAATAATTGCCTCTGCTCATTCAAAATGTTTGTGTATTTGTTATTTGACGCCTTATTTGGCTCCGGCTTTGGCTTATGTGTAGACGGTCATAGTTGCCAATATCTGTATGTTTGCCCTTTTGTCAAAGATTCGTCCAAGTACACGAAACACCCAATACCAAATACAAATAACCATGTGAAGAGCCACCTTGAACAGGTCAGTGTGCCATTTCTTGCTAAACGGGATAAACGTTGACCGAAGACGAAGACACCTCGCGTCGTAGCGCAATGAAATATTGAGTTTGATGAAAAGACCGAATTTGAAAACAAATTAAATTTTATATCATGTACTGAGTACATACTTTTCGGGAAAACAGTGAATTAGATTCCATGGTATATAACAGAAGAATTTGTTTGATTTAGCATCCTGTTCACAGACACTAGTCACATAACCTGTTTATTGAGGAAGGTCATAGGGTATACTAGTCATACAATAGCACACTCTCATTCAAAAAAGCGACACTGTGGCGCTAAAAATCATTTAACGTGGATGAAATCTTACGGCACTTTGCTTTACTATAAAAAATGACCTACGCTTGCTTCCAAATTACCAAAGCTATAAAGTATATAATAGCATCAAGTGGTGTAGCACGGTACTAATACACCACGACCACAACTTTCTAAGTTGCAACCCGTCCCGAACCTGTCCCAAGAACAGCGTAACGAACGCACTTAACAAACACTTAACTGAAGGCAATGTTATATTGTAACGCGGTGCAATGTCCTTAGCTATAGGAGATTATATAACTATCAATATTTCACGCAATAGTATAGACTACATAAGCGAGTTAAACATACAGATTATTTGGTTGTTGTGGCTCGTGTCGGTCTATACACGATGCATGCAACCCGCGTCATTTAAAGCCACTTCAATAAATACTACAGTTATACTTAAAAATCAAAATCATTATGCAAATAACTGGAGTGCTCTGAAATTGGTCAACGTAACAGTATTTATTAGCTTAACGATTAAAATTACATAATTATCTAATACCAAAACCAAGACAATATAATATAGCTATCATAACATGTAGAAAACCAGTAATGGAAACTCTTCACATGGTGCATTTTAGTACCTTTTAGGGCACTAGTAATAATTTCTATATCGCGAAGGACTTTAGAAATATAAAAATCAATTCTTCTTCTTCTTTTCGTGTGGTTAGTGGCCAACCGGTTGTCAAGAGTTGTTCAAGCCGCCCGTAGGCCTCTGACATGGCTTAACAACTGCTATCAATTTGGCAACAACCGGGACCGACATTTTACGTGCCCTCCAAAACACGGAGACGCTCAGATGAAATACCACTAAGTGGTCACCCGTCTATAGAATGAACTCACCCAACGTTGCTTAACCTCGCTAATCGTTTACCGATCAGTGAGTGCAATTGGCTATGAGCGCCTCTATAATATAAAAATCAATAGTCATAAAGAACACCTAAACCCACAATAGGTAACTATTTGTGGATTATACAATTTTTTACTCTGTGTGGGGATGGAGCCCACTACCCTCGCTCCTGCATTGTAGCAATGAAATCTTTTACACCATTGCATTGCACCACACCATACGTGCATTAAAAATGGTATAATTGTAACTTACAGTAACAAGCATTTGTAGCTGTCGTAGATAAATAGCTACGACGTAGAAGTGCTACGAAACATTTGTAGCATAACTAAACGACTAGAAGCTTGTATTTAAAGTATTGTTTTGTAACTAAATTGATGTAGAAGTGGTAGTGAATGAGACTGCTGTGCGTGAGGGTCTCGTATTCGATACTAGGAACAAAGTGTTATTGCAGTTTACTATCAAAATTCTCAATAGTAGCAGAGATCCAGGCACTGTGTTTTCCTCGTATTACCTGTTACCTATAACAGCATCTGCTGAGATGTGGGTGTGATGCACTTTTACTCACACTTTTGGGTATATAGACGTGATACAATGTATGTAACATAAGGTTACATACATTGTCTGTAATATTATTAATGCGAATGTAAGTTTAATAATAATAATAATAAACCCCTCTGGGACAGTCGTTATCTCATCATGAGACTAACGCGATATCGGAGGGCACAGTACACTAGCTTTAAAACTATCACCTTCGCCTTGTGATATAAACAAAAAATGTATCACCAGGTTAAATTAAAGCACACAAACCGCAGGGCAGCTTGTGGCGGGCTGAATGTGAGTGGCGACACTGCGGTCCTGAATGCCTCAGAGAGTTGGTTAGGGCCTCGTCCCCAGCTTGCCGTTACTGGTTGGCTGGGGTGGAACTTCATGAGCGTCCGTAGGACTCTCAACTCTGGCTTGCCTTGGTCGGCCGGTCAGAGGGGAGCCGCTAGAGCTATATGCTTGGGGGTGGAAGTGTCATTTTCAAGGGCATAACTACGGGGAAACCCGCTCCGGGTCTCCGTTGTCACGATACCCGTGATGGTGAAACCGGCGCCGCACCGCTCGACACCCCTAGCCACTCGCACCGGTGTTGCCCTCTGCTGCTGGCTTGTATGCCTATAGTGGCTTATCAGGGGGCCCATCTAGTGAGTTGGCGAGTCATCGTCTGCCCATTGCATTGATGCTATTAGAGTATCCAGGGCAGACGCCGTTTTTCATCCATAGTTAGCAATATACCGGTCCACCAAACACCCATACCTATAGCCCATATATTAGAATCTATACGTAGCAATAGTCCTACGCCTGCTGCGGCTAGTGCCGCTGTAGGTGTTCCATCACACCTTTGATTAAAACTCTCGAAGGGCCTCTTCACGTTGGACACATGTCTCCGTGTAAGCCTCCCAAAGGGCCAGGTATTTTCTAATATAATATGTTAGAAAGTACCTGTGATAAGAGAAACATAATAATAATATTCTACCACATACACACAACACTATCTAGCCCAAAATAAGCAGAGCTTGTACTATGGGTACTAGACAATGGATAAACATACATATATACGTTTTTTTTGTAAATACATACATATTATACATAGAAATACCCAGACCAAGACAAACATCCATGTTCATGCACACAAATGTTTGACTTGTGCGGGAATCGAACCCACGACCTTAGGCGTAGCAGTTGGTTACACTAACCACTACGCCATACGATTTCACGTCGTAACTACTAAATCGATCATGTATGCTCATTGTCAGGGGAACAGAAAATAACATATATACCTTTCATCCAGTAAAATACTGATTCTAACCTAATCTAATCTACATTTACGCGAGCGAAGCCGCGGGGAAAAACTAGAGTTTTATAAAATACATTCAATTTCCATACGACACTATTGTCTGTTTACCTTCATATGGTACATTTATTGCAGGCGTGTCAAGGGCATTGCATATAGAATAAATGGCTACCACAGGGTCACGGCTGTGACCGCACCGCATGTAAATTACTTTTGCTTTACTTCCGACTGTATCACTAAGTACATGTATTATGATTTATGATGACTTATTAATTTCTACGATACAAAAGGTAAAGAGATTTTTTTAAATACAAGTTGTTATATACCTATAATTATATTATGTAATAAATGGTCCTAACTTAATATTATAAATGCCAAAGTGAGTTTATCTGTTTGTTTGTTCCGCTTCCACGTCTTAAGGAGACCGATCATCATGGAATTTTGCATTCACGTTGTCAGGGGTGCAGAAAACAATAACTTTAATCAAGGAAAAAGTATTGTTCTCGAGCGAAGCCGCAGGCAAAATTTAGTAGCCTAATAATTAATTATTCTTGGTCATATTTTAATGTTAGATATCATTTATCATTATCATTAAATAAATGCAAGTCTGTTCTTAGAGCTTCACAGTTAATTTTGAAACCGATCGGTACGTCCACTCGTGGCTGCCAACCATTGCTGCTAAAAAGCTGTAGAAAAGTCAAGAACTTTGTGAATATAAAGAAAATTAATAATTTAAATAAAGCGCTATTAAATGAGTAGTAAATAGGTTAATTTTAATGTGGGATTTAAATATCACTTAACTTTAAACTAAGGGCCGGCGTGGCGTAGAGTTAGTGAGTTACACGGCATAGCATTTATTACAGCCAAGCCATTACGGTCTTTGCTAGTTTTAAAATGACGCTTTAAGTAGCTCGCTACTATTCGTAGCCAGTCACTACAGGACTAGTAATTGTATTAATTGATTTACGACATTATTTCAACTCTAGCAAAGTCGATAATGGTTTGGCAGAGAAATTGGTCTGTGGCGAGCCTCACTAAATGTGCGCCCTTAGACTCTATACACCGAAAACTTTTAATACAGAGATTGCAAAATATTTGCTACTGTCAACAGTTTTAAAAACCGTCTGAGTTTCCTTTGTGATTGTAGTTTCAAAAGTTAGACATATTCGCTGGTCCAGAGAATGTCATTAAAAAGGGGGAAAAAGCAGTAATGCTTGCTGCATGAGTTCAAGTATCTAATTAAGCACGCCTCAGTCTGATGATAGAATTTTTATTTAAAGGGGTCGTAATAAAAGTAATTGCAGTGTGTAATAATTATTAGTTTCGATATCTGAGCATAACAGTTGAAATAATAAATATTTTTTTAAAAACAACTCTCGTACTAGGAAAATTGCCTGTATCGCGGGAGACTACAAATTTTCAAACAAGGAACACAAAGAAAACCCAGATTGAAAACAACTATTTATAGATCACACAATTTTTTGTTCCCTCTTGGGATCAAACTCAAACACTCGACGTAATGGCATTGGCGAGGTGATCATTTAAATCACTACAGTGGCGTGCAGTCATATACTTCAATTATTAATCAAACTAGACAATTTTGGCAAATACACGCAAATATACTCAACATTTCTAACTCATTTGTCTTGCCAGTGTAGCCTTATCCTATGTAATACTATCCGTTTAATACTTCTACAATTTAAAATAAATGTTAATGTAACTCATACATACCATTCATTCACAACACGACATGTCAAAGCCCTTCTAGAATCACACGACGATTCGTTTCAGCATTCCCTTTGAGTTAGAGTAACATTGATGTCTAAAACATAATATACATACGAGAGATGTGCGCTCCATTGTGCAATTATAGAACGTTAGCGTTTGTGCATCCTGCAGGTCAATGACACACATATACTCACGCTTGTATATACTTAGAGGGTGGACAGAGTGATACTGTCAGTAGATGTTTGGTTACACATGGAGTAGTGATTTAAAGACATAGCTCAAATCACAAAATCACTTCTAGTTTAAAGATGATTGTTAAAGAATTCATAAGTTAAGTTACTCACAACTCATAAATTATATACGTTATACTTAAGGTCATTATACAACAATTTTATTCGCCAAATAATAATTTTGTTGAGAAGTAGTCAAATGGATATGTTACTGTATTTGTGATCGATTGCATTACCGAGGTGAACCCACTACTAACACAAATATAGTTAATATAGCTCGGCTAGAGGGGTCCACAACGAACTAGTTTTTGCAAATTCGAAATAGCTAATCAAATGTACAAAAAAAAATGCAATTAATTTGTTTAAGTATTTAAACGTCGTATAAAGAATTTGGCCTCGTAGCATTTAAGGATATCTGCACGCTTTAACGACCATTTTTTAATATAGTAGTAAAAATGTTTGCATTTATCTCGATTATGTATGTCTCATTAGTTATACACTTGATCGACTGTGTACCGAGTGAAGATGGTTCAATACCCATGCGGGACAATCAATTATGTAATGTACTAATGGTTGTCCCAAGTCTGGTTGTCCTTTCCCGGTTTCAATTGTTTGTAAAGTCGTCCGCAATACGAGAATTATATCTAATTTACGAGATTTATCAAGAAAATAAATGACACCTAATCCACATTCCGGCACTTACTAAGTATTATGTAAGGGAAAAGCAACAACACTTTTTTTTATTATGCTTGTCAAAATAACCACACTGCGCCTGATAGTAAGCGATCATGTGGTCCAAGAGCAGTGGCCTCCACACCATCCTCATGGTAGCTGAGACGGTGTTGAGGTCCCTATTCTGACATTCTATGAAGGTGCTTTTTCACGTCCCGCTCAAAGGATCCAGGATTGAAGGAAGAAGGAAACACGTGCCTTGGCAAAGAATTCCATGCCTTGATCGTTTAGCAGAGGTATGAGGACCCAAACCTGTTGGTGCGCGCTCTAATCGACTCTATCGTCTAAATATGACATCTGCGCCCAGCACGCATTGTTCTGGATAGGAAAGGGGAGGGCGGGAGAAGGTTGAATAACTCTTCAAATATGCCAATAAAGCCGTGTCCCTACGGAGTTGCAGAGGTTCCAGTGATATCGTGACCTCTGGATCGCCGATGATACGGACTGCCTGCCGCCAACCCAAAGAGGAGAACAGTACCCCACGCAAGGGCGCACTTGTGCCTTATACAGCAAGCACAGCTGCGCGAAGAACCGCCTCAAAGAAGTGCGGCATAGTTCCATACCTAATAAAGAGAGGCTGTCTCGTGTGTTCTTCAGAGAAGGGAAGGGAAGGAAAGAAGACCTTTTTGTAGAAAACGCACATGCCTGAGTCTTCTTGGCGTTGAACTGGGCCATGTTCTTGGCACGCCATCCAGAGATGCATTGTAGACACTGTGCTCGACTTGACAATCCAACCGGAGATCATAGGGGTTAATTCTAACTTAAGCGTGAACTTACACCAAAAGTCAAACCAGGCAGTCAACGAAGGTTCGATGGACCGAACAATAAACGATGTGCACGTACCAACGTTTTCTTTTCATCTCTGTGGCTGTAAAAATCAATTGGTTGGAAGCAAATTGTAAGTGTTTTTAAGTTGTGCGATTAATGGTACTGTTTCAGTCATTACATCGCCGGCGCTAGCTGAGCTTTATAACTGAAATGTAAGGACAACCGTGCTATAAGTATGTTCGTTTTTAAAACTGTCATGGTGGCAAAGCCGCAGCGAAAGCACCAGCTGCGCATAAAATCGTAAAAGTGTGGTTTTTCTGCTAAGAAAGTTTATTTAATTATTTATTTGGCTCACAGAACAAGTTACAACCAAAGAGAAGGAGGTAGAGTGTACAGTATAAAGCCAGATTGTAACTCTAACAATGCTTACCCAGAATGTTCAAAGTAAGAAAATTAACTGTGATAGTACCTATTAAAATTGTACATAATAAACAAGCTATGATGTTAGTGTGTTAGAATGATACATAATAAAAGCTTACTCTTAGTAATATGGAGTCTGGAATTATATTCAGCAGACACCAATAAACTCGTACCGTATAAGGTAGACTTAAAACCATAGCTGGTATAATGTGTGTGCCACGGTGCGTTATTTTACGGACTACCACGCACGAGCACGCACCGGCACTATAGGAAGGAATTCGTCCGAAGACTCTACTGTCTGTCGTGACACAGATGCGTTGATAACTTCAGATGACGTGCGTGGCGGTCCGTGGCTATCTTGAAGTTTCGCGACGCGTGTTTATATGAATACTAAATCTTGCCAGCGGCTTCACTCGCGTTCATTTAGATTTTGTCATTATATTTTTATCCCTCGAAAATAGGTTATTTTTCTGGACGAAACGTACCGTGTGTCCTTTTTTGACAACTTCTTCTCCCTAGCCTTATTATTCCCAAGTCACTTGGGGTCGGCTTTTCTGGTCTAACCGGCTTTGACTGGACATCAGTTTTTACACGGAACGGCTGTCACCTGACCTCCGCAACCCGAAGGCTAACGATCCCCTAAGGCTAGACCAGTGTCAGGATATTATAGGGCACTGGCTTCCCAATAACGACTGCCATAGATGTTCATGGCAGCCGACCTGACGGCTTAACGTGCTCTCCGAGGTACGGCGCAGGTGATAATTGTCAATCAATACGCACATAATTTCGAAAAATCATATAACTTCCGAAAGTCAGAGGTGCGCGACGTGGGTTCGAACCTGAGACCCTCTGCATTGCAGTCTGTTGGTCTCCCCACTGAGCTATCGCTGCTTTTTTAACAACGTGTTTGCGAAATTGTATGATCATTGGTTGATTAGTTAAGGTGTGAAAGCGTAACAAACAAACTTATATTATTTTGTATTTTTATTAGATTTTGCTCTCGGCTTCGCTTGCCTAAACATAGGTTAGGATTGGTTATGTTAATAACAATACTTTTTTGTAGATAAAACCATATGCCCTTTTCTGTTTTCCTGGCAACGTGTATGCGAAATTTCATGATGATCGGTCCTGTAGTAAAAGCTTAAAAGCATAACAAATAAACTCACATTCGGATTTATAATATACGTTAGGATATTAGTCAGGATTCACAGACGCGAACTCGTGCGTAGTAATCCGTGAATGCACGCACATTACGAAGACTTCTAAACGCAAGCGAATAAGAGATGGCAAACGCTGAACATAACGCAAACTAGTTCGCATTTCACATAACTTCGAGCAAACTACAAAGAAGTTGTTCGTATGAAGTTTTAAACGAGTGCTAATTCAACTTTTATTTGACTTCAGAACAAGGCTTTGTTGGTAATGCAATTTCCATAATCTATATATCATACCTCTTCCCTTACGTACAGAGAAACGTATAAATTTATACACACGGATGGTGTAGGTAGTGGTTTAAGTGATTATCTCGCCACTGCCAATACACCAAATGTTGCGGCGCACAAGAAACACGAAAAAGAGTTCAGTGATCCACAACACATGCACACACACACGCACACACACACTAGGTTAAGCCAACCACTAGGTTAAGAATGACCGAATGTTTGGATATTTATTTTTATTAAATATTTAAATAGTCATTTAACGCCATCGATCGAAACACCAAAGAAAACACAAATATTTTCTTTGTCCCCAAATAGTTGTCCTGGTACAAGATGTTCTTAGTATCTCTTGTTTTGATGTTTGAAAAGGTACCTACAACGAAAAACTTCATAATTTAAACAGCAGTAATCTTATAAAAAATAAATCCACGACATGTATAACCTATGGTATATAGAATACAACTACCGCAGTAGGAATCAATCTTGTATAACGGAGACTTTACAAACACTTAAACAACGGACACAAAGAACACCCAGACCCGGGCAAAAATCATTTTTTGGTCACACAACATTTTTGCCCGTGTGGGGATCGAACCCACAACTCTCGTTGCGGCATACATTCGTACAGTCATTATTATAACATTAAATTTATTACAATATATATTTCTACTGCCATATATTTTCCAGTGTATGAATATTCTTCTTACACTATAATTATGCTAGTATACTTATCTGTAGTTTCTTCACGTCGAAAAGAAACACAGAAACCATCCGTTTTAAAGTAATTAACTGAATAAATGAAGGGGACATCCCTTCTTAAAACATTAACAATATACAGTGAGTAAGAAAATGTTGTGGTCACGAGGTTGTAAAAAAGATGCTAAATAGTCAAGTCAATAAATAAACATAAATATTCTTACGCCTATATTCCAAGGAGGTAGGCTGTCCCAAACTCAATTTTAGACATTTGTTCTCAGAATTTTGATATATTGTTCTTATTCATGGGTTCTAGTTCTTAAATAATAAAATCTATAAGTTTTGTTTTCTTAAAGTAATTTCTTTACATCTTCTCTGGATAACGCATTTTTTTTTCATAGTCTTTATACCCGTCGCAGGTAGCTGGCGTGGGCTACATGCGCAAGGTATTTGTGCGGACTACATGTGCAAGCTGAGTTACTTCTATGCTATTCTATGCAGCTATCGTCATTTATTTACACGAAGCATACAACCCGCGCTAGTGCCTAACTTGCACATGTTACCCGCACCACGTACTAGAGCCATAAGTATTGACACTTAACGAGCCTGATCTATGTTAGCATTTGAAACCTTATCTATGGCCAAGTGAAGCAGGCTCACACCACCATCCGGTCCCTCGCGCGATAAGGAAAGCTCACCGTAATGATCACTACATAGAAATGTAGGCACGTTTTATGACACTTTTCACTTTGTTCTTACAGTTTATAAGCTTTTTGGATCATACGTCCGCTAACAATTAGGTTTAAAATAGTTACGCAAACAAAATATAACGTAGATTATGTTAGGTACATCATAAGAGAGTCCTACCGTACTTAGTCCTTAAAAAAAAGAAAATTTAAAAATATTTGCCACACTTTCAAATTAGCTTTTGACTTATATTATACTTTATATTGTGCATATATATTATATTGTATACAATGTACTGTAAAAACAATTAAATATGCAAGTACAAATATGTACAGTAAGTCTGGCGGTTCTGAGAACTTGTACTAACACACTGAATGCTGCCAAAGATTAACTACTGCTGTCTACCAGTATGCAAATAGACAGTATTATGCAATAGTAAGGTGATATTGTGAAACAAAATAAAGACGTCAAAAATTTCGATAAAGTAAATTTCACATCGATAAATGAAAGCCTTGCTCCTCTTTTGTGGACATATAAAAAACTATGATAAATTATTTTAACTATGATATATTATTTTAAACCAAAATAAATCGATGTGACCATTAACCGTTTTTACTCCAGAGTCCCTTTTGCTAGCAAGATTTTAAGAGTTTATATTCTACTACTCGAACAATACTGGTATTGTTCTAGTCAGAATATAAACTCTTGAAGATGACGGCACGTTATAATTTTTTAGCAATGACCTAAAGATTTACTGTATTGACAGGTAAATGTAATAAACAGTGTCTTTATGGGAAAACGACTACATTATAATTCCAAATATGAACATGTCTTTTAACAGGCGATCACATTTATCACCTGTACGACTCTAAATTATTACCATATCTTACTATTACAATATAAAAATCTAATCAAACATAATACAAAATCGATATCATGCGTAATCTTGTATTACTTTTAAAATTAAAGAACTCTAAAAAGCAGAGATGTCAAGTACACTGATAATCTATCGACATGTTACCGATAGATAGATTAGTTAATCAAAAGTATCGATATCTCGCGAGAAATAAAATATCGAACGGAAATTACTATCGAACGTCGCCGAGCTGTCCAGATTGTTCAAGATTGTGGTAAAATAACTTTAAACGTCTATTAAGTGATCAATGTGTGTATTTTAGTGTAACTAATGGCATGTAATGTGTTTGATAGGTAATTATGTTCGAAGTTGACATCTGTCAAAATATATCTTTCACAATTTCGGTGTGCATATAGTAAAACCTTAGGGTGTGTGAGCAACAGTAATAAACATTTATTTATTAAAAAGATAGCTGCTGTATTACCACGTATAAATCCAATGCCACGGGAGAGTACATGTAAACGCCCACAATACAGCTTTATTAAAGAAAAGTGTTTTTAACATGAGTATCATAATTTATAATAAAGTACCGGTCATTATAAAAAATGCTCCGATTCAATTATTTAAAACTAAACTGATTGCATTGTTGCTGGAAAAATGTTATTATACCATAGATGACTTCTTAAAAGACATTTTGTAATTGTATTTTAATTCTGACATTTAAATTCTGACATCTTTTAATAAATAATAATACAATTTTTTTATATAAATATTTGCATGCCTAGTATAAGGTAGATTGTATAAGGATCTGAAATTATGTTAACATCTGTATTCTATTTTGTACTTACAATCTATGCAAATAAATGATTTATTATTTATTATTTATTATTATTATAGAGTTTACATCCAGACTCGTAAAAACTACTTGTGAATCACACAAATTTTTGTCCCGTGTGTGGATTCATCCAATAACATTCACGCAGCAGCAGTGGCGAAGCAACAGCTTAAACTACTACGTCATCTATGTAGTGGCAGATTACATATAAGAACTATGGAAAAAATATTTTGTAGACGAAAATATTATAAACGATATATATATACATGTATGTATATCTAAGGATATTTGTTCCTAATTCACGGCGCGCTAAATTAAGAGTCGCTGCTGTTTCTCTAATGTGTACAGATTTTGTAAAATAGGGATGTAAAAATACGAGAATAAGATATATAGCTGTCTAAAAACTATAGCGCTTTAATGCTTTATACTCGAGGCCCTATTATAGGCGAACTGATTGAAATGTATTACAAATACGCAAGCTTTAGTGCTTACTTTTGAAGCTCGTGAAACATATCTACGTTTTTAATATAATATACTAGATTTGACTTGTCACGTATTAAACGACTAGTACTTAGTAGCTAGTGATTCGGCTGGTGTCTGTTGGCGAACAGGCAATTATCAGTAGCGCGCCAAAATTAAGAACTAAACCTTACCCAACTCTAGCACGTACTAGGCTCTATCTTTGATTTTGTAAATTATTATACAGCAATCAAAAGAAATCTTTTTGTGCAAACAGTATCAAAATTGGTTGCAAAATAAAATAAAGTAATTAATACTTTATTATAAACATTATAAAAGTGGGGCTGTAGTGGGGAAATGTCGCTATCTCTGTCGGACAACTGCATTTAAATAGCGGCTACGTCACAGTTTGTATGTTATATCCTTTTTTTGTCATTTCACTATTACACCTACTGCCAGATTTGAAACTTTTGTATCTTATTTATTATTGAGCAGTTTTCAAAAATTATTTTCGTTTGTTTAATGGAATTTAATAATAAAAAATGTGAGTCAATAACCCTATTGAGTAAGTTTCAACAGGACCTATTCCTATTACGTGGGACCGTCGATCTAGTATATTTGATCGATGCGTGGGACCTTAAAACTTAGCACCGAAAATATAGGTGCAATACACATCTACCTGTGTTAGGTACAGGTTTAAGGCTTCCTATACACAAAGTTCCCCACCTATGTCGTATGTTCTGTTGTGCATGCCTGTTATAGATACAGCCAGCATTCTTCATCTCCACAGGAAACTTTAAAACACTATCATTTTAGTCTCGTAAACACTAAAAGAATAATACAATATGCCCGTGGTTTTAAAACGAAGTACTACAAATAAACAGAATTACGATATCTAAGTATTAATAAAGAGGTCGGGAGTGGTGCTATTAGATTTGTCCTCCATAATGCACCCGGACCAACTGTTATTATTTAATATTTACTCTCTCCGCAGCCCATCGCGGTTTATTTAGATGCGATGTTGCTTTAGAGATAAATGAGACTGAGTTTTATGCAATTGTTGAATATAATCTTGATATTTGTGAAATTAAATTCAAGTATTTTTATAATATATACAATAATAATAATATTGCTAATCCAGGGTTTCGAAAAAACATTAAACGAGACTGATGCTTAAACTATGCATAGACCTATATTTTAGTCGACCAGTGATACAAATTATAATTAAATGATTCTAATATACCCACGTAAAATACTGCCACGGCAAGTTTGCCATGAACCAAATTTTATAAATTCCTTTTTGTTCACAATTTATAAACTAAGCTACTAGCTTAGTTTATAGGTCACGGCGTCATCACAAACATTCAATTATAAACACAAAAAACACTCAGACTTAAAATAAATTTGTGAATCACATAAATAATTTTTCCATGTAGTATTATTCGAACATACTATGCGGCGAGCGGCGACAACGACGACGTCTTGCCTTTTAAGCCATCTGCGCAGTATTACATATATATAGTATTTAAGCACGTTTATCAAGTACTTTCATTAGGAAGAGGACAGGCGTTTCAAACAGATGGATTACCTCTCTAGGCTCAAATAATGTATTAAACATGTGTTTTTAGAGAAGATACAAAGACAAATGATAGTTTTATCTCGTTCAAACTTATGTTCTCCCTATTAAATGTATAGAAAAATATTGGCTAAGTTCTAACGTTTAGTGTCGATTTACAGTCATATAGACTGTAAATCGAGTGTGGTCTTCGGGTAAATCTCGGGTCAGGTCAGGAAAAAGAGATTGAGTTTGTCAGACAAAAAATTCCTAATAACAAACCGGAATTAAGAAGAAAAGATGTTTTACACCGCCTGACAGTATATTCCATCGTGATTAAAAGAGTACATAATCTTAAAGTGCCTCTTAAAACAGTTCCAATAGGCACTTTTTCTGCCTTTATAGATATTCGCATACATACAGAGACTCCCGTCATTAAGTGTCCGAAAGAGTTGTCAGCGGCGATTACGTCCATTTTTCGCAAACTAAGTTTTTAGATATAATGGAGCCTACTGCTATGTCTACCAAGAACATTTCCGGTCACCATACTACTGCAAATAATTTCCTAACAGAAAAATCCAATAACACTTTGCTCGATGCGCGAATCGAAACCGGATTTTCACAATCGCAGGAAATCTTATCCAGTAGGCACAAAGCACTTAAATCCGTATAACTGAAACTACTAGTAATTTGAAACCCAAATGGCTAGTAATCTTTTTAAAAAGAAATAAAAAAGAAAAGAACTATATTATTCAAATCAAACAATAAAACCAAACTTACCAAAAAGAAACCCTGAAGATATAATCTTTTGCAGACATCCAAACTTTTTAATTTATATAATTTTTAATCACCTCTCGCTTGACTTCTCCTGATCCTTCGATAGAGATACGTCTAATGTAATTGACATTAGGGAAGTATTTTAAAAAGTTATTAATTTTATTAAAGAAATCAAACTAATGTTCTCCGAATATCTTTCCGTTACGTTTTTTGTAAATGATGATCTTTCCGTTTTGTTTTGAGTTGATTTGTTACCTGCAGTCATTATCTGATTAATATTTTGACCAATTGCCCGCTTTAATTTTGAAAAAAAAGGTATATTGGTGTTTGCATATTGAATTTTAATTTTCACGTGGTTATTTAATCGTGTGCTGAGTTTCCTTACGATTGGTTTAGCCATTTTATAGCATAAAAATAATGTTACACCTTACCAAAAGCCTTTATTATTTTGGCTTGACTCTTTCATACTTTTGTATAGATATATAATATTTTGTCATTTAATTTATTACATTCTAAGAGAACAAATTTTAACAATTAATCGTTCTTCTATTGACTTGGAATATTGTTCTTTTTACAAATGATATGGATCCTATATGTAGTGCGGCATAAGTATATGCTCTCATTTATAACAGACCGTAAGAGCCCGCGTTCAATGCCTGAATCAGGCCAAGGCTAATTGCGAATATTTGTTATAGTATGTAGTAGTAAAAAGTTGCGCATTCACGTTGTTAGGTGTACAGAAAAGGACATACCTTTCATTCAGAAAAAATACTGCGAACTAAGCCACGGGCAAAAGCTAGTAAGGAATATTTTTTGACAGATTTCATATAGAAACCAGACAAACTCCACATTTTTCTTATCTTGTGTGGGGGCCAGTCAGAACAGACCGGCGACACTTCGATCCAGTGGGATCTTCTGTATCGACTTCCCCAATAGCGACTGCCATAGATGTTCATGGCAGCCGGGACCGACGGCTTAACGTGCTCTCCGAGGCACGGAGCAGGCGATAATTGTCAATCAATACGCACATAATTTCGAAAAGTCATATAACTTCCGAAAGTCAGAGTTGCGCGACGTGGGTTCGAACCCAAGACCCTCTGCATTGCAGTCTGTTGGTCTTCCCACTGAGCTATCGCTGCTCTATAGTATTCTCAGTAGCAGCATGAAGTCTGAAACTAAAAGGCTAGCTCCTTCTTACGTGTGGTCTAAAATAATTGATAATCTGTTCATGTTGTATATCTCTGCTTTTAAGTAATAATTCAATATCTATACGGGAATACATATATAGAAGTGCGTCTATAAAACGTTAATTGGCTTTTGTTCGTAACTTAAAAACGACAAATCCCGCCAGAGGAATTATGCCTGTATCGACTATACAAACGTTGAAACAACGGACATAAAGAACATCCAGACACGGGACGCTATTCATTAGTGTACCTACGGATTTAGAATAAAACAAGTTCGATATTTTTAACAGTAAATGTAGTGAAATATATTTTTTTTCTTCTTTATTCTTTACCTCACCGTCCCCGCGGCTTTATTCACATGGTTACTGACCCGTTCCCGTGGATCATATCTGTTATATGGCCTATATTATTTCGGGTTAAAGCAGCTTTTTCATACTGAAATAATTAAAAAAACGGTATCTTATTCTTCACTTACACGACTGCTTAACATCAAGAGAAGTAGAGCCCTTTTTTTATAAAGGCTACTACCGCAATAGAAACATTCAAACAACGGACACAGAGAACACCCAAACTCGGAACAACCATTTGTGGATCACAACATTTTTTGTCCCATTTGGGATTCGAATCCACAACACTCGGCGCAGTGGCAGCAACGAGGCGACCACTTAAACCACTACACCATCTGTGCAGTAGATAATGAATAGCATCAATAAAAAAAATTGGTGGCAAAGGCAAGCACCGCGGTCAGCCTAATGGTAAGCGTTTGCTGTCCTCTATGATCGTTTGCAGAAGCATCAATGGCGCGTTAAAAGGTATTAAAAATTATAACTATCATAAATAATTGGTGTAATCACCACGCCTCGGACTTTTAACATAACATAAATGTAATTACTATATGTCAGGCAATGACAAACATCAAATAGTACAATTATCATAGTACTACCAATTATATTATATTTAAAACTATGGAAATCCGCTAGGCACATATGTATAAATAACGATGATATTGTATGTATATATGGCGATAATCTAATACATATCGCTGGTCCAAAATTACAAGGTCCTACGTTAATTTTTTGAAAAAATGAGTTATTAATATTGCACGGTTCTATATTATAATATTCATAACTTATTTTTTTCAAAAATCCCGTCATATTGGACCCGCGATATGTAGATATCACTTTCATGGTACCATTACCATCGAAACCACTAATACATCGAAAATATGATCCATACCTTTATCTGGACCAATTGTGTTAAAAAGAACATAAATAGCGCGATAGATAGATAACGAAATAGTTTATGTGAAAGAGATAGCATTTAAACAATCGCGCCTTAACTGTTTTGCTAGTGATTTTGTTGAACTGATTTTGTTTTTAGAGCAATAGAAAAACGCCCCAGTTAGGACATTTTCTAGTCTTCACTTTTCGTGAACAAATAACATCTGTATCTTTTCTTAATATTTATTTTATTTTATTTTAAATCTTTATGCACAAAATAGTACAATGCCAAGAGCATTATCTACCAGTCGACCTTAGGTTGAGAGATAAAAAGAAGTAGGTGCATACAGTAATGCGAAACATACATGTAAATATACTAAAGAATATCACTATAGTAATTATATATTATATAATATATACATACCTATAAACATATTATATAATCTAAATAAAATATATACAAATATATATAAAGATACATGTATACATACATACCTATATACATACGTATCATATTAATGATGAATCCGATAAACTGTCGAGGAGGAGAGCATGCCTTTTAACCTTGAAAGTGTAACGGTTTGTGGCTATCCTGACTTCGTGAAGGAGTGCATTCTATAGTATAACGGACTGAACGAGGAAGGAATAATGCAGGAAACCAGATGTATGGGAAGGACAAAGTAAGAGGAGGTTATTGGTAAAACGAAGATTTCTATCATGATTCGAACACAGGTATTGGAAAAGGTAGGTTAAATAAGTGGCAGCATTTGGTGAGGTTAGAGAAGAAAATAATGTTGCTATGACGAATGGGTAACCATTTTAAAGTGGATCTATGAGATGAAATATGGTCAATTTACGAAGATTATAAATCGAATGCAGTTATTTAGAAGTCGGTCATATTTTTTAAGTAGATCTGCATTTAGGTCACAGTAACCCAATTACCATAGTCAATTAAGGGAAAGATCAAAGTCTGCACAAGCTTTATTTTTGTCTTATATGGGAGAAAATTCTTTAGGCTATACAAGGCGCGAAGCGTATCGGTTACTCTTTGACTGACACTAGTAACCTGAGCTTGGAAATTTAAATTGAAATCAATAGGCAAACCCAGATCTTTAACAGTAGGACTGAATGGTATAGGTGTCCCATCATACATAACAGGTAAAGTACTGGAGTCCAGCCTGCTTATCAATCGTTCACTTCCAACTATGATTGACTAACACTTAGTCGGATTAACTGACAATCCAAATCTGTCAGACCAGCTTCTAATTGTTTCCAGATCAGCATTTAGTATAGAAATGGCTTCAGGTAGATTATCCGCAGTGTCTTGAGTATATAGCTGTAAGTCATCGGCATAAAGATGATACGTGCGCTGAAGATTCTGAGTTATGAAGTTAATAAATAGAGAAAATAGTAACGGAGATAGAATGCTGCCTTGAAGAACACCAGAGTTAAGGTCACGCCAAGTCGATGACGTGTCCTCAATGCGTACTGACTGCTGGCGTCCCTGAAGATGTGAGAACCATTCAAGTACACCCGGTGAGATATTAAGATGGAATAGGGTCACTAGTAGGATGTCATGACTGACGGTATTGAAGGCGTTCGAGAAGTTAACCAAAGCCAACACAGTGACTTTGGTATCCTCCATGCCCGCCCTGATATCGCCAGTTACTTTGAGGAGAGTGGAAGTAGTGCTGTGCCCGGTCCTGAAGCCAGATTAGAAAGGACTCAATAGGTTGTTCAGGTTCACAAACTGTGCAAGTTGTTTGTGTACACAAGCCTCAAACACTTTAGATAGGAAAGGAAGAATGGATATGGGTCTGTAGTGGTTTGGAAGGGAAGGACTTGGTATCTTAGGTAGAGGGATGACAAAGGCATTACGCCACAAGGAACGAAAAATCCCAGGGTCAAGAGAAAATTGACGATATGGGATAAGGCGGGAATAGGACAACTAATTAATACCGTCACAACCCACAGCATTAGACTTGTTCGACAGGATTATCTTTTTGATCTCACCCGGTTTTATTGAAGAAAACAAAAAAGGATCGATGTTGGGCCTGGGTAGGTTAGCTAAGTAAATCCACAGTACGTTGCTCAACTTGTTGATCCAACAAAATGGAAGATGAGAAATGTTGATTGATATCATCCAAGTCAATCGTCGCATACGGATCACCTTGTTGCTTGTTACCAATGCCTAGAGTTCCAAGAAACTGCCAGATATCAGCAGGAGATGAGGATGTTAGATTATTGAGAATTTGGCGGCGTTTTGCATTACGTATCATCTGATTACACCGATTCCTTGCAACCTTAAAAAGAGCCCAGTTATCATCAGAGCGATTTTTTTAAAGTGCGAACTGCACATTCCCTGCTCTGCGTAGCCATCTGAATAGCCCTCGACATCCAAGGGTTGGGTGGGCGTTTTACCTTCATTCTACGGACGGAAGCGTGGACATTAAAAAGGGTCACAACGACGTTATTAAAAATACCAACCTTTTGGTCTACCGTGGAAGCTGACTCCAACTTGGTGTTACTAAAAGTTTCATGAAAGTCGCTGTAGTGACTGGAAATACGTTAAGCGTTCAGGTGACAAACGTTCAAACATCATAAATGACTCATCATCAGACAATATAAATAATAATAAAAAAAAATATCATTGATGAAAGGTACAGGACTACTTGAACGAAATAATGTATTGGTTTATATTTTAAATGAAACATACTATAGAAGAAAAATTATACTAGTAAATTGCAAAGTTTAAAAAAATGCCATAGACCATAGAGGTCTATTGTCTATGGCTTTCTTTTTTAAGATATCTTGCAATTTACTAGTATTATTTTTAATTTAGGCATTCTATAAGAAGTAGATAAACATTTGCTGCAGCGTTTTTGACTTACATGGGGATGAAAGTTCATATGGAAGTCCATACAAATCTGTCTATGTATGTTTACTAAAATAAAGTAACTATTCCACGTGGAAAAAGTCGCGGGCAAAAGCAAGTATACGATATTTATTCTTTATTCAATTATTTTCATAAATTTATTACACGTTACTTATGTAGTTTTATTTATAACCGTATGAAAAAGTCGTTCAGCCAAAAGAGATAGCATAATTTATTATAATATTTTGTTAGAATCTTTTGTATTTTAAATATTCGCCGACACGCAGTGTTTTATATCTGTGTCTAAGATTCTATTTATGAATTTTGAAAAAAGGAGTCAATGAAAATTTAGTACCTAGTCCAACTATTCGCTTGAATAGTTCCTTGCTGGTGTGCAAAGTTTTATTAACAATGGTTAAGTCATTTCAATCATTAATCTGTACAAACCAACGAATAAAAACAAATTTAGACACGATACAATTATATCTGTGTCTGTGTGTATATACAAATGTGCATAGTGGGATTGGAATCTCGATCGTATTTGACGTGTTGGTTGGCAAAAGACCACTGCGCCATTAATGCATATAGATACGTATTATAGAAATAACTATTCTACCCAACTTATCACCAAAACGATGAATTATTTTCGATTATATGTACTTTATGTCGGCCTCTATGGCGTAGTGGTTAGTGTAACCGACTGCCACGCCTGAGGTCGCGGGTTCGATTCCCGCACAAGACAAACATTTGTGTGCATGAACATGGATGTTTGTCTTGGTCTGGGTGTTTCTATGTATAATATGTATGTATTTACAAAAAAAAAAGTATATATGTATGTTTATCCATTGCCTAGTACCCATAGTACAAGCTCTGCTTAGTTTGGGATAGATGGTGTTGTGTGTATGTGGTAGAATATTATTATTATGTTTCTCTTATCACAGGTACTTTCTAACATATTAGAAAATACCTGGCCCTTTGGGAGGCCTACACGGAGACATGGGTCCAACGTGAAGAGGCCCTTCGAGAGTTTTAATCAAAGGTGTGATGGAACACCTACAGCGGCACTAGCCGCAGCAGGCGTAGGACTATTGCTACGTATGGATTCTAATATATGGGCTATAGGTATGGGTGTTTGGTGGACTGGTATATTGCTAACTATGGATGAAAAACGGCGTCTGCCCTGAATACTCTAATAGCATCAATGCAATGGGCAGACGGTGACTCGCCAACTCACTAGATGGACCCCCTGATAAGCCACAATAGGCATACAACCCAGCAGCAGAGGGCAACGCCGGTGCGAGTGGCTAGGGGTGTCGAGTGGTGCGGCGCCGGTTTCACCATCACAGGTCTCGTGACAACGGAGACCCGGAGCGGGTTTCCCCGTAGTTATACCCTTGAAAATGACACTTCCACCCTCAAGCATATAGCTCTAGCGGCCCCCCTCTGACCGGCCGACCAAGGCAAGCCAGAGTTGAGAGTCCTACGGGCGCTCTTGAAGTTCCACCCCAGCCAACCAGTAATGGCAAGCCGGGGACGAGGCCCTAACCAACTCTCTGAGGCATTCAGGACCGCAGTGTCGCCACTCACATTCAGCTCGCCACAAGCTGCCCTGCGGTTTGTGCGCTTTAATTAAACCTGGTGATACATTTTTTGTTTATATCACAAGGCGAAGGTGATAGTTTTAAAGCTAGTGTACTGTGCCCTCCGAAATCGCGTTAATCTCATGATGAGATAACGACTGTCCCAGAGGGGTTTTATTATTATTATTATTATATGTATTCTGGCTACGCACCGCGAAGACGCAGCAGCAGTAGGCGTACTGATGGCCTGGTAAGAGTCACAAGAAGCGGTTGAATACGAGTGATACTGGTCTGGAAAACCTTAGGGGAGGCTTATATCCAGCAGTGGACGTCTTTCAGCTGAGATGATTATATGTATTTATGTATATTTCTTTGGCATTCTGTTTGACTTAAACGGTAATTCGATTCGACACATATTAGTGCACAATACATCCTCGATGGTGCAGTAATAGTATATGCAATTGTTGTGCATGAGATCTCAGTTTCTATCCCTTGTTTGCAGATTACGTTTTTTTGGTTAGGAAATCTGCAAACCTTTAACAATAAATAATCACAGCTTTGAAATAATTCTAATTTTCTTTAAACCTCTTTGTTTGAAACTCCAGTCGCATAAATTTCGCGTATACGTTTTCTGCAGGAGTCCAGAAAGGGAACTTTTATCAAGAAAAAGCTACTGTAGTTATTGTTTGTTAGCGGGTGATGCCGCGGCAAAAGGCCAGTAATAAATAAATTCGGAGTCCATTCGTTGACTGGGTCTACATTACAGTGTATTCGCAGTGTCGTTTCGGTTCTATTCAAAAATTTAGCTTTTACTATTAAAATATAAATTACGATGACAGAGAGAGTATTAAAATATAAATTACGAAGATTAAGATTACTACCATATGTGCAATAATTATGTAGGTTAACGATGTATGCATACTCGGTAGTTTGTAAGCCTGGCTGTAATTTTTTTATTTTAATCTCTTGTTTTAAAGCTGGTAAGTCTTTTACTAATGACCAGAATACTGGTTTTTTATTATCTATGAAATTAGAGTTTTGTACTAACGAAATCAGCATTGTTGCGATTTTCGTACAAACTATTCCTGTAATATTGATTTTATTAGAATATTTGAATTCAATAATAGTTTACATGTATGTATATATAGTTACATAGCTTAAGTATGTATGTAAGTCTTAATCTTTTGTCGAAAGGCACGGGACTCCAGGGGCTAAGTCACAATGCTGTTTCATGTGCATAAATTCATACTAATTGAAGAGGTAAGTTTCAAAGAATATCTAGATTATTTTCCAGGATCGTAAAAGGAAGAAACACGTGTTCCGGCAGATAAATTCAAATATTAACATTTTAGCAAAGATTTGCGCTCTAATCGGCTCTACCATGTAAAGCTGGCTCCTTAACCCTAAACCTATGTGGACAAAGTTTTAATTCATTTAAACAAACAACAAACGTTTAAATCATAAATGCTATACTAGGTTTAAATATGGTCACCTTTCTGGACGTTTGTTTGTCACTCCACACACAATACCAACGTGACATCCGAATTATAAATATAGTATTATCACGCTCATACATATTGAAAATTGTTCACAATCGTTCTCTATCATATAAATGTAATGTATGAGCTTACTCTTCTTAGAGTTAATATTTTTTTGTGTGATCTAAGAACAGTCGTACAGAAGACACATCTATGATTTAATCAAGTACAAACATCTTGTAATTGTGGGCGAGTTGAATCAATGAAACTGATAAGACAATTAACAATTAAACTTAAAACATTTATAATTAATTTTAATATATCTTTCAAATAATATAATATACAATCTATTATTGAAATCCTAACTTTAATATTATAAATTCAAATGTGAGTTTGTTTGTTTGTTACGATTGCACGCCTTAACTACTCAAACGATCATTATGAAATTTCGCATACACGATGTCAGCGGTACAAAAAAAGACATAGGGAACTTTTCCTCCAGAGAAAGAAATATTCCCTTAAGAAAAATAATTGTTATATTAACCATTATATTTTGTAAAAATATTGCGAAATTAGGCGGTAAAATGGCAATTGCATAAATAAAAACCTAATAATGTGATTTACTAAAATTATATATTTTTGGTAGCTCTTAGATACATTTGGTAGATCTGTTTGTTTGGTTCTGTCTTTAGTCCATCCAGGATGCAAGAGCGTGACGCAAACGACCATTAACGACTCGATATTAAATCTGGTGAAAGAATCATTAGGAATCAAGATATGTGCTCGGTAGATGACAGTAAACTTGCCTCTTATTACGTGAGAACTAGATAAACCTGTTTAATTCTAGGGTATTAATGAATAAGGTATGTAACCTGCAACATATCCGCAGCACAGTGCCCAAAATTCAAAATGCGACAAGCCCAATATTTCTTTTTTAATAGAAAATGAAATTAAATTCACATTATCTTCTCTTTATTCTTTACTTGCACGTCATGAACGATCTTACCAAAGCACATTGCAGGCTTACTACTGCTAGATTCAATATAAGTTATTTTAATAAGACAAGACCTCCATATTTAATATTAAAAAAATATTTATGTTTTATATTAAATACTAGCTGTCCTCTGCGGTTATAATTACTGCTCCGCTCCTGTGACTTGTAGCGTGATGGTATATAACCTATGTTACTTTTAAATAATTCAGGTTTTTAATGGTGAACGAGTTTTAAAATCAGTCCTTTAGTAATTGAAACTTATTCATTAGAAACAAAAATACAAATATTATAACATTAGTATTGATAAGTTCGATGAGGGATTTTCAATATAGTGGTTAATAGCCATAATAATCGTGGTGTAAATCTCTGTAATCGTAAAACTTTCGAACGACTTGACCGATTGAAGTACTATTTACACCATATATTTGCTTTGTCAAGACAATATGACTTTGCAATGGTGAGATCCAATAAGTAGCTCTGTAGTATTTTTTTTAAACCACGAACTAAGGCACGAGTCGCAGCTAGATATAAAATAAAATAATTAAGATCACTGTATAAAGTACTCAGTATTTGCCGTATCACTACTAGTTAGCGATAAAACGCATAATTAAACTATCTGAAAGGCAAAGTCGATATTCCATTCAAATTTATTCCATTTTATTTTTACAGATGAATAAAAATTCAAAGTCTTAGCATTTAAACTCAATGTAATATAAGTATACATTATAGTATGATTTAGTTTAAGTTCAATGCCTACATTCCAAAGATAATTTAATTGATACTCTGTTAGTTAATCCCTACAATACACATGTTGTTGTAAAATTTTAAAATGAAATAGAAATTTACTTCTCTGTCATGAAAGTCTAACTCTTCTCAGTATAAGAAGTATGATTAAGCTTAGTCGCTCATCAAATACAAACCCCAAAAAAAATCAAGACAATCCTTGCATGACAGTTCTATAATACGTGTCGAAATATTATTATATCAAGATACGTAAATAAAAACCAGGTATGTAGTCCCATAATATGACAGTTAATTTGAAAAAAGAATTACCGCTGACCGTAGCAAAGCTTAAGAATAATGAATCTGTACTATAAATTTAAACTTTTAAAAGTTAAATTAATCAAAAGCAACTTACCTTCCATAAATTTGTATATCTTCCGATTTATTAGCTCCGAAGTTTGAAGAGCACTCAATACAAAAGTGTTATATTCCACTCAAGAGTTTTACGTGAGAAAAGTTCGAGGGAGCGCGACGCAGGCGTGCGATCACCACCGACGGTCGACAGCGACTGAACACCGCCACCCTCAGGAGAGCACGCAGAGAGAACAGGTGTCTCAGGACACGTTGTCCAAGCGAATTTAAAAAAAATTAAATACTACAGAGAGAAAGCGAGACTTTTTGGACGAGGTTTGTTTTATCGTGCAAGATACAATTGTAATCTATCATTAAATGTGTGTCAATGATTACTATGAAGACGACTGGTGTGTACATATGTTCATACTACACGGATAGCCTTGTTATTTAATTAGATTCGAATACGATGCAATAAATTGTATGATATGCAAATGTTTTTTTTTTAGTCTGGATGTTATCTGTGTGACGGATACAAATTGCAATGTTATAAAGGTCATAGTGCCTACTATTAGCGCCTAAGCGTTATAACGGCACACCAGTGCTGAATTTGTTTCTGAAGAAAGTTATTATACTCATATAGAATTTCTGGACTAAGACAAAGTAGAAAGTGTTTCATGACGTTTTGTTTTTACACTTTTATTGATAAAAAATCTATGGAGTGATGTTTCAGATGCGATCGGAAATAAGTGGAGTTGGTTTGGTTTTCTATGGTCCCCTGTTATTTGTATTTAATATCAAGAATCTAATATATATGTATATCAATATTATGATTAACATGGAGGTCCATTTTTTTCTTATTATACATTTGCGCGAATGTTATACATTGAAATTAAATAACGTTCTACTATTTTTCACGTTGTTTATTTTAGAACACTTTTATTGCATAAATTTGAAACTATTAGGACTATAATTAAACTTTACTATAATTTTAGCTATATAAATTCGTAAGTTTACACTTTCCCCGACGATTCCGTTGCTTTTCAGCAGCCATGTTCACGATGAGACACGGTAAAATACGGGATCTCTCCAGTCTCCAGTTTATTAATAGTAGGATAATGCTTTAAAAATGTTGTGAGAAATGTGTTTCAAAATAAACAACGCGTAAAAATCGGTATAAAGTAGTTTCATTTCAATTAATATATTTTTATCACATCTGATCTTCAAGGGTATACAAAAATATCCTTTTTTATTTTCGCTTAGACGCGATACTAGGCTATGCTAGAACACAAATACAATAAATACCGAAGTCATCGCATCACGTTTAACTTTATTTATCAACCGATTAGCTAGCTACATCGTAGCTGCTACGCGTCTACGGAGCTACAGTGTCTACGAATACCGTAGCGATAAAAATGTTACCGTTTAATGAATAACAAATACTTTGTATGACAGCCATACAATATTTTAATAGCAATTATCGTTTATTACGCAGTAAATAAGTATTAAAGAGAGTTTTGAGCATTATGTGGCTACGCAAACGTAGGTAGAGGGCGCTAAGATCAAAAGGTTAAACTTTTTTACAGATTTAAGTTATAACACTCCGACATTTCGATTGCTTTTCAGGAGTCGGGTTCGTTACAAGAAGACTCCTGTATTCCTGTGTGGTTGTTAGTTTGATAAGTTAGAAAATGATAAAATAAACCGCTATAAAACTGTATTCATTACTTTAATTTCAATGTTCAACATACGTCTAAACGTAAGACAATCTTCTCCCTAGCCTTTATTATTCCCAAGTCAATTGAGATCGGCTTTTCTAGTCTAACCGGATTTGACTGGATATCAGCTTTTACACGGAGCGGCTGCCACCTGACCTCCGCAACCCGAAGGCTAAACGATACCCTAAGGCTAGACCAGTGTCAGGATGTTATAGGGAACTGACTTCGCAATAACGATTGCCAAAGATGTTCATGGCAGCCGGGACCCACGGTTTAACGTGCTCTCCGAAGCACGGAGCAGGCGATCATTGTCAATCAATACGCACATAATTTTGAAAAGTCATATAACTTCCGAAAGTCAGAGATGCGCGACGTGGGTTCGAACCCGAGACCCTCTGCATTGCAGTCTGTCGGTCTCCCACTATTCCTTAAAAATTATTCACCAACATTTTATTCAACTACGTTGCCTAATGTTTGTATTAGAAATGGTTAGTACAAATATAAACGTCGAACCCACGAACTGTAAATGGCAAATCTAGGTTAGTTTAACGTTTCACCTTATTTATTTATTTTGCAGAGTATATTAATAAGATGCGGCCATATGTTAATAATTTTTTATTGCCGTTGGCTGCAGACGAGCGAGCGGCCCACCTGATGAGAAGTGGTAACCCCTGCTCATGGACTTCAGTAATGTCAGGACACAGCTAAGCCGCTTCCTATCGTGAAAAAAGAACTATCTTTAAACCTCGTTTGAAGAAGGACATATCACAGCGCTCGGGAAACACCGAAGCAGGCAGTTTATTCCAGAGTTTGCTCGTACGTGGTAGAATTGATCGCTGAAAGCGTACCGTCATAGACTTGAACGCTTCCAGGTGATATGGATGAACACTGCTTCGTTGTCGATTGGTACGGTGATAGAAAGAGGCTGCTGGTACCAAATCAAACAGTTCTTCAGAACATTCCCCGTGTAAAAGTCGGTAGAACACGCAGAGAGACCCTAGTCTCTTCATTGCTCCAACGTCTCTAATCTATCCGTGAGACCGGGGTCATCGACGATTCGAACTGCTCTTCTTTGTAGGGAGTCAAGTCGATCGAGCTGGTATTTGGGGCCTCTGCCCAGAGATGTGAGCAGTACTCCACGTGCGGCCGGACCTGTGCTTTGTAAAGCACAAGTCCCAAGCTGGACTTGACTCGAGATTTCCACGCCGAGGATCCCAATACTCTCGGCGATACAGAGAGTAATTCTTTGGAACTGTGGCGCCGTGATAAAAGGCTTGGCAGTGAACGCACACACTTGTGTCTTCGAATGGTTGAATCTAACTAAGTTCTGGCCTTATCCTTTGCATTATGGACCAGACTGGCATCAGACTTACGCAGTGGTGGGCGATTGACCTGGCTAAAATTGTGTTGCGCAGTCTTGGTGAACGCCCAAAAAGCACGACTCCCTGAAGTACGTCTTCCAAGGCGCTCGCCATTTCTGGCAACGTATTCTGCCTTAGCCTTGCATGGCATTAAATTCTCGCTTTCTCTCCTTGACATCTGGATCCCGACACTTCCTAGCCCTATTCCAGGCTAAGTATGCTGACTACTTCTGGTGTGAATATAATTTCTTAATGATTAACACAGAGTCAAGCGTCTAGAATTCCAAAGGGGAAGCAGAGACTTGTATACATAATAGCCCATATTGCCATATACCGAGAGTATTGTCCAAACAGAACATGTTTAAATACAAAACTTTCTACATCTATATCGATATTTTAAATAGATAAGATTTGATCGTAATTGATAAATTTGGAAAAACTGAACCAATTTTTTAATAATTACTTCACCATTAGACGACATTTTGCTCAACGGTATGGTAAGTTTATTCGAGCTCATATATACAACGTTGTAGTTAAGCATTGTCTAATTAAAGATAGATCAGCATATGAAGCCAAGCAAGTGATCTTTAAATGGTTGTCTACCCTTACTTATGATACTACAGAAGACATAGTTAAGATAATATCGTAAACATAATATTTATTAATTGTAAACTAGATCTCATATAAAATCTACCTTATATCATAATTTGTAAGCGTAATATTTTAGACTAATATTAATTATAGACATAACGTGATAATGTACACATATTTTCCGGGATATGTTTAGAAATTTGTAAATATACATACTACTAGTAAAATTTCATCAGTTGTTAATCTACACTTTTTTTTTATTTCTACATTCTACCCTATATATTTATTTATATAATATTTATAATTGTATGTTTCATATTCTGTTTTTTTTATAATACACACACTTATTACATATTTACTATTAGTACTAACAGTAAATATGTATATTATTACAATACTTAAAACATTTGATATTTATTTCTCATTAATATTAGTATTTAAAATTTTTTATATTATGTTATTGTTTTGGGTCTTCACGATACAGGCTTGCCTAGTGTGAAAACCACAGAAGTATTTTTGTTTAATTTTGCCAGCGCTTGGCAAATTACTTTATTTTATTTTATAAGGTGTTTTAAATTGGTAAGTTTTTCTAATTTGTTAAACTCTCTAAATAAACAATGTTCAATTTTATTTTTTTTTTATTTCAGGCAGCTACTTTATTTAGCAACATTAGCTATGTAACATTACGCAACAAGCCACAAGTTCGGCTCAGCTAGTATTCTATAAATTCATAGGATGATAGTATTACCTTCAGTATACATTTAGACACCTTAAGTACTTATAACAGCGTATAAAGCAGACAATACAAGGTGGGAATGTAAGCGAGATAATCAGGAAACCGATAATGAACTATCAGGGACTAGTCAGGCAGTAATTGAAGCGGCCCGAGTCCTGTTTCACCAACATATCTGTAGCTATACGCTCTACAGCTAACTATAAGGAGCTAATGTACACCTTAAATATAAAGGTCAATCTCATCTCGGGATGGTGTAAAAAATATGCAACTTATAACGACACTGACTGTAGTTATCTATTTTTATTTAAAGGCTATTTTCTTATTAGGAATTAATATTGAATCGCGGGGCAAAAATATACAAACAATGGAAAACATCCAGATTCAATACTACACACACACAGTTTGTGGATCATATTTTTTTTGTCCCGTATGGGTATCGAAGCTGCAACATTCGGCGCAGTAGCAGTAGGGAGGCGACGATTTACATCACTACGCCACGCCATACATACAGTTTTAAGGTATGTACCATAATTGCACTCTTAATAAAACAAAGACTTACCTCAGTATTTTGGATTAAACAAATTGGTACTCTATTACAATAATTTAACACAAATATAATATTAGAATTTACAATTAGACTTCAAATTGCCTTACTTCCAAATTTCGAGTTAAGTCGCTGTTTTATTAAGAGTGCGTATATGATGATGATGATGATTATGATGATGATTATGATGATGATACGAGCCCTTGTGAGCCCTGTTTATAAATTATTCCAGAACGGGCAAAGTGCCTTTTTAATTTGTGGTATTAGGGCATAGTACACCATGCTGTTGGGCAAGCCAGCGCAGGTTAGTAAACTTGACGTTAGTAGACAGGAAAGTAATATTATTTAGAAAACTTGGACATATTCATTTCCATGTAAATAGAAATGCATAATCGAGTTATAAATTTTAGCTGGTTTTATTTATTTAGGTTTAGGCTTACCAACTAAATACATGAAGGACTTTGACTTAAAATGACACAAAATACATAATATCATCGTATGCTTTTAAATTAAAGGTAAGCACAACATTGTAATAATGGAAAGTGAGTTTCACAATGTTCTTCATACAAATTCTAACACACTTCAGTAGTAGTAGATAAAACAAAATAAATTAATGAGAAACTAATTAAAAGCAGAAATATAATATTTCTATTTTGTGTAACAGAAACTAAAATTGATTGAACATATTATTGTCTTAAAAACTCTGTGCAATACATTGTTTTTATGAAACATGACGAACCGTATGTTGACAGGTATTAATTTGAAAGAATAATCAAGTAGTACATTAAACAATTATTAAAGTTTCATAAATTTAGTAATTAAACATTTACAGACAACATAAAAAAGTATAAATCTTAATATTTAATGTCTTTTGCCCGTCAGCTTTTGGTAATGTCCTACTGCTGGGCAAAAGCCTCTCTCTTGGACTTCCAAATCACTCTGTTGATGGATATCCCCTGACCTTATGACTTGTGCCCCCTATATCTCAGGGGTCTTTTGACCTACCTTGATCCAAATACTTGTGGATCACACAAACTTTTGTTATGTATGGGAATCGAACCTACAACACTCGGCGCAACGGTAGTGACAAGGCGACCACTTTTACTACAACGCCATCTCTGCAGTTTACATTCGTGTAACTTTTAGATGTTTTACCAACATTATGTTTCTTTATACTATGGTACATATCCCATTATTTATCCCATAGACACACAGACCCACATAGTGCCTGTGTGTCTGTCTGTTAGTGACAGGCATAGCTCCGGAACCACTGGACCGATTGACTTGTAACTTAGTGTGCAGACACCTTGTGTAACAAAGTCATCCCTCGGTCGGGTTTCAATATGGGCCCTGTAGGTCAAAAGACCCCTGAGATATAGGGGGCACAAGTCATAAGGTCAGGGGATATCCATCAACAGAGTGATTTGGAAGTCCAAGAGAGAGGCTTTTGCCCAGCAGTAGGACATTACCAAAAGCTGACGGGCAAAAGACATTAAATATTAAGATTTATACTTTTTTATGTTGTCTGTAAATGTTTAATTACTAAATTTATGAAACTTTAATAATTGTTTAATGTACTACTTGATTATTCTTTCAAATTAATACCTGTCAACATACGGTTCGTCATGTTTCATAAAAACAATGTATTGCACAGAGTTTTTAAGACAATAATATGTTCAATCAATTTTAGTTTCTGTTACACAAAATAGAAATATTATATTTCTGCTTTTAATTAGTTTCTCATTAATTTATTTTGTTTTATCTACTACTACTGAAGTGTGTTAGAATTTGTATGAAGAACATTGTGAAACTCACTTTCCATTATTACAATGTTGTGCTTACCTTTAATTTAAAAGCATACGATGATATTATGTATTTTGTGTCATTTTAAGTCAAAGTCCTTCATGTATTTAGTTGGTAAGCCTAAACCTAAATAAATAAAAACCAGCTAAAATTTATAACTCGATTATGCATTTCTATTTACATGGAAATGAATATGTCCAAGTTTTCTAAATAATATTACTTTCCTGTCTACTAACGTCAAGTTTACTAACCTGCGCTGGCTTGCCCAACAGCATGGTGTACTATGCCCTAATACCACAAATTAAAAAGGCACTTTGCCCGTTCTGGAATAATTTATAAACAGGGCTCACAAGGGCTCGTATCATCATCATAATCATCATCATAATCATCATCATCATCATATACGCACTCTTAATAAAACAGCGACTTAACTCGAAATTTGGAAGTAAGGCAATTTGAAGTCTAATTGTAAATTCTAATATTATATTTGTGTTAAATTATTGTAATAGAGTACCAATTTGTTTAATCCAAAATACTGAGGTAAGTCTTTGTTTTATTAAGAGTGCAATTATGGTACATACCTTAAAACTGTATGTATGGCGTGGCGTAGTGATGTAAATCGTCGCCTCCCTACTGCTACTGCGCCGAATGTTGCAGCTTCGATACCCATACGGGACAAAAAAAATATGATCCACAAACTGTGTGTGTGTAGTATTGAATCTGGATGTTTTCCATTGTTTGTATATTTTTGCCCCGCGATTCAATATTAATTCCTAATAAGAAAATAGCCTTTAAATAAAAATAGATAACTACAGTCAGTGTCGTTATAAGTTGCATATTTTTTACACCATCCCGAGATGAGATTGACCTTTATATTTAAGGTGTACATTAGCTCCTTATAGTTAGCTGTAGAGCGTATAGCTACAGATATGTTGGTGAAACAGGACTCGGGCCGCTTCAATTACTGCCTGACTAGTCCCTGATAGTTCATTATCGGTTTCCTGATTATCTCGCTTACATTCCCACCTTGTATTGTCTGCTTTATACGCTGTTATAAGTACTTAAGGTGTCTAAATGTATACTGAAGGTAATACTATCATCCTATGAATTTATAGAATACTAGCTGAGCCGAACTTGTGGCTTGTTGCGTAATGTTACATAGCTAATGTTGCTAAATAAAGTAGCTGCCTGAAATAAAAAAAAAATAAAATTGAACATTGTTTATTTAGAGAGTTTAACAAATTAGAAAAACTTACCAATTTAAAACACCTTATAAAATAAAATAAAGTAATTTGCCAAGCGCTGGCAAAATTAAACAAAAATACTTCTGTGGTTTTCACACTAGGCAAGCCTGTATCGTGAAGACCCAAAACAATAACATAATATAAAAAATTTTAAATACTAATATTAATGAGAAATAAATATCAAATGTTTTAAGTATTGTAATAATATACATATTTACTGTTAGTACTAATAGTAAATATGTAATAAGTGTGTGTATTATAAAAAAAACAGAATATGAAACATACAATTATAAATATTATATAAATAAATATATAGGGTAGAATGTAGAAATAAAAAAAAAGTGTAGATTAACAACTGATGAAATTTTACTAGTAGTATGTATATTTACAAATTTCTAAACATATCCCGGAAAATATATGTACATTATCACGTTATGTCTATAATTAATATTAGTCTAAAATATTACGCTTATAAATTATGATATAAGGTAGATTTTATATGAGATCTAGTTTACAATTAATAAATATTATGTTTACGATATTATCTTAACTATGTCTTCTGTAGTATCATAAGTAAGGGTAGACAACCATTTAAAGATCACTTGCTTGGCTTCATATGCTGATCTATCTTTAATTAGACAATGCTTAACTACAACGTTGTATATATGAGCTCGAATAAACTTACCATACCGTTGAGCAAAATGTCATCTAATGGTAAAGTAATTATTAAAATTGGTTCAGTTTTTCCAAATTTATCAATTACGATCAAATCTTATCTATTTAAAATATCGATATAGATGTAGAAAGTTTTGTATTTAAACATGTTCTGTTTGGACAATACTCTCGGTATATGGCAATATGGGCTATTATGTATACAAGTCTCTGCTTCCCCTTTGGAATTCTAGACGCTTGACTCTGTGTTAATCATTAAGAAATTATATTCACACCAGAAGTAGTCAGCATACTTAGCCTGGAATAGGGCTAGGAAGTGTCGGGATCCAGATGTCAAGGAGAGAAAGCGAGAATTTAATGCCATGCAAGGCTAAGGCAGAATACGTTGCCAGAAATGGCGAGCGCCTTGGAAGACGTACTTCAGGGAGTCGTGCTTTTTGGGCGATCACCAAGACTGCGCAACACAATTTTGGCCAGGTCAATCGCCCACCACTGCGTAAGTCTGATGCCAGTCTGGTCCATAATGCAAAGGATAAGGCCAGAACTTAGTTAGATTCAACCATTCGAAGACACAAGTGTGTGCGTTCACTGCCAAGCCTTTTATCACGGCGCCACAGTTCCAAGGAATTACTTTCTGTATCGCCGAGAGTATTGGGATCCTCGGCGTGGAAATCTCGAGTCAAGTCCAGCTTGGGACTTGTGCTTTACAAAGCACAGGTCCGGCCGCACGTGGAGTACTGCTCACATCTCTGGGCAGAGGCCCCCAAATACCAGCTCGATCGACTTGACTCCCTACAAAGAAGAGCAGTTCGAATCGTCGATGATCCCGGTCTCACGGATAGATTAGAGACGTTGGAGCAACGAAGAGACTAGGGTCTCTCTGCGTGTTCTACTGACTTTTACACGGGGAATGTTTTGAAGAACTGTTTGATTTGGTACCAGCGGCCTCTTTCTATCACCGTACCAATCGACAACAAAGCAGGGTTCATCCATATCACCTGGAAGCGTTCAAGTCTAAGACGGTACGCTTTCAGCGATCAATTCTACCACGTACGAGCAAACTCTGGAATAAACTGCCTGCTTCGGTGTTTCCCGAGCGCTGTGATATGTCCTTCTTCAAACGAGGTTTAAAGATAGTTCTTTTTTCACAATAGGAAGCGGCTTAGCTGTGTCCTGACATTACTGAAGGCCATGAGCAGGGGTTACCACTTCTCATCAGGTGGGCCGCTCGCTTGTCTGCAGCCAATGGCAATAAACAATTATTAACATATGGCCGCATCTTATTAATATACTCTGCAAAATAAATAAATAAGGTGAAACGTTAAACTAACCTAGATTTGCCATTTACAGTTCGTGGGTTCGACGTTTATATTTGTACTAACCATTTCTAATACAAACATTAGGCAACGTAGTTGAATAAAATGTTGTGTGTTTGTTCCGAGTTTGTTCTTAGTATCCGTTGTTCAAGATTTTGTAACGATATAGGAATTATTCCTAGTGCGGGATTTGTGCGTTTTAAAGAGAGAAAGGTATATCGACCGTTCTGCTAAATTCGTATAAAAAACAGTCACATTCTCAACCGCTGCGCCACCGAGGCAGTAGGTAAACGTAACGTATCCTGTATCTTTGATTCTGGTGGTTTATGTAGTTGATTCACCTCTAACACTACGCCTAGTGTTGTGGGTTCGAATTCCACGTCGCAAATAGTTTTGCCGAGTCTAGGTAAACTTTATATTCGTTGTTTAAACATTTTTAAAGCCCGATACAGATAATATTACTAGAGCGGGCGTTGTCTTTTAAAAAAGAAACAGTAAAGCGTTTAGGTCGACAACATTGTATTCTTAATCATACTAGTTAATCGTAGTTATAAGTACTAGCGGTCGCCTAGTGGTCAAAATTCGACCATAATTGATTTAAATGTTAAGTTTGATCGATATTAAGGTTTTATTGTCTATAACTTTACCCTTATGATAACATTTCATTTAGATTTGGCCAAGGCTATACAGGTTATTTACCTATCTTTTTGAAACAAATTATTATTTACTTAGCTATACTCTTTCATTGACGATATTCCTAAGCTTTCTACTTCGTTTTCTTTTCTTCTTTATTACAATATATAAATAAGGTATATGTATGTTATAGTTACAAATAATTGTACGACGTCAGACGAACAATGACGAATAACTACGAACGCGATTCGACTGCGTGTCTCTGATGCATGGTTGTGTGCGTGTCGTGTTTTTACATTAATTTAGTGTATTTTAATGCATATTTTATATAAATAGTAGGATTCGCCCCTCCTTCTCCATATAAACTTTAACTGTGCCAAATCATACTCCTCTGTCCGCGCAATTTTCGTAAAAAGGGGTACAAAGTTTTTGCTTCACGTATTAATATATGTATAGATTACGGTCACTACCAAACCTGAACAAAAACATACAACAGGTTGAATAAAACAAAAATATAAATCGGTAATACCCAAACGGAATATTTGAATTGTCGCCAAGCAAAACCTGTTGTGTATTTAAATCAGGTGAATGCGTAATAAACAATAAAAACGCGTATTGTTTAATATCAAGGCCAGCCATTGTTTATTCTCATTTGTTTGAGGTCAAGGAATAAGAAAAACCGAAGTGTTCAATTAATTTAATCAAAGACGGAAAATGGCGCTACTGTAAAATCAATACAGAAGTTCAAATAGCGACTGATCGTTTTCCTGTACCTGTATTTATTAAAAAATCATTTTAAGGAATAGCATTGCTTATATTTTTATATATTATTATAAGGCGCTTCTATGAGGGCGACGTATGCAAAGTATTTCCATACAAAATAATTAACATGTGATTCTAGTTAGAGGCTTTGTTTATGAGCACAACACAATTTTTTGATTTATGACGTTGGTTAAAGTCTATCTTAAAAATCTATTACTATAAACCATGGAACTGTAAAAAAATCTTTGTCTATGCATATATTGAAGACTAGCTGACCCGCGCAACTTCGTCTGGTTCATATAAGAGAATTTTCCCGTTTTTGAAACATTTTCCATTGATGTTCCGCTCCTATTGATCGTATCGTGATGTTATATAGCCTTCCTCGATAAATGGACTATCCAACATTAAAATAATTTTTCAATCCGACCGTAGTTCTTGAGATTAGCGCGTTCAACCAAACAAACAAACAAACTCTTCAGCTTTATAATATTAGTATAGATATTTTCAAGAAAATTTATATGTAAACAATCTAATCTTTGCCATTTTTTCGCTTGCTCGGGCACAGTACTTTCTTGGTGAAATTTCATGATAATTGGTCGAGTAGTCCAGGCGTGACAACGTCAACAAACCAACTCACATTCGCATTTATTATGTTAATTAGTATTACGGGACTCTATATCTTTAAGAAAATCTTAGTTGCCTCTTTGTGTGTACTAACTAACTACTAAACAGATTTTGATGCAGTTTTACTAATTTAAAGATTTAGGACTCAACTTAGATCTAACCACAATTCACATAATTCAGGTAACTAAAACCGGACATAATATGCACTATGAGTGAGTGAGTGATAGCGACTGTAATGCTCTAAGGGCTCGTTCCTCATAGTCTCGTTTTTGGCAGGTAAAGTCAAATTCTGACATATGCATAAAATACGGCAATAAGTTCGAGTCCTATTACGTACGACCTGAAACCATAGCTAGCGATGTTTGGATATGACAAAGGTGCATTACACCTTTGCCTGTCACTTCAGGCATGAAGCCGTTAAAATATCTATATATGTGTATAGCCAGCGAACTAAAGTCCAAGAGTAGTCACAGGTGGTACTTACCCGTGGTCCCCATGCCAGTCCCTGTGGAGTACCACAAGCAAATTTTCTTGCCCGACGAACCCCAGAATAATAATCTTCTTATTTAATATCTTTTTATTGGCCGTGGTACCATATCTCAAACATTATAATCTATGATATAAAAAATATATATTTAAGAAACTGTTACTTGACAAATAAATAAATACAGATTAATTGTTTTCTCACTTCATGAAATTTTTCTACTAAAAACATAATGTTAACGCTAGAAGAGTATAGAAAGTATAAAAATCCCGGGCCAAAGAATTTGCTCATAGTACCCCTTTTTCCTTCTTGGGGGTTCCTCGGGCAAGAAAATCTGCTCGTGGTATCCCGCGAGGGACTGGCCTGGGGCACCACGGGCAAGAACAGGTCACAGGCAAGACATAGTAAAAAAAATTTGGTTCTATCTCTACTATACGCAGTTATTGGATTTATCTGTGAAAAAATTCTCAGTGACAGCACGGAATCTATGCAATATAGACAGAAACAATATCGTTGTATTACGTGCCCCTTCAGCAATTAAAGCTTAAGACTATATACATGTATGTACTTACCCGGACTGCAGTCCAAAAAGAGCCCCCAGTATAGCTTAGTACAAAATGTAAGGTACTTTCTCTACTGCACGCAGTTGTACTGTGGCGCACAGTTCCGAGCACTTTATCGAACTAGTTGGCTCAATTAGTTGACTATAGTGCATGGTTTTGGCGTCTCAATAGTTCTTATGTCAAAGTTCAAATTAAGATGCAAACGGTACTAACTGACGCTGCGCCCGATTCATAATTAGCTATCACTGCATAAACTTCTTAATTAAATCGTTAACGAAAATGAAATTTATACATATGTCTGTGACTGCCGACCATGGCCATCGCAGCTTTATTGTTAGAGTCTAAAATGTGTACGATAGAGTCATTCTCTAATATATGGGACCAAAAATATAGCATTATTTTCCATCTTAAACAACTCGCGCTTTAAATATAGTCCCTGTATCGAGGAGGGCTTTTACAAACATTTAAACGCTGAACGCAAGAAACACTTATTTGTGTAAATAACACACATTTGTTTTTCTTTCTGGGGACCGCACTCAAATTACCAGTTCTAGATGCAGTTGCAATAGTCATGCGGAAAATTCATGCGTGTCTATTATAACCCTCTAGCGAATAAGTCAATAGATACATTCTATTGACTTATTCGCTAGAGGGATAGATAGATATCTTACATAGAATTATCGATGTTCATACATTTTGATATGATATAATTTATGTATGTATGCCGCACATCAGTTTTGAACACTTTTAACTTGGCGTCTTTTCAAAACGACTATAACGTTGCAGAGATATTATATCGTCAGATATCGTGTAGTCCCCAAGTAAATTGTGATACAATTAAGTATATTCTACTCGAATACCTACATGTTTTATTAATTATTATTTGTGAAATTATAATTCCATAAACTTCTCATTTCGTTTGTACGATATGAACGAGTAAGCGATGTGAAATTACGTACATGAAGCAACCCTTTGCGCTTCAGTGGTTTTGTTCTGCTCATGGAATATTAAAAGTGCTGTGTAATCGTAAATATAATATTATACGTACAAGAATGATTATAAAAATAACTGTTGCTTATATATTTTCAGATGAAAAATTCTCGTAATAAAATATTTTTAAAATACAGTGCTACTACGCAGGAGATATTATAGTGCACAAGTGTGTGCGCAAACACAAGTGCACTTTCTGTTTCCTAACTCTCATGATCCGATGGGACAGTAATCAGACATGACCGGAGGGAGATCAGGTGCAGGACCAACGGCTTTACGTGCTTCCCGAGGCACAGGGTGTCTTACACTGCCAATTTCCTAACACCGGGTTGCTATTGAAATTTCTTAATACCCAATAACTTTTTGTTGGCCCGACCCGGGATTCGAATCCGAGACGTCATGCACAGCAGTCATATTCACTACCGCTGCGCCACGGATGAGGCAGTACAGGGATAAATAATTATTTCGAAATCATTATGAAGAACTCTCAATAATGCAGGTTTCTTTACGATGCTTTCTATCCTGTTAAAATGTCCATTGTAAATTATTTAATACACACATAGCCTCGAAAAGCCACAAGTGCGTACCGTAGGTTTAAACTTAAAACCTCTGTGTGTCAGTTCAACGTCTTCACATCAGGCTATCGCTGCTATCATTTAATTATAATCCACTTGTTAAAATTCATCATCATAATGGTTTCAATTATTAATTTTTCCAAGCTAATATTTATTTTATTACTATGGCGACAATAAAAAGACAGAATGGAATAGATTTCGCCATTAATTCCTGCGATTTTCCACCGGGCAGGCGATTACCATAGACAATAGAGGTGCGCGCGATTAATGCGCACTTCAAGATGGATGTCCGCCGGAGCGCCGCGATTCCACTAATCGCTCGTTTTAATTGCTGTTTTAGAATAATAGTTTCATTTTCTTTGATAAAAATGGAGTGAGATAACTTTTTGTATAGCTGACAAAAACGCTTCGGATTGAAATGGTTTCAGAACAGTTTGTCCATGTCATAGCATTAAAGATTGAATGCAGTTAATACACGAAGTCAGTCATATCCTTAGGCCGAAAATACCGACTAGTCTAACGAAAACACTCGATCCAGGATATATAATAATTTATTGACTATGGCCTAACCCTTCTCACACTGAGAAGAGGCTCGTGCCCAGCAGTGGGACAGTTTAATATAGGGCTAATATTATATTATTATTATATTGTATTCAATCCAAAACTAGAATGCCTGCAGCATGTTTTGGTGACCACGTCGACGAAATGCGATACAAAAGAACAAAGACACAAAATATGACATTGATACACCTCTTCGTCCTCCGTGACATTGACAGCATTGCAATATAATCTGTAAACTTACATTACTGATCGCATAGCTGTATAATTACACGATAGATGGCGCAAATTATTGCTTAAGATGTTGATAAATTTAATAACGCTTTTATCATTTCATTAAATCTTTATTTCCACAGTTATTTGTATGCGATAGCGTCAAAGAAATAGGCGGCAATATTTATAGTTGACCCACTCCCAATTCTCATGTATGCTGTACTATAAAACTATTTTTAATTATTTCAATGCATTAAATATTTCTGACTAGCTGTCCTTCGCGGTTTCATCGACAATTATGATTACTGCTTCGCTCCTGTAGCTTGCAGCGCGATGTATAGCTTAAGTTACTTCTAGATATAGTAGCTTTCTGATGTTGACAGTTTTTAAACACAGGCCAGCAGTTTTGAATTTATTCATCACAAACAAAAAAGCTAATATTTCTTCTTTATAATATTAGTACCTACAGATGTCCATTTACTAAGTTATGAAACCTGTCGGTGCCTTTTTAATTGAATTGCTTTGTTTTTTTTTTCTAGAGCAAAGACAATACATTTCTTTTTCTTAACGTATTATTTGGGTATTTAATCACAATTTATGATGCACTTTACAGTAAAAACGCAACAGTAAAACTGCTAATGAGATTAAACAATAGACAGCAAACACCTCTGTTGATTGAACGGGATATATTTTCAATCTTGTGTAGAAGCTATAATGGATTCCGGATGAATCCGTTTCGCTGGCTGATCGAGAACACCTTCAATTTGTTCCGCAGTTAACTAAATAACATTGGATTGCAACACCTGCTTTCATTATTGTCGTCTTTGTTTTGTAATTATTGCGCAGCAGTTAGTAAATGCGACTGATGTGTATGAAAAAATTATCGGTAATTCTTTGGCCGTGTCGGTATTCGGCCAAAGAATTACCGATATTTTTTGTTAAGAAATACACTATTTGAAATTTATGTTTGTAGTACGGTAGCGTAATAGATAAGGCATTGACTTTATTTATTTATTAGCATTTGCCCGGGGCATGGCTCGGAAACGGTACTTTTTTTTGAATGAAAGGTATATTGTGTCCTTTTCTGTACCCTTAACAATGTGTACGCGAAATTTCATGATGATCGGTCGAGTAGTTAGGGCGTGAAAGTGTAACAAACAAACTTACATGTCGATTTATGATATCACTTAGAATTAAGATGTATCTATTTAATAGTCATACGTTGTTAACATTACTGTTGCTTAAACGAGGAGAATTAAAAATAAAATAAAGTAAGAATATAAAATGTAGTAAACAAAAATAATTAACACACATAAATTAATTATAAAGTATTTAAATTCATATAAAAAAAAAAACTGCCAATATCCATTATTTAGAATCTTTCTTATCAATTGCGCGGGTTGCTGAAAGATATCAACGTCTAGTTTTTGATCAACTATTGTAGGTTAATGTTACTCTTGCTATAGAAGAATGCATGCCTGAATGAGACCTAAACAGAGCAATATTAAAAGTGACTTACGATGAATGCTTTCGCCTGAAACATAAGTCTAACCTAGTTCAGGCAAGTAGCGTAAAATTTAATGATGTTAAAGTATCCTTTCCTGCCATAACTATGATGATGAAGGTATTGAGTTATCTATACTAATATTATAAAGCTGAAGAGTTTGTTTGTTTGTTCGGTTGAACGCGCTAATCTCAGGCACTACTGGCTCGAATTGGAAAAATCTTTTAGTGTTGGATAGCCCATTTATCGAGGAAGGCTGTAGTCTATATAACATCACGCTACTACCAAAAGAAGCGCCATTCATGACAAATGTTGCAAAAACGGTAAAAATTCTCATATGTGAAGCAGACTAAGTTGTGCGGGTCAGCTAGTTATTAGATATTAAGATTTAATTTAAAGTTGCAGCTACACTAGTTTAACAATAGTATTTGTAAACCAAGCCAACCAAGCAGCGATAGCCCAGTGAAATACAGTTGGACTGCATGCATAGATCTCAAGTTTGATCCCAAGCGCGCATCTCTGTTTTCGTAGTTATACATAGCATATTAAATAGTTAATTATTGCTTGCTTTAACGAACATCGTGAGGAAACATGCATGTCCGAGAGTTTTTCATAAGTTTTCGAATATTTGTGAACCCTGCCAACCCGCATAGGCCAGCGTGGTAGACTATGGCCTAACCCTTCTAACTTTGAGAAGAGACCCATGCCTAGCAGTGATACAGTTTATATTCATGCATCTATTACTTCTTCTTCTTCTTTCTACTTATATGCTGACATCCTAATCCTAACTAATACTATAAAATATGCGAATGTGAATTTGTTTGTTTATTTATTTGTTTCTCTTTCACGCCTAAACTCCTCGACCGATGACCATGAAATTTCGCACGCACGTTGTCATGAGTACAGACGAGAATATAGGGTACCTTTCATCCAAAAAAAAGTAGTATTATATATACATATTTGTTAACTAAACAGCAAGTATTCTTAGTAAAATAGTAGGAGTATTTTGAAGTACGTGTGCAGATTGCGGGTGGTGGTATGGGCAAGGGAGAGCAGTAGCGCCTCAGCAGTCATTACATGGTGATTATTGTCACGCACCGCAGTCATCCCGGGAATCCATCCGCGGCCCGCCGACTCTCAGCACAATGCACGGTTCGAACGCCGCGGTTTTGCACTCACATCTTAATGGAACTCAGTTAATTTGTATGAAGAATTATATATATATTAATACGTGAAGAAAACACGGCCTTTGTCAACACGGCTAGCGTAGTGATTAACGTGGTTGCCGCGCAATTGCCACGGCGATTAGTATTGTAGATACATAGACCTCATAACAAAAAAAACAAGACAAAAGAAATAGGTGTTGTTAGTGTTCTTTGTGTCCGTTGTTTGAATGTTTGTAAAGTCCTCCGTGATACAGGATTAAGGAATTTGAATACGTTATAAACAAAAAAAAATATTAATAAACAGTATATTCGAGTATCGACCACCCGCGAGGAGTGGTACTACTAATTGTTAAAAGAACAGTTGTCACACTAGAGAAAACGTTCTGTGTCGTAGGAAACAAGACAATATCCACCCTATAATACAGGTATTTATCCCATACCTGTGTCATAGAGAACTTTACAATCATACCATTACAGGCACAAAGTGCACCCAGACTCAGAATAATTTGTAAATCACACAAATTACTAAAAGATAGAATAAGGAATAGTCTGATTAGAGAGAGATGCGGCATGTAAGTGGATATAGTGACAAGAATAGAAAAGAGTATGTTAAGCTTGTTTGGGCATGTAGGAAGAATGGACGAGAAAAGACTGACTAAGAAAGCTTATAAGGCTAGTGTGAATGGAACAGTAGGCGAACGTTTCTTAATCAGATCAGAGAGGTTCTGGACAAATGCCAGGTTAAGAGCACCTTAAACCGGTGAGCGTGTGTGAGGAATGCGATGAAAGTGAAAGAAGCCAGAGAAGTGCGTCAGGATCGTAGCAAATTGAAATCCGTAATCTCTGCCTACCTCTCTGGTAAACAGGCGTGAATCTATGTATGTATGTACAAATTACTTCCGCATAAGTGGATCGAACCACCACTCAAAACGAAGTCCAATCGGTGAGGAGCCATTTGAATCGGCATCCGTGGGACATTGAACATAGCTGCTGAAATATAGGTGCAATACACCTCTACTTACAACTCCAGGCATGAGCCGTGTTTAAAACTTACTTTTACATTAACTTAAGAAACAAAAAGTATCATCCATGAAACAATGTTGCCAATCTAAAGTTTGATTTAACATAATGAGAGCTATTACTGTTCTAATGAACGTCGTGATTGCCGAAGCGCCGGTTTCTGCACAACAAATAAATAAAAAAATAGTGTAGTATGCTAAGCATCGAGGAACTAGTAAAATAGAGTTATATAGAGTTGTATTAACTCACATTACGCCGATTAGTTTATGTCCTATGTGATTACATTTCATCGAATTAAGGTGAAGGATACAATTCTGCCTCCGTATTGTTGAAAGTTTCGTAACAGACTTTAAAGTCGTCTTTGTAAGATACGAGGCGCAAAGATTATCAGAATCCCAAAATAATTAAAGACTGTATAAAAAGAAGAAAGTAAATCTATTTTTTTTATACCGGCCATATATGCAGACTCTACTAGACTAATTCGTTCAGTTCGATTCTCGATTTAACTCGAGAATCGAATCCGGGACTTATAGTTATCAACACAAACCTAAATGAAATTACATATATATGTATTTTAGGATAAACGATAAACTACTTATATGATACACGAATAGTTGATACAAATCTATTCTTTGAATCCGTTATTTAAATGTTTGTAAAGTCCCCCGCGACATAGGTATTATTTTAGAGCGTGAGTTGTCTTTTATAACAATAAAGGTCATTAGAGCCACCCGGCACCCGACCAGTACCACGTCGTTGCTCGGTGTCAACTCGTTGACGACAGGTGTCCACGGTTGAAGGCCGCTTGCCAACCAGTGAACGTCAGGTGGTCCACGGGTGAACGACGCGTAGTTAATGTGTTGACGTCGCGTGGTCAATGCGTTGTCCGCGAATAGATGAGTAGTTTAGCAGAAATCGTCACTAGGTCTACACGTCTCGCGGACGGCGCGTGGACCACTCACGGATGCCACACGATCTATTCGGTAAACTGCGCGTGGGTAACTCAAGGCAAGGGTACGGGTAACGGGTGGTCACCGAGTGGCCCACTCGCCGTCCGCGCGCGGTCAGCCCGCGGTTGAGGCGCTCCGGAGTTGATGTAGTGAGCGTAAACCCATAGTATTCCATACAAAGAATACTAACCGCTCGAGGCGCGGCGCTGCTGATCGGGTGCCGGGTGGCTCTTTTGAGCTATGACCTTAAATCCAATTCTAATATTGCGGAAACTATACGTAATACTTATATTATTCGAATGGCTATAAAATAAGCTGCACTGGTTAGACTCTCCCTACTATTTAAACGCTAGTGCGTAGAATAAAACGCCAGCTATGACCCGCGGGTGAGAAGATAACCTTAGCACGCGAGGGTGCGATCGTGGGGTATTCTGCGGCTATTCCAATTATACGTCTTATGAAATAGCAGGCGACGGTGTCGGTTTCACCAGGGCCCGCAATATCGATGCCGATGCGATAGGCGATTGGAATTTTTGTTAGAATATCTGTGTGTTATGAGCGGAGCGGACACACTGTTATCAGCTCTAAAATAGTTACTTAGAAGGTTGGTTAAGATAAAAAATTTGGCCTCGTAGCAATTAAGGATATCTACACCGTATAACGACCATCTTTTAATATGACAATAATAAATTTTATATCCTTGTAATCGATCCTAATTGTTATAAAATGTATACGATATAACGACTTATTTTTATGCGTTACAAATTCGCACATCCTATTATAAAGTAAATTGAACCAAACAGACAATTGAACCTTACCATAGATCAAAGAATTACTTTGTTTAAACAAAGTAATTCTTTGACCTATAGTTATAAGGAAGAACCTAAATAAAATTATTGAATAGAATTGTATCGACTTCGATTAACATGAAAATGAAAATCTAAATGGACAAGTTTTAAAGCAATATTTTTTGTAACGGCATTTAAGCAAATAAACATTCCAATTTTATTTGCTGTGTAATAAACTTCTTAACGGGTATTTTATGATATACATTTAACGATGGTATAGCTAAGGTACTGGACTTGTGATAGCAGAACTCACTATAGAATCAACGACCAACCTTTAGATAAAGAACCGCAGATACACCAAGTCCTATCAAGGTTGCTCAAGAGGCGTATGAAAGAAACATCCTTATTTCAGTAAAGACGATACTTGGAATTTAACACCAGCTTGGAGCAAAGTACCTAATTCATGTACTCAAACTTAAGGATAAACAAAACACATTAAGACTACATGATACCTCGAATTAATTTCGCGTCAATAGAAACAGCAATAATAATCAAACTATTTGAAATAACTTTACACAATACTTTGACCATTGGAGTCTTCGGTGGTTTCGTCTCATCTTAAAGATTGAGACGAAACTACCGAAGTCTCCCTGTGACCATGGCTGCAGAAAAGCAGCCGAAACATCGGTTAAAGAATAAATAGAAGCGATATTATTGGTAAAACGAATATTAATTGAAATATTATTTCAACCAAATATTTTTGTGTCTTCTGTGTGACAATGGCCTACGACAACATATCTAAGAGGGAAAATCAGCAACAAAACATAAAAAAAAATTTCATGTCGGATCTATTGCTGTCACGCTGGGCCCGGAGTAAATATTAATGTACAAAAGAGATAACTACTGTGCGGATAGATTATACCTTTGAAATCATCACCTCATTCATATTCCTCTGTGTCCTCCTCGATTACTTCTTCTTCTATCGACTGAATTTAATAATTTTTCATAAATTATATGTATCCTAAACGATTTTGGCTGTCTGTAAGTTATATTTATATTTTTACTTTCGTTAAATTCGTTTGTTGGATCTTTGGAAACAATAGCATAACCTAGCGCATTTTGTACTTCTTGAAAGATTTTATAAAAAAAAAACAAAATCATGAAACTAGTAAATAATAATAATTATTATTATTTATTTGTTATTTCTTAGTTTTATAATTGCATCTTAACATGTAAATTATATCTTAATTATTTTGCTCCATTGCCCTAATTTAGTGAGAAAACAGTGGGAAACTTTTGTATTGAAACAGCTGTTCGCAATTCCTCTTAAAAATAAAACTATAAATGTTAACATTCGCTGTCCGCTCTGCCTGTAACCGTGACAGCAGTCGAAGGCACCTCTCGCGCTCCGAGCCGCGAAGAATGAGAGATATAACGGGACGATGAAGCTTTTTAAATTCACGCCAGGGACGCTGAATGGAAGGACGCCTCATTTATTAAAATTTTCACTTCTTATTGGTATTCTTTTGAAAATTATATTACCACATCGACAGTCGAATATTTCGTAAATGCCTGTAGAGCTTTAGGATTTAATTAATTATTTGTTTTGTTTGTTGTAGAATATAAATTAAGATGTTATCTAGTTCAAATGCAATAAACGATACAGTGACTTTAATATCTTATTATGAGAATTAAAACGGTCAAAGTTTTGTGTACCCATGGACTTAAAAGTATTTTAACTTAAAGAGAGACAGATGTTGGCATGACACCGTGTGTAACTTGATCTCTTTCTCACGTTAAATAGGGAGGGGTATTGACTCTCTTTTGCTAGAAATCTCTGTTTTCTTTTGTTTATATTAAAAAACAGGTACATATCTCCATTGTAACTTCGGTCTAGTATAACTTTCTATAACAAAATTGTAACAAGATTAAAACATTGAGGACATAACATCAAGAGTTTCAATGTTTATTGCATAATATAAATTTATTTGTACGAGCTTCACTCAAAAACCACTGTATCGATTATGATGACTTTTTTACAATTTGAAAGCTTGGGGCTTGACTTAAAACCTAATTTACATACAGGTTGTCCGGTAATTAATGGATAACCTAGAAATGTCTTATAGTGGAATTGATCGCCGTTCAGAAATATGTGTTTTTTTTTTATTACCATGTATAACTTTCTTGTATACCTACTACGACCATAAATGAATGAAATCCATCGGTTTTTTGTTGTTTTATTATAAAACACTAATTATGCTAATAGATAGACAGTCAAAAGTATGCTATGCTAATATAGCTTGCACTTTTTTATATATATGTTTTTTTTCTGAACGGCCTTTTGTTCTACTATAAGACTTTTCAAGGTTATCCATTAATTACCGGACACCCTGTATATGTTATAGATCCAGCGTTATTGTAAATAATGTAAATCGCAACAATGGCGTTGCGACTTGCGAGCCCAGTGCAGTTCACGTAGATCAAGTCACGATCATAAACTAGTAGAGAATAAACCTTGAACTGCCAAGTTCTAAGAATCATACGAAGGCTCACACGCTCCAATAAGCACAAATAAGACAGGCGATGCCAATCTTCGCCACAAGCCGTCGTAACCTGTTGCTTTCGGTGATACAATAACAATTTCAAATTCGATTAAATAATTGAACAATAGAAGTCCCCGCGGATCTTTCTTGAGATAAATAATAATAAGATATAGAATAGATCCTTTAACAATTTGGGACAGTGATATCCGCGTAGATTGTGAACAAAGTAAATGCTAATTGTCGTACTATTGGTTATAGCGGTGTATAATAGGAATCCTTACGATTATCGAGAGCATGTATATCCAGTGTGAGTCTTCATAATGCGCACATATTAAAATAAGGGAAATTAAGCTTTATTTCAGGGGCAAAACCACACCAAAAAAATTTGAAAACGTAAAATAGAAATATGGCATTTTAAAATTTATTGTTCGCTATTGTGACTCCCCTGTAAACAAAACGGGGTAACTTTTTAATTAAATGATCTATCACTAGAAAACAAACTCGATAGTGATAAAAAATAATTAGACGTGTTAATAAAATGAAAACGATAGCTTTTTTAGTAGAACTTCTCAAAATACCTGCCTGCCTTTATTTCCCGACTACGGCGAAGCCAAAAAGAAGGGTAATGATTTTGGCAGTCAACCGATTTTAATAAATGAGGTGTCGATAGAGTCGTAGTAATGGCCCGAGTGACATAGGCTAGATACATTTTATCAAAATTTTATATGACGGAAAATAAACCTCAGATTCTAACCTCGAAAAAATTAAACTCGGGAAACGGAGAAATATTAAATGAAAAATTAAGTTTAAAGATTTATAACCCGACTACTTAAAAAAGGGGTCTAAAAAGAACGAAACAAGAAAATAATTCAGTACGAAATCCAGAAATGCATAGGTACAAAAATGATCAAAGTAGAGCCGTGGTCGCACCCACTGTATACCTACCCTGTTTGTTTAATGGAGGTGTTCCTGGCACCCACATAATCATAGTAGGTATACGGCTCTACCTTGACCATTTTTGTACCTATGCATTTATGGATTTCTATCTGAACTATTTTCTTGTTTCGTCCTTTTTGACTCCTTTTTACGTAGTCGGATTATAGATTTATAAACTTTATTTTTTATCAATTCAAGTTACTTTTCATCGTGATAATAAATTTAAAAATGTAATATTTTTTAGTTTTGTGTTTTATAATTTTTGAGGTAAGTATGGTTTTTATGGATAAAATTAAGCATAGTTTCCCTTATTTTAATATGTGCACATTATGAAGACTCACATTGTAGATATATTAAGCAAGCTAGTTAACCATTATAGTAAACATATACGCAGATTCTCTTACCTACTTCCGTAAAATAATAAAAATACTTTCTTTGTAAATCATAATCATTCAAACTTACTTTTAATTCATTATAATAAAGTCCATACAGCGTTTCCTTTTTACTTGGATGTATCTTTGTCTACAAAACCTGTTATGGTATGTAATATAATAATTTATTATAATATTCTATCACATACACGCAACACCATCTAGCCCAAACTAAGCAGAGCTTGTACTATGGGTACTAGACAATGGATAAACATACATACGTCGGTTACACAAACCACTACGCCATCGAGTCGTCATCTATTTATTATGTGATTGTATTATTGTTACATTTGTTAGCAGACCTTGAATAAATAAATAAATAAGTGCTTTCTATATACCATGATAATATATATGTACGAGATGACCACAAAATATTACGCCGCACTGCTACTACGTTTATTATTAAGCCTTCATTTTCAGGCTCAGTTTACAATACCAACTGCTTTCAAACTACAAATTAATAATGAAGCTAACTAAATATTTATTCAATATGTGATCGGAATGTAAAATATCTGTATGTAATTGGCTATATAGTTATTACGACGTATTAGTTACGACGACAGTGGATGCTTGAGAGTGCCCTTAAAAAAAAATATAAGGAGCCTGGAGGCTTCCAGGCTCAGGCTTCCACAAGAGTTGCAAATTTGAACTTATGTTTTGCACCACATGTATGTACGCAACTTTTGAGAGAAATAAATCATATTAATATTTAAGATAATAATAATAAAACCGCAGGGCAGCTTGTGGCGGGCTGAATGTGAGTGGCGACACTGCGGTCCTGAATGCCTCAGAGAGGTGGTTAGGGCCTCGTCCCCGGCTTGCCGTTACTGGTTGGCTGGGGTGGAACTTCTAGAGCGCCCGTAGGACTCTCAACTCTGGCTTGCCTTGGTCGGCCGGTCAGAGGGGGGCCGCTAGAGCTATATGCTTGGGGGTGGAAGTGTCATTTTCAAGGGCATAACTACGGGGAAACCCGCTCCGGGTCTCCGTTGTCACGAGACCCGTGATGGTGAAACCGGCGCCGCACCACTCGACACCCCTAGCCACTCGCACCGGTGTTGCCCTCTGCCCATCTAGTGAGTTGGCGAGTCACCGTCTGCTCATTGCATTGATGCTATTAGAGTATTCAGGGCAGACGCCGTTTTTCATCCATAGTTAGCAATATACCGGTCCACCAAACACCCATACCTATAGCCCATATATTAGAATCTATACGTAGCAATAATCCTACGCCTGCTGCGGCTAGTGCCGCTGTAGGTGTTCCATCACGCCTTTGATTAAAACTCTCGAAGGGCCTCTTCACGTTGGACCCATGTCTCCGTGTAAGCCTCCCAAAGGGCCAGGTATTTTCTAATATAATATGTTAGAAAGTACCTGTGATAAGAGAAACATAATAATAATAATAAAAAGTTATCAAGACGAATAACTACCGGAGATATATCTTGAGGGATGGTACGGTTGACATTTGTCGGGCGTGCCACCTACCTGGTGAGTCCCTCAGGCATATAGATTCCGGTTGTTCTCGTCTTGCTAACGGCGAGTACTTGCACAGACATAACCAAGTAGCCAGGATTATTCACCAGCAACTTGCTCTGAAATACAAACTTGTAGATGTTGAAGTGCCGTACTACAGGTATGTAGCTGAATCAGTTCTCGAAAATGGTCATGTCGTGTTGTACTGGGATCGAACTATCATCACAGACAGGACTGTTGTGGCCAACAAACCTGACATTGTGGTGATAAATCGATCAGAGCGCCGCGCATTGATTATCGATGTCACCATTCCGCATGACGGCAATCTTGCGAAAGCTGAAAAAGATAAACAAATTAAATATCTCGATTTGGCTCGCGAGGTTGTCGACATGTGGGATGTTGATTCGGCAATCATTGTGCCGATAGTCATGTCTGTCAATGGTCTAATAGCCAAGAGCCTCGATCACCATCTAAAGAGGCTCGCGTTGGGTGCTCGGATCAAGGGTTTGATGCAGAAGGCAGTGCTTTTAGATACAGCACGCATTGTGAGGAGGTTCCTATCTCTGGAATCCTAACCATCGGCAGCTTGGACCCTGTTCCCGATGCCGGTGGGGTACCATATATTTTATATTTTTAAATGTATTTTTATAGGTTTATTTAAAAATGAGAAGTATATTGAAAATATTTGAATAAAGAGTATAATAATAATAATAATTGTTTATTAAGTTTAAGTTGGCACAAATATGAATAACAATAGGTCTTAAAAATACTTAAAATAGGATACATTATTTTCGGGCACGCCACGATCGTGGCGGTAAGTCCCGTGTTTCAGGAGTGGCTGGAGAGGCGGCATGGCGCCCTCACCTTCCGGCTGACACAGGTTCTGACTGGCCACGGTTGTTTTGGCCGGTTCCTGTGTCGTATACGCCGGCAAGAGACGCCCGGTTGTCACCACTGCGGTGACTGCCGCGACGTTGTAGAGGACACGGCGCTGCACACTTTGGCGGTTTGCCCCGCATGGGCATCGCAGCGCCGTGAGTTGATCGCGGTAGTCGGATCGGTTGCCCTCTCGCTCCCGGCCGTAGTTCAGTCTATAGTCCGGAGTGAGAGGTCGTGGAACGCCGTCGCCTCCTTCTGCGAGTAAGTAATTTCCATCAAGGAGGCAGCGGAGCGGAAGATCGAGCGTTTAAACCCTCTCCCCAACCGCAGAGCCGGGCGCCGGAGGGCGCGCGATGACCTCCAGCCACCCTGCGGTTTGACCTGGGGGGTGGCGGGCTTTGTGGGCCTGCCCGCCATCCGTTCAGCACCAGGTCCGAGAGGCGGCGTGCGTGTTCCTACGCGCGCCTCTGTGTCGAGTCCGTCTCTCCCCTAGGGGGGAGACAGTAGGGTTTTCTTATAGTGTAAAGAAGTGCCTATTTTGGGTAGGTCTCTTTGTGTAGCGGCCTGCCGTTTCATACGGCGGGCCGTAACCTAGGCGGGGTCGCGACCGCATGCGAAAGCGATTCGCGCGGCCCCGTCGATAGTGGTTGTGTCGAGGAACACCGTGGTAGGTTTAGTCGGTATTCCGGGAGGTACTTTACTATTATTCCATCTTTCTTTTACCCCGGCGAGTCCAACATAATCCCTCCGCCCGCCCCCGCGGAGGGATATGCGTCATAGCATTCCCAAAGGTAAAAAAACAAAGGGATACATTACTTTGGACGCCTGTACTAGGTTATAGCTGTATCACAGGTGATAATTATGTGCTATTATAGTGTAATAGGTAGAGAATTCATAACAATATTTAACAAATTTAGACTGTTCTATAATAAGTTACTATTACAATGAAAATAATACTACTTATTCATATAATTTTGTGTTAAAATAATAATTGACATATACCTATAATGTTCATAAAATAAACATAGGATATGTCTAATAATGAGAATCTAAGCTAAGTAGTAGTAAGTGATAAAATATAAATAAACGGCGATCTAGGCACCGTCATAATCTACTGAGTTTATGTACCTATATTCAGCTTGTTTTCTGGCTGAACAGTCAGTCCCACTCGTCTTGTGTTTGCTAGGCTTCTTAAAACGAGAGCATGAAGCACATTTAGAGGCATCTTGCTTTTTTGTACATTCGGTCATCGAATGTCCAGCTTCGGCACACTGTCCACACGTAGGGGTAACCTCTCTGCAAGATTTCGCTGCGTGACCGTACTGATGGCATTTGTAACATTTTGTAACTAGTGTAAAATCTCCCACGGGGCAGGACGTCCAATGTATAAAAAGTCTAGCCTGTGTGACTAAGACTTTTCTTATGTTAGCCGGTACGTCAATAATGTAGTTGTAGGTTGGAGCATCTTTCTTGCCCGATTTGTGGCTTAATTTAATTGAAGACAAAAATGATTTCAGATCCTTCGGTGGAAACTTATCGGCTATATTTTGCTCGAAGAGACAGCTGAATACTTCATTTTCGAACAGAGAAGTGGGTACACCAACTACCACAATCCGTGGTTTACACTTGGCGGGTTCGTCAACTGTAAGACCAGACAAAAACAGATAGACTGCCTGATGCATCTTCGTTAATCCATAATAATCAAGTTCGCCAATATTATAACCACTTTGGTTTATATTAGACTTCTATACGCAATCTATCATACACTGTAACACTTGCTCACACTATTACTGAAGAACTTACACCATATATTATGTAGGTAAAGTTAGGTAGACCGCCGGTGAAGTAATCTATCCGCTATCCAAGATTACTCCGCCGCCCGCGGCCTAAGTAAGTTAACCACCCATTAAAACGAACATCCCACCTGTTGATTGCACTCACTAGGTGTCGCTAGTTACAACGGTAAATGTACACTTACATTATGTTAATGGGGCTAATATTCTAGTTTACATATAGGGACTAGGAATGCCTCAGTGACGTAGTTTGACTGCTCTACACGATGTATTAGATTTGATTCTTTGGATGGTCATAGTGCTATTTTGTTGTTCTGTCGTGAAATTCTCAGTAGCAGCAAGGAGTCTGAAAACATGCCTGGTAGGTGACTATAGACTCGCCCCTTATGCATGACCTACCAGTGCCGGCTCTAGAAGGGGGTGACCGGGGCTGCTATAGATCTAAAGAAAAACTAGACCCAGCGCATTAACTTTTATATACTTTTCTCGTAGGAGTGTATATGAGAACCTATTCTATGTCTTACAAACACGACCTGTCATTTTGTTGCTTGTCATATCTCTCACTAAACAACATAAAACGAAATAGAGGCAACAGGCGAGAAATTGCATCTTTTATTAGGCCCCCTGCATTATACATACTTTTCTTTCTTTGCTTTTTACATACTCGTAAGTTCCACAAGCAAATCAAAAAACCTTTTTAGAAAACCTGTACGTTATCAATAACTTACCTACGAATTATTTATTTATTATAGCTAAATATAGATAAAAGGTACCATTAGTAGGTACGCCTATTCAGTCTCGTTTAAAAATCTCGTTACATTTTGTAGTCGGGGTAGTCCCTGTAGGTAGAGTGAATGAAACAAGTTGTTGTAGCAGCAACTGAATTAGCATCCTAACTTAGTTTGCCGCTATTTTTCAAACCAGAAACACGGAAGACGCATCAAACGTAGACCGGGTGAAGAGGCTACTGATAAACCAATAAGTGATCAAAAACAAAAGTTTAAGTCGAGATTTTAATACTCTTTTGGACACCGTGCTTATATCTATGGATAAAATATTTCAACAGATACAAGACGGATCAATTTCTATCACAAGGAATTTCTTTTAAAATAAAATAAATTCTTTTATTTTCATTATAATTCTCTTTAAAAAAATAACCATTTCAAACCCATTGCACAAATACAAAACCTTAACTAATAAAAAAATTGGCTATTGAGGAAGTCGGTGCTGGGTCCGCGGTATTAGCCTGTATAATACTGACGTTATTTCCGAAGTAGGATGATTCAAAGCACTTTGTAAAATCCCTACATCCAACCTATTAATACCAAACTTTCTCATCACCAACTCCCTCTCGACCTCACTTCTGATACACTCCATCAACAAATATTGCACATCCTCCATCCTTCCATAAGTCAGGCAATTCGGCGAATTGACTTTTTTCATCAGATATACAATCTTTGCCGACTGATAGTGGCCAGAGCGAAGTCTAAAAGCCAATGTTAATATAAATCTATTTAGTCTAGTGTTTTGTAAACCAAGGCACTCGAGGAAGCTCACACTGTATGGTTTTATACCATATGCCCTTTACCTTACTTCGCTCATCAAAAATGGTTTTATATTTTGGCATCATTTCAGAGTGAAAAGGGGCAATACTTTTTGGCACACCTTCTGTAACAGCTAAATTTGCGAGTTGGTCAGCCTTCTTGTTGCCTGCTAAGCCAATTTTAGAATCTGCCCATTTTGATTAAATAACGAAACATCTCTGAAGCCAGAGACGCATCGAGCCAAATGCTAAATGGCACTTTTACTGTCCGTTAAAATGACCACCTTCTCAACCGAATACAGTAAAAACTGCTTCTGAAATTGCAAGAAATTCAACCGACATGCTCGATATATTATTACGTATATTAAAACAAATAGATTGTTTGTAAGTAGGTATAGTCATAAAAGCTGCGCCTAAAGACATAACAAGAATTAAGATTTTGAAGCATCAGTAAAGATTATATGGCAATTTAAATATTTCTCACTTAGCTCTCTAATAATAATAGGGATTAAAGTATGAAGTTACCGTTGTATAGTAATAGATACATTGACATAAAACCTTCATTGTTTGAGATTTTCGAGCGAAACTTTTTCAAATGATACCTATAAGATTCTTCTTTTAAAAAATGTGCAACATTCGATTTTCGACTTTCAATTGTTTTTTCATTCAGCTTAGACGGGAAAGATGGATACTTCGAAAATCCGGGTCATTTTTTAATACGAGTTCCAACGCGGAACTAACGCTCACAATATCAACGCTGCGTTTGGACAGGAGACTGCTAATGAACGCACCGTGCGTTTTTGATTTAAACGCTTTCGTAATGAAAATTTCGAATTAAAGAACTAACCACGTGGAAGGTCGGTGAATAACGCTAAATTGAAGAAGATGGTGGCAGCCAATCCGAGTCAAACTACTCAGGAATTAGCGGCATGGTTTAATATTACCCTACCTACAATATTGGCTCATTTGCATCAAATCAATAATATAAAAAGTATGAAAAATGGGTGCCTCATGATTTGACTGATCTGCAGAAAGAAATGCGTATTGAAACTTGTGTTGCCTTGTTGAATCAGTACAGAAATGAAGGAATATTGGATCGAATTGTGACATGTGACGAAAAGTGCCCTAAAACAAAGCTTACCAATAAAAAGGTAATGGTAACTGTTTGGTGGTCTCTTTGTGGTGTTATTCACTATAGCTTTCTTAGGTCTGGTCAAGCAATAACAGCAGATGTTTACTGTGCCGATCTTCAAACAATGATGGCGAAACTGGCAGTAAAACAGCCCCGACTCGTGAATCGATTTTCACCATTATTGCTCCATGATAACGCAAGACCTCACACTGCACGAAAAACCGTTGTAACTCTACAGGCGCTGCAGTTAGAAACCATACGTCATCCTCCGTACTTGCCAGACCTTTCTGCAACGGACTACCATTTTTTCCCATATCCTAAGACCCAGTTCTCGTAAGCGAACTACCTCGTGCCCAAGTGGCACTACCTATTGTCCAGATAGGTGCCGGACCAATAAAGCCGCTCACCACTCGCGAACTCAGAGAGTTGCTAACGATATCCTCGCTGGGGCCAACGGAGAAGCCACCTCCCATATTTCCAGTGTGGTGCCGGAGCTGTAAGGCACGCTCAATTCCCGACGTATATCCATACGTCTACCCTTTCAGGCCTACAAGCCCAAGTTACCTAGCTATGACTCTTACTTGCTGAGCAGGCAAGCACCCGAGAGGCGGTGTGGCAGTGAAACCACACTAAAGGCCCTTCGCTAAAGGCAATTCCGTGCCTCGCACGACCAACTGGTTCGCACTAGCCGCGCATGATTCCGAAGCTCGAACGCCACGTGCTTGCCGAGGAACAAACATGCCGTCCCTGCGGCTACCCACATAGCCACTACAAGTCCGACCTCAATGTCAGGCACCGCGCACTCTAATCAGCGGCCGATAGAATACGCCTTTCGAGGCACGGTCGGCTAGCCCGACCCCGTAGTACCCTGATCCTAAGAGGGAGACCCGTAGTTCTCCCTCCGAAACCCTACCTACTCGGGTAATCTATATATCAGACCCAGATATCAAGATTAAACATTTCAAGAACTACAGAAGAGTGAATGTTATCTAATTTTGTGTCATTATACGCTGTTACTAGCAAAGCAAGCACTATTTCGAACACAGTCAGGCAACACCTATCGAAACATTAAACTTTATCAAAAAACACAATCTTCAAGAGTTATATCCCAACATTTGGATATCGCTGCATATTCTGTTAACAATGCCAGTGACTGTTGTATTGCGTTTTCTAAACTGAAATTTATAAAAACCTTTTTGCGGTCTACACTGTCTCAAACAAGAATAACTAATTTGGCCGCGCTATCTATTGAAAATCAAGTTGGAGAATTTGCTGACAATAAAGCAAGAAAATAAGATTTTATTTAAATGGTTCGCGACGTGACTGGCAGACAATATAGATAGGTAAGGTGCATTATTCAGAGAATTAATGGTTAAAACATGTTTGATGTTTGTAGTTTTCTATTTATTTCATAAAAGATATGGTACAATTTCAATATAAGTTTTTTTATATGGAATGAAATAAGTATACTTAAAAGGGTGCCAAAGGTATGACTCGCCCGGGGCGCCTAGATGGCTAAGGCCGGCCCTACCTATAACTATATTTAGCGAAATATGTATTACAATTCGGCACCCACGGGTATATTGGCATGTAACTATGTAAGTATTTATATATGTATGCGCAAAAAGTGTTTGACACTCACATAGCTGACTTGCCAGAAACTATTCCCAGTGTGCGATTCCTTAGCTGTGTCTACTATTATAATAATAATAATAATAATATTCTACCACATACACACAACACCATCTAGCCCAAACTAAGCAGAGCTTGTACTATGGGTACTAGACAATGGATAAACATACATATATACTTTTTTTTTTGTAAATACATACATGTTATACATAGAAACATCCAGACCAAGACAAACATCCATGCTCATGCACACAAATGTTTGACTTGCGCGGGAATCAAACCCGCGACCTCAGGCGTGGCAGTCGGTTACACTAACCACTACGCCATCGACTATTGTTTTGATGGTGTATCAATATAGCCAGTTCAGTATATATCTCAACACGTTATGAACTGAATATAGTCACAACATTTTTCATAAAAGATTTCCAGCTTATGTTTTACCACAATCAGATAAATGGTATAAGCATTAAGACAAAATAAAACAATAAACATTGTATTTTATATAATAAAAAAATTATCTATCCTATTAAAAGGAGCTTATAAATTAAGCTACCTCAAAAGGCGACCATTACCGTATTCATGAGCGCTATGTGTAGAACTGCAATGCGATAGTCTGGACACTCGAGACAGATGGGGTACACCAGCATTGCGGGTGAACACAGTCACAAATAGCGATTGCAAATTTTTATAATAATTACGAGAAGAACTAACAAAGACGTAAGTAACATGGGACTAGAAAATAAGTGTCACATATTTGTACTCTCTACTAATATTATAAAGAGAAAAGATTTGTATTTTTGTTTGTAATGATTAAATTCAAAAACTACTGGACTGATTTTAAAAAGCCTTTAATCCGCCATATCTTTCCCTGCGCTGAGTGTTATAGGTTTGAATCCTACACGTAATACCGTGTGGGATTCAAACTTCAACCCGTCCGCGTCGAGCGTCTGATTAAAAAAGTAAAAGGAAGGCCTTGGCGGTTATGAACACCTGGTGTTCACACGACACACCGCACAGGAGAGGTTAAACTATTGGTGTGATGCACAAAGAATTACTAGGCAATTCTTTGCATAACACAAATGATTATTGTCATTGGGTATAATATATTTGTGTCCGTTAGTAGTTTTCATTGTATGTATGTAAAGTACACCGTGGTACAAGGCTACGCTAGAGCAGAAACATCCTTCAGCAAAGCATGTATGAGATGAATGACAATGATGATGTGATATGTATACCAGGTTTCACCTGTTTTATTGACCATGGCTTACATTTACCTTTTACTTTTTAGTACACTTAAAGCGTTCACTGGTTCACGTCATAATATCAACAGAATTCTTTATAGTCAAATTAAATACGTATCTAAGTATTACCTAATAGATTAGGCTATGGAAAATACCACAGTATATATAACTGCGATATGGCGATAATCTACGATTTAAGTCGACAACATCAAATAACATGTCATTTAGACATAAATATGTATATTTTTCTTATTTACACTTTTATTAGTTTTTTATAGTTAACCATAAAAATCAGGTATGATATTATTACATCTTCAATAGTTTGTATCATAGCTAAAATATGTTTAATAATCAAAAGAATAAAAATTATATGCAGTAACGGGCTTGGAAGTAAAACCAAAAGTTTTAAAGCAAGCTGTAAGGACCTGTCTCTAAACTTAGACTTATTATGTCTGCGTCTGCTTAGGTACTTGGTTCAACGCCCTTTTGTGTGTTGTGTTTCGAAGATCTGGACATGTCTGGACTTAGTTCATTCTCAACGTTGCAAAGTTTACTAGCTTTCAAACTAAGGAACAGGATACATAATGGCAGCTATCTATAACAACTTTCCGTCTACGTGACGACTCTCGCTGTGGTAGGTATATGTTAGCGCTTGGACGCAGGGTCCATCAAATGCTCATATACAGTTTGTGAAACTGGCGATACTGTCAAAGCAATGATTACCCGGGCTCCAAATTCTACAATATTATTTTTATACGAGACTAGCTGACCCGCGCAACTTTGTCTGCTTCACATAGGAAATTTGTACCCGTTTTTACAACATTTTTCATTGATGCTCCGCTCCTATTGGTAGCGTGACGTTATATAGCCTTCATCGATAAATAGGCTATCCAACACAAAATTTAATACTTTTTCAATTCGCACCAGTAGTTCCTGAGATTAGCTTTATAATATTAGTAAAGATACGCAGCGTTAGCTTAGTAGGGAGTCTGAAACTGAATTACCGCGCAGAGGTTTCGAGCTCAACATACGAAATACACACTACTAGCTTCTCGAAGTTATGTGCGTATTTAACAGTTAATTATCGCTCGCTTCAACCGTGATGTAGAACGTCTTGAGCAAACCAGCATGTGTGGGAGATCCCCAAAATATTTCCAAAGGTGTGTGAAATCTGGCAAACTGCTCTGCCCAGGTTGGTAGACTACGGCCTTACTCTACTCATTATGAACGAAGCCTCGTATCCAGCAGGCGGACAGGCGCTGATATAATTATATGCTGAGCAAACTCTTTTACCATTACAATATTTTGGAGGTCACGGTCTCGCTGCTTTTCTTTTTATCTCAAACTATAATATGCCTAAAACTCTAGGTTGTTATAAGAGTATTTATCTACCCCGTCCTTTTTCATTATATTCTGTATTTTGAAGGCACCATGACGGAAGGCAAGTGCACGTTCGGCACACGGATGCCCATCGACATCCACATGCTGAACGAGATCATCTACCGCGAGGTCAAACACTTCCGCAACTACAAGATATACAGACCTAACTTTGGATGTAAGTTCATATGTATATACTTACATAGAGTCACACCGACATATATCTGAAGAGGTAAGCACAGGTTTTCTTGCCAGCTATGTTATAGAGCTAAGCATACGATCAGAGACCACACTTAAGTTCCGTACTTCTTACTAAGGACTTTGTAACATAGTCTCAACATCTCATAGCCCGAACTAAACGACACGTTCATTCGTAAAAATAAGCACTATTCTTTACCACGTGAACTATAGTCTCTGTACCTGTGGCCCCGATTAACCCATCCGAATAAAATAAAATCAATCTTTATAATCCGGATCATACCATCCGCCTAACCTAACCTTGCCAGACTTAACAGCGCGTACACAACCTTGTTTGAAGGATAATTAGGTATTAGCTACTTACCTGAGCAAGCTGATCAACGTAGTGCTCATTAATTCAATTTAAGCCCTGCACTGTGTGCCGGTTTAGATCAGTACAGATTGCAGCATAACGTTTAGTTTACGTATAGCCCGGACGATTTAAATTCCCGTTCAAATCGAATTATGCTATGATCAAATTTAACTAAAAATGCTTATGATGCCAGAAACTGACGACTTCAGGCGCAAATTGCACATGTGGGTTTCATGCGCAAGATAATCACGCGGCCTATATGAGCAAACTACAGGCGCAAGTTGATCTTACGAGTTGCTTGCGCGTTGACTAGTTCGTGACTGAAATTACACCACACAAGAACTTGGAATAATTCCTTTTTCGGGGGGTGCCTTAGTTCACACAATTTTAGTCTTGTGTGAAGATCGAATCTACGACACTCAATGCAATGACAGTAGAGGCCACCACTCAAACCACTACATTTGCTAAAATTGACATGTACACAACATTTGATATGATCGCTTTCCCAGCTATACCGGTGGCTACAAAATTCTACGCGGCACATGACCAGCTTAAAGCCGAGTCTGCAGAGGAGGTGCGTAAGGTGGACGATTACCATGAGAATGTGGCGCAGACCAGAGCCAAGGGACCCCACAGCAAGTACCCCTACCCAGCTACTGAGAACCAGGTGTAAGTATATTAACTATACAGATGTACATACACTTAATGTTGAATATTGCCTTACGTTTACACGAATGTAATACATTCATATTAGACTTCTTTATACGGATTTTGTGGCGTCGTTTATTTTAAAACACTTTTATTACATTTATTTCACACTACTTTAATTAAACTTCACTAAATAAAATAGGTAATACTTATAAAGTTTAATTTCAATCACCAGAATATTATTACACTGGGGATCAGTCATTTTGCGGCATGGTAAGTTGAAGTCAATTTTGTGTAAATTCAGTAGGTATGCTGAATACGAAAAAAAAATCAGTTTTGTTAAATTGTCTCTAGTTTATGAGTTAAGATTTTATAACTATATGACTGAAAGAAGGTCGAAATAAAAATACAATTACATATTAAATATATATTTTAGAAGCGGCTATATAATAACGACAAGAAAACTTAATACATATTAACAAAAATCATAAAAATATTAGATTTTTTAATCTGTAGGCTTTTCTATTGTGTTTATGTTTAGGACAATGCATGATATTAAACTCAAGCAATAGTCTGCCACGATAATATAGCTGTCCCATCTGCCTTGGTACTTTCTTTCATTGTTCTAATGTCCTGATGGAACCGTACTTTATGTTGAATATCTCAAGAACCAGAGTCAATCCATACAAAGTAAATACATTTCGGGTATGACTAATGAATTAATTAAAACCAGTAACAAAATTAATGCCGCAGAAAATATATATATTTTTATTTCCCAGTGTTATCTTTCTACTAAGCCCGCACTAGGAAGAACTCATGTATCGTTGGGCACAATTCAAACCTTTAATTAAATAATGGACACAAAGATCATCCGCACTCGGACCTAATTGTGGATCACACAAAATTTGTCCCGTGTGGGAATCGAACCCACGACACACGTCGTAACAGTGGCGACTACGCCATCCATGTATTCAAAGATGGTCCGAAGGGTTATACAGAAGTATACTACACCACACTTTTCACCAGCAGTTTTATAGGTCCCAAGTAGCTAGCAGTGGCGTACTTAGGTTTCAGAATACGTAAAGTCCGATGGATGTTTTTAACTGTAAATGCCTTAAATAAAGTAAAAGCCAACTTGTTCCCTCTTTATTCCCGATCCGACTTTGGACGGGTAGTGCAAACTTTTACAAATTATACACCGAAACCTTCCTCGTGAATCACTCTGTATATTGGTGAAAACCGCATGAAAAGATGTTTAATAGTTTTTGAGATTATCGCGTACAGACGCGGCGGAGCCTTTGTTTTATAATATGTAGTGATTTAACTTACGTACTACGGATAAGTTCACCATGCACAGGCATGCCATGCCAAATTAAATATAATAAACTATTATACAAGTCAGGGATGTATCAGAAGGATCAGACTAAATAATGAATGAATCCAGGCGTTTGGACTTATATTATATGTAAACTAGCTATACCACGCGGTTTTACTCACGTTTATCATTAGTGCTCTGTAGCTTTCAGTATGATGTAACATCTGGATAAAGTAATTTTAATGAAGGAAGAATTTTTAAACTGCTCCAGTAATTTTTTAATTTATCGCTAAATCTCACGTAAAGGTAGGTTAGGTTATGTTAATAACAGTCGACTTGTCAATCCCAGCGCCGGGCACGCCACAATCGTGGCGGTAAGACCCGTACTTAGAGAGTGGCTGGAGAGGCGTCATGGCGCCCTCACGTTTCGTTTGACTGCCGCGTCGTTGTCGAAGACACGGCGTTGCACACATTGGTAGGCTGCCCTGCTTGGGCCACGCAACGCCGTGTCATGCACGCGGCAGTCGGTAGGGTCATCGTCTCGCTCGAGGCTATGGTTCTGTCCATGGTTTCGAGCGAGAAGTCTTGGAATATCGTCGCCTCCTTCTGTGAGGAGGTGATGTTAGTGAAGGAGGCGGCGGAGAGAGAGAGGGAACGTTCAATAACTTTTCCTAACCGCAGAGCCGGGCGCAGAAGGGCGCGAGACGACCTCCAGCCACCTTGAGCAGAAGCCTGCTGGCGGTGGACCCATTGGGGCCGTCCACCGCCCGATCAGCGCAGGTCCGAGTAGGCAGCTTTCGTGTTCCGCGCACGCCTCTCGATGTCGGATATTTTTATGTTTGTTCCGCGCGGCCTCGCCATAAAGGTGTGAGAAAAAGTAAAAAAATAAAAAAAAAATGTTAGCATCAGTATTTTTTTTTAACTAAAGTAAAGCCTATATAACTCAGTGAGAAATATAATTTTCTAAAGGTGAATTTTTTTAATTCGGTTGCCTAGTTTGCGAGTAAAGAGCTGCAACCATTATGCCATTTGCCTACTAGTAAATTAAACACAATAAAAAAAAATTTATTTTTATCTTAGCCTCTAACATCAGGCAAGGCCAGATAGTAGCATCTACTCACATGCACGTAAGGTAACAAAAACAACGGGCGACCATACCATCCGATCAGTCAGATTTCTTGTGGTCATGTTGGTATGTGTTTTTGCAGTTACGGTTGGTACTACACGCCGCTGGTGCCGATGGATAGGAACGACAGCCGGTTCTACGCGCCGCTTAGAGAGAGCACGCATACCAAAGTGGAGATCATCATCCTCATGTCTAATCCGAAGACCAAAAAGACAGCAAACTAACATAGGAACAATAAAAAGAGTTTTACGCAGCACATAATTGAGTTATTTATTCTAACAGAACTGCACGGAAGACGAACGGTTTAGGTGATAGCCACTGCAATCGCGCCGAGTATTGTGGGTTCCAATCCCACACGGGACAAACATTTGTATGATCCACCATTAGTTATTCCGAGTCTGGGTCCTTTGTGTATGTTGTTTGAATATTTGTGACTTTACAAATGCAATACTTTATTCCTAGAGCTTACAAATAAAATCTATATGCACACATAGTCTCACCAAAAGAGTGAGAAGCACAATTAATATCTTATTTTAAACTAGATGCGATCCACGGTTACATCCCCATAAATCCCGATGCCGTAGGAATATCAGGATAAAAATGTAGCCTATGTGCTAATCCAGGTCACCAGATATCTATGTACATACCAAGTTTCAGCTCAATCGGTTCAGTGGTTTTGCGTGAAAAAGATAGAAACATCCATCCAGTCATATATTCTCACAAGCACTCACGTTTATAATATTATTAGGTACATAGTGTGTTTTAAAATAATAAGGGCGTTACAGGTATTGTTAAAGAAACTCCTCGAGTTTTTAAACAGTATCATTTATTCATCAGAAGTCTTCTGCTTGGTGGCGCACTGGTTCCAGCCACGCGCCTTACTCTTATAGTCTTTCTTCTCTAGAGGGCGCAGGTGTGCAGCAGCCACGCGGTCTCTGTCAACGATAACAATTAAATTTTACTATAAGTACCTTAACAGTTAATTATTCGTTTGTTCATGATGTAAATGAAACTATCTCGTCGAGATAGTCTCATAAACGGAACCTTACGGATCCGAGTGTGATTCTCGAGACGGGCAAAGTGTTATCCCACCTATAACTACCTACTATATTTACTTGGCCGCCTCGGGGTCGAGGTCGCGGGTTCGATTCCCGCACAAGTCAAATATTTGTGTGCATGGACATGGATGTTGTTTCTGTGTATAATAAGTATATATTTACAAAATAAGTATATTTGTATGTTTATCCATTGTCTAGTACCCATAGGACAAGATCTGCTTAGTTTGGGCTAGATGGTGTTGCGTGTATGTGATAGAATATTACATATCTGGATATATTTCCGGTAGATGGGAATAGACTCGCGCCCTTTTAAATGGGACCTAAAAACATTTTTGATCGATGTATTACACTTCTGCCTCATACATCGGACGTTAGTCAGCTTAAACGGAAATATAGCTTACTATTTAAGCTATACATATACTATTTAAGAGGAGCACCAAGCCTAGAAGGAAACTAACCTATTAAATCGCAGCAGCACACCGGTGGCCAAAGCGCCAAGTGGCCAAGTGGTCAGTTATGTTTGACATTTCAACAATAGACAGGTTAATAAAATATCCAATTTTGAGATTAGCTATAAAAAAATGTATTATTAATTGAAGTAGGCGTTACTTGGCGGTAGTCCATTGTAATAAAATTATTGGGAAGAGAGGAAACCGCCACGCACCCTCGGATGGGCCGCCCCAACTATTGCAATAGAAAAAGGTTGACAATACTGAACTCGTCTGGGTAGGGACAGCCCGATGTGGGATCCGGGCGTGCTCCAACTTGCAGTATTACGCTTTGAGCACAAAATATGCGCGTACGCAAATTTTTTGTATACGTACGTGTCATTGAAGTAAGCGGCACACACTATTTAATATAAACTCGGTGTGTAGGGGCCTAGTTTGTAGAGATCTAGTACTAAAGCCTTTAATGGACTTCCCTAAAACCAATCCTTCTTTTAGGCTTCTGAAGGTACCACCAGAGAATACAGCTGTGTAATAGCTAATATTATAAATGCGAATGTAAGTTTGTTTTCTTACGCTTACACGCCGTCACTACTCGGCCGATCATCATAAAATTTCGAATACACATTGTCAGAGGAACAGAAAAAGATATAGGGTACCTTTCATCCAGGAAAAAGTACTATTCCCGAGGGATCGAAAATTGACATAACTTACATTTACGCGAGCGGAGCCGCGGGCTAATTCGAGTAGTTAGTAAATGGAGTCAACTCACGCGAACTCCTCATATGTCTTAGCAGTATATATGGCATCACATTTCACATCGTTCACTCTCCAGTACTTCCTATCTTCTTCCACACATCCCCTCAGCTGATCTTCCATCGCGGCGAAATCTTCTTGACCTAAAGGTTTGTCCATTGCCTGATTAATACGGTAACTATATTCTAATACACGAAGAAAACAGAGATCTACGAAAACCTTTGAAGAATTCTTTGCGAGCTATGTTGACAACTAAATTGTCATGGAAAATTGTTATTGTAATATTGAATTAACAAATAGTTGCCATGGTCACATAATATAGTAAGTGTGACCAACTTTAAGCTCTCTAGAACTACGTTTACATAATCCTACCTGAATATTATAATGCGAATTTAAGTTTGTTCGGTTGTTTTTTACGCTTACACGCTTTAACTACTCGATCGATCGTCATGTAATTTTGCATACACGTTGTCAGGCGAACGGAAAAGGACAAAGAGTACTTTTCTTCCAGGAAAAATACTGTAACTAATCCTTATCTAACATTTACGCGAGCGAAGCCGCGGGTAAAATCTAGTATAATATATATTTGTTGTAAAACATGACTGCTTGGATGGTGTAGTGGTTGCGTCACCACTACCAGTGCGTCGAGAGTTGTGTATTCGATTCCCACCAGAGACCATTTTGCATACACGTTATCTGGGTGTACATAAAAGGACATTATGGTATTTCTCATCCATAAAAAGGACTATTCCTTAAGGGATAGCTTGTTTAGTATACTTTCAGAAGGCTATTAGAGTACACCTCGTAATTAAACATTCCAAAAACCTAAGAGCTCGTCATACAGGTTGTAATGGAAGTGCAAAATAAACAAATTGCAATACGTTGATAAGTGAACGATTGTTCGTAATACCATGTTGAACAAACAAGCACACGCGCTACTCATAACTCGACCGATCAATTTACAGGTCTACGTAAGTTAATAAGTTTATATTTTCACGTTTTTATCTTTCGACTGCCTCCGTGGCATGATTTCTCGAATTGGGGTTCGGATCTCGGGATGGACTATGAATAAATTTGTGGTTTTTACTGTCAAGAATTTTTTTTAAACTCACTCCTCGTTATCTCTTTTCTAAGTCAAGCATAAAGGGGCTGGACAGGTCAATAGCATTAGTCAAAAACATTATTAGTAGTAACTTACAAACGAAATTGCTTAAACCTCTAAACAACCTAAAACGTGGTTTTAGTTATTCTAGCTATAATATCAGCATTACATGTTCGTCCAATTATTTGTCCAGTCTTCCAATATCATATAGAGAAGTTTGAAATATATAGGGTGGTCACAATATCCACCAGCAGAGTGATTTGGAAGTCCAAGGGAGAAGCTTTTGTCCAGCAGAGGTACATTACAAAAACTGATGAAAAAAAAGAAAGAAGGTCACATGAAGACGAAGAGGTTGAATCCTGGGTTTTTACACCCATCTCGTTTTATTAAACCAAGCGCTAATCAGTAAAGGTAACCGTCTGTACAAATATAGCATTTTATATTTCAGACATGCTCGGATGGCGTAGTAATTTAAGTGGTCGCCTCGCCACTACCGCCGCGCCGTGTTGTGGGTTCGATCTCCATACGGGTCAAAAAATTGTGTGATCCACAAATTGTTGTTCTGAGTCTTGGTGTTCTTTGTGCCCGTTGTTTTAATATTTGTTAAGTCCCCCGCGATACAAGAATTATTCCTACCGCCGAGGTTGCTTTTATTAATAAAGAATGAAAAAATGATCACTTGGGGTGGCAATTTGCATACACGCGGCGTAGGTACAAGTTATTCGTTATATAAAAAACGGGAGTAATCATACTGTACTCTTATTTTGAGTATCTATTCATATACCGTGCTGATGTAACCTTATGGCTATGTATGCTCAGCATCAGCCATTTTCGTTCCTAGCAATGTTTTTAGAATTCCGTACAACAAGAGGAAAATACGACACCCTTATATGAAGAGTTGGTTTATTGTCCGCCCGTGTGGCAAAACACTTTTTTTAGGGAACGATCTAAGGTAAGTATCCTGTTGAAATCAATAGTAAATACTACGGTTTACAACTAGTTAGAGACGTAAAAATTTTAACTTCTTAGTCAACTCAATCGAAAGATGCTACGTCAGTTATAATTTTATTTTATCTTAATCGTTACTTATCTTAATCGGATACATGGTGGCGTTTAGTCCATACAACATACAAACGTATTCGTGTAGGTTTATTATACCGCAATGGAACATCACCTGAAATATTGTTAAGTGCCTACGTTTAATTGTATGCATTAGTTATTTATTTTGTATATGCAGTTGTCATCATCGCCTATTAGGAGTGGTAAGGTTTCTAAGATCCAAGTATTTTTTACTTAGTTTAAGAGTCAGCTGTCCAATTTGTTTTCACGTGATCGTTTTCTACAACTTCTGTCTATGTAGTTCTAATTATATAACTTGTGTTAAATGTACAATAAACGTTTTTATTATTACCTAATCTACTGCCTTACTGATGTAAACTAATTTATTACAAGTGCCTTAATCAAAGTAGTGCAATTATAGTCTCAACCGTGCTCAAGAAATCAAATAACGGATTTTCAACAAGAAATTGGTATGTACTTCGATGTAACTTCATTTAGTAAGTACTTAATTGACGTTTTAGAATTCCGTACTAAATGTAAAAACACTAGGTACGGCAGAACCTAAACTTTTTATTTCTTCGTGTATCTTTGACACAGGTTATTTTAGCTACTACTAATGCTATAAAATTGATAAGTACCATAATTGCATTCTGAAACGCAAATAAAAATATAAGATTAAAAATATAATAAAAACGATTTTTATTGTGTGATTACCATAAAACAGTGGTTACGATATCAAATGCGTTAACATAATTAAAAAAATTATATACCAAAATAGTCTCCAAATATACACATATAGAAAATAAAATATATAAATAAAAACTTGAAGTTTACATAAAGATTATTGGACAAATATTATTTTTAATATTCAAACTTCGGAAGCGCTTATACACGAAACAATAATACTATACCTAATATAATAATAAAATAGTATTAGCCCTGTATCAAACTGTCCCACTGCTCGGCACGGGCCTCTTCTCAGTGTGAGAAAAGTTAGTCCATAGTCCACCACGCTGGCCCAGTGCGTGTTGACTTCACTATCTTCGAGAACATTATGGAGATATACTGAGATATACTATATAACTCTCAGACATGCAGGATTCCTCACGATGTTTGCCTTTACCGTTAAAGCGAGCGAGAATTTAAATAACATTTATTTTTATTTTATACGTTTAATGTGGCAAACAAGCATACGGCCTACCTGATGGTAAGTGGTCACCGTAGCCTATGGACGCCTGCAACACCAGAGGCATCATCTGCGCGTCGCCGACCCTGTAGGAAAGTAAGTGGGAAGGTGAAGGTGTGGGAAGGGGTAAAGAGGGTAACTGGGCCTTCGGCACTCTCATTCGCCGAATGAAACACAACAGTAGGACTACTGCTATTTCACGTCGATAAATCAGAGATGCGCGCCTTGGGAATCGAACTTGAGATTTCTCCGTGGCAGTCCAACGATCTCCCACTAGGCCATCGCCGCTGTCTTCAATAATACATGGACACATTTTTGTCCCGTAATTAAAAAGCAATATACGAGATGAAACTGAGCGCAAAATAACAGCGAGAGGACCATTTTAACTAAACAATTTTTACACAATTTCTTTGTAGGTACGGAACCTTTGATAAGCGAATGCGACTTGCCTTAATCTGTTTTATTTCCATAACAGATTATTTAGTTTAGAACTCTATTTTGATCTCGATGGTAATATCAATTAATATAATCTAGCCGTATAATCTTTTAGAATCTGCAGTTGGATGTCAACAAGGTGACCCTCTTGGACCGGTCATTTTCAGTTTGGCAATACACCCTATTATTCAGCAGATAAATTCAAAATTTAATGTCTGGTATTTAGACGATGGGACTCTTGGAGGCGATGCAGATACAATATTACAGGATTTGGCCCTTCTTAAAGATAAATTTGCTTTTATTGGCTTGGAATTAAATACCGGTAAATGTGAACTTTTTTTAAACAATATTGAGAACAATAACAAACATTTGGTACTTTCAAAATTTAACTGTTTGGCTCCAAACATCAAAATTATGGATAAAAGTTCTCTTCGCCTCCTTGGGTCACCAGTCTTTGAAGAAGCTTTTAATTCTTTCATAGATGAGAAAATACAAATTTTTTGTGAAATTTCAGATCACCTCCTCAAAATTAATATTCATTCGGCTTTTACAATTATTCGATATTGCCTTTTTGTTCCCAAATTTACGCATGCTCTAAGATCATCACAGTTTTGGAAAAATTAAGTACCTTTAGAAAAAATTGATAAAATTATTCAAAATACTCTAAAAAATATTTTGAATGTGGATTTGAACGACCGAGTTTGGCTACAGGCTTCTCTGCCTGTTCGTCTTGGTGGGCTCGGCGTTCGCAAAATTTCAGATGTTAGTTTACCGGCGTTCTTGTCCTCTGTTCACAGCACGGAAGAATTAACCAGGAAAATTTTAGCTCCCACACTGGTTAATTCAGAAGTGCTGTGCAAAACTGACGCTGTGAACGCCTGGAAAATGGCTTGTCCGAATTCTGTTTTGCCAACCAACCTATTCTCCCAGCGGCAGTGGGACGGGCCGCTTAGCAACTCTGTAAGAGAAAAGCTTTTTACTACATCTTCCAATGTTGCTGAGCGTGCTCGATTGCTGGCTGTGGGAGAATGGGAATCTGGTCTTTGGCTCCAGGCACTTCCATCGTCCAATATAGGTACCATGTTGGACGATACCACTTTCCGCCTCGCCACTTGCCTCCGTTTAGGTGTTTCGTGTGTTTCTCCGCATTGCTGTCACTGTGGAGAAGCTGTCGATAGCCTCGGACACCATGGACTCTCCTGTAGCAGAAGCGCTGGTCGAATTTCTCGCCACGCTAATCTTAATGACATACTATGTCGTGCTCTTGTCACTGCTGGCGTTCCAGCTATACTTGAACCCAATGGTTTGGTACGCGACGATGGGAAGAGACCGGACGGAATGTCATTGTTGCCTTGGAAGATGGGCAGGCCTTTGGTGTGGGACGCAACGTGTGTTGACACCCTTGCGCCATCACATCTTCCAAGCACTGCGGGATGTGCCGACGCTGCTGCTGCAACCGCGGAAACCCTCAAACGGCGCAAATATAGTAATTTAGTCGGAAATTAGAAATTAGAATTTTTGGGGTGGAAACCCTAGGTTCATGGGGTCCAAGCGCTCGTATTTTGTACTAGGAGATCGCAAAACGCCTGATCGACGTTTCGCGTGATCAGAAGGCTGGTCTTTTCTTGGCCCAAAGAATCAGCATTGCCATTCAACGTGGCAATGCTGCCAGTCTTCTGGGCACGTTACCAGTTGACAGCGAAGCTGAAGAGTTCTACGATGCCTAAACCATTTTTGTAAATATTTAGTATTATAATTATTTGTGTTTTTGTAGCTATGTTAATACGTTTGTAAATATAAATACTTTTGCTAGAGTCGATTAAATAAAGTACCAATAAACTATGATATCTAGCCGTATATCTACATATTACTGTATATATGTACTAATTTTAATTTAAGCTTGCATAGTAAAGAAAATTACTACCAGTTAAGAATTATGCATTTTTTATATTAACTATATATTCGCCGTTATTGAATTATTTTCGCTCATTTTAGCTAACCCACTGCTCTCGTAGAGATCATAGCATCGTAGTCAATCGTGATTTAGATGAGACTTGGAGTACAAGTAGACCATACCCTAGATTAAGACATAGTAGTTCATCTCGGCAATAAATAATACTGAAAGTTAATCTAATTCAATTAATTTGTCAAGTCTTAGAAAGAAAGAAAGAAATATTTTATTCGCTTGAAACATGGTATCTAGACATACAAGGTGTTATAAGTTTTAAACGTTCAAACACATCTCGCCCTCAGTGGATATGCGTAAATTTTGAATTTATGTAATACGAGTACTAGTTTATATAATACTTTTTACTACATCATTATTTACTATGCTTATTTCTACACAAAACAAAACTTAAAATATCAATAACATTTATAAATATTTAAAGTTAATAAATTCTTTAATAATGTATAAACTATTTTCTAGAAGACATGACTTAAGCCAACTTTTAAATTTATGTAAAGGGAGTTCTCTTATTTATCTAGATATGTGGTTGTAAATTCTGATAATCATCATTCGACTATTATTTTTATGAAGTGTGCTTCTACATGTTTCCATTCTTAATTTTGTAGAATCTTTTTCGTTAACCTTTGGGTTGTGGGTGTTTCGAACAAACATATAATTAAAATCCATTATGTCAAGCTGCCGGTATACCGCTGCGACTCAATAGGTTAATAGGATATTGCTACCAGTATTATGCAGTGTCGTGCAATGAAAAAACGGCTAAACGTGAGCATACTTAATATCAAATCGTTCCGCAAGCTGCACGTGGTGCAATTCTAAACAGTGAATTTAACCTTTCATTTTTCACTTCAAAATACACATAACATCAATGCGTATCAGAACTTGGCGTGAATGTGTCGTGATTTAGTGACGTAGAAATATGCATTGTTTCTGTGAACGTTGATTTTATCAAAATACTTTATTTTACAACAATTATGTTTAAAAAAAATAGTTATTTGATTAGTAAGTACCTATCTTGTTGTATTTACCTGTGGTTATTTGTTTATATTTGGTTACGTGTTGGCGATCAAGCCTATATGTATCAAACAGATTCTAATACTAAAACAATAGTCTTGCCCATCTCGTTATACTTAATAGTTTAAATAATTAACTATAACCAACGAAAGTGGGTAAATCTCGATGCTAGGTAGGGAAGTGTAGCAGGGACTTTTGTTAAAAATAAACTTAACACGGAGTTTACATATTTCTCGTAAAATTTAGAACTCAAAACTATTACCAATTTCCACTACTGAAAGTTTCAGAAATCTACTTACGCACAGAATACCAAATAACACTTCGTCGGAACCGAAATACGATCACACTTTTCAAAAGCTTAAGCCACAAAACCAACAACATACCTGGCTAAAAATTTTACATATACCTAAGAGGAACCCCCTACTATCATTCTGAAGAGATAAAAAGAAAGCGTCTGTTTTGCTTTGATTATAAACTTTGCTACCAAGGTATTCAGTAATGTTGTAACATTTTTGTTTTCAGGCCTAGCAGTATTCTTATTCAACATAGCGTGGTGCCTTTGCTACGTCAACTACGAAATTTTTGAGGGATTTGATATGTTCAGCAATAATAGGCGGCATAACGATAATACACTATCACCAGTAACCCAAACAAATAATATTTCAACCGTAAATGATGGTTTAACATTTAATAATCAGGTAATAAACTAAAACAAAATGGTTATATATAATATTAATTTTGTAAAATTAATATTATATTAGCCATTTATGTTCCTTACTAATATATGAGAACGATGGTGCTTATCGAATAACTAAAAGGTACAGTCAACAACATTTTGCACAATTTACAAACTAGAGATGTTATCATTCAAAACTAGAGGCTCAAAAATAATTGTAAAATAATGGTTAATTATTACGGTAACTATTTTGTTGATTTTCCTTTTTACGTGGGGGAATGCATTGACACCTACCTCTCCGCAGGGCGACGGAGAGGTTAAATCGGAATCACCGGGGAAAGATGACGAACGACATCCCGGTAATACCGATGTAACCGCAATCGGCGGGGCCCGCCATTACGCTGACTATGAGCTAAGCCCTTTAACTTAGGACATAGTTTAGTCTGATTGTGGTCATTTCTCAACTGCTAATTATAAACATAACTCGCTGTAGTAGAACAATTGAACGTCTTCAATTTACAGTAATATAATAGAGATTGTTTGTTTTTTGTTAGAACGCACAACTACCCGTCAGGAACTACCCGTAAAATTATTTTTGCATTTGTAGGCTAAACTCTGAAAAGCTACATATATCATCACCCTACGAGCCTAGAGAGCAGCGCAGTAGTCACAAACGTGGATAAAATGCAGATACAGCAGATAGACTTAACTTGTTTTTGTTTTTTAAAAAGACAACTTCGCATTCCCGCATTAGGAATAATTTCTGTTTCGCTGGGGACTTTACAAACATTCAAACAACGGACTCAAAGAATATCCAGATTCGAAACAACCATTTGTGGATCACACAAATTTTTGTCCCGTGTGGGATTCGTTCCCACAACACTCGACGCAGTAGCAGTGGCGAGGCGACCACTTGACCACTACGCTATCCAAGCAGTCAATTCAATTTCCATCGTTATTATGAGTATAACATATTTTTCAGACGACTACGGTTAAATCAAAAAAGCCATCGGTGAAACCAAAGCCTTTGAAGGTGAAATGTCCAGAGAATGAGAGTCCCCTGAGCTTGGGCACGTATGAGATTCCAACACAGCAGGATCTCGTGCTGTTCACCAAGAGGATTCTGCTGAAAATGTTTAACAATTATCATCAGAAGACGCTGTTTCTCCTCAAAGATATCAAAGAGGTGAATTTGGCGATTGATGTTATGTATTATAATATATTACTTTTTTTCTTTATCCTGTTAGTTTAACCATCGCAAGAGAAAATGATTGATACAATAATTATAAAATATCCAAATCCTTTTATTATTATATTTAATAATATCAGTCGTGTATTAAACTGTCCCGCTGCTGGGCTCGGGCCTCCCCTCAGTGTGTAGGCCATAGTCCACCACGCTAGCCGAGTACGAGTTCACAGACTTCACATATCTTTGAGAACATTATGGAGAACTTTCAGAAATGCTGGTTTCCTTATGATGCTTGCCTTCACCGTTAAAGCAAGCGATAATTAACTATTAGGATCGAACTCGAGACCTCTGCTTGGCAATCCAACGGTTTCCCACTACTACGGCTATCGCTGCTAGCTACTATATATTTTCATAAAATTATTCTATTACCTTCCATGCTCTCAGGCAAGTAGAGCTACGGAAATGTTTGAAAAGAAATGCAGAGGGCGTCACAAGCAGTCTTACAAGAATTGCGTGAAGCGTATCAGTAAGAAGTGCGTGACAATCACCAAAGACTTAGTTGGTGTCATGGAGGGGCGAAAACAATCTGTTGCTGCTTTACTAGAGGTTATATGTTTTATATTATATCTATACTTCTACACATTATTATAAAGCTGAAGAGTTTGTTTGTTTGGTTGAACGCGCTAGTCTCAGGAACTACTGGTTCGAATTGAAAATTATTTTAATGTTGAATAGCCTATTTATCGACGAAGTGTATAGGCTATATAACATCACGCTACGAACAATAGGAGCGGAGCATCAATGAAAAATGTTGCAAAAACGGGGAAAATTCTTTATGTGAAACAGACGAAGTTGCGCGGGTCAGCTAGTTTTGAATAAATACCTACGTGTCTTAGAAGTCACGTCGACAAAAAAGCAAATTTTTTTTTTGCTAATTACTTATTTTAATTAATTCTTTAGTATACAGGTAGTAGTGGTTTTATTCGTTAGTCAATCACGCCAAACCAGCTGAACGGATTTTGATGAAATTCTATATTGCAATAGTTTAGATACCTATACCTATTGATTATAAATGTCATTAAAAAAAATATTATTGTATTAACCTTGTGACAAATAATAAATATATGGATATGGAGATAGATACAAAATTACATATTTTATCTAATATAGCATTTTAAGCACAATAATTACATAAACTAATTAGTTTACTACATAAACAGTAATTACCTAACAATTTAGTGACAAATTGGTATTTTGTAGGTACTAGATTGTTAAATAGATTTTACTTGTTTGAGTACATAATCAATAATCATATTATTAAAATTTGATTCTAACTAGATACTTATCATTTATTTTATTATAGGGGAGAACGTGTAACATGACGGACATGCAGACGGATCCAATACAATTAGTTATAAAACTCGCTATGGACGCAGCATCTCTGGAATTTGCACTACCGGCCTTTTTACGACTAATTGGCGGATGTTCTGCCCATTGTTCTAAGTATGTAACCATTCACACGACACACACACACAAATTCCACAGTTTATTTTAAAATAACTGTCATTTTGCAGCTATTTATCAAGTGAGGAGACAATTCGTCGTCCATCGCGGCATATGACGGATCAAGATCTAGTTGTAAAACACTTTCTTACAAGAAAAAACTACATCCAGCTTATCAAGGACTCTGATACGCATGTATAAGGATCAAAGAATGCAGCTCTTGTAAACTGGATGCATTCCGCGCATTCATAGGCAGTGAACGCACCCACTTGATCGATCGAGCTTTGTTGCGTTTTGCGTGCCATACGCTAGATGTCGCTAGCATCAATGAACTTTTGACGTAAAGTGTGAACTTGATTGGAACTTAGAATAACTTAACCAAAATATTCTAAGCTTTTTATGTGATGTGAATAGTGATAACCGTGAGAATATAATACAAAATAACAACATAATATAATACGATATGTGAAAATTGCATGTGTGTGTTTTAAATTATAGAATGCTATATCCTGGTTCCAACTTCTAAAACTTTGAGGAAACTTTAGGATAAGGTATGTAATGTTATTTACTACACTTAATAATAAACTGTTTTTATGAACTGTGTACATTCAACTTTAGTAAATACTTTACACGTACACGTGGTAGTTGACTTTTATGATATTATCATTTGGCGAAAGTAATTTAGCCCACTTTCTAGCGCGCGTAATAACTTAGTAACTACTTAAAAATTACACGTTTCTGTTTTTGAGAACAATATCGCATTTATATATCAGCCTTAGGTATTAACTTTTAAACCCGTAAAGTTGAGTTAACTTTCCTGATAATATTTATAAACAAAATAATTTTACCATTTGAATTTACTTTCAATGATAGACTACACTGTTGATTTGTTTTCAAGAAATTTTTGGCACAGGAATTTTATACAATGCCTATAACTTATAATCATTCTATGCAATGTAGTCCAATGAAAAGAATCTATTTAGTAAAATAAGTTAGTACATAATATATATGAAATTTATTTTGTTTTTATTCAGGAGTGTGTAAATAGAAGGTTCTGCATTTATTATAGTGGATGAATACATTCATCATGACCTGATAAATGCCAAGAGTTGACTTATTGTATTGACTATTTCTGATTGTATTAGTAACCAACTAAATGCCCAGCATTGCCATAAATCCAGTCGGCAATAATCAAGACCACATAATTTTAGGCTCTATCCACTATAACAAATTTATGTAGTAAGACATTAAACACTTCTATGAAAAACAATGTTACTAGTACAATAAGAAGTATTAACAAGCGATTTTGTTGCCCATTTGTTTTATGTACCTACATTATTTATGTTTCTTACCTATTATTAGCAATATTTTGAATGACATTTTGTATAAATAAGTATATAAGTAATTTGTTCTATTCTATTTATGTGTCACAGTTTCTGAATGCTACCAATTGGACCGACAGACAAATTTTGGATAATATATCTGTATGTACATATGTGGCATATATCAATACTGCCACTTTTGAATATAATATATGACTAGAGACCATTCATACATATTTGTTATAGTTTATTTAAGAAATCCTTATAGATTACAATGTACAGTAGGAAATTAATTAGGCTTTTGACTATATAAAACTCATGCCTTTAAAAATAACACCTAAACCAAATTTAAATAAAAGATGAAAAGCATAAAATATGATACACCATTTTATTTCAATTAGTAGTAGGTTGAGTGCCTAATTAAATCAAAACATCCAAACATATCCACAAAACATAGATTTTGGATCTCTGCTAAAATAACTTCAAACTGCTGCTGGTTTACTATATTCATGTATAATATTTAAAATACATAATCTCACCTAAAGAGATAGGCAGGGGTGTATAACACCTATTGTATGTATGGTTTATATTTTCGTAATTCTTTAAAATATGCCCATTACCCATAAAATCTATTCATAGCCAAAATCAATCAGTGTTAAGAGTTAAAGTTAGTAAAATAAGTTTTAAATTGCCGTGGCACTTGGTGGCTCGTATCCGAACTACTAGTAAATAGAAGTATACCATGTAGCGGCTCATATGCGAGCTGCTGCCAAAGGACAGGTTAAAGACACACATAATAGAGTGTTTATTGCCCTTGATTAGGCACAGTTCCCGACTCCATGCTGCTACTGTGAATTTCTGGTCAGACAAGCCCAATATACTTAGTCAGAATAGAGAATCAAACCCTTGTCCATGCCGAGCAACCCATAATCTACTGCTAGACGATTAAAGCTGAAAGCAGTTGTAAAATAATCAAAATTACAATATTACCTATTTGTCTGGCACTAACTTTATATTGATGGTTGGTAATGGAATAAGTAAAATATATAAATTTTATCTGATTCTACCTACTAAAATAATAAACTACAAAATTGAATAACTGCACTATAAAGACAATAAAACAAAGAAAATAAGACTAATTTTTCTTTTTAAAAGTATGTTTTCACACCATTTTTGTGATAAGCCAGAGTGCAATCAGGGAGTAGGGACGACTCTGTTTGTAATATTGTCAATTTCTTTTTTGTTACATTGGATATGATGGACAGATGTTAAATCTACAAGAACAGCCAGTAGCAGCAAGTTGACCACAACTTTGATATTTTATAGGCATATATTATATTGATGGAATGAAAATATATATCTAAGGGTTTAAAAATATTGAAAAATATAAAAACTCAAGTTCTCTGTAAAATTTAATGATCCCTTTAATTAAAATACAATAAATGGCAGTCTAGGTGTTATTTTTGTACCTAGAATTGTAATTATTAAATATCTATTAATATTCCCTTTCTAACATTATATTAATCAGCCTTAATTTAATTGTTATTCTATGAAAGTCATTCGTTTGGAAACATGTTACAAAGAACTATGTATTCTTATTATGCCTAATTTAAAAAGAACTATCTAAACTCATATAACTAAGTTTAAAATGTAAACAATACATGGGTTAAATACAAACTACTTTATGGATTTCATAGCATTTTTAAACTTAATTATGCTATATAGACATTTAATTTCAATGTGTTATATTCAGATAAATGTAGAACAATATTAAGTTAATTATTTAACATTAAAAAGTAAAATAACATTTCAATCTCCTATCAAAGATCTTACATAGAATTTGAATAAGCAAGTAACTTAATTGTGTCACAGAATATCTATGTGTAATAGCAGTATTTCAACTGTTGTTTTTCGTTTGGTGAGTGAGAGTGATGGAGGCCCAATCACCCTCTTCACCGCCCCTTATCCTACCCACATCCTTTTTCTATTCTTTCTTTTCTAAAGGGTCTGCAATGCGCAAGTGATGCCTCTGGTGTTGCAGGCGTCCATAGGCTATGGTGACCACTTACCATCAGGTGGGCAGGTGGTATACTTGTTTGCCATCTTAGTTGTATAAAAAAATAAAAAAGGGATTTTAACATTCTTCTAGTTTCAATACATAATTGCACAACAGTAATAGTAAAAAATGAACACTGATTAACTGTTGTGCACACAAAAATTCAGTTATTTAAAATACTTATTGCTCAATACAAGCTTGTGTAATGCAATGCCACTAATATTATATTTATTTAAAAACTGTTTGTTTGTTACAAACATTTCATAAATAAACACATGTTATGGTTTAGGTAAAAACATCACAAAAGCTATTGCAGAAAAAATGTCTATGTAACCATATGTAGACACAAAGAAAGAATCAATGTATTTAGGCTCTCAATTCCACTCCCATTAAATACTAATAATGTTCACAGTTTCTGAAAAAATAAGGCTGTCTTACATATTACATAATTGTCATAAAATATAGGCTATACATTGCTTTCAACAATAAAAAGATTTATTACTCTAGTTTCATCAGTAGTACTTCTTGCACTTAGCATTTTAACTTAGTTTTGATGGTACATCTATCTAACATGTTGTGTACGTAACAAATAAGTAGATTACATGGAAAGGACAAGAGAAACATAAGCCAAACTAGTATTGATTTAAAATTATACTAATCATAAATTACTAAATACTTAAATATAAAAGTAACACTTAATATTATTTCCTACTCTTCTTTCTTTCTTTATGAGATTTCTTAGACTTCTTAGATCTCTTTTTGTGTTTTCTTCTTCTGTCCTCTTCTGATTCGCTGCTGGATGATGTTGATGATGATGATGATGATGATGTACTACTTGTGGAGGAAGTGCTTGATGATCTGTAAAAAAGAAATATAAAAGTACAAATAGTTAAGAATAATAATATGATTATTGTCAGCCACTGATAGCAATTTGCAGGCTAGTCTACCAAGTTACAGAATAGTCTATAAATGCCCACAGTTATAGACTCTACTTACATTCTATTATGCAACCCTATCAATGATGCAAATTTATAATAAGTATTAATTTTAATATAGAGAAATCACAAGCTTGTCTTGAGAAGTTTTTGTCCCATGGGGAGAGTAAACCCACAAAAGAATTGATTTCTATCACACTGATGTAAGGTTACTGACAAGGAATGATCTCTCAATATCAGTAAGTACTAAGTTATTTTATTATGTAAGTTTATTTACATAACTTGTTTTGGTTAATTTTCTTCCTTGTTTCTGCAATAAAAATGACATTTAATTATATCTAGCTCTCTGGTTACAACAGCAAATGCTATATTTTCAACAAATTCTCTGACTCATCCAGTTCTTTAAGCAGTGATAGCCTAGTGGGAAACTGTTAGACTGCCACTCAGAGGTCTCAAGTGTGATCCCAAGGCAAGCATCACACATTTTTCGAATTTATGTGCTTATTAAATAGTTAATTATTGCTTGCATTAACAGTGAAGGAACATATTGTGAGGAAAGTTGAGAGTCTGAGAGTTTTAAATAATATTCTCATAGAAATTTGACATCTGTTAACTCGCACTAGGCCAGCAAGGTGAACTATGACCTAACCCTTCTTACACTGCGAAGCGACCCATGCCCAGGAGTGGGACATTTTAATACAGGGCTGCTTTTATTATATCCAGTCTTTGTTTGCAATAAGAAAAGTACAATATTTACCTAGATTTTGGTCTTTTTTTACTCTTCTTCTTATCTTTGGCCTTCTTGAGCTTCTCTTGTAGCTTCTGTCGCAGCTCTGCTTCTCTGAGCCTCTGGAGTGGAGTGGCATACTCATTCTCACTGTCGCTGCTAGTACTGCTCACATCTAACACTATTTCTTTATTTGGATCCACCTGTTAAACAACATTATATTACTGATTAACTATTGATAGAGTCACATACCCTAGTAAATTACTATATACTTAAAAGACAAACTGCCACACTTAGATTAATCTATCTATTGCTGAAATGCCAGACATCATTGTCAAAAATTGTGTTTTGTCACTGTAGCAGCATGGCAGCTAATATGTTTATGCCTATCACAGGTGGCATTTCACATACATTCAAATAACAGACACAAAGACCCTAACTCAGAGCAACTATTTGTGGATATAGAGAATTTCCTATCCATTGAACACATTACCAGGTATGTAATCAGAAACCCCTTTCACAGGGCATGGTGCCAATATTCACACTACTACTGTGAATCATATAACCATTTTGATTTAGTAACAATAACTGCAAAACAGGATATTACAAATAATAATTTAACATAGAGTACAATATTCAAATACGTAGTATATTTTATGAGCTAAAAATTTATTAGCCTGTGAAGTTATCTATGCCATGAAAATAAAATACTGACATGTATAATAATTATTCAGAAATTAATTATATTTCATTTAATCTTAGTTTTTATACTCGTAAACAGTATTAAAAGTTGCAACGTCGAAGTATATCCAATACACATCAGTAAGACAAAGTTTTGATTACTTGTGTACTTTGTTCAACTTTACAATTACCTTTATAAAGTTTCTACATTGAAACGTTAGGTGTCCAGCATAACCACACTTTTTGCATGCTGATCTCGACGCCTCCTTCCCGTATTTATTTACTAAATCTGTATAATTAGACATCATTCATTTAATGAGAGAGAAAATACTAAAAACTAACAAAAATTACAAACGATTTGAGTTAGCGAGTTAGCTGTGGAGTGAATTGTGAAACGTCAACAAACAATTGCGTTCCGTTTTAGGTTAGGAACAGAGCAAGCGTCAAACACAGTTTATATATAAATTGCACGCGGTCGATTTTAAATCCCATACTTATATTTGTCTTTAGAAAGTACGATAAAAGAAATAATAATGCGTACTGTTACAAATATGGTTATTTATCAATTAAATTAATATTTTTTATTATTATCAATATTGACCCAAGAAGTAGTCAGGAAACGTAAAAGGATGTTGCATTTCTTTACAGTCAGAATTGTGTTCGTGTTTATTTTTATATAATTATAATTTTGCGCTTGTGTTTGTGGGCTGATCGCGCGTATTCGGGTTCAATTCCCGGATTGTAGCAGTTTTCTTTTAGAAAATACAGCAAAAGTAGCAGCATGGAATACTCGGTAGACGGCAAAGGGTTCTATTACGTGGAACCTAACAATGAAATACAGCTGGCAGAATTTGGGTGTATTAATGTAAATATTCCGAAAAGACTGGGCCTCTGCCTAGCGTTTCGAGAATAATAATTACCCTCAGTGGCGTAGCGTAGTAGAGGCGGCAGGGGCAGGCATTTTTAGGAGGCGACTAAATTTTACAATATATAATAATATAATGTTGTAAATACTTAAACCATTTCATGACGAACAAGAAGAATGGGGAAATATACAATACACAATAATGATGACTGTTCTTGCCGAAAAGTTCTTTAGAATTTCTGTATATTGCAGTGTTTTAAATTGAAATACCTAATTAAGAGGATGGAAAAATTTTCGTCCGCCCCGGGCGGTTGTTACCCGCGCTACGCCACTGATTACCCTCTAGTAAATACCACTGTATCATGTGTATGTATTTCTTTACAGCGAACGATGAAAATCCGAGAAGGTATTTCGCGAAAACCTTGTAAATAAAAGAAATGTTTGGAAATGGCGGAGTTCCTGCCATTGTGCGACGTGCTGTTCAATGTGATCTCGCTGGCCGGGTACTTCTGCGACGTGGTGTTCGACGTCGTGATGGGCTACGCACTCCTAGAACGCGGATATAAGGGCACGTTCGCAGCCGCTCTGTCTATTGTTATCACGTCGCTGCTTATATCACAGGTAAACATTACCTATAATTTATATTTGCGCGACATGTATATACATAATATATAATTGTTGCGTAAACTGCGTTCCAACAGAAAAAGCTACCTCCAAATAGTGAGCATAATAACATACTGCTGCTGATCGCTCACCATATACATGCCTCTTCAACATTGGTATTATCGACATATGAAGAGGCTGTATGGAGACCAATGACACGATATCTCATGTTTTTTATGTTATAGAATCTTAAACGGCTTTTAAATTTGGAAATTTCTATATTAACCTACTATCTTTCTGAATAGAGCAGAGGTGGTATACTGTGGGAGCTAATAATGTCTATAGGTACTTCTGCCTCTTCGTTGGAGAAAATGTAAGCACTTGGGTGCGGTGGGCGATAATCGTCAAAAATCAAATTATTCGAATCTTCATGCAATGCCAAAAATTTGGAACCTTGACATTATTATATTCTAATGCGTGGTTCAATTACCGTTAATAAGTATATGTAATAAAGTTTCATTAAAATGTTGTGTGCATCCAATATGCCAAAATCACCGTAAGACCGTACGAAACATCGTCGAGTACGAAATTAATCGACTACGACCCATAAAAATCGTTATATCTCCATAACAAGTTTCGAATACTTGCTAATAATTCAAATTATACCTACTACAATGACAACGAATACATCACATATTTGAATATCCTTTTTCAAATCAATAATAGTCCAAGAGACGATCAGTCCTTCGTTATTTTATGAAACCTGAAAGTTATGACGTGCAATTTTATACACATTTGCTACCTGTTATCTTTCAAAGCAACCATGATTCAAACTTCATAGTCGGGCATCGGTTTTACGTGTATTAGGGACATACACAGATAAATTTTCAGGTTCATGGGCTCTTGATCTATAACTATAGAGACTAGTGTAAAATTCCGTCCAGCAACCCTTTTCTCTGAGACGTACTGAGTAGTGGTATTCTGCTTGTAGGTGCTATCTCTCCGCTGGTACCTCCACGTGTGGTGGGCGGGCGAGGGCCGCAAGGGTCGTCCGCCATGGCTGCCAATCCTACTGCACTGCCTGCAGCTCGGCGTGCTGTGGCGGTACGCCAGACTGCTGGTGCCGGTCGAACTACGACGAGTGAAGCATCAAGTGCGGGACTTGTGTGAGTACCTATATGGAATAGCTATAGCTTATTTCGCTATATTTCTCGGATGCCTCAATTAATTAATTTATTTATAGATAAAGATTATAGATCTGGATTTTGCTAATCAAGATTTTATTAATAAATTTCTGTCCCTCGGAAGCTGAAGTTTTTCTGGGTGAAAGGTTCCCTATGTCCTTTTCTGTACCCCTGACAACGAATATGCAAAATTTCATGATGATCGATCGAGTAGATAAGACGTGAAAGCGTAACAAACGAACAAACAAACCCACATTCGCATCCTAATTAATATCATACATGCGAATATGAATTTGTTTGTTTCTTACGCTACCATGCATTAACTACTTGACCGATCATCAGGGGTACAAAAAAGAACATAGTAGTGTACCTTTCATCCAGAAAAAAATCTGTTTCCGAGGGATAGAAATGTATTAATAAAATCTAGTTTAATGCGAGCGAAGCCGCGCGCAAAAACTACTTTATAATATTAGTAAGGTTTGGCAATGGTGGACATTTTCTTTTAAAAATATAAGAGTGACGTCATCAGGTATGCTACGGTTGGTGCACGCGTTCTGCGAGGCGGCGCCAATGCTGCTGCTGCAGCTTCACATCTTGTTCAAGGACGCCAGCCGCGATCAGGTCAACGAACTCGGCGTCACGCCAGAACCGAACATCGACGAACCCGCCGGTACGTCTCACAAACCCTTTTAGGCCCAGTTCATGTATCCAGAAACGAATCATTTTACAGGACACAAGACAGTTAATTTTTGACATACATATGAAATATACCTACTTATGACAATATTTTAGATTTCGTAGTTAATTAAATATACTCGTTTCTTGATATTGGAACCGGACTTTAACCACTAATTGCAAGGTACAGACAACAACATAAGTGGTTGAACATTTAACAAATAAATATAAGTATTTTATGAATGAAATATGCTATAAATTATTCTATATTTTTGAACTGAGATTAAATTAACTATCTTTAAATTATTAATAACTATAACAGCTTCTAAAAATGAAAAATTTGTTATAATGTGTGTTTATGTACAGTTAGCAACATAGGTAGGGCTTGTATTGCTGACTGTTATCATATTCTCCAGTTTCCAAGCGTATCTCAATATTAAACTCCACCTCCATCAATTCAGCCGTTAAAACGTTATACTTATAGGTAACTTTGCCGTTCTTAAATATAAATGTTTTACACTATAGAAACCGGACAAGACATTATGTGTTAGGGTGCTGGTAGACTTGAGCATTCACTTGTAACAGAACATCGAGCCATCGCCATTTTTAAATTGTCGAACTGAACAACGAACAGACCCAATCATCGCTACGAACAATTTCACCATAATTTTAGTAAACGCTCTAGTAAATGCTCGTCATAAAAATATTCTTTGCGTAGATGTCAGATTTGCTCATGCTCGGCAAATAGCTCAACGCAAATGTATTGTCCTTTCGCTAAAATGCTCCCGTTTGTTTTTCTGTAATGTAACATTCGCTACAATGCTCATTACAAGTGAATGCTCAAGTCTATCAGCACCATTAAATAAATACTTATGTTTTCCATTTAACTATTAAATTTGTCTGGTATATTATAATTTTCGATGCGTGTGTGCAGCGAACAAAGCGTTTGCTGAGCTGAACGTGATATCTGCGTCGCTGTCGCTGTTCTCTGTGTGCTGGGCGCTGGCGAGCTTCAGCAAGAACGTGCGCCTGCAGAACGTGCACCGCCTAGTACTCACCTGGCTCGGAGTCATCTTTCAGGTACACACTAACTGATATATAAATAAATAAAGGCAAAAAAGTTAAAAACCTTTTCTTGTTTGTTTGTCAAACCATTTTCTTTCCTTTTGTTTAAAAGCTTTAGTATCCTAATTTGAGTTTGTTTGTACTCGACCGATCATCATGAAATTTCGCATACTCGTTGTCAGTGGGTACAGAAAAGGACATAGGGTAACCTCGTGTCCAGAAAAGAGTACTGTTCAGAAATTTATTAATAATACATTAACGCGAGCAAAGGACTGGCAAAATCTTTTAATCTATAATTTTGATTTTAATAATTATTAAGGTCGAGTATCAACTACTTCGTGAACCTTTTAAAAACTTGGTGAACGTGTGGCTTAGTGAGTGAGTGCGTACGCACTCACTCACTCCGACGCGACTCCCTGGCACATGTTAGAGTGTCGTTATAGGTAATTAGGTATAGCGACACCCTTATATGTGCCAGGAAGTTCAGTGAGGTCACTGACCGAAAGACTTCAAAATCAAGGTTTACTTTTTAAAGAACCCTACCTATACAATGGCAGCCTGGAGAATAGCAATTCCGTCGTCGGGCTGCTTATAGGACCGGCTACTTTAATACTCTGAAATGAAAGAAACTGAACTGAAAGAACTGTTTCTTGATCAGATCGGAGACGTTCTGGATAAAGGCCAGGTTATGAGCACCTTAAACCAACCGGCGAGCGTGTATGAGGAAAGTTATGAAAGTGAATGCCAGAGAAGTGTGTCAGGATCGTAGCAAATGGGAATCCGTAGTCTCTGCCTACCCTTCTGGGAAACAGGCGTGAATCTATGTATGTATGAAAGAAACTGACTGTTATTCTGTTATTGCGATACAGTTTCTCTGGCGCCTGGGTACGATCTCAGCGCGGATCTGCGCGCTCACTGTGTACGCTCTAGTCTACGAGTATTGGGTCTTCTTAGTTATAGGTAAGTAAGCATGAAAAATTACTTTATTTATAAATATAAAGGATGTCCGGTAATTAATGGATAACCTGGAAATGTCTTATAGTAGAACAGAAGGCCGCCCAGAAAAAGGAAAAAGAAAATAAAAAAAATATATATTTAAAAGTGCAAGGTATATTAGCATAGCATACTTTTGACTGTCTATCTATTAGCATAATTAGTGTTTAATAATAAAACAACAAAAAAACGATGGATTTCATTCATTTATGGTTGTAGTATACAAGGTAATTTAAAAAAAACATATCTCAGGTAGTAGTTAGGATAGATTATTTTCATATTTTTTTCTGAACGGCCATCAGTTCCACTATAAGACATTTCCAGGTTATCCATTAATTACCGGACAACCTGTATACATATATTTAAACAAACATTAATTATATCACACGCTTGTACAAGTGCAGTTGTTCGCGTTATTATGACAGTTACCTAGTAAAATATTAAAAATTTATATCTCTAGTCAGCCTTAGCTGATTCCAATGCGCTCATTGTTTGTAGCATTTTACGTTTAGCAATATTTGTCGTACACAAAAAAACAACAACACAATCGACTCGGAATACTTCCACATGTTACTTACATTCTGTTTTCTCGATAGACAATAGGTACCGCTAACCGCTGTAGCATATCATGCAACTGGTGCGTCGAACATTCATCTCTAACACATAATTATTCAATTCTATGTGCAATCTTAACTATCCTATCTATATAATTTATAATTAATATTATAAATGCGATAGTGAGTTTGTATATTTGTTTGTTTGTTACGCTTTCACGCTTTAACTACTCGCCCGATCACCATAAAATTTCGCATATACGTTGTCAGGGGTACATAATAGGATATAGGGTACCTTTCTTTCAGAAAAAATTACTATTCCTGAGTAAGTTAAATTTATTTTAAAAACTAGATTAGGTAACACGCGCGAAGCTGCGTGCAAGATAACAGTAGTAGTAGTTATAATATGAAATGTATTTAAATATGTAACTTTAGAAGAAAAATCATATTGTGTGTCGGGCAAAAAAGGTCATCACAGTCATGTCGAAACACGATCGACCGATAGACCCATAACCAAATCAAAAGCCGAATACTCGATTATGATTCGAATACCCAATAACAACAAATTGTAATACAATACAATTGTGGAATATTCGATTTTATTTTTATGTTGCAATTGGCTGTCGCTAATGTAGGTATAGGTAGGAAATAAGCTTAACGTATTGAGCCGCAGCGGCACACCTGCGGCCAGACACAATAAATTTTTAATTATGTCTGGTATTCTAAGACTTGACAGATTAATACTAGTCGTTATCTGCAGGTCTCCACTGGCTGTCGATGTTCCTGTGGCTGATCTCTCCGAAGAACGTGTTCCACGGCGAGCGCATCAGTCGTCCGCGCAAGGCCTACCTCTCCGCGCTCATCGCTTTCGTCTACGTCTTCGCATACGTCAATCTGCAGGAGCTCAACCATCGCCAGAAGATGGTAACGCTACATTCAATCCTAACTATCACTTTGACTGCCTCGTTGTACATAAGTTTAGAGTACTTACATACTCTTGCTAAGGAAAGAAACGATAAATACATTAAGACTAGTTGGCAAGATTAGTATTTTTAAAATTTTAAGTAAATAAATAATTAAGAAATTCAATGGGCGTGTTATCTCTCGTCGTGGCGATGTCAATTGGCCGCCACGATCATGTGATTTGACACCGTTGGACTTCTTTCTTTAGGAAAAAGTTTAAGAAAAAGTGTACTTCAACAAGCCAAGAACAATTATAAGTAGAGCTAAAGAATGAGATAATTCGGCACATAAACGGCATTGAACCTCAATTATGTCTCAGCGTCATTGCAAATATAGACCATCGGATAGAGGTATGTCACCGAATCCGTGGCTAGCATTTGGCCGATATTTTAGTACACATCATTTTCAGATTATTATTTTTTTATTATATAGAAATATATCAGATATTTCTATATAATAAAAAACATTAAGATAATTCTCTAAAAACTATTTGTTTTATTTATAATTAACATCGTGCGTTATGGTTGGACCACCCTTTATGTTCTTTATTTAACAGAAAGGAGTCTTTGTATATGTGTTGTTTTTATATAATGATGTCTATGTGTTGTTTTTATATAAATACTAATACACCATATTTTTAAACGGGGTGAGGAAAGCTCTTATTGAGATCCTCGAAGTAAAGACCTCGGCACCACTTCATTTCGGGAAGTTCGGCTCTGCTCGTGCACACACGATTGCTTATCGTCAGGTATATACAATTAGGCAGGCAAAAAGATCTAAATAAATTGATGTGCGGGCAGGTGACGTTCTACTGCGTGATGTGCGTGGAGAACTGGCTGCTGATGGTGGCGTGGTGGTGGTCGGGGCGCGCCGCGCGCCCCGCGCCGCTGGCCGCCGCCGCCGCCGCTAGCTTCACCGCCGGGATCGCCTTTATGTTCATCTACTACAGGTACACACTACCTATATAAACCTATACTACGAATCAAGCTCTTAAGTTAGCTACAGTCAACCACATTCCTTTAGCTTTTAGTTTTAGGTCTGTCGTAAGTCGTAACACAAGATTTGAGTATTGTCATCTACTGGGTACATTGCCAGACTCCGTGCAGCAACTGAGGTTTTCATAAAAAACTTAATAACACTTTTATCGGACCCGGAAATCAAAGTCACGATCTCATGCACAGTTGCATTCACCATCGCTGCGCTAATGATTTGTGTTAATGAATGTTACAGATACTTCCATGTCCGAAGACTTGGATATATGCTGGGCGAACATCAACAGGGGACAAACAGTACCAACAACTCATCGCAGAATAAAGACGGTATTTAATACATTTTTGTTGCTATTTATATCAAACACAATTTCGTAGATTTGCTACATATACAAGATCTTATGTACGCGTAAAAGGCTTTTGCATAATTTTGTTGGATTATTAATTTTATATATTTCGGTGCCTATATATGCCTATACCTAGGATTTAGGTATAGGCATGAACTAGTTAATATTCTTGATAACTTCAGTTCTGCATTTGACACAGTAAATCATAATGATGAAATAGTAAATCATAAGAATCTCACAAAATATAATTGTATCCTGTGATCAAAAGATTTTAAATATTATTTGAACATAACCTAAGATATCGTGTGGAGCTACAAAATGATGGCTGTGAGAAATATATAAAATCAGACTTGCAGTAAGCAGTAACTACCTGGGTGTAACACAAGGTACAATAATTGGCCCGTTATTCTTCTTGTAAATGATGTATATTGCATAACTTTTATTCTTACTGTTTTGGCTAACCGTGCCTTAAGCTTCATGACTGCACGATAGAATTCAAACTAGTCTTAACTGATTATTCTACTTTAGATATTAAAGTAAGGTTATAATTGAGTAGTTTAAACTCTGAGTATCAGTTGAAAACGTGAGACGTTCTGTATTGCAGGCAAGCAGTCAAGCGGCGCGGAGCACGCGAGTATCCCGGGCGTGTTCAACTGCCGCTTCTCCAACCCGGTGAGCAGCAGCGCGGCGGCGGGGCGCAAGAAGAAGAAGCCCACGTCCTTCGTGCCGCCGCCCCCCGCGCCGCCCGCCCCGCCCGCGCCCGCCGCCCCCGCCGCGCCCGCCGCCCCCGCCGCCCCCTCCGCCCCCTCCGCGCCGCAGCCCGCCTTCTGGCGCCGCCCGCTGCCCGCCGCGCACAACCATCATGTATGTTTGTCTTCTCCACCCACCCAACCACCTTCATACACAGATTACCGTACTTTCGTATTTAACTACATACATGTTCCAGGATGCATCAACGATAACATTTTTAAAAATATTAGTGTTCCTTTTTATATTATCATGGCCTGATCTCAAATATATCAGAGTAGTTACAAATTACACGATTCAGCTCAGTAACTTCTTTTTTTCATAAATAGCAACTGCCTTCGTGCCTTTACAATTTAAAGGGATGACGTTGTTCTATAATTACACTATATTTGAGGATACTGACTTCCCGTATCGACTATCATGAACACGATGTTTATAGGAGAATCCGCTACTGTATGTGCAACGCTGATACCGTTTTGCAGCTAATAGCAAAACGGTGTCAGTGTTGAGTAAACTTTCAAATCGTTGGACACACAATTTAATATTATTATTTCTTTTTTCAAGGGTGGCTCATCAGAAAACGAAGGCTCAAGCGTGGGCTCCCGCGTCAACATCCAACAAAAACTACAAGAAAAGAAACAAAAACAGCTTGCAGAACTACGCGTCATAGAGGAAGAGATCAAACAGGGAAAATTGGCCAAAACGACGCCCGTCGCTGCCGAAGAAATATACAGCAGCTTACAACGTCAACCGATACCGAGAGCGAAGACACACGCCGAACCTCCTGCTTGGCCCAGCATAGAAATGACACATTCCTACCAAAACTACCCTGTATGCAACATCTACCCTACTTACACAGAAATAAAACCAGACTTCAATATAAACTTTCAAGCTGCTGAAAACGGTTCCGCCGACATGAACGACCCGCACAAAATGCGAAGATTGCCGAACAGATACGACAATACACGAACGTTTTACGAGAACCCGACGAACATAAGAACTGACGTCACTAGGACGCCATTACGCTCACCGAACTATCTAGCGTTGAACGAAAACAGGAATTACGATGCGAATGGATGTGGCAGTCCCAGAAACGTACTAAATAATAGTCCAAGGAACTACATGCCTGATGTTAGTAATAACTACGATACTGGGCTAGATAAGCCTAGAATAGCTCAGAATTCTATATATTCTGAGGACCACAGGCAAATGGGTGAATATTCTGGGTACTGTGACGGTAATCAATACGCGAAGTATGAAAGTAAGGATGAATATGTGTCTGCTTTGCACAGCGCGTTGAATGTTCAAAGCATAGATAATATAAGGAATAATTACGATGGTTGTGGGCAATACAATCAGAATTGTGAAAGGTTCCAGTACCCGGGTCTCGCTGGTAAGAAGATGGAACAAATGCGGAAGATGCAGAGGTGTAGGACTCCTGAGATTCTGCTCGCTCCGCATTATTTAGAGGGGTGTAATAGGCAGGTGTGCTGTCATTGGGGAGCGCCATATACGTAAGTTTATTTTTTAATACATACATTGTGTTTAAATAAGATCTACTACGAATGAAAGTGGCTGCAGCCCAATTCATATAGTGTCGGACTTGTGATAGATCCCCATCCATTTCACTAATGATATGATCCTACTTCTAATAGTCTTAATACACGCACTTAGCTTCGTTTGGTAATGAGTGAACTCGCAAAATGAGAACCAAAAGACATTTTTAAAATAAAATGCTTCATTACATGACTGCTAACAATATCACAAAACTACTATGACATGAGGCGAATGGATTAAGTTATTATCTAGCCTCTCAATTAAATTAAATACAAAATTCATATAAGATAAGAGAATTTACCCCGAATATGCAACATTTTTTACTACTGCTCCGCTCCAATTGGTCGTAGCGTGATGTTATATAGCCTATAGCCTTTCTCGATAAATGGGCTATCCAACACTAAAAGATTTCTTCAATTCTAACCAGTACTTCCTGAGATTAGCGCGTTCAAGCAAACAAACAAACAAACTCTTCAGCTTTATAATATTAGTATAGATCACAATAATGTGACTGTCACTTATCTAAACATCAGTATTATATATACTAATTTATACTAAGAGATGACAGAAAGATTTATTTGTTTGTAATTGATAAACTCTAAAACTTATTTTATAATTAGAAAGCTACCTACTTTATGCATAAGTAACAGACGCTATAAGCTAGTATGATGTTATATAACATCACGCTACGAGCCACGAGAACGGAACAGAAATCATATACCCAGACTTTTAGCCGTAAATAGCTCTTGAAGCTTAAAATGTCTGCTAGTAAATTACCATCTAAGAGGCCTTAACTCTTAATTAAGTTGACCATCAGAATGGCCGGTCACTACCCATATTTTACATCGAAATAATTATAGAAAGTTGCTACCTAGTTGCTACTAATCGTCATATAACTGCTACCATCGTTTTTAAAAAGTATATATACTTTTATAGGTTACGGGCCATTCTGACATCAGGATGGCTGATCACCTATCTAGTGAGAACAAACTGCGCAAATTAATCGAGTTTTTTTAAGCAATATTTGCTACTAGATTGCTACCTTTATATACATGGTTTAGGGACGCATATCTTAGGATAAAAATTTATTATCAATTTACTATTTTGATGCCTTAAACGCCTGTAGAATTAAAAGAGCAAATTTGAAATTCAATACTAAACGGTTATACTAGCTTCATCTGCGTTTGATGAGAAAATGTTCCCCGTTTGTGCAACATTTTTTATCGATGTTCCGCTCCTATCGGTCGTAACGTGATGTTTTATAGTTTCGCCTTTCTCTATAAATAGGCTATCCAACACTAAAATAATTTTTCAATTCGAACCAGTAGTTTCTGAGATTAGCGTGTTTAACCAAACAAACCAAGTTTTTAGCTTTATAATATTAGTATAGACTAGCTGACCCACGCAACTTCGTCTGGTTCACATAAGATATTTTAGCCGATTTTGCAACATTTTTCATTAATGCTTCGCTCCTATTGGTAGTAGCGTGATGTTATATAGCCTATAACCTTCCTCGACAAATGGGCTTTCCAACACTAAAATAATTATTGGATTCGAACCAGTAGTTTCTAAGATTAGCACGTTCAACCAAACAAACAAACTCTTTATAATATTAGTATAGATTATTATACCGTGCAAAGCAGCTTAAAACAATGACAAAGTATCGATTTCTGAAATAAGACCCGTAGACTGTTCTGCATACTCGAGTAAAAATTAACGTGTGCATCAGAATGGCGGGTGTAATGTTACGAATCAGCATGAAATAAAAATGTATCAAATCTACCTTGAACCTACCTAAATCTACCCATAAAGAAAGTAATTTTTTGTTGTATTGTAAGGTAGAATACAGGTAGATTTATATGGAAGTGAATCCATACTTAAACAATTGGTATTTCGTTCAGAAACAGAAATACACCCGCGGACCTGATGTCAGGTTGGCGGCTCACTTTCTTTTTGTGCTATCTCTGAACTCAAAGAGGTAGAATTACTTTCTTTATAGGTAGATTCAAGGTAGATTTAATACATTTTTATTTCATGCTGATTCGTAACATTACACCCGCCATTCTGATGCACACAAAAATAACGTATCTTAAACAGATTTTTTTTTATAGACAAACAAAAATAAAATCTCAACTAATTTCACAAATAAACGATATTTGTTTTTGTTTTAAGCTGCTTTGCACTGTATAATAATATATTATAAACATAAATTACAAAATGTATAATAGATAACTTTAAAATAAATTCTTTGAGGTAGCGCCTGCGTTAAGGCATCAAAATAGTAAATTTATAATAACTTTTTATCCATTAAAGCTCCCAAAGTCCCAAAACCATGTATAATAAAGGTAGCATTCTAGTAGCAATTATTGGTTAAAAACAACCGATTCATTTGCGCAGTTTGTTCTCTCTGGATAGGTGACCAGCCATTCTGATGTTAGAATGGCCCGTCACCTATATAATTATATATAATATATATAAGTAGTATACTTTAAAAAAAACGGGGGTAGCAGTTATATGACGATTAGTAGCAACTAGATAGCAACTTTCTATAATTATTTCGATGTAAAATATAGGTAATGACCGGCCATTCTGATGGTCACTAATTAAGGCTACAGACTCGGTTAAAAATAGGACCAAGCTACATCATTTCTTATATTTTTGTGTACTTCAGCTGTAGTTTACTATATATGACACCTTTGTGTCAGAAACAGGAAGAAAGAGGAAGGTGGTGCCAGTAGCGGTGAAGAATCCAGTCCTGACGGGCCTGCGAGAGAGACACCGCGACCGCCCAGTGATATCGACAGCCAGGTACCATACCACTTACCAATCATAATAAATACCTACCAAAACGGTTTATTGTGGCAAAATTAAAATACTGTACGAACGCACAATCCGACCAGTTGTGGACGTAACATTTATATTACACCTAGATTTTGCCTATGGATTCGCTCGCGTAAATGTATGTTAGGTAAGTTTACATGCTTCGATATCTGATGGCGTTTTGGCATAAGCAATGAATAAAGCATGAGATTACATAAGTATTCTCATGACAAAACATAACAATATTATGAACGCGGAGGACTTTTTTCATTACGCTTTCGCGCCTTATCTACTCAACCGATTGTCATGAAATTTTGCATACACGTTTCTAGGAGAACACAGCACACGTACCATTAACCAGTAAATACTGTTCCCAAACTCAAACCAATGAGGCCACAGTATATTCTTGTTCTTTATCGGGTTATTTATAATATTAGTAGGATATTAGGAATTATTTACTAATATTATAAAGAATACCCTGTTCATCCTAACTAGGTTAAATGTTACCTTGTTATACCACTCTGTTCATTATACAGATATCTCTTCCTCGTTCATACACGCTGCCGCGAGAGTTCAGATACTGGCGACGAAGACCCCGGCTTAGAGACGCGCATGTACCTAGCAACAATAGCAGCGACGGTAAGTCTAACCTAAACTAAATATTAATTACTTTATACTAAGTAGACAGCAGCGCCGACCTGGTGGTTGAATACCTCCTTGGTGCAGCGGTAGTGAATGTGACTGAAGTTACGTGTGTTCCAAAAGGTAGAGATTTCCTGCCAAGAACTATCAGTAGCACAGCCCAGGGTTAGGAAGTTGGCGGTATTAGAGACCCAGTGACTCTGCAAACACGTACAGCCGTTCGTCGGTCGTATCGGATTGTCGTCCTATTAGATCGTGAGAGTTGGGAAATAGAGAGTTCACGTGTGTTTGCGCACTCACTTATGCACTATTAAAAGTCCTGCGCAGAGGTCAATCTCCGTTAAGACTGTGTCCGGTTTTGAGGACATAATAAAAGCAACAAGATTTTATCTCTCTTCAACAACGAACCTAGGTAGCGGTTTGGTGCCTTGATATTCAGTAACCCAGATTGGGTTCTCGTATTGTTCTGGGTCTTGGTTTTGCTATCTGTAAATAACTCGCGATATAGTCGGAATTTCATTTTATATTCCTATAGTAGGTAGCCATTCTTGTTTTTAAAGCTGACTGACATTCTCTTGTTCAGGTGACGTAGACAGCGGCGACAACGATAGCGACCACCGCTCCAACTGTTCCGCAGCATCCCAGCTCCAAAGTCCCACGTACGAGACGTACTACCGCCCAGACATGGTGCCGAGAGACGACGCGTTGTACGCGTGCGCAGACCGAAGACCGCGCAGAGTGCAAGCGCGCAAACAACCAATTAAACCCGAGACTAAGCTATAGTCTGCCAAAGAAACTAGCAATAGATACTTTGGTGACCAACGATTGGTAAGATTAGGGAAATAAGTCCAAGCTAGTCTACTCCGGCAAAGAAACTAGCATTAAACGCATTGGTGACCAGCGATTGAGAACGATTAGGAAAATAAACCCGCGACTAAGCTACAGTCTACCTACTCCAGAAAAGAAACTATCAATAGGATGCTTTGGTGACCAACGATTGAGAAAGATAAGGAAAATGAACCAGAGACTAAGCTATAGTCTACTCCGGCAACTTGCAATAAATGCTTTGCTGACCAGCGATAAAGAAAGATTAAAAATATATAGGCCACTTCGATGCCTGGGTTCTTTTTTTCCTAAGCAGCAAACAAAAGGACAAAAATAAGAATGCCTTCTTTGTCGTGCTGCGCATGTCGAATGTGTTTCATACCATACTATTGCCGCCAACGCGAAACCTAACTGAATCTTCTTCGGGACAATCTGCTCTCTTTGGAAATTCAATATAATATATTGGTGTAATTCAATATAACTAAATGTACAACCAAATTGTATGTGTATCAAGTTCACGGTATTATGTATCTTATTGTATGCGAAAGTGAACGTAAAAGCATAATTTACTAACAAAACGATTAATAATTTGTATATTCCAATTAGTCAAATATTGTATATACTAACTTTTGTAATAATCCGTCCGTAACTGGATCTCGACTTTTAACTCATTAGTTTACGTCGTGTAAGGTGTAATTGTAGACAAAGTATGTTAAGATTAATTTAAATGTAACATACCTTTGTATTATTGTATCATAGTGTATAATAAACTAATAGATTGCGGAAAGGAGGCGGAAATAAAACAATTTATTTCAAACTTTTATTTACTTTATTATCTATTATCCAATTGTAAAACGGGAACCAGTCACTCTATCACTCCATGTCACTACATCTCTACAGATCTCAGCCATTTACACATTTATAAAGAAACATCAACCGAAATAAGGTTAAAAATTCACAAATACACATTTAATGTTGATTAAATCTATCTTATAACTAGGGGGTTCGAGCGCGCGAGGAGGCCGCGCCGGCGGGCCGCAGCCGGCGGGCCGCAGCTGGCGCCGGCGGGCCGGCGGGCCGGCGGCCCCGCGGCCGCGTCTCCGCGCGCCCGCGCCCACTTACTCACCTTACACTAGCGACATCGGCCACGAGTTACATCAAAACAAATATCAAATGCTATATAAGCACCTAAAATTATAAGAAGCGGTTGATCCTTCGAAAATAATAAACTTATACACTACTCCAATGTAACAGAGAATCGCCTGTCTATGTAAGCTAAGCTCGGATTGACCACAAAAATATTTGATATGATTTATAGACGTCGATTGATTAAAAATAGTAATATACTGTTACGCATTATATTATTGCACTAAGGGGATCGTAAAGGGTGTGGAGAATATGGGTGTACATTGTCGTATTATATGCCAATCAACACTTCGCCGCGTACGTGAACACATATGTACTGAATGTTACGCTAACTTATCGGAACAAAATAATTTACAACGGGGGATTGCCCTTGCACTGTCTTCTGACAAATTAGGAAGCAATGCCTGTACACGCAGCTACCGTAGCGGATTAGTTGAAGTAAATATATGAGAATCAAAGCAACAAGCCACTACCGTAGCTGCCTATAAATCTAACCTACAGTAACACGCGACATCCCCAAAGATTGCAAGTCCTGTGTATTATTTACACCTCTTAAAGTACACTTAACCGACCCTAATCAAATACAATAATTTTGCGATAGTGCCAACCTGCAAATACTTTACCAACTACGTCCGCGTTAAAAAAATAAACTTACTTCCCAAAAACCCCTTGTAAAAATATAACAGTTTTAAAATTAGGAAACATATAATGGTATTTTTATACATACCTGCCATATGAATACCTAGAATTTGCGTATGCATACAACTCAAGTAAGATATACATTTAACTAAATTTCTTATCAACGTCGTAGACAATATCCCCGATCCCAATAAAAAAATAATTTTGGATTTTACAACACTAATATTTAAAATCCTTATTATAACCGGATTATTAATGAAATATCACTAATGCGTAGTGGTTTACTTTTGAATTCCCTAAAGTGAATTTCACACTCCATACATCGCACCGATGTTTCACAGAACTTTGTACAATCATTGCATACAGAAATAAAAATTGACGTGTCTGTCATAGATAACGGCTCGAGTGTTAGGCGTGTTCTTACATAAATATGTACTTTATAAACTAGAACATCAGAAAGCTCACAATCATCGTTATTATCTTCCGAACGTTCAAAAAACTGTGATCCGACTGTCAGAGTCGACTCAAAGCAAAATCTTAAAACAATAACACAAACGAACAGATGTTAAGAAAACAAAATCCTTATAATGGCGAGTCGCTCGTACGCCTGACCGTAGGGCCGCAGCTCTAAGAATTAGAATATTACTCGACTATGTAACTGATTACGAAAAATATGCATTTTATTATCCAACTATAACTTATAAGTAGAGCTAAAGTATAATGGAAATGAGCCTAACACCGAGCCGCGTGAACATAAATCAACAATCGTGAAGTCACTACAGGCACAGTAAATAAAAACGACCTTACAAATTCTACAACTGTTTTACTTGGTTATCCTTACACTAATGGGAATTATTCCTACAACATAAAATTACATAGAACCCTCGACAGCGGCGTCGGGAACGAACGGTCCGTATCGGTCGCACAGTTTGTGTCTCAGTACCGAGCTGCGCCGCGGGCATTACTCTAAACATGTTAATGGTGTAGCTTACTCGACTATGTATGTGTGTGGCCGAATATCACCTGCTCACGATGATATGAGCTGCAATCAATTATTACACTTGTTAACACACCACGGACTGAACACGACACAAAATAATAGTGTTATCTGTCAAATATTACAAGTGTTTTTATGTATTAAAAGTGCACTAAATAACACATAATAAATGACAAACTGCTAAGGAACATTTAATCGAATATAATATTTGAGGAGTTTCTATAAAATTAATAAATGTGCAAAAAAAATAAGCCAAACATCTACCTTGTAAAGTAAAGCGGGTGTTTATCCGTTGCACTTCATCTTATTATTTTTTTATTTCATAATATATTATTATTGTAATAATATATAGCTATGTCCTTTTATAACCTATAGGTATACTATGTAGACATCTACACTCCGCCCTTATCGCCTAACATCTTAAATACACTGCAACAAACAAAATAAAAGAAAATAAAATAAATGTCGCCATGCTTCTGGTGCAAATAAATAGATAAACACTGTTCATGCTAGTTTAAAAACAAACGATTGTTTTCAGTTACGGAGTTGAATAAATAGATAAAACAACTAATACATACATACTTAGCTAAAAATAAAGAAAAACATGAGAATACTAGTACTTATTTCACAAAACCTTTGTTTTGTCTGTTACTGCATAATTTAAATAATAGAATAGATTATTCTCAACTAGTGCTAGCCTGCAGACTCGATATAGAAGCCGATATTTAATACTGGCTCGCTATATGGACAGGAATATAGTCCATAAACAATCACTATGAAGATGTCAAAGAAAATCCAATAGCTTCTTGATTAAATACTTTTGCTTTTAAAAAGTACCAATCATCAATCTTTGGAATTTATAATAGCAGAAATTACCTATGGGTCAAGTTTTGTTTTTACAATACTTGAAATTGTGCCCATAGCCTGAAAACTCTTGTACTGACTGGGCACGCACAGCACCGGAAAAATTAATACAACTCCATAAACAATTTAATTCCCTATTGGATAAATACTAATTTTTAAAGGAAAATATAAGAGACTAATAGCAATAATGTATGAATATTTAAGGGTTATGTACTGACCGACTTGACTGTTGCCTTGATGAAGTCCTTCTTGTGTGCGAGATCGAACTCCGGGTAGTGGCTGTACACCTGCTTGCACACGGTCTTCATCGTGATCTGCTCGAGGTTCGCGCCCTCCAGGATCTGCTTCACGTACTTCTTGATCTCCTCGTCCTGTCACACACGCCACCAAACGTCACCATATACTCAACATTATGACACAGATATTCTTACAGGGTCGAATGAATCGAATGAGTGGTACATCCTGGAGATCCATTAAAAAGTGATGTTACTAGTTCGTTGCCAATTGTCTTGACCTTAAATATGCTTCAAGCCACACAAATGGTCCACTAATAACTAATGGATGGCCATAATGTGCAATATGATTCATAAATAATCACTAACAGACACACAGACCCACATAGTGTTTTCATTAACCTCTTCGAATAAGACTCAGAGGTTAATAAATTTAATAATAATAGTTGGTAACTCACAGTAGGCGGCCGTTTAGCCTTCTTGTCGGCGGGGGTGTCGGACTCATCACCACTCTCCTCTTCCTCCTCACTACCCTCCTCCTCATCCTCTTCCTCACTGCCTTCTCCAGATTCCTCTTCTGAGGAGGCCTTCTTGCCTTTCTTGGCTGGTCTCCCCGCAGCAGCCTTGCCAGCGGCAGCTTTGCCTTTCTTAGCTATGGAAAGCAAATTATTTTTTGAAAAGCAGTTCTGTGTAAAATCCTAAAGTGGAATAAAATTCAAATTCATAATGAATATAGTCTGATGGTTCCTTACTATAAATGCAGGTTTGAAAATGTATCTGTACTACTTGAATTATGTGTACTCTTCGTGCCCACCGCCTTTACTATGTACACTTAAGGCTTCCTTTTTAAAATCATTATAATTGTGGTAAGTGTAGGTGATATGTATTAGGAACATGTTACGAGGGTGCATTTTTAAGTTCGCGGAATGGAGGGTATGGAAGGTGGTGGGGATGCTTGTTTAGTCACTAACGTGTTTAGCAACTAATAATTAGTATATATACCGAGTATTATCATAATGAGGTCATTAGTCTTTGAACTATCGTCCCTCAAGCAACTCAATCTGGAAGAAATTGTGAAGTATGGAGAAAATCGAGTTCCGCGCCGTTATAAAGTTCCTTACCAAGCAAGGAAAAAATGTTCAAACCATTTTGGAAGAGATGTCATCTGTATACGGGGACTCTTGTCCAGGGAAAACCATGGTATACAAGTGGCACAACCTCTTTAAGCAAGGCAGGGAATCAATTGAAGACGATTCCCGGCCTGGGCGGTCTGTTGAGGTCACCACTCCAGATCTTATCGAAAAATTAATATTGGAGGATGCACGTTTGAAGAAAAAACAAATCGCAGAGATGGTTGGAGTATCTGAAACGACCATTTTCAAGGTTCTCCATGATCATCTCGGCATGTCAAAAGTCAGTGCAAGATGGGTGCCTAGAATGCTCACACCGCCTCAAAAACAGAAGCGCGTCGAGTGTTCGCGTGCGTTTTTGAGCCAGTGTAATGAAGACAAGGATGGTTTTTTGGAGCGAATTGTTACTGGGGATGAAACTTGGGTTCATCACTATGAACCTGAGTCTAAACAAGATTCCATGCAGTGGCATAAAAAGGGTACACCACCGCCTAAGAAATTCAAGGTGTCGCAATCGGCGGGAAAGCTCATGGCGACAGTTTTTTGGGACACAGAAGGAATTTTGTTGGTTGATCACAAAGAAAAAGGTGTTTCCATAACCGGAGAACACTACGCTTCAATTTTAGAGCAGTTAAAAGAGGCAATCAGAGAAAAAAGAAGAGGAAAATTGACCAAAGGTGTCCTGCTCTTGCACGACAATGCTCCTGTTCACAAGAGTCGAGTTGCGTTGGCTGCTTTGCACAAGGTGGGCTTCGATATCATTGATCACCCACCTTATAGCCCAGACTTGGCTCCCAGCGACTATTATCTCTTTCCAAATCTGAAAAAGAGCTTCGAGGAAAGAAATTTTCAACCGATGAAGAAGTGAAGGATGCAGTTTCGGCGTATTTTTCAGAGAAAGACAAAACATTTTTTATGAAGGTATTCATAAGTTAATTCATAGATCTGAGAAATGTATTAGGGTTTCAGGTTTCAATATATTGAAAAGGAAAAATAATTTTGTAATATTATTTCATCCCCTTCTATTCCATTCCGCGAACTTAAAAACGCACCCTCGTACATACAACAAACAGGTAAGTGAACGACATACCCGGTGGTGTTGGCGCTTTTCGCTTGACAGGCGTAGCCTTAGCGTTGGCGTTCTTAGCGACGACACCCTTGCGGCCCTTCGCCACCGCCGCCGGCCTGCCTCGCTTGGACTTAGGCTCCTGGGGAAACATACAATGTATTTAACTATATCGTTTAAACGTCAACGTTTGATGATGTCAGTCCAAATTATTTATAAAATTCTCTATTTGGAATATTATAAAAATGCCAAATAGAGAAGGAACTTATATTTCAAGTAGTTTTGTGTAGTACGTTACGATATTTCACTTCACATTTATCTTCAATTTGCGCATTATTCGATTCGATTTGATGGAGACCAAATATTGTAAACCGAGACAACCATTTCGTGTAAAGCAAAGTCAAAAATATTATCTCACATTAACGTATCGGCTATCGGCGTGGTGGGCGTTCCTGATTTTAATATAATAGGTTATATTTAATGTTGATTGATCACGATAGAGTTAAGCTAACATTAGGTCGCCATCTCAATACTTTATACATTATTCGTTAACTCATTTTGCTCACCATGCGAACTATTACCACGTAATACAACAAACATATTTCTGTATATTTTAAAGGTGTATAATGGTGAAAAACTTTATATACTTTAAAATGAAGTGACTTTTAAATATGGTCATCTTGTGGGAGGACAATTATTTAACATCTAGTGAGATGATCACACATGTCACCATGAAATCTGAATTATAAATATAGTATTATAAGATTACCACGCTCGCATCATATTGAAAATTGAACAATATCGTTCTCTATAATGTGTGAGCTCACAACTAGGTGTCAATAAAATATACTTACATCAGACTCTTCTCCTTCGCTTCCGGACTCGTTCTCACTCTCGCTCTCTGACTTTTCACTCTCCTCTTCACTGTCAGACTTTGCTCGGCGACCGCGACCACTGGTGCCACTTTTACTCGGCTAAATCCCAAAAATTATGCATCCATAAGTTACTTTATGCGAATGTTACACAGATTGTGAATGAATATTAAAATAGTAAATAAACTAATGTTTCTTATGTCTTTTATTACTAAATACGTACCGCGATCGTTAAATGTTATAATATTTTGTTAGTATTTTGTTTGCAAATGAGAATGAGTCACACCAATGTTTTTTGTTATCAGCATATCTAAAACAGAAGTATTTAGAAAAAAAAAAATGATTTTATTTTTTGCTATCGTCAAAAATTACTGAGATATTAAACTAAAGTACTGCCTCCGCGGCAAAATCCGACTAAGCGATATTGGATATCCTGGCCCGATTTCGATGAAACAAAAGCTATTATTATTTGCACGAGCACGCGCATTAAATGCAATATATTTAATAGTAATATTTGAAAGTGTCGGTGTGAGTAATTGTAAGTATAAGTAGTTAGTGGGTAGGTCGGTACTGACCCGGCCCTTCTTGCCCTTGGGCTTGCGGCCGCGCTTGCCGGCGGCGGGCTTGCCGGCGGAGCGGCGGCGCGCGGCCGACTTGCGCTTGCGGCCGGCGCCCGCCGCGCTCTCGCCCGCCGACGGGTCGAAGTCGCTGTCCGCCTCCTCCGACTCCGTGGGGTTGAACGAGCCCTGCGCAGTACCGCCAATTATCACCTTATTTGATTTAATCCTTTATTATTCGCACCCGGTACTTCAATCTATCATGTATAAATCAGTATGCCATGCGTTAACGTTACATATAAATATAAAAGGAGCGCTTACATCCGAGTCTTCTGATCCATCTTTGTTGGGTTTCGGTCCTTTCACCTTTGTTTCTGGATCGGTTTCATACTCCTCATCAGAGTAGCCTATTAAAAATAAAAAATATATTTAACAAAAACAAGAACACCATAGCTACATCGATTTGTGTAATCGTCATCTCCAATAAAAAGTGCTTAGATTTTTGTCACATAGTCAATGTCAAAAGTGAAAACAAATTTGAGCCAAATTATTTAAGGTGAGGAATGGTATTGCTTTGCATTTACTACAGGTAGTCACCAACGGGGAGAAGAGAGATTTTTTTTAAAATGGTTCCTTTAGTTTGCGTTCATTCCCTTAAGAGGAAACACAAGGGCCGTTTTTCCATACAAATGTAGTCCCCTGTTTCCTCCCTGGATAATACCAGTAGAACAATAATATTTTAAAATAACATGTATAGCCTCTATTGGCATGTCCCTTTGTTTTCCTTTTTTTTCATTAATTAATTATTAAAAGAGATATGAGCCTTCAAAAACCTCAAAAATTGGTCAGATTTTCCGCTGTGTTCAAACATCCAGAAAACAAATTTGAGTAGATTATATAAAAAAAGAAAACATAGAAACACGGCCAAAGCCTTTCTTCAATTTTTAATGAAATAAGTAGTTAAATCGGCCAAGTGTTGGAGAAGGAATCAGGGGACTACGAAACGTTGATTTTGTGTACTTTTATAGGTATTTTCGGTCCAAGGTGCAGTTGTCTCTATCACGCTCTGCGGGCACTGCGCGACAGCAATAGATTTTACAAATACCTATTTTTCAATTATCTCGCCCGTGGTGTTTCCTCTTAAGTCAATTATATAGAGAAATAACAATATATAACTTAAAACAAAATTATAATACATTATTATAATGTTAAATATTTCCATATTTGAAAATATTAAATTGTTTATTTCATTGCATTTGATGTATTGTCGATATTTTAAATAACGTAATAATAGTTTAAAATAACCTTTAAATAAAATTTGTAATATTAAATCTCCAAATAAAATGTGTATAGCTAACAACCTTATAGAAAAAAAAAACAACTATAGATAGGTTCCAGGTTAACCTTTGCAGATAAACCCAGCGAGTTTTACCCATTGGAGTCAACTAAAAGGGTTTCTCTATCCTCTATACTAGTATGCTAGACTGTCTATAGCCATAAAAAATATTCTCTATTGGATTTTTGCCATTTTGGCGCTGAGAAGAATAGTGAGTGTTCTTGGAACTAATATTAATAGAAATCAGCATTGTGTGACGGTCAGTAGTGGGTGCAAGATATTCTATACGGCATTGAATATTAGCAAAGTGTACATATGAAATTGGGTTAATCTATTCATAATTTCACCGTTGTTTATACCAAAACATAGCTTTTGTTGTATTTATACCTATTAACATTTTAATTAGCCGAAATCTTATTTTAAGCCAAGTAGCCTACCGCTTTGTAAATCAGATAATCATAATGTAACATTATTAAGAGAAATTTACAGTAACCTAAGCATAAGGAATTAATTACGGCAAATTAGATTTTCCAGTGTTATTCGCGACAATAGATAAAATGTTCAATAAAAACGCACGCTTTACCATTCGCAGACATGTTTCCTGTTGTGCAAGGACTACAACTTAATCCAAGTCCAGTATCAGCCAATCGTCTATGGATTTCTAGAAAGTTACGAGCTAATGGTACCGGTCGTCTCGTCGGAAACTCAGCTATGTAAGCTGTGAGAGCTTCATTTGCATTCCCATTATATAGTCCGAAGAAAAAGTGCATGTCGGCGATATGTGCCGGAGGCAAACTATTTAGATGTGGCATCGTGGCAGAAGGCACAACAATGGCAACACAAGTAGCAGTAGCTAATGATTCAGAGCGACTGATATATTCATAAACCGCCCCTCTGCCCCGCTCCTTAACTCGCGCACTTATGATACTCAGCAAGGGGAACTACTTGAAATAGATAACGAAATGTTCGAACAATAGTATTAGTAGTGCACGTAATGTGATCTTTGTTTAACCGCTTATAAAAAATGATCTGTTTGGTATAAGGTCGATTGGGACTGTTGCAATTATGGTACAGTACAATACAGTTTTATTTTTTAGTAACTATATTGCCTGGAGAAAATCATACATAATTTATCCCGTAATAAAAATATAGAATCTAGCAGGTATTAATACTGTTTAACCTACAAAACTTATTTATTCGCTATGTCGATCACAAGCTGGATACAGAAATTCATTCACATAAAAAAAAATAGTTGTGTTGGTTATGAGAAAGACGCATTAACGGAAGACTAAACTATGTACTCGATGGCGGAGTAGTTAGTGTAACCGACTGCCACGCCTGAGGTCGCGGGTTCGATTCCCGCACAAGTCAAACATTTGTGTGCATGAATATGGATGTTTGTCTTGGTCTGGGTATTTCTATGTATAATATGTATATATTTAGAAAAAAAAGTATATATATGTATGTTTATCCATTGTTTAGTACCCATAGTACAAGCTCTGCTTAGTTTGGGCTAGATGATGTTGTGTGTATGTGGTAGAATATTATTATTATTATTTTCAAAGGTAAGGTAAGTTTTAGCAATCTTTGCAATCAAATAATTGATATGTTAAGTCCAACTAACTAACTATGTAAGTCTGTGTATTACTGGAATGACAGACATGACTGAAATACAATTTTGTCTGGCCGCCAGAGTGTCTTGTAACTCAACACTAACCATAATGTCATATTTTTACTACTTAATATTAAGTATGCGTTAAAATTAAATAATATAAACATAATATTAATTAACATGTCTGCTTTAGAAAAGTAAAAGTCGAATGTTTTTTATAAAGATTTTTGTATGACCAATCTCAATGGAGTTCGAATCGATATTGAAGGGTATTTTGTGATTCGTAGTCAAAGATCAAATATAAGACAATTTACATGATAATAAATGATATTCAACAGGCATTTTATAATAATAATAATAATTGTTTATTAGTACTTAAAAGACACAAAACAAAGGCACATGAATACAGCATGTTGTACATCAAGGTCAAAAAGTTGGTGAACAATGATCTAACACCTAAACTAGGTACGCAGACCTGTATCTTAGGAGTTACTGAGATTTCAGCAGATAGATACAACCGTGACATTTCTGGGACTGTTTACCTTGTATATTGACAGTAAAGAGTGAGTGTGACAGCGTGTAAATATTTAGGTGAGTTTAGTGTGTGTGGGTATGTGTACCCGAAAGTGTTTGTGTGCGTGTAGTATGTGTTAGATATATATAAAAGTAAGTAAAGTGTGTGTATGTGCGTGTACATAGTTTGGTGTGCGAATGTGTTAATACACATTCGCACACCAAACTATGTACACATGCTAATGCATGGGATGTTAAGTATGTCTTACGTATTATCGTATGTAAGGGATTGTAACCATTTATGTAGTTCTCGTTTAACTTCATACCGAGTCAGTATATACCTAAATGTGGATTATTTTGTTTATTTTATTATACATGCGCGAGCTTTGGACAATAAAGTGACGACTTGCAAATGCGGAATGACAAATTGCTGTTCTGCGTACAGGGAAGCTTTGTCGTCTCAGTAGTATATCTGCATGCCTTCGTAGTATCGTGCGATGGATGTATAGTTGCCGAACTGTGAGTACTTTGGCATCAGCATTTAACTTTACCGTAGGGCAATCACGTTAGTTTAAAAAGCATTAATTTAAGAATCGCACGTTGTGCACGTTCAGCCCGAAGTATTGAGGTTTTATACGTTCCTCACCATACGGGAATACAATATCTAATAATAGACTGACACAGACAAATATAGGCTACAGTCAAGACTTCGGTGTCAGCCGAGTGCCTTAACTCTTTAAAAACATATATGAGTTTTCTTAACCTCTTGCAAAGTCCTTCTATATCAGAGTTCCATTCAAGCTTCTCGTCAATAATCACACCAAGATATTTGATGTCACTGACTATGGTGATCGGAAGACAGCCACGTGGTAAAAATGGCACAGAGCATGTATGTGCTTTTATGCTTACAGAAGATGGCGCAGGCTTAGCTCATAAGCTTGATCATAGTTGTATTATAACAATAGTAAAGTGTTTAGTAAGTATACACTAGGCGTAAAAGAGTAGGAGTTGGACGTGGGCTGCTGCAGGAAGCCCACCAGCCGCGACGCCAGCTCCGACGTCGAACCTGTCGCGTGTGACTGACCTCTGTTGTGCAGCTTGACGGTGGCGGAGCGGCGCGGGCGGCCGCCGGGCGCGGCGGGCGGCGCGCGCGCCACGCCGCGCGCGTGCGGCGAGTTGGACGTGGGCTGCTGCAGGAAGCCCACCAGCCGCGACGCCAGCTCCGACGTCGAACCTGTCGCGTGTGACTGACCTCTGTTGTGCAGCTTGACGGTGGCGGAGCGGCGCGGGCGGCCGCCGGGCGCGGCGGGCGGCGCGGCGGGCGGCGCGCGCGCCACGCCGCGCGCGTGCGGCGAGTTGGACGTGGGCTGCTGCAGGAAGCCCACCAGCCGCGACGCCAGCTCCGACGTCGAACCTGTCGCGTGTGACTGACCTCTGTTGTGCAGCTTGACGGTGGCGGAGCGGCGCGGGCGGCCGCCGGGCGCGGCGGGCGGCGCGGCGGGCGGCGCGCGCGCCACGCCGCGCGCGTGCGGCGAGTTGGACGTGGGCTGCTGCAGGAAGCCCACCAGCCGCGACGCCAGCTCCGACGTCGAACCTGTCGCGTGTGACTGACCTCTGTTGTGCAGCTTGACGGTGGCGGAGCGGCGCGGGCGGCCGCCGGGCGCGGCGGGCGGCGCGGCGGGCGGCGCGCGCGCCACGCCGCGCGCGTGCGGCGAGTTGGACGTGGGCTGCTGCAGGAAGCCCACCAGCCGCGACGCCAGCTCCGACGTCGAACCTGTCGCGTGTGACTGACCTCTGTTGTGCAGCTTGACGGTGGCGGAGCGGCGCGGGCGGCCGCCGGGCGCGGCGGGCGGCGCGGCGGGCGGCGCGCGCGCCACGCCGCGCGCGTGCGGCGAGTTGGACGTGGGCTGCTGCAGGAAGCCCACCAGCCGCGACGCCAGCTCCGACGTCGAACCTGTCGCGTGTGACTGACCTCTGTTGTGCAGCTTGACGGTGGCGGAGCGGCGCGGGCGGCCGCCGGGCGCGGCGGGCGGCGCGGCGGGCGGCGCGCGCGCCACGCCGCGCGCGTGCGGCGAGTTGGACGTGGGCTGCTGCAGGAAGCCCACCAGCCGCGACGCCAGCTCCGACGTCGAACCTGTCGCGTGTGACTGACCTCTGTTGTGCAGCTTGACGGTGGCGGAGCGGCGCGGGCGGCCGCCGGGCGCGGCGGGCGGCGCGGCGGGCGGCGCGCGCGCCACGCCGCGCGCGTGCGGCGAGTTGGACGTGGGCTGCTGCAGGAAGCCCACCAGCCGCGACGCCAGCTCCGACGTCGAACCTGTCGCGTGTGACTGACCTCTGTTGTGCAGCTTGACGGTGGCGGAGCGGCGCGGGCGGCCGCCGGGCGCGGCGGGCGGCGCGGCGGGCGGCGCGCGCGCCACGCCGCGCGCGTGCGGCGAGTTGGACGTGGGCTGCTGCAGGAAGCCCACCAGCCGCGACGCCAGCTCCGACGTCGAACCTGTCGCGTGTGACTGACCTCTGTTGTGCAGCTTGACGGTGGCGGAGCGGCGCGGGCGGCCGCCGGGCGCGGCGGGCGGCGCGGCGGGCGGCGCGCGCGCCACGCCGCGCGCGTGCGGCGAGTTGGACGTGGGCTGCTGCAGGAAGCCCACCAGCCGCGACGCCAGCTCCGACGTCGAACCTGTCGCGTGTGACTGACCTCTGTTGTGCAGCTTGACGGTGGCGGAGCGGCGCGGGCGGCCGCCGGGCGCGGCGGGCGGCGCGGCGGGCGGCGCGCGCGCCACGCCGCGCGCGTGCGGCGAGTTGGACGTGGGCTGCTGCAGGAAGCCCACCAGCCGCGACGCCAGCTCCGACGTCGAACCTGTCGCGTGTGACTGACCTCTGTTGTGCAGCTTGACGGTGGCGGAGCGGCGCGGGCGGCCGCCGGGCGCGGCGGGCGGCGCGGCGGGCGGCGCGCGCGCCACGCCGCGCGCGTGCGGCGAGTTGGACGTGGGCTGCTGCAGGAAGCCCACCAGCCGCGACGCCAGCTCCGACGTCGAACCTGTCGCGTGTGACTGACCTCTGTTGTGCAGCTTGACGGTGGCGGAGCGGCGCGGGCGGCCGCCGGGCGCGGCGGGCGGCGCGGCGGGCGGCGCGCGCGCCACGCCGCGCGCGTGCGGCGAGTTGGACGTGGGCTGCTGCAGGAAGCCCACCAGCCGCGACGCCAGCTCCGACGTCGAACCTGTCGCGTGTGACTGACCTCTGTTGTGCAGCTTGACGGTGGCGGAGCGGCGCGGGCGGCCGCCGGGCGCGGCGGGCGGCGCGGCGGGCGGCGCGCGCGCCACGCCGCGCGCGTGCGGCGAGTTGGACGTGGGCTGCTGCAGGAAGCCCACCAGCCGCGACGCCAGCTCCGACGTCGAACCTGTCGCGTGTGACTGACCTCTGTTGTGCAGCTTGACGGTGGCGGAGCGGCGCGGGCGGCCGCCGGGCGCGGCGGGCGGCGCGGCGGGCGGCGCGCGCGCCACGCCGCGCGCGTGCGGCGAGTTGGACGTGGGCTGCTGCAGGAAGCCCACCAGCCGCGACGCCAGCTCCGACGTCGAACCTGTCGCGTGTGACTGACCTCTGTTGTGCAGCTTGACGGTGGCGGAGCGGCGCGGGCGGCCGCCGGGCGCGGCGGGCGGCGCGGCGGGCGGCGCGCGCGCCACGCCGCGCGCGTGCGGCGAGTTGGACGTGGGCTGCTGCAGGAAGCCCACCAGCCGCGACGCCAGCTCCGACGTCGAACCTGTCGCGTGTGACTGACCTCTGTTGTGCAGCTTGACGGTGGCGGAGCGGCGCGGGCGGCCGCCGGGCGCGGCGGGCGGCGCGGCGGGCGGCGCGCGCGCCACGCCGCGCGCGTGCGGCGAGTTGGACGTGGGCTGCTGCAGGAAGCCCACCAGCCGCGACGCCAGCTCCGACGTCGAACCTGTCGCGTGTGACTGACCTCTGTTGTGCAGCTTGACGGTGGCGGAGCGGCGCGGGCGGCCGCCGGGCGCGGCGGGCGGCGCGGCGGGCGGCGCGCGCGCCACGCCGCGCGCGTGCGGCGAGTTGGACGTGGGCTGCTGCAGGAAGCCCACCAGCCGCGACGCCAGCTCCGACGTCGAACCTGTCGCGTGTGACTGACCTCTGTTGTGCAGCTTGACGGTGGCGGAGCGGCGCGGGCGGCCGCCGGGCGCGGCGGGCGGCGCGGCGGGCGGCGCGCGCGCCACGCCGCGCGCGTGCGGCGAGTTGGACGTGGGCTGCTGCAGGAAGCCCACCAGCCGCGACGCCAGCTCCGACGTCGAACCTGCCGAGGGACCCCACTTATGTTGTTATCCGGCGTCACATAACGTTTGACTATTGTAAGGCACAATTATTTGTGAATCACACAAATTTTTATCCTGTGTTGGATTCGAACCCACAACATTCGGTGAGTCAACCGTTTAAACCACTACACCATCTGTGCAATCAATATAAATATTCGAGCGGGAGACGCGACGCACCTTTCTTGTCGAGGTCGAGCATCTCGCACATGGTGCGCAGTTGCTTGGGCTCCATCTTGCCGGTCTCCTCGAGCTTCGCCTTGTAGTCCGAAGACCCCATCGCCCACTCGTAGCCTTTGAACTTCTTGATGTTACGTTTGACGTTGCGGTCCAAACATAGTTGCTAAACGTAAAAATAATATATTAGATACATGGATGATTTGCTGACGACCTCTTACGAATGAACTATAATTTATCAAATATGCAAATGTAACTCAAATCAAATTACTAATAGGCAAATTATAAGAATATCCTTCATATTAATCTCGAAACCACAAAAAAATTCAATTATCCACACCTAAACCTAAAGGCAGGGAAGTAGCTCTGTCAAAATCTAAACTTACTAATTTACGATGAAAATATATTATTAGAGATGAAACCTTACCCCATACAAATACTGATGCAGCAGTTTCTGATCCTGAGTCTTGAACCGCGAGAGTGACACTTCGACGTTACTGATGTGACCCAACGGGATACCCTTACCGGCCGGTAATGGCACTGGGGGTTCAGTGGGCTAAACAAAACAATACTTTTATATAGAAACATTCTTACAAAACAAAACAAAGTTATTACAATAAATCTATAGTAGTATGAATTCAAACAAATTTCTCATAAAAATACCCCTTATCTATACTAATATTATAAAGAGGAAAGATTTGATTTTTGTTTGTTTGTTTGTAATGATTGTACTCGAAAACTACTAAATCGAATTTAAAAATTCTTTCACTATTAGTAAGTTATATTATTACCGAGTAACATAGGCTATATTTTTCTATATAATTTTTTTTTTTGTCTAGTAAATGCTCCTTATTCATACCCCCTCACCACGAGGGGAAGCGAGAAGGTTATGTCGGGCTCTCTCGAAACTTCGGGCCTACCGACTAAAACCCCACGGTCTGCCAACTCGCTGCTTTGCATGACGGGTGGGTCGCTGGAACTGAAACTGCATCAGCGAACCACCCAGCAGTGCTCAATACAGACAGGAAGGTCTGCGGGCGACGACTCCTGGGCGAAGCCCCGACACGACTAAGGACGTAGCTCCAACTGAATGCCTGACAGGCGGGAGATCCCCGTTCTCCAACCCGCGGCCTTCACTACGGTGGCATAATGCAAGCATAAGCGCGCCTGCGCCGCCCGGTTCGCCGGTGGCGGCGCGGTTCCACCAGGATACTTTCCTCACGGATCCGCTCCGCCGCCTCCTTCTGCGAGATGACGTCCTCGCAGAAGGATGCGACCGCTACCCACATCCTCGCGCTGTCAACCATGGCTTTGATCACGGCTGACAGCGAGAGGTCTTCACCCACAACGTCCTGGAGTTCACGGCGCTGCACCGTCCAAGCAGGACATTGGTCGAGCGTGTGCTGCGCCGTTTCCTTCTCACACTCACAGTGGTGGCAGATGGGACTCGGTTCCCTCCTAGCGACCTTGTGCAGGTATTTGCCACAGCAGCCGTGCCCTGACAACAGACAACACCTGCAGCTGCCGCCCCGCGCAGCGCTCCTACACCGGCTGGAGGGCCCCAACGGTTCTGAAACCGGCCAGGGGCGCCTCCAGCCGCGCCTTCCACTTTCCCATCATGCCCTGGTGGGCTTGATCGCGCGCATGCTTAATCACTGCAGGGAGGGAGGGGACGACGACCCGTCTCCTCCCTCACCTCCTCACTCACTGCGAGCACTTAAGCCTCTAGATCACACGGGGGTGTCCCAGTGAGCGCGCAAGTTGCGTCGGCCGACACCGTGCGGTATGCTATGTACTATTACACCTTTTTTTTTTTATACCCAGAAAGATTATGTATTGTTACACCTAACCTAACCTACTTTTACGCAAGCGAAGCCGCGGGCAAAAGTTAGTTTTTATAAAAACATACAGTTCACTAATAAATGAGATATAGTTCAATTACATGGTAATTCTAAAATTTGTTTTCTAATGTTTAACGCTAGCTTCATAATTGTATTATAGCATAAAATAATCAACGCTCACTGTAGAAATTTTGTTACTGTTTGTAATGCTTTACAAATTAGTAAGTTAATTTTTTTTTCTGGGTACAAAAAAGGCACCCTATATTCTTTTTTGTTACCCTGACGTGTACGCGTAATTTCATAATAATTGGTCAAGTAGTAGTTAAGACGCGAAAGCATAACAAACAAACTCACTTGCGCATAAACAATACTATTTACGATTATTGTAAAGCTAGATTTTATTATTGTACTAATTTTTATGTGTTAAATTACAGCTTAAGTTGTTAATTAGGCTTATGTTGTTTGAATAAATAAATAACATAGGAGTAAAAGTTGGTGAGTATATTTACCTCTTTCTTAGGCTTAGGTTTGGGCGCTTCCTCCTCCTCCTCTTCTTCCTCTTCCTCCTCCTCTTCCTCGTCGCCTTCATCTTCATCGCCCTCGTCGGCGTCGTTCTTAACCTTCTTTGCTGGTTTCTTTACTCTTTAGAAGAACACATATAATTAAACACTGTCGGTCATTATTAGGTGTATACTTATTAAAATATATTGTCAAACTAAGATAAGCTGTTGGACCTCCATAAATAAATAAATAAAGAATTTTTATATTATGTCTTCTAGCGCCAGTGCCTTCATATAAATTCATACTAGTTTCTGCCGAGGCTTCACCCGCGTGTATTCCACGGGCACATATACCGGAATAAAAAGCCTTTCATAATAAAATGCTTGGTTCGTTTTTTTTAATATTAAATCTATCAATACCATGCCATCGACTGGTTTTAACGTGAGCTTACTCATAACAGGAAAGTAAAATTAAAGCAAAAAGAGAGAAAAATAGGATTGTACTTCATTTATTTACACTAATATTATAAAGAGAAAATATTTGTATTTTCTTAGTAATTAAGAAATTCAAAAGATACTGAACCGATTTAAAAAATTCTTTCTCTGTTGGAGAACTACTTTATCCAGAAGTAACATAAGCTACTGACCTCACGCTACAAGCCACGAAAGCGGAGCAGTAATCATAAACCTGGCTGAAACCGCGGAGGACAGCTAGTAATTATTAAATGAAAATTGGGCAAAAATGGGCGAATCTAATGCTTTCCAAATGTCTCAAGACCGTATTGTCTCTGAGAAAACCCAAAAAAACGCTTTATTCAATCCGAATATCGAACTCGGGAGTCACCTAGTACTAGTTTACCCCCCGACACGGAACTATCAAAATGTTACTGCTGTATAAACACGAAGGATATATTTTTTTAAATACATCTTGTTTTTTCTGTGATTTTATCCACGTTTATGATTTCTGCCCTAGTTACGTCGCTAGAAGCGTGATGTTCTAGAGCCTATGTGACATCTGGATAAAATAGCTTTCTAATATTATTCAAATTGGTACAGTAGTTTCAGTGTCTAACAACTAATACAAACAAATCTTAATGTATATGTACTCTATAACTCTTACTTTTCTTTAACTGGCTTCTTTTCTTCCTCCTCATCTCCTTCGTCACCTTCCTCATCTTCCTCCTCCTCTTCCTCATCCTCCTCGTCTTCTTCCTCAGTGTCCTGATCAAATAATAATGACTTATGAGGTAATTTTACGCCTACAATCAGCCTTACTGCACTGCAATATGCTATTTACACGTTAAGTGGAAGCTCCTATTCTACCATACTACTATTAGAGGCTATATTTAACTTATTGCTTGATTGTTTCATGAGTGTTGAGTGATTTAGTGCCCAGCAATGGGACAGTTTCATACAGGGCTGATATTATTATTATTTTATTTGTTTTTAACACAAATGTTAAAATTAAGATTACACGTCTGCAAGTAATTTAAAACATTTGTACTTTCATAATTATGAAAGTATTGGATTTACCCTAGGTTGAATTTTTAATATGAGCATGCCTTTAAATAACGCGCTGTAGACAAAACATGTTAAGTGGTGCGATCCTTACCTCCTTCTTGGGTTTCTTTTTAGGTGGAGCCTTCTTTCCACCCTTGTCGTTGGGCTTTACGTCATCTTTTTCATCTTCATCATGAGTTTCCCCATTTTCTTCCTGCGAACAATAAGTTAAATAATTTAGTCTTAAAAAAACATTAATATAATTATAAACTCGAGAAACTAGAAAGGAAAGTTGTTAACAAAGTACTTATAATAAGTAAAAAATAAATGGCAAACCCTATATATAATATAATAGGCTCTTCCAATGTGTGTGTGAATTACAAAAGTGTTGTTTTATGTATGGGACGTAGTGAAGGTAGTTTTTGTATTCGTGTGAATTGAATTCATTGTATTTATAATAGGCCTCGTAAAAAGCAGCTTAATATGTTATGTATTGAGAGATGTCGAATAACTTTCTGATCTCACGAAATTAATTACAAAATAGAGTACTAGTAAAATAGTACCAGTTTATAATTAACTTTGGGCCTCCAAAAAGGGATTGTTCTATTTTGATATGGTAACACTACCAATATCTTATTGTAATCAACTATGTACTTGATTGAAACGCGAAATTTGTAATCATCAATTCTGTTTATTCGAGCCACTGTTGTGTAAGAAGTCTTGGTTTTGATTTCTGAATCGGACGATATTCGTTTTTTTATTATGAAATTTTCAGTAGCACTACGATGTCTGGCGCTGTGCCTGGTAGACGGCTATAGACTTCCTATCTACTTGATACTCCTCCGACTACACCTTTAGGGGTGGTACTATATATGTTTGTATAATCTCGATTATATTGGTGTATATTAGCCTACAATGTGTAACCAATAGGCTAAAGTTTATGTGCTACTACATAATTTATGTGGTCTCGACACTACTGATACGCTATCTGTTGTGGGTTTAATGGTGACAGGACATTTTATATGATTCTCAGATAGGTGTACCGAATCGTGGAGACCATAAACACAACGACTTTTGAATCTGTAGTCAGTGTAGTCACAGGTTGTGCCTAGTGGGAGAAGATATTAAATCTATATATTGAAAAATGAAAAGAAAATTGTGACATTTTTAAGTAGGTACCTATATTACACGCACTGAGGAACGTAAGATTTCGCATAATATCCTTACTTACTATTATAAATGCGATAGTAACTCTGTCTATCTGTCAGTTACCTCTTCACAGGTAAACTACTTTACAGATACGGATGAAATTTGGTACAGAGATACTTTAAAACCGGCGGAAGGACATAGGACTTTTTATTGATGTAGATACCACACGGGCGGAGCCGCGCGCGAAAGCTAGTAGTTTATATAGAGAAAGAGAGCAAGAAAGGTTAAATTGGATTACACGCTGCTGGTCACAAACGCTATTCGTCACTTACGTTGTACGTCATGATCCGCGATTGGGCACTTACGCTGGTTGTCACAGACGCAGTACGTCACTAACTCAGTTCGTCACTAACTCAGTTCGTCACAAACGCGCTACGTCACTAACTCAGTTTGTCACAAACGGGTTGTGTCACTAACTCAGTTCGTCATAAATGCAGTTTGTGATATATTTTTTTCTAAGCAGTACTGGATTACAGATAAATAAAATAAGTAAGTATAAATCATCATTTATTAACTAAACAAAAAGGATACAAAAAAATATAATCACTAATTTTCGTGTTTGATTAAAATTATTCGTCAAAATCATATTTTAATAAACTTTAATTAGATCTTGATTAATGTTTTGTTTTTTGTTTTGTTTTTTTAATTGATTCTTGTTCAGCGCCAGTATAATAACCTCCATTCATCCTTCACTGGGAGATCTCAGTGTGTCAGAGTTGGTTCATATACGAGTAGCGAGTCGTCCATTACGTACGGTGTACCGCAGGGCAGCATTTTGGGCCCAACACTCTTTCTCGTCTATATAAATGATCTCACTAACCTCAATTTACCCCAAGGCCAAATAATCTCCTATGCAGATGATACTGCTCTCATATTTACTGATGACTCTTGGGAGAAGGTTTTCTATGCTGCCCAGCTAGGACTTGACCGGGTAAAAGACTGGCTTAGTGACAATCTGCTTACTCTCAACGTCGATAAGACCAAATATATTACATTCAGCTTACGCCAGTTACCCAGAATCATCGACTCACTGACTATAATCCCTCACTACTGTAACATTGCAGGAAGCTGCCCTTGTAACCCCCTTGAGCGTGTTAATTCAGTTAGATATTTGGGCGTGACCGTAGACTATAACCTTAACTTTAAAGATCATATAAAACATGTATCAGCGCGCGTTCGAAAGCTCATTTATATTTTTAAAAATCTAAGACATGTCGCAGACTCGAATCTTCTAAAATCAGTTTACCTTGCACTCTGCCAATGTATCCTTACCTACTGCATTTCATCTTGGGGAGGAGCCTCCAAAACTACTCTAAAGAGTCTTGAGATAGCCCAACGTGCCGTTTTGAAAGTATATTTATTTAAACCCATCCTATATCCGACTGCACAAGTTTATCAATTAAGCCAGGTGCTCACAGTACGCCAATTATTTATTCTGAATATAATTCTAAAACAACACAGTGAACTCACTTATAGTCCATTCCTGTTATGCAAACGTAGAAAGTACGCAGTTTGCCCTACTTACTGCCCTAAAACTTCTTTCATACGACGATTCTTCCTTTTTATTGGTCCATATCTTTATAATAAAACAAATCAAATACTCGACATCTACCCTCTCAATAAGATACAATGTAAGAAGAAAGTCCACAATTACTTACAGAACCTATCATATCAAGAAACCGAAGAGTTATTAAATATTCCATGTTAGATAAATATACCTTGCACTTCTATAATACTGATATACATACATACATATTGGTTTTTCCCCAATCAAACATGCAATATTTACTTAGCCACTTTCATACACTCACAACACACACGCACACACACACACACACACACACGCACACACACACGCGCACACACACACACACACACACACAAACACGCGCACACACACACACACACACACGCGCGCGCGCGCGCATGCTCGTACGCACACACACTCGCACGCACACACATACATACATTCACACACATATACATACTCATGAAGACCTTTACCAAAATGCACCATCAAGTTCAATGTATACCTAGTTATATAATATTATAAAAACTACTTGTGAAAATAGTCCAACAATTATTGTATTCCGGATAAGGTTCGGCGCTGCACGCTGAGATACAGGTTTTTTTGCCTAGTTCGGCTGGCAGATGCTCCCAATACTTTGTTACTAATGTTAGATTATTTTTATAACCTAGTGTAACTCTGTAATGTTGTATTTTTGGTGCAAATAAATTTATTATTATTATTATTATTATTATTAATATGGCACGGTTGCAAAATAATACCTTGTATAAAGTGAAATATTAATATAAAAGACTGTTGTAAATAAATTTTCGTAGGAATTGCAGAGGTGTGATCTCGCCTGTTTGTAGTTTTACTAAATATTTGTTGACCTTTTTGTCGAAACATATCACTGAATTCTTTCTGTTTTTTTTTAAAGAATAAAAAATACTATTTTTTAAAATAAAATTAAAATGGATCGATTCTTTTCTAAGTTTATGCAAAAATAGGTAAATTGATGGCTTTTTTGGGATTTTAGTATTAAGACGGTGATGCCAGCCCTCTAATACGTTTGTCGTTCTGTGCTTGGCTCCTGAACAACTTAAGGTCTTAGGGGGAAATTGGTTTATCCACTGTTTTTGGAAATACTTTATGAACGGTCTTGACTGCTCATTTTCGGGGATTATTTCCAATATTTGGTTCCATGTACTATGTATCATGTTCGGAGGTAAAAGCGGTAAAGTTGTAGCCATTCTTAATAATCGCCGCCCAATTGCAGTTTCATTTGCCTTTAATTCCTTTACCTTCTTTTTTGTAGCTTTCTTAAAATGGAAATAGCATCCTGTTATCTTAACTTCAGGAAAGACTTCCTTAATCGCATTCATGACTGCTACTTCATAATCACACGTAAAACTACTCATATTAATTTTAAAATTATCCTTTATTAATTGGAAAAACCGTCGATATACTGCTTGCGTTTTGTTTGGTAGCAAACCATAAACAACAGGAACAACGTTAGTGGTGTTATAGTTAGACCCTAAATCCAAATGAATAGTGTAAAGTTGGTAAAATGGAGGCGGTGTCACCTTAAAGGTCCCGTCACCAAAATAATCACCTGCTGGATGTCGAGTACTTCTTATAATTCATCTTGCTATTTTGGAAGAAAATATTAGAATTTTTTCACTGTATCCGTCGTTACATATAAGGAACCGTTCTGAGAACGCAATCGGCACGACCACATCCGCTAAATTTACGAAATTTAACTTGTTAGTGTTGAGATACTTTTTTCTGCTCCTGTAAAGTGAGTCTTGAATGTTTTTTAACGATGGAAGGTTATTTATATTGTTACCTCGTCTAGTTTTTAAACCACTGAAGTTTTTTTTATGTGTTCTTTATAGGTGAAAAATCTTCGCATACATCCTTTTTGCATTTTTCAATTGCCACCAAAATTTAGTTTTTATTGTCTTCTAATAAACATGTATGCTCACATTTGTAAACTATACGTTCTTTTGCAGCGTTTAATGTAATAGACGCACTGCATAATGATCGATTAACACAACGCCAATTAGTAGATCCACCCTTATTTTTCTTGTTTAAGTTGTACTGATAGCCGTCGTATAATAGAATATTACTTCCTCTTTAGCTAGTTGTAAATTGAAATTCTTCGGTACTCATTGTTATCAATACATATAAAAATACACAACGAGAGATTTACAACTGAGTACAAAAGTAAAGCGTTATTACTCAACTGTCAACAATAAAGTATAGTTTTTTTATAATATACCCACATTTCATTACAAAAATAAAACTACAAATTTAGTTTCTCTGTAACTTACTAGATGTCGCTGCTGGTATCAAAGAGCTTTAAATTAATAATTAATTGTTATTTTATGTACAGTCAACAGCACATCAAGCTATACTGTCAAATTTCTCCAAATGATTTTAAACCTTAAAATGTGAGTACTGAATTCAAAATCGAATGAGGAATTTTGACAGTTTGTGGTAACTTGATGTGCTGTTGACCGTATATTGAGAATATTAAAAAAATGTTTATCCTTTTAGGGATAATGCATGAAGTTATGTAAATATGTATGTTTGTAAGTAGGTATCTAAGTGGTATAGGAATCTGTCATAAACCAAACAAGGGTGAGTGGGTGTACAATTGTGAGGGTGAGGTAGGTGTACAATTTGTTGATCATGACAAACGGCGTTAATGACAAGTTGCGATTAAGACAAACCGCGTATATGACGAATTGCGATCGTGGCAAACAGCGTATTAGACGAATTGCGGTCGTGGCATACAGCGTATTAGACGAATCGCGAATATGACAAACCTAGTAAATCAGATCGCTCATGACCAACTGCGTATTTGACGAATAGCGTTGGTGACCAGCTGCGTGTAATCCGTTAAATTTACAAGATAATAAATGAATATCGACCATTGGGTGACCACTGGGAGACCACTGGGCGACCACTGGTCTACGTTAATATTGTGTGTTTTCTCAAAACGCGGTAATTTCAGGAACTACAAGTCCAATCTAGAAATATCTTGTTGCATTAGTTGGCATGCTTATCGAGGTGGAATAGGCAGAGCTGTTACCATACCTAAATATTATTTAGCGCGGGTAAACAGAGGGTCACAGGTAAACCGTAAGCAGATGTAAGTTGTTTATTAAATCTGTATTACCAAGACAAAGAAGGATAGTAACAGTGGAAAAAGGTTACGGTTGAACTTTAATAGGTTTAATTACATGTATATTACCTTCGGGAAACACATAACTATTGTATTTATAATGGTGAATATTGATCGTAATAGGTCGGTTAGTGCAGTCTGGACTATGAATAGAATCAGACATGTTCACGTCAATGATGAACTATCTCGATAGCTGTCACGCACTTGCTACAATATCTAGTTCAAATTATTGAAATGGATTTGCTCGCAACAAGCATGCTAGTTTTTATGCGATTAACAACATTAATTTATATGTGATTAACAGAAGCAATTTTTGTTAAGTATAGTACAAATTACTATATTATTACATACATTAGGTACATACAAGAAAGTAAGCTCACAACTAATTAGATAACTTCCTTGTATTATATTGTAAACAAGCATCGAATAAATTATAATGTAATATGAATGTTACATATATTTTGTTCTATTGAGAACGACAATTTATATAATAGTACAAGAGTACAGAGTCGCTAATCATACGTCAGTTTTGCAAAAAAAAAGGTTTTTAAGGCAATTCTCGCTCTTTTACAAACATTCAAACAACAGACACAAAGAACATCCAGATTCGGAACAACCATTTGTGGATCACACAAAGTTTTGTCCCGTGTGGGAGACGAACCCACAACAATCAGCGCGGCGGCAGTGGCGAGGCAACCATTGAAACCACTCTACGCCATTCGTGCAATCAATAATATTGTTTACAGTATATATAAAAGTCAGCCTTACAATAATTATAACGTAGGGTAAGTTATTTAAGTTCAAGGTCCTTTTCTTTAACTGACTCTCTGGGACCCCATTCTATAGTGACCTCGCATAATGACTAATATCATAAGAAGATAAAAGCGATTAAAAGAATATTTGAATAAGATGCCATTTTATAACTATCTATGTGAATTTTTTTATGAAAAGTATATGAATGAATGAATTAATCAACAAAACCAGTTTGCCACCTTGATAGCACATTTACAACTATTAATATCAGAACCATAAAAACACTCGTTTGAGTATTATTTTATTTTATATTAAACCTGTTTTATAAACACGCAGACCCATATTTTAATGAGATAAGTTTTCGTTTCCGGGTTCTAAAGAAAACCACGAATACTATTCGATGAGAGTATTACAAGTAATTCTATTGAACCAATCATGTATCAAGTGTCGAGCTAAGCAAATAGCAATTCCTTTGAGGATAGAATAATGTCTACGATCCATAGCAGAGCTTGCAGTGCAGACACGAGATTATACCATATATACATATATATAACAACCTTTTTTTAATAGGTATAGCTCAAGTTATTTTGACCTAATGACAATATTCCATTTACTTTTCTATTCCGAAATCAAATCTCCATGTGCGAATAACGACTTATTATACGAAAAGTTATATATATGAAAAGTTATCGGTTACCTACTTATGGCGAAAAAAAATGTGTGTATAGTAATTAATCATTATTTAATATGTATAACTGACCTCTGCCTGTGCTAAGACTGGTATTTTATTAATAACATAAATATTTAATCATTTTTAAAGGTGCCTACATAATTCGGCTTGGCGTTTACACTCATTATAAGCACCTATAAATCCTGGTAGCATCCTCGACGCAATGTGTTGACAGCCCAAATTTACTATACCGTCCTATATTATATACTATATAGCAGAGTAGATCGTTTTGAAAACCGTAAATGCTATTCATAATCTTATCACTTGAATAAAGTATAAAATACAGAATAAATAGAGAGATATTAACATTTTTGGTAAATTTGTAAGCAATAAATAACTTTTATTTTTATCTCTGGAACTCAAACGAGTTAACTGGATTATCGTCACTATTCTATTCCAGGTTTACATATTTTTATTGGACAATTCATGACAGCAACCAGTAAGTATTAATCTGTCAAGTCTTAGAATACCAGACATAGTTAAAATGTATTGTGTCTGACCATCGGTGTACCGCTGCCACGCAGTAGTTTAGAAACGTTCGGTATCAGGTAAGTAATAATAATATAATAATATTCTATCACATACACACATCACCATCTAGCCCAAACTAAGCAGAGCTTGTACTATAGGTACTAGACAATGGATAAACATACATATATACTTTTTTTTGTAAATACATACATATTATACATAGAAACACCCAGACCAAGACAAACATCCATGTTCATGCACACAAATGTTTGACTTGTGCGGGAATCGAACCCGCGATCTCAGGCGAGACAGTCGGTTACACTGACCACTACGCCATCGAGTGCCTTCATAAGCTTTATAAAATGAAATAACAGACAACAGCATTTATGTGTATGTGTCTTCGATGTTTTTGTTTGATTCGGAACAAGAATCCGTGGATTACACCAACTTGTTCCATGCAAGGAACACAGGTGCAGCATGCCGAGCATTCTTCGATGCAGCGAGCACTTTTTCCATGTACCAAACGTGTGGTCTACAATTTTGTTGTTGAACAATCATTGCAAACAAATAGCAACGACGATCGTATTTAAATTAAGGTAACAAAGCAGCAATAGCTTCGTGGGAGACCGTTGGACTGCCACGCAGAGCTCTCGAGTACGAGCCCAAGGCACGCTCTGCACCTCTGACTTTTCGAAGTTCTGTGCATAATAATTAGTATATTATCGCTTGCTTTAATGGTGAAAGCAAACATCGTGAGGAAACCTGCATGTCTGAGTGTTTTTCATTATGTTGTCGAAGATATGTGAAGTCTGCCAACCCGTACTGAGCCAGCGTGGTGGACTAAGGCCTAACCCTTCTCCAACTAAGAAGAGGCCCGGCATTGGGCAGTTTATATACAGGGCTGTTATTATATTTATTATACCTTTTTTACATCACCATCAGACTTAGCATCTCTCTTATCATCTTTGGAGTCATCGCCGCCAACATCGTCGTCCTTGCCATTCGCCGTTGTTGATTTCGCATCCCCTGGGAACAAAATATTAAACGATTTAGGAATGGGCGCAATTACTGGATACACGTTGAAAGGGTTTAGCAACCTATTATTAACTCGAATAGAATTACACTGTGTAAATAAAATATTTAAATTATAGCGCCGTATGAGGGCGCTATAATTTAAATATTTTTTAATCTGTCATGACTTAGAATACCAGATATCATTAAAAGTCTATTGTGTCTGGCCACCGGCGTGCCGCTGCGACTCAATACGTTAATGGTTACCTCTCTGGATGTAAGGTTATCATCCGACACACAATGCCAACATGATTCACTAATATTGAAAATTGTACACTTTTTCTCTATTATTTAAAAGCCATGTGGGAGCTCAGTTTTCTTAGTGCTCTTAGTTCTTGTGCGATCTTTGGTTAAATGAAATATAATAAAAAATACAAGCACTTTACGTGTATGTATGTATATGTGTGTGAGAGTAACGACAAAGCATTTGCATGATTGTGAATTATTTACTGCGTGTACTATCAGACTTTCCCTAAAATGGCTAAAATAATTCTGCCTTTTCGACAGCCAAATATAAAAAAAATTGGCATGTGGAAGAGTAGTGATGGATTTATAACATTCATATCATGATTGTCTTACTTTGTAACTGCAGCAACTTAGTAGCTATTTATTTATATTAAAGGGTCTTCTACAATATAAACACCACGTATTCTAAACTTTACTGTACCCTGTATCGCGGGGACTTTCAGGACAAACAATCAAACAACGAACACAAAGGACATCCATACTGTGAATTACACAAATTTTTGACCCGTATGTGATTCGAACCCACAACCAGCGCAGTGCCAGTGACGAGGCGACCACTTTAACAACTACGCCATTCGTGTAGTTAAATCTATTTCATACATACGTGCATAACATGAAAAAAAGTAAAGTAACTTAGTAGATGTACCTAACCATAAAGTTTAATTTTATTTTTGTCAATGATTTGCTCCAATTAATGATGTACCTACTCCCAGAGAAACACTGATATAGGGGGTTAATGATTATTATGTAGTGATGTGTTAACTTTTTCATATGCAACCTATTTTATGTTTAGTTACTATAATGTGTGGTTCGCGATATACTGAAACTGAAACACAACTCAAATTCAGACTGCCATGCGATACATAGTACAATATTTCTATGAAGAAACGAAGTTGTTTAGCCTTTGAATACAATGGAAAGTTTATTATGTACTTATAATATATACTTATGGAAACAGTTGCTGGTAAATTATCTTTTATTGATACGAAAGCTTACGATATGTAAGTTTAGTATAATGTTAGGAACTTTGCAATCGTCAAGGTATTTATTTCCCTTTCAAAATCAATTACAGCCAGCGCACTGATATAGAGAATGGTGGTAAAGAAACTTAGCCGTCAAACCATGCTCCAAATGGGAAATCCAAATTAAATTAATAAACGATACATAATCAAAATGTTTTATTTCAGAACACATCATTAACTTATCCCAACATAACTATATTTCCAGATGGCCCGCGACAATGTTAATTGTGCGGATCATTTCATGCAACTTAATCAAATTCTATTTAACGGAATCACATAAAACGTAGCGTAGAGTTTAATTTAAAGCCAAGCTACTTAACGGACTCAAAATATTTTAAGTGATGTTTGGGTAAAATGGAAACAAACAAACAAAGAGATGAAAATGGAAAAGTTACATTTTCAGAAACACTGAATTAGTTGACCTGATCTACAGACACATCTTATAGTTTTATAATAGTATCTATAGTTAAAGTATTGTAGCGGCACGGATTTTCTTCACTAATCAAGCTGTACGCCATTTGCACAGGGCATTCTAACTATTCCGTTTCTAATATAAAGCGAGACACTGAATGCGCGCAGATCGGATTTCGCAACCAATTCGATTTCCGTAAACTATAGTCCTTCGATGTTCCGGTGTTTTAGAGCTTATGCCGTTTTAGTCAAGCGACGCGTTATATCGGGACACGGTGCACTAGCGCCAACAAGCTCGCACTTTAATCAAATTAATGTACCTATTCAGTAATTCAGCGGCGCTATATTCGTGTGGAACTGCTGGTGTTTAGTATTATCTACAACCGATTTCGACCGATACGTGGTACAAGTGATTTTACACTGCCGATAGATTAATAAAAAGAAACTCTATTTATGAAAATTATGAAATACTGGTAAAATATAAATTTTCTGCATCTCTATCTAACTCTTTGTGAATGCTGGGACATGGTCCCATGTGACCTACATGTCTTAGATGTTATGACGAAAAGGAAAGTAAGTACACTTTTGTAAATTTTACAATCAACAAGGTTACTTTTTAGATATAAACCAAGTACTACTTAATATCATGTATTTATGACTGAAGAACTTTATTCTAATGAATAACGTAGACACTAAACTTACTATCGCGAATTAATCTTTTGAAGTTAAGAAACTGGCAGGTTTCCATTCTATGTGTGTAGCAAAAGTTGGCCACTCGAAAGCTTGCACCCGTTTCCTCGTATTTACATGGGAAAAGTTTAATTTACACCGAAACGTGAGCGAGTTGATCACCGCAGGCATATTAAAGGGATAGATATACGATATATGAACGTTAAATTCAGATAGGAAACAAGATCGAAATGGTATACTGATTATACAAAGTATCACAGATAGGTGTTGTCATATTAAAGACCAAGAGAATAAGAAGACCATAGCAGAATCGCCGCCTAACTGTCGGATAGACTGGGACTGTATAAAATTTGACAGTAGGATTCTACCCACATCCTACAGAAGATGGCAGCAATAACATGGTACCGTATAGGAACACCTACAATGACTAATTTCCAGAACATATAACTTTGTACAGTACAAGAACAACTATGATGACTCATTTTCAGAGTTTATAAGGCGCCGTTAAATTCATCTCAGATAAAAACATTGTAAGTACATTACGACACTCGAGTACTACGAGCCCCAATGCAAAAATGTTCGTCTACTAAGAAAATTGAATGTAACCATGTATTGTAAGTGTAATATAGATAAGTAATTACGGTTTAATGAGTCTAACAAATAAAAATGAGATAAGTAAATTAAATTAAGTTTATTTACTGTGAAGTACTCAAATAAAATATTTGGTCGTTACAAAAAAAATATGAATTCTTCCATCAATTATAACTCATAACAGTTCGGCTATCGCAGTTGAACACGCAAAACAGTTCGTCTACCACTTGGTTGTATCTCCTTTACTATCAATAACGGATTTAATCCTAAGTGGCATCGTCGCTACTAACTGTTCACATTCTTCTGGAGTTGTTGAATCCCAAACAGTCTTAATTTTCTCCTTTAAATCTTTTTTTGACCTTGATGGATTTTTTCGCAACATCTTCTTCATTTTCCACCACATTGTCTCAATAGGAGACAAATCTGGACTGTTTGACGGCCACTCCATTGTAGGTATTTGTTTAGAGGTGAACCAAGCCTTTGTTGTCCTTGCAGTATGACAGGAAGCACCATCTTGTTGAAAAACATAGGCATTTTGATGTTTCAAAATAGGAATGGACGGCAAAAAACTCGTTTCTAAAATGTTTTGGTATTTTACTGCATTAACAGTCTCGTCTACAAATTGCAGGCGACCCACACCTTGTGCTGACATGCAGCCCCATATCATTACAGACGCAGGGAACTTCACTTTTCTCTTGATACAGTCTTGGTGAAATGCTTCATCTTTATTTCGGATAACTTTTTTTCGTACATCACCGACAGTCACCTCGAATTTGGACTCGTCACTCCATATTATTTGACGCCACTGGTCAGCAGTCCAGTTTAAGTGATCACGAGCGAATTTTAACCTTTTCTTTTTCTGAAGTAATGTGAGTAAGGGTTTCTCTTTAGCCGTGTAAAAGCCGTAACCCATTCTCTTCAGGACTCTTTTACAAGTATCGACCGAGACATCTTTTTTAATCATATCACGCCATTGTACGCTAAGCTCTCCTGCACGAGCACGACAGTTTTTCTTTATAATTTTCTTTAAAACACGGTTTTCAGCTTCACTCGTAATACGAGGGCGGCCTGATCTCTTCAAACACGAAACTGTGCCGTTATTTTTGCTATGCTGGATTATTGACTGGACAGTTGATCTTGGCAATAATAAGTCTTTGGCGATTTGGTATGCAGATTTCCCATTATCACTGCTTGAAATAATAATTTTTCGAACTTCTACCGCGATAGGTTTTCCACGACCCATATTGCTCAAAATTATTAGCGAAAATAATGAAAAAATACTTGGAACACGCCTTTTTATAGCCTTTGACATTTTAAAAACAATTGAATTCTATTTTTAAGATAATTTATTTTTAAATTTTGGTGTAACAATTAAAAAAGTATATTAACATTAGGCATAGACGAACTATTTTGCATCAATTAAGCACTAGACGAATTATTTTGCGTGACCATTTAAACAGTAATTTAACTAAGATACATAATTTTAAAAAAGGATTATTTTTTTCAATAGTACCAAAATAACGTTATTTATATGGAGTATTTTATTAAATAAATTGTTTACTGCTAGTGTCTTTCTAGGAACGAAGAAAGTTAAAAAGAAAAATGTGTTCTTCATAATGTGTGGCTAGACGAACATTTTTGCATTAGGGCTCGTAATGTAAGGTAAGGTGTAGCCTTTCTTTTACACATTGTTTATAAGTTTCATATTGCAAAAGAGCAAGGTCACGCGGAGTTCTCATATAAAACTGGAATTGTATTTAAAGCCTCGAAATTATCCATTTTTCAGCGCCATTTTCTAGACTTTTCTTTTCGTAAGAACCTTCTACAAAGTATTAAAAACTTAAAAATAAAGATTAATGAAATCGGTAAAATCGTTCTCAAATTATGGCGTTCATTATATATATATATATATATATATATATATATATATATATCAGAGACAAGTGAAAGGAAGACGCTGACCGTCAACAACTACTAAACAAACCATCAAGAAACACTACCCGCTTATACCGTGACCGCAGGTGTTTGAACAGACGTGTGGTTTGGCCACGAATCTCGTCGCTCTCATGGCTAAAGGATCAAAACAAGACGGTCTAACACTTACAAGGCGAAATAATTAGCTATTTTTCATTTATAGTCTCACGTCTATATCCCTTACATAAAACAAACTTGTACAGACACTTCGCCAACTAGTTTTATATCCCAAGTAATGGAGGGCTAACTTATTACCATCTATCGGACACAAACTCAATGCTATACTCAGAATTTCTTAAACGAAAAACGCAATGACATTTTGCTCGAACCGAGATTCGAACTCCGAGACCCCATACACAGCAAGCGCATATTTCACTGTGCCACCAAGGCAGATAATAATCTTGCTATCTAATACATAGGCCGTAAACGTTGCAAATAAACGGAGTAACTCAATAGCTTCCGAGGACATAGCCTGGGACAAAATTTAAACAAGGATCCTGGGACTGCCGGAATTACTAACTTCGTGTCTTTCTATAACCTATATTTTCATAAGTCCATCAAACTTGCCATTGGAGAAGTTGTTAGAAAATATACTACTAGATGTTCATTGGATGTCAATGTTCATAGTCGAGAGGTATAAAATACTCATACAAAGAATACTATAGATAAGAAAACGGTATCGTTCAGTGACACGAAACCAATGCGTGGAAATTATTGATACTTCGAATTATGCATCATGTAAATATTTGGCATACAGTAACAAGTTAATAATATCGGACCAATGATAAGCAATTTTATTTATCAGTATTTTACCTCGACTACTCACTAAACTGGCATTATTTTGTAAACAAACAAATTTGCTTTTAAAGTTGTACACTTTATTAGTCGTTTATAATAATTATACAACCTCGCGTAGGTTCGCGCAAACGTATATTATTTGTACGGAAATATAAGCTAGCTTATATTTCAGTTCAAATAAAGTTGTCGGTATATTTTTAAAGGCTTTATTAAATTATATCATGAACATGAGTTTTTTTTATTAGGTGTCAATCGCTACGATTTTGCGTCAAAATCAGATTCTGATATTTGTATATGGTTGTGCAGCGCTTGTCTTGCGCATGGGGGTATAGCCACACTCGCAATCAAATTCTAAAGGCTGACTAAACGGTAAGCTTCTAGAATAATCTAAGCAGAAGGTGGAACTCTCAGAAGGTTGCTATGCAAAAATACAAGAAGGTACTAGTATACAAAGGCAACGATTACCTAGTCAATTAATAATACTTGTCACATTTAGTTTTATCAAATAAAATGCTTCTGTTTGTTATTTCATAAACGTAACATAAGAGGGAAATCAGACGCCACAAAATTTTTCATACATAGGATACTTATTAAAACCTTACTGAATATAATCTCGAAAAAAAAATACAATACAAACCATCAATACATGTATACTTATGTAGGCACAAATTATTTTGTTATTTTCTCTTGCAACAATTCTCTTTCAATCGTGCAACATTTAATCGATACAGTGGTATTGTCCACACATGTGCAAAAGACGAATCAACGATTCCCTTTCACTTCAATCTAATTATAGACATATAATAATTATGCATATTTTATAATCGCTACGCACCGCGCCGTAGACTCTACGGACAATCAAATGACTGCAATTACTCCCCCCACCTAAGGAGTTAACTCACTTATACATTAACGCACTGACATAGATACATGCCGTTTTATATCAATATAACCTTTATTTCGTCGATTTTAAGTGTGTATTTGCTAAAACAAAATTGATTTGCAGAAGCGATAACATGTCACACGATAAACGTTATCGATTTAATTTATATAATTTGGTAGACGCTATTCAAATTGATGTAATGTTCCTGGACTAAATAGGAAAGTGTTCTTGTGTCGCTATGCGCGGTAAGTATTCGGTAAAACTCGATATGGTACAGTTTTTAAGCGCTTCTTCGGATAATTTTGACTTTAAGCTCAATGCAAATGGGCTTAGTGACAGTGGGTAATTCGATTAATCGAACATTAAGACTAAAAGTAAAAGTAACAAGGTTGATTGTCCATTATCATTGAATAATTGCATCAATTGCATCGTTCCGATCTGCACTGACCCTTATCGTATTCAGTGCGCAGAAAGCGTGGCCGCGCGCGACCCTTACTTTAAAGTACCACTTTTATATGATTGCTGCTTGTACCCACGCAATGGATGTATTTTACAAGTGTAGCGCTAATTATTGGCTATTATATGTTGTTCAAAGTGCATAGATGTCTTAATGGTTTAAGCGGTCACCTCGCCACTGTCGTGTGGTGTGGGTTCGAAACCCGGGCAAACGGGACGAAAAATTGTGATTTCCACAAATAGTTGTTCCATGTCTGAGTGTTCTTTGATTTCGTTGGTTGAATATGTGTAAAGTCCACGCAATAACAATATTATTTCTTGAGCTAGAGTTGTCATCTAATAAAAATAATATTACAATCCAATACTCCTTGGTGGTATTGTTTTAGTACCAACTGATGCAGAGACAAACAGTGTTGTACGAGGTATGAGTTGAGCAAAATAGGAGAATATTACCTTCATTCATCTTATGAATTGTTAACAAAATTTAAAACAAATGTTAGTATGATTTTAAGACTCGTGCCTACGCAAGTGAAATTTAAAGATACGCCATATAGTCGTGGTCAACCTGTACCATTCGAGCATATCCACTGCCATATCGCGAAACCATACGATTATAACAATTACAACGCTAAGGTTACGTCATAATTATAGGTGAAAATAATAATGGTGAAATATAGAAACAGCCAAAATATTCAATAAATCATCCTTTTGCAGTCAGAGGCTGAACTTATTATAGTCATTTAGTCATTAGTCATTTTTTCAATACAAAAATCTTCGTGTAGAATTTTAAAATTACATACTAAATGTGCACATATACAAATAATATTAAAACATATAAATAACTTTAAAATGGATAATACCAATACAATATAAATAACATATTAATTATAGGAGGATATTCGTATTATGTTATGTCATCACTTAAATTAATTAGCTTATGTCAGCATGGATATATTATAAAAGAAAATGTTAAATGTAAATCCTGATGTAACCAAGATAAACTTATATATTTGACATGTTGTCACTCCGAAACTCCTCTATGCTGTAGTAGCTCTTTTCCAAATGAGCTTGTTTTTAAATCTATTTACGCAGTAAATACCTTTCATCTCCACCGGCAATTTATTAAAGATGCTTACTGCAGAACTGTGCTGCACGAATTTAGGCTGACTATGTCTAGTCAAATCTTTTCTACGACTTTTCCCTAATGTTTCTTTGTTCCGTGGTTTCAAATTTGTCCATGTTTTTAATCAAATTAGTCAGGAGCACCAAAATGTACAGGCACGGAACCGTTAATATGTTGAGCTCTTTAAAGTGGTTTCTGCATGATTCCATTTGATCAATACGTAACATAGTTCTAATCGCCCTTTTCTGTATTACAAATGCTGAATTAATGTTGTACTTATAACCAATTCCTCATAACAGGATACTATATCTAAGTTTGGTTTCCACTAGAGCGTAATAGACAATTTTTAACTGGTCAACAGTCAATTCTTCTCTCAAACTTTTAATGGCATAGCAGGCTGAACTCAATGTATAAACTATATCTGTCAGCTCTGGCTTCCAATTAAGTAAAGCGTCAATGCTATGCAAATATCCAACGATGTCAATCTGTCCACCCTATCTGCGCTACGATTGGTTGATGTAACCGCTACATTAAAATGGTGTGAAGCCCTAGATAAAGTAGTCGACTACCCTTTTCAAAGCATAGGAGTAGCTCATTCGCTATGCATACAGGTAATCGCAGTGGCGTATGATCGCCTACGCAATTGTATCCATCGGAAATTTTAAATCTGCCTTGGTGGTGAAACGATATCAAATGGGAGTCCTTTGTTTAGTGTGGTTCTCAGTGGCACACGGAGTCTGGAGCTGTGTCCAGTAAACAACCTCATTGCGTGGGCCCTAAAAACCCAGCCGGCGTAATGTGGGTGTAATACTCCTCTGCCTGTCCCTTTGGATATACAAACGTGCGACTATGTATGTACATAAAGTTGGTTGTAATTAGTGTGATAAAATTATGTAAATTCTGTTAAATATATCTCTGAAACCATAACAGGCTCGCTAGTTACTTTTATATTCTTTGTTGCACAGTCAAACTGCTGCTTACCGTATATGAAAACGCAACAATAACGGCGACTGTACCCTTCAGTACAGACCGCAGAATGGTGAACTCGACGCGTCATTTTGGATTACCTATAAGTGGCCAAACCTATTTAATATAGGCATCTTTGATGATAGGCAAAGAATATCACATCAATACCATGGTTATTCATTATTATTGCCTAAAGAAGGGCTGTAATTGGTACCTAAAGAACGATTGAAAGTTTCTTGGCCGTTTTTTTTCATTACTACTACTGTGTTACTGTACGTTGCAACAGGTAAATGCAAATTCATAGTAAATGCAATTGCATAACTCTGACATAAATAATTGTTACTTTGTGACCGATCGATGCATCGATGATTTGAGAAGCCGTGATCGCGTAGGGACACGTGTCACCTGTATTGCAACAGAAGAGCGTGCAATCAATATAACCGTCTGACTAATAGCGCTCCCGGGGTGTTCATACCTAAATATTGCTAGATTTTGCGCGCGATTTCGCTCGCGTTATAGTAGATTTGTCAATAAATTTATATCCGTTTGAAAAAACTTTTCAACCGGTACCTGTTTATCATGTATCCGAAATTTCATGATGATCGGGTAGGGTAGTTAAAGCGTAAAAACGTAACAAACAAACTAACACTCGCATTTATAATATTTTATTAATTATACCTATATTAAATACTCATGTTAGATCAGCATCTTAAATAATAGGCAGACTGACAAAGTACAACCTTAAACCAAGTAAACCTTAAAATAGTTTATATTTTAAGTTTGGTACTTTAAAATAGTTACATGGGCAGTGTTACGTATCAGGGCCCTAAAAATCATGAAATGATAATTGATTCGTGTAAAGAATGTTCCACACGCATCAGTAGTGCACTAAATTGACTGACTGCTTACTTTCATCCAGTCCATTCAGTTCGTAATCAGATCAATTTAAGCCAATCATGGCGGGCTATACACTTAGATCCGTTCCCTGTCTTAGCATTCATAACAACAACATAAAATACCAGTATTTCGCTAGTTATACTTCCGGGTAGCAATATATAAGTCTGTGCTCATTTACCGAACACAACTCAATTCTTCATTTTACCTTTTAACAGTTTACCTAACATCGCAAACATTGGCGCCACAGACTCGGATAAAATACAGAACAAATTAGTGAAAATAAAAACTAATAAAATACTTAAATCTTACACACATTAAATCCGTGGCCGGCGTGAATATGTTGACATGTTCAAAATAGCGATTTTACAGGGCAGCAATTTTAAAGTTAGTAAGTGTTATACTTGCATGTCTGAATTGATTTAAGGATAAATTTGTGTAATCTTTCGAATAATAATAAGAAATATACGCTTAAATTATAACAGTCTTTATTATCAGACATCAATTTGTGCACCAACTAGTTATCAATATATATAATATAATACCAATTTTGTAAGAAAACATACCAAATAAAGGGTAATTAATTAATGATGTAAGGATTATTTTGATCATTTTTGATCTCCCCATGTTGGGGTTTTATATGGGGTTAGAGGAGCTAGGTACATCGGGCACACCACAATCGTAGCGGTAAGTCCCGTTTTTGAGGAGTGGCTGAAGACGCGGCATGGCACCACTGCGGCGACAACTGCCGCGATGTTTTTGTAGATACGGCGCTGCATACGTTGGCGGATTGCCTGGGCTTCGCAGCGTCGTGAGTCGGTCACGGCAGTTGCAATGGTTGCCCTCTCACCCCGGCTGTCCGCCCCCGTATGTGTTAGAACGCCGTCATCTCCTTCTATGAGGAAGTTATTTCTATGAAGGAGGCGACGGAACGGGAGAGGTAGTTCTGAAACACTCTTCCCAACCGCAGAACCGGAAACCGAAGGGCGCAGCACGACCTACAGCCACCATGAGGTTTTACCTGGGGGTCGTGGGCTTCGTGGGCCTGCCTGCCACCCGATCAACTCCAGGTCCGAGAGGCGGCTTGCGTATTTCTACGTGTGTTCTTAGTCTATAGTAATGTAAACAAGTAGGGATAAAATATATCTCTAAATAGGGTAGGTAAATAGAGGCGCGGCCCCGCCGATTGCGGTTATATCGAGGAACACAGTGGAGAGGTAATGAAACTTTTAGATTGAAGGAAATTTTCAAAGAGCCACTGCCAATTAGTGCCGATAGAAAAATGATTTAATGGATCTTCTAGAGTTAAATTGTTGCCAAAGAAATCTTTGATCGGATGCATAATTCTTCTTTACAGAAAATAGGCCCTACCTTGGATTTTATTTCTGAAAAATTACGACAACATTAAAGTGATTTTTTATTTTGCATGGCCTCACTAACTGCGAGCTATCATTCAAATGATTAATCTTCATTTGCGTTCTCTTTTGCCGCTTTTTCGGTAATTGCGTGATCTGAGTCGCACTCCATGAGAGCATGTCCACATAAGAGAAATATGTGATTATTGCAAAGTAGGGTGGTTATTAAGTGAAAACATATATGTACATCATGGCCACGATGCTATTTTTATTTTGTCCGCCGTATGTTTCGGAGTAGAAAATTACCTCCTTCATATCGGGGGGTAATCTTTGTCATAATTAAAATAAACATTATGCAATTTGATTCACTTCTTGACCTCCTATGGTGTCATCCCACATATAACATGTTGTTGACTTGTTTCTTAGGTCATGAATGGTTAAGACCAAAGGTTTGTAAGAGGAAAACGAAGTTTTTAAATAAGGCGTTGGCAGGAATTGGGGGTCAAATGCAAATGCTCTAATTGAATAATCATTTTTTATAACGACTTTATCAAAACGATTTTCATTATAGGCTTTTTCAGCTTGACATTGATGGTCGGCTAATTCCGCTTTCAAGATAATTTTGCAATCTCCATCTGCTACTTAGTATTGGTAAACGTCGCATGTATTGCACGTATCTTTCCAAGTCTACATTTGAATAATTTGTGAAGAGCGAGGCCTCCTAGCACAAGTATTTAATATACTTAAAAGGAGACCCCTATGTAAGATAAATTGTAGTAGTACAGGATAGTGAAATAAACTATATTATTATTTTTATTTTATTATCTTTCAAGGGGTTGCATAAAAGAGAGGTTCAGGTCATGTAATAATTTGGCATATTATTTCAGAGAAACAGAATTCGACGTATATTTTCCGGTACGTTCAAGCAGTTTTGACGATGAAATCACATTACATCTGTCATTTCTCGCGCTATTTTTATTTTGGCGCATTGTTTCATAAACTATTGAGTATGAAACTCCTTCCATAAATAATACTAAGTAATATCATAAAATTATAAATATACATAAAATTAGGTGCGAGCAACAACTAAGATAAGATAAGATAAGATAAGATATATTTATTTGTGAAAACATGTGTACAATATAACAAAACATGCATAGTCCGAGATGTTATGGACAATTTAGATCTACATGTTTTGCCGATATAGGCATACAAATACAAATAATATTAACAATTAAAATATATCAAAATGTTAATTACAATATTAAAATGATATTTATTAATAGATATGTCATAAAATTAATAATTTATTACATTAAAATAATAAGATTCACAATAAAATTAAATTAAAAATTATCATTTAAAAATTCATTAATATGGTAATAACATTTTTCTGCCAACATTGCTTTAAATTGTGACTTAAATACATTAATATTTAAATGTTTATAATAGGTAGGTATTTTAATAAAGATGATTGGTGCCATGCATACTACACTATTATGCAGCATCGATGTTTTTGCAGGGTGTATACAGAGTCTGGTATTATCTCGTCGACTTCGTGTAACTTTGTCAGATAGACGAGGAAACAGATGCGGATTATTTTTAACAAAAATAGCTACTTCAATAATATATAATGACATGACACATAAACATTTGAATTTTTTTACGAAGGTTTGGTGACAGCTTTGTTTATACTAGATTTTTATAGATTTAATTTAATAACTGAAGATATTCCATTTTGGACGCAATACTTGCATAATTATATTATAGTTAATATAATCGATACTAGGCGACCGTAACTGGATAACTCAATATATGCGATTATATGTATTTCAATTTGTGTTGGAATTCCTATAAAACTAACTGGTTTGCTGCAGATTTGAAATCGCCACAGAAAATGTAGGTATATTACAAAAACAATATATCTAGGAGATAATTATGACTTTGTTTTACGCATAAATCTCAAACATTTATTTGCAGGATATTAATGAATTCAAATTCAAATTCGCCTACCCCTCTGGGAAACAGGCGTGAGTTTATGTATGTATGTATGTAATGAATTCACAGCTCAGCCTCTATAATAAGTATTTCATGCTTTGTTATAGAAAAATTAAATGAAGTTCACAACTTTAGTATTATAGCGAATACAATTATAATCACAAGTAGGTACCTAATGCGTTTCATTTTTGGCATATTGTTATAACGTAACACAATATCTTAAAATATCAACATATAATTTACGGAAACAGCAATCTACAAATTGAACAATTTGAGATATCTTGTTTCGTATTTGTTTTGTTAGAGAGGATAAATTAATAAACCAACATATTAATATATTGCCAACTGCATTTTTTTTATGAGGGAACATAAGTTGATATTTCGATATATCAATCTGTTCTAATCTATTTACAAAAATATGTATCACGGTCAAAAGATTAACATTAATTAATTACATATTACAACGAACAAACTTCAAAAATCTACATAAAACCGCTACGACGACAAAAACGACAAAAACACCTTAAATTGTTCTAAAAACCAGTCTACATTAGTCTGAATAACATTATAAGACTGTTGTAGGAAGAACTATGACTTCATACATTTTGTATGAATTGTCAAATCGTCTTATTTGGTCGTGCAGTGTGACTCAGAGTTTAGCAGTTTGAATCTGTAATTACAAATACCACTGAGTTATCATGCGTCCATAAAACAGTACAATTTATTGAAACGCTACTGATATTACCGGTTTCAACACATTGACACATAAACTGTACAATATTTCAGGCTTCTAAAAACCTCTATTCTGCCGTACTAATGTAACCTATTGAGTCGCAGCGGCACACCGGCGGCCAGACGCAATAGATTTTAAAAATGGCTGGTATACTAAGACTTGATAGATTATTAAATGATCGTCAGCTTAACCATACTACTAGTCCCATCTTATCAGTAATCGCATAAACGACATTCGAGTGCACATAAAACGACGACGATTTGTCCTAAGCCGTATCACCAGAGCACATTAGTGAATGGCGTAGAAACGATCACCGAGTTAGCCGGAATTAGCCGAACCTTAAAGCACAAACTTTATGTTTTGTATTTTTATCTCTTTTTACCACTGTAAAAATAAAGAGACATATACACCTTTAGATAGGTGAAGAAATCCATCACCATCTTTAACGTAACGTGTCTTCAGGACTTACGAGATAGGCAAACTCGTAATGAAACATAGTAAAGTTACAACGAACGAAAAAAACGCGACATCTTTTTAAATCGCAAACACGGATCAAAAATTTCTTGGTCCAAGTATAGACGGTAGGGATGCCCATTTTTCTTGACAAATATACCGATCAAATATTTTTATTTTTGTAACTATATTACAATAATAACAAAAGTGTTACTATGACGTTGCGTTTTTGTCTCACGTTTGCAATAACAATTAAATACCAACTAGGGTGTTTATTAACTACGTTATTTTTCACAGATCCAGCTTAAAGTCACTGGTTTTGACTATTTTAATCATTTTATGGCAGAAAACACAGATTGTTGAATTCCATAAAACACTTTATTTATGTATGTTTCAATAGACATCCATTTTTATCGGTTTATTCAAACGACTTAAGCGAATGTAAGTCATTGTTATTAAACCTACATTCATACAATTAACACCTCATATAAATAAATCAGAAAACGTTTTCTAACACACCAACTGACTTATAAACGCCCAGCCCAAAACTGTAAATGTATAATGTAACTGTATGTGTATAGGAATTTTGTACAGAAATGGCCGGTTATATCAAAATTCCCACATGATAGCGAGTTATTTTGCTCTAAATTTGCATTGTATATATCATTGCATTGTATATATAATAATAAATAGGTAATTTTCACATTTTTAGGATTTTTCGTAATCCCTTCGAAATAAAGTCCTTGCGGACGGAGGCGCAGATAAAAGGTAGTTTATAATGTCTTTTGATGCAAGTATCATATATAAATAATTAAACCGACAGTCATAATTTAGAGACCAGTATACTAACTTGTTAAAAATCTTTAAAGTTATGTCACAAAAAAACGTAATACTTAAAACAAAACTAGAAATTTACAGACATACAAATGTAATGAAACTGTTCAATAACGAGAGGGGAGTCAACTAACACATCTCCAGTCTATAACTGCTCTGATATATGGCACGATGTCATATAGTACAGCAGGCAGCCCTAGGCGCAGGTAATCAAATAAAGTTCTTGTTAACAAGGCTGGCGCTAAACTTACCTCACCACACAATATATTACTACGTACAACATTTGATATCATATAAGTACTTGTTAATATTTCCTTACTTGTAGTAAGTAACATTGGACTTTTAATGAGGATAGTTGATATTTATTTGACTTCATAGCATTTAATGTTTATCTCCGAAGGGGTTAGCGAAAGCCAGTTACATTGCCAGCTATAGTAATAACACGGCACAGGTCTATTGTCCTCTACCAGACACAACAGAATCCAAGCTACTACATAAATATCTTGACAGAAAAAATCAACACATATTTCAACACGAGAAACGAAACCAGAGACTGAATAAATTGTACAAGCATTTACATTCAGACCACGGAACCAAGATGACTCAACTAAATCTTACTAGTAAAAGTGAACTCTCGCGTAAAATACAGACACAAGCTCAACTATTATGTATCACATATATCGTGCAGTTATTACACATAGTAAGCGGTTCACAATTATCGATATTACAAGTTAGTTATATATACACAGGGTCGGTAGTCCTAGTCATGCGTCTGTTCAGTGAGTTAGCGCGGCAAGCAATGGACGTAGATGGTTATCGATTTTTAAGCCTTCCTCTTGAAGATAAGTAAATATTTCAAGTGTTTGCGTATGCTGTATGTGTGGTGTGTGTAAACATAGATATGTTGTTGTCGGGGATGGTAGTCAAGTTTATGGATTCGGGCAGTTTAACTTATGTGTATCTATGGTTTCTCATTGCCTTTAGATTACTTTTTATATCTAACACTGTATCCTAGAGCTAAAGAAACACGTAGAATTTTATAAACCTAATCACAGTTATTTAAGCCAGATAAATGATTTTTTGCAAATGAATATAAGATCATAATCAGATATATGAGCTGATAGGATTAAACTATAGAAAATGACTCTCAAAGACGGATAACACTAAGCCCGAATTAGACCTCAAATATCTATGTAAAAAATTACGAACTTAAATTGCTAACATGCAAACATCGTAAATTAAATTAAGATTATTTTGTTTCTAATTCATGGCATGATTTATCAATATTAGTAGGATTATGTATAGCTTCATACTTAAGCTCATTGCGCTGTAAAGCCAACGTATTAAAACGTATGCCTGTTGTCAAGGGAAAAGCTGTTATAAATTCCCTCCAACTTGTTATCAAAAGAATAGTTCCAACCTAAGCTCTCACGAAACAAACAGCGAAAAAAAGGAAACAATAAAATAAGGGCCAGTCCTCATAGAACAACAGGTTTGGATTACGCGGGAAAGCGCCGAACCGGCCATGTTTATCACATAAATATATGTACATACAGAGATCGTTACTAATTCAAATGCTTGCAGATTTATTAAAAACCAGTTACTAGTGCATCGCACTGTGTCCCTTTATACTGACGAATATTTTAAGACTTCAACGCCTTATGTTATGTTATGACTTATGAGTTTTAAAACGTATTATTGTACAGGCATGGTAAATGGTTTCCACTTTTACCAATAATGCAAAGAAACATTGGTGTTAATACGCTATTATTTAACTACACTTGTGTACAAAGCAGTTAAAAAAGTACCGGTCATAGCTAACAAAAAAAGTGCAACTACGTTTTGATTACATTGATGTAGCTTTGAAACATAATTATCTCTTTAAAGGCCAATTTACACGAAGATAATAGTGCTTTCTTTATTTTACGTAAAGGGCAAAACAGGGAGAGCATGCGACTCGCAAACTTATCATCGTAATTATTATTTCTTTATGCTATTTTGAAGTTCAAACTTGGTGATGATTGCGTTAATGCTTTTTGTAATGGCAAAATGAAATAGGTATTATGTTAAACGTTATTTCGTTGGCGTTTTCCCTTAAAATCGCTGCCGTGGTTTTAATCATTACATACAAAATGTTTCCAAATCGCTTCAGTAGTTTAATCACAAAACGTAACAAACAGACAGTTTCGTATTTATATTATTAGATCAGAGCCTGGAACTCTGAATATGCGTTTCTTAAGTGGCTACAATTTAGAGAAAGCAATTACATATTATCTAGTAATGTTATAGCATGCCTCAGGACAGCGTTGCTTTTCTCGACTGATAAGTGATAAGAAACGTTTATGATATAAATACAAAGATTTTACAATATAGAGGAGGTATAGCAGCTATGATATAATCCGTTGCTTTTAAAAAAATAGATTTAGAAAGCTATTCTGCTCTTTCACTATTAGCTATCAGTATAAACGCTTTTATGACATTTTGATTACCAATATTTAATTAAGACTTTGAACTTTGCTCTTGAGCGGTAAAATGTCGAAGTGCTTTATTTTTATTTATTTTATTAAGGTTTACCAACAGTTGTGACAGATGAACAATTATTATATTTATTGATCGCAGTTGTGTTTTAAATCTAACTGTATAACCAATTGTGTTAAGTATTGGCTAAGTAGCCCTTACAGTGGTTGGTTCGATTTCATGCGTTACATGGTAAGGTACAAGAAATGTACACTTATTTGTACGTTAGTTCACATAATAACTTTATTTACATCTTAAAATGATAAACTTTTAATAAATTAAATTAGTTGTTGACTAAGAGCACGTAAATATTTTTCAGGATTGTTACAGATTACGGCTGCATAAGGGATATCCCTGTGTATCAGAACTTTAACAAGTATTGAAGCAACAGACAACGATCTCACAAATGTTTGTCTTGTGTGATCGAGCCTATATCACTCGAAACATTGTCAGTGGCAGCTTATTTTATAGTTACACATTACTGGTATTCTTGTTAACTCTTCGTGCTATGCTGAATACTTGTATTAGATATACTTTAACATTCTTAGTACAATGGCTACGGATCTAACAGATGACTTAACCACAATCTCGATACATCAATATTACGAATTGGTCAAACGCTGCTACGATGTAAAAGATTATCTCCTGGATATAGACACACGAAACTTTACTAACTATATCTTGCGAATTGAGTGTATTGCGCCAACTATATCTTTTGAAATGAATGTATTGCGCCTACTATTTTGGCGATACACAGGTAGTCAATCTATGTACGTGCGATGTATGTGACATTTAATGACAAACTAGGTCCCATGTCGGTAAAACCCTCGTCCACCTATGAAATAGCTATAGATTTCATACTCGCATGTATCACCAAAGGTTTGAATTGAAGTTTGTATGACCAAATTGTATCTCGATCATATTTTACTAGTAAAAAGACTTAGTAATATTTAGGTCCTGATAAGCTAAGCATTCCGGGTACAGCGCTAAAATCCGTGCAGTTGCAGCGAATTTCCTGAGAGGAAAATACAAAAACACTACTCGACCGGTGAATCAAACTCGGTGCGTTTACTAACAATCGGTAGTAAGGTTAAGCTTACATCACTAAACTGAAGCCATCTAAAATGTTGAGTAATTAAATTTCTTAGTTAATTCTGACTCTATATACATACATTCGATAACGATATGTTCAATATACTGTTTAAAGCAAGTCTAAATACACTCTTTCGTGGAATAAAAGGAGTTCCGACTACGCAGAAGTTAGGAACAAGTACTAAAGCTCTAAGTCTCAAGACGGTAATAATTTAGCTAATTGGGTACTCTATAGTACATGCCATTTATTTTCAAGAAACACGCTAATATATTTGACTGTACGGATGGCATAGCGGTTTAACTGGTCGTGTTGCCACTGCTTCTGCGCCGAGTGTTATGGGTTCGAATCCCACACGGAACAAACTTTTGTCTAATCCACAAATGGTTGTTTCGAGTCTGGGTGTTCTTTGTGTCCATTGTTTGAATGTTTGTAAAGTCACCCGCGACGTAGGGGTTATTCGTAGTGCGGGCGCTTTCTTTTTTTAATTAAAAAATTAACTCCCGCACAACCAAAATATATCGTCAAAAAAGGTAAATATGCTTATGGTTATAACTATTATACCAGCTATATAACTACATAATTAGATTTCAATGGTGCCTTCGAACTCTGTGTAATAATTTCATCATCAGATGACGAGTTCTATGATCACTATCATAATTAAATGTTTAGAAGAACTTATAATATTTCATTTCAGTTCTTTTATGTGGTAATTTGTATTTCACTAGTCAACTATATTTCTTTCGTATTTAAATAATAGAAGGTTACATTGATACATTTTTACATTATTTATTATGATTTACATTGATAGAAGGCTACAAAACTCATTCACAAAAATATAATTTTATTGCTATTGCAAGAACTTCTAGTCCACTAGCGCCATTGTCACGACAAAAATGGAACTTATTAAATAAAATTATAATTGCGTATTTTTTTTAGGTTACCCTAGGTAATAGACACTTTCTTTTGTCTGTAGCCCATTAATTACTTAATGTTTTATATAAACGTAGGTGTATCTTAAATTTGGTCTTCTCTCTTTGTTTTTTCATTAGACAACTTTTGCATTGTATTTTTTTACTAAGCTTAGCACATCCTAGCACCAAATATAATAAGCTGCCTTTTATAGTTTACTTTGATCAGACTATGTATAATGACAACCAATTAAATCATTTTATAATATTTACAGTATATGTTGGCAGCCATTAAATGAGGTGTTGAAGCTGGTGTAAAGTTGACAAGCGAATGCAAATGAAATCAGTCCCAAAAAGGTTAGTTACCATGTAGATGAACACTGACACATGAACACTGACAAAATTGTTGAATGGCTCAATGCTGACCTTCTAGGCTAAACTTTGACTCCTGATTTTTGTCATCTGGTTGATCTACATCGGCGTTACCTTGGGTTTGGGCTGGTTCTGTAGATAGCTGTAACTCACCCTTTGAGTCTTGCGAGGACTCATCTTCTGTAGTCTGCCCATCACCAGCTCCAGACTTCTTGTCTTCATCCTGTAGGACAACACATTAAATGTTAATATTTTTATCCATCAAATTTTATATTTGTGTTAACTTTGATGGCTAGTGGCAAACATAAAGGTACTTTCTTTAGTGTAATATAATAAAAATATATATTGTATTATGTGGGCCGTTAGATCAAATCATCATAGCATTAATTTGTGTGAAAACCTTTAGGGAGGGCCTATATTCAGCAAATTTCATATGGTTGATGTGCTGAAGTAACTACCTTGTACATTTTAGTAGTGATATGTCTTGTCTTATATTATATGATTTCATAATAAACTGGCACTCCGTGTTGCTGGTAGCAAAGATTGCATTTTAATTGGTATAACCAAATAAAATACATCTCATTTTAGTTATCAGTAGGCGGTTGCATAGCAATTAAGATAAATCAATTATCTCTATAGATTAGGTAATCAGCTTTACAATACTACCATGATTCAGTACTTTCTATTTGTAATTTATTCAACAAATAAATTAATAATTTATTAAATATAGGTACATTCTCAATCTTCGAATTTTAACCATGGACTGTTTTGCAGGCAGTGTTGGTAACATTGACAGAGCAAACTAAGCAATGATCAATAAATCATCTCATGAAGATTCACACAATATTATGACCTGCTTGAAGAAATTAAACTACTTAAATAAATACATTCATGCAGTTGAGATATGTGTATTTCCTTATACTAAGATGTCAAAGATAATGGAATATTTCTGCTTGTATTACTAATCCAAATACAGTTTGATGAAATTTTAGGTGGGAAATAATATTTATTATAAGAATTGATTTGTCCATGGTTGCAAATGTCAACATACAAAAACAAAAATTTTGCAATATTGCATTGCCAAATCTGCATGTTGAACTCCATTCTATTGGCGAAGTCGGCGTCACTACCGCGCGTTGTCAATCAACTATCAACCTTATGGAAATAGAAATAAGTCGCAAATTTTACTACTTCTCTTCTAGCACTACAGTAAAGACATATACAGCTGTGTACATACAATAACTATGTATGTGTGAATACTGAAAGGAATATTCTACATCTCTCTAGTGAAATCTGCTGCACATTTCAAGATATTTTATACTAATTTTATTACATTCGCGCTAATAAACGCCAACTGAAATAAAAAAATATACGGAAAAAATTATTAAAGAGGTCAGCAATAAAGGCCCCCAAAAGGATACCTATGTTTTATTTACATCGGCGGCCGAGTTCCGAGCGTAAATAATGAGTCGCGAGGCCGCGACTCGGTGGAACAACAACATATCACGCTGCCTCTAAAATTGAATAATCGCAAGAAACTAAATATCAAGGTCATGCGGATTTCATATCAATGTCATATAACATCGTGCACATTAACAAAGGCCCTGCAACGAAATGCAAAGGGGCGGGGGTGGCTAAAATATACGAAATCCTGAAATATATCCCATTAGAATCAGTTTCGATAACTGATCAAGATGGCATTCACAGTTTTTCTTGCTAAATATTGACTAGTATCACAACCCTCCGTGGCGTAGTTCCCGCTTTTAGCGGGAAGCAAACGTTCTGTCAGCCATGTTGAGACGCAGGCAAACATTAGTGATATAACACGGAAATAACACCACTTCACAACTCAAATCGTCTTAATTAGACGCGCACTATTACCGAGATAATTAATACAAAAACATATTTCACAACTATACCTGATTGTCACTGATTTTCGCTTTATCGGTATCACCCGACATTTTTCCTACGAAGAAACCGAAAGCAAATTTGTAAGCGTCTTCAAACACCGGACAACACAAATGCACGCACCCATAACATAGAAAAAAAGTAAAAACGTTTCGTTTATTTCGATGCATCTAATATTTATTTGCGAATAGAATCTCACGTGTTATTTGAATTTTACATAACTAATTATTTATTTTATAATTATTTTGAAATACTTTCTCTTTACTATCTATTGAGTAAGCTAATCAACTAGAACTTAGACGCTTTTCGGGCTTACGAAAGTTTGAACCTAATTTTCGAATATTTATTCGAGGGCTTATTGTAAATGATTATATATGTCCATCTTTGTGTAATTATTGATATAAATTGGCATTTCTTTTTCAACTATATTTAATTTATACAAAAATTCATATATGCTATTTAGCTTCAGAAAATTATTGTGGATATCACATAAATATTTTGTTGAATACATATATTTTTACTAAATAATACAGTCAACCACATTATGTGGCCAATAATTATATTATTATTGATTAAATTATTACAAATAATGCATATAACGCCACGTCAGTAATAACTAAACGATATTTTGTGCATTTCCAAAGACAATACTTTTGACCAATCTGATTTATTTGAAAGATAACTTCCATAATTGTTGTTCTCGCCTAATTTCTTAACTTTCAGGTTTTCGTAGAAACTTTCTAGATCACGCCAAGTTGTAAATCAATTACAAAACAAAATACTACTTGGTAAGTGATATTTAAAACAACTACCACTTTGTCTATGGTCCGCGTCTTTCTCGCAACGAACTCGCGTTGCGAGAGAAACCTTTCATAAAGTTTTTGGGTCATTTTGATCCTTTTTAATGGCAGCGGTATTACGCGGTTGAATGTGAAATCGGGTTCAAATATGAGTGATTATTCTTCTATGGCTACGCTTCAAAACAATAGCCAAACGGCGGGATTTGCGGCTGCTTTAGAACGTGCTAGATTGGTAAGCGTATCTTCTCTTTATAAAATCGCGTCTATTGACATTTACGTGTTATTTACCGTTAAATTTTTGTGTTTATACCTCCAACATGGAATTTATCATAAATTTTCAATCCAACCTATCCTTTTTTGTTAGTACTATTGATGTTCCAATGAAGGCTTGCTGGTAAGACAATAAGATACTTTTACCTAACCTACTTATTGATTGTGAATAAACTCGTGGTAATTAGTGTAAGCAGCAAAAACAGTGATGCGTTGTACTGTTGATATTTGCGCCCTTGCGATCCGCGTATTTTTAGCTGCCGAACACGCCAAATGGTTCCGTCACATTAGTTCTTCATGACGAAACACCATTAGGCGCGAATTATACAGGATACCACACATTATCCATGCTAAAGAGGTAAAGCATCGTGTTTCTTTACATAACGCGCTATAAAATAACAAAAGCGGTTAAAATGTGCACAACATTAATAACCTATTACAAAAATCAATATCTTCACAGATACATTGTTTGGTTTATTAGTGGTTAAACATACCTAATAATTTAGGAGATAGGCATTAATTAAAGGATGTGGCAGTTAATTAAAGCTTCAATGTAAATTATCTTAAATATAATATGATTTACCTTTACCTCATTTAAAACATCAAATTATTTAACTTACCTATATATTTTATAGTGAACAATTAATAATAAATATTTGAAATTATATGTTCACTATACTATGTTAAAATATCTGCTATTTAATTTCATTTTCTTGGAAAGCTTTATGTAGTAAGCATAATTTTTGTCTTTATGCAGATATTGTAACTTGCAATGACAGTAAAGCTTGCAGAACTTGCAAGCATTCAAAATTAGAGCTACATAAAACATACAGGAATCAATAATTATTGATCCTAGTGAAACACATAAATAACATTTTTATTAAAATTTTATAAAAGTCACATTGTGAAAACTTATCAAAATTAGTTGTATGTAGGTATATTATTATATTTGTAAGAACCCATACTATTGTCATATGTCTACCACTAATCTGTCAGTAATACAAATGTACAACTATATCAATCATATGCAGCAGTATTGCTAGCCTATATAAAAATATTGTCATATATTGTATTGTATAAGTATAATTGCTGGCGATGGGCTCTATGTGAATCGCAGGCATGAAAAATTCTTCTAATTGGACTTTCCATTTAAAAACCTTTAACAATCATTACTTTTGTTATATCTAATTAATACTCTAGTCAATAGAGTGGTTATGGTTATATTACTTACAAAACTTTATAGATATAATAATAATTATTATATGCAAAATAGTTGCACACTAAGAACCCTGATGAGCGTACCCCATCTAAGTTTGGAACTACTATAATGGTCTAATGTACTTACACTTCGCCAGTTAACTCTTATATATAAGATTGTGCTGAACTTATTGGCAATATGTTCAGCACCTTTGCTGCAGCATTGAGTCTGTGTAGACTGCTGATCTTGAGAATTTGTGGATAGCTATCCCAACCATAGCTGTAAAACTTAAAACCTGGATGGTTGCAGCACTATGTATATAGTATCAGCAGTGAATACCTTTATTCTCAAACCCTTTTTATGTCACTCCCTAAAAAGGATATCCTGTCTGCCATAGCTTTATGTATAATAATGATTCAATATTCCAAGGTAGATTGTAAGTTTATTTCAATGTATGAGCAAAATTCTAATTAATGCAAAAATTTTGCATATATTGTATGATATTGAGTCTCCCTTTTCCGAATTCTTATTTTAGCTAAGCTAACATGCTTGTGTTCGGAGAGAGTTAACGTTAGTATGAATTCGAACCCGCAACCTCTGGATCACAAGTCAATACCTTGTCCATGGTGTTGCCGCTGTTTCCACCACCAGTTAACTCTTAAGTAGTTAATAATACTTTATTAAATTTATTGTCCTTGCTCCATCCTCCATGTAAATAAACTAAAGATTGCAATCAGAGTCCTAAAAATGTGATATTATGTATATCAGTGATATTTATGGCGGGTAATATTTTTACAATAAAGATCCGATCGAACCCACACTGCTCAGCACAGCGGCGAGACGATCGCTCGCCGGTTACGCCATTCATCGTTCGCCATTGTTTAAGATAAAAATATGTAGTCAGCAACACAAAGAATATTAAGTTTGCTTTACTACAATTACTTATATTCTGCCATTAAAAATCAACTGTAGCCTACAGTTACATTGCCAATCAGAAGTCTCAAGTTCGAACGAGCATGCAACTATGACTTTCGAAGTTACGTGCGTGTTGAATAGTTAAATAGTGCTTGCTTTAACTGTGAAGCAAAACTTGTGATAAAACCTACATGTCTGAGAGTTCTTCATAATGTTGTCGAACATGTGTGAAGTCTAACAACTTGCACTACGTGTGCATGGCAGACTACGGCCTAACCCTTTCCACGCTGATAAGAGGCCCGTGTCCAGCAGTGGGACAGTTTATATACAGGGCTGATATAATTTTATTATTATTAATTAGGAAATATAATTATGTTTGGACAGGTTGCTGCTAAGCTTGAGGGTGGCGGAAGTAAGAGACCTTTGGAGGACGGACCTGAACCGAATGCTAAGAAATTGGCATCAGTTGACACAGGATATCAACAACAACAACAACCAATGAGGTGAGAATGCACCTTTAAATATATGCACTAGCTTTTTCCCGCGATTTGGCTCGGACACGGTAGGTACTTCTTTTTCTGGATGAAAGGAGTAAGATGAAAATATTACACTACTACTGAACTTTAACTACTATTAAGGTGTAAATTATTAAAACTGTTTAGATTTACGTTAATAGACAACGCAATAAAATATGTAAATAATTTAATTTCAATGCGCATGTAAGTTTTAATTTGTGTATATAAAAAGCTTGACTTTTTTTTTATAACTTATTATAAAAATGTGAGCTTTTAGATTTTATAATAAGTTATATAATAATCCCGTATAATGTTGTTTAATTTCAATGTACATATGTATAACATTCGCGTAAACGTAAAACAATATCACATTCGCATTTATGATATTAGTTAGGATTAGACACACAGAACTAGAATTGTTAATAATTTTTACTATGTCATATGAGATATCATAATCATTAATCATTATATCCTGCTCTACACTATAAAGTCACTTCCAACATGAACTTCACATGCTCATTAACATTAAAAGTAATTAAAAGCCACGGACATTTTGATGTAACGTAGATAAGAGTTGTAGCTAATTAGTAATTTCAGTTGCATATTACTTACTACTAGTTAGTTTAGCTAGCCAGGTCAATACAATTGCAAGTCCAATGCTTTATCTAGTAAGCTACTGTCGCTTATCACTTAGCCTAAGCCAGTTAGGTGAGATTCGAACCCACAGCATTTGATCATTCATTCTCAAGTGCCTATCCAATAGGCTACCACTGCTTGCCTTTTCAATTTAACTGGCGTTTGTCGAACGTTCTTTGCATTACTATAACCTCGATTTCAATGGCGTTTTTCAAGCGTTCTCCTAACGTTTGACTAGCGTCGACGTTGTTTTTGTTGAACCGCGCCCTAGCGAGGCATCTACTCAACACGCTACTAGGATCAAGAAAAGCCGCTTCGGTCCCTTATCTGTAATTCGTATAGCCTGTATATATTGACAAATGGTTCTTGTTTACTAGTGGATCTGCGGCAGTAGCGTCAAGCTCCCGCGCACCGGCGCCAGTAGGAGGTGGTGGATCAGGGGCTCCGCCTCCACCCGGCGGACCGCCGAACCTCATGCCCGATCAGACCCTCAACGAGTACATACGCGTGCCTGACAAGATGGTTGGACTCAGTGAGTACATGCTTGACTGCTGTTTGTATAATAATATTCTATGTGAGGAACTGTTCCACCCTGTGGTGGGCAGGTATGTACACTTACTGCGACAACTATAATGTTGATGCCACAAAGCAGAGAACTTGCGCGTCGATGCATGATTTGGTTACGTGCTCTGTAGTTGATGCTATAAGGATTAGTAATACACTTATGGCCAGTTTCACAACTATCAAGTAAAAGTTATTCGAAAGATAAATCGCATGCTGTCTCTCTCTTGTTACGTTAAAGCGAGATTTTATACATAAACGCTATTTGGAGGTTGTGGAACAGGCCTACGCTATTATTCATAAAAATCTCTTACTGAAGGCTTAATACAATGGGTAGTTAATAGGTACTTAGTAAGTCTTAAAAAGCATTGTAAAATATCTTTATTCATTGACTATTCTGTAAACGTTTATTATATACAGGATGGTTATTAGACAATCTAGCATTATTATGAACAATACTTTTTAGAATTTTTATTTATAACCCTCTTGTAAGTCGTATGAATATGGCTATTAAATTAAGGGACAATGTATTCTATGTATACAAATAACAATGTATTCTATTAGAAAATTCTCAGTATCAACGCTGCCTCTAAAACTATGTCTGTTGGACACTAGATATGTCCTTTATGTCAGCTACATATCCCCTTAGCACATATTATTTCAATTCCAATGCTGCAAATGTTATGATTGAATGCACACTACCTAAGACCATTCATAAGTATAGCATATTACTAACAATGAATGTTTATTAAATACCATGTGCATAGTATTTTTATAGAAGTAAACGTATGTACTTCATATCTCTCTTATTTGTTATAAAAACAGTTAGATATTGGTGCCAATTCTGTTGTCACAAAATTCTCTTATCTTAGCTAAAAATCTCTAAAATTTAGTTTAGTCGTGTCACTTTTTGCGATTTCAGAGTACGGAATGTTGTTTGACAGGACCAAACTAAATTTTAGAGATTTTTAGCTTAGATAAGAGAATTTTGTGACAACAGAATTGGCACCATTGTCATAATCTACGACGATATTGTGTTCTACAGTAATCGGGCGTGGCGGTGAGCAGATAACCCGTTTGCAAGCTGAGTCTGGGTGCAAGATTCAGATGGCACCGGATTCTGGCGGCCAGCCTGACAGGCTGTGCACCCTTACCGGCTCCCGGGAGGCGATACAGAGAGCTAAGTATGTTAAAAATTCAATATCAAAGATGTAAATCGTAGATTTGCCCTCACAGTACTTAAATTAAGAGACGAGCCTTGAGAATTGAGCCACTAAGTCTCAGAAGGGACTTTGCCTTCCTTTGTGCGTTCTACCGCGTGTATAATGGATTGTGTTCTGTGGAGTTATTTGAGATGATGCCCTCAGCTACTTTTTATCATCGCACCGCTCGCCATCGGCAGGGATTTCATTCTCACACCTTACAACTTAATTGGCGCCGCACCAAAAAGTTCCAAAGGAATGTTTTGCTGCGAACGCTCAGGTTGTGGAATGAACTCCTTGCCGAAGTTTTCCCACAAGACTACAGTATTGGGTTCATCAAAAAGGGCGTTAAAAGGTTTTTATAAGGTCGGCAACGCGTAAGTGATGGCTTTGATGTTGCAGGCGTCCATAGGCTAGGGTGACCACTTACCATCAGGACCGCATGCTTGTTTGCCGCTTTGGACGAATAAAAAAATGCACTAAAACGTGGCCAGACTTAGAAGAGTGAGCTCTTACTTTAGATAGATAACAATAGTGTACAATTTTCAATATGAGTGAGTGTGATAATGATAATACTATATTAAATTTATAATTCAGACGTTATGTTGAAATTGTATGTCAATTGACAACTTGAAGTCCCGAAAGGTGCGACTTAACATTGTAGGGCGCATCTATGATTTAAATCATTTTAATGAATATAACTAACTTATATCACCATATTATGGATATCGAATATTCTCGGTTATTAACTTTTACGACTAGTGCGATCGAAAAAAATAATGTTAATTCTTCAGATAAGTGGGTACTTTAAATACATTAATTCTGTGGGTGCTCGTGATCAACTGTACGGCGCAGTACATTATGTAATCAATTCGCCAATGCGCCTTATTTTTTAGTTAGTTTTTTTCTGTACAGTAGCTATCATTGGAGCGTATTTATCTTTATGTAATAGAATGGATATTTCAAAATGCCACATTCATTCCTAAAGATGATAGGTTATTTAATGGAAGCGAGCCTAGCTTAGCTTGCCATCTAGTCATATTTCTCTGTATACAAAGAATATTCAAGCTAAAATAATCAAATACCTTTCCACAACATAAATAAAGTTTTATTATTTTAAATTACATTCACAAGTCTCGAGTGCGACGCCATGATAACAACTCAATAACACAAAATTGTAATCGGTCATAGTAGACTACCAACATACGATTATATTTTATTTAAATTATAATCTTTCAAAGGCTTCAATATTAAATCTCAAGATTTCAGTGAATACATGGTATTTGTTTCTCAACTTTGAACAAACGAATTGTTTTCTAGACATATTTTAGTAGATTATATAATGTTCATTTGTCAAGTCAAATATATAATTTACTCCTGTAATTATTCATAGTCACAGCATTGCATATGAAATAAAAATAAACAAAACAATTGTGTCACGAAAATTCTTTGTTCGTCCATTTTGTGTTATAGAAATCGATAGATCATAATAATTGCGCAGTTAACTAGATTTAAACATAGTATCTTTAATCGCTGCTCTAGCAGCGGCAGCTAGCTTCCGGACAGTAATTATTTGATCATTAGTATTTGTAGCTGTAGATAACAAACAACAACTAATTGCCTCCAAATAATAATAAGTATAATGAGAACATAATCTTTATTAAGTGTAAAGTTCTCTGAACATATAATCAACACGTAATTAGGATCGTATGAATACTAAACGCAGGACCTATTGCGATTGTCAGTGGTTACGAACTGCGTAATTCGATGCAATAGTGTAATCAATACAAATTAATAATAATAAAGTTACTGCTTAAAGCTGCAGCTTCACATTCAATTGAAATTAACAAAAAAGCAAGGAATTTGTATGTGAATATATAGTAAAAAAGAGTTGATTGGCAAAGAGCATGTGTACACACATACACTTACAACCAAGCCACTATTATCTTTATTTTGATATATTGTATACTCATTGAACTCAGCTTATACAATTGTAGTAAAGTTCAAAATCCGATTATTATTTTATAAAGGGAAGCAGCCCCAATTAAGTATTTATAAATTCATTTCGCTATTATATATAATAATGGTAGAAAGGTGGATCAGTGTACATTATGGCTAGAAATAAAACAGATATTTATTTAATGTTACATTATGAAACATACATTATGTTATAGTTTAGTTTAATTCTAAACAAAATTGTAATAACAGATATGCTTAGCAATGTAAGCTAAGGAATAACAAGAAATAGATATATTTTTGTGGTAAAATACTTTTGTTTAAATTTCATAGTTGATTCTGTGGAGTACTAATGTAAGTACTAAGAATAGTAAAATGCAGCATCTTCTAAAGAATTTTGTATCTCTAGAAGATAATGCATTTTTAGCGGCAGTACTAACCGATTCCGTCGATAGTTCTTTGTTTCGGACGGCATTATGCTAATGACGACTGAAGAGTAGGAACGCTTATCCTACTACCATGTGGGATATATAGCCAGGAAGTGAGAGAAATCATTATGTTAAGGACGCAAGGTGTCGATAGACTGGCATTTTGCAATTTTACATTTTATTATACCACAGTATGATTTGCATCTCAGTTTAACATAATTTAACAATTAGTTATCATGTGGATACTGATACCTAACGCTAGGTTCGAGGCTTGTATTTCAAGATACCAGGTCTCCACTCATTTGAATAACATTCGAATGCAATCGTACGTCCCCACTTTGAGTGGCCAGGGATACGACTTGTAATAGTGTAAACGTTATGTTACCAGGGAACTAGTGAACCAGATCGTGAACCACCGCGGTCGCGAGAACGCGCCGCAGCACCAGGACAGCCCGGGCGGCAGCGGCAACGGCGGCGGCGGCGGCGGCGGCGGCGGCCAGCATGCCGCCCATGGCGCGCGCCGGAGGCGGCGGCGGCGGCGCCGTTACGGTGAGTCATGTAATGCCCAACTTTGAATAACTATCATATTTATCTTCTAAGTCGACCCGATAGACGTTGTCCGATGGAAGTTACCGGGCATAAGCAGCGCCACCTACCGGGTCTAATTGTGAATGTAAACCATTCTGGCACCCGCTCAAACATACAAAAATGTTATCAAAATCGATAAAACCAGTAAAGAGGCGCTCAGTGACATACACAAGTACAGAAGACTCCCCGTGTACACGGCTGCTGTAAAACAACCGAAACGTCAGGGAAAGTGTAAACTTAAATATTAATTATTACTACTGTTCACTTTGGTCAGAAGCATACTGGAATATGCACCTCTAATCTGGTCTCCCTTCTAACATATACACATTGACAGAATAGAGGGCGTTCGAAGACGCTTTCTCCGCTACTTAAGCTCTAAAATTGGTGTAAGACGAAAATTACCATCCTACATGTCGAGACTTAAACATTTTAAGTTGGACACACTTGAGTCCAGGCGCAAGTCCACACTTTACAAGATTATTAATACCCACTGGGATGCGGGCGAGTTATTGAGCCATTTTGCTCTCAAAATAGGTAAACTCATTCAGAAACTATTTTCTCTGCCTTCTAGTAATAATAATGTCACTTTAAATGATCCGATTGCGTGAATGTGTAAAGGTTAATGGACATGCCAAAGCCTTGATATTTTTTATGATACGGCGAATACCTGAGAAAATGTAGACTGATAGTCCACGCTTATAATAATTTTAAGACGCCATAACATCTTATTTTTTGTATTATTATTATTACCTAATTTTAACTTAATTTAATTGAACTATTGTTTCTTTACTTGATTTATTTTCTATTTGTATTGTATTCTTTTATTTTTGACATTTATCTTATATAATATATTCTCGTCTTTACCTAGCCGCACTTCAATTGTAATTTTTTTTTCATATGCTGTTCTCAACGTTAATCGGATCTAATGGTTGGGCTTTACCTATTGTACGATACGATAAATTTTTTTTGGCCTCGGAAAATTTTGATAACCTCTACAGAATTATTGTAATGCAATAGCGCAGAATAGAAGAAATATACCTATGATACGCAAGTAAGGCAGCGTCAGTACCAGCTACGTGTGTTATTCTACTTAGAGCGAAAACAAATCTCTGTACTTTAGCGCAAAGTTCGTCTATGTGTGCTTTCCATTTACACTGTTTATCTATTCTTATAGCTAAAAATTTTAAAAAATTTTACATTTTCTACTTCGACAGTCATTTGCATATTTTATTCCCAAATGCGGACGTTTGTTATTATAGCATTGAAACTAAATCATTTAGTTTTACTAATATTGGCATGTAAGTTGTTATCTTGTAACCAGTTTATTAGGCTGTTTAATATGTAATTGAATTTGACTTGGAATTTAGGAATATTACACTTCTGATCAGAAAAATCGAAACACTTTAGTTTTTTATGGTTTCTGTCCTAATTTAACACAAAAGAGTTTTTATTCCATTAAAAAATCACATGATTGTATAGCTGGCAGTTTGGCCATTACAGTGATAAGCGAAAAACCTTAATTCAAAATTAGAATTTCATTTGTTTATCCTGTAAATGAAATGATTCACTGTTTTGAGATAAATGTGTGTTTAGAGGTGGAGTACATTTCACCTTTGAAAACTAAAAATTAGCGCTTATCTTAAAACTTTTTGTTCTGTGTTCTGTATACTGTGTGTGTATTGTGACTTTGGGACATCTGAAAAAGATTTTTCTAAAACAAATGGATACTTCGCCCGCAGAAGCCGCCCAAGTGATGGCATTGCTGGATTCTGGACTTAGTCAGCGTGTTGCTGCTGAAAGATTGCATCTAAGCCTGTCGTCTGTTCATAGAGTCTACAAACGCTATCGGGAGACTAGTTTGTTCACACGCCGTTTAGGATCTGGCAGGAATCGGATCACTTCTGAGCGAGATGATCGATTTATTGTAATAACTTCTTTACCAAATCGACGCCTTAATGCTTTTCAACTGCAGCAGCAGCTTCATGTTGTACGTAGGGTGGCTGTAAGTGACTCTACAATTAGAAGAAGGTTGAAGGAACGTTGACTGGTACCGGACAAGCCAGCAAATGGGCCGAAATTAACTGCAGACCATCGAAGGCGTGACGTTTCACGTGAGCACCTAAATTGGTCATACCTTCAGTGGAACAAAGTCCTCTTTTCTGATGAGTGTAAAATTATGCTGTATGGTAACGACGGAAGGAACAAGGTCTACTGAAGAGATGGAGAACGCTTTGCACATTGTGCAAAGCGTTCTCCATCTGAATGAAATGAATCTCCATGATCCAATCTCCAAAATGAATCTCCATTGAAGAAAAGGTCAGCTATGGTGGCGGTTTTTGGACGGTTTGGGGATGAATCAGCGCCGACGGTAAGGCAGAGCTTGTCTTTGTGTCTGGGCCATGTCTGCCTGCACTAAACAGTCATCGGTACACCGAACAGTGTCTTGAGCCTCACGTGATGCCCTATGCACATTTTATTGGCACCGGTTTCATATTCATGCACGACAATGCTAGGGCTCACACCGCGAGCGTCGTACGAGATTATGTTACCAAAGTCGGTATCCCCATTATGGAATGGCCAGCAAGAAACCCGGACATGAATCCGATTGAACATCTATGAGATTTATGAGACGAATTCGTGCAAGAGATCCTGCCCCAGAAACACATAGCCAGCTGCAAAATGCAATCCAAGAGGAATAGAATGGAATGCCACAACATTTGATCGTGACTCTCATCCGATCGATGAAGGACCGTATGGAAGCAGTAATAAGAGCTCGGGGAGGGAATAAAAGTTATTAAATATACGTTTCTTAGCTTATTTTTTCATTTACGTGTGTTGTTTTATCAATTTCCTTCATACAAAAAATGGTAAATGGTAAAAATGACTTGTTAAACAAAATACGAAACCTATGAAAATTTAATTTGAATTTAGAACATTAACATTAGGATTTCAAAACCTCATATTATTCACTATTAAACGACATTTGTCATGTATTCCTAAATGTACACATTTTCCTGATAATCCTTACAAAACATAAACTTGCAAGGTGTTTCGATTTTTCTGATTAGTGTATTATCTGTAAGTTCAATACTGAGGGAGGTATCGTCAGCATATAGAATGCAATTATGGGTAGTGATATAAGGCAGATTATTAATATAAAGTAAGAACAGAAAGGGCCCCAATATACTGCCTTGCGGAACACCACAAGAATTTTGGCGGAATGAAAATCTGCATACCTTTTTTTCAGATTTTGTATCACTATATATCTCCACGCATTGTAGGCGATTAGTTAAGTAACTATCTAACCAATTTAACGCATCAATACCATAGCGATTGAGTTTGTACAGGAGCAATTTGTGATTTACCAAGTCAAATGCTTTTGACATATCTAGAAATATAGACATTATTGGTTTCTTTTCATTAAAATTGGAATCAATCAGTTTCATAAGAGTTTACTCTTACACGCAAGGGTTGTAGATTTATTTTTCTTAAACCAAATTGTTCCTTTTTTAGTATTTCATGAGTTGTCACAAAGGAGTTTAGTTTATCATACATGAATCTTTCAAAAATCTTGGCGATTACAGGTATTACATTTATGGGGCGATAGCTGCTCATATCATTTTTATGATTACAATGGTTTGACTATGGAAAATTTTAATCTTTTGGGGAACAGATCCTGAGTAAATGACAAGTTAATAATATGGCTAATGGGAAACGCTACAAATTGAGAACAACATTTCAGTATTTTGGTATTCATTTCATCATAAGTTGAATTTACTTAATGTCAGATTTTGAATTAGATAAATAGATTTAATAATTTAAACAGCTTAAATTGTAGAAAAATTCAATAATAGTAGTGTCATATAAACACGTAATAGATATTTTTGGACTAAGTGTTTTAGCAAACAACGCGACAAAATCTGTATAAAGCAGTTTAAATTGTTGATTGTAAAATGCTAATAACCTTTTACTCGAGACTTATTAACACCTTACTTTTACAACATTTGATACTTATTGTCAGTTAATACACTCTCCGTCCCCCTTTGGATAAGACGCGCGAAACTTTATGTATGTCGTGAAAACTTAAACAATATTTTTATTGCTACTATTCGTGGCACGTTCCATTTCACTGGCATCATGCATACAGGCGCAATTTATTAAAACGTGGAGTAAGACACGCACCTCACACTTTTCGTAATAAATATCATGAGTTAAATTCATTTTTACTAGGTTTAACAGTAAAAGAGAATTATTACGTGTTAGACAATATGAAATCTGCCACTTGAGCCAACAGGTGATGCGGCGAGAAATTTAGTTGATATTATCCTGCACCAATGAGTCTTTCTGTCTGTCTTAACAATGTATATTGTGTAGTTTGTAAGTTAAGGGCATGATGAGGCTTGCATATACTATAGTTTAAAAAGCCTCTAAATAAATAAAGAGAAAAAGAAATATCTGCCACTTCAATAGATGTATGTATAATAACTATGACTATTACATGCATTAGAACTACATTTTGTGTAATTTTTTTTATAAACTTTAACAATATTATTGCCTAACTGCTATGTCTGGTAGTTAGGTCTTGGGTTCCATTACCGGGTCACGCAAAGTATTATTGGATGTTTCTATCAAGAAATGTTCAGTCGTAGCGCAAGGTATGAAACTGAGAGCGATAGATGGCAATGCCTGACTGGCCTTATATTACGTGGGACCTAAAATCAGAGTGAGCGTAATGTACCGTTTTCTACCCCTATGGTGGGACTATGTATGTAAAAATATTAAAAAAGTGGCAACACTGTTTATAAGTCTAATAGAAAATATTTCTTTAACAGGAAGAAATAATGCTGCCCGGCCCCAAAGTGGGTCTAATCATCGGCAAAAACGGCAAGACGATCAAACAATTGCAAGAACAGTCTGGAGCCAAGATGGTTGTCATACAAGATGGACCCAACACAGAATATGTAAGTATAACGAACTTAATCATTTTCAGAAACTAAGAATTACGAAATCGTTTTATACAAAAATAGTTGTACCGACTGGGTTTTGGATGCCGCTGTTTCGTCCCTTGTAATATTCTTAGAACAAATACAAAAAAATTAAAGTGGTAATAGGTTAAAATATGACTGTCTGTATAAACATATATACTCTAATATTAATGCAATGTATTGGGTTCTTCAAAACAGCGGCGGTATCTACATAAAAGCTTGCTTGCCTTCCTAAAATTCTTAATCCAGAACATATGTATAATAATTTATTATACATTAATTTCAGCACTAGGATCACTTCTATGTGTTTTGGGGAGCTCATTACGACATGCAAATGTATTTAAACAATAAAGAGGCAACAACATAAATTTCATTTGATTTACTATAGATGGTTAACCTGTCAGCTTCTATATATCTGGACACAATGATAAAAGCATTGTGTCTGCACGCCAGCGTCCATCATCCGATGGACGAATTAATATGCTTGCCCTACTCTGAATACCACTGACAAATATACAACTTATTATTTTTTATATAGGAAAAGCCACTGCGCATATCAGGCGACCCTGCGAAGGTGGAACACGCCAAGCAGTTGGTGTACGAGCTATTAGCCGACAAGGACATGGGCGGCGGCGGCGGCCCGAGGCAACAGTACGACGACGGATATCCGCCGCAGGAGCAGGGCAACGGACTCGCTACCAACTCGACAGAGGTTTGTTATACTAAGACAGTCCAATATTAGTGCAGAGTTGATGCATTCAAAATAGTTATAGTTTGATAAATAAAAAGTTCCAAAATGAAAAAAATAAAATAAAAATGACGAAGTCATTTAAGTAGCCACCATTGGTGTGGGTTGGATTACTGCGTTAGGCATATGTGTATATATCAGTGATAGTTCAAAATATGATTGTTCTTTGTGTCCCGAGTTCCAAGATTTTATAAAGCCTTCTGAAATTCCCATCCCTAGAGCAAGTAGTTTTTAAAAGCCTTGCTACTAAACTATTTTTGCAGATTAATCTTAATTTAGTGTCCATATACATGTAAGCATAGACTCAGTCCTATTTCCAGAGCTCTATCATTCGTTTTAGAGTATTTCTAACTTGACCTTTCTGCCAAGTTCTGTTGATAGTTAAAATTGCTTTATTTTATAATTTATTCTATAGGTATGTGTTTTTTATTATAATCAATCTTATGTGTTCATTAGGTGCTAGTGCCAAAAGTAGCAGTGGGCATCGTGATAGGCCGCGGCGGCGACATGATTAAAAAGATTCAGGCTGAGACCGGCGCCAGAGTGCAATTCCACCAGGAGAGGGACGACGGACCGTGTGACAAGAGGTTACATATCATTACATAACACATACTTCAATATTTATCACAATTAAATACTGATAATTTCTTGAAAGTACAACACTAACATTTCAAGGAAAAATTCCTTCTTCATATTGTGATTTGAATATAGAAATTTCTGTCTGTCTCGAAAGAGTATCATATAGTTTGTGGTCTTCGTTAGCCGATGGCTTCTTTAGGGCTATAGACAAAGCAAACTATTAATAAAAAATAAAACGAAATTACACACGGATTATTTAAAGTAATGTTTTGTATGTGTGTATTAATTGTTAGATTACTAAATAACCCTTGTATTCCACAGATGTTACCTGCAAGGCAAACCGCACCAAGTCGAACAAGCCAGACAAATGATTGAAGACCTCATCTCCAGTGTAAATGTAACTATTGATTTAAAATGCATGCCATCCTGCAAACTGATTCAGAACTTCACGATAAGTTGGTTGTGGGTTGATTAGTTTTTGATGTTGTACAGTTCATTCATACATGCTTAACGTGTAAACATATTCACGGTTGTTGCGCTGAGGAGTAGACAGGGATTACAGATTTCCAATTACTATGATCCTAAATTGTTTGCTTAATACATTCTAACCAAATGATAAGAAATACACGAGTTGTGAAGAATGCTTTTGCGAGCAAACATGAAACATATGTTTCATGACTTTATAAATTTGCAGCTTCCCTATGGTCAAACAATGGAAAAGAAACACTATACAACATTGTGACGTAACCTCTGTTTGAATATAGGTGTGCAATACAGATAACACAAAAAACTTTAAAATTATAATTGGTCATTCATTTTGCAGCTAATTTAATGCTGCTTCACTAAACAAGTTTATTTGAAATGTTATTTCCAATTATGTATAGGTAGGTAGTACCTACCATAATTATGGTACATAGTATTGAACTGCCTTTTCTCTGGAATGTCTAATTTAAACATAAATGCTTGTCTTGTCTTGCTCTGTCGAATCTCCGATACAACAATCCGATTGTAGCATGTATTAATACCAACATTTTTCACAAAATAAAGTTTAAATAGTTCTCTGCCTACCCTTCAGCAAACTGACGTTAGTCTTTTGATATCAAAATTCATATTAACCGTATCAACACTCAATTACGTAATCATTCAATAGCTTTATCAACTCTTAAAAGTACAGTCAGTATTGAATAACTCAATAAAGTACTTTTGATAGAACAGTATTGTTACAGATAAGTGTGGTTAGTTATCTGAATGTTCTTTATCAGTCTGCAGGACACTGAACATGAAAATAAACAGGTAAGGCATTGTAATTATTGAAAATAGGCTACAGAAGCTATAAACACATGCTACAAAATGCTATGTTGCATGACTTTACGAATAGGAATTAAGGCGATCATGCTATGTATGGAGTTTCATAAAAAGTCAAGCACCAAAAATCCTATGCCTAGTATGACTGCGTTAATTTTCATTCGTATTATACGAATCGAATGCCTAACATCATATAAGCCATTTACAGAACAACCTTAGCAATGAAGACAGTGCCTAAATCTTCAATAAGGAAGTATACTAATGATGCCCGAGTTTTCACATAATAACTCACAGGAAAACTGATACCATTAAAAAAAGTTTCTTGAGAGAGTTAAACGATAATGTGATGTGTAAATGTCCTGTCTCCCTAGAACTTAACCAAATACTTTTAAAAATCATTTGTCTGCTAGTAATTACCCTATGGTCCCACAATCAACTGACAACTGTAATTGGCTGTCGCAAACCACGGTACTATCGACCGATACGTCATCGGTCGGTAGTCTCAAGGTTGATTACATGTTACCCAATATCTTGAAATGGCTTACTAAAAACTAGTTAACATTTCGAAATCATAAAAACATTTTCCTCTTATTCGACATGACTTGGTTGGCAGCTTTAAAATGCATGATAGGGACGAGACGTGAGTACTCCTGTGGACTATCAGCTCACTAGATGCCATAGAGAACATCAATTGCACAGTATTTCGTTATTCAACATACTAACAGATTTTGAGGACAATCTGGTATCGAAAGAGACTGACACGTTTATTTTTATAACACCAGGAAACATTATTGATCCCATGATCCATTGTTTACAATATTAATACAAGAGGCAAGAAAACTTGTGTGTGACTCCAAGAAGAACTTTGCTATGGTTTTGTTAAATTCCCTTCAATATTGGTGGTGGTGGTGGTTGCGGCGATTCGTATGAAATGCGAAATAGCAATACTAATGAACCCCGCTTTCCTAATTATGTTAATATTCTGAACAGTAATATGGGGTAGAGAAATTCAACGAATTTACTAAAACTGGTAAAGTATGCGGCCGATCCTTTATCACCAACCATAGGCCTACATCGTCATCACAGTCTTTTATGTCATGTCATTATATTAACACATTTCTCTTTTCTCTAATCGCTCTCTCTGTGTGTGTGTATCATCCACATTCATACCTAGAAGTCTTTATTTTGCAATAAAGACATACTACCACTTTATCTTTCTATCATAGACACCAATTTCAAACTATATACAAGGTTAAATTGTTATCCATTTTTGTTACACCATAAATACAATGTTTGTTCGATTATACTCGAGAAACGTTTGAATAAAAATTTAAAAAAGTATGCGTCAGTACGATGCGTATAACGAGAATGCAATTTCGAAACGTGCAATGGAACGCGTTGTTTGACAGGCAACCGCTAGTGTCAGTGTCAACTACACGTAAAATATTTGCGAAAATAAAGGTAAATTGAAAAGCATACGTGTAAAAATAATTTAAGGCACCTTGTGATATAAAGATAGCAGTTTCAAAGCAAGAACTAAGACATTAATACATAAATGTTTACCCACAATCAAAACAACGTAACCGTAACAACGAAAAACCTTTTTATGTTTAACTGATGTAGTTCTGAGAATGTTTATCAATGTAATGTAAATATATATTAAAGTGCCCTATCGTATTTATCCATTCGACAAGATAATCTTCATTAGTCCAGTAATATAATTTCAACAGTCTATAATCATAAAATCATAGCTATTCTTTGCAAGTAATCTCATAAGTTTATATGAAAAGTCGAACACTTCTTGCCGTGTAACAACTCTGTTTGCAATGAAAATATTAAAATATTTAATCTAATATCGAAATTTATACATCTGACAACAGACTAACATTTGTATGTGACTCATTCATTACTCAGTTGACTTTGTAGAGTGGTTCATATGTAGAACATTTGGCTTTTATATGATTTGTTTGAAGTGCAAAGCAGAACATTAAAAATGTGTGCAGCAGTGTTTATAATAAATTGTTAGCAATCTAATCTATTGCTTCTGGAAACCAAATGAAAACTGAATGCTGTAATGTGTGCCACTGCTGCAAAGGCATGACTGTTTTGGTTTGCTCCATAATTACCTCTTAAATAGTTTGGCTTCTAATACCAAGTGTACACTCAACCCTCGTTAGCAATATACAACTGCAAGCTTGACAAGCCATAACATAACATTTTCATTTCCTGGCATCACAAAATAAGAACAAATAACAGGGGGATACATTTTTGCAAGTAGTTTGAGGTCGACTAACAGGTGCTTACTTTTGCCTTGGCCGAATTTTTCTTAATCTATTGAGTCACAACAGCTCACGGAAGGCCAGACACAATATGTTTTTAGTTATATCTAGCATTCCAAGACAGATTAACTGTTGAAAATCATAATTGTCTTGATGTGTTATATTAATAAATTATTGTAAGTGAAAATATTGAAGTTCCTAAAAACAAATTGTCCATCTCATCTATAGCCTCAAGTAAGATGTTTGCAACTCTCAAATGGTCATATAGGTTTATTAAACTTGCAGTTGTTTGTAGTGTAGCAGTTTCATAAATGCTTGAATTTTAAGTATATGTGATGATTAATGTGTAATGAGTACAATGTTTTTTACAGAGACGTGAACAAGAGGTTCGTATAAGTCGCGGTCGCGGCGGCTCCTCGCAGCGGAACGGCGACCGAGGCGGTGACTACCAGCAGTGGCAGGACACCCCCGAGATCAGAGTCACCTTCACTGTGTCCAACATCAAGTGTGGACTTATTATTGGCAGAGGTGAGTCTAGAGGTTAAACTTTAATGTGATATAATTCTATGTTTCCTCTTTAAGGCTTTGCAAAATTACAACTAAGGCGCAGTTTAATTTAATTATAAAAAATTGTGGCTACGGATTACACAATACACATATTGTTTTATTTCTAGATTGTCATATGGTAATGGTCCATTCTTAAATAGTACTAGATCACATTTAAATACAATATTTGTAGGAAAATGAAATGCTTTCAATAACGTTACCCGAAATTTATTTTTGATAATATATGAAAGCAATATACATCGTATACTATCATTAATCGATTTTTTAAGTAACAATTTTCCATTTCGTTTTTGATAAATATCTAAATGACTGATATTCATTTTGTTGTCTAAACAATATTTTGATCTAGTTTGAGGATCATAGAATATAATCATATAAACCTTTCCTTAGGTGGTGAAGTAATAAAGCAGATAAATGCAGCATCAGGCGCTCACTGCGAGTTAGACCGTCGTGCTCAAGGATCTGACCGTAACAACCGCACATTCTACATCAGGGGTCACCCAGAGGCAGTTGAGCACTGCAAACGCATCATTATGGAGAAAGTTGGCGTCGTAAGTACAATTCACAATTATTAACACTGATTTGACTGCAGTATTTGAGCTCTTGAGTTTGATTCTTGGATCAGGAAAAGTTGTATTGGATTTTTCTGTAAAGAAATTCTCAGTAGCAGCACAAAGTCTGTCCGTCTGCTTTCTATATCAAGAGGGAGCTAAATTCATAACTGGCGTAATATGGCCGTGATATACCTCTGCCTATTTATTGATACTTTGTATGTATTTACTAACACTGTTGGTAAATAATAAACTATTAATCAATAGTATTAACTGATCGGTTGAGAAGTTAAGTAATCATGCTTTCTCCATACAGCCGGTAAACTTTATACAAGAGGGCAACGGCGGTAATGGCAATGGAAACGGCGGCAACGGCAACGGAAACGGCGGCGGCGAATACTACGGAGGCGGAGGCGCGGCCGGGCCGCCGGCCTGGGGGTACAACCCGCACTGGCATCAGCCCGCTCAACAACAACCTCAGGTACCACATTGATACCTTCAATCTTATTTGAGACATTTTAAGCCTGCAGAGAGTACCTTCATATGCAATTTCGACTATATAAAAGAAAATATTTATGTTCTGCAGCACGATATCAGAGCAAGTCATAATTATCCAAAAAATTTGCAAATATAATATTACTAGCTTTGGCGGCGGCGCATCGCTCTGAAACAGTACTTTCCTCCTGGATGAAAGGTTACTTTATGTCCTCTGTACTATTGACATCGTGTATGCGAAATTGCATGTTGATCGGTCGAGTAGTCGTAAAAGACAAACCCACATTGGCGTTTATAATATTAGTAAGGATTTTAAAACAAAATGTCAGTTTTTATCTGGCTTATATGCTATCTTGCTACCAGATACCATCCATTTCGACTGAACTTGATATGATCTAGACACTTATAATACGTCAAAATGTAAACAACACAGTTCAATTTCCAATATTACTATAGTAAGGTCAATGAGTCGAGAGAAATGAGTGAAACCTATGAGTCAGACTGGATGCGGCAGCTGGTTAACCGGATGTTGTGGCGTAAAATGGGGAGGCCTATGTCCAGCAGTGGACTGCGGTGGACTGATTGATTGTCGTAACGTAACAGGGAATTTCTGTCGTTGCCGATCTTTATACATATAGTATCCTTCTCATGAGTTTTTATGAATGTTATTATATCTTTGTTTCTACAGCAACAAGTGCAGATAAATCCGGCGACGGGTCAACCGGACTATTCACAACAGTGGATCGATTATTACCGCTCCATGGGACTGATGCGCGAGGCCGAGGCCATTGAGCAACAGGCCAAGCAACAGCAACAAGCTGGCATGGATGGTGAGTACAATATTTTATTATATAACTATCAATATAGTTGTTTTAAAAGTACAATAACAAAATATTATCAAAAATATCTTAGACATTGTAAAACAGTCTGTTCTATATTGTCCAACAATGCAGTAGTATTTAGTGAGCATTAATTTAGGTTTTATAGATTTTTTATCAGTTATCATTATTCATTATTCGAGTCTTATATAATTTAATTAATCAACTGCATTATGGTTAGATAATATGATTGTGTATTACACTAAAATTTGAATATATTATATGTATATTTCATCAATTGTAGGTATTATATTGTAGATGTGATTTTATAAATGATTGACTGAAGCGCTGTGTTTACTGGCATGATTGGGACAGCCAATATTATAAATGCAATAGCGAATACCATTGGGTATGTTCGTTAACCGTATAAGCCTAATGGTAGTGTGCGCGTATCTGTTTCGTCCTGATGGTTTATATGTTGCAGTATTTTTCCGACAATGATACTATAAGTTTGTGCAGGAGGAGCAAGCGGTGGAGGCGCTCCATCAGCAGGTGTGTCGGGTGTGCCGGCCGGCGGCGGAGCGCCCGGCGCCGCGCCCGCGCCCGCGCCCGGCGCGCCGCAGGACTACAGCGCGCAGTGGGCCGAGTACTACCGCAACCTCGGCAAGCTCAAGGAGGCCGAAGCCATCGAGGCGCAGATCAAGCAGAAGGTATGTGCGAATCCGAATACGAATCGAACATCATTAACTTTGCTCTCATAAGGAAAAAAATAATATCAATTACTTTTATTCGAAATTGAGTATTTGGAATCAGTAAAAAAAGAAGCATCAGCCAGTATATTTTTATAAAATATTATTTTTGGGCAGATACGTCTTTTTTCCTTATGACGGCAAAACTATACGGCACCTAGAGTCGCCACCGTGCATAAGAAGCCAAATCCAAATCCTTCCGTTATTGATTAAGCGTAAATAGTATATTTACGCTCGTAGTTATTTTTATCAAAATATAGCATACGGTAGATATACATATTATGCAAGTTCTGTCGTAGTCGGTGACAGCACAGTACAGTGTAGTATAGCAGATATAATGTGGTGGATATCGTCAGCAGTCGGGCGGGTCTGCGCCGACGACGGCGCCGGGCGCCACGACGCCGGGCGGCTCGGCCGCGCCGGGCGGCGGCGGCGGCGGCGGCGGCGGCGGCGGCGCGGGGCAGTTCGCGCAGTACGGCGTGTACGCGCCCGGCGTGTACCCCGCCTACCAGCCCTACCCCGGCTACGCCGCGCCGCAGCCCGACCATCACCACCAATAGCCAGTGAGTACCGCCCCACACCCACCTCGCCACGTCGCGCGCACCCACCGCCCACCGCCCACTTCAGAGCTTTCTATACTCCATTTGGTTAGGTATTTAACTAAAGGTAAACGATCTTGATGTGACTTTTTCACTAACGGTTTTTAAACTAACGGTTCGATTGATTTAGTAATCGTTATTGTTTATTTACATTGATCTTTGGTAGCATTTTATTTTAAATTGAGTTTTTATATAAAAACACATCAAGATTGTTTAACTTTAGTTAAATACCTAACCGAATGGAGTATAGTGCTGAACTTAACTATGTAGTAACCGTTTCGCTGTCCCATGATAAACACAATAGAGAATCTATTGTTATCTATCATATGTGATTCATAGGACAGGGAACCTATCAATATTACATTAATTAGCAAATTTGTATTTCATATTTGTTGGAGAAAATAGTGTGTATACCAAGTATTTTCTCCTGCATATATAAACATGGCAAATTTTCAAGAACAACTTATATAGGCTTAACTTAAATGCTTTGTAGTTTCTAAAAGGAATGTGTTGTGGAAAATAATTATGCTGTATATCACATTAGACACTATTAAAGTATTATTGAATATTCATGCAATATTTGACCTATGTATATATGTATTATTTCAATGTGTACATGATTCCGTATTCCATAATAAATTAATTAAATTTGATCGCCGACATACGCTAGTATTAAGTTTGCGTTATACTTCTACCGAGACAAACAGTCGTCGACAATTATTTGTAAAACTTCATGAAATGTTTTAATGACATTTTATCAAGGAGTCTACAATAATATTTGAATTGATTTATGATAGTTTACTTGTTATACTATAGCATTTAAATATATATGAGTTGTAAAAATATTTATCTATTACATAAATATATTTAGTCTATAAAATATTACATACAGTATACAGTTCATTAACAACCGATGTTTCAATTGTCAGTTAGCCTACATAAGGTATAATTTGAACAGGTTTTATGTATGATTGTAAAACCTAATGAGTAGCAGCGGCATACTGGTGGCCAGACACAATAGATTTTTTATTATTTGTGGTATTCTAAGACTTAACAGACTACACTATGAATGCATTATGACCACACTTCTAGAGTGTGAAAACTGTCATTTGTTGCATATTTTTACCACATAATATTCATCATGTATAACTAGCTATGAATTAAATAATATGATGTATTTAAATCTAATATTGGTGATTTACATATTATTTACATAGACTATTATGGCTTATAGAGTATTTTACAATGTATTGATATAATGAAAGGGAATTGCTACTTTCGGCTTTGCGTGGACAAATTGCTCAGTAAAAAATCATTTACAAATAATTATAATAAATTAAATTAAAAGATATTAAACAATACCTTGTTGCAGAAAATATTTCGGTAAAAAGGACGCACAAATAAATAATTAAACTGATATCAATCATAGGCACCGCCATTTTTCTTCTTTTGCGCTCTATTCCGGATTACAATATAAATAAACATGCATTCTTAATAAGATACTTGTTTTTCTTTATTACATAAATAAGGTATCGTTTTTATAATAAATATAGATATTATTTTTATTAATCAATGAAATGCTCATTTTCAGTCAATTATAAGTGACAATACTGCAGTATTATGTATATCAAAAAAAGGCATATTTTAACAACTTGCTGCAGCTTTATTATCATATTTAGTTTGTTTTGAGTATAAGATATTAAAAAAGCAATGCATTTATTACTATAAATAATGTCCACGCCAAGCCAAAGCACCCTAACAAACTGAGCAATTTTCCTTTAACAAAATATGTCCTCATTTTATTTCATAATTTACACAAATATTGTTTATTGCCTACTCAAGTTGTTCTTTATCACTGAATTATGTTCCAGCATGTATATTTATGTATATATTTTATGTACTTTGGGTGATTGGTTTATAATTTTGACTCTGCAATTTTGATCTTTATTTTACAGGCATTTTCCATTATATATCACGAAAATATATTATTGATAAAATGCATGTCTTAATTTTTAATATATTCTCTTTCAGTTTGCATGACTTAATTATATTCGTAATGTTAAATTTGTACAATAACGATGCCATAATTGACGTGTCTAGTAGTTAATTGAGATGTTTGAAGACCATATTTAGTGTGTGTAGTGTTGCAGATGTAGGCCAGTTCCGGGGTTGCCTGCTCGAGAGCGCAAATCTACTATTTAGTCGTACCATTTGTTGCCATGTTCGTTTGTTTGTGTGATTGCAGAGCACCGACGATGGGACAAGCGAGCAGCCGTCGTCGTGTGAATTCCCCGTTTTAGATTAACGAATTAGATAAGAGTTTGGAAACTTTAGACACCGCAACCCTCATACAACTATTGCTAGCACTTCAGGCCCGCAACTACAGACGCTCACTACCAATACAGTTCTGCGCGCGGATTTAGATCTGAGTGGCACCTTGTTACGTACATGCAGCATGCTTGGTCAGATTACCTGTTGCTCACGATCTGATTACATTTTAACCTTTTATATATTTATTACTGTACATACAAATGTATTGTAGAACAGATACCGATTCGCGCCATAGAGACGTCTGCTCACATCTAAATTCACGTTATTATGAACATGCAGTACATACATATTCACATATCAATTATTTATTTCTTGTGGGTAACTAACACTTAAATATTGTCAACTGAACGGATATAATGAGATTACTTTTAACGAAGCGCTATTTTAAATTTACGTACGGCTGTGTGGTTTCTTTTTACTGTTATAAAATACATCGTATTCTGTGTATATTGAAATGTTATGATTGTTTCTGTGCCAATATTGATCATTGACATGCCAGTTTGTCCAGGTGTAAGTTAGAAAGCCACACTGCCTTTAAAGATGTAACAGAATGATCCGACCTACCACGGAGCTATAGAGAGAGAAATGAACCAAAAGCGGACTTCGACGCCGCGAGGATCCGAGGTAAATGCACTGTGCTGAATGACTAGTTGACACATATATTATTGTCTTTTAAATTGTGTAATATCTACGTGGAGTGGGAGATTTTAGAATATTAAATTAAATACATAATTATAATTAAATCAGTAGAAAATCATGCTACTAAAATACTCCCGATTCACAAAATGAACTTTGTTTAGCATAAGTTAGGTTAACATTTTGGCGCCACATCTCTCTTGACAGCTCATTAGGTTGTAATTTGCTGATTCTCAGTACTGTACGGTTATATAGCCGATGACTAGGTGTTAGTTTACATGAGATGAAGGTAATGTAACGATATCTACATTCCTTTGGCACTGTTGAGTAATTCGACGCGATAACGCTCGAAAAGGTTCAGTGGGTTCATCCCCCAGACATGTGTATTATTTTTAAGCATATAAAGTGTATATTGATTCATGTGTGTTCATTTTATTTATAATGATGGTTTCTGTCCACAGTCCCCGGAGGTAAGTGACCCTATAACTAATAATTCGACCATATATGATGCTTTTCATTCATATTTTGAGGTACATATTTCTGTGTCTGTTGACATTTTACTCGACGCATATGTTTGGTTTCTGATTGTTTATTCGTAAGATGTTTAGTTGTAATAGGATTCCTGTTATGAATTCTCGCAGAATCCCTTCTAATATTTGGCGTTTGATAAAATGTTTTAAGATTTTGTCCGCATATATTCTTGATTCTTAAATATTTGAGACAGAATTAAACGTTGATCACACGTCAAATAAGTACCACAGCGTTAGACAGTCGTCCATATTATGAGCTGCCATTATTTTTCCTATTTTATTAGGTTTATTCTTAGCTGTGACTTCTACTGTTACTTCGTATTCCTATTATGAATGTTTGCATATTTTAAATGTGCTTTTCACAGAATCGCATATCCAGAGATATGACGTCACATTGTCTAACCACAGACAAGCAAAACACCACCACAAAATGGCCGGAACATGTTTAGATGATGTTTTAATATTTTTGTGTTACTTGTTGTAACATTTCCGTGTTTCTATATATCCTTATCTTGCACTGTATTTTTTACATGATTGTTTATGCTGTTATACATAATTTTTATGTGTATGCTATGATACTTAGCACACCCTTAAATATTTGGGGTAAAGCTAAGCTGTTGATGATGACTGTACTTCTATGATTATTTTGATATTATCTTTTGTGTACACTATGTGCCTCTCATCTTGCAATTGCATCACTGCCCTCATTTGTTGTCGATCTGTTAAAGGTGGAAGAAGTACTACCTACTCGTTAATGTCATAAACAGACACAAAAATACAAATATAAATTGGATAATGGTGGATCGAGACGAAAGCAGACATAAAGGTGGTATTACTAAATAATTGGTAAGTCTTATAATAACGAATGATTGAAACGAACTGTGGTTACTCTCAAACGTGACCAACCAGTTAATCTCTGTCTTTAAATTTGAACGATATCACGGATCTGTACCATTATCCATCGAAATCAGAGAAAATATAAAGCAGGCCTTCTGATCTTATGTCTTGTGTGGTTCGCAATATCAATATCAGAGTTTCTAGTGCGAGTTTTTACGTCAACGCGATCGACACGTTTACGAAGTTTGGCGCTCCGATTGGCCCGTTCTAAGATCTTAACCAATCAGAGAGCCAAACGCGCTAAACGTTTCGATCAATCGTGTTTACGTAAAAACACTCGCACTAGGCAATCTGGGTGCCTAGTGTGAGTTGTTTTACTCCGAAAGATGAACGTCATAAACGTGTCAATCGTGTTTACGTAAAACAAACTCGCACTTTGCACTCTGTTAACCGTTTCATATCACTGGAGTCTGACTTCCAGTCATATGATGTGTCGGATGGATAACAACGTTGCCGACGTTGTTATCCATCTAGGCCAAAATCAACGACCTATCTCTGGTGCACTTTAGTTAAATTTCTATTTCTAGTAGGTTAATCAAAAGATAGGTTATTGATTTTGGCTTTTATACGTTGCTTACCATACTTTGAGTAAATCCTTTATTGAATAAATGTCTAATAACGACTGGAATCGACGTTATTTCTGCGGTAATAAGGAGACCCTTGGAAGAAGCGCCGACTGACTGCTCCGAAGATTATCTAACTTGCTCATCAGTAAGTACCTCTGTACCCTACCATCTGGCCACGAAGACCTCGTACTGTTGACATTTGTCAACTTTTCTCCGATTTCGCTGGATCGTGTAAAACTATTTATAACTTTCTAATTTTTGTCAGTATACCGTCGTATTTTTATGATAATGATGTACGTTCTGAGGGTAGCCCCTATGATGAAAAGTACTTGTGTAGAGAATATAATGCAGAATATCGTGGTTTGACGTAGATGCAGGATAATTGAAGTCGAAGCAGGGATTTTTATTGAAATATCTTTATTACTTAGTTTTTGTTATTATATTTTATGTATACATTGAAATAATGATCACACATTGCAGATGTTAATAAGCCAGATTTTTAAACACCTATCAACCCTTATCTGTTTAAATTTATTTGTATATACATACATCTGCAATGTGCTGATATTATCAGATTTTCTGTTATATTTTTTATTTATATATGTATGAGTTGGATACTATTTACATTTTTACCTACTTAACGAATTGGTGACTCGAACAACATTAACTCAAAATAATTTTATTATTTCATGTTAGGTAGATACATACAGTTACACATCAAGTTAGACACCTTATATACGCATAACTACGCTACATACAAAATAGAGAATTGTCGGAAAGGGACAGTGCATAGTGGAGTCGATGTAATGGTAAGGATAGAGCGTAAGAAAAATATAACGCACGATTCGCAGCGTTCAACTTTTAATAGTTCAAAGTCCAAACAGTCTAGGTTGATGTGTCGCTGTGTGTACATACTTAAAATTAATTTATACACTTATTTATTTATGTATGAGTTGGATACTATTTACTTTTACCTACTTAACGAATTGGTGACTCGAACAACATAAACTCAAAATAATTTTATTATTTCATGTTAGGTGCCTTCTTAAAATTAATTTATACACGACTTACAATAATAGTTATTTCGACGATGAGTTAGGGGCGAATATAATAAATAATATGATAAATATCTGTTGTTTTATTTCACCACACAAGAATACAGACTAGGTTTAAATCAGTATCTGAGACTAGTTTTTGAACGTTACAACACTTTATTCCACAACATTGTTTAGTTAGATATATTTAGGTGGATACTTTGGTTTATACACAGATTTAGGTATGTCTCAAGTTGTACCTAAGCTTTGGAAAACGCAGCGGTTTATGCGATCGTGATGCGTGCCATGACTATGCGGGTTATCGTTCCGACATTCAGGCTTGTAAGAAATAAAATTTTATTAATTTTATCAATGCGGATGTTTGTTTATTTCGCTTTCACGCCTGAACTACTCAACCGATCATCATGAAATTTCGCATTTACGGTGACAGGAGTACAAAAAATAACAAATTCATTCATCCAGTGCCGTGAGCAAAAAATTAGTATATCTACATTACATATATTATGCAATTTAATAAACGCATATTATGGTCTACAGAGCGTACATTCGCAAACACCACGCTGCTATTGAGAATTTCCTAACATAACCAAGACCGACCATCGGCATACATTATCAGTGTAGAATTGCTGACACAGAAGGATTATCAATAGGTACCTACATATTGATATGGTATTTTTTTTATCATATATATTAAGAATACGACCGAAGGTTAAGGTAGGTAGGTATTGAGAGTACATGGGTATACTATGGTAGGTACTGCCAATTCTGCTTACCTATTTGAAATTACAAAATTATTCATAATTTTGAATTTTGTTAGCCCCCAACTAATAATAATTCACCGGTATCGCGCTAATATGTGTATACATATTCAACTCTTTGCGATTGCAGAGTTACCTATATGTTAATAATGAATGGACGTACAAAGACCCAGATACGGGCCAATCACATTGTACTGCACCATACGACGATACCCTAGATCAATAATAACCACCCACTCTCCTTTTCTATATGATAGGTACATAATAATTATAAGTAGATATGTAGGCGGGCACGCACGCTTTGCGGTAGTGCGCTCAAAGTTACCATTTTTTTGGTAAATTACCAAAGATTATTTGAAGTTCTTGTGGCAACACTGAATACGCATGAAATTAGCTACAAATAGGTAGTCGATAACGTTATTTGTATTTAACCTCATGTTTCCAGATAATTATAGCTTCAGAAACTTTGTTGTGTAAAGTTTTTTTCTTCGTATAAGCAAGTGTGAATTACAAAAATACATTATTTAGTGTTTCGACTATCGTATACATTAAAAGATACCTAAGTCTTAATTGCTGATTTATTTTGATGTTTTTGATAAAATTTAAAATCGCAATATTACTGTTTTTGGGGTGATTGGGGACGTCTAAGGTTTGAATAGGGACGAGAACATATTTAAGTGACAATTACTGAAGTTTCTTTTAAATAAAATTAATAATTTTATCCCAGTTTGGCATCTATAACTATGGCTTTACTGGAATAAAATAAAATTTTATATACAAAACAAAATAAAAGGATTATTTTAAAAAAACTTCATTGTCACTTCAATATGTTTTCATTTATATTCATATATTTTTGTGATCTATTATTTCTATTTATAGATGCCAAGCTGGAATAAAGTTCTTTTAATAAAATACAAATAAAATTTGATTATTTAAAGGAAAAGGGTTTGGCACCTCTGGTCTTATTATGCAATATATCAAAAATTCTAAATAATTCAAAGATAGACTCCTTGAATAATAATTAGGGCCAATTGTGCGAGACTGGAGATATATATATATTTATTGTAGACTACATTATATTGTGGAATAAACAATTTATTGTTATGATATGATACAAATAATATCCTTGTAACAAATACTATGTAAGCTACAATCTCATTTCATAAATAAAGTTTATTATTATTATTATTATTATTATATATTTTTATTCTCAGCTCCATACAAATGTGCGCCATTTATATGTCTGTAATATAATGATACAATTTTGGAGTATGTATTTGGTCTTCTGAAACATATGAAGGCATAAAAGTCACCGCTTTCGAGATTACTGATCGGAGGTCTATGAAAGCCGAAATCCAACTCACAGTACAGCGTCACGCACAAAGTTTCCAAAATGTTAAGGAAATTTTATTTCATGCCCTGATAATTACCACCTATAAAGACTTCCCAAAAATTTTTGACAGACCTACCCGTTGCAACCTTGACCTGCACCATCAATGGTGCAGAGGAGACTGATTAGTTTAACGAAACCGTATTGATAGTATAGTCTCAAATGGCAGTTAATATAATATACCATTGATATAAATATTTGCAGATTTTTTGTTATACTTAATTAAATTAAACTAAAAATATATTTATAATAAACGGTCGCCTGCAGCTCCATCCGAGTTGATTTTGGTCATATCGCAAACCCCTACTTGCTTCCTTTGTATTTTATTACTTCTTTCCAAGATTCAATTTATCTCCATACCAAAACTCCACAAAATCAGTTAAGTAGTTTAGGTGTTAAGAGATAACAGACAGACACAAACTTACTTTTGCATTTATAATATTAGCAGATACTTATATGTTGTATGCTAATAAGAGCCTAGATTAATAATTACAAGTATAAGTTGCCACAACAATGTTTTATTTATCGCAAAAGGGCCAGCCCGAGCGAATTTCTCTATTTAACTTATTGTCGTCCCTTTTCACCCCAAATTCAAGGTGAATAGGAATATCACCTATTTCTGCTTTTTCCTTAAATCTTAATGGTAATTGAATATTCATATATTTCATAACAAAGATGCACATGAGACTCATTTATTTATGTCCTGAAATATATTCTAATCTTAGGTGATCTACCCAAAAAGTTGGCTTTTGAGCCTAATCACCCCATGTTACGGTATCTACCTACCCATAGACATGATGGCGGATCCATCCAACCCACAGATAAAAAATTCTATAGGTAGGTCGTGAAGCAAAAGTAAATAGTCGTGAAATAAAAAGCAATAACTGGGCAAATGACTGTTAAGTTTTTAGATTGACTTGAAGGTCACATAGGTATTCCGTAGGTAGGTAACCTACTCATAAATTTGTTATAGAAACTTGCATTCTTTAAGTAGGTAGATGCTACCGTCACGCTTTCACCACCAGATTAAAATTTCGCATTGGATTACAGCTATTGAACAGGCTTTGAAATAACTAATGTTGATGTATCGATGTTTACTTAACGGCAGTGTAAAACCCTTAGAAATATCGATTAAAAAGCAGTTTCTTCTCCACGTTTCTGCAGTTCGTTAGTACCTTTGTTTTGTCAATTGATCGGATTCATCGGCAGATGTATGCGAGTTGAGAGAGGTCGTTGAAGCACTAGAGGTCCTTATCAGTTTGGAGAGACGGGAGAGCGGTGCTGTAGCCCAGGGTTCAAGTGGACTACCAGCGTCGACGACTGGTGTAGGCGACACTCTGTAATCAAACAGTTCGTCAAATTAAGTCAACTGATCATCATGTTAAATATATCTTAACAAATGAGTTTGTTTTTGTAATGGTATTGGAGGCACACGAGTAGACTGATCGCCTGATGGTAAGCGATTACCGCCGCCCATGGACACCCGCAACACCAGAGGAGTCGCAAGTGCGATGCCGGCCTTTTAAATTTTACCCCTTCCCTGGAGAGGGAGGGAGGGATTGGGCCTTCGGTACCCTCACTCACTCTACGAAACACAACGCAAGCGCTATTTCACGCTGGTGTTTGTTCGTTATGCTTTCACGCCTTAGATTACGCGACTGATCACCATGAAATTTTGCATACAGGTTGTCGTGAGAACTGAAAAAGACATAGGGGTACCCTATGTCTTTTTCAGTTCTCACGACACAGTTGTACAGAAAAAGTACTGTTACTAATAATAATACTAACCTACATTTACGTGAGCGAAACCGCGGCCCAAAAATAGTAAAGACGTACATTCGATTGTTGTATTTTAAAACAACAAAGGCCTTAATTATTTCTAGTGCCTATGTTCTATCTACTCGGTAGGATCCTCTCATAGTTCAGACACCATGCTGGTATTTTCAATGTTTTCAAAATAGCAACATGAAGTCTGAACTATCTCGAGAAAACCAATGACGTCTATGAAATCGAATCGGAGATCAACAGGGTCTAACAGTCATTTACAACATACTCACCTATTTCGTCTTGTTCGAGCAGTCTTTGGTCGTCTATTTTTCGCATGTTTCATCTGAGCGGGCATGGGCACAGGAGCAGCACTTTCGACATCAGCACCACTGCCAGCACCTATCGAAAAATCTCACCATTGGAGTGTACGTTATAGAAATATATCGCACCATTTTATATACGCAATAATTTACAAATATAAATACATGCAGGCACTCATAGCCAGAAGCTTGAATTTGTCACGAGTGATCGTCAGTTTATTGCTTAATTCTGCTCATGTAATCTCTTGTTCCTTGAACTGACGTTTGGAAAATACAATTGTCGCATTATGAATAACTCATGTACCGCGGGGAACTTTATAAACTTTCTAACAATACCACTAGAGGCAATAAATAAGAATTTTTAGGTATTGGATAATGCACATAATATCTGTGTTCATTAAGTAGATACTGCAGACTTGGAGAGTATACAACTACTTTAATCTACTTTTGAGATGGTAACATACGAATAACTGGATAGCGAACTGTGAAAGGACCCATAGTTTCCTGCCTACCTATTCCTGTTATAGCTAGTGTGTAGGAGAAAATTACATACCATTTACATTTAAATTTCTAAGCTTATTTTAGAATAAAGTTGAGAGATATTATCTATTTGTTTTTACCATAAGCGTGACAAACGATCTGACGGCTCGCCTGAAGGTACGATTGCAATACCTACCACCGCATGTTGCTGACCCTGGTACAAAAAAGGAATTAAATTATTAACCTACCTACTACCAACATAGAATGTTCCACTTGATTCGGCCCAGGCGTTCCTGTGGCGTGTAGAATGCACGCAGGTCTCGCAGCTCTAATACGAGCTATATCTTCTCTCCTTCCTCCAACAGCGCTGTATAAAAAAAATATCTTACATTTTAAGGCCATTTATTGTTGACATTTATGTCTGAATGTTTGTAGTAGTTTTTGCCGTATAGCACACTGGCAACTCTTACGACCAAACTATATTCGTGCAACGTTGTCAAATGTCAATCAAGGCAATGTTGATGTTTGGGAATCACGCTTCACGCATCATCACACCAAGTAAATTTGTCAGTTTTATTCATTCTTCAGTAATTACTTTAAATATTTCTTGAAGATATGAAGGCAGAAGAAGATAATAGTACAGGGATTAATGCTTGCTTGGCCAGTGAGACTCAAGCTATTGAGCTTGATTTTATTAAAACCTATAAACAATTATCAATATTATGGGATGTGAATCATCCAGATTACACAAATAAATACAGAAGATGTGGCGCGTTAGACACTTTGCTGAAAATAATAAAAAAATGGGATAGTTCTGCAACGCGACTAACCGTGCGACAGAAAATCAACGTATTGAGGTCTTCTTACAGGAAAGACTTGCGTAAACATTTAATGTCAAAGACTATTGGGCCTGATGGTCAAGAAAAATATGAGTATAACCCGAAGAATTGGAAATTTCACGCGTTAAGATTTCTTGGCGGACAACTATATGAAAATGTGCAACATAATAAAAACAATAACATAGTAGAAATTAATTTAGATAATATACAATTTGAAGTATGTTGTCAATGTTTTTGATTCTTATTAGTACAATTAATTAGAGAGCTTATCAGCAATAAACGATATGATTTTTTTATTATCAGGACGAGGTGATTGTCGAATCCGACGAAGACGAGCCGTCAACGCACGCCATTGATTGTATACAAATATTCAATGAAGATATAACCCTTAAAGAAAGTTACACAAATACAGAAATAAATAAGAAAAGGCGTATGAAACTGCAGGTTCAGAATTACGGTGTTAATGACAGCATGCTTGATAGGGAGTTTGAGGCTATTGGTTCCAATGTGGCATGTAAACTGAAGAGGATGAATCCAGAGCAAAGATGTCATGCAGAGTTGTTAATCAATAAAGTTCTTATTGAAGGATTGAAGAACAGATTGACTGATGATAGTGATTTGACTGAAGCGTATAAATAGTCATTATTACACTAAGGTATTGGAGTTACCATTATTATATATTTTCTTATGATATGGTAGGTATAAATAGGAAGAACTTACATAATAATATATTGAGTAAATATATTTTGTAATTAATATTATTAGGACATGTATGCAATCGTACATAAATATGTGAAATATATTTACAAAAAATATAATTTATTACATCATGATGTATGTTTGTTGGTAACTCACGAATTATTTCTAGGTTGTTCCTCCCAAGCTGCATCGCTTTCCACAGCACTGCTCTCAGATGCCACTAAGTACATTGACCTATAAATAAGAAATAATGTCATAGTATGATATATAAACTATAGATACGTTGCCCGCGCTCTGTAGTGGCAACATGAATGCAAGGTATTTACCAGAACTAGAAGTCCATTTAGTCACGTACCAACCAGTGCCGCGGGTGTACATCATGTCATTAAAATAACTTGAGTGAATAACTACCTCAACAACAAACAAAAATGCCGTCCTGTGTTTTTAGGAAATGTATTAATTATACTGCAACTGTCAAAGATAAAAAAATATCCTTTTATGCGTAAGTAGCAAGAGAAATGGATTTATTTAATTTTTTTCGATTCTTTCTAATGGCGGCTGGCGCCTGAGGTATGTCAAGTGTTCGCGCTCGGCCAATGAACATGCACCACAGAATTACAACGTAATTAAACAAATATATTTATCTCTCTCTAAAAACAGGAATTTCGCAGATGGCATTTAATTTTCTTTCCCTTTCTTCGTGCGTCTAAGTTGCTGTCTAGCTACCGATAGTATTTACGCTGTTTTCGAATGCCGTGATGTTCATACATGACGCGTCTATTTATATTTGGTTGGTTTATAGGTACTTCTTTTTTAAACTTTATTTATTTAGTTATAGGTACTTCTTTTTTAAACTTTATGTTTAAAGAAGATGTCTATGATTAAAATATTTCGAGAAGATAAAACAATTAGCGAGGGATAGATAGCCTATTACTACTAAGCTAGCCATTGTTATTTATTTAGTAATGGCGCGAATGCTGTCTCGGTAGGCACAATAATCTTACAGGCAACTAGTGGAATTGTAGTAACACTGTTATTGTATCCTTCCCCGGCATCCTTCTCGCCTGTACGTATTGTTTTAATTCTATCTTTAATTCCTTTTCATATGTTAGGTTAGGTTAGAATCACTATTATCCCAAGGACCATAGACTATGTAATGGCATATCATCAGGCGGCCTTATTTGCTATATGTACTTATTGTGTATTTGCCACTACTACTATTATGTTTATACACTATAATTATAATAATATTATTGGTTAAATATCTTTCACAAATTAAGTATTTTGGGCTTTTGAGCATTGGCTTGAAAATCACGGGCGCCATAGAATCTCGTTAACCAAAGCGGATCGACAGCTCCGGTACGTCAACTCAGCTGCGGCTAGGCGACGCCGCGGTTACGCCGCGCTCACATAAATTATATGGATATTTTCTCACTTCTTCAATGACCCCTTTTCATCGTTATTTTTGTTTGTTATCTAACATATAAATTCAATAAAATACGCGCGCAATACGATTTTTAGTTATCTTGTGAATGACGCACGTTCGACAACAGTAGTGCACGGAGAGACGTAGGCGCGGGAACAACGAGCCGTGCGCGAGGACTGCAAGCTTGTCCCGAGGCGAGGCGATTACGTTACGATTCCGATTAATGTGCGTTGAGGTTGCAGTAGAGAGTTTCATACAAAGAATACTGCACGGCTCGAATTGATACGGTGCCGATCCGTTTCCGAGTTGACAAGTGTGCTATGAGTGCTATGACCTTAAATATGACGTGTAGAATGAATAATGTATTTTAATATTTATACATTACCTTTATTTCTTTCATAAAAAAACACTAATGACTGAATTTACCGAGTAAGAATGCCTCGTTTTCTAGTTTTTACGCTACACAACAACAGTTATTGATGTTTATAAGACGCTATCGTGTCCGGTAAGGGTGGGTGGCCGGCCAAGTTGCAGTAAGTATCTATTGTAATTGTGTGTATGTGCGGTCCTGCCAACTTGAGAGACAGCAATTTTTAGTTTTGTAGGTGCCGTCTGTAAATTGCCACGTTTTTTATTTTGGGTTAAATAAACGAAACGCTCGTATGTAACTGCTACGATGGCGCAGCGGTAATAAATACTACTGCTATGCTAAAGGTCTTGGGTTCGAATCACGGGCCGTACAAAGACATATAGGGTTTCCCAGCTTAGAAACACCCGCCATCTTGACTCTCACAAATTCTCAGTAGCAGCCTGGAGCTAGAACGATGGCAGGCGGTGATCCACAACCCATGCGCTTCATGTGTCTCCGGTCGTGTCAGATTATGAGAGAGAGTGTGTGTGTGTGAGAATAGAGAGTGCACTTTAAAGTTTGCGTTTATTATTTACCTGGCCGGTACGTATAGATGCGGCGGAGGCGGCGCGGCACGACGAGACGCGGAACGTGCTCTCCTTGCGCGGGACGCGCGGCCCAGTAGCACAGATTCTGCATCATCATAATTCATAAGACAGACGTGACTTATGTATGTATATCATAAATTTTGTAAATAGGTATATGAAGAAACATTTGACTGCATGAACGTAGGTACCTATGTCTCAAAAGCAGAAGGTTTGATCTTGATTAAGCCATCAGTTTTCGTTGAAAAACGATCGCCTAACTGTATATATAGTTAGTTCAATACTTTTCAAAAGAACTAAATCCTTTTATAAAGTTTAAGTAAATATTAATGGGCACTATTATAAAACTTTAACTAGGTACCTAGGCTGTCAGGGTACGGTCAGAGGTATAACAATAAATACAGATAGACGAGTCTAAAGCCAAAATAATAGATTTTACGATTGTCGTCTGCCTATCTCACTTATTTGTTTTGGCATAATTCAAAAGTTTAGAATCATGCTTATTTACGGTTTAACTTCAAATATAAGCTGAAACCGGCTAACTGTATGGTACACAGGTATTGTGTCGTAGGAACGTAAACTGAATGAGCGATTTATGTATTTTGTACATTAAATGCTATAGGTACTTGCTATAAAATAACATGGCCTTCCACCAAAAAGGCGTAGGTACTTCTGTTATAATTAAACAATTAATGTTACTGACTGGCTAGATCTATTTTAAATATGTACCATATATTAATGTACACAAACCAGATATAGGATCGCTGTCACTGTTCTCGTTACGGTCGCGTCTCCATGCTGACTCGGCGGCCGGCTGTGCATCCGCTGCTACGCCGAATAAACCAGATACAGCACCCGCTACCACGCGGCGAGCTGACTTAGCTGCCGTCTACAATTTATATACATATAACATCACTACATATTATAAAACCAACAACCGAGACAGACGCGGTAGACGCGTCTGTCTGTCTGTTCGCTTTAAACTTAAAAGATTCCTGAACGAATTTTCATGCGGTTTAGGTAAATATTTTTTAATGTTTCATACTATCCGTGCGAAGGTAGGGTGGGTCGCTAGTAAAACTTATGCATAATAAAGCAGCAATAGCCCAATGGGCGTCCGTTGAACCACCACGCAGAGGTCTCAAGTTCGATTTGGGAACGAACTCGAGACCTCTGCGTGGCCGAGCTGCAGACCGCATAGGCAGGCACGCACCTCTGCCTTACAAAGTTATTTGTGTATATGTATAATTATTTAAAACTCGCTTAAACGGCAAAGGAAAACATCGTGAAGAAACCTGCATACTTAAGAGTTCTCTGTTCAAGCAGTGATAGCTTAGTGGAAGATGGGTGCGTTGGACTGCCACGCAGAAGTCTCGAGTTCGATCCCCAGGCGCGCATCTCAGACTTTTAGAAGTCTTCTGCGTATTAAATAATATCTAATATCGCCAGCTTTAACCGCGAAGGAAAATATCATATTATTATTTATTATTATGCATTGTAATTTAGAGGAGAAATCTATTCAAAAAAATTAATCCGTAATTATACAAAAAATTGCAAGAAAATAAGCAGGTAATATTCTAATATTGTGTTAGAAAGAATACTGCTTATATTGTAATAGTTTGCATTTTACTGGCAGCAAAGGATAAACAGTATTTTCAAGGTTTAGAAATAAATAGGTAGTCCTTTGCACTGCCAGCACAGTGAGTATTAATGCCGGTCAGATGATACATGTGGTGATAGAAGCTTTCGTGAGCTGTGTTAACCGATTGTCACCAATCGTATACTTGTTAGTTACCTTAGTAGTACACATGCACGAGGTACCTATCTAATAGGGACTGTCAGTACACTGGAGATGATGTACCTTCATAAAAATAGTCACGCTCATATTTAAATAAGTTATCTTGTCTTTACGACGACTGGCGCAACACCTAAAGTTGCAATTACCTAGTTAATTTACGTTAAAAAGGTAAAAGCTTTGAATCATTGTTATTAATTATTACCTTTTACATAAATTATTAGAGATATTTCTGTAAATTCTGATTTAATATGGCAATCAACAGTACTAAGGAGGTAATCGGTTTGTCTTTGGAAATGCGTAAATAATATCTAACAATGATGGATAACTAGACGTTTCAACATCAAAAATATTTTATATCAGCGATCTGTCTGGCTAGATTGGCGAGTTCATTGACCCTTGTACTAGGTAACGCATGTGAAATAAATCAATAATATTGGCTTGCACTATCAGAGTCCTCTGTTTGCAGGATATAACATGTAGTAGTCAATTATTTTTCATTAAACGACGCCAGAATTAACAAAAAATATGTTTGTTCGCCCTATATTATGTGCATCGTTTTGTCCGATTGAGTTTAAACTTTGAACACTAGTCGTTGGCACTTGCGCAGTAGGTATCATTTGCGGAGGTAGGAGCATAGGTGAGCGCGAGCCTAATCACATCTGCTAATAACTGTTAGAAAAATAATTAACAGAGGCATTGAGGAAATTCTGGGTATTAGCTCTAGTATTAAATAACTAATATATTTTCAACAAGCAATAAGAAACTTTATAAGCTTTGCCGCGAAAAACATTTCCGATTCTGTAACATTAAACTAAAACAATACTTGAAGCAAAGCGATAATAAAAAAGAAATACTATAAAATATCGATGATCGATGCTATTAGTCATAGTGGCCAGTTCGACAAAACGCCAATTTCATACGTAAGGACATAATACTTGCGCAAGCTACCCGTGCGGGCTACATGAATAATCATACCTGTTATCTACTTACCCTCGACGTGAATAGTCTACAAAAGCCATTAGCAATATGATAGAAGTTATATTACGTACAGAAACGTTGATGTCAATCTCAGGCACATCAGATAAGTCGGCGGCGCCTTCAGCAAGCTCTCTTAATTCTGCACTGTTCGGGTCCGACGTGTTTGACAGGGTTATTAACTCATACAAGTAGTCGCGGAACACTTCGTCAGGAGAAACCGCTGTAAAATCATAGAACTAATTAGGATGATATTACTAAAAATGACCTTACCCATTGGTATGTATAAGAGGAGACTAGATGAGCCATGCCTACCTCACTATTGTCTTATGCCCACCCCGGTGTGCCTACACGGTACTTTACTGGTGGATGGATCGCATGAGCTATAGGTAACTACGTCAGCGATTCACCCAGCAGCGCTAAATGTGGGACGCACATATATCTAGGCGATTGCAGACGATGAATCCAAGGCGACACTTCGGGTCGTGTTATGACCGTGGTGGTCGAGGTTGATATTATTAACTAACTTTATAAAAAAAGGTAGTCTATTGCTGTTCAAGGTCCGGTCTATCCCCGGAAAATAGCCCTAAATACAACACCTATGCCCATTGCATTCCTTAAATGAGCTCCCTACACAATTATTCTAGCTTAGATGAAATTTGCCAAATTGCAAATTGCTATCTATTAAACTGAAAAGAAAGTACGCGAATTATGAACGAACGATGAATAAAATTAATTTTACTTACTTGGCTTCTGTATCTGTATTTCAATCATCTGTTGCGTATTTTGTATCATGATATATCCTTGCATAGCCACATTTGGTGGCACCATCTGCATTGGACTGACACCCATTGGTAATCCAGGAGTAGTAGCCATGGGCAATGTTGTCCCAACTCCTGACGTTAGAGTTTGAGCACCCATTGGCAAGTTAGGATTCACCACCATTGGCATTGCACCCATTGGTAGCCCTGGACCTGCTGTTACTGGTAATGTTGATCCGACAGCCATTGGCATAGATTGACCCACGCCCATAGGCAATGTTGGGGCAACACCCATGGGTAAAGGTATAGATTGAACAACGCCCATAGGCATTGTTGTGGCAACACCCATGGGTAAAGGCATAGATTGACCCACGCTCATAGGCAATGTTGAGGCAATACCCATGGGTATAACTGGTGTTGCAACCCCGACTTGCGTCTCCAAGCTGGTTTTCGAAGGATATGGCATAGCGGTAGTAGGTAGGATTGGGGGGACGCTGAGTTGGTTCGAGGTAGACATAGAGGGTTGAGCGAGCATTCCTGAGCTGGGTATTGAAGGTGCTGACTTCCCGTTGACTAGCAAATCTGGTGTTGGTTGTTGTTGCGTTAATCCTAGAATAAACAAATCCGTTAGGTTAAGTTTAATCATCGGACCAGGGCCGTACCATCATCTCTTGAAACATGCGTGAAACCGGCACAGAGCTATTCATTCAGTAAAGCACTGTCTCGTTCTATGTGCTTGCTTTAAGACAGTTTAAGAGATGGTTGGAAAACTCCAGGCAAATTTACTTAAGTGTCTATTGTTAGAGTTACATAGCGCTTGATTCTGAGTCTTTAGAGTAATTTAATTGCTCATGATATTATACCAATTATTCCTTAATCTTAAAACGTGAATTAAACAAACCAGTACCGCCTGGAGTGAGATCCAATTCGTGTGTGAACGCCATGACATTGAGCGCAGATGACAGCGCGGGAGCCACGCCGTCGCCCACCTCGTGGCCTCCAGGGCCTGGCCCAGCGCCTACGACGAGGCCTGCGTGACCTCCGGCAAGAGTCCCTTGAACCCCTGCTGTTGAAGTTACGCAATCGGGAGGCGGTGCCACAGCTCCCCTTCGCCTAGCAATCACAAAAAGATGAACTACTTAAGTAGGTACTTAAAATAATATTCACAGTAATAGTCATGTAGGTATCTATGAATTTGAATGTGACGTAAACACATCTTTAAGCGGATTTGGATAAAACTTGGCACACAGATTGACTATGTCTTGATTAGCACATAGGATACTTTAATCCAGGTATGCGTTCACGAAGGCTAAGCCGCGTTTAGAAACTCTAGCAAGAGCAGTTCTAACGATTGTTAGTTGTGATCAGAGGACTTATAAACTTGCTTTTGTTCAGACATAGGTAGGTATGTGTACATAATACAGTATTCCCATCAGCTTGGTACATACCTATGTAAGATTGACTTACGGCTGTTTAGTAGGAGTGGAGATAGAGACGCGGCCCCACATCAGTCGACGCAGCTCTTCACCGCTGATGCCGCGCCGACGAAGCTCTGCTATTGTCACTTTACCGACACGCTACAAAATTAACTATTAATTACAACATGATAATGGATATCAGATATCAGAGATGACTGACACAGCGAATTAGTGTATGACATAGTTAATAATAAAGTTCTACAGACCGAATTGCGATCACGGTGACAATCCTAACGGAGACTAGCCATTTGTGTAAGAGATAGTATAGTGAATAAGTGTGTATTTAGACTCTAGTGCACTCTATTCCTGCACTGACACGATCGGTAAGCGATAAAAAAACGCAAAGCCAATGGTTTTACGCCTTTGTCGTAGTGTGTGGAATGTGCAGTACCTACTACCAACTTCGTATTTCTGAGCTTTTACTAAGGGTCGATTTTTCAATCGTTGGATAACTTTTATCTTGGGAATACGTTTGACGTTTTGACAGCTTTTGTGTAGAAAATTTGTCATACCGCTGTGGCGTATGTATATACGCACAGGCAACATATAACTTTAAACCGGGAATCGAACGGACCATCGTACAACTAGCCGCGCCGAAACCAAGCGACGCGCGAAGGCGATCGAACGGAGCATCATACGTCTAGCCGCGACGATATCAAGTTTCTAACTGGTGACGCGCGAAGCTTTCCTCTGCTTTTTATACGTGGCACTACTTTTATACTCGCGAACAGATTTCCAAGAAATCATTCGTAAATGTTAGATTTTGGTTTACTTGTCGCTGATTGGTGAAAATGTTTATTGTACACATTAGTGTTAGCGTAACTTGCATGACTAATAAATGGGATATAAGATAGGTGAAAAATTGAAAATATATTCTCAGTTGAATCAGTCTGCGTGTTTCATTATAACCCTAACAGTTATCAGCTACGGACCTGGCTTCTGCCCGCCGGCTGGTAACGCGTTAAATTGGTGACCCCTGACTTCTCATCGTTCTAGTGCTCTTGTAATATCGGTTCAATGAACCGACACCCAACATCTGTTGGTTTTCGGCCAAATCTAGACGTACGAACACGCTACCTTATCGTCATGGCACAAGAAAAAGCTGAAGAATTCACCGACAAGCAAGTAACGACCCCTCTCCACGGTGATGTCGCTACAATCTCACTGCCTGCACGTCTACCTCCATTCTGGCGTCAAAACCCACGACTGTGGTTCGCACAGTTTGAAGCCGCCGTCGCCGCCAGCAAGATGGGAGAAGAACAGAAATTTAACCTCGTCGTACCGTTGCTAGGCTGTAGTGACCTCGAACAAATCGGCGACATCATATTAAACCCGCTATCGACCAACAAGTACATTACGCTAAAGAACAGACTGATATCGACGTACCAAGAATCAGACCATCGTCAGCTACAGAAATTACTCAGCGGCCTAGAACTCGGCGACATGAAACCTAGCCAGTTATTACGTAAGATGCGCGATTTGAGCGGTAAATTACTAACCGACGAAGCTCTAAAAGTTAAAGTGATTTTTTGATAAATATGTATCTTTATTTTCAACCAATAACTTACGAGGGTGCGTTTTTAAGTTCGCGGAATGGAATAGAAGGGGATGAAATAATATTACAAAATTATTTTTCCTTTTCAATATATTCACCTGAAACCCTAATACATTTCTCAGATCTATGAATTAACTTATGAATACCTTCATAAAAAAATGTTTTGTCTTTCTCTGAAAAATACGCCGAAACTGCATCCTTCACTTCTTCATCGGTTGAAAATTTCTTTCCTCGAAGCTCTTTTTTCAGATTTGGAAAGAGATAATAGTCGCTGGGAGCCAAGTCTGGGCTATAAGGTGGGTGATCAATGATATCGAAGCCCACCTTGTGCAAAGCAGCCAACGCAACTCGACTCTTGTGAACAGGAGCATTGTCGTGCAAGAGCAGGACACCTTTGGTCAATTTTCCTCTTCTTTTTTCTCTGATTGCCTCTTTTAACTGCTCTAAAATTGAAGCGTAGTGTTCTCCGGTTATGGAAACACCTTTTTCTTTGTAATCAACCAACAAAATTCCTTCTGTGTCCCAAAAAACTGTCGCCATGAGCTTTCCCGCCGATTGCGACACCTTGAATTTCTTAGGCGGTGGTGTACCCTTTTTATGCCACTGCATGGAATCTTGTTTAGACTCAGGTTCATAGTGATGAACCCAAGTTTCATCCCCAGTAACAATTCGCTCCAAAAAACCATCCTTGTCTTCATTACACTGGCTCAAAAACGCACGCGAACACTCGACGCGCTTCTGTTTTTGAGGCGGTGTGAGCATTCTAGGCACCCATCTTGCACTGACTTTTGTCATGCCGAGATGATCATGGAGAACCTTGAAAATGGTCGTTTCAGATACTCCAACCATCTCTGCGATTTGTTTTTTCTTCAAACGTGCATCCTCCAATATTAATTTTTCGATTTTTTCGATAAGATCTGGAGTGGTGACCTCAACAGACCGCCCAGGCCGGGAATCGTCTTCAATTGATTCCCTGCCTTGCTTAAAGAGGTTGTGCCACTTGTATACCATGGTTTTTCCTGGACAAGAGTCCCCGTATACAGATGACATCTCTTCCAAAATGGTTTGAACATTTTTTCCTTGCTTGGTAAGGAACTTTATAACGGCGCGGAACTCGATTTTCTCCATACTTCACAATTTCTTCCAGATTGAGTTGCTTGAGGGACGATAGTTCAAAGACTAATGACCTCATTATGATAATACTCGGTATATATACTAATTATTAGTTGCTAAACACGTTAGTGACTAAACAAGCACCCCCACCACCTTCCATACCCTCCATTCCGCGAACTTAAAAACGCACCCTCGTAAATATTTGGGACAGACAAATTGTAATAACTATTTATGTTTCGTTTAAGCTGTAAAATAGGATAGATTTCTACTGTTATAATCTAAAAATCACGTAACACGAGCTTACGTTTTTGCATTTTTCGTGCAAATTTATATATTTATATATAAAATATTAATTATTTTAAGTTTTTTACACGTAGTAATTGTAAACACATTCATTGTTATAGTAAATGTGTATTTTATATTTGTAACAAAAGGTGTTGATTAACATCATAAACGTGCCGATCCTGTTAACGCAAAACAAACTCGCACTAGTCATTCTGATCTATACGTAAGAAACGATTCGAAAAGAAAACAATGTTACTAATTTAAGAAACTGACCTTCCAATTAGATAACGCTCCTTTCCTCTGCTTGGCCCTTGTCTTAGATTTGCTTTTGATGACCATGACTGCCCGCACCTCGTACCTGGGGTCATCGGAAGGCCCCAGGCCTATAGAATACTCTTGAAGATACTTGTGAGCGTCTTCCTGTGCCACTGACCGCTCTAGAGATACTACTATTTTTGCCCACTGAAAGTTGTTATATCACTTTAATGTCAGTATTATACATAGTATTGTACATAAGTAGTATTCCGAAGTAATGTCTGCCAAATTAAAGTTTATTTTTAGTAGGTAGGTACCTACTAAAGGATAAAGTAAAAATGAGTCACGGGTGTCGTACTGACAAAAAATATTTCGTGTTCATTGATTGAATTACACAAATAATACACTTTCTTGATTTCATAACATAACAGTGCGTGTAGTTTTTATGCGCGTATATAGTAAAACTTCTTTAACGTTGTACCTACGTTGTACTTATTGTCTCTGGTCCAGAAGTCTAAACACTTATGTAGGTACACAGGTCAGTAAATAGGTGCTTTTAAAATACATATTTAATTAATTTTTTAACTAGGTACTCGACAGCAAAACAAATATTATAATTATAATACCTTGTATATTTACCCACCTGTTTAACCCACTCCTTTTCTGATTGTTCAATCACATGCGCATAAGTGTTACCCATCATGGCTATCAACATGTTGAGCAGTAATATCGGCACGAACACCATAAATATAGCGAACACTGACTTGGACAAGTTCGGGTACGTCGTCATACTCAGGTCGGTGTACTGGAAAAGACTCAAATGGGGTCACATTGGACATAAAAGGTCTTAAATAGAGTCATCTTAAGTAAATACAGCAATTATGAAATTAAATATTTAATAATAATACAAAAATATGAACTCGTTTAGGAAGCGACGTAAGATTCATAAGCATCACAAAGCATTGCCACATTGGATAGAAATGCTGATTGTTTGAGTAGCAGGTCACGCAAAGCGTCGATTAGCTGTTTTGCAAGATCACTTTTAAGAGCACGAATGTCTAACTCTAGACCCCCGGGACACGAGCGTCTCTACCCTAGCGCCTCAAAAATGTTAACAATTAGGACAAGGACTGTATTTCTGCCTTTTATGAGATGCCGTGGCTTCAGGGTGAGGCTGCGAAGTAGCAAATGATTTCAATACAGTAATAAAAATTCACTGTAAATTTATAAAAAATACATATTAATTTAGCCAGTCGATTTACTTGTATGTTACTTACGCTGTAATCTCCGAGAGTGATCTGGAATAATGCCATCCATGTACTAGGATAACTTGAAAACAATGTTGATTGGACGTTGGGGAATCCTGTAATAGTTTCATTGCTGTAAAATCTGGGAGTACATCCTATTTTTTTGTATAATTCAGATAATTGCTTATATGTATATTAGCATATGGCAGATATTCATTTTTTATTTTATCGAACACGTTATTTAATATTGAAAGCCTAATTACTAACAGAAAACAGATGAACATGATGAATAATGCAGGATGAATTTTACAAGTGATTGTTTGATTAGCTAATCAGTGCTCGTGGACTCACCACAGCCAAGTTTATAATTTCTTTGTTAACAAATTAGAAAATAATCAAACTACCGCAAAGCGTCCATTTTGTATGTTGTTTTGTTGCATACCTATTGCAATAATATCTAATTCATATAAGTATGAAAGTATAGTGACAAACTTTATACCTTTGTAAAGAAAGAAAAACGACTGTGAGAATCCAAACAGCACGATGGAGTAGATGATACCAAACGTGAACATGTCACCCGTGATCATGCTGTAAATCATGGTCACGAACGGACCGGTCAGCTTCACTGCGCTACAAACACAAACGTTAACTCTCAGTAAATCTAACAAAAGTTGATAGTGAAGACTGCGTATGATAAATACATTGGGCTGCACAGATGACGTAGTGGATTATGTGGTCGCCTCGCCATAGCCACTGTGTCGAGAGTTGTGGCTTCGATCCCCATAAGGTGCAAAAAATTCTATGATCCATAAATGGTTGTTCCAAGCACGGCTGAGATAATGAGATACATTTATTATTTCTTCCGTAGTGCAGAGTTTGGATGTTCTTTGTGTCCGTTGTTTAAATTATTGTAAAGCTCCCCGCAACACAGAAGTTAGTGTTGTCAATTTTTAAACATAATATAGTATATCAATTCCCACATAATAGTGGGCACGCCTATTAGTATTGACATAAAATATAGCTGTTGTACTGTGGATGTCATACAACTCACTTATCATTCAAAGATATAGGAAAGAGATACTCCTTGTACATAAAAAATATAACATACTTTTTTACAAAATGCAAACAGTTCTCCAAATTTAAGCTACTCACCCAGCAAAAAACATGAGCAGAAACCAGAATCCTGGTAGCATGAAAATTAACAAAGCTTCTTCTAGCATGGGTAGTCTCATAATTCGAGCCGGTATGCAAGCCAGCAGGAGAATATTCGATGTCAGGAATATGAACTTCGCCGGTTCGTGAATCTGTAACATTGTGTTCGGTCAAGATGTTAGCAAGGATATATCAACAATTTATACATATAAGGTTATGTAAAGCCGTCCAAAATTGCTAAGCCTGGGTATATGATTCGGTTTATATTGGACTAGATCTAGATTTTTCCTGTGGCTTGGCTACCTTTTATTTAGATTTTGCCAAAAAATTACTATCCCTGCAGAACGTTCCTTTTTGGATGAAAGTTACCCTTTGTCCATTTCTCAAAACGTGTATGCAAAATTTCATGATGATCGGTCAAGAAGTTAATGCGTAAAAGCGTAGGTACCAAACAAACTCACATTCGCATAAATATAATATTAGCATTTGTGTTTCTACTGGTCAACCCCACCGAACTTTAATGTCTTGCATTTTCTTTCTTTCATTTGTTCGCGTTTTGTGTTTTCCTGTTTTTGTTAGGTAGGCACACATCAAGTTAGACACCCTATATACGCATAACTACGCTACATACAAAATAGAGAATTGTCGAAGAGGGACACCGCATAGTGGTGTCGATGTAATGGTAAGGATAGAACGTAACAAAAATATAACGCACGATTCGCAGCGTTCAACTTCTAATAGTTCAAAGTCCAAACAGTCTAGGTTGATGCGTCGCTGTGTGTACCGTAATGCACGATACCGTACAAATAAATAGTTAATTATTTTTGTCGGTAGTGACATTGCAATAACCTTGCTTTAAGGGATAGCGGTGTAGGCACTCATATATCCTAGGATCATATAACAAATAATATAATTATCATACTATCAGTATAGTTATACCAACTTACCAATTGTTTGAAATACGCAACCAACCCTTGGTTCTTGATCTCATCGCCCTGTTGCAGTATGATATAGCACAAAGTACTGGCTATCGTTCCTAGTTCACTCGCCAATCTAATTCCAGTTCTGGCGTCATGGATCTCGAGACCCCACTCCGGATTAGCATCAGCCTCCGCACTGCTATGTCGGAGGTACACCGATAGCGACAACAGCAACAAATGCAGCATCAGGATTAGAAGCCGTTTCAAGAATTTATTCTGTGAAAACGTACATGGCTTATTTATTTATGTAGGTTTTGGATAACTTATAGCTTTTGACAATGCGTAATATCATTAGATTCGTTTTAGCAAGCCAATTACAAATCTTCTGTAGAAGCATGATATAAAACAAGTGAAAGAGACAAGGTGTAGGTACGCTTTATATCCAACTAGGTTTTGCTTGCCATTTCACTCGTGTAAAAGTAGTTTAGATTATTTTAGTAACAGTAGGTACTTCTTTTTAAAATAAATATGCCAATGTTACTCGCTGATAATATAGACTTCTATAGTAGGAGAAAGCATTTTTTAAATCGGTTCAATATTTTTTGAGTTAAGCCTTTACAAACAAACAAACAAAAATATTAATCTTTCCTCTTTACAATGTTAGTATAGATAACAAGCGGCGGTAGCCCAATGGATAACGCATTGGACTTGCGATCAACGGTCGTATGTTCGAATTCAACTCATTGCACTACCAACGAACCCAGTCGTAGCACAAGCGTTTTTGCTTAGTCGGAGGGGTTCGCAAGAATAGTAATTTGTACACTAGAGAAAATTTTAAAAGAAACTTAGATGTAGGTATGTTTTAGATATATGTATACGTACCCTCGCGAATGTTTTCCACTTTTCTTCTAGCAGCCTCTGAATGATGCCACCGTCCAACATATTAAGATGTTCTTGTTTCGTACCGTTCAGGATAATAAACAGAGCCGAGTTCCAGTCTAAATAAATAAAATAAATCGAAGTTTACTCTTAGTTGTGACTGCAATGAAGTTACCTAAATAGGTTTCACATGGAAGATTATGTTAATATGCAGTTTGCCTTTATTGTGTACACTTGTATTGTTTGGCAATGTTAAGGTCCTCAACTAATTTCTAAATTTTAGCTACTGACATACTTGTAAGTAAATATAAAGGAAACACTTTTTAAGCTAAATACCTACTAGTGGACAGTATTTGATTAAGAGTGTTTTTATAAAGTATAGTACTTACTAGTTCTTCCATCTGGCAACAGCGTATCCAGTGCATTCAGCGGATAAGCAGAGCACGTAATATTTGAGTATCGCCAGAACTCCTTAGCGGACAGCTCTAACATCTCCCTAAAGACTGACGCTCGGCCCAGCTGGCACGCAAGAGTCAAAGGAGTAAAGCCGGCCAGATTCATACGCCCATTGCTTGCTGGCACTCTCGGGTGTCGGAGTGCATAGCCAAACATATCCTGAAGCAATCAGTATATTACTTTTAAAGTATAATTCTAGCAGTCGGTAGCTTTTAGGCAGTACCTTAAATTAAGCCAGCTTAAGCATGAGCAGAACATATTATAAGGATAGTATTTTTAATGTTCTGTGAAATTTATTGAGTCGCAGCGGCACACCGACGGCCAGACACGATAGGTTTTCAATTATGTCTGCCATTCTAACAATTAAAAGGTTATTCTGTCAATCGAACTATATGACCACGATTGTAGCTCGAAAAGTTAATTTATAAACTCATCATTGTTAAAATCTGCTGTTTCTCGGCTACCTAAAATAAATATTATGGCACATCAATGCCAAAATTATCAATATTTTAAAAACAGTAATAGATTGGTTTTTAAGCTTACCAGTTTATCACAAACTACAACCATATGCAGGATCATATTGCCGAAGGAGTCCTGTGCGTCCGGATCCGCCCCGGAGTCACACAAGAGGTTGTACACTCCCTCATTGGCGCAGCATGCCGCCCAGGCAAGAGGGTACTCTCCTAAGTATGCCAGGCCTTCGTAGTTTGTCTGTCTTGCTGGAGGCACGCGTTGCTGATCTCGGGGCAAAAAGAAGCTGCCTGGTGGCGGCAGAGGAGAAAATAGATTAGAATAGTACCTATGTTTAGACAGCGCATAGGTCCAAGTCGTCCTAACGTATAATATTCGATTTCCATGTATTCCTACGCATGCAAGTATAATAATAATAATGTTGATTTTAGTCAGTTGTTTCGAGTCTGGGTGATCTCTATGTCCGTCATTTTGTTATTTACCAACTCGCTGGCTTTATGAGTTTTCAAAGCTATTGGCGGACTTCGACACCACGTCGATTGTGACGTATCTACCTTTTTTCATACATTTACGCTAGATGCACTTCAATTCATTTTTCTAAAACAACAAAGGTCTTATCTAGATACTATTAGAGCTTAGCTTATTCTTAGAAAATTCTGAAGATAGAGTTCTACAGCTTTGCCTAATCCTTTGGGTGTTACTTACATACGAAATACTATGTTAAATATATTTTTGTAGTGAGTACTTACCGATAGCTCTCTGCATGACATCAGCACCAGCCTCTACCAAGTCTTGCACCAACTCATTGTTGCTGTACGCAATCGCCAGGTGCAAGGAACTGGCACCTGTTATAATACAGCTATTATAAAAAGAACCAAGATTGTGGCAGATTTTATACAACAGCCAGAATGAAACTGTTTGCTGTATTCTCAATATGAACTTACCTAAATACTCTTCACCTTCAACTACATCCAGCGACAATTTTGGAAAACATTTTACTAAAGTTCTCGCTAATCTTGTGTGTATCTGTAAATTAAAATGATGTATTTCGTTAAAAGCGTTAATGAATTTTAAGTACTTTGATGTTTTATAAAATTAATAAATATGTCAATATTTAAAAACAATTCAGCTGAAATTAAAACTATGCGTTAGGTATATATAATTTAAGGTAACAGTATAATGTAATGGCAACTATCGAGCGCAGGACTCGGCCTATCTATATTTTAAGAATTTTATATAAATGTACCTACTTTAATTGGAAGACTTACTTTAGTATCACAAATAATAAGTACATGTAGCAGTGATTCTCCCAGCGCGCCTCGAAAGCACATCTGCCAACAAGCCGTGTGATCCTCCCACTTCGCAAGCGGGTCGTGTGGGGACAGTGACGCTTCTATTGGCAACACCACCTAGTAAATATTAGTCTATTCTTTAGCGCAGCTTTTCACTGGTAGGTGAGTAGCGGCGCTAGAGAGTAAACCATACATTATCTGTGACCATAATATACAAAATGAGAGGAATTCATTAGGTAACATTGTGAACATTTTTGTTACTTATGAATTATTTCTCTGGGCAATAAGTAAAGTTATGTTATCTGATATTAGTATAATTAGGTATGTACTTTATATTATTACCAATCAAGGAGAAAATAATTGCTTTTAATCTATAATAATTATAATAAATTCATGCAATGCTTTTAGTCCTACTTGTATGAATAATTATTATTCATACAAGTAGGACTAAAAGCATTGCATGGTTATCATAAGTCTTGTACCTAAGTACATATATTTCGACTAAAACGACACCACGTAGAACGATTAACGTTGCTTTTTCCGTTGCAAGCTATTTTAGATTTATTTTTATCATGCCTTTTAAATTCTTACGCCGTGCACGTCATCCTTAATTTCGAAAATGTTTGTAATGTAGGTACCAAGTTCTTGTTTTATAGAGATTTATTAAAATGCGACGAAGTCGTACAATTGTTTTTTTTATAGTCCACCGATATACGTACCTGTTCTTGGTCCCTGAACTTCCACCGGAGATATTCGGCTCTGTTGATGACTCTCCCTCTGCCACCCGCATACATGTATGCCGCGAACTCCTCTCTAATAAGCTTCTCTGCTGCCATCATGCCACCTTTCGTGTACGTTTCGAGGAGTAGACCGCCTTAAGTAGATTTGAACTTTTACTTAAAACTTATGGATGCTTATACAAAATACACGCACACAGAAGTGACATTTTGTATTAAGAAGAGGAATCCAGTCATTTAGTAATTCCCATAGCTCATTTGAACGTATTCTTAATGCTAAAATACCTACCAAATGCTAAAAGTATAACTTATTGCTTGAGTGTTTTATGAGTGGTAAATGGCTTAATAAGGGTTAGAGCTACTTAAAGAAAAGACTTGTAAAATATACTTATACTGTAAAAAAACTTGTCTATTAAAAAGAGAGGCCGTGAGTTTCTTGCCAATTTTTCTCCCTTGCTTAGCTGAACATTGCAACAGGTAAATGTAAATTCACAATAATAAGTGTTACTTTCACGTTCACACGTGTTACTTTGTGACCTACATTCTATTTTTGATTTTGATATTTGACCTACCTATAGTTGTTTTAAAGCTCACCTTTTTTATAATCAGCAAGTTTGTAGAGCACAGTGTGGTCTTCACTGCTGGGCTGCGATATAACTCTGTCAAGGACGGAGCCCTGCGACGGCTGCGCCCCGCCGGCCGTCACTAACTTGCTCAGCGCTTCGCCCATGTTACTTACACACTTTTGTCATTTTACTTGCAGCTGAAAGATAATTGAAGATGTCTAATTGTACCTTATTTATTTATCATTGCGTTCCACTCTGTGGAAACTTAGAGCTTTTCTAATAGATCAATTTTTAAATTTATCATTTTGCCTAAAGTTGCAAAAACGGCAGTTTTAATGATATTAATCTTATCTTATCTTGTGTGGGGGCCAGTCAGTACAGACCAGCGACACTTCGACCCAGTGGGATTTCTGTGTCGATTTCCCCAATAACGACTGCCATAGATGTTCATGGCCGGGACCGACGGCTTAACGTGCTCTCCGAGGCACGGAGCAGGCGATAATTGTCAATCAATACGCACTTATGTGCGAAATTATTTTCGAAAAGTCATATAACTTCCAAAAGTCAGAGGTGCGCGACGTGGGTTCGAATTCGAGACCCTCTGCATTGCAGTCTGTTGGTCTCCCCACTGAGCCAGTTATTTCAGCGGCTAATTTGGGTTTCTCAAAGAACCTTCTGCTGGTATTTACATCATTTGTATTCCCAAAATTGGATCTAGGCATATCTATTATTAGACCTGTCTCCGTGCGAAACCTTGTTTGTATCTCTTTTTTGGTTTGATCTACTAGGTCTTGCCCCTCTTTCGATTTTCTTTCCCTATATTTTTCACCTGAAGTTTGTACGCTAAATGTAGAATACATTCAAATATCTGAATTCGTGCGTGTAACACCGATATGCCGAATTCAATAGCTGCAAAATTCACTTTTCTTGTATAGTCAAATTTATTAAAATCTTCTGGGGTTGGTACTTGTAGACTTTGTACCTGTAGCTGCATTGCAGACCTTTCCGTCTACTATGGTCATTATAAAAGTGTGCGTAATTAAGATTTTTTTTCCTAATATGTCGACCTCTGTTGGGACTAAATAGCTAATAGCGCTTTTAACGTGTTCCTCTTCAGTGACATCATTAGTTTCCTTGATAAAATGGAATCTTATTGGTCGACAAAATCGCGGCGAAGAGAGCGTTGGATTATTTCATAAAACTTTTTCATTGTTATCTCCACAAACTAATTGAAGATACACGAAGCAGCTTTGGAATATGATTGAATCTGAATCAGTATCACTTTCTAGTTTTTGCTTATACTGTGATTGTTGGGATCCATCGCAGCCCCATTAATTAATTTAATTGGCTAATAAAAAATATTATTATTATTAAAAATTATAGTTAAGCATTCACGCTCTTGCTTCTTTTAAGTTATTAATACCTCTTCTAGGTACTCCGATAAACGCCTAACGGTAAGATCCATTAGAGACTGTAACTGAGATTCGGCACTGGTACTCGTTACCGTACACGATTCTTGAGGTGGGTAACATTTCTTCTTGGCTTTTTGTAATGCCATTATAAGAAAGACCAATAAGAAGTTATTCCCGTGCTATAGTAGCACGGGAAAAACTTCTTATTGGTCTTTCTTATAATTTCGTACTGTCCTTGTATCAAATCGGCATCTATAAACGTTTGCAAATAAAAAATGTAAATCAAAAATCTTTATTTGTCTCAAAACAGTTCTATACATTAATTATAAATGAGACGTCTCCAGTAAGTAATTGATAATACTTGTGTTGGGGCTATCTCACTCTTTCCCTTGATTATTAACAATATTGAGACTAATGTTTACAAAAAATAAGTTACAATTAAAATTAGGTTAAAATTAAATATAGGAAGAAAGATACAATGACTTATAAACTAATTAACAGCTCTTTGTGTAACTATAGTTGTATTTGAAACTGTATGTGCGATTTGTGTGTGTGTGCGTATATGAGATTAAACACACATTACAAAGTTATTACATTATGGATAGAAAAGAAATAAAAAGAGATTGCTTCCAAGGGTTTTTAGCCACTCGATTATTACTATTTGGATACGTGTGCGACCTCATGGTGGAACTTTAATTTTACGTTTATCTTATATATAAAATTCTTGTGTCACAATGTTCGTTCCCGTACTCCTCCGAAACGGCTAGACCGATTCTCATGAAATTTTGTGAGCATATTGAGTAGGTCTGAGTATCGGCCAGCATCTATTTTTCATACCCCTTAGTGATAAGGGTTGTCCACCCCTAAAATTCTTTTTAAATCTTTTGGTCAAATCATTTTTTTATGGCAAAACAACGTTTGCCGGGACAGCTAGTTTTATTATAAATGTAAGCTGATTGGATTGCATACTGACGCTGTGCAAAAGCGGTTCGGACCCTTGGGGAGTAAGCCACTAAATCCTTTCGTATTTTCTCCTGACTGTCTTGGGTAAATGGAATAGATTTTTGTATGTTTTAATTAAAATATATAGTTTTCTGACTGAAAGTAAGCCACTGATTCTACAGGGTTGGATTGAGGTTTGATGGATTGGACGAGGTGGGCCTTTACCCTGGCCAGCCAGAAGTCCGGACCTAACCCCCATGGACTTTTATGTGTGGATTTTACATGAAAAGTCTTGTTTACAGTGATCCCAACCCTATTTCATCTGTTGAAGTATTGAGAGACAAGATAATTAATGCGGCGGACGAAATGAGAAGGACATTAACTACTGGTGTAGTAAAAAGTGGACTTCGAAAAAGAATGCGAAGATGTGTGCAAAACAGAGGCAGTCATGTTGAACATGAAATTTAGACGTTAAGATGTTTAGTTTGAACTTGAAACATTAGTAAATTTTGTATCTTGTACTCGCCAATTGTTTTAATTCGCTTTCTTTTTTTGCCTCCCCTGTAGCGTATGAAACTAAGTATATTTCTTATGTTTTTTTATTACAACCCTAGATTATTATACCTCGTTAGATAACTAATAAAACTTAGATATTTTTAAGAACATATGCAGAACAGGTGCCATTATATTTTATTTAGATATCCTTGAAAGAAAAGTAAACTTTCTAAATTTGGATTAGATTTTATGAGTTTTAATCGTCTACATTGACTTATTTATTCATTTTATGTTAAATATTGGTTACCCAGGTTATACAGCATCTTATTTTACAAGCAAATATAAAAAATAATAGTAATAATAAGACATTGCAAAATATCTAAGCTGATAGCTGAAAATCGGGCATTTTTTATAAAAAACCATTAAATTCAAATATCTCGACAACGGTTAGATTTAGGATAGGGTGTTTCATAGTCAAATGAGTCAGTAATGATGTAAACTACACGCACCTAACGGGAATAGGTCGACTTAACCTGTAACCCTGTATATAGTTCGACTATGGGATATCTGTATGATTTATAGTACATAACCTTTATAAGTGACCTTTGGGCTCTTTCTAGCTCAATGAATTTAGTTTTAGTGGCTCCTTCCCAGACTGGTAAACAGTATGTAATGAATGACTGATTGCGTGAGCGCAATATGCGACTGCTCGGTTAAACACTCGTCAACTATAACTCCCAAGTATCTTGTGGACATTACATGTTTATTGACTTGACAGTTACAATTTTGGTTCATGTGATCCGCACACATGTGGATTTGAATTAAACAAAGCTTGCATTGGTGTCAAGGAGGGCTACTCTTTACTTGTACAAATTTTCTTTCTTCATGAGGTCAAACAGGTATTGCCGGTCACAATCCTTACTCCTGATGTACCCTCTGAACCTAAAACAAACAAATACTTATATCCAATTTTAGACGAAATTTCACTGAATATCTTGAATCCCTCAGAACTGTATTTATCCGGACGTTTCCGGAAATGTTTTCGATAGTACCTACTTTTAATGAAAAGGATCAAATAATAACCTATAATAAAAATTATAGCCCGATCTACCCCGATTCATAAACAAAAACACTAGCAAAAAAAAAAATATATTGAAGGAAATCACGGTATGAAAATGAGAACTATTTAAAAATAAATGTGGTTTGATAGTAGATCAAAACTTTATTTATGTAGTTTGTAAGTCTCTTACCTTGTCCATCAGAATCCATCACTTTCAATTCGTAAGAAGAACTTGATATCATAAAAAGTCACTTTGAAAGCTTAATGTTTAGAAAAGCGCTGGGTCAGATACGTGCACTAGGGGAAACGGTCAAATTCCGATTGACGCTACAGGTGCGGGGTGCGCGGTGGCAGGTAGCTAAAGCATGGGTAATATGGGTATTGTTATCGGGTTTGTATTCTGTTCTTGGAACTCGTTTTTATGAATGTTATTGTTATTTTGATAAAGGGAATTTTGGCCGCGTAGATCGTGGAAATACTTGTAGGTATGTGCAACGTCCGGACAATACAACAGCCGTTGGATCCGCTAGTTATATTATATATTTTTATCTATCTACTCGTACTTATAATAAAGTAACTTATTTCAATGTTTTGCTTCGATTTCCGAGTCAGACAAAATGTTATTGGGTTTATCTTGCACTAGTTTTTGCCCGCGGCTTCGCTCGCGTAAAAAGAGGTTAGGTTAAGTAGAAATCAAATTTAGCCTTTGTTACTCGGTGATAAAATAATATAGATTTCTTAAGATGATTTTTTAAACCGGTTGCGTTGTTTTGGATCTAAATCCTTACCAACAAACAAACGAAAAATAAAATCTGTCCTCTTTATTATAATATTAGTATAGATAGTATACTTATAGAAAATGTTCAATAGCAGTACAGAGCCTGGAACCTTCTTCGGTAGTCATCAAATAAATTAATAGGTAAAGGCGAGCCCTTTATCTATTTATTTATTTATTCACGTTATTTTTAGACTAGAATAGAATAGGTACTTCGTTTATTTTTCCTAAATCAATATTTAAATTTTTCTCTTAATCTACATTTTCATAATATATAGGTACACATAACAATGATTTTGTAATCTCAGAGAAATGCGTTGACGCCTGAACTAGTGTGAACTGTGTCACAATCGCCAGCTTCTTCCATTCCAATCTGATCAAACATTTAAAACCTTAGCTGACGAATTGAGGTGTAATATCACCTGCCTACACCTTCGCGAAGATGGCGTGATAATTGTATATATTGGTATAATTTGCTCTTTGTACATACCTCAGGATTCGGACTATGGCCTAAACCTTCTCACACTGAGAAGAGGACCATGCCCAGCAGTAGAACAGTTTAATACCTACAGGGCTGATATTACTATTTTATATACGTACCTCATATTTGTATTGGATATCAACGATATTCTACTTAATTTCTTCATAACTTGGTAATGTAAATAGTTCATGTTAGCACGCTTTGTCCGTAAACACACCATCACTTAGCAAATTGTATCAATAGACCTTTTTTAATTATCTTGCACGCACAAGCACATCCTTAATGTATCCGATGCAGTCACTACCCTATAGTTCCTTATTTGGGTCACTGGGTTAATAAAATTCATCGCGATCTACTCAATTAAATACTAGTTATGTTTAAAAATTAATCTTTATAATATTTTGTGATATTAATCACAAAAAATTTGAAAATTTGCTCAATATTATTAGACAATTAGATTAAGTTTTGTTATCGGCAATTAATAACAAAAAGTTTAGGCATTAAACTCAAATTTTAACCGCATTCTTTTATCAAAATCAATAGATAAATAAAACTAAATATTAACTTCTATACGATAATTAGATATATGATCACTAAATTAATTTACAACCAGTATTGGAACAAAGATCTTCTGAATGAGGAACAATGTACGTCCACGATTCAATTTCAAGGAAATAAACAAGAATCGTTGTTATGGCAACGTGAAAATGGCGGCTCTGTAAAACGTGCTGACACGTGAGTTATATTGAAACGCAATCCGAAGATTACGGTTTGATACCTCAATGATCACGGTACTCACAAAATAGATGAATACAGATCCGTATTTATATGAAAGAGTAGGTAAATTAGATACAGTTTACCTATACATTACAGAGCGTAGAACCTGTGATAGAACTATATAGTTTCCTATTAGTTATTTATGGTATACATAATATAGGTACCTGCACCAATTTGGTAAGTCTAAGATATTGTCTCCATGAGTGGTGCAACGGGCAAATGTGTGTGGATTCAATTCACTCATGGAGTAATTAGTAATTGTAATCTCCACAAAAGTTTGTTCTGAATCTGGGTGTAGGTACTTTGTGTCCATTAATTATATGTTTGTAAAAGTCTACACAGCAATAATAGCCTAGTGGGCAGCCGTTGAACTGCCACGCAGAGGTCTTGAGTTCAATCCCAGGGCGCGCATCTCTGACTTGCGTATTCAATAACTAGTTAATAATCGCTCGCTTTAATGGTGAAGGAAAACGTCAAACAGGTGATAACTATAGGAGAAAACCTACATGTCTAACAGTTCTTCATAATGTTTTCGAAGATATGTGAAGTTTGTCAACCCACACTGAACCAGCGTGGTGGACTATGGCCTGACCCTTCTTGCACTGAGAAGAGGGCCGTGCCCAGCTGTGGGACAGTTTAATACAGGGCTAATATTATAAAAATCTATAGCGACACAGAGGTAGATCCCTCGTACGAACGAAACTCTACTTCTCTTTTTCTTTACAAGGAAAACATACGAATGTTGTCCTTGTAAAGAAAAAAAAAAGATATATTTTACCAATACCTACATATGGACATGTATGTCATATGGACATGGACAGAGATATATGTATTACAGCCACATTTTGCTATCTACTTATGTGTTTAGGCCCGCCTATTGCCGTCTGCTGGGCGCAATCTCAGACTCAGAGCTAATATCGAGAATTGTTTGATAAAAATTTGAAAGAAAGAAGGAATCATTTATTCACAAGTAATGTGGTTACAAACATGGAATAGAAAATAGTTCCAAAGATGTCGTAGTAAATAAATTGTCCACAGCTCATTTCGCCTTTTTCGGCATGCGAATACTAATTACTTATACTTATTTAATTTTATAAGTCTTGAATTCTAGATTTAAATATCCTATTACACTAACAAAACTAAACTGATATGTGCTTTTAATTATCCTTAATTTGTTTTTCATGGGTATTGCCCAAGCATTCATGAATGGTATAAAAACATTTCACTTTATGCATTGCAACTTGGCTTTAAATTGCGATCGCCGCATATCTCTAATTACGAATTTTATTAAATATTAATCGTCATAGGGTAAAAATTGACATTATAATACTATTACCAAATATTATGTAATAAACAAGAGTTTATTACATAATATTTAGTAATAGTAGTCTAGACATTACGAAATCATACGACTCAAGATCACATACAAAGTAGTCATCTGAATATTTGAAAGCATTTTCAATTTTAATTATTATAGCTACTTACGACTTTATTACGAAATTAAGATATTTTTGTATATTTCGTAGGTTTTCGGTCGAATCAAGTTTCGGTCGCCACGGTCACTGTCGCAAATTTATTTCTTGCTCAGTCTCGGTCTAGGCCACGAATAAAAACCAGTATTGGCTGTACCTTCGTGCATTTGTTTTCAAACGTTCTATTGAATCGGCCTCCTATATTTATTTGCATAAATTGAGTTCAAATGACAAATTCTCGTAGTAAAACATGTTCAACATATAATTATATGATGATATGCAATTTATGTTCACATTTTATGTATATTTTTTAAACTGGCTTGCTATATCGTAGTGATTTAGGTGGTAGTCGCCATTGCCTCTGCGCCGAGTGTTGTGGAATCGATTTCCACAAGGGACAAAATCTTGTGTGATTCGCAAAGAGTTGTTTCATGTCTGCGTGAACTTTCTGCCCGTTGTTTGAATATTTGCAACGTTCTTCGCGCTATAGAAATTATTCCAAGTGCAGGAGTTATCATTTCTAAATAAAAAAAGGAGAATACCATATATTTGTGATATTTATCGTATGTTTGTGAGCGGAACCTATTTTGAACGGTTTTTATTATGAGAATTGCAATAAAATATACGCGATATATGAAATAAAGAATAATATAGAATATGGTGCTGGCGTTCACACATTAATAACTTATTCATTACGGACACCAAGGCCACAATCAGGAGGTAGAGACGCTTCTTTACATGGTAATAAGTAGATTTTAATCATTGCCACGATACTCAGTTAGCAATAGGGCTTCTTCTGACTCCATAGGGCCTGGGAGTTCCAAATCCAATGGCATACTGGGTGGGGTCGAGCCCTCTCAAAATTTTACCCCGTGCTCTTGGATAATTAAAAAATATTCGTCGTCTTTTGTTTTAGTAGGATGACATAAGTTTAATAAACACCCACATTTTGTCTGCTATTGTTTTACATCCTACGTAATAGAGGACGAGCCTATTGCCTATACTGGGCACAGTTCTAGACTCTGCTGGCCTGGGAACCTGAGAAGACCACAAGTGCTGATGCAGAGCAGTCGAATTCACTGCCACTACGTCATAGAGGTAGTTGAAAGTCATGGTTATCGAATAATTTATTGGAAAATATAATTATGTTGACAGATTATCATGAAAAAACGACAGAGTACCTTTCATGCAGAAAAATATATGTAGGTAAGTACTGTTCCGAGCGAGCGATGTGGCGGGTAGGGTGTTATATAGGTACTGGGTGATATATTTAAAATATGTAACGGGTATTAACGCGATCATGCTTAATGTTTACCTTTTTATGCTTGACGTTTCGACCAGGTTACACCGGCCGTGGTCACAAGCTGACTGGTGCTGCGATGTCATATCTCCGTTTGTGAGGCAGAAGAATCTTGATTCACCCTCACTTCTGGCATATTTTATTTTGTCCATGTACCGTCACAAACTACACTCACGGTATCCCTATTACGTATGCTAACCGTCGTGTCCGTATTCTGTGAATATGTATTTATATAGGTACGAAAAGAATCAGCTGTTTATAATAACAAGTATAATCACCTCCTGAGAGGTTTTCACTATACCTACTAAGAAATATCCAGTATATAAGCTAATAAGTTTAGGTAAGTCAAACATTTTGGTTATAATATTTTTAATGTCAGATATTCCGCTCTTTTTCCTACAAATATACCAAATCTTAAAGCACGCCCAGCCCACATTACGCTTAAAAAGTAACCACGTAGGTACAAAGCATTCTCTACACGTGTTAATTTAAATCCTAACTAATAATAATTTAAATGCGAACGTGTTTGTTTCTTACACTTTCACGCCTTTAGCTACTCAACCGATCATCATGAAATTTCTCATACACGTTGTTGGGGATACAGAATAGGACACGGGTTACCTTTGATCTAGAAAAAAGTACTGTTACTAACATAACCTAACCTAACCTACATTTACGCGAGCGAAGCCGCGGGAAAATCTAGTAAGGAGATAATTTGTTAATTTGATCAAACGACAGTTCCTTTTATTCACATGAGTATTCCATCAGAAATCTCATAGCGAGTATATTCCTTGTATAAAAGTAAAAGTCTTCCCGCTCCGTATCTCTTGACAGTAGACATGGGGTCAGTGCCCTCCACATAACCTAACATTTCTTATTAGTTATTACTTTTAAACATTATACCGTTATGTTTGGTCGCGTGACTAAGAAGACTTCGGTGTAGTGTTTATGAACTGTGAAACATACCTTTACACTAGAATGAGTATTAAATATTAATAAATAAAACGCTTGTAAAGCACCAGAGTATAGCGCGCTTGCCCGTAGTTCTAAAGAAAATATTGCAGGAACCGTATAACAACTACACATGCTTATTTTAAAATTCTGTTGATCCTTTGCTGCGTGAAAGACCGACAGACAAACAAAAATATTTTTTTGTTACTAGCGAGAACTTCCTAACAAATAACTCAACCCATTGCTTAAACGGGAATGGATCCCAAGACCTCACTAAAACCTATTAATTTTTGGTAACTTGCTTTTGTACCGTATAAACATTACGTAATATTAAAACTAATGATAACCGAGCGAAGGTCACACGGACACCTGAATATTAAATTACTGATTTGAAAACAAACTCTATTGAGTTCTAATAGAGATAGTTTTCGTCTGGCCGATTATAAGTGAAGGGTGACGTTTCTTGAACTGTGTCGAGAACGTTTACATAAACACACCGCAGACGATACGACAACCTCTTTTTTATAATTTTTTAAACGAACATTCTTTCCCCAACCACTGACTAACGTTGAAATTCATTTACTTAAACGGATGTTTTCGTTGCCATTTTCGTTTTAGATAGATTTTATTTTTGTTTAATAGTACGTTTCATCTTATTAATTAGCCATAATTTTAAAAGCTTATTTTATTAAACGCACCTGGTATGGTTAATTTGAATTTATATTCTCTCTTTTCGTTTTTTATTTTACTTTTCATAATTTGCCCAATATCTTTTACAAAGATTAATATTCTAAAAACAGTACATAGCCACAATTTAGTTAAATGAAACTGAATCCGTTTAACATGAGTAGCGGATTAAATGGCTATATGTATAATTTTATTTTATTCTACTACTATTATTATCGATCTATTATAAAAAACGCTAAGGCTAAATAGCAGAGATTAGCAATCATACTAGAAATGTGTGACACACATTACTAAACAATTTTACTTAGTAATTACATTTTAATTAGATGGAGAACGAAATTTGAAATGATTGGATAAGAGATTCGACAAATGACCAACGTAATAGACTTAGTCTAAAGTTGAAGTGACAGAAGGCTGGTCTTGTATGCTGAAGAACTAACAATAAACGGGACATATAAAAGATCTCTTCTATTTTGAGTCGAGACCGCGACTCGGCTATAATAGTCCAATATACGTAAAGTGGTAGAAGAAGTAGTTGGAAATGGAGGGATGCAGATGGCGTTTCATAGAGTACCTACTTTAGAAACTTACGTGCTGCGTCCAGCAGTGAACTGCCATAAGCCGACTATAATAATATTATGTTAGGCTGTATTATTGTACTTCATATGATTTCAATATATTAAAAAAAAAAACAATATATCAGTAATTATACGAGTTACATGTAATGGATAACAAATATATAAACAAATAAGTACGTGAAAATTTGTGCGAACAGGTAAGTTTTATATCTGATATTTTCTTTTTATAAAAAAGATAATATCAGATAATATAAAACCCAAGGTAAGGAACGAACGAAACTTTAGAATGAATCTAATCACATAAATAAGCGAAAGAACGAATTGTATAATTATTATGCGAACAGAATCATATCGCCTTTGCTATAGTGGAAACAAACCTATTATTCTATAAAAAGAATACCCTACGATAAATTTTGTTGGCGTGGTTCTCGAAGCATACTCGCTTAAAACATCGCAATTGTATTGCACGATAGATTTGCGTGATTTTGCGGTACTGCAACCAAATCTTAAAACATTCTGGCAGTAAGTATTTTGGGTGCCTTTACCGATTATTTTTATCACACAAGTTTCGAACCTATTACAGACTCCAGCTCTCACAAAGGTTGATTTTGTAACTGTTACTTTGTGTTTAAAACTATGTGTGCACCTTTTGACAGAATTAAACGAATTTATTTATTATTTTACATAGGCAAAATTAAATGTAATATGTTTGTATCTTACTAATTCCGAATTGCATAAGTAAGTGTTTAGTATAAGTACATAAATTGGTGTCTGAAAAACATTATATAATCATGATTTAAGTAATCAGTTTATTCTACTAATCAAACTCCTACCTAAACTTGTGTTATGATTAGAATAAACTTTATAACTCAAACCAATAATATTCATAAATAGTCTCATAGCTATATTCCCAAAGAGGAAAAACAAGGTGTAATACACCTTAATTTTGCTAACTATGGTTTTAGTTCCTGCATAATAGGTACCAAAACAAGCCAATTACAGTCGATGAATCATGCTGATATTGAAAATTTCATGACAGAAAAATCAAATAACATTTTGCGCGGTAAAGGAATCGAATCCGAGACTTGATACAAAGTAGTAAGATTCAATACCACTGAGCCACCACGGCAGTTTCAGCCTCTGAGGTAGATATAATACAAATAAGGATATTCTAGTAAAATACATCCTGTTTGTATATAAATATATAATCTAAATCTCTCTCTACATATTATGTATGTTTGTTTCTATCTCTCTACATTTGGAAAATATATTTATAAGTCACATTATATGTATTATTTTATTTTATTCGTGCACCAAGTTAATAGTACTACAAAAATATACGTTCATTACGTATTATAGATTTATTACATAGTAAACCAAGTTATCTGTCATAAAAAATAAGTTATCCTTATTTATATCACCGAATGTTTACCAAAGAACATACAAGATTACAAAACATGTTTTATATACTACCCCGTTGAGTTTTCAAGGGCAATATTGAAACCTTAAATTTAGAGGTAGTAGGTATGTAAATATCACTTTTAGAATGTTATCTATATTCAACAAAACTAATTCGAGAACTCGTGGTAGGAGCCGCCTTACGATAAGAAATGTTATTCGTATCGTACGTCCGAACTGCTCATAATTTTGTTTCACATAGGCATAGATGTATCACAACAACAGCTATCAATTTGGTATTTAGGCCATACAATGAGCTATACCAAGTAACTTTCAACAACACTTTACAATACAGCGTCTTAGTTAATATTTTCACCAATAAGAAAGTCACTATGTGAATTACTCGTCTTCACATCTTTTCTGTGTAGGATTAGTAAACATATTTAATTATATTTGTCTTTAAGCTACGTACTAACTCAACACGTCGATTCGATATCTATAATACCTACAAATATTACATTTTTCGCTTCCATTATGGCTATACGTCCGACCGCCTCAGTGTCTTCATACGAAATGGCTTCATTCTGCGACGAGACGTTCAATAAAATTATATTGTCTCGCTCAGGCGGTACCCAGATCACGGTGTGAAAGAGAGAAAGCAAATTACTTCGTTACTCCCGCACTCGCTGAATATGTTTCCATGTCGATTCGAGTCGCGCTCCAAGCGCGCCTCGCCGTGTTTTCGCCATTTTGTTTTCAAACGTTGACGTGTTCGCAAGTGCTAACCAAGATGTGAAAGTGAACTAATATTATACATAAAAACAGTGTAAGATTGTTATATGACGGATTTTGCCAAGTGGTGGTCTGCTGTTACATTTACGCCATGGGTAATATAAAATTATTTATATGAGACATACTATAAAATGTTCCGCCATGTTCATTTTCGTGCATTTGGCTTTGAGCAACAGATGAGGATAGACGTCAGCGTCACACGTGCTCTATAAACAATTAACTATTATATTTTAATGTACATAATTTATCTTCGTATTTAATGTTTAATATGTGTTTTTTTTAATCTATAAGGTCTATAATTTTTTTTTGCTAAATGAAGTACGTAAAGCCACATTCTCTTATACACATAGGGATTTTAAAAACAAATGCTTCTTTTATGCATGTCTATACTTATTAAAAATAAATATTTTATGAAAAACCTGAAATATATTTTCGAAATTATAAATGTTGAACGCTAGAAAAAAATGTATAGCTACCTACTTAAAAGGTTATTTGATATCTCAATATTTTAATTAGGTAGTTTACTGACGGAAAAATCAGCCCTGTTTAATTTTTAAATTGTTAATAATTATTATAATAATTGTTATTTCACTGCTGGGCACAGTCCTCTACTCAGTCTGAGCGGGGCTAGCCATTAAAAAGTTTATTTTTTAATTGTTAATTAGTGCGCACAAATCAAATATGATTTTATAAGTAGTATGGTTTTTACATAATTGAAAACAAAAACCTTAATAATATGAATTATTTTAAAATCGTGATTAAAACCATAGTACAAATGAACACGTGCTCACGATTGCTCTAGCACGAAGTAAGTAAATTGTTACGAGATTGCACCGATCGTCTGAGCGTCCGCGTCCCCCTGCTTTCGGTTATTGACCACCCATCCGTGCAGATTATATCATCAACTCTCACGCTGAACACGTGGTTGTAACAAAACGTACTTACGTTTTTTTAATATAGAATCGTAATACAGAAATACTTACTTATATAAATTAGGTTATTGACATTCATCATCGTGTGTAATTTACACAATCATGCAAGAATTTAAAATAACATAATATTACATTTCATGTGCGATAGCAAATTAATATTAAATTATTAACATGAATCGAGTGTTATTATTACATATGCACGCGTCGCGCGCGGTCACGCTCACGGCTACAGCTAGAAATTAGAATAGAATGCTCTCTGTGTTGCCATATTAAAAGTAACGCAATTGCCGTGGGAAATGTGTTCATTTATTTATAGCAGACTCAACAATTTTGGCTGTATATGAATGTACGTAAATATATACCGCGGTTTCTTTACTAAAAGAAACAGTGCTCTAATCTTGTTGGATCGATTGTTAAATAACACTATAACATAGGGATATACCCTATGTTATAGTGTTATTTTGACTTATCAATATCAAATACATTAATGAAAATAGAATATAATATGTATAATTAAACAAAAGTACTTTGTATATAAATCATCATAGTGACTATAATTTAATAAAACAACATTTATTTAAATCATTTAGTGCAATTGTTTGTTTTATCTAGTTTACTTTATATCTGGATGGGCTAATACTGAATACTAATAAAAGACGTAAATTGCGATTAGGACTTATTCCATGTGAAGGTATCATACGGAACGTACAATAATAAGTGCTGCATTATATTATAGATAATATTAATAAATAATTAAAGTATTGATTATTAAATATATTGAGTATCTTATCTTGTGTAGGTCTAGTCAGTACAGACCGGTGACACTTCGACCCAGTGGGATCTTTTGTGTCAACTTCCCCATTAACCACTGCCATAGATGTTCATGGCAGCCGGGACCGACGGCTTAACGTGCTCTCCGAGGCACAGAAATATATTGGGTATATTTTCTGTCCTTTGTGTAACAAGATATAGATGTATACAAGAAGATATTAGAAATTGCGGAATAAAAAATAATTACTTTTTGCTCAGATGTCACCGGCAGATGACTATAACTTTCGATGATCAGTCGGCTATTGAGGCGTACTTCGAATATTTATTTTGGTCAATTAAGTTGTGTTGTTATTTATGTATAGCAAATGTATAATATTGCTTACAAAGCAGACAAATATAATATTTTAATTTAAATATTGTTACGTCAATAGAAGTTATTGCTATAGTAACGTACAATAGTGATATTATTACATTCAATTGTATTACAAGACAGCAATATTCATAGATTACATATCCCCTTCAAAGTTAGCAGTACTTGCGGATAACTTTAAAATTCTGTTGTCTGATAGCACAAACCTGGTTATTATAGGCGTATATTATTATTAGTAATAATAATTTAAATAACAAACTGGTAGCAGCTTTATCATATCTACATTTAAAATATAATTAGAACTGCTCTACTCTCGATCCTATGACAGGCTACTGTTCAAAGCAGCATATATTTATGCCATTTGTGGTTGTACTCTGTTTAATTAAAATGTACTTTATTAAATTATTATTAATATTTTAAATACTCATACGGTTGGTTGTTTCTACACCAAACTATTGTTCATAAGTGAACTGTGTCTAAATAATCTTATTTCATAGCTTCATTCACTTTGGGAGAACCATCTATGTTATTCTGTCAGTTGCTGGTATGCCACACATAATTGAAAAGCAATTATTATTGTATCTTGCCGCTGGTAGGCTGCTGTTGATATGTTATTCTAGGCGGATTATAAAATTGAAGATATCATTCAAAAGTCACGAACGTGATGTACAAACTATTGCAACGATCAGCATCACTCTAAATAGCTAATGACCTCTCATCGTTAGTCGCTGGATCTCTCTTAACTGAGCTTATTCAATACTTATAACAGTCTATATCATAATATGTTTACTGTTAATTTAATCTAAACGATTATTATATTATCCAGGCTGTTGAAAATATGTCAAATAATATTTGCAATTAAATATTTACCAAGTAGAAAAGATTATATAAAGCACACCTCAAATTTATGATATATTGAAGGGAAAACAAAATATTATAATGGTAACACTAACTATTAAACATCAAATACAATGGGGTACTTCCTACAGCTGTCAATATGAAGGAATCAAATCATCACTATAGAAACATCATAGAGAAGTATATTTATTATGGTAAACATTGATTAAGTATAATAAGTATTATGTTTAAGTACGGCAGACTATATAAATCTAATAAAAACGCATGTGTCTTAGAGGGATTCGTGTGCATTAATCTTTTTGACTATTAATGTTTACGTGTGTGTCTATAATTTTCCTACTGAAAGATATATTGTACTTAACAAAATCTAAATTCTCGGTGATTTAGGGATATTAACTACAAGATACAAAAACGATGAATTATTGAATATAGAAAATAATACGGCGGGAATTAATGGAAGGTCGGTAGAACAATCTTCATCATTAGGGTAACCAAAAAAATTATGTTTGCTATGTATTTGTAATAATATATAAATAATGCAGACTGCGGTGCTCCTTCACACGGCACGGATAGTAAGGAGTATGTTGTCTCTGGCTCCCTAACTACCAGTAGCTTGGACCCTGTTTCTGATGCCAGTGGGTCTACATAACTTTTGTTACAAATTTTTTTATAAATGTTTATTTCGGTATAAATACAAGAGATTAGTACTTACCTATATACGATTTTAAATAAATTGTATTGTAATAGTGAGCACTATTTTCATAAACTCATTATGAGGACTCCTGCATCTAAGCACAAACCTTTTCTTTTTGTCTTGGTATGGTTAAGTTGACTGGTAACATGTTGATTAATGTAATTTGATAAAAGTGCAAACATTGGCTTTAGTGTGGCTGATATCAAATTTCATGTTGTGCAAAAGAAAATTTTTATGTGTACTGCAATGTATAATTTCTTTATTTACTGTTTTCATATTTATGTAAAGATTGATCTCGCTTAGCACTCCTTACTGTATAACGCTTATGTCCATAAGTTTTTCTTTATTATATTAGCAAAGTACACACGGCTACACATCAAGTTAGACACCCTATATACGCTTAACTACGCTACATACAAAATAGAGAATTGTCGGAAAGGGACAGTGCATAGTGGTGTCGATGTAATGGTAAGGATAGAGCATAGCAAAAATATAACTCACTCTCTCACACTATTCGCAGCGTTTAACTTCTAATAGTTCAAAGTCCAAACAGTCTAGGTTGATGTGTCGCTGTGTGTACATGAATATTAAACAATAAGGTTGAAGTACCTTTATTTACATTTATTTAACAGCTCTTTTTAGCCTAAACATAATTTGGCATTAATATGTATTGGTTGAATAATTATTACATTGCATATAATTTAATAAACATTTTTATTTTTTTAAATTTAACTGCTATATATGGATTTGTTTAATTTCAATGAATAACATTCGCGTAAACAGAAGACAATTTTTATTTTTGTTTATACAAACCTTACAAGGGTTGGCAAAGATATATTTTATTACAAACACATTACATCTATAATAACTGCGAAAGGGACATTCAGAGAAAGGGAAATTCTGCAAAAGGGACATTTTATAAAAGAGACATTCTGAGAAATTTACTATTTGCAAGCTGTAGACATTTTGAGAAGTAGATGTTCTGCGACTGAGTTATAATTATCAATTCAGGTCTCAGGCCATCTACCAGGCACAATTCTGAATGCCTTCCTGCTACTGAGAACAGTGTTATAGAAAACCCAAATAACAGTTTGCCTAACCAGAAATCAAATACAAACTATAGGTCATCTTCCAATGTGAAATGGAAAATTGTATATTTTTGAAGTGATTGTATAAACAACAATGTTTTATTGAACATAGGGGAGCAATACCAAATATATGCTGGTCAAGCCGGCCCATTCATGCTGAAATCAGTGAGGCTCTACTACTCATTAAACTACATACTATTCATATGTAAGAATAACAAAATGTACCAAGTTTTAAGCAAAAATGAATGACTGACTTCCGGCATCTAAGGAGAGGTTAAATCAAGTGTCTGGTGAATTAAACAAATAGGTACCTAATTTATGTACATCAGTGCAGGACCAACGAGAAAACATTTCAAAGCCTATTTGTCAATGGGTTGCGTAACCCAAGCTAGAGTCACTGCATCTATAGAAATTTTTTGTAAGCCTTATTCTCATACTCTTAACTCTAGAGGCTGAGTAGGCGTTTTGGCCGCTGATTTTCGTCCGATCCCGTCGAAACGGAAATTTTATTATTTTAAATATTTTTGTGTGATGTTTCGGACTATCCTTTTTTGAAGCAGATTTTTTACAGTCAGAATGAAAAGCCTTAGATAGGGATATATTATTTAAGGGTAGTATTTAACTGCACAGCAAAAAAATACTAATTGCATAGCAAAATATGTTTACCAAAAATAAATTGCACAGCAAAATATATTTAAAGAGATCAAACTAATTTGATGGTTCCTATTTTTGGGTTGGTTTAAGAAGGAACCTAACGTAACCTAACACTTCCGAGACGGAATGCAGTGATTTGAGGCCTGTAGGTGCTCGTTATGATATATTTTAGTAAGCATATATTGCTGCGCAATTAGTATTTTTGGTGGTCATTATATTTAATCCCAAAGTAAAATAGGTATGACTTAATTAATTTTCTGACGTTACTTTGCCTCTAAAAAAAGATTGATTCGAAACACCACTCAAAAATATTAATAATAATGAAATTCCTGTTCAGACCGGATCGGACGAAACTCAGTGGCCGAAACGCCTACTAAGCCACTCTAGATAAGAAAATCTTATAAAGGGCTTAAAATCAGGTTTCTTCGCATAGTATCAACCCTGTGCCTGAACTAGCAACTAACTAAAATGTAACTAAAGGCGGAAACATACTTACGTGTCGTGGCGTGTCATGACGCGCCAGAAGCATATCGGTTTCATACATTTAATATGGTTAGGGGCATATTTGCATGTCGTGTTGTGTCGCGACGCGTTCTGTCGTGGCGTCGACTGCTCGCCACCGATTGCGCCAGAGCGGTGGTGGGGGTTATGACGCGACACGACACTACAGGCAAATGTGTTTCTATACCGCGCGTGACTCGTGGCGCTAACATCTAGCGGACACTTTTTATCTTATTATATGCATATTTCTGAAAAATTACTGACGAGCTTATCGAACTTGTACGTCATCGAAAAGTTTTATGTGACACAGTGATATGCGAGTCCATTCGCTGATTGAAGGAAACAATCAATCAGCGAATGGACTTCCTCATATTGTGCTTTGTTCATTCTAAAGTACTGATGAAATTTCTATTTATCACTCTCTAATTCTTTAACAAGACGATGAAATTCACCTTTATTTTTATTCTATCTCCCTCTGTTTATATGGTCAACTTAGTACCTTCTTTTCTTTTTTTTGCCCTCTAAAAGATTAATTGCTAACAAAAATTCAAGTTCTTCATCAAAATCGCTATCCGAAACAGAAGAAAACATTATGTACGTTTAAATGCTGCGAAGGTTCGATAAGTACTATTCAGAAATAACGCCAGAGCACGCCACGACACGACACATTAGTGTGCACACTCACCGACACGACAGTAAGCAACACGACACGCCACGACACGTAAGTATGTTTCTGCCTTTAGTAAAGTCACTAACCAATAGATTTTGATGTTACATGTGTTACTTTGTGACCTGATCTGCGAATAAATGATTTTTGGTTTTTGTCTAATATATAGAGTAGTTACAGTACTCAATAAGTCTATTAAATGTACTGTAAAAAACCATTCTTCATTAACTTTCTGTAAACTATTAATATATACTGTTACACACAGTCACAGTACAAGCAATTTTATTTTCATAAAATGTTGTTATAATTTTTATGATTATGATCTTTGGACGTTTGTTATTAGCAACATGATGTAAGTGTATTAAATGTGTAAATTTTATAACTATTATACTATTATTTCCTTCTTTAAATACGTGAATGCATTTTATAGTTTCACACCTACATATACTATATCTACCAAGATGGCGAATGTCAAAGTACGGAGACCTTGGTGCGTAAGTCCGGCTCTTAACCGGTTTTATTTGCAATAGCATCTTTGGTTTCCAAATTAAACAAAGTCAATAGACGTTTAATATTTGAACCTGGTTTACAAATATTGGACATAATTGGAAACATCACGACGGTAGTTTATACCCAAGTCTGCAAATAATTAGTAAATAGGTCTGATGAAACTAAGTATAGATAAAAAGTTTCTAAGCGACTCGAATGAACCCTAATACTACGGTGACGTATGGTATGATGGTACGGCACCGTACCTTGGGGCAATGGTACCTTACTTCTAGGTGTCTAGTGTGAGTTGTTTTTACTTTAACGCGATCCAAATGTTTACCGCGTTTGGCTTTCTGATTGGTTAAGAGCTTGGAGCGGACCAATCGGAGCGCTGAACGTCATAAACGTGCCGATCGCTTTAACGTAAAAAGAAATACGCACTTGGCACTCTAATGTATGTAAACTGCGCCTAGTACATAGGATTTAAAACACGTACCTAGTATTAATGAAAGGCCTTTTTTAAAAGGAGTGTAAGCAAATTAGAGTCACATGGGCATTGTAATCTGGGTAAAATACCGATTAATAATTATACATACATATTTAACATAGCACACCGGTTTTATACGAAGGTGCTGCGATGGTAACTGTTCAAAAGGTTCGTTAGAGCATTCCTAGTGGCACAAACAGTGTGTTGAAATGCATGCGTTCTGCCTCTAATCTGTGCCTATTATAATGAACCTAATATAAGATAATATTATTTGGCAAAGACATATTACATACACAATCAAGGCTTCTTATCACCGTAGAAGTAGACGTGTGTTATACACTCAGGCTTCCTCAGCTGTATTTTAGGGGTCATACAATAGCCTGTTGCCGTCTCCGGATTTCATCGACATATTCAAAGCTCGTGATGCTACATAGAATGTCTTAAAACGACGACAATTTACATGGCCTTAACCCGTAGGCCTACTATGAAACGTAAATATCGAAGTTTCGGCCTGATTATTCACGTGATTTGTATCATGGACATTAGGTAACGTTTAATAGAGCCTTGCTGATTTCAGCATAAATTCATAAATGGGCCGGCTCGACCGGCGAAAGACTACCCTCTTACAGAATATCAAAGTGAAATAGCAGTATTCTTACGGTTGTGTTTCGTTCGGTGAGTGAGAGTACCGGAGGCTCAATCACCCTGTTTCCCCCTTCCCGCTCCTTCTCCTTCCCACTTAGTTTCCTAAAGAGTTGGCAAAGCGCAAGTGATGCCTCTGGTGTTGCAGTGCTGCTATAGCCCAAGTTTGAGCAGAGGTTACTTATCATACGCTAGGTACCTGTTATGATTTTTGAACAACATTTGTGATCAGAAAATGCACTCTTAATTTTCTAGACTACCAATACCATTTCCAAAAATCGAAAGCCGTGAGATATCACGCATGACTAAAGGTGCTTTTCCACTGGTGACGCAAGTTGAGGATAGGATAGAAGAGAGTAGAGATCAGAGGCAAGGACTTCATAGTGATTTGCGAAATATTTGGCCAGCCTCTGGTGGCCACCACATAATATTGCAAAATATTTTTGATGATCGTTTAAAAATAATAGCGAAATGAGTCAAATACATTCTAAAAGAGGAAAGTTCCGCAAAACAAGTTTAAATTCCTGAACTCTATTTTTAATATTTATATTTTTTCATTTAATGCTGACAATAGGATTCCACGTGCGCTTTGTGGCAACGGCGGACCGCCTTTATCTATATGAGAGCAATGGCCATGAAATATTTTTATTATGCTATTTATAATTAATTTCACTATTAAAAGAAGAAAGAGAAATTTTTCTTTGAACGTCTTTCTCCATGTAAAATACCCTTAACAATATTTTTAGGAGACTTAGATCTGTTTTTCGCATAAAAGTCAAAAGTTCAAAGAAACTGAGAGGTGCGCAGCCGGACTGTAAGATATGTAGCGTGTCTCAAAACCCTTTGATTTTAAATTACAAATTATGAAATTTTAATATTTGTAACTACAATAGTTTCTAAAAACAACTGTTATTTCATTGTTTCGTGCGAGCACTGCGTTTTTGTCCATGTTATGTAGGGGTTGCGTTATGTATTACTTTTTTTTTATAAATGACTACTCCTGCACTAGGAATAATTCCTTTGACACGGATGACTTCATAAACATTCAAGCAACGGATACAAAGGACACCCAGACATGAAACAACTATATCCTATAACTAATCCACAAGGATTACATAATTTTTTTGTCTCGTGTGGGGTTCGAACACACAACACTCGGGGCGGTGGTACTGGCGAGGCAACCACTTAAACCACTAGGTACGCCATCATTACAGGCTCACTTGAATATTTTTTAATGCAATCATGCGCATTACTAATTACTACCAAAAAGATCAAACAACACATTAATAACATAGGTATATAGGAGCCTGGCTCATAAACGGCGATAGTCTACGTACAATCTAACAATTTTGATTTGAAACCTGACATCCTGGTGTGGGCACCCGCTATACCCTGGGTGGTATGGCCTACGTCGCTCTACATTATAATCGGCAATATGTTTAACAACCGAGCTATCAATCACGTCATTGTTGGGACTTACGTATTGTGAAGATACAGTCAAGGCCTACCATAAAACTTATATGGCGAAATTTCGGACCTATTGTTGTTACTATAAGGACCTTGAAATATGTACATGAAGAACTGCTTTGATCACTCTAATTTCAATAGTGAAGTGCTCCAAACAACGAAGTGATGTTTGTTTGAAAGGAGTAAATTCAAAGAAACATTGGTATATTTTAATATTTCGTTCGCCTGAAGTTTCGAATAGACATTTTCATGGTAGACCTACTGTATTATTTAGTTCGTCTTGTGATAGCTAACGAGAACCAATGATAGCCTGCGCTCTATTTTAATTGCAGGGTTAATCAATAATTAATCTATCACGATAATACTATTTAATATTATACGAATAAATATTATAAATCTCTTCTCGTACTTCTTCGTCAATCCGGCCGTTTTCACCAAAATATTAAAGAAGATTTGAAATCTTACCATACACATTTTTATCCTCGCCTTTACTTACCTCTCCACGTCGGCCCTAGTGATAGCCTGTTGGCGCTACCATAAAATAAACAGAGGGGCCGCTCCAGGTGCCAAGACCTAGGAGACGCTTGCCGAGCTGCGGCAGTAGGGTAAAATAGCAACTAACAAGGGAGGCGGTAATTGGTTCTCACGCCATCCTAAAACCTGCCTCGACCTGGCACTTCTCTCTCCCGTTTTTAAAGTCTCAGTAGTTGAGTCGCCATCTCGCTTATGGAGCACGCTTCCGAGCCTTGATCTATTAGCGCTCTTAAAACAATTGTGTATCCTTCTTCGCTCCTAGCTGTCACCACTGCGCACTGTGTAACGTATGTATGGAAGAAGTAGCTAAAATCATATTTCCTTTATAAGGGCATATTATGATTAGTAAACTATATACTTTTCTTATAACTATACGCCTCAATCCAGTCAATTTAATGGAAATTTTAAAAGGTCATTAGCTATCAGACGATGATGTTTCTTCGTTTGATGAGATATTGACTAACTAACGAGATATTGATATTTTCTTAATTCTCGTCGGTCTCAATATAGGCCTCGACCACTCTACTTAATTTTTTATTGTTAGAAGTTACCTTTCGATTCTTAGCAATACAGGCAATAGCTTAAGATCCACTGCACAGCAATATTATATTTAATAGCCTTTGCCCGCGGCTTCGGTCGCCTAAAGGTAGGTTAGGTTAGTAACAGTATCTTAAAAATAAAATATAGCCTACGGTAATCGGTGATAATGTAGCTTTCTAGTGGTGAAATATTTTTTATGAGTTGAGTAACTTTTGATTTAATTTCTTACACTTTTGTTTGTTACAAACAAAAAATCAAAGCGTTCCTGTTTGTAATATTAGTATAGATAATTGCTATAATTGGTTCTCGTGACATCCTCAAACCTGCCTCGATCAGGCACTCTTTCTCTCTAGACTTCAGCCGAGAACTTAGGATCCACTGCACTTCATTTACCTACTTAAAAGAAAATTTATCCATACTTTAATTTACAGATAATAGTAAAGAACCACGGATACCATCTATCCATACATTTGAGCCGCCGAGATGTGATCGTATTGAACTGGACAAGTTCAGGCGGCGGCTGATCCGCGCCGTCGCCCGGATGCTGATCCACGAGAACAGGAACGAAAATGAAGTGTGGGCGGGGTTGAAGAAGGAGACTGGATGTGATTGCAAAGAGCTCTGGTGAGAAAATTACCAGTACAATTTTCTTGAAGTACCTACTAAAAACTGCCCGTGTTCTACAAACACTTAATCAATGAACATATAGAACACCCAGATTCGGTACAGTACAACTATCATCAATTATCCGAACTCCAACCATCCCAATCGCTTTCGGGGAAAGATTATTGGGAGATGATTTACCATGTACAATGTGTTTATGTGTTGCAATTTCACGACGAAATAACACGATGGTTGGTCGAGTAGTCAAGGCGTGAAAGCGTAACATACAAACAAACAGACAAACTCACATTTGCATTTATAATATTAGGATGTTTAACTCATAAACATGATTACGTAGGAACCGGATACGCGCCTTGACTATAAAGAAGTTGGGCCGTCTTCTCGAAGCTGACGACCGCGTGGACTTGTTGTCTCCGGGAGCTCGGATGACCATCACTGACTGGCTGATGTTCGACACGGTATTAGTGCATGAAGACCTTAACGTTATTGGCATGGTAAGTAAAGTCGCCTGTTATATTCCATAATAATAATAAAAATAAAATAAAATTATAGACCGATCACCTGTTTACCATCAGTCTTTTTACATCTTTTCTGAGAGCCAAAATTTCGAAACATATTGAAATCAATTCTATTATTTCGGTCTCTCAGAATGGTTGTAGGAAGGGGGCTCGTGGTACGAAGGAACTGCTCGTTGATATGGCCATTAGACAACAGGTTCGCCGTAATCGCAGGAGTCTGGCGACATGTTGGATAGATTACAATAAAGCGTTTGATTCAGTGCCGCATACATGGCCTTTGAGGGTGCTGGAGCTGTATAAAGTAAATACAACTATGCACCTTCTTGAAGTTGTGTATGGGGTAATGGAAAACGGCTCTTTACTATACAGGATGTCGACAGACCCAGGCGACCAGCGACCTAATACAGATTAAGCGAGGTATATTTCAGGGCAACAGTCTGAGTCCTCTTTGGTTTTGCCTAGCATTGAACCCTCTCAGTACATTACTAGAGGGTTCAGGGCTAGGTTAAAGAGAGGCGGTCAAGTCGTATCACACTTGCTATACACGGATGCTTTAGTAAATCTATCAATATGGAGGTTGGTGTGGATAAATGTGCAGTCAAGCATGTAAAGCAAGGAAGGATGGTGGAATCTTAAAGCATTGAACTTTCAGATTCCATTAAACTAATATCGCTTCTCATTACTGATACCTACAAATACTTGGATATGACACAAGCCTTAGGTATAAATAAAGCGGACATGAAACAATCGTTGAAGGAGCGCTTCCTTGGTTGCCTGAGAAAAGTACTTAACAGTCTTTAAAATTAAACTACTATATACGGATTTCATCGCTTTGTTTATTTAACACTGTTTTACATAATTTTGAAACTATTACACTACTACTACTATTGAATTTGGCTAATTTATAAGCTAATAAAAATATTTAAACTATTTATATTTAGGTTTACACTTTCCCCGACGTTTCGGTTGCTTTTCAGCAGCCATGGTCACGGGGAGACTAAGATGGTAGTTGTCTCAATGTTCCAGTGTAGTTATTTCAAAGTACCCTAACATAATTTAGTCATCGGTGTTTCTATTTACGCAGAATGCGATCAAAGTATCATGAAGCTGTGGTTTGTTTCTTCTTGGGTTTGACTATTTGAAGAACTATACTATCCCAAGCTGGTGGTACATTCCAACCATCTTCTCTATTGAAATTAGGATGTTTTTTGATTTCAATAGCCTCGCGAAGCATCCTGGGTAGGAATCGGTGTTCTTAAGCGAGTATATGTGGTTTATCAAATCGTAGGTAGTGGTTGGTTTCCTGTTGGACATGTTCACACAAAGCAGACTTCAACGAGCGTTTGTGTTTTACGTCAGCTATGTGTTCTTTTAAGCGGGTGCCTATGCTTCTCTTGGTTTGCCCTATATATGAGAGTCCACAATCACAATCTATTTTATAGACCTCTGCATCTTGTAAAGGTAATTGGCACTTGACGGATGGTAAAAATTGATTTATCTTCGTTGGCGGCTTGAAGTATGTGTTGATTGAAGCTCGCTTCAAGATGTAGCCAATCTTGTCAGTGACACCCCTTACATAAGGCAGTATAGCAGGCTGGCGCTCGACTGTGGCTGGCTTTTCTTGGGTTCTGTGAGAGCGGCTCGGCTGTTAGAGCTTATTGTCTTGCAGTACATGTTGAAGCTCGGCGTCCAGGTGTTTCTTGTCACAGATCCCGTGGGCTCTCTGAAACAAAGACATTCTCACGGTAGCTAACTGTTTAGGATGGTGGTGAGATTCACCGTTTAAGTAGCTATTTGTATGGGTCTTTTTCCTATACACAGTGTGGCTCAAAGTATGATCAGGATTCCTGATGACAAGTACATCTAAGAATGCTAATGAATTATTTGCCTCTAATTCCATAGTAAATTGGATGTTGTTATTAATGGAATTAAGATGTTCTAGAAATACACTAACACAATCTGTTGGTAATATTGTAAAAGTATCATCTATAAACCTCTTATAAATCCTGGGTGTGATGGGAGCAGTCTGTAAAGCTCGAGCCTCGAAGTCCTCCATATATATGTCGGCAACAACACGCGATACTGGGGAGCCCATTGCCACAACATCGACTTGTATGTAGAATTTATTGTCCCACAACAGATAACCAGTTGTTAAGCAATGCTTAAGTAGGTCTGCATATTCCTCAGGCATATTGTACTCTATTAGCTTCCTTTTAGTTATTTCAATACAGTCATGTACAGGTATGCATGTACATCAAATATGGTAAGTATGCATGCAATAATGACTGTACATCAAAACTAACCATTGTTTCATTGTTAGTGAGACATGTGTTTAATCTCACTCACAAAATGGTATGAATCCTTTACATGTGCTCTCGAGTTGCCTCTGAGTGGTGAGAATATCTTCGCTACGTGCTGAGCCAGTCTATAAGTTGGTGTGTCGATCTGACTCACAATAGGACGTTGGGGAGCGTTTTCCTTGTGTATTTTTGGTAACAGGCTTCTTCTTTCAACATCTTTTATCAGGCGGCAACAAGGTGCGCGCTTTTAACGTTTGGATCATGCCGCTTCTTTTATACTCCTTTGGCATACTTAAGTGGACTCAGACTGAGTTAGATGCCCTGGACAGGAAGGTCCGTACACTGTTGACGGCATACCGAATGCATCATCCTCGTTCATCTGTGATGAGGTTGTACATCCCGCGGAAATGTGGGGATCAAGGTTTTCTAAATGCCAAAACTCTTCATAACCGTGAGGTGAGCAACCTTAGAGAGTATTTCCTTCAAACGAACGTGGATATGCATCGTGATGTTGTCGCATAACGGACTCACCCCGCTTAATCTGGCTAAAGAGAGCTGGCGCATCCCTGTAGTACTGAGCATTAACAACCGCAAGTGTATGGCAGAGCAAGGAGCTTCACGGTAGGTTCTACAAGGCCCTATGTGGGCCCGATGTAGACCTTCTCGCCTCCGTGAACTGGCTACGCTTCGGTGACCTCTTTGGGGAAACCGAAGGGTTTATCTGTGCAATTATGGACGAAGTTATCAAGACGAATAACTACCGGAAATATATCCTGAGGGATGGTACGATTGACATATGTCGGGCGTGCCACCAACCCGTTGAATCCCTCAGGCATATAGTTTCCGGTTATTCTCGTCTTGCTAACGGCAAGTACTTGCACAGACATAACCAAGTAGCCAGAATTATCCACCAGCAACTTGCTCTGAAGTACAAAATTGTAGAGGTCGAGGTGCCTTACTACAGGTATGTAGCAGAACCAGTTCTCGAAAAGGACCATATCACACTGTACTGGGATCGATCTATTATCACAGACAGGACTGTTGTTGCCAACAAGCCTGATAATGTGGTAATAGATCGATCAGAGCGCCGTGCAATGATTGTCGATATCACCATCCCTCATGATGGCAACCTCGTGAAAGCTGAGAAGGAAAAACAATTAAAATACCTGGACTTAGCACACGAGGTCGTCGATATGTGGGATGTGGACTCGGCAATCATCGTACCGATAGTCGTTACGGTGAACGGTCTAATAGCCAAGAGCCTCGACCAACATCTTAAGAGAATCCCTGATCAAATTAAGAAACAAATTACTTGTTAACATCACAAATAATCACGAGGTACCTCTACATTACTAAATTGACTTAAAAGTAATACAGATCTTTAAATCCTGTATGCAACAAGCAACTAGTTCCATGAGTTTTTGTCATTTAACTATATAATAACCTTTCCGAATAAGTTGTATTTTAACGGCGCTTTTAAATGTAAGCAATGGTAAATTAATTATATTAGTAGGTAGTTTATTAATTAAACGTATACCGAGTCCCGCAAATGTATTGTGAACTTTATGTAAACGATGATATGGGCCTACTAACTTATGCTTATTTCTAGTGCTTACGTTACGGATATCACTATTCTTATTATATAAGTGAATATTATGTTTAATAAACATAATGTTAGCAAATATATATTGCGGCGCAACAGCAAGTAGGTATGCCTATTTCTTTAAATCGATCTTTCAGGGAAACTCGTGGTCCTAAATTATAAATGCTACGTACTGCACGCTTTTGAAGAATAAAAATTGTCTCGATATCAGCTGCCTTGCCCCACGATAATATACCATAGGACATGAGACTGTGAAAGTAACTGAATATATACTAGTTTCGCAGTATCTCCATCAGTAAGCTGTCTTACTTTCCGAACTGCGTATGCGGCTGAGCTAAGTTTCTCTGCAAGACACGATATATGAGCGCCCCACTGAACTTTGTGTCAAGTCAAACCTAAAAAAACTGTCGATTGTACGAAAGTAATAATTGCATTATTTAAATTTATATTTATGTTAGGTCTCTTAATCCTTAATCTTTAAATCCTGTGAACACAAACGAAATTATTCGATAATTCAAAATTCTCGTATGATCTATCGTACATCTCGTACAATGATGCATTGACGATGCCACAATGATGATGAAGACGACGTAACGATGATGACGATGATACAATGACGATGACGTAATGATGATGACGTAATGACGAAGACGCATTAACAATATGACGATGACGCAATGTCGATGACATAATGATGATGACGATGATGCAATGAAGATGACGTAATAATGATGACGATGACGCAATAACGATTTCATAGTATTATGTATAAGTATTAGGATTACAAGTTAATAACGTATTTTTAGAAATTTGTTTAATGTTCAGGTTTACGTACTGTTTTGATTGTCCTAATCAGCACTTATCGAAAAGAAACAATTCTGAAAATACAATATTTACGGCCACTCCTACCACTAACAAGTAAAAGTTATCCAAAAGATAAATCGCATGCTGTCTCACTCATGTTAGGTTAAAAAAGAGAGATGGCGAGACTTATATCTTATAGATAAATTATATCTGGAGGTGGTAGTACAAGCCGTTACTCACACAAAATAGACAGAGTTATCAACTTATCACTTATAAAAATACGCTGCAAGCGACTTTACTTGGATTATAACATTTATAACACTTGTATAGCGCAATAGCCCTAGTAAAGGGCAGGTGGACCCGGATTTATTGTTATTTCTAGTTCTGCTGAAGGCCAGCCAGCAGGCAAGTACCAGGACCGTAGCTGGGCAGCAGTTCTGTTAGTAAAAATCAACTAAACTGATATAGGCTAAGTACGAGTCTGATTTCCAATATTTTATTGACAAAAACTGCAATTCAGCATTTTATAAAGGATAATAGGGATGTAACAGTACGTGCCGAAGGTGCTTAACACTGTCAACTTCCAAACTTCTGTCTGCTATTGGCAATTTCTTATAGGACAAACCCAATAAGTTTTTTGGCCCGGGATTTGAATTTTAGCATTATGCACAGTAGTCGCATTTACCTCTGCTCCATCGCGGTGCAAACTTAGGAAGCAGTTGTAATGGGTTTATATATTTTCAGACGGAGACTACGACGATTGATAAGAAACCGTTGGAAGATTTGTTTAACTTGGTGGAGCACTACAAGATTGAGTTCCTAGCGGGAGACCAGCTAGCCGAAGCGTGGTCTACCCTCACCATGCATTATAATAACAAAGAGTATGTCGTTTATTTAATAATATCAGCACTGTATTAAACTGTCTCACTGCTGGGCACGGGCCTCTTCTCAGTGTGAGAAGGGTTAGGGCATAGCTCATCACGCTGGCCCAGTGCGGGTTACCAGACCTCAAATATCTTCGAGAATATTATCGTGAACTCTCAGACATTTAGCTTTCCTCACGATGTTTTCCTTCACCGTTAAAGCGAGCGATAATTAACTATTTAATACGCACATAACTTCGAACAGTCAGAGATCCTTGCACACCTTGAGATCAAACTCGAGACCTCTGCGTGGCAGTCCAACGGTCTTCCACTAGGCTATCATTGCTTATGTCGTTTTGTTTACTGTAACCAAGTAGCGCTTTTAACCGACTTCAAAAAAGAGGTGGTTTTCAATTCGCTTTTTTATGTTTGTTAACCCAGAACTTCCGTCATTTATAAACCGATAGGGGAAAATCTTTTTGTTTGGAAAGGTACACATTCCGATTGGTCCCATTTGAAGAAAAATGAAACTTCTACGGGTGACAAAATAGGTCTGCTGTCAGTTTTATTTTTTGTTAAAATATTATATTATTTTTTTAAATGACAACTACTCTGCCAATTATGCTCGTGTCGTGGATGACTTTACTTACATTCTATTAACGAGAACAATGTACACCCAGACTCGGAACATTCAATTGTGAACCACACAATCTTTTGTCCCGTGTACGATTCGTACTTATATTACTCGCCGTAGTGGCTGTAGCGAGGCGACTATGGGTTTGATGCCCCATTGCAATATTTAGGTAAATAAAGGCCCTTAAATTACTGAAATTTCGCACAGTCTAGCAACACTTCACTAAACTTGACAAGGACACGGAGCGTGGCATACTTTTGGCGGCATTTTTCTAAGGCGTAGGTAGAAATGCGCGGCGGGTGTAGCGCGGCGCGGCATCGGTGAACCTTTATGAACTTTAGTGATACCTAGGTATTATGATTAATAAGTTGTCGGTGTTGCCATGGGTAATCTATTAACATATTTACAAATTAAATTTACTGGGGTAATTTTTTTGATTGATTTTTATAAAAGTATATCACTTACGTACTCATAATAAGCTACAGTATAACACCTTTAGGGATCGCACAGGGTTTATTATACACATTGTATATATGAAAATAAGTAGGTACGGTAGGTGTTTATTATTTCGATAAAATTTATCAAATCAAATCTTTATTTTTGCCGAACATGAGTAGGTGAAAGTTCTTACAACATTTATTTTAGTGACATCATATTCTGCTGTCATAGCAGCATGCAAAATTAATACATAATTTTCGATTTAATCAAAATATTATTAAAGAAAAGTCATTATTATCACAATACCAGGTAAATTAAATATAAAACAACCAATAAAGTACACACATTTAAATCACAATTAATATACCTAACTAAAGCTAATAATTTATTATATAATTATCATCATTTAAATAATCATTTATAGTATAGTTACTTAGACTTTTTATTTAATATCGTCATAATTTTATTTTAAATAATAATTTGTCCGATATTTCGAGCACAGTTTTAGGGAGATGATTGTATAATTCTAACAGAAAATGCAATGACCCTTAGCTAGACTTTAAAGGTGTTGCCAGATAATTGTCTTATTATAAACTAGCTTTTGCCCGCGGCCTCACTCGCGTAAAAGTAGGTTAGATTAGTAAAATAACTTTTTTTTAAATAAAGTATCGCCTATGATACTCTTTGATAATATATCTTTCAAATGAAGAAACAATTTTTAAAATCGGTTGTGTAGTTTGTGAATAAAATCCTTACAAAAAACAAACAAACAAAAAATCTAATCTTTCCTCTTTATAATACCTACCTATTAGTATAAATTTGATAATATAGTTTTCTTAAATATAGTTTTCTAATTAAGAATGAATATTTAAAATCGGTTTAGTAGTTTTTGAGTTAAAACCTTACAAACAAACAAACAAAATAATCAAATTTCTCCTCTAGGTGTTAGTATAGACATGTTACCAGCCGTAACACATTTATAATAAGACAATATTATCAAATATATAAATGATATCAAATATATAAATGAACTGGGATATGCAATAGCACCGACTCCATAAGGCCTGGAGGTAGGCCTAAGCCCCTCCAATAACCAAAATCAAAATAAATTTATTCAAGTTAGGTTACAAGGTGTGTTACCTTGTAACCTAACTTGAATAAATTTATTTAATTAAAATACGACTGAATGTAACAACAATGCAAATTCCAGCTTAAACAAGGTGTAATATTACAAAAAAAATATGTACATATATTAAAAAAAACATAAGTGTTAGTATTTGTCATTTAATATCCTGTGATCTGATGCAAATATTAGTGCCATGGATGTTTGTCATTTAAATAATCATCTATATTATAATATGCTTTAGAAATTAAGCAAGTTTTAATTTTAACTTTAAATGTATTCTCTGGTAATTCTAGAATATTACTCGGGATTTTATTATTAAAACGTATACCATGAACATGAATAACATTACCGGTAGGGCCGACGCCCCCTAATTATGTGCCCCTTGGTAATTGACACAAGTTTTACATAAATAAAATATTAAATATCCTGGTCATAAGTTCTGTCATACAATAAAAACTTTTCAATTTAAAATGCTGGCCACAAAAAAGTTTATTGAATTCGAGTTACGAATTTTCATGAATATAAAAATGTGTACATTTTAGAATTTTACTCATTTTTAAATATGGAGTGGACACTTAAAGAAGGCCGTGTTGCGGTTATTGCCTTGCATCGTTGCGGTTACGCGCCAATTTAGATTATTGACATATTGTAAAATTTTAATATAACCATAAGATTCGTTTATCGTACCATCAAACGATACAATGAAGACTCTAGTGTAGATGACAGGTCAAGAAGTGGTCGCTCTCGCTCTGTTAGGACTGCAGCAATGATAAAAGCTGTGAAGGCGCAAATCAAAGAAATCCCATACGTAAGCAAAAACTTTTGGCCCTTCAGATGGGTTTAAGCAGAACCACGGTGAAAAGGTTGTTAAATGAAGACTTAGGGCTTCGGGCATATCGAAGAAAAACAAGACTTCGTTTGGACGCTCGTTTAATGGACCTGAGGTTGAAGAGATTTCGCGCTTTGTTGAAGCGGTACGCGGGAAACAAGCATCAGGAAATTCTTTTTCCGGATGATAAAATTTTTAATGTTGAAGAGAGCTAAAACAATCAAAATAATAAGGGTACGCATACAGTAGTGAAGAAGCGAGCAACCGTGTTCCGCGTGTTCAACGAGGCAATTTTCCATCCTCACTCTGAGTCTCTTATTGGGGCTTAACTGAGGTACATTTTTGTGACAAAGGCGTAAAAACGAATGCAGTTGTGTATCAAAATACAGTCCTCACGAACCTTGTGGAACCTGTTTCTCATACCATGTTCAATAACAGGCGCTGAGTATTCCAACAAGATTCTGCGCCAGCTCATAGAGCGAAAGGTACTCAAGACTGGCTGGCGGCGCGTGAAATTCACTTCATCCGGCACGAAGACTGGCCCTCCTCCAGTCCAGATTTGAGTCCGTTAGATTACAATATATGGCAACACTTGGAGGAAAAGGCCTTTACGTGGGGAAATGCTCCTTATGCATACCCACTCGCCACAAGGGGAGGCGAGAGGGTTATGTCGGGCTCGCCCGAGACTGCGGGCCTACCGACTAAAACGACCACGGTATGCCAACTCACTGCTTTGTATGGTGGGTGGGTCGCTGGAACTGAAACTACATCAGCGACCCACCCAGCAGTGATGCAGATATGTTGTGTCTGCGAGCGACGACTCCTGGACGACGCCCTGGCACAACAGAGAGCGTCGTTCCGACTCAACGGCTGGCGGATGGGAGATCCCCGTTCTCCCACCCGCGGCGTTCACTACGGTGGCATAAGGCGCGTAAATGCGCGCCTTCGCCACCCGGTACACCGGCGGCGGCTCGGATCCGCAAGAATACTGTCCTCACGGCTCCGCTCCGCCGCCTCCTTCTGCGAGATGACGTCCTCGCAGAAGGATGCGACCGCTACCCACTTCCTCTCGCTGTCGACCATGGCTATGATCACAGCCGGCAGCGAGAGGTCTTCTTCCACAACGTCCTGGAGTTCACGGCGCTGCACCGCCCAAGCAGGACATTGCTCGAACGTGTGCTGCGCCGTGTCCTCCTCACACTCGCAGTGATGGCAGATGGGACTCGGTTGCCTCCTAGCGACCTTGTGCAGGTACTTGCCAAAGCAACCATGCCCCGACAATACCTGGACCAGTCAGAAGGAAAGGGTCCCATGCTGCCGCCTTGCTCACCGCTCTAAAACCGGCTGGAGGGCCCCAACGGTTCTGAAACCGGCCAGGGGCGCCTCCAGCCGCGCCTTCCACCTTCCAATCACACCCTGGTGTGCTCGATTTCGCGCGCGCTCAATCACTGCCGGAAGGGAACGACAACCTGTCTCTGAAGGAAAAGGCCTGCTCAACGCGTCATCCTGATTTGGAGTCACTCAAGGCATCCTTGATTAAGGCAGCCGCCGAAATTGACATGGACCTCGTTCGTGCTGCGATAGACGACTGGCCGCGTAGGTTGAAGGCCTGTATTCAAAATCGCGGGGGTCATTTTGAATAAACTTTATTAGCATAAGAATCTGTGTTTTATTAAGTTAATTTTGGTATATAAATGTTTACATCAATAATAAACATGTCTCAATTATTTCATATTAAACATGTGACAGAACTTATGACCTGACTATGTATATATATACACGGTGTAATTTTAAGCGTCCCGAAAAACTCGTACAATCGCCTTTCTATGGTCACTTATTATCATGCAAAATTCAGATCAGCAAAAAATGAAAGATAAAAGATTTATCATTATTTAGTTAATTTGCGCTACGCAATGTACAGCGAACAATACAATTTATCGCTGCAGCGACGTACCACGCGCGTACACGGAGTAGCGGTCAATGAACGCATGCCGCACGCGCGGCGCGGCGACTCTTACCTATCTACACGACGCTGTGGCTTAGAACTCAGCTGTCGCTGTGCTTGTCTTATAACTTAATAAACTACACAGCTATTGGTTTAGGGTACATTCAAAATTTAGGCAAACCAAAGACGTAAAGAAAATCTTACGTGAAAACATTTATTACAATTCTGATTTAATCTGATCTTAACAGATCAGATTAAATCAGATTTCAGATCAAGTTGAATTTAGACGGGGCTTCAGATTAAATAAGGTTTAATAAAAACAAACATTCATCATGAATTAATGTTTTTTGTTACTTATTTATTATTTTCGAATTTACTGAAATTTACTATACTTACTAAATAATATATAAACTAAACCCACTGTCCGTCTTATCGATATTGTTTTAAGTAATATCAATATCTCATTGAAAGATAAATTAATTTGGTGAAAGTCAATCATACCTTAACGTCTCTCTCTTCTTATAAGATTCAGCTCGAAATGGCGTCCCCCAAGTTGCTCACAAAGCTGGGCGCGATATAATGTATGTGCGTGGAGACGAGGCATCATCGTGGTATCAGCTGCGATATTACTGTTTAGTTTGTGAAATGTGTTACTTATGCTTCGCCGCATTTCATTAGCAGTGTCGCATTCCGCTACAAAAATCTTTTCTTTAATGTAGCCCCATAGAAAAAATCTAACGGCTTCAAGTCAGGAGACCACGCTGACCACGCGTGATGCCCGAATCTGCCAATCTACCTTTAAGGGAACACATAATTTAGGTACTCGCGCACTGGTCGAACAACGTGTGGTGGCGCACCGTCATGTTGGAACCAAATGCTTGGCAACCGTGCTATAGAATTTCTTCTATTTGGTCCCATTCCTGAGCCAAATCATTTTCTAACTCACGAAGAGTATTGGCCTGATCCTGCTGCAAAAATTCCAGGTACCTAGATCCATTCATCCGCTCTGGTAAAAAGAAGGGACCCAGAATTTCGTTGTGGTAGATCCCAAACATTTACAGACCAACGCGTTTAATGTCCCGAGTGTTGGCACTCACGTGGATTGGTTCGCGTCTAAATGTGTGAGTTGCATCGGTTCCACATGCCGTTCCTCGTAAACGTGGACTTGTCTGTCCAAATTACACGCGACACAAAGTCAGGGATATACCGCTGCTAAATCACCAACCACCTGCAATAATCAAGACGACGATTCCTATCCCCAGGCACGAGCGCCTGAACTTTGTGTAAGCGATAGGGCCGTTGGCGGTCTCTACGTAGGACTTTGTGTACGGTCCAGTGCGAAACTCGTATACCATGACGCCGCAAAAGCTATGCAGCAGTTGGTGTGCCAACGCGGGGATTACGTTGGACTGTCTCCAGTGTTCGCTGCTCAACTCGGGCGCTAACATGTCTGCCTGAGCCTTCCTGCTGTGGTACGATGGGCTCGTTATCAAGTGCCCGAGTGATGACACGGCTGTCCACCGCATGACGAGCGTTAGAGCTAGAGAAGCATTTCCTCTTGCTTCACCGTATGCCATTAACATCTCCCCGTATTCCCGCGCAGAAAACGGCTGATTCGGCACCCGATCCATAATAAAACACACAAAAACACAATACGCAAAAAAACAACGCACAAACGTACTGATCGAACTACACTTTTCACTGCACAAGTCGCTAATTATTTATAAAACAGTCACGATTACTTCCGCTTTCCGATGGAAGTCCCGGCGAACTGAACGAATTTATCTACATAATTGAAAAGTATTACAAAGTTGCACATTGAAACAAATAGAGGTGAGATAATAGTAACATGCGAAAACTATTGATGAAAACTATCGATAATATCGATTAGTTTCATACGATCAATGAAATTAGACTTCATGTGAAACTGTATTTGAAATATATTTAAACCTAGAACCAATTAGGTACGTAATTCAGTTATATGGAATACACATTCACAATGAATCAGTATCGTTTTCTTACTTATACACCTTATAAAGTTTAGATGACGTCGAATTACAAGGTAATTAAAATAATTATTGTTATTATGACATAAGTAAGTCCTAAATTAACAAGTTTGTATTAAATGTTATGCATTAGGTACTTAATAGAAATACCGGCCTAATAATCGCTTAAATAAACGCAAGTCTTTTAACTACATAACCATGATGTTACAGGACGCGAAATGAAAGGTTTATTTCTAAAGTTCTTTTTTAATCCAAAGTTCAGTCCAAAGTCCCCATATATATTTAATAGTAGAATATTTTATAATCCTGAAATTTTATGATCAGCGCATATTTGTTTCGATATCGATATCAACTGATATTACTCTAGTAACGAAGGTACAATCACGCGACGGTAGCGCTACAAACGTTGCGTGGCGTCAACGAAAATTACAGCGAGCCGCCAGACTCATTTGTGTGGTGGCGGTGTGCCTACTTATCTTGTTAGTGTGCGTAAATACTAAACAGCGTGTACGCACACAAGCACGCGTGTAACACAAACTTATGAGCGTCACAGGGAAATTATCTTTCTGCTCGGATGGTGTAGGGGTTCAGGCGGTCGCCTCGTCTTTTAACACTGCGCCGATTGTCGGGGGTTCGATTCCCGCACGAAATAGCACTTAAAACAATCTAAAATTGTGGTTTCATGTATGGGTGTAGAGTGTGTCCGTTAATTTAATGTTTCTAAAGTCACCCACGAAACAAGATTTATACTCGAGTTGTCTATTTAAAAACTAAAATAAAACCGCTTTAGCAAGACAGGCTGATCATATAAAATGTCGTGTACCTACACGTCGTATTGTTTTTGCTAATCAGTGCTAACAGTACCTATTGGTAACGTTCTGTAAAACAATCAGGTTACTCATCATATACACATTTTGAAAAAGGAAAAGGGAAAAAAGAATTGGCGTTTGTTGTTGGTCAAACAATGTTTTAGTTATAGTTATTGATAACTATTTCTTCGTAACAGTATTCATTTGTAGTAGAAATCATTTTCACCCCAGTTGCAGTTCCAACAAAGCATAGGATATCATCGCATTTAGATAAATTAAATGATTTAATACAATTTTGTAAAAACAATGATGATCGAACAATAATAAAACAATAAGTACCTACCAGCCACAATGTATGAATTATTGAATTGGATTTTGTAGTTCATCAAAATAAATACTACGTTGTTACCTTGTTACGTCACAAAGACGTCGGCAGACTTACCTATTAACCGTATAATGTTTGGAAATGTTAGATTAATGAACCTACTCATTGTATTTTATTGGTATGTATGTAGTCGATCATTAAATAACAGAGTGTTTCTGAGCTCATTAGGTAGGTAGGTAATTAATAAAGTAAAAGAATTCAGAAAACGTGTGAGCTGGTTTTGGAGCAGGTAGGTAGGTAGTGATATAGCGTAATAACAAAACTAGATAATTATGTACTTGAATTGGATATGCATTATTTAATACATTTTATCAAATTTTACACCGCCCTCGTCTATATTTCTAATAATTAAATTTAGTACCTAGTTAACTTATCCACACATTATTGTTAACCAAATTTCGCGCAACTTCGTATCACTTCGGAAATCTTCGGGAGACGTAGTACCGAGTTGAGCGAGCGTCCACGCTGCAACAATGTAACTACAATGTTGTAGCGTACGCGCGACCGTGTCATTGTACTTGCCGCCGTAACAGCTGATAGTGCGAGTTTTTGTGTTCATATCTACATTGCTGTTTTTAAAAATTCAGTGCGGTTCGACAATAGTAACTATTTCATTACATTATATGAAAAGAAAATGCCAAGCAAAATCGGAGAATTCATGAAATTTTTTCGGAAAATTCGACCGCCAAGGGCCTCAGTATCATGTACTTGAATCATTGGTATCGGTTTTCGGTACGCCGTAATATTATAAAATATTTATATAAAATAAGGCTATTTAAAAGAGTAGCGTAGTAGTGGTTTCAATTAAAGATGGGTGTTAAAACTTATAACAAATAAATAAACATGGTAAAATAAAATTATCATGAACATTGTAAAAATAAATTACATTAAAATGTTATTTTTAAGATAAAGTAGGTTTTTTTTACGTCAGTGCCAAGATAATTCATTTTGAACATTTTAATTTGATTTCTTGTATTTAAAATATTCAGACAGTCCTAAGCCTGTAAAAGTTTAAAGGAAATTTCACTGATCTAACTAATTATGTCGCATGTTAAATTTATATATGCACTTCAACAAAATCACGAAATCGAAACATGTTAACATTCACAATTTTAACATCATGTAAGTCACAAGCTAATATGCTAACATGGCTAATTGTTAAAATGTTTAAAACACATTTATTTAAATCGACGTATTACGTACACATGGCTACACATCAAGTTAGACACCCTATATACGCATAACTACGCTTCATACAAAATAGAGAATTGTCGGAAAGGAACAGCGCATAGTGGTGTCGATGTAATGGTAAGGATAGAGAGTAACAAAATAACTCAATCTCTCACACGATACGCAGCGTTCAACTTCTAATAGTTCAAAGTCCAAACAGTTTAGGTTGATGCGTCGCTGTGTGTATGATTAACTATTAACATGTTATAAGAATTAGCACTTTAAATAACATGATAATTTTTATTTAACATTAGCATTTAACAGTACCTACAACAAAAAATAACATTTTAGTCCACCGCTAGTTTCAATGGTCACGTCGCTACTTGCCACTGCCGAGTGTTAAATGCCCACATGGGACAAATTATTGTGTTATCCACAAATAGTTATTTTGTGTCCGTTGTTTGAATGTTTGTAAAGTCCTCCGTGATATAGGAATTATTCCTAGTGCGGATGTTGTCTTTTAAAAGGAAAAATAAATCCTTTGTCTGTGTCTAACATAAATATTATTCAGTAACTTTACTTAACTAATAAACATTGGCGTTCATAAGTGTTACATTGTGACCTTAATGGATAAATTTTTTTTGACTTTTGTCTTTTATTATATAGATGTGCCCGCGTTTTCACCCGCGTTTATGATTACTGCGCTGCCTCCGTGGGTCGTAGCGTGATGTTATATAGCCTATAGCCTTCCTCAATAAATGAGCTAACCAACACAAATATAATTTTTCAATTCGGACCAATAGTTCCTGAGATTAGCGCGTTCAACCAAACAAACAAACTCTTCAGCTTTATAATATACACATACGTACATAAATTCACGCCTGTTTCCCAGAGGGGTAGGCAGAGACTACGGATTTCCATTTGCTACGATCCTGACACACTTCTCTGGCTTGATTCACTTTCATAACATTCCTCATACACGCTCGCCGGTGTAAGGTGCTCTTAACCTGGCCTTTATCCAGAACGTCTCCGATCTGATCAAGAAACGTTCGCCTAGGTCTTCCCCTTGCGACTGTTCCATTCACACTAGCCTTATAAACTTTCATATAAACTTTATATATATGATATATATATATAAAGTATATATATATATATATATATATACAGGGTGATTTTGAAATCGTGTAATTCCTTTTAACCACGCATTCTACTGGTGATATAGAATAACCCTGACCATATTTTTTCTTAATTAGAATAATGGTTTCGGCAAAATTAGAGTACAGATTTTTTTCATGAAATGATTTCATATAGTCATATTTTAACCACCTGACACAATCTTAATATTTTATTAATTTAAAAATAATAACATAACAATAACTGATGTCGTAAATAATAAGGGGCAATAAAAAGGACCGCCCGTTATTATTTACGACATTAATTATTAATATGATTTTTTATTTTAATTAGTAAAAAATTAAAATTGCCTCGGTTGGTTATCATATGACTATCTGACACCATTTCACGAAAAAAAGGGAATAATAATTTTTCAAAAAAAATAAATCTAATTAAATAAAAATATGGTCAGGGTTATTCTATATCACCAGTAGAATGCGTGGTTAAAAGGAATTACACGATTTCAAAATCACCCTGTATATATATACTTTATAATATTAGTATAGATATAGATTTTCTTAGAGGACTACGACCTCATTCTTTATGAATCCTGTATCGCGAAGTCTTTACAAACATAACAAAGAAAGGACACCCAGACCCGGAACAATTATTTGTGGATCATATAAATATCTGTCTCGTATGGGTATCGAACCCATAACACTCGATAACACTCGGCGCCGTGTTAGTGGCGGGGCGACACTTTAACTACTAAGTCGTCCGTGCTGTCTAAGCGGGTAGATACTTGCTTAATAGGTATGACAAAATAAATTATTGTACGTCTTTTAAATTAGCAAAAATATTGGACAGGTATTTTGTTTTGTCCCACAAACGAATAACAAAGAATATACAACGCGTTTAAATTTCAGGTTACGTCACTTGTCGGTACACATTATACAAAAGAGTTAAAACCCCCACTCCCGAACTTTATATTATACCTAAGTAAATTCTTATAGTTTTGTTAAAAGATTTTCTAATCTAAAAGATGGAGTAATTAGAATTACTTATTTTAACCCTGTTGATGACAGGGTTAAAATAAGTAATTCTAATTACTTAATGAGTCACACCAACAGATTAAAATATTACAATAAACGTATATACTCGTGTAAATAATAATAGTTTTTGTTTCATCGAAATCGGGACAGGATTTCCAAAGTTATAGCGCTGTAAAGTTTCACCTCTTTATTAAATTTGCGATCCTACTTGCCCGCTACTGCGATGACGTCACGCTGCATGTTGGTGTCTGCAAGCGCCGATTCGCAGCTCGCAGCGTGACGTCACACGTAAGCGCGGTCGCATAGTCGGATTTTGCCGCGGAGGCTGTACTTAATATTTAATATCTCAGTTATTTTTGAAGATAGGAAAAAAAGTTATATTTTCTCGTGTTACTTCTTTTTTAGATATGCTGATAACAAAAAACATTGGTGTGACTCATTCTATGTTATATTACAGTAATCGTCAGTGCTCGCCGATGTTACTCCAGCGGCGTTGGTACCAGCTTAAACTGGCTACCAGAGCGCGGTTCTACAAATTCTGGTCGATGTACAAAGGCATCGCGAAAAGACTGCAAGCAGTTGAGAAGTATAAACCTACTAACTTGCAGACTGAAATTGCTAAACGGTAAGTTTTAATATGTCCTAATTTAATTTAATTTTTATTTCTTTACTAGCTGTTACCAGCTGCTTCGTCTGCGTGGAATAAAAAAAAAACTACAATAAAAGTGGCCTAAGTTACCCCTTATAACATCAGCTATCTGCTAGTGAAAGTCCCGTCTAAATCGGTCGAGTCGTTTCAGAGATTAGCACAGACAGATACACCTTTTTATTCGATTTTTTGATATAAGTACCGTATCTTCTTTCATATGCATTTAGTAAAAACTGTTATTTTGACAGTACCAACAGACACTTCAATTTTATTTATTTGTATAAAAAAAAATTCCACCCAAGGTTTTTAACCGGTCTTTAAAATCAGCAGCTGTATACGAGTACACTACTAGTTGACCCGTGCAGCGTCGTCGGCGTCATATTAGAGAATTATCCCCGTATCTGCAACATTATTATTGATGCTCCGCTCCTATTGGTCGTAGCCTGATGTTATAAAGCTTATAGCCTTACTCGATAAATTTTCAATTCGAATCGGTAGTTCCAGAGATAAGCGTGTTCAACCAAACAAACAAACTCTTCAGCTTTATAATATTAGTATAGTTTGTGCCACTTGTTCAAAGCGGTACCTCAGTTAATATTTCTTTTTAATTTTCAGGTACAAGCCACTGGTGGTTAAGCCTTTCATGGTATGGGACGAGTTAGTGAAAAGCAAGCTGGTTATACTGCCGCATGAGTTTGTAAGTTTATAAACATATTTATAGCTTGATATTACATACCAATATTGATTCCAAATTATAAGGCCATGTAAATATTTGATCGAAAAGTTTTTTTTTTTTTGTGAAAGGTATCTCCCGCGCTCTAAATAATTTTTGTATCGCGGGGCATTTTACAAACATTTAAACAACGGACACAAAGAACAACTATTTGTGATCCCACAATTTTTTGTTCCCTTTGGGATTTGAACCCACAACACTCGGCGCAGTCGCAGTGGCAAGGCGACCATATAAACCACTATGTCATCCGTTTACTCATGTGCCTAGTAAAAGGGCTACAATTATATTTTGATTCTATTTGTGATACACTTTTACTGTAATTTATAGAGTGTATTAAAAACTTTTCGAAAATATAGTCCAAACAATGTCATTTAAAATCCTCAAAACTTGACACTTATTTGCAACGTTGCTGTTCGGCATTGGCCACAAGGCATAAACGCTCTGTTTTAATATTTCAGGAACGGAAAGGAATTGACAAGCAAGTGAAGGAAGATGGTGAGTATTATACATATTTTATTGACTGCCCAGTCCGGTCTCATGGCTTAAATCAGCACATGTGTGTTAGTGCGACTGGTTCTGGGTTCGATACAGAATCCCAACTTATGTACATAGTTGCCATTACAAAACACAGTCATGTTGGTGACTACGTGGTAATTTCTTCCTTTAGTCGGAACGCAACTTTGATACTCACATTTCAGAAGCTCAGTTTTAGGTTACATACAACTATCACTGATAACTTAGAAATTCTTAAGAGAATAATAACACAGCAAACATAAATGAAATTTTTTGCCACGACACAAACGAAATAGTATATATTGTTAATGAGGAAATGGTAATTTATCTTATATCTGTGAATTCGACATTCATTGGATATCTCCATTACACAACTCCTAAGGATCACCTCACCTTCATTTGACACTAGCTTTTCTGTATTCCAGTCAACGTGTAATTTTATGAAGATCAGTCGAGTAGTTGAGGCGTGAAAGCGAAACTAATAAACTCACAATAATTAATTTACGTAGTTCCTAAATTAATGGAAACATTTCTAAACAATAGTTTTATATAGATACTGTCTTAATCTATTAAACCTAAATATAAAGATTTGTTTATTTGCAGAAAATAGTCCAGACGTCATGTGTCTGGAACCAGATGTAGAAACAATAAATTTAGACATGGATTCCGATTCTGACTTGGAATACAGGAAACCACCGAAAAGCGACCAGCAACTACAAGTACCAGCTATTACTATCAAACAAGAGCCAAGGGATATAGATGATATTGATTTTGTAGAAACCTTACCTTACGAGAATCGCCAAGAGAAAATGACACAGTTTGCCCAAGCTGTTATGGAAGCGACTGCCAAGGAACTTAACGAAATCGATCTTCAAGAAAATATAACTATATTAGATGATACAAATAATTGTATAGAAATTGAAATACGTCCAACTAAAGACAGCTGTATAGAAAAACCTATAGAAGAAGCATCAAATAATGAAAATTCGTTAATAGAAGATCAACTCAATACAAAAACTGATGAAATAGAGAGTAATGCAGATCCAACCACTTTGTCTTATGATGATAACGTTACTTCATTAATTGATATCGATGAACATAATATTATACCAACTGTAACTGACGAAACCGGTGAAATCCATCAAATTGATGATGACCTAGATATTGATGAGAATAATATCAAAATGGCTAAAGAACCAGAAATAGTATTACCACAAATCACAAGTGTATTTGGCGGCGTAGACGTCTCAAACGAAGCGCTTTCTAAGATTAGCATGCTGACTGCACAAATAAAGAATAGTAAAAACGCTTATATTGAAAATAAACTAGAACCTCAAGCCAATGCAGATACAAATATTGCTCCAATAGAACTTAGCAGCGATTCTATAGATGGCATTCCTATTGATGATGATAGAACAGTAAGTCAAGATGTTTCTAACGAACATGCTTCAGTGCAAGAAGACGCACCCAACTATGGTAAAATTGAAACTGATGTCAAACCGAAAATAAGTGGAAATATTTGGTTCGGTGAATTATCAAATGACATTGATTTCGCTGATGACGGGATACAACTTGTGGATGATGGGATCGAGTATCATGATGACGAATGTACATATATGGGTGAGTATAAAGGGCATATACACACATGGTCGCACACCTCTTCGAGGATATCGAGGATATCCTCGAAGCGGTAGGCAGAGATATATAGTACCCACATTTCGCCCATTTTACATGTTATTAAGGATTTTTAATGAACTTATTAATGGGAATTATACGGAGTCAGGAACTGTGCCCGATAGAAGGGATTCCTCCTTTTCGCATAATGTTTTTTGTCCTAATATACTTCGGCATAACGATTTTGGCACAATTTGTTTTGGCATAATAATACTTTGGCATACTTTTTTTAGGCATACATTTTATGTTGGCATAATCATGTTAAAGACTAATTTGTTTTGGCATAAATTTGATTCCCATAACGTTAGTAGGCCTAATGACTATTAGCATAACGTTAGCAGGCCTAAAGACTTTTAGCATAATAGAAGTTAACAAAAGTTAGTCACAGAACCGAATTGCTGCAAAACCGACTTCACGTAGTCTTGTTTGTCCTACCCCTAGAGTGTTATTTAAAATCGCGTAGGCGTGTAGGGGCGAGGCGGCCCGCGGGCTGAGGAGCAGGCGGCTGCGAGCGAGCCGCCGCGGCTGAGGCTGGCCGGCGAAGCCGGCCAACAAGCCGAAGCTGCGGTGGTGAGCGAAAGCCGTCTGCGACGATTAGCACGCGTGGGGCCGCCGGAGGCCCGCAGCGCCGGAGCCGTGACAGAAACTCATTCAACACATCATCAATTTATGCTTTAGGATATTATGCTTAAAAAAGTTATGGTTTAGAACTTTATGCTTAATAAATTTATGCTTTACAATATTATGCTTAATCATTATTATGGTTAGAGAAATTATGCTTAAAAAATTATGCGTAAGCTGTTATGCGTAATTATATTATGCGAAAATATAATTATGCCAAACAACATTATGCTAAGTTATATTAGGTCTTAAAATTTTATGCTAATGGATAGGGAACCCCGATAGAAATGCTCACTATTACGTGAGAACTAAAACCATAATTTGCGAAATGTGGGTGTTATCCTAGTATTGGGAAGCCTTGAGGCTACGTCTATACACTTTTTTTTTATATTGTTCATAATGTCTATAATAACTAACACGAAAACCTTTATCACAGGTGAAATTACACCTTATATTAAAACTGAAGGCGACGTAGAAGATCCTGCAGAATTGTCCGACGGTGAACCCGAAGATGTTCCTAAAGTTGACAAAAAGCTACTGATGGTGCCAGAAGTTCGTACGGTAAAATTAGACGACATGGGTATACTACCCATAGAATTGCTTAACCACGTCGATAATAAAACTATAATAGACATTATCGCCTTTAAAAGTAAACCAATATTGGAGGCAATAGACAGTATGTCAGAATCTAGTGAGGAAAATATTAAAAAGAATGTAAAAAAGGTAAAATTATCCAGCAATCTGCTTCAGAAACCGCGAAGTCGCACATACAATCCTATACAGTTATGTAAGAATCCAGATTTTAATACTAGGCTTAAAAGGTTGTCTATAGGTTTCTTTAGTTCTTCTCGTAATTGTGGTTTACTAAAAGCTTGCAAGCCACTTACTATAGATGTAAGCAAGGCATTTGAAAGTAGTCTGATGAATGGAACTATGTATTTACAACCAACCGACGATAATGATTCACAAACCAATATAGATCTCACAGAGAGCAGTCAAAATGTTTCTGTAGTGCCATCAGCTATGGCGGTGCAAAGTCTCATAGATAACAATGAACGCGATATTACTCCGGATGAATGTTCTCTCATAGTTACAAAACCAGTAAATCCACTTGAAATTGGCTCTCAATTATGCGAAAGAAGTAAAACTATAAACTTGCCAGATATTTCAGAGATTAGACGTATTAATCAGAGACTCCTTACAGCTCAAGTGACACCTCTACAATTAAAGAACAATTGTATTGAAGTACCTGTAACTATTGTTCCGTCTACGAATTTTAACGAAAACATAAATGCAATAAATACCAAAGCTCAGGGTAGACGTATGCCAGGTCCTGCTAGCCGAACAAAGTTTCTACCATTAAACGTTGTAGACACCAGTAATAAAGTAACTGTTAGTAAAACAACATTAAGTACGATGCCTAGTACAGATCCACCAGCTGCTAGCTCAACAAAAAATAAGGAAACTATAAGATCAAGCGAGAAGCCGGTTCCTTGGAAACCGAGACAAACTAGGCTTGAAGTACCCTGGATCTGTAATAATACTAGTATTTATTCTCCTGATACTCTATTAGCCCTTGATACTCTCAACAAAATGTTATATGTATTATCTGAACAAGACACGGGACAAATAATTCAGCATAGTAAGAAAAGGAAATCTAAAGCTAAAAAATCAACGCCAATGTCCGATTTACCCAATGCTCAAACCGATGATCACGATGATGTACAAGTTGTTAGTGAAACTAAACTTGATGGTACTAAAACTAAACAACCTCGTAAGAGCAAAAAGAAACCTCTTTACTGTTGTTGGGCTCGTGAAAAGATATGTCAGATGATATTTAGCAAAAAGTGTGTACCTAAACATAATTGTCCGTATCCGTTGTGTTTATGTTGCTGTCGAGCCTCTTTAGTCGAGTACTATAGAAGAGAAGCAGAAAAAGCTGCTAAGGAGGATAATCAAAAGACTGTGAGTACGCAAATCGCTTTAGAACCGACGGAAGAAATTCCTGTTGCTGAACCAAATAAAGGTATTCCTACAGATGTAGCAGTAATCATTCCTATAATTCAAAACACCTCCGAAGCTTCTACTGCTGGTACACAAACTACTGAAGACTATAAAGAATCTGAAAGTTCTATCAATGAAATTGCAGACAATGCAGACGACGCAGATGTGTTATGTAATGATGAATCGACCGTTGGTGAAGTGGTGGTCGTAAATAGTGAATCCACTGTAAGTAATAGTGTGGCTTGTAATGAAAAGGCTACGCTAACCGAAGTGAGTGCTAATAATAATGAATCCACTATAAATAAAATGGCGGAAACCATTGACTTGGACACTTCAATTGATGTTGCAGCAGAAGTATCCATCATAAATGCCGCATTGAAGGAACCAGACACTTCCTATGTTAAATCTAACATGGCTCCACCACCTCCACCTACAAAACCACGTTTTCGAGTTATGAACTCAAATAGGCCACAAGCTATATCAGAAGCAAAACGAAAAAAAATGGAAGTACTAGAAGGAACAATAAGAGTTACTGCGGGTAATTCGTCTGTCGGCCCTACAAGCCCGTACTCACCAATCACACAGACACAAACGAGAACGGACGTGGGTACAAATGTGCGGGCGAATTATGCGCCGATTAGTTATAAAACTCGCAGAAACGCAAAACAATTTGTTAATGACCCAACAAAATCAAATCAAACACCGAAAACTTACGTAAATCAAAAAATGATATATTTAAATAGCAAACAAATTTCGGAACGGCCTACAGATAATCCTATATTTTTAGGTAAGAACAAAATATTGTTAACTACAGCAAAATTTCCGCCGAACTTCAAAGAATTTGAAGCATTTCAACGCAATATTAAACAAACTTTGGCATTGCCTAGAGGCATTCAATTAATATTGCAACCGAATGGACGGATTACTTATTTACGAGACCCCAAAGCTGAAGTTAGTGATGAATATATGGCAACACTACCCCATATAGTTGAAGCAATTCAACAGCAGATAGACTCCACTGTCGCTGCGTTAGTATCAATGCTGCCTGCTAATACTCAGCCACAAAGCGAAGTTATCAATCTCACTGATGATGAAACGCCAGATAGTGTACACAACGAGAAATCTTCTGGAGATAATTTAAACGATAGTACAGCTCAGACTAAGACGGATGATGAAACGCCAGATCGTGTAAACAGTAGGCAAACACCTGGCAATGGATTAAACGATAGTACAGCTCAGACTAAGACCGATAATGAAACGCTATCTGGTAGTGTAAACAACGGGCAAATTCCTGGAGATGGATTAAACGATAGTACAGATCAGACTAAGACCACGAGCAATTCTATTTTACAAAACAGAGATGTCGATTGCCCTGCACCGCAAGAGACTCAAGTGGATAAATCAAACGTAGCTAAAAGCATTGATGATCCCACTAACGAAAATACAAATATTCAAGCAGAGCAAATTATTCATACATCTGAAAATGAGAAGCAAGCGGCCCAAAACATTCAAATAACTGAAAATGAAACGCAATTCGAACAAAATATTGTTATATCTGACGTTAAATCTGTTACGACAACCGTAGATAACCCTACTGAAGACGAAAGTACTGAAAAAAATATTTCAGTCCACCCAGAAACGATTGACCTAAGTACCGATGCCGAAGTAAATGAAAATATATCTGAGGGAAAATGTTCCGGAAAAACAAAAAATATTCTTTCGGACTTAATGGCTATGTCGGGTATCGGACCTATAGATATTACGCCTTCCCATGCGCCCTCATCTACAGAACTTCCTCCTGCAGAAATACCTTCGGTAGTATCGGTGACAGCTCCACTTCAAGATGGAATGAATGAGTCACCACAAGAATCAGCTACAAATGGTCCCTCGATGCCAATTGTATCCTCTACATTACATCACGTCGGCAATCCGACAGTAGAAGTAATGCATTTACGGCAAAATTGTAGTCCTAACAAATCACAATCTAATACTGAGACTCTACCTCAAGCGCTCACTGCAATCACTTCGCTATCCGAATTAAAATTCGCTTGCTCGCAGGACGGATTATTCTTTAAGTTAGACTTAGATACAGGTCTGCTAGTGCCAATCAACGTATGCATGAAAAAGTTTGAAGCACAATCTGCAAAATTACGTGGATTCTTAAATACATCATATAGGCCAATTGCTCCTCATCCATTTGAAACAGGGGGATCGAAACCAGTGATAGATTTAACAGATGACGAAGTTCCTCAAGTGTCTGAAGTGAATAAGCCAACATTACTAAATGCATCTTTAATTGGCAATCAACCGAATCCACATAGCACTAACATTTTAAGCAAAAAAGATGAAACAACAGACAATAATGAAGAAGAAGTTACGATTAGAGCTATTAAAAATACAGCCGATAACGTAAAACCACTAAAATTATTTAAAGCTAATCGCCCAAATATATTAAAACGAAAATTAAAAGAGATTCAGGAACGAATACGAAACGCTATGACAGCACAAGATGAAATTCGGCGAAAGCTAAAAAGGAAACGAGAATCTAGTGGGGCTGGTCTCGCGGCAGATCCGAGTGTGAATACAATGAACGGACAATTAGCAATGGATAAAAAATCATCAGATGATTCTTCGTCTGATGAAGAACCGTTGGCGACGGTAGCTATAAAAATGAGAGCTTCGGAAAAGGAAGGAGCGACTAGCAAAATAAATAACATAACTGATGAAAAAGTTGATTTGGCTGTGAGTGATGTTAACGAAACGGTTGACAAGCGCGCGGTCGATACGACGATCGATGTTCCAATGGAAAACGAAGAAGTGTCTATGGAAGTCGCCGAGGTTGATATGACCATGGAGGACGAGTCCCTTGAGTGCCTGGAAGAGCAGCCATTAGTTTATGACGATGAAGAAGAGGACTGCATTTTAGGCGTTTAAAAGACAAACTACCATTATTCATTATTTAAGGAGGTACGGATTCATTTGTCTCATGACGTAAGGAAATGCTTGGGTCAGGTCAGGCCTAATACACTATTGTATTTGTTTGTTCTGTAACCAAAGTCTCAGTAGCAGCATGCAATATGAAAATGTGTGGTTATGTGGTATTGAAACATCTGGCAAATTCCATCTCTAAGAGGTGTATTAGGGATGGAATTTGCCAGATGTACCTTCCATTTGGTATAAATAAAACATGCCGTGAACACAAACAACACAAAAACGTATGCCGTGCTAGTCGGCATTATAATATCTTTAGAGAATATTTATATATCTCGGTATGCACTATGTGGTATGGGCATTTGTATATTCGTTTATGTTCAAGGATTTACCATTATTTTTACTACTAAATAGCATGTTACCAATTAAATTTTGAGGCAAATGCAAACCATGGGTTGATGTTACTTCAAAATTTAATTTAATCAAATTATTTATTTAAACATTTGTATGTATGTAGTAGCGACCGATTAATAGTCTGCGTCGTCGACAAGCTGCTAATTCCGGCTGGTTACGTCGTGTTCCATTATTCACGTGCATATTCAGCATATTCATTAGGTATTAAGTATAGTAGATATATAGTGGTATTCGGCCAGCGCCGGTCCTACCTAGCCTTTGATCCAGGGCGGCGCCTTCCTTGCGGCGCCATTTGGAGTGTGGACGACGCTTTCGTTTCACGTTAATTTTACTTTGGTTTTATCTATATCAATACTAATATTATAAATATTTCTTTGTTTATTAGGATTTAATCAAAAAATATATAACCGATTTTAAATATTATTTTGCCATTTGAAGGCTAAATTATAACCGAGTAACATAGGCTATATATCTGTTCTGTTGCAATCATATCCTAACCTACTTTTACGCGAGTGAAGACGTGGGCAAAAGATAGTGTTAAATAAATAATAAAATTAATACCTACCTACATTTTAAATATTACGCTTCAATTTTCCCAAGCGCTGGGATTAGTATTTCGCATTTGGTTTTCTGATGCCACTTGCCTTTTGATGCATAAAGCGACCGCTATTCTCGTATATCTAACCCTATGTATATCTAACTTTGCCGACGAAAATGAAGGTATTAGCTAGTTATTGTAAGCTCTTATTCAACATTTAAAATGGATTGGTACTATGTAGTTATGTATTGTACTTATGGCAATACTATTATAGACTGGAGATGTCACTTTCATAGTAATGGATGTCGAAACTCTGATCCATAAAATTTTGATATTAATAACTGTAGGTATTTTCTGCAAATTTGATAAATTAGTAGCGCAAAACAAAAAGCCATAATTCGAAGAATAATTTTGCTTTTACTGTTTTGCCAGGGATTTTTGTAAACCGTTGTTTCATGGAGTACAATAAAAAACGACCTTACCGACCGATATTCTGTTTCTTTTCTGTATATAATGTCATTGACTTATGGTTAAAGTATGACTGCGACTCTAGTTTCCTAAGCACTTTTGCTGGTGGGATTTTATCTCAATTCTTAACATCACTCACTATTTTTTTTTTTTTTTTTTTTTTTTTTTTTTTTTTTTTTTTTTTTTTTTTTTACGTGGGGGAATGCAATGACGCATATCCCTCCGCGGGGGCGGGCGGAGGGATTATGTCGGACTCGCCGGGGTAAACTAAGATGTTAAAAAGATAATGTACCTCCCGGAATACCGACCAAACCCACCACGGTGCTCCTCGACAAAACCACCATCGACGGGGCCGCGCGAATCACTTTCGCATACGGTCGCGACCCCGCCGAGGTTCCGGCCCGCCGTATGAAACGGCAGGCCCCTACGCAATAAGACCTACCCAAGATAGGTACTCAAAATAAAATTCTACTGTCTCCCCCTAAAGGGGGAGACGGACACGAAACAGAGGCGCGCGTGGGAACACGCACGCCGCCTCCCGGACCTGGTGCTGAACGGATGGCGGGCAGGCCCACAAAGCCCGCCACCCCCAGGTCAAACCTCAGGGTGGCTGGAGGTCATCGCGCGCCCTCCGGCGCCCGGCTCTGCGGTTGGGGAGAGGGTTTAAACGCTCCCTCTCCCGCTCCGCCGCCTCCTTGATGGAAATTACTTCCTCACAGAAGGAGGCGACGGCGTTCCATGACCTCTCACTCCGGACCATAGACTGAACTACGGCCGGGAGCGAGAGGGCAACCGATCCGACTGCCGCGATCAAATCACGGCGCTGCGATGCCCAGGCGGGGCAAACCGCCAAAGTGTGCAGCGCCGTGTCCTCAACAACGTCACGGCAGTCGCCGCAGTGGTGACAACCGGGCGTCTCTTGCCGGCGTATACGACACAGGAACTGGCCAAAACAACCGTGGCCAGTTAGAACCTGTGTCAGCCGGAAGGTGAGGGCGCCATGCCGCCTCTCCAGCCACTCCTCAAAAACGGGACTTACCGCCACGATCGTGGCGTGCCCGGCACTGGGGTGCACAAGTCGTTCCTTCCAATTGGCCACTAGGACCTGGCGGAGCTCGGACCTCGCCGCCTTGATTGCGGCAAGACCCGGTCCTTCGCCCCGAGCTAGCGCCTCCTGGCAACATCACTCACTATTACATTAACCCACAGTAAGCGGTATTTTGAACATATGCCATTTCATAAGTAGGTACTGCTAAAAAGGTGTGTTTTGGATTGAATCAAATCATTTTATTTGCGGGAACTAGTATAGATTTGGTTTTGTGTGCGAGTGGTTTCTCATAATAAGATTATGAAGAAAATTTTTAGGTTAGTTAATTGTATAAATGTTCTAATTGTTCTCATTCTGTATATAATTATTTATAGTTATGGTAGATTCCTAAAACTAAGTGTTCTAGTATTAACTTACATTGTAATTACATCACAAGGACAATTTTAGCCACATCACTGAATCAAGTATACTACTTAGTAAATAATTATAGTGTGCAGTTGTAAAATATTTTATCAATGTTTGCTGTGTCTTGATATGTCGGGTTTTCGTTAATTAGATCTGTACCTGATAAACAAGCAGGTTTCGTTTATGCAACCTGCATGTTCGTTATTGTGTGCAATATACATATAAATAGCATAGCAATTGATGTACCGATAGACGACGGGCACCGTCGAATGACAGCGAAGTACTATGAATAAATAATGCGTACATTCGAATCATATAAAATCGCAAAGGTCGTACCGTTCGGCCAAAAATGTGGTTTACCACTCTACTGTTGAGGTTCATGTGAAAGACATGAAACAACAAGGTCAAATTCCCCTTGTAATAATATTATAACAGTAACCGTTGCTCTCTTTATCATATATAATATTTATGTCATGCCATGGGTCAAGTTAGAAAATATAACCTCAGCGATAATTCGATCTCACAGAAACATTTGTCACTGGTAGACCACTTTCTTGGCCAACTGTACTTACTTTGGTGTTACTAAGACATTCGAATTTAATCCGAAGGCAGTTGTGCACATCGCTACTTCATTCGGTTTTGCTTAATCGTCGAGTCTTTACTGATATTCAGGGTGCCTAGTGCGAGTTGTTTTTACGTTAACACGATCGAAACGTTTACCGCGTTTAGCTCTCTGATTGGTTAAGAGCTTGGAGCGGACCGATCGGAGCGCCGAACGTCATAAACGTGTCGATCCCGTTAACGTAAAACAAACCCGCATTAGGCACTCTGAACCTGTTAATAGACACATATAATGCATGATTGTTGTGAACATAGATATTGATATGTCTCGATGTTATAGGCACTTGAAATTGTACGATCTCTTAGCAAAGCCCGTTTTTTGTACGTATATGACGTTCTTAGAACAATGTATTGGTAAGTAAAAACAAACACCTAATTAGTTTTGAAGAGGTTTTCTAATCGACTATAGCCGACTATACTCGTCTTCTATTAGCTAAAGATGTTTGTTTGTCAAAGAAAGATCCCATAAGCGTTTGTGGACAGTATACTTCCAGTACAATCTATCACAAATCTAGACAAATTATCATCTATTTAAGATAACATCTGCGTTGTCAACCAACGTACCTAAATCTGTCATTATGGACATTTAGAAATGTTCTCGATTTTAATTTATAGATACGTTTCTGTAGTCAATAAGATGAGTCGTGAAATTCATCGCGAAATGCCGCATTCTCAAGTCCAATGGACTTTTACCTCTGACCTGTATTACACACTGGACTGGCTATCCTGTACAAATGACAGATATTATGTTTTGTGCTAATTGAAGCGCCGCTATTAAGTGTACAATGAAACTATTTTGTCATTAAATTGAGAATGGCTGCTGTTCGTAAATATTTGATATAAGTAGTGATTTTGGCTGTTTTATTATTATATTAAGATCCTTTCATTGCTTGTTTTTTTTAACATGACGCCGTGTGTATTTTGTAAAACTCGTTACCAATAGAAAGTGACGTCACTTTACAAAATTAGTTAATTTCAGACTTATGTCACTGTACCTAAACTATAGGTACCTACTCGTAATAGGGTAGTATTTAACTGTACCTCAATTTTTTGCGTTTGTTCCACCAAAAATACTAATTGCACCGCATAATATATTCAAAGAGATCAAACTAAGTCGACGGAGCTTAGCGAAGCGGGGCACCTATTTTTAAGAAGGAACCTAACATAACCTAACCCTTCCGAGACGGAATGCAGTGATTTTAGGCGTTATAGATGTTCATTATGATATATTTTAGTGAGCATATTTTGCTGTGCAATTAGTATTTTTGAAGGTCATTATATTTAATCCCCTCGTAACATATTCTTAGTAAATTGATAATAAATATAAGTTACTTTTAGATTATTGTAGAAATTAACATGATTAAATCAATGTTGTTCATCGTTAGTATTAGTTCCAATAACGTGAATGTACTCACGTTCTCAGCGCCAAAATGGCGAAAACCAAATAGAATCACTTGTTTGGTAGCGATAGCCAGTTCAGCGACTATTATATAGGTCAGTGACTTATTCCCTTGAATTAATCCTACTGTGATATTAGATATTTAGCGAGTATAATAATACTTAATTAGTATTAATTTAAACCTCGGAAGACACTCAAGTTTTAGTTATATATAGTCTATAAGACGCGTGGATTTAACAATTAAGTTGTAGGTAATTATTTTAATAACTATTAGTGTATATTCAATACTTCGTTTGTGTTATTATTTTTGCACGAATGTTACGTGTGGGCTTGTAATTTCTGCTTGACAATTATTATAAGAAAGGGAATAAAATGTTTAGTGGTGATCCGATACACAAATAACTACGAAACTAAAAATGTTTGCAATAATACGAACTAGGTATAATTAGATATTTTGCTCTTCATAAGATTTCGGTAGATATACCTAAAAACATTAAATCGCGAAAAATGTGATCTTGTTTTATTTCGATTTTAAGTTTGTTTAAATTGGTTAAATTTTTATTCGATTTGGTTGCTATATTCCCCGTTTCAGTAATGCAACACAAAAAATTGTGAACAGACGGACAAACGCTTGTCAATCGCTGTGATATGGACTTTGACTTTGAATATTTTTCGCTATATTTAAGTTTTAGTTCTAATTGCTCAATGTAATATTTAATCGGCGATTAACGTCCGAGGTTTATTAGCTTCATGGATAGCACGCTTATAGTTGTCAAACAGAAATTGGAACGTAACGTATTCCTGTGCTGTAGACATCAGATATTTGTTTAATTATACTAGGTACCTACTCTAAGGATGTTTGATTCCTGTACGTATATTAAGTAAGTATGGCAACCATGGGCCGGTCCCTTTTCGCGCTAGAATAATTACAGAGTAAATAATCTATAGCTACATAATTTCGCTGTTCAATAATTGAATTATTGTATGTACCAATTGTTCTTGTGAAATTAAAATATGTGGTAAATATATTATTGTTTTATTTTAAAAGGCTTATAGGCTTATTTCGTGGCAGGCATGAGACGTAGAGAAATGTCGGAAGACACGGCACTGCGGTACAACTGGACTCTTGCACACCTGGCATATATATATATATATATATATATATATATATATATATACCTATTATAAATATAATGAAAATTTCTTGTCATGTTTTATAAAATATACAAATTATAACAATTCTGTAGAAAATCAGTGACATTATAATACGCTTTCACAGCCAAGAATAATTTTATTTTTTTACTTAAATGTATCGAGAGGTAACTCATGCCAACTTTTAGGTATTTTATTATAAATTACCGGGGCCATACAAAAAAACGCTTTTTCGCATAAGTGCAGTTCTTGCGGTGTGTAAGCATAGCTTACAGTTATTACGCCTGTTTCTTGGCACTACGGCTGCCATGCGAGGAAACAGATTAGTATTAGACTTGACGAATATTAAGATTTCTAGAATGTAGTGAGAAGGCAAAGCTAATATACTGTTACGTGCTGGGTTCGACGGATAAGAATATAAAACAATATTACCGACCAAAACGTTTAATTCTAGCACACAATTAAATTTAAAACACAACAAACACTATACTACACTTTTCCACTGTAACTGCTTCAAACTCCGTAGTATTTTCGCTTCCGTTCGCTTCGATGAATACTTGATCGCTTACGATTGTAAACTGACTCGGCGGTGCGCGTGCGCTCCATTTATACGCGGGTAAAGCGCTTCTGGAGTCCTCTAGAAAAGCCATACCCGGCACGAACAGCACGATGATTCGAGAAAGTGCCAGCGCTCTCTCTACTGTGCTCGCACCGACAACTACGTAGTTCCGCAAGATGCCAATAGATGGTGCTGTAATAAGTTATTAGAATGGACTGCCGAGTCTTCCCCACAGTGCCGACAGAGGGCACTAGCCGTAACAATACCATATTTTTTTAACTGTCAATAGTTTGTAAATTTAACATACATCTTTTTTGAGCTTTAAATACGATATCTTTATTGGTAGCGTTTCCCCAAAAGCTTATTCCGTATCAGAGAATGGACTAAATTAGTCCATAATATACTGTAAGAAGTGCGTCTATACTAATCATTCGAGACAGGGGTACAGGTACAAAGCGTATGCACTACTAAAAATTTTTTGATTTAAAGCGTGTATATGAGCTTTCCAATTGAGATTTCTATCAATAATTAGTCCTAGAAACTTTGTAGAGTTAACTGCGTCAATATTATTACTATTATAATTAATGTCAATATCAAATATCAATGGCCGTTGGCTAAAATGCATAATATTTGTTTTAGTTATGTTTATTTTTAAATTATTATTGTCTAACCATGCTATGATTTTCATAAGGGTCTCATTGATATCATTTTTATATATTTCCTAACTTTTGCAAGGAATGACAACTGTGCTGTCGTGTGCAAACAGTGTCATAGGGTGTTCATTGGATCGGGGTAAGTCGTTTATGTATATCGTAAAGAGAAGAGGTCCCAGTACGCTCCCTTGTGGGACACCGAACTTAATTACACGTTCACTAGATGAAAATATATCTTCTAATTTTGATTTAGAGTTTATTCTATTTATTTGCGTTATTTGTTTTCTATTTTCGACATAAGAACGAAAAACGTTTAAGACAGGTGATCCTAAACTTTTAAAATAACGGAACACTCACCAAATACTTTTTATTTTATGGAACCACATATCAAGTGATTAACTTGTTAAACAAAAACATGTATTTTTGAAAATAATTTGAATTCTAATCTCTCTACTGCTTTTAAAATTAAAGGCCTGCAATATTTAGACTGTACAATGGTAGCATAATCAATAGTCATTTTACAAATCAAAGATACTACAATTTAGATAAGAAATTTTCGCACTATTTTAGAATAATATTTTACTAACTATTGTTGGAAACAATCGACAATGAAGTGACAACACCGAACCTGACGTCACTAGATGGCTGCCCTGATCCTATATAAGAGTTGGAAAGCGGCGGGCTCGCTCTCTGGGTGCTCGGCTTCCAAACGTTGCGGACGTGAATTAGGGCTGTAGTAACTTAGGGTGCAGTCTTTGTTCAATTACCTACCTAGATTTATATTTCTAAAATTGTAAAAAGTGTATCGTTTAAGTTTGGCATAAAGTTCTTAACTAACCTAGTTTAAAACAATCTATAAACCACTGCTGGAGATTATGCCCTATATATAAAATAAAACTAAATTTATTGACTGATATGACATCTGTAAGAATCTATATCTAAATAATTATGCAGTATGCACTCATATTTTTGCCTGCAATGCTGTTACATCTACCAACCAAGTTCTAAACACCAAGAAGAACATTTTTTACTGTATGGTCAGCAACATAGATAGCCAAACCTTTCAGCTTTTAGAACTTAAAGTATTTAATTTATTTATTATACAGTGCTGTTAAATTGTAACCTTTTTTAAACCACTTCTATGAGAAGTAAAGAAAATAAAGATAATTATTTTGAATACTAAAGCAATTTGAAATTAAGTTAGTAATTCATATGACTGCACATATAGTGTAGTGATATAAGTGAGTGTGTTGTGGGTTTGATTCCCACATAATAGAAACTTGTGTGAGTTCACCCAGACTCAGAACAACTATTTGTGGACAAATAGTTGTTCTGAGTCTGGGTGAACTTTATGTCTATTGTATGCTTGTTTGTTTGTAAAGTCCTCCATGAAACAGGGATTAAACCTAGAGCGGGTGTTGAATTTTTTAAAATAAATTATGAATAATAACTGCATGTATACTAACAATGTTGATATTGTTGTAGGTGTCGCACAGAGCCATTGCAATTTATTTATGACAAGGAGGCAACGAATGCCCGGCCAAAGAGAGGGGCAGGTGTATACTTATCCAGCACAGAGGTATAATCGTCGGTTATAAGTGTTTAATTTCTATTTTAAAAAAAACCTATTTCAATCCTGCTCCATAATACTATGGTATTATTTAACAGCCAAGAAAAATAATTTTGCGGTACCCTAGTGATTTTTCTACGGAACCCCTAGGTTCCGCAGAACCCACTTTAGGAATCGCTAATGTAGACATGTATCGTGTTCCCGTGGTGAGGGTTGCCAGATTCCTTTAGGAGGCACTATGTTTTCGACACCAAAATAACCTTTGGCCCTGTTAGCCTAGCAATTCCTCTTTTTAAATTATATTACAGATATTTTTTATAAATTAATATTTTCAACTTTTTAAATAAGTACCGAGTCTATTTTTGCCATTAAGTAGACCTGAGCTGAACATGGGTTTTACCGTATACGAATATTCGGCAACAGTTTTATCTAACCCAATATTCGCCTTAATTGATTACCTACCAAACAGTTTAGGTATGCACTGGCTTGCACATGCAGCATAAGGCCTCTATTGTTAACCGTACGGCGTGTTAGCCGTACGGTTAACAAAACGTGCAAGCATGTACATGGCACGGCAAAGCTACCGGTTGAGACAACGGCCAGGTGCCGCTCAGTTGAGATTTTAGAGATAAGAAAAAAATTATCCTTGTGTACTATGTATATAGAAAATTCAAAAAAGAAGAGAAAGGAAAAGAAGATTTTGAATACATCCGATTTTAGAAAAACGGGCAGAATTTGGCGTGTTTCATACACTTGTCAAGAATCAACTGAGGGAAGATGAAGACAAGTTTAACAATTATTTTAGAGTGCAGAAAATGACATTCCATAAATTGCTTGAAAAATTATCCCAGAAACTACAACACCAAGATACCAATATGCGACAAAGTATCTGCTCAGCAGAAAGATTGGCTGTTATTTTGAAGTAAGTACAAATTCAAATTACATACTTGTTTAAATATGTTTATTTATATTAATCATTTATCACAAACAAAATATACTGTTAATAATTATTTATTAATTAATTATATACGTGAAAAAAAACTGAGACAAAGCTAAATATACTACTGAAATGCAGAACTGAAATCGAAATCTTTCTGCATTTTCACTGTTCACAGATACTTGCGACTGCAGTCGATTGGGGATTGGCTCCAAACCAGAACTATGTCAAAAACCATATTTCTGACGACTGATTCCAAAGCCTGATCTAGCCGCTGTAGAATACCCATACATTGATAACTGCGAATTCGCCGGTGCTTTGCCACTTTGATATCCTTGATGACCATGATCCCATTGGTTTGTAGGTATGGGTTTATATCGGTTATACTCTCTTTGTTGAATACTCTTAATGATTGAAATAACTTAAAACTGAAAGTCTATAAATCCATATACTTTATAAACTTAATGTCAACTTCACTGAGTTGATTTTTATTTTTTTTAGCCTTTTAAGCCTTACTCGTTTTACCGTCCCTTGAACTTGATTGATTCCGAGTCTGCCATTTTCATTATTAAGGCCTGAATCATTTACATGTTCTTCATGCTGGAATCGGTCTTGCGATGCTCGACAATTTTTTTAAGAATAGTATTTCGTCATAAAAATTTTATCTCCTTTTTTTTTTACTCCAGGTCTAGATTTACATTAATTTATTTTTTTGTTACATTTTATCCAATTATCTTTTATATTGATCAACTTCTTCATCACCACTTGTCCTAAAAATAAAAATAATATTAATTTTTAATATTTCAGATACTTAAATACGTTTACGGATTTACACAACACCTATGGAATTGGAATAATATTCATTAGTTGCATCGTACGTGAAGTTTGCTACTTCATTTGGTCAGAACTGTGCAAAGAATATATGAAAACGCCATCTAAAAAAGACTGGCTACAAATTGCTAACAAATTTCAAGAATCTTATCTGTGCTTAGGAGCGTTCGATGGTAAACACATCAAAACCATTAAGCCTGTGGACAGTGACTCGAAGTTTTTAAATTACAAACATTATTTCTCTATAGTATATATATATATATATATATATATATATATATATATATATATATATATATATATATATATATATATTACGGAAAGGAATGCGATTCCAGTGTTTTTAAAGAAATCCCATTTGGACAAAATTAACAAACAACACATTAAACCTACCCGATGCAAAACGCTTGCCTGGAACTTTTATCAAAATAATTATGCTTGTTTTTTTTTATACTTACCAAAACTGTTTTTCTTCACCACTTAAATCTTCAAATATGGGATTTAAATGCATAAAGATTTCTTTCCAGGGATCATACTTAAGTCGCTTATTTTTATAATCTTCGATAGTCTTATCCCTTAATACAGATCTTTCATGAACTAATATAATTAATAATTCTTGATTTCTGTAAACGTCAAATTCATTATATTGTCTTTATTATAAAAAAATCTAACTTGATATAATTAACATTATATATACACAAATTATTTACAAGAAAAATATAAACTAAAGAGAAAAATAAAACTGCAAAATCAAAAAGCGTCATAATATTCCTCCGCATCGTAGTCAATTGGCAACGTGTATAGAAGACTGGCAGCATTGCCACGTTGAATGGCAATACTTATTCTTTGTGCAAAGAAAATACCAGCCCTCTAGTCACGCGAAGCGTCGACGAGCCGCTTAGCCACTTGGACCCCATGGCTCCAGCGTTTCGACACCAAACGATTCAAATATGTACTCACCAATACGGTTTTGATATTTCCGCCGTTTGAGTGTCTCCGCTGATGCAGCAGCAGCACCATCTCAACCCGCTGTGTAGAAAAATGTAATGGCGCAAGGGTGTTGACACAAGTTGCGTCCCACACCAAAGGCCTACCCATTTTCCATGGCAGTAATGATATACCATCTGGTCTCTTGCCATCGTCGCGTACCAAACCGTGAGGTTCAAGCTGAGCCGGGACACCAGCGGTGACAAGAGCTCGACGGAGTATGTTATTCAGGTTGGTGTGTCGTGATATACGACCAGCACTCCTGCTGCATGATAGGCCATGGTGACCAAGATTGTCGACGGCTTCTCCACAAAGACACCGATGCGGAGAAACACAAGGAGAACCTAAGCGCGAACAAGAAGCAATGCAGAAGGACGTATCGTCCAACATGGTACCTATGTTGGACGACGGGAGCGCCTGAAGCCAAAGGCCGACTCCCACTTTCCCACAGCCAGCAAGCGGGCACGCTCAGCAGCACAAGACGATGTATTTATGAGATTTTCTCGAACTACGCTGCATAACGGCCCATCCCACTGTCTCAGAGAGGCAGTTTTCGGGTAAATCAGTGCTTGGGCAAACAAGTCTTCAAGCGTTCACGGCGTCGGTTATGCACAGCACTTCAGAATTAACCAGTGTAGGTGCCAAGATTTTCCTGGTCAATTCCTACGTGCTATGGATCGAAGATAGGAACGCTGGTAAACTTACATCAATATTTTTTCGAATGCCAAGTCCAAGCGAACTGTCAAGCTCGCTTGTAGCCACGCCTGGTCGTTAATGGCCACATTTAAAATTTAATAAGAGTTTTCCGTATTATTTTATAAATTTTTGCTAAAAGTGTCAAATGTTTCCAAAAGTGTGAAGATCGAAGGGCATGCGTAAATTTAGGGACGAAAAGACAGTATCGAATAGCCGAATGTATATTAATTTTGAATAACCTGTCGAACGTTTCACAAAAATATTGAATTTTCTCTTCTATAAAACTATCAAAACCTTCATCTAAAATTGGGGACCCAAGGAGGCGAAGAGAGGTTTTATCTAAAAGTTTAATATTAGGTGCCAAAGAATTGAATTTAGATAATACCGATAGTTTATTGATGTTATTGTTGACAAAAATTTCACATTTACTTGGATTAAGTTCCAAACCTATTGACTAAAATTATTTTTTAAAAGTACCAAGACTTGTGATACTATATCTACATCTCCTCCTAGGGTGCCATCGTCTAGGTACCAGATATTAAATTTTGAATTTAGCTGCTTTATGATGGGGTAAATAGCTAAACTAAAAAATACTGGCCCAAAAGGGACACCTTGACAACCAACGGCTGATTCCAAAAGGTTTTACTTATAGATTAATTTTCATGGATACCTGTAACATTGCCAAATGAACTTATAAAATTTAGGGGTTTTTAATTTTACCTGTGTCAACAAAGTGTCCCTATTCACTGAGTTAAAGGCATTCTTTAAGTCAACCTTCAAGATAACGTCACCGCGGCGCCAAATTAATTATTGATTTATGTTAACTTTACTCGTAAAACAAAATTAGCGTATGTAATCTGTCACGAAAACGTAACGTTGTCTCGTACAGTGTTGCCAGCAAGAGTAATGTAAATTATGCTAACCAGCAGTTAAAATTTTGCCTAAATTATGCTAATTGGTATTTATCAATGCCAAAAATAATGCCAAAATTTTTCAGTGTCAAATGAAACCTCATTTAATTTTAATTGTTTATTACTTATTCAACTTAAGATTTAGTATGTGGCGTATGTATATACGCACAGGCAACATATAACTTTACGAGACACCTGGAATCGAACGGAGCATCGTACAACTAGCCGCGCCGAAACCAAGCGACGCGCGAAGGTGATCGAACGGAGCATCATACGTCTAGCCGCGACGATATCAAGTTTCTAACTGGTGACGCGCGAAGCTTCCCTCTGCTTTTTATACGTGGCACTACTTTTATACTCGCGAACAGATTTCCAAGAAATCATTCGTAAATGTTAGATTTTTGTTTACTTGTCGCTGTTTAGTGAAAATGATTATTGTACACATTAGTGTTAGCGTTACTTGCATGACTAATAAATGGGATATAAGATAGGTGAAAAATTGTAAATATATTCTCAGTTGAATCAGTCTGCGTGTTTCATTATAACCCTAACGGTTACCAGCTAAGCTGGCTTCTGCCCACCGGCTGGTAACGCGTTAAATTGGTGACCCCTGACCTCTCATCATTCTAGTGCTGTTGTAATATCGGTTCACTGAACCGACACCCAATATCTGTTGGTTTTCGGCCAAATCTAGACGTACGAACACGCTACCTTATCGTCATGGCACAAGAAAAAGCTGAAGCACCGACAGGCAAGTAACGACCCCTCTTCACGGTGATGTCGCTACAATCTCACTGCCTGCACGTCTACCACCATTCTGGCGTCAAAACCCACGACTGTGGTTCGCACAGTTTGAAGCCGCCGTCGCCGCCAGCAAGATGGGAGAAGAACAGAAATTCAACCTCGTCGTCCCGTTGCTAGGCTGTAGCGACCTCGAACAAATTGGCGACATCATATTAAACCCGCCATCGACCAACAAGTACATTACGCTAAAGAACAGACTGATATCGACGTACCAAGAATCAGACCATCGTCAGCTACAGAAATTACTCAGCGGCCTAGAACTGGGCGATATGAAACCTAACCAGTTATTACGTAAGATGCGCGATATGAGCGGTAAATTACTAACCGACGAAGCTCTAAAAGTTATGTGGCTCAACCAATTACCCGCACAAGTCCGCGCCGTACTCTCCGTGAACACCGAATCGTCGCTAGAATGTTTAGCTGTGATGGCCGACAAAATGGTTGAACATTTCGAACCCGCAACAGTCGCCGCAGTCCACACTACAACCTCTACGCCGGCGCACACATCAAGCCCGTCGTGTTTACATTGCCCAACTAAGTCTACTACTCTAACCTAACTACAGAAAATCTACAGTTCTACCTATTATATAAACAAATAGAAAAACTAACGCTGCAAATCTCCGAGATTCGAACCAATCAACAACATGCGTCGTATCGCTATGGCGCCACTCGTTCGCATAGCAACAACCGATCGCGATCGAACTCGAGATACCGTGCCCGCTCAAACCGCAAACCCGGCGATCCCGACTGGCTGTGTTATTACCACCTGCGCTATGGAGATGAAGCCCGTAGATGCGAATCACCGTGCGCAAAAAAGAAGCAGGAAAACTAGAAAATACATCGACTATGGCGGGCGTCGATGTTAGCAAACCAAGCTACCGCCTCTGCGTTATCGATCTTAACAACAGAGAGAAGTTTCTAGTCGACACGGGTGCCGACATATCCGTATTAGCCGCAAGAAATAAGAAACACGTGTAGCCGATTGAAAGTACCTACAAACTGTTTGCTGCGAACGGTACAGAGATACGTACCTACGGTGAGCGCACACTCGAACTCAACCTAGGTCTACGCAGAAGCTTTAAATGGACATTTACCGTGGCCGACGTGAAAACATCAATACTAGGCGCAGATTTCTTAGCGAAGCACAAATTACTTGTCAATCTACATCAAAGAAAACTCATCGACCGCATTACCGACCTTAGCGTTCACACCATCAAAATACATAGCATCGAGGACGCCGTATATGTTATCAGCCACCATCACCCCTATCACGACATCTTGAAAGAATATCCCGACGTACTGCGACCCATGTCACTCAAAACTCCGACTAAGCACAACGTCTCTCATCAACTCATCGCATAAAAACAACAAGCCAAATCACTCTCTCAACACATCGCATAGAAACAACAGGCCAACCAATCTATTCAAGGCCGCGCCCCCTGCCGCCCGATAAATACAAAGCTGCGAAGCTAGAATTTGAGAAGATGATGGAGATGGGAATCTGTAAACTGTCAAACAGTCCATGGGCCAGCCCGCTTCACGTCGTTAAGAAAAAGGATGGTTCGCTACGCGTGTGTGGCGACTATAGAAGATTGAACGCCGTTACAGTACCCGATCGCTACCCTATACCGAGAATTCAAGATTTTACGTACCAGCTACATGGAAAAAAATCTTTTCTAAACTAGATCTCAAAATGGCGTACTTCTGGATACTTATTGAAAAAGAAGATGCTGCGAAGACTGCCATAATAACTCCCTTCGGCCTCTTCGAGTTCAACTGTATGACGTTTGGCTTACGCAACTCCGGCCAAACATTTCAACGTTTCATGCACGAAGTACTACGAGGGCTCGACGACAACGTATTCTGTTTCGTCGATGATTTACTAGTGCACTCGGAAAACCCAGAGGATCACAAGCGTCACTTAGGTACAAAAAGTTCTTGAACGACTCGACAACTATGGCGTCACCCTAAACGTCGATAAATGTGAGTTCGGCAAAGACAAGATACAGTTCCTCGGTTATAAAGTTACACCGGACGAAATCAAACTCACAGAAGAACGCATTCAAGCCATACTTACGTTTCCCAAACCAACTACAGTGCAAGAGTTAAGAAGATTTTTAGGCATGATCAACTTCTACCGTAGCTGCCTACCCCATCAAGCCGAATACCAAAATTTACTAAACAAGTATCTACACAATAGCAAGAAAAACGACAAAACACCTAAACAATGGACACATGAAGCTGAAACAGCCTTCGAACAATGCCGACAAAGCATTCTCGAGGCTACTATATTATCGCACCCGATACCTAACGCTCCGTTATGCTTACTCACCGACGCGTCTGACACTAGCCTCGGCGCAGTCCTACAACAAAAAATAGACAACGTGTGGAAACCACTCGCCTTTTACTCAAAAACAATGAGCGAGACGCAGAGAAGATACAGTGTATACGATGCGAACTTCTAGCAATGTATACAGCTGTTAACAACCTACGCCGACTGATAGAGGGCAACGAACTCACCATATGTAACCATTGACGTACGCTCTAACAAGAACGCCGAGTAGCACTGACACACCGCGTCGAGAACGACAATTGCATTTCATAAGCCAATACTGCACTAACATCAAATACATTCACGGTGATAAGAACGAAGCCGCTGACGCGTTATCACATATCTCAGAAATCGAACTACTCAACGCAACGATGGACTACGATAAGTTATCTCAAGAACAAGAAACGGACGCCGAGCTACGTGTTTGCATGAATAACCCCAGACTGAAGTTTTCCCGCGTAAACCTACCGAGAGTCAAACGGCCTATTTGGTGCGAAACATCGACAGCAAACATTCGACCATACCTACTATTGCCTTATCGTGTCGCAGCCTTCAATGCACAACACGAACTAAGTCACCCCGGCGTTCGTACAATAAGAAGAATAATGACGACAAAGTTTTTCGGGCCGTCTGTAAACAAGATGGGCCAAGGCGTGCATCAGCTGTCAACGAGCGAAAGTTCATCGACACGTCATTAACCCGCTCGGTGAGTTTCAACAATCACCTCGTTTTGAACACTTGCACGTAGACATAGTTGGGCCACTCCCACCATCAGATGACTATAGATACTTAGTTACTATGATTGACCGCTGCACTAACTGGCCAGAGGAAATACCTACTCGTGACGTTACCGCCGAAACGGTCGCGAAGGCCGTGTACGAGGGATGGATATCGCGGTTTGGATGTCCTCTACGACTTACTACAGACCAAGGGAGACAGTTCGAATCGTCTTTATTTCAAGCTTTAATGAAGAAAATAGGCGTCACTTGAATACGTACTATTGCATTTCACCCGCAAGCTAATGGAAAAATCGAACGATGGCATCGATCTCTGAAAGCGGCACTGATGGCAAGAGCAACCGATAACAGATGGATCAATGAATTACCTACAGTATTACTAGGACTTTGCACCGCCCTACGTGAAGACTCAACCGTCAGCCCGGCCCTGATGACATACGGATCTACGTTACACGTCCCATCTGATTTCTTCGTGCCTACCAAGCTGAAAATTGAAGATGCGGTATTCGTCCCTCAGCTGACTGAACCAATGTCGTCACTATCACCAACATCAATAAGGCAAGCGTCAAGGTCAAACACATTCATACACAAAGACCTTGGGACATGTACGCATGTGTTTGTGCGCAACGACATCGTGCGCTGACCTATCGTACCACCATACAACGGACCATATCAAGTACTTCAACGCAGTACCGACGGCAAGCACTTCACACTGCAACTTCCGCTTCGCACCGCAGTAATTTCAATCGACAGATTGAAGCCAGCCCATCTACTCAACGAGGAAGACTCGCCAGAAAACAAAACATTAACAAACACGCCAGCCCCGGACACATCACCCATACCAATGCGGACAGCCTCATCACAGTCATCACCTTCACCTCGAAAGCCGTACGTCACCAGATCCGGCCGCGCGGTGAAACAAAACGTACGCTTCGCTTAGGCGGGAGTGATCTGGCGTATGTATATACGCACAGGCAACATATAACTTTACGAGAAACCTGGAATCGAACGGAGCATCGTACAACTAGCCGCGCCGAAACCAAGCGACGCGCGAAGGCGATCGAATGGAGCATCATACGTCTAGCCGCGACGATATCAAGTTTCTAACTGGTGACGCGCGAAGCTTCCCTCTGCTTTTTATACGTGGCACTACTTTTATACTCGCGAACAGATTTCCAAGAAATCATTCGTAAATGTTAGATTTTTGTTTACTTGTCGCTGATTGGTGAAAATGATTATTGTACACATTAGTGTTAGCGTTACTTGCATGGCTAATAAATGGGATATAAGATAGGTGAAAAATTGTAAATATATTCTCAGTTGAATCAGTCTGCGTGTTTCATTATAACCCTAACGGTTACCAGCTACGGACCTGGCTTCTGCCCGCCGGCTGGTAACGCGTTAAATTGTTAAAAGTAAATGTTTTAATTGACTATGTTTTCGAATAAAATATTAATATCTTGATCTTCATCCGCAGCTGATGTGCATGTTGATGTGGAAGGCTCAGTGTCAAGACTGTAACTCTCCTTGGTACGGTCGGCCAAAAAAGTGGTGCACCAGTTTTGATTTAGTTTCCTAGTTATCGAAAATTACAACAAGGTTCATACTAAAAAGATATCACCGAAAGAGATGCATAATAATGACGTAAACCTAATTGACAAGTATTTGTGGCGACTCCGTACAGACGAAGAAGTTCAGCCTACCTTTAACAGATGGCGATACAATCGCACTTCACATGACGTCATACTATTCTGCATCGCACAAGTGAAGTTTACACAGCGACTGAGTATATATACATGCTCCCGACATCAACCGTCGGGCCGCGGCCCGCCAGGCACGATCAACCAGCCTGGTCGGAGGGTCCTCCCTTTGTGTTGGAGGGACTTCACACCCTGTTCCTCCACATTGGTGACCCCGACGTGATCCAGCTCCTGACGTCATCCAGCACCCGACGTAATTGAAAGCAACCTTCACGGAGCAGATCAGCAGCAGAAACCATCGCCATCGTCTTCACTTCTCTCACACAGCACTTCTTCAGATGAGCAGTAATCAAGTCGCAGCCAGCCAGCCTCTTCGGCCTCACCAGGGACCACCACACGCCTGCAGCGAACGCGCAGCCTGGTCTTCCCTACGGCCTCACCAGCGTCAAGGCTCAACCCACTGCACACACGGTCCACGCAAGCAGGGTACTTCACTCGCCATCAACGCAGCAGCTAGCCACGACGCAGCAACTACGCAGCATCAACCCCGTCTCACTGTGGGACTCACTGCAACGCAACAACCCCGACTCACTGGGGCACACGCACCGCTCACCGCATTTCGACCCCGACTCACTGGGGCACACGCACCGCTCACCGCACTTCGACCCCGACTCACTGGGGCACACGCACCGCTCATCGCACTCAAACCCGACTCACTGAGGTCTAGCGACACACAGTTCCGACTCACTAGAACTAGCGGCATACAGTTCCGACTCACTGGAACTAGCGGCATCCTACACTGGCACTGGCAACGCTCTTTAGCAGCATCGACAGCTTCTCATCAACCTGATCGACCTTCGGTCTTAGGGGGAATACTGTGGCGACTCCGCACAAACGAAGAAGTTCAGCCTACCTTTAACAGATGGCGATACAATCGCACTTCACATGACGTCATACTATTCTGCATCGCACAAGTGAAGTTTACACAGCGACTGAGTATATATACAAGCTCCCGACATCAACCGTCGGGCCGCGGCCCGCCAGGCACGATCAACCAGCCTGGTCGGAGGATCCTCCCTTTGTATTGGAGGGACTTCACAACCTGTTCCTCCACATATTCATACGTCATAGGTCACATATAAGTGCATGACATTTTAACATTTATAATGGATAAGACATTAATTTCTACAAAGAAAATTTAAATGTTTCTAAACAAAAGTAATAAAAACTATTTAAATAGACAACCAAATTCTATTTAATAAACAAAACTGACAATTGACATATTGTCAAATATAATGTAGTAATTTCTATTAATTTCCTAAGAAAATCGATATATTTGCCGTGTTATTTTTTACTCAACTGCATATAAATATCATCTTCAATGCCTGCCAACATGACCATTGCTGGAAGGTCACAAATAATTGCCCAATTTAAATAGGGATGCAGTATTAGTGCGATATCGAGGAATTTAAATATATCGAGACGTAGTGTCCGATTTTGGATACGTCGTGAAGGAGAGGAAGGAAGTTTGTTAGATCACAGAAGAAGTGGTCGCCGGCCTGCTCTCTCCAATAACGACAGAGAATTTATGAGACGGGAATATGAAATCAATGGTTTTATACCGACAAATCATTTTGCGGAGATGTTCGATGTGAGTGCCCCAACAATAAGGAATCATCTACATTACATGGGGTTGCACCACAGGCATTACGCCAAGAAAATATATTTGACGGATGCACACAGACTTGCACGTCTGAACTTCGCCAGAGAGCACTTAGAGTTTGATTGGTCTAATACAGGGTTTTGTGATGAAGCACGGACGTCTACACCTTTGGCGATATAATTTAACACGGTATAGAGATGATCATATAATCCCAAATAGAGAATAAGGTCGAATTTCCGTAAATATTTGGGGCTGGATGAGTGCGGATGGTTTAGGAGAATTGTGCTCTCTACCTCCTCGAGCAACGGCTGTAAATTATATCGACGTGCTTCAAAATGCAATGCTGTCGACAGTCCGTAATGTTTACCCGGAGAACGAAGTGCCACAATTTAATTTGATTGTGTTCAAGATAATTGTTCAATTCATAGTGCAAGGATCGTAAGAGCTTGGTTTCGTTCACGCACTGACGTAAGGGTAATTCCGTGGCCCCCAAGATCTTTGAGGCCTTATGGTCCAAAGATGGTCGCATCAAAATGAAAGAATCAAACAAGCTCTTATTAGTCACTGTAATTCAATCTGGGAGGAAATGCGGAGAAGCGATATTTGCTCACGGCTTGTTGGTTCAATGAGGTCTCGTCTTTTAGAGGTTATAGAAGCCAATGGCAGTTACACCCGTTTCTAATTTCTTAATTTTCCAACCTCTTCTAAATTTGACAATGTTATGTTTAGGTTTTTTCATATTAAGTATTTTAATAGTGATTGTGACAATGTTATAAAAGGATACATCTATTTTCATCTTTTCTTTCTGACAATATAATAAAAACTAATCCCGAAATAAACTGTTTTATTGAACGCATATTGTAATTATGTAAATTCCGACCGGTGGACTCGCCTTGTGTCAGAACTTTACAATTACAAAGGAAATGTTTCATTTTCGGCTATGAAATGTACTATCAGCCAAAAATTAGCAAATAATACAAGGAATCGGGGAAAAATATTATTTCCTGAATTTAAGTCGAATTACGTTTGCGCTTAAAAATAATAGTTTTTATATTATTGCCATTATATTCAATATGGCGGTGGTTCTCGGTCATATAATTTTGTATGCGTTCATAAATCATATCGAAAAATGTACGAAAGTACTATAATTATAATGATGAAAATAATATATAAATATATATATTAACAATAAATGTGTTTTAGAGTATCATTTATTCATTTCAACTATCACACACATCTTTTCAACAAACAATTAACATAAAAAATATATTCATATAATATAATACTGATTTTGCAGGGTGCACTCCGGAACGAAACATTTGTTCATGTTTGACATTATCTGTCAATGTCATATTGACTGATAATAAATATTCCAATGCTGAATTGATGTTTCTTATTACACTTTCCTGAATCCATACGTTTTCCGTTCATTTTTACAAGAATTATCAATTCTTTGGTGAATATTAAGAGTTCTTTTACTTCTGACAATTCTAGCATTCTAGGTTATGTATAAATGTCATCTACCAATTTGCCATAGATAATCCGCACGACAAACGTCAAACATTTTAAATTTTATTTTGCGCAACGAAAATACTAGAAATTAATAAAGAATTGCTTTACTAAATGTATTTAGGAGTACATTTCCCAGGTTTCCTGAGGATGTACAAGTTATAGCCGGAGTCCTACACAAAAGTGAAACATCTCCTTTGTAGATACAATTTTCTCATCGAAATCTACACGTGCTTTCTACACATGTTAACGTTTATTAAACAGCATTTGTAATAGTAATATTTGTAATGGTTTAACATGTAAAATTCTTACATAATTGTAAGGTTTATTAAACAGCACTTGTCGTAAAACTTAACAAATATGTATTTACAAAATTGTCGGATTGTAATATTTATTATCCAGTGCTTTGAGGAAAACAATTTAACCATAGATAAGACACTATATATGAATTTAACTACATAAATATCATCCCCCCGCCATTGATTTTACGACGTCTTTGGTTCCATCAAGTTCAAACTATGAACAGCTGTCACGTAACATACAGTAATCATCGTTATCAATAATTAGATAAAGATGGCAATAGAATTTGTCAGATCGATCGCAAGCTAAACTAATCTTTATCACCTTTGAATCTGCAAGCGGCATTCAACCTTAGGGTGGTACACCACTTTCTTGGCCGACCGTACCTATGGAGCCCAGTACGTTATCAGGAACTGTGTACAAATAGCAGCATTTTCCTGCCCTCTTTAGGCCGAATCTGATGTATAAAATGGCATTTAAAGTGTTTACCGATAAACGGTTACGAAGCATGGTTTTAACTATATTCATCTGACTGAAAACGCGTTTAATATCCGCGTTTGAATGTGGTAATGCTAATAATGATATTGCTAACTGAGATAAATCTGCAAAGTGGTTATTACCAGCTGCATCTTTATAATTAATAACTTTATTCCAGAACTCCACAGTGGAAGATATGCATTCCCATTTAATGTGCACTATGTTTCTCCATTGAGAAATGAGCCTTTCTACTGTAGATGCATTTACTCGGAACTCTTGGGCGATATCAACTATGGAAGGCTTGACTACTTTTAAAGTTTCTTGTACCGAAAACAAAGATATTTTCTCAAGTATATTACAATTAATTGGTAATCTTGGACGCAGTTCTGTTACAAGTTTCAGTGTGAGAATAATGCAACGTTGACGTAAATTATTTTCCACTGCAGGCAAAAGGTTGTATTCGCGTAATTTTATTTCAAAAGCATATCCCATATATGATCTCGGATCCAAATAACTATCAATATTTTGTGTAAAAATATCAACTCTCGCAGTTGGATTCAAGATACGTCGACTTACAGATTGAACTAAGCCACTGAAATCCTTATAAAGTTTTGTTGGGTGAACATAGTTGCTTTCATTACTTTTGTAATGTAGTCGACGGTTAGAAGAATGACTAAACCAGTTGTAGGTTTCTCTTATGAGAAATTCAACATTACGTGGAAGTGTTTCTTCTGTGGCATGAGATAATGCCAACTGTAATGAATGGCACACGCAGCGAACTAAAACCAAATTATCATTACCAGTTGCATTTTTTAATAAGGCATGTACTCCGTTGTTAGTACCCGTCATCACCGTAGCGTTATCTGTGCCGATACCAATATTTTTTTTTAATTTCAATGGTCAGAGCTGACAATCATCTTTTAATACCGTTGACTATGCTGTTTGCAGTGCCATCTTCAATCGCGACCAACCCCAAGGTGGATATTATAGTTTTTAAGGATCGACTGAAATATCTAATTGATACGCCCAACATTTTGCTAACAGAGATATCTGTGGACTCATCGAGTAAGAGACATGACTGATGAGATGACTGATGAAGACTTGATGAGACTCATGGTCTCCCAAATCTAATATACTATTTCTTTAATAAAACGAGGTGCCAAACATTTCTTATTATATTTGTACATTTTGTACGATGTACTCGCGTCTCCACTTTTGCTATCACAGAATCGATGTTTGCATAATTCTGTTAAATGATCGACAGCCATAATCGAACAATGTGCGCACACAAACATAGCTAATGAAGACTCTGCTCACTGTGTATTTAAATCGTTTTTAATTTTTGGAAAACAATTGTTATAGCTAATGAAGACTCTGCTCACTGTGTATTTAAATCGTTTTTAATTTTTGGAAAACAATTGTTCTTTGTGTTTCTCTTCAAAGGTTCTATAGCTTTTTTATGCTTTGCTGACAAAATATGTAACTTTAAACGATGTACTTTTGCAATCAAGTCGCATTTGCAGTACTTACAAAAGGCTTTGTATCGTTTTCATCAGGCTGTAACCAATCTTTGAAATCCGGCATTTTCACCCAATCCGACCTGTAATGCTGACTGTATATAGGCGGCATTTTGGGTTAATTATAGACTTATAGTAATACAAAAGTACTCTGTGTTATAGACTAAGCAATTATACGTAAAATTATACTGTATAAATTGTAAGAACTACGAACTTTTACAATGACAATGACGGTATTATTTTCTCACTTCTTTCTATCAAGGAAAAGAGAGCGAAAGAATGCTGTTTGTCTATGGTATATTGAATGAGATTTGTTGGGAGACCCCCGCAAAATTGTAAAGGGAATAATTATAGAGTTTTGACAAGAGTCTTTTAGCACTTTAAGCGCTATTATCGAATTTTATCGTTATTAGTTTGTTTCATGGTTATAACCATATAGGTATTTGTATTTCATAAATATTTTTTATGCTAAAAAATATGCTTTATGCTAAACATTAAGAAAATATGCTATGCAACATGAAAATATGCCTAATCTAGCTTAAAATTTGCTAAATTGGCAACACTGGTCTCGAAAGTCGAAATGCGAAATCGGTAGATCTACCGGGTTAAATCGGTATATTTGGACTAAAATAGTTAAATTGAGTTAAAATGGAGAAATTTCATCAAATCTCTATATTTTAGGCGGGCTGACCTATTATTTTGTTTTTTAGAAATCCTCCGTAGTGAAATTTTTTTATCAAATCTCTATAGGTATATATTTTAAGCGGGATGACCTTTTTTTTCTGGTCCTATCTATATAGGTATTGAACACAATGGTATTCCCCAAAATATCGATCGATCCACGACCTAGTACGAGTAGGAAATCCTCGTAAAAAGAAAAAGGGATGCGGACTGAGATTGTTGGAAATCGGTAGAAAATCGGGCGAAATTCCTTACATTGACAAAATCGTATGAAAAAACGGTCCATTTCGGTATTTCAGTAGGACAAGCGCCAAATCGGTAGAAATACTGAAAAATCGGTAGCTTCGAGACCACTGACTGCGACATAGATAAGACACTATAGACTGCGATACAACACTGATGAAAATCACGCCGTGCTCAGACGCAACGCGCCGAGGGGCACGCACGGCGAACGGCGGCGGTGCCGTGACGTAGCGCCGCCGTGTTTGCCAACAAGCTCTCAGAGTGATCCATACAACACTGACAACCGTGCCTACTATCGACAAATTAACCGTAGGTTTTTACGCCGAAAAAACATGTGTGAACAAGCGGCCTAAGAATTGCGTTGTGTAAATGTAAATTGTATAAGACAGTTACCGTTTTCAAATAAATATTTGATGAAATTAAATGAATAGAAATTAAATTTTAAATCTGCTCCAATGTTATAGTAGTATTTTATTATAATTACTAGTCTATTATAGTGTATTGGTCGAAACATGAATTACAGTCTGGTGCAAATCTGACTCACATACTAGGATTTGCGTAAATTTAGAGCAACAGATCAGCTGTGATATAAAGACGGCAAGAGCTAAGTCACATCATAAGGGTTTCGTTCTTACTATTTTGGTAAAAATACCTAAAAACCGAGATGGCAACATTAATTGCTCTTCATTCCAACATACGTACTTTCTTTTTATACTTTGCTTATTTATTTGCAAAAGATCATAGATTGTACTTTTCAATACGTTTTCTAAAGATGCAAACAATGATGTAGAGTGTCAAAAATATGAAAACTACTTATATGTAAGCGCGTGAGCAACGCTTGTGTGAGCTTTAGATGATAAATGATAATCATGGTTTACTGTAAAAATTACCGTGTTGGAAAAATAAAACTGCTTGTATTATTTCTTAAATTTATATATAATTATAATACATTTTGGAAGGAAACTTTGATAAATATTAATATAATCAAATTTAACATAATTAAAAGAAATATGTAAACCAAACGATTCATTTGATCAGACTGAGTTTCAAGTCAAGTAGTAATATATTATTATCCGACTCTATTAGTGTTATATATTAAATCAATCCTCAAGGTTAATTCTTTCTACAAATGCTATGAACCCAAAGCCTGAAAGTTGTTCTTACGAGCTGTAAAGTCGACATGTAAAATATGGCCATTGTGTGCCGGTTTTTCGTCAAGTTTTTGTTTGATATATTATATTATATTGTAATAAAATACTCCCTGTTATAGGAAAAATAGTTAATTATTAATAATTAAATAGCCTTATTCGAAAGAAAATATAACAAAAATAACAAGGATTTTACGTTTCTATATTTTCATTGCATTTCGCTATCGGAGGCGATAACAGATTGCTACAGATATGAGTGGTTTGTTTTGGTTTATGGTGCTACACTGCACTTTGCAAGTAATGCTAAATTGATTAAAAAGAAATCTTATTTAATCTAGTATAATAATAAGTAAGTGACATTGATATAAGTATGTTACAAAATGATTCGTAAAAACCCGTATGAGATATTTTACTTGAATTTAAGCCATATTGTCAAGATAAACATTTTTTTATATATTTTTGATTAATAGTTGTACTTTAGTTTTCATATAATATGATTCCATATGATTTCAGCTTTATATAGGTAATTTTTACTTTGTTATAACTGCAGTAGTTCGCAAGAAAAAAAGCGTGGCTCCATACCGATCGCGCGCTTGGACGTACAACGCGTTTACAGCTGTCACATCGGGACGTTCAACTTCATATAATTAACTTGTCAAAACGGAACGTAATACGGTAATAGTAGTCTTCGGTGGTCAACGTGAACAATATTCGTATTTCATCATTCTTTTTATTATTTCCACGAATAATTTACAAAATAATTAGAAACACACAAACAAGGTAACTTATCGGATATATTTCTCCATTTGTTTTGTTAATATTGGTAATATATCTCAAGTGTGAGGTTATGAATATAAAAATTTTTACAGATGCCTCTTTCGTGTCGATTTTATCAAGAAAAATACCCCGAAGTGGAAGATGTAGTGATGGTGAATGTGAGATCCATCGCGGAGATGGGAGCTTACGTCCATTTATTAGAATACAATAACATTGAGGGCATGATCTTGCTTTCGGAGTTGTCCAGAAGACGTATCCGATCTATCAACAAATTGATTCGTGTCGGCAAAACTGAACCTGTTGTCGTCATCAGAGTAGATAAAGAAAAAGGTATTGACTTTATTTAAATCCTAGTATGAACTTTATGTTGGTAATACATTAAATTGTTGGTAATTGATAGAATTTAATGACATGTTTTGTTTGGCAAGTAGTCCAATAATTCCAATATTGCCTTAGTCATAATATCTACAGTACAATCCTGTTGATCCGACACTTATTTAGGCTCTAGAAAGCCAGATTGAAGGATAATTACTGGAATCAAGGCCAATTTATATGTACTAGTTTTACTACATGGTACATATTTACAAAGCCTCACGCTTACATCCGTAAGGTGTAGAAATAGGTGAACCACAACCAAATTGAGCCAGCCATGGCTTGAAGCCCTATATATTAAAAAAAGAAAGCAATAATTCAGGGTCACCTTGCCTCGATTGTTGCTTTCTATCATAGTCACAGAAACAGTCTTCATGTTACTGCTGAGAATTTCTTAACCGTTTGTCTCTTACTGCCAGCATTGTGGGTTTAATCCCTATTTCTAGTCATCCCATGGGTCAATTATTAGTGTGATCCACAAATAGATGCTCCAAGTCTACATTTTCTTTGTGTCCTTGTTTGAATGTTTGTAAAGTTCTCCATGACACAGAAATTTATACCTAGGTGCAGAGATATCTTTTTTAAAATAAAAATAGTAACAATTTTATTGTATAGAACAATTTCACATAAATTCATAATCTGTAATAATAAAAAAGAAATGTTATTTCGGCTTTTGTTATACATAAATACACTAGCACATATTATGATAACTGGATCGAGTTAAGACAGGAGTGCTTTAGTGATTTCTACTTACTATGAACATTCTCATGTTATTTAGTATATATATTATTTATAGGTCTTTTTGGTTTTAATAAATATACCTCATTTGTTTTCTTTTTTAATTTTCTGCCTAAAGGTTACATAGACCTGTCAAAACGTCGTGTATCTGCTGAAGACATAGATAAATGCACAGAGAGGTATGCAAAAGCCAAGGCAGTGAACTCGATCCTGCGTCACGTCGCTGAGCTCCTGCACTATGAATCCTCGGAACAGCTAGAAGAACTCTACAAAAGGACAGCTTGGCTCTTTGAAGAAAAGTATAAGAAGAAGGCATCAGCTTATGACTTCTTTAAACAGGCTGCTGTGTAAGTTATAAACTGTGGCACCATTCTTGTATATAGCATTATGAAAAATATCTTAGAATTAATATACAGGGTGTTTGGTAATTAATGGATAACCTTGATATGTCTTATAGTAGAACTGAAGGCTGTTCCGGATAATCCAGTAATTACCGGACATCCTGTATAGTGAAGTTATTGATTTTTAGATTTACACATTTCAAACTGCTACTGAACCGATCACTTACTAATTTTAGTACAAATAGTTACTTATAGCTAGCAGCTACATTTCAAAGCACAATGTGTCAATTGAGATTGCAACCGATAGCCAGACTGAATTGGCTTTCGATCATGTCTGCCATTCCAACAACTGACAAGTTGAAAATATACTCTTGTTCAATTGTATTTAACTTTTATATATTCAACTGCTGCTAAGAATTGTCTAACACTATCCTTATCAGAAATTTAATTTAGATCTTTGCAATTGACAAGAACTCTTGCCTTTATCCTGCTAAACTTATGAAGTAGTTGTTATGACTCTGTATTATGCTGAATGTTTGTGTTGATTTCTGTATAGTAGCTGCACACATTATACAAATTTATTATTCAGACAAACTTTTGAAGACTACGTATATAATATGTTACACTATTGTGGCAAGTTATAAGATCAATCAAGTTATGTAGCTTAAAGTATAGTGAACCTTTGACCGCCACGTCAAAAAAGCAAAAGCGTACTCTCGGCGCCAAGTTACGATTTCATTCTTAAATTTGTCATGTAGTCGTGACCGTGGCGTGCTGGACACATTTTACATACATGTATTACATGACTGTGGCAGTCAATGGTTAAATACTCAGCAAATTCTCTGAGGCTTATTTATTCCACTAATTTCAGAGATCCATCAGTATTGAATGAATGTGGTCTTGATGAGAAAACAAAGGAGGTCCTCCTAGCCAACATCAAGAGGAAGCTCACATCTCAAGCTGTCAAAATCCGTGCAGACATTGAGTGTGCTTGCTACGGATATGAGGGTATTGATGCTGTGAGGGCAGCGTTAAAAGAGGGACTTGCGCTCTCCACAGTTGAGATGCCAATCAAGATCAATCTTATTGCACCTCCTTTGTATGGTAAGTAATCCTTACTTTTTTATTAAGTCAAGAGGACTAATGGATTAATAGCTTTTTGCTTGGATACGTGTTGGAGAGCTGGATTTTTTTATACCAGGAATTTATGGTATAGTTATGATTCCTAGAACTATGGGTGATAATCTGCGGGTGAAAGTCAGCCTGCATTTTTTTCGCCATTGCCATCTCACCAACTGTTTCTAGTGTAATCTGCATATTTGACAAACATACATAGTAACCTAATTAAACACAGACATTCTATCAGTTTGAGACATTTGAGTTTTTGTAAAGCCCCCTGCAACTTAGTGGTGCAGATTCCTTTTCTTGACTAAATATAACTTTTAGAATGAAGCAAGATCACACAATGGCGTTTCCTTTGTTTGCTAGCCCACGACTTCGCTTGCGGACATTAGGTTATGTTAGTAAAAGTACTTTTATAATTAAAAATATAACCTATGTTACTCAGTGATAACATAGCTTTCTAATGGTGAAACAATTGTAAAATTGGTTGTGTATTTTGAGTTCAAACCTTACAAGCCTTTCTTTTTTATAATATTAGTACAGATTTATTTTCCTTACTGAGGCACTATAGGCACTCCTTGGCGCCTAGAACTTCTCAACTCACTTTCCCCTATGGTAGGGTTGGCCTGTATTATAGAACATGAAACGCTGAACATGTTATACACTAAATCAACAATATTTATTTCCAGTAATGACCACATCAACGCCTGAAAAGACAGACGGGCTCAAAGCACTGCAGGATGCTATCGATAAGATCAAGGAGAACATCACTACCGCGGGAGGTGTGTTCAACGTACAAATGGCGGTGAGTACATATCACTACATATTATAAAACAAAGGGCCTCTTCGCGTCTGTTCGCGATAAACTCAAAAATTACTGAACAGATTTTTATGGGGTTTTCACCAATAGACAGAGTGTACATGAGGAAGGTTTAGGTGTATATTATAATTTGTTAAGGTTTTGTACTACCCGTGCGAAGCCGGGGCGGGTCGATAGTTGTATATAGTTTACCAGTCTGAACATACTAGTGACGATGACCGACAGTTGTCTGTAAAAAGCGTGATTTATCATCTTATCGGGCAGCAGAATATGTGGGTTTCAATCGTAAAATAATATCGTAAAATTATTTTCATCATTTCATCATTACCAAAAGGACAATATACAAATATTGTCCTTTTGCTGGGCATAGGCTTCTACTCAGTTTGCGAAGTGTGATGCCAGAGTTCGTAAGTGTGGGTTTTGGCAGAATTCACACATATTTGGAAATATTATGGTTTATTGTTAGATATGCAAGTATTAACTGGCTGCCTAGTGCGAATTGATTTTACGTTAACGCGATCGAAACGTATACTGCGTTTGGCTCTCTGATTGGTTAAGAGCTTAGAGCGGGCCAATCGGCGCGCCAAACCTCATAAACATGTCGATCGCGTTAACGTAAAGCAAACACGCACTAGGCACTCTGATTAACATGCTCATAACTTTGAATAGTTACTGGTACTTGCCATAAAAATAAATAACTTAATCTAATCTCTCTCTAATCTAACCTAAAGTATAGGTTTCTCTCTTCTGCCTGCTAGGCCTTGAGTTTGTCCCACTGTCATTTGTACAGGAAATTTTTTCCATTTAACCTGCTTGAAGATCACACAAATATACTTATATATTGTAACTGTAGTAAGTAGGGTTATGCCTTCTGAAGCAGGTGCAAAATTTTCTCCAAGGAAAAAGTTATTCTTATAATAATGGAGACATTGTAAAATTCTACAGCATACCTAACCGCCGAAGTCAGTATGCTTATGATAACTCAAAACTATTAGATAAAATTTTAGTCAAGCTCACATAAAAAATAATTATGTCTGTGTATATTTCGCTTTAATGACAAAATGGGTTATTTTTCGCACGGCTTGTCACTAGGGTTGCTACCTTTATTTTGAAACAAATATAGTATATCTATTTATTAAGAGTAAAAAGATAAAGTACAATATCTAAAAATAATGTATTAGTATCGTGTAGTATTAGTGTTCTATTTCCATGTTGTTTCTAACAACACCTAACAAATATTTATAATCAAGGAACATCTAAACTGCATAATTACAATCTACGTCCATATTAAGATAGATAAATATTTAGTTTTTTTCTAATTATTAATGGAAGCTGTGTTGCGATCCTTTTGTTTTCTAACACGCTTTTATTAGCTTGGTATGTATATATCTATGAATCTATGTAATGGAATCTTTGAATTTGCATACTTGAGATAGACCCTTCGTTATGGAGATCTTTTTATAGATAAACGTTAAAATAATGAACCAATAAAGGGTTCGTCACCATGTAGACTACAAAATTTGATTGATGATGATGATGATGATGATGATTTTCACTCCTTTCAAACCGACGGATTGACTTGAACTTTGCACACTTATCGAGGACCGATGACAATAATCAATAATTTAGAAAAAAATATAAAAATTAAATAATAGTTTAAAAACTAAAAACACGCTTTATTAAAAAAACAAACTATAAGGCGCTGAACACATTGCTCCGGCGGTCTGCATTCTGCGGTCGAGTTCCTCTTTGATAATATACAGTTTCTCTTTGACCGCCGCTGTCTGACTGCTTTTATGTGTGTACGATTCAAAGACACCGCATACATCACAGTGAACGCGAATGCACAACTCTGAACTTTGACCGCTGACCGCTTGCATTGTGGCCGAAGCCTAAAGTAGAAAATAATTTAATAATTTTATTGTAACAAAGCGTGAGGTGCTTCTAAGATATTTTGATATCCAATAAAAAAAACCACGCTTTCTTACATTATTAAATTATTATCTACTTTTTAGTTTGTTTTTTTTTTAATAAAGCGTGTTTGTTAGTTTTTTAAACTAGGAATTATTTATTTAAGTTAACGATGGACATGATGGAATAAAATCTGTAGAAGTCGACATAGGCAAAATAAAGTATTTTAACGTACTTTATTGCCCGCATACCCGAAATAACGTACAATACTTTATTATAAAGCACCGTTGGCAAGCGTACTTGTCACTTACTTAGTATGTCACTTAGAGGTTACTAAATAACCTAAAAGAGTTTTAGTAATCTTATGAAAAATAAATAGTAACATTGTTCAATGTCTATATTTGCTACACACACACACACACAGCAACACATCAAACTAGACTGCTTGGACTTTAAACTATTAGAAGTTGAATGCTGCGAATCGTGCGAGAGAGTGCGTTATATTTTTGTTATTTCGTCTCACTCACGCTGAACGGGACGCGATGCTCTATCCTTGCCATTACATCGACACCACTATGCACTGTCCCTTTCCGACAATTCTCTATTTTGTATGTAGCGTAGTTACCCTATATACACAATATAGGGTGCTAACTTGATGTGTAGCCGTGTGTACAATATAGCTGCCATAGTATATTAAAGCCTGTCATTTCTCCACATACTAAGACTAAATATGTGATTGTTGTGTATTTCAGCCGAAGGTAGTGACAGCGACGGACGAGGCCGAATTAGCTCGGCAGATGGAGCGCGCTGAGGCCGAGAACGCCGAGGTTGCCGGAGACTCTGCCGAGGAGGACGAGGACCAAGGTATACCCATTGAACTATTAACACAATGATTCATTAGTAGTATGAAGTACCCTTTATCTTGTAATAATGCTAATGATGAGAGTTGCCTAATGGAAAGATCCACTCAAACACCAGTTGCAGCCATCTTAGCGCGTTCGACACTAGTTTCTGAGCTTAATTTACGAACCGCATTGATTTTTCAATTTTTAAGACTGCTCTTGCACTGGGAGTTAATCCTGAACTTTCTTATAAATCTTCTGATTTTTATTTTTACTTCCGTCTTCCAGCCTTGGTATTTCAGTGATTTACATACACTGAAATACATGTTAAACCACTATCCTAGATGAAGCTCTGTCTGAATACTACTTTACACATTAACAAACATACTGATTGTGATCGCTTGGTGGAGGCTGCCATCCCACTTGCAATCGCTGAACATTAGTAAATGTATGATACAATGAGATTTATTTATTTATTATATTTCAAATGTTAAATATTTATTTTGTTAGTAATATAACATTTACAATATAATTATTTACATTATTAATTTTAAAACTAATAATTCTAATGTTGTTTCAAATGTTGTATTATAATGCTTTGATTGCTATAGTACATCCTATAATCAAAGGAGTACACCATACAAAACTTATATACATATATGTTTGTCCAATTTTGTGTATATATTTTTGTCTGAGAATCTTAATTAATAATATAAAATATTATATATTCAAAGTCAAAGATCATTTAGGTTACAAAGTAACACTTATGAACATCAAAATAAATAGTATAGTGAGTTTACTAAGTTACTGAAGCTACATTTAGGTTAGTTGCTAGGTTCAGGCAAAGGGTTGAGCCTATGAGAAGAAACCTGCAAGAAACTCACGGCCACTCTTTTAAATCGTCAGTTAAATATAATTTCAGTATTTTAAATCATACCAACAAGGTGTTGCAGCCATTATACCTTAAACTACTGACTATAAAAAACTAAAGATAATTACTATAATAATATTAATTGTGTGTGCGTGTGTGCAGGTATGGGCGACGTGCGCGTGGAGGATGAGCCCCAACAGAACGGCGCGTCGGACGAAGAGGAGGACTAGACTCGAGCCGCTAATCTACTGTAACAATATATACAAAGTGGCGTAAATATTATAACATTAATTGATACCACATATACTACATGGTATTCTTTGACGATTTACAAATTATGAACCAAATGTATTCAGTAGTTTAGCCATAAGACATTTTTTTGATTTCGTAATTTAGAACATCATGTGTAATGCACAGATAAATGTCAAAGACCTCAAACAGCGATATTAAACAAAACAAAGTGAAACAAAAGAAATAAGGTCCATAATATTGTGACGAAAAGAAATAGGTTAGTGTGTGCTTATTACAATGGTGTTCCAATTTGTGTCTAATTTTATTTTATTTATTTTGTTCAAAATAATAGTTTCTTTATTTCTGCGAAAATAGGTTTTTTGTGCATGTTAACCGTCTTATATCAACTAGCTTAAGGCAGTATATAATTTAATTTGATAAGTTTTGCGCCACTTTGTATATAACTATCACGATAGCCACGGTACTATCTAAATATACGTCTCTTTTATACACATCACGCATTTTTATTGTCTTTTCCGGTAGCAGGGTTTTTGTTTTATTCGATTTAGCATGATACATTACACACACGATCTAAAGTATAGTTTTTAACTATTGCCTTCCAGATGTGGTGTGGGATCATTCTCACTAGTTCCACCGACATTAGTTTCATGGAACTAGTGAAAATATTTTCGCAGTAATTCCGTGGGGTTTGGCAATGGAACGAGTGAGAACGACAAATGAATCGCTTACCATCAGGCGACTCCTATCACAAAACACTAGAAGAGCTGCTCCTGTATACCTTCGATGCCCTGGTGTAATAATACTTCTACTTAATACTTCATTTTGTAACCAATCCTTGGCGGAAAGTAAAAGTGCTTAACATTATACAGTGTGGATAAAATTCTAATGACAGTCACATTCAAATTTCAACCACACATTTTTCTGTATAAGAACAATCGTTAGTGTAACTTTTCAAATAGTGACATTGAAGGTGACAATAGACGATTATATTATTATCTCAACAATTCTATGAAAAATGTTGTTATGCTAAATACATCAAAATGGTAAGCAACATTTTTATTTGGCGGTGTACAGATATAAATTCATTACCTTCCGTCCTAGTCAAGACTGTGTTACGTCAAACCTACTGAACTTGGCAAACCTGTGTTACACCCACATTTCGCGGACGCAGTTCGAGATTGCTTAACATGGGAATCGAACCCGGGGCTGGTCGCATTCAAGCGCAAACTTATGTTATATCATCATCTAAAATCTAGACTAGAACTATGCTTAATAAGGATGAAAAAATACACAAATGTATCAGTCAACATTTTACTTTTATTTACAAATAATATAACTATTTACAAACTCATAATAAACAACTAATTGCACAATCAGAACTTTAAAATATATTATAAATAAATTATAATTCATTTGTCATAGACCATGATATCTCTCACATCTACACCGCTTTGCCATTTATCCTGTTCAATTTACTTCTAGATATTTTGTCGAAGAATAGCAGACCAGCGGCTTTTTCTATTGTCTCTGGCGGCACCTGGAAATTTAAAAAGTATTATTAGTATGTTTGCTGATGCTGCTGCAGTCAGTAACTTAACCCATATGTATTTTTTATGCCTCCGCCCGTGGTACCTACATCAATAAAAACCCTCCTCCATCCTTTCCCAGGTTTTAAACTCCCTCTGTATCAAATTTCATCCAAATCGGTTGAGTGGTTTAGCCGTGAATAGGTAACAGACGGACAGACAGAGTTACTTTCGAATTTATAATATTAGTAAATGGTGCATTGGGATTGATCGGTCAGTTTTATTAGGATTTTTGTCGCAAATTCCCAGTAGCAGCACCTAGTTTAGAACTATGCAAAAGGGGTTTGTAAAGACAAATCTCTTCTATAATAAAACAGAAAACGCCAAAAAAAATATTTTACAAGAAATGTAATAATAATTAAGACATTATCAATTATTATCATGTTGTTATGAATTGTGATTTAATTTACTATCTTTTATCTGTTACTATATACATAGTCTCACGCCATTATCCATAAACGGAAGCCAAATGTGTACATTTACATCACCAGACCAAATACGGATGGCGTAGTTAGTCTAAGTGGTCGCGTCGCGACTGTCACCGCATCGAGTGTTGTGGGTGCGATCCTCACATGGGACAAAACTTTGTGTGATCCACAAGTGGTTGTTCCAAGTCTGGGTATTCCTTGTGTACATTGTTTGAATGTTTTTAAAGATCCCCGCGACACAGGAATTACACCGCGAGCGGGCGTTGCCTTTCTAAAAACTATTTGAATTGAAAACTAATTAAAATACAGAATTGTCGTCTTCCAAACACAGTTTGTCAGAAAACCTCAATAAAACTGCTCGACCCGGGCATCAAACCCAAGAACTTACGCACAGCAGACGCAATCACTACCACTGCACCACTGAGGCAACTAATGTATACTAATATTATAAAGAGAAAAGATTTGATTTTTCTTTGTCTGTTTGTAAGAATTTAACTCAAAATCTAACTAGCCTATCACCAAGTAATTTCTACGCGAGCGAAGCCGCGGGCAAAAGCTAATAGCGCATAAAGACAATTGTTTCACCATAAAGCTGGAGACGGGCGTCTCATCAGGTATCTTCTGGTTGGGCATCACATACGCCTCCATGTCGAGAGTCCCATTGGCCGCCTCGCCTACTACCACCTTGTAGAAGTGCGTGGGCACCGCCACACAATTGGCTCCTATCACCTGATATCGGACATACGACTTGCCATCGGCTTCACGTCTGGAAGAGAAATAGTAATATTGGACAACAAAGCAGAGTTACACAATCTAGCCTATATAATTATACAATTTAATCTCTGTTTCCCTTGGTTACGCCGTAGCTTGAGAACGACTTTAACGAACTCATTCATAATTTATTAATGTTTTTTAGAATTTATTACTTATGTAGAAGGTTCTTACGAAAAGAAAAGTTAAGAAAATTGCGCAGAAATATTTTAGAAAACTTAACGACTATTTTTACCTCGTGAGTTTGACAGTTCGTCTCAGGCAGGCAAAGCCTGTCGAGTCGGCTAGTCTATTATAAGTGAAAGTGCTATTACCTAGGTAGATACAGTGGTCCTGTACAGCAGTAGACGTTGTCATACACCTTGGTGAGTTTCCGCACGTGTTTCTCTAGTCTGTTCCACGCTGATCTGTTGAAGCCCTCTCCTACCTGCAAGAGTAGCGTTATCACTAATATTGGCATTACGATTATGGCCTATGTTGATGGAACATGCTCGGTTCCGACTAGAGATACGGATTTTGGGTTCGACTAGACAAAAAATTGTTCATCCACAAATATGTTTTGTGTGTGATCTTTATGTCTGTTGTTTGAATGTTTGTAAACAATTGATGCAGGAAATATTCCTAATATGGAAGTACTAAAGTTGAAGTGACAACTACATAGGCAATACAAATATGACACCTATATTATTACTATTATCGAATGACGAGTATAGTGTGCATAACGCGACAAATACACATCCTAATTATATTATAAATGTGAAAGTTTGCGAGGATGGATGAATAGATGGATGTTTGTTGCTGTTTCATGCAAAAACTACTGAATGGATTTGTATATACATCAGAATAACATATAGGCTATTAAAAATCTATTTTAACATAAATACTAACGCGAGCGAAGCCGCAGGCAAAATCTAGTTATTCATAGTTTTGTAATTAATTTGAATACAATTTGAATGCAACATCGCACACTGTTTTTATCTTTTAAGGATGATATGAATTTGGGAAGGGAATTTAATAAAACTTTATATTTACCTGTGGTGCCATATTGGTGAGGAAGAATGTCTGATCCACATGTCTCTGACTAAGCCGGTGGTTGCCAGCAGCTGCCATGTGACCTCGGTCAAAGCCTGACCTTTTGTAGTCAGTATTCTGTGACCTGCCAAATAACAACATTAATATCAGAAATACATACTATTATTTTTCCTTTTAGATAATATTCAAAATTAAAAACAGATCAACACAATTTATGAGCAAAAGAATGCAATACTTTATTGTTCATGTTTTCTTAGATGGTAAGTTCGGCTAAAGATTAATAATATTTATATCTATTTGTTTCTATTATAATAGGCATTGATTTTACTGTTATCATTGACAATTTCATGAGGGCATGGTTGCTTTATAACATACCAGCAAAATATTACCAGCTTTGTTTTACACTTCAACATAATATAACTTAATAAAATAAAATAGATCTAGAAAACTACTTTACCTGAAAAAAGGATGTATGCTTTCATCTGGTTGAAAGTCACATTTACTACGGTCCACTGCATCATTTTTAGCTACATGTTCTTTGGTTAGATGTTCAAATACCCAATGAGGGACTCTGTTGCGTCTGTCGTAGGATAGTACGAAGTCATCATATGACCTCACATTGTCTAGACCGGGAAAGCCATACTTCATTATTTGTGATATCTGAGAAAGATATTTGCAATGATTATATATATGTGTACAATCCACAAATTTCCATAGTAACAACAAAACCAATAAGGTTTGTTATATTATGATACAAGTAAATGTATGTACAATATATTTTTTAATAACATTTACCAAATAAACCAAAAGATAATGACAAAAATTGATTGATTTAAAGTTATACTATTTGTATTTTTAATACTTACTACAAAATAAAATATTAGTATAAATAAACGTAAAATCTAGTACTTTCTTACCCGGTCTTTAGCGCCACCGCTATCTACGAAAGGAGTAGCTGCAGATACTGTTCCGAAAACAGGCAAACCTGGCATATTTCTTATAGTTTTGCCATCAATAGTTATGTCTTCACATACAAAACTAGAAAGTTTGTCTTTATTCTGACCAGCATAATAACCTCCTAAAGCAACGGCGCTTAACTGAGCCAAATGTAAAAGCCGCTTACGAAACATTGTGTTTATATATTTATACTAATCACTAAATATTAATTAAAAACATAACATGTACACTTTTAATTCAATAATTCAATTAAAATGAGCGCGTAACAATAAGAATAAGACTATTTGAAGGTTATGTAAAAGTGACAATTGTTTGAAGTTTACCAAAGTTTATTGATCTTTTTGAGTATAGACAATTGAAATCCAAAAGGCCAGAAATTGCTGGGGAGCTTTGCATAGGAATTTTGTGCCGTTGCCTAAACCAGCCATGGATATTTTTAGATTTTATCCTAGACAGAGTTACGGATTTTATGTATAATATAACTAATATTTACTTTAAATATTTCTGTAAATATTATGTATATAACCTCACTGAAAATACATCTATGTGATGTTTTATTGCCTTATTATAACTTTTCCTAGAGTACAGTAATGGTTTATACATATTTAATAATAATTATCAACATACATAAACATAACATAAACATTAATGCTATTTCTTTGAATTATTTATCTAAGATATTTATATAATTAAAAATATTTTACATAAAGTTGTCACAAATTATGGTTAACCGGTTCAGAGATTAGACTAGACTGTTTGGACTTTGAACTATTATAAGTTGAATGCTGCAAATCGTGCTAGAGAGAGTGAGTTATATATTTGTTATTTTGTCTCATTCACGCTAAACGGGACGCGACGCTCTATCCTTATCATTACATCGACACTACTATGCACTGTCCCTTGCCAACGATTTTCTATTTTGTATGTAGCGTAGTTATGCGTATATAGGGTGTCTAACTTGATGTGTAGCTGTGTGATCCTTTACTCAAAACCCGAGTTATTGCATTTCAGCTGTTAAGTTGAAGTTCCAGAAGTTTAAGGTAGTTACAGATAATACAGTACAGACATATACGAAGAATATGTTTGTAGTACTATGCAGTGACATAATTTAGTATAATGGTTTACTTTTCAAATAAATTATTCTAAACTGTGCTTTGAGCAACTTGGGCAATGTAAGCTGCATGATTATGACCAGCAAATGTTGAAGTAAAATTAAGATTGCAACATTGACGCAATTGTCAAGTGCCGGTTGTCAAATGTCAACAACAGTCAAAACGTAAAGACTTATTTAATTATGAATAGGTTACGTATAATATAAGTGTACACGCAGAATATCTTATAATTTAACATATTATTTAAAAGATATTAACTGTAATAGTTGTTAATATATTAACTAACATTTTTAGATACACAGTTTGTCCATGTCAAACATAAATCATGACTAAATTATTTTTCAAAACAAACCGCTACTTTACAGCTTATTTAAAAAAATATAATTATAGTACAGCCATAAAATCAGTTGACACAGTGCAAATAAAGGGCAAAGAATACGTATCTGATGACTACACCAATATAACACCTAAAATTATATCATACTTAGGTCGCAACCTGCATTTGGAAAAAAATAACCCACTATCGATAGTGAGACAAAGAATTGTTAATTACTTTTATTCATCATTTACCCAAGGGGGTAATCCTGTCTTCAGCGTGTATGATAACTTGCCCCCTGTAGTTACAACAAAGCAAAACTTTGATGATTTGTTGATACCTTTGGATCACCCAAGCAGAGTGAAGTCAGATTGTTATTACGTAAACAGAGGGACTCTGCTTCGAGGACACATGACAGCTCACCAGAGCGAGTTGCTGAGATCAGGTCTGGACAATTTTCTGATGATTGGTGATGTATATCGAAGGGATGAGATTGATTCTAAACATTTTCCAGTGTTTCATCAAGTAAGTATCTTTTGTTAAAAGACTAAAATGTAATAATTATTGAATATATCATATTTAAATGATTTCTATGTTATTTTTATAATCATTTCAATATAACCCTGATCTATTAAATATATTAGTAAATTATTTAATTAGGATAAATAAAATAAATGCTATTTCCAGGTAGATGCAGTGAGGTCGCAGACTAAAGATAAGCTGTTCCATGACAAACCAGACCTTGAAATATTTGATCCAAGATATGATCCAAACAATCCACATACATACACAAACTCCATAGAAGATCCGATGAAACAAAGCTGTCACACTTTAGAAGCTGCAAAATTAATGGAAACTCAGCTAAAAAATCACCTTATTGGCTTAGTAAAGTCATTGTTTGGTGAAAATATTAAGTACAGATGGGTTGAAGCATATTTCCCATTCACTCATCCCTCATGGGAGCTTGAAATTTATTACGAAAAGGACTGGCTAGAAGTGTTAGGTTGTGGTATTGTTCGAAACGAGATCCTTGCCAATGCTGGGCCAAATAATACTATTGCATACGCATTTGGTTTGGGTTTGGAACGGTTAGCAATGGCTCTGTACAAAATCCCAGATATCCGATTAATGTGGAGTACCGATTCAGGGTTCCTTACACAATTTGAGAATAAGGAATTGAATGCAAAGATTACTTACAAGCCGGTATCATCTTATCCGCAGTGTACTAATGATATGTCATTCTGGTTGCCACCCAACCTGACAATTGAGTCATTCACAAGTAATGACTTTTATGATCTAGTCAGAGATGTTGGAGGTGATATTATTGAGCAGGTTTGTATATTCTTTAATGTTGTAGAGCTGAATGCACAAGTAAAAAGTATCCATAGGTTATGTTTACCATTTGAAAGGTATACAGGTTCTGCCACACTAGTGTTTCTACAGTGTAGGACTTTGATACACATAAATATACACAATGCACAAAGGTTCTGGAGTGACAAAACTTTGTGCGATCCACAAATGTTTGTTCCAAGTCTGGGCGTTCTTTGTGTCCATTGTTTGAATCTTTATAAGGTTCCCCACAACACAGGAATAATATCAAGTGTAACAGATGCATTTAAAAAAATAAAAATGTGTATACTACGTTTGCGTTGCGTGGCGTCTACGCTGCGTTGTTGCAGCGTCAGTGCTATGCATACGTTTATCGAACGCCTACGCTAGAGAAAAGGGGCCTAATTAGTAATGCATTTATTCGGTAACTTTGTGGTACTTATAATAACAACCAGGTGAGATGTTCCTGTTAGATAATAAAGCCGTATGTTAAACAACCCATTATTTAAGCAAGAGATACAAATGTAGAGACTATTCTAAATCACCATTTATCAACATTTATTTTTAAATTAAATCATACATAAGGTATTATGATCTTTTACCCGTAGTACAGGTCAGTTGTCCAGTCAACCAGACTATGAATAAAATAAATTATCCATGGTACGGTTATCCATAGTATTGTTGATTGGACCACGGAAGATCTAGAGCTTAACCTGGATAACATTTTAGGCCATGCTTTAGAAATACTACACGAATATTAAATAATTTTAAGTTCTGGTACAGCCACAAAATTGTAATGATGTATGATCATTGGATCTTATTCATAAGACCAGTTCAAACAATCAGTTGAGACCGGGTGGGTGCCGAATCCATAGCATGATACAGGCAGAAACACCTTGTCAGGGGCTTACGCACCGCCATTAGTCATGTTACCCCTCCACCTAACAACCTATTTCCCAGCCACAATCTGATACTATCTCTCTTACCCAGACATAGACAGTAGCATTTTCGTAATAATAAAAGAACATTTTAAAATATTACATTACATTTGTCTACAAGATTATTGCCATAAATAAGGCAACCGGACCACGTGAAATATTTTATGTTTTGGTGTCCACACTGAATTACAAACAAAGTGGGGTAGCGTAGAGGGGCGGAAGAGGCGGCCCACCCCAGGCAGTAGGTACTTTTAAGGGGCGGCAAATTTCACAATAAATACTAATATCATATCAAAATTTGAAACATTTCATGACGAGCGAGAGAAATGGGCAAATTTACAATACTCAATAATGATGACTGTTCTTGCCGAAGTTCTTTAGCATTAGTACTGTATATCATAGTAGGTATTTTAAATATAAGTACCTAAATAAGAATTTCGTCCGCCCCAGGCGGCTGACACCCACGCTACGCCACTGGGCAAACACTTTATAATGTTTATAAAATATATTATTCTGATTTCAGGTCAAACTCAAGGATAAATTCGTGCATCCAAAATCGAAGAAGAACAGCCTGTGTTACAGCATCGTGTACAGACATCTTGAGCGAACTCTCACCCAGGCTGAGGTCAACCAAGTACACAAGGAGATTGAGAAGGCAGTTGTTGACAACTTCAATGTAGTCATTAGATAAAAGGTTATTTATGGTTATAATAAATTATGTTGAGTTTCAATTGCATTTTCACCCATATACAAGTTTCTTGATATAACAATCTAATAAATCAAAAAATTTGACTTCACGGATAGAATAGTGGTTTAAGTAATTGCCTCACCAATGCCACTGCGTCGAGGATTTTGGGGTTCGATCCCCATAGGAGACAAACATTAGCGTGAGCTACAAATATTTGTTTCTAGTCATGGTTGAACCTCGGGGAATACATGGTTCTTTGTGTCAGTTGTTGAATGTATGTAAAGTCCCCCGCAACACAGGTTTACGCCTAGAGCGGCAGTTAAAATAAAAAAATGCGTGTATTGGCTATAGTTAGCCTGCGATAGGCTTCACAAGGACCGTGCTTTCATATTATGCTCCATAATGCTAGTTCTACTGAACCTAATTAGTTAAAATGCTTAGCTAAGTTTGAGCTTACCCTTGACATCAACCACGCAGTTCCGAATTCAATAATTCTACGATAGCATTTTGTTTATTTTTAGGCAATTATCAGTAGCAGCACAAATTCTGGAAATTTGCTTGATAACCTATTATGTTGGATCTTAAAACATTAGAGGCATAAAGGTGGGGGTGTAGTACGGCATAGCATGTTCAGAGATTTACAGATATTTAAAATATGTTACCACTAGAATAGTAAATTCAAACATGAAATAAATTTGGAAACCAGATTTTAATTTATTTTAGTAAATCTTACGGCCTAATAATATTTTGTATAATTGGTAATGTAGTAATATACATAGATCTGTAATAATAGTGCAAGTATCAGATGCGACATTCTTATGCCGCAACTATTTCTACTCATTGGATGCGAGGTGATGATGAGGATGGCAAAATCAAAAACTTTTCACTTTTGAATAATTTATTCACAAAATGAAATATTTTAAAATGAAATTTGAATTTGTGATTTTATAAAACCGAAATATGTTCTATGTTTGAATTTGCTATTTTAGTGGCAACATATAGTTCAATGCCTTGAGGAAATAATTATTATAAAATCAATAGATAGCAAAAAAATAAAGTAGCAAATAGGGTATGCAGAAATAAAGTTAATAAAATATTTATAAATCATACTTTATTTTAAATTTAACTATAGATAAGTAATAACACGAACCTGTTATTTTTAACAGTCGGTAATAATAAACTTATAACTAAGTGAATATTTGAACATTGTGGAAACTTACGTATTAAATTATAAATAGAAGTTATTAAACATAATGTATTAATTAAATAACGAGTACATAGGTAAATACATAGCAAACTAGATAGTGTGACAGGCCACACAGTTAGGGTACAAAAATACATGTGTAAAATCGTGATATTTTTAGCCAAGTGTTAGTAATATGCACATATTGAGAGGTGCGATTTATGTACTAAATATTATATAGTAATAGTACATAAGTCGCACTTATAAGCTTTCGGTGTCGGCTGACTTGAATATGTATCTTAGTCATGAAAACAGTACGCTTTGTGGTCTATTTATTATTCCTTTAGATGATAGGGCTCAGAACACAGAAGGCTTCATGAGGAAATTAAAATTCAGAAGACTGCTAATCTACACTGCGATTCAGAAAATCAACGAATCTTAATTTAGGAACGACTTGATAGAATGTTGCGTCTTTAATCATCTTCTTTAATCATTTTCATCACTTAGAAATCGTACTCATTGTCGATTTGATGAATTCAGTATGTAATTTTTAAACACTTGCGGTTATTTTGGCTGATTAAATAGCTTGAAAATACATACAATACGTGAAAGACATCCTGTTGTGTCGTTATTTGGCAAGTTACTATATAATATTCGATCAACTGGTTTGGCTCAGCGCAAACGAGCCAACCACAGACACCGGTGGCTAGCAAAAGGGAGTTACAGGATTTTCATAAGTTTTGCATGGACACGCCGCATACGTGTAGCGATTGGCGGCCACTCGGACTCAGTGTCTGCGGAACACCACCGGTGGCAGCCACTAGCTCCATAAAACACTTAGTTATCCGCTAAGACCCGGACAAGTAAATTTTAACATATTTTTTATAAAATAGGTGCCAAAAATTGTCTGTCCGTACGTAAAACGACTCGTTCTTAAATATAGAAACCGGGTCTTAGCGTTTCATACATAACACGTCATAAGCAGCAGGCAGCGTCATTGGACATTGATTGTATTGGCGGCCAACGACCACATTCGTTTGAGCGGTACTACCATCATCCCACTCTCTACGACTATCCCAGTTTATGATATAGCGTTTCCCTACACCAACCGTATAGGTTTTATTAGGGGAGCCGCTGTACCTTCCAGTGCCCGAGAGCCACCGGCACCGTGCGGCAGCCACCGGTGGTTGTTATCGGTGGTTCATTTGCGCGAAGCCTTAGAATCAAATGCCGAACCCGACACTCTTGGCCACAATAATGTTGGGCGATGATATGTAATCGTACTGTATGAGCGTGGCTCGTGTCTTTAAACTTAATATAATATAAGCATACGTTTTCGACATAATCTTAGGTTTAGTTAGATTTAATACTAATATCACAATATAGTACCATTGATGCAAAAATTATTTTGGCCTATTCCTTTAGCCAATACTCCTCGCCGGACTCCATACTATCGCAAAATAAAAAGGGAAACGGCTTAAAGAACACTTAACTTAACACTTAACGCTTAATTTTTATTATCATTCTATGCGCACTAATGCCTTTAAATAAGACACATTCGTTTACGTTGATGAGAGCATTTAAGAATTCCAGACGGCCGGGATTAATGTAGGTACCCATGATGAAAATTTGGCCACATCTATTCATATATTCAAGCAAATGAAAGTAAAGCAAGAATAAAACGATTCCTAGGTAAATTTGAAATTGTCAATTAATAAACCAACATTAAAAATTAGAAGTAATTTTTTATTCTTTTGTCAAATATATATGAATAGAGCGTTAAAGTTAATACCGAATATCTATGCAAACAAAAAGATAATGGTACATCATTTTGTCCTTGATAAAGGATTCCTAGCTTTACTTTTCTTTCTCTGCCGCGCATTCTATGTCTGACAAAGACATGACAGATTAATCGCTTATATCTATAACTCCACATGTTTGTGTAACTTTATCCGGTCCATCGTTATACTCAATTTCTATATAAGCTACTTTATCACATGATAAATGCGTTTTTATTTTAGACTTTTCTTTTAACTTCTTTATTTTAGCCAATGGTTCGTCATCAGAGTCATCTGACACGACGTTGATTATATTTCCATAATTCGAATTCTTCACATCTTTAAATTTTTTTGTTCCGACTGGCGAATCAGTTTTCCTTTTAGTCTTTACGACATTATTCATTTTAGCTAACGTTCGTTGGTCATGTGACAAAACTTCGATTATATTGCTATTGTTCGAATTCTTTACATCTATTGAAGTTTTTGTGCCGACTGGTGCATTAGTTTCCCGTTTATTCTGTATTTTAGTTATAGTTTGTCGGTCATCTGACAAAACGTCGATTATATTACTATTATTCGAATCCTTTACAACATTTATTAAAGATTTTGTGCCGACTGGCAGATCAGTTTTCGGTTTAGTCGTTACGACATTCTTTGTTTTAGCTAACGTTAGTCGGTCATGTGACAAAACGTCGATTATATTACTATTATTCAAATCCTTCACAACATTTATTATAGTTTTTGTTTCGACTGGCGGATCACTGTCCCGTTTAGGTTTTACGACATTCTTTGTTTTAGCTAACGATTGTCGGTCATGTGACAAAACGTCGATTATATTACTATTATTCAAATCCTTCACAACATCTATTAAAGGTTTGGTGCCGACAAATGGAACAGTTTCTCGTTTAGATTGCATGATACTATTTATTTTACCTAACGTTTGTCGGTCATGTGACAAATGTGACAAAACATCCATTATATTAATATTATTCGAATCTTTTACTATGTCTTGTAATATTACTTTTACGATTGGAAAATTGGTACTCTGCTTAGTCTTTTTATTGACGTCGTCCAATATTTTACCCAATGATAGTTCGTCAGATAATGGCCTAGAAGACGGAGGCACGCTGACTAAATTAATTAATGAATGTTCGTTATCAAGCGGGTGATCTGATAAAACATCATTTGTATTATTTATATCTCGATTCTTTAAACAATCTTGCGAAGCTACTTTTTGAACTGGCATGTTAGCTTTCTGTTCAGTCTTTTTGTATTCGTTCTCCATTATTTTATCCAAGGATGGTTCGTGCTCTAGCCAATTATCTGATAACACGTCGTTTGTATTACTATTGTTCGAATCCTCTACAAACTCTAGCAAAGCTTTTGTTCTGACAGGTAAATCAGCTTGCTGCCGAGTCTTTTTATACATGTTTTTCTTTTTTTTAACCAAGTATCGTCCGTCTTCAAGTGCGTTGTTTGACGGAACATTGTTTGTATTTATTTTATCTGTATCTGTACAAAAGTTCTGTAAAGCTTCTGGTCCAATTAGCAAAGCAGTTGTCTCGTTTGTGGTTTCATTTTCATTTTCTATTATGTTAGCCAACGATCGTTCGCCATCTAACGAGTTCGACGAAATGTCAAAATTACTTTTTTTCGAATCCTGTACGAAATCTATTAAAGCTATATTATGGAATCGTAAGCCAGACTTCTGATTATTATTTTCATTTACGTTTTCGGTTATGTAACCCAAATATTGGTCATCATCAAGTGAGTTATATGACGTAACATCGTTTGTATTACCTTTATGTGGATATGTTACGTCTCTTATTTTTGACAAATGAGCTCTCTGACCAAGTATTTTCTTTACTTGTAGTTTTTTCGTTTGTGTACTTTGCTCTATTTTAGTAAACGATTGCGACAAAATGTCACTTCTATTACTTATATAAGATTTAACAAGATCTTGTTTACTTTTAAAGTCTCGGGTTGTGTTGGATTCTGTTCTGTTTAGTAAGTTTGGTTTGTATGTTTTCAGTTGATTATTTGCGTTTTCTAGACAGTCATTAATTGTAATTTCACAGAGATCTTTAAAAGTTAGGTTTCGCATCAAAACATCTTTAAGTAGAGACGGTTGCGCCGAATTAGGCAAATCCTGAGCTGATAAGTTCGCTATAGGTTTGGGTACAGGTTCAGGTTCAATACAATCAATTACAGGTTGTTCACGTGTAGTATTTCTCTTCATGCAGATATTCAGAGGCACTAATTGTCCTGTCTGTAAATCAAACTTAAAGAAAATTCCTTTACGAGAATAAGCATATTTGAGCTCGGTCAATGTTGTGACTGGAGTAAGTGCTTTGCTTAAAATGTTGCCTAATCTTGATTCTACTATATCAGCTATGTGGAGATCTACATCCTGTCGTAACGGCGGTTGCTGTTCCATAGAACATGGTACAAGAGGCAGAGGTATATCGTCTTGAATGACAGGCGAAATATCTGCAGTATTGCTACCCGATATTTCTATCAAATTTGAAAGAGTATTTCTAGTAATATCATTTTTATTTGTGTTTTTATTGCACTTATCTAGTTGTACCGAAGTATTTTCTTCAACATTATCTGATGTATTATTTTCTTTCTTAGGTACGCGTATTAATTCTGCTAGTGTCACATCTCCAGCGTCTTCATCTGAATCCCCATTAGTAAAATCATTGGTACTCTTTGCTTGATCTATATTATGTTTCGCACTTTTGGGTGATTCATTGCTATGCTTTAGCTGGTTATTATCATGGTTTATATTAGTAGAGTTATTAGTTTCACTTTGATGATTTGTATGTATTTTATCATCACTGTTACTTTGGTAAAATTTGTAAACTTGGTCTGTTACTTTCTCTAAAAGTTCCTGACTGACTTCTAAATTTGAGTTACGATAGACAGCCACTCGTCCATTAGGTGATAATTTTAATTGGATACCTTTAGGCAAATTTAAGGTCTGTTTTATAGTGCGTCGGAATTCTTGAAACCTATACAAATTAGGTGGAAATTTTGTTGTACTTAGTAATATTTTATTTTTATCAGAATAGATGGAACTGATAGAACGTTGACAGCCCAACGATGAATTTTGGTTTGTATTTAGAGATTCTTTTGATTTTTTAAATTGAATTAAATTTGAATCTGAATATTTTATTCGCGTAAGCTCTGATACAAAATTATTAAGAGCAAATAAACATTCAATATTATTTTTATTGATTTCAGTGCTCTTAGTCACAGATTCAATGTTATTTGGACTATACACAAAGGGCTTAGTAACATAGCTTTGGGTAGAGGAGATGGACTTCCAGGTGAGGAAGTCGGTAAGTTGATTACCTAGACTAGACTCCTTCGAGCAAGGGTCAACAGTATTGTCAGTAGCCACGGTATTAGAAGAAGCAGGGAGTTTTGTAAGCTTAGGTACAGATTTAGTTTTATTTGTTTGAATTGGAATTGCACGTGTAGGCATATCAGAGATAGTATTTTCTGTCTCATTATCAGAAATATTTTGGTTTTCCAATATAGAATTAGACATTTTATTTATGCGACGTAAACGATTCGCATGTCGTTTTTCTTGTAAATTTCTGTACAATTCTTCTAGAGCGCCCTTACAGCAACACAAGCATTCCGGATAAGGGCATTTATGTTTTGATACATCCCATTTATTTTTAATTTGATATATCCTTTCGCGTGCCCAACAACAATCGAAGTTATTTTTTTTACTATCGTTCTTTGAAAGCGTTTTAACATTTTGGCCATCTTTGGGTACTTCCTGAGTATTATTTTTTAACTGTCGATTTTGACTCTTCTTTCTGTCAGTGTTATTTAACGTATTGCGTACTAGGTTATCAATATTGTGATCCTTGAGGGAAATCTTATTAGATTCTTGATTATCAATATTGTTCCTGTTATCATTGTTTAACACATAACATGCTTGGATTATCGGTGTATTTCGGTTCTCAGTGGTGTCATTGTTTGGCAAATTATATATTAAATTGTCACTAGAACAGCCTTTGTAAGAATACTCATCTGAATTTGTATTATCTATATTGTTTTCATTACTGTCGTCTTTAAAGATTGATAACGATAATAACAATGAATTAAGTTCTTCTAAGGACAATAGAGAATCAGAAATACGACTACTACTATCACCATCATTATCACTTATTTCTGGTGTATTATTATTATACAAGCTGTTGGATTCGGGTAGTATAGCGGATAATTGTGTACATACATCTTCCAGAACCTCATCTAGAGATGTAGGATACAACTTTAGGAAATCCCTGTACATTTTTGTAGATGTGTCAGAGAATTTGGGATGATCTTTTTTCACTTGTTGGGGCATAACTTGAGCTGTAAGCAGTTTTTTATTTATTTGACGAACCTCTGATATATCTTGCAAGTTTATAACCTTGCTTCTTACACATGTCGTATTATTTTTTTGTTCAGAGTTAGAAATAGTATTACCTACATCCTTTTGACAGCTGTCGTCTATGCTAGCTATACATTTAGCTATGAGAGCCATCTTTTTATGTAATTCATTATGATGGGTTCTCCCTAAATACATTACTCCATTTACGAGATGTTTTTCAAAGGCTTTACTCACGTCTACAGTGAGCGGTTTGCAAAGTTTATATAGTGCACGATTATGTTGCCGTTTAAAGAACTTTAAAGGTAAGAGGAATGTATTAAAATCTGGATTGTTGCGTAACTTTTCTTTTGAGTATGTGCGAATACGTGGTTTTTTAAATAAATAGCTGGATAATTTTAGTTTCTCGTCGTTTGTTATCCTAGAAGCAGTTCTCTTTGGTATTGGTTTACTTTTAAAATCGATAATGTCTATTATGCTTTTGTTATTAACATGTGTTAACAAATTTATGGGCAATATGCCCATTTCATCTAACTTTACCGTGTATACAATAGGGACATTTAATAGGTCTTTATATTTTTTATCGAAGTGTTCATCCCAGCTGTCCTCCGAGTTGGCTTCATGATTTTCTGCGTTGCTTGGTGATATGAGTTCATCTGTAAAGTATTAAATAAGTATTACCAATTTATTACTGTTCAGTTGTTAATATGCTGATGCGCGGTACGATAACCAATTATACAGGAACATTTATTACAGGGACTTACTATAATCTTTTAAAGGTCGACGTATTTTTAATCATCAAGAATGATAATTATAATAGAAACTAGATTTGGCCCGCGGTTTCACTCGCGTAAATGTATGTTAAGTTAGGGTAGATTAGTAACAGAATTTTTTTTGGATGGATTGTACCCCTATGTCCTTTTCTGTTTCCCTGATAACGTGTATGCGAAATCCCTTTCCTCTCATGACATCATCCATTCTTTTACCATAGTCTCCGTAACGCGAAGAAGACAGTCCTAGCAAACCGATTGTAGGCCACGGTTACGTTTACCACGTATATTGTATAAAAAACCAAGATGTAATAGGGGTTAAAGTATGAAGTTGCCGTTGTATAGTAATAGATACTTCGAATTGACATAAAACCTTCATAGTGTGAGATTTTCGGGTGAAATTTTTTTCACATGAAACCAATAAGATTCTTCTTTTAAAAAATGTGCAACATTCGATTTTCGACTTTCAATTGTTTTTTAATTCAGCTTAGACGGAAAAGATGGATACTTCGAAAATCCGAGGCATTTTTTAATACGAGTTCCGACGCGGAACTAACACGGCAGAAACGGCTCGCAATAGCAACGCTGCGTTTGGAGAGAAGACTGCTAATGAACGCACCGTGCGTTTTTGGTTTAAACGCTCATGTAATGGAAACTTCGACTTGAAGAACGAACCACGTGGAAGACCGCTCACACAGGTGAATAACACTGAATTGAAGGAGGTGGTGGAACCCGATCCGAGTCAAACTACCCAGGAATTAGCGGCATGGTTTAACGTTACCCTGCCTACAATGTTGGTTTATTTGCATCAAATCAATAACTTAAAAAAATATGAATAATGGTTGGCTCATGATTTCACTGATCTGCAGAAATAAATGCGTGTTGAAACTTGTGTTGCCTTGTTAAATTGGTACAGAAAAGAAGGAATATTGAATCGAATTGTGAGATGTGACGAAAAGTGGATTCTTTACGATAAACGTAAGCGAAAAATGCAATGGCTGACCCCAGGTCAAACGCCGCAACAGTGCCCTAAAGCAAAGCTTAGCAATAAAAAGGTAATGGTAACTGTTTGGACGATTTTTACGATTTGGTCTCTTCATGGTGTTATTCACTATAGCTTTGTCAGGTCTGGTCAAGCAATAACAGCAGATGTCTACTGTGTCGAACTTCGAACAATGATGGCGAAACTGGCAGTGAAACAGCTCCGACTCGTGAATCGATCTTCACCATTATTGCTCCATGATATCGCAAGACGTTGTGTGCGTTGTAACTCTACAGGAGCTGCTACTCCTCCGTACTCGCCAAACTGAATCAGGCTACAATTATCACTCGACACCTTAGCTAGAGACTAGAGGCTAATAATTCTCTACACAGGTCTGCTTAACAGATGCCAGTCTTTCACACAGATTTACCTTTTTGGACAATGTAACTCACCTTTTTAAAAAAAGGTGACACACACACGCGCACGCATGCACACACGCTCGCTCGGACGCACACACACACACAAACACACACACACACACACACACACACACACACACACACACTCTTACACACTAATTTAAATGATAGAAACTATTTTGAACTAAGTACAAATTCAGGCATGTATGGCGTGTACCGATAAAATTCGACAACCAGTAACCAGTTAATGTATACTGTCATCGTGCATAGCAATAAGACTGTGTGTATAACTACAATGTAATTTAATTCGCAACTAAATTATTATTATTATAACTAAACATGTAACCGTTGTAACCAATTTTATACATACCGATTTTCTTGAATGAGCTTTCTAGCTGAATTCCATCATCGGCAAGCTCAACATCATTGGATATTTCATCGAAAGAAGTGCTCGATCCCAGTATAGTAAGACTCTTAGGGATTATATTAACATCATTGGATACTTGATTGTAAGAAGTACTCGGTCCCAGTATAGTAAGACTCTTAGGAATATTATCAACATTGGACGTTTCGCCGAACGAAGTACTCGGTCCCGGAATAGTAAGGCTTTCAGGAATACTATCCACATCATTGGATACTTCACCGAACGCAGTGCTTGGTCCCGGGATAGAAAGATTCTTAGGAATATTATCAACATCATTGGATATTTCACCGAACGAAGTCCTCGTTCCCGGGATAATAAGAATCTCAGGAATACTATCAACTTCATTGGATACTTTACCGAACGCAGTACTTGGTCCCGGGTTAATTGTAGCCCCGGATATAATTTGGTCAGAAAGAATATTAATTATTTTATGTCCAGGCTCTTTTACAACGCTGTTGCTGATGGATTTATTTTTTAATTGCGCAGCCATAACGCAAATTTTCGATAAAGTTTCATTTGACACGTGAACGTTACCGAAAATGTTAGTTATTTTCGGTAGCACTGGTTCTGGCTTGTTGGGAATTATGAGGTTTTGTTCGATTTGCATCGTTTGAATAATAGAAGAGGCTTGATTGGTATCTATTATTGGAATAAGGTTTACTGGATTCAAGTTATTTGCATTGTTACGTGGAGCAAGTTCTTTTTCTTCACTTATAACGATCTCTGTAGTAGTGTCACTGCATGGAACATTATTATCATGTATAATTTCTGAAGGTGTTTTATTGGATTGTGAACCTATATCTGAATTCACAATTGCTACGTTCGCTGCTGAAGCCGAGATGACACCTAAAGATAAAATATAATACTGTTAGTGAGGTATTTAAAAATATTGAACTGGAGTGGGAATAGTAGTCATTTCTGTATCTAAAATAATTCAAACGAAGGACACAGATCATCAAGACTCAGAACATCTATTTGTGGACCACACATTTTTTTATGTGCTTCTATTACGTAAACGGTATTAGGGATATGATACTGAAAACTGAAATCCATCAGCGTTCAAAATATTTTGTGTACATGTGTATTTAATCACATACAGACCAAAAATAAATAAATATATATATTTACTTTTTTTTTTGTAATTACATACATATAATACATAGCAACACCCAGACCAAGACAAACATTCATGTTCATACACACAAATGTTTGACTTGTGCGGGAATCGAACCCGCGACCTCAGGCGTGGCAGTCAGTTACACTAACCACTACGCCATCGAGGCCGCCAAAATATAACTATTAGGCATGCAGACTAAATAAATGTTTAGTCCGTCTTTTAGATTAAAAAAATATTGGACACGTGTTTTTCTTTGGTTCCATAAACTAAGAACAGCAACGATACAACGCATTTAAATTTCGTGTTACGTCACTTGCAGGTACAAATTTTATAAACGTGTGACGTCACAAGCCCCCTCTCCCGTACGTGTGATGTCTTAGAAAATTTTAATTGTTTTGGTAAAACAAAAAATAGGAGTTCAAGTTATTTTTTGCTATCTCAAAGATGGACTAATTAGAATCACTTATTTTTACACCGTCATCATGCCTATTATCACACGTCTTAGTTTACATTCTCAAAAGCTATTTACACTTTTTCATTTCCCGTATTTTGTGATAATCTTGAAAAGTAGTCATTATTTTGTAGTGCGTCAGGCATGTTTGCGCAGGCGCATACAGACAGCTTTGAAGCTGTAATGAGGAAGAGGACAGCGTCTCTTATGCAAAGGATTCGAAGGAATAACAACAGTATCCTGAAGGTGATCAGAGATAGGCCTGACTGTCCCTTCCTGTGGCACTGGACCCGTAGGCATAGCGGCGAGGCAGGTGCAGCAGGAAGATACATGAATTAATTTTATTAATTGTATATACTAACATAGTTTTTAAGTAATTGTCACTAACTAAATATGGATTTAAATCAGAAATAAATGTTTATTATTATGATTAACTTTACTATTATTATAATTCTCTCCTGACATCCAATCTAATATATTGATTTTATATTTTTTGATTTTGACCTAATTACTTATTTTAATTTTATAAAATTAATATTTGCATGCCGCTATATTCTGGTCAAAATACTTGAATCTTAATGTATTTCTTTGTAACACCATTTGTCACAGTATTTTTGCAAATAAATATACTGATTTACTGATTTATTATTATTTAAAGTTGTGTTTATGAGAAGTCGGCGCTTTAAGAAGTTGGCCTTCGGGGTAAGAGATATATCGATAGTGTCGCGTTTATAGAAGTTGCCATTATGCGAAGTTGATGTTTTGCGAGTATTTGTCATCTTGCAAAGTTGGTAATTTGAGCTTAAACAGCCGCTGCCCCGCTGTAAGTTTGTGGCTTTAAATTCCACACGGGATAATTGTTTGTGTGATCCGCAAGGGATTGTTCTGCATCTGAGTGAACTATGTGTCAGTTAATTATGTATTTGTGAAGTGCCTCCATACTCACGATGTTTTCCTTTACGAGAAAACTTCGACAAGTCGGAGGTGCATGCCTTGGAATTGAACTCGAGAAGTCCAAAAAATAGGCTGTCGCTGATAGCAGCCAACAAGCAGCGATGTACTAGTTCCAGCAGCGATGTACTAGTTAGCATAACCATAGGGTTATGCTAACTAGTACATCGCTGTTGGAATGTGGATGTTTTATACAGCTTTGCCTTCCTCTACAGGGGTCTAAATTCAAATTTCAAGTTGCAGTTTTACTTATAATATCAGTCTTGTATTAAACTGTCCTATTGCTGGGCACGGGCCTCTTCTCAGTGTGAGAACGGTGAGGCCACAGTTCACCATGCTGGCCCAGTGCTGGTTGGCAAACTTCACATATCTTCGAGAACATTATGGAGAACTCTCAGACATGTAGGTTGCCTCACGATGTTTACCTTCACCGTTAAAGCAAGCGTTAATTAACTATTTAATATACATAACTTCGAAGAGTCAGAGATCGAACTCGTGACCTCAGTCTGGCAGTCCAACGGTCTCCCGTTAGGCGATCGCTGCTAGATTTTCCTTACATGTATGTAATTATGAATGAACTTGTTTACACTTACTTGCGGTTAGTTTTCGCTTCAAAGCTATCAGCTCCTGAAACATTAACACATTTGACACTTTAGTTTAATTACCTTAACATATCTGATTACCTTTCTTTGGGTAATCAGGCGTAAGTCTTTGTGTGCAGTGTCGGGTTTAGCTAGCGAGTAGACTTATTCTTTATATGTTTATATTATTGCTTGCTCTTTTAAATTAGTACACTTTTTGCAAGGGATGAGCTGCATACCGAGATACAGGGTACCTAGTTCGGTTGCAGATGTTCCCAAGCAGTTTAGCTTCATTATGTCACAAATTGTTTGTTTTTGTAACTGATTAAACTTTTTAATGATGTGTTTTATTAATATTAGCAATAAACTTATAATCTTAACATAGTCTGCACATGCGATATTATAGTGCACAAGTGTGTGCGCAAACACAAGTGCAGTCTCCGTTCCCTAACTCTCATAATCCTATAGAACGGCAATCCGACACGACCGGAGAGAGATCAGGTGTAGAACTAACGGCTGTACATGCTTTCCGAGGCACCGCGAAATTTCTAATACCGGATTACTATTTCTTTGTCAGAAAGAGCCAATAATTTTTTGTTGGCTCGACTCGGGTTTCGAACCAGAGGCTTAAGCACAGCTATCGCATCTGAGGTAATGTGGTATAGGCGTAGAACCAACGGCTTCACGTGCTTTCTGAGACACGGGAGTGTGTAACACCAGCGACTGCCTAACTCCGGGCTGGTATTGCGATTTCTTAGCAGTAATCTTCTTCTACATGCTAAAACCATAATATTAAGTTAATTGTAAACATGAGTTGCTGTGATAATTACTTTATTTGTCACTAGCTTTTGCACGCGGCTTCACTCACTTAAAAGAAGGTTAGGTTATGTTAGTAACATAACTTAGTCCGAGAGGCGGCGTGCGTGTTCCCACGCGCGCTTTTGTGTCGCGTGTCTCCTCCCTCCCTCCCCCCTCCACGAGAGGGGACAGTAGGGCTTAAATCTAGTGGTGACCAAAGCCTAGTCTTGTTGTGGAGTGGCCTGTCGTTTCATAGGGCGCGCGGGCCGAAACCTCGGCGAGGTCGCGACCGCATGTGAAAGTGATTCGTGCGGCCCCGCCCACTGCGGTTTTGTTGAACACTGTGGTAGGATTAGTCGGTATTCCTCCCGGAATACTGATTAAACCTAGAAATTTATTTAGTATTGTCTTCTGTTTACGCGAATGTTATTCATTGAAATTAAACTCATTTATACGGATTTTATCGCGTTGTTAATTTATCACTGTATTACATAATTTTGAAACTGTTACACTACTGCTACTATTAAATTTTACTAATTTTTAAGCTAATAAACTTATTAAAACTATTTATATAGAGGTTTACACTTTCCCAGACGTTTCGGTTGCTTTTCAGCAGCCATGGTAACGGGGGTCTCCCCGTGACAACGCAATAAAATCCGTATAAATGAGTTTAATTTCAATAGAAATTTATTTATTTTGTTAATAAACTTTTGGAAAGATTAAAAGCAAGAAGCAGGCAAGTTTCTTGTTTTTCTTATATGAGCTGCTGTGTAGTTGTAACAATAGTTTATTTCAATGAGATTTAAAAACGTTTGGTTTATCTAAGATACATATTAATCGATACTAATATTATCATGAGGAAAGATTTAATTTTTTGTATTTGTAATGATTTTATTTAAAACCTACAAGACCTATTTTAAAAATTCTTTCACTATTAGAAATCCAACACCGAGTAACAGTACCTTTTCTTATGATAACTCTACTACTCAAACAGGTTTCTTCAATGCAACATTTTTATTTACTTACCTTTATTTTTATTAATATATCAGCTAATTGATGTGTCCAAGAATAATTTATACATTGTTATGGATATAAAAAAAATGACTTTGACTTTGAAAACGGATACTGTATATATAAAAAATTATAATGTATGACTCACGAATTGGGCCCTCGATATGACTCGATTGGTTTTTACTAAGTCGTCCCACATCACAAAAGGTTTCGTCAGCAACGAGCTGTCCCTACAAAATAACATAACATTTGTTTGAAGTGATTTTAAGCATGTGAATTATTAAACAAGGATGCTTACAAAACTGTGGTGAGCTCTGCAGATTCAGTAATTCTAACTAAAATTATAAAAACGAATATGAGTTTGTTGTTTCACTTTCGAGCCTCAACTACCCGACCGATCATCATAAAATTTCAAATACATGTTGTCGGGGGTGCAGACAATCTATGGCCTTTTCTATACCGTATTTTCTACAACGTATGTACCTTTCCTCCAGAATAAAGTCCTGTTTCCGACGGACTACTTTTTATGAATGAAATCTACCAGATTTTCGTTTCTGTTCCCCTGATATCATGTATGCGAAATTTCATGATGATCGGTTGCGTACTTAAGGCATGAAAGCGTAACGAACAAATTCACACATATTCGCATTTATAATAGAGTGTTGGTTAATATAATGAACAGGGATAATATATTAGTATGGCATATATTATAACATTGGCTACTACATACTCTTAGAGGTTACCATGTACGTATTCACACCAGGTATGTGTGAATTACATGGTAACCCAGGTACGGTGGGTACCTACCCTACCTGGGTTACCATGTGTGGTCTTCAGGGTTATAAAGGGCGTAAATCTATAATATTTTAGATGTACTGACCAATTAACGATCTCTATTTGCAAGCGCGTTGGCATGTTGATTTTTATCAAAAGCATATCCTTTTTGGAAGCCTTATAAGTGGAATAGAACCGAATTCTAGTCGCCAATTTCATCTGGTACCAGCGTCGCTGGAGTAACATCGGTGTGCATGAACGTTTGCTGGAACAATTATAAATATAATTAAATTTATAACAATCGAAATCAAATTCGGGCAAAGAAATATTTGGATGATTATGCAGTACTTATCATTATTTTATTTTCTTTGTTACAAAGACTACTTCCGCACTAGGAATGATTCCTGTACCGCGGGAGACTTACAAACATACAAACAACGGACACAAAGAACACCCAGACTCGGACAATGACAAAATATAAAGAGACGCGTCATGCATGAACATCACGGCACTCGAAAACAGCAACAGTAAATACTATCGGTAGCTAGACAGCTACATAAACGCACGAAGAAAGAAAATTAAATGCCATATCTACGGCATTCCTGTTGTTAGAGAGAGATAAATATATTTCTTTAATTACGTTGTCATTCTGTGGTGCATGCTCATTGGCCGTGCGCGAACACGTGACTTACTTCAGGTGCCAGCCGCCGTTAGAAGGCATCGAAAAGAATTAAATAAAATCCATTTCTCTTGATACTTACGCATGAAATGGTACTTTATTATCTTTCACAGTTGCAGTATAATTTATACATTTCCTAAAAACACAGGACGGCATTTTTTTTGTTGTTGAGGAAGTTATTCACTCAAGTTATTTTAATGTCACGTACACCCGTGGCACTGGTGACGTGGCACACGTGATTAAATGGACTTCAGGTAATTACCTTGCATTCATGATTCATGTTGCCACTACAGAGCGCGGGA